>CM061065.1:210722784-213706438 GCA_030762895.1 Sophora flavescens
GTTGGGTCCGAGCCCTAGGCATTACACCAACAGTTGGATCTTGCTGTAGAGGCGATGGACGGGAAGGTCAGCAGGAGCGAATCCATTTTGGGAAAATTGGAAGGGACTGACACCGACCACTCACTTTACTACAAAATCACAACAGGAAGAATATTAAACATGGTTACATGGACAAATAACTTATCTAACATCCTTGATTTTGTCTTTTGAATGTATGTCCCATATACACATATAAGGGAGTTTTGGAAAATCAAAAGTTGTCTAACACCGTTCATTTATACGATGGAGCTCTTAAAATAATATTTTATCATTTCAAAAAGAAAATTAATAATATTTTATACTCTATTTTCCTCTAGTTCATTCGTCAAAACATTCTCATACATATAGTGTCTTATATTGTTGTCCAATTTGATTGTGAAAATATCATTTCTCCATACAAAGTTACGATATTAATCTTTAGGTTTGGTACTTAGATAAGATAAAATTATAAGAGTGGTAGTTAGAATGATGACTCCAATATTCGAAATAAAATTCGTCCGGATTACAGTCAACTTTCACCGTGAATAATCACTTTTTATTCTAATACTCTCTTTTTTATAATATAAAAAACAACCAAGGTTTCATTAAAATAAATGGGAATAATGGTTGTTTACATGTGAAGATTTTTGTTTCTGTACCACTGTTCTTGATGCAGACGAGTGATTGGTAGCTAGTAGAAATTTTAGTCGAATGAGAATACTGCATAAAATTGGCCTCTTACAAGATATGAATTGTTTACTATTCTGGATTGCAGTTCTGTAAGTGCCCTTTGGGCATTTCTTGAGGGATTATGTTTTTGGTTAAATTTTTGTGTGGAAACGGCGGTTTGAAAAGTAATAAACTGTATTTTTATAAAAATAATTGTATTCATTAAATCAGTACATTGAGTCTTACCTCACTTATAACAGCTTCAACACTAATAATTATTAAATATAAGGCATATAGACCATTAACAAAACAAAAAAAAAAAATTACCTAAAAAATATAAGGCCTATAGACGTATTACTTGATATTTGCATACTTTTCATTAGTTGATTACAACTAGGCCTACCATATTTTTTAACACCAACATTTTGATTCCATCAAAATTATGAGTGCAAGTGAAATGCAATTAACATATTTCTAAAATCATATAGATTGTAATGGTGGCAAGTGAGGCATTGGGCTAAAACTGTTTTATATATACTACATAGTATCTTGAACACTGCATTGGATTCTTTAACGAGGTAAATGTGGCACTAGAATATTACATAGTGAGGAGGATTCACATGTTTCATGTCCACGAGGCTAGTGTCCATACACAAATGCAATGAGAATTTCACAGTAACTATATCTTAATCAAATACAACTAATTAGCACTTCAAACACTTGACATGACTGCCACTAATTCTATAATTAACCTCTCAAACTTGCCAACTTTCACTCACAAAGGCAAACTAAAAAAATGCCTTGGTGTTGATGAAACAAAATTACATAAAGGGATTCAGACCTCAAGGTATGAATCATAACCAATTTACCACAATAACAAGGCATATTTTACTGTTACATATAATACAAGGTAGAAAAAAACTCAGATAATTACAGGGAAGTGGGAATAAGATTTAAGGAGGCTCATCATGTCCCTAAAGGAGCTCTGTCGTCTGGTCCAGCAAGCATTATCTGCCATTATATATACATTTGCAATTTAGCAATGGAGACCACTTAGGGAAAAAATATAGCACGTAAAAGAGTAAATGAATTCTCAACTTCTAATAAATACAAGTTTCAGCATAGAATTTAATTTTTATGCACATACTTTTATCCAGTGATGTGTTGCCATATTATTTAACGAGTTTAAATGATGTGGCAATATGACATTGGATGCGAGTATGTAATTTTTTTTGCATCAAAATTAAACTATTCATCATAAACCTATAAAATGTTCAGAAAGACTTACATTACAGTCAAATGCAAACCGCCTTGCAAGCATGATGGCTGCATTCCTTTCTCGCTCCGATTCAAAAGCTAATACAAAAGATTGCCCTTGCTTTGGCTGCCAAAATAGTGCCTGAGCCGCAGCATTTCCACCTCCTCGAACTCCACAAAGCTAAAGAAAACAAGAGATGAGAGAAGGAAAATATCGCACTTTTGAACACAAAAACTAAGGCTTTTCATGCACATAAAAACGGCTTCAATCCACAAGTTATAAAACAACACATAATGCTAAACTTCAAGAAAGAGGTTAAAACTTCACTTATCAATTATCATAATTACAAATGTAGTTCCTTTCCTTATTTAGTAAAACTACAAAACCAAAGAATGATAGAACATGAAAATTTATTTTCAAGTGTTACCAAGAATCATCTAGAATTAAACAGCATCGACAATTTGAAATACCTGCATTGAACTTGAATAGTATTCTTTGGTAATTGTTGCCTTTCCTTTACAGAGTTTCATCCTCATCTTTCCAACATGAAGTACATGAATAGATTCAGTTGGATGATGTGAACCATTCATCTGAGTTACAACCACCTGCGAAGTATTGAACACAACTACCATATTATTGTCATAGAATCTGACTAGTTGATCTTCGTAAACTTCTTAATATTAAAACATTAAAACTTGAACAACAAAGCACAACACAAATACAGCTTGCCACAACTAAATACTACTTTTTATTGAAAATGGGATTACAACAAGACTGTAGAAACAAGCATGGAACACTACATACTTGATCAAAACACAGCACCCTGTATTGAAAATTTAATTTCTTCTAACAGGGTTGGCCAGTAACCAAAAGCACCAGAATGTGCTTTTTCTTACTTCAAAGCATTTTTACATTGGACAATAACATGGCCAAATGGGGTATAAAATAGACTTAAAAGTGATCAATGATAAGCTTATACAAGAATTCAAAAAATTTGCTTCCAAATGTCTCATGTTGATGCTTGGATATAATTAGCTAACTATAGGAAGGAGAAAAGGAAATAAATAAAAGTTAAAAGGATCATAACAACATACATTGAATTCAGTGTCATGTTTTCGCACAAGTGCTTCTACATAGGTTCCCAAACCAGCAGCTGCATAAGAATGTAAGAGCAATTTAAGCTCAACATGATTGCACAATGAAACATGTCCATCTCTAAACTAACAAGACGACAACTTTAAAATTTAAATAGAAACGGACAATATATAGAAGCCATATCTGTTGATTACTGCTAAATCAGACTAGGATGATTCAGAATTGGAACCGGACCTGGATCTATTGGACCAGTGGTTGACAGTATGATGTGCTGGCCTTCTGAAATAATATCAACTTGCAATATGCGTCCAACATCAAAAGGTTCAGGGGCATAAATCGACTTGGTAGCTCCTGAGAAAGAGAAAAATGTATCATTTGATAAGCAAAGATACAAAAAAAAAAAAAGGAACCTACTGGATGACACATTTTATAACAATCAATGTTCCAGCACAATGCAACTTCAACAGTAAACCTGACAGAATAAGCCCCACCAACAGTTAAGATTGGTCAAGTTATATGTACAATAGCCACAAAAAGCAAGTCATACGCTATGAATCACAAAAATTGTACATACAGAGCACATGCATCTATAATTAACAACAACAAAAAAACCATAGCAAAAAAAAAAAAAACTAAAGAATCAGTGCATGATCAGGCGAGAGTTTAATTGCTGCCTTCCATCTATAACTTCTATAAACGTTAAGGATAAGGATAGAAATGCAATCACCAAAAATATTATTTTCATTTTGGGAAGTGATCAATGATCTATACCCAACCATGCTGCACCAGAAGTAGATAAAGTTTATATCAAGAGTCAACTGATTTACATGCTCAACATGAAAATCACAGCAACAGAGCATGCTATCTTCAAAAGGTATCAAACATAGTGCAAGACTTCAGGCAGATGTACCTGAAATAAGTTCTTTTTTGGCTCCATCAGATGATACACGATACCACTGAATTGAACATTTCGAAACTTCAGGGGTATTATCAGAGCAAGGTTGAATTTCCAAATAAGAACCTAGTGTTTCAGTCCCTTCTAGTTCATATAAATGTGGAACAGTGTCCCCACCTTTCTTCGTCCTGGCTAACTGAGAAGTACCATAAAGGATAATCAGTAAAGAAGCTTATAATGGAAGACAATCATATAACAACTCAATTTAATCAAAGAAGCTTAACATTCAATTCAGACAAAAATATAGCTTAAGTTCAAATCATCGTGTAATTCCCCATCACACAACGTAAGACGTTTGAAGATCCACAAGTCCATCCCAATATTGTCTCAATGAAGGAATATGGAAGATTCACATGTTTTTCAGTTTCTTTCTGATATCACTCATCAGAAAAAGTAAAGCAAAACTGAAAGAATTATAGGACCAGATTTTCATAATATCACCAATGAACTATTAGGTTTGAGAATTTAACAGTATGATACTTTTTTATATATGCAATGCATTACAACATTGCCCGTTGCTCATCAAAATGATTTAAAGAATCACATACAATTTTACTAATAAAATAAATAAATAGAAGAGGAAACAAGCACATGAAGATATTTACTGCATGATATCAATCAGAAGTGACATAACATGTCCCCATATAGTTCGAGCACACTTCCATGATACAACAATTGACAAGACATGCCATCCCCATAATAAACAAAACAAGCTCCATTTACAATGTCAAATTCATAATTGTGTTGTAAACATGGATTCCCAACCACCCAACCAAAAAACCAAACTACAAAACCACATTAAAGTTACTGAATATGATTCAATATAACATACTGCTTAATAAACCAACAATCACCAACAACTGCATGTCGTCTTGACTATATCATAGAAATGGCCATGGACGCTATTCATCACAGTCTCTTCAACATGGCATAGGAAGACAGACATACCTACATTTGTAGTCGAAGATAATGTCTAGTCATCTCTGCTAGTTGAGCCCTCAATGCTCAAAGCTCATGTTCCATATCCATAACCTACAACACAATCAACATTCAATGAATTCACTTCCTAGAAATAACTTGATAAAAATGTTAATGATATGGAAATATGAAGTTCAAGAAAATAAGGGGGGGAAATCAATTTAATATAGGAGAACAATGTCAATAATGAATATAACAAATATTGCAGCCGTTAACTAGACTATATTCCCAGAACTGTCTGAAGTTATTGAATCATTCTAAGCCTTCTTAGGTGTAAGACATTCAACTGATCAAATACTTGATATTTTGTAAGATGGTGGTTAGACATAACTAGTACTCAATGGTACAATAGACTTGCTCTTCTTAAAAGCCAAAAAGATAAATAAATTGATAATATAATTCACATATATGCAACAGATAATTATGGCACACGGGCATTGGGATAAATCAACTTCTTTATCCCAATTTAGAATTAAAGGCTACAAAATTTATAATTTAATACTCTAGGAATATTGCATATAAGAACACAGAGTATTTTCATCAAGAATTTCCGCCCTGCCTCCATGCTCTTTATGATGAATAACAAAATTAGCACACCCAAATCCACTGCCATTAAGCATGAAAGAGAACTTCAAAATTCCTGGGTGGGAGAACTGGAACTAAGAAAAAGATAAGACGTTTGACATTGCAATTATTATTATAATATTATTAGCTTATTAGATTACTAGATTTGGACGAGAGACAAAATACGGACAAGTATATATTATGTACCTTGCTTGGCTGATGCAGCATTTTGATTCTTCGAGCCTCTTGAACCTCCTTCATTAATTGTTCCTGGTCCTAAAGTTCCCACAGCCAAATTTTGTTAAAATCAAAACTACTAGGTTGACAAGATATGCAGTGTTTGTTTCCTCACAAATATGAAGAGAAAGCAACAACATTTAAGTGGGAATAACTGAGAAAGGAGCAACACTAGCACACCGGGTATAACATGATAACAATACTCAAGAGAGAGAGATGTTATGTTCAGGCCTTCAGGGGGATAAAATGGGGAAGGGGGAAGGAAAAGGTAATTGCAAGAAACCTTGAATTAGAAAATTAACTTCTCAGGCAAATTTCCCATCTTTCAATTTCCTTTGCCCATTTTAAGATAACTAGTTGCAAATATTCACTATGCAACCTAGCTCAATGCAAGTTTAAATGCGTACCAACTTTTTTCTTAGTTTGATTAGATTCTCAGGAAATGTTTGGCATTAAAATATATAAACAAGAAAATGAGTAGCTTTATGTCTGATGCATTTATCATTATGGCACAAGGAAATATCCAAATTCTCTTATTTTATAGCACAACACATGACAAGCAAATAGCACAAACCTGCTTCCCTGAAGCTTGAGACATTCGTTCATGTTCCTTAAGTGCCTCTTCCACTCTCTGAACTGCTGTTCTGGCATCCTCTATCTCAGCACGGGTAAAAGCTCTTTCCTCGTCAACAAGTTTCTTAGCATCTTCAGAAGCCTACAAATGAATCTGACTCAGCACAGAAAAAGGAAGTTTCTTTATGCAGGCATGTACAGAAGATACAAACTGAGGCAAATCTATAACATAGAAGCTAATGTATTTATGGACGCAATGTCTTTAATATGCAATAATTCCGATCATTATCAGAATCAAAGAAGCAATATGCTGCTCCATTTATGGTAGTGCACAATTTATGCTGTCCTTTAATGTCTATGGTTGAAACAGAGAATTTGGAAGTTTAAGGAAATATTGGTGCTAAAATTTGTAATGGGATAGAAAAAAATTTATGACGTCTCTTTGGAGCCCTGCACAGTTTCTTTCAGGGAATTTCTTTAGTAGACATGGTGAGGAATTGAAGTTCTTTTTTATGCCATTTTTAGTCTCGTGTTTTCTTTGGATGCTGATAGAGAGGATATCGTTTTCTCCTTTTCAATCTTTTCTTTTCCCATTTCTAATAAAATTTCTTCTTCTAATTATTCACCAAAATATTTCAAAGTTAACACCACCTGCTTAAGAAAATTTGCCAGCTTCTTCACCTCTGCCTTCTCTTGTATTAGTTCCCCTTCCCTTTGAGTCAACTGAACTGCTAGAGCTTCAACCTGAAGAATGCACCAAATAATTTAAAGTTGCTTCTCTTAAGAGATAGCAAATGCACAAATAAACTGGTGCCAGAATGGACATTGTATTTGAAGGGAAAAAAAAACCAACGAATTTTTTCAGTGGGGATGGTGCATTGGAAGTAAATTTAAGAAAACTGTCCTGCGGTTTATTCACAACGCCTTTCCAAGTTTCTATTCACACACACACACACACTCCCATCCAAATTGATTCTTATAGAGGACAAACAAGACTTGATATTTAGCTTCATATAAATTTCTTAAGCACATAATGGAGTACATATGAACATTTGTTTATTAGGTAAAGGTAAAAATATCTTTCCTTTTAATTTTTATAAGAAAGGAACTAACCATAGCAATAGCTTCCTCTACATCATCCTTGTTTCTGCCAGCGACACGCCCTTTTAATGATTCGAGTGCATCCTAAGCTTCTTCAAAAGAACATGCTTTTCCAATGATGCTGCTTCTCTAAGTCTAGCCTGAGTTTCACCGGCAAATGACAAGCTTTGTTAACATAAAGGCCATGAATTACATTGGAATCTATGAACCACCAACTACTTCAATTGAAAACATAAAAAAACAAACTACATAACAAAAATCTCCACAAAATATAGCTATGAAAAAAAAATTAAGAAATTGAATTTAATAGAAAGAAGGGTAACCTCTTCAGACAACTTAGCTGCAGCCGCCAAACCCTTCTCAAATTTACTTGCAAGGTCACGAACCGAGAGACGTTTCTGCTGTTCCAATAGCTGTGCAGTCTCACGTGCAACAACCTCCTTCATAGACAGAACTTTTGGATCATCCTTAGTCTCCACTATTTGATTGTTAGCTCCAATTCTGTAACTAGGAAACCGGCTAGAAGCAAACATTACATCAGAGGATACAGCGGGCACTGCCTCTTTTTGCATTGTATCACCAAAATCACGGGTCATCCTTGTCATTTTTGGTAACCAATTACCTCTGCCAATCACAAAAATGCAAACTTTAGTAACATAATTGAGCTGGCATACTATAAGTTTAATATAGAAAAAGGAAAAAGGAACATACACTCAGATATGCATAAACACTTATAAACAGATTACAGAACAAAGCACTAAACAAAAGACACCAAAAATCATAGTCATATAAATAAATATAGATACCACTACCCATTAACCATATTTATTGTTATTGAAGTCAAGTCAAAATTTGAGAGCCTTTGAGAATGAAGAAACTAAACCCTAATCCTCCTTTTTTGAACTTTTTTTTTTTTTTCAGTTGAAGCAATGAGGGTAAAAAGGCAACAAAAGATACAAAAAGAGAAGCTTTAACTTACAGAAGATGAGAAGAAGCAAAAGGGTAGCTAAGGTTGTGATTGTAGGATCAGATGGAAAGGGGTTGCTCCAATTTGGTTTTTGAAAAGCAATGAAATTGGTAAAGACAATGAATATTGAATGGGTTTCTTGTGCCCCCCGTGGTGTGGTCCCCTCTGTAGTGTCAAGTGTCAACGTTTTCAGTTGTCTCTGTGTTCTGTTGCCCTCTCCTACGACCTACAACACCTTTCAATTCAATGCAACTTAACTTGCTGTAATTGGATTATTATCAGGATACTGCTAAGTTACTTTACGTGATTGCTAATATTTGTAGTTTTAAGGTTAAGAAAGTTATTAGATGTTTTTTAATTTTGATCAGTATAAATATATTTCATTAAATTGTTCTTCATTTCTTCGTGCTAAGGTTAGTGTAATACGTACACTGTTGGGTCTGGCTGTATATGGATTAGATTACTTGTTATGCTCTTATTCTATATACTTTTTTCTTATAAAAAAAATTGTTCTTCATTATATTTTTTATTATTTTATTTAATAAATACAGTAAGAGATAAAGATAAAGCTAAAAGTCAACCAACGTGTAATTGATTCAAGTGATAATAAGTTCGGGCTCTTTAAGCGAATAGACATAGATTTGACTTGCATCCGGAGAAATTTAGTTGAGAGAGGGCAATTCTTATATGTCGTTTAAATCTCTCCATAGAGAATAACCACTGTTTACAATGTTGAATATCTCGTATCAATTAAAATGATTTAAAAAAATAAAGCTAAAAAATCTTCTTAATTGTTAAATAAAATTTGATCGTGTTTGACGAATATTATTACTACCGTGTGGGCTTGCTTAAGCTTTAAACTTAAAACTCTTGAAAGGGTCCCGTTTTACAAAACGCTTAGCTGTTCTATCACTTCACACACTTCCCATTTTATTTGGCATATTCTTTTTGCTGAAAATTACCGTATAGTGGATAATTTCTTGTACTAATATTTATCTGCAATCACGTATAATTCATGCCGAATTGCATATTGCTTTCCGTGTTAGTTATTTGACTTGGACTTGTTTTTAAAAAATTAAGACATTCCAAATTACTATTTGTTTCAGTGCGCCGCGTGCGTAGAGTAGACTCAATGAAAACTTCTCAAAATTATTTATAATGGTTAAGATTATTTTTTTGACGGAATAAATATAATGGTTAAGTTTCTGGTACATCATACATGCTAACAAGTGAAATATTTAAAAAAGAAAAACAGTTTTTATGAAAAGCAGTGTATTTAATATATTAGAAAGGATCAAAGGAATATATTTAATTTTTTAATAAATATATTTTATTAAATTTCTTAAATAATACTATTTGAATAGTGTTGACGATAGCGTTTTTAAAATTTTAATAAATGGAAAGCACTTGGTTACCAATAGTTTAAGGGTAAATTTTCAGGTTGTCAAGATCAAAGTCTGAGTTCATGAATAAACGTATGATAAAGACAACCCATAAGCTTTCCCGGGCCTCAAAGACAAGTTAAACCATGTAAATTTTCAAACAACCACAGTGGCTGGCCCCCACGGGTCCCATATACAAAAGTTATAATAATATTAATAATAATAAATAGACGTATAGTAATAGTGGATTTTTAATCGGATATCTTTTCTTTTCTTTTTTTGACAAATTTAATCGGTAATCTTGAAAAATACTTTTTTTTGGGTATTCAATTTGGGATACTTTTAAACTATTTAAATGTGTTATTAAAATCGGATCGGTCACCGACTCGATCAAGATGTTGGCTTAATGGGTCAGTGATCGAATCAGTGAGTCATTAATTGAACCGGATAAATAAGTATATATCAAATTTATAATAAGTTAGTTATATATAACATATTTTGCAAAATCGTTTCAAATCGCTGTTTTAGTGGCAAGCCTGGTTCATTGACTTTCAGCAAGGCAGGGCTCAAGTCTCAGAGGAGCACGTACGGAACCGGCTAAGTGTCAGGAGCGTGAGTGACACGTGTGAGAAACCGGTCGAGTTGGTCCGCGGTTCAACCAACCGAGTCAGCCAAGTCAAACCGGTTCAACCGCGGTTTGGTGACGTTGACTCCGGTTCGGTCACTTAAGTGGTCCAAGTTTAATAACTTATCGCATCACATTCTTTTAGGTGTGAAAAGACGCTAGTCCACCTAGCTCGCGGCACACATCGATTGTGGGTTTGTGATACGAGTAGGAGTAACCCAAAAGATGTTATTGGGTCTTCAAGAAGATTGGACAAGCCCAAAAGGGACGTCAAAATGCCCAAACGTTTCTTGCACTAAACTGCTGCAACACTTTTGCAACCTCCAGAATATCCAACGACCAGAATAAAAGAGTTAGGAATTTTTACATTCATGCAATTTAGAAAATATTGGGACGGAGCCAGGTGTTCCAGATCCTTTTTTTTTATAAAGTCTCCTGATCCTAATTATTACGAAAAATGATGATATTTGGACACAAAATTGATATCCAACATCAATTTCCAAATTTTGTTTATTGTTGTTTTCTTCTTTCTCATCATGTATTTCATTATTCCAAAACACCAATCAAATCTAAGGTGTCCATATATGGTACCAATTAATATGTCAAAAAATCATTACTCTATTTACCAAACTTGTTTTGAGTTTGTTATAATTAGAGTAATGAAGAAGGTGAAAAAATTGATTCCAAATTCTCGTCTCTCTCGGACTCCCCCCTCTCTAGTAAGTAGGATTTAATTTCTCTAAAGTTTATAACTTATCAGTTTGCAACTTTTTTTAGAGAATAGCCGGTGCACCACGTGGCATGTCATAAGTCATAACCCCCAATTAGCACGGACTCGGATTGGCTCCTGTAGCAGGAGGGTCCCCGCCCTTTTTCACCATTGGATCCCTCTCTCACACATCATTAGCATCTAGATCTCCTTCTCCACACATCACACCAAATCGTCCCGATTCTTGCGGGGAGGAGCGTTGGATCGTATTCCGCGGGAGGGAATCCGATTTCCAATTAGCACCCTTGAAATTTACCTTTTATAATGGTGTCAGTGAACTAGTTTGTTATTGAACTAGATTAAGAAGAATTTAGAGCGTTCATGAAAAAAAAAGAGTGAGAATTTATAGTGAAGTTAGGGATTTTTCATTCTCGAGGACTAAAAATTTGGATTTTCATTTTTTTTCTCGAAAGAATTGTGTTGAACTAGAATTTGATCACGTGCCTGCACGGGATAAATTATGGATATTTTTAAATTATTTGATTAACAATTCTTGTATTATAAAATAACTTTTGAATTTTCGCACATCAATTATTATATAAAGTTTTTAACATAATATACACAAATCTATATAAAATATATAGTACATGTGAATATCATATAATTAGTCAAGTTTAAATGACCTATTTAATAAACTGAGAAATAAAAAATATAGATTATAAAATTTGATATATTGCTAGGATCAAATATTTTATATTGTGAGACTATGACATAATTGATGGGCATAAAACCTTTTCAGCGGCATGTCATCAATATAAATACTTACCACAACCGTATAACCTTTACTTTGATTTTACAATCCTCATTTTCAGGCATTATGTCATCAGATGTTATATCAAGTCAATAGGGAATTGAAGAGAACATGTAAGTGGTGAACACGATAGTACGAATATGAACAACCAACTTATATATGACGGGTAAGAGAAAACGTACAATATTAATTGTAAATAATCTTATTTAAAGACTAATTTTTGAATTTCAATTTTGAATCTAAACCAAATATCAAACTTGAAATTAAATCTATAAACAAAAAAATATTGTAAATAAGTTATTACCGTGTTACTCGTTTAAAAAAAAGATAAAAAGAGATAAGGTAAGTAATTATAATAAGTTATTTTTTAAAACATATTTACTATATTGGAAATTAAAATTGAAACAAATTAAAGATAAGAATTACATAAATAAACCAAAATGCATTTAAAGTTAGTCATTCAAATTAGATTAAATACATTTCTGAATTACGTAATTTCAATTTAATTTCAGTTTTGATAAGATTTGTGTAAATACATTTTGTATTATCTTAAATTTGTAATAAATAAAATAATTAGATAATATAAATTACATTTAAAATTTTAATTTCAATTTACATAATTTCAATTTAAATTCAATTTTGATAAAACTTACGTAAATACATTTTGTATGATCTTAAAATTGAAATAAATTAAATAATTAGGTAAGACAAATTACATTTAAAATTTTAATTTCAATTTATATAATTTCAATTTCAATTCAATTTTGATAAGATTTACGTAAATACATTTTGTATTACCTTAAAATTGAAATAAATTAAATAATTAGATAAGTTTAATTATATTTAAATTTTAAATTTAAACTTCAATTTAAATTTTTTAATTTCAATTTATTTTTAGTTTTGATAAGATTTACATAATTACATTTTGTATGACCTTAAATTTGAAATTAAAATTGAAATAAATTAAATAATTGGATAAAATTAATTAGGTAAGATTAATTACATTTTAAATTTAAATTTTTGAAATTAACCCAAAAGTTAAAGACTAATTATTGGTTGAAGATTTGATTTCAAAATTGATATTTGATTTAAATTCAAAACTGAAATTCAATTTTTTTTTTCAATTTAATTAATTTTCCCTATTTTTTTATATTTTTTGTTAAATTTATAAACAAAATAATAAATCAAAAAATTATAGCGTTAACACTTGTCATATGACACATGGCTGCACAGGGAAGATGACACGTGGCAACATGACATTGCATAAGGGGCAGAAACATATTGTTTATAGATTTCAATTTATTCTTAGTTTTAATAAGATTTACGTAATTACATTTTGTATGGCCTTAAATTTGAAATTAAAATTGAAATAAATTAAATAATCAGATAAAATTAATTAGTTAAGATTAATTATATTTTAAATTTAAATTTTCGAAATTAACCCAAATGTTGAAGACTAATTCTTGGTTGAAGATTTGATTTCAAATTTGATATTTGATTTAAATTCAAAACTGAAATTCAATTTTTTTTCAATTTAATTAATTTCCCTGTTTTTTTATATCTTTTGTTAAATTTATAAACACGATAATAAATCAAAAAATTATAGTGTTGATACTTGGCATATGATACATGGCTGCACGGGAAAGATGACACATGGCAACATGACATTGCATAGGGGAGAGAAATGTACTGTTTATAGATTTTAATTTATTTTTAGTTTTGATAAGATTTACGTAATTACATTTTGTATGACATTAAATTTGAAATTAAAATCGAAATAAATTAAATAATTAGATAAAATTAATTAGATAAGATTAATTACATTTTAAATTTAAATTTTTGAAATTAACCCAAATGTTAAAGACTAATTATTGGTTGAAGATTTGATTTCAAATTTGATATTTGATTTAAATTCAAAACTGAAATTCATTTTTTTTTTCAATTTAATTAATTTTCCCTGTTTTTTTATATTTTTTTGTTAAATTTATAAACACAATAATAAATCAAAAAATTATAGTGTTGACACTTAGCATATGACATATGGCTGTACATGGAAGATGACATGTGGCAACATGACATTGTATGGGGGACAGAAATGTATTGTTTATATATATCAATTTATTTTTAGTTTTGATAAGATTTACGTAATTATATTTTGTATGACCTTAAATTTGAAATTAAAATTGAAACAAATTAAATAATTAGATAAAACTAATTAGATAATATTAATTACATTTTAATTTTAAATTTTCGAAATTAACCCAAATGTTGAAGACTAGTTATTGGTTGAAATTTGATTTCAAATTTGATATTTGATTTAAATTCAAAACTGAAATTCAATTGTTTTTTTTTTCAATTTAATTAATTTTCCCTCATTTTTTTTTATTTTTTGTTTAATTTATAAACACAATAATAAATCAAAAAATTGTAGTGTTGACACTTGATATATGACACATGGACGCACAGGGAAGATGACACATAGCAACATGACATTACATAGGGGACATAAATGTATTGTTTATAGATTTATAGATAGATAGATACCTTAGAAGCAAGATGCATTTGCAACAAGGTGAATTCTTTGGAGGTGGCTTCTTTGAAAACTCCATAGTTTTTGGGTAAATGTTACACTCCTTATGTGGCCCAATCAGGTTTCACCAACTAGTTTAATGAGACCACCTCACCCCCAAACAACAGAATCAAATATTTTTGAAATTACAATTTTAACCCTCACCAAGCCAAACAGCAGAATCTTATCTACAAAATCCTTTCACTCTCACTTTCAGATCAGAACAAGAGACTCTAACCCAACTAACTTCCCTCACCGTCGTGAACAGTGAACAGTGAACCCCGCGACTTGCAGGGACACCAGCGCTGCTACCCTAATCCAAACCCTTTCCCTCACCATCTCGAACCCTAACCCCCACTCTAACCCAAATCCCTTCCCTCACCAATCGCGAACCTCCACCATTGAAGCGCGGCGGAGTAACTTGCACGGTCACAAGCGTTGCGACTCCAACTGTAACACCCTACTTTTTATTTTCCGATTTTTTTCAGTAAAAATATTTTCGCTGTATTAACCGGTATAAATGTATTTATTTATATTTTTATCCGAGTTCATGGAGATTGATTTTTATGAAATAAAAATCATATTCATACTCTATCTTAGGGTAGAAGCTTACGATAAAAATTTGGGTTGAAAATTGACGGAAACAGTGCGTTTTCACCGACAAGATAATTTTACCGAGCGAAAAAACCTAATTTTGACTCGTGAAACGAAATGGTTTATATTTAAATCATATTTCCAACGAGTTTGGTTAGTTTGAAAATTTTCAATCGAAAACGAAATATTACGCTTTTTACGCAGGCGTAAAACCCTAATCGGGAAAAACCGACGAGTCAAGAAGGGAAGTGCGAGAGACCCGTCAAGAGATCGGGACAACGAGTCATATATGATGACTCATGGAGGATGAGTCACCAAGCATTTATGAGCATTAAATGCATGTAATCATGACATTTAGGTAAAAAGACCAAAATACCCCCAAGCTTTCGCGGGTATTAACAAGACGCATTTACGCACTCTTAACCACTCATTTTACGTGGTTTAAAACCTCCCACATCTCTCCAATTTCGTGCATCCACCACCAATAAATATTAACTATTTCATTTTGCTTTCGTTTCACTATTTTCCTCTCAAAAACCGAAATCGGAACGACTGGAGTAAGCCGGATTTGCGTCTGGAATTTTTGGAACCGCTAATGGATAAGATCGATGACTCATTGGTGAGTCATTTTGTGTGGCCCAAAATCAGCCACACCTCCATCAAATGTGAGCCACATATTATTAACCATGGTTAGCCAAAATAACCTTAGTTAAGTTAATTATAACCTTAGTTAAGCTTATATTAATTTAATAATCACAAAACCCATTAAACCAATTCCTTTTAACCAAACAAGGCATAAGATTACTCCTATAAATACCCCAAAACCGTGGCCTCCCTCACCATTTCACTAATCTTCTTCATTCTCTTCATCTTCCCCACCAACTAAGTTACAAAACCCTAAGAACACCGAATTTCCACCAAACATATGACCCTCTTCCTTTCTGAAACTCGGAAAACACTCAACACAAAAGTTGTTCCTCTTTCTCTCTTATTTCCAACAAGCTAAAGATCATCAAAAACGGATAAGTGGATTGGGAGAAAGGCTCAAAATACAGAAACTGCCCAGAATTCCCAGCAACCCACGAAACAGCATAAAGAAGGCCCTTTTCACTCCTGTTATGATCCGAACCAAATGAAACCTTAAACACCAAAGTTGTTCCTTTTCTTCTTATATTTCTATCAAGCCAAAGTTCGTAATTTTTGGATGAGTATATTGTGAGATATACTCACAATACCATCACACCCTCAAGCTGTCCAGTTTTCAACATAGTGAAGGTTGATCATTTTCTTCATTTCTTCAATCTTCAAGAGGTAAAAGCTCATCTCCTTGATCATATAAGCTTTCATATTCATGTATTTCTCATGTTTATGCCATGAATCATATTTTTCCATTCCTAGATCTAGAACTTCAAATAATTCTAGAAAATTGTAGAAAAATCCTTTTAATGTGAAACCAATTTCTATGATCTTGTGATGTCTTCCACTTTCATTATCCAAGAGCTTGAATCCAACTAAATTTCCTAACCTATTTTCTTAATATGGGCCGAAACCCTAACCCTAAAGGTTAGAGGATTTTGTTTCAAATTTTAGTCTTGTAATAAGTAATCTATGTTAGTTAAGACTCTAGTAACTAGGATCCAAAAGATAGCATTAAGAAGATAATCCTAAACCTATTTTCTAAGTCTTGACCGAACCTAGCCCTAAAGTGTCATAGATGGTTGTTAGTTTATTAATTATAGTTATGTTGTTTGGTTGAAGGTGTTTGTGTTAACTCGTGGCGGGATAACGAGGATCGTCGTGTACGTGTTTCCGGTGAAAACTCAGGTGGGGAAAAGAATCAACCTATCGTCGGAATCGATAAGTAGTAGATTATATGATAATTGTGTAGGGCGACCTAAACCCTACTAGTAGTTGAGTAATCGACAAGACCAAAATCATATTGGAAACCTTTTCTGTAAAACCAATGGTGATTTGGGGATTGTAGGTTTATCGACATTAGGATGATTTTATCTTATCTGAGGTTGATTGAATTTATTATTATTATTTCATTGCTTATGTGATATTTTGTGGTATTTGAATTATTTTTTGATATTGTGTTATGCATGATCTGCTTGGTTTTTAATATTGTGCTTAGCTGATTTTTAAGTAAGGATATGTGTTGTTCGGGAGATAATTGTTTGGGTGAGAGAATAAAGGTGATTTAGAGGTGCCTAGCCTAATTAAGTGGTTTTATCTAAGAGGAAAAAGGTGTTGAGACTTTGATGGAAGGTTGAGGCACTAGGTTGTTATTGATTTAAATTAGGGAGATTCATTTATCGAGGTATTGTTAGTCACAGCCGTGTGAGTGGAACACACGAGGTCAGGATATCCTATTTTGGGGATATCGGATATTACGGGTGAGTGCCCTACGGATGTGGATGCCGATGTAGACTACCATAATACTCTTTAGTTCTTGACGAGTTCGCATGTTCTTGGCACTGGACCGTTTTGGATTGATACTCCTTGACGAGTTCGTATGTTCTTGGCACTGGACCGTTATGGAATGATATTCCTTGACGAGTTCGTATGTTCTTAACCTTTGGACCGTTTTGGATTGATACTCCTTGACGAAGTTCGTATGTTCTTGGCACTGGACCGTTATGGAATGATATTCCTTGACGAGTTCGTATGTTATTGGTATTGGACCGTTACGGACTCTTCGACTAATGTGACAGGAGTGAAGATGGCCACATCAGTATTAAGTTTTAGTTGCATGGGTTGAGGGTAGAGGATGATATAGTGAATTGAGGATGATTGTTGATTTTGAATGATGTGTGTCTGTGACAATTACTGTATAATTTACTATTACTCTTTTCCGCTTTTTGATGATAGAATTGTTTCTTATTCCCTATATCTTTCTGTGTGTTGTGTTTTATTTCTGATGTGATCGTACAAGAAGACCCGATGGAGGAACCAATTCTTTGAGGGGTTAGATGGAACTCCTTACGAACCGGATCTTTGGAGGTCGAGCTGTGATTCAAGGCGATTAGAGTATAGACAGTATGGCCGAGTGTGTCTAAAGAGTATTTATATTTCCGCCGAGTATGTCAGTAGTGAAGTTTATGCCGTGAGGGATCCTACGAGAGGGTACCCTTAACAGTGCTTTTGGAATGTAATAAATAACAGGTGTGTATTTATGTAATATAATTTTGGTATGTTTTATATATGCATAAGTTATATAATTATTAATTAAGTTTTAATTTTTACGTATTTTCAATGATAAGCGAGCGATTAAGTAAATAAATATTAAGGTTTTAATGTAATAATACGATGGGGCACAACGGGGTGTCTCACCAACCAAGTCAGTTTCAAAATAGTTCTTCCATTCCCTCACCATTCTCAACCGCATTCTTCGAGATCCACCATTATAGGTCGCGTGAAGCTACTTGTGCGTCTCTGCACGGCGACTAATCCGAAGTTGTGCTCTCATTCAGACGAAATCGTAGCACCTGCTCTACGAATTGCAATCGAAATAGAGTTTCAGCTTTGAAGATCGCCCGAGCACGTTTTCAAAACCCCCATGATTTTGAACCAGAATATCAAAATCCTAATTGAACCCAGAAACTGATTGAAGGTATGTAAGTTATGTGTTTTCTAATTTTGTGAGAGTTACTTGATGAATCTTTAGCTGAAATCACTACTTATAAGTTGCTTATGATACTGGCAGTATATTGAATGCATTCTTATACTTGGTACTATTTAGTTTGAAAACGTATGTAATTTGCAAAATGAATTTGAAACTTTAATTCATGTTCTGAAGTATTTTTTTTAGGCTAAATTTAGTGTTACTTTAGCCAAACCTTTCTTTGGTGCAGCCTTTGGAATTTGATAAGAAAAAATGATCTCTGGTTAACAGAATACCCTCAGACAGCAGGTTTAGAAATTTTCAAAAAATTGTAGTAAAACAGAACAACCTTGTTTAGCTCCCGTAGGATCTATTGAAGTTGTTATGAAGGACCTATTCATCTGCAATACACATATGCTACATGCAAAAACACTACATATTAGTAATTGGGTAAGGTGTCATATCTTATAGTTTCCATGGTGCTTTCTTTGGCTAACAAAGTGAGGAAATTTCTAACTCTTTGCACCATGATGTGCAAGACTCATAGAAAATAGTTAAAAATTCTTGCTTTGAGTTTAATCCTTTGTGAGATGGTAGTAGAGGGATGGAAAAAGCTCTGTCAACAGCTTGTATAACCTTCTATAAATTGTGATGTTTAGGTCTTCCTGATGGCTAACTGTAGAGAGTGAGGTTAGCAATATGATATTATAAGCCATGTGTGTATTAGTAGCAACATTCTATTGCATTGTCTGCTCCTCCTAGAAAGCTATTTTCTTTTGATCAATTTTAACAGTTTAAAAATATGATTTTGAATTGTACTTGGACAATGGTCGTATTCTTATCTCTTACTATGAATGGATGTAGCGCTATGATATAGATAATGGCTTTACAAAAGTTGAAGGGGCAGGGAATGAAACAACAACTGACACTGAAGAGGATAAATGTACTAATTACAGATACACACCTTATTCTTTTGTTTGTATTCCAATTTCTTGTTACAACTAAGTGCTTGTGTAGAGAAAGGAGTGCCTGGTTTTTGGCTTACTGCAATGAAAAATAATGAAGTGTTAGCTGAGGATGTCAGTCAATTGTCTTAATCTGTTAACTTCTTTCTTGATTCTTATATACGTTTTACAACCTAGTTTCATGTTCAGTCACATTTCTATCTTATGAAAAAAGATTTTTGAGCGTGATGAAGCTGCTCTCAAGTTTCTAGCAGGATAGAAAGCCCCAAAGTATTCAAGGTTGGCTTTTTCTTTGATGCCAATCCTTATTTTACAAATTCTGTCACATAAACATATCATATGATTGATGAGGATGAACAGATATTGTTATTTACTCTTATGGTTTTTACAATTTTCATGGCTGAATTATTTACTTGGTTTTTACCTGCTTCTTATTTGTTTCTAATGATTTCAGAAAGCTGGGAGGAGATTTGATGGTGAGCTCCAGAAAGTCTTTGGAGTGAAGGAAGCAAGGGTGCAGTTGAATGAAGGAAGCAAAGGGTGCAGTTGAGTCAAGGCACAAGTGCATTTACTTCCATTGAAATCCATACCTGCAACTCAAGAAGCTGAAGCAGAAATGGGACCAATATTGGGCCTTATAGTTTCTGATTTTTTAAGCTTTGTTAGAACTTTTGGCTAGACATTTTTAAGCTCTATTGAGCACACTTTAGAACAAGTTTAAAGTCTATGTAAAGTATGTCGTACATTTTGGTCCAACTGTAAGCCTGTTATAAATTTTGGAACAAGTTTAGGCTAGTTAGCTATGTTGAGCACTTGTGTAACAAACAAATATATCAATGTAATTTTACTGCTGTGTAGATGGAGAACTGCAATTTTTGCCTGTATATAGTTCAAAGTATCATGATGCACATCATAATTCAAGATGCTGCATTTTATTTTGAAGAAGTATCATGATGCGCATCATAATTGAAGATGCTGCATTTTATTTTGAAGAAGTGACATGTTTCGATCATGGATTCATGTTAATGGCAAGGAATTGGTTAAAGGGCTACAATGCTTTTTTGGGCTTTTGGGGGCTAGAAGTATATGTACTCAATATATAATTTGGAGACGACTTCTTTTTGATTGAGTACATACTTTAATTGATAAAATAAAATAAAAAATTGTTATTGTGAAAGAGGAACAAAAATGTTCAAATAGTGCACCCAACAACTAGGACAAATCCTTGGAAACATTATCGAATAGCAATCAAATGGGGGGGAAAAACAAGCTAAATTGTACTTAATAATGAACTTAAAATTGAACTTAAACAAAATTCCAATTGCTTGTTGATTACATTAAACGTGTTCATGTTACATACACTTAAGAAACCATAAGACACCATTAAAACACAACACCTAAAAGAGAAAACAATTACAACACCTACATGACAACATCTACAATACAGACACCAAATCTCTAATTTTTCAAGTACTAATGCTCAGCTACATTTGACATAATCTTTTGAAGACTTCTATCACTTTGTGCAGCTTGTTCATGAATTGGTTCATATATTGTAATTGCCATCAACTGCATCAAAAACAAATTAATTATAAGCTACATATGTATAAAAAGTTTGAACTGAAATAAACCTTGGTCTAAGCATGATTGCTTAGTGAAAGTGGCAGCAAAGTGAAATTGGGATTACCATGTTCATATGGGTCTCAAAATCCTGTGAATTTCAGCAAATTGCAGGCAGGACAGAAAATGGGTCATTTGACCAACATTGGGCCTTATTACCCAAAATGTGGTGGATATAGTCATATCGGGCCTTTACACCCAAAATGGGTCATTTGGGTAATATTGGGCCTTACTACCCAAAATGGGCCGAATAAGTCATATTGGGCCTTTATACCCAAGACCAACATTGGGCCTTAGTACCCAAAATATGCTGGATATAGTCATATTGGGCCTTTATACCCAAAATGGGTCGGATAAGTCATACTGGGCATTTATACCCAAAATGGGTCATTTGACCAACATTGGGCCTTAGTACCCAAAATGTGCTGGATATAGTCATATTGGGCCTTACTGCCCAAAATGGGCCGGACAAGTCATACTGGGCCTTTACACCCAAAATGGGTCATTTGACCAACATTGGGCCTTACTACCCAAAATGGGCCGGATAAGTCATATTGGGCCTTTATACCCAAGACCAACATTAGGCCTTACTACCTAAAATGTGCTGGATATAGTCATATTGGGCCTTACTACCCAAAATGGGCCAGATAAGTCATATTGGGCCCTTTTACCCAAAATGGATCATTTGACCAACATTGGGCCTTAGTACCCAAGATGTGCTGGATATATCATATTGGGCCTTACTACCCAAAATGGGCCGGATAAGCCAACATTGGGCCTTACTACCCAAAATGGGCTGGATAAGTCATATGGGGCCTTTTTACCCAAATTGGGCTTTTACTCATAAATTAAATTTCTTAAAATAAATTGGGCCTAACAATGGACTTTTACCGTGTGTTAAATTGGACTTTCTTAACCTTTTTTCGCATGGGCCTAGATACCATGTATCTTCACAATTTCTGTCTTCTAGTGAATATCTTCAACAAAATATATTATATGTGCAGGAGGCAAGTATTCGTAACAACTGAAACATACATAGACAACGGTTTAATACCAAACACTATGGCTGTAAACACAATAATTAAGGCTATTGTTCACAACATCAACACATCAAAATGGGAAACTAAACGAGTGATGCTCTTGCTTCAGCATCTGCAAATGGTAGACAATATTCCATGAGTTAGACAAATAGCCCAAAAAAAAAAAAGACAAAGCAAACTTGATGGACGAAATCACTTGCATGACATGTAATTATACAAACAAAATAACAAAGCAATTATCCCTTTCTTCTTGCATCAGGGTGGTCAGAACTAAAACCATAGTACTGTAACACAAACACCATGGAAATTATATTCATAATACATCGATATTATCAAACGGAATACAAACAAAATAAACAATCAATTATGTATGGGGTATACCTACGGATACAAAGGATACTGAGAAACTACAGGGTACCGTGGGATGACACTGGGGTACATAGGAAACCCTGGATATTGTGGGAAGAATCGCACATTCTGACCATAACCAGTGGGTAGTAAACTTTGGGGTAAGCCAACAGATGTGCTACCATTGCCTTGAGCATCTTTAGTTGGTTCACCACTTTAAACCTTATCATCTACTGGGCGTTTGTCCTTCATTTAATTTTAATTCACAATACACAATTAAACAACCACATAACAAAGGATGTATTTGAACTCAAATGCGATAATAATATACTTACACATTGCTTCACAAAATTTTGAGTTGTAGATATCATTTTGTGCTTCTTATTACGTGCACAGTCTACAGTCACGTCAACACTCTAACAGTTGGATAACAATACATTTTTAAAAAAATGTAAGTCTCAAATAATTAAAAAACAACAACACATTACTCATAATAGCACTTACAAATTTCACTTACAGTTTCAACATGAGTTGATGCTTGCACCGACTAGGTATGTTATGTACCATACTCCTCTTGTGTAACATTCACCTACACATATCACAAATTATCAAATGTAAAACTTTGCTAATGAATAAATACACCGTTACTCAAGTAAACAAGTATTTAGCGGTTTTTGTGGCATAATTACATTGTCAAAATTCCGTTGGTCTCTGTGTAATTCAGATTCCGAAACCTCCTCATCAATGCTACACAAACCATCATTTTGGCGTAACAATGGACATGTAGTTATATCGTGTCTAATTCTCTTACAGTGAGAACATCGTCTCCTCTTGGAATTATATTTTTTCTTTCGAGGCGCACCTTTTGTTTTAATCGCATCTGGATCTCTAATCACATTGGGATATGTACTTTGTGTGCTCTGACTATTTTTTCTTTCGAGGCGCACCTTTTGTTTTAACCATATATGGATCTCTAATCACATTGGGATATGTACTTTGTGTGCTCTGACCACTTCTACGTTGCTCTAACTTTCAAGTAAGCTTGTGTATTTCAGCTCTAATCTCCAAAAAGTCATTCCTGTCTCTAGAAGCAATATTGCACAATCTATTACATGAGGCTGATAAAGCACCTGAGCGCAACACCACCAGCTTATCCAGATCATGCTCCTCAATATGCACAGGTGCCATATAATCAACCTTGGCATTCTTCGTCCATCGTTTGCAGATAAGGCTGTTTGGTATCACATCAATGTGCTCATGCTGCATTGCATAAAAAATGTGACTGGAAGGGATACCCTGTGACTCAAACAATCGACATTCACATATGAATTTCTTCTCAACTGTTTGGAAAACAACAACATGCTCGCTTTGAGGCTTGCCAAATCTATTCATCTTGAAGTGAATTGAATCACCACCATCAACAAGTCGATGAATCACATTTAAAGCCCCGCAATCCTTTAGCTCATCTCTGACTTCCTTAAATTTATTCCTTGTATAAATTTTTGAAGCAGACAGTTCTATCTTCTGTAGTAGAGTTGTTAGCACGGGTTCAGTATAAGAAGACTTGAAATCAACCATCAACTCATTATGTCTATATTCTTTGACAGCACGTTCAAAATTGTGCAAAAAATCAACAAGGTTGTTCTTCTGTTGCACGTACCTCTTGATGAAGGAGTTAATGCCTTCACAAATTGAAGTTGTTCTAATGCCACAAAATAACTTATCCCGTAAATAGGCAGCTGCCCACATATCCTTCATACTGTAAATCTTATTTGCCCACTTGTTTTTATGCAGATGATATTTCCCTAAGACCTTCATCCATCGATCTTCAAACTCTTTTGGCGAGAAGTTAGCATATATAAGCCTCTTAAACTCTTCTAGGAACTTGGGGTTCTTCACATTTTCATTAGCATTTTGTTGTAGGTGCCATGAACAAAGCCAGTGAGTGGCATTCGGGAATACAGTTTTTATAGCTTCCCTCATTGCATTGTCGCCACAAATCACCACCACCGCTGCAGAAGGGTGTTTATTACACATAGCCTCGCAAAAAGTCTCTAGAACCCATTTATAAGTCTCGGTCTTCTCATCATCAACCAATGCATAACCAAAAATTGCAGTTTGTCCGTGGTTATTGTAACCACAAAAAATCACAAGCGGCTTGTTGTACTTGTTCTTCTTGTAAGTGGTGTCAAAGGCCAAGACATCTTCGAAGCATTCATAGTCAACGCGACTTGATCCATCCACCCAAAAGAGATGTTGTAGCCTACCATCATTTGTTGTTGTAAATTTGGCAAACGACATAGGATCATTGTCAGCCTTTGCTTGCAGGTAGGACAATGCAGCAAAGGCATCACCATCTTGAATCTTTGCAAGCTTATGTCGATCAATGTGGTTGTACAAGTCCTTCTTGCAAAATCCTACCTCGACATGTCCACCCTTCTGGCCTAACATCAAACCCATTATATGGCATGTCCTCACACCATATAGATGAAGGTTGTCCAACAGTGCCTTGTCTATGTTGCTCAGTGATCGATATGATGGAATTAGGTGAAGTTGTTCAGGAGGAGTTAGATCATGGTTATGTGAATCCTCAAACGCTCCAACAATCCATTTCAAGGTCTTGCAATCAATATGGACTCGAAACGTAGCTGGACACTTGGTACGGGTAAGAGGCTTGTGTTCTCTAGATTTGTCCAATCTTGTCAGGTGGCTTTTGTTACGTTGTCTTTCCCTATTGCAAACTAGTTGCCGCATGTAAATCTCTCCCATATCATCTCGACCTTTTTCGTCTTCTCTAACAACAAAACCGCAACATCTAGCATATGCATAGTAAAACTCACAAGCTGCAGCCTCGGAATCGAATTCTAACCCAAAGATATCTTCTGACAAGAGATTGGTTATTCTTTTTAAACCTTGATCTCCATCGTCCTTATTGTTACCCTCATTCATGTCAACAGCAATATCACTTGCAGGGTCACCATTATTGCCATTAGAGTCAGCATTTAGATCCATGCAGTCTTCATCTCTAACGTTATCCATCTATAATCAAGCTAAAAAATTGCAATTAGACATGGTAGGAACACATACTCATTAGGATCACATATGCATAATAAACAGGGAGAGATGAATTTGAAAACAAGGTCATAAACAACATCAAATCATCTAAACATATTTGTACCACACCAGACATATATCAGATGTACAATTAATGATGCATAACCTCCATGCCAGAAACAACAACCACACCACAAACAAATTCCCTATTTGTACGACCTATCTTGCCTGCTCATTGATAATTTATACTGTATTTTCGTTTTCTTTTTTTGATAAACAACATAATTTTATATATTTATCATACCGACCATACCAATTACTTCAATCCCCAGCAAGTGTGAAAAATTAAAATATCAGCAAGGTAGCAAAGCCAACATCAAGACAAATCTTTACCACCACAAAAGAATTCACCCAGTCAAAAGAATCACCAGGATCATATGATTGTCAACTCACCCGGTCAAAAGAATCACCGGGATCATATGATTGTCTAAAGTCACGAAGTGAATTAATATTGCTTAACCAAGACAGAATACACCATAGTTGCAAAACTATTAAGAACTCAATAGTAAGGAGATGAAAAATTGAAACAAATCCCAAAATAAACATATTAACAAAAAAAAGTAAAACAAATTGTGATATACTGGACGAAATTTAGATGCAGATTAGAGAGAAACTCACTTCACAACAAATGAGAAGATGACGAAACTCAAAAGTGAGTGTTGCACTGTTGCTAGACTAACTCAATGTTTATGGGTTGCAGCGCACCCTGCAAGTTGCTCCACCGCGCACACTTCACAACAACTGATTTGGTTAGAGTTGCAGCGCCCCCTACGCAAGTTGCTCCGTCGTGCTTCAATGGTGGAGGTTCGCGAGATGGTGAGGGAAGGGGTTTGGGTAGCAGCGCTGATGTAAAATGGTGGGGGTGGGGGTTAGGGTTCACTGTTCACTATGGTGACGGAAGCTAACTATTCTCTTGTTCTGATCTAAAAGTGATAGGATTTTACAAATTTTGCTGTTTGGCTTGGTGAGGGTTAGAATTGTAATTTCAAAAATATTTGATTCTGCTGTTTGGGGGTGAGGTGAGGTGAGGGTTAGAATTGTAATTTCAAAAATATTTGATTCTGCTGTTTGGGGGTGGGGTGGTCTCATTAAAACCATTAAAACCTGATTGGGCCACACATAAATTTTACACACTTGTTCAATTATTTATTTAATTTTAGACCCAAAAAGACTTATCTACCCCCTTCACCACTTTCATCCATCTTCAGCACCACTTTACCATCACATTTGCAATCATGGTAAAGTGATGATGATTTTTCACTTTTGTAAAATTACTTCCAGTGCTACTCCATCCAGTAGAAAAAATAAAATACAATAAAACCCTTCATCTTCTAAGCTTCCATTTTGTCACCTGTCGAGGCTTTAAATCCAAGAAACCACAGCACAAAAGCAATCTATTGCAATGTGGAGGCTCGTCAGATCTGGTGTGGATGGCACAAGGTTGAGTCCTGGTTTGGTGTATCGATACGTGGCGGGTCGATTCCGATCTGGACTAATAGCATCAGATCTGACTCACAGTGGCAGTGGTAATGGGTGGAGTTCAAGAAGGTCGGGGTGTGCATGGTGGTATTGATTCTGGTAAGAGTTGTGTGAATGTTGCTGACTTGGATTCATTAAATGAGTTGTCATGTTGAGATTGGACTACACAAGGAGTGTGAAAGTTACACTACTTTTATCCACGGCACAAGAGAATTCACCTTCTTGTATATATCAAGAAAAAGATTTCATATCATATTAAACTGCTTTACAAAAGCAATGGGGTCTCACAGTCAACATTGTGAAATCTCACTTTAAAAATATAAAAATAAAAAATTACACACCCTATGAAGATAAAGAAGCTAAAATAGATAGATCATATCAGCAATGATCCTCTCCAAATTCAAGACTGTGGTAACAAGTTTTTTGCTGGAGTAACAAGAGCAACAGCACTGCGATCTGAGCTACAGAATTTCTTGTAAATTGCCCTAAGCTTATTTTCTGGAGCAGCAGAATGAAAGTTGACCATGAGTTTGGCACAATCCCTACATCATAAATAAAATTATCATGCATTATGAAAGAAACAAATAAAACAATTTGGTGATCCTTGCTTAAGAAAGAAAAAAAATTTATTACTTCAGTTGTTCCTCAGAGTAGCCAGTGTAGTGCTTCAGAGTCTCGGTCCAGAAAGGGCTCCTTTCAAGTGTACATCGTGCAGCATAAACAGCAGCAGCAGCAATCACAGAAGGGCAGTACAAGATTACAGTAGGATAGTGCATCAGACTTAGTTCAGCAAGGAAAAACACCATATTCTCCATCTACATTGACAGAAAATTCCACAATTTAATTACAACATTCTACAGACTGCAGCAGCATTGCACTACTACTAGTCACATTATGCTACTTCAAAAGAAAATATACATACCTCTTTATCAGAGGGAGTAGAGGCTTTGATATACCGAACCAGGAATACATAGGGTGTGGGAACAGTTAAATACCATTCAAGCCTTCTCAATATTGTTTTCTCCATAATCAAAATATGTTCTCTAACATAAGCATTGTCTGATATGCATACAAAGTCATTAACCTGTTGCATATTTGCAAATCCATATCAGTTCAGGGGCATTCAAACATAATAACAATATAAAAGAATTCCATACCTCTGGTGCCCATATCTCTTCATATTTGCATGCTATCAGCATTGAGCTGATACCAACCAGTTGAAGTTCCCTTCTAGGCACAGCCTTCATGGACAGGAATCGATCCACAATGTTTAGGGTCAGATACAGAGTTTCTGGCATGAGTTCAAATTTACGATGCACTTCTATCAACCAATCAACAAGGATTGATCTCATCTTGGAATTGATATCTGGTTGTGAACACATGTAATCGTGTACACGACCATCATCCTATGTCATCAAAGTCAAATAAGTATATTAGATGATAGGAAACTGGAGGAAGATATCAAGATAATTAGAAAAGAGAAAGAAAAAAAAAAACATAGACCAATACTTCAGTGAGTTTGTAGAACTTGTAGATGTCATCAATGTACTCCACTGCTGCCAATTCATTGTCGATGTCAGTTGCATCAATGTTCACTGCCAAATCCCTTGGCTTATAGGCGAGTCCACAAGCAGCCTGAGGTTGACAAATTTTGTTAGACCACAATGACTTCATCAACAACAACTAATGTATTCTCATAAATCATAAATCAAACATGCCACAATGTCTTCCAAGAATGAAAAACGGGCAATGATAAACCACATTCTCAACTAGAGAGGAAAAGAAAGAATGGTTACTTTGCTTCGAGCTGTGAGGACTGAACTGAAGGCCTTGAAATTTTCCCTAGGGAACCCTTCTCTTATCTTTCTTCCTTTGACAACATGCTTCTCTTTTTCTTCACTAGAGTCTTCTTCTTCATCATCAGAGCTGATGACAATAACTTCAGGTTCTTTTGGCTTCTGAGCTGGTTCCACCTTTGTTGCATCAATAATGTTTCCTACATTAGCTGCCGCTGCTGCTCCATCCACAAGAAGTTCATTGCTTGGCTTCTGGGAAAGAAATCAGTCAAACAGGTTTAAGAAGATAAGGAAATAAAAAATGTTCATCCCTTTGAAAAATTAGAGAGGTAAAAAAGGGGGTAAAGGGAAAGAAACTTGCACCTTGTTTTTCTCTGCAACTGGTTGCTCATTAGCCAACGATTGAGCACGAAGGTTCCTGTTAGACAAAAAAAAAAAAAAGGAGATAGAAAGAGGTTTAGGCCAAGGAAATAGGAAAATACAAGGATAGAAAGAGAAGTATTTTGGTGGAAAAAAAACCAAGTTTGTAAGCACCTTGTGACACGCTTAGAGACATTAGCAGCAGCAGGGTCTGCTTGCTTAGCCACAAGATTACCAATATCCTGGAGAACCCTTCTATTTCTTCCTTCTGCTGCTACATTCTTTTGCTTATTCTCGACTATAACAACAATCACAAAGATTCAGAACAATGTGCAATAATAACATAAAAGCACAGCAAAAATAGATACACAATAAATTTTGATCAGAAAAAAATAAGCAACCACACCACAATATTTTTCAAGGCAAGGTTTAAAATATCAACAAATTTGAAACTGAAAAGGTTTTAACTTTCAGAAAGGCATGAGAACGGGGAGTCCATTCAATCACAAAAAGTTTGATACTTTTTATCAAATAACCAAGGTTGAAAGCATGAAATCAAAAACCCAGAATCAGATATATCCAAATTTCCAATAAATAAAAACTCAAGAAAATCAGAGGAAATAAAGAAGAAGCAAAGATGAAAGAAGACATGTAAATTAGATACCTTTAGGTTGTTCAGTAATAGGAGGAGGATCAGCTGTAGTAGAAGCCATAAGTGAGAGTGGTGGTGGTGGTTCTTGAAAATGAAAAGAAGAAGAAGAAGAAGTGGTGAAAACACCACCAAGAGTGTTGAACAAGGATGACAGAAACACGCGGAGACGACCGTTACGTGTCTCTCCTCCTCCTCCTTCCTCTTCTTCGGTGGTCGCCACCTCGATTTCAACGCGTCACTCCCTCGCTGATATCACAAACCACTGTGTCTCTGTCTATCTATCTATCTATCTTTGTTGCTTTGGGAATGCAACGTTTGGTTTCTTCGGCTATGTTTTTATATATCAGAGGACTAACTTCCAACGGTCGATTCTTTCTTTGATCTATACCCTTCATTTTTGACCCATCCAACGCCTACAAATCTTTTACTTACTCCCTTCCATACTTGCACTTTTTTTTATAGCCGTTGCTCACTAACGCTCATTCTCTGAATTTAACCGCTCCTACTGTTGCCTTTTTTTTTATTCCCCTTCTCCCTCTTTAAATTATATTACTATATTACTATATTTTATTTAATTTTAAATTTGAATTACATCATTATTTTAATATTATTATATAGTGATATTTTAAAAAACAAAAATACCATAAAAAAATATATCTTTTAAAAATATTTTTCATTTTTTTAATAGCCCATAAATTAATAGTATCCGCTCTTTATTTTTTTTATTTAGTTTGAATATAAAATAAAAGGGTAAAGACCCATGTTAGTCCCTCACAAAAAAGTGTGTGAGCCGTTTTAGTCCCCGACAAAAAAAGACTACTCCGTTAGTCCCCGATAATTACTAACGTGAGACAAGCTAGTCCCTGACAATTACTATGAGATATTATAATCCCTAACAATATTTAAAGTAAGAGTAATTAGACCCTGACAATTAGTATCACAGGACAATTTAGTAACGGATGCTGACTAATGGAGTCAATATAGGGACTAACTTGTCCCCAGTTACTAATTGTCAGGGGCTAACGTAGTTTTTTTTTTTTTGTCAGTGACTAAAATGACCCATACACTTTTTGTCAGGGATCAAAATGGACATTCACCCAAAATAAAAATGAGGGTAGGTTGCTTTCCATCATTTTATTTCTTCTTTCTATATTAATTCATCAACGAAATAAGAATTTATAAGACTAAGGGCCCGTTTGGTAGTCAGGATAAGATAGACATGATAGGATAAGCTATCATATCCTATCTGAAACTGTTGTTTGGTGAGCCAGCAGGATAGGATAAGGCAATCCTGTCACTTATCCTATCTTGTCCATCTAGTTAAAATTCTATCATGAGGGGAGGGTTGGGTTAACACTCAACAGGATAGGATAAGGTATTTTTTTCTGGTAACAAGTAGGATAGGGTGATTTAAAGTATAATAAAATATAAAAATATATAATATATAATATATAAAATAATTAAAGTATAATAAAATAATAATTTAAAGTATAATAAAATTTAACATGATTACCAAAAAAAAGTATAATAAAATATAAAATATTAAAAATAATAAAAATATTAATATTTAATTTTAAATTTTATTATTTTTATCACAATGCTAATTTTATTATTTTATATTATTTTTAAAAACTGTAAAATATAAAAAATTATTCTAATAATTTAACTATATGTAAATTAAAAACAAAAAATGAATATTTAAAAATACTTAATTTTAGTTAGACAATATTTAAAAAATTTAAAACATTATATGTAATTTTATCACAAGGATAATTTTGTCTTTTTATATAAATTTAAATAATGAAAATTATAAAAAAAAAACTAAATCTAATAAAAGATGAAAACATTTAGAATAAAAACGAATTTTTTTAAAATTCATACTTAAATTATAATGTTGTCCAGTTGGTTATCTGGTGGACACCAAACGTCAGATTGGATAACAGCTTATCCTGTTCATATCCTATCCTACTCCTATCCTGTTTTCTTATCATATCCGCCCTTATCCTATCCTGATCACCAAACGAGCCCTAAAGGTAGTGTTCACATGTCAGTTTGGATCGGATTTGCATGAAAAACAAATCTGAAACAATCAAAATCAATTGGTTCGATTCGTTACCAACATGTGGTTGATTCAAGTGGTAACTGACTTGGGCCCATAAGCAAGTGGTTAGGGGTTCGATCATTGGCTCTTGCATATGGAGAAAACTTGGTTGTGAGAAGTCTATCCTTCAATACAGTCCAGTATCTCGAGGGATTAATCTCCACAGTTGTACGTGGAAGATACCTGAAAAACCAAAAAAAATTGGTTCCATTCTGTCAGATTGGCAATTATTGTAAGATAGTGTCTTTCCACGTTTTTAAATAATTTTCGGCTTCAATTTTTTTTTTAATCCTAAAAAGAATAACATGATGGTTTGGTTTATATATATCTTTTCTTTGAATTTTAAAATTCTAAACCTCTGTACACCATAAAACCAACAATAATAAAGAAAATGCTTGATTGTATTTTCGTCTCTCAATTTTTTTAATTGTATGATTTTGGTTTCTCAAAAATTTCAATTACACATTTAGTCCTCTAGTTTATCGAATTGTGCAAAATCAGTTCTTCCGTCCATGACGAATTATTGTGTAATAAGGAATGATTTTACATAATATGACAAATTAGATAACTAAATGTATAATTAAATTTTTGAGAAATCAAAATCGTATAATTTAAAAAATTGAGGGATAAAAAGTATAATTTTCAACTAGATGGATCATACAATTTTATTATATGCATTCGAGCTTCTAAATTACTTTCATGAACTTATAGGGAGGAAAGTGAAATAAAAGTGGTCTATCAATAATTGGGTTAAAAGTGTCCAATAGAATGTGAGACAAAACAATCTTCAATAATTATTTTTAAAATAATGCATCAATATTTTACATTAATGCTTTCACACCATTGTCTATTACACAACTTTCACACATCTGAATGGTAAATAAAATTTTGGTATTAACTTTAGATTGATAGTAGTCGAACAGGTTCGTTTGGCTTGTAAAGACAATGGAATTACCTTACGTAGTCGAACATGTTCGTTTGGCTTGTCAAGAAGATGGAATTACCTTAAGTGGTGATTGGGAGGATGGAATGAGGTGGTTAGTAAAGGTGTGGGGTAGTGAAAAAATATTAACTTATTATTTGGGAGTTTCTTCATTTTCATGCCCTCCAAATTGGAGGTTTAGGATTTTTCTTCATTCCCTCGTTAAACTTTCAAATAATGGAATGACATGTTTTTATTTTTCTACTCCACTCTATTACCAATCACTTTATTATTAATCACTTCACTTCATCTCCTTCAAAACTTCCAAACATAACCTTAAGACTTGTTTGTGAGTTTTGGAGGGGAAGACTTTAAGAGAGAGAAGAGGAAAAGGGATGCGGGAAGGAGGATACTCCTCTACCTTGTATGAAGTTTATTTTTTAACAAAAGAATCAAAACCCTCCAAAATCCTCCAATTTTGAGGAATTAAATAAATGAACTTATTGGATAATAACCAGAATTAACAGAATTAGTTATTTAAATTAGTTAGTTGTAATTAGTTACATATAGTTGTTAAGTTAGTTATGTAGCCTTATCCTCATAACTCTCTAACTTCCTATCCTTGTAGCTCTTCTATATAAAGAGGAGTTTTACCTTATGTAAATTCAATTCATTGATTCAATATAATACAAAACATATTATTCAGCTTTATGCTTCCTGAGTCATAATATGGTATCAGGTTTCCATTGATTTTTTTTTTTTTAGCTTCCGCAATCCTTTTCTTTCAATTTCTTTCCCATGGCTGATTCACCCACATCATCCAAAAAGGCCACCAAATCCAGTACTGACGATGGTGTTACCTAAACCGCCAGTATCGATCCTTCCCAAAACCCAAATAGCCCCTACTATCTTCACCCAGGAGAAAACCCTAGTGCTGTTCTTGTGTCACCTCCACTGAATGGTGACAACTACTACCATTGGAGTAAAGCGATGCAAAGGGCCCTTTCTTCCAAAAATAAATTGAAGTTCATCAATGGAAGTTCATCAATTGATGTAGAGGGCCCTTTGGGAAAGATGCAACAATTTGGTTGTTTCTTGGATAACTCGCACCGTAGAACCAAACATTTCTCCCAGCACTATTTGTTTTGAAAATGCTCGGGATCTTTGGTTAAATCTTCAAGAAAGATTTTCCAAAGGCAACCATTTTCGGACGTCTGATGTTCTTCGAGAATTGCATTCGATGAAGCAAGGAGACCGATCTATCACTAATTTCTTCACTGGCATGAAGATTCTTTGGGATGAGTTAGATTCTTTGCACCCTACACCTTGCTCATGTGAAGTTGCTTGTACTTGCTCTCTTAGCAAGTTTATTAATTCCTATAAAGAAAAGGAATATGTCATTTGCTTCCTCGAAGGGCTAAATGATTCTTAAATTGTTGTGCGCACTCAAATCTTATTAATGGATCCTCTGCCTAGGCTTTTTCTTTAGCCTCTCACCAAGAAAGACATCCATCTATAGCTGCTCTTGATTCAACAACATTTCTTGCCAACTCTTCTTCACAAGGAAGAGGCATCACTCCACAGGGACGAGGCCGTGGCAGAACCAATGGTCATAAACAAATGCAATGCACTTATTGTAACCGTAGCAATCATACAGTTGAAAATTGCTACTTCAAGCATGGATTCCCCCCGGCTATAGAACCAGAAACCAAGGGAATACAATGCAAGTCAATTCTGTCTCGACTTAAGGCAGCAATAGCACAGCTCCACAAGCTGCCAATGATCAGACTCTCTCCTTAAGCAAAGATGACTACCAATACTTAGTCTCTCTTCTATATGCTTCTCTCATTCTTCCGTGAGTTCAATCAATAAACCATCCACTTCTGATTCACATGATCATATTGTGTCCAGTGTGACTAAATCAGGTAATTCTTGGACACCTCCTATTTCTTGGATACTAGATACAGGTGCATCTGATCATGTATGCCCCTACCTTCATTATTTTTATAGCTATTCCAAGATTAATCCAATTTCAGTCAAGTTACCAAATGGTACCACCACTATTGCTTGTCATTCAGGAACAATACATATCTCTTCTCATATTTCTTTGCATAATGTGTTACATATTCTTGACTTCCAATACAACTTAATATCTGTTAATAGGTTGACTCGATCTCTTAACTATAGACTTATTTTCTCACATAAATTTTGTGATATACAGGAGCCTTGTACCCTGAAGACGATTGGGCGTGCTGAAGTCCATCACAATCTTTACCTTATTCAACAGCCCTCATCTACTATTTCCTGCAATAGAACTTTAGGACCACATACTATTGACAATACTTTACATTCTGCAAATAACATTGTTTTGTCACATGATTCTTTTGACTTGTGGCATTATCGATTAAGACATCCTTCTAATGATGTAATCAAGCAATTATGTACTATTTTTTCCATATATTCATCTCAATAAAAATGTTATCTGTAACTGCTGTCATTTAGCTAAGCAATCTAAATTGCCCTTTCCTGATAGTGATATTATATCTGCCAAACCCTTTGATCTCCTCCACATGGATATCTGGGGTTAGGACTATTAGAACAGATAATGGGGCTGAATTCAACATGCCTTCCTTTTATTCTTCTTTAGGCATTCTTCATCAAACATCTTGTGTGGAAACTCCACAACAAAACTCTAAAGTAGAAAATAAGCATAGGCATCTTTTAAATGTTACTAGATCTTTACTTTTTCAATCTAAACTCCCTCAAATTTTTTGGTATTATGCTTTATGTCATGCTGTCCATATAATTAGTAGATTACCTACACCTGTTTTGCATCATGGATCTCCTTTTGAAATGCTTTATGATAAACCACCCAACTTTCTTGATTTCAAAGTATTTGGTTGTTTATCTTATGCATCTACCTTAACTCACAATAGGAAGAAACTAGAACCAAGGGCAAGAAAATGCCTATATCTTGGATACAAAACGGGTACAAAGGGCTATCTTCTATATGATCTTCATACAAGGGAAATTCTTGTATCTAGGAATGTTGTGTTTTTCCTTACATGCCTAACACTACTATTGATTATGTTCCTATTGTTGACTTACACAACAAGACTGACACTACATTTCTCTTTGGTTTTCCTAAGCAAGCTTCTGCCAATACTGAAGTTCCTTCTATCAATATTGAAGCCTCTTCCAGTCCTCTTCCTCCTTCCACATCAGCACCTATCACACCTCAACCAGAAGCTGCTGATATCCTTCAAAGATCAGAGAGAACAAGAAAGCCTCCATCATACCTACAAGACTTCCACTGCACCACTCTTTCTACCACTACTTCCTCATCTAATAAGTCTTATATCCTTTGTCTTCTGTCTTATCTTACAGTAGGTTATCCTCCACTCATCACAAATTCATTTTTTCAATTTCCTCCAATATTGAACTTGCCACATTTAAACAAGCCATTCAGAATCCAATATGGATTCAGGCTATGAACTCAGAAATTGAGGCTCTCAACCAAAATTCAACTTGGACCATTACTGATCTTCCATATGGTAAGAAACCTATTGGTTGTAATTGGGTTTATAAGATTAAGTATAATGCTGATGGGAATATAGAGAGGCACAAGGCACGACTTGTTGGGAAAGGATTTACACAGGTAGAAGGGATAGAATTTTTTGATACATATTCTCCTATTAGATTACTTCTTGCAATAGCTTCTTCACAAGGATGGCATCTTCATCAGCTTGATGTACATAATGCATTCTTGCATGGGCACTTAGATGAAGATGTTTACAGGGAACTCCCTCCTGGCATCCTCTCCTCCCAACCAAATCAAGTCTGCAAACTCCACAAGTCTCTTTATGGATTAAAACAATCCAGTAGACAATGGTTTGCAAGACTCTCCACCTCTCTTATATCCTGCGGGTAATATCAATCTAATTCTGATCATTCTCTCTTTATAAAGAAACATGGTAAAATAGACAACTATAAATACGAGAAGGGGGGTTGAATTGTGTTTATCATAATTTCAACAAAGTTGAAATCTTTTCGCATACAGAAGCTAGGTTCAAACGAGTGGAAAGATACAAGACAGATGGGTGGCTCGTCTGATGAAATTTTAACAGTGACCTTGGCAAACACACCACTTGATAAACATATAAGAAAACTAAAGCAACTAAAGAGTTTAAGGAAAGAGAGATTGACACAGTTATTTATCCTGGTTCACTCTTCAAAGCAAAGAGCTACGTTCAGTCCTTGGCAGCACCAAGATTTATCCACTATAAATGATCAGGTTACAGACTAGCAGCACCAAGATTTATCCATTATAACTGATCAGGTTACAGACTCAAGTATTGTTTGCACACCTAGCCTCTTCAGGCTCCAAGACAAGTATTCTTTGCACACCTAGCCTCTTCGGGCTCAAGACAAGTATTCTTTGCACACTTAGCCTCTTTAGGCTCACTCAGGTTTGTTTGAGAGATTTGGTTTGTAATAAATACAACTTCACACAGACAGATCTTTCACCAACACTCAGTGGTTTAAATGTAAAGCTTAGGAAAGTCTGCGTAATAACTTCAAATTATTGAAGAATACAGAATGAAAGAGTGAAGATATTAATGCGCAGAGTAATGTCTCTTTAATGCTATGTGTATTCTTTTATCTCCATCTTCAATGACTTCTGTATTTATAGTCTTCAAGCATTTAAGATCCGTTAGAGACATTCCCTCGGATGTTGGCTTCTTCATTAAATGCAATAGAGTCGTTCTGGGCAGCCATTAATACAATAGGAACGTTGGTTGTACTCTAACATGAAGGATCATGGCTTTATGCATCGTGATACATCCATATCAGAGTTGTGTAGAGAGATTTTTGTACTTTGCAGAGTACAATTCCCTTTTCGTGTAAGGACCAGAGGTACTAGGGAATAAAGCACGTTGGAAGCATTCTTTAACTGGTCTTTGGTTCTGATAATCCGAGGTTGCTTGAGAGAGTAACTTCTGACTTTTCTTGATTCTGGTTCTTGAAATAAGATTCTGATAATTCTAAGAGAATTCGCGTTCATAAGATAAGCGCGTCCATCTTGAAAATAACTGCGTCCATCTAGCCATTTAAGATTTTACATTCGGGCTAGTAGACGAGCTCCATATGCCATGTTATTGGACGGATACTCTTTTAACTGGTTGAACGTAACCTAGTAGACGAGCTCCATATTAAGGACTCAGCAAGTCCAAAGACTTGTGTGGACGAGCGCTTCTGTCACATTAGTGGACGAGCACTTCTGTTACTTTAGTAGGCGATCGCTTGTGTCACTTTAGTGGACGTTGGCTTTTATCACTTTAGTGGATGCTGGCTTTTACTTTAGTGGACGTTGGCTTTTACTTTAGTGGACGCTGGCTTTCATCACTTTAGTGGATGCTGGCTTTCATCACTTTAGTGGACGCTGACTTTCATCACTTTAGTGGACGCTGGCTGTCATCACTTGCGTTGGACGTGAGCTTCTATCACTTGAGTTGGACGTGAGCTTCTATCACTTGAGTGTTGGACGTGAGCTTCTATCACTTGTGCAGACATGAGCTTCTATCACTTGTGTAGACGTGAGCTTCTATCACTTGTGTATACGTGAGCTTCTATCACTTGTATTGGACGTGAGCTTCTATCACTTGAGTGCTGAACGAATGATTCTTACAGTTTTAATCTGCACAGTAGATTTGTAACATCATAAAAATTCAAATATAATTATTTTAATAAAAAAAAGGATAGTATAAGAGTTTATTATAATTGTTTTCTTTATAATAAAAATCCAGTGGGTTCCACAATAATGTAAAATTCATTTTAAAAAATAAAATAAAAATAAGGATAAGAACCTACCCTGAACTAAATTATTGCAGCAATAATGATAGGAAACATAAACATATCAATGCCCATGCTGTGTTACCCTTTATAAATAGATAGTTTGAGTGTTTTAAGCCCAATTTCGCATAATGTGACTAGATACCTAACTTCAGATGGATATTTCGTAAACAAAGAGAACTTGTTTGAATTCAAGATCTCCATAAGAAATATAGCCCTGTCTCTTAGCTTTCCATAGGCACCAAATTGGTCCAAATTGGATTTTTGTAGCTCAAGTTATGACCAAAGTCGTACACACTATTCATGTTCCAGCGTCAGAACCGTTTTTTTAAAATTATATCCACTTTTTGACTATCTAAACATCGGTTTCAGATTTTGTGGTCTTCTAAACAGTTGTAGACAATTCTTTTATCTTTCCAATGATATAAAATTTATAATTTTTGAATGTCTATAACTCAAGATATGTGCGAAATACAGCACCATATGCAAAGTAAGCGGGCTTAGCCCGTTTTTACAAGTTTTGGGCTATTGGGGCTCTATAAATAGAATCTTAACACTCTTAGGGTGCATTTTGAACCCTAATTACAGCTAGAAACTCAGAAACGGCTAAGAAGAGAAGAAATTCAAGGATTAAGAAGAGATAGTTGTGGAAGAGGGAGTATAGTAAGAGGAAGATGATGATAACTCTTGGCAAACGTTAGGATCCGCAGTAGGAAACGCTTAGAGCTATTTGGAGGTCTTCAAGAGGTGAGTAAGAATACTTTTTATGAACCCTTTCCATGGTATATATATATATATATATATGATTGTTTTTGTTGATAAGGGATTACCATGTGGCTTTGGGAGTCTTTAATTGACTTGATGCATATTGTTAGTAACCTAAATTCTAAAATTGGGGTTTTGTTTAAAAGGGGAATTAATTGATTAATTGATGTTGTAACGTACTTATTCACGTATGATATGTTGTGATATTCATGATTGTTTGTTATTGGTGGGAGTTTATGTGTTTATAATTGAGGGAAATAGTTTGTTACATGCATGAGACATGATATATTTGAGTTATAATATGTTGTATGATGTTTGCCGCAATACCACCTATGATAGGGGCATCGAAAAGTAATACCACCGTGATGGGGTATCGAAAGTTACATCCCCATATAATTGGGATGTCGAAAAAGAGCAATACCGCCTAAAAAGGGGTATCGAAAGTAACACCGCCACACACTGGGGTGTCGAAAACGGAGAAATACCGCCATGTGCACATGGGAGGTATCGAAATAGAAATGTCCCCGACAGGAGGGTAGGGGTGGGCAATAGGACGCCATTGTCATGTGATGTGTGAGATTTATGGCATGCCGGCAAGAGGCCAGTTTAGTTATGAGGCCTTCGAGCCACTTAGATTAATTTAGAATTTACTTGGTATGTGGAATGTGATGCATTGAGATGAGTTGATCTTATGCTATATGCATTTGACTTGATGAAAATTTTGTTGTTATTAAAAGTATTTTTTAGATATTATTTTGGGAAATTAGCGGATATCATGGACAGTTTTTCTGGTTACTGATGAGTGTGATTTCACCTCATCTTTGTCTATCATTTAGCATGCATTTTTCATGTAGTTTAGGCATTTTTAATTAGATTTTAGGTTAATTTTCCTTTGGAACGGGTAAGGCGGTTTTCGTGTGTTGTTTTGCAGATATCAAGGGTAAATTGCTCAAGATCAACCATGATGAAGTTTGGATGAAGATGGAGCTTTAAAACTGAAGAAAATGAGCCAAACAGAGCCCATCACGGCCTAGCCGTGATGCCCATCACGACCATGATCGAGCAAAACTGAAAAAGAACAAAGGCTGAAGTCAGAGTCTGTCACGGCCTAGCCGTGATAGCCATCTCGACCGTGACCCAAAACCACCACAAGTCAGAGCACATCACGGCCCAGCCGTGAAATTCATCACGGCCACAAACAGAGGGCTCGCGACGCGAGCATAGGCTCGCCACGCGAGAGACTGGAATTTTGAAAAACTTCCAGAAACAGAGACCGTCACGGCCTGGCCGTGATGGCCATCACGGCCGTGACGCGCATTACTTGGACCTGAAGAAATCGAATTTGGATCAGAATTTGAGTTAGATTGGGACTCTAACTTCCCACATCTATAAATAAGGACCAGGCAGATCACATCAGAGAACACATTGGAAGAGGAGGATCACATCGATAACAACAAGGACTTAGGCATAGATCTCTCTTCTCCTCTCTTCTCTGATTTTCACTATGTTGTCAACCCAGCTTGTCATCTCCATGGCAAGACTGGAGTAGTGGCTTAGTTTCTAGGGATTGGGGTTCTGCCCGAGTTTTGTAAATGTTGTTGATTTGATGTAAAATCGTTGTTGATTTCATTATTGTTTTAGATCTGATTTCTAGTGTGTTAATCACTCATAAATTTCGGCAACCGCTTATTTGCGTGACGTAGACGTTCTAAGGAGGAACCTAGCGGTGAACTTAGGATTTCTAGGGTGTTTCACTCGTAAAGCCCGACGGCCACTGGTTTGTGAGATGTGGATGATCTAAGGAGGAACCTAGCGGTGAACTTAGGTTATTTGCATGACTTAGACATTATAAGGAGGAACTTAGCGGTGAACTTAGGTGTCGGACCTATAGAAGTCAGACTTGGGACTGAAATCACGAGAGTTAGAAGCCGTCCCTCGAGGAGCAACGAGTTGTCACGGAACGCAAAGGGTCCAATCTGGGATCGACTACCACGAGAGTAGGGGTCGGGTCAATTGGGCACGGCTTTTGTAACCTGAGAGGGAGCTTAAGCTATTAGAGGATAAACTCGCCTTCAAGGCAATTTCGGTAATCAACAAAGGTAAATCAGATTAGCAACATAAACAGCCTCAATGGTAACCCAAATCCCTAGGAATCCGTTTAAATCGAAAATCCCAAAAACATTTGTTTTCTGCTCATCTATCTTTTAATTTCGAATTCAAAATCCATTTCACTCAAAACATAAAAATCCTTTTTACAAAGTCCAGATCTAATCGATTCGAAAACCGATTGCGATTCGAGAACACAGTCTCTGTGGGTTCGATATCTTTTATTACTTGACGGCAATCCGGTACACTTGCCGGAATCGCAGGAGCGTCGTCGCTCGTCGACTTACGCCACACCAAGTTTTTGGCGCCGTTGCCGGGGACTGTACCTTTTCGAATCTCAATTCAAATTTTTAAATTGATTTTTCTGGACCCTTTTCTTTTTATTTGATTTTTATTTCTGAAATATAAAAAAAAATCAAAAAAAAAATTCTTTTCCTTCTATTGTATCCATCTCTCTGTGTGTTATATGCAAAGATCCCTAAGTCTTGGGAGCCTTAGTGAGATTGATCCGGAGATCGAGAGGACCTTCCACAGACGTAGAAGACTACAAAGAGAGGGAGAAAGGTTGAGTCCCGTTCCACTCATGGCGAATCAACCGGATACAAAACCTTTGAAGGACTACGCAGCCCCAAATGCGAGAGGCTTGCGAACTGGGATTGCAAGGCCAGAGATTGAGGCGGAGAACTATACCATACCACCTATGCTAATCAACATGATTAGGCAACATCAATTCGGAGGATTGCCTTCGGAGGACCCAACCGATCACATAGAGACATTCTTAGAGTTCACCGATGCAATCAGGATTAATGGAGCCTCAGTCGATGTTGTACGTTTGAGATTGTTCCCCTCATCTCTCACTGGAAAGGCGAAGGCCTGGCTTAAGCAAATCCCCGCTAACACCTTGACTACTTGGGACCAATTGGAGCAGGCGTTCTTGGAGAAATTCTTCCCTCTATCCAAGACGGCCTACATAAGAACCCAGATCACCGGCTTCTTCCAGAAAGACGGAGAATCATTATCGGAAGCTTGGGATCGATACAAGGGACTGCTGGAGTCGTGCCCACATCACGGACTCGAGAGGTGGTTAATAGTGCACACCTTCTATAACGGATTGGACTACTCTTCGAAGGTGTCACTTGATTCTGCAGCCGGTGGAGCATTTATGAATAGGCCTCTCACTGAGGCATTCAACATCATCGAGAATGTCGCCACCAACTACCACCAATGGGGATCCGAAAGAGGTAATAACCCGAACAAGATTTCGGGGGGTAAGTTTGAGGTAAATAGTACAGATCTTATTATGTCAAAGATAGACTCACTTAATAAACGTTTTGATCGGCTGGAAATAGCTAATGTGAGTGCATTAGGTGCTACAAACCTTGTTTGTGAGATTTGCGGAATGCAGGGACATGACATGATGGAATGCCCACATGGATCCGGTGCTTCGGGTGAACAAGTGAACTCTTGTAACAACTTCTACGATACGAACCCGAAGCTGCCCAACTATGCTCCCCCAAATCCCTACAACCAAAGAAGGAACAACCCTTACCTCTCCTACAGCAACTACAGCAACACGCTCAACCATGAGTTCCAAGAGGGTCAAGGTAATAAGAGAGCAGCACCGGGATATCCTCAAGTACAAAGATCTAAACTCGAGACTTTATTGGAAAGTTTTGTTGAAACTCAGACAAAACAAAATGAGGAGTTTAGACAACAAGGCAGGGCAGTAAACAAGGCTATAAAAGAGCTAGCATCCAAGGTAGACAACTTGGCAATCCATAACAAGATGCTAGAAACACAAATTGCCCAACAAGCCAGCACGTACTCGAGACCTAAGGGTGCATTCCCGGGGCAACCCGAAGCAAATCCCAATGAGCATTGCAATGTCATACACTTAAGGGATGATAAGCTTGGGGTGGGGGCAGCTGAAATGGAGGTGGAACCGGAGGAGGACACAAGCGAAAAGGAAGAGCCAGAACCGAAGTATGTCCCTCCACCACCGTACCAACCCCCGATACCTTTCCCACAAAGGTTGGTCAGGAAAAAGCAAGTAGATGTAGAGACTAAAATGCCTACTAAACTGAAGGACCCAGGTAGTTTCTCTATCGCTTGCTCGATTGAAAAAGTGGAAATAGACTGAGCCTTGTGTGACTTAGGGGCCAGTGCGAGCTTGATGCCCCTCACTATCATGGAAAGGTTGGAAAGTAAAGAGTTGAGACCATTCAAATTCTCCTTACAATTTGCGGATGGCTCAACTAGGACTCCTCTAGGCATACTAGAGAATGTTCCTGTAAAGGTAGGGAAAATTCTCATCCCTACCGACTTCCTGGTGTTGGACATGAAAGGGAATTCCGAATTCCCCATCATTTTAGGAAGGCCATTTTTGGCAACCGCTGGAGCAGTAATAGACGTAAGGAATGGTAAACTCTCTCTAAATGTAGAGGAAGGTAGGGTAAATTTTCAGTTGACTAACTCTTGTAACAACCCTCCTTTTGAGAGCCATGTGTGCAGAATCGATGTAACGTCTCCAGTGGTAAAAGAAGAGCTGAACATGGAAGCAACTCCGAAGATATGCATGGCTAATGATGCACCCAGCAGTGATGGAATTGGAGTTGCTGTCCATGCAGAAACAAAACTTCCGCCGGAAGGAAGGAAGGCTAGGAAGCTCCGAGAGAAAAGAGCGAAGCGGAAGCATTATTGGCCGTATGAGCAGAAACGGCTTTTTGAAGGAGTTCCTTGTAAGAGAAGTGTTCCTGCACTTCTACGCCCAGCCGACCCCGGTTGATTTAAGGAAGTATGGTCAAGCTCAAGACCATAAATAAGCGCTTCTTGGGAGGCAACCCAAGTTTTCTTTCCCTTTTTCCTTTTGTTTTTGATTTAACCTCTTGAATAATTTGCGAAGATCAAGAGGCAAAAATATCATTAATAGGTTTGTCTAGTGTTTTCAGGTTGAGAAAGAGAAGAAGAGCATAAAAAAGATAAAGTCAGAGGCCATCACGCCCTGGCCGTGACAGTGGTCACGGCCGTGATAAGCTATACAAGAGCACAGAAAGGAACACGGCCCAGCCGTGACAACCATCACGGGCGTGATGAGTAGGATGCCAAGGCCAGAGAGCATCACGGCCTAGCCGTGATGTAGATCACGGCCGTGACAGGGCAATTCCTGAGGACCAGAAACGATCACGGCCTGCCCGTGACGAGCCTCACGGCCGTGATACAATTTCCAACCAAGTTTTGACTGGAATGTGAAGCCAACACCCGCTACCGATTCGGTAAGTTGTTCCATTTTTCTCCTCTCTCCGACTTGATTATTTACATTGGAGACAATGTAAGTAATCAAGCTTGGGGTAGGGGTATTTATTTTTGCTTTGCATTGTTGCATTCATATTGCATTCGCATAGGCATAGATTGGTATGATCACATTCTCTAGATTGCCCCTCACTTAGAACATGCATCCGATTATGAGAACTTGGAGCCAAATGAATTGAGATAGTGAATTTTGAACCCAATTTTTTTTATTATTCTTGTGATAAGGCTAAAAATAAAAATTCTTGAGATAGTCATTTGATAGTTGATAATTAGCATGTGGTTCCTTAGACTTGTGTACCTCACTGATTTTTGAACTACTAAATGTAAGATTTTGAGCCAAATAGGGGGTATCCACTAAATCTACCCCATTTCTTGTGATAGAGTGTTGTAATTCCTCTTGGACTGTATTTTCTAGAACTTGACTTGAAACCATTTTGAAACTTAAAAATTTCTGAAAACATTTTTGGAAATGATTGAGGCACTAGGTATTTTTCCGGCCTCCCGAGCTTTGAATGATAAATGCTACCCCTTAGTTGCCCAATTTTGAGCTTAAAAGAAAAAAAATACTTTTCTTGGTACCTTGAATTACTTTGATAAATAATGCTTGGTATGACACCTTTTAAAGTATTACAAAAAGGGCAAAATGGTAGTTGGAAAAAGAATGGGATGAAAATATTTCTCTTGAGCTATAAATCTCCACTTCTCCAAACATATAACATGAAATAAACGAGAAAAAAAAAATGGAGAAGGGGATGACAAAGAAAGTGAGAAATGAAAAGAAAAAGAAAAAAAAAATAATAGAAGGAAGAAAGGTGGAAAAGTAAATCAAAGTCCCCTAAAAGGTATTTTAGAAGGTGTCATGCTTTGTAATGTTTGATAATCTGTCTAGCCTTCTTGAAATTCCCTTTCCTTGATTTTCCCACCTAACAATAAATCCCATGGCCACATTACAACCAAAGGAAAAGACCTCTTGATTCTTAAGTGTTTTCATAAATAAAGTAGAGATTTGGTTAATAGCCAAGCCTTTGGTAAAATACTTTCCTTGAGGAAACTGAGTGAATTGTCAATAAACCCTAAAACACTTGAGTGAGGTGAGATGAGTGCCCAAATCAGTGAGGACATGAACTTGGAAAAACCTAAGCTTCTAATTGGACTAGAAATTGATTGTCTCTTAAGTGCTTATTGAATATGCCTATCACTTGGATTAGCTTCTAGGGTTCTTAGTTCACTATCCATGCTTTGATTGATTTATCTTATGGCCTGAGTAATTGCTTGAGGACAAGCAAAGTTTTAAGCTTGGGGTGATTTGATGAGTGTGATTTCACCTCATCTTTGTCTATCATTTAGCATGCATTTTTCATGTAGTTTAGGCATTTTTAATTAGATTTTAGGTTAATTTTCCTTTGGAACGGGTAAGGCGGTTTTCGTGTGTTGTTTTGCAGATATCAAGGGTAAATTGCTCAAGATCAACCATGATGAAGTTTGGATGAAGATGGAGCTTTAAAACTGAAGAAAATGAGCCAAACAGAGCCCATCACGGCCTAGCCGTGATGCCCATCACGGCCATGATCGAGCAAAACTGAAAAAGAACAAAGGCTGAAGTCAGAGTCTGTCACGGCCTAGCCGTGATAACCATCACGGCCGTGACCCAAAACTACCACAAGTCAGAGCACATCACGGCCCAGCCGTGAAATTCATCACGGCCACAAACAGAGGGCTCGCGACGCGAGCATAGGCTCGCCACGCGAGAGACTGGAATTTTGCAAAACTTCCAGAAACAGAGACCGTCACGGCCTGGCCGTGATGGCCATCACGGCCGTGACGCGCATTACTTGGACCTGAAGAAACCGAATTTGGATCAGAATTTGAGTTAGATTGGGACTCTAACTTCCCACATCTATAAATAAGGACCAGGCAGATCACATCAGAGAACACATTGGAAGAGGAGGATCACATCGATAACAACAAGGACTTAGGCATAGATCTCTCTTCTCCTCTCTTCTCTGATTTTCACTATGTTGTCAACCCAGCTTGTCATCTCCATGGCAAGACTGGAGTAGTGGCTTAGTTTCTAGGGATTGGGGCTCTGCCCGAGTTTTGTAAATGTTGTTGATTTGATGTAAAATCATTGTTGATTTCATTATTGTTTTAGATCTGATTTCTAGTGTGTTAATCACTCATAAATTTTGGCAACCGCTTATTTGCGTGACGTAGACGTTCTAAGGAGGAACCTAGCGGTGAACTTAGGTGTCGGACCTATAGAAGTCAGACTTGGGACTGAAATCACGAGAGTTAGAAGCCGTCCCTCATGGAGCAACGAGTTGTCACGGAACGCAAAGGGTCCAATCTGGGATCGACTACCACGAGAGTAGGGGTCGGGTCAATTGGGCACGGCTTTTGTAACCAGAGAGGGAGCTTAAGCTATTAGAGGATAAACTCGCCTTCAAGGCAATTTCGGTAATCAACAAAGGTAAATCAGATTAGCATCATAAACAGCCTCAAAGGTAACCCAAATCCCTAGGAATCCGTTTAAATCGAAAATCCCAAAAACATTTGTTTTCTGCTCATCTATCTTTTAATTTCGAATTCAAAATCCTTTTCACTCAAAACATAAAAATCCTTTTTACAAAGTCCAGATCTAATCGATTCGAAAACCGATTGCGATTCGAGAACACAGTCTCTGTGGGTTCGATATCTTTTATTACTTGACGGCAATCCGGTACACTTGCCGGAATCGCAGGAGCGTCGTCGCTCGTCGACTTACGCCACACCAGTTACCGCACCGGCTGAGAACAACACTATTTTCAAAACATTTTATGAACAGTAATGTTGATCACTGGGATTTTATATCTCATTATAAGTGTTGTTTTCAGAGACGGAGGACATCGCTGTTGAGGATCCAGAGATCTAAAGAGTTATCTTTGATTAGCTAGTTGGTTAGTAATGTAGTATGGTTTAGAGTATTATGCGGACGACGTTATTTGGTTTACATACTATTTTTCTCAGATTGTAATTAGAAGCCCGGTTTTGAGGCTTTTAGTTTTTATTCAAATGATTGGACTTAATAATATTTTTCAATACTTTGTAAATACTATTTATTTTTATTAAATGTTTTGAAGGAATTTTATTGAAATTAATTTGGGTTACTAGTGTAACGAAGGGCGTTACATTTTTGGTATCAGAGTAGTTCGATTCTAAATTGGATCGTGGTAGTGGGGCTTTTTCTAAAACAAAACTTGGACGCATAGGATGCTTGTTAGAGTTATAAATACTGCATGTTATTATTTGAGATATTGGACATGATCAACCCAATATTTCATAGGTAATGAGCAGATTTATAGGACTAATAAGCGACGGACGAACATTGCACTTGCAGCAGCTTTGGTTTGTATGATCAGAGCTACGCAAGGGCAGACGGAGACTCTCCGTAAGCTGTAGGGGAATGGAGGCCAATCACTGACGGGGTGGTGGTTACCTAGGACCCTTAGCACGTGGAACTTTTCGAATTCAAGAAGAATGATTCGCTATTATTCTGAGGCAGCTTAGAATCCGAAGGAGACTTGATTTCTTTAACTCGTATAGGGGAATAAGTTACTATATTGTTTGATTCAGGAGCAGCACTTTCTTTGATATATCCTTCAAGTGTGAAATTTGAGTTGCCTATCTTTCGTTTGTCTTTTGAGTCATGTGTTTCTAAAAAAAAATTTGTAATTTAGGGTACTTGATTCTTTATATGAGATTTTTGAATGTTGATGATGAATTGATTTTAATAAATTTATTTTCCTTGAATCTATAAGGAACTATTACTAATGGTAGTGTTGTATGTGCGTTCATGCTGGTCTTTTCTTGTTTACACTATTCTCATCATCTATACTTCTGCCAACACTGTCAAAACCCGTTCCCATATCTAATTGAAATGTCCTATTAATTTTTTTTAATTCCTTCTGTGCGTGAAGTTCACCTCCATCACATCGAGGCCAATTTATTGAATTGTAATTATATTTATAACTTCCTCTGACTCATGGAATTAATTGTGGCATGAATTCTATTTTTTGTTAGTTTGAATCAAATTATATATATAATATTTAAATTAAATTATGGTTCACTTTATAAATTTTAAAAATATGTTTGATTTTGTATTAAGTTTTGAGTGTTTTTAGTGGGGAAAAGATGATGGGAGTATGAGGTTATATGTGGGCAATATGCAATTGAACAAAGTAACTATTATGAATAGGTATCTTTTACCTAGGATAGATGAGCTTAGATCAATGGAGTAGCGTAGTGGTTGATTCTAGTAGAGTAGGTGCAGGGATAGGGTGAGAGAAGCCTAAGACAATGACAAGTGTGAGAAGTTTGCTAGAATTGGAGAAGTATTACAGGAAGTTATAAACGATTTCTCTAGACTAGCCTTACCTCTCACCAAGCTGATTAGGAAAGGAAAATCTCTTGTATAGGATACAACTTGAAGTTTTTAATGATCAGTAGAGCCTTAAACAATTGTTAAGAGATAGAGACAGAGACAAAGACGAAGAGTTAAATATATATAAGGCAAAGAAAGTGGACGAATTTTCTTAGGAACTATAATTTTGAGTTGAAGTATAGTCCGGGAAAGGCTATTGCAGTGGTCGATACTCGGAATAGGAAATTTCCGAACAAGTCTAACTTGAAGTTGCAAGAAATGAACCTAATAGAAGAGTCTAGATACATGAATTTGGATATCTTTTTAAGGCTTAAAACTTGGAATTGAATATGTTGAAAATTTGTAGTGATCTTAGAAAATAGATTAAGCGAGTGTAGTTTTTAAACTAGGATTTGAAATCTCTTTTGGATCAAGAGAATTATGTGTTATATAATAATGGTGTAGTGTTGTTTAAGAATAGGATCATTGTCCCTAAGGAGGGGAGCCTTAGAGGAAAAAAAATGTTAGAAGAGACACATAAAAGAACGTTAACCATGTGTCTAGGAATAACCAAGAAACATCAAGATTTAAAGAAGTATTAGTGGACGGGAATAAAAATGAGAGTGAGATTAAAGAATTTTATATATATGTTGAAATTTTATTATAATGTTGTAATTTTGTTATATAATTTTTAGAGGATCACTTTCCTTGAAATTTCAAATTGCTTCTCAAGTGACAAAGTATTATTCGCGATTGATATTCCCCTATGATTTGTTTTCCATATGGATTAATGGCATGTCTAATCCTAACAAACTTATATTTTTTAATAAAAAGTGAAAAAATGTTATTTCTTATTTGTATGTGCCTACTCGAAGATCAGATTGAATTGGTTTCTTATACTATTGTGGTGTTAATTTTTACAGTTGTTTTTGTATAATGTCTGCACAGTTTAATTGTAATTTTGTTAAACATTATTCTCCATTTTGTTATCACTTTTTTTTTTAGTAAGATCTTCTTATCAACATAAAGTGAAACTATTTCTTCCTCTTTTGAAATTATCATTTTGGGATAGCTAAAAATTAGTATGTGAACGTGCTACTGCTTCACATTTCTTTATTTATAAAATTTATAAAATTCCTCAGTTCTGTGTAGAATATAAGAAATTTGGTATAGAGTTCGTAAGAGATATTATAGCTACGTGTGGATGATATAAAATATTACATCAATTTCTTTTATGGACTGTTTGTTAAATTTAATTTATGAGAATGCTTATAAAGATGAAATGCAAGTGAAGGTGTTCTAATTATAGGCGGATAGATATAAACAAATGCTTAAGTGCATGATTTTATTATATAAATGTTATTATTGACTTCATTTTAAAATTAAATTTTTTTAAAGTTAAGGGGTCATGAATTGTACATTTATTATCTGGTGGAATATTTAATGAATATATATATATATATATATATATATATATATATATATATTAACGATGTGATTATGAATGTAGATTCCCTTTTATGATAGTGCGAAGTAGGTGAGAAGATATTGTTAAGATCAGATTTAATCAAAGAGATCGCAATTAGGATTAATAATTGAGGGAAAGATGCGCGTTGCGCAGAATAGATAAAAAGTGTTATGTCGACAAGAAAAGAAAGCATTTAGAATTTTAGGAAGAGGAACATGTAATCTTGAGAGGCACTCTTAAGTTTTGGATGGGGACGTCAATGTCATTCAGAAAACTGACTCTTTGTTTCATGGTGTAACACCCCCCTTGTAACACACCTTGTAACACACCACCTTGTAACACCCCCCTTGGGTATTACTTTCTAAACACGTGCGAAAATAAAATTAAAAGATAATTTGCTGGTGCTTTCGGAAAAATAATTTATATAAGTACATAAGTGTCTGAAATTGGGTATAAAAATTTTGTCACGACTCCACACCTAAGCCTTGATCGGCACACAGACTTACTATCATAGCCTGACAAGCCTATTTTATTTAAAGAATATACTTGAATAAAAGCTAATATTTTTACGAAAAATTTGACAGAGTCTCCTTTGTAATTCGGACATCCCAGGTAAAATAAACACCTGCTAAAATAATTACATTTTCATTCCAGAATTCCAGTTACACAAAATACAACCAGACAGTGATATGCTAAGAAAATAGTTATATCAATAAGCTGTACAAGACCAAAAGGAACAGCTTAGATTTTCATTCAAAAGATATGCTCTCCGAGCCATAAACATTCCATTTGTACTTACAAGCTCTCTGAGCCATACTCATACATATTAAAAAAAATAATCTAAGTCTCTAACCCTAAGTTGGTCATTCTAAAAGTTATTCCTGAGAAAACTCACGTGATTCTTCCACAATCAAGTACTTCATCAAGCAACTAGATCTAAGTCTCTGAGTGACTTAGGAAGACTCCTCTGCACCATTCGTACTAAAGCACCCAGGGTACCATAGCGAACCAGAAGAAAACCTGATATGTCTGTAAGGGTGAGATCCCAATATATGGATTTAAATACGATAACCACATGCACGACTCTCAATTACCATTTAACATGAATATTCAAAGATAAACAATATATTTATCAAAGGGTTTCATACCCGACAGTCGTACCCATTTTCAAAACCATGACACTTCAATATTCCACAACTAACTTTGAAACCTAATCTCCGGAGCTCCAACCAACAAATAAATGAGCTGATTAGGCTCTAGTTGCCAATTAAGGCAGAATCAATGCCCGATATGGCAAAGTTCTATTGACCATTCCACAGTCCAACTCAAGGCAAAGTGGTGACTACATATAGCACATGGTCTACGTGGTCGTATATCCATCAAGGCACAGTGACGCAAACTGCATGAATACTTGCCATCAAGCATTCAAGTCCTATGCAAAGGCACGTCTGCCCTGTAATGCATGTAAAACATTTTGTTCACGTTGTTTTCTTTGTGTTCGATCTTTATATGTCGTAGTTAAAAGCCTCACGACCAAATCACCATTTTAAACTTTCAAGTTTAATACCTCTTTCAAATATAATTGACTCCAAGTCAAAAGTGTGCAAATCACGAAATCTAGACCGATGCACCAGTCATAGATACGTAGATTTTAGTGCACAAAACCAATAAACCACTTATTGGACATCTAGTCCATAACTTCACCTTTCGGACCCCGGGCCCATATCATAGAACACTAGATCCGACGTCTCGGTTGCTAGGTTCGTTTAAACCATTTTCGTTCTGTGAAATACAAAACAAAACCAAAGTTTCCTCAACTTATCCAAGTTGATGGAAATAACACCATTGTGTAAAACTCGTTTCGTAAATCCCTTTCCGTTTGAAATTCATTTATAAAACCATCAAATCATAGAGAAATTCATTTTTCTCAAATCCGCTTTCTTTTGAAAACTCCAATTTCCATAACAACTTCAAATCCTCGTAAAATCATTTCTAACTCATTTCTATTTGAAATAATAAAATTGTCCCTCATAGTTTTCATTGTCAAATACTTTTCTAAAGTATTTTTCGTTGGAAATAAAGTCATTTGTAAATCAAATGATTTTCTCTTTTACAAAAGTTCTTCATAATCATTGGTAAAATATCCTTGTCATTTACATTTCTTAGAATCACTTTTCGTCTTATTTTTGAATTTGTTTGGAAAAGACAACGTAACTGAAATATTTTCAAGATGTCATCCTCACTATTTATTTAGAAATCACTCTTTTCTCCAAAACATCATCAAATATAAATACTTTCAATATTTGTCTTCCATAAATCAAGTCCTTTGAATTTCTCATCAAGCTTTTTCAACGCTTTTATCTTTAATTTAATTGTGCACTGACCAATGTCAAGCTTCTCAATCAATCAACCAACCAACAAATAATCCATACATCACAGTATAATCATGCTTTCACATAAAACATTAAAAACCATATAACAGTCATATAACAATTTAATTTGACACCACACATCACAACAGATAAACTCAAATACGACACACAAATAGCACGCAGTTACCGAAAATCCCTCAGGCAGTCTCCCCTTACCTTTGAAGACAAGTAAAGGATCCTCGTCTTAATGCTCACGTTAGCTCCTATCTACTCCATCAAGCAAGCATAGCTGTGTCCAAACGTCTTAGAGAGTAAATCCAACAACGCGCAACAACCAGAAATCAAGATATCAATTATCCATGATCAAACACACATTCTAACTTTATCTAAACACTTAATCTAATTACCAAACAAGGTTATTTTTAAAGAAAATCATGTTTGAAGCTCACGCTTCCCAATACCCTTTAAGGAAACTTTGTTTTGATTAAAAGATCATGAAAAAGAACTTTGGAAATCATCCATTAAGAGTCCTAATTGCACTGAATCATAATTAATTTCACAAAAACATACCCAAATTTAAATCAAATCAAATTGGGGTTTTAGGGCTCCTAAATACGATTTGGGGAAAACTCATTTTAACTAAAGAATAATAAAATTAGTTTAGGGAAATACAAATTCACAGTCCCAATTTCATAAAACAACCTTAAATCTCAAGATTAAAATCTGAAATCAAAGGCTTAGGGTTAGGGTTTCAAAAAATCAGATTTGGGGTTTTAAATCTGAGACACAAGAGAGGGTTTTGACTCACCCAAGCTTAGAGACAACTTGAAGGTGGTGCTGCGGTGCTCCTCGCGGCGGCGGACGCGATTCCGACGAGGTGGCAGTGGCGGTTCTACAGTGAACAAGAGCAACAGAGTTGAAAGAGAGCATAAAAGAAAAGAGAGAAGCTTAACCAACGAGTTGGGTTCGGAACCACCATGGAAGGCGGCTGATCGGACTTACCACGGCGGAGAGACGATCGCGCAACGGCGGACCGGTCGCATGGGTCACGCGGCGTGGTCGTGGCAGTCGCGGCTGTGCTGAGGTGGTGGTCGCGGTTCCGGCTAGCTCCCCAAGCAGCGCTGCTATGGTGAGAGGAAGGAGGAAGAAGAAGTTAAGGTGGAAGGAAGAAAAAGAAAAGAGAAGAAAGAAAGAAGTAGTTGCAGAGAAGAAAGAAGAAAAGAGAAAAAGAGATAGCGTCGAGTGAGTGAGAGAGAGAAAAGATAACTTTAGTTTTTATACTAATTATTTAGTAATAGGTACAAAATGAGTGATAAATATTAGGCTTAAAATAAACATGTTTTTACTTTTTAGAATCTAAAAATAAAGATTGATAAGGATATGTTTTCGAAATTCAAGTTAGAGTAAAGATTAATAGTTGAACTGATCCACTAAGAAAATACTCAGTCCAAAATTTAATCTCCGATTAAGGTCAAACCAAAATATTTTTAACTCTAAAATTAAATAGGATGAGAATATGAAAATGCTTTTCTATTAATCATATTATGAAAAATATTTTTCTGTACTGGTATAATAGTGACAATAACATAAATTATTGTCTAGTAAACGTGCATTCACTGAAATAAGTCAGTGCTAACGCACCCAATAAAATAATTTGAAGAGAGTAATTTAATTACTCAGACTAAACCACATAAAATAATAAACATAAACATCCAAATAAAAATAATTAATCCTAGGTGTAAAAACTAGGGTGTTACACATGGGACCTTTCCTAATTCTCAAAAGAGTCGTGCCCGTTGGTTACCAATTGGCTCTTCTGCCACAATTGGCAAATCTTCATAATGTTTTCCATGTGTCGCAACTTAGAAAATATGTACCTGATGAGTCTCATGTGATAGCTCCTCAGTCTTTACAATTGAAGGATAATTTGATCTATAAGCCTAGGCCTAGTCAAATCTTGGACAATGGCACAAAGACTCTAAGGAACAAGACAATTCCATTGGTGAAAGTGTTATGGGAAAATATTAACTCCGAAGGAAACTACTTGAAAGATGGAAGAGGACATCGTATGTCAATACCCAGATCTTGTTGTTTAAGGTAAAGTTACATTTATGTTTGGGTTTCGGCATATGTTACAATATGTGTGTGAGTATGTGATGAATTTCGGGGACGAAATTCTCTAAGTAGGGGAGAAATGTAACATCCTAAAAATTCAAATATAATTATTTTAATAAAAAAAAGGGTAGCACAAGAGTTTATTATAATTGTTTTCTTTATAATAAAAATCCAGTGAGTTTCACAATAATGTAAAATTAATTTAAAAAAATAAAATAAAAATAAGGATAAGAACCTACCCTGGACTAAATTATTGCTGCAATAATGATAGGAAACATAAGCGTATCAAGGACCATGCTGTGTTACCCATTATAAATAGATAGTTTGAGTGTTTTAAGCCCAATTTCGCATAATGTGACTAGATACCTAACTTCAGATGGATATTTCGTAACCAAAGAGAACTTGTTTGAATTCGAGATCTGCATAAGAAATATAGCCCTGTCTCTTAGCTTTCCATAGACACCAAATTTGTCCAAATTGGATTCTTGTAGCTCAAGTTATGACCAAAGTCGTACACACTATTCATGTTCCAGCGCCAGAACCATTTTTTTAAAATTCTATCCACTTTTTGACTATCTAAACATCGGTTCCAAATTTTGTGGTCTTCTTAACAGTTGCAAACAATTATTTTATCTTTCCAATGATATAAAATCTATAATTTTTGAATGTCTATAACTCAAGATATGTGTGAAATACAGCACCATATGCAGAGTAAGTGGGCTTAACGCGTTTTTACACATTTTGGGCTGTTGGGGCTCTATAAATAGAATCTTAACACTCTTAGGGTGCATTTTTGAACCCTAATTACACCTAGAAACTCAAACGGCTAAGAAGAAAAGAAATTCAAGGATTAAGAAGAGATAGTTGTGGAAGAGGGAGTCTAGGAAGAGGAAGATGATGATAACTCTTGGCAAACGTTAGGATCCGCGGTAGGAAACGCTTAGAGCTATTTGGAGGTCTTCAAGAGGTGAGTAACAATACTTTTTATGAACCCTTTCCATGGTGTGTGTGTATATATATATATATATGATTTTTTTTGTTGATAAGGGATTACCATGTGGTTTTGGGAGTCTTTAATTGACATATGCATATTGTTAGTAACCTAAATTCTAGAATTGGGGTTTTGTTTAAAATGAGAATTAATTGATTAATTGATGTTATAACGTGCTTATTCATGTATGATATGTTGTGATATTCATGATTGTTTGTTATTGGTGGAAGTTTATGTGTTTAAATGCCGGATTCATAAACTCTGAATCCGGCATCTAATTGCCGGAAACATTTTTTTTCAAATTTTAAGAATTTCCCGTCAATTAAATGTAAAAAACATAGTTTCTGAATCCGATATTTAAATGTCGGGAGGCATATGGGAGTGGATGCCAAATTGCAGGGGTTTAGGTAACAAGGCCCCAAAATATTTAATTTGGTGCACTCCCTGATAAACCTTTTCCAATGGGCCCATTTGATATTTGGCCTTTAGTTTGTTTTAGACAAGGAATAATATAGTCTCCTCTCTCGTTGCCTTTTTTTTTAAAGAAAAAAATATTACCAATAACAACCTTTTTAAATATGCATTCACCGGAATTTTAAAAATAATTAACACGTAATGTTATTGACAAAAAAGGCACAATTAATTAAATTTTTTATTGAATTATAATTGAATCGAAAAGTATTCCAATCAAGATCCTATTTTGGTTCTTATTTTTAAAACATTGTATGAGCTACCATGTGTCATTAGAGTATAAAAATTTATTATCTATTAAAATTTTGTTTTAAAAATAATTTTTCAGTCACTATGATAATGTGTAAATTCTTATTTGTTGATAATGCAAAAGAAAAATATTATCTGGTACGAAATACTATCTTTCAAATTGTACGAGTACACGTTTGGATATAATAAAAATCATGATATGTTTTGTAATAAAATCACGTGTTACACCTAACTTTTAAATGAGTAAGAAAACAAGATGACATTTATAAAAAAAAAAAACAACAACAAGATGACACATCATTTGTACAAATTCATAGAAATATCATTTGTAATTATTATCAGTCTTCAATGTCAAAATATATTATTAGAAAAGTATACAATAATAACAATAAATCAAATTTAAAAATCTTAGGGCCTCTTTACTTTATTTTCGGTTTCCAGTATTCAGAAATAATTACAAAACTGACATCTTGTTTTCATTTTGTTTCCTGTTTTCAGAAATTTGTACAAGATACAGTGATAACAGAAAAAAGTTGTTTTCAGTATTTCCTGTATAAATTTCTGAAAATAAAAAACAGAATAAAAACAATATGACAGTTTTGTAATTATTTTCGAAAAGATGAAACTAGGAATAGAGCCTTAAATTCTCATGAGAACTTTTGAACTTTGAAGTGATATTGATATTGGACTCTATTAGCCATATATGTCATATCTAGTTGTTGATTATTAGTTTTAATTTTTTTCCTCTTTACCTGTGAACCAGTTAGGGAGAAGTTTATTTCACTTTTCTTTCCTTTCTCTTAACCAAACGGAATTTGTAAGTAAAATATCTTCATTCCCTTTTCTCCTCCCCTAAAAACCTTCCCTCCCCTCCTATCCTCTCATCAGATCAAGACACAAAAAAGAGTCACATTGACCTTGCAATGCTTTGCTTTTCCACTGAGTTCGCGGGTGCTGCATGTGATGTGGCAGATCCTGGACTATATGAGTAAGATTTCGACAATGGCGACAACTTCAATTAATGCCAAGGGATGACATGTTTAGACATTGTTTTTGGGTGCTGGTTTGGAATAGTGTGGCAACAGATTGGTCACATGGTTGTCTGGGTTAGGCTTATGTAATAGCGATACATGTTTCAATTAGATATTTCAGTATTTTACTTAGATAGGATCTTACATTGATCATTGTTTTGTATATGGTGTGGGTTAAAGTATCATTTATATTCTTTATCAATATATTTTTGCTTATTAGAAGAAAAAAAAAATAATGCCAATCCTGGTGCAAGAACACGAGAGAGCAACTCATCCAAGCATACTCCATAACAACGTTAAAAGGAAAATGATTTTAAGCCGTGACATGTCATCAATTTTTTACTTGACATGCTTTAATTGGTTGGACAAGAATTAAGATAGAAATTTGAGACGGAGGATTTCTATCCCAAAAGGAGGGACACATACATTTTTATAACATGATTTCTGACACACACACACTCCTTAAGACTATATAGCTATGCTATATTCTTTCATTAGCTTAAAAAAGCTCATTTATCATTCTTTTACTATTTTGAACATCACACACGCTCAGACCTTAACTGCCATATTCTATGTTCCTTCTTTACTTCAAACACACTCATTTATCTTTTTTTATAACTAATTTAAACATCAAGTGTCTTTAAAAATATTATATTGACTAAAAGTTTATCACCTCTGCAAGCTAGGAACAAATATATATTTTTGATATTGTTGCTCCATGGATCGGACCTCGGCCCAAGAACAAGTCGAAGCCTGATGGACCAGGATCATTCGAGGTTAATTAGTCGACAAGACAATAGAAATCAAGGTCGGTCATCTTGCAACGGTATTGTAACCACCCGCATTGATGGTGCTAATAATCACCCATAATGACTCGTAACCACACTGGCTCTGTATAAACTAGGCTCAGCCTTTAGATCGGATCATATTCCTCATACACCAAAAGCCAAAAGTCGAGTAATACCTCGGCAGGGTTCTTCCCCATATCTAGAACTATGTTTGTTTTGATTTCCACTTATGATACATAGGAACAGAATATACTATTCTGTCAAGCTATAATTATATACTCACATCTTCTGCTCTCGAGACATACTCAACCATCTAAGAATTTCTAATTCTTGCTGGAACATATATCAAATTTGAAACCAAAATATTTCATAGCACCGAGCACATGGAACTTTGAATAAATGTGCAGTGATATATATATATATATATATATATATATATATATATATATATATATATATATATATATATATAGAGAGAGAGAGAGAGAGAGAGAGAGAGATGATGGGGTCAAGGAAGGGAAAGGGAAAAAGTGAGCAGGATGAAAGAAGTAGGAAAACAAGCGGAGATTACATAAATTAAAACAAAAATAAAATATGGAAATTAAAACATGAAAACAGTAAAAACAAGTACTGTAGAAATTAAAACAGTAAATATGAAAACTTTAAAACATAAACCCAGAAAGGTGGTAGAACCGACCAAGAACTGGGGAAAATAAAAAGAAACTGAAGCGAAGGCAGAGCCTCACCAGAACCGGTGGAGGGAGAAGAGATGATTTAAACCATGCAGGTTTTGATTGAAATGCTTGAAAACTACAAGCTTTAACACTACAAGATTGAAAGATTAAAAACGAGAAAGAAGAAAACTGAGGAACTCACAAAATGAAAGCTCTTAAGGCTCTCAGAGTTTCTCACTCTAAACTCTCTCTAAAACTTCAGATGTCTAACAACTGAGCCTAACATCCTTTAAATAGAAGATTGAAAATTTACTATTACAACAGTATCGGTAAGAATGACCTATACTATTGCAACTATTGCAGAACAGTGCCGGTAACATGACTAGGACTGTGCTGTCGGTAAGTGAATAGTGTCGATGATAAACAGTGCCGGTAACTTGACTGGAACTGTGACTGTCGGCAAAAAACAGTATCATCGGATGACTGGAACTATTCAATCCAGAATTATTCAATCCAGAATTTTGATTGATTTTGTTGTCAGAGAGATAGAGATTACTCATCATCACTCAGGTTGACTGTGGTATCAATACCATAGTAGTCATCTTCATTTTGATAGAAGGGATCCTAGCATTGACTTGAATCCTCTTCGTCTTCTTCTTCATCAGTTTGGGGAAGTTTCTGCTTGGTGGATTTTGATGAAGAGGGTTCCTCCTCCTTTGCTAGCTTCAAGATTGCTTCCATATTTTGAAGGAAGCTTTCTTTTGATTTGGATCCTGCCAAAACTAAAACTATTTGAGATCCCTTATTAAGAAACTCACAAGTCTCTGGGTTGGCTGCCTTCATCCACTTAGGATTCTGCTGGAACCAAATTTTTACATTGTCACTTGTGGCTGTCGCATAATTGAACTGTGACCACCACTTGACAAAGGTTGCTCTTTGTAAAATTGGCAATAAACTAGGGTATTGATCTTGCTTCTGGTACTTATACTGCCAACTGAAAACCCATGAAAGGGAAAACTTTGAGAAAAATATTAGATTGACAGGGAAAGGGGTTTGCTTACTGTCAAAATATTTTTCAAATGTTTGATATCCTTCAAGGACTTCATCGGGAAGGATTTGTTTGATTGGGCCAAAAATTCTCCACCAGTGGACGAACCAATGAGGGAACCTGTATTTAGCATTCTTCTTGAAATATATCAACCAAGAATGTTTTTTTTGAATATTTTGGTACCAGAAAATGTTGTACCAAGCTTGTTGATAATCCCAGTAATTAAAACCAATGGGATCAAAAGTTTGAGAATTTTTTTTGAAAACATGTAAATTCTTTCCGAATTGTTCCGGTGTTAAAACCTTCAAAATTTGGAAAGTTTAGTGAGTGTATGACGATTGATCTTTAGGGTCACGATAATGTTTAATCGTGACTGAATCTGTATCAATCAAAATAAACTCGTAAAAATTTCTGTTTTTATTTGGTTGGGATTGTTGGAAATGAGAACCATTTTGAAAGATTTTGGAAGGAACTTTGTTAGGGTTATTATCCCAAAATCCTGGTTCCATTTGAACAACAAATTGAAATTGGTTTTTTGCAACGTAGTTAGTTGCGGCTGTTTGAGTTTGGGTGTTGTCTTTTGATAAACGTGTATCAGGTTTGACGACATTTAAAGGGATAGCTGTTAGGGCTAACTCTTTGATTAGGTCTTTGAGAGGGGGTGGAGAACCTGATTCGTTTTCCACTCTATCTCCCCATGTTCCCTTAGGGAGTTTGGTCAGGCCTTGATCTTGAAAGGCTTGAAAAGTTTGAATGGGGATGCCATAGTCTTCTTTTGACTGTTTGGCAGTTTGCTGGGTTGAAGACCCAAGCTTGATTGCGGGTTGTTGGGTCGATGACCCAGATTGCTTTTGGGCCGAAGACCCAGATTTGGATGCACCTTGGCGATTGGGTCCTTTAAGGACTATTCCTTTACCTTTCCCTTTTGCAGAGGAAGCTGCCGATTTTGGCGAAGCTGCCACTCTCAAATTTTTACCTACCCTGTAAATATTCACGAGTAAGAAAGTCAGGAAAAGAATTTGAAGAGCCTTTGATAAACTCAATTTGAAAATCAAAAGCACTTAAAATTGCTTGCCATCTCGCAAAAATTTGTTTTGATGCTAAGTTTTTAACATCTTTTTGCAAAATATCTTTAGCAGATTTACAATCTACTCTAACCAAAATTTTTTGATTAAGTAAATCAGATTGAAATTTTGAAATGCATAAAACTATTGCCAAAATCTCTTTTTTGACAGTAGAATAATTTTGTTGAGCTGAATTCCAGTGTTTAGAAGTATATGCAATGATATGCTCTTTTCCTGAAATTCTTTGTTTCAAAATACCGCCATAACCAATGTCAGAAGCATTGGTTTCAACAATTTTGAAAGCAGATGTGTTTGGAAGATAAAGATATAGAAGATTCTTTATCTGAGATTTAATAAGTTGGACAACTTTTGTATGCTCATCTGTCCAAGGAGGGGGTTCCTTCTTTAGACGATTGTGCAAGGGTTTGATGATGTTACTAAGATTGGGGACAAAGTCAGCTACATAGTTGAGACATCCTAAGAATCTCTGAAGCCGAGTTATGTCAATAATTTGATCTGGAAACTTATCAACAAATTCAATTGCTCTGCTGATAGGAATAATAGTTCCTTGGAAAATATTATGACCAAGAAATCTAATCTTAGTTTGAAAGAGATCGATTTTGGTTTTAGACACAGCTAAACCATTTCTTTTGATCACACTTATGAAGATTTTCACATGTTTAAAGTGTTGATCAATGGATTGGGAAAAGGCTAAAACATCATCAAGGTAGACGATAGTAAAGTCTGTGTAAGGATTGAAAATCTCATTCATAATTCTCTGGAATTCTGAAGGAGCATTTTTGAGACCAAAGGGCATAACATTCCATTCGTAATTTCCAAAGGGAACAGTGAACGTTGTTTTGTAACGGTCACTTTCTTTGACTTCTATCTGGTAGTAACCAGATTTCATGTCAAATTTTGAAAATATTTTTGTCGTATTTAGGCGGTTAAGTAAATCCCTTTTATTAGGAATTGGATATCTGATCCACCTAAGAGCTTGGTTTAAGGGTTTGTAATTGATAACTAAGCGAGGTGTACCACGCTCAATTTCAGCCTGCTTATTAACATAAAAAGCACAGCAAGACCAAGGAGATTTGCCCTCCCTGATTAAACCTTTGCTTAAGAAATTGTCAATTTCCTTTTGACAATACTTAAGGAGTTCATGATTCATTTGGATTAGTCTAGATTTGGTTGGAATTTGCCTCTCATTGAAATCTTGTTCGTAAGGCAAATCTACAAAGTACTTCTTTCTATTCCAAAATGTTGTGGGCAAATCAGAACAAATAGACTTTTGGATTTCATCGAAAAGGATCTGGACCTTCTCTTTGATGTTTGGTTGTTGCAACTGCAACTCTATATTCTTAAAAGATATCTCTTCTTTCAAGAAATTGATTTGGTTAACCTTACAATCGAGAAGATTTAAATCTCGAATGATAGGCTTTCTGATGAAGGGGAAGACTATGTCTTTACCCAGATGTTGAGTTGTAATTCCATTGTGAGTAATGGAGAGAGGGAAAAGTGATCTGATGAACGGAGTTCCAAGAATCACTTCATTTTTGAGATTTCTAACTAATAGAAAAGGGGTTTCAACTTGGAGACCTTGGTTTTCTATTAGGGCTTTTGACAACTTATAATTGATTCTAAGCTTATAACCATTCGTTGCATTCTATTAGGGCTTTTGATAGCTTATAATTGATTCTAAGCTTAGAACCATTTGCTACACTCAACTTCTCCGAGGTTTTCTCGATGAATTTGGTAGGAATTAATTCTTCTTGAATACAATTTGAATCAGCACCTGTATCAAATAGTGCTGTAGAATCAAGAACAAATTCTCCAATAATAATTTTGATCTTGATATGGAATTTTCGAATTCTTAATTGATTTACTAAATTCAGGAATGCTTCATCCTCATGATCATCCTGATCTTTAGTAGGCTTGTCATGCTCATCTTCCTTGATGGCACTTGATTCTGGTTTATCTTCATTACCAGATTCATCTGATTGAGCCTCTGCCATTTGAGACAAAATCATATTGTGAACTGCTTGTTATTGTTTGATTTCTTTGATCTCTTGTTTTAGATTCTTAATCTCTTGCCGTAGATCATGAATCGTAACAGGTTTACTTTTCTGAGCAGCATCCAGCCGCTTCAGAATCTGCTTGAAGTCAAAATGATCTTTGACTATTACTTTGCCTTTTCCTTTGAAATCCTTTTCCTTTGAGGATTCCATGGAAGACTTAAGCTTATCCAGATATTTTCTCATTTCATCTGGGTCAGCTATAGAATTAATGACTTTAAAAAGGAGATCTTACTCCTTAGTTAAGACATTAATCTCGAGAGATGAATCGGAACTAAGATTTCCAATATCATCTTCTTGAACCTGACTGATATCTTCAGCAAAATCACCATCTGATTCTTCTTCTGAAGTATCTGATTGAATCAAAATATTATTCAGTTGTTCCTCAACTGATGGTTCGAGATTCAATTCTTTGACTCTCTTTTTTAGCCTACAGTATTTACTGATGTGGCCAGGTTTGCCGCTGTTATAACAAGTAACCGCTTTCTTGGAGAACCTATCACCAGTAGCTGGTTTAGGTTTGAATTCAGGTTTGAATTCTGGCTTAGGTTTGCCATACCTTTTGTTTTTCTTGTACTTAGTATACTTGGTATACTTAGTCTTTTGGGGTTTGCCTTCGTATTTCTTGGAAGACTTGGTTTTATCCTTTGGACAAGGAGGTATACCAAATTGTTCACAAAAAAACCCTAAATCCTTCTTGGCGGCCTTTTCTTTTTTGAACTAATCTCTGACTTTGTCTTCCTTGCAAAGTTTTGCCCCTATCTTCTGGGTAGTTGCAATGAGTTGACCATAACTCAATTGCTCATATGGAATATTTCCATCTGGAGATTGGGCTATGAGTTCATCCTTAACAAGATCACCTAAAGATGTTGGGAGACCTGTGATGAACTTTTCTTTCCAGAATCTATTCTGGCAATCTTCTCTGGTGTAAACCCTAGTTAGGAAGGTATCTTTATACCACCTAAAACTGGCTAACGATCTACACTTGAGATTGGACAATAATTCTGCAGACCTATCCTTCCAAGTGGAAGTTTTGCCCATAAAATATCCGCATATTGAGAAGATTAAGGTGTTAACCGCATCTGGATTGGTTCCACCTTCATTATCATAGATTGGATTTCCTTCTGCATCAGTCTTGATGGCATAAAACATTTGTTCTTTCTGTGTCTCAGAAAGAATAATCCCACCAACCTTTGAGTTGGCCTGTGAAACCTGCAGACAAGATATTGCAAATGGCTTCTTCAGAACAATCATTCGTGGTCTGATACGCCGTAGCCATCATTGTCATGTGTTGCATAGTTTGGAGCATTTGATACTCCGTTTGACCATCTATGTTCCATTCATAGATGTTGTTTGCATTGAAGCTCCTAAAAGTTGGAGTCTTTTCCTCAAAAAGCATATCGGGAGGAGTTGCTCTAAGATAATAAAGTTTTGAGGGTTGCTTCCAGGATTGGGTAAGAACGGGATTGACATTAATTGGAGGTTTATCTTGAGGAATTGTTTTGGAAGTACTAGCCACAAATTTCATTTCTGAGCCGTCTTCGTTGATGACATTGATAGTTGGACCTTTATTTCTGATTATTGGTCCTCCTTCTTGGTTGTCAGAGGGAGAATCTGGAACAGCTAGGTGTTTCAGTTTTTCTTCAATTTTCTCCATAAACTCTTGTTTTCCCTTTTTGACATTAGGTTGAAGAAGAAGCAAACTTTCTTTGATCTTCTTATTCATTTTAAAGGGTTTGAACAAGGGTTTTCTAAGGGAATATCCTTCTTAATTCCCGAAGTAGATGCCTGGGTAGTTGCATCTTTTTTAATCAAGTGTTCTCCTAGCACTTGAAGGTGTTTGTTGGTATAATTGGATTGTTCCATAAGCTTGCTTATGTCCATAGCTGAGATTGCTTCATCAGCATTCTTGTTTTTGAATGGAGCTGTTATGATAGGTTTGTTGGTGAAGGGATCTTTGATACCAGGGAGTTGGAAAGAGCTATTTGGTGGTAACTCGGTCTTGACCAACTCACCATTTTTTAAATGCCATAAAGTAATGACATTTGTGGTTTTATCAACATCTATCCTCGTCTTCCAAGGATAATTAATTGAATATTTGACTGAGTAAGCATGGAACCAGTCAAAAAATAAAACCTTTGTCTTAACATTGTTAAGAAATTGATAATATTCCTCCTGAATATTTTTCCTTTTTGTTCCCTTAAACTCCTGCAAGAACCACTCTCTTTGAGGTTTCCATTCCTCAGAGTAAAAATCCTTGCGAAGGGATTCCTTATCTATAATGAACTTACAAATCATTATAAGATTCATTAAGGCAGGAAAAGGTTGGAGACTGAATTGATCTTTGATCATCGTCTGTCTGATAAATTGGTCTAGGGATGGTAGATGATGTATCTAATCCCTGAAGGTTTATAGTTGTCATCTGAGATGTTGTTGAAAAGGATTGTCTTGAAGGGACGGATCTGAAGTCTTCTGATCTAAGACTAGAGGATCTAGCAGAACTGAAAGAATTTCTTCTTTCAAAAATTAGTTCAACACTTCCTGTTGGAGTTTGAACTATGTTGTTGAAGTCAGATGTTTCCCTTGGTAAAGCTAGAACAACCTTATCCAAAATCCATCTTTCTGGTAGGACTACGTCCTTCCAAAGGATTGTCTTTGGGACAATTACGTTTGCTTTAGTAACATCAGTTAGAAACAAAGTTGTCTCTCCCGATGTTCTATTTTTGAGAACTTTAGAATTACAGGAATTCATAGCCTTGTATTGAATCCTGTAAAGCAAAATTGCTGGGATAGATCTAGGCTTCATGTCTAAGCCGCAAATCTTAAGATTCAGAAACAAAGAGTCTAGGATGTTTTGATCCTGTAAACTCAAAGTTCTATTAGGGTAACAATTGAAATAAATTGGACCATGGCTTAGGTTAGTTTCTACCATGCCTAAGAGGGAGTCTTGAAACTTATTGTGCCTAATATCCCTTAAGCACATCAAGATTGAAGCGTTTAATCCTTCGCGGATTAAAGGTTTTACAGCTACTTGAACACATCCGATGTGTAAGTACCTGTACTTTTGCTTGTGACTCTTTATTGTATCCATTGAGAAAAGATGAAATTCCTGACTCTCTGGACTGATTGGAATATTCTTCTCTTCTGTTTTGATTACATAATTAGAAGTAGTGAAGAACTTTCCTTCTGACTTATATAACTCTTTTGTGGGTATTCTGGGAATTACCCAATTATCAATATCTTGATTGATATTTTCAAAGCATATTTCCTCATGGAAAATACTGCTTGGATTGGTAGGAATATCGGATTCCTAAAGAGACGAAGAAGAGGGTTGAGAAGAACGGAAAGAAAGCTTGGAAAGGGAGCGAGATAACATAATTTTCAAAATTTTGATATCATTGCCTTCCTTTGGTTCCGTAGTAATTGTGAGTATTAATCTAAGATATACCCTGCTGAATATTTTTCATAATATTCTTAAAATTAAAGTCTTTACAATAAATTTACAAAATTCATTAGATATTATTATTCTTAACCATAGTTGTACCACACCTTTGGGTAAAAAGGATTTGCTTTAATTAACCAAAAGCTACCTCAAAGTAGACTTACTGCTACTCGTTATTCACACTTTGATTTATCTTGCTTCAAGCATCGGTAAATTAGACTTACTGCCTCATCATCCTTCGAGGTCTTACTGCTACAGCTTTAACAATATAAACCATAGCATAAACACGGAGGTCCTTACCAGTTAAAAGATACCCAAACAAGTTAAGCATAATAATTTTTTCTGAAAAACTCTTTCTTTTTTTTTTACTATTCAGCAAGGTATGAATCTTAGATCCATACTACAGTTCCTAGTTCCTACTTTCCCATCTGACTCTGATACCAGATCGATATATATATATATATATATATATATATATATATATATATATATGTCCACGTGGGGGTGAGCCATATTATATGCGGATCCAGTGTTTTATGTGGCTGGTATGCATCGGCTAAGCAAAAGCTGAATGTGTAGCTTCATGGGGAAACACAGCTACATGCGATGGTAGCTGGATCATTGCTTTTTCCAAGCTATTCATGTGACGAATGATGTTGAACCCTCAAGCTGCTCATGCACCTCACATGATCTTCAACATCTCCATCTATAAGCTCTATTTGATCGATTATTTATTATTATTATTATTATTATTTTGAGGAAATTATTATTATTATTATAGAATATATGTAAAATAAAAAATAGAATTTTCCCAAAAAAAATAATAGAAAAATACAAAGAACTGTACTTATATAATGCTGATTTTCTAAGAAAATAAAACCGTCCAATCGAATCATATAAAAGCAAGAAAATTATAAAATAATTATCTAAATGAGATTATTTATTAAATGATGATCCTTATGAACCATTCCACTTCTTTTCCTTTAAAAGTCTAAAACACACCTTAAAGTAACAATATACAACAGTTAATTTGTTAATAATCATAACTCATGGTAAGATGATGATGATGATAACTCTTTACTACCATCCGTTAGGGCTGGACAATTGTCGGGTTCGGACCCAAACGACTCAAATCGAATCAACCCGGCCGTTTATATATGGGATCCAATACTTAAAGTGGGATAGGTAAACTTTGAAAATCTATTCAAAACCTTTTATTCTTTTTAAACCTTCAAAATCAATGCTCCTTCAATCTTTTAAAACCTTCAAAATCAATGCCAAGTTCTGAGATTCTAACTCACTTTAACTAATTAATGATGAATGTATTTTTATTTTTTCACTTTATACTTTTATTCACTTTAGAAGAGCTCAATCCTTTAATCTCAGACTACTATAGATAGATTAATTGACCCCTTTTGGCCATCATATATTCATATACTTGTTTTTCACATTGTAATCTTTGATTGTACTAGACCATTAGCTTCTAATTTATGAGTCAGTTTTTTTATAAAAAAAAAATGTGAACTGCTAAAAATACGCACAATATAACCTAACATCTTATTATATAATAAGAATATAATACACAATTTTTTAACTACATGTTCGATTTGTCAAAAAAAAAAAAAACTACATGTTCGAATATTAAATTCATTCCAACAAAACACCTAATTGAACTTAGCAAAAAAAGTTAATTTGATCTCTTATCCTAATGATAGCCGAAAATAAATAAACATTGGTGTTTGGACATCACTTTCGGGACCAACTACTACCTACTTGCTTAATGCAGAGTCAAATATAAGCGGTTGCACTGATTTATTGCTTTATACAAAATAATTGTGTACAATTCGAGCAATGCACTAGAGAACAAAGATACAACAAACGCGCGAGCTGTCAAAGGGGTGGCATTTTATACCAGAGGATATGATATTGATGCATGTCATTTTCGATGTAACCAAGATATATATTTTTCTCAGGTAAATCAGTACGAGTCAAGGGATTTGGATAACTCAGGTGGTTTGAGCTAAGGATATAAGGAATTTGAGGAGAAAGAGGTTCAAACCTTGATAAAAGAGGGGAAAAAAAAACAACATAGCAGCTAATTACTAATATTTGTCTATAAAAAAAAAATATGAGTCAAAGGGGCATTCAAATTAATACAAGATATGCATATTATATGTGCCCAAAAATATATATGTAGGGTTAGCAAAATTTGAGTTTGGTACTATAACTCAAGTTAACTACGATATTTAGTTTTTCCCAATGCTTTTATGTGTAGAGTTAATGTTGATTGCTACATCCAGGTTGAAAATGGGACATGTATTCGGTCCGGAAAGGATGAATATCACTTGTTTCAGAATAGTGTCACTTCTTATCACATCCAATTAAATTGTGTCACTTGAAAAATTAATCATATTATTTATTATAAATATGTTCTTTTTAAATAATATGATATAATTTAATTGGATATGACGAGAAGTGATACAACATTTTGAGATACAGGTATCCACTCGTACCTCCCGCTTCATTCATGTGTTAACTTTTCTCTTGGCTATGTTGTGCGATGGCGAGTCTTAAGAAAAAATCTTGGGGGAGCGGCTAGATGTTATTCAAAATAATACATTTAGAATTTATAATTAATCATGTACAATTTTATCACTCAAATATATAAAGTGGGTAAATATTCAATATATGAATCCTAACTAGTATTTGCTCATATTACAATGATGTAGATTCACACAAGAGATACCGATAAATTTGAAGTAGATACATGAAGGATGATAAAAAACGAATTTGTAATGAGCCCTAATGGTGGAGTTTGAAATAATATTTATTTTAATAGGGTTGTCCAACAATTTGAACATTTTTTAAATAAATACTATCTAATAATAATGTTCCACAAAATAAAATATATGACAGTTTATAAACTTACATGTAATATATATTGCATAAATTATTTTAAGATATCATATATAATTTTTTTATATAAAAGAAAATTTAAAAAAAAAATTGGGGGAGCCTTGGCTATCCCCCGCCACTCAGATGATCCGCCGCTGATGTTGTGTTAGCCTAGGTTTCTCTTACCAAATGCTAGTCCTGGATTATTAAGGCTCACATGTCTAAATATGGGTACGTGGCAGCTAAATATAAATATATGAAATAATGCGTAAATAACATCATCCTTCTTTCCAATTGGGAGAATCGGACCGTGTTTAGATCTCCCCTTTGGAACTTGTGAAACTTGGAGCTTGGTTTTCCTTATGTGTTTTACCCACACACAGAATTTGTTCCATTGTGTAATTTTCTTTTCTTTGGCTGGACAAAATAAAGCAACAAGCCAACAACAGAGCTTGTCTGACAAAAGATGTTATTAACCTAGGTTTTTAGGATATATACTACTAATTAATAAATTAAACATAAACAATTTATATTAAAAAAAATTAAATATACTATGTTGGATGTGTGCCTCAAATCTTAGGGTAGCGATTTAAATACACTGTTGAACAACTCCACTTAAAAGAAAGCATTCGGTTTTAGGATGAAATCTAATATACTACTATATTTTAATATGTTAAATAAATAAACAAAAACCTGTCTCTCTTTTGACTGTAGTGCTCTCAAAATATACATTTATCTGACAGAAAATTATTGAGAGCTAACATGGGAAAGTGACTATTTTAGTAATTCAGTGCAAAGTCAGGGCTTCATCCAAAATCACACCATAGCTGGCAGCATAGGAATCTCACATTCTCATTCCCTTTAGTCAGTCATATAAAACAAGTTTACCTGAGTTTCCTACACATCCACAAATCCCAAGAAGAATGGAACAGAGAAGAAGCACTTCTGCTATTCTGTTCTCAACTATCTCATGTCTGCTCCTCCTGTTCTGTTTCTTAAGATCGGTTGAAGGTTACAAAAATTATACAGTGGGAGATTCTTTGGGCTGGTTTGACAAACTTGAGAAGCCTAATGTCAATTACCAGAAGTGGGTTGCTAATAAAGAGTTCAGCTTGGGAGATTTCCTCAGTAAGTTTTTCATACATACTTCATGATGTTTTTCTGCTTACAAGTTACAATTCTTCTGTTTTTTATACTGTTTTTGAAAGCAGTAGTTGATTAGACCTTGAAGGATTTGATTCTTAAATAAATGTTTGGAGAATATGTTTTACAAAGTGATATATCATCTATCTGTCTGTAATTTTTCAATAACTTCTTATGGCATGAATTTTCTAGTTCAGTTCTTTGATCTGATCTCCAATTTGCATTGATCTGTTTTTATTTAGACTAAAAAGGTCACACTAATTTTTAATCAGTTTGACAAAAGTATAGGGTGGAGAAGAAAGTTCAATATAATGATATATCTCACCCCTTATCCTGTAATTTTTCAGTGTATTTTTTTTCCTTCCTGATTTGCTTTATTTATAAGCAAATCCAACGATCTGCTTTCTCTTGACAAATTGACTTTTTATTTTCCCCCCCTGCTTTTATATGTGTATGATGAGGAGGAACAATGCTCCCCTCTACGTTAATATTTTATGCGTCTTGCTGGCCAGTTCCTAAGAACACGTGTTAAGAAATTCAAAGATAAAAAATTTATATTGAAAAGTGTAACTTTTGAATTTTTTGAAGTATCGAATACATCATTTTTCAATATAAATTTTCTATTTCTGATTTCTTAATAATACTCTAAGGACATTGATTAGTATTTAACATATTTTATTTCTGGAATATGCGGCGGCTTATATCTGAAAATGGCAATAATTAGATTGGCTTAAATCCTCACAATACACTATCAGTATCACCTAAGCTTGTGTTTCATTTTCCCGTGGCATAAATGCTGTTTTTGGGTACGCCGTGGCATATATGTTAGTGTCTCTCAATTCAAGAAAAGCTACGCTTAAAGTGGAAGCACTAATGCTCTTCTCCAACATTGACCCTAGCTGCCTCTTTCTCTCAACGTTCTCTTTACTTTTCTTTTTTTTCTTCCTCATCCATCAGAAGGAGATGGTTTTGGGTATTTTTTGGTCTGGAATGATCCCTCTACATCGTTTTTTCTCTCATTTTATTTAAATAAGTGGGTTTTCCACATAGAACTGGTTTTTCTTTCATGTTTTTCCGTGTTTTCGTAGTCTGTATGCGGTTGTGTTTTGTTCGTTGTCTTGTTGCGACATCGTTTGGTTTTCCGTCTTGTTCTTGTTGCAGTGTTTGTTTGGTTCATATTGTGAGATCAGCTTCGATCCATTACAGATTCAATCAAAACTTGGACGTCAACGTTAAAGTTCCGAAGGCATGGATATCCCGATCACTTTGATTTTATCACATTTGAATGAATGAATATATTTTTTCAGTAAAAAAAAAAGTGGAGGCACTGAGAAAAGGGCATGCATTATTCTTGTTGGTATTTATATGGAGTGTGCCACAAATATTCACTCTTTCATTTGAAAAAAATAGCTAAAAATATAAAATTACAGTTACCATTTATCTCTTTTTAGATATAGATGGGGAAAAAAGGAAAAGGAAAAGTACTTGATACCCAAAATGAAAACTTTAAGTACTACCTTGTATTATTCTTTTCTTTTGGTACAAACATTCTCTTTTGATACTCGGATTAAGTATTCCCTCACTTTTATTTCTTTATATTTTTTGGTGTAAAAAATAAGTAACGAGAATATTTTGAGATGAAGGAAAAAGTGAGGGGAGGAGGAAACTTCCTCTAGGGCCCGTTTGGTGTTCACATAAGAGAGATAGAATATGATAACTATCATATCCTATCTGAAACTGTTGTTTGGTGAGCCAGCAGGATAGAATAAGTCAATCCTGTCACTTATCATATCCTGTCAATCTAGTTAAAATTCTATCCTGAGAGGAGGGCTGGGTTAGAACTCAATAGGATAGGATAAGGTGATTTTTTTTCCGATAATAAGTAGGATAGGGTGATTTAAAGTATAATAAAATATAAAAATATATAATATATAAAATAATTAAAGTATAATAAAATAATAATTTAAAGTATAATAAAATTTAACATGATTACAAAAAAAAGTATAATAAAATATAAAATATTTAAAATAATAAAAATATTAATAATCAATTTTAAAATTTATTTTTATTTTATCACAATGCTAAGTTTGTTATTTTATATTATTTTTAAAAACTTTAAAATCTAAAAAATTATTCTAATAATTTAACTATATGTAAAGTAAAAACAAAAAATGAATATTTAAAAATATAAAAAATTAATTTTAGTTAGACAATATTTAAAAAAAATTAAAACATTATATGTAATTTTATCATAAGGATAATTTTGTTTTTTATTATAAATTTAAATAATGAAAATTATAAAAAAAAAAAAAAGTAAATCTAATAAAAGATGAAAACATTTAGAATAAAAACGAAATTTTTTAAAATTCATACTTGAATTATAATGCTGTCTAGTTGGTTATCTGGTGGAGACCAAACGTCGGATAGGATAACAGTTTATCATGCTCATATCTTATCATACTCCTATCCTGTTCTCTTATCATATCCGTCTTTATCCTATCTTGACCACCAAACGAGCTCTTAGAGTTAATAGTCAAATAAAAAATGTTACGTACACACATTATCTCGTATTTATATTGATTTTATCATCTAATAATAACTAATTTTATCTCATTTTCTATACATATAATTTTGATTCTGTCATGTACTTCATATATAAGGTGCTGTGAGTAATATATGACAAAAATTATTGTAGATTTGTAGTTAAACAAAAGTTAACCAATATTGATGATCAAGTTAACATGTCAGAGAGTCATACATGGAGTAAACTTAATTTGCTTTGTTGATATTGTTCATGCAGTTTTCAACTCAGACAACAATCACTCTGTTGTTCAAACATACAATTTTACCACATACAAACTATGTGACTATGATGATGCTCAAGACAAGGACACAGTCCAATGGTCAGCATCTGATCCTTCCAATACTGACACACATCCTGTGTCTGTAGCAGTTCCTTTGGTGAAGGAAGGGATGACATACTTCTTTTCAAGTGACTATGATGGTGAACAATGCAAGAATGGGCAACACTTCAAAATAAATGTTACTTATGGACAAGGATTGCCGAAGAGTCTGAAGAATTCACCAGAAGATTCTCCATCTCCTGCTAGTCCAGTTGCTGGGGATGATGATTCAGCACCAGACACAATTGTTCCTTCCAATTTCAGTAATCCCAAGGAAGACAGTGATGATGATGAGAAAGATAGTGACAACGCCAAAGAGAAATCTAGTTCTGTTTCAATTTCAATGTATGCACAACTTAATAGCAAATTTTACGGGTCTCTTATTTTGATAGGGCTAGTTTTCTTATATTAAAGAGTTAAGAGACCCTTAATTTATTTTATATTATTTTTCTAATAGATGTTATTATTTTCTCATATTTTCCCTTTTCTTTTATAGGGTGTGGGAGGATTAAGCGATTGAATTATTGTGAGCTTACAAAAATTTATGAGTTAAGATGCTATATAAAGTTTAGGGTATTACTCAATCATATATTGAGTAAAACTCAATCATATATTGTCACGTCAGCAACATTTGTTGACTATTATCCTAACAAACTTGAGAGTCATTGATAACATGATTTATTTGATAGTGTAATTTTTTTTACATTATTAGTATATATCAATTAAACTCAAAATATACATTTGACCGTAATATTTACATTCTTTATGGCCATATCCATATGGGTTTCAAACCAAATCATAATTGCCTGTCTCTCTTTGATCTCGACCTATTCCCACTCTATCTATCGTTGTTGATGACATCTTAAGTGTGATTAAGACGAGATATTATGAGGGAGTTGGTACTTGGTTGGAGGTTGTCATCATTGAGATCATAAGAGTAACTAGGGCTGGTCAAGAAACTGCCTCCGACCAAAACCCGACGACGTATCCAGAAGTTGAAAGAAGAGTGCGGGCGGGTCACTTCGGTTCTTCGGGTTGATGGATTGAAAGAATAGGGTTGAGGCGGTTGACGGCAGTCGGGCTTGGTCCCGAAAATTTTAGATAGTCGGTAACTGAACCAGACCAACGGTGGAGGAGAACGAAGAAGAAGGTACGGACGCCATGTTAACAACAGAACAGAACTACAAAAGAAGATGAAGTCGTGGTGACAGGGAGAGACACATGTTTTCTAGGCTATGTTTGGATTGATGGAAGATAATGGAATGGAATGGAACGGAATAGAAATATCATTCCATTGTTTGGGTATTTTATGATGGAATGGAACAAAGTTTCCACTCCATGTTTGGGAAGTGGATGGAATGAAATGAGTTATACTTTTTTTGTTCCTATATTACCCTTACTATAAAATTTCTAAGATTTTAATTGTTATGTCTTTAATAAAGTGATTTTAATTATATAATTGTTAAATAAAATTATAAAATAAAACATAGTAATTTAATTTAAAAGATGAACACAAAGCAATTTTTTTGATCAGACAAAATAATTTGAATGACGCTAGAAAAAATGATGTCAAAATAATTACAAAACTGTTTTAAACGTAACAGAATAAAAAACGTATTGTATTTAAAATTTCACTCAAACCTTAGAAATGAAAAAAAATGGTTTAAGCGAAGAGTCCAGTAATAAAATTTTGGACTCTGTTTATTGATACACATAAGACTCATGAGATCGAGTAAACCGGAAGAAGAAGAAGATATATTTTTGACATATTATGGTAAGGACGGAAAAGATTAATAATTTTATAAGTTTCAGATATCGTCGGGGAGGAAGCTGCGTTCTGGAAAAAGAAGAGTTTTTTTTAATGAGAAAGAAGAAGAGTTGTAAATGACAAAATAATAAATTCATAATTTTATAAAGCATATAATCTTTCATTCCATCTCATTCCCCCAGTTTGGAAGGGAAAAGAAATGAGTGTAAGAGATGGAATGGGATGGAATGGGTTCCATCATATTCCATTCCCTTCCATCATTTTTTAAATAATCCAAACAATGGAACAAGATACCACTCCATTTCATTCCCCCCATTCCATCCCATACCATCCATCCAAACAAAGTCCTAGAGTGTTCTGATTAGTTGTCCAGCCCAATTAAACAAAATAAAGTGAAAAAACTTATTGGGCCTAAACGCATCTCCAGCGCAATCCGATAGTTATGCTGAGTTAGCCAGCCCAACTCAAAACCCACACACTTGAAACCCTAATTAAAATTACACACCCATCTTAGATTCTTCTCCTCTGCCACAACCGAACAACTCGCCTCTGTCTTGCCGCGCTAGAGTCCTCCGCCCAGCCTTGCCGTGTCAGAATCCGCCGTCGCACCGCCTCCTCCTAGCCCTGTCGTGTCTCTGCTCATCTCTCCCTTTTTGGTCCCTTCGTTCTTCCTCTCAGACTTGATTTTGCTTTTGAACGAAGAAGATCTGGTTTGCGTTGCAGAAGAAGATCTAGTTCGATCTCCCTCGTTCTGGTCGTCTCAGTCTCAGATCGTTCGGTCTCCTGTTCTGGTGTTGCTCGAATGAGGAAGATCTGTATGGATTTTTTTTCTTTCTTCTTTTTCTTATTCTGTTTTGGATTTCTGGTCTCTGGCGCCACCACTTGATTTTTTTTCTGGTTTTTTGAAACTTAAGCAGTGTTAATCCGACTGGTGAACCCCCGACCCGCCGAATTCGATGAAATGGATGGTCGGGATTGGACTGCCTTTTCTTCTTCTCGGTTTGGTTCGGATTGGGCCATTTGGGTCCGAATCCGACCAAACCCGACCGCTGTCTTGTCCTAACTAATTGGTTACATTTATTCTGTTTGGTTAGGTAGCTCTAATAAATGGATTTTGATCAAATTGGGTTCCTTTTAGAAACTATTTATCAATTTAGCTGAAACTATTTATCAATGGGTTCATTTTGGACACGTGACATATTTTATAATTTTTTATTTGGCGCCTACCGGTAAAAAAAAAAAAGTCAAAAAGGGAGGCGCCACTGCAAATGGCTCCTTCCCCTGCAGTGGCGCCTCCTCTGCAGTGTATCATGTGGCACTGCAGTGGGGTCCCCAATCAAAAATTGGATGCCTGCAATTTTAAAGGAACAACGCTACAATTTTAAAGGAACAATGCTACAAAAAAAATTATAAGTATAGGGAGTAACGATGACATTAATGATAAAAAACAACAAGAGGCAATAAAAAAATCTCGTAATAATGAGTAGCAAATAATATCATAGGAGGCATGAAAAAATAATAGCAATAACAATTTATACCAATAAATATTCATCAATTATTACAGTAGTAAAAAAAAATTTACCTTATAAGAATTAAAAGAAAGTTACCTGCAATTTTAAAGGAGCGACGCGACAAAAAAAATTATACTAAAATATAAGGAGTAACGATGACATTAATGATAAAATATCTGTTTAAAACAACAAAATAGACTTATGATTAGATATTGTAGCAATATGTGTGACTGATGTGAGAAATCCACTAATTTTATGTTAATAATATTATTTACGTTTCCTTTGCCACATTAATTTTCATATTGCAAAATATTATTTATTTTCCCCGGGCCATGTGTCGTGTTGGGTTTACCACAATATCTAATCATTCCTTACACCTAGCGGGAAAGTGTGTCCGTAATCATGACTTTACTATTTATACGAATTACATAAATAATAAACCCATTTGACATCACGATATAAAATATCAGTTTTTTAGTTTGTTAAATTTTAAATAATAAAGTAACGATTTTAATTTTATATTTAGTATATTGATTAGTATTTTAATAATTTTAATTTCAATGAAAAACTATGATACCAATAATTTTTTTTTATAATCTATTTTAATAATTTATTATATTAAAATTTATAATATTAAATTATTATTTAAATTACTTAATACTTATAACACAGACCTATATAAAAATAAATTATTACTGTACACATTATTTTAATAATTTATAAATAATATATTATTTATAATTAAAACCAAAATAAACTTAGTTTATTAAAAATAATATATTAAAATAATTCACATACTTGGATGGTATAAATACCAGAAAATTAATTCACATATTCTTGTTTTTACAGTTTGCTTGTTATTAGTTTAAAACGAGTGAAAAGGGACATGGATGGACTCATTGCACCTATAAACCTGCAAACTTCAATTTTATTACGTCCATGATTTAACCATATCGATTATTACTTTAATTTTATTATTACTTTAATATATATTTTCAATATTTTAATAATAATCCTTATATTAAAAATCAGATTAAGATATAACTAATGATTATATTCGTTTGAATGATGGCTTTTTTCATTTTCAGGATGACTTTTTTCATTTTTCAGACAAACCCATATTCTTAAATACACTCCGGAGATTTTCTGCAATGCTCTCACCAGAGTTCCATTATGTTAAGATGACAGAATGAGAATCTCCCTTAAAATTTTAAACTAATAACAAGCAAACTGTAAAAACAAGATTATGTGAATTAATTTTCTGACATTTGTACCATCCAAGTATGTGAATTGATTTTACAAATAAATTGAATGAAAGTATAATTCGATAATTATAAAATGATAGTAGCAAATTATATTTAAACTTAAATGAATTCGAATTAAAAATTCCAAATAAGAACCGGACTTGTGTATTGATAAAATATTGTATCACACTCTGAATTTTGATTAGTAGATGCCCGAGGAAAGTCTGATCCAAATAAATTTTTTTTACTACTGTAATAATTGATGAATATTTATAGGTGTAAATTGTTATTGCTATTATTTTTTTATGGCTCCTGTGATATTATTTGCTACTAATTATCAAGGGATTTTTTTTATTGCCTCTTGTTGTTTTAAATAGATACTTTATCATTAATGTCATTGTTACTCCCTATATTTATAGTATAATTTTTTTTGTAGCGTTGTTCCTTTAAAATTGCAGGCGTCCAATTTTTGGTTGGGGTCCCCCCTGCAGTGCCACGTGATGCATTGCAGGGGGAGGTGCCACTGCAGGGGAATGCGCCATTTGCAGTGGCGCCTCCCCTTTTGACTTTTTTTTTTATAGGTAGGCGCCAACTGCAGTGGGGCCTTCAAAGGCGCCATCTGCAGTGACGACTTTGACCTGTCAGATTGAAAAATAATAAAATATGCCACGTGTCCAAAACGACCCCCCATTGGTAAATAGTTTCAGAATAACCCTAAACTGGTAAATGGTTTCTAAAAGGAACCCAGTTTGGTCAAAAACCCTCTAATAAACATGAATTGAAGATTTGTGGAATTTACATGGATAACGTTAAGTGTATGTTTGGATGGAGCATTTTTAGGAAGGAATGTAACATCTTTGGCTGCTGTGCAGATTGATGACTGTCCCCACAAACCAGCATGAGACTTTTAAGCGTGTTTTGTTCTCACTGAGAAAACTTCCCGGGAGGTCATCCATCTCAGAAATGCTCCATGTCAAGCACGCTTAACTATGGAGTTCTTAAGCGATGGGCTTCCAAGAAGAAGAAGCATCTGGTTTGCATCGATAGTATCAATCAATTCATATAAGTCATTCTCGGCTATATAGTCCCATACCTACATAGTCCGAGGATCCCCCTCATTCCGGTGTGTAATCGGTTCATTCATGTGTCCCTCCGCGCCTAGAAGTCTGCTAGGAGCCGTTCATTGTTTGTGCCTTCTTGCGCTGACGATCACGCCCCGCCCTCTTCAGCCCTAGGTGTAACCTGCCCTCCATCTTCCTTTTGGTTTGTCCCCAAACCACACCGTACTGAGAGAGGTGTCGCTCTGACACCATATGCAACATCCCTGACTGCTCTGCGGATTGACGACTGTCCCCACAAACCAACACAGGTCTTTTCAGCGTGCTTTGTCCTCACCCACACGCTTCCCAGGAGGTCACCCATCCCAAAATTGCTCCAAGTCAAACACACTTAATCGTCGAGTTCTTAAGTGACGGGCTTCCAAAAAGAAGATACATCTTGTTTGTATAGGTAGTACCAATCAATTCATATAAGTTATCATCAACTGTATAGTCTCATACCTACATAGTCTCAGGATTCCTCTCATTCTGGTGTGTAATCGGTTCATTCACGTGTCTCTCCGCCTAGAAGCCTGACAGGAGCCACTCCTTATCTGTGTCTTCTTGCACCTGTGACTACTCCTCGCCCTCATCAGCCCCGGGTGTGATAAGGAATGTATTTTTTTAGGGGAATCAAAATTACTAATCCTAATATACATTGTTTGGCCCGGAGCATTTTACAAATGAGAATGTTAACTAATACCTTTAGGACATTGATTTAGGAATCCAAAAGAGTAAATTTTTATGGGAAATAACGTATTTATTATTTTGAAAAGTGTTATATTTAGTTTTCCCACATAGATTTGCTTTTTTTGGAATCTTTAATCAATGCCCTTAGACATTGTTTAACAAGATCCATTTACGAATTCTATGTAATTTTATCAGGTATTTTGTCTTACGTAAATTAAAACATTTTAAATCCCACCAAAATAGGCGGAATTCTAAAATTCCTTTATGACCAACCATCTTCGTCTCCTTATTGGTTTCTCTCCAGAAACTAACCTTCGAGATTTCATTCATGGCGGAAACATTAGGCATCTCCATTCATAGCTGAAACATCGAGCTTCTCTGTTCATAGCTGAAAAATCGAGCTCCTCCATTTCAGATTTGATCAAGCACAACCAAAGGAATAAATGACGTGTTTAATATATTGACAAGTGTTATATTTAACTTCATAGATATATACAATTTGAGGTAACTGTTATGGAATTATTTTACAGGTGTCAACTTCTAATATATGCCTTATAAAGTTAACCATAATTTATTTGCCATAATTGGTCATTTATGGAGGGATGAGTTTAAAAGTAACGTTTTCTCATCGTTGGCCATATTTTGGGGACGGGCTGGGCTAATGCGGACAGATATTTGGAGACCCAATAGGCGAGTTTTTGAATTTCAAAATTCAAATTTTTTTATTTGGCATTTGGCATCGGGAACATTAATTAGCATTTTTAAGTCAAGTTTTTCAAAGGCACGCTGCTATAGGGTGGTTTTCTTCTCTCTTTTCTCTCTTTGTCAAGAAATCTCATTTCCGATTTTGTGAAACCCCTAATCCTTGTTACATTCTTCTTATCTCTTCTTCATTCTAAACTGTCTTTTTATTACCGTCATTAACAAAAGTACCTTAATATCCAAACGAAGAATTGCTCGATGTTACCATCATTTACTAATTTCAAATTTCTTAAACCCATTTGAAAATCATGTTCAAAACGCAACTATGTTTAACAGAAAGCTTCAACATATCAACATATATTTTATAAAATATACTATTGCTTTTGTTGTTATATGTTATATCTTATACTTATTACATTATATTACATTTATATGCAATTATTAATGTCAAATCTTTGATGCCAATTATGCAGGCATATGTTGAACTAGATCCTATATTTTTAAAAATGAAATTGGAGATAGGATTGTCTTAAAAGATCCAATAGGAACTCAGTTCAAATGTATTCTGCATAAAGTCCGAGACACTGGATTCATAGCCCATGGAATAAGTGAATAACTAATATCACCGACCATTACAATTTAGTAGATGGTGCTTGGTTGAAATTGTTCTATGATGATAATGATACATTTAGTATCAAAGTTGAGGATAGGACCTTCAAAGAAGTAAATTATCCAACTCCACCAAAAGTATATGAAGTTCCGTTGCTGCATTCCACAAGAATTGATACAGCGAATTCTGAAACAAATTATTCAATCGAACACCAATTCTACGAGAAGACAATTGTGTCGACTGAGAAGCAGCCTACCCGCAACAACATGGTACCACAATTTTTTAAATTATTTTTAATTCCATTTATACAACAATCTCTTCCACTTATGGTAACATATATATTGTTGTAATTGTAGAACTTGCCTGCTAAGTTTGTTAGGAATGCATTGTATTCCAATCCAATCAGCTGCACTATCAAAGACGACTCTAAAAGAACTTTTCCTTGCAATCTTAGATGGGTCAACAGAAGGCAATTTGAAGGCTACATAACTAAGGGCTGGCTAGAGTTTTGCAAAGTCAACAAGCTGACTAGAGGGAGCAGGGTTGAACTCAAGGTTAATCTTCAAGACCAAAAAACCATTTATGCAAACATTATAAATTTCTAGAAGTAGAGTTTGGGTCTAACATCACAGAAAGCAAAGTGAATAATGATTTTGTTACCATTTTATTTTGTTATTTTTGTTATGTAATAGTTTAAGTAGCAGACTTGAGTATTTTCATTTTTCTTTGTTTATCCAAGGACATACTATGGGGTACCTAACTTTTTGTCTCTAAATTAATCGATCCTCTTGAGTGCAGATGTTTGTTTTATTTTGTTTGCCCATTTGTTGATGATTCTGTTACTGCATTATTATAAGGTGGTTAGCTCATAACATGATCATTTGCACATTTTTTTTTGCCCCATTTAACTTTCGGCCAAATTGTGATTTGCTAAGGTAGTTTTACCATTATATCATTATAGTCATCCATCAGAAATAATCAACCAATATATGTTTTTATTTCTGGATATGTTTGGATGATTGTATATAAAAAAAATTATATATAAGTATTACACATAGGAAAAAAAGATTATTTATGGAAACAATAAATAACGTGTGTGTTGCACAGGTACAAAACTAATTTTTTTTTTTCATTCTTTAGCCGGTGTATTTAGAGCATTGATTAGCAAAACCAAATTATATATTATTTGTACACTATTTTCTTTTTGCACCACTTCTTTTCTAGATATGACAACAAGAACCAAGCCTTTTCTTACATGCGGGGTCAACAAGAACAAGAATCAAATGCGGTCCTAAGTTGAAACATAAAAAGGTTTCATATAGTTAATACATAATTTGCTAGCAATTTGAAGTAAAAATTATTGTATAGTTGATGTTTCCTCACATAAAATGCTATAAAGATTGATATTGAGCCCGTTTGTTACGGATTAAGAAAAATGTTTTTGACTTTCAATAATTTAAATATTATCTTTTAGAGATTTTAAAGTAAAGCAGAAACTATTTTGTGTTTGTTTACAATCATAAAAATTAATATTTTTTAAAGTAGTTAATGATTTTTTTCAAAAGCTAATGAAACGAGCTTTTCATTTTAAGCATAAAACTGATTTTTTTAATTTAAAAAAATTATTTTTGTGAAAAGCTTAAACAAATACTGTCAATGTCATTAAAAATGATATTTTACTTTAAAAAGGTGATTTTTTCTTCATATAATCTATAACAAAGGCACTCATTATATATGTTCGACTAAAAAAATGATTTTTTATGTCAAAAAATAAAAACTTATAATGTATTAAAATGTTTTGATAAATATATGTTTTAGTCTTTGATAAGTTGCATATGCAATTTTGAGTTGGTATTTATGATTAGGTAAAGCCTTCATCAGAATATCAAATATATATTATAAATAAAGTTTGCTTAGGATATTGATAGATGAATTAAGTGGGGTGATAAAAAGAAATTAAATCAATAATTATTTAATAGAGAGTTTTTAAAGTAATGGAGTAAAATGTTTAAAAATGTCATTCCAAATCACTCCATACCACTCATACCCTCAAATTTTCATACCCTCAAATCTATGAGATTTTAGATGGAAAGAAGTGTAAATCAGTTCATAACCATTGTGACTTCCAAACAATGGAATCATATCTCCCTTCATTTGCTCGTTAAAACCTTCAAATAATGAAGTGATATACTTTGACATTTTCATCTCATTTTATTCTAAATCACTCTATTACTAATCAAAATTCATGCTGTTCAAATTTCTTCAAAACTCTCAAATATAACCTTAAAAGATTCAGTCCACTTTCCTTAACATCAAGTTAATAAAATATTTGAATGCGAAAAATAATTTAGGGTCTCTTTGCTTTATTTTTAATCACTTTATAATATTTTACCCAAGATCACTTGGATGAGATAACACGGATCTCTTCCAGCTTAACCAGAGGTCTCGAGTTCAAATCCTGATCCTGGGAATGCAGCAGCGTTACAACTCTCGAGGGAGAGCTTTACCACCCTTGTTATCCTACCTGACTCGAGGGATTAGTCCCCTTAGTTGCGTATGGAGGATACTATGAGAAAAAAAAATCACTTTATAATTTTTTGAAACAAATTTTTAAAAACAGTAAATGAAAATAGGAAAGTGAAATGAAAGCACACAAGGCCTTAATAGAGTTTGGTAAAAAGTCCCCAGAAAAAAATCCTCTCCATTTATTGAAAAATGGAGTTGTCCATTAATATTATTTTGTAAAAATAAATAAAATAAACATTATACATACATAATAAAAAATATCTTTGATTTCTCCAAAATTCTAATAATGCACATTTCCATTTTTTTAGGCAAAATAGATAAATTAATGATATATGTTTATTTTATTTTTCATATTGGTTCTATAAGTTTTTTATTTTTCAAATTGGTTCTACACGTTACGTTCTGTTTTCACATTGGTTCTTTCTGTCTATTTTGACCTAACGCCGTCAGTTTTGATTTGACATGACTATCACCTTAGTTCGATACGTGACATCAAAATTGATGGCGTTAGGTCAAAATTGATAGAAATGACTAATGTAAAAACATAACGTAACATGTAAGAGCAATTTGAAAAATAAAAAACTTATACAACAAATTTTAAAAACGTATGAGATTAATTTACCTATTTTGTTTTTGTTTCATAACTCCCATGGTTGAAGACTCGGAGGGTAAGAGAAGAGGAACTAGTCCAAACGAAACCAAAGTAGTCTCTTGTGAAACAAAGCAGCCAAGCACCATATATATGACGACTGTGTTCCTAACTTGCACACAAAGAATAGCGAGTTTGTGAAGAAAACGTGCAAAAAATGGCGGATTCATCATCGTCGTCGTCCGCAGCAACAACGCTCGCAGCGAAGTCCGATGCGGAGATAGAAGAACTTCTTGATCGGATGCTTACTCGTTTGGCTCTCTGCGACGATTCCAAGCTGGAGCCCTTGCTCTCCAAACTTCTTCCTCTCTCCATCTCCTCTCTCTCCTCTCAATCCACCCAAGTCCGCAACAAGGTAACCCAATCCCAATCTCAATTTCAATTTTTCTTTTCTGAATTTCAATTTCTCTTTTGGAATCGAAACTGCTAATGCGGAAATTCATTAATGCTAGCTAAACGTTGTGTTGATTATGCAAATTGCAAATGCTATCGATTATATGAAAAAGTTGTGGTGCGAGTTCTGAATGGATAGAAACTATTACTTAGAGTAACTTTGGGGATATTAGGACTAGAAACGAGGAGAACACAAATTCACATTATTATTGTAATATTCTAGATGCTACTAGCTTTAACAGAGAGGGCTGTGTGCATAGTAGGATTGTATTGCACTTGTACGAATAAGAAAAACGAAGAGTTTGCGTATATGTAAATCAGTTTTGCACAGTCTATTTCATCTTCTTTGGTGTACTTAATGTTTCCCGTTCAAAGTGTTAGTGAAGTAAGTCCGGCTGACTTTTAACCGCTTCATAATTATTGCCAAGGATCAACTTTCCTAATACTAGAAGCTTTAGCTGTTAGGTGGGGGCTCTAGATTGGTTTTCATATCTCTAACACACCCTGTCATGCAAGAGCCCTTTGGGTTTGAAGCATACACAATGCAGACCTTGTGCTGAAATTCAATTTTATTTAGAAGAATATGGGGGCAGAAGGTTTGAACCGTTGACCACTTGGTGATAGAGGCTCTGATACTATGTCAAGGACTATATCTCTTTAAAGCTTAATTGTTAGGTTGAGCTTATATATCTGACAATCGTCAGTTTGTTGTGTTTCTCACAGGTTCTTGAGATTTTGAGTCATGTAAACAAAAGAGTGAAGCTCCATCCTGATATTGGTTTACCTTTGTCTGAGTTATGGAAATTGTATTCAGAATCAGCTGCTGCCCCAATGATAAGGAATTTTTGCATTGTGTATATAGAGATGGCTTTTCAACGTGTTAATGCTAAGGTCTGTTATTTTTTATCTGGTTTTTGAAATCATAATGCCTGTTTGTCATTACTATTTTGTGGCTACAATGTGATTTTTGATAATGATAATTCCTTTTTTCATCATTCGGCCAAGTTTTCAAAAATATATTCTGTTTCATTATCATCAGATAGACAAATTGATTACTGGATACCTTTATTTGAGACTCTTTTAATTCCCCCCTCTCTTTCTATATATTGGCTCTAACTTATCAAATAATATTATATATATATATATATATATATATATATTCCCACTATTGAATGCTTATCATGGAGCTTGTGGAGACAATCTAATGCTCTGTGCATTTGGAAATTGAAATAGGAGAAAGAAGATTTGGCACCTGTTCTCTTGGTGAACATCTCAAAACTTCCTCTTCAACACCAGGAAATTGTACTTAGAATCATTGTTAAGGTATCATCTGTTGCAAAACTTTCCGCTTTTATATATCATATACCTCCTGAATAGATGCTTTTCATTATTGAGTTTTTGTAAGTCTGACAATGAGGCCATGACATGGTATTGACTTCCATTCTTTCCCTCTCTTGCTAATTGACTTTATCATTTTCCTGTATTCATTTATCTACGATATCTTCTGTAAAAAATTATGCAGTGGTTAAATTCTCCTTTTATATGATGCTTATATTTACATGTATATCATCTTTTACACATCCTTTCTATGTCTTCTTGTTCTAACATTGTCCCCTAGCGGCTTCCTTCCTTAGATTTGTGGGCTTAAAGATACTGAGAACTTGACACAATTTATTCTATACAATGAGGCCATACCTTTACTTTTGGATAGAAAATTTTTGTCAGAGAGAAATGGGGGGAAGTACAAGTACAACTATGAGAGGTTATGGAATCCTCCACAACAAGAAAGTCCTTATACAAAGGAGAACAAAGAAGTCATGCCTTAAAATCCATCATTTGTTTTGGGTTAACTACTGACCTTATTGACATGTTCACAGTTAAATCATTCAGATTTTTTCAGTCATTGTTAAAACATTTTGATAAGTGCTCAGAAAAATATTTGGAACCACTGTATCTTATGCATGACGGTTATTCCAATAACAGAAAATAGAAAGAAGCACACAGTCTAGTAGGACTGATTTTCGGAAGAGAATATTGTTCATCAAAAGTGGCTCTCTCGTATGTGAATTTCACTTACGATCATATGGATCTTTGCCTATATCCGTATCTATATTGTTGTGTGATTCAGCATACCCTTTTTGAGTAATATTATTTGTACACCTGAATTTTGGATACCTGGGCGACACCTGCGACATCTGGTTAATACAGTTCAAATATATGGTTAACTACGTTCAGTGGATGGTTAAGAAATTCATTAAGACAGAGAAGAAAAATTCAAGGAATTTGGAGGTGAGGGGTCCATAACGAAAAAGGAAGAATAGAAAACATCAATGCAGTAAAGCTGCCCAATCCCTCTGCCTACCTCTTATGAAAAAGAAGCCAATTACCTGATCAAATCCAAATCAGCTGTTAAAACCTTCTTAAAAATATGAGCATTAAACTTCAACCAAGTTCACCAAATACTATCATAGAGTGCACATTGCATTATCATCGAGGATTGGCACGGTTACAAATACAGTTGTAGAAGACTGTTCATGGAATATTTTCAGTATTAGTGCATGGATTTTGAGTTGGTAATTTTAATTGTTCAGTGCAATCAGACCTCAGGCATTTTTTCATTGCCTATATCTCAGTTATTTTTCTTTTTCTTTTGACTAACCTATATAATTGGTCCATTGAAAGACATGACAGGCAATGGCGGCCTTCAAAAATACTATTGATGTGCTTATAAACAAAAAAAAAAGTAATCTTGAAAGCGGAAGCATGCTACTTAAATAAATTCTGACACAAGCAGAGGTGCTTCCTTAAAATAAGTCTTGCATCTTTTGTTACCCTCCAAGACACAGACACAGCTAGACATGCTGGGAGAACTTGAAGTATTGACTTTAGTTGCAATGTGTTTTTACTGGTATATGAGAGAAGAGGGAGAAGGGTTTCAAGAAGGGACTCAATATACCCATGTGCACTTGAATGCTGCTGTTGGAAAGTTCTGTCCTGTTTTATACTTAAGAGTCTTATTTGCCATTCTGCCCTGATACGGACTAGCAAGCATCATGTGCTGTTACACATCCTTGGGATATGGCCACTCCTTCTAACGGATTTATGCTTGCTTTTAGGTAATTGGTGAATGCCACTCAAGTCAAATTGGTGATGAAGTTTCTGCAAAGTATAAAAAAGTGAACAATTCTGCAGATAGAAATCTGTTTATTGAGTTTTGTCTTCATACAATGTTGTACCAGCGGACGTCTCAAAGGTTTGGAACTAGATTTATGCTAAAAGGAGCTTATGATATTTGAATTAGTTTTAACACAAGATTAGTTTGATTTATTCCTATTTAAATGAAATGGCAGTTTTTGTTTTGTTGCAGTGGTGGATCCCCTCCTGGACTTTCAGTTGCTCAAGCCAATCGTGTTACAGGGAAACAACAGTTGCAAAATGATGAACTTTTACTAAGAAAGGTAATTGTGTAATGGTTTTAATATAATCTCACCAATGAAAGGTCAGATTGTGTATGTTGTTCATGTTATTACCATAGTTCTGAGAACTGATAACTCCCTCCACTGCTATCTATCTTCCTTCACATTTCTTCTCATATCAGTAGAAACAGTCTAATTCAAGAATTCCTCACCTCAGTATGCAATGGTCATTTTATTTGATCTTTCTAAATTTTCATTTTAATATACAACATTAATATGTCATTATTTCCATGTTTGAATGCATACAAGCACGTCCAATTGTGTAGTTAGTCCAATTGTGTAGTTAGTAGTTACTCCGAAAGCCGCTGCCAGCTGTCTTACTTCTGTTCTTTTTCTAGTGCAGTTGGGTATTTTGAACGTCATTCAAGCTATGGAGCTTGCCCCTGAGCTTGTTTATCCTTTATATATTGTTGCCTCAGTAGATCGGTATGTTGCAGTTCTCACATTGCTCAAATAATTTTGCACTCACTTTTTAACTCATCTTACTGATTTATATCCTTTTGGTGTTTGATTTGTGGATGATCACATGCGTTGTTTGATCAATTAACTCAAGCGAAGAGCCTGTTGTTAAGAGAGGCGAGGAGCTATTGAAGAAGAAGGCCAGTGGTGCTAATTTAGATGATTCAAATTTGATTAACAGACTTTTTTTGCTATTTAATGGTATGCTATGTAAACTTTTATAGACATATAAAGACATGCGTTTTTACCAAAATTATAGAATTAATATATTCTTCAATGTGTTCATGATCTATGCATATATGTGAAAGTTTCATGTGGATCTTAGATGTGAACCTGCATCATTCTTGATGTAAACTAACTCTTAAAAAATATCTGTGTGCTTGAGAGTCTCCTTGATAATGAGGTTATTCCTAACATTCTAACTTCCTATTATATTTTTCATATTTCAAGTTATGTTTTATCTCTTTCGTGTAACTTTTTGTACACATCCTGTGTGTTTGAACTGGGGCCTCTTGGTGATTCTTAATGGTTTCTTACTTGTTGTTCCCATTTTTCATAATTAAGCACAATTATAACACAAGGTAAAGCAGGCTTGTGCATTGTCCATGCTCTTGCGTGATGGAGCGTGTAAGAAATATAAGACCATTCTTGTGCATCCTCCTAACAACTTAAGCTTTTGGGGTAACTGGTCTTTCACATATATTATAAAAGAATTCACACCACTTTCCATTCTTCTTTGGCTTGCCAATGAGTCCTGAAAAGTGGAGAAATAAAAGATGATACAAGGTAATTGCTTTTGTTCGTGGTTATGAATTTTCAAAATCATCAAGAGAATGTATTCCACTACATTTGTTTCCTAATTTTTTTTTATTCATTCCAAAAAATAAATATCAAGAGAATGATATAAGCATTGTGATTTTGGATGGTATTGACTGGTGATACTCTTCCAGGTCATAGCCTATTGTGGATTTTATGTGCCTTTGATAGCAATACTAGATGTTTATTGATGTTTTTTGTATTCCTTTTTGCTTGACTTCTACTTTCTCTTTTTGGAGAATTCTCATTATTTCTAGTATCTGTTTTCAGTTTTCTGCTCTATTATATTCGAGAGCAAATTTGTCTTTTTATGTTTTTTTTTTTAATTTTCTCTTTAGCATTGTTTCATGATTGGCACTGAATGTAGGTACTTTTGGAGTTGAAAACGTTGATTCAGAATCAAGAGTCAGTCCTGGGAGTCCTGCTTTAAAGGCAAAATTAATGTCTATATTCTGCCGATCTATTGCTGCAGCAAACAGTTTCCCATCCACCTTGCAGTGCATTTTTGGTTGTATCTATGGTAGTAGATTGTCCTCTTATTTAATGATTTTGACCTTATATTTGTTAATATTTGTATTCCCATATGAAACTTGTGGACCATTTTGTTGTAAAATCGATTGTTTAGGAATTGATGTTTGCCAAGGTAGTTAAGATTTTAAATGCATCCAGGACTGACACAGATACTATAACAACTAGACCTGTGCATGTGCGTCAACCACTTAATGGTCTTGTCTATCGAGTATATGGTTTTTGTGTGTGCTGCTTATATGTATATATATGTATGTATAATTTGAAATCTTATTATTGTAATACTCCTTTGTGGGGATGTTTGTTATTTTTTTTGTTAATTGGCAGAAATAGATTCTATTAAGAGAAAGGAGATGATATAGAAAATGAGAATGAGCTATCCTTAAAGACAAAAATAAGATGAAATATAAGTGACAAGATAATATTTCCTTTGTGATGATATTTTTTCTTTGATTTAAAAAGTTTATTAAATGATATGATCTAATGCAAACATGGATAATGCTAACAAAGCTTCATGGTTCCTCTAATTATCAATAGTGGTATGCCCTTAACTAAATCACGAGCTGAATACTGAGGTGTGATAATGGATCATAACTCTGTAGCATTATGTAGAAACTGTAATCTTTTCTGTATTGTGATGAACCATGGTCTGAACACCATAGGGAAAACTAGTGGGTATCTTATTGCTTGTAATCCTTCTTTCTTTTTAATGAAAATTCATCTCTAATAAAAGTTTCTGTCCCATTTAAAAAATTATGACTTTTCTTCATTATTCTAAATAAAGCTATTCTTTCATCATCAAAGTATGATAGACGCAATTAAATGCTTGGGTTGCTTGCAAATTTTCTTTCCTTCTGTCTATTTACTACTGTTCTCTTTCCCCTTTTAATCTTTTATCTTTGATATTGTATACTCTTGAATTTAATAGGAAATGGTACGACATCAAGGTTGAAGCAGTTGGGAATGGAATTTACTGTGTGGGTATTTAAGCATGTAAGTGATATGACTTGGCTTTTGATTTTTGTCATAAAATTTTCCTGCAGAACAGAAGTATATTTTAGCCGAGTAACTGTTCAGAGATGAGAGATGATTCAGTTGAAGTGATTAAAAAGTCTACAAAAAGAAAACGACCATTTAGAAATGTTTCAGCTGAAGATCCTGCTTATGTTGGTTTGAAATGAGTAGTACTGTACTATAGTTTTTATTTCACTCTTTATAGATTTGCTTTCTGGTATGTGGTTTTTCTTCAGTATTGGCCATTGTGGCAGAAATCTCTACATTGTCTCTCGTAATTATGTACCTATGTTGTGTGTTAAGTCTTTAGTGTCTCATACTCTAGGTAGAGGCATTAGTATTCTTCTTAAAATATTTGTTTAAGTGATACTTAACTTTGGCAAGATAAAAAAAGATCTTATCCTAACTTTAATTCTTTGTTTTTCTTTTGATTGAGTTCTTTTTGTTTGAGGATGTTAATTTTATATGATGAGTTAACTTAAAGATGAACCCCGGTAGTCCACATATACCTACTGGGACGTACTGCGAATGTTTTCACACCCTCCCTTGTCCCATGTATGCATACTTTTGGCAATTACTTGTTTTGTTATGATGTTGTGTTGTTCTTTACTGAAGCCGTACGCATTATTGTTTTCTCATCATCTCTAATATCTTTAAGTGCAGGCAAAAATTGAACAGCTGAAGTTAATGGGTCCTGTTATTTTAAGTGGAATAATGAAGTCCCTTGACAATTATTCAAGTTCAGAAGCAGGTTTGAGACAGTAAAGTTCTTTTTAAATTTATTTGATTAAAATTAGTTTATTTCATATTCAATTTTAAGTATTGACTTAGATGCTAGTGCTCGGGAGGTCAAAACTTATGCTTTTCAGGCAATTGGGTTGCTTGCACAGCGCTTGCCTCACCTCTTCAGGTTCCTATCTCTTTATTTCTTATTGTGCCACTCAATTTTGTGTGTATGATCATGGTTGTCAAACTCGCGAGTTGACTCGTAGATTCGTCTTAGTCTAAGTTTCTACATTGGCAAAACGGGTGAACTCGGTTGTAGAATTGTTTTCTGGGTAAACTCGCTCAGACCCGGTATGACTCGCATAGACTCACGAGTTAGGTGCGAGTCAGCAAGTCAGGAAAAAAAAGTTCACTGCCCCTTTATTTTGCACCAAAAAACAACGATTAAGTAAAAAAAAAAACCCAAAAAATTTCCTTACACTACTCGACAACTCTGTTCCCCTTCCATTTGAAAAGAAACTTGCTGCTAACGAAAGAAACCATCGAAGACCTAGCCCACTGCCTTTGAACGTCCGCCTCCCTCCCTGCTGAGGTTGTCCACCGCCATCCCTTGCCTGAGTCCGCCTGAGACCGACGCATGAAAAACAATTTCAGCCAAAAAAAGTGTACAATTTTATTGTTTTATGCGCCAAAATTACCTTGAACTTTTGTGTGATGTTAACCCTTGGATTGAGTGATATCCCAAGCCTACTACTCTGCTGTTATCGTTATGCAACAACAACAACAACAACCAAGCCTTATCCCACTAGGTGGGGTCGGCTACATGGATCATACGACGCCATAATGTTCTATCATGAATCATGTTAATAGTTAAATCATTGGCCTCTAAATCTTTTGTAGAAATAATTTGTCTTATTGATTGATTTAAAAAGATCAGAATGATACATCTTAAATAGAGAGGAAAAGGAAATCAGTTTCCTCAATCATAGGAAAACAGAATCCCATAAAAACAGAAAAACAGATAATAGGAATGTAAATCCCATGATATCAGGGATAATAATTCTATCCTTAATCCTAGGATTTTATTTCCCTAATTTATTTAAAATAAACATCAGAATATTCTTAAAATGTCTACACTCCCCCTCAAGTTGGTGCATAGATATCTATCATGTCCAACTTGGTGATTTGATGTTCAAAACACTGTCTTAACAACCCCTTTGTTAAGATGTTTGCAACTTGCTGATTGGTTGGGACAAATGGAATACAAATCACTCCTTCTTCAAGCTTTTCTTTGATGAAGTGTTTGTCAATCTCAACATGCTTTGTTCGGTCATGTAAGACTGGATTATGAGCAATGCTTATAGCAGCCTTGTTATCACAATATAGTTGCATAGGAAAGGTTATTGGTCTTTCAAGTTCTTCTAGTACACGTTTCAGTCATAGAACCTCACAAATTCCTTGAGCCATTGATCTAAACTCTGCTTCAGCACTACTCCTAGCAACAACATTTTGTTTTTTGCTCCTCCATGTGACAAGGTTACCCCATACAAAGGTGCAATACCCTGAGGTTGACTTTCAATCAGTAATAGAACCCGCCCAATCAGCATCAGTATATACCTCAATTCCTCTCTTCTCATGTTTCCCAAAGAAAAGACCCTTTCCTGGTGTGCCTTTCAAGTACCGAAGAATTTTGTAAACAGCCTCTAAGTGTTCTTCATATGGAGAATGCATGAATTGACTCACCATGCTTACAGCGAAAGCAATGTCAGGACGAGTATGAGATAAGTAGATAAGTTTCCCAACTAGCCTTTGGTACCTTCCCGTGTCTACTGGAACACCACCTTTAACATCTCAAAGTTTAGTCTTGACTTCAATGGGAGTGTCTGAAGGTTTGCAACCACTCATTCCAGTTTCTTCCAAGAGATCTAGGATGTACTTCCTTTGTGAGACTACTATGCCCCTCTTTGATCTAGCCACCTCCATTCCAAGGAAATAACGAAGCTGTCCAAGATCCTTGACTTCAAATTCCTTGGCTAAATTTTGCTTCAGAATGTTCATCTCACTTATATCATCACCTGTCAATATTATGTCATCTACATAGACAATTAAATTTGAAATTTTGCCTTCAGTAGACTTCTTTATGAATAGTGTGTGATCTGACTGACCTTGATTATATCCTAGGCCTTTTACAAATCTTGTAAATCTTTCAAACCAGGCTCTAGGGGACTGTTTGAGACCATATAAAGATTTTTTCAGCTTACATACCTTATTCCCAAATATTTCAGCAAACCCATGTGGAGGTTCCATGTAGACTTCTTCCAAATCTCCATTAAGGAATGCATTTTTCACATCAAGCTGAGTTAGTGGCCAATCAAGGTTGGCTGCAACCGAGAGAAAGACTCGAACCGTGTTTAGCTTTGCCACTGGAGAGAAGGTTTCAGAATAATCTACTCCATATGTCTGTGTAAAGCCTTTGGCAACTAGGCGAGCTTTGTATCTTTCCAAGGAACCATCTGAGTTATATTTCAAAGTAAACACCCATTTACAACCAACAATTTTCTTCCCCTTGGGCAGATCCACTTTCTCCCAAGTAGCATTCTTCTCTAGAGCTCTCATCTCCTCAAAAACAGCTTCCCTCCGTTGGGGAACATTTAGAGCTTCTTGGACATTGTTAGGAATAATGACACTAGAGACTTGTGAGATAAAGGAACAATATGAGGCTGAAATATTTTTGTAAGACACAAAGTTTGACAAAGGGTGTTTTGTTGTGCAAGATCTAACTCCTTTTCTAAGAGCAATTGGAAGATCATCATTAGAGTTACCTGAGGGATTATTGTCAAGATTTCTTTGGGAATTACCATGAATTTCATGATCCATCCTCTGATCAGATTCTTGATGGTGCTGCTGTATAATGCCTTTCTTCCTTTTTCCTGCCTGATGTTCTTTTGTATACACTTGACCATTGTACCGTTTCCTTCCTGCATGATCAATGTGTTCATTTTGAGCATTTTGAGGTGGCATTGCCGTATCCTGCTCACCGGCAGAATTAGTGGAGTTATTTAATTCATTTGTTTCCTCAAATTTATCATTTTCTGCCTCACAAATTTCTAGAGGTGTGTCCGGAAATTCAAGGCAGAAATCAGTTACATCTAAAACAGAAACAGCATCTTCACTATCGTGCTCCCCCTGATGATGGGACTTGTGATAATATGAAGTTCCTTCAAAAAAGGTGACATCCATAGACACAAACATCCTTTTTGAGATTGGATCAAAACATTTATATCCTCTCTGATTAGAGGGATATCCAACAAAAATGCATTTGTATGCTTTGGGGTCAAGTTTTGAACGCTTGGGATCATGGTTATGAACAAAAGCTACACTCCCAATTTTTTTTAAAGGAATGTCAGTGATGAGTCGTGAGTTTGGAAAACATGTAGTCAACATATGCAAGGGAGTTTGAAAGTTCAAAATCCTAGTGGGCAGTCTATTTATCAAATAGGTGGCAGTTAAAATTGTCTCCCCCCAAAGATATTTAGGGACTTTTGTTTGGAAACTTACAGCCCTAGCAACTTCAAGGAGGTGTTTGTTTTTCCTTTTTGCCACCCCATTCCGTTGAGGAGTATTAGTGCAAGAACTCTGGTGCACAATGCCATTCGCAGCAAAAAAAAGTACCCAAAATATTGTTGAAAAATTCCTTGCCATTATCACTACGAAATTTTTTAATTTGAGTCTTAAATTGTGTAATAGTTGATATTCTAGAAGGACCCCAAACATCACTATGAATCATAGTAAAAGGTTCAGATTTTTTGTATGGTTGGGGAGGAAAAACAGCACGATGGTGCTTTGCTAATTCACAAGACTCACATTTAAAAGACAACTGATTTTTATTCATAAATAACTTGGGAAACAAACGCCTTAAATATTGGACATTAGGACGTCCTAATCGACAATGCCATAACATAATGTCTTTATTAGAAACTGAAACAGAATTGAAACAGGTTCACTGGTCTTGTCTTCCAAAAGTTGGGCAGTTACTGAGAAGATAGAGACCATTATCCTGCCTAGCACCCCCAATCATCTTCCCCAAGGATAAATCCTGAAATTCACAATGAGAAGACCAGACATTAATTCGACAATTATGATCAAGGGTTAGTTTTCTAACAGACACAAGATTATATGACAAATTAGGAACGTGTAGGACATCCTTAAGGATTAAAGAAGGAGAAAGATTTATAGCTCCCTTTCCAGCTACAGTAACTAGGGAACCATCTGCAAGTTTAACCTTTTGATTTCCTGCACTAGGTATTGTTAGAAACTGAGCATAAACAGAAAGGGTAGAAATGAGAGAAGAGTTCAGAGAAATTTCTGAAAAACTGAATTGTTCATTCTTACTAAACTTGATACAAGACTAATCTTTATATATGAGGAGTGTAACTGCCTCTAACTAACATCTAACAAACTTCTTCTACTCTAACAACCTCTTCTAACTGCCTCTAACAGACAAGGCTGCAATCGGCTAAGGCAAGACTTCTAGTAAGCTTGGCTTACTCTAACATACCCCCTTGAAACACAAGGTGGGTTTACAACCATTACTTAACATACCCCCTTTGAAGACTAAGGTGGGTTTACAAGTGCTAGATAATCTAGAACTCCAAGATTTCTTCTCAGTTCTTCAAATCTGGTCTGTGCGAGTGGTTTGGTAAGTAGATCAGCCACTTGATCAATTCCAGGTAGATGACAGACAGTGAGTGACTTGCTTAGAACCTTTTCTCTTACAAAGAAGATATCTAGCTCCATGTGCTTTGTTCTTGAGTGAAGAACAGGATTATGAGATAGTGAAACAGTGCTTAGATTATCACAATACACCACTATTGTTTGACACTTGATATGCAGTTCCTTCAACAGAGATTGAATCCAAAGAACTTCAGCTGTAGTTGCTGCCAGCCCTCTATACTCTGCCTCTGTACTAGATCTTGCTACTAAAGGCTGTTTGCGGGACCACCAAGATACTAGATTAGGTCCAAAGTAAACACAAGAGCCTGAGGTTGATCTTCGATCATCTAAGTCTGCTGCCCAGTCAGCATCAGTAAAAGCTTGAATGGAGAAGAATGCACCAGAATTTGCAGTTGCAGGTTTTATGACCAGACCATGAGTAATAGTACTTCTTAGGTACCTTAGGATGCGTTTCACTGCCTTCCAATGCTCCTCTAGAGGTTGAGGAAGGTACCGACAAACTTTGCTTACACTGTAACAAATTTCTGGCCTGGTTATGGTGACATACTGTAATGCCCCAACAATGGATCTGTATAGTGTAGGATCATTCATGTAGTTGGCTCCAATTTTAGTTAATTTGCTGTTGCTAACCATAGGTGTAGGTGATCCTCTTGCATTGCTCATGTTGGCCTTGGCAAGTAAGTCCCGGATGTACTTGGACTGAGATAAAAGAATGCCCTTAGTGTGAGCCAAATGTTTTACTTCTACCCCCAAAAAATAGTCTAGATTTCCAAGATGCTTGAGAGCAAAAGTGGAGCTAAGTTTCTGAATAATGGCTGAGATATAGGCAAGAGATGAGCCTGTGACTATAATGTCATCAACATAAACTAGAATGTAAGTACAGTGGCCAGCATGTGTATGGATAAAGAGAGATGGATCACACCTACTAGTTTGAAATCCAAACTGCACAAGTGCCTTTGTTAGTCTTTCAAACCAGGCTCTTGGGGCTTGTTTAAGCCCATAGATGGCACGATTCAGCCTGCATACCTGAGTAGAATTGGAGCTTTTGAACCCAATAGGTTGCTCCATGTATACTTCTTCAGACAAGAATCCATTTAGGAAAGCATTATTAATGTCTAGCTGTTGTATGGACCAGTTGTAGGTGACTGCTAGAGTCAAAATTATTCTGACTGTGACAGGTTTAACCACAGGGGAGAATGTTTCTGAATAATCTCTCCCTAACTGCTGATGAAATCCTTTTGCAACCAGCCTGGCCTTGTACTTGTTTATAGTGCCATCTGGGTTCTCTTTTACCCTGAACACCCATATACAACCAATGGCCTTTTTGTTAGGTGGGAGATCAACCAATGTCCATGTGTTGTTGTGCATTAATGCACTGTATTCCTGCTGCATTGCTTCAAACCAGTGAGGAATGGTCAAGGCTTCAATAGATGAAGAAGGTTCTGCATGTGTTAGCAACAAAGTAAGAGCTAGCAAGGCAGCTTTAGACCTAGTGATCATGGGATGGGCATTAAGAGGTGCAGGTACTGGACTAGAGGATCTTCCTGACAGATGAGAAGAACCACTAGGTGTTAACCCACAATGAAGAGAAGAGAAGGAGTGCTGGTCTGTATGATGAGAGGAGTGACTGGACATAGGAGGTGAAGCTTGATTAAGAGGTGTAACTAGGAGGGGAGACTGAGTTGGACCATTTGAACTGGATGGAAATGCAGCAACAGGACTAGGAATGGGAGGAACAATTATAAGAGGAGTAGTGCTAGGACTAGTGGATGTTACTGAATCTGGTGACTTAAGAACTTCTTTTGCAAATGGGAAATGATGTTCATTAAATTGTACATCTTTAGAGATATACAAGCGGCCATCTTTAGCTAGGCATTTGTATCCCTTGTGAGAAGAAGAATAACCAAGAAAAGTGCACTCCCTGGTTCTTAATTCAAGTTTGTTTTTATTGTAGGGTCTAAGGCACGGATAGCATGCACAACCAAACACCTTTAAGATTGAGTAGTCAGGATCAGACTTATACAGAACAAAGTAGGGTGTTTGATTGGAAAGAATAGGTGTAGGGAGACGATTAATGAGAAAGGTTGCTTGTAGCGAAGGCATGATCCCAATAAGACATAGGAAGTGAGGCATGTGCAAGTAATGCTAAGCCAGTTTCAACTATATGACGATGTTTTCGTTCAATAGAACCATTTTGATGATGGGTGTGGGGGCAAATGACTCTATGCTGAACACCCAAATCAGCCAAGAACCTAGTAAAGGATCTGAATTCCCCACCCCACCGGTCGACTGCCTTAATGCATGCACCAAATTGGACTTTAACAAGTTCAAAGAACTGTTTGAAGGTGTTAAGAGTGTCTGATTTCTATTTTAACAGAAATATCCAAGTGAATTTGGAGCATGCATCCATGATAGAAAAATAGTATTGATATCCCATAGATGATTTAACAGGTGCTGGCCCCCATAAGTCAAGAAAGAGTAAGTCAAAAGGATGCACATAAGTAGTCATGGATGAGTGAGAAGGAAGCCTATGAGACTTGGCAAAACAACAAGCAGTACAGAAATCCAAAGTATTTTTATTAATATGAGAAAGATTCCATTTGTGGAGTATAGATTTCATTGCCACATCATTGGCATGTCCTAGTCTGATGCCAAATGTAATGAGATGTAGGCACTTTATTTACATTGTCTATAGTAGAATTGGAAGAAATACACTTTGTCAAGGGAGTGGGGGAAGAAACACTTAGACAAGCTGGAAAACTAGACAGACCAGCAACATTTGATTGAGCCTTGGAAATTATAGTGAGCTGATGAAAAACATATAAACCTGCAGAGTTCACAGAACCTTCTAGAAGGACTTTATGATTATCCTGTGATTTAACAAAACAAAGATGAGGAAGAAACTCAAAGTAGACATTGTTATCTGCTGAAAAACGACTAACACTTAACAGATTTTTGGTTATTGTTGGAACATAAAGGATGTTAGAAAGGTTTAATGTGCGAGTGTGATCAAAAGGTGACCTAACACATGCAGTTCCTATTGAGAGTATAGATAAGCCAAGACCATTACCCATGTAAATCTGGTCAATGCCACTTGGTGCAACAGGTTGGTTCAAGTTGTTGAGGTCTGCAGTAACATGGTGTGTTGCCCCACTATCAATAAACCAGGCACTAGAATCTGAACCAGAGTTTGAGGCCATCATAGCCATAGGGTTCTGTTGCAGCTGGTTGCTGCTGTTATGACCATTAGGGTGAGACATCTGCACATTATTGGACTGCCATGGGAGAGGCAACAGAGGCTGTTGCTGAACAGGAAGCTGAGGCATGAAATTTTGAGCCGACCGCCCGGCGAGTGATAGTTGGCATGAGGAGCACGTTGATGATACTGATTTGGAGAAGATTGGCCACGATCATCCCCTCTACCGAAGAACCAAAGAAATTAGTACTATGAGGAGTGATCGTGTAATCTTCATTGAAGCGATAGTAACAATCAAGAGCACTGTGATTATTACGGCCACAAATCGACACTCGACTCCATTGCCAAACCTTCCATAGTTGTATCTCGCCGGTCCTACCACGACCACGACGTCCTCCACGTCCACCTCGAAAGCCATTGCCAAAATTGGTTGAGGGATTGTCTTGTTGATATCCTCCATTATTTGGAAAAGAGGGAGGAACCTTCTTTGAAAATTAGAGATCAGAGAGAATTCACTTGATTAGTGTTATTCAGTGAAGGAATTGAACGAGAGTTGGAATTAGGGTTAGGATTGGAACTGCTTTGAGCCAGATTGGCTGAGAACACCTCTGTAACATCATTTTTAGATTTCAACCTCTCCAACCGAGACTCATGCGACAACAATAGAGATTCAATTTCAGCAATCGAATATGGCTCAATTCTGCTCTCAATTGTGGGAAATAGGATGTGATAATCATCAGGCAAACCTTCCAAGATCGCATCCATGTGCTCCTGACGAGTAACAGGGTTCCCGATTGAGATCAAGGCATCCACCAGTGCCTTGATTCGCAGCAAGTATTCACTAATAGTGCGATCGCCTTTGACAATGTGACGAAGCTCGGCACGAAGCTGTGTACTCCGCGCCTTCGTCTGCGAGTTGAAGTAGGCGTGTAACTCATCCCATAACTCCCACGCATGCGTGCAACCGACAACATGCGCATGAATCGTGTCAGAAATCGAGTTCAGGAGCCAGATGAACAGGTATTGGTCTTGCGCTTCCCAAGCCTGATACTCTGGATTCACTCGATCGTTCACTCGATCATCTTCGTTAAGATACCGAACTGGAACCCTAGGACATGCGACGTATTTCTCGAGTCGATTGGCTCGAATCACTGCTTCAACAATCTGGCGCCAGTGAAGAAAATTCTTGTCCGTTAACTTTGTCGCAAGCACAGTGTTTAGATTTGGTGTTGGTACCGCAGGAGCAGGCGGTGGCGGAGGAGGAGGAGGTGGCGGTGGAGCATCATCATCAACATTAGGTGCGGAAGCCATGGCCGAGTTTCAAGCTCGTGATACCATGTTAGAAACAGAGCATAAACAGAAAGGGTAGAAATGAGAGAAGAGTTCAGAGAAATTTCTGAAAAACTGAATTGTTCATTCTTACTAAACTTGATACAAGACTAATCTTTATATATGAGGAGTGTAACTGCCTCTAACTAACATCTAACAAACTTCTTCTACTCTAACAACGTCTTCTAACTGCCTCTAACAGACAAGGCTGCAATCGGCTAAGGCAAGACTTCTAGTAAGCTTGGCTTACTCTAACAGGTATATAGGAGGAAAAATACTGTGAAACGCTAGTCATATGATCAGTGGCACCTGAATCTAATATCCAAGGGCCATTAGAACCTGTACATGCAACAGTAGCAATAAAATGATTACCTGACTGAGCTATAGAACAAGATGGATTAGAATTTCCTAAAGAGTGAGTTTGGAAGAGTTTAGACAAGTGCTCTATTTGTTCCTTTGTGAATGGAAGAGATTTTGAGGAAGATTGCTTCTCCGGATCAGGGTTGCTTGCTTGGAATGCACGAGTGTCTCCCCCAAATCTGTTATCGCTGGCTGGTTTCTTCTTTGAAGGTGGTTTCCCATTCAATTTCCAGCATGTTTCTCGAGTATGCCACAGCCGTTTACAATGGTCACACCACAAGGTTTCTGCTTTCCTCCTCGCCTATCACCTTTCGAGTCTCTCGGGCTACAAGTGCTGATCCTTCATGATCATTTTTCAGCATCACTTGCCTTCTTGCTTCGTCTCTTCATACTTCAGAAAGCACCTCTCGAATGGATGGCAGAGGTTTCCTTCCTAAGATACGTCCCCGAACTTCATCAAGATCCTTGTTCAATCCTGCTAGGAAGACAAATACTCGCCCTCTTTCTACTTTTCCTTGTAGCAAGCACTGTCCTTGCTGCTTTCTCACTCTTCTTCAAACATGTCTAGTTCCTGCCATATAGTCATCATCTCATTATAATAAACTGTTACCTCACGTTCGCCTTGCTGTATTTTCCACATTCGGGTGGTCAATTCAAACAGTTGCGAGTGATTATCCAGTTCTGAGTATGTCTCCTTCACAGCATCCCATACATCACGAGCTGTTGGGAGGACCGTAAAGGGCTTACCAATTATCGAGTCCATAGAATTGATCAGCCTAGCTGTAACCATGGAATTTTCAGACCGCCACTGTTTGTATTTCGGATCACTGGTAGCTGGAACAGTCACTTCTCCATTCAAGTATCCAAGCTTCCCCTTGCCATCAATCACCAACTATATAGATGTGGACCACTCAAGATAATTTTTACCATTTAATTTATGAATGGTAATTTGAAGAGAGTGGTGGCTGACAGTCATGACTCCTTGCTGAGGACCGCTGTCGGATGGTGTCGGAGTCGCCCTTGTAGGCTGCTGGTTGCCGCCACTTGTCGAAGTCGCCCCTGCAGGCTGCTGGTTGCTGCCACCTGTTGGGGTCGCTTCTGTAGGCTGTTGGTTGCCGTCCTTCGAACCCATCATGGCAGCCTTGTAATTCATCGAACCCTAAGGCTCATGATACCATGTAGAAATAATTTGTCTTATTGATTGATTTAAAAAGATCAGAATGATACATCTTAAATAGAGAGGAAAAGGAAATCAGTTTCCTTAATCATAGGAAAACATAATCCCATAAAAACAGAAAAACAGATAGTAGGAATGTAAATCCCACGATATCAGGAATAATAATTCTATCCTTAATCCTAGGATTTTATTTCCCTAATTCATTTAAAATAAACATCAGAATATTCTTAAAATGTCTACATCTTTCTTAATAGTTTTTCCTATAGTTTTTCTTGGCATACCTCTACCTCTAGCGATTGGATTGCCCTCCACCTGGTCCACTCTCCTTACTATAGAATCTAAAGGTCTCCTCCATAAATACCCAAACCACCTAAGTCGAGATTCAACCATCTTTTCTACAATAGGTGCTACCCCAACTCTCTCTAATGCTATCATTCCTAATCCTTTCTCGTCTAGTTTTTCCACTCATCCAACGCAACATTTTCATCTCTGCTACATTGATTTTACTCTCGTGTTGATTTTTTACCGCCCAACACTCCGTCCCATACAACATCGCCAGTCTAATAGCTGTACGGTAAAATTTTCCATTTAGCTTAAGAGACACCTTTTTATCACACAAAAAACCCGAAGCCTTCCTCCATTTCGACCACCCTGAGTGAATCCGATGGTTTACATCTCCCTCAATTTCTCCGTCATTTTGTATAATAGACCCAAGATATTTAAACCGTGTGACTTGTCGTATGTTGTGGTCTCCAACTTTCACCTCTAAGCTAGAGGTGTTTCGCCTTTTGCTAAACTTACATTCCATATACCCCGTCCTGCATCTACTCAAACGGAAGCCATGTGCTTCTAAAACTTGTCTCCAAGTCTCCAACCTTCCATTTATATCCTCTCTTGAATCTCCAACTAGAACTATATCATCTACGAAAAGCATGCATCGCGGTGCTGGCTCTTGAATGTGCTCCGTAAGTACATCCAAGACCAAGGTAAAAAGATAGGGGCTTAAAGCTGACCCTTGGTGTATACTATGGTTATTGGGAAATCTTCTGTGGCTCCACCCTACGTTCTCACACTAGTCGTGGCCCCCTCATACATATCCTTGATAGCTCGAATATAGGCAATCCGAACACCTTTCTTTTCTAGGACTTTCCACAAAACCTCTATTGGCACCCTATCATACGCTTTCTCCAAATCAATGAAGGCCATGTGTAAATCTTTTTGATCCCTTCAATATTGTTCGATCACTTGTCGTAGCAAGTAAATTGCTTCCATGGTTGACCTCCCAGGCATAAAACCAAATTGGTTGTCGGTGATTTTGGTTTCTTTTCTTAGTCTCCGTTCAAGCACCCTTTCCCATAGCTTCATAGTGTGACTTATAAGCTTAATCCCCCTATAATTTGTGCAATTTTGTATATCTCCCTTGTTCTTGTAAATTGGAACTAAAGTGCTTCTCCATTCGTCCGGCATTTTCTTTGACCTCATAATCATGTTAAAAAACTTCGTGAGCCAGCTAATGCCTCTATTTCCTAGACTCTTCCATACCTCCACAGGTATATTGTCTGGTCCAACTGCCTTGCCATTATCCATCATTCTCAAAGTTTCTTTTACCTCATGCTCTTGGATTCTACGATAAAAAGTGTAATTTTGGTCCTCCTCTTTGATGTCAAGCACCCGTGAGCACGATAAAACTTCAAATCCTTCATTAAATAACTTGTGGAAATAATTCTTCTATCTATCTTTAATATCTTGTTCCTTAACCAAAACTCTACCTTCTTCATCCTTAATACACTTCACTTGGTCCAAATCTCTTGTCTTTCTTTCCCTATTTTTAGCAAGCCTATAAATAGATTTCTCTTCATCTTTGGTGCCTAAGGATTGGTACGACCCGTCAAAATCTTTAGTTCTCGCTTTGCTCACTGCCTTTATGGTCTCTTTTTTGGCAACCTTATAATTTTCCCAATTTTCAGCATTTTTATATAAAGACCAAGCTTTAAAACATCCCCTTTCAACCTGAACCTTAGCTTGCACACTTTCATCCCACCACCGGGATTCTTTACCCCTAGGTCCGAATCCTCTTGATTCACCAAGCGTCTCTATAGCTACCTTCCTAATCCCCTTGACCATCTTGTCCGACATATCATTTGCACTTTCGTTTGCCTCCCAAAACCCTCCCTCCAAAACCTTGTGTTGGAAGATCCTTTGTTTTTCACCCTTCAATTGCCACCACTTGATCCTTGAAACCTTTTCATGGCCTCTTCTCTTCACACTCCTCTTAACTCTTACATCCATAACCAAGACTCGATGTTTGGTAGTCAAGCTCTCTCCAGGTATGACTTTACAGTCCAGGCAAATCTTTCTATCCGATCTTCTAATAAGAAAGAAATCTATTTGAGAGCTTGTCACCCCACTTTTGTGCGTGATAAGATGCTCCTCACGTTTACTAAAACACGTATTGGCTATAGTAAGATCGAAAGCAGATGAAAAGTCCAGGATAGACTTACCTTCACCATTTACCCCCTAGACCATATCCCCCATGCAAACCCTCGTAACCTGTAGGTGCCCTCCCTACATACCCATTTAGATCCCCTCTTAAGAAAATCTTTTCACCTAGCAGTATTCCTGAATTAAGCCTTCTAAATCCCCACAAAATTGTACCTTGAAATGTTTTTCTAACCCTACCTGAGGTGCGTAAGCACTAATCACATTAAAGGTGTCTTGTTCCACTACAAATTTTAGGGCAATGATCCTATCTCCAACCCTTTTTACATCCACAATATCATTCTTCCAATATTGATCCACAATTATGCCCACCCCATTTCTCGATTTTACTTTGCTAGTGTACCAAAGCTTAAAACCTGAAGAGTCTAATTCCTTTGCCTTTTCTTCCACCCACTTAGTTTCTTGTAGGCACATGAAATTGATCCTCATCCTAATCATAGTGTCAACTATTTCCATTGACTTACCTGTAAGTGTGCCTACATTTCAAGTTCCAAAGCGAATCCTACTCTCGTTAACTAACTTCTTCACCCACACTCGTTCACAAAAATGTGGGAACCCTTGCTTAATTTTCACTACATCCAGGCGGCGATGCAGCGGTCCTTGCTCATTTGACATTGTATTCGAGCTATACAGCGTGTTGTTTCTGGACAACGACCTAGCATTAACATTATTACGTCGTTGATCCATGTCATAGAGATTCGACTAGGTTTTACGTTGACTGTCGATGGCCTAACACAACGCTCTCCTTTTATCCGGGCTTAGGACCGGCTATGTTTAGCTTTGTCACAAAGTACAACATAGGCAGGATTATCGTTATGCAAAACTAAAGAAAATATCCATATTACTTCACAAGAGAAGAGAAGAGCATGTAAAAAGAATAATTGAAACTAAACCATCAATCTCATCGTTAAGGTGACTGAGCAATGGGTATTGGGTAGAAAATGAGAAATGAAAGAACTGACTTTTCAAAAGAGAAATTGCAAAGAGAGAAGGAGAGCAATTTGGGTGATTTATTGTATGGGAATATTCTCACAAGGAAAAAGAAGAAAGGGGAAGCAGAGAGAAGGAGAGCAATTTGGGTGATTTATTGTATGGGAATATTCTCACAAGGAAAAAGAAGAAAAGGGAATTTTTTGAGTGAAAGTGAGTTGGCATTTGAAGAAGAGTAAAAGAGTGTATGATATTATAACTCACTTTTAACTCTGTTAAGTTCCTCATTGATTGAGTGTATGAGTACTGAATTATTTATAATGACTTAGACAATCCTCCCCATATGAGCTAGCTTTTGGGTGAAATTAAGCTCAATTATTCTAATATGGTATCAAAGTCTATCTCAATGTTGGGCCACTCGCAAATGTTTAGTCCTGCCAAATTCATGCTCCAGATGTTCAATCCTAGGTGTTAGGGGTGTGTGTTAAGTGTTAAAGTCTCACATTGGTTGAGTATATGAGTAATGAACCATTTATAATGGCTTATGCAATCCTCCTTCTATGAGTTAGCTTTTGAGCTGAAGTTAAGCCCAAATATTCTAATGAACTCATTCATTTTTTTATTTATATAAGCATTGAGCAAATACTTAAAGTGATAGGTCATTGATTTTTTATATTTTTGGAGGAGGCAACCAGGGAAGTTTTGGGTTGGCAATTACCGACCATGTGCTTATACATAGTAGATTAAAAATATTGGGTTGGGGGGTGCATTTGCCCACCCAGTTGATAACTTAGTCCTCCCTTGCTTATTAGTTCATTCTTTCAATATTCGGTTTGGAATTCAACTGTTCCAAACTTCTCGTTAGGTCCTTTTAGGCTTTTGCAATTTGAAGTGAACACTTTCGTATGAACAGTGATACTCAATAGAATTTAACATTCTGTCTGTTGTAGACTTGTAACCTGTAGGCCTTACAAGGCTCTTTCTCCTGATCCGTGTATTACACGTTTTTAAGTCTGGAGACAAACTGTCATTTCTTTTCCATTGTAAGGATGCTTTGTAGGTTTAAAATTGTTATAAGATATTGCTTCTTTCAAATATTTTATGGGATAGAGTTGTTTTCTTTGTTTCTCTGGTAGTGTCAGGGCATGATTTCTCTAAAGAGGTTTCTTCTATGGATTTGCAAAGGGATTGGATAGCTCTCTTGTGTTAATTTCTTTCTCTTTTTTTTGTTATGTTTTTTTTTCCTGTGTATTTCTCGTTATTCAGTTAATAAAGACTTCTTTTTTACAAAAGAGAATTGCATTCCTTGAGTTAGGTCCTTTGTGAGTTGTGTTTAGCAGTTACTAATTGAGCGGTTCCCTGTCCTTCCAGGGAAAAGATTGACATGGCTGCTCGGCTTTTTCATGCATTGAAAGCTGAATCCCAGTCTCTTCGTTTTGTTGTTCAAGAAGCAACAATATCTCTTGCTGCAGCATACCAAGTATGTACGTTTACCGCTTGTGTTTGTGTGAATCTGTTTTTCATTAATGTTCTCTGTCAATTTTAATAATTATTATCTTTGAATAATTTTTCTTTTTATTTTGAATATAATTAATAATATAAATAGATAAATAAAAATATAATATAAATATTAAATTTGAAATAATTAATAATATAAATAGACAAATAAAAATATAATATAATTATTAAATTAGAAGAAATCGAATATAGAAAAATATAAGAAATATGGGATTTTTTAAGATTCTATAAAAAATTTCAAAAAGAAAGGGGGCAAGACATAAATTGTGTATATAAGATATATACATAAGATAAGTTATTATGGAAAATATATTATGAAATTTTAATTGTTAGGTTTAATTACTTTACATGTCCCTAAACTATTTGAGAATTTTTAAACAGGTCTCTATACTTTAAAAGTTTGCGGGTCCTTGAACTTGTAAATAACTTGTAATCGGGTCCCTATACTTATATGTTTATAATCGGGTCCTTAAATTTGTAATTAATTTGTAATTATGTCCGAGGTAGGGTTTCAGCAGATTGTAAAGTGGTGATCTAGTGGTTTTATTAACCTCCAAGGATCTAATTACAAATTATTTACAAGTTTAGGGACTCAATTACTAACATTTAAATTATAGGGACCCAATTGCAAATTATTTACAAGTTTCAGTGACCTATTATATTTAGCTCACTTGCATTTATAATATATAATATAATATAATACATGACATATTATATTCCATCCATATTCCATTACTGGTTTACCCTATAAGAGAATTTTTATTTGAGTCATTGGACTAAGTTGACTCCAAGTTTAGCTGCCTCCATATTCAACATAATGCATCTCTTTCAGAAAAAAGTAGCCCATGATTTAAACCCCCTTTTGATCATCACATAAGTAAAATTAATACAAGAGATTGGAGAGCTCTGATGAGCTAATTTTTTTTCTTTGCTTTGGGTATTACTTGCTTTTAGTTTTGATCTGGGTGGATTCCTTGTTCTATACTGTTGTTTGAATTGAATTCTTTTATTGCATAGATACATTTTTTTTGAGGCTCCTTTTGTTTTATGGGCTATATTGGGTAACTCTTTTGTTAACCTCATGTCATAACTCCGAAGTTCTAGTGACCGTATTTGAAAAGTTCACTGTTGTTTGAATTGAATTCTTTTATTGCATAGATACATTTTTTTGAGGCTCCTTTTGTTTTATGGGCTATATTGGGTAACTCTTTTGTTAACCTCATGTCATAACTCCGAAGTTCCAGTGACCGTATTTGAAAAGTTCATATCATGCTCTTACTTTTGGTTGCTTTGAGACTTAACCCCACCTGTATATTTTTTATTGGCTGTATTATCTTGTGTATCAGGGAGCCCCATTTGCTGTGTTACAAGATTTGGAGACACTATTGCTAAAAAATTCTCAAGTGGTATGACACAACTTACTGGCTTTGCCCTCTCCCTAGGGGACTATGTACAGATATATTACCTTGTTTAGACAAGTTCATGGTGGAGCTGTATTTCTTATTTATTCCTTCTTCCACAATATTTCTTGCAAAGAAAAAAAGGAATAAAATTGTGAATCAACCATAAATGGTATTTCCCTTGGGCTAGTTGCCAAAATGATGAAATATATTTTTTAAGAAGTTATTGGATAGGTTTGTGTTTATGGCCTCTCTTTGGTGTTCTCGGCATGGTCCCTATTTGATATGCAGAGTGATTGGAAAGCATTGATACTTTTTGGAGTTTTACGGCTCATGATACTCGTTTTGTTTTTTTAGAAGAATATCCTGCCCCTCTCCTATAAAAACTTTTGAGCCTTCAAAGCATTGTATCTTCTCCTTTATCCTCTTGAATAACTTTTTTTTTTTATATAAAAATATTTGAAAAGAAGTTTCAACCTAGTATTGGCCCGTTGTCTGTTTGTCTTATTTCCTTTATCATCTTAACTCATGACATATTACATTTTAATAGACCTAACAAAGTTTTAATGTCACTTAATATATGTGTGGTTTGATCTTCTATCATTGTGATGCCTTTGCATACCAATTTTTGCTTAAAAAAAATAGTGTGGTTTGATGGAGATGTTGAGACAAGCTTTGGAAGCACATGGCTTCCATATGAGTAGAAGTAAGACAAAATATATGAAATGTAAATTTAGTGGGAGTTGCATTAATTCTAGCTTAGAGGTAAAAATTGGAGACCATACCATACCATACCATACCACAAGTTACAGTTTAAATACCTAACTTGTACTCATCATCTTACCTCTTATGAGAATACCTCTTCCTTGAAATAATATCCTTTTATCTGAATAAAATTTTAAAGGATATATGATTTTAACAGTAACTTACTTGGTGGTGATGTCAGGACGAAGGTGAAGTAAGATTTTGTGCTGTAAGATGGGCAACATCTTTGTTTGATTTTCAACATTGCCCGAGTCGTTTTATTTGTATGATAGGAGCAGCAGATGCTAAATTAGATATCAGGTATTACTAATTCCTTTTGCAATTTGTTTTCATGCTGTGATGAGTTAAAGCACATGGTCTTTTTAAAGGGGCTTACCCTTAATATATGTTGAGGGATTGGGTAGCATTGCGTCGGTGATGTTTTTCTTTGTTCTTTGTTGTTTGTGTTTTCCTTTTACTTTAAGGAGGATCCCTTATCCTTCCAACTCTTTGTGATTATCTTCACTTTCTCTTATTGATTTTCTTCTTTTTGAAAAGCTTGTAGCCTTGTTTGCATATCTGTTTTTCAAGGGAGGTGCAATTATAGAATGAACCCTTTATTTTATGTGTCTTCATTCAGTCTTGCATCAAACCACTGTTTGCCTTGCTTGCACTTTACAAATCTCATGTCATAATTTCAATAAAGCATGTACACAACATCACAACACTGTAATATGCACATTAAAACGTGTGCCATGTGTATCATTTTTGTTGTAGTGTTTAAAGACTGCTTTGTCTAGTAGTATTTCCTATTGATCAATACTCCCTAAACCTCAGAAGAAGAGAAAAGGACAATTGCAGATGCGATAAAGTTTTAACATGCATCTATCTGAAATTTGTCATGCCCTTAGCCTGTACAAATTATTTAGTATCAATAAGTGGCTATGCTTCCTGTAATGCATTTCTTATTGCTGTAAAATAGTTACTTTTATCCCGCTGTGATGATTTTGAAATTTATTTACTGGATAACAAGTGAAAATTGAGTTGTAATAGAACTTTGTAGCTCCATTCAGGTTCCTGGGGTAATCTAATTTTGATATTTCCTATAACCTAAAGCCTTTTAAATGCATTTAACCGATCAGATGTAGCTCCATTAACTTGAAATTTGTTTTTGTTTTCTTGTTCGAAACAGAGAAATGGCACTTGAAGGCCTTTGTCTTCTTAAAAGTGGAAGTCAAAATGTTGGCCTTAACTACCCCAAACTTGGAATGATGCTGGATTATATACTTCAACAACAGCCAAAGTTGTTAGAGTCCACTGAAATTAGAGAACAGAACCTTCTTTTTTCTTCTAATACGTATGTGGCCATGATTAAATTTTTGTTGAAGTGCTTTGAGTCAGAGATGGAACAGAACAAGTCCTTAGACGGATCATCTGAATTTCTGTCTTCTGTGAAGACATTCTGTTTGCTCCTGGAACATTCTATGTCATTTGAAGGCTCTGTTGAGTTGCATGTCAATGCTTCTAAGGCGTTGCTTGTAATTGGATCGTGTATGCCAGAGGTCAGCTTTTAGAGTTTCTCGATTGCTTTCTTCCTTGCATTCCTTTTGACACGTTTGTTGTTTATAGGTGGTGGCATCACATTTTGAACTAAAAGTTTCATGGCTTAAGCAACTACTAAGTCATGTGGATTGGGACACTCGTGAATCAATTGCACGTTTACTAGGAATTGTGTCTTCTGCTCTTCCCATCCCTGCATCATCAGCTGTTATTTCTGAATTGACTTCCTTATTCAGCCAAACACATAAGCCAAGGTTTGTATAATAGATTTTTTAATTTTTTTACTCACTTTCTGGGAATCATCAATTTTTATTTTATTTTAACCTATTTTATATATGCTCATGTTGATTTTATTTTTTTGTAGGTTTGAGACTCAGCATGGTGTGCTTTGTGCAATAGGATATGTAACTGCAGATATTTTGTCTAGAACCCCTTCTGTAAGTTTAATTTTACTGCATGTTTGTTAATGAGTAAATGGATTAGAACACATACATACAAAGCTTAGGTTGGGATCAATAGACACAAGTGTAAGATTTGATATTTTTATTCCTTCACATACCTTTGTATAGAATTTTAATTTTATAATATGACCTTTGAATCATGTATAGTTTTTTGTTTTTGATCTTGATCTACATACTTTTGATCAAATGCTTTTTTTACATTTTACTTTATATCAGGTGAAACTGAAATCTAAGTTGTTTGATTGTTATTGTATCTGATATACATGTCTGCATTTGTTTATATACATAATCTTGGCAGATGCCTGAAATATTACTCCAGAATACACCTAGATGCCTGGTTGATGTGGTTAATTCTGAAACTTCTGCACTGGCTGCTGTTGCAATGCAAGCACTAGGTCATATTGGACTGCGTGTTTCATTACCTCCACTTGATGATTCTAATTCAGGTAAAGTTAATTACTTAATTCATATATGTTGACTAACTTGTTTTTTGGATCAACAATTGAGCTACTTGTTGAGCATAGGAGTGTTTGATTAATGTGCAGATGGAATTCTGTTAGTTTTATCTAATAAACTGAGCAAGCTTCTCTCTGGTGATGACATTAAAGCAATACAGAAGATTGTTATATCCATTGGACATATATGTGTAAAAGAAACTTCATCTACTCAGCTGGATGTAGCCCTAAATTTGATTTTCAGTCTCTGTCGATCTAAGGTAATTCAGATTCTCTTTCTCCCTGTTTTTGTATGCTTTGCTTGTTATGAGTGTGAGTTATGTTGGAGTGATTGTTTAGTTTGCTATTCCATCCTCTCCCCCTTATTTTTCAAAAATATTCTCCTTTCTTTCTTTCTTTCTTCCTTTCTTATGCTGTGGAGAAGCTAGATATTGGTTTTTTTTGGATGCATCGGTCTTACTTGAGTACTATTCCATGTCAGACTAAGAAACGTGTAGGCTAAAAGCTGTGTTTTCCTCTCTGGGAATTCTCATATAAATATTGTTCAATACAAATAAATACAAGCTGATTTTCAGCCCTGAAAATTAACTAAACTACCATATATTCCTATCTTACAGCTGTTCTATCCTAATTAAGGAGAGAATATCAGATTTACAGTTATAGACAGGCTTTTAAATGTCTTTACAATTACAGCTGGACTTTTAAATGGCTTTAAATGTATAGCTGTATTCAGAAAAATGCTATTTCCATTGACATCCCCCCTCAAATTGATGCTGGTGAATCTAAAAGCATCAATTTGCCAACTAGGAAATTGTGTCGCTGACATGTTAATGATTTGGTGAAGATGTCAGCAAGCTGGACAGAGGTGGAGACATGAGGTAGAGTGATAACTCTGCGGTCGTAGGCCTCCCTGATAGAGTGACAATCGACTTCTATGTGCTTTGTGCGGTCATGATAAACTGGATTTGCTGCAGTTTGTATAGCACTGGTGTTGTCAGCATGTAATGGAGTCGGTTGAGCTTGAGTAAAACCAAGTTCTGTAAGAATACCACGCAACCAAATTATCTCAGAGCAGGCAGCAAACATGGCGCGATACTCCAATTCAGTGGATGACTTAGAGACCGAGTCTTGTTTCTTGGATTTCCAAGAGATTAGAGCATCACCTAGGAACATACACCAACTGGTAGTAGACTTCCTTGTGTCTGGACATCCAGCCCAGTCAGCATCACTGTAGGCTCGGAGCTGGAGTGATGAACCAGTAGGGAAGAATAAGCCACGATGGGAAGTGCCAAGAAGATATCGAATGATGCGATGGACTGCTGAAAGGTGGAGATGCCGAGGAGATTGCATGAATCTGCTCATTGTGTGGACAGCAAATGATATGTCCGGGCGAGTTATGGTTAGGTAGATAAGACTACCAACCAGCCTGCGATATGAAGTTGGGTCTTCAAGGAGGGCACCTTCATCACGACTATATTTGACATTAATTTCCAGGGTGTTAGATATAGCACAGTTTACAGCTTCTGAAAATCATTTGTTACCCTTCAGTTAATTTCTGTTAGTTGAGTTAGTTGTTGTTAGAAGCAGTTAGTATAACTGCCTTCCCTTTTTTCTGTTTCTGTTAGTTAGAGGCGGTTAGTGTTATCACACTGCAGTTGCATCTCTATATATTGCAACTGCTATCTGTAACAAATCAAGATTCAATAATATGAACTTCTCTTATTCTTCATTCTCTGCAATTCTTCAATTTTAATATGGTATCTAGAGCTTCTAGATCCTAAGCCATGGCTTCTGTTAATCCCTTCGCAAATCCTAGCACACCACAATTCACACCTACTCATCCAATTTCTTTGAAACTTGATGACAACAATTTTCGGCAATGGAAGCAGCAAATTGAGGGTGTTGTTCGTGGTCACAAGCTTCAGAAATATATCACTGATCCGCGAATTCCTTCAAGATTTCTCACTGATGAAGATCGTGACAATGATCGTGAAAATCCAGAGTACAGTGACTGGGAGCAGCAAGATGCGTTGATCTCAACCTGGCTTCTTGCGTCGATTTCCGATCCATTACTCACCAGAGTTGTCAATTGCGTTCATTCTTGGCAGATTTGGGATGAAATTCATAGGTATTTTCAAAGTTTGTTGAGCACCAAAGCTAGGCAACCGAGATCGGAAGTGCGAACCCTAGCGAAAGGTAATCGCACGGTTTCAGAGTTCATTCTTCACGTTCGCACTCTTTCCGATTCTCTTCTTTCCATCGGGGACCCGATTCCTCCTCGAAATCTTTTAGAAGTGGCACTCGAAGCACTCCCCGAGGATTTCGATCCTGTAGTCGCAGCAATCAATATCAAGAACGAGTTTGTATCTCTTGATGAACTCGAATCTATCCTTCTGGCACATGAGGCGCGACTCGAAAAGAACAAGAAAAGTGTTCTTCCCGAGTCTGTGTCCATCAATCTCACTCAATCAACTCAAGGATCGAGTTCTGGAAACCTCAACAATTCTGTGAATTCTACTTCTTCAAACCCATCGTTCCCGATTCATCAATTTCCAGAAAGCTATTCACATGTAACTGGTGGAGATTTTGCAAATCGTGGAGAAGCTTTTCGTGGTAATCGAGGTGGTGGCCGCTATGGTGGTGGTAGGAATAGAGGTCGCGGTTGGGGTGGACGCTCAGGTGGGCGCTCCAATGTTCAATGTCAAATCTGCAAAAAGTATGGCCATGATGCAAATGTGTGCTACTATCGCCACTCAGGTTCCAATAATTCTGACCAGTACTATCAGGGACCGTTTCAGAATCAACATTTCCCCACTTTGGCGAGATCATAGACCACCCCTTCCTATGCTTTCACAGCTTTCTAGGCCTTCTCCCTTTACTCAGAACTTTGCAGCACCACCTAGGCCACAACAGCCACAAGCCTTTCTGACAGGTGCTGAGTCTCACTTCAGCAACACTTGGTACCCGGACTCAGGGGCGTCTCATCATGTCACTCCAGATCCCTCTAATATGACTGAGACTGCTTCCTTGCCAGGTTCTGAGCAGGTCTACTTGGGTAATGGCCAAGGTTTGTCAATTACTAAAGTTGGTTCCATGCAATTCACTACCCCTTCCCAACCCCACACTCCATTCATCTTACGCAATCTATTGCTTGTTCCCTCTATCACAAAGAATTTGATTAGTGTCAGTCAATTTGCCAAAGATAATCATGTCTTCTTTGAGTTTCACCCCTCCTTTTGCCTTGTTAAATCACAGGCTTCCTCTGAAGTTCTGCTACGTGGTTCAGTTGGAGCAGATGGTCTCTACAAATTTGAAAATGTCTCCTGTCTAGGGTCAAGCCCTGCTATAGCTATGTCTTATGTTCCAACTTGTAATTCAGTCAGGATGAATAATGTTCCCACATGTAATTCTGTTTCCTTATTCAATGTAAATTCCAAAATGAATGTAAGTACTTCCACAAATATAATGGACAATGATTCAGTTGATTCCCATGTGTCTCCTATTTCTGTTTCTTATAAACTTTGGCATGCACGCCTATGTCACCCACATCATGATGCACTTAAACATGCACTTCAATCTTGCAGACTTCCAATTCCTCACAAAGACCCTGCAAATTTTTGCTCTGCTTGCTATCTGGGTAAGGCACATCGCCTCCCAGCTCCATCTTCCACCACTAGCTACAAGTTTCCCTTTGAACTTGTAGTATGTGATCTATGGGGCCCTGCTCCTACCAAATCCTCATGTGGATGCACCTATTTCTTAACTTGTGTTGATGCATACAGCCGGTTCACTTGGATTTTTCCTTTAAAACAGAAATTTGACACCCTTTCTCAATTTATTCAGTTTCGTGCTATGGTAGAACTCCAATTCAATACCAAAATCAAAGCTGTTCAGAGTGATTGGGGGGGTGAGTTCCGTCCCTTCTCCAAGTACTTATCTGACTTAGGCATTGTTCATCGTCTCTCGTGCCCTCACACTCATCACCAAAATGGGCTTGTGGAGCGCAAACATCGCCACATTGTTGAAACCGGTCTCACCCTCTTAGCTCATGCTTCCCTCCCCTTTAAATTCTGGGATCATGCCTTCCTCACTGCTGCATACCTTATTAACCGCCTTCCCTCCCTTGTGCTTCAAAATCAATCCCCATATGCTACTCTTCTTCACAAAGAACCTGACCTTAAATTCTTAAAAGTCTTTGGGTGTGCCTGCTACCCTTTCATTAGGCCCTACCAGCAGCACAAACTTTCATTTAGGTCTCAGGAGTGTGTGTTTTTAGGTTACTCCTCTTCCCATAAAGGTTATAAGTGTCTCAATCCGGAAGGTAGGATCTTCATTTCAAAGGATGTCATTTTTAATGAATTACGGTTTCCATACAAAGAGCTGTTTGCTTCCCCATCTGTCTCTCCACAGAGTTCCACATACTTTCCAGTTTCCTCCATTCCACCCCTACTACCTTCCTCTCCTTTCCCACTTGCCTCACCTAGTCCACCTCAGTCTCTAAGTCCATCCAGTGAGAGTCACTCCCCTGCTCACCATATTCAGTCCACACCTGACCCTGCACAGTCTCACACCCAGTCCCAAAGTCGAATCAGTATGAGTCCCTCCCCTGCTCAACATATACAGTCCACACCCGCATCCTCAGACCAGCCTTTAGCTCCTACTTCATCCCCTGTTTCCTCACTTGAATCCTCCCCTTCTCAACATATACAGTCCACACCCGCATCCTCAGACCAGCCTTTAGCTCCTATTTCATCCCCTGTTTCCTCACTTGAATCCTCCCCTTCTCCCCCACCTCTTCACCTCAATATTCATCCAATGCAAACCCGTTCCAAATCTGGTATTGTCATGCCCAGACTGCACCCCACTCTTCTTTTAACCCACATGGAACCTTCCTCTGTGAAGCAAGCCTTGGCTGCTCCCCAATGGGCTGCAGCTATGAAAGATGAATTTGATGCTCTCATGCACAACAAAACCTGGACTTTGGTTTCCCTTCCACCAAACCGAAAACCCATTGGTTGCAAATGGGTGTTTCGAGTCAAAGAAAACCCGGATGGAAGCGTTAACAAATACAAGGCACGCCTTGTGGCTAAGGGGTTTCACCAGCAAGCTGGTTGTGATTACACAGAAACCTTTTCCCCGGTTGTAAAGCCAGTCACGGTTCGCACTGTCCTATCCATTGCTGTCTCTTGCAAGTGGCCAATAAGGCAGTTGGATGTCAACAATGCCTTCCTCAATGGTCACCTCCATGAAGAAGTTTACATGCAACAACCTCCGGGCTTCGAAGTGCAAGATAAGAACCTCGTTTGCAGGTTGCAAAAAGCCTTGTATGGCCTCAAACAGGCGCCCAGAGCCTGGTTTGAAAGGCTCAAAGCTGCTCTACTACACAGAGGTTTTGTGGCTAGCAAGTGTGATCCCTCCCTCTTCACTTTGCACACCACCTCTCACTGCATGATGATCCTAGTGTATGTTGATGACATACTTGTAACGGGTAGCTCATTACATCACATTCAGTGGCTCTGTGATGATTTACACTCAGAGTTTGCCCTCAAACAGCTGGGTAACTTGGATTATTTCTTGGGTATTGAGGTCACCCATTTGCCCAATGGTTCACTTCTTCTCTCTCAATCCAAATACATCCGTGACCTACTAACTAAAGCTCATATGGAATCAGCAAAAGGAATCAATACTCCTATGATTGCTAACCTCAAACTCTCCAAGGTTGGAGCTGATTATGTTCCTGACCCTTCTCTGTTTCGGTCCATTGTTGGAGCACTACAATATGCAACACTCACTAGACCTGAGATCTCCTACTCAGTAAACAAGGTTTTCCAGTTTCTATCTCAGCCCTTAGAGGATCATTGGAAGGCTGTCAAACGTATTCTTAGGTACCTTAAAGGTACCATTCATCATGGTCTTTTGATTCAGCCTACTGCCATGCATACACCACTAACTTTGACAGGATTCTGTGATGCTGATTGGGCATCGGATCCAGATGATAGGCGCTCCACTTCTGGGGCATGTGTTTATCTTGGACCTAACCTCATCTCTTGGTGGTCAAAGAAGCAAACTCTAGTTGCTAGATCCAATCTTTGAAGCGAGAATATAGAAGCATGGCAGCCCTATGTACAGAAATTCTCTGGGTTCAGTCACTTCTAACAGAGTTGAGGGTTAAAACTCAGATTCCTAGAGTCCTATGTGATAATCTTAGCACTGTTTCACTGGCTCATAATCCTCTCCTACACTCCAGAACCAAGCACATGGAGCTTGACATCTTCTTTGTTAGAGAAAAGGTGCTAAACCAAAGCCTAAGTGTTACACACGTTCCAGCAATTGATCAGTGGACTGATGTTCTCACAAAACCACTCTCAGCAGCTAGATTCAGTACACTCAGAGACAAGCTCAGGGTTTTTGACAAGCTCACACTTGCTCAAACACCTTGAGCTTCTGCGGGGGAATGTTAGATATAGCACAGTTTACAGCTTCTGAAAATCATTTGTTACCCTTCAGTTAATTTCTGTTAGTTGAGTTAGTTGTTGTTAGAAGCAGTTAGTATAACTGCCTTCCCTTTTTTCTGTTTCTGTTAGTTAGAGGCGGTTAGTGTTATCACACTGCAGTTGCATCTCTATATATTGTAACTGCTATCTGTAACAAATCAAGATTCAATAATATGAACTTCTCTTATTCTTCATTCTCTGCAATTCTTCAATTTTAATAGGTATCAACAGTAGTTGCATTGGTGAGACCGGCTAACTGGACCAAATCTTGAATATACTTGTGTTGATTTAAAAAAAGACATGTTGGTTGATAATGTACTTCTAATCCCAAGAAGTAATTGAGCTGGCCAAGGCCTTTCATGTGGAAGGTGGAATGCAATAGCTACTGAATTGCAGGGATAGCTGTTTGATCAGAACCGGTCACCACAATGTCATCCACATAAACAAGAAATACCACAATGCCTTTAGAAGTTCTTTGTAGAAAAAGAGAGTGGTCATACCGACTCTGAGTGAATGAAAAGACAAGAAGAGTGGATCGAAACTTCTCAAACCATACTCTTGGTGCCTGCTTCAAGCCATATAAAGAGCGATTTAGTTTACAAACAACATTAGATGAGGGAGTTGTCATACCAGTGGGAAGTTTGATGTAAACTTCCTCCTTTAGGTCACCATGGAGGAATGCATTTTTGACATCCAATTGGTGTAATGGCCAAGATTGAGAGGCAGCAAAAGCAAGAACAGTGCGCACGGTAGTCATTTTGGCAACAGGTGCGAAGGTCTCGTCATAATCAAGACCATACTCTTGCTTATTTCCAAGAACAACCAACCGAGCCTTGTAACGATCTATGGATCCATCAGAACGAAGCTTTATAGAAAATACAAACTTGCTGCCAAGAGGTTTAATAGATGGAGGACATGGAGCAACATCCCATGTCTGATTTTTTTCAAGTGCTAGAAGTTTTGTTTCAATAGCTTTTTGCCAACATTCATGCTCCATTGCCTGTTTATAAGAAGGAATAGGAACAGATGATAATGTTGCTGTCAATGATAAAGGAGAGGTGAAACCATACTTTACAGGGGGTTTATGAACGCGAGAACTGCGTCGTAGTGAAGCTGGTGCAGGGGCAGGTGCTGGATCAGCAGCCAGAGAGTGATCCGGAGGGGGCCCAGGAGGTTCGGATGACTGATCTGGAGTGGCATGATTACGACGTTGGTACACCAAGAAAGGACTAGATGATGGTGGTCCTGCAGAAAAGGTATTAAGCAACGGCAGAATAGAAATTGAGGGAGAGAGGGGGTCATGGTGAGTAGCAAAAAAATATGTATTTTCCTGAAATATGACATTTCTAGAGACCCGAATCCGATGTAGATTAGGATCATAACATAGAGAACCTTTCTGGTGAGGAGAATAACCAAGAAATGCACATTCAACTGATTGAACAGTGAGCTTTGTCTGTTCTTGTGGAGGAAGATGGACGTAACATACACAACCAAAGGTACGAAGATTAGAATAAGTGGGTGGGTGACCAAACAACCGAGTGAAAGGAGAGTCATGTTTCAATGATGGAGAGGGCAAGCGATTAATAAGGTGAACAGCAGTAGAGAGAGCTTCGCACCAGAACCGAGATGGCACTGAAGATTCCAACAAAAGGGTGCGAACAACATTGAGAAGATGACGATTTTCTTTCGGCTACCCCGTTTTGTTGAGGGGTTGAAGGACAGGACCTTTGAGAGACAATACCATTTGTTTGCAAGAATTCCTGAAATAAATGAGACATGTACTCCCCCCATTGTCAGAGTGAAGTATTTTAATTTTGGAAGAAAATTGGGTTTGAGCATAAGCATGAAAAAATTTGAAAGCAGTGAATACCTCGTATTTTGAGCATAGAAAATAAATCCATGTGAAACGACTATAATCGTCAATAAAAGTGACGAAGTACTTGTAATTAGCATATGACAGGTGCCATCCCCCATAAATCACTATGGATCATATCAAAAGGTTGTTGTACAGTTGATTTATGAGTTGGAAATGGTAAAATTTTACTTTTGCCCAGTTTACAAGAAACACAATCAAATTGAACTGCACAAAGAGATGGTGATTCTTTATTTCCAAGAAAACCAGATTTCAGCAAATCATGAATTACATTAGAGTTTGGATGTCCAAGACGCTTATGCCACGTGTGAGAATCAAAATGAGCAGAATTACAGGAATTAAAAGGTAAGGAAAGACATGGAGACAAAGATAAATGGAGTGGAAAAAGGTGTCCAACTTTAGGCCCCTTCGCGATCATCTTCCCTGAGTGTTGATCACTCGATCCTGCACAAGACAACCAGATTTTGAGAATTCTACCCGACAATTATTGTCAACTAATTGACCAACAGAAATAAGATTACTTGTTAGGTCAGGAGAGACAAACACATCAGTTAAAGATGATGAAATATCACCAGTGGCTGTGATAGGTAAATGGTTGCCATCAGCTGTATGAATCTTAAGATCTCCAGAATATTTGGTGACATTAGTAAGGAAATGAGCATTGTTTGTCATATGGTTGGAAGCACCAGAGTCAAAGTACCAAGGAAAAGAGGTAGAAAAGGGTTTACCTGAGAGTCCTAAAGCAGAGAATGCAGAAATGATCATTTGTTGAACCATTTCGGGAGTCAAAGTTTGAACAGTGGCAGGAGCATTTTGTTGGACAGAAGCTGTATTCACAGAGCTACTACCAGTAGAAGAACCAACCGAGGCAGTAAAGGCCGTTGCTGATCTCCTGGGCGGTCTTGTGGGACATTCTTTGATAATATGGCCATCCTTTTTACAATAACTGCAGAATTTTTTGGGACAGTGGGAAGCATAATGACCAAATCCTTTGCAGCAAAAACATTGAATAACACTCATGTCCCGTCCTTTTGGCTTGGCTTGTGCTGCATACACCACTGGAACAGTTGTGAATTTGTGTTGGTCCATGGTGGTTTGAGTGAGAAGGTGCTGTTCCTCATGATGCGCGATTTTTAGATATAAAGGCAAGTGCACCTCGTCGCAAACAAGTAATAAAACGGTGAGACCGGTTATCGTATCCACAGGGATTGGTTGTCAATTACCAATTCACAAATTCAACAACTATTTAGACTAAACTATGGTATGAGAGATTGAAACAGAAAATAAAGAAAGCAAAACAATATTTTTGGTCTTTTGGGAATTATATCGAACACTTGGAAGGATAACAGAGATGTGGCTAAGATTGTTAGGGTTAGACTACACTAATCCTCCCTTAATTGCAATGAAATGGTAATCAACACAAGTCCTAGTTCAATTATGACAATCAAGCCTTTTCTAAAATGCTCAAGCCTAATGTCTTAGGTGCATTGAGCCTAAAACCCCAAATCAAACCCTAATGTCTTAGGTGGATTGATCTGTGATTTTGCATTAAGTCAAGACTTATCAGATTGCAAGCATTCAACACCTATGTCTAGATTCTTGAACTACTTGGCATATGATTCATGAGCATGCCTTAACACCAACCTTCCAGTCATCTATCAAAGCAACATATCATTCCTATGGGTAGCTAATCCAAGGAAAGCATTAAGCACAGAATCACATACTCATAAAGAAATAGACACTTGCATTAAAACACCAAATCAAATACAACAAATTCAGAAAAGTTACATCTAACCCCAACAATGGGGATTTAACTACTCATGATAAAAGGAAATACAAAACAGAATGAGAAAAGGGATGGAGAACACTCATAGACAAGCTTCCTCCATTCCCGAGCAAGGAAATCTCCCTTCTAGGGCTGGAACCTTATCTCACCCCATGACCTCCACGTCCCCAAGTGCTCTCTCAACAAAAAGCTATTTTTTAGGTTAGCAGTCACGCCAATTTATATATCATTATCGCGTCAGGGCCGTTATGGCCATCACGGCCAGTCCGTGATTGTTTCTGACTTGGGCGAATTTGCACAAAATGGTCACTCGCGAGGCGAGCCCTTTGTTCGCGACGAAATCTAGGTCACGCCGTGTGATTCATATCACGCAGGCGTGATGACGATCTCGACTTTTGCCTTCGCTCGCTTGATCACGGTAGTGATGGTCATCACGGCCAGGCCGTGATGGGCTCTGTTTGGCTCATAATCTTCACTTTTCAAGCTCTTTTTCATCCAAGCTCCACCAAGGCTGATTTATGGGCATTTTTCCATTAAATCCTGCAAAACAACACCAGAAACCACCTCATCCGTTCTAAAGGAAAAACTATACAAAATCAACACTAAATTGGCCTAACTATATGCAAATGCATGCAGAAATGTACATGGAAAATGAGGTGAAATCACACTCATCACCTCACGAACAGATCATTGAGGCATGCATCCAAAGAGGGTACAGGGTTTCTGTTCACTAGATTGGACCCGATACCTTCAAATTCAGATCACAGTTTCATAAGAAATTGATCACGTTTAGTAGTTTCATGAACAGATTGTACCGAACTAAGGCCTTCAGAAGTTAAGTTTTCATAGACTATGTCTGTGTATCGCGATTTCATGCTCAAGTTGGAATCTTCTAGCCGTGTTATTCTGATTGTAGATTTTCTTTAGATAGGCCCACATCTGGGCTGCAGTCTTGAAGGGTCGAAGATTAAGGACGATGGTGGGATCGACAGAGGCGATAATCCAGGCCATGACTTGAGCATCCTTGAATGCCCACTTGGCATGCTCGTCCTTGTGGGTGGCTTTGTCAGGAGCAAGGTTGCTGCCATCAATATGACTCCACATGTCCTTACCGGTGACAAATATTTGGAGTTGAAAGGCCCAGGCTGAGTAGTTCTTGCCATTAAGACGGACCAACAAGACATCATACTTTTCGGAAGACATGAGGCTGAGAAAAAAAATTGGTCACGAAGAACCAATTTCAAACTAGGAATGAGCTGAAAAACAACCAAGAAAGAACTTGATTTGGACTAGGACAGACTAGGACTGGAATTGCAAAAGGACAGAGACGTGATGTAGGCTAGGCTAGGATCGTGACCCAGTGTGATACCATGTCAGACTAAGAAACGTGTAGGCTAAAAGCTGTGTTTTCCTCTCTGGGAATTCTCATATAAATATTGTTCAATACAAATAAATACAAGCTGATTTTCAGCCCTGAAAATTAGCTAAACTACCATATATTGCTATCCTACAACTGTTCTATCCTAATTAAGGAGAGAATATCAGATTTACAGTTACAGACAAGCTTTTAAATGTCTTTACAATTACAGCTGTATTCAGAAAAATTCTATTTCCATTGACATTCCAAGGGGTGTTTTTCTTCTTATTTTGTTTTCTTTTGAGCTAAAGTGTCCACTAAGGGTAATTTTTTTTCCATTCTAAGTTGCAGCAACTAAGTAGTGTCACATATGACTAAAATTTCAGGTGGAGGACGTACTATTCGCTGCTGGGGAGGCTCTTTCTTTTTTGTGGGGTGGTGTTCCTGTCAATGCTGACATAATACTCAAAACTGACTATACCTCACTGTCCATGGCTTCAAATTTTTTGATTGGAGATTTGAACTCTTCTGTGTCAAAGCAGTGTCCTACTGGACAAATTGAATATAGTGAAGATTATCATGCTTCTGTCAGAGATGCAATTACCAAGAAGCTCTTCGATGCTCTTTTGTATAGTAGCAGGAAAGAAGAGCGATGTGCTGGAACTGTCTGGCTAGTATCACTTACTAAGTACTGTGGACATCATCCTATTATTCAGCGAATGCTTCCAGAAATTCAGGTTTTGCATTAAGAAACCAATTATTTTCCTGTTCTCTTCTCCCTTATTTTTACTTTAATAATCTGTCAAACTTCATTTATGGTATTGAATTGTTTGCCAAGCTCATGTGCACCGAGCTAATTTTTTTCCCTTCTACTTTAAAAGAAATAAAGATATGTTTGATGGTTAAAATTGTATTTATGTGTATAAAGTAGGAATTCCAGGGAGCAGCTAGTGTAAAATATGTGGATTGGAAGATAGTCCTTGATCCTTACAGTTTTACTGGCTTTATTCGAACTTGTCGAATTTTGTTAAAGGTATATGACTCCTTTCTGAATTTAATCGTAATGATGGTGGTGTGTTTATCCGAATTCCACTTTTATCCCCTTTGCTGCCCAAGGAGGAGTGCACATTGAAGGAATAAAGCGCCTTCAATTTTGGTGTTACTGCATTACAGAAATCTTATTCCTTAGTCTGGACTATACTTTGGGTGTTAATAGTGTTGAATTCGAAAGTGCTTTCATTGCAGATTGTCTCCACATCTCTAACTTCCCATTTATTTCCTCTCAATTTTCCGACTTGGATTATACCATCTGCAAAAAGCATGCATTGTGGCACTGACTCTTGAATATGCTCGGTAAGTACAACTAAGACTAAGGTAAAAAGATGGGGGCTCAAAGATGACCTTTGTTGTAGTCCTATAGTTATAGGAAAGTCTTCTGTGACCCCGCCTTATGTTCCCACCCTAGTCACGACACCCTCGTACATATCCTTGATATCTCGAATATAGGCAACGCAAACTCCTTTGGTACAAGTTTTATAAAAATATTCCTGAGAATGTAGACATGGGAATAAAAGTTTCCCATGTTTGGTACAAGTTTTAAAATGTTATTCTCAGGCATTAAAGATTTCGGGGAATAAAATTAGTGAATAATAGTTATAAACTTGGGAAAACTCCATGTGTGAAGGTGGGAAAACTTTTTTCCCGGGAATCACATTCCCAGGAATGTAGTTTGTCTGGGAATAAAACATTCCAGATACCAAGCGCCACCTTTCTTCTCTAGGGCCTTCCACATTACCTTTATTGGCACCCCGTCATACGACTTCTCCAAATCAACGAAAACCATGTGTAAGTCTTCTTGATCCCTTCGATGTTGCTCCATCAATCGTCTTAGCAAGTATATTGCTTCCACGGTCGACCTTTCCGGCATAAAACCAAATTGATTTTCAGTAATGTAGCTAGGAGTATCCGAAGTGTTCGACTCAGATGTGTCCAACACTAGTACAATGACTATATCAGAGCTAGTTTTCAAAAGTGAAGTGCAGGGCTGCTTAAGGCAATTTATCTTTTGTTGATAAAGGTGACAGACAAAATGTTTATATATTTACTGGGCAAGGTTTTATCACTTTTATGAGTTTTGGTTTTATCCTTTGAGCTTGGAACAATTTTTATCTGTTAACTTCGGAGACTTTTGACCATAATATGAAGAGAAGGTTCTCGATGCACATAATTGACCAATGACTCAAAGTAATTTGGGGTTTATGTCAGTTTTTGTTACAAGTTATATTCTAAAACTGTGTTGTTATGATTGATATCATGGAGCTTTTCTTATTGTGAAACCAGGAAATTCGTCATGTAACCAGGACATTTCTATAACTTGTTTTATATGATGTTCTCTGATACCATATCCATTTTGTAGCAGCACGTTGGAACCTGTAATATTAGTTTGATGATTATCATGTGAATGCAGGAAGCTTTTTCTCACCTTCTTGGTGAGCAAAATGAACTCACACAAGAGTTGGCTTCTCAAGGCATGAGCATTGTGTATGACCTTGGAGATGAATCTATGAAAAAGAATTTGGTGAATACACTTGTGAATACGTTGACTGGGTCAGGGAAACGAAAAAGAGCCATCAAAGTAAGTTGGTAGTCTAGTATTTTTCTTTTATTTGTTGCTTTCTTTATTGACCCCTGTAGATAAGAGCCATCAAAATAAGTAAGTTGATTGTTGTTCTCTTTCTTCTTCCTTTAATTTCCTTTTTCTTTTTTAAAATTAAATTCCTGAAGTTTTGTTGTGTAGCTTGTTGAAGACACAGAAGTATTTCAAGATGGAGCTCTTGGTGAAAGTGTTAGTGGAGGGAAACTGAACACTTACAAGGAGCTGTGTAGCTTAGCAAATGAGATGGGACAACCAGACTTAATTTATAAGTTCATGGATTTAGCTAATTATCAAGCGTCTATGAATTCAAAGAGGGGTGCTGCTTTTGGCTTCTCTAAAATAGCAAAACAAGCGGGGGATGCTCTTAAGCCACATTTACGTTCTTTAATTCCAAGGCTTGTCCGATACCAGTATGATCCTGATAAAAATGTGCAGGTATGTGCCATCAACCTGTCACTGGTGGAACATCATAGGGGCAGTTGCCCCCAACATTTGTTTGGCTCTGCAATGTATTTATTGAAGAGACTAGAGGTTGTGAAATGCCTGAGTGCTTAACCCACTCAGCTGATCTATATTTATATACACTTAGGGAGTAAATACAATGTGAAATTTACAAGAATATTAATGAAGATCTAGTTCCTAAGTACATGCATGTGAATTCCTAGATACATGAATATGTGACTAACTAGATACATTAATAACTATGATTTATTGGAACAACTACCCATACAATGTGTGTACTTCCAACACTCCCCCCTCAAGCTGGAGCATATAAATCAAATGCTCTAAGCTTGGAACAAATATTCTGAATTCTTGGTCCCCTTAGGGATTTTGTAAAGATGTCTGCTAGTTGATCATTAGAACTAACAGATTCAGTGATAACTTCCTTAGAAAGGATTTTCTCCCGGACGAAATGACAATCAATCTCGATATGTTTAGTTCTCTCATGGAATACTGGATTGGAAGCTATATGTAGGGTTGCCTGATTATCACAACATAGCTTCATTTGTTGAGTATCTCCAAACTTCAATTCTTGAAGAAATCCAAATGAGCTCGCACGTGGCTACAGCCATAGCTCTATATTCAACCTCTGCACTAGACCTTGCAACAACATTTTGCTTCTTACTCTTCCACGAGACAAGATTTCCTCCAATAGACACAATATCCTGAAGTGGAGCGCCTACCAATGGGTGATCCTGCCCAATTTGCATCGCAATATCCAACTATTTGAGTGCTTCCCTTGTCTTCATAGAGTAGTCCTTGTCCTGGGGTCCTTTTAATGTATCTCAGAATTCGAATTACAGCATCCTAATGATCATTATGACGAGATTGCATGAATTGACTCACCACTCCAACTGCAAAGGAAATATCTGGCCTTGTAATAGTGAGGTAGATAAGCTTCCCAACCAATCTCCGATATCTTTTAGGATCAGAATAAGGCTCCCCCTGATTGGGTAGCAATTTTTGATTTGGATCCATGAGGGGCTATCAACTGGTATACAATCTGACATATCAGTTTCTTTAAGTATGTCTAACGCATACTTCCTTTGTGAGATGATAATCCCATCTTTTGACTGAGCAACTTCAATTCCAAGAAAATATTTAAGCTTTCCCAAATCCTTAGTCTGAAAATGACTAAATAGATGTTCCTTAAGTTGGGCAATTTTTTGTTGGTCATCTCCTGTGATGACTATATCATCTACATAGACTATCAAGTAAATACATCTACTCGGAGAGGTATGACAATAAAAAACTGAATGGTCTGCTTCACTTCGTTTCATCCCAAAAGCCTGAACAACTGAGCTGAATTTTCCAAACCAAGCTCGTGGGGATTGCTTGAGTCCATAAAGAGACCGTCGTAGTTTACAAACCAAGCTAGACTCCCCCTGAGCAACAAATCCTGGTGGTTGCTCCATATAAATCTCCTCTTCTAATTCTCCATGTAGGAATGTATTTTTAATATCCAACTGATACAGTGGCCAATGACGGATGGCTGCTATGGCAATAAAGAGTCGAACAGAAGTAATTTTAGCCACAGAGGAGAAAGTATCTCCATAATCTAGGCCATAAATCCGGGTATAACCTTTGGCAACCAATCGAGCTTTGAGGTGATCAATCTGTCCATTGGTCCCAACTTTTATAGCATATACCCATCGACAGCCAACACGTTTCTTGCCCCGGGGAAGAGGAACCAGCTCCCAAGTACCATTATGCTCCAAAGCCTGCATTTCATCATTCATGGCTTGTCGCCATCCTGGATGATCAAGTGCTTCACAAAGATTTTTAGGAGGAGAAACAAAAGATAAAGAGGAAACAAAAGAATGGTACGAAGGAGAGAGACGATGATAACTTACGAAGTTATAAATAGGATAAGGATTACATGTAGACCGAGTACCTTTCCTAAGAGCAATGGGCAAGTCAAGATTCTCTTCGGGTAGGCCCGCGGTAGGGTTGTCCGTTGGAGTAGGACATGATTCAGCTGGTCTTTCGTTACCTTCAAGTTCTGCATTAGGAATTCGAGGACGACGCCGATATACGATGGGTGATCTTTGAGTCTGCTCAGGTGGAGGATTGTCAGGAGTATCTATGGTAGAATCTACAGTTGACTCTGATTCCTGCAAAGAATGTGATGGACCAAGATAGGGAATAGGAAAAACTTCTTGAAGAGTATTGGACTCAACGATGGAGGGAGCAAAGTATGGCTTTTCTTCCAAAAATGTTACATCTGCAGAGATATAATAACGATTGTGAACAGGAGAGTTACATCGATAACCTTTCTGTAATCTGGAATATCCAAGGAAGACACATTTGATGGCTCGAGCAACAAGCTTATCAAGACCTGGAGACAAGTTATGAACAAAACAGGTGCATCCAAAAATACGTGGTTCAACATGAAACAACGGTTCTTTAGGAAACAAAATGGAATATGGTATTTTATTCTCAATAAAGGAAGAAGGCATCCGATTTATAAAAAAATAGGCTGTCAAAACAGCATCACCCCAGTATCGGACAGGTACATTGGCATGAAGTAGTAATGTCTGAGCAGTCTCAACAAGATGCCTATTCTTCCTTTCGGCAATGCCATTCTGTTGAGGAGTATGAGGACAAGAGGACTGATGGAGAATGCCCCGCGCTGACAAAAAAGAAGAAATAGCAGAAGAAAAGTATTCTTTTGCATTATCACTTCTAAGGATCTTAATTGTCTTACCAAACTGAGTTTTAATTTCATTAACAAAAGAAGTGAGAATGGACAAAATTTCAGACCGTTCTTTCATTAAGAAAACCCAAGTACATCGAGAAAACTCATCAATAAAAGTAACAAAATATCTATAACCCATACAAGAAACATGACTAGGACCCCATATATCAGAGTGAATAACTGAAAATGGGGAATCAACACGACTTTCAACATGCCTAACAAAAGAAGAACGGACATGCTTTCCTAGTTGACATGACTCACAGAATAGGTTCGTTATTTTTTCAAGACTCGGAACCATTATTTTTAATTTAGATATATGTGGGTGTCCCAAATATTCATGAAGGAGCTTTGGTGATGTAGCAGCACTGCAAACCCAAGAAAGGTTAGGCTTGAGGTAGTAAAGACCATGAGATTCATGTCCTATGCCAATCGTTCGACCCGTACCACGTTCCTGTATGACAAAGGAGTTAGCATCAAATGTTACTGAACAATTATGAGAACGAGTAAGCTGACTAAGAGATATTAAATTGAAAGGACAATCAGGTATGAGCAAAACATAGTTTAAAGACAGAAGAAGTGGGTGATACTTTGTCGATTCCTGTTGCTGCAACTCTAGAACCATCGACTAAAGTAATGAGATGAAGAATGTTAGGAGGAGAGATGGATGAAAATAAAGAACTATTACCAGTAATGTGATCAGAAGCACCTGAATCAATTATCCATGGACTTTGATTGTTACCAGATTGGGAAATGCAAGCAATAGAGTTATGACCACTTATAGCAGATGATGTTTGAGATTCCTTGGCACCTTTTAGCTGGAGGTACTCTTGATAGTCAGCTTCCGAAAACTTTATCTCAGATGTTTCAGACTTTGAAATATTCACGGATTTTCCGGGGAGTCCGTGAATAGAGTAGCAAGTGTCTTTGTGTGGCCCATTCTCTTGCAGTAAGAACATTGAGGGCGACCTCCTCTTCCACCTCTGTTTCCACGACCACCTCGTCCCCCTCGATTAGAAACCATGGCAGAAGTTTCAAAACTGTCAACTGAATTTCCTCCAGTTTTTGGTGAGGGGACTCGAAGGAGCCGGGTAATTAGATTCTCTAGAGAAGGAATTTCTTGGCCAGTGAAGACCTGGTCACGAATATGATCAAAATCTGGATGCATCCCACGTAGTACCAACACCATATATAGATTATCAAGTTTCATCTTCATGTTTTCAAGTTTATCGGCTTCCAATGATAATTTTAACTCCTCCACCGCATATTGGGCTTTCGAAACATAGGCAACCATGTCATGATCAATTTGTTTAAGAGTGGCCAATTTTTGAGCAGCATCATACAATTGTTGAATGTCATTAGCAAAAACACTTTGTGCCTTTTTCCAGAAAGAATGACAAGTTTTGAAGGCTCTGAAATTTGTCAATATAGTTGGCTCAACAGATTGCCACAAGAGAGCACAATGCTAATAATCAAGTTTCTTCCACTGCTCCCGTTTGTCTTCTGAAATCTTTTCAGAGGATTGCTCTAGATGTTCATGATAACCTTGGCCAAGAAACCAAAGTTCAACAGAGGCTGACCATGCTAAATAATTTTTGCCATTCAATTTTTCCGAAGTGATTGTTGGTTTCCAGAGATAGAGAAGGCAGGACCATCAGTTTTCTGAGAGCTCGAAGCCATTTCAGCACCTGAGAAAATGAAGGGACCAGCAAACAGGGACCAAACGAAATATTCAGAGAACAAGAACAGAGCACCAAAGTGGAGGATACCCACTTGTCAAGGAGTTGGATAATCGAATAACTGATCAGCTAGACAGAAAGAGGAGAGGCCGGTGACCAGATTTGGGCGAGCGCGCGGTGTTTGTGACGTTCGGAAGGTGGCGCATGGATTACACGCGCCGGCAGGGACAAGTGCCCGTGGAGGCGCGTGGCTGGGGTTCTGGAGACGCGACTTCGGTGGCTGGCCGGACGGGGGTTGCTGAGTGGTTATCCGGCGGCGGTGGATAGTGTTCAGGTCGGTGGAAGGGGCTTTGGGATGTTGAAGTTGCTGTTTGGGTTTAGGGACAATGACCAATACGTTCAGGGACTTGTTCTGCTGACCAGATGCAGAAACTTTTAAAAAACAAAGTGGCTCTAGATACCATATTGAAGAGACTAGAGGTTGTGCAATGCTTGAGTGTTTAACCCACCCAGCTGATTTATATTTATATACACTTAGGGAGTAAATACAATGTGAAATTTACAAGAATATTAATGAAGATCTAGTTCCTAAGTAATTGCATGTGAATTCCTAGATACATGAATATGTGACTAACTAGGTACATTAATAACTATGATTTATTGGAACAACTACCCATACAATGTGTGTAATTCCAACAGTATTCATATAATACAGAAAAGGAATGCATGCACTCAAGTATATTAGCATTGCTTCTCCAGTTCTTTATTAATTCAGTCAAAACATTAAAAAAATGAAAGTAACTTACTTTGCTACCTTTTGCATCGTGAATAATAGTGTTTGAAAATAATTCCTTGCTATTCAACACATACCGAAAAAAGATCAACGTTTTACACTTTTTCTTTTTTCAAATCAAAAGGTTTTTTTTATTCTAACTTTAATTAATGTCACCAAGCTGTTCCTCTTGACATGGCAAATTCTCAAATTTTCATTTCTAAACTGGTACTTAATCTAATCTTTACCAAGATTAATTCTAATTGAATCCCTAAAGCTCTTTATCTAATTTCCATCTATGATACAACATAATAGTGTTATATAATTCATACCATCTTCAAACCTAAATATAAAAATATAAATTTTGCCCCCTAAAGTTTTGGTTAAGTTCTGCCACTGTGTGGCATGTAAGAATTTTCCTTTTAACCCAAATAAATCATTTGCAGTTTGTACCTTTCTAGCCCTTTTCTGTAAAAATTACTTTTCCTTCAGACAGCCGCGTTATGCATAATATCCAATTAGTTATCAACTCATTTTTATTTCTGAATTTCATCTGCTTATTGCTGTGTTGTTTTTTTTTGTGGGTTTAGGATGCAATGGTACATATATGGAAGTCGCTAGTGGCTGACTCAAAGAAAACCATTGATGAAAACTTAGACCTCATCATTGATGATTTACTAGTGCAATGTGGATCCCGGCTTTGGCGGTCGCGTGAGGCATCATGTCTTGCCCTTGCAGATATTATTCAAGGACGAAAGTTTTATGAGGTCATTAAGATTACTTCCGTTTTTCTTGAGTTCCAATAACACACTCAAATTTCTCAGTGAATTATTATATTGTCGAAACGAAATCCTCAACTATAGCAATTGTATGTTGTAACCAAAAATCAGTCATTATTGTAGTGAGACTTTGTCTGTAGAAAGCATTGCAAAATTCTTTGGCATTGTGGCATTTATTGTGGGTGTGATGTTCCTGAATGGAGAGTAGTGCCAGCGCTTCTGGTGGCATGTTTCTCCCTTACAATTTTTTGTCGGAGAGTTGTTTTCTTGGCTTTTATGTTGGTGTCAGCATGTGGGTTATATAGGGGGCTTTCAATTATCGATGGGATTGGAGAGCTCTTTAGAGCTGATGTATTTTTTTTTCTGTTTCCTATTTTTGTTTTTCCTTTTTCTTTGATATTGGAGGATATATTTTTCTCCTTGTATTCCTCTTCTTTCTCTTAATTAAAGCTCCTTTATATATAAAAAAGTTATAAGGTCTGCACTCATAGTTTTAGATACAATTTGATTGTTACTTATGTTTGAAAATGAAAACATTAATCAGAATCAGAGTCGTGTATCCTATAGGTGGTAATAAACTTTAAATTGAATCAGATATATTTGTGAAAGAAAGATCCTATGATCTTCTAATAGTCAGGTTCAGAATATATAAAAGTCATACCATATTTATATTATGAGCAATTCTAGCATCACACTCTTAAACACACCCCTATCAACACACTCTTTATTATTGGGTGGATTTCATGTGGGACCATATGTTTTGGTGGGTCTCACATAAAATCCACCCAATAATAGAGTGTTGAGGAGGAGTGTGATAAAGAGTGTGATGCTAGTATTTTTCTTATATTTTTGTATGTGTTGCTAAAGATTCGGTCACTAAGTAATATAATGCTGAAAGGAGAGATTAAAAGTGAGAAAACTGTGACCATATTAGAATATTACAATCTGTGGTGCATCTGGTTGGAGAGGAATGCTCAGATTATTCAGGGTGTTTCAGTGTCTATAGAAATGTTATGGGATTAAATAAGGTTTTTGGCTTCTTTTTGGTGCTAAGGCCATGGTCTTTTTAAAGGTGTTGCTGTTTTAAATTTGCATAGAGATTGAACTGCCATTGTGCACTGTTACTCTTGAGTTTTGTTTCGCTGGTTTCTTCGAAATTTTCTCTTTTAGTAGTTTTCTGGTGTAACCTTTTATTTTCTTAATAAATTTCTTTTTCTATTTTAAAAATATCTGGAACATCACAGCATGTCTTTATTCTTGTTCATTTGCTTTTGTTTCATGTTGCACCACCCACAGGTCGAAAAGCATTTAAAAAGACTATGGTCAGGAGCATTTCGTGCAATGGACGACATAAAGGAAACTGTCAGAATTTCTGGTGAAAAGTTATGCCGTGCTGTAACTTCATTGACAACAAGGCTCTGTGATGTCTCTCTAACTGATATGTCAGATGCACACAAAGCAATGGATATTGTTTTACCTTTTCTGCTTGCAGAAGGTATATTAAGTAAAGTCGACAGTGTCCGGAAGGCATCAATTGGAGTTGTTATGAAGCTTACGAAGGTTTGGAATTTTGCCATGCCATTCTCTTTTCAATTCGTGTTCAAGTGCTTTCTTTTCTTTTATCTTTTTCTGCCACCAGATGGAGAATATTTTTGTATTCACATCTTAGTGCTCTTTGTAGATCAAATTTCATTGATCTTTGTAGAGATTTATTATGTTTGCTTGGCTCTAAGGTATAAGATTGGACCATAAGGCAAGAGTATTAAAATATATTTTTTTTCAATTTCAATCTGTTCTCGGAAATGATAATTGTTATTGTTTTGTGGCTTCTTTGTGTACTATGCCAATGATTCTTTCAAGTGTGGTGCTTTTGAACAGTTAAGAGAGAAGGGAGGGCCGTCGCTTATTGATGTTTCTTTTTTTGTTGTACTATTTTCTTTGTTGAATTGTTTTAGGGGGATAGCTTAACCTGCTGTACTTTTTTTAATATCTATCAAAATAAAATAATTAATTAGAATGGTAACTGTTTGTAGAATTTGTTTCCCAGTAAGCATGATTGGTGCAGACCTGCACATATAATATATTTCATCACATACATAATTTTGGCTTTCTTTGTTGCCTGTTTGGGGGTTAGTTTTTTGTTTGTACAACATGAAGTTTGGGTTGTCTTTTGACTTTGTTTCTCTGAATTTGATTGTATAAGATTCAATAAAAGTTATTAATATGGAAGTAAGCTATAATATATGGGTTTTATTCTAATCATTTCTTATCCTGTTGAAATAAATCTGAATGTTTCTCGTTATTGTCTCTTTTCAGCATGCTGGAACTGCAATCCGTCCACACATGTCTGATTTAGTGTGCTGCATGCTTGAAAGTTTATCAAGCTTAGAAGACCAAGGACTCAATTATGTTGAGGTCTGGTTCAACTATCTATTCAACTCTTGCATAAGTTTTCTTATTAATTCTTGTTCATCCGTATGTTTTTATGCCGTCTTCTTCAGTTACACGCATCAAATGTTGGAATACAGTCAGAGAAGCTTGAAAGTTTGAGAGTTTCCATTGCCAAAGGTTCTCCTATGTGGGAGACTTTAGACTCATGCATAAAAGTTATTGATGCAGAATCGTTGGACAAATTGATCCCTCGGCTTGCTCATTTAGTGCGATCTGGAGTGGGCCTTAACACAAGGTCTGTTATTAATTTATTATGACATCTCGTGTTTTCTTTTGTGTTGTCTGCCTGCCTGCACTGTTTTGAATAATCTTTGTGATTGCATTTTTCATTTGAAAATTTGAGGAACTTTTGTTGATCAGAGGGTTTAGTAGAAAAGGGTGTAGGTGTTAGAATCATTAGGGTTATTAGTTTAATTGTTAGTGGGCTTGGGTTGTATACGTACTTGACCTAAACATTAGTATAAGCAGGAGTACTAGGTTAGGTATTGTAACACATTCTCATGTAATGTTTTCAGCTTACTACTGCTAACCATCTCTTCTCCCTAACCCTGAACTTATAATTTTAACATGGTATCAAAGCATTACCATCCACCTTGAAGGGTCTGTCCTTTCCGCTGCACTGAATTCCTTAGAACTGTGTGTGTTTGGAATGTAAAAAATGGGAAATGATTTGAATTGTAAATAAAAAATCCTGTTTGGAATGTTATAAAACAGGAGATGGTTTGATTTCTAAAATCCCATGAATTTCCTTCCTTTTGATTTAGAAATCCTATCAAAATTAATAGAGTTTGTTAGGATTTGATTTAGATTCAAACTACAAGACTGTTTTACCCTTATTAACTGCCTCTAATGACCTCTCATAATGATTAAAATGTAGAATCATAAAACCAAATCAAATCAAATCCCATTTTATTGAGTTCCAAACATAAGGAACTGATTTCTAAATCAATTCAAATCCCAAGTTTTATTATATGTGCCAAACACAATTTAATTTCTAAATCAAATCAATTTATATTCAATTTTAGTTGATTCCAAACACAACCTATATTATGACCTCAGCTTCCTAAACTAAAATTGATATCATCCATGGTCCTTGCTATTCTTATCCGTGTTGCAGGATACTCTCCTTTAAGGCCCCTTTTTGGAAACCAAATTGTATTCAACAAGATAAAATACGGTGTCATGCCTTACGGAATGTTTGGTTCATGCATCAGATAGTATAATGCTATAAGGGTCTGTTTGAAGGCCAGGATAAGACATATAGGATAGGATAAGCTATCTTGTCCTCTGTTAATTTGCTTATCCTATCCTGCTCATTAGTTAAAATTCATATCCTGTCGGGGGAGCTGGGTTAGAAACAACCCTTACGTCCTAACCATAACCCGCTAAATTCTACTTTGTAAGACGACAACAATGTGGTGGCTTTGGCGAGGTGGTGGCGCGACTGTAAAGGTGGAGCTCTAACGAGGTGGTGGTGCAGTTATAGCGGTGGAGCACCGACGAGGTGGTGACTTGGCTGTCACACTTTTCACGCGAAATCAAAGCGAATTTGTGGGTTATATCATGAAAAGCTTTACCTTTTTCAACTTTACTACCCATGTACAACTTAGTCTTTTTTTTTTTTGGCAGGAACCCAACGTAATTAGGGCCTTTGGCTCCCCAGTGGGTCCACGGAGTATCCCACAAGATTAGATTCTTTGGACCCACTATGGGACTAATCTCCGCTCGGGTGCTTAGTCATAGTTAAGGTTTTTCGCCCCTCCCCAAAGATGTGTTTTGTGGGATTTGAACTCAGTTTCTCCTCCCATAAGCTCAGCCCACGCAACCAAGTCACACCCATTGGGTCACTGTACAACTTAGTCTAACGCTAATGGTAATTAAAAGTTAAATTTGAAAAAATATATTTAATTATTGTTGAATTGGAAGGTTTTAGGTAGGGAAGGAGGAAAAGAGAGAAACAAACTAAGAAATAATAAGAATGATATTGATTTGATGTAGTGATTAGGTGATTACAAAAGACAACCCAATAGTCCTATTTATAATAAAAGTAGAATCCCAATCTTAATCAAATAAAGAATCAAATCATAAAATATAAATAAGAAATAAATCCTAAGAGATTATTTTGGATACTCTATGATATGCTAAGATATGAAAAGATATTATCAGATATTTCTCTGATTTTATAACAATTATGATATAGGGATGATTTTGCCATTTGGATATAACTTATATCATATCTTATCATTATCCATTTTACCTCGAACACAAGATAGGACAACATGATACTATCAAGTTGGTTATCTAGTGCGCATCAAACATTGGATAAGATAGATAAGAGCTTATCATGCTCATATCCTATCCTATCCCTATCCAGCTCTCTTATCTTATCATATCCTGACCAGTAAATGAGCTCTAAGCTTATTCAGCTGGTATGTTATATCATATATTTCCTGCACAACTCTATCTGGCTCAAGTGACCTTACCACCTGTCCACCATCACCACTCACCACCACACTGCTGCTACTACCATCACCTCTATCTCCACCATGCCTCTCCTCTCACTGGCATAACCATTCCACTAACCAGCATCATTACTTCGATCATTGTTTTGGGTTTCAATTATTAAGAAAAACATTCGAAGTAAATATTTATGGTGTTAGTTGTCTATGCACTTGTGCACCAAGCTATGGATAATATAAAAGCTTATCATCTTTTTATACTATCCTATCCAATGCATTATGAGGGCTAACATTGTTGTATGCTTGCTCCATTTTGTATTTTTAGTAAATTTGTTCCTTTTTCATGAAAAGGAAGAGCTTTCAGAATTATATTCTTATGTTTTCGACAAGGGCGCCTCAATAAGGTTCTCAAAAATGGTTTGCCTCTTTTTTTCTAGCAGACTTTATGTGCCCAAATCCACACACACTTTACTGTCACTCTTATGCGCCCAGTAGGGCTTAATAATTATATCATTCCTTTTGTCTGTTTTGTTCCATTTGTGTAGTCCTTACTGTTAAAACATGTATACTGGGGATCATTCAGGAAACTTCTGTAATCGTTTGACATTTGGTAGTGTCAGTTGTAGTCATGCTTAAATGTTTCAAGATGCTTACAAGTAATCTTTGCTACTCACCTTGCAATCTCGCCATGTAATGCACAACTCTAGCAGTTCAGATAATTTTCTAATCCTTATAAATGAAGTAGTGCTTTTCATCTGTCACTCTGGCTGTAGCGCTTTGTCATTTTAATAGGTTCTACTACAAACTTTTCTCATCATTAATTATGCTTTCTAATTTTCTATGCCTCTGCAGGGTTGGTGTTGCCAATTTTATTACCTTGTTGCTTGAACGTGTTGGCTCTGACGTTAAGCCATATGCAAATATGCTAGTGAGGTTGTTGTTTCCAGTTGTCAAGGAGGAAAAAAGTACTACAGCAAAACGTGCCTTTGCAAGTGCCTGTGCTAAAGTCTTAAATTATATAGCAGCCTCACAAGCCCAAAAACTGATTGAAGATACTGCAGCTTTGCATGCTGGTGACAGGAATTCTCAAATTGCATGTGCACTTCTCTTAAAGAACTATTCATCCATGGCAGCAGATGTTGTTGGTGGATATCAAGCAGTTATCATTCCAGTTGTTTTCCTTTCAAGGTTATCAACGTCCTTTTGTTTTTACTGATGTGATTTATCTTGCTGATATTTTATAAAAATCCCATGACATATCAAGCACAAATCATATTCTTAAGAAGTTCTTGCCTTTGGCCGGCAGCCACTATCCTTTAGAATATTCATTTGCTCCTCTTGGTGAACATTAGGGGTATCGTTTTACCTTGGATCAGTTTCTGATGATATGTGGTCGTGTTGGTTTCATTATGGTGCTCATGTAATGAGTTTTTTTGTCTGATTTATTATGAAACCAGCAGGCTTTGTTTATCGTATATTTTACTTTATAAATTCTCTGTTTTCTTTTGTACCAATTCAAAAGATGTGTTATGCTCTTTATGTTTCACTGGTATACTCGTCAAATTTCAGAAATAATTTCATGTTTCATTGAAAAGAAGAATTTTAAGAATGGAAGTTTCAAATATCCTACTCTACGTCACCTTTAGAGGTTCTGATAACTTGCAAGGTCCCATTTAGCCTGGACATACTATCCATTTTTTTAATAAATTGATAGTATGGAAAACACTAGTTTTAATTTCCTTTGGTGACTTGCAAGGACCAACTCTCCTAAAAGTTTGAATGGTTTGGTGGAGGCTTGGGAATAGTTTTTTATTTCTAACGCAGCCCACTCAAGGGAAAGATCTTTGCTTTGTAGCATAGAAAAAGCACAGGCCCAATATAACTTGTGCTGAGTTTATAATTTAATTAGAAGAATGGGGGCTTCGGCCTCCAAGTTTCAAACTCCTGATTCAATGCCTTTTCAAGGACAAACTTTTACTAAAAACTTAAGCTTAAGCACCGTAATGGTTTTATATCTAACAGTGATAAATGTTGCATGAGTATCTAGGTGTAAATTATTGTAGGCATCTGAATTTTAAAGCTAGATCAGGTAGGCTCTGTTTACTAATGATGCTCACATAACAAACTAACAATTTCATGTCGAGTAATAGAAGTATTTTCTTATTTCCCATGTACTAAAAAATGATAGTTTTTATGCAGATTTGAAGATGATAAAAATGTTTCCAGCCTATTTGAAGAATTATGGGAAGAATATACAAGTGGGGAACGAGTCACCCTTCACCTATACTTAGGAGAAATTGTTTCACTTATTTGTGATGGCATGTCATCATCGTCATGGGCAAGTAAAAGAAAAGTTAGTCTGGCCTTCTTTTCTGCCCTTGCTGTTATTTTGAGTTAACCTCATTTCTGCTTCATCATTTGTGTTTAGATGTTTGCTTATGTTTTGCTTTTGTACCTGCAGTCTGCACAGGCTATATGTAGGCTTAGTGAAGTTTTGGGTGAATCTCTTTCTTCTCACCATGAAGTTCTGCTTCAGTCTCTCATGAAGGAAATTCCCGGTCGCCTATGGGAGGTAGGAAGACGAATTAGTGTGCTTTGGTTGAAAATGATGCCACTTAAGTTTTTATGTGACAGGAAGAATTATTATAAAAAAAACAATTGTAGACGAAATTACTCAAGTTTCATATGCTTATTTTACTATGCATGAATGCCAGGGAAAAGATGCGCTATTGCTAGCATTAGGTGCTCTATCTACATCCTGCCATAAAGCAATTTCTGCTGAAGGTTCTTCCTCATCCATTGCCATTTTGAATGTGGTATCTTCTGCATGCACCAGAAAGGGAAAAAAATACCGTGAAGCAGCATTTTCCTCTCTGGAACAGGTTAGCAATTCGTAGTGAAGGCTGCAATGTAGTTTTAGAAAAACTTTCTCCTTTTGGGTAATTATTGAATTGAAAACAAATTAGCTTCATTGGTCTTTGGGGACTAGCTTTGCGACTACTCAATGTCTATTGTGAAAGCATGTAAATTATGTATGTAATGTAATTACTAATACTTGATAAATCTCAACGTTAATCAGTTATGGGATGAATTGATAACAGCCCTACCTAATGCTTACAAAAGAAGTTTGCTTGTACTAGAAATTGGCATAAGTAATTAGAATTAAGATAAGGATTTAGGACCCTTTGGTTTTAACTGTTACCCTTTATCAGATAAAGCAATATGGGTAGCAATGGTTCACAAGGATAATCCTGCTTGTAACACTGACGACTTTATCAAATATTCAGGCAAAAAATAAATTAAATAAATAAGCAAAGAAAAAAGGCAACTTGGTCAAATAGCTCGCCAGCTACAGACCAAAAGTACTAGGAACTTTCAAGTGCCAAAAGAATACAGATTAGTAACATAATTGAAACTTAAAACTTCATGGTATTGATGGGAGAAAATGCAGAAATCATCAAGCACTGTGTAATGCTACTATGGTAGCATATTCCACATTTAAAACCTCAAAATTTAAACCGCACCCATGAAATCCTCAGAATAAACTGGATCACACATTCAATGTTGTCATTACTACTAAGTCTTATCTGCACTCTTGTTTTTTGAAGATGATCATCTTGAATTACTTGTTAGAATTTTTTGGATTCCATCCTAAAGCCAATTGGCATTAAGTGGAGTTGTCCAACAAATATATAAACCACACCTCATGAATTGTGGCAAGCGATGTGAGACTCCCAACTCCCCTATGCTCGTCAGAACAAAACAAATGATAAATAACGAAAATGATGAAATGGGCTATGGCCCTGATACCATGTTAGATTTTATCCTAAAACTAATTGCCACTGAGTGGAGTTGCCCGACAAGTATATAAACCGCACTACATAAATTGAGGTAGGCGATGTGGGACTTCCAACAATGATAAAGATGAAAATAGAGATAACTGAGAGCACAATAAAAAGTTGTAAGACAAGAAAATTTGAAAAAACATGTTGGGCCATGCTAGCCTGATTTTCTCATGAGAAATAAGAGTCCTAGCCTGGTCCTTATGGGCCGGCAGGCTACATGGCCAGCCCTTAGGCTAGGTTATTTTTTACCAAAAAATTCGTAAAAATCCTAAAGCTAGAAAAATAGCAAAAAGTCCTGAAAAACTCTAAATGTGTATTATACATAACATTATGAATGCATATTAAAATATTGATTAAAACCATATTAAAATGCATATATACTGCAATTTATGTGTACCTGTTTTAATTTGCTAAAATCATAAAATTGACACTGCATGTTTGTCCTTGACCCATGATAGTAACTATAGTAAACAGCTGTCACTTTTCGTATATTTCTTTATATTTGGATGCTTACTTTTTTTTTTTCGTGTATGTTTCCAGGTTATAAAAGCCTTTGGCAATCCAGAGTTCTTTAATATGGTTTTTCCGTTGTTGTTTGAACTATGCAATTCAGAGGCCATAAAATCTGGGCAAGCACCTTTGGCCGATGATCCTGCTAAAGCAGGTTATGACCAATTCTAGGTTTATATGTTGCAAATTTTGTTCCCTGTATGAGATAATGTATGGCCATTAATGAAATATTTAATGCAGTTGGTAAGTTTAAGTTTCTCTTTGCTAAGTTGGTTTTGAAAGCTGTTGATTGAAAAACTAGATGAGAGTGTTGTTTCTCCTATGATACTTCCTGTAGTTAAGTAATAGTAACCGATACAATGAAGGCCATGTCATGAGAGTGCATTTCCATATAATCATATTATTAGTCCTCTCTCGTTGACCTGCCTTGTCACAGCCTTTGTAGCATCTCATATGGATTAAGGAATAATTAAGGGTTCTGCTTTGGACTATTTTCTTTGTTAGAAAGTTTGCTTGACTGAATGTTGGTTCCCTACAAGCTGTCTCCGGCTTCCATTTTACTTAAGTTAAAACAGAAAGACTGATTATGTGGTTCTGCATAACATTTGGGATTGGATACTATATATAGTTTTTTTCTCTCCCCAAGAAAAGCTGAAATATTTAGCATCCAGCAGCTTGATGAATTCTAGTTAGTGTTAATTTTATATGGGTATATCAAATGGCAAGCCACTTGATCATTCCTTGTTACACTGATTCCTGAGCTGCTCAATGCTGCAGACTCTGCAAACATTTTGACAGATATATCTTCTTTGCAGAGTTGGACAGTGTTGAGGAGATTTTTGTTCCCCATAACAAAGTTGTGGACTGTTTAACCTCTTGCATCCATGAGGCACGTATAAATGATATTCTTGAAAAGCAAAAGAGCTTAATGCACATGTACGCAGCATTTCTATCACCCGAACATAAATGGACAGGTATTCTTTACGCTTATTTTTTGTTTTTCAAAGTCTCTGCCAGATTTTTTTTATCTTTATTAAGAAAGTCATCTTCGTGCAGTCAAAACTACAGCCTTTTTATCTATTAAAGAACTTTGCTCAAGGCTCCACGATGTTTTAAAGGACTCCCAGAGAAGGAACGAACTTGCCAGTGTAGCCTCCCTTGTTCATGAGGTAACGAGGTTCATTTTCAAGTTGGGCTTCTGATTACTTCAATTCTCAAATGATCTAAAATCTAAATATTTTTCAGATGCTTCATTCTGTATCACCAAAAATACTACATTGCATAAGCACAGTCAAAATTGCACAGGTACGTCACTGTCTTGTTTGCTTGAACTGTTTTAAATTTATCGGTTAGATCTCCCATGCCCTGTAAAAAGTAAGAAACCATGAAGAGTAATCAGCATTTGTTAGGTATTACTGGGTAAAATCTTGGATTTGAACGCTAGGTACATTGGTGGCTTCAATAGACAACAGGAATGATTATAGTGTCATGAGCTAGAAGTGCAATTGAAAATGGAAGATCAATGCACATTTTCATTGCATTCCTTCAAAACTTTTGATAATATAAACTTAATATTTTGAAAAATGGTTACTTAAACATGTTCCAAAATTGTTGTTTGTGCACACATAGTATTTGCCACCAGTTGTATGGAAAGCCTTCTTTTTTTATTTAATAAAATGTTGTATGGGAAGCATTACATTATACTGGTTCTTGTGTATTCAATTTTTCTTCCCAAGCTTAAGATCATTGGAATAAATGCATACCTAGTTCCCATTATGTTAGTAATTGAAATTTAGGAACCATGCATCAGTTGACGAGTGTCTTTCCTCTCTATCACATTTAGAACAGAAGGTTGAAGAAGTCCAGAATGGTGAATGAGTACAGCGGTGTTAAGAAAATTTAATAAATCAAAATTTTAGGGAAAAAATAACAGTTTTGGCAGCTAGTTTTGTTTCCTCTTGCAAAATGATCCTACTGATATAGGCATCATTCTGTATCTCTTGGATTTTGTACATGGAGGAGTATTTTTTGTGCTCTATTATATATAATATTTGTGATTATTAAAAAAAAAAAGAAGGAAAAAATAACAGATTGAGCAAAATTTAAGGACTAAATTTGTAACCTTTTCTTTGCTTGTGATCATCTTTACAAGTTGTGGTTGTTCCAGTACTCTTATCGGTTGTTCATAACAATATTTCATCATCTACGTTTCATGTACCCAAAAATAGGTTCATGTTTCTGCTTCAGAATGCCTTCTGGAAGTCATCAAGCTTTCCATGGACATGCCTTTAGTTAGTGCCATCAATGAAGGATTCAAGGATGAGCTACTTCATCAGTATGAGATAGAGAAGAACGAAGAGGCAAAGACATTATTAAGAAAGTGTGTCAACATTGTTGAAGACTGGAAACGTTAAATTGCCAGAGCTATAATTTTTATTTATGAAATTTTGGGAGGATGAAACATTTAACATGCTGTAAATTACTATACATCGTTCCTGTGAGTAGGAGTTTGATGCAACGGCTCACGTAAACTGGTCATGTTAACAATTGGGCGATGACATTTTGAGAATGTATTCATAATCAATTTCTTGCCTCCTCCTTCAAAACTTTTGGCCCTTTTTTTTTTGTGTGTGAACCATGAATTAGTCAAACTCGGTAGCTGTGGAAATGGTTCTATTTGAAGCTGCTACTGCAAGCCCCCCAAAAGAGAAACTCGGTCCCCAATGAATTTTTTAATAAAGTTGGATTCCTTGGACTATTTATAAAGGATTTAATTGGTATGCACAATCAATTAGAAATAAATACATTAAAAATATTTGGCTTTTATCTTAATTATTTTAAAAGTTGCTCATACAATTTTTATTAGTTTGCCAATATATATTTTTTTACTTGACAGTTGATACCAGCTAAACTCATTTATAATCGGTAATTTACTCCATTTTTTAGGTTACACGTGAATAGATCTTATATTTTCTGGTTTGTAAATCATTTTTTAATATATTTTATGTTGTACATGCTAATTTTAATTTCAATTGCAAGAGTGTTTTGCAAACAAATTATGAGAACTTTATTATAATAAACATTTTTGCCAATTATTAAAATTCACTATTCACATCTCTTGCTTGGGACAGATTTGGGGCTTATTTGATTTAGCTACGTAGCTATTTTTTGGTGAGTACAGGTGCATCTAGAAGTGAAGTGCATTTACAAGTGTATACTCAACTTATATCGCGAGTTTTGTAACCAGGGAATAATTTGGGTCCCTAGTTTTTTCGAGAACTAAATAGGGTCACTAATGATTTTATTATGGACTAATTTTGAGAGCTAAACAGGAGGATGGAACAAATGTTTTTCTTAGGAAGAACGAAGCAATAAGTGGGGTTTTCTTCTTTGAGTGTGGTCGGGGAAGAATTGTTGAGTGTGTGTTTGGTTTTACGTTGGAAATCTCCGGAATTGATTATGTCTTGTCAAACGTGATTTTAGTAAAAATGAGATGTTTGGTCATTGTCAGGTAAAATTGATTTTGCCTCTAGAAGCGATTCTGACTAGAAGCTACAAGAAATAGATTTTGAGTTTAGTTAAAAAATTTACACTAAACTTTACATCAAACTTACTTTTAAAATAAAAATATTCGAGCATAAATAACTTCACTTCTAACTCATTTCTAACTAAATCAATTTTACAAAATCAATTATATTTAAAATCATTCTTATCAAATACTCATCCAAATTCACATCGAATAGATTTTAGGCACCTTTTCACAATGTCATTTTTACCCAAACATTTTTTTACCCCCTTCTCATAAACAACAATCGGTTTTCATTTTGTATATATTTTTTATCAACAATCTTCCATGTTGGAAATTTTTGTGGTCCATGTCAGCAAGATAATGAGTCACATATGCACATCAGTTAACTCAATTGGAGTAATGATGGTGAAAGGATTAACATATCTCGCATATGTAACTTGGTTGCTCGTTTGGTGGTCAGGATAAGAGACAGGATATGATAAGGTATCACATCCTGTATCAAACTAATATTTGGTGAGCCAGCAGGATAGGATAAACAAATCTTGTCATCTATCATATCATGTCCATCTAGTTAAAATTCTATCATGGGGGTCGTGTTAGAACTCAGCCGGATATGATAAGGTGATTTAAAGTATAAAAATATTTTATATATAAAATAATTAAAATATAATATTATTACCAAAAAGGTATAATAAAACATAAAATAATAAAAATATTAATAATTAACTTTAAAATTTATTTTTTATTTTGTCACAAGGTAAATTTTATTACTTTATATTATTTTAAAAAACTGAGAAATAAATAAAAAATATTATAATAATTTAAGTATATATAAACTAAAAACTAAAAATGAATATTTAAAATTATAAAAAGATTAATTTAAGTTAAACAGTATTTTAAATTTTTTAAATATTATATGTAATTTTATCATAAGGACAATTTTGTCTTTTTATATAATCTTAAAGAAATGAAAATTATAAAAAAACTAATATCTAATAAAATATGAAAACATTCATAACAAAAACAAAATTTTTAAAATTCATACTACTAAAATTACATGTTATCCTGCTCATATCATATCATACTTCTATCATGTTTCTTTATCATATTCATTCTTATCCTAACCACCAAACGGTAATTCAAAAAGACTATAGTTAGGTTTTTTACTTGTGTTTTAATTGATATCTATTATCTATATATATATAAAAAAATTACATTGTAAATAAAAAATAATGGTATTTATAATTTTTAAGATAATTAAATAAGAATCAAATATTTTAATGATTTCTCAATTTTTAATTGATTGAATGTAAATGGATACTCGCATTTAATCATTAATCATCTGTGTGTAACTGTGCTTCCATTTGTTGTTCCCTGGAAGCTCGGCCATTTTCGTCAGAGTGAAGTCATTTTCGCGAAGAATAGATCGAAACGGTGCAGTGGCAGTAGCAGTCAACCATGGATGAAGCTGAATTTCAACGCCTTCTTCAACTCTTTCCCGTTGTCCGGTCTCGCGATTACTGTGTATCCCCCTCTCTCTCTCTGTGGCTGTGTTCATATGCTTGCTTAGGGTTGAAAATCTTATGGGTTGTCCTTAATTTTTTATCTCTATTACTCAGCATCAGCAATCTCACTTTGCTGTTGGTCAAAAGTTTTGATTTTTCAGATACCCATTTTGTGATTTCCGTGGTTTACGCGCCGCTTCCCTCTAATGCATTAGTATCCTTGTGCTTTTGCTTTGGTTTAAGATAGTTTCAGTTTGATGTATTTGTAGTCTCTGAATTCATGTGTAAATTTGAGGTGGATGGATGCCACAGAAAATTGAGCAAGATACAGTGTTACTATTTGTTTTTTGGTCGGTAAAGGATGGCAGCACCACAAAAAAATTAAGAGTCTAGTATGAGATTTGAAGAAGGTCCAAACTTGAACTGAGTGGATTTGATAACTAAGGATATGTTGGATCTGGTGAAGTGGTGGCCAAATTCAACTTTACATTAATTGATGCAAAATAATTTTTTCGGAATAGTGCAGTCAGTTTCTACTAGGCATTCAAGTCAGACCATGAGGAATTTAGATGACTTGATATTACTGATGGAATTAATTTCTGCTAATTTGTTCTTTGAATGTCCAGCAGCCACTGTCATCAAGATTATTTTGTTTGGAATTTTTTGTCAGAGCTGGGCTTGCCCTCTGAGTTTGGAGCAGTTGTTGTTTTTGTTGATGTTTTTCTATGTGAGGGTTGATAACTTGGAAATTCTAGGATGATGTTCAGGCAGTTGCTAGTTGCTACAAGCTACTAGCTACTAGCTACTAGCTACTAGCTACTAGATCATATCAGAGAGACAAATCCTACTTTCTGTTCCATTCCTCCGTGTGGAGATTGTATTACTGATGCTAGGAGGATAGGCAGTTGCCATTACCAATTAACATTATCTCATTTCACCTTGGTTTTCATTAAATGCAGAGATTGGAATAATTTCCCATGTTTTGTCCATTTGCATGTGTAATATGTGAGACATCGGCATTTTTATAGGAAACAATTGCTTGGCTTTTCTGCTGTAAGAGTTTTCACATAGGTGAAGGTTTGGCTTATTATTTTACGATTAGAAGGGTACTCTGAAACTATAAAACGCGAAATCCAAATTTTGGATTTTTTAATCTTAAAATAAATAATTTAGAAAGCTCATTCTATATTTGAGAATGCATTCAGGTACCAAATTGACAACTGTTAAATTTCAGGCAGAACCAGCATCGGCATCATCCAGACAATTAGCTTCTGGGTCTGCACAAGACGAGGTAGTCGTGCTGAAACTGCTGTATTTGTTGTTTTCTGCATATATATTTAATGCTAGGTAACAAACTTGTCACTGCAGCTAAAGGAATGGCAAGATGCATGGGATAAGGATTTTGAGAATCAAGGAATTAACCAACATGGTATCACATATAACCTTGTTTAGAAGACAAATTTAATCTGTCTACTATCTTTGTGACATTTTGGTCAACTCTAACTTTCTAGAAATTGGATCAAAGCTCACGAGTTACATGGCAATTTAGTGAATTATTTTATTTATGACTTACATCAATTTACTTAGTTAAATTTTTGAAATTTGTGCTGTGCTTAACTGCTTATGTGAGTTCTTCAAACCTACAGATTCATTTTGGAGCAAGCTAAAGTCAGAAGCTGCTAGGAAGGTATTCTGAAATTCACCTGTTTGGTACTATATGTATACTGATGCTGTATTAGAATTAACATCCATATTAGAATTGTTAAAATGGAAACGTAAAACATGTTTATTGGGAATTTTCTTACACCCTTGTTTAAGCCCTTCCATACTTTCTGTCGAGAGTGTCTACAATAAAACAATGTAATAGTCTCTAATCTCAATAGTTTGAAGCTGATTATATGAACTTTTAATTGAAATAATTGGAACTTTTGAAGCATATGCGGATTCTTTTATATATTCGATTCTGAAGGTTTCTGTTCATTGACCGCATCTTCAACCTAGTTTGATTTACATTGCCTAAAGAGAGTTGGATGGAGGAGGGATGTGTTGGTTACTTATTATTTTCTTAATTGATACAAACCCAAATTCTCTATCTTTCCACATTGAAAATAATTGTGTTTCTTGTTCCATATGGTATGCCAACAACTAAGTTGAGACTTTGCATCGTTACCTCCTTCCCTTGGCAACAGTGACCTTGTAGACTTGCCATACTCAGTTGAAAGTTTCATTCAATGATGGATGATTTTGTGAAGATAGGAGAGAGGCATTTTAATTTAATGGGAAAAGGCTTTTGTTGTTGTAGGGGAGAAGCATTTTAATAAACATTTATATGTATGAACATTTTTTAGGTGTCAGCATTTTCTATTTTTAATAAACATATTTGTGAGGACTATAGTTTTGCACACTCTGCATGCAGAAGTTAGAGAGAAATGAGAAGGGGGCTATTTCATAGTATCTTATCTCTGCTACAGAGGATTTATACCGGTGATTGTTAAATAAGTTGTCAAGACTTAGAATGAGACTTTGCTCATTGGTTCTATTTTTCCAACAGGTGGGTGCAGATGAAGCAGAGAGATTTTGCAAGGCATTCCAACAAATTCATAAGAAACTAGTACGTGTTAAATAAGTTGTTTCATTTTGGCCATTATTTCATACAAAATATTACACAGAAGATATACTTTGTAGAAGGTAGTTTGTTGGAAAACATTTTTTATGAAACCCAAAAAAAATGTCTCAAAACTATGCATTCAGAAAACTATATTTATTTTTATGAAAATACAGTTTTATTTTTCAGGGGTTTTCTTGAAGGATTGATTTTATTGATTATGAAAATAGTTTTACGAACTGCATAGACTTGAAAACATTATACATGTTTTACAGCAAATATAGAAAACAATTCATTTTCTCCATGAAATTCCTGAAATGGGGGGGAGACAAAAAGAGTTTTTAAATTCTTTCATGAAATTAATAGAAATAGTTTGCTTGATATTGTTAGTATTGTTTTTAATGAGAATTTCATTCTTAATTTTTTCCATTATATTTAGGTCTTTGAAGAGTTGAGTTTAGATGCTGCCCGAAGCTTCATAAATTCATCCTAGAGTTTGGAAGAAGAATTACGTGCATGGTTTCGACATTTCCTTGTGATTCAACAATCAGCCATTGTAATTCATTTGTACTTTATCGAAGTATTTGACAGATTAATTAACTGTGGCATGTTATGAATGAATGAATTATTATTGTGTATTGTCAAGAACTAACATTCTTTTTTTCACCTCCTTTTTTTCTGTTAATTTGTTTAAGCATTTAAGCTTTTATTTTGCCTAAAAGCTGGAGTTGTGATCCGAGATTAGTGATTATATTAGAATGTATGATAGAAGCGAATGAATTCCTGTCTTCATACCTTTCTCATTTGTAAGTTAGGAGAACTGAAAATGTGGCTTTAGCCTTTCTCATTTGTTGGTTTTTCCTGCACCTAATCAGCAAAGTCACATATAGAAGTTCGATAGGCTTGACTACATAGTTGTTAGGCTGTTCATTGGCAAGTAAGATGAAGCACAATTGTTAGATATCTAGATTTTTTTTTAACCCACCTTAGTTAGCTTTTTGGGTTGGATGGGTCTTCTAGAGTATCCCTATGGCTTAGGTCATGGGACTAATCTCTGGTTCGGCTGATTGAGTAGAGTTTTATCCTTGGTTCTCAACTTTCCAATATGGGTGACTCTACAAGGATTCGGGTTCGCCAGGTTCTCGAATATCTAGGGTCTTTTAAGAAGACATTAAATCTTAATTTTTATATTGAGTTTTATAAATTGAGTTTGTAATAACTGATTTATGTTTAGATATTTTATTGTTAAAAGTAGTTTTGGTATAATGAATGTTGTCTGGATTGTATTATTCAAAGTGACTTTTATTTATTTATTTATTTACTAAATTGTTCTTCAATTTTTAGATAAGAAGTGATTAATTTTTAAGGGTAATATGACAAGAATGTAGTTGAAAAAGTCAAATTAAGTTTTGGCAGACATAAAAGGAACCAATTTTCGCTTTTACCTAAAGTTCAATTTAACCCTAAATCAGTCGTGAAATTCACAAACTTGATGTTGGATTTCTCAAACCGTTTGGGCAAACGCACACCTAATCAAAGATAACCCTCGTCAAAATTGACCATGAAATGAATGGTATGCATTAAATAATTGCATAATGGACAATGGACGTTGACCCTTAACCCTCGGTGTCCTGTTTTGGTTCAGTAATCAGTTGGTGGTTGGGAGAAGATATAGCACTTCTGCCATTCACCCGCCTGTTGGGTGGTTGGACAAAATGCTCTTGTTTTTATCTTTTTATTGATAAAAATATCATATTTTTATTCAATTTCTTCTTTTCAAATATATATAGAAAATAGTGAAAACACTATTTTGTTATTTTTGTTGTCTTTTGTGCAAGTTTATAAAATACGAAATAATATGACTTTTTATAATTATTAATAAAAATTAAAAATGTTTTTCAAACTTAAGACTCTAAATATCTATCAATCTTCTTTCCTCTTTTTTTTTTTTTTTTTTCTTCCGGAACCCACCCTAATTAGTCCTTTAAGTCGAGTGAGCCCATCAGAGTATGTCCATGGTTTAGGCCCTTCTGACCCGCTATGAAACTAATATATGATTCACTTGATTGAGTCAGATTTTATCCCTTGGTTCTCAACCTCCCAACGAGGGTGACTCCTTTTCTATTATTTTAATGAAAAACATGAAAAATCACACTTTATTCAGTTGAGAATAATTTACTAAAAATCGAGGCGGCATAAAAAAGATTCATAGATCCAAACTTATCTACCTTTATATTTCGGATTTTTCCAATGACTATTAAAAGGATATGTTTATTAATGGAGTACTATTATTTATACACCTGGACGATTCTGGGTTAATGGTGTACAAAGCACTTTCAAACTTGGTTAATAATATTCGCAATCATGGTTAATGGTGTCTTGCACTTGATTAATGGGTACAAGGGATCATAATTCATCGTTAACCATTTACTGAACTGAAGTAACCAAGAATTTATACATCATTAATCAAGTATCGTAAGTGTCGCCCGGGGATCCAGAATTCAGGTGTACAAAATTGCTCTTATTAATGCATGTTAAATTGAGTGCATGAGGCTGAAGTCCAAAAACATGTGATTTTAAATTTGACCTCTCATATATATATATATGTGTGTGCACGAGCGCGCGCGAAAAAAAATATTGTTGGGAGAATTTTTAACTAGACACTTGGGCCTGTTTGTTTAGCGTTGGAAAATCAAATTTGGCACTCAAATCCCAGTTGTTACACTAATCGAAATGTCTGAGTGTAAAATTCAGTTGGAAATAATTGATTCCTGGTGGACAAAACTGAGTTTTGTGGATGCAAAAATTTCTAGTTTTTCCATTGAGAATAATTGATTCTAGATGTAGGACCCACAAAATTCTACATATTTATACTTCAAAGGTGATTTTACTTTATCATCCAAACAAAATCAATTCTTCTAAACCTACTTTTAAAATATTTTTACCAAACACAAATAAATTTTTGTAACCTTGATTTTTTCAAAATCAATTCTTCCAAATTCAATTCTATCAAAATCTAAAACAAACGCACCTTTGATCATATTTTGAGATATTAATCTTTTTATTTATGGATGAGAATATTTTGAAATGAAAATTACTAATCTGACCTATATAAGAAATGAAAATGATAACGGCTAGAGAATTTTTTTTTTTACTAAAAAAGATATCCGTTCATTCAAATTGGTAAAATACATCGAAAACAACATAAATTCAACATCGCTAAAAACCGAAAAGGATGAATCTGCGAACAAACTCACAGCACCCAGGTAATAGCATAACATGACAAAATGCCTACAAATGTGACAAAATCAAAGTGACCGGAATACCCATGCCTCCGGATCTGTAAAATTGATGCCCAAGTCTTGAATGCATCTGTAATGGATCGAAATTGATCTGCCGATATGAACCAAATGAACACCGCAACAAGAAGGGAAACCAAACGATGCCACAACAAGATGATGAACCAAACACCGCCGCATGCAGATGGTGAAAACACAAAGGAAAAACCAGATCTATGTTGAAAAACTACTTATTTAGATGAAAGGAGAGGAAAAAAATGATGTAGATGAGTGATTCCAGATCAAAAAATGACCCAAAACCACCCACTTCCGATGGATGAGGAACAAGAAAAAGATGAGCTGAGGTTGGAGAATGTTTATTATTGGTATTAAATATTTAATAAATTTTATTATAATAATATCAATATCTTTTAAAATTTAGTACATTCTATTATTTTTTATCTGGTTAACAGATTGAAAAAAATATAAAAAGAACTATTTTAAATCTTCGTGACATATTTTACACCTTTCCAGAATATTCTCTTATTAAATCTTCTAATCATCAGATAAAAAGTATTTAAAACTTTTATATTTTTAAGATATTGATTTTTTTCAATTTAATATTTTTTGTAAATAATAAAATAATTATTAAGAAGATGTTTGAATAGGATATATATTCCAAAATTGAAATTCATTTAAAAGTTTAAAGAAAAATGATTGGACCATATTAATAGAAGAGGAACCGGAGAGAGGGAATAAAGTAGAGAGAATTGAAGACCACCAACTACCAACTGAAAACTTGTTCACCTTCCCCCCCTTCCACTTCCTACCCTTCTTATTAATCTGAACCTACCCTCTCCTTCTATTTCCCCCAATTTCTAGGGTTTCTCTCTCTCCACCTCTTTCTCTTTCTTTTCCAGGTCTGCCTGCTTCTTCCTTTCCTCTATTTTATTTAAATGAAGGGAAATTGGCAACCACTTACTCTAAAAAAGTAATTAATATAAAAAAAAAACTAACTTTTGTGTTCATTTAGTTTGTTTCTTTTCAGTGCCTTTTTGATTTGGGTTTGTTCATTTTGCTTGTTATTCGTTTTTCTATGTTTTGTTTTTGGAGCTGGGTTTCAAGTTTCAACCTTCAACTGTGAGTTTTTTTTTTTTTTTGCTACTACTATCCTATCACACTTGGAGTCACTTCTGATCAGCTGCAATTTAAAATCCCTAAACCATAATGTAGTTTTATGATCTTAAACAGACAATGCCTATGTTTATTAGGGGTTTTTATGATCTTAATCTTTGAAAGGCTAGACCTTCTCATTTGATACTATGCTTCCAGGAAAAAATATAAGAGCTTTCAGTTGATGGTGAGAGAATCAGAGCAGAAAAAGCAAAGTTAAATAAGCAAATTAGAATATTTAAGACTTCTACCAGTTTATGCCTATACCTTTTTGTGACTAAGGCTAACCTTGTTTGAGTTGGTAGAAAATGGGGAATGAAAATCACTTCACACATGCTTAGGGTCAGTTTCGTTTGCATTTTCATTTTCTGTTTTCATTTTCTAAGATTTGTATTGATTTCAAATTTCTAACAAGAGGATGGAAGACTCCTACGATAAACAATTGTGACAAAGAGAGGATGGAAGGCTAGTCAGGAAGAATGCATTTTCGGAAACAATGAAAACAATTATTTGGCATTCCATGACACTAATTTTGATTACTCCTTTAGTATGGAAATGAGTTGAAAGTGAATTGCTGTCCTCTACAAAGCAACAAGGATTGAAAATCAAAACCTTTCTATCTGACTCCATTTTTAATTCCCTCCTCATTTTCCACCTGCTCGAACAAGCATAGCCTAAGTCAAGTGCAGCTGATTATGTTTCTTTTTCCTTTCTTGATCGACGAAACTTTTCTTTAAATCACCAGTTTTTCCACTATTTTTTATGTGATATAGCATTGAATCTCCTATAACTTGGATCAGTGATAGCAATTAAGGTCTTAAATAAGTTCTTGATGCACAATACTTACTCTGCATATCCATTGCCAGTTCCCTTTTGCCTATCCAATCCACTTCACCATGTCAAGTTTGGAGGAACCACTTGGTCTTGACAAGTTGCCAAGCATGAGTACCATTGATAGGATTCAGAGGTTCTCGTCTGGTTCTTGCTGTCCCAGAGTAGATAACTTGGGCATGGGAAACTGCTGGCTTGAAGGACGAAGTTGCAGCACATCTAACAGCTGCAAGTGAGTCAAATATTGCAAAATTTAAGTTACACCCTTAAATACATTTTATTGTTCTATCATTCAACCTACTTTTGTCCTCTTTTACATCCTAATCATTGTTGTCACATGTTATTTAATCTGTTATCTGCCTACTGTATCCATCAAATAACCTTAAGCCTACCTTTGTTTCAGTGAAGATGATGAAGAGTATACAGCAGAGACATTCCCATGGAAAAGACAAACAAGAGACTTGTCCCGAGGTGTCTCCTTCGGTCAAAAGACTACGACCAACGGGAGGAACTCAGTGAAATTCAGAATGATTGATGATTCATTCTCCGATTGCCAGTATAGTGTAAAGTGCAACAACAAAGACATGCAAGATTTGACATCTAAAGTAATTTAGTTGCTGCAGTATTTTTTTGGTTTACACTTTGCCTCTTTCCGTTTCCAATTATGTATTAGATTTTATACTTTCTGTAGTCAGTTTATTTTATTATATTTCTTTGGCTGGTAATTAGCATACTTACCATTTTCATTGGATATTACCATAATGCAGTTTCTGAAAGGTATACCAAGGTTTGTAAAGATAGTAGAAGTTGGTCCAAGGGATGGATTACAAAATGAGAAGAACATTGTACCTACAGCTGTAAAGATTGAATTGGTCCATAGGCTAGCTTCTTGTGGGTTATCTGTTATCGAGGCTACAAGTTTTGTATCTCCCAAATGGGTCCCACAGGTATAAGGGATTTATTTTATTCATTGTAACCTGATGTTGGTGCTTTTTTAAGAATGATAGTTGTGGTAAAATTTCTACAAGGTGCATTTATCTGACATTAGTTCTCAATCCCATGGACAAAATGGTGTTTAATGTGGATACTTTTGAATGACTTCTTTTGGGCAAAAGCCCAATTCAACTATAGGATTATGAATGACTTCTATAGTTGTTATCCTTTCTTATGCATTCCATCTGATTTTAAATCATTTGTTTCTTTGTCTTCCAGTTGGCTGATGCAAAGGATGTAATGCAAGCAGTTCATCACTTGGGAGGCATCAGATTGCCAGTTCTGACTCCCAATTTAAAGGTACATATTTCTAGAATAACCATAAATAGGTTTATTTGTGATCAGATCTCTGACCTGTTACATTTATAGGGTTTTGAAGCTGCTATGGCAGCTGGTGCTAGAGAAGTAGCTGTTTTCGCATCAGCTTCTGAATCATTCTCAAAATCAAACATTAATTGTAGTGTTGAAGAGAGTCTTGCTCGTTACCGAGCTGTTACTCGTGCTGCCAAAGAGCTCTCAATTCCTGTTCGAGGGTATGACTTTTTAAAAAAAGAAGTTAATAGGAGATTCCATTAAATTATTGTCTGCTTCAATATATTTGTCAGTATGCATTTGTCATAAGCTTTCACTTTTTTTTTTTCTTCTTGATTAACATCTTCCGTAGGAGTTATATATTCCCATTTGACTCTAATTTAAAAAAAGAAAATGTCCTCATACCATGCTTACGAAATTGACTGGGTTTAAAGTTTTTTAAAGCACCATTCACAAAATTTAGGAGTATAAATTTTCTTGATCTGGGATATGGAGTTCCCAGCTGAGTGGTCTCCATGCTATGACTTGCTAAGATTTTTCATATGTTCCTTCTAAAATTTCTCTCAATAAAAAGTTTATAACATTGTATTTCTGCTTGGAGATTCTTTCTTGAAACTAAGCTACCTTTTTGGTACTGTGCAAGACCTTTCTTGGTATATTTAGAAATGACCAGGTCATGGTCTTTGCATGCATGAAAGTCCCACTGGTTGATATTGTAAATTTTACTGCCATGAATTCTAATTCTATTCTTGTATTCCAAATTCCAAATAGTTTATTTGTGTTGAAATATCGTAGGTATGTATCATGTGTTGTTGGATGCCCAGTGGAAGGACCAATCTCTCCCTCAAAAGTAGCATATGTTGCTAAAGAACTATATGATATGGGATGCTTTGAAATCTCCCTTGGTGACACAATTGGAGTTGGCACACCAGGTAACGAGTTAGATTGATGCTATTTTATCTCTAAAATTGAAGGGCTCCATGCTTGATACAGTAGTTGTAGTGAATTTCATTCATTTTGATGATAAACAAGATTCTCTATTCCTGTAGAGCATCTTTTTAGTATGAACATGATAAGGATAAAATGTCAGTTCTTGGCTGAATGTCAAACTATGTGCTTCGTCCTTCGTGTTTTTTTCTGAGAATTTGTTATGGGTTCCTTGAATATGACCTTTGTACTTATATTCTCTGTTCATTCTATCGTGTTCAGGAACTGTAGTTCCTATGCTTGTGGCTGTAATGGCTGTTGTTCCAATAGAGAAGCTTGCTGTCCACTTCCATGACACTTATGGGCAATCCCTTGCAAATATTCTTGTGTCCCTCCAAGTAAGTCATCAAACAATAGCTTGTGCTTTTGACTTGCTTGTCTTTTGGTGTATAAAACTTATTGAGCTCACCTATATTAGGTGAGAGTTAAATTAATGGAAACCATCTAGAGCCCCACATTTCATGTCAATTATTTGTTTTTGCTAATCTAATTCAAGTTGGTAGTGCAAGAGATTCTATTTCATAGGATTAAGATTTTATAAACAAGCTTAAACAAGGCCTATATTTTATCTTTTGGCATTCTTAACATTACTAATGGATAATAATTTGTATGTAAGCAGATGGGGATTAGTACAGTGGATTCCTCTGTTGCGGGTCTTGGTGGGTGTCCATATGCAAAGGGAGCTTCAGGAAATGTGGCTACTGAAGATGTTGTGTACTTGCTGAATGGCCTTGGTGTACAAACCAACATTGATCTTGAAAAGCTCATGTTGGCCGGAGACTTCATCAGCAACCATCTGGGGCGCCCCTCGGGTTCAAAGACTGCCATTGCCTTGAGCCGAGTGGCGGCTGATTAACATCTTATATTCATATGCTTATAGCAATAACAGATCACTATACATTTCATGTTACTTTTTTCTGCAAACTAATAGAAGAGGAATAAAATGTTCACCAGTGCATTTGATCTGCCAATAGTAACTAGCAAGTTGAAGCTGATCATTTGTAATTTGAAGTCCTAAGTTTTATTTTTATTTTTTGTAACAGCCATGTGATCACACGTTCCTTGCGTAATGTTTGTGCTACACTGCTACACACGACTCTAGTTTGTTTAACCGCAGAAATAACAAAAGAAAACTGAGGGAGGTGGAAATTTGACCACGGGTTATTTTAATTACAATTTAGAAAAAAAAGGCTCGTTTTAGTCCGTGAGAAAGTCCCTCATAATTTCAAACTAGGGACATGTTAGTCCCTCTGTTTGATCTTATTAGACGCCATATGTTCGGGGAGCAAAATGGGTCTTTATTCTACAATCATAAAAATATACAATTAGAAGTCACCTTTTTGGAAAGAATTTACATGTGTCATCTTCTTAGAGATTGCTCGGAGAGAACAACTTGATTTATTTGCCAAATTTGGAAATTTATGAGGTATTTGGGTCTGAAACAAACGTTTTTAACTAAAGCCCATATTGTGGGGTGTTTTAAGCTAATTACTCGTGCAAAAACGAGGCCCATTTGGAGGGTTTTTCAAATTCAAATCTCGAAATTTTACATGGGTAACGGGATAATAAATTAGGGGTCATTTCAGATTTAATTTTTACACATCTCGGTGCTCAATGGTCCTCAAGTTTTTTCGTTTCTCTGCTTTCGATATACCTCATTTCTGGTTTGTTGAAACTGCTGCTCACGAAGACCTCTGCTATTGCCTCTTTCTTTCATTTCGGTGTCTTGCGGATTGGTCCTTCCCAGACCATGGAGAGCAGCGCGTCGCCTGACACTGTGGAGTGTCAGATAACAGGGAAGTTTTTCTCCTCCATCGTATTATTACAGGATTAAAGTATTATTTTTAGTGTATATTTTCTGGTTCACGGGTTAGGGTTTGACAAACATTTCAAATTTTTTCGTTTAGGGTTTTCAAATTTGGCGGTATTCTGAAATTGGGGGTTTTTTGTTTTTGAATCGTCGTTCAATCGTCTATATAATGAACTCTGGTTTGCATGTAAATGAACATCCTGCTCAACCTAAAGAAAAAACGAGTGCTTTCTTTATAATTAAGATCTAAGATGTCTACCAAGTGTAAACCTAGCTCTGAGATATCTACCAAGTTTAACTCAATCACCGACATCTCTCCTGAGAAGGAGAGTTGGGTCATTCTTGCTAGGGTCATACGCCTATGGGTGGTATCTGATTACAGTAAGCAGAAGCTACCATTATTCATGGAGATGGTGTTGATGGATGACAAGGTTGTTGTTACATATTTTTTATGTTTGCAATATTATACTTTATTTATTTGTCATTAAGTTGTTTTGATTGGTTCTGCTTATTTTGTATTTTCACAGGGTGAAAAGATACATGCTTCTTTGAGGAAGACTTTGATTTACAAGTTTTAGAGGGATTTGTGTGAGGGTTGTGTTTATTCGTTTCAGTATTTTGGAGTTGCGGCTAATGGTGGAAATTACAGGACTTGCCACCATCCTTACAAGCTTAATTTCCAGTTTACAACTAAGGTTGGATTGGTGGAAAATAGTATTGTTGGTTTCAATATCTATGACTTTGTTCCTATTTCGGTGGTTACTGGAGGTGGCTATGATTCTGATTTTTTAGTGGGTAAGCTTTTTAAATATTTTTATTTATATTTATTATTATTATTTTATTTATTTATTTATTTCTGTTTTTATGGTTAAAATTGTTTTTTTTGTGTGTTTGATTTTGTCAAAGATGTTATGGGAATGATGACTGGTGTTGGAACTAAGAGGGAATATGAAAGGAATGGCACAAATACCAAGCTGAATGTAATTGCTCTTGAGGCTGATGGGTAACCCTTATTTGAACAGCTTGATATTCATGTGTAGTTTTTATGGTTTGTGCTATGCAACTTTTATTTAAACTCATGAAGTTATAACTTATTTTTTTTGATAGTCACAAGATTCAATATATGTACCCTTTTTGGATCTTATGTTGATGAACTGAACAAATTCCTTGCTGCTGGACAAGTGCAAAATGCTGTAGTTATTGTTCAACTTGGCAAAGTCAAGACCTTCCAAGGTTTTCATCTAATTTTTTTAAACACATATTATTTAGAGTGACAGGTAATATGTTTTATGTTTATTTTGCTGATATTTCTATTTCCATTTCTATTTCTATTTCTATTTTCATTTTCATTTTCAATTTCAATTCTCAAAATATATTCGGATCGAATTCACATTCAAAATTGCTTGGAATGTACCAAGATAATCTACAATCCAGTGTGTGGTGAGGCTGTTCGTTTTAAACAGAGGTTGTTTCACTTTTACCTTAAAAACTTAAATAAACTCTATCACTTAATATTACTATTTTTATTATAATTATTAAAATTAATTTTAAATGTTAATGTTTTTCAGGATGACTGATAACATGGATTCTCCAAGTCAAGGATTGAGTCAGCTTACTGATAGTGCCACAGTTGGAATTTCTGAAGATTTCCTTCAGATGACATAAAGAAAAACTATTGAAGAACTGAAAGATTGTAATGAGGTTGGGCACCAACATTCCAACTGTATTATTATTATTATTATTATTATTATTATTATTATTATTATTATTATTATTATGTCAACTATCTTCAGTTAATCCGACTCTAATGGGGTATTGTTAAAATTTCTCCATTTTTTGATGCAGGAAAGTGCTTATGTTGTTTTTGCCACTGTGAAACACATTATAGATGATGAGGATTGGTGGTATACGGCCTGTATTTGCAATAAGGCCATTTATCCTGACTCCAAGATGTTTTTATGTGAGAAGTGCAATAAGCATGTGATGAAGGTTGTTCCAAGGTGAAACTCTCCACTCTAAGTTTAAGTGAGTTTATATTTAAAATTTAACCTACCTCAGTAGCAAATATAAATATCCATCTTGGATTTAAATATTTACATGACTCTATATCTCTATTATGGTAGATTTCGAATCAAGGTTCGTGTCATTGATAACACAGATTCTGCCACATTTGTCATCTTTGACCGTGATGCTACCTTCCTTTTCAACAATAAATATGCTGCAGACATGTTTGAAGCACATGAGAAGGTTTATATCTTAGATTTATTTATTGATTATTGTTTTGTCCTATATCTCATATCTGAAATGTGTGTGTAGAGTGCTGAACCTGGATCCTTTCCTAAGGAAATTTCTGGTTTGGTTGACAGAGCTTTCTTTTTAAAGTGGAGTTTAAAAATAGTTCCAGCTCTAAGTTTGAGCAATCATTCCGTGTTAAGAAGATTTGTACTGACCCTGCAATCATCAACAAATTCAATGAATTAGTTCAAAATTCCGTAGTGAGTACATCCATAACGTTACATGCTCTATATTATATTTTATTATTGACACTTTATTGTTATGTTTTGCATACCTAAATCTTCTGTTATTCTATATTAGGATCTTGATTCTGAAGGGCGGTTTTTGGGTAAAGGAAAGGAGATAATGGTTGCGAGTTCTATTGGTCTTGCACAGGTATGATGAACATTCATATGAAGTAATCTTATTATTTTAAAGTGTTTTTTTATTCTTGAACTAAAAGTTGGTTTTACTAATTCTTACAGAATTTGATGCCCAAATTCTCATTTGAAATTGCTGAAAAAGACTCTCAGTTTGATGGACCGGATGGTTTTGATTTGTTCAAGGATTCAAATGAAATTTCCCCTACTTTGAAGAGGTCTTATGCAACTCAAGAAAGCCAAGCAGAGGTTGTTGAAGTTCCAGAGCTGGAACTTCCACTGAAAATGTTGAAGAAGAATATCAAAATTGAGAAGGAGTAGTTAAATAGGGCCTTCTTATGCCATCCAATGTTTATATGTATATTTTGAGCAGTTTTCTTGGTTTTAATTGGTCTTTTTGTTATGCTGCGGATTGTTCATGGAAATTGTTTTGATGGGGGATGTCTGGATGGCATTTGTTAGATTTGTTTTAGGATGTTCAAATCAATGTTTCTCTATTCCTTTTTTTTAAGTTACACTAGCCGTTATGTACATGCAACTTAAACTTATTAATTATTATGGAATCTTATTTTTTGGTCAATTTGTTTTATTTTATATATTTTCAACAATTTTGTGATCAAGGGATGGAAGAAGTTTTGTGCTCTATGTTATTTTAAAAAGGGGGATTAAGTTGTTTTTACATTTCCTTATGACAATGGTAATATAGTCCATGTCAGAAATTAGTGTTTAGTGTTTTCTTATAATGAGAGGGACTCTCTTTTTTGTACTCCTTTTTTGATTTTTTTGGTTATTGGACAGTCAGACCAAACAAATGTTATTGTATCTAATTATGGTTTATGGTATATGTTAATGGAATCAATTACTTTTTAATTTCAACCATTTTATTTTGGACATAAGGATTATTCTTAAACTTTATGCTTATTTCTTTAATTCAGTAATGCTTATGTGACTTATTTTATGCATTTAATCAGTGTGAATAGATTTATAACTGCAATAGAGGTCAACTAAATCAATTATAAAATTCATATGCCCAGATTAATGCATAAAACTTAATTAAATTAAAATACTTCCATTTGGTAATTGATAATTAATAACTAATTATATTTGGTAAGGAATATCCCACAATAAACGAAATGAAACAGGCCATGAAATCAAATTCAACAATCATACATCAACCATATTCTATTGTCTGTAACAAATCTGAAAGATCAAATACTGGAGTTAATATATTGAGTATTGATAGATTTTCGACAAATTTTGCCCATCACAAAAAAAAAAAATCTAAGTTAAAGTAATCTTTTGGTCCCTATACGTGACACTGATTTTCAATTTGGTCCCTATACGTAAAAAGTTATCAATTTGGTCCCTATATGTGACACTGATTTTCAATTTGGTCCTCACCACTAATTGGTCCTTATATAAGAGGACCAAATTGTAAATTATTGTCACATGTAGGGACCAATTCAACAAAAAAAAATGAAATCGGTCCCTACATGTGACAATTATTTTCAATTTGGTCCCTATATGTGATAATAATTTTCAATTTGGTCCCTCTTATATAGGGACCAATTAGCAGTGAGGACCAAATTGAAAACCAGTGTCACGTATAGGGACCAAATTGATAACTTTTTACGTATAGGGACCAAATTGAAAATCACTGTCACGTATAGGGACCAAAAGGTTACTTTAACCAAAAATCTATTATAACTCTTCCCAAGATTATCTTTTCATGCATAGGACAGTGAGTCGATAAGAGTGATCAAGCCACCTAAAACAAATAAATTACAGCTATGGCAGCAACTGTACACTAAAAGGGAGACACTGTAGTCACATGCTTGGAGACAAGTCAACCCATTTCCTAAAATCCTCTGCAAGTTTTTTCACTACATGGACGTCTCTTTAATTGGAACATCATTCTTGCAACACTAATTCATTCCAGCGGTATGGATCCTATGTATTCTAAGATTGCAAGAATGAAGAGGAAGATGATAATTCAAGTCAAGTCAGTCAACAAACGTGCTACATATATCGGTATAACACATGTATAAGCATTTTTAACTCCATTTGGTATCCAACTTTCTCATTGGATTCTTATAATTTTCATTTAACTTTTATTTTCAAGCTTAATAACATTTTTATTAAATCCTTTAACAAATACATATGAGAATACCTTACCAAGGAATTTGCTACACAGTGGTTCAAATTCATCTGACAAGAAACAAACAAGAACCAGAAAGCCATTGTCACCTTTATCTCCTGGTATGTAATTTATCTCTCTATATCTCAATATCTATATATACAGATTAAGAGAGTTATACAAAATAAGGATTGAATCCCATATCATTGATATAAATATAATAAAACATTTGTTTTTTATGTACCTTTTGTTGAAACAGGAAATATACCAAAACATAACGTTACACGAAGTTGTAACCCAACCTCGAATGTTACAAGAACCGGCAATAGTAAAAAACGAAGTAACTCTGATGCATGTACTCCATCTCCTCTTTCCGAAGATATTAACACTACAAATTCCAAGTCAAAAGTGATGAAGAAAAATACTGTATCAGTCACACCCCTATTTGCAGGTATATATATTTTTATGGTTTGAAGTATTTTTTTTTATTTCTATGTGACTAATGTAGGTGTTATTAATTCCAAATTTTTGTTTCCAAGAAGATAATGTTGCACTTGGTGATACTTTAGGAATTTCAAATTCAAGCTCAATTTGGAATGGATCAGCTGCTGATTTATCTACTAACTTATCAGAGGTAGTCAATACTTTGCCTCATTATATCCATGGGAAATCTGTCAATCAATCAGCCAATGTTCTACACTCTATTGGTAGAACTAGATTGAAATTTGACACAGAAATGAAGGAATCACCCAATACAAATAGTTATCAAAGTTCATGTAAGTTTATGAACTTATTCTGATATATTACTGCCTACACAATATAATTTAATTATCAAGTTTACATTCATTACTTTTAATTTCAGTCACTTTGGCTGAGGATGATACAACGTCTTCGTTTCTTTCTTATTTATATTCAAATGCTGAAACTGAAGGTGCAGATTATAATCACAGATTATTCTTTAGATTTCTTCTATTTTTTAATCATCTTACTTATATCATATGTCATTCCTATGTTGCAGTTTTTGTCAATTTTGGACAACCTTCAATTCAATGTCACTACTGTAGTGCTGATGTATGGTTTGAAGAGAGATCTGAAAAGGCTAGGAAGCTCAAGCAAGCGGATTTCTCAATCTGCTGTTTAAAGGGCGTTGTACAACTTCCTTTTTTGAAAAAATCACCTGATTTACTATTCAATCTAATACATGGTATAGATAATAGAAGTAATCATTTCAAGGAAAATATCAGAGCATACAATAACATGTTTTCATTTACTTCATTGGGTGGTAAAGTACACAATTCAATCAATGATGGAGGTGGTCCTGCTTGGTTTATACTCAGCGGTCAAAATTACCATCGAATGGGGAGTCTGTTGCCAGAAGTTGGAGGTGTTCCAAAGTTTGCACAGCTATATGTCTATGATACGCAAAATGAATTGGAAAATAGACTTAGGCATTTTGGGTATGTCTCAATAAGTTATTCAGCAAATATAGTTTCAACATATCTTTATATTTTATCATTCTTATATATCCTTACAGGTCCAAAAAAGATTTGCAAGTATTTGATAAATCATTGGTTCAAGAGCTAACTAAAATGATTGATCGGTGGAATGAACTTGCAAAGTCATTCAGAAGAGTCAGATATCATATAGATAGTATTGAATAACTTGGAATATAATTTAGACAAGTGTTTGTGAAATGCTTGAGTTATCTTATTCATCATACTTTGATATATATATATACTCTCAATAGTAAATACAATTTACAATTTACAAGGAAATGAATGGTAAGCTAAATCCTAGGAACAACGTCCGCACCGTCCACACCGTCCAACTAATTCTAACACTCCCCCTCAAACCGGAGCATACAAATCAAATGCTCCAAGCTTGGAACAAATATTCTGAATTCTCGGTCCTCTTAGAGATTTTGTAAAGACGTCTGCCAGTTGATCATTAGAGCTAACATATTCGGTGACGACTTCTTTAGAAAGGATTTTTTCTCGGATAAAATGACAATCGATCTCAATATGTTTAGTTCTCTCATGGAATACTGGATTGGAAGCTATATGGAGAGTTGCCTGGTTATCACAACATAACTTCATTTGTTGAGTATCTCCAAACTTCAATTCCTCAAGAAGTTGTTTAATCCAAATGAGCTTACACGTGGCTACAGCCGTAGCTCTATATTCAGTCTCTGCACTAGGCCTTGCAAGAACATTTTGTTTCTTACTCTTCCACGAGACAAGATTTCCTCCAATAGACACACAATACCCTGAAGTGGAACGCCTATCAATGGGTGATCCTGCCCAATCTGCATCGCAAAATCCAACTATTTGAGTGCTTCCTTTGTCTTCATAAAGTAGTCCTTGTCCTGGAGTCTTTTTAATGTATCTCAGAATTCGACCATCGCATCCCAGTGATCATTATGAGGAGACTGCATGAATTGACTTACCACTCCCACTGCAAAGGAAATATCTGGCCTTGTAATAGTGAGATAGATGAGCTTCCCAACCAATCACCGATACCTTTCAGGATCAGAATAAGGCTCCCCTTGGTTGGGTAGCAATTTTTGATTCGGATCCATGGGACTATCAACTGGTCGACAATCTAACATACCAGTTTCTTTAAGTATGTCTAATGCATACTTCCTCTGTGAGATGATAATCCCATTATTTGACTGAGCAACTTCAATTCCAAGAAAATATTTCAATTTCCCCAAGTCCTTGGTCTGAAAATGGCTACATAAATGTTCCTTCAGCTGAGAAATTTTCTCCTGATCATTTCCTATGATGACTATATCATCTACATAGACCACCAAGTAAACGCATCTATTTGGAGAGGTATAGCAATAAAAGACTGAATGATCTGCTTCACTACGTTTCATTCCAAAAGCTTGAATAACTGAACTGAATTTTCCAAACCAAGCTCGTGGAGACTGTTTCAGCCCATAGAGAGATCTTCGTAGCCTGCAAACCAAACCGGACTCCCCCTGAGCAACAAATCCATGAGGTTGCTCCATATAAATCTCCTCTTCTAACTCTCCATGAAGAAATGCATTTTTAATATCCAACTGATATAATGCCAACGACAGATGGCAGCCATGGAAAGAAATATTCGAACAGAAGTGATTTTGGCCACAGGGGAGAAAGTATCTCCATAATTAAGTCCATAAATCTGAGAGTAACCTTTGGCTACAAGCCGGGCTTTGAGCCGATCGATCTGTCCATTGGCCCCAACTTTAATAGCATATACCCATCGACAGCCAACTCGTTTCTTTCCCGGAGGAAGAGGAGTCAAGTCCCAAGTACCATTATGCTCCAAAGCCTGCATTTCATCAATCATGGCTTGTCGCCATCCTGGATGATCAAGTGCCTCACAAACATTTTTAGGAATGGAAACGGAAGATATAGATGACACAAAAGAATAATAAGAAGGAGAGAGACGATGGTAACTTAAGAAGTTATAAATAGGATGAGGATTTTGAGTAGACCGAGTACCTTTCCTAAGAGTAATGGGCAAGTCAAGGTTTCCTTCAGGTAGGTCCGTAGTAGGGTCATCTGCTGGAGTAGGACATGATTTAGCTGGTCTTTCAGTGCCTTCCAATTCTGTATTAAGAACTCGTGGACGACGATGATATATGATGGGTGACCTTTGAGATTGCTCGGGTGGGGGATCGTTAGGAATTTCTGTAGTCGAAACTGATTCCGACAAAGGAGAAGGTATTGGACCAAGATACAGAATCTGAAATACTTCATGAATAGTCTGAGACTCAACTGTGGATGGTGAGAAGTAAAACTTTTCTTTGAAGAACGTTACATCTGCACACATGAAATAACGATTCTGCACGGGGGAGTAACACTTGTAACCCTTCTGTAACCTAGAATATCCCAAAAAGACACATTTGATGGCTCGTGCAGCAAGCTTATCAAGACCTAGAGACAAGTCATGAATAAAACAAATGCATCCAAATATCCGTGGAGCGACATGATGGAGAATACCCTGTGATGACAAAAAGGAAGAAAGAGCAGAAGAAAAGTATTCCTTTGCATTATCACTTCTAAGGATTTTGATTGTCTTACCAAATTGGGTTTTGACCTCATTAACGAAAGTGGCGAGAATAGACGAAAGTTCAGATCGTTCTTTCATTAAGAAAACCCAAGTGCACCGAGAGAACTCATCAATAAAGGTAACGAAATATCGGAAACCATTAGAAGACACACGACTCGGTCCCCATATATCTGAATGGATAACTGAAAAAGGAGAATCAACTTGGCTTTCAACTTTGCTGGGAAAGGAAGAGCGAACATGCTTGCCTAGTTGACACGACTCACAGTTCAATGATGACATTTTTGCAAGATTCGGAACCATTTGCTTCAATTTTGACAAACTTGGATGGCCCAATCGTTCATGAAGAAGATTTGGAGACTCGACTGCAGTACAACTTACAGAAGGAGCTGATTGGAGGTAATAAAGACCATGTGATTCATGTCCTACGCCAATCATCCGACCCGTACCACGTTCTCGTATAGTAAAAGAACCAACATCAAAAGTTAAGTGAGCAGTTTAGAGAGCGAGTAAGTTGACTAAGGGAGATCAAATTAAAAGGGCAACCAGGTATAAACAAAACATATTTTAAAGTTTGAGGACGACCCATTCGAGCCAAAACAGACAGAGAGGCTGCCTTAACACCTGAGATTGTAAAGAGACCAGCGGCGGCAAGCAACAACCAAACAGGAACCAAAAATCGTAGAGGAGACTAAAGGCAAGAGACCTACTTTCCAAACAACGAGAAAAAGTGAATTTTGACCAGCTAGACAGACAGACAGAGGAGGTCGAGGTGAATGAAGAGGTGTTGTTTGGTTGGGTCAGTGTTGTTTGAAAAATAGAGGAAGGTTGAAGGACAGTTGAACCAGAGGCAGAAGACTTTGTAAAAGGATAAAGGTTGACGGTACAAGATTTCTGCTGGACCAAAGGCAGAAACCTTCAAAGGTCAAATGAACCTGCTCTGATACCATATTGAATAACTTGGAATATAATTTAGACAAGTGTTTGTGAAATGCTTGAGTTATTTTATTCATCATACTTTGATATATATATATATATATATATATATATATATATATATATACACTCAATAGTAAATACAATTTATAATTTACAAGGAAATGAATGATAAGATAAATCCTAGGAACACCGTCCGCACCGTCCAACTTATTCTAACAGATAGGAATGGAACGACAAATGTTAGTTTGCGATTATTTCGAAATAGATCAAAGGATGCCAGGTTGTACAATTTTCCCACGTCAGATGAGTTGGCAATGTTGATAGTTGGTGACTTGAGTAGCATGGATGTTGGAAGAGATATTATTGTGAGGAATATCTCTAGTTATTTTGAGAGGCTTCATGAAACTCATACCTCTTTCATTCCATTGCAATATCCATTATTATTTCCTTATGGAGAAGATGGATATAAAGAAGACATCCCAATTCGAGATGCTGAAGATGAATCTATCACCCGTAAAAGAATTCGTGTTACATTCAGGGAGCGGATTGCTTTCAGAATTCAAGAAAGGGATTGTGAATTTGGTAATATTGTCAATGCAAGAAGACTGTTTCAACAATTTTTGGTGGATTGTTTCACAATGATAGAAGCAAAGCGTCTATCCTTCATAAGACACAATTAAAAGACAATAAGGTGTGAAGTTCTCAATGGGTTACAAGAAGCAGTTGACAGAGGAGAAAGTGGTCCTTCTTCAATTGGAAAACGTATAATATTGCCAGATTCTTTTACTGGTGGTATGAGATATATGTTCAACAACTGCCAAGATGCCATGGCTATTTGTAAGAAATTTGGATATCCAGACCTATTTGTTACAATTACATGTAACACAAATTGGCCTGAGATTAAGGATTTTGTTTTAGAAAGGGGATTAACAGCAAGTGACAGACCTGATATTGTCTGTAGAGTGTTCAAGATGAAACTTGATGAAATGATGACAGATTTCAAGAAGATTAGAGATATTTGGAATTATTAATGCAGGTAAGTACTCAATTTACTTATCTTTAATCTCTATTGCATTCAAATTACTTTATTCATGCTTCTAATCATTATTTACATTAAATTAGGGATGTATACTGTTGAGTTTCAAAAACGCGGGCTTCCACATGCATATATATTATTGTGGCTAGCTGGTGACAATAGATTGAGGAATGGAACTGATATTGACAAAGTTATATCTGTTGAATTGCCCGACCCGAATTTGTATCCAAGATAGGCCGATGCGATTCAAATATATGATACATGGTCCATGTGGAGTTGCAAACATGAAATCACCTTGCATGCAACAAAGAAAACGTTCAAAGTACTATCCAAAGAAATTCCAAGATTCTACAACAATTGATGAGGATGGTTACCCATGCTACATGCGTAGAGATTCTGGAATATTTGTGGAGAAAAATGGAATAAAGATGGATAACAAGGGTGTTGTTCCTTATAGTCCTATTTTGTTGATGAGGTATCAAGAACATGTCAACACTGAGTCTTGCAATAAGTCTAATTCAATCAAATATTTGTTTAAATACGTGAACAAGGGTCCTGATCGAGCTACAATTGAGATAATCGGTGATGCTCAAAATTCTGAAAAGCCAACTGTTATTGATGAAATTAAACGATATTATGATTGCAGATATTTATCACCATGTGAGGCAGCTTGGAGAATTTTTGCCTTCGATATTCATGAAAGGTGGCCACCAGTTCAAAGATTAACATTCCACCTTCTCAATGAACAATCTGTTCTATTTAATGATGAAGACAGAATCGATACAGTTGTTAGCAACAATCAAAATCTTGACACCATGTTTATGGCTTGGTTTGAGGCTAATCAAATTTATCATGAGGGCAGGGATTTAACTTATGCAGAATTCCCAACCAAATTCGTATATTTGAGTAAAAAGAGAAAGTGGCAACCAAGAAAGCAAGGTTTTTCTATCGGGCTTACTTATGTACCAGCTGGGATAGGGGAATTGTACTACATGAGAATATTGTTGACAATTCAAAGAGGTTGTGTTGACTATGAAAGTATTAGGACAGTCAATGGCAAAACATACAACAATTTCCAAGATGCATGTTATGCTTTGGTTTTACTAACAGATGACAAGGAGTTCATTGATGCAATTAATGAGGCCAGTCAAAAAGCTTCAGGAAATTAGTTGAGGAAGTTATTTGTTACATTATTGGTCATGAACACGATGTCTAAGCCAGATATTGTTTGGGAGTCAACATGGGAATTGTTATCAGATGGAATTATCTATCACAAGAAGAAGGTTTTGAAATTTCCAGGTATATGTTATTTTTTTTACCAAGTAAGGCACTTTGTTTCAAGATCCTAACTATTCTATACACACATTATTTTAGGTCTTCAGATTGCAATTAATGAATTGAAGAACCTCTGCCTAATAGAATTGGATAAATTGCTAATATCCAATGGAAGATCTCTGAAAGACTACAGTTGTCTCCCGACTCCACAATATTCAGAGAGGTTACATTTTGAAAACAAGTTTATTGTGGATCAAATGAACTATAATAGAGTTCAACAGACTCGGATACAAGAATCCCTTTTGCAATTACTCACAGAAGAACAACTCGGTGTCTATGATGAAATAATGACTTCAGTCTTATCTCAGAGTGGAGGATTCTTCTTTTTATATGGATATGGTGGAACCGGTAAAACCTTCCTCTGGAATACTTTGTCTGCTGCCCTTAGATCACAGGGAATGAGTGTCATCAACGTTGCTTCAAGCGGTATTGCTTCTCTGTTGCTTCCTTGAGGAAGAACTGCTCATTCTACCTTCTGTATTCCATTAGTTATCAACGAGGAATCAACCTGCAACGTTAGCCAAGGTAGTCTTCGTGCAAAATTGCTGATAGAAATAAGATTAATAATCTGGGGTGAAGCTACAGTGATGAATCGATTTTGTTTTGAGGCCTTTGATCGCACAATGAGGGATCTAATGAGATTTGAAACAGGAGATCACAATGACAAACCCTTCAATGGAAAAGTTGTAGTTTTGGGAGGTGATTTTAGGCAGATATTGCCTGTTGTTAGAAGAGGAACAAGAAAGGACATAATTGATGCATCGATAAATTCCTCTGAAATATGGAAAACTTGCAAGGTCTTGAAGCTCACAAAAAACACGAGGTTAACTACAGCAAACACTGATCAATCTATTAATGAAATAAAAGAATTTGCTGATTGGATCCTTCAAATAGGAGACGGTGAGATGGATTCAGATGAGTATGATGAAGGTAACATTGACATACCAGAAGATTTGCAAATTCCTGAATGTGAGGAACCTTTACTTTCATTGGTTGAATTTGTATATCCGGTTATAGTAGAAAATATGAAGAAAAACAAATTTTTGAAGAAAGAGCAATTCTGGCTCTAACTATAGATTCTGTGCAACAGGTTAATGACTTTGTTCTATCATTAATACCTGGAGATCGAAAGGACTATTATAGTTTTGACACACCATGCCTGCCTGATCAAGATCATGACATTCAGGGTGATTGGTTTACCTCTGAATTTTTGAATGATATCAAATGTTCTGGGATTCCAAATCATAGGTTGACCCTAAAAATTGGAGTACCTGTCATGCTTCTTAGAAATATTGATCAAGCAAGTGGTCTGTGCAATGGAACAAGGATTCAAGTCAATGATTTGGGAACTAATATAATAACAGCAACTGTTATGAGTGGCAAGAATACCGGGGAGAGAATTCTAATTCCAAGAATGGATATGGTACCTTCTGATCCTGGATTTCCGTTCAAATTTTAGAGGAGGCAATTTCCCATATCTTTATGTTTTGCTATGACAATAAACAAAAGTCAAGGACAGTCACTTTCCAAAGTAGGATTGTGTCTTCCACGACATGTGTTTACACACGGTCAGCTGTATATTGCAATCTCAAGAGTAAAATAAAAAAGGGATTGAAGGTTTTGATTTTAGATGAAGAAGGAAGTGCATGCACATCAACAAAAAATGTGGTTTTCAGAGAAGTTTTTGAGAACCTGCGCAGCAGAGTCGATATATCAGGTTCATGTTTTTGGCATATCATTCAACTTTAATGCGTTACTATAGAAAGAATTAATTAGGATTTATATTATAGTTTTTTTATCTAACTTTGTTATCTCATCATCACAGAATATTTGTGTACCACCATCTCATCAAATCCACCATGTCAATTCTAGATATACTAACGAAATATCAATTGTGGCAATTTTGGTATGTCTATATGTAAGATATTTGATTAATTAATGAAGTTAAAGATTTTTTAATGATGACAATGGTATTGCAGGAATGTTTTTTGCACCACGACATTCACTCAACCTTGTCAAAGGCTGCTCAAGTGAAGAACAACTGAACTTTTATAATGCTGCTATATAATCATTAGCTTAATCCATAGGTGATTTTCACAGCCCTTACATAATAGATTAATCTTATTTGCAATCTTTATTGAAGGTAAACATATTTTCTCATTTTTTCCCTACATATCTGAAGTTACAGGTAAGGCCATTTTGACATCAACATCAATAATCTCTACAAGTCAATATTGCAGCAACTTCCCAAATGCAATATCCCCATCTCAACGGATTTTTGCATATCATTCTACAGGAATTCATAGCCTGCAAGTGTTGATGATCCATTATTGCTGAAAGATTGATACCCTGTATAACTGCTGATGTACAATGAAACACTGCCTTTTTATGCTATTGACTCATTGAGTTATTGTTGATGATCTATATTGCTGAAAGATTCATTTTGTTTTATTTTCTTTCAACTTTATATGTTTGTTATTTCATCACCTACAACAGAAAATCGTTTTATAAATGTTAATCCAAAGTTGGCTTCGTGGTGCAAAGTTCTTGCAGGAAGTATTAACATAATTAGCCATCAATTGATGTTTGCAATTAACCATAACTTGCTTTTACTATCGATAAAAAAAGTATGGATGCTATCGTCGTGTACAAACAATCCATGATCCAGGTTTGCCAAACTGTTCAGATAAGTTTACAAAAAAACAGGGACCATTCAAATACTAACCAAAAGTACCTACAGCAAACCCCTAAACAAACATACACATTTTAAATATAATAATATATATTATATATACTATAATTAACAACCATAACAAAAAAAAAACATCTCCTAATGTTGATGATCACTATGTAGCAACTGATCTTCTCCAACATCTTCTTTGATCTATCCTTGCCTTTTCACCCTTGCATGAATGATTGTCACATCTGCTGCATCAACTCCCTACACAATGCAGCTTCCATGTTTAAAATGATTCTTCAAGCAGAATTTCTGCCACTTTTTTTCGATCTTCACTTCAACATTTCTTCTTTCCCACCAATTCAGGTTGCACTTGAATTCCTTCCCATTTTTATCAACCAGAGAAACAGCAGTTGGCTTAGGATCTAGCAACCCTTCCCTAACAAACCTTGCAGGTAAATTCTTCGACATTAAAATCAATTTGTCAAGTCTCATATTTGCATAATAAATAACAAATTTATATTAAATCAAAGAATTAATACGGTTAATCTCTAAAAGAAATTACCATTTTATCCGTTTTTGCTTGCTTGGCAGTGAGTATAATCTCACATTTGGTCCTGCATTCAACATTGTTCAGATTAGGATCATCATCATTCACTTCTTCTATACCAGGTGATAAGCCTCTGGCTCATCTAGTTTTATGGCTAGTATGACCAGGGTTTTGTGCTAATTATATCTCATTTTCACCCAAATTAGATTAGATTGTCCTCAAGCAAGGTTTTGAGTCTCTAAAGTAGTTTTAGGTTAATTTAGCCAGTTTAGAGTCAAATAATTCACTTATGGCTATTTCTTGTTTTCAGGTTAATAAAGTGAAGCAGTTCTGGGATTGTTCGCCCCGCGAGAAGGCATTCGCCTCGCGAACCAGAAGCGTGACTGTGCCAGAAAATGCAATCCTATCTGTCTCACCCCGCGAAACATGACTCGCCTCGCGAGTAATCCAACCCTGGAAGATTAGAAGCCATCACGGCTGTTACAGTTTGGAATTTGAAGAGTCTCGCCTCGCGAATGATCAGCTCGCCTCGCGAGAGAGCCAAACACTGAAGACTGTTCGTAATATTAGCCTCACGAAGGTGTGCTCGCCTCGTGAGCCCGCGGAATCCAGAAGCTGTATATAAGTCTGTTTTAGGACAGAACAATTTTATCTTTTGTTTTCTCTTTAGTTTAGATGGCTGTAGAATTAGGTTTACAGTTTTGTTTTTCCTTTGTAATGGAGAACTAGTCTCCTTGGATTAGTCTACTGTAATCGATTTCCACCACACTTGAGGTTTTGTAATTCCTGTTTTGTATGTTTTTCCCTTTTCAATACTATGCTATATATTTCTGTTTGTTTAATTCAGGAGTGTATCGTATTGTGTTGATTTATTTCGGTGATGTTATGTTCCTATATTGAATCGCGTTTGCTTAATTCATGTGTGTTCAATCATGTTCGCTTAGTTCATGAGTACTTCACCCCGTTTGTTTAATTCGGGAATAGGAACATATATCTCGTAGTAGCGATTTCGATTGTTAATTGTTGCTACAACTGAAAGGGGATTAGAATCTGCTTAGGGCTTGGAATTTACATGAAGGAGTGATTGAAACATGACCGATTCCTTTGGCGCTGACCTTAGAACCATCCGCAAGAGTAATGAAGTGAGGAAATTTAGGAGAAGATATGGAGGAGAATAAAGAACGATTACCAGCAATATGATCAGAGGCACCTGAATCAATTATCCAAAGATTTTGATTGTTACCGGATTGAGATATGAAGGCTGTGGAGTCATGAACACCAGTGGCAGTAGACCCATGAGATTGATGGGCAGCTTTCAATTGAAGATACTCTCGGTACTCGGCTTCGGAAATTTTTTCCTTGAACATTTCTGCATTGACTGATTTTTGAGGAAACCCATGAAGAGAGTAACAAGTATTATGAGTGTGACCCATTCGCTTGCAATATGTGCATTGAGGACGACCCATTCGAGCCAAAACAGACAGAGAGTCTGCCTTAACACCTGAGATTATAAAGAGACCAGCGGCGGCAAGCAACAACCAGAAATAGGAACCAAAAAATCAGAGGAGACTAAAGGCAAGAGACCTACTTTCCAAACAACAGAAAAATTGAATTTTGACCAGCTAGACAAACAGAGGAGGTCGAGGTGAATGAAGAGGTGTTCTTTGGTTGGGTCAGTGTTGTTTGAAATATAGAGGAAGGTTGAAGGACAGATGAACCAGAGGCAGAAGACTTTGTAAAAGGATAAAGGTTGACGATACAAGATTTCTGCTGGACCAGAGGCAGAAACCTTCAAAGGACAAATGAACCTGCTCTGATACCATATTGAATAACTTGGAATATAATTTAGACAAGTGTTTGTAAAATGTTTTAGTTATTTTATTCATCATACTTTGATATATATATATATATACACTCAATAGTAAATACAATTTATAATTTACAAGGAAATGAATGATAAGCTAAATCCTAGGAACACCGTCCGCACCGTCCGCACCGTCCAACTAATTCTAACAGATAGGAATGGAACGACAAATGTTAGTTTGCGATTATTTCGAAATAGATCAAAGGATGCCAGGTTGTACAATTTTCCCACGTCAGATGAGTTGGCAATGTTGATAGTTGGTGACTTGAGTAGCATGGATGTTGGAAGAGATATTATTGTCAGGAATATCTCTGGTTATTTTGAGAGGCTTCATGAAACTCATACCTCTTTCATTCCATTTCAATATCCATTATTATTTCCTTATGGAGAAGATGGATATAAAGAAGACATCCCAATTCGAGATGCTGAAGATGAATCTAACACCCGTAAAAGAATTCGTGTTACATTCAGGGAGTGGATTGCTTTCAGAATTCAAGAAAGGGATTGTGAATTTGGTAATATTGTCAATGCAAGAAGACTGTTTCAACAATTTTTGGAGGATTGTTTCACAATGATAGAAGCACAGCGTCTATCCTTCAAAAGACACAATCAAAAGACAATAAGGTGTGAAGTTCTCAATGGGTTACAAGAAGCAGTTGACAGAGGAGAAAGTGATCCTTCTTCAATTGGAAAACGTATAAAATTGCCAGATTCTTTTACTGGTGGTATGAGATATATGTTCAACAACTGCCAAGATGCCATGGCTATTTGTAAGAAATTTGGATGTCCAGACCTATTTGTTACAATTACATGTAACACAAATTGGCCTGAGATTAAGGATTTTGTTTTAGAAAGGGGATTAACAGCAAGTGACAGACCTGATATTGTCTGTAGAGTGTTCAAGATGAAACTTGATGAAATGATGACAGATTTCAAGAAGATAGAGATATTTGGAATTATTAATGCAGGTAAGTACTCAATTTACTTATCTTTAATCTCTATTGCATTCAAATTACTTTATTCATGCTTCTAATCATTATTTACATTAAATTAGGGATGTATACTGTTGAGTTTCAAAAACGCGGGCTTCCACATGCATATATATTATTGTGGCTAGCTGGTGACAATAGATTGAGGAATGGAACTGATATTGACAAAGTTATCTCTGCTGAATTGCCTGACCCGAATTTGTATCCAAGATAGGCTGATGCAGTTCCGAAATATATGATACATGGTCCATGTGGAGTTGCAAACATGAAATCACCTTGCATGCAACAAAGAAAACGTTCAAAGTACTATCCAAAGAAATTCCAAGATTCTACAACAATTGATGAGGATGGTTACCCATGCTACATGCGTAGAGATTCTGGAATATTTGTGGAGAAAAATGGAATAAAGATGGATAACAAGAGTGTTGTTCCTTATAGTCCTATTTTGTTGATGAGGTATCAAGGACATGTCAACACTGAGTCTTGCAATAAGTCTAATTCAATCAAACATTTGTTTAAATACGTGAACAAGGGTCCTGATCGAGCTACAATTGAGATAATCGGTGATGCTCAAAATTCTGAAAAGCCAACTGTTATTGATGAAATTAAACGATATTATGATTGCAGATATTTATCACCATGTGAGGCAGCTTGGAGAATTTTTGCCTTCGATATTCATGAAAGGTGGCCACCAGTTCAAAGATTAACATTCCACCTTTTCAATGAACAATCTGTTCTTTTTAATGATGAAGACAGAATCGATACAGTTGTTAGCAACAATCAAAATCTTGACACCATGTTTATGGCTTGGTTTGAGGCTAATCAAATTTATCATGAGGGCAGGGATTTAACTTATGCAGAATTCCCAACCAAATTCGTATATTTGAGTAAAAATAGAAAGTGGCAACCAAGAAAGCAAGGTTTTTCTATTGGCAGGCTTACATATGTACCAGCTGGGATAGGGGAATTGTACTACATGAGAATATTGTTGACAATTCAAAGAGGTTGTGTTGAATATGAAAGTATTAGGACAATCAATGGCAAAACATACAACAATTTCCAAGATGCATGTTATGCTTTGGTTTTACTAACAGATGACAAGGAGTTCATTGATGCAATTAATGAGGCCAGTCAAAAAGCTTCAGGAAATTAGTTGAGGAAGTTATTTGTTACATTATTGGTCATGAACACGATGTCTAAGCCAGATGTTGTTTAGGAGTCAACATGGGAATTGTTATCAGATGGAATTATCTATCACAAGAAGAAGGTTTTGAAATTTCCAGGTATATGTTATTTTTTTTACCAAGTAAGGCACTTTGTTTCAAGATCCTAACTATTCTATACACACATTATATTAGGTCTTCAGATTGCAAATGATGAATTGAAGAACCTCTGCCTAATAGAATTGGATAAATTGCTAATATCCAACAGAAGATCTCTGAAAGACTACAGTTGTCTCCCGACTCCACAATATTCAGAGAGGTTACATTTTGAAAACAAGTTTATTGTGGATCAAATGAACTATAATAGAGTTCAACAGACTCGGATACAAGAATCCCTTTTGCAATTACTCACAGAAGAACAACTCGGTGTCTATGATGAAATAATGACTTCAGTCTTATCTCAGAGTGGAGGATTCTTCTTTTTATATGGATATGGTGGAACCGGTAAAACCTTCCTCTGGAATACTTTGTCTGCTGCCCTTAGATCATAGGGAATGAGTGTCCTCAACGTTGCTTCAAGCGGTATTGCTTCTCTGTTGCTTCCTTGAGGAAGAACTTCTCATTCTACCTTTTGTATTCCATTAGTTATCAACGAGGAATCAACCTGCAACGTTAGCCAAGGTAGTCTTCGTGCAAAATTGCTGATAGAAACAAGATTAATAATCTGGGGTGAAGCTACAATGATGAATCGATTTTGTTTTAAGGCCTTTGATCGCACAATGAGGGATCTAATGAGATTTGAAACAGGAGATCACAATGACAAACCCTTCAATGGAAAAGTTGTAGTTTTGGGAGGTGATTTTAGGCAGATATTGCCTGTTGTTAGAAGAGGAACAAGAAAGGACATAATTGATGCATCTATAAATTCCTCTGAAATATGGAAAACTTGCAAGGTCTTGAAGCTCACAAAAAACACGAGGTTAACTACAGCAAACACTGATCAATCTGTTAATGAAATAAAAGAATTTGCTGATTGGATCCTTCAAATAGGAGACGGTGAGATGGATTCAGATGAGTATGATGAAGGTAACATTGACATACCAGAAGATATGCAAATTCCTGATTGTGAGGAACCTTTACTTTCATTGGTTGAATTTGTATATCCTGTTATAGTAGAAAATATGAAGAAAAACAATTTTTTGAAGAAAGAGCAATTCTGGCTCCAACTATAGATTCTGTGCTGCAGGTTAATGACTTTGTTCTATCATTAATACCTGGAGATCGAAAGGACTATTATATTTTTGACACACCATGCCTGTCTGATCAAGATCATGACATTCAGGGTGATTGGTTTACCTCTGAATTTTTGAATGATATCAAATGTTCTGGGATTCCAAATCATAGGTTGACCCTAAAAATTGGAGTACCTGTCATGCTTCTTAGAAATATTGATCAAGCAAGTGGTCTGTGCAATGGAACAAGGCTTCAAGTCAATGATTTGGGAACTAATATAATAACAGCAACTGTTATGAGTGGCAAGAATACTGGGGAGAGAATTCTAATTCCAAGAATGGATATGGTACCTTTTGATCCTGGATTTCCGTTCAAATTTCAGAGGAGGCAATTTCCCATATCTTTATGTTTTGCTATGACAATAAACAAAAGTCAAGGACAATCACCTTCCAAAGTAGGATTGTGTCTTCCACAACCTGTGTTTACACACGGTCAGCTGTATGTTGCAATCTCAAGAGTAAAATAAAAAAAGGGATTGAAGGTTTTGATTTTAGATGAAGATGGAAGTGCATGCACATCAACAAAAAATGTGGTTTTCTGAGAAGTTTTTGAGAACCTGCTGTTGGGTATCTCTCACACAGATAAAGGATCGTTAGAACACAAGAAAAATACACTACAGAAAAATAATAGAGAACACAAGAATTTAACGTGGTTCGGCACCACTTGCCTACGTCCACGGAAACACTCCAATAAAATGTATTCACTATCTCAAATATGTGATTACAATATTTGTAACCCACCCCACTTTTTGTGTATCACTCTACAAACTCAAGTACCACACTCAAGTTACAAGAAATGATAACACTCACTCACACAAGAGACTTTCTCTACAAGTGATCACTCACACACTTGCTCTCTCTTGCTTTGGTTGGGATGATTCTACTCTTCCTCACATGACCCATTTATATAGTAAAGGGACATGGCTTCCATTCATGAATGTGACTAGTGGACATTAATTGTCTCACCTTCCCAACTAATATCTCTTTATGATATGACTCCAAGAGTCAAGTGTTTCACCTTCCCAACTAATCTCTTTTTATGATATGACTCCAAGAGTCAAGTGTTTCACCTTCCCAACTAATCTCTTAAAATCCCACTCACTTGCATTTATTTGGAAATTTAATTGCTTTTCCAACAATTCCTCCCTCAATTAAAATTTCCAAATTTCCACATCATCAAGAAATTTTACCTTCTTTCCACCTTTGCTATCACGACCGCTTTCCCTTCTCAAAGCTTGCCCTTCCAAGTAGCAAAGGTTCTTCTTACTTTTCTGCCCTCTTAACACCAAGCGTCTTCCCTTATACACCTTGCATCCCCACTTTGAACCAATATACTTGTACCCTTGTGATGCCATCTCCCCCAAAGAAATAATATTGTCAATCGCAGAAGGTACAAACCTCACATTTTGGAAAGTTCTAATGGCACCATCATGGAGCTTCATTCTCACACTGCCAATACCCTCAACCTTCATTTTTTCACCATTTCCTAACTTGAAATGGCCAAACTCTTCATTAGTTTTCAAGGTGTTAAACATTGCTCGATCTCTACAAATGTGCTCCGAGGCAGCAGAATCCATCACCCAATTTGATTTATCAACATCCTCGGTTGTTGCTAAAAATATATCTTCATCTTCAGCTGTTTTGACCACGTTTGTCTGAGAGTTGTCATCATCCTTCCTCATCATCCTTAATTTCTTCAAATCCTCCCTCATTTGTGTGCACCTTAGTTGCAAATGACCCTTCTCCCCGCAATAATAACATTGCACGTTTGTCATATCTCGTTGAGGACGTGATTGCGATTTTGATCTTCCTCTTGACCCATCATGCCTCCTTGAATGATTCCTCCCTCGTTCGAGATTCCTCCGCCATTGCTATTTCACTTTCATCATTGATATTCTCGTTTTTCATCATCCTCTCATTTTCCCTTAAAGTGACGGTCACCTCATCCATCTTCAAAGTTGTTCTCCCGACAAGCAACGTTTGAACCACAGGTTTGTAGGACCTTGGTAGTGATGACAATAACAGCAGCGCCTTGCTCCTCATCAGATATTTTATCATCGGCGTTCAACAATTGGCTTACTAGCTGGTTGAACTTGTTGATGTGGTCATGGAGATTTCCTCCCATCTCCATTTTGAGTTGATATAACTCCATCTTTAAACAGAGACGATTGGTTAGCGACTTCGACGCATAGATATTCTGGAGCTTCTCCCACAAAGCCGTTGGTGTTGTCTCCTTTAACACATTGTGCTTTATCTCAGGAGCTAGAGCTAACCGAATCGTGCTTACTGCCTTCTTTTGAATTTTTGTCCATTCTTCTTCCTTCATGGTATCTGGCTTCTCCTTCTCTAAAGCCTGATCAAGACCATTCTGCACCAAGAGATCTTGAATGGTACACTGCCAGATCATAAAATTTATTTTCCCATCAAATAATGGGATCTCAAACCTTGATGTGTTCCCGGCCATAGCTCTGATACCACTGTTGGGTATCTCTCACACAGATAAAGGATCGTTAGAACACAAGAAAAATACACTACAGAAAAATAATAGAGAACACAAGAATTTAACGTGGTTCGGCACCACTTGCCTACGTCCACGGAAACACTCCAATAAAATGTATTCACTATCTCAAATATGTGATTACAATATTTGTAACCCACCCCACTTTTTGTGTATCACTCTACAAACTCAAGTACCACACTCAAGTTACAAGAAATGATAACACTCACTCACACAAGAGACTTTCTCTACAAGTGATCACTCACACACTTGCTCTCTCTTGCTTTGGTTGGGATGATTCTACTCTTCCTCACATGACCCATTTATATAGTAAAGGGACATGGCTTCCATTCATGAATGTGACTAGTGGACATTAATTGTCTCACCTTCCCAACTAATATCTCTTTATGATATGACTCCAAGAGTCAAGTGTTTCACCTTCCCAACTAATCTCTCTTTATGATATGACTCCAAGAGTCAAGTGTTTCACCTTCCCAACTAATCTCTTAAAATCCCACTCACTTGCATTTATTTGGAAATTTAATTGCTTTTCCAACACCTGCAGCAGAGTGAGTATATCAGGTTCATGTTTTTTGGCATATCATTCAACTTTAATGCGTTACTGTAGAAAGAATTAATTAGGATTTATATTATAGTTTTATATCTAACTTTGTTATCTGTCATCACAGAATATTTGTGTACCACCATCTCATCAAATCCACCATGTCAATTCCAGATATACTAACGAAATATTAGTTGTGGCAATTTTGGTATGTCTGTATGTAAGATATTTGATTAATTAATGAAGTTAAAGATTTTTTAACGATGATTATGGTATTGCAGGAATTTTTTTTGCACCACAGACATTCACTCAACCTGTCAAGGCTGCTCAAGTGAAGAACAACTGAACTTTTATAATGCTGCTATATAATCATTAGCTTAATCCATAGGTGATTTTCACAGCCCTTACATAATTGATTAATCTTATTTGCAATCTTTATTGAAGGTAAACATATTTTCTCATTTTTTCCCTACATATCTGAAGTTACAGGTAAGGTCATTTTGACATCAACATCAATAATCACTACAAGTCAATATTGCAGCAACTTCCCAAATGCAATATCCCCATCTCAACGGATTTTTGCATATCATTCTACAGGAATTCATAGCCTGCAAGTGTTGATGATCCATTATTGCTGAAAGATTGATACCCTGTACAACTGCTGATGTACAATGAAACACTGCCTTTTTATGCTATTGACTCATTGAGTTATTGTTGATGATCTATATTGCTGAAAGATTCATTTTGTTTTATTTTCTTTCAACTTTATATGTTTGTCATTTCATCACCTACAACAGAAAATCGTTTTATAAATGTTAATTCAAAGTTGGCTTCGTGGTGCAAAGTTCTTGCAGGAAGTATTAACATAATTAGCCATCAATTGATGTTTGCAATTAACCATAACTTGCTTTTACTATCGATAAAAAAAGTATGGATGCTATCGTCAGGTACAAACAATCCATGATCCAGGTTTACCAAACTGTTCAGATAAGTTTACAACAAAACAGGGACCATTCAAATACTAACCAAAAGTACCTACAGCAAACCCCTAAACAAACATACACATTTTAAATATAATAATATATACTATATATACTATAATTAACAACCATAACAAAAAAAAAAACATCTCCTAATGTTGATGATCACTATGTAGCAACTGATCTTCTCCAACATCTTCTTTGATCTATCCTTGCCTTTTCACCCTTGCATGAATGATTGTCACATCTGCTGCATCAATTCCCAACACAATGCAGCTTCCGTGTTTAAAATGATTCTTCAAGCAGAATTTCTGCCACTTTTTTTCGATCATCACTTCAACATTTCTTCTTTCCCCCCAATAAAGGTTGCACTTGAATTCCCTCCCATTTTTATCAACCAGAGAAACAGCAGTTGGCTTAGAATCTAGAAACCCTTCCCTAACAAACCTTGCAGGCAAATTCTGCGACATTAAAATCAATTTGTCAAGTCTCATATTTGCATAATAAATAACAAATTTATATTAAATCAAAGAATTAATACAGTTAATATCTAAAAGCAATTACCATTTTATCCGCTTTTGCTTGCTTGGCAGTGAGTATAATCTCACATTTGGTCCTGCATTCAACATTGTTCAGATTAGGATCATCATCATTCACTTCTTCTATACCAGGGATGATGAAAGTTTCATAATCAATGGTTCTTGATGGAGGGTGCATAATATTCTTCAGATTAAAATCTTGAATGTTGATGTAAAACTTATTTTCTCCCAGATATAGCAGTCGCACCCAGCAGCCATTTGGCCTGTCATAGTGATACATTACATTCCTTATCCCGGTAGTTAGATATCCTTTACAAAATTTCCTTTCAACACGGATGCTGATCCAACTTCCACGAACGTCATTCAGATAAACTTTGTCACCCAACTCATTTTTGAAATGACGATAGAAATATTTAGGCAAGGCTATCTTCTCCTGTCGTATAGGAACAATTAATTAACTTATAAAAAATAGAATTAGATTAGATAACATAATAAATCAATAATCTATCTATAAATTGATATAAAATAGAAGACTCACAACTTGGGGTTCAATGAGAAGGTAAAATTGTTTACAGTTTTCTGCATTGGCAGCCATATCTGAAAACAAAATTAAATTAAAACAGATTTATACATGATGTTTATCTCAGTTCATAATTTCATACCAATTATTGTATTGACCATTATAATCTAACTAAATCCTTCTACAGATAGCAGTGTATACTGCAAAGTTAATAGCATTTGGAGTTTAATGAAACTTCAAACTGAGCATCCAACATTAGAGACATACCAAGTTACTAACTATAAAAATATAAAAATTTACTGTTGGGTGACATGCAAAGACAAACAAATCAAACTCACTAATGTTGAAACCAACATAAATGATACTACAAATATATGAAATGCATATGTCTATTATCCATTTTCAGAAAAGGTAAAAGTAAGGAATAATATTGAAGGGTGTCAAGAAAGAAACATATCAGAGGGAAATACATTCAAATTCTAAAATGAACCTAAACACATCAAATGAAAAATCCAGAGACACATAATAAAAAAAATCCAAACAGTCAAACCTCAATCATTTTTTGCTAATGTTAGCGAAACTGAAGAAAGGAAAACCTCGTAGGGACATGCATCCAAACACTTAAATCATCATATAACACCGGAAACGAAAACCTCAAACAAACATCATAAAAAAACGAAACATTCAACTTCATCATTGTTTAGCAATGTTAATGAAACCAAGGAAACCAAAATGAGAAAGGGCTATACATTCAAACACCAAAATAATCATATAACACATGAATCAGTCTAAAATGAAAAAAATGTTGTAATATAAGAACACAATGAATGAGAATAGTAAGAACAACTTGCCATTTCGGATATTCAACGTCTTCAACAAATACTCTGCAACCTCTCTTCTCAGTTTACAGAACTGGAGAAAAACAGGGGTTAGTGGACGGTTTGCTTCTTTAACAAGAGATAGGTTTTAAAAGTTGTCATCATTACTTGTGAAGTGTATTTGTACTCAAAATATCCTTTCAAATCCTGTCTCTTCGTTGGATTGCACACGTTCAGAAGAGAGACATGACTTTTCGTTGACAACCGTGTATCATTCATGGTTGATTACAAATATAGGAGTAAAGACAAATGAACACATTTTTGTTAAATGAACACATTTTTGGGACATTAAGTACAAACATCATATCTTTTGAATTGTTTTCAAGTGCTAAATCTTCTATACTAATAGATAATGTCAATCCTCACTTTTGGTGTCCATTTTTGAACTTTCCTAAAATGCCCCTGTTATATAAAGACCATATTCCTTTTTTGTCTCATCCGTGTGTATCATAATGTACTTCTCCTCATATTACTTTCTCAAACAGTAATTCACATATTATAATGCAGAAACATGTTACATCAATCCTTCTTGGCGGTTACTATTAGTTTTTGTTTTAAACATTGAAAAGCAAATATTCCAATCCAATTTATCCTCGTGTGTGATCATTCTATTACCCTTACACCATTCTAATATATTTTCCAACAATCCCTGCAAGTTTGTCTTCGCTTCTTCTTGCAACTATTCAGATATAACCACAAATTTTATTTCCTTTATCTTGAGTTCAATTTTTGATTTTATCATTTGTGCTTTGACCTATCATTGTTTTTCTAGGCAGTGGAGAAATGAGTTAGAAGGAAGGAGATTGAATTAATTTTTTAATCAATGTTTTGTCTTACTGGGGTTTTGGATTGCAGATATTTGATGTCATTTGTTTATCCTTTTTTTTTTTTTGCAAGCTAGAGGTGTCTGTTTAATCTCTATATTGCTCTTTGAATACCTGTTTTCTGAGGGAGTAGAACTTGCAGAAAAACAAGGGTATTTGACTCCTGCCATTTGCTACCGTGCTTTGAGATGTAGTGTTCATTTACTTTCTATAGAAAGAGAGAAAAATGATATTTTTGAGAACAAAACCTATCTAAACCCATAGAAATTTTTTTTTGCGAGAGGTGGTATGAAAAAGATAGGGCTTGGTTAAATTAGTTGTCATATAAAACCCATTTCCAAGATTTAATTTTCATACCTTCATCTCACTCAGAGAGAGAAATTTTTGTGTTTATGCACTGATTTATGTGTTATTTTCAAATCATACCTGTCTTTCTGCACACAACGGTGGAACTGAATAGGATATGATGAAACTGTTGGATTGAGCGCTAGGGAAACGTCCATTTGTGACCATTACCTACACCGATGTCCTTGATTGTTGCATTTGCTATGAACCTTGGAGTGCCCTCCATGTTAATCACCTTCCCTTTATCGCAAAGCCTTTTTTTAAAAAAGAAAAAGAAATTCAATATGTTTATTTTGATTTTTGACTTCTTTTTTTTACTTGAAAATGGAATGGTTTCATGTGAATATTTGGTTTTTAGTTTGGTGCAGTGATTCTAGAGTAAGTGTCCAGAGAATTCAAGTGTGCAAATATGAGTGAAAAGTTATCATATTGAAAAAGAATTGACATAATAAGGATCATCTAACATTAACAGGATCCACACTTTATTTGTTTTAAACCCATTAGTGTGGTTCCTCATCAAGTCCATGTGGATTGCAGAGGTCAAGCAGTTTTCCAAAAATTGCATCAATGAATTGAGCGGCGTGAGAGGGAGAGAAATAAGGTGACATAACATTTAGAAATTGGTTATCTTTGGTATTTGTTTATGGGCCCTGAATCCTGAAACTATAATGGGTATACTTAATTTTGTTGGAAAAATTGTTGTTTTATATGACTCAGGGATGCTCATCTTATAGTCCAATTACTTTATTTTGTTGGAAAAATTGTTGTGTTATATTCATATCATCCATTTTGTTTGCTTACCTGCGACTGCCAGCATTCATATCAATTTGAAGAATCGTCTTAATATATTTGTTTGATTTATGTATTCGTATATGTATGTATTTTTCTCTCTCATTTATCTATACTTACTTAATATATAATGGGAGAGATATAAAAAAACTGTTTTTGGTGTCAAGTTTTTAATATTATAAAATTAACCCTACAAACTTTACAATAAATGACAGTTGACATAAATACAAAAAATAACTCATCTAACTTACCCAACACGCAAAAATGACGTAAATTTTTGAGTGTTGGTTATCAAAACTGACGCAATTTTTTAAATTTAATTTTTAAAAATAAAACTAAACATAATTGATGCAAAATTCTAAAACGATAACTAACATAAAAAGAGCAAAACCAGTTCAAAATATAACAACTGCAAAGAGATATTGGATAAGCCTTTTTCCTATATATTCAAACATAGTGATCAATCCCTCACTCTATAACTATCGCAATTGAATTAAAAGTCTCAATTCTACACTTTCTCAAACCTTCACTTTCTCCATCAGAAAACAACGTTGTTTGTCATTGTCATTTGATCGTTCTGGTATGCAACTTTTTACTACCTCTTCCCATTTGATCTATTGCACCTACGTTCACCTTCACACTTTCTAAACCAATGATTTAGTCTTGTTTATTTTTTTTTATAATAAACTTTGTCTCTCTACATAGTTTGTATTGATTTGTAGAGACACACTTTAAGAGTGTTACCCAAAACACAAATTTGGAATGGATCAGCTGCTGATTTATCTACTAACTTATCAGAGGTAGTCAATACTTTGCCTCATTATATCCATGGGAAATCTGTCAATCAATCAGCCAATGTTCTACACTCTATTGGTAGAACTAGATTGAAATTTGACACAGAAATGAAGGAATCACCCAATACAAATAGTTATCAAAGTTCATGTAAGTTTATGAACTTATTCTGATATATTACTGCCTACACAATATAATTTAATTATCAAGTTTACATTCATTACTTTTAATTTCAGTCACTTTGGCTGAGGATGATACAACGTCTTCGTTTCTTTCTTATTTATATTCAAATGCTGAAACTGAAGGTGCTGATTATAATCACAAATTATTCTTTAGATTTCTTCTATTTTCTAATCATCTTAATTATATCATATGTCATTCCTATGTTGCAGTTTTTCTCAATTTTGGACAACCTTCAATTCAATGTCACTACTGTAGTGCTGATGTATGGTTTGAATAGAGATCTGAAAAGGCTAGGAAGCTCAAGCAAGCGGATTTCTCAATCTGCTGTTTAAAGGGCGTTGTACAACTTCCTTTTTTGAAAAAATCACACGATTCTTGTTCAATCTGATACATGGTATAGATAATAGAAGTAATCATTTCAATGAAAATATCAGAGCATACAATAGCATGTTTTCATTTACTTCATTGGGTGTTAAAGTACACAATTCAATCAATGATGGAGGTGGTCCTGCTCGGTTTATACTCAGCGGTCAAAATTACCATCGAATGGGGAGTCTGTTGCCAGAAGTTGGAGGTGTTCCAAAGTTTGCACAGCTATATGTCTATGATACGCAAAATGAATTGGAAAATAGACTTAGGCATTTTAGGTATGTCTCAATAAGTTATTCAGCAAATATAATTTCAACAGATCTTTATATTTTATCATTCTCATATATCCTTACAGGTCCAAAAAAGATTTGCAAGTATTTGATAAATCATTGGTTCAAGAGCTAACTAAAATGATTGATAGGTGGAATGAACTTGCAAAGTCATTCAGAAGAGTCAGATATCATATAGATAGTATTGAATAACTTGGAATATAATTTGGACAAGTGTTTGTGAAATGCTTGAGTTATCTTATTCATCATACTTTGATATATATATACACTCAATAGTAAATACAATTTACAAGGAAATGAATGATAAGCTAAATCCTAGGAACACCGTCCGCACCGTCCACACCGTCCAACTAATTCTAACACTCCCCCTCAAACTGGAGCATACAAATCAAATGCTCCAAGCTTGGAACAAATATTCTGAATTCTCGGTCCTCTTAGAGATATTGTAAAGACGTCTGCCAGTTGATCATTAGAGCTAACAGATTCGGTGACGACTTCTTTAGAAAGGATTTTTTCTCGGATAAAATGACAATCGATCTCAATGTGTTTAGTTCTCTCATGGAATACTGGATTGGAAGCTATATGGAGAGCTGCCTGGTTATCACAACATAACTTCATTTGTTGAGTATCTCCAAACTTCAATTCCTCAAGAAGTTGTTTAATACAAATGAGCTCACACGTGGCTACAGCCGTAGCTCTATATTCAGCCTCTGCACTAGGCCTTGCAACAACATTTTGTTTCTTACTCTTCCACGAGACAAGATTTCCTCCAATAAACACATAATACCCTGAAGTGGAACGCCTATCAATGGGTGATCCTGCCCAATCTGCATCGCAAAATCCAACTATTTGAGTGCTTCCTTTGTCTTCATAAAGGAGTCCTTGTCCTGGAGTCTTTTTAATGTATCTTAGAATTCGAATTACTGCATCCCAGTGATCATTATGAGGAGACTGCATGAATTGACTTGCCACTCCCACTGCAAAGGAAATATCTGGCCTTGTAATAGTGAGATAGATGAGCTTCCCAACCAATCTCCGATACCTTTCAGGATCAGAATAAGGATCCCCATGGTTGGGTAGCAATTTTTTATTCGGATCCATGGGACTATCAACTGGTCGACAATCTAACATACCAGTTTCTTTAAGTATGTCTAATGCATACTTCCTCTGTGAGATGATAATCCCATTATTTGACTGAGCAACTTCAATTCCAAGAAAATATTTCAATTTACCCAAGTCCTTGGTCTGAAAATGGCTACATAAATGTTCCTTCAGCTGAGAAATTTTCTCCTGATCATTTCCTGTGATGACTATATCATCTACATAGACCACCAAGTAAACGCATCTATTTGGAGAGGTATAGCAATAAAAGACTGAATGATCTGCTTCACTACGTTTCATTCCAAAAGCTTGAATAACGAAACTGAATTTTCCAAACCAAGCTCGTGGAGACTGTTTCAGCCCATAGAGAGATCATCGTAGCCTGCAAACCAAACCGGACTCCCCCTGAGCAACAAATCCATGAGGTTGCTCCATATAAATCTCCTCTTCTAACTCTCCATGAAGAAATGCATTTTTAATATCCAACTGATATAATGCCAATGACAGATGGCAGCCATGGAAAGAAATATTCGAACAGAAGTGATTTTGGCCACAGGGGAGAAAGTATCTCCATAATTAAGTCCATAAATCTGAGAGTAACCTTTGGCTACAAGCCGGGCTTTGAGCCGATCGATCTGTCCATTGGCCCCAACTTTAATAGCATATACCCATCGACAGCCAACTAGTTTCTTTCCCGGAGGAAGAGGAGTCAAGTCCCAAGTACCATTATGCTCCAAAGCCTGCATTTCATCAATCATGGCTTGTCGCCATCCTGGATGATCAAGTGCCTCACAAACATTTTTAGGAATGGAAACGGAAGATATAGATGACACAAAAGAATAATAAGAAGGAGAGAGACGATGGTAACTTAAGAAGTTATAAATAGGATGAGGATTTTGAGTAGACCGAGTACCTTTCCTAAGAGTAATGGGCAAGTCAAGGTTTCCTTCAGGTAGGTCCGTAGTAGGGTCATCTGCTGGAGTAGGACATGATTTAGCTGGTCTTTCAGTGCCTTCCAATTCTGTATTAAGAACTCGTGGACGACGATGATATATGATGGGTGACCTTTGAGATTGCTCGGGTGGGGGATCGTTAGGAATTTCTGTAGTCGAAACTGATTCCGACAAAGGAGAAGGTATTGGACCAAGATACAGAATCTGAAATACTTCATGAATAGTCTGAGACTCAACTGTGGATGGTGAGAAGTAAAACTTTTCTTTGAAGAACGTTACATCTGCACACATGAAATAACGATTCTGCACAGGGGAGTAACACTTGTAACCCTTCTGTAACCTAGAATATCCCAAAAAGACACATTTGATGGCTCGTGCAGCAAGCTTATCAAGACCTAGAGACAAGTCATGAATAAAACAAATGCATCCAAATATCCGTGGAGCGACATGAAATAGTGGCTCTTTAGGGAATAAAACGGAATGTGGTATTTTATGATCAAGAGAGGATGAAGGCATCCGATTAATTAAATAACATGCTGTCATAACTGCATCACCCCAATGTCGGACAGGTACATTCGCATGGAGTAACAAGGTCCGAGCAGTTTCAACAAGATGTCTATTCTTCCTTTCAGCTATGCCATTCTGTTGAGGGGTATGAGGACAACTGGATTGATGGAGAATGCCCTGTGATGACAAAAAGGAAGAAAAAGAAGAAGAAAAGTATTCCTTTGCATTATCACTTCTAAGGATTTTGATTGTCTTACCAAATTGGGTTTTGACCTCATTAACGAAAGTGGTGAGAATAGACGAAAGTTCAGATCGTTCTTTCATTAAGAAAACCCAAGTGCACCGAGAGAACTCATTAATAAAGGTAACGAAATATCGGAAACCATTAGAAGACACACGACTCGGTCCCCATATATCTGAATGGATAACTGAAAAAGGAGAATCAACTGGGCTTTCAACTTTGCTGGGAAAGGAAGAGCGGACATGCTTGCCTAGTTGACACGACTCACAGTTCAATGATGACATTTTTGCAAGATTCGGAACCATTTGCTTCAATTTTGACAAACTTGGATGGCCCAATCGTTCATGAAGAAGATTTGGAGACTCGACTGCAGTACAACTTACAGAAGGAGCTGATTGGAGGTAATAAAGACCATGTGATTCATGTCCTACGCCAATCATCCGACCCGTACCACGTTCCTGTATAGTAAAAGAACCAACATCAAAAGTTACTGAGCAGTTTAGAGAGCGAGTAAGTTGACTAAGGGAGATCAAATTAAAAGGGCAACCAGGTATAAACAAAACATATTTTAAAGTTTGAGGACGACCCATTCGAGCCAAAACAGACAGAGAGGCTGCCTTAACACCTGAGATTGTAAAGAGACCAGCGGCGGCAAGCAACAACCAGAAACAGGAACCAAAAAATCAGAGGAGACTAAAGGCAAGAGACCTACTTTCCAAACAACAGAAAAAGTGAATTTTGACCAGCTAGACAGACAGAGGAGGTCGAGGTGAATGAAGAGGTGTTGTTTGGTTGGGTCAGTGTTGTTTGAAAAATAGAGGAAGGTTGAAGGACAGTTGAACCAGAGGCAGAAGACTTTGTAAAAGGATAAAGGTTGACGGTACAAGATTTCTGCTGGACCAAAGGCAGAAACCTTCAAAGGTCAAATGAACCTGCTCTGATACCATATTGAATAACTTGGAATATAATTTAGACAAGTGTTTGTGAAATGCTTGAGTTATTTTATTCATCATACTTTGATATATATATATATATATATATATATATATATATATATATATATATACACTCAATAGTAAATACAATTTATAATTTACAAGGAAATGAATGATAAGATAAATCCTAGGAACACCGTCCGCACCGTCCAACTTATTCTAACAGATAGGAATGGAACGACAAATGTTAGTTTGCGATTATTTCGAAATAGATCAAAGGATGCCAGGTTGTACAATTTTCCCACGTCAGATGAGTTGGCAATGTTGATAGTTGGTGACTTGAGTAGCATGGATGTTGGAAGAGATATTATTGTGAGGAATATCTCTAGTTATTTTGAGAGGCTTCATGAAACTCATACCTCTTTCATTCCATTGCAATATCCATTATTATTTCCTTATGGAGAAGATGGATATAAAGAAGACATCCCAATTCGAGATGCTGAAGATGAATCTATCACCCGTAAAAGAATTCGTGTTACATTCAGGGAGCGGATTGCTTTCAGAATTCAAGAAAGGGATTGTGAATTTGGTAATATTGTCAATGCAAGAAGACTGTTTCAACAATTTTTGGTGGATTGTTTCACAATGATAGAAGCAAAGCGTCTATCCTTCATAAGACACAATTAAAAGACAATAAGGTGTGAAGTTCTCAATGGGTTACAAGAAGCAGTTGACAGAGGAGAAAGTGGTCCTTCTTCAATTGGAAAACGTATAATATTGCCAGATTCTTTTACTGGTGGTATGAGATATATGTTCAACAACTGCCAAGATGCCATGGCTATTTGTAAGAAATTTGGATATCCAGACCTATTTGTTACAATTACATGTAACACAAATTGGCCTGAGATTAAGGATTTTGTTTTAGAAAGGGGATTAACAGCAAGTGACAGACCTGATATTGTCTGTAGAGTGTTCAAGATGAAACTTGATGAAATGATGACAGATTTCAAGAAGATTAGAGATATTTGGAATTATTAATGCAGGTAAGTACTCAATTTACTTATCTTTAATCTCTATTGCATTCAAATTACTTTATTCATGCTTCTAATCATTATTTACATTAAATTAGGGATGTATACTGTTGAGTTTCAAAAACGCGGGCTTCCACATGCATATATATTATTGTGGCTAGCTGGTGACAATAGATTGAGGAATGGAACTGATATTGACAAAGTTATCTCTGCTGAATTGCCTGACCCGAATTTGTATCCAAGATAGGCTGATGCAGTTCCGAAATATATGATACATGGTCCATGTGGAGTTGCAAACATGAAATCACCTTGCATGCAACAAAGAAAACGTTCAAAGTACTATCCAAAGAAATTCCAAGATTCTACAACAATTGATGAGGATGGTTACCCATGCTACATGCGTAGAGATTCTGGAATATTTGTGGAGAAAAATGGAATAAAGATGGATAACAAGGGTGTTGTTCCTTATAGTCCTATTTTGTTGATGAGGTATCAAGAACATGTCAACACTGAGTCTTGCAATAAGTCTAATTCAATCAAATATTTGTTTAAATACGTGAACAAGGGTCCTAATCGAGCTACAATTGAGATAATCGGTGATGCTCAAAATTCTGAAAAGCCAACTGTTATTGATGAAATTAAACGATATTATGATTGCAGATATTTATCACCATGTGAGGCAGCTTGGAGAATTTTTGCCTTCGATATTCATGAAAGGTGGCCACCAGTTCAAAGATTAACATTCCACCTTCTCAATGAACAATCTGTTCTATTTAATGATGAAGACAGAATCGATACAGTTGTTAGCAACAATCAAAATCTTGACACCATGTTTATGGCTTGGTTTGAGGCTAATCAAATTTATCATGAGGGCAGGGATTTAACTTATGCAGAATTCCCAACCAAATTCGTATATTTGAGTAAAAAGAGAAAGTGGCAACCAAGAAAGCAAGGTTTTTCTATCGGCAGGCTTACTTATGTACCAGCTGGGATAGGGGAATTGTACTACATGAGAATATTGTTGACAATTCAAAGAGGTTGTGTTGACTATGAAAGTATTAGGACAGTCAATGGCAAAACATACAACAATTTCCAAGATGCATGTTATGCTTTGGTTTTACTAACAGATGACAAGGAGTTCATTGATGCAATTAATGAGGCCAGTCAAAAAGCTTCAGGAAATTAGTTGAGGAAGTTATTTGTTACATTATTGGTCATGAACACGATGTCTAAGCCAGATATTGTTTGGGAGTCAACATGGGAATTGTTATCAGATGGAATTATCTATCACAAGAAGAAGGTTTTGAAATTTCCAGGTATATGTTATTTTTTTTTACCAAGTAAGGCACTTTGTTTCAAGATCCTAACTATTCTATACACACATTATTTTAGGTCTTCAGATTGCAATTAATGAATTGAAGAACCTCTGCCTAATAGAATTGGATAAATTGCTAATATCCAATGGAAGATCTCTGAAAGACTACAGTTGTCTCCCGACTCCACAATATTCAGAGAGGTTACATTTTGAAAACAAGTTTATTGTGGATCAAATGAACTATAATAGAGTTCAACAGACTCGGATACAAGAATCCCTTTTGCAATTACTCACGGAAAGAACAACTCGGTGTCTATGATGAAATAATGACTTGAGTCTTATCTCGAGTGGAGGATTCTTCTTTTTATATGGATATGGTGGAACCGGTAAAACCTTCCTCTCGGAATACTTTGTCTCGCTGCCCTTAGATCACAGGGGAATGAGTGTCATCAACGTTGCTTCAAGCGGTATTGCTTCTCTGTTGCTTCCTTGAGGAAGAACTGCTCATTCTACCTTCTGTATTCCATTAGTTATCAACGAGGAATCAACCTGCAACGTTAGCCAAGGTAGTCTTCGTGCAAAATTGCTGATAGAAATAAGATTAATAATCTGGGGTGAAGCTACAGTGATGAATCGATTTTGTTTTGAGGCCTTTGATCGCACAATGAGGGATCTAATGAGATTTGAAACAGGAGATCACAATGACAAACCCTTCAATGGAAAAGTTGTAGTTTTGGGAGGTGATTTTAGGCGGATATTGCTGTTGTTAGAAGAGGAACAAGAAAGGACATAATTGATGCATCGATAAATTCCTCTGAAATATGGAAAACTTGCAAGGTCTTGAAGCTCACAAAAAACACGAGGTTAACTACAGCAAACACTGATCAATCTATTAATGAAATAAAAGAATTTGCTGATTGGATCCTTCAAATAGGAGACGGTGAGATGGATTCAGATGAGTATGATGAAGGTAACATTGACATACCAGAAGATTTGCAAATTCTCGAATGTGAGGAACCTTTACTTTCATTGGTTGAATTTGTATATCCGGTTATAGTAGAAAATATGAAGAAAAACAAATTTTTGAAGAAAGAGCAATTCTGGCTCTAACTATAGATTCTGTGCAACAGGTTAATGACTTTGTTCTATCATTAATACCTGGAGATCGAAAGGACTATTATAGTTTTGACACACCATGCCCGCTGATCAAGATCATGACATTCAGGGTGATTGGTTTACCTCTGAATTTTTGAATGATATCAAATGTTCTGGGATTCCAAATCATAGGTTGACCCTAAAAATTGGAGTACCTGTCATGCTTCTTTGAAATATTGATCAAGCAAGTGGTCTGTGCAATGGAACAAGGATTCAAGTCAATGATTTGGGAACTAATATAATAACAGCAACTGTTATGAGTGGCAAGAATACCGGGGAGAGAATTCTAATTCCAAGAATGGATATGGTACCTTCTGATCCTGGATTTCCGTTCAAATTTTAGAGGAGGCAATTTCCCATATCTTTATGTTTTGCTATGACAATAAACAAAAGTCAAGGACAGTCACTTTCCAAAGTAGGATTGTGTCTTCCACGACATGTGTTTACACACGGTCAGCTGTATATTGCAATCTCAAGAGTAAAATAAAAAAGGGATTGAAGGTTTTGATTTTAGATGAAGAAGGAAGTGCATGCACATCAACAAAAAATGTGGTTTTCAGAGAAGTTTTTGAGAACCTGCAGCAGAGTCAGTATATCAGGTTCATGTTTTTTGGCATATCATTCAACTTTAATGCGTTACTATAGAAAGAATTAATTAGGATTTATATTATAGTTTTTTTATCTAACTTTGTTATCTGTCATCACAGAATATTTGTGTACCACCATCTCATCAAATCCACCATGTCAATTCTAGATATACTAACGAAATATCAATTGTGGCAATTTTGGTATGTCTATATGTAAGATATTTGATTAATTAATGAAGTTAAAGATTTTTTAATGATGACAATGGTATTGCAGGAATGTTTTTTGCACCACAGACATTCACTCAACCTGTCAAGGCTGCTCAAGTGAAGAACAACTGAACTTTTATAATGCTGCTATATAATCATTAGCTTAATCCATAGGTGATTTTCACAGCCCTTACATAATAGATTAATCTTATTTGCAATCTTTATTGAAGGTAAACATATTTTCTCATTTTTTCCCTACATATCCGAGATTCTGAGTAAGGTCATTTTGACATCAACATCAATAATCTCTACAAGTCAATATTGCAAGCAACTTCCCAAATGCAATATCCCCATCTCAACGGATTTTTGCATATCATTCTACAGGAATTCATAGCCTGCAAGTGTTGATGATCCATTATTGCTTTGAAAGATTGATACCTGTATAATCTTTGATGTACAATGAAACACTCTTGCCTTTTTATGCTATTGACTCATTGAGTTATTGTTGATGATCTATATTGCTGAAAGATTCATTTTGTTTTATTTTCTTTCAACTTTATATGTTTGTTATTTCATCACCTACAATAGAAAATCGTTTTATAAATGTTAATCCAAAGTTGGCTTCGTGGTGCAAAGTTCTTGCAGGAAGTATTAACATAATTAGCCATCAATTGATGTTTGCAATTAACCATAACTTGCTTTTACTATCGATAAAAAAAGTATGGATGCTATCGTCGTGTACAAACAATCCATGATCCAGGTTTGCCAAACTGTTCAGATAAGTTTACAAAAAAACAGGGACCATTCAAATACTAACCAAAAGTACCTACAGCAAACCCCTAAACAAACATACACATTTTAAATATTATAATATATATTATATATACTATAATTAACAACCATAACAAAAAAAAACATCTCCTAATGTTGATGATCACTATGTAGCAACTGATCTTCTCCAACATCTTCTTTGATCTATCCTTGCCTTTTCACCCTTGCATGAATGATTGTCACATCTGCTGCATCAACTCCCTACACAATGCAGCTTCCATGTTTAAAATGATTCTTCAAGCAGAATTTCTGCCACTTTTTTTCGATCTTCACTTCAACATTTCTTCTTTCCCACCAATTCAGGTTGCACTTGAATTCCTTCCCATTTTTATCAACCAGAGAAACAGCAGTTGGCTTAGGATCTAGCAACCCTTCCCTAACAAACCTTGCAGGTAAATTCTTCGACATTAAAATCAATTTGTCAAGTCTCATATTTGCATAATAAATAACAAATTTATATTAAATCAAAGAATTAATACGGTTAATCTCTAAAAGAAATTACCATTTTATCCGTTTTTGCTTGCTTGGCAGTGAGTATAATCTCACATTTGGTCCTGCATTCAACATTGTTCAGATTAGGATCATCATCATTCACTTCTTCTATACCAGGTGATAAGCCTCTGGCTCATCTAGTTTTATGGCTAGTATGACCAGGGTTTTGTGCTAATTATATCTCATTTTCACCCAAATTAGATTAGATTGTCCTCAAGCAAGGTTTTGAGTCTCTAAAGTAGTTTTAGGTTAATTTAGCCAGTTTAGAGTCAAATAATTCACTTATGGCTATTTCTTGTTTTCAGGTTAATAAAGTGAAGCAGTTCTGGGATTGTTCGCCCCGCGAGAAGGCATTCGCCTCGCGAACCAGAAGCGTGACTGTGCCAGAAAATGCAATCCTATCTGTCTCACCCCGCGAAACATGACTCGCCTCGCGAGTAATCCAACCCTGGAAGATTAGAAGCCATCACGGCTGTTGAAGGTTTGGAATTTGAAGAGTCTCGCCTCGCGAATGATCAGCTCGCCTCGCGAGAGAGCCAAACACTGAAGACTGTTCGTAATATTAGCCTCACGAAGGTGTGCTCGCCTCGTGAGCCCGCGGAATCCAGAAGCTGTATATAAGTCTGTTTTAGGACAGAACAATTTTATCTTTTGTTTTCTCTTTAGTTTAGATGGCTGTAGAATTAGGTTTACAGTTTTGTTTTTCCTTTGTAATGGAGAACTAGTCTCCTTGGATTAGTCTACTGTAATCGATTTCCACCACACTTGAGGTTTTGTAATTCCTGTTTTGTATGTTTTTCCCTTTTCAATACTATGCTATATATTTCTGTTTGTTTAATTCAGGAGTGTATCGTATTGTGTTGATTTATTTCGGTGATGTTATGTTCCTATATTGAATCGCGTTTGCTTAATTCATGTGTGTTCAATCATGTTCGCTTAGTTCATGAGTACTTCACCCCGTTTGTTTAATTCGGGAATAGGAACATATATCTCGTAGTAGCGATTTCGATTGTTAATTGTTGCTACAACTGAAAGGGGATTAGAATCTGCTTAGGGCTTGGAATTTACATGAACCAATGATAGTTGGGAAATCGAGAACAGTAGATTAATCGTCTTTAGCTTATTTGATAATGTCTTAAACTGTTTTGTTTTTATTGCATTGTTTTCTGTTTTGTTTCTTTATTTGATTTCAAATATCCAAACCCCCCAAAATCTGACTTTTTCTGTTAACAACAACCCAAGAGTCCTTGTGAGACGATACTCGAGTTGTCGCTCCCTATCTACATATTTTTGTAAATCGCTCGCTTTTTGGCGCGTGCGCGACAGCGCGTTCAAAAATTGACGCCGTTGCCGGGGACTCTTGTTGTTATTAATAGAAAATTACATTAAAAAAAAAACCTTTTGCATTACTGAATTAGTTACGGCTGCTTTGTGCAGTTTGTGAATCTTAGTGCTTCCCATGGATAATTACATGTATGGGTATTTGCCTAATGTTGATTATAAGCCACCACCATGCATATATTATCCTGACCATCCTGGTTTAAGACATCGGTTGCCAAGGTTTAGTGGTTTTACAGGTGAGAATCCGTTGGAGCATCTGAAAGAATTCCAGTTTGCTTGTTCTACACTTTTGAATCCCAAAGGAATAACTGAAGATCACATCAAGCTGAGAGCCTTCCTGTTCTCGATCAGCAGTATCTGCAAAGGATTGGCTGCTCTATCTTGAGCCAAACTCTGTTACCACCTGGAACGATTTGAAGAAGGTTTTCTTAGAGAGATATTTTCCTGCCTTCAAAGCTGCATCAATCAGGCACAACATTCCTGACCCTTCCACTGATGAGTACCACCCCAGCTGGGGAAACCATCCAAACCCTTGGTATGGGGACCAACAACTAATGTTACCACTGGCACCACCACAGAATCCTCCCCAAGTGACCACTTCTGCACCTTCCGGACCTTCACTAGAGGACCTGTTCAAGCAAATGACTGAACAAAATCTCCAGTTGCAGCAGCAACTTGCACAGTTTCAGCAGCAAACGGATGCTAGCATTCATGCCCAGCAGACACAGATTGGACAGCTTGCCACTTCAATGAATGCTATGCAGCAAGCTCAAGGATCAGAACCCTTGCCTAAGGAAATTGAGGGGAAGAGGCATATGGAGGACACCCATTCTGCCATGCTGGAGGATGATGAAGAATCTCCAGATATTCATACCTTTCCTGATTCTATCTATTATACTTCATGTGCTGATTGTACTGACACTGCTTTGTGTATAGCATGTTTTGAAAGGTATGAAGAGCAAAACGTCCATATGGAACAGGAGACATATGAGGTTGAGGGCCCTGTTCGGCCAGGAAACATAGAAAATGAGGATCAGGAGGACATCTGCTTCACCATGCTTGAGGATAATGAAGAACCTTTGGAATTAGATGCATGTGTTGAAAGTGATGGTGAAGCAGATGTCCTCATGATCCTCATTTTCTATGTTTCCTGGCCGAACAGGGCCCTCAACCTCATATGTCTCCTGTTCCATATGGACGTTTTGCTCTTCATACCTTTCAAAACATGCTATACACAAAGCGTTGTCAGACAATCAAGACATGAAGTATAATAGATAGAATCAGAAAGGTATGAATATCCGGAGATTCTTCATCATCCTCCAAAGATGGCGAAATGGGTGTCCTCCATATGCCTCTTCCTCAATTTCTTAGGCAAGGGTTCTCGATCCTTGAGCTTGCTGCATAGCATTCATTGAAGTGGCAAGTCATCCAATCTGTGTCTGCTGGGCATGAATGCTAGCATCCGCTTGTCTTTTGAATCGTGTTGTTGCCGCGAATCGGAGATTTTGTTCACCATTTGCTTGAACAGTCCTCTAGTGAAGGTCCTAAGGTGCAGAAGTGGTCACTGGGGAGGATTCTGTGGTGGTGCCAAGGTAACATTAGTTGTTGGTCCCCATACCAAGGGTTTGGATGGTTTCCCACCGGGTGGTACTCATCGCTGGAAGGGGTCAGAATGTTGTGCCTGATTGATGCAGCTTCAAGGCAGGAAAATATCTCTAAGAAAACCTTCTTCAAATCGCTCCGTGGTAACGTAGTTTGGCTCAAGATAGAGCAGCCAATCCTTTGCAGCGCCCTGTAGTGAGAACGGGAAGGCTCTCAGCTTGATGTGATCTTCAGTTATTCCTTTGGGATTCAAAAGTGTAGAACAAGCAAACTGGAATTCTTCCAGATGCTCCAACGGATTCTCACCTGCAAAACCACTAAACCTTGACAACCGATGTATTAAACCAGGAGGGTCAGGATAATATATGCATGGTGGTGGCTTATAATCAACATTAGGCAAATACCCATACATGTAATTATTCATGGGAAGCACTAAGATTCACAACCAGACAAAGCAGTCGTAACTAATTCAGTAATGCAAAAGGTTTTTTTTTAATGTAATTATCTGTTAATAACAACAGGAGTTTAGGGTTTAGGGTTTAGGGTTTTGGTCCTGCATTCAACATTGTTCAGATTAGGATCATCATCATTCACTTCTTCTATACCAGGGATGATGAAAGTTTCATAATCAATGGTTCTTGATGGAGGGTGCAAAATATTCTTCAGATTAAAATCTTGAATGTTGATGTAAAACTTATTTTCTCCCAGATATAGCAGTCGCACCCAGCAGCCATTTGGCCTGTCATAGTGATACATTACATTCCTTATCCCGGTAGTCAGATATCCTTTACAAAATTTCCTTTCAACACCGATGCTGATCCAACTTCCACGAACGTCATTCAGATAAACTTTGTCACCCAACTCATTTTTGAAATGACGATAGAAATATTTAGGCAAGGCTATCTTCTCCTGTCGTATAGGAACAATTAATTAACTTACAAAAAAATAGAATTAGATTAGATAACATAAATAAATCAATAATCTATCTATAAATTGATATAAAATAGATGACTCACAACTTGGGGTTCAATGAGAAGGTAAAATTGTTTGCAGTTTTCTGCATTGGCAGCCATATCTGAAAACAAAATTAAATTAAAACAGATTTATACATGATGTTTATCTCAGTTCATAATTTCATACCAATTATTGTATTGACCATTATAATCTAACTAAATCCTTCTACAGATAGCAGTGTATACTGCAAAGTTAATAGCATTTGGAGTTTAATGAAACTTCAAACTGAGCATCCAACATTAGAGACATACCAAGTTACTAACTATAAAAATTTACTGTTGGGTGACATGCAAAGACAAACAAATCAAACTCACTAATGTTGAAACCAACATAAATGATACTACAAATATATGAAATGCATATGTATATTATCCATTTTCAGAAAAGGTAAAAGTAAGGAATAATATTGAAGGGTGTCAAGAAAGAAACATATCAGAGGGAAATACATTCAAATTCTAAAATGAACCTAAACACATCAAATGAAAAATTCAGAGACACATAATAAAAAAAATCCAAACAGTCAAACCTCAACCATTTTTTACTAATGTTAGCGAAACTGAAGAAAGTAAAACCTCATAGGGACATGCATCCAAACACTTAAATCATCATATAACACCGGAAATGAAAACCTCAAACAAACATCATAAAAAATCGAAACATTCAACTTCATCATTGTTTAGCAATGTTAATGAAACTAAGGAAACCAAAATGAGAAAGGGCTATACATTCAAACACCAAAATAATCATATAACACAGGAATCAGTCTAAAATGAAAAAAATGTTGTAATCTAACAACACAATGAATGATAATAGTAAGAACAACTTGCCATTTCGGATATTCAACGTCTTTAACAAATACTCTGCAACCTCTCTTCTCAGTTTACAGAACTGGAGAAAAACAAGGGTTAGTGGACGGTTTGCTTCTTTAACAAGAGATAGGTTTTAAAAGTTGTCATCATTACTTGTGAAGTGTATTTGTACTCAAAATATCCTTTCAAATCCCGTCTCTTCGTTGGATTGCACATGTTCAGAAGAGAGACATGACTTTTCGTTGACAACCGTGTATCATTCATGGTTGATTACAAATATAGGAGTAATGACAAATGAACACATTTTTGTTAAATGAACACATTTTTGGGACATTAAGTACAAACATCATATCTTATGAATTGTTTTCAAGTGCTAAATCTTCTATACTAATAGATAATGTCAATCCTCACTTTTGGTGTCCATTTTTGAACTTTCCTAAAATGCCCCTGTTATATAAAGACCATATTCCTTTTTAGTCTCATCCGTGTGTATCATAATGTACTTCTCCTCATATTATTTTCTCAAACAGTAATTCACATATTATAATATGAATGAGTAGTTACACCCATGCAGTTACTGAAGTGCAGAAACATGTTACATCAATCCTTCTTGGCGGTTACTATTAGTTTTTGTTTTAAACATTGAAAAGCAAATATTCCAATCCAATTTATCCTCGTGTGTGATCATTCTCTTACCCTTACACCATTCTAAGATATTTTCCAACAATCCCTGCAAGTTTGTCTTCGCTTCTTCTTGCAACTATTCAGATATAACCACAAATTTTATTTTCTTTATCTTGAGTTCAATTTTTGATTTTATCATTTGTGCTTTGACCTATCATTGTTTTTCTAGGCAGTGGAGAAATGCGTTAGAAGGAAGGAGATTGAATTAATTTTTTAATCAATGTTTTGTCTTACTGGGGTTTTGGATTGCAGATATTTGATGTCATTTTTTTATCCTTTTTTTTTTTGCAGGATAGAGGTGTCTGTTTAATCTCTATGTTGCTCTTTGAATACCTGTTTTCTGAGGGAGTAGAACTTGCAGAAAAACAAGGGTATTTGACTCCTGCCATTTGCTACCGTGCTTTGAGATGTAGTGTTCATTTACTTTCTATAGAAAGAGAGAAAAATGATATTTTTGAGAACAAAACCTATCTAAACCCATAGAAAAAAAAATTGCGAGAGGTGGTATGAAAAATATAGGGCTTGGTTAAATTAGTTGTCATATAAAACCCATTTCCAAGATTTAATTTTCATACCTTCATCTCACTCAGAGAGAAATTTTTGTGTTTATGCACTGATTTATGTGTTATTTTCAAATCATACCTGTCTTTCTGCACACAACGGTGGAACTGAATAGGATATGATGAAACTGTTGGATTGAGCACTAGGGAAACGTCCATTTGTGACCATTACCTACACCGATGTCCTTGATTGTTGCATTTGCTGTGAACCTTGGAGTGCCCTCCATGTTAATCACCTTCCCTTTATCGCAAACCCTTTTTTAAAAAAAGAAAAAGAAATTCAATATGTTTATTTTGATTTTTGACTTCTTCTTTTTTACTTGAAAATGGAATGGTTTCATGTGAATATTTGGTTTTTAGTTTGGTGCAGTGATTCTGGAGTAAGTGTCCAGAGAATTCAAGTGTGCAAATATGAGTGAAAAGTTATCATATTGAAAAAGAATTGACATAATAAGGATCATCTAACATTAACAGGATCCACACTTTATTTGTTTTAAACCCATTAGTGTGGTTCCTCATCAAGTCCATGTGGATTGCAGAGGTCAAGCAGTTTTACAAAAATTGCATCAATGAATTGAGCGGCTTGAGAGGGAGAGAAATAAGGTGACATAACATTTAGAAATTGGTTATCTTTGGTATTTGTTTATGGGCCCTGAATCCTGAAACTATAATGGGTATACTTAATTTTGTTGGAAAAATTGTTGTTTTATATGACTCAGGGATGCTCATCTTATAGTCCAATTACTTTATTTTGTTGGAAAAATTGTTGTGTTATATTCATATCATCCATTTTGTTTGCTTACCTGCGACTGTCAGCATTCATATCAATTTGAAGAATCGTCTTAATATATTTGTTTGATTTATGTATTCGTATATGTATGTATTTTTCTCTCTCATTTATCTATACTTACTTAATATATAATGGGAGAGATATAAAAAAAAACTGTTTTTGGTGTCAAGTTTTTAATATTATAAAATTAACCCTACAAACTTTACAATAAATGACAGTTGACATAAATACAAAAAATAACTCATCTAACTTACCCAACACGCAAAAATGACGTAAATTTTTGAGTGTTGGTTATCAAAACTGACGCAATTTTTTAAATTTAATTTTTAAAAATAAAACTAAACAGAATTGATGCAAAATTCTAAAACGATAACTAACATAAAAAGAGCAAAACCAGTTCAAAATATAACAACTGCAAAGAGATATTGGATAAGCCTTTTTCCTATATATTCAAACATAGTGATAAATCCCTCACTCTATAACTATCGCAATTGAATTAAAAATCTCAATTCTACACTTTCTCAAACCTTCACTTTCTCCATCAGAAAACAACGTTGTTTGTCATTGCCATTTGATCGTTCTGGTATGCAACTTTTTACTACCTCTTCCCATTTGATCTATTGCACCTACGTTCACCTTCACACTTTCACACTTTCTAAACCAGTGATTTAGTCTTGTTTATTTTTTTTTACAATAAACTTTGTCTCTCTACATATTTTGTATTGATTTGCAGAGACACACTTTAAGAGTGTTACCCAAAACACAAATTTGGAATGGATCAGCTGCTGATTTATCTACTAACTTATCAGAGGTAGTCAATACTTTGCCTCATTATATCCATGGGAAATCTGTCAATCAATCAGCCAATGTTCTACACTCTATTGGTAGAACTAGATTGAAATTTGACACATAAATGAAGGAATCACCCAATACAAATAGTTATCAAAGTTCATGTAAGTTTATGAACTTATTCTGATATATCTGCCTACACAATATAATTTAATTATCAAGTTTACATTCATTACTTTTAATTTCAGTCACTTTGGCTGAGGATGATACAACGTCTTCATTTCTTTCTTATTTATATTCAAATGCTGAAACTGAAGGTGCAGATTATAATCACAGATTATTCTTTAGATTTCTTCTATTTTTTAATCATCTTACTTATATCATATGTCATTCCTATGTTGCAGTTTTTGTCAATTTTGGACAACCTTCAATTCAATGTCACTACTGTAGTGCTGATGTATGGTTTGAAGAGAGATCTGAAAAGGCTAGGAAGCTCAAGCAAGCGGATTTCTCAATCTGCTATATAAGCACCCAAAAATATATTGTGTACAAGTATTAGAAATGCAGCCAGACATACATGTTATATATAGGTTTCAAATTTATGTATATTCTGATGTATTATTATATAGATAGAAGATAATAGTTTTGCTAACCAGTGTCCTAAAAACACTAGATAATGGATCCAATAAAATCAAGTTATCATTGAAAAACTAAAGATAATACTTTTCAAAATTCTTAGTACTACACTTCTAATGCAAAATTTCATTTTTTTTTTTTTTGTTAACTAATGTCCGGCACTGATTAACATTCTCCTAACAATCTATACTAATGTTAATAATAATATTTCACTTAAAATCATTAATAAGACTACCATAAAATTACAACTACTATTTTCCAGGTGTTCAACTATTTCTCTCACTTTATAAAAAAAACTATTTTTCTCACATTTACTATTGATTAAATGGGATTTTTTTTTACAAGGATTAAATGGGAAATTTACTACAATGGGATATAGTAATGATATTCACATTTTTTAGAGTTTGTCCTTTATCATGGCCTCCAAATCAAATATTCATTATTGGATGACATGATTTGCTTTAAAGGTTAACAAAATATTTCAAGTTAAATATAATAATTATATTTAATTCATTTAAACAACCCTTCAAATTGATTAATTTGAGTTTAAAATAACCAAATTGTATACCTCAGTTGTAGCAATAAAAATAGTACACTTAAAACTTTTCTTTTAAATGGTGGTAAACTAAAAACTTAAAATGCTTTAATCTACATGATATTTATTTACTTTTTAGACACAAAATAAAATTAGTTAAAAATTATATATATATATATATATATATATATATATATATTATATGTGTGTATATTTATCTTATTTTTATTTTTTTGAATAAACAGATACACACAATTTAACTAAAATCACTAACTCACATTACATTAATAGTTTTTTTAAATGCAAATACATTAATATTTTAATATTTCTATAAAATATATGCCTCAAAAAATACACCAGACAATATTGTAGTCATTTTTTGTCATTTTACTAAATTGTTTTGTAATGTGCTTAGCTAACTCCTACTTAATCACTTTACCGTATTGAAGTTTCTGTAAAACTATTTTCATAAGTAAAAAAAATTAATTTAAAAAATATAAAACATAATTATTTAAAAATATTTAATTAATGCCTTTTTATAAATAATTAGGTTTTATTTCGACATGGAAAATATTAACAATCAACGATCGCAAGAGCATCAACGAGAGATGTGGAGGCAATTTACAAGAAGCAGAAGGCAGAGAATGACCGCAGAGCAACGACAAGAACAATCAGCTAGACGACGAGAAAATTATAGACGTGGAAGGAATATAGTTGCTATGGAGTCAAGAACAATGAGATTGACAACTATGCGACGTCTTGCACGATCAACCAGTGATCAACAAAATAGTACAGGTATAATAATATATATATATATATATATATATATATATATATATATATATATATATATATATATATATATATGAGAAAAGCTATATAATAATTTAGTCATTTATTAATTTTATTTAAATTAATCATCAAGGTAATTAGCAACTATATTACTTTATATTAATGGTTTATCTATAAAGTTCTGGCCTAGAACTTATTCTTATCACCAAAGTTTCTATTTTTGCACGTCAAATAATGTGATATTTCTCATTCTCATTTTTTAATGTCCGTATATATAATCATTTGCTTACCTTATGTTATTTAATAATTCTTTTTTCAAAACTAAATCATGCAGATCCTAATATTGCTTCAACGAGGTTTGGAGGAACACATGACCATGAAGCCGGAACAGGATGCGGACATGGTTAGTGCTGGACATTTAGAAAATATAAACTTGAAATTTTATGCAATCTTTGAATTTAGTATTTTATATTAAAATTTTAAAACTTGATTATTATTCCTTTTCAAATAATTATCAACAATTACATATCGTAATTTGCCAACAAAATATATATTAGTATAGATAACTTTTATTAAATTATAAATAAGTAAAAATGAATTATCTATAAAATTTGGAAGCTTAAAACTTATCATTATCAACAAAGTTTCTGTATTTGTAATAAATAAATGTAATATCTCTAATGCTCATTTTGAATGTCTCTGTACATAAAAGTTTGATTACCTTATGTTATTTAATTATTATTTTTGTTAACGATAAATAATGTAGAACCTATTATTGCCTCAACACCGTTTCAAGGAACACATGACAATGAAGCTGGAACAAGTAGTGGACATGGTTAGTGAAATAGACAACTATAAACACGAGAAGGGGGGTTGAATTGTGTTTATCAGAATTTAAGCTAAGTTGAAATCTTTTCGCAGACAGAGAGCTAGCTTTGGACGAGTGGAAGAATACAGGTTGGACGGGTGACTGTTGCACACACACACTTGACAGATGCAAGAAAAACTAAAGCAATTAAAGAGTTTAAGGGAAGAAAGATTGACACGGTGATTTATCCTGGTTCACTCTTTAAATCAAAGAGCTACATCCAGTCCTTGGCAGCACCAAGATTTATCCACTATAACTGATAAGGTTACAGACCCAAGTATTATTTGCACACCTAGCATCTTCAGGCTCAAGACAAGTATTGTTTTCACACCTAGCCTCTTCAGGCTCACTTGGGTTTGTTTGAGAGATTGGGTTTGTAAAATTACAACTTCTCACAAGCAGATCTTTCACTAACACTCAGAGAGTGGTTTAAATGTGAAGCTTAAGAAAGTCTGCGTAATAACTTCAAATGATTGAAGAATAACTAATGAAAGAATGAAGAAATAAATGCAGAGTAATGGCGCTTTAATGTGTATTCTATTCTTTCTTCATCTTCAATGACTTCTGTATTTATGATATTCAAGCATTTAGGATCCGTTAGAGACATCTCCTCAGATGTTGGCTTCAAGCAGAACTTCATTAATTGCAATAGAGTCGTTCTGGGCAGCCATTAAGTTGTACTCTAACATGAAGGATCATGGCTTTATTCATCGTGCTGCAGCCCTATCAAAGTTGTGTAGAAAACTTTTTGTACTTACTGAGTACACTTCCCTTTTTGTGTAAGGACCAGAGGTACTAGGGAATAAAGCACGTTGGAATCATTCTTTAACTGGTCTTTGGTTCTGATTATCCAAGGTTGCTTGAGAGAGTAGCTTCTGACCTTTCTTGATAATCGTGAAACTGAGTAGGAGAGAAGGCTTCAAGTCTCTTTCTGGTTCTGAACTAAGATTCTGATAATCCTTAAAGAAATTGCGTTCATAAGATAAGTGTTTCCATCTTGAAAATAACCACGTCTATCTAGCCATTTGAGTTTTCATTCGGGCTAGTAGACGAGCTCCATATTAAGGACTCAGCAAGTCCAAAGACTAGTGTGGACGAGCGCTTCTGTCACCTTTAGTGGACGAGCATTTCTGTTACTTTAGTGGACGAGAGCTTCAGTCACCTTTAGTGGACGAGAGCTCTTGTTATCTTAATGGACGAAAGCCTCTGTTACTTTAGTGGACGAGAGCCTCTTGCATTTTAGTGGACGAGAGCCTTTGTTACTTTAGTGGAAGGGAGTCTCAGTTACTCTGGTGGACGAGAGTCTCAGTTGCTCTGGTGGACGAGAGTCTCGGTTACTCTAGTGGATGAGAGTCTCAGTTACTCTAGTGGACGAGAGTCTCAGTTACTCTAGTGGACGAGAGTCTTTTGCCCTTCAGTGGACGGATACATTCTAACCTTAATGGACGAGCTCCATATGCCACGTCATTGGACGGACCATTTTGATACCTTAGTGGACGGGCTATTCTGATACTTTATTGGACGCGCGATTCTGATACTTTAATGGACGCGCAGTTCTGATACTTTAATGGACGCGCAATTCTGATTCCTTAAGTAGACGCACTTCTGATACGTTCAGTAGACGCGACCTTCTGATACTTTTAGTGGACGCGAGTTTCTTTCTCTTGTATTTTGGACATGCGCTTCAAACATTTGCGATGGACGTGAGCTCAATCTTCAAACGGTGTTGGACGGATGATTCTGTTTCTTAGTCTGCACACTCAATAGATAGGTTAGCAACCAATATGAAGGTTAATTAAATCATCAACCAATGTTTAGTTTCATCAAAACTTAGGGAAATGCACATCAGACATTTTAGAGACTTAACAATCTCCCCCTTTTTAATGATGACAAACATTGAGATGATTTAATGAACCTTAGAAAATATCAACAAAGAAAATAGCATATATCAGACAGGTTGAAATTTTCTTAAGCGAACAGGTCATATCATATTCATTCTCCCATTCTATTTCTCCTATTCTCCCATTTTCATTTCTCCCATTCTCCCTATTCATTTCTCCCTTTCTCCCCCTTTTGTCAACATCAAAAAGGGTTATCAAGTTTTATTTATGAGATTTGTTAAGGGCAAGATAACATGTTAAGAAAATCATAGTAATGCAGCAAGCATAGTAGTCATACTCCACTTAAACTATTGTATCATTACTCCCCCTGAACTAATGCTTAGTTAAAAGAACATGTATATATGAGTAATGACAGATTTAGCACAGACAGCTGAACATTCAGACATGTCATTCAACAATGCAATGCATGTTTAGATTATCTCTAATAAATAAAAACCTATCTTCTGCGAGGGGTTTAGTGAAAATATCAGTCCATTGATTTTCAGTTTTAACAAACTTAATATCAAAGATGCCTTTTTGAACATAATCCCTAATGAAATGATGTTTGATTTCAATATGCTTAGCCTTAGAATGCTGAAATGGATTTTTAGTTAAGCATATAGCACTGGAATTATCACACCACACATATATGTTATGTTCATAAATAGAGTAATCCTCAAGTTGATGTTTTACCAATAAGAGTTGAGAGCAGCAACTAGCAGTAGAGATGTATTCTGCTTCAGCAGTAGATAGGGCAATGGTTGTTTGCCTCTTGCTTGACCATGAGACTAAATTTGCTCCAATGAAGTGACATCCTCCACTGGTGCTTTTCCATTCTATTCTGTCTCCAGCAAAGTCAGCATCACAATATCCCACTAATTTGTATTCTTTTGATATTAAATACAGCAAACCAAGATTAGTAGTTCCAAGCAAATATCTAAATATTCTTTTAACAGCCTTAAGATGAGATTCTCTAGGATCAGATTGGAATCTAGCACACATATAAAAACTAAATTGAATGTCAGGTCTGCTTGAAGTTAAGTATAGTAGAGAGCCAATCATACCTCTGTAGACAGTTTGATCTACCTTTTTACCTTCATCATCTTTGCTTAGTTTTGCATTGGGTTGCATAGGGGTTTTCATGAGCTTTGCATTTTCCAGTTTGTATTTCTTGAGTATCTCCTTGGTATATTTTTGTTGATGAATGAAATTCCATCACTTGTTTTATTGATTTGTAATCCAAGGAAGAACTTCAATTCTCCCATCATGCTCATCTCAAATTCAGCTTGCATTAGATTTGAAAATTACTTGCACAGCTTTTCATTAGTTGCTCCAAAAATAATATCATCAACATATATTTGAACTATAATAAAGTTCTCTTTAGAGCATTTTTTGAACAGAGAAGTGTCTACTTGTCTTCTAGTAAAACCATTATGCATGAGAAAAGAACCGAGTCTATCATACCAACCTCTAGGTGCTTGTTTCAAACCATATAATGCCTTTTTAAGTTTGAAAACATGATCTGGTTTATCAGTATCCTCAAAACCAGGGGTTTGTTTAATATACACTTCTTCTTCAATTACACCATTTAGAAAAGCACTTTTTACATCCATTTGAAACAGGGTAATTTGGTGTTGTGCAACATATGACATAAAAATGCGTATGGCTTCTATTCTAGCTACAGGTGCAAAGGTTTCAGTATAATCAATACCTTCTTGTTGGTTATATCCTTGAGCTACTAACCTTGCCTTATTTCTGACAACTTTACCATCTTCATCCAATTTATTTCTGAAGACCCATCTTGTTCCAATAACTTACTTGTTTTTAGGCTTAGAGACAAGAGTCCAAACATCATTTCTGGTGAACTGGTTAAGTTCTTCTTGCATAGCAAGAATCCAGCTTTCATCCTCAAGAGCTTCTTCAATGCGTTTAGGCTCCAAATTTGAAATAAAGGCCACATTGCTTGATTCTCTTAATGTGGATCTGGTTCTTACTCATTCAGAAGGATTTCCAATAATAAGATCCTTAGGATGATGAGTGTTGAACTTCCAATCCCTTTTGAGATCATCATGAAGATCTTGACTTGTCTACTGACTCGTCTGTTCCTCTTTCCTTTCAGCCTCAGACACAGGTTCTGTTTTGGTTAGATCGGGTAGTTGACTTTCTGGCTTGTTTATATCAAGACCTGCAAGATCATCTTCTAGATCTGATAGTTCTTTATCAGTCTTTAATCCATCATTGAATTTAAGATGAACAGATTCTTCAATAATACAAGTTCTTGAATTGTAAACTCTAAAAGCCTTAGACTTTTCAGAATAACCTACGAAAATACCTTTATCTACCTCAGAATCAAACTTTCCAAGATTATCTTTGGTGTTCAGAATAAAGCATTCACATCCAAAAGCATGAAAATAAGATATGTTGGGGCTTTTTCCTTTCCACAATTCATAAGGAGTCCTTTTTAGAAAAGGCCTAATAAGTATTATGTTTTGTACATAACAAGCAGTGTTTACAGCTTCTGCCCAGAAGCACTTAGGGAGATTATTTTCATTGAGCATAGATCTAGCCATCTCTTGCAGAGATCTGTTCTTTCTCTCAACCACTCCATTTTGCTGTGGAGTTCTAGGTGCAGAGAAATTGTGAGAGATTCCATTCTCCTCACAGAACTGTCTAAACTGCTCATTTTCAAATTCTCCCACATGATCACTTCTAAGGGTAGAAATACAAAAACCTTGCTCATTTTGTACTCTTTTGCAGAATACTGAGAAAGCCTTAAAAGACTCATCCTTGTGTGTTAGGAAGAGTACCCATGTGTATCTAGAATAGTCATCAACTATGACAAATCCATATTTTCTTCCAGTCAGGCTGGCAACACTAACTAGTCCAAACAGATCCATGTGTAATAACTTAAGAGGTCTAGAGGTTGATACTTGGTTTTTAGATTTGAAACTTGATTTTATCTGTTTACCTCTCTGACATGCATCACACAAGACATCTTTCTTAAAGCTAATATCAGGCAATCCTCTCACGAGATTATTCCTTTTTAATTCAGAAATTAGTTTCATACTAGCATGTCCTAGTTTCTTATGCCATAACCATCTCTCATCATCTTTAAACATCAGACAGGTTACGCTTTGATCTGAGAGATCAGACAGTTCAATCTTATAAAGATTTTGTTGCCTTTTAGCTGAAAAGAAGGTTTTGCCACTGCTGTCTTTAACTATGCATACATCCTTGGTAAAGGAAACATCAAAACCACTATCACATAATTGACTTACGCTAAGCAGGTTATGTCTTAATCCTTTAACCAAGAGAACATTAGATATAGAGGGAAGAGGGGGTTTACCACCAATAGTACAAATACCTATAACCTTCCCTTTCTAATTTCCTCCGAAGGCAACGTGTCCTCCTTTCTTAAGTTGGAGGTCTAGGAACATAGACCTTTCTCCTGTCATATGTCGCGAGCAGCCACTGTCCAGGTACCAGCAGTGGTGTTTTCTTTGTCTTGTTGAGGACATCTACAACAAAAATTATTTGATCTTTAGGTACCCATATTTTTCTGGGTCCTTTCTTGTTAGTTCTAGGAGTCTGTAAAGACTTCCTTCTCTTCTTATGGATACATTTAGACATAACATGCCCAGTTTTTTCACAAGTTACAAATAGGTATTGATTTGGTTATAGTTGACTTAACAGAAACAGTAGGAACTTTAGTTGATACTTTATGATGTGTCTGATGGACATATCCAATACCTTCTTTATTAAGTGAGTGTTTCTGAATGCCAAGAAGCTTAGTCAGATTGTCTCTACCATTAACAAATTTGGCAAAATCAGAAGTGAGCTCTTCCACTTTCTGTTGAAGTTTTTCAACTTCTTCAGATGGTGATGTTTCACTTGAGATCTTAGCTTCATTAGACTTTTCAGTCTACAGCTCACTGTTCTCTTTAGTCAGCTTCTCGTACTCTTGAGATTTCTGTTTATGCTCACTGGTGAGCTTTACATACTCTCTCTTGAGGGATTTGAAGACTTTAGATAAGCAGTTGGATTCCTCCATCAACTCCTCATAGGCATCAAATAATTCCTCATAGTCAGGATGTACCTCATCATCAGAGTCTGATTCAGTGTTGGCCATCAAACAGAGGTTGGCTTCTTCCTCAGTTTCTTCATCAGAAGATGTTGACTCCAGATCCTCCCAAGTAGCCATCATTCCTTTCTTCTTCTTCTTGAAGAATTTCTTAGACGGGGCCTTCTTGAGTTGAGGGCATTCAGTCTTGAAGTGACCGGGCTTCTTGCACTCATAGCAAACAATTGGACTTTTGTCTGTTGAGGTGGATTCTTTGAAGTTCTTGTCCTTGTTGAACCTTCTGAATGGCCTATCCCTTATGAACTTCTTTTTCTGTAGGAGAAGCTTTATCTTCCTGGTCAGGAGAGACAACTATTCATCACTCTCAGAATCCTCGAGTTCTGATAGGTCAGCATCACTGGATGACTCATCTACCTTCAGATCCTTGGAACCCTTTGCTGCCTTTTGATCAGCTTTCAGAGCAATTGACTTGCCCTTCTTTGGTGCAGCTTCATCTCCAAGTTCTTGCTCATGAACAGTGAGTGTTCCAAGAAGTTCATCCATAGTCAAGCTAGGTAGTGAGATCCTTGGCTTGGGAGATAGCAGTGACCAAAGGTCTCCACTGTTTAGGTAGACTTCTCAGAATCTTACCAACCTTCTCAGCATTGGTATAGACTTTGCCAAGAGATTCTAAACTGTTGATGATAGTTTGAAATCTTCCTATCATCTGAGCAACAGATTCTCCTTCCTCCATGATGAATAGTTCATGCTTTCTAACAAGTATGGCAATCTTTGATTCTTTGACTTTTGCTGTTCCTTCATGAGTGACAGCTAAGGTGTCCCATATTTCTTTTGCAGAGTCACAGGCACATACCTTTTCAAACTCCTCCGGACTGAGAGCACAAATGATGTTGTATCTGGCTTTGTGGTTCAGCTCCCATTTTGATTTTTCTGCAGCAGTCCACTGAGCTTTTGGTTTGTCAGTGTTATCATCATTTTTGGGAATGAATGGACCATCTGTGATGACATCCCAAAGATCAGAGTTTGTGGATGGAATAAACCACTGAAATCTATCTTTCCAATAGTTGTAATTTTCTCCATTGAAGTAAGGAGGTCTGGTTAGCGAGGCTCCTTCAGTCTGATGACTTCCACTTGTACTAGCTCTAGCTGTCATGTCTATTCTTCAGGACCTTTTACCTCTACACTGTTAGATGCTCAACCCAGAGGCTGAGCTCTGATACCAACTGAAATAGACAACTATAAACACGAGAATGGGGGGTTGAATTGTGTTTATCAGAATTTAAGCTAAACTGAAATCTTTTCACAGACAGAGAGCTAGCTTTGGACGAGTGGAAGAATACAGGATGGACGGGTGACTGTTGCACACACACACACTTGACAGATGCAAGAAAAACTAAAGCAATTAAAGAGTTTAAGGGAAGAAATATTGACACGGCAATTTATCCTGGTTCACTCTTTAAATCAAAGAGCTACATCCAGTCCTTGGCAGCACCAAGATTTATCCACTATAACTGATAAGGTTACAGACTCAAGTATTATTTGCACACCTAGCCTCTTCAGGCTCAAGACAAGTATTGTTTTCACACCTAGCCTCTTCAGGGTCAAGACAAGTATTTTTTTCACACCTAGCCTCTTCAGGCTCACTTGGGTTTGTTTGAGAGATTGGGTTTGTAAAATTACAACTTCTCACAAGCAGATCTTTCACTAACACTCGGAGAGTGGTTTAAATGTGAAGCTTAGGAAAGTCTGCGTAATAACTTCAAATGATTGAAGAATAAAGAATGAAAGAATGAAGAAGTAAATGCAGAGTAATGGCGCTTTAATGTGTATTCTATTCTTTCTTCATCTTCAATGACTTTTGTATTTATGGTCTTCAAGCATTTAGGATCCGTTAGAGACATCTCCTCAGATGTTGGCTTCAAGCAGAACTTCATTAATTGCAATAGAGTCGTTCTGGGCAGTCATTAATGCAATAGAGTCGTTCTGGGCAGCCATTAAGTTGTACTCTAACATGAAGGATCATGGCTTTATTCATCGTGCTGCAGCCATATCAAAGTTGTGTAGAAAGCTTTTTGTACTTACCGAGTACACTTCCCTTTTTGTGTAAGGACCAGAGGTACTAAGGAATAAAGCACGTTGGAAGCATTCTTTAACTGGTCTTTGGTTCTGATTATCCAAGGTTGCTTGAGAGAGTAGCTTCTGACCTTTCTTGATAATCGTGAAACTGAGTAGGAGAGAAGGCTTAAAGTCTCTTTCTGGTTCTGAACTAAGATTCTGATAATCGTTAAAGAAATCGCGTTCATAAGATAAGTGTTTCCATCTTGAAAATAACCACGTCTATCTAGCCATTTGAGTTTTCATTCGGGCTAGTAGACGAGCTCCATATTAAGGACTCAGCAAGTCCAAAGACTAGTGTGGACGAGCGCTTCTGTCACCTTTAGTGGACGAGCACTTCTGTTACTTTAGTGGACGAGAGCTTTTGTCACCTTTAGTGGACGAGAGCTCTTGTTATCTTAATGGACGAGAGCCTCTGTTACTTTAGTGGACGAGAGCCTCTTGCATTTTAGTGGACGAGAGCCTCTTGCACTTTAGTGGACGAGAGCCTTTGTTACTTTAGTGGACGAGAGTCTCAGTTACTCTGGTGGACGAGAGTCTCAGTTACTCTGGTGGACGAGAGTCTCAGTTACTCTAGTGGACGAGAGTCTTTTGCCCTTCAGTGGACGGATACATTCTGACCTTAATGGACGAGCTCCATATGCCACGTCATTGGACGGACCATTTTGATACCTTAGTGGACAGGCTATTCTGATACTTTATTGGACGCGCGGTTCTGATACTTTAATGGACGCGCAGTTCTGATACTTTAATGGACGCGCAGTTCTGATTCCTTAAGTAGACGCACTTCTGATACGTTCAGTAGACGCGGCCTTCTGATACTTTTAGTGGCCGCGGCCTTCTGATACTTTTAGTTGACGCGGGTTTCTTTCTCTTGTATTTTGGACATGCGCTTCAAACATTTGCGATGGACGTGAGCTTCAATCTTCAAACAGTGTTGGACGGATGATTCTGTTTCTTAGTCTGCACACTCAATAGATAGGTTAGCAACCAATATGAAGGTTAATTAAATCATTAACCAATGTTTAGTTTCATCAAAACTTAGGGAAATGCATATCAGACATTTTAGAGACTTAACAGTTAGTTGTGAACTTTTAGAAATTTTAATAATTAAATTTTTGGCGGTTTGTACCTTTTGATATTTTATATTTAAATTTTATATATTGATTAATTACTGCCGGTTGTCTGTCTGTCCGCATTTTTAATGCTTTTGAATGACTCTATACATAAAAAAATTTATTCCCTTTTGTTATTTAATAATTCTTTTTTCACCAATAAATAATGCAGAACCTAATATTGCCTTTATTGTGGTTTCAAGGAACACATGACCATGAAGCTGGAACAAGTGATGTACACGGTTAGTGATGGACATTCAGAAATATTAATTTATAAATTTTTGGTAATTTGTTCGATATTATTAAATTTCATACATTGAAAATAAATTATTATGTAAATTCGGTGATCTTAATTTCTAAATTTGATGAAAATGGATCTAGAACATTGTCCTTATATGACTAAAAAAACAAAATAATATGCACATTTAAAAAATTGTTATGTATTTGTTTTAAAAGCAGATTTATAGTTGTATTTCCGACCAAAACATAATAGTGCTAGAGATTTTCTTAATACATCAACAATGGCCGCTTCTCGTTTGCCACCCCCAAGCACATGTACACGTTGCAATGCACGATTATTTTATCATGAATCACGTTACATGTCCTGCTCTGGTGGTAAGATATCGTTAGAACAAGTAGATGCACCTCCAGAGTTGCTAGAAATATTTTCAGACAGTTCAGCCGAAGGAAGACATTTGAGACAACACATTAGGAGTTACAATCATGTGCTTTCATTCGTTTTAATGGGTGTACATATTGATGAGAATGTCACTGCAACTGGACGTGGCATATATAGTTTCGTGCTCAAGGTGCAATTTATCATAAGATAGGAGGATTCTATCCAACAGAGGGTTCAAGACCACGATTCTTGCAAATGTACATCTACGATACAGAGCATTAGTTACAAAACAGGATGCTTGAAAACCCTCAACTTCAACAAAATATTGTTCAAAAGTTACAACAAATGCTCCATGGTTGCAATCCAATGTGCACGCATTAAGGTAACTTGCACAACGTCTAGATGTACATGATTGTAGTCTACTCATCAAGGAGTGCCCTGCTAATCAACCACGGTATAATATGCCAACTGCATCCCAAGTCGCAGCAATTGTCGTTGGTGGAGACGCGGTATCAATCTCAACTGAAAGGGATATCATCGTGATGAGTCATGATGGGAATCTAATAAATGTTAAAGAAACTACGGGATATCATGATCCATTACAATATCCTCTATGATTCCCTTACGGAACATTTGGATGGGACCACGAAACCACGAATGATGAAGGACAACCTATAACATGTTTAGAATATTACAGTTACATGCTTCAGGTACATAATGTAATTTCTACAATATTTTCATTTATAAAATATAATAATTGACACAAAATAAATTTTCATTAGTCATTAATTGTTTCATGGATTGTAGATTCGTTCTAATGATTATTCCATATTGCTAAAATCGGGATGACTACTACAACAATATGTTGTAGACAACTATGTCAAGATCGAAGCAGCAAGGTTAAGGTGGGTCCAAACTCACCAAAGTAAAATTCGCTCTGAATTGTATCAAGGCTTGCAAGATGCTTTGCATGTGGGAGAAACTGCTACAGGCACTCCTCATAGCATATATCAAAATTATTTATGCAAAAATATATGTCGAATACATAAAACACCATCAACACGTACAATTACTCTTTGTAGAAAATATCGGACGGAGAACCATATTGCCTTCATCATTTATTGGTAGCCGTCAAGACATGACACAACGGTATGAAGATGGTATGGCTATTGTGCTTCACGATGGCAAACCTGATATTTTTCTTACCATGACATGCAATCCTTCATGGATTGAAATATCATCTGAACTTGGCCCATTGCAAACTCCACAAGATCGTCCAGACTTGCTGACAAGAATCTTCCGTTCAAAGTTCAAGCAATTGAAGCATGACCTAATTAAAAAAGGCGTCTTAGGAAAGGTCAAAAGTTATATGTATGTAACTGAATTCCAAAAACGAGGATTGCCTCACGTGCATATGCTACTGATCATGGACCCTAATGACAGATTATGTAACCCATAAGAATATGATAGCGTTGTTAGAGCGGAAATACCAAAATTTGAAGAAGAACCACAATTACATGCCGCAGTGTTAAAACACATGATTCATGGATCGTGCGGTAGACTGAATCCAAGATCATCATGTATGAAGGATGGCCAATGTAAGAAGAGGTTCCCAAAAGAGTTCATCCAATAGACACGACAAGGTATTGACTCATATCCACGGTATAGAAGATGGAATGATGGTCCAGTAACTTTGAATAGACATATATCTATAGATAATAGATGGGTGGTCCCTTATAACCCATGGTTGATGTTAAAGTATGACTGTCATATAAATGTTGAAGTGTGCAGTAGTATCAAGTACATGTATAAATATGTCTATAAAGGTCCTGATCGAGTTGCCATGGAAGTTCATATGGATGAGGTCAAGCAGTATATTGATGCAAGATGGATTTGTGCTCCAGAGGAGTTATGGAGAATATTTTCATTCGCCATGTACCGAATGTATCCAAGTGTTGAAAGATTACAAATCCACCTGCCAAATCACCATCAAGTGCCCTACCGTACAAATCAAAGAATCGACGATGTACTAAATGATGGGCGTAACTCCATAACAATGCTCACACAATTCTTTGCCCTGAACCAGAGAGATCCACAAGCAAGGTGTTATCTATACAGGGAGATTCCAGAACACTATTTATGGAAAAAAGGAAATAAAGAATGGGTCAGACGAAGAATACAAAGGAAAGTTATTGGACGAATCTATACAGTGTCACCTTCAGACAGGGAAATTCTATTTTCGTGTATTATTATCTCATATAAGAGGACCAACCAGTTGGGATTACTTGCTCACAGTAAACAACACATGCTACACCACATTCCAAAAAGCAGCCGAGCAATGGGGCTTTTTAGAACAAGACAACAGTATTTGCGAATGCTTACTTGAAGCATCAAGTCTACGAATGCCGTATGGTTTACGGAGATTGTTTTCTACTATATTAGTATTTTGTGAACCAACTGATGTAAGAAGCCTGTGGGATGAGTTTTACACCCACATGGTAGAGGACTATCCTTCAACATCTACTGTGAATGGGCCATCATTGACTAACATGATATTAAGGGATTTGAATGACCTATTACTTCAACATGAAAAACAAATCACAGATTATGATTTGCCTGAATTATCATTGGAGACCGCTGAAGGTAATCCTGTTCCAAGAGTTATACAGGAAAAACTATCGGTCCAAGTTCCTATTGAAGATTTGAGTTTCGTTGAGAAGTTGAATGATGACCAATTGTTTGCTTACAATACCATTATGGATGTTATCCAACGTAAGCAAAGTCGGGTTTTCTTTGTGGATGGGCCAGGAGGAACGGGTAAGACATTCATTTATCGCACATTAATTGGAAAATTAAGACATTTGAGTCAAATTGTCTTAGCGACAGCCTCATCTGGTATAGCAGCTACATTATTACCCAGTGGTAGGACGACACATTCCCGATTTAAGATACCCATCAATACAAAAGAAAGGTCCTTTTTCTCAATAAGTAAACAATCTGATCTCGCGAAGCTAATAAGAGAAACAACGGCAGTCATTTGGGACGAGGCACCCATGACAAGTAGATATGCTATAGAAGAATTAGACCGCACCTTGAAGGATATTCTTGACTGTGATGCTCCATTCGGGGGAAAAGTGATGATTATGGGAGGGGATTTCCGTCAAGTACTTCCTGTTGTTCCAAAAGGGACTAAGGCACAGACGATTTCAGCATGTATCATTAAATCTCATCTATGGGCTAATACAAAGGTATTGCATCTACGCAAAAACATTGCGTGCATTACAAGATCGAGATTTTGCCGACTATCTTATACGGATAGGAGATGGTGTTGAACCTACAAAGGATAATGATATGGTGAGGGTACCCCAACAAATTGCCATTCCATGGGAAGGAGAAAGTTCGATACGTATACTTATATAACAAACATTCCCCAAATTAGAAGATCATGGTTGGGATGCATCTTATATGGTGGAAAGAGCGATACTAACACCAAAAAATGAGGATGTCCAGAAACTAAATGACATTATTATCGAACAGTTCCCAGGTGAAAAGCACAGTTTGTTGTCTATTGATGAGGTCGAAGGGGACACAAGAAACTTATATCAACAGGAATACTTAAATTCCATTGCTCCAGGTGGTTTGCCACCGCATATTCTGAAGGTAAAAAAAGGAGCACTGCTGATGTTGTTACAAAACATTGACCCTAAATCTGGCCTCTGTAATGGTTCACGATTACTATGTAGGGGGTGTATTTATGAATCTGTTGGATGTAGAAATCATCACAGGAAACCATGCTGGAAGGAGTGCTTTCTTGCCCAGGATTAAACTAAAGACAACTGAGAGCGCGAGACTTCCCTTTGTGCTTATTAGGAAGCAGTTTCCTGTTAAACTGAATTTTGCAATAACTATAAATAAGGCACAGGGACAAACTATTCCCAATGTTGGGATTTATCTTCCACGACATGTGTTCAGCCATGGTCAATTATATGTGGCATTATCAAGAGGCGTATCTCAAAATGACACAAAAATCTTGATAAAAGAAGGAAAAATTGAAGGGGAAGATGGGAACTTCACCAGAAATGTTGTCTTCAAGGATATTTTGTTATCTCAGACTCTGGTATTGTGTTTTTAAATTTATTAAATCGTCTATACAAATAATGCATTACACTAATATTACCCAAAACAACCAAAAATCATCTTATAAATTTAAAATGTACAGTTGAACTAGATTTCAAGGAGAGCTACCGTTTATTGCAAGAGATGATGACAAATATTTCGGGCATGTGCTGTGACAAGCAGGTAGGTTCACGTGAACAACTTTTATTTAAACATTTTTCCATATCAATCTATTAACAATTCGACTAAAAAATGATAGGATCACGACTTTCAAAAACTATGGAAAATATTGAAGGCTTAGCGATCAATTGCATCTTTATGCCCAGTTGACAACAAGGTGAATTATAAAATTATATTAGAATACTTCATATTATGTCGTTGTATAAAAAACCGATATTCTAATCTTTTGATAATCAGGTACATCATCTAAAGATATACTCTTTTGGGTGGGGTTCCACAGTAACAATAGATAAGACTCAGCTATGGAACATGGTAAAAAGAGAATTGTAGGCCCAAAGGTTAGAAAGGTAATGTATTATGTATTGTATTCGATATGATAATATACATATTTACTATATAATAAGTTTTATTATTTCCACAATTTATTAAAATACTATCTTTTTTTTAAATTATTAGGAAACTTGAAGCTATATTATCAAGCAAAAGAAGTCGTGATAGCTCAATACATTTGAAACAAAAAATGGTCTTACTTGCGGATGTAATATGTTCTTTTAATAATACATTATATTTGTTATGAATGATTCTGATAATGAATGTTCCAAATTTTAGTCTTACATTTTTTATTTAATTTGTAGTTTATTAAACAAAAAAACATTAAAGATGATAAAAAGTATGAAGATTTTTTGAGAATCGTGACAAGGGAAGCGACTATTAGAAGTAAATTATGTTTTTTTTTTAAATTTTATATGCTTTGTTACTTTTTATCTGACAAAAATTAACATTATAAATTTATTTTGTTTGTAATGCAAGATATGCAAAAAGCTACTGAAAATCGATCCATACTAAATCTCCTTATAAATCTAAATGCTGAGATGTCGAGGTCAAATAATAGTCGCTTACTAAATTATATTTGGTACCTTGGATTTGTTTTTTATTAGAATATGTATCTTATTTATTTTTACATTTATTCGTAACATGATATTATTAACGCAGTGATGTATATAATGTGTGTTTCCATTATTATGTCACATTGTAAAGTTGGATAAATATATACAATAAAGACGAGTAAAAGCATTAGAAATGCGGCCAGACAGGCACGTGAGTGCCTGTCATGCCGCTAGCATAGATAATGAGATAGAAAAAATAATAACAAGTATATATATATATATATATGATCTTCGACACCAAAATTGTGTTCACTTATCATTATTCAAAATATATATACTCCCTCCGATCCATATTATAAGCAAAAAATTAATGCAACACACATTAAGGTGGTTAGTTAATTCCATTTAATTTGGTTAAAAAATTATGTTTTTACCTAAATTATCCTTTGTGATAATGAGAAGTTGCTTGTGTTGTAGAGAATAAAAGGAGTCATTGAAAAAAAAATTTATCAAATAAATAATATTTTAGGAATAATGTCATTATATTAGTCATTCAAACACAAAAGTTTCTTATCTTTTTTATCAAAAGATTTGTGAATTTTTTGTTATAATATGGATTGGAAGGAGTAGAAAATTTTGTAACATGTATAATATTACATAATTTTCCAGCGTAACACTATATATATACTAACTAAAGTTTCATTTTTCTTAAATAATCAATAAATTATATAATCACTCTATATTAAATACATTAATATTCTTAAGTTTGTTTACATTATAAACCAACGAGAGAGACACAAATAAAACACCATATCCGTTTATTAATCGACAAATTATACAAATAAATACTTAATCTTCTTTAACGAAAAAATTAAAAACTTAATCCATTTTTTACATAAATCATTTACTCATCTATTAAACTCAATTAATAAATATAAATTAGATTTCTTTAACCCCATGAATCAAGAACTTCTAAATCTAACACGGTCAAATTTAAAATCATCTACCAGATAATAAATCAAATAACAAAACGGTTTCGGTTCAAAACTAGTTTATTACAAGAGAACTAAATATATCTGCCCTGCTTTTTGAAAAATTTCCACAGCCGGGAGTCGAACATGGAAATTCACACTGAATTTACCAGTGCTACTGCGGATCTCGTGTTAGTTGATCCCAAGTGTTTATATTTATAGTAGTCTTGCAGGGTTGATGGTAAGTTGCTAATGACAGATTTTATATTTGCTATGTTAAAATAATAAAAAGATATAAAAATCAAAAAATAAATTCCGCAGCCGGGAGTCGAACCCGGAAATTCTGCTATTGAATTTTCCAATGTGCTACTGCGGACCTTGTGTCAGTGGTACACAAAGTATATTACTTAAATAAGAAGTTGATACTTGCAAGGACAATCTCTATATTTATTAATTGGGCGTTGTCTTCAATACTCAACATGGAAGTGGAGTTCCCATCCTCCCTCTAGTGTGACCCTCTCCAGCCGATTATCCGGTTTTGGGATTTAAACTTTTTTTTCAGTCAAAAAAATTTTTTTTTTAGAAGCTTTGCTCTACAGTAAATCCCCCGGTAAGAATTAAAAGAAAGTTACTTGTAATTCAGAAGGAATACTGCTACAAAAAAAAATTATACTATAAGTATAGGGAGTAACGATGACATTAATGTTAAAGTATCTATTTAAAACAACAAGAGAAAATAAAAAAATCCCCTAATAACACGTAGCAAATAATATCACAAGAGTCATAAAAAAATAATAGTAATAATAATTTACACTAATAAATATTCATCAATTATTACAGTAGTAAAAAAATTTACCTTGTAAGTTTCTTTTTGACTTGGAAGGCGTCAGTCTGACTGGCGCCTTTGACCCGTCAGAGTGAAAAAAAATAAAATATGCCACGTGTCCAAAAGGACCTCCCATTGGTAAATAGTTTCAGAACAACCATAAACTGGTAAATAGTTTCTAAAAGGAACCCAGTTTGGTCAAAAAGCTGATTTAATCAAATGTGGTTTGTTCCGGTACTGATTGTTAGGTAACGTAAAAACCTATCGTATTTTTATTCGTAAAATTTCACCTGAAAATTCATATAAAAATAAATAATTTATAAAATCATAAAAATAAATATAACTGGGTTAGAAAATAAAATTTTGAATTTTCAAAATTTTAAAATTATTTTTGGGTCAGTAGAGCTTAACTGTACATTTCTAATATAAAATAAATAAAAATTGACTTAATTTGATCTATCAAAATAATTCATCACCATTTATGAATTTGGTCAAATTTAGCCTCCACCGTTCAACTCAAACTAATTAAAAAATAATATAACCTGTTACACAGGTTCCAAGTGAATGATCTCTACCGTTTCTTTTTTATAATATTATATTGAAGGTTTATAATAATGGAGGATCCATCCTCCAAAACTAGCAGGGAGGATGTTAGTCTCGCCCAGGAAATTTTTATAAATTTGTGTCCCTGTACATTGTTTCGTATCCCGAGAAGTTTTTCCGGTTTAGGATATTATAAAAGGAAAATGCTGAAAAATATGAAAGATTATTTACGAATTAATGAATTAGTTATTCTTTTGCCTAATTGCTTATATAATATGGAGTGAGATTTCAGATGGAAAGGATTCAGATCCATTTTTACTTTGCTTAATAAAATCACTTATATGTAACCTTTTTTCATTAGACTTATAAGTAAGTAACGTTGTATTTGGAAGCAACTTGCTCCTATAAGGAGGAGGATCTGGAAACCCGGGTTCGAATCCTTGTGAAGTGACTCCTATTCGGAGATTAAGAATCAAGGGATAAAATCATGCTCAATCAATTGAATCAAAGATTAGTCCCATAGCGGGCTCGAATGATGAATCCACTCGACCTAAATGATTAATTAGTGTGGATTCCGAAAAAGAAAAAAAACGTTGTATTTAGTAAATTAAACAAAACAACCTCTCCCTTTAGATTCAATCTCTTTTGAACTACAAAAGATAACATGGAGAAAACAAAAGGCAAAAGTCAAACTTTATAATTTAAAGATAAATCAAAATTATGTAATAGCATAGCTTTGAAAGTTACAAACTCTGACATTTAAAAAAAAAATTGATGTTAAGAGTTCTGAGAGAGTTCTAATATCATGTGTGATTCCACGAGATTTATATCCCAATTAGAACATCAAAATTATTAATTTAAATTGTGTATCTTCTGAAGACATAGAGTGATCTCAACAATTTCTATACATACACACAGGCGTATTTGTTTGGAATAGAGTCTTTTAATTGACCTTTTTCTCATTCTAACCGTCACAGCGATGGAGCAATGAAACATTCACTACTAGAAATAATGTAATATACGGGAACGTTTTACGTTAGTTAATCAAAAGCTAGACATTAAAAAGGAGGCGGTGATAATTTTGTAAATATCAGACTTCATTAATTCAATTTTAATGCCAGTTGTTGTAAAAGTTAAGGGAATAAACAACGACGTTAAAAGTGAATCTTAACGCGTGTTATGAATTCCTTAACTTTTAACGTCTGTTCTTTCAACAACAGACGTTAAATGTTATTTTAATAAATTTTTTTAGCTAGTATATGTACCATTCCGCATTGCCTTCCTCAAAGTTTTAGTTTCACTTGCTTTTATGTTTTGTGTTTCTGTTTTGAAAACTAAAATATATGTGCGAAGTAAAAATGCTATAAGTTGAATCAATAACCTAAACCGGATCTCATTCATGAAGTGTATCAATAATACAATTACAAGATACATTCAAAATTTTAAAATCTTATAAAAAGTTACATTGAAGGGGTTTAAAATCCTAAACATTTGTTGAGGCTTCGTTCCCTTCACGGGCGAGCAAGAGAGGAGAGTCGAGCGACTGAGTTTTCCAGAGCGACTGAGCAAGGGTGCACTCGATCTGTTTCAGCAATGGTCTTGGAACAGTCACTTGCTTCCAAAGCTGAGGTTTTGGAACTGTAGCTGCCGATTCTCCTGAAGGATGATAAGGTGAGCAACTCACATATGTGATTTACACAACCTTATCACCCATGTTATGTGATTTACACAACCTCAGAAGTTGTTTGACCATTAAGACAAAGATCTTTGAGTCTAGGAATAGGAAGAAAGAGTGATGAAGTTAATCTCCATGGCAGAGCCATATTGTGAAGCAAAAAAATAAAAGGAAGGAAGGAAGCTATTTATAGGAGCAAGGGATGAAGTTACTAGGCGTCGTAAGTTGCTAAAAAATTAAGTTGATCATTAAGAGCATTAGGTTCCAAGGCGAATTGGGAGTTGGCAGTCATATATTATAAACGTGTAGAATGAATATTGATTTTAACACTTTTAACAAACAACTGACGTTAAATTTTTTGCAGAAACTTATACACTTTTAACGTCAGTTTTCTTCATCAACTGACGTTAAAAGTGTTTTTAAATAAAAAATATTTATTTTGAACGTCAGTTGTTTAATATAACTGACGTAAAATGTTGTTTTATATTGGGTTTTTTATTATAACGTTTACACCCGCGCGCCTTCTGCACTTCGCTCTGTACGTCTCTGTTCTTCTCTTTCACGCTCACTCTCACTCTCAACTCTCACTCTCACTCTCACTCTCACTCTGCCCTGATCGCGAGCTCATCTCCACCGCAACCACCACGAGGGCTTCTTCCCCACCACCGTGAGGTACACTCTTAACCCTAACTCTGTCTTTCCCGCTCATTCTTTGCAATAACTTGATATCTCTCTTTCCCCTTCCCGCACACTAACTCTCCTTGTCCCTCTGCTCTCAGTAACCACATTGAACGTTGGCCACCACGCGAGCACCTATTTCCGGTGAGTCTTTAGGGCACATTTTTTATGTTTGGTTTTGAGTGTATGGTGAAACTGTAGTATATGTAGTTGAAACTTGAAACTTGAAACTGTGAGTTTGAGTTGTTTGGAATGTCTCTATTTATGGTCGTGGGTTTTGTGTTTTCTCTTGTTTTTCTTCTGCTATCATGACCTATTTCAAAATGGGAAGAAATTTAGAGTTGCTTGTAGCATGTGACATCAACAATATATTGCTCATTGGAATTCTGTTTTGTTAATTTCTCTTCATCTGCTTATTTCTTTTGTCTTCAGAAACCTGAAAATGGTGTAAATTTGAAATAATTTTTAAACGCCTTGGATATATGTTTTGTATATCTACAGAACCTATCTAGTTATGGATCGTAGTTGGATGGTTTGTAAGCGCACTAGTGCTGAGTATTTGAAGGGGGTGGAAGAATTTATAGAATTTGCTCAAAGGAATGTTCCTAATAGTAATGGAATGTCTTGTTGTCCTTGTGTCAAGTGTTTGAATACGAGGAAATGTACGGTGAAGGATATACGTACTCATTTGATTTGTGAAGGGATTTGCTTGAGTTATACAAGATGGATATGGCATGGTGATGTGTTGTTGAGTAGTACGACAAGTGTCTCCCAAAGTGAGGATGTTGACGTAGATATGGAGGATGATCGAGTAGAGGACATGATCCATGATATTGGACAAGAATCTTTTCATCGAGCTCATGTGTATGATAGGTTGTGCAGTGATGCGGATAAGTCTTTATATCCAGGGTGTACTACTCATACACGGTTGTCGGCGGTGCTAAAATTGGTTTGTGTGAAGGCGATAAATGGTTGGACCGATAAAAGCTTCACGGAATTGCTCGAAGTGTTGAAAGACTTGCTTCCGGAGGACAACACATTGCCTGAACGTAACTATGAGGCAAAGAAGGTATTGTGTCCGATGGGCATGGAGTATAAGAAGATACACGCATGCCCCAATGATTGCATATTGTACACCGGTGTTCATGAAGACAATCACGATTGCCCCAAATGTGGGTTACCACGATACAAAGTGAAGGGTGATGATGATGATGATGATCTTGAAGATGTGAGAAAAACGGGTCCTCCTGCGAAGGTGTTGTGGTATCTTCCAATAATTCCAAGGTTCAAGCGATTGTTTGCCAATGCGAAAGATGCGAAGAATCTTAGATGGCATAATGATGAGAGGAAACGTGATGGAAAGGTTCGTCATCCTGCTGATTCTATGCAATGGAAGAATATTGATACTATGTTTACGGATTTCGCCAATGAGCCAAGAAACCTAAGGCTTGGACTTGCTACGGATGGAATGAATCCTTATGGTAACATGAGTAGTATTCATAGTTCATGGCCTATTCTGTTGATAATTTACAACCTGCCCCCTTGGTTGTGCATGAAGCGCAAATACATGATGTTGTCTATGATGATTTCGGGCCCAAAGCAACCGGGAAATGACTTAGATGTTTATCTAAGTCCCTTGATTGAAGACTTGAAAACGCTATGGGTGGAAGGTGTTGATGTAGTTGAAAGGTATTCTCATGAGACTTTCAAGCTTCGTGCCATGTTATTTTGCACCATCAACGACTTTCCAGCATACGGTAACTTGTCCGGGTACAGTGTCAGGGGGCATAAAGCATGCCGTATATGTGAAGAAGGCACATGCTACACTCAGTTGCATCATGGAAAGAAGACGGTTTACCTTGGGCATCAGAGATTTCTTAGACGTGATCACCCATATCGTAAGATGAAAAAAGCTTTTAATGGATGCCAAGAGACAGAAGAAGCTCCGACGGCCTTAATTGGAGAGTGGGTTTATCAGAGGGTAAAGGGCATCGATGTTATATTCGGCAAGTCCAAAAAGAAAGGTAAAGCTGCTGAGAAAAACATATGGAATAAGAGGTCGATATTCTTTGATCTTCCATACTGGCGCAAGCTTGATGTCGATTAATCGCATTGATGTGATGCATGTGGAGAAAAATGTGTGTGATAGTGTGATCGGGACGCTTCTCAACATTCAGGGCAAGACAAAGGATGGTGTCAATGCTCGTCTCGACCTCGTTACTATGAGTATACGAGAGCAGTTAGCTCCAGTTGTTGAGGATGGTAAGCGGACTTATTTGCCGCCAGCATGTCATACTTTGTCAAAAAAAGAGAGACAAAGTTTCTGCGGGTGTCTTCAGGGCATCAAAGTTCCACATGGTTACTCTTCAAATATGAAGAGGCTTGTCTCTAGTGATCTTAAATTGGTTGGCTTAAAGTCTCATGATTGTCACATCTTGATGCAACAACTTCTGCCCATTGCTATTCGTGGTATTGCTCCAAAAAATGTGAGACATGCCATTACTCGGTTGTGATCATTCTTCAATTCTATATGTAGCAAAGTCGTTGACCCCCGTATGTTGGATGACTTGGAAGTTGAGGCTGCTACAATCTTGTGCCAATTGGAGATGTATTTTCCTCCTTCCTTTTTCGACATAATGGTTCACTTAATTGTTCATTTGGTGAGGGAGATTAGATTATGTGGGCCGGTTTTTCTGAGATGGATGTACCCAGTTGAGCGCTTCATGAAGATCTTGAAAGGGTACGTGAAGAATCATCATCGTCCGGAAGCATCTATTGTTCAAAGGTATGTTGCAGAAGAAGCTATTGAGTTTTGTTCGGACTACCTTCATAACACGAATCCTATAGGGGTTCCTAAGGCTCGACATGATTAGATCAGATGTCAAGGTAAGGGTACACATGGCTTAAGAATTAATAGCAAGGGTCGGGAGGAAGTGCTTCAAGCACATTTGTATGTATTGAACAACATCGATTGTGTTCAGTGTTTCTTATTTGAACATAAAAGAAAAGTCAATCAAGAAAACCCTCGAATGAGCGAAAGGTGGTTGTTGAACAAGCATAACAAGACTTTCTTACCATGGTTCAAGGAAGAAATGTTGAAGGATGGTAGTACTGCTTCTGATGACGTAAGATGGCTAGCACGTGGGCCTAGCTTCAACGTCATATGTTGGAGCGGATACGACATAAATAACTTTTCCTTTTATACAAAGGAACAAGATAACAAGAGTACCATGCAAAATAGTGGGGTTATGATCGTGGCCGAAGCAATGCACTTCTCTAGTGCAAAGGACACAAAACCCCTTAAAGCACCGAGACCTTACTTTGGATATATTGAAGATATTTGGGTGCTCGATTACACTAAGCTTACGGTGCCGGTTTTTAAATGTAAGTGGGTTAATAGTAACGGTGGTGTACAAACCGACTAATTGGGGTTCACATTGGTAGACCTCAACAAGTTAGGTCATATAAATGAGCCTTTCATAATGGCTTCCCAAGCAAAACAAGTGTTCTACATCACTGATCCTTCTAACAAAAGGTTGTCCGTCATGTATAATGGTAGTGATGAAAATCAAGATTCAAATCTTGATATTCTTGAGACTCCTTATTTTTCAACAAACATGCCTACTATAATCGAGGAGACACAGGTGGACGATGTACATGCCACTCGTGATGATCATCACGAAGGGATATTGATATAGGTTGTTTAAACTTAGTATACATTTATTTTTATTTATACTTCTGTATTTATTTTGAGTTATAACCTATGTTAATAAATATATATATTGTTTCTGAACAGGCATACATATGGATCAGTCGGATAACCCACATGCACGGGAGGACACCGTGGGGCCTACGCAGGACCCGATCGCGCCTACGCCTGATTCTAGTGTAAGTTTACATGTTATATACTATCTTTAGTCCTTCTTTTTAATGTAAGTTTATAATGTTACAACCCTCTATTTTGTTGGTAAGGCGGTAGTTTTGTTTTTAGACATTAGAGACTAAAATTTATATATATATATATACTTGTAGATATATAGTTATGTTTTTCCTATACATGAGTTTTGGTTTTAAGTCCCCCCATTGTTCCTTTGTATATTTCTTTTCTTGTTGTTAATATTGAAATTTATGGGTAGTGTTTGCAATTCTGTAATGTGTGTGATATTCTGTGTTACTGGGATATTTACTGAATGCAGGGATAGCTTAGGGGAGTGATATTTTAAAACAGAATTTTAAAAAAAATCTATTAACGTCAGTTGTATCAAAATATTGACGTTGATAGTATTTTATAAAATATACAATACACTATTAACGTCAGTTGTATTAGGAAACTGACGTTAAAAATAAAACCTTTAACGTCAGTTCTTTAACACAACTGACGTTAGTTTGAACAATATTAACGTCAGTTGTGTTAAAGAACCGACGTTAATAGTTTTATATTTAACGTCGGTTGTTTAAACAACTGGCGTTAAAATATTAACTATTAACGTCAGTTGTATTTACGTCAAATAATATTCTGACGTATAAAATCAATTTTAACTGACGTAAAAAGCACTTATTGCACTAGTGATTAGGACTTAAGTGAGGATGTTGTCTTATTCTCAATGAAACAGTTGTAAATTAATGTTTAATCATCATGAAAATTTGATCTATTGTACTCTGCTAGTCCATCATAATCCAGCGCATACTAAGCAGTCGGCACATTGGATTGATGTTGAAGCCCAACAAATAACCCCATGGATGTCGAAGGCGTCCTTGGGGTGATCTCGTAGTTCTTACTGGGTGGAGACGATGGGTTGGTCCATGGATTTTATTTCCTTTTGCCGCATTTCGGAAATGGTAAGATCTTTGACGCAAGAACTCAAGAAGAGGGGTTAATCGGTATCATCTTGACTTCTTAACTGTTAGCAAATTGGTTGACGTTCAATCCCAACAAATAATAAATAACAAAAATGATGACTTCTTTAACTTATAATGGATCACATAATCATATGGGTATCCACATAAAATACCAAACTATCCATTCAACCCGTTTGTGCAAACAAACAACAGTTTGTGCACACAAGCCTACAAAACAACAGAACGCCTGAAACAATAACTCACATGTACCTAATTATTTCAGAAATTTATAACCTGAAGCTTGAGATAAATTTCATTATAGGAGCCATAGCCAAGAAACCATATGTCACCTTTTAAGTAGAAGCATTTGAGATCCCAATGATGATAGGGGGAGCCATGACTTTGACCAGTAAAAAAGGGAACCAAAAAGCAAACAACAAAGTAAGAAAAAAGAGACCTTAATATATAATTTGCTTTTGCTTGTGCACCAATTTATTTGCTTGCCTTAATGATGGCCTTATATATGTACTCAATGAATTTGCTTCTTGTCAGTCAAAGCCTCAAATATACTTAACACCGTCAGAAAATGATCACTTGGCTCCCTTTCTCAACTGTCTCGTGTCCCTCATCATGATGAAGGTTTTTGTCCTAGCCTTGATAATGCCATAATTAAGTTTTGTGAGTGTTATACAGATAATCTACATAACATGCAAGTGATGAAGACTTGAAAGGAAAACACAATTGCATGATGGCATTTAGGGTGTTTAACATGCTATAGACATTTTTTTTATTATTAATTTGCAATATATCTAGAAGGATGCATCCTCCTTGCAGTGTTGCCACAACACAAGCTAGCACAATATCACAATCATGCAAACCATACAAACTGAAATTGCAAAAGGACTAGTTATATTTTTTTTTCCCGGTTATATTCCAAAAAGAATAAAGTTAATTACACAACACAAGTTCAAATGCACACATATAATAACTTGATAAGCCTCCATTTGGGTTTAACTGGTCAAGTGGTCGCACCTGCTGTCTAATATTAAAGTCAAAAAGAATTTATGTAATAAAATAAGGAGAATTTCAAAAAAAAAATCTCCTTTTTTCTGTCCCTCTGTTATTCTGTTGATGAGATTCGAAAATTTGAAATCTTTTTAAATTATATAATGCTTAATAATTGCCATCCTATTTAACAGAAAAAAAAAATTATACCGAGAATATTAAGCCTTAAATCATTTTGTCACCATGCTAGTATCAGCACCGTCCTAGTAACTATAGGTAGGAAATATAATACGCCTACCCACCATTATTACATTTGAAAAATCCTATAAATATAGCTAACCTTGTACTGTCACCCCCACCACAAATTAGTTCAAGGGTCTCTCATAAGGCATAAAGGTAGAAGATCCAGATTCAAATCCTAGCTAAAGAATCTAGCTTAAGACTATGGCGGCCCGATGCACGACCCTCCTAAAATAAATGTACGCAGTCTTATCCCCGTAAACCTAGTGACCGTTTTCAGTTGCTATGTGTGTTGTGTTATGGGAAAGGGCGGGAGGAGGGGAGGGGGATTGAGCTGCCCTGCTAGTTCATTAGTTCCCCATTTTTCCATAGGGTGATTACAGGAATTCATGCTAAGGTCCAAGTGAAAATATTTGTTATAAAAATCGTGGCATCACATTATAATAAAATTAAAGGCATATGTGAAGGAAAAGCACATAATCTACAAAGTAGATTTTTCAATATATTATGCCAAGTTTTTCATGTCATAAAGCTAAGGGGCCTTCCACGAGAGGGCAAAAAGAAATTAAAAATTGGCCACAACCAAAAGTCGTGAGCTTTTTCACTTGTGTAAAGTGAATGGAGACAACATCATTCTCTATAAGAAAAAGATTCATGTATATTATTGTCGACATTTTCATGGCTCATTTGTCAAAACCCACCTGTTTGACCAAATAAGTTTTTTTTCACTGAGCAGGCTTGAATCCCAACAGAGAAGCCATATGTTTGTTTTATAAATATACAGTGATCATGTCAGTTAGGAATTAAACAATTTGCTGCAATAAGACTAACCACTGAGACAGACGCACCAACAACAAAAGGGATAGTTTATGAAATTGCAAAAGCCAAAATTCAGATTAGTAGAACGTACTTGATCTCTGCCATCCAAATTTCAATGCACGTTCCTATTTTTGTTCAAGAGTGCATCATATGTCCAATACCCAGTCAAAGATAGAAGGCTAATTATAAGAACAACAAAAGTATTGTTAACTAATATATATGTTATAATCACAATCTGACATAATAATACAATTAACTTTTTCTTTTAGTTTGAGTGATTACCTTCTTTTTAACCACAAGACTATGTAAGTGTACGTAATTTTGTGCAGATTTATGATTATATATATAAGTTTAAAAAGAATAATTTACCAGGAGCCATAAGGTCACGTGGTTTGAGACCCGCAACAAAAGTGCTGAGAACTATAAGAGATAAGGTTATTATCGTTACTAATATAACAATCTAATATCTAATATTTGCTTATAAAAAAAAAAGTTTACAGATATGATTTATTTGATCACCCGACATTAGATAGATATATGTATACAAAATTGATAAAAAATAAGTGAGAGATGAAAAGAAATACATATGATATCACATACGGTATCTAAAATTTATGTTCAAATAACAACTCTCTTCATTACTATTCAAGAACTCTCTCTCTCATGCAGTAAATATTTGTATGCATCATAAATGAACACAGAGCAGCATCACCTGAGTTCCAACAGAAGCAGCAAAGGCCCCTCCCCCCCCCCTCTCTCTCTCTGGTCCATAGTTGTTTCCCAAGTAAAAAGGGGCTCTGAAATCGGCATCCAAACAAACTTCACCATATTTATTTGCATTAAGGCACCGAAACCTATGCATATTGACTCACACCTTTTATTGACTATGCTCATTTTCAGAGCTCAGACTTCAAGGTTACACACTCCATCCAATTTTAAAACACACAATCCACATACAAGTTTGCCAAAAAACACTGTTCAACTAAAAGGAAGCAAAAAGTTCACTACATCAGATCCTTAGTATCCTTCCTTCAAAGTACCACTTTCTTCCTCTAAGCTTTATTTTTTCTGTGTATTTTAGTGACACCCTTTTGAACCAGATTTGTTTTGGTCTTTATGGGGTTTTGAGCCAATATTAAAAGTTTTTCCATGCATGATCTGTGCCTTGAGAACATGAGGTTGATGAGTCTGGCTTGTTTCTCTCTCATACTATTGTTGGTTCTGTTCATGTTCAAAATCTCCTTTGCTGCTGCTGCTGCTGATGGGTCTACAAAATTCCAAAGCTTTAGAAGTGGGACTATGTCAAAGCTTAGTCCTTTTCAAGCTAAAGGAGGTTCAAGAAAGAATACAGATGAAGATAGAAGTGAAGCAGATCTTGGTGATGAAAAAAGGAGAATCTACACTGGTCCTAATCCTTTACATAACTGATAAGTGGACATTTATAAAGAGCTTCAAATAAATTTTTTTTTTCAATATCTCTTTGTATATATTTTTATTTTTAAGTATTTTTATCACTTCTTTATATGTTCTTTCTCCTCAGTCCCCTTGCTTTCTTTTGAGAGTTTGTGACTGATTTTTGATTGATCAGTTTCTTCTGGTGTGTTGCCTTTAAGAATGTTGATTTATGTTAGAAAGGAATTTTGATTTTTACTTTTGAGAAGTTGCTTTAGGCTAATGGTTTCTATAATTGTTTGTATTTTGTAATAACTGGAAAGATGTGAGTGAGGACCAGAAGAGGAGAGATGTATGTATGTATGTATCATGTATCATTTGGCTGCCATTGGTGTAGTCACTGTTTAACATAACTCTTTTGTTAAGGGTTGCTAGTTTTTTTATTTTTAGTTTAGTGATGTCTACATGTTTTTTTTTTTAATATACGGTTGATTTTTTGTTCAATTTATATGGTTAATTTATATATATTGTTAATATGACATAGTTATTGAGTCCAAATAGGTAAGAAATTAGGGGATCCTCATTTTTGTGGGTCAATTTGGGTTTGGACTTCGGTGGAACTCAGCTGAACAAAGACTTGTCAAAAAAGAGATAAATGAAGTTCAGACAATTTTCAAAGAAAGCATTCGTTAACGGCACTCAGACAAGAATTTTCCATGCATGTGCTGTTACTTTAGCATTTGGTCGATCACATTCACAAAATAAATATTTTGTTAGCAGTTTTAGTACGTGGATTTTAACATTTACTAAGATTATCAAATATGATAACTAAATTTAATTGGAATTTACTATTCATGTAAAGATTTTTTACGATGCCGATCAATCATAAATTTAAAATATCATATCATTAAACTGAATTCAGTGACAAATTATGTGGATGAATATTATATATATTATATTATATATTATATATTATATATATTTATTTTTTTTTTTTTAAATTGTAAAAAATTTTTGTTAAATTTTAAAAATAAGGAAGGTCAAATTCTATAAACTAAAATCCCGCTACTAAGAATCGGACCGCACATTGGGAATTGAGGAAAGAAGCTTAACCGCTGTGCTGTTGTAAGCTTTAGAGATTTATACTGCAAGCAAAATATATATAATATGATATTAAGAACATAATATGTATATATATCACGAAAGGAAAAACAAAATTCTTGGGGGGAACCAAGGCTCCTCTTAGTCCTAAAGAAGATCTGCCCTGACTATATTAAAAATCATATATATAATGATTTGTGATCGATTTATATAAAAACTATACACCAACAATTATGAAAGTTGAACTGATAATAATTTGCCATTAAGGTGGCATTTGGTAGAACTTATTTAAGCTCCTTTTGACTTATCTGATGAGATAAGCTCTTATGTAGTGTGTTTGACAGAGCTTATAAAAATAATTTATGTCATCCCATAAGGAGTTTTTGACTTATTTTCATAAGTCACTGGGAGAAGCTTATGGAATTATCATAAGAGCTTATGCACTAAACACCCTCTCCATGTTTTTCACTATTCGAATCCTCTCATGCCCCTTTCTTTCTTTTTCTTTCTTTAAGTGCTTATAGCATAAGCTCTCATGCGATAAGAACTTATATGATAAACTCTTAATTAAGTTGTTTACCCAAACGCATCGTGAATAACAAACAATGTACTAGAATTAGTAGGTGAATATTTACAAGGATATAGGAAAACACTTATTAAAAAAAGTTTAAATAAGTTTTTGATCCTTACAAAATTCACGAATTTTGGTTTTACTCCATGTAAAAACTTTACTTATGATTTTGTCCCAGTAATCTCAAACATTTTGTAAATAGTCCCTATCGTCCGTTATCTAGTACTCAGGAGTATCAAAGTAATTTCATTTTATTGTCTGACTAACTATAAAATTTGCCAGAAAATAAAAACAAACCCATACATTAGAGACCACATGGTTAAAATTGCTAAATTAACCATTCATTTTGTATGATATCAAGTACTAAGGGGTACCGAGGTAATTTTTTGTTTTTGTCCAATTTGCTCCAAATTTTGGCTAGAAAATAGAAAGAAAAAAACATACATTAGGACTACATGGTTAAAATTGACAAATTTTTTCATCCGGTATAATTTCTAGTACTCAGGGGTAACAGTAGAGATTATTTACAAAATTTTTGAAATTATAGGGACGAAATCCTAAGAAGTTTTTTTATAAGGACTAAAATCAAAATCAGTGAACTTTGTAGATACTAAAAACTTATTTAAATCCTTCTGATGAATCTTTCTTCTAATCCTTCTCATTAACACCTTGCATAATACTACTTACACCTTCCAATTTTTTTAATATTTCTTTTCCAAAAATGTTTTTTTCATCTCGTTAGTATGTTCGTGTTGATGCTTTTTGGAAATTATTTTTTGGAAACCTTTCTAAAATAAAATTCTGGACATTCAAAATTTTATTTCAAAATAAAAAAAAATCATTGTCCAAAAACTTATTTTCGAGAATATTTCGTAATTTAAAATCCGAAAACTGAATTTTATGTCTGGAAAATAAAATCCAGAAACATTCTGAAAAAACAAATCCAATGTTACCCGAACCTTCTTCCTTCTCTTCCCCTGGTTAAAACATTTCCGGCATTGTTACTCGTTTTTAGTGACCGGTGCTTGTCTTGTTGCTCAATACAAGCTTAGCCTCTTGATCAAGCAACCCCACCTATGTAGATTAGGAATACACATGATTCAATCAAACAAGTAGCAGAATGAATTGGCCATTTCTTCAAACTACGAATGTCTTAAGGGTCACTTCTCATGGAGTATATTCTGGTCCGGCTACTAATGCATGGCCACCACAGAACATATATCAAACTTATCAAAGGCGAAGTGTCTCAACTCTCTGCAATCGAGCTTTGAAACCGCAGACTCGATTGCCAAAGGAATAGCCCACAGTTGGAAGTTCAACTCATTACAAAGTAGGAAGTTCAACTTACAGTAACATATGGATTTGTTTTTTCGGAATGTTTATGGATTTTATTTTTAGGATGTAGAATTTTGGTTTCTGAATTTTAAATTCTAGAACCTTTCTGGAAACAAGTTTTTGGAGAGTTAATTTTTTTATTATTTCGGAGTAACATTTTGAATTTTCAAAATTTAATTTTCGGACTGTTTTTGAAAAATAATTTCCGAAAAGTATCAACATAAACATACTAACAAGACGAAAATGATATTTTTGGAAAAGAAATATAAAAAAAAATTATAAGATATAAGAAGCATTATGCAAGATATTAATAGCAAATTTCTTCATTTCATCAAGATAGCCCAATTGATAATAGCGTGGACATCAAAAAGATGGGTGGTTCAACCTAAATAGTTTTGAAGGGTTTATTTTTCATACCACCCATTTATCATCTTCTCGTCTCCTCATTTCAAATTTTTACTTAAATTTCTCTAAATACCCCTACAAACAGTAACACATCCTCATTTATTCTTTGATCGATCCAGCACCATTCCCTTCACTCCAACTCCTTCCTCTCAAGTCCCACCCCACTACCCTGCGTCAATTCCTCCCAAGTCCGCCATCAAGATCAGATTTCATTCTTTTGAACCAAAGTGGGACACACGGAGAGGGCAGAAGGTGCTGTTGAGGTTACTATGTCACGACCATTTTAATATATGGAAATCCATGTGTTAAAAAAATTTAACACATTAAAAATTTAGTTTTTATGGGTGGTATTTTTTTAACACATATCGAAACTTAGTTTTTGAGTATGTTAAATTTTTTTAACACCTACAGAAACTTACTTTTTATATATGTTATTTTTTTAACATATAGAAGCTTAGCTTTCGATTGTGTTAAATTTTTTTTAATATGTACTGAAACTTAGTTTTCATGTGTGTTAATTTTTTAACATATACGGAAACTTAGACTTCGAGTGTGTTAAATTTTTTTTAACATATGCGGAAACTTAATTTGTATGTGTTATTTTTTTTAACACATGAAAACTTAGTTTGAGTGTGTTAAATTTTTTTAACACGTACGAAAACTTAGTTTCCGTGTGTGTTATTTTTTAAACACATGGAAAATTAGTTTTCGAGTGTGTTAGTTTTTTTTAACATGTGTGAAAACTTAGTTTCCATTTGTAGTATTTTTTTAACACATATGAAAACTTAGTTTTCGAGTGTGTTAATTTTTTTTTAACACGTGCGGAATCTTAGTTTTCATGTGTGTTATTTTTTTAACATATAGAAACTTAGTTTTCGATTGTGTTAAATTTTTTTAGTTTCCATGTTTTAATTTTTTTAACACATACGGAAACTTAGATTCCGAGTGTGTTAATTTTTTTTTAACACGTGCGGAATCTTAGTTTGCATGTGTGTTATTTTTTAACACATATGGAAACTTAGTTTCCGAGTGTGTTAAATTTTTTTTAACACGTGCGGAAACTTAGTTTTCGTCTGTTATTTTTTTAACACATATGGAAACTTAGTTTTTAAGTATGTTATTTTTTTTTTAACACATACAGACACTTAGTTTTTGTGTGTTAATTTTTTTTAACATACAAAAATTTAGTTTTCATGTGTGTTAAAATTTGACAAGTGGGGATAAAGGGTTGGGGGAAGGGTGTTTAGGGAATAAACAAAAAATTAAAGAGAGAAGGGAGGTGGGAAGATGAATTAGGGAGGTGCCAAAATTAAAGCCCTAGTTTTCATTTCAATTTCCATTCATCCCTGGCCCCTTCTCCTGGGCAACATTATGGGGCATCTATGGGCCTCCATTAGGGCCCTTATTTACCCACAGGATGGGTTCTAGGCCCAACCAAAAGAAAAAGGTTACTCCCGTCAATTTTGAGTCCAAATAAGTGAATAGCCGATCCTCATTTTTTCTTTGAATAAATTCGAGAGATTGTTTTCTTTTTTGAGTTCTAATCAGTATTTTATAAAACGAATAAGAGATTGAATGGATGTAATTTCTAGGTCATGGTTTGATTTGTTCAACCAGCTAATAATTTTGTGGTTGAATCATGATTGGTTAATAAATTTGCCCTAATCTCATCTCTAACGGAATAAGCATGTGACTTGCTACTTGATTTGTGGTGTCCACTGTAATCTGGGTTCCTGTCTCCCCCTTCATAGTTATGGTTTAAACTTGCAGTACTTTGAATATTGGTTTCGATAAGCACAAATCAACACTCAACCGATGATCATTTAAATTGGGTTGTTCTATGAACAATAGTATTCCTTTTTTTGTGTGTTTTTTTTTTATTTCTCAAAAGCATGAGGTATTGTCATATAAGTTCGAGAGTTACCATGAATTTATATGGATATACGGCTATTCAAGAGTCAAGACTTGTAAGGAGGGTGAAAGGGCAACAACACCAGTATATTTATTCCCTCATGTGAGGTCTGTGGCACTATGGTTATGCCACGGGTAGGACGACCTTGACCAAAGTTGAGGCGTGACCCATATACCTTAGGGATTTGTTCAACCAAATTCTATATAGGGGACTTTAGTTTTCTCCGTGACTCAAGGTAATCAATCATACTAGGACGCTGAATTTCTGATTGTGGTCTTTTGGTATCTTCTGAGAACCCCACGAAATAAAGTATCACGAGATAAATTATATGGCTTGTACTTAATGCAAATTCGTTATTAAGAAATCACAAGAAGACACCAAAAGGGTCATGATAATCCGCAAAAACACATCATGAATTAAGTTGCTTAGCAAAAACATTAACTTCATTTGACATTTATGAAATGCAATATCAATAAGTCCAACATAGAAAGGGACAGAACACCAGAAAAACTCGTTCAAAAGCCATGCATTTAATTTTTGTTGAGGTTTGAAGAATACTTTAGGGGGTGACAACAAAGCTCCTCGTATATATAATCCAAATCCCTTCATTTTAGGAACAAAAAGCCCCACACTTGAGCTGTTTTCCATGCTACCCTATGATTGTCTTGATCTTGAACAAAACTTAGCTTTAGCCACCCCTTCTGTCATTGCATTTTATAGTCCAAGGTTTGTGTGTCAACATGATGGATATCTCTTTTTCCAACGGGTTTGGCTACATGAGTGCACTTACTTGTGCAAGCAGCTGCAGCCAAGAGATGTGCTTCCATAGTGAACCAACTAGTCCTAGCAGACTCAAATTAAGGACACACTCAGGTTTTCAAACATGCCACACAACACCAACAACATATGAAGATGCAAACTCTATCCTAGACGAGTTTGAATTCGAAACCAGTAGCCGTTTCAATAATCTTGGTGACTTGTGCAATGAGACAAGCCAAAGGAATGAGAATACATTTGATCACCAGCAAGAGCAGCAGCAAAGGCTTTGTGGGGATTCATTGCCCACTATGGCATTTGCTGATGAGCTATTCTGTGATGGTAAAGTCCTGCCATTGATACCTCCTCTCAAACTTCCACCAAGGCTACTTCAGAATGGAGATGGCAACATGATGAGTACTCAAAGCTCAACAGCGACATCCCCAAGGTCCCCAGGATCGGTGCTTAGGTTCCCATTTTCACGTCTTAGTTTGTGGAATGATGACTTTGATCCATTCATGGCGGCCTTGGAGAAGGTCAAAGAAGAAAAGAGAGGGAAACAAAAGGCAAAACATGGTCTCAGAAGGACTAGATCCCTCTCCCCATTCAGGGGATTCAGCTACAGGTCTGGCAAGCATAAGGGACTATCACAGTCACAGCAACCTGAGTCACATTGTTGTGGCCCAGCTCAGCTGATATGTGAGCTTCAGAAAGAGCCATTGAAGCTAGCATCAGGAAAAACAAGTATGCTATCTGAGACCAAAGGGTTGGTGTTTACTAGACAGGTGAGGCTTGTAGAAGTGTGCAATGATGCAACTTTTGAGCCAGAGAGGACCTCAGTTTCCAAGCTTGCTAAGGAGGATACAGAGAAAGATGAGAGTGAAAGAGGTGGTTTTTGGAGAAGGAAAAAGAAGAAAGAAAATATAATGAAGTTTCTGTTTGGGAATGCATACATGGGGAAGGCCAGTGCTAAAAACAAGCTAGAAAATAAAAAAGCAGCATTGGAGAAGCCAGACTTCATGAGGAAACTTGACATGAAATCTGTGAAATCAATACAATCAACCCAATGGGATAAAGAAGAAACAACGGGGGAGATGACCAAAATGAGATTGGTATGTCACAAGCCAAGACTTCTACTCTGCTTGGGTTATGATGAAGGGAATGTGAAGTGATATAGTTACCATGTCAGGTCCTTATAAGAGTTAACTGATTATTGAATATTGCAGTTTTTAGATACATTCTATGTGTGTAATGGAGTGTTGCTGTCTGTGCTCTACCATCTTATCCTTTCTGGTGGGAAAACTATGATAGCAATGTATTTTAGAATTTGGTTTGTTGAAGTATATGCCTTTCTTAAGAAATGTTATAGAAAAAAAAAACATTTCTATTTCCCATATGATTGGCGGATCAATTTCTCTAACAATCTCCATCTCCCTTTAAATCCCTCTTTTCTTCTAGCACGTAAGGAGAATTTTTAAAAAGTACATTCAACTTTATGATAAAACAAAACACCAAAAGGTATGTTAGGTGCAACTACCCAATTGGATGTGACTACACTGCACCCAAAGTGTTGCAGATCACTGAGGTAGTGAGTCTATATTCATATAAATCATGGCCAAAAGAAAAATCAGTTACCAGATAGAAAGAGAAGGGGGCATTCTTTAGGCATATATTGCTAATGATCCGTTTGCACACAAATGTCTTTTAACTATATCTTACATCCCTTGGTGAAGCTGTGTTGCTATGTGATTTCAGAGCTTACTAATTTGAGATTATCAGATAGATTCTATATATTGTGGAATGAATATTCTACGCCATCATGCGTTAATGAGTAATTTACATTGATTGAAATCATATGAATAAGCCTAAACTTTCCCATGATAATAAAAGGGGGAAAAGTAAATAGGATAGCCTCAATGATCATTAAGCTGAATGAGAATCCTGTACCAATATACCCCTTTTCTTTCTAATAATGTAGAACCTGCCAATGGTTGAAGAAATAAGAATACTAGTTTGACATAATGCTATGCCAAAAATTTGATTTGATGCAATTAGTCCAAGACTTCAGAAGGCCAGAGGTTTTTCCAAACGGAAATCTCATTCTCAGTCTTAATCTTTCTGATTCCCCCATAAAAGCCGTCAGCCTCATTTCCTTCCTCCCTATGATATTTCCTACTGATGGCTGTCTTTCTCCAACGTGAGTCAGGAGTGTACTGATTGAACTCTAGCACCACAGTGTCTGAAACCACAAATTCACAGTCAAACAAACTATGTTTGAATCTTTTAACCAAAAAAAAAGAAGAAAAAAACTATGTTCGAATCCTAAGAAATGCCTTCTGGGAATGAGTGAGGCACAAACTAGTGTTTTCCATTATTATTCTTATATATAGTGAAGGGAGTGTATGAAATGTCAGACTGGATAGCTAAGCCGGGTGTTCTGGACATTATGGTTATAATTACAGATCAAAAAATGGAAATAGGCTTTATAAGCTTATAGTGACTATAGTAGTCCCACGTAGCAAAAAGATAACAGAACCTATAAGAGTAATTGAAGTCTATTAACAGAGTTGGCCATAAATGTATCCACTGAGACATGAGTTATCAATGTGTTGGTGGAATTATGACATACGGACCATGGTTTGTCTAGGGGACCAATCATATAGCATAGCAGGTGGTCCAAGTTTAGATATATTAGAATAGGTAAAGGGACCTTGCCCAAATTGTGGTCTGGTCTGTCAAAGTAAACTTTACATGTATGTCAATTTTTTCACTTTATAACCTCCACAATGCTTTTAATAATGGTAAATAGCAAAACTTTATAATATTAAATCTATAAATAGCAGACTCAACCTTCACTCGATTCCTCTATATTCCAAATTCCTGATCATTATCTTTCTTCTGTCACCATTTTTCTTGCATCTTTATACACTATATTTAGTTGGATCTTAGAAAACAGAATTAATCTAAATCTAAAATCATTTTTTCAAGTATCCCCCAAATCATATTTTTCCATTCATCCACTAGACAATCTTAGCCAGAACATGGTTCTACTAGAAGGAAGGAAAAACATGACTTAATGAATGAGTAAAACTATAGCCAAGAAAAAATAATGAACGATAATCACATTGATTTAAAAGGAAAGTCCATTCACTCACCACTATTTTGACAGCGGCAGTAATTTTCATTGCCATCGCATGACTCAAAGTGGCCTACAACACCATACCACCAACCTGCCATAGGGGTGCATATCGTCATGTAGCAATTCATTTTATGATATAATATAATTTCAAGCATTTATACTACTTATAACTTATAAATCTATATTACCTCATTATAGAATATCAATATGATTCAAAATTATTTTCTTTTATCACAATCTTATCACAAGAAGAGTAGATATAAATGGAAATGCATAATTAAGATTGGATCCAACTTCCCCTTTTCAATTTACTAATTACTATTATAAGAGATTAAGATAGTCCTGCAGTTTGTAGCCAACCTAGTTTTTTTCTTTTTCTGCCTATAACCATTCTTGTTTTAAGTTTGTTAAGAATCTATCTTTTACTGATATGATACCCAACCTTTTACCAGCCAAAGTAATTAGCAAAAGTAGAAAGACCATGTTGAATAAAGGAACAAACCATAAGGAAATTCTTTGTTTCTCCTCCACTGAATCTCTATGTGATCACCCGGATGCAAATCATTCAGACAATCAGAGATATGAAGGTCATGTGGAGGAGTATCAACAGGTGGGGCTCTTAGCCTTTCCCATTGGATGTCATGTTCTATTGAAGCTGCCCTTCTTCCATGTGGTGGATACCTATAATACACAATTTATCAATAATAAAACCACAGATCTAAATTCCTTATGGAAACACTTCAAAAAAACATGCAGACTGTAGGAATTTACACCGATAAGCAAATGAACAATAAGAATCATGTCCAATTACCTGGCTTGGAAGGTGTTAGTGCGTGCATCATAGCTAAGCTCAGCATCATAGCATGATAACATAAATCCAACATGACCATTCTACAACACCAACAGCAAAAATGTAATTAGTGAGAAAACAAAATCTTCTAAATACCATCCAAAACTAACTTATTTTTACTTTTAAGGTACCATGTAATGATATAAGTTTTCAACAGATACCTCACGGTTATAGACCTGAGCAGGAAACCAAAAGCTGCCACTCTCAAGAGCAAGATACCAAGTCATGACCGAGTCAGGAGGCAAAGAACTCAACTGCTTGGTGCTATTATTTGCATCAACCTTTAATCTCATCAATGAAAAAGGCCAACGAAGAGAAACAAGCCTCATCAAGCTCCTCTGCTTGCCATGTCTAACACTGCTAACATTCCTCTTTGAAGCAACATGCCATTTCCACTCCCTGTGAGCAACTGGACCAATCACTCTACCCCATTTCTCTTTCATGTGCCTCTCCCAAAGGTGATCACTCACACACCTCTCCCTCAAGGAACGGCAAACACCAGCCATTTGGCATAGTGAAGCAGGAGGCAGCCTCTCAAGAATACACTCCAACACCAGCTCTGGCAAGTCCAACACTGACATGTCTTGAGTGTCCTCAACATTCTCTACTTTTGAGGTAATAAGAGTCTTCTTCCCAAGAGACATTCTTGTACCAATTTCACAAAGAAAACTAAGCCAAAAGGGATTCCTAAACAACAACTTCGAGATGGACTTCAAAGACAAATCTTTGTAAAACAAAAGGGAGATCAACCTCACCTCACTTACCCATGATGGGAGTGGTTTGGGAGGGCTGAGAGACTTTAAAAACAGCAAGAAAGAGATACAAGTGATAAAGTAAAGTAGCATTAGAAGATAGGATGTCTTTCAAGGTTCAAGTTTGAGTTTGGCATATGTGATAGAAAGCCTTTTGATTAAGCCAATTATGGAGCAGCAATGGCTAAGAAGAGAGGAACCCCAAATGACTTTTACTATTTTAACAAATAATTGACACAACTTCCCTTCCTTGTTGGAATGAAACACTGAAGCAAATTTGGAACCTTCAAACACCTTTTAAAGATGGGGGTTTTTATTGGTTTCAATGAAAGCCCACCAAAACCCAATGGTGGGCCTCCTCTATAGACCAAACTTTGATCAGAATAAATAAGGTAGACAACCCACACGAATGAACAAACAATAGGGAATTGACTTGAATCACTGTTATGGATATTGGGGTAACAAACAAAGCTTATAGCTTGATATAGTTAACACCAATAATTCACTCCCTTATTGGATTCCAATAAAGATCACAACCATACAGACAACCTAAACAGCTGTCATTCAATGAAGAATGAATATATAGAAATGGTTGAACCAAACAAATTTATGGAGTTGGGGGAACCAAGATCTGATATTAGGTACTATAACACCTTGAAAAATGAATTGGCAAGGAAAAAAAGAAGATGAAGATGGGTTTATATAATAAGAACAATATCAGCAGAATCAGAAAATCTCATGGGGAAGTGAATATTGAATAATTTATGTATAGAAATCAAGAATAGATCTAGTTGGTTGGAAGTGAAGCAGTATTAGGCCCCACCCAACACCTCAAGATCCGCAAAAACAATGAAAACAAGGCAAAGGACAATCCTTGGGGTGGTGCATATAAAACAGAAGAAGATTAAAAGAGACAGATGAAGAGGATGATGAATGTGAAGGGTAGGTGGGTCCTTCCCCTTCACTCCAACAAATTCTTCACCACACCTCAATTATTATTCCTCTGTGTAAACACAGAATAGAATTTTTTTTCCACTCTCTTCTTCTTCCTTCTTTGTTGTTGTTGTTCTTGTCTGTGTGTGGGGCAATATAGAAAACAGTTGGTGGAGAATGAATGGAAAAGGGAGAGTTATTTATGCATGAAAGGAATGGGAGGCTGAGATTATGTTAGCTATTTGTGGATGTCAAACACATTTCTACTCTCACATATCTCTGTCAACCCTTCCTCCCCTGTGATCCAATCATCCATAGATTTCCACAAAATAATCATATATAATAATAGTAAGTATTATTGAAATAAACTTACAATTATTTTATTTTGTTTTGTTTTAGTTTTTCTTTATCAATGTTAATTTTCTTCTCTAGAAAATCTTCTCCACTTTCCGTCATACTTTGCTTTTGAAAAATGTTTGCTACATGATTAATGTCCCTTTGCATCTGTTGAAGTTGCAAAATCGATCACAAATTTTAACTATGCAGAATTAAAGTATACGTTGAGATAAAATTGGCTTAAATTAAATAATAGAGAATATGTGTATGTACCTATGATAATAATAATAATAAAGTGATGAGTTCATACGAAAAATTAGTGTTGGAGAGGTAACATTATTCTTTGTTTTTGTTGTACGAAGTTGAAAAGTTGGAGGGCAATCCGTCTGACCAGAAAATGGCAACTAGGTTGGATAACGTATGTAGGCCAAGATTCGTTAATACTTCCTAGTTCGTAATATAAAAAACAAATAAGTTTTTTTTCTTAAATATAAGAAACTTATATCAATTTTCATATATATTAAATATTAATTTTTAATATTATCTTTATTAATTACTATCATTAATTATAGGTAATAAAAATATTGATTAAATTGAAAGGTGTGTTTTTCGAAATTCATATAAGTATAATTACAATTAACTCATTTTAATATATTTACTTGATCTGTGTGTTTTAGAATTTTGTTTGAAAATGAATTTGATGTATTTGAATTTGGTGTCTTTAATGTCTTTCTATATCTCTCATCTCTATCTTTCCTATCATCTTTTTCCTCCATTTTTTTTTACCTCTCTCATCTCATTTTTGCTTAAAGTCGTCCAAGGCACCAAATGGATGCTCGTTTTGTTTCTCTACCGCAACGAGGACATTGACACCAGACAATAGACATCACCGCACGTTGCTTGGATGTACATTTATACTTTTATTTGTATAATTTTTATTATATTATTTGATTATTATTAATTTTTTTTATACTTTTTCAATGTATCACGTACATAACTGTAGAGAATAATTTCTCGATATATTGGACAACATTGAAGAGCTAATTTCTATCAATCAGATTTTCTCCATACGCAAGAGTTAGGAATAAAACCTCTAACGTACCACACTTGTTTAAGGGATCTGTATCCATTACCACTCGGATATTATTATGTTATTATATTTTACTTGTTATACATTTATATTCTTATTATGTTATATAAGCAACAAGATACCAACATTATGTTGGTCCGAGTGGAACTGGACTCGGATCCTTTAAGCATGATCTCGAGTTCGAGTCTTGTGAAGGAAAAAACCGTGATTGGAAGGAGAGACCCTACTAAAGGAAGCCAGCCAAGTTCTCCGACAGAGATTAGTCACCGACGAAGACGATTGATACTTCACATCTATGTCATGGTAATACAAAAATATATAAGCAACAAGATGTGAAAGGAATATGTTATATCTTATGTTTAAGTAACACTTTTATATGGAAGGTACATGTTCTTTGACCCAAATCAATTAATTAACCAGAAATTGAAACTCTTGTTTACTTTACAAGATAATGTAAGTCAGAATTAGAATGGATTTCTTTTTTAGCCTTAAATTTAGGTAAAGCAAATTAGTATTTTTATTTTGAGTTGCGGTTGATTCATTGGATGCGCGTCCTTGATGCTTATGCATAGGATGAGGGAAAATATATATATATATATCAATCGGATATTTTCACAAAAGATATGGATATATTATGAGTGCATAAAATTGTTTTTATTTGTGATTATAAAAAACATACATTTTATGAAAAAACATAAACTATGATAATATTTCATTATATAAGATGTCATTTAACTTTTTGTAAATTCTTGTAACATTAAAACACAAATCTCCGAATGAGTTTTATGTTTCTCTCTCCATTTGCGAGTTGTTTCTCTCCATTTCTCTCGTTTTATTGATATGTTCGGGTTCTCAAGCCTGACAGAAGGCATAAGTATCCTTGGCATGGGTAAAATGTGTGCAGTTTCTATCCACAAATACCTCGTTTGGTGTTATTGGCCAGACGCGTTTTAATTTTGGTCTTATTAGTTTATGCAAATAAAGTCGAAGACAATTGACAGTGTATTGAGCCTTTCTTGCAGGTAGCTCGAAGCATCAACTCGGATCACAATTTACGTGATGAGGGAGGATATTTCTTCAAAGCTAAATTTTATAGTTACTCTCACAGACTCCAGGTGCGAAAGGAGGAAGTTCTATGCCTCTTTCAAGAGGATCAAGCTAATTGTAGGGCTGTTATTTCAAATTGTAGGAGTCTTTTATCATCTTATGTTAACAACTCTTTGGTAGAGTTTGATAGGAGGAAAGTCCATGTAGTTGCTCACTCTTTGTTAGGGGTGGCTATATATATTACTATTCTCCAAATTCGTGATGATGTTACCGAATGTATTACGTTCTTCATTAATAAAATTGTTTAACTTTTTTTTTTGTAAAAAAGAAACACAAATGTCGGTTATTAAATTTAATTAACTCGTCCATGAATGAAAAATATAACTAAATATTGAATGCATTGATAAATCAATGACACTTTTAATAAAAAGACTAAAGTTTCAACACCAAATAAATAATTATTGAGGGACTTTTTCTACCTTGATCACCACAGTATGTTGGGACATCCCGGTGATAGTTGAGCTACGACATTCATCAATCATCGTAGAGATTAATATAAGTAATAAAGGACGCAATCCAATACCTGTGGAAGGTTTAAAGAAATCAAACTTAATTAATTCCTCGGAACATAAATATGAATAAACTTTCCCTAAACATTGTATACCTATAATTATTAATTAGGGTATAACAACATATTTTTAATATTTTTTATTCTTTATAATTGATTAAAATCCAAATAAGACGTATTAAATATTATGAAGAAGAAAGCAATTTATTGAAAGAATTCACATCATACTTGATTGAAGTGAAAGTTAACCCTATATTGACCGAGAACCAAAAAAACTAAGTACCCTATAACTAAAACAGAATAAACAGAATTGGATACTTGTCAGGATCGAATTTTTCTAAAGGAAACAAAAGTATAAAGTGAAAAACTAAGAGTTAATTCATTTTTTGATTAATTAAAGTGGATTGAGATTTCAATACACTTTAATTAAGTAATCAATGATAAATACATCCTAATTTTCTACTTTATATATTTACTCATTTTAAAATAGCTTTATCCTGTTACTCGTTAAATCTATCAATTAATATTAAATAAAGAGAATAAATACATATAACTTGATGAATCGGAATCGGATCCACTCGAAAATGGACAATTCCAGTCCATTGATTAAGGAACTGGAATTGTCAGCCATTGATTATATTAACTGACAAATGTACGGCTGCAATTTAAGGGACTTGAATTGTCCATTTCCTTTAATGGAGAGGATCCGGTTCCGATGAATCCCACATATTACATAAACTAGTTTCTTAGAACCCGTGCGATGCACAGGTCATCAATTATTATTATCATTATTTGGTAGAATTGTTATCATTAATAACTTGATTTGTGCATTTATATTTACATAACCCTTTATTTGGCATTAACCCAAATTAAGTCTATCATATCAATAGCAACATTACACATTGCAATAATAAAAATAACAATTAGACTAAGTATGTGGTTAAAAAAAATTGAACTCCAAATCATTGTGCAATTGGTTTTAGTAGTTACATTTATGACCTATACATTCAGGATAAGAAGTTGCCGCCATTAACAGAGAAGTAGTAGGGATTGTTTCACGTAGATAGGCCGTAGTAGACAATCGGCCCAATTTCATTCAATTTGACTAATAAGTCCAATGTGCCAAATCCTTTATTTACTTATTTCACATTTTGGTTTCAACCTTTCCTTCTCACCCACACCCGCAACTTCTCCTATATGGTGTGTTTAACTTCTCTCTATCTTTGTTTCACTCTATTGAAATTATGTTTTCTTTCCCTTTCCTCTTTGCATTTACCTATATTCAATGTTATAAAGAAAACATTTTCTTAATTACACGAACAAAAATTTGTTTTTTATATGTTCTATAGTGATTATGGTAACATAAGTTTGTTCTTCCTTTATTTAAATTTCAATTGATTAAACTCTTAACTTTCAAAAGACTTATAAATTGTTGCCATAACAATAAACAATCCAACCTAGTTTTCATCAAATGTTAACGAGTACATTTAAATTAACCATCATCGAAGTAAACAAATGATAATACATGAAAAAAAAAACTTGACCACAAAGAATTCAATTTTTTTTGGGAAAAAAAAAACATTCGGATGGGTAGCATTTGGGAGTGGGTTAGAATTCAATTAATGTACCTTTGTCACATTGCTAAAAAAAAGTTTTGATTATTGAGTTAATCCCTAAACTATTTGAAAATTTTCAATTAGGTCCCTGAACTAAAAAAAATTCTAATTAGGTCCCTGAACTTATATAAAATTTTCAATTGGGTTCTTAAACTAAAAAGTTTGTAATTGGGTCCCAGAACTTATATAAAATTTTCAATTAGGTCCCTAAAGTAAAAATATGACTATATAAAATAAAAAGTTATAAATATAGATGATGAAATTTAGGGGGAAAACATTGTTTGACATAATAATAAAATGACAAAAGATGAATATAAGAGAAAAAACCCACTATTTATAATAATAATAATAATAAAATGAAAAATAAAACTCAGTGAAAAAAATTATTGTTTAGCATAATAAATAAATTTTTTTTTGACAAAAGCATAATAATTAAATAAAAATAGATAAATTTGATTAAATAATGAAACATGAAATTGTGCTAGAAAATACGTGTTTTATAACAAAATATTAAGAGATTAAACTAATAAACCTCAATTAAAAAATATAAATAAAATAAAATAAACCTCAATTAACAACATAGTTATTATTTGAAATAATAAATAAAATAAAATAAAGAATCTAGTTAAATAAATATCACATCTTAGTTTGATTGTCAAATTTATTTTGAGTTATTTAATTTATTTTAAAATTTATTATGTTATTTTATATTTTAATTGAGGTTTTTATTAAATTATTTTAATATTTCTTAAATAATATTTTTGCTTGCTATGTCAATTTTTATTATTTTAATTTATTTTCGAATATTAAATATTTGACTCATTTTAATAACTTAATATTTTGTTATAAAATATGAATTTTCTACCACAATTTCAAATTTCATTATTTTGTTATTATCATTTCAAGAACTAAATTTTGTCTCTCAAATTTATTTATTTTATTTAATTATTATCGTAAACAATAGTTTTTCTCACTAAGTTTTATTTATTATTATTATTATTATTAATTTTTTTAAATAGTGACTTTTTCTCTCATATTCATCTCTTGTCATTTTATTATTATCTCAAACAATAATATTTTTTAAATTTCATCATATATCATTTATTATTATTTTTTATATATTCACATTTTTACTTTAGGGACCTAATTGAAAATTTTATATAAGTTCAGGGACCTAATTAGAATTTTTTTAGTTCAGGGACCAAATTGAAAATTTTATATAAATTCAATGACCTAATTAGAATTTTTTTTTAGTTTAGGGACATAATTGAAAATTCCCAAATAATTCATAGACCAAGTTAATAATTAAACCAAAAAAAAGGAAACAAGTTTGAGCTGTAAAAATAAATAAAAAGGATTGAAGGAAAAAAAAGAAATAAAAATACCCAAAGTGAATGGCAGCCGCCTAACGCAATGCAATAGTTTAGGGGAGAAAACTTAGGTACAATTCATTGGGTACATATGGTGTTTGTTTCTAATGAGAATGATACACGTGTCACAGCTCAAAAAAAATATAACATGTGTAACAGCCTTACACATATATAATTCTCATTAGAAACTAACACCTTATGTACCTAGGGAACTGTACATAAGTTTTGTCCTAGTTTAGGTGGGTCCGTGCTATTTTAGTTACTGCCATAAAAAATAATAATAAATTAAAATGAAAATAAGTGCACCACAAATTGTATTAGAGTATATACTTAGCTTAGCTGTTGTACACACATAACTGAAATTGTACACGCATAACTGAATGTGCTAAGTCAGCAACATTCAGTTATGGCAGCCTTGGCAGTTACATTATGTTAGTTGTGGCAGTTACATTGTAAGGATATAAAAGCATTTCCTCTGTTCATCAGTAATAAGATTCTGAAACAGAATCAGATTTCTCTCACACTCTCTTCTTCTCTCTTTCTCTCACTCTATGTTACACTCTATTAAATTGGGACCCATAATGCAGGAAAAAACTGACAAGTATAATGTACAGTAAAAACATGAACTCATCCCTTTATATTAGTATGATTTTATTTTTTTTAAAAAGAATCCTACATAAATTGTTAGTACCTGTCATCTTTCAACGACTTTGGAGAAATCATCACTGATCATACTCCCCTCCCGAGCTCTCCTAGGGTTTCCTAAGGACTCTGTGGAGGCCATCATCCCAGGTCTTCCTGGCTTTCTATCCTTCATAGGATCTCTCTTCTCGGGCATCTAGGTTTTAGTTTTTCTATCTACTCCTCTTTGCTCTACTTCGAACGCATGGATGAATGGAAGAAGGTGGGCCTAACAGAAGAGGAGGAAGAAGGGATTACGATGAAAGATTTTGATGTCTCCGAGGACGAAGTCTTCCGTCGCACCCTAGCAGGTAAGTTATGGTCTGATAACCCCTATAATGTCAAAGCGTTTAAACAAACCATCATCCAATCATGGAGATTAAAGAATCCCGTGGAGATTCAAGACTTAAATAAGAATCTCTATCTGTTTCGCTTTGCCATGCGAAGAGATGTTGAAAATGTGTTGAAAGGTGGGTCGTGGAGTTTTGATCGGAATTTGCTCATCCTTCAACGAGTCTCAGGTGAAGAACAGCCATCAGATCTGGAGATGCATGCAGTATCGTTTTGGACTAGGGTATATGATCTCCCTCTCAAGCTAAGAACTAAGTCAATGGCTAGAAGATTGGGCGATACTATAGGCAACTTTGAAGAACTGGATCAGAGAGAAGCCACAAGAACGGGCAGATCTTTGAGGGTTAAGGTCTCTTTAGATTTGAGGAAACCATTGAAACGTGGTACGGTGGTGAGGTATCAAGGAAAGAGTCTTAGGGTTTTCTTCAAATATGAAAGATTACCCACTTTTTGCTTCGCTTGCGGAAGGATTGGGCATCAAATCAAAGATTGTGAAGAGAATGGGGGAAAAGGACGACGAGGGCTATGACAGTATTGAAGAAAAAGAGCACCCTTTCGGACCCTGACTGAGGGCTTCTCCATTGCCAAAAATGTCAACAAAACCAAGGAAGGAAAGTGGATCCGGCTCCTGCAGCAAAAGTCTTTTTGTTAGCACCAGTAGCGAAAAAACAGTTGCAGCAATGAACAAAGAAGGGGAAGGTGAGGTGGAGCAGAGAATAGAAGGAAGGAACACAGAGGAAAAGAAGACCCAGAGGCTAGTAGAGAAAGTGAAGAAGGGAGAAAAAGCTCAAGAAACTACTCAAGAGATAGAAAAGGTAGCAGAATCTTTGGGGTCTTTTGATATAACACCAAAAGTCTCTGGCAACAGCAGCAAGAAGAAGTCAGGCAGCATCAAGGAAGGAAAATGGTTTCGAAAGAAAGACAGGGGTCTATAAATTAATCCGTGTCAGCAAGAAGGAAAGCTTGAATTGGGAAAGAGGCGTCTCGTGGACATTATCATCTCAGAGGGGACACCAGAAGATTTAAGGGATGCTGATAGGAAGAAGAAAAAGGATAGCTTAGAGGTGGACAACAAATTACCAGAGGTGGTGTTGGAGAACCAACACCGCCTACAAAAATGAAGATTTTAAGTTGGAATTGCCGGGGGCTGGGGAACCCTCGAGCAATTCGAGCCTTGCTAAGGCTCATCAAGTTAGAAAATCCCCACCTAGTTTTTCTCATGGAGACTAGGCTGAGACAAAGTGAAATGGAACGGATTCGCATCAGGTGTGGCTACGGCTCGGGCTTGGTTGTGGACTATAAAGGTCAAGGAAAAGATAGGTCGGGAGGGCTAGCTGTGTTTTGGACTGACCAGGTTAATATTTCCATTTGCTCTTATTCTCTTAATCACATCTTGGGCAGAGGAGATGATGCAGAGGATGGTTCACAATGGTTTTTTGTTGGCCTGTATGGTTTCCCGGAAGAAGCTAATAAGAAGAAAACCTGGGATCTCATTAACAATCTGGCTGGTGAAACTAATGGAACGTGGTTGTGTTTTGGTGATTTAAATGATATAGTGGATGCTACTGAAAATAAGGGAGGTAATTTACACAGCTTTGAGCAATTGAATATAGGGAGAAGTACAATGGAGGAATGTGGTCTTCTTGACTTGGGTTTTGTGGGCTATCCCTTTACTTGGACTAATGGGAGGCGTGGAGAGGATCAAATTCAATGCAGATTGGACCGAGCCATGGCAACTGAACAGCTCATCAACAAGTTTGCTCCCCTACAGGTAACTCATTTACCTCGCTTTGGCTTAGACCACTCTCCCATTAAAATATGTTTGGAAGCTCAATCCCAATGTTATAGAAGGAAAAAGAAGCATATTTTTATATTTGAAGAATGCTGGGTAAAAGATGATCGCTGTGAGGATATGATCAAGAAGGTTTGGAACAATAATACCCCCCACTGTGAAGGAAAGCTGAGAGCTCTGCAATCATTGGATGGGGAACTTAAACAGTACAGAACCAGTGAGGTGAGGAAGGAAATAGTTAAGACTGAAGAACTTTTGAAGGATGAAAACCTATGGTCTAGAGAGGAAGAAAACATAAGGAAGTACAAGGAACTTGAAAAGAAACATGCCGACTTGCTGCAAATAGAGGAGGTTCTATGGAGACAAAGAAGCAAAGCAGTGTGGTTGAAGGATGGAGATCGAAATACCAGATTCTTCCATGGTAAGGCTAGCCAAAGAAGGAAAACAAATGAAATCAAGAAGATGAAAGATGAAGATGGAGTGTGGTGGTTTGGAGAGGAGAATGTGGAGAGAATTTCCCTATCCTACTTCAGGGACTTGTTTTCAACCTCAAATCCAGAGTGCATTGAGCAGATTTGTGCAGTGATCCAAAGAAGATTGAATGAGGATCAAAAATACTGGTGTGCCCAACAGTTTACGGGTGAAGAGATTAAAGAAGCAATTGATCAGATGCATCCCCTTAAAGTCCCCCGGCCAAGATGGACTTCCAGCCTTATTTTTTCAAAATTTTTGGCATATTGTGGGAAGTGACATAAAAAGACTTGTGTTGGAAATCCTTAATGAGGGTAGATCTCCAGAAAGCATAAACAAGACCTTCATAGCCCTTATTCCAAAATGCAAAAACCTGATGTCCCCTAAGCATTTTAGGTCCATTAGTTTATGCAATGTGGTCATGAAAATAGCTACAAAAGTGATTGCTAACAGGGTGAAGACACTGCTGCAAGAGATTGTGGATGAGGAGCAGAGTGCTTTTGTTAGGGGAAGGTTGATCACAGACAATGCCTTGATTGCCATGGAGTTCTTCCATTGGCTCAAAAAGAAGTCTAGAGGGAAGAAAGGTGTCATGGCTCTCAAGCTGGATATGGCAAAAGCATACGATCGGATGGAGTGGCCTTTCAACAAGGTTGTTCTTTTGGCAACAGGCTTTCCTGCCACCTTGACAAGAACCATCATGGAATGCATATCTACTGTTTCCTACCAGGTTCTAATCAATGGTCAACCGAGTAGGATTTTCTACCCGGAGAGAGGCCTAAGACAAGGTGACCCACTGTCACCCTATATCTTCATCCTTTGTGCTAATGTGCTTTCGGGCTTGATGCATAGAGAGGCTCAGTTGAGGAACTTACATGGAATCCATATAGCTAGAAAAGCTCCTGAGATCACACACCTGTTGTTTGCAGATGACAACCTTCTTTTTGCCCGAGCAAATACTAAAGAAGCTGATGCCATTCTACAGGTCCTCAATACTTACCAGAGTGCCTCGGGTCAACTGGTTAGTTTGGACAAATCTGAGGTGTCATATAGTCGAAACGTGCCTAATAATGAGCAGCATATGATCTGTAAAAAGATGGGAGTAAAGACTGTGACTTCTCATGTGAGATACCTTGGGCTACTAGTGGTTTTTGGTAGATCCAAGAAGGAGATCTTTAATTTTGTCCAGGACCGTATATGGAAGAAGCTTAAGGGATGGAAAGAGAAGTGTCTTTCAAGAGTAGGAAAGGAAACTTTGATCAAAGTAGCACAAGCCATACCAAATTATATCATGAGCTGCTATAGGATCCCAGAAGGTTGCTGCAAGAATATTGAAGGTATGTTGTCTAAATTCTGGCGGGGAACATCTGAGAACAAGAGGAAAATTCACTGGCTAAGTTGGGACAGGTTGGGGACAGCAAAAGATAGAGGGGGTCTTGGCTTTAGAGGCTTCAGTGAGTTTAATAGAGCTTTGTTGGGCAAGCAGTGCTGGAGGTTGATTAAAGGGGATAATTCAATCATGGCCAGGGTCTTTAAATCCAGATATTATCCTAGGAGCTCATTCTTGGAAGCAAAAGTGGGATTTCAGCCAAGTTATGCATGGAGGAGTTTAATGTCTGCTAAGGAAGTAATAGAGGTTGCGGCTATATGGCAGATTGGAAATGGCAATTCTGTTGGCATTTGGTCTGATAGGTGGCTTCCGGATCAAGCGAATTTCAGAGTTTGGAGCCCGGTAGCTAACCTTCCACAAAACACAAAAGTTTTCGAGCTCATTGACCCTGACACAAAGCGGTGGAAAAGAGACCTAATATTTGGCATTTTCAACAGATTTGAAGCCCAACAGATTGTGAATATCCCCATATCCCTGAGACTTCCAGAAGATAAGCTAGTGTGGCATTGGGAAAGGGATGGTGAATACTCTGTTCGTTCTGCCTATCATCTGATTGTTGAGGAGAAGAATAGGAATGTTGCAGAGTCTTCAAATACCAGGGGACAAATGGTATGGAATGAGATATGGAAAGCAAAGGTTCCTAATTACATCAGGAACTTCCTATGGAGGTTAGCTAGAAACATTCTTCCTACAAGAGCAAATTTGAGAAGGAAATGCATCACACTGGATCCAATCTGTCCAATCTACAGCAATGAAGAGGAGGATACAGAGCACTTATTCATGAAATGCCAAGCAGTCCAAGTTCTGTGGTTCACCTCCCAGCTGGGCATACATGTACCGGATCAACTAAGTCTCTTTGATTGGAAGTCCCAGCGGCTGTCCTGTCCAGATCCACTTGCAAAGCAGATTTTCAGTGTTATCTTGTGGAAGATATGGAAAGTAAGGAACCAAATTGTGTTTAATAGTAGGAGTTTTAATCCTATTGATATTGTGGCTTCTGTAGTTAATTTTGTAGATGATTTCAACAAAGCCGACATGGGTGGAGCGCTTGGTAAAGGCAATCGAGTAGCAACCAAATGGGATCCTCCTGACCCCGGAACAACAAAAATTAACGTTGATGCAGGCTGTTTTAATGATGATACCACTGGTTGGGGCCTGTTGGCTAGAAATCATGATGGTGCTGTCAGTTTTACTGCAACAAAGCTAGAAGGCATCAGGACTTCTCCCACTTTAGCAGAGGCTCTTGGTCTCAGATGGTGCATCCAATGGGCAAAGGAACAGAACTTCCCTAGGATAATCATTGAAACTGTTTGAGTTAGTTGTTAAATGCCTCAAAGGGAGTATTAAACTAGCTCTTATTGAGTCTGTTGTGTTAGATTGTCTGCAGTTGTTAGATCAAATGAGGAACACTCAAGTTGTTTGCATTAGAAGGGACAGCAATGGCGCTGCCCATGCTTTAGTTGGTTTGGCCAGGACTTGTGGTTCTCAATTGTGGGAGGGATATGTCCCAGACCCAATCAGTCTTATTGTCTGTAATGATGCTTCTTTCAGTTAATGGATTACCCTCTTTAATGTAAAAAAAAACAACTTTGGAGAAGGAGTGCAGAGGAATGCAATCTCCTAGACGCGTGTAGAACACGATCAAATCATAGGGCAGCTTGAGGAAGAAACAAAATACAAAAGGAAGGGCGTAAAGACCTAAAAAGGGGTGCCCGAGCTTTAGGCTGAGAGACTTGGAGTAATTCAGTTAGACACAACTTTTTTTTTTGGATAACATTTAGACACATATTTATGCCTTATACAACTTGAGCTAATGGATCGTCATTTATTTCATTTAATAAAGATTTGTGTTTGAACATCAAATTTTAGACATCCTATATAATATCGTATGTGTTTATTTTTATTTTTCGCTTACTTTTTTAACATCTTTATAAATATACATCCCGAGAATACATTAAAAAACAAAGGAGACACCATATAATGTCCTCATTCTGATGTTCAAAAAACATTAGTCTGACTAAAATACTTTTGTATTTATCTTTATCTGGATTTGGTGTGTGTTTAGTTTCACGTTGGAATCCTTCAGAATTGATTCTGCCCCCTATCAAATGTGATTAGAGTAAAAACGAGATGTTTGGTTACTGTCAGTTAAACTAAAATTAATTTTTCCTCCAGAAGCGATTTTGACTAGAAGCTACAAAAAGTAACTTTTGAGTTGAGTTAAAAAATTTACGATAAGTTTTACATCAAACTTGCTTTCAAAATAAAAACATTCAAACATAAATCATTTCAATTCAAACTCAATTCTAACCAAATCAATTTTACAAAATCAATTACATTCAAAATCACTTTTATCAAACACTCATCCAAACACACATTTGGATTCTCGTGTTAAGATTTAATACGAGGGGTCATATGGGGATTTCACCATTAAATTTCATTGGTGAGCCTCATTTAAAAAATATGCAAGTAAAAGTTAATGATGAAATTTCCAACATGACCTCCTCATGTTGAATCCTAACACGAAAGAATTCAAATCCCTTTATCATCTATATGATCAAATAACAAGATAAGGTTCATAAATAATCTCCTTATTTAGTGGTATGTATTATATTATGGATATATTAATATGTAAACAATACTTTTATATATTAAATAAAGTGATTGAAAATAAATATAGTAGGCAATTGTCTCTCTTAAGAGTTGGACGGTGAACAAATCACAAACATGCAGAGTTTACCCAAAAAAAAATAAAAAAGGCTAAATTACAGTTTTGGTCCTCCTGTTTTTTCAATTTAGTGAAATGGTCCCCAACTTTTTTTTGGCAAATTTGGTTCTCTTAAAATTCAAATGTTACGAAAATGGTCCCTCCGTCAGGATTCCGTCCAAACAGTAATGGAGGTTGGTGACGTGTACTGCCAACCAATATTTTAATAATATTGAATATTATTTTTAAAAAATCAGAAATAAAAAAAATAAAGGCTGGGTAACTTTGGTCTTTGGATAAAGAACCACATAAGTCTAATAGCGTTCCTGATGTGTGGACTCCGACAAGTGTACCGGATTCGTCGTCAAGTAATAAAAAAAGAGATCGAACCATAGAGACCGTGATCTTAAATGACAATTAGTTATAAAATTGATTTCACTGAACTGAAATAAGGTTTGGTTTTTGAAATCGGAATCAAGTAACAATTAAATTTAAAATTGCAGTTAAACAAAATAGGAAAACAGTTCAAAATAGGGGTTTTTCAAATTCAAAAGGGATTCCCAGGAATTGGGATACCACAAAACTGTTTATGTTAATGAACCGACTACTCGCCTTGTCTATTACCAAAATTTGCTTTGAAGGCGAATTTATCCTAAATTAGTTAATGCTCCCTCTCGGGTTACAAAAACCGTGCCAGATTGCGCGTCAAGGCCGTGACGGCCATCACGGCCAGCCGTGATAGCTTCTGCCTTGAACGTTGCTTCACTGAGTGGTATGTCACGGCTGTGACCACCATCACGGCCTGGCCGTGACAGATTCTGCCTTGAAGGGGTCTGGCTAAGTTGACATGTCATGCCTTAACCATCATTACGTGAATCCAATCGTTATTCTTAAGTTGATGAGATACTGTATCTGGTCTAAATGGATGGCTATCTCAAAACATTTAGTCGGATCCATTTTCTGATAAAACGATAAGGAAAACAAGTCATATGTCTAAACTTCATCAAGTTATAATAAGAAAAGATGGAAAGATCCATGTAGCATACTAGCATGTTAAAATAGAACAAAGAAATGCAACTTCACATGCAACTTTACAGATTAGCAAACATAGTAGTTTTCAGGAAAGCAGATGCTTTTACGTCGTTTTGAAGCATGGTCATAGAGATGACTTTTCCTACTGGAAATGCCTAGATAACCTAGTAAGGATGGTCATCAACAACTATTTCTGGAAAGCTCCATTGCCTAGTGAAACAAATGAGTAGAAAACCAGAGTTGCTTTCATAATATTGTGTACAGAGCTGCTTTCTAATGTGAATAATGTTTGAATGATGACGACACGTCATGTGCCTGGAAAATTGTGCCCCACCCTTCATTTTATCTAAACCTATACTTAATCCTTCATTATCTAAGACCTTGGCCTTAAGGCAGAATTAAAGAAAAACCTCAAACTTCAAGAATCCTTCAAGCACATCCAAAATATTGAATGAGCATGCGTGCCCTGAGAAGGTACGCATGCTCATTAATATTGAATCTCAAATAGGACACTAAGGCTTTCGTAGCTTAATAATTAACTCTAGCAAAAAATAAAACCACTGACTTATAAGGATTGCAGCATACTTCAACAAATATATATTGAAGCATATTTCAATACAAACCTAGATAAAATATAGTAGCAAACATCCTATTGAGCTCCGCTCTCCACTAACAAGTAATACATAATTGTCAAACACATGCATAACTTCTAAATTAGCAACACACAACAAGCATCCCGCCTTTTTGACAGGATTACATCCTATTGAGCTCTGCTCTCCACTAATGGCAATCAAGACATAGAATTGACACATCCATCTTATTGAGCTCTGCTCTCCACTAACAAACAACATATAAAGTTTACAACCACATGCATCAATTTTAATCTACCAGCACACAACCAGTATCCTATTGAGCTCAGCTCTCCACTAACAGACAATATATTCAATTACAACCACATGCATCATTTCTAATCTACCAGCACACAACCAGAATCCTATTGAGCTCAGCTCTTTACTAACAATCAACAAATCAATTCAAAGTCTTCAAGCACCACTAGCAACAAAGAAAAAGATAGAGTATTTGACCTACCTCAACTCCAAGCAAATAGTGAAAACGGGTGACGACTAGAGCGGTTGTCAATCGACAAAGAAAACTGTAAGAAAAAATAATAACATCATCAAAGGCTCTTGTGATAAAAGTATAAACTTGGAAATCATTAACCTACTTTCACACTTGCCACTCATGAAAGTATAAACAAAACATTTTCATTACATATCAGTACCATAGCTTGTTTAAGCCGGGCATTGTTTTAGTGGCAAAGCAATAAAAAAAAGGTATGTTATGTACTTCAACAACTTATATAAGTGTGTCCAAAGTGTGCTATGTGCAGGTGGCGTGAATGGAAGGGAAGAGGGTGTGGGGAACTGATAGTGCAGGAACCCTAAATAGAGAGGTAAAATAAAAGAAGTAATAAAAAGAAAAGTGGTAAAATGGAGTAATGCACATAAGACAAACCGGCATAGCATGTTCACCAAGATGACTTGCGAAAACAAAAATCCTCTTAGGCAATAACCATAGCATAAATATCATAAAAGGTCAATCAAATTAAAACAATGATCATTCAGTTAAGGTGACAGAAACAAAACCAGATTAGAACCAATTGGATATATGCGAAAAGGTGGCAGAAGTATAATGATCCTATAAACACTAAAATACCAGAACTCAAGTAGTCATAAAGCAAGCAATTTTAAAGTAGAATTAAAAACCAATCAGTACCTGCACCACCTAGCAAAAATATATACTTTTACAAATCATGGTAATTTAGGCTTTTCATCAAACACCCTGCTATCATTACCCTCAACACCTATCATACTGTTTAAACAAGACAACAATCCCCAGAAACTTTACCCATTTGATCAATACCAAACATTTCAGCAAGTAACAGAACAGAAAATCTAATTTTCAATGCTTAACAGCTTCAATCATCAACAGGCAACATCACATAGATCAAAGGTTCAACCAGTATAACCTACCCTTCACAGTTGTAGAGACGACGGTGCGGCGGCACAAGAGGGTGCTCTCTCAGCTGCGCAAAACCTGCAAACAGAGCCTTCAAACCGCGCAAAACCTGCAAAGAGAGAGAGACAGAGGGAGAGAGAGATGCGAGTGAGAGAGAGAAGGAGAGAAGGAGAGGGAGAGAGAGACGCGAGTGAGAGATAGAAGGAGAGAAGGAGAGGGAGAGAGAGATGTATGCTTACCGTGTGGATGAGGTGGTGGCCGGAGAGGAGCTGCTGTGCCGCTGCGTGTGAGAGAAAAGAGAAGAAAATAGAGAAATGGGGGAAGAGAGGAAGGAAATCGCGATTTAGGGATTTTAGTTTTAGCGACCGAATTATTCGATCGCTAAATCGGTCGCTAAACGGGTTAATTTTAAATTTGAATTCATAAATTTAGTGACCAATTTAAAATTCGGTCGCTAACACGCTCTATTTTAATTTTTTACGCGCCGTTCAGCGACCGATTTAATATCAGTCACAAAGATAAATAAAATTTTACCGTTGTATTTAACTCGGTCGCTAAAAAGTCATAAATTTTTTACTTTTACCTTCCTTTATCTTGTGACCTAAACAGAGACCGATAACTCTGCTACGCTCTATTTCGGTCGCAATATCAACTCTAATCAGTGTTTGATTTAGATCCTACAATCGGTTGCCATTTCGGTCGCAAACAGCAACCAACAAATTCGGTCACTATTTTCGATCGCTAAATAACCTTTTTTTTGTAGTGTACCCATGTTCATCAGTCTCAGAGTTAGAGGAGTCAGAGTCAGAGTAATTAGCTGGGTTCCTGCTTCCTCTGGTGCGAGTACGTGAGGCTTCGGTTGCCCTTTGACGTTTGCTTGACATGATCCCAGAGCACCAAAATCCACAATCCCCTTCACTGTTTCTGAAATTCGGTTTGGTTGGGGTTTCAAAATTGGGAATTTTTGAGTTTGCCCAAAATTGAAGGATTTTCCTTGTGGGTCTTGTTGGGTTAGGTCTAGGGAGCAAGGGAGTAGGGTTGGTTGGGTGTGGGTGTAATGGGGATGTGATTTTTCGAGCTTCTTGGTGAATGGTTATGGTGGAGGGTGTGAGAGGAAGAAGAAGAAAGAGATTAGGATGAAGAGGAGGATGATGGGTTTGGGTTAATGGGGAAGGTGCGTGATGAGTGATATGAGGGAAAAGAGGAGTTGGGAGGAAGAGGAGAGAGTTTGGTGGCTATGGAGGTGGAGAGGAGGTTGAGAAGATGAAGAGAGTGAGTTTTGTGGTAGAGGAGAGGATGCGATTTAGGTTTTAAAATCAGAGCAAACACGCGTCACGACCGTGACCCACATCACGGGCAGGCCGTGACGCGTTCTGTGTCACACAATTTAATCTTTCACGGGCATGATGAGTATCACGGCTTGCCCGTGATGGAATCTGTGTTGTGTTAGCTGGCCTGTCACGGTCGTGACCACTATCACGGCCTAGCCATGATCCTTTCTGACCCTTCTTGGTCTTCACATCACGGTCGTGATTGGTATCACGGCCTGGCCGTGATGGACTCTGATCTTCTGGGGCCTACTTGTCACGCCCGTGATGGGTGCTGACTTTTAGCTGTTGGTTCATCACGGCCTGGGTGTGATCGTTGCTGACTTTTCTTTTCCATCCCCTCTTCACTCTCCATCACTTCCTAACCTAAAAACACTTGACAAATCCATTAATTGATGATCTTTATTTTCTAATTCTCCTTAATTATATAAAAAAAAACAAAATTCAAAAACAAACTAAGAAGAGAAAGAAAACTTGGGTTGCCTCCCAAGAAGCGCTTATATACGGTCTTAAGCTTGACCATAGTCCTTTCAGTCCTCATTGTTGGATCGAGGAGGGAAATCGCAACCTCCTGTTCAAGTGGATATTCTCCAAGGTAGTGTTTTAGTGTCTGCCATTGACCATGAATGATCCACGTTCCTGGTTCCAAACCTCGACGGCACCATACGAAAATACTTTCATTACTTTAAACGGTCCGGACCATCTAGACTTAAGCTTTCCTGGGAATAGCCGCAACCTCGAGTTGTGTAACATCCTAAAAATTCAAATATAATTATTTTAATAAAAAAAGGGTAGTATAAGAGTTTTTTGTAATTGTTTTCTTTATAATAAAAATCCAGTGGGTTCCACAATAATGTAAAATTGATTTTAAAAAAATAAAATAAAAATAAGGATAAGAACCTACCCTGGACTAAATTAATGTGGCAATAATGATAGGAAACATAAGCATATTAAGGCCCATGCTGTGTTACCCATTATAAATAGATAGTTTGATTGTTTTAAGCCCAATTTCGCATAATATGACTAGATACCTTACTTCAGACGGATATTTCGTAACCAAAGAGAACTTGTTTGAATTCGAGATCTGCATAAGAAATATAGCCCTGTCTCTTAGCTTTCCATAGACACCAAATTCGTCCAAATTGGATTCTTGTAGCTCAAGTTATGACCAAATTTGTACACACTATTCATGTTCCAGTGCCAGAACCATTTTTTAAAATTCTATCCACGTTTTGACTATCTAAACGTCGGTTTCAGATTTTGTGGTGTTCATAACAGTTGTAGAAAATTCTTTTATCTTTCCAACAATATAAAATTTATAATTTTAAATGTCTATAACTCAAGATATGTGTGAAATACAGCACCATATGCAGAGTAAGCGGGCTTAGCGCGTTTTTACACGTTTTGGGCTATTGGGGGCTCTATAAATAGAATCTTAACACTCTTAGGGTACGTTTTTGAATCCTAATTACACCTAGAAACTCAGAAACGGCTAAGAAGAGAAGAAATTCAAGGATTAAGAAGAGGTAGTTGTGGAAGAGGGAGTCTAGGAAGAGGAAGATGATGATAACTCATGGCAAACGTTAGGATTCGCAGTAGGAAACACTTAGAGCTATTTGGAGGTCTTCAAGAGGTGAGTAACAATACTTTTTATGAACCTTTTCCATGGTATATATGATTGTTTTTGGGAGTCTTTAATTGACTTGATGCATATTGTTAGTAACCTAAATTCTAAAATTGGGGTTTTGTTTAAAAGGGGAATTAATTGATCAATTGATGTTGTAACGTACTTATTCATGTATGCTGTGTTGTGATATTCATGATTGTTTGTTGTTGGTGGAAGTTTATATGTTTAAAATTGAGTGAAATAGTTTGTTACATGTATGAGACATGACATATTTGAGCTATAATAGGTTGTATGATGTTTGCCGCAATACCACCTATGATAGGGGTATCGAAAAGTAATACCACCGTAATGGGGTACCGAAAGTAACATCCCCATATAATTGGGATGTCAAAAAAGAGCAATACCGCCTAAAAAGGGGTATCGAAAGTAACACCGCCACATGTTGGGGTGTCGAAAAGGGAGAAATACCGCCATGTGCACATGGGAGGTATCGAAATAGAAATGTCCCCGACAAGAGGGTGACATCGAAACATTCATCATGAGTAGGGTGGGCAATGGGACGCCATTGTCGTGTGATGTGTGAGATTTATGGCATGCCGGCAAGAGACCAATTTAGTTATGAGGCCTTCGAGCCACTTGGATTAATTTAGAATTTACTTGGTATGTGGAATGTGATACATTGAGATAAGTTGTTGTTACGTTATATGCTATTGAGTTGTTGAGATTTTTGTTGTTATTAAAAGTATTCTTTTTATATATTATTTTGGAAAATTAGCGGGTACCATGGACAGTTTTTCCGGTTACCGCACCGGCTGAGAACAACACTATTTTTCGAAACATTTTATAAATGTATTGTTGTGCACTGGGATTTTATATCTCATTATAAGTGTTGTTTTCGGAGCCCGAGGACATCGTTGTTGAGGATCCAGAGATCTGAAGAGTTATCTTTGAGTAGTTAGTTGGTTAGCAATGTAGTATGGTTTAGAGTATTATGCGGACGACGTTCTTTGGTTTACATACTATTTTTCTCAGATTGTAATTAGACGCCCGATTTTGAGGCTTTTAGTTTTTATTCAAATGATTGGATTTAATAATACTTTTCAATACTTTGTAAATACTATTATTTTATTTAATACGAGGTATTTTCATACTTAGTTATTTGAGAAAAATTTTATGACTAGTGTTTTTTAATTAAATGTTTTGAAGGATTTTTATTGAAATTAATTTGGGTTACTAACGTAACGAAGGGCGTTACGAGTTGTAGAGTAGAACTAGTTCTCCTTCATGGAATTCTCTATGAAGGATATGCTTATCATGCCACTTCTTTGTTCTCTCCTTGTAAGTTCGTGCGGACTCATAGGCATCCAATCTTAGCTCATCAAGTTCCTGAAGTTGGAGGATTCTCTTTTCCCCAGCGGCTTTTATATCAAAGTTTAGCATCTTAATAGCCCACAAAGCCTTATGCTCAAGCTCGACTAGTAAGTGACATGGCTTACCGTAAATAATTCTAAAGGGCGTCATCCCGATAGGAGTCTTGTAAGACGTACGGTAGGCCCAAAGAGCATCATCAAGCTTTAAGGATCAATCCTTCTCGAACCTGAAACAGTCTTTTCCAGAATGCTCTTTATCTCACGGTTGGAAACCTCGACTTGCCCACTTGTCTGAGGGTGGTAAGGTGTAGCGACCCTATGAGTGACTCCATATTTGAGTAGGAGTTTCTCAAATTGTTTTTCAATGAAGTGCGATCCTCCATCACTAATGACTGCCCTTGGAATTCCAAACCTTGGAAAAATCACCTTCTTGAATAGTTTGATTACGGTTTTTGCATCACTTGTTGGGGAAGGAATGGCTTCCACCCATTTAGAGACGTAATCAACGGCTACAAGAATGAACTTATTATTTCAAGAGGAAAGAAAGGGTCCCATGTAGTCAACTCCCCAAACATCAAATATCTCCATTTCTAGCATAGTGTTGAGTGGCATTTCATGCTTCTTAGAGATGTTCCTCGTTCTTTGACATGGATCACAAGCAAGCACGAACATTCGGGCATCTCTGAAAATATGAGGCCAATAGAAACCAGCTTGAAGCACCTTTGCTGCTGTCTTCGAGGCACTAGTGTGTCCTCCGTAAGATGAGGAATGGCAACAGCTCAAGATACTTGGAACCTCGGCTTCCGAAATACACCTTCTGTAAATGCTATCCGCACACTTGCGAAAAATGTAAGGCTCATCCCACACATAATTCTTGAGATCAGAGAAGAACATCTTCTTTTGTTGATAATTAAACTCCGGTGGTAGAATCCCACATACAAAATAATTCACAAAGTCCGCATACCATGGAGCATTCTCTCCCAAGATGGCAAACAGTTGCTCATCGGGGAAAGAATCATCTATCGGCAAGTTGTCCTTCTCATGTTCCAATGGTTCAAGTCTGGATAAGTGGTCCGCAACTAAGTTCGCCGTCCTTTTCCGGTCCCCAATCTCCAAATCAAATTCTTGCCGAAGGAGAATCCATCGGATGAGTCTTGGCTTCCTTCTTAGTCATGAGGTGCTTTAGTGCGGAGTGGTCCATGTACACTATGACTTTAGACCCCACAAGGTATGATCTGAATTTCTCGAAAGCAAAGACAACCGCAAGCAACTCTTTCTCAGTTGTGGCATAATTCACTTGAGCTCCATCTAGAGTTTTGCTTGCATAGTATATTGCATGGACCTTCTTGTCTATCCTCTGTCCCAACACTGCTCCCACGGCGTAGTCACTAGCATCACACATTACTTCAAATGGCTTATTCCAATCTGGTGTTTGCAAAATGGGAGCGGTGGTCAAAGCTTCCTTCAACCTATAAAATGCACTCAAACATTCCTCATTAAAATCAAATGGAACATCTTTCATTAACAGATTAGATAAGGGTTTAGAAATTTTCGAAAAGTCTTTGATGAAACGCCGGTAAAACCCGGCATGTCCCAAGAAACTTCTAACTCCTTTCACATTTATCGGTGGGGGCAAAATTTCAATAACATCTATTTTGGCCCTATCCACCTCAATACCTCTACTAGAAATCAAGTGCCCAAGCACTATACCTTCTTTTACCATAAAATGACATTTCTCCCAATTCAACACCAAATTGGTGTCTTCACATCGCTGCAAAATCTTAGACAAATTTGTTAAACAATCATCAAAGGTAGTTCCATATACAGGAAAATCATCCATAAAAACCTCCATGATTTTTTCAATAAATTAAGAAAAAATTGCAGTCATGCATCTTTGAAAAGTAACCGGTGCATTACATAGACCAAAAGGCATTCTTCTATAGGCAAAAGTGTCATAGGGACAAGTAAACGTGGTCTTTTATTGATTATTAGGATGTATGGGAATTTGATGAAAATCGGAATATCCATCCAAGTAGCAAAAGTATGAATGCCTAGCTAACCTTTCAAGCATTTGATCAATAAATGGGAGAGGGAAGTGATCTTTCCTTGTTGCCTTATTTAGTTTCCTATAATCAATGCACATTCTCCAACCGGTTGCTGTCCTAGTAGGGATTAGTTCATTATTTTCATTTTAAATAACAATCATCCCCCCTTTCTTAGGAACCATATGCACCGAACTAACCCATTCACTATCAAAGATTGGATAAATAACCCCTACATCTAACAACTTAAGCACTTCTTTCTTAACCACCTCTTTCATATTAGGGTTCAACCTACGTTGATGCTCAATGGGTGGTTTATGCTCATCTTCCATTAAAATGCGATGCATACAAAAAGAAGGGTTTATGACTTTAATATCATCAATTGTGTATCCTATCACTTGTCTATGCATTCTAAGCTCCCTAAGCAATTTCTCAGTTTCCAACTCATTCAAGCTAGCATTCACAATTACTGGGATAGGAAGAGTTAGGACCAAGAAATTCATACCTCAATGTAGAGGGAAGAGGTTTTAGTTCTACCTTAGGGGCCTCGTCATCTTTCAGATCCTTACTCTTTGGTGTCAACTCAAGTTTCTCTTTCTTTGTTTCGTTGGGAGGAATTTCTGGACTAGCTTCCAGAAAGCGGGCATAATTCCTTACTTCTCCTCCATGAGCGTTTAAGTCACCACCAATCAAACACATTTCTAACGGGTCATCAACACAAGCTTGTGTGGATTCTTCTTTCACCACTTGGTGCATTAAGTCAACCCTGCAACAAGAATCTTCAAAAGAAGGGTGTTTAATAGATTTAGCTAAATCAAATTCAACTTTATCATCACCCACAGTTAAAGTCAATTTTCCATTTTTAACATCAATAATGGCTCCTGCGGTAGCCAAGAAAGGCCTGGCAATAATAATGGGGATTTGGGAATCCTCTTCCATTTCAAGTACCACAAAATCCGCAAGAATAAAAAATTTACCCACTCTAATAGGAACATCCTCCAAGATGCCTACTGGGAATTTGACGGACCGATCCGCCAATTGAAGGGAGATTGTTGTGGGTTTTAGTTCACCCATGTCCAACTTCTTGCAAATAGAGAGGGGCATAAGGCTAACACTAGCCCCCAAATCACAAAGAGCTTTATCAAAACTAGTGTTACCAATTAAGCAAGGAATAGAGAAACTACCTGGATATTTCAATTTAGGAGGCAATTTATTTTGAATTAAAGCACTGCACTCCTCAGTTAAAGCCATTGTTTCATAGTCCTCTAGCTTTCTCTTATTTGACAAGATATCCTTAAGAAATTTAGTATATGTCGGCATTTGTTGTAATGCCTCAGTGAAGGGTACATTAATGTACAATTTCTTAAGGACCTCTAGAAATTTTCCAAATTGCTTATCTAACTTGGCCTTAGCCAACCTTTGAGGAAAAGGTATCAGAGGTTGGTAAGGTGGTGGAGGGACATACTTAGACACTTTTTTGCTAGGCTCTTCCTCTCCTAAGGGTTGTGTCTCAGTAGGTTCCTCCTCCTCAACTACACTCTTGTTATCACTCTCCCCTTTAGCCTCGGGATTCTTAAGTTTCTTACCACTCCTTAGACTCACAGCTTTACACTGTTCATTATTTGGGTTCACCTCAGGTTGTCCAGGAAACTTGCCCGGTTGCCTGATTGAATTTCCCGCTTGTTGGGCAATTTGAGTTTCTAACATCTTGTTAAGGATGGCTAAGTTATCTACCTTAGATGTTAGTTTTTCTTTTGCCTCATTAACTGCCCTACCTTGTTGCCTAAATTCTTCATTTTGCTCAGTTTGAGTAGCAACAAAGTTTTCCATAAGAGACTCGAGTTTAGATTTTGGTACCTGAGGATACCCCGATGCGGGTTTCCTATTACCTTGTCCTTCTTGGAATTCGAGGTTCAACGTGTTGTTGTAGTTTCCATAGGAAAGGTAAGGATTATTCTTCCTCTGGTTGTAGGGATTTGGGGGAGCATAATTTGGTAGCTTCGGGTTCATGTCATAGAAATCGTGACAAGAGTTCACTTGTTCCCCCGAAGCACCAGACTCAGAAGGGATACCATGTGGGCACTCCATTATGTCGTGTCCCTGCATTCCACAAATCTCACAAACAACATTAGTAGCACCGATTGAACTCACATGTGCCTTTTCAAGCTTATCAAAGCGTTTATTTAGTGAGTCGAATTTAGACATAATCAGATCGGAACTATTCATTTCGAACTTATCCCCTGAAAGATTTTTTGGGTTATTACCTCTTTCTGAACCCCATTAGTGGTAGTTGGTGGCCACGTTTTCAATGATGTTAAATGCCTCAGTCAGAGGTTTGTTCATAAAAGCTCCACCAGCTGCGGAGTCGAGTGACACCTTTGATGAATAATCCAATCCGTTGTAGAAGGTATGCACTAACAACCACCTCTCGAGTCCATGATGTGGGCAAGACTCTAGCAATCCCTTGTAGCGATCCCAAGCTTCGGATAAGCATTCTCTGTCCTTTTGGAAGAAGCTGGTGATTTGAGTCCGTAGGTAAGCAGTCTTGGATGGAGGGAAGAATTTCTCCAAGAATGCTTGCTCTAGTTGATCCCAAGTTGACAACGTATTAGCGGGCACTTGCTTCAACCAAGCTTTCGCCTTTCCAGTCAGAGAGGAGGGGAATAACCTCAAGCGTATAGCATCGATCGGGGCACCTTGAATCCTGATTGCATCGGTGAATTCCAAGAATGTCTCCACATGATCAGTCGGGTCCTCCGAGGGTAATCCTCTAAACTGATGTTGCCTAATCATGCTAATCAACTGAGGCGGTATAGTGTAGTTCTCTGCCTCAATTTCTGGCCTAGCGATCCCAGTTCGCAAACCCCTAGCATTTGGGGCTGCGTAGTCCTTCAGTGGTTTGGTATCCGGGAGATTCGCCATAAGTGGAATGGGAATCAGCCTCTCTCTCTCTTTGTAGTCTCCTACGTCTATGAAAGGTCATTTCGATCTCGGGGTCGACTTCAAATAGGTTTCCAAGACTTAGGGATCTTTGCATAAAAGAGAAAAAATACTTATGGTAGAGAGATAGATATTCTAAAAAAAAAGGAAAAGAAATTAATAATAAAATAAAAATGTCCAGAAAAATCAATTAAAAATTAAATTGAAATTCAAGAAAACACAGTCCCTGGCAACGGCGTCAAAAACTTGACGTGTGGACTCTGGCAAGTGTACCGGATTCGTCGTCAAGTAATAAAAAAAGAGATCGAACCACAGAGACCGTTATCTTAAATGACAATTAATTATAAAATTGATTTCACTGAACTGAAATAAGGTTTGGTTTTTGAAATCGGAATCAAGTAACAATCAAATTTAAAATTGCAGTTAAACAAAATAGGAAAACAGTTCAAAATAGGGTTTTTCAAATTCAAAAGGGATTCCCAGGAATTGGGATATCACAAACTGTTTATGTTACTGAACTGACTACTCGCCTTGTCAATTACCAAAATTTGCTTTGAAGGTGAATTTATCCTAAATTAGTTAATGCTCCCTCTTGGGTTACAAAAACCGTGCCCAATTAAATCAATCCCTACTCTCGTGGCAATTGAATTTAGATCGGACCCTTTGAGTTTTGTGACAATTCGTGAATCCTCGAATGACCGCTTCTAACTCTCGTGATTTAAGTCCTAAGTTTTATTCCTATATATCCAATACCTAAGTTCACCGCTAGGTTCGTCCTTAGTGTATCTACGACACGCAAATAAGTGGCCACCAAATTTACGAGTAATTAAAATGATAGGAATCAAATCGAAAACAAAATCGGAATTAACAAGAAATCGAAAATCAATTCATCACCATAAACAAGTCTTGGGAATAGCCCCAATTTCTAGAAACAAGACTACTACTCAAGCATTGCCATGATTGTAGAAAGTTGATTGAAAATAACATAAAGAGAAAAAAAAACTAAGAGAAGTGAAGAAGAAGAAGAAGAAGAAGAAGAAGAAGAGAATTCTTGAATTTTTCTAAGGTCAAAAGACCCCCAAAAGTGCCCAGATTCGAGCCCCTAGGTCCTATTTATATGGTTGGGCAATTTGAATCCTAAGCCAATACAAAAACCAGATCAAATCAGTTGTTGAAGATCCATAGATTGCGCGTCACGACCGTGATGGCCATCACGGCCTGGCCATGACAGCTTCTGCCTTGAATGTTGCTTCACTGAGTGGTCTGTCACGGTCGTGACCACCATCACGGCCTGGCCGTGACAGATTCTGGCTTGAAGGGGTCTGGCTCAGTTGACACATCACGGCCGTGATGGGCAACACAGCCTGGTCGTGACAGATTCTGACTTTTCCATTCTTCCTTTTCAACTTCATTTGATCATGACCGTGATGGGCATCACGGCTAAGCCGTGATCAGCTCTGTTTACCTCATTTTCTTGCCTTTCAAGCTTCATCTTCATGTCAGCTTCAACACAGCTAATCCCGAGCAATTTAGTCTTCGATTCCTGCACACAAGAACCACAAAACCACCTCACTCGTTCCAAGGTAAAAACTAACAAATAATCAAATAAAATAAGCCTAAACTATATGAGTATGCATGAAAAATGTCATAGAATTATGAGGTGAAATCACACTCATCAGTTCCCGTGTGGGTATCCTCCCTTCATCGTCTTCAAGCTTTTTCCTTGCAGGGCCACAATCGTGTCTTCTTCATCGTGCTTCTTCCTCCATTATCATCGTCTTCGAGCTTCGACCACCATGGATGGAAAACCCATACCTGTGGAAACAGAGAAACCCATGCCTGCCGAGAAACAGAAAACCATGTCGGCGGAGACGCAGAAATCCAAGCCGGTGCGACTGACACGCAGAAACCCACTGTCGCGACCGTCCCGTCCGGGCGCCGCGAAAAAAAGAGAGAAAAAGACAGAGGAGTCGCCACTAAATTTTTTTTTGGGAAAATCTTAGAAAAAACAATTTATTTTAAGGAAACTGGTCATTTTTTAAAAAGAGAAAGATTTGAGTCCGGTAGTCGGTTACGAGTAGGGAAGGTGTTAGCACCCCACGCTGCCCGTTTAAAAAAATGGTACCTCAAGTTAATTGTGCAAAAACATTTTAATAACCTTTTAAATATTTATTTTACCCCAAAAATTGTTTACAAGAAATAATTATTTTTAATTTTTAATATTTTAAATTTGTATTAATATTTATATATTGTTTATAAAACTAAATGAGGTTGAACATGACACATGAGTCCACAGGGTAACCTCAAATCTAAGGGACTGAACATGGCACCGTGTCCATAGAGCATCCCTAAAAATAGAAAAGGTTAATTATTTTGATTAATTATTTTAACATACAAAGAGACACAAAAAAGGGAAATTTAGTTTTGGCTTGACAAGATGATTTATCTTGCTCCTACGTATTCCCGGGTGCGATGGGAAACTCAAAGCCACGTAGTTCTTTAGAAAATGTTTGATCGGTTGATTGATTTTAATTTTTGATAAAGATTTGATTTTTATGATTTTTTTTGTTTAAAAAAGGATTTTATTTTAAAATAAATTCACTCTTGCATAGAGTCCAAGATAACAGTACTATACGATAAACCCTTACAATTCATACGACACTTGAGGTTGAATAAGTCCATACATCAACGTCATAGATTGTTGCGTAGATTCGAAAGATTTTATTTTATAAAAAGAAAGATTGTTAAAATTTGTTAAGAGAGCAAATTGAAAATATTTTATTATTCTTAATAAAAAGGAATTCATTTTTGCACAAGGTTCAAGATAACAGTGTTATACGATAAACCCTTATAATTCTTACAACTCTCGAGGATGGAAGACCCATACATCAACGTTGTTGAATGTTGCATGAACTCAAAAGAAATTTTAGGAGAAATTTTTTATTTAAAATAAGGACCGAAAATATTTTTAAAAGTACTATTTTTATTTCAGATTCTTTTTTTGGATTTCTCTTTGAAAGTTTTTTTTTTATAAAAAAAAGGCTAAATCACTTGAAACAAACTCTTAAAGGAAGGACCAAGGCCTAGTCAAATTTTATTTTCAAAACCTTGTTTAAGGAAAAAGGCCTTTTAAATGAGCCCAACTACCTGGCCAGCATTTATAACACAAGACCAAAGTAAAACTTATCAGCTTTAAGTCAAAACAAAAGGAGTATTATGTAATAGTAACAAAGGTGAAACAAGGGAATAGAGATGGACCCTGAACGTGAGAGAGAAAGCAGAACGACAGAGCAAGAAGGAGGCGATACGGCAGCGGCGACGTCACGTGGTGTCCGGCGCGGTGAGCCTGGTGCGGAAAAGGCTGAGCGACAGAGGATGGGAACGGATCTGGGGTGTTAGGTGCGGAGCAGCGACTGCAGTAGACGGAGCAGCGACGTGCGGCATCTGTCACGGTTCAAATCTGGTGGAGGATGGCGGTCAGATGGGTTCTGCTGTTGCCGGCGGCGAGCTCGTGCGGTGATGTGGCTCGTGGCGAATCTGGGCAACACGGAATGCGGGTGGAGCGGCGGGAAGCGGCGATTTGGATCTGGGTTCAGTGGGCACGACGGTTTGGAGAAGCTCCGAGGCAGCGACGACGGAGGATGTGGTTCTGCTCTGTTGGGTGTTTGAGATGGGTGGTGATGTTGGTCCAAGGTAGGAGATGGTGGGTACTGTTAACTTTTGTTGTGATTATTTGTATGTTTTTTATGTTTGTTTTGAGGATGAACTGTGTTGTTGTGGTGGCTGGGATTAATAGAGAAAGTGATAGGAGATGCTGGAGGCTATGGTGGATGGGAGTAACAAGAACATTAAGGAAAACATGTGGGTCAGTGAAAGGTTTTTTTTTTCCTTCTTTACTAGATGATGCTTCTGTTTATATACTGACAATGGGGAAGATGATGCCAAAATTTGTTATTTGTTTGTTAAGAGGTAAGGACGAAGGTTCATAGGGAGGGTGCCATGGTGGTGTTCCCACTACTCTGTGGCTGAGGTAGGTGCAGGGGTTGTCACCCCTTATTTTGGAAAAATGCACAAGAAAACAAAAATGGGGAAATAAAAACAAAGTGGGTTTATACCTAAAATGAAGGGAGACAGATAGCAACCTTGGGGGAGAAGAAGACAAAAAATTCAGAATTTATTTTTATATGTTTTTTTAAAATCAGAATGGTCCTTTTTCTTCTCTTTTTTTTGTTTGGATCATGGACCTAAAAGACATCTTGGAAAAACGAAAATGGGCTACACTTGATCATGTAATGGGCCAAGAACAAAAACAAAAATATTTTTAATATTTTGAATTTTTATATATTTTTTCTTTTGTTTTCAAAAATATTAATTAAAAAGAGAAAATATCCTGACAAAATTAGGTGTTCACAGCTGCCCCTCTTTACTTGTTTCTTATTAGATAGTAGGTGTAACCGTAGTTAACCTATTATCGTTATAAGAAACGAGTAAAGACATGAACTCCAATTTTGGTCGGGGTTTGCTGACAAATAAAAGGATGCATAATTAAAAGAGCTTACGAGATGGATTGGGCATAGAAGCTCGAATAGAAAGATAAAAGAGCTTACGGGTATGGTACCCGCTGAAGCTTGAATAAAAGATAGAAAGCTTGCGGAGTCAATTATCCGTTGAAGCTTGGAATTAAAAGGTTAAAAGCTTGCGGAGTCGGTTACCACTGAAGCTTGAAAGGAAAGGTAAAAATCTTGTGGAGTCGGTTACCCACTGAAGCTTGAAAGCAAAAGGATTAAAAGCTTGCAGAGTCGGGTATCCGCTGAAACCTGAAAAGAAAGGTTAAAAGCTTATGGAGTCGGGTGTCCGCTGAAGCTTGAAAGCAAATGGATTGAAAGCTTGTGGAGTCGGTTATCCGCTGAACAAAAGTTTAAAATCTTGCGGAGTCGGTTATCCGCCGAAGCTTGAAAGGAAAGGTAAAAAGCTTGTGGAGTCGGTTATCCACTAAAGCTTGAAAGCAAAAGGATTAAAAGCTTGCGGAGTCGGTTATCCACTGAACAAAAGTTTAAAAACTTGTGAAGTCGGTTATCCGCCGAAGCTTGAAAGGAAAGGTAAAAAGCTTGTGGAGTCGGTTATCCACTGAAGCTTGACAGAAAAATAAAAATAAAAAGCATACAGAGTCGGGTATCCGCTGAAGCTTGAAAAGGAAGGTAAAATGCTTGTGGAGTCGGTTATCCACTGAAGCTTGAAAGGAAAGGTAAAAAGCTTGCGGAGTAGGGTATCCCCTGAAGCTTGACAGAAAAATAAAAATAAAAAGCATGTGGAGTCGGGTATCTGCTGAAGCCTGAAAGAAAGGATTAAAAGCTTACGGAGTCGGTTATCCGCTGAAGCTTGAAAGAAAAGTAAACTTATGATGTCTATGAGCTTACGGGACTTTGTGCCGACAAAAGATAAAAATTGCAATGTGATGAGATGATGCATGATACCATAAATGTCCTATATTCTTGATGAAAACCTCATATGATTTCAATGCAACACAAGGAAATCCTGTAAAACAAGTCCTGTCTTCGTGGAGAATAAAGGCTAAGCACTTTTGAAAGGGTATGCTTCCCTTGCAATGATTGTCCCCGTGCTTCTTGTCAGTAGACCACGGTGCCCTTTGTCGGGAGATCATCTTATTCTTTACGAACTTTTGAGATTTTCAAGGGAATTCTAAATGCATCTTGAAGACACCAATACATGTTTCACATTTCAGTATATACTTATCATGATGAATGCACACACACAATTGACAAAAGTTAAGCGAAAGAGATAAGGGTAAAAGAATTAGGAGTCAATGTCATTATATTTGGACTGAAAAGGGATACAAAGCAGATGTTACAATGGAGTCTGGAATTGCAAAAAGGTTGTGGAGTGGAAACACATCTCCTCAAGTGACATCTCTTTCTATGACTAGTGTTAGTATCTCTCATACCATATCAACTGCTTACTCCTCAACATCTGAGAATGCTATCTGCCCCAGTCTTCATGCATCTAGCCCACTGATTGCCCCAATTAATCGGCTTGACAACACTTCCATTGTTTATTTTATTTTTTTAACCCTAACTTTTGCCTAGACCGCCTTTTCAGGTTTTCAGCCTAGCAGGTTGTTCTAACTTTTGCCTAGACTGTCTTTTCAGATTTTCAGTCTAGCGAGCTTTTTTTTTTCTTTTCATTTTTCACATTTTTTTATTTTTGTTTTTTTTCTTGGGAAGTGCGTTCAAGCATAATACTTTTTGACTGCATCTGAATTTACAGGGAGTGGAAGATCCTCCCCATCCATCCTAGTGAGAATTAAAGCTCCTCCCGAGAAGGCCTTTTTCACAACGTAAGGTCCTTCGTAGTTCGGAGTCCACTTCCCTCGGTGTTCCTTTTGGATTGGTAGAATCTTTTTAAGCACCAGGTTACCCTCCCGAAACTTTCGCGGGCGTACCCTTCTTCTCATAAGCTCTCATCAACCTTCTCTGGTACAATTGACCGTGACACAATGCCCCTAATCTCTTCTCTTCAATGAGGTTCAATTGGTCTAGTCGAACCTGGACCCACTCAGCTTTTTCCAATTTTGCTTCTCTCAATACTCTTAATGAAGGGATCTCTACCTCAATCGGGAGCACTGCCTCCATCCCATAAACTAAAGAATATGGTGTTGCCCCTGTCGATGTGCGAATAGAGGTACGATAGCCGTGTAAAGAAAAAGGTAACATCTCGTGCCAATCCTTATAAGTCACCACCATCTTTTGGACAATCTTCTTGATATTTTTATTAGCGGCCTCAACTGCTCCATTCATTTTTGGGCAATATGGGGAGTAATTGTGATGCTTTATCTTGATGTTTTCGCACATCTCTTTCATCATCTTGTTGTTCAAGTTAGTGGCATTATCAGTGATAATCTCACTTGGCAACCCATAACGACAAATTAATTCTCTTTTTACAAATTTGATCACGACATTCCTGGTCACATTGGCATATGATGCAGCCTCAACCCACTTTGTGAAATAATCAATGGCAACAAGAATAAAGCGATGCCCATTCGAGGCTTTTGGTTCGATTGGCCCGATCATATCCATTCCCCACATTGAGAATGGCCAGGGTGCTGACATGACATTCAAGGGAGCTGGCGGCGCATAAACCTTATCAACATATATTTGACACTTATGGCACCTCTTCGCATAATTAAAGCAATCTGCTTCCATTGTCAACTAGTATTGGCCAGCCCTCAAGATTTTCCTGGCCATTACATGACCGCTCGCGTGTGTTCCAAAAGATCCTTCATAGACCTCCTCAATTATTCGTTTAGTTTCTTTTGCGTCAACGCATCTCAACAACATCATGTCATGATTTCTTTTGTAGAGAATACCTCCATCTAAATGGAAACCCATTGCAAGACTTCTTAGAGTTCTTTTGTCATTTTATGAAACACCCGGAGGGTATTCCCTTCTTTGGATGAAGCATTTGATGTCATGGTACCACGGTTTTTGATCAGACTCTTCCTCTATCACTTGACAGTATGCAGGATGATCACGACTTTCCATTTTGATAAGTGGTAAGTTCCTCTCGTCACTTACTTTGAACATCGAGGACAAGGTAAACAGCGCGTCAGCTAATTGGTTATCTTCTCGGGGAATATGATGGAATGTGACTTCATCAAACTGCTCAATCAAACCTTTGATGTAATCATGGTATGAGATTAACTTGGCATCTCGGGTTTCCCATTCCCCTCTTAGTTGGTGGATGACTAATGCAGAGTCCCCATATACCTCTAGTATCCTTGCCTTCGATTCTATCACTGCCAGGATCCCGAGCGCACAAGCTTCATATTCGGCTATATTGTTTGTACAATCAAAGCAAAGCCTTGCAGTGACAGGGAAATAATCATTTTCCGGTGAGATTAGTATTGCCCCAATTCCATGTCCCAATGCATTAGAAGCTCCGTCAAATAACAAAGTCCACTTTTATTTTTTTGGTGATTGGTCGCGATCAAACAAAGCCATTATATCTTCATCTGGGAAATCACATTGCATCGATCCATAATCTTCTACTGGCTGATATGCTAGATATTCTGCAAGGCACTCCCTTTTATTGCTTTTTGGGTGACATAGACAATGTCATATTCTGATAGCAGGACTTGCCAGCAAGCAATTCTTCCCGTCAGAGCAGGCTTATCAAAGATATACTTGATTGGATCCATTTTGGACACCAACCAGGTAGTGTAACACAACATATAATGCCTCAAACGGCAAGCCGCCTAAGCCAAAGCACAGCAAGTGCGTTCAAGCAGTGAGTAGTTGACTTCACAACTGGTGAACTTCTTACTTAGATAATAGATGGCATGTTATTTTCTTCCTGACTCATCGTGTTGCCCCAGTACACAACCCATTGATTCATCTAGCACAGTCAAATACATGATGAGAGGCCTTCCCGACACTGGGGGAACCAAGACCGGAGTCTCCTGTAGGTATTGTTTGATCTTCACAAAGGCTTTTTGACGATCTTCATTCCATGTCACAGCCTGATTTTTGCGCAGCAATTTAAAGATTGGTTCACATGTCGCGGTTAGTTGGGAGATGAACCGGGCAATGTAGTTCAATCTTCCTAAAAACCCACGAACTTATTTCTCCGTTCGAGGTGCTGGTATATCGATGATTGCTCGAAATTTTTCAGGATCAACCTTTATTCCTCTTTGACTAACAATGAACCCCATAAGCTTACCTGATTTCACTCCAAAAGTGCATTTGGCGGGATTCAGTCGGAGCTCAAACTTCCTTAACCGCTCAAAAAGTTTCTGCAGATTGTCAACATGGTCATCTTCAGATCTGGGCTTGGCAATCATGTCATCTACAAAAACTTCTATCTCCTTATGCATCATGTAATGGAATAAAGCCACCATAGCCCGCTGATATGTTGCCCCAGCATTTTTCAAGTCAAAGGGCATAACCTTGTAGCAAAAGGTTCCCCATAAAGTGAAAAATGTAGGTTTCTCCATATCTTCAGGTGCCATCTTGATTTGATTATATCCTGAGAATCCATCCATGAAAGAGAATAATGCATGTTGGGCAGTATTATCTACAAGAACATCAATATGAGGCAGAGGAAAATAATCTTTGGGGCTAGCTCTGTTCGGATCTCGATAGTCGACACACATTCGAACATTTTCATCTTTCTTGGGGACAGGAACGATGTTAGCGACCCATTGAAGGTACTTTACCACTTCTAGGAAATCCGCATCCAGTTGCTTCTTGACCTCCTCCTTGATCTTTAAAGACATTTCCGCTTTCATCCTCCATAGCTTCTGTTTTACTTTAGGACACTCCGGCTTTAGCGACAGTTTGTGTTCTGCTACACTATGGTCTAACCCTGACATGTCTTGGTACGACCATGCGAAAACATCTTTATGATCCATCAACAACTTGATCAACCTACTTCGCTCCTTTTATTTCAGGGAAAGGCCGATCTTGACCTCTTTTTTATCATCTTCAATTCCTAAATTGATTAGTTCACTTGGCTTTTCATGGGATCGAATTTCCCTGGCTTCTTGTTCTACCAACCTCAATAATTCAGGATGAACTTCCCCGTCATCATCAACATGATCAATAGGATAGTCAAAATTATACGTTGAGTTACTAACAGTGTCATTTTCAAGAGAGTCACTTTTAGATCTGCATTTTGATAGTTACCAGGGAAAGATGAATGAATAAAGGTTAAGAACGGGAAACTGCATTTATTGGTGAGGAACGATGAATAAAAGCGAAAGTAAAAAAAAGAAGGATAAAAACATAAAGATATTGAATGCATGCATTTATTGATAAGTCATAATGAAACGGAAACAAGTAAGCCCATTACAACAAAAATCCTAAAGCCATGGGCAGAGCTAAAGGATAAGCATTACAGAATTACTTTGAAAAAAACTCTATGGTCCTAGGGAACTCAATAACCTCCCAATTGTTGAGCACTGTATCCGAAGGGCATGGATACACCAAATTGACACCATGAACGGCGAGATAATCATCTTCAACAGCTGCTTCTTGGTCCAGGAATGCGAACCCTGATAAGCCTCTGGCTCATCTAGTTTTATGGCTAGTATGACCATGGTTTTGTGCTAATTATATTTCGTTTTCACCCAAATTAGACTCGATTGTCCTCAAGCAATATTTTGAGTCCCTTAAGTAGTTTTAGGGTAATTTAGCCAGTTTTGAGTCAAATAAAGCACTTATGGCTATTTCATTGTTTTCAGGTTAACTTAGAGTCAAGGGAATGAAGAAACAGTGGAAATTGCAATCCTGGAAGTACTCGCCCCGCGAATCCTCGTATCGCCTCGCGAGCCTGAAGGCTGACTGTGCCAGAAAATGCAACCCTTTCTGTGTCGCCTCGTGAACAATGTCTCGCCTCGCGAGCCTGAAGACCAGAAGCCATCACGCCCAGGCCCTGATACTCATAACGGGCGTAATAAGAAGACTCTTCCATTCCTCACCTCGCGAGCCATTCTTCGCCTCGCGAGAAGTCCAAACGTTGCAGATTTCTTCATAAGATTCGCCTCGCGAGTGAGTGCTCGCCTCGCGAGAGGGCGCAGATCCTGAAAATTATAAATGGCTGTTCTGGGAAGATTAGGAGACACTTCTGATTATCCACTGTTTACAGATTTTCTAGTTGTATTACGTTTTTATGGAGAACTAATTCTCTTGGATTAGTCTATTGTAATCGGTTTCCACCGCACTTGAGGTTCTGTAATTCCCGTTTTGTTTGCTTTTCCCTTTTCAATACTATGCTATATATTTTTGTTTGCTTAATTCAGGATTGTATAGAATTTGTGTTGATTTATTTCAGTGATGTTATGTTCCTATATTTAATCGCGTTTGCTTAATTCGCGTGTGTACAATCGTGTTTGCTCAATTCACGAGAGCTTCACCCCGTTTGCTTAATTCGGGAATTAGGAACATATATCTCGTAGTAGCGATTTCGCTTGTTAATTGTTGCTACAACTGAAAGGGGATTAGAATATGCTTAGGGCTTGGAATTTATATGAACCGATGATGGTTGGGAAACCGAGAACAGTAGATTAATCGTTCTTAGCTTATTTGATAATCCCTTAAATTGCTCTGTTTTTGCTCTGTTTTCCAATTGAATTTCAAACCAACCCCCCCCCCCCCCCCCCCCAAAAAAAAAAACTGATTTTTGTGGTGAATAACAACTCAAGAGTCCTTGTGAGACGATATCCGAGTTGTCGCGCTCTACTACAATTTTGTAAACCGCTCGTTTTTTGACCAGTGTGCGATAGCGTGTCAAAAATTGGCGCCGTTGCCGGGGACTCTTGTTTGTTATTTTCGCATTTTTTTTCGTTTTTGTTTTGAATTAGTCTGGCTACTAGGTCTACTTGCCCTAACTTGTGTGATTTTGATCCTGAAATTGAAAGAACACTGCACACACGCCGTAGAGCAATTCGGGCTAGCACTAGTTATGATTCTAATTCTGAAACTGTTTTTGATAACATGGGTGACCAAAGGACATTAAGGCAGCTTGCTGCCCCTGATGTTAATTATAATGGCTTGTGTATTGAATATGCTGGTGCTGTTGCTCCCTTTGAATTAAAATCTGGTTTAATACACTTGTTGCCAAGGTTTAGTGGTCTTGCAAGTGAGGATCCACATAAGCATCTGAAGGAATTCCAGGTTGTCTGCTCTACACCCTTGAGACCAGAGGGAATAACTGAGGATCACATCAAGCTGAGAGCCTTCCCGTTCTCACTGCAGGGCGCTGCAATGGATTGGCTGTACTATCTTGAGCCAAACTCTGTTACAACCTGGAACGATTTGAAGAAGGTCTTCTTAGAGAGATACTTTCCTGCCTCCAGAGCTGCATCAATCAGGAAGGAAATATGTGGCATCAGACAAGTCAATGAGTCATTGGCTGAGTATTGGGAGAGATTCAAGCAGTTGGTAACCAATTGCCCTCAGCATCAGATTTCTGAGCAGCTCTTTATTCAGTATTTTTATGAGGGGTTACTACCGATGGATAGAAATATTTTGGATGCTGCTAGTGGGGGAGCACTTGTTGATAAGACTCATTGCTTTGCCAAGCAATTGATTGAAAATATGTCACTAAACTCCCGGCAGTTCACAACCAGGAGCAATTCTGTTGAGACAAGGGGTGTGAATGAGGTCCATAGCTCTTCTTCCAACAAGGCCCTTGAGACTAGAATTGATGAGCTCACTTATTTGGTAATGGATGAGGTTCAACCAGCAAGGTTGTGTGGCATTTGTACTTCTCCTGAGCACCTGTCAGATGCATGCCCTATTCTGAAGGATGAGTCAGTCACTGATTTGCCTCAAGCTTATGCAGCTAATCTCTATAATCAAGGCAACAATCAGAACCAGTACAACGTTCCTGACCTCTCCACAAATAAGTACCACCCCAACTGGAGGAATCATCCCAACCTTCGGTATGGAAACTCATCCCAACAACAACCGATGGCACCACCACAGAATCCTCCCCAAGGGACCACTTCTGCACCTTCTGGACCTTCATTAGAAGACTTGGTCAAGCAAATGGCTGCACAAAATCTCCAGTTTCAGCAGCAAGCAAATGCTAGTATTCATACTTTGCAAACACAGGTTGGACAGTTTCAGCAGCGAACGGATGCTAGTATTAATACTTTGCAAACACAGATTGGACAGCTTGCCACTTCCATGAATACCATACAGCAAGCTCAAGGATCGAACCATCTACCTGCACAAACAGTGGTGAATCCCAATGTCCCCAATCCTAACGTGAGTGCCATTTCTTTGAGATCTGGAAAATTTGTCGAGGCAGCCTCTGAAAAAGATGAAGAAACTGTTGAGGTCGCTCCTGAGCCTTCTGTTATTGTTGAAGCTGAGAAAGTATATGTGCCACCGATCCCCTTCCCGCAAAGAGTGCAGAAAAATAAGAAGATTGATGGGGAAGGCAAGGAGAGGGAGATTCTAGATGTGTTCAGAAAGGTGGCGGTTAACATTCCGCTTCTGGATGTGATTAAGCAGGTTCCAAAATATGCAAGGTTTCTGAAGGATTTGTTCACACACAAGAGGAGGTTGAAAGGCAATGAGAGAGTCAATTTGGGGCGAAATGTTTCAGCCCTCATTCAGCCTAAGCCTGCACTCGAAAGGGTTACTGTTTCAGTCCTCACTCAGGCACTGCCACAGAAGTGCAAGGAACCAGGCACTTTTCCTATTCCATGCACCATTGGGGACAACAAATTCGACAATTACATATTGTATTTGGGAGCCTCCATAAATGTCATGCCCACCTCTGTTTTTAACAACCTTGATCTTGGTCCCTCGCAGCATACGGGTCTCACTATCCAGTTGGCCAACAGGACCAATGCTCGCCCCATGGGAGTGGTAGAAGATGTGTTGGTACAAGTTGATGAGTTGATTTTACCTGCTGACTTTTACATCCTGGACATGGTAGGGGAAACAAATTCAAGTAGATCACCAATCATCCTGGGCAGACCGTTCATGAAGACGGCAAAGACAAAGATTGATGTTGATGATGGAACCATGTCCATGGAGTTTGGTGACATTGTTGCAAAGTTCAACATCTTCGATGCTATGAAGCTTCCCTTGGAAGACCACTCTGTCTTTCAAATAGAGTTGCTCTCTGAAATTATTGATGACACCTATGATGACTTGGTTGCTGATTTTCCATTTGTTTCTGGCTTTGATGATATTTATTCATGTACTGACTGTACTAACACTAACCCTTGTGCTGTTTGTGCTGAGATTGATTCTACTTTGCAGGGTGATAGTGTGAGTGAAGCTGTCTGTTCAGCTGAAGTTCTTGACATCATGGCTGCTCCAAACATACCATCCATTGAGCAGCCACCCTCCTTAGAGCTCAAGCCACTTCCTGGGAATCTGAAGTATGCTTACTTGGAGAGGAATGAAAAATTTCCAGTTATTATTTCCTCCAACCTTGACTCTGACTAGGAAGCTAAGCTCTTGGAGGTTCTGAAGAAGCACAAGAAGGCGATTGGGTGGACCTTGGCTGACATCCCAGGAATTAGCCCCTCCAGATGTATGCATAGGATTCTGTTGGAGGATGGGGCTAAACCAGATTCTGCAGCCCCAAAGGCGGCTCAATCCATTGATTCTGGATGTTGTGAAGAAGGAGGTGACAAAACTTCTGCATGCGGGTATCATATACCCTATCTCGGATAGTAGTTGGGTGAGTCCAGTACAAGTTGTACCCAAGAAGTCCGGCCTCACAGTGGTAAGAAATGATAATAATGAGCTTGTCCTCACTAGAGTCCAGAATAGCTAGAGAGTGTGCATTGATTATAGGAGATTGAACCAGGCCACTCAAAAGGATCACTTTCCTTTGCCGTTCATCGATCAGATGCTTGAACGGCTGGCTGGTAAATCCCACTATTGTTTTCTTGATGGCTTTTCCGGTTACTTCCAGATCCATATTGCACCAGAGGATCAGGAAAAGACCACTTTCACGTGCCCCTTTCGGCATGTTTGCTTACAAGAGGATGCCATTTGGTCTTTGCAATGCTCCTGGCACTTTCCAGAGATGCATGATTAGCATTTTTACTGAATTTATTGAAAATTGCATGGAAGTGTTCATGGATGATTTCACTGTATATGGTTCCTCATTTGATGCATGCTTGCATAGTCTGAGTTTGGTTTTAGAGAGATGCAATGAAACTGACCTTGTTTTAAATTATGAAAAATGTCATTTTATGGTTGAACAGGGGATTGTTTTGGGGTATATCATTTCTAAAAAGTGTATTTCAGTAGATCCTGCTAAAATTGATGTGATTTCTACACTGCCTTACCCATCTTGCGTTCGTGAGATTCGTTCTTTTCTTGGTCATGCAGGTTTCTACGGGCGCTTCATTAAGGACTTCAGCAAGATAGCTCTTCCTCTGTCAAACTTGCTGAAGAATGATGCCATGTTCAACTTTGATGACAACTGCAAAAAGGCATTTGACTTCTTGAAAAGGGCATTGACCTCTACCCCCATCATCCAGCCCCCTGACTGGAACATCCCTTTTGAGCTCATGTGTGATGCTTCTAACTATGCTGTGGGAGCGGTCCTGGCACAAAGGGTGGGCAAGGCTGCACATGTCATTCATTATGCTTCTAGGACTTTAGATGCTGCACAGTCTAATTACACCACAACTGAAAAGGAACTTCTAGCTGTTGTTTTTGCTCTTGATAAATTTAGGTCATATTTGCTAGGTTCCAAGGTTATTGTTTTCACTGACCATGCAGCTCTGAAGTACCTGTTGAAGAAACCAGAAGCGAAGCCGAGATTGATTCTGTGGATGCTGTTGCTCCAAGAGTTTAATGTGGAGATAAAAGACAAGAGTGGAGCTGAAAATTTAGTAGCTGATCACTTGAGCAGAATAGCAAGGGATGAGGATCCTTCTCCCATCCAGGATGACTTTCCTGATGAGCAGCTTATACAGCTGCATGGGGTAACTCCTTGGTTTGCTGACATTGTTAACTATCTTGTTGCTGGTGTTTTCCCTGCAGGTGCAACTAGATCACAGATCCACAAACTCAAGAGTGATTCCAAGTACGATGTTTCGGATGATCCGTACCATTGGAAGTTTGGCAGTGACCAGGTAATTAGGAGGTGTGCCCCCGACTATGAGATTGAGTCTATTTTGCACTTTTCTCATGCCTCTCAAGTAGGGGGACACTTTGGGCCGCAGAGGACTACAAGAAAAGTCCTAGATTCTGGGTTCTACTGGCCCACCATTTTTAGAGATGCTTATAAGGTCTACCGGACTTGTAAGGAGTGTCAAACAGCAGGCATAGCCATCACTCGCAAGAGTGAAATGCCTCAGCAACCTATGCTTTTCTGTGAGGTGTTTGATGTGTGGGGAATTGACTTTATGGGTCATTTCCCTGCATCTTTTGGTTTTCTCTACATTCTTTTGGCTGTTGACTATGTTTCAAAGTGGGTGGAAGCTATCCCCACTAGGAATAACGATTCTAAAGTTGTTGCAAATTTTGTTAGGTCCAATATTTTTTGCAGGTTCGGCATACCTCGTGCCATCATCAGTGACTAGGGCACTCACTTCTGCAACCGCACCATGGAAGCTATACTCCGTAAGTATGGGGTTGTGCATAGGGTCTCCACTGCTTATCATCCCCAGGCTAATGGCCAGGCTGAGATCTCAAACAGGGAGATCAAGCAGATCTTAGAAAAAGTGGTGCAGCCAAGTAGGAGGGACTGGAGCCGCCGTCTAGAAGACGCACTTTGGGCTCAAAGAACAGCTTTTAAGACACCAATAGAGATGTCCCCCTATAGGCTTGTGTTCGGTAAGGCATGTCATCTCCCTGTGGAAGTTGAGCACCGTGCTTATTGGGCGGTCAAGTGCTGTAATTTGGAAATGCAAAAAGTTGGCATTGAAAGGAAACTCCAATTACAGCAGCTTGAGGAGCTTAGGCTAGAAGCCTATGAAAGCTCCCAGATTTATAAAGAGAAAACCAAGCACTTCCATGATATGATGATTGCTAAGAAGGAATTCTCTGTGGGCCAACAGGCCTTACTGTTTAACTCCCGCCTGAAAGTGATGGCTGGGAAACTTCGATCCAAGTGGATTGGCCCATTTGCTGTTACTAACGTTTTTCCTCATGGTGCAGTAGAAATTAAAAGTGCAGGTAGCAACAAGGTTTTCAAGGTTAACGGGCAGCGCTTGAAGCTATTCCATGAGAGCTCGGTGCCTGAAGATGCTACTGTTGAGGAGCTCTCCATGGGAGAGCCCACCTACACTGCCAATTGATCAGGGAACACCCTTTCCTTTCCCTCACTCTGATTTTATATTTATGTTGTTCCATTGAGGACAATGTATGCTTTAAGTGTTGGGGAGGGAACCAATTGTAGCTTTGTTTTGTGTTTTATCTTGTTTTTCTTTTAGCTCTTGAAAATTTGTGTGAGTCTTGTGTCGGTGAGCTTGTTGGGTTTTGATTGATTTGGCACAGATTTATTGCATGATTTATGTGATGATTCCCCCTAGGTTGAAAAAAAAATTGAAAACTGAACTTTGAGATATTTTGTTGTGATTGCATGATTTATGATAAGTTTGGGGTGATGGGGTGCACACACTAGGGGTTGTATCTCGGTCAAACAATTTGTAAAAATGTCCAGGTGAGGATTTGAGCCTCCAACATGTTTTTAATCGTGTGAATCACTTTCAAGTTGCACTTTTCCGAATTTGCTTGAATTTCTTCTTGGTTTGCATGCTTATGTGATTGCATAAGATGATTTAGGCAGATTTTCTTTGAAATAACCACTTGGCCTAAATTGAACCATCCCTAATTCATGTTCCCTAGTTAGCCCCATTGAGCCTGATTGGCCTGTTGTTCTTGATGACCTCATGTTATAAGCCAAAATCTGGAAAAACCATGTTAACCCGATCTCAGGATTATGAGAGCATGGAAGCTTAGCAAGAGAAGGTTTGTAAGAAACTAAGTTTGGGGTGGCTACAAGGATGTGACATGTCATTCTGGGGTGAGAAAAAGAAAAAAAATAATAAAAAGGTTGGAGCCAAAAGAAAAAAAAAGGGAAATAAAAGAACAAAAATGTCCAAAAAGGGTATTAAAGGAAAAGGTTGTAGTCGCCCAAAAGCATAAAGAAAAATGGAAAAAGGAATTTGAGTGGAAATTCAAAGTGTAAAAAGTTTCATGCTCTCTTAGTTCCTAGGGACTTAAGCTTAATTCCTTTGTATATCCTACCCTTAGCCAGGCCCCATTACAACCTTTAAAAGACCTTTTGATGTTGGATGCATGTTTTCGTGGGAACCTTGATTGAGATGAAAATCAAATTCATGGGAAGTGCTCTTGAAATGTGAATTGAGTGAAAAGTTGATAGCCTAGGCAAAACAATTGAACGATTGAATGAAATGTTAAATGCCCTTGTGAGGAAGGCAATTGTTTGAATTGGGTGATCTTCATTTTGTGTGTAACTTGGATCCCTTGCTTAGATTAATGGTTGCTTGAATGACGAAATTCTCAAATGTTTAGAGTAAATGCATGTGGGGATTGCTTTGTTTGAAAGGGGAGGACATTGAAGGAAAAATTATTTTGGTGAATTGCTTGAAATTTGTGCAAAGTTGATTGAATCCTTTAAGCTTGCCAAGTCTTGAGTCTTTTTGAGTTTTAGTTTGCTTGGGGACAAGCAAAGTTTAAGTTTGGGGTATTTTGATAAGCCTCTGGCTCATCTAGTTTTATGGCTAGTATGACCATGGTTTTGTGCTAATTATATTTCGTTTTCACCCAAATTAGACTCGATTGTCCTCAAGCAACATTTTGAGTCCCTTAAGTAGTTTTAGGGTAATTTAGCCAGTTTTGAGTCAAATAAAGCACTTATGGCTATTTCATTGTTTTCAGGTTAACTTAGAGTCAAGGGAATGAAGAAACAGTGGAAATTGCAATCCTGGAAGTACTCGCCCCGCGAATCCTCGTCTCGCCTCGCGAGCCTGAAGGCTGACTGTGCCATAAAATGCAACCCTTTCTGTGTCGCCTCGCGAGCCTGAAGACCAGAAGCCATCACGCCCAGGCCCTGATACTCATAACGGGCGTAATAAGAAGACTCTTCCATTCCTCACCTCGCGAGCCATTCTTCGCCTCGCGAGAAGTCCAAACGTTGCAGATTTCTTCATAAGATTCGCCTCGCGAGAGGGCGCAGATCCTGAAAGTTATAAATTGTTGTTCTGGGCAGATTAGGAGACACTTATGATTATCCACTATTTACAGATTTTCTAGTTGTATTACGTTTTTATGGAGAACTAATTCTCTTGGATTAGTCTACTGTAATCAGTTTCCACCGCACTTGAGGTTCTGTAATTCCTGTTTTGTTTGCTTTTCCCTTTTCAATACTATGCTATATATTTCTGTTTGCTTAATTCAGGATTGTATAGAATTTGTGTTGATTTATTTCGGTGATGTTATGTTCCTATATTTAATCGTGTTTGCTTAATTCGCATGTGTACAATCGTGTTTGTTCAATTCACGAGAGCTTCACCCCGTTTGCTTAATTCGGGAATTAGGAACATATATCTCGTAGTAACGATTTCGCTTGTTAATTGTTGCTACAACCGAAAGGGGATTAGAATCTGCTTAGGGCTTGGAATTTATATGAACCGATGATGGTTGGGAAACCGAGAACAGTAGATTAATCGTTCTTAGCTTATGTGATAATCCCTTAAATTGCTCTGTTTTCCAATTGAATTTCAATCCAACCCCCCCCCCACAAAAAAAAAATTGATTTTTGTGGTGAATAACAACTCAAGAGTCCTTGTGAGACGATACCCGAGTTGTCGCGCTCTACTACAATTTTGTAAACCGCTCGCTTTTTGACCCGTGTACGATAGCGTGTCAAACCCTACACTTCGGAAGCTCTGTTGAATGTCACAGATGGGAACCCTTTCAGCCTCGTATTCACGATTTTCCAGTTGAGCCAACCTTTTTGTTTTCTTCTCTTCTATAACCCTCATCTTGTCGGCCTTGGTGGGTTTATATCCCAACCCAAACCTGTCCTTGTTCTCGGTGAGCATGAGAATGTCAGTGACACCTTGGCTATTCTTCCCCAAACCGCTTCCAGGTCGGTATCCTCCTTCGAGCATAACGCTAGCCATCATAACAAATGCTTTAGATGACTGAGGTTTCAATAGTGGAGCACCGTCCCCGACATAAGTGGCATTGACAATTTCAAGCGATTGGAAAACGGTCTCAACAGCTTCTTCGGCAGCTTCAATGTAAGGGGTTGTTGATGGCTTACTCACTAACATATCCTCCTCCCCAGAAACAATTATCAACTTACTATCGACAATGAACTTCACTTTCTGGTGCAATATGGAAGGTACAGCTCCAGACGAATGGATCCATGGTCGTCCTAGGAGACAATTGTAAGTTGGTGTGATGTCCATTACTTGTTAGAGTATTTCAAATGTGCAAGGGCCAATCTGAATGGGCAATTCAATTTCTCCCATAACTTCCCTTCGGGTGCCATCGAAAGCTCTTACAATCATTGTGCTTGGCTTCATATGAGTTCCATCGAAAGGCAATTTTGCCAGTGTTGAATTTGGCATTACATTCAAAGAAGAACCATTATCAATGAGAACCCTAGCCATGACATGATCTCGACACTTCACATAGATGTGTAACGCCTTGTTGTACCCTATTATTTCAGTTGGAATTTCATCATCAGTGAAAGTGATATAATTATCAACAACAATGTTACCCACGATGTTATCAAGGTTATCAATTGTGATGTCATGAGAGACATGAGCTTGATTCAACACCTTCATCAGTACTCTCCTATGTGGCTCAGAATTCATCAACAAAGACAAAAGAGATATCCGAGCTGGAGTTCGATTCAATTGATCCACAACCCTGTATTCACTTTGCTTGATGAACTTCAAGAATTCACCGACTTCTTCATCAGATACCTCCTTTTTATTATCACCCCCTTTGGTATCCTTTTCAGTCGGTGTTCCTTCCACCATCTCTTTCCCCTTGTGATCTTTTTCTTCCTTTTCTGTTCCCTCCCTTCGCAATACCTCTGGAGTATAAATGCGACCACTCCTAGTCATTCCACCAATTCTCAAAATGTTGGTAACCACGATGATCCCGTTGGGAGGACTTTGTTGAACCTGCCTATCATATTTCCATGGTACCGCTTTGGTGTCCTTGTAAGGGAAATGACCTGGGACTCGGATTACAACTGGTGTTGGCCCACTCGAAACCGGCATAGGTTCCTTCTTAGTATAGTGTATCACCACTGGCTTCAGAACGACTTGCTCAGGAACCGATTGAGGATTAATCACAACAGTAAAAGGAGTTATCTTAACTGGAGTTGAGGAAATTGTGGATTCAACGACCATGTTAATGCCACACTCATTCGATTCACAACTAATTAGGATAATCTTCATATCCATTAACTGTTGCACAACCTGTCGAAATTCTGTACAGTCTTCAATCGAATGCCCCACATTCCTGTCGAAGTCACACCTTATCTCTTCATCAAGAGTCTTCTCTTCAACAAATGAGGTTTGCACCAATCCATGTTTTTGCATCTCCCTTAAAATAACTCTCATGGGAGTTCTGACATCAGTCACTTGACTCTTAAGAGTAGGTTCCATAAAGCTATCAATGGCATTGACTCCCAAACCCCCATGATTTGGCATAGGACCTTGTGTCCTATTCGGAGCATCTTTCTGAAAGCTCAACCACTTAGCATCAATAAGATCTTGTACCTTAAATTCGAAAGCCCTGCAGTTCTCAGTGGAATGACCTATTGCCCCCGCATGATATTCATACTTAGCATTTGGTTCAAACCACTTCGGATAAGGAGGCCTCAATGGTTTCATTAGGATAGGAGTCAACACAGATTTGCTTATAAGCTGATGCAATAGCTCAGTATAGGTCATGGGTATCGGGTCGAAATGTACTAGTTTTCTTTTCGAGTTATACGGTGGTCTTGTTTGGCTGGTGTTTGGTTTTGGATCTAGGGGTTGAACAATTTGAGGTGGCATGGTAAGGGGTGTTTGAGGTTGAGAGGGGTATGATGGCCGGTAAGGAGCCATCTGTTGAGAATTTGCAAATTGTGAGGTGGCAGCGATGTATGGCTGGTTGGCTTGGTGATATGGGGCGTATTGGGCTTGGAAGGCGGGTGTTTGGTTTAGTCTATATTGGTTTGGTTTCTTTTGTTCAAAGGTTACTGCGTGTGCTTCTCCTTTTTTTTTTTTTTTTCACAAACGGGGCTCTCTTCGGGCTGTTCATTACTGAAGTCTTGGTGATCTTGCCATTCCTCATTCCACTTTCAATTCTCTCATCGATGATGACCATGTCAGAAAAGTTCGATGATACACTCCCAATCATCCTATCATAGAAGGGCGACTGGAGTGTATCAATGAACATTGCCACAATTTCTTTCTTAACCAATGGAGGCTCTACCTTAGCAGCCAGTTCACTCCATCATTGTGCATACTCCTTGAAAGTATGTGTCTCTCTTTGCCATATTTTGGAGTTGCATCCTATCGGGAGCCATGTCAATATTGTACTTGTATTGCTTCAGGAATGCATCTGCTAGATCTTTGAAGGATCGGACGTGGGCCCGTTCGAGATGCGTGTACCAATTTGAAGCTGCCCCAGTTAAACTGTCTTGGAAGAAGTGAATCAAGATCTTATCATCTTGAGCGTATGATGCCATCTTCCTTACATACATGGTCAAATGGTTTTTGGGACAAGTGGTTCCCCGATATTTGTCGAAATCGGGTACCTTAAATTTTGGTGGAATTATAACATTTGGCACCAGACAAAGTTCCGAAGCATCCCGCAGACCATAATTATTTACTCATTCAATAGCCCGTAGTCTTTCTTCTAGCACTTCCAACTTTTCTTTAGATTGGGAATTCCCTTCTGAATGATTCACTGGAGTTTCACCGTACATATTCTGAGGGAAGGAGTATGGCATGTAGGAGGATCCGAAGTTTGGCATCATTTGAGTCCCCTGGGGTTCATAATGTAGGGTGTATTGTGGATTTTTTGGATTGGCAGAAAGTGTCACCGTCGGGGTGTTACCATCTGTAGGGTTGACAGCTTGTGCTTGTGGCATTTCGACATCATCGGTGGGGGTTTGTGTCTGAGTGATATGTTCGGAGTTTTGAATGCCATCTTGTGGGTTGGGGGCCATTGGTGGCACAAATCCATGAGGCAAACCGTATGGGGGATTGTTCGGGTCAAATGAAAGATGAGTTTGGTTGCTTGGATAAATAGTGAGAGGCATCATGGCCCCTGGTTGGTTGAAGCCTTGGATAGGAATCTGAGCAAAACCGGGGGGAATGAGAGGTGTGGTCGGATGTCCTTCGTTCGAGGCTGGAGGGTTCTCCTCTGTGTTCTTTTCCATATGCATTGCTTGTAGGATCTCCATCATCTTAGTCATCTGATCCTTGATTTGACTGACTTCATCCCTGATCTCTTGGACTTCTTCTAGTTCATCCACCATGGCTCTTGTCTGTGACCGAGTGCGATAAGGGTGTCTTGGAGCAATTGTTCAGAAAATCCACGCACTGTTTTAATCAAAACAAAAGTGAGAACAAATGTTGGGAAAATGCAAAAAAGCTTTTATGAAAATCACCTTTGGAGTTTATTATTATTTTTTGAGTTAACACCTTATAACAGACAAGAGATGGTCCCCCCATCCCACACAGAGCACTATGCTCATAAGATGAAACAGAGTTGACAATAAATCTAGGGGAGAAACAACTCTCCACAATAGATGTTGTCTCAAACACACTAGCAATTCTGAATTGAGACATCTCGTCCTACCCTTTGCGCAGAAGGAAGACCATGCTCCACGATAGGTGTCGTCGCAAGTCAAGTGCAAGAGTTGGAGTGCGAAGGAATCATAGAGGCAAGAACATATTTCATTAAAAACTCCTCAAAGAAAAACATAGAATTATGGAGGCAAGGCCATATTTCATTAAAATCTCCTCAAAACAATACATAGATTGGGATTACATCATAATTCTCGGCATTGTTACCACATTTTCATCCTAAAGTCAATAGCTTAGGTCTCTTTATTTTTAGCCCTCGAGCAAACCCTCCACACATTTGCATGAAATCATCCAACTCAGCCGGGAGACGAAGCATAGGGTCCGCACGAATTTGTTTTTCTGCCTTTTCAAAGCATTGGACAAAATTTGGAATACAATGGCTTAGCTCCAAATTCATGCCCATATATCTTTTTCTCCATATGTCAATATCTATCCCTCACTCTCGGGCCTCTTCTCTCCACCACTTCATGGCATTCATTACTTGAACCATTTGATCATGATAGTTTTTTGATGAGGTCCACCCTAAATCGCATTGTTTCCTGATTTCGACTAATAGGATATTCAGCTCTTGGACCTTTCGCACCAATTCATCAGACATCCTGTCTTATGCACAAATTTGCTTTTATAAGTTGGCATTGACTCCCCTTTGTCGATTGACTTCCACTTCCAATGACTTTCTCACCTCTCCTTGCTGAATGACTTCTTCTTCTAACCGACGCTTTTCTTTTCTTAGTTGATGCCTCTCTGTTGTCAAAGACAATACTTTGCTTTCAAGATTATGGATCCTAGTCATGACGCTCGGCGGGACCTTGTCTGTATTTTTCTGGACTCTTGAGGTTACCAAGATATCTGCACACAAATCTTTTAAATGTTCATTTTCCTTTGTTAACTTATCACAACGCTTCTGACCAATGGCTATTTTCAACTCAGCATCTTGCTTTCGTTGTTCCATTTCCTTCATTTGTGCTTCCAGGACTTTCAGTTGTTCTACCATTTGAGTTACCGAATGGGAGTAATCTTCAGCTATCGTGCTTTCTGCAGGAATGTTGACGGGTCCTTTCCTTGATTTTCTCCATGCTTCATACTCTGAGACAATGATTAGGATTAGTCGTCCCAATTGTGATCTCCCCGCCATCCTCACATTTTTCCATGCATTTCTAACTTCTTTTGCCAACAACTTGGTATTCTCACCATCCTCGTATCGGAAACAGCATCCACCGAGTTGTTCTTCTCGTGGCACGGTTTGCGTCCAACAAAGTTGTCGTAAGGCTATGGCGGGTGTGTAGGACATGCACCCTCTCGGTCCCATCAAAGGAACATTTGGATAGTCACCACAATTATAAATGATATCTTGCCCCTGTTGACTTTTGTACCATGGGCATACCCACTTAAAAGAGTTTCTTTCCACTTTGTCAAACTCGCTCTTCCATTCCTCTTCATTAAGCTATCTTGTAGGGATGTTATGGAAGCCTCTTAGTGGATCTGAATGGCGGTTGATATAGCCTTTTGCGTACATGTGAGTCATGACCCATACATAGAGCAATTGTGCACAACATCTGAGCTTCCCCTTTGGATGCCGCTGGCAAAATTCTAGAGTCAAAAGCGTTTCAGTCAATACTGCCGGCACGGGGTTTTTCTTTCTTTCAACTGTGAAGAAGACGCCCATTGCTGCTTGATCTATCATGTCTAGCGCCGACGAAAATAGAACCAACACATATATTGCTAGTGCCAATACCCTCTCAAAGGTTTTCCAGTCTTGTCGATCCATTAGTTTCCTCAAATAATTTTCAAGAAACTTTCGGGTTAACCCTCACGATTTTGAGTGTCCGGTCAAGTTCACTTCAATTTCAGGAAGCCCTAGTAACCCTGCTATGCTTGCAGTGGTCAAGTATTTCCCCAGGTGAAAGTACACGACGGGATTTTTCTGCATTGGCAACCTTAACAGGCAAGCATATTCTTCAATGGTGGGTGTAATGTCCATGTTTGGCAACTCGAAACATCTGAGATGTGGGTTCCAATACTGACTTAGAGCACTCAAAGCAGTAGCTTCAACCGGTATGAAAATTAGGTCTAAGATCCCTCCATACTTCTTGACGAAGCTTTTTCGATGTTCTTGAGGTAAAGATTGACTCTTGTTATCAAAGGTGTTATCTCTCACCAAATTATCTGTGCAAGAGAAATTTTATTTTATTAATAACATTTGGAAAGCAAATTTACTTATGCATGAGAGTGTACCGAAATGTATGAATGAATGACATATTGACGATGCATGACCTGAAATACTACATGCACGAGCATACAATGAATAAGAATGAGTGTAACAGAATGCATGAATTAATTGCATGTTAAGGTGCATGCAGAAGACCTTATGATGCATGAGATATAAATGTGATTATTCATGTTGCAGAAAAAGATGGAATGCACTCCCTTTTGTCCTACATAGGTCAAATCCTAAAGTTGGGACTTATGAAGTCAAGACCCTATTTTGGTAGGCTGCTAATGGCATTTTATGTGCATGACTTTCGGGACAAATCTAGACCCCTAAACATATGGTCCCCGGATTACCCTCATCTAAAAGATAAGGATCCGAATCCATGAACCTCACCACAGGGACAAATAAGTCACAATATGATAGTCCATGTACCGGTAGCAATCTGAGCGGGAGAATCAGTGACTGTCAGGAATGCAAAAGCATCACAATAACATCACTGAAGCCACTTCTAATCTTATGGCATTCCAAGACTCGGGTATAGAGCCCAAAAGTGTGTGCAACATGTGATAGTGATGTGTGTGATGGGAGCATACAAACCTTCACAAAAACATACTAGAACAAAACTACCCCAAACCTGCAAAAAGGAACAAACAACACCAATACAAAAGTTCTCTACCCTAAGGTTGCAAGAACATACAAAAGCAGTTACGAAAGCATTAAAAAATAAATAAAAAAAAAAGGGTAAAACAAATATTTTCAAAGTTGTTTTAAAAAAAAATTTGCACAACCAACTACGATAGGCCTGACTCTCTACAATTCCCCAGTAGAGTCGCCAACTGTGGCGACCGTCCCGACCGGGCGCCGGGAAAAAAAGAGAGAAAAAGACAGAGGAGTCGCCACTAAATTTTTTTTGGGAAAATCTTAGAAAAAACCATTTATTTTAAGGAAACTGGTCATTTTTTAAAAAGAGAGAGATTTGAGTCCGGGAGTCGGTTACGAGTAGGGAATGTGTTAGCACCCCACATCACCCATTTAAAAAAACGGTACCTTAAGTTAATTGTGCAAAAACATTTTAATAACCTTTTGAATATTTATTTTACCCCAAAAATCGTTTACAAGAAAGATTTATTTTTAATTTTTAATATTTTAAATTTTTATTAATTTTTATATATTGTTTATAAAACTAAATGAGGTTGAACATGGCACATGAGTCCACGGGGTAACCTCAAATCTAAGGGATTGAACATGGCACCGTGTCCATAGAGCATCCCTAAAAATAGAAAAGGTTAATTATTTTGATTAATTATTTTAATATAAAAAGAGACACAAAAAAAGGAAATTTAGTTTTTGCTTGACAAGACGATTTATCTTGCTCCTACGTATTCCCGGGTGCGATGGGAAACTCAAAGCCACGTAGTTCTTTAGAAAATGTTTCATCAGTTGATTGATTTTAATTTTTGATAAAGAATTGATTTTTATGATTTTTTTTTTTTTAAAAAAAGGGATTGTATTTTAAAATAAATTCACTCTTGCATAGAGTCCAAGATAGCAGTACTATGCGGTAAACCCTTACAATTCATACGACACTTGAGGATGAATAAGTCCATACATCAACGTCGTAGATTGTTGCATGGATTCGAAAGATTTTATTTTATAAAAAGAAAGATTGTTAAAATTTGTTAAGAGAGCAAATTGAAAATATTTTATTATTCTTAATAAAAAGGAATTCATTTTTGCACAGGGTTCAAGATAACAGTGTTATACGATAAACCCTTATAATTCTTACAACTCTCGAGGATGGAAGACCCATACATCAACATTGTAGAATGTTGCATGAACTCAAAAGAAATTTTTTATTTAAAATGAGGACCGAAAATATTTTTCAAAGTAATATTTTTATTTCAGATTCTTTTTTTGGATTTCTCTTTGAAAGTTTTTTTTTTTAAAAAAAAAAAGGCTAAATCACTTGAAACAAACTCTTAAAGGAAGGACCAAGGCCTAGTCAAATTTTATTTTCAAAACCTTTTTTAAGGAAAAAGGGCTTTTAATTGAGCCCAACTACCTGGCCAGCATTTATGACACAAGACCAAAGTAAAACTTATCAGCTTTAAGTCAAAACAAAAGGAGTATTATTTAATAGTAACAGAGGTGAAACAAGGGAATAGAGATGGACCCTGAACGTGAGAGAGAAAGCAGAACAACAGAGCAGGAAAGAGGCGATACAGCAACGGTGACGTCACGTGGTGTCCGGCGCGGTGAGCCTGGTGCGGAAAAGGCTGAGCGGCAGAGGATGGGAACGGATCTGGGGTGTTAGGTGCGGAGTAGCGACTGCAGTAGACGGAGCATCGACGTGCGACATCTGTCACGGTTCGAATCTGGTAGAGGATGGCGGTCAGATGGAGTGCGGCGATGTGGCTCATGGCGAATCTGGGCAACACGGAATGCAGGTGGAGTGGCGGGAAGTGGCGATTTGGCTCCGGGTTCAGTGGGCACGGCGGTTTGGAGAAGCTCCGAGGCAGCGGCGATTTGGAGAAGCTCCGAGGCAGCGGCGGCGGAGGATGTGGTTCTGGTCTGTTGGATGTTTGAGATGGGTGGTGATGTTGGTCCAAGGTAGGAGATGGTGGGTACTGTTAACTTTTGTTGTGATTATTTGTATGTTTTTTATTTTTGTTTTGAGGATGAACTGTGTTGTTGTGGTGGCTGGGATTAATAGAGAAAGTGATAGGAGATGCTGGAGGCTATGGTGGATGGGAGTAACAAGAACATTAAGGAAAAAATGTGGGTCAGTGAAAGGTTTTTTTTTCCTCTTTACTAGATGATGCTTCTGTTTATATATTGACAATGGGGAAGATGATGCCAAAAATTGTTATTTGTTTGTTGAGAGGTAAGGACGAAGGTACATATGGAGGATGTCATGGTGGTGTTCCCACTACTCTCTGTGGCTGAGGTAGCAGGGGTTGTTACCCCTTATTTTGGAAAAAAGCACAAGAAAACAAAAATGGGGAAATAAAAACAAAGTGGGTTTATACCTAAAATGAAAGGAGACAGATATCAACCTTGGGGGAGAAGAAGACAAAAAATTCAGAATTTATTTTTATATGTTTTTTTCAAATCAGAATGGTCTTTTTTCTTCTCTTTTTTCTGTTTGGATCATGGACGTAAAAGACATCTTGGAAAAACGAAAATGGGCTACACTTGATCATGTAATGGGCCAAGAACAAAAACAAAAATATTTTTAATATTTTGATTTTTTATATATTTTTTCTTTTGTTTTCAAAAATATTAATTAAAAAGAGAAAATACCCAGACAAAAGTATGTGTTCACACCCAGCTTCCATCACCATCGTGGTTCCTTGATTTATGATACAGATTGACGGAGCAGAGAAGAATGAGGGAGCATTTTGACAAAAAACAAACACACATATACAAGGAGGGACATAGAAGAATCATGGTCAATGTTTAGAGATATCAATGAGCTTGATTTTTATCTGTATGGTGAGGGGTCTCATTGATTTGTAATTTTCTCAGAAATACAGGGGTTCTGTAGTTCAAAAATTAGAGAATGTGCAGGTGCTGTTTGGGGTTCTGTTGTTAGGGGTTCTGGTTTTTAACAAATTGAGAATGTGTAGGTGGTGTCCTCTCCCAAGTTTCGCAGACAGAGAATCGAAGACAAAGTGAAGAACCCTAGCCCCACACACAGTCACAATCAAAGAAGAAGAACCCTATGTTTTACTCCAAGTTTAAAAGTAGTTTTTCTCCAAGAAACCCACATAAAACAGCCCTGACCCCGACGTCACCAACCTCCATTACTGTTTGGACGGAATCCTGACGGATGGATCATTTTCGCAACATTTGAATTTTAAGAGGATCAAATTCACCAAAAAAAAAGTTGACGGATCATTTTCGCCAAATTAAAAAAACAGGGGATCAAAACTGTAATTTAATAAATAAAAAAAAAACAGGCACAGAAATCACATGTCCCCTATCCAGGTCCATGTGTGCTATCCCGCCTCACCAGTTAGTGCATGTTTGTTTATTGTTTCCAATCTCCATTACACATTCAAATCCTAGTTGTTACATTAATCGGGGTGTTTGGATACGAAAATCAACTGAAAATAATTGATTCATAGTAGGTAAAAATGAGTTTTGTAAAAGCAAAAAATTCTAATTTTTTCATTGAAAATAATTGATTCTAGATGCAGGACCCATAAAATTCTATATATTTACATTTTAAAAGTGATTATACTTTATCATCCAAACAAAATCAATTCTTTTATACTTACTTCTAAAATATTGTTACCAAACACAAATCAATTTTTTTAACCTTGAAAATCAATTCTACCAAAATCAATTCTATCAAAATCTAAAACAAACAAATCGTTAAAATTCGACAACTCAGGTGAAAATTACACATAATCTTATAGGCATTCCAATGTTCTAGGATATATTTGTAAGTTTTCATAGAGATGAAGTAGTTAATAGAGTGATTAGTAATGAAATAAAGTAGAAACGTAAAAATATTTTACTCCATTGTTTAGAACTTTGACGAGCGAATGAAAGAAAATGTCTCCCCAATTTCAATTTAAAGTATATGAAAATAAGATGTTTTGAATGAAATAGAATAATTTGGATTATCATTTCATTCCATTAATAAAAAAAATTCACAAATAATAAATTAATAGATTTATATCACTCAATTCCATTAGATGATTACTAATCATTGCATCTCATCTCCCAAACATTTGGTTTTTTTTTTTCTTTTCTTCACATCTCAACAAGGAAAATGGCAGGAGCACGGTAAGTTCAAAACGGAGAAGAAAATGGATAAGCACGACGTTAATTCTTGTTTGACACAGTGAAAACAACGTATAATATTTAAGAATCTTATTAATAAGTGTTTTAAAGATATTGATTAAACTCATAAATAAAAAATTTATATTAAAAAACTAAATAATATACTCTTTAAAATCCTAAATATATAATTTATTATACAAATATTTATTTTTTAATTCCTTAAATAATATTTCGATGATACTTATTAACATTCTCCAATATTTAATCGAACTGTGAAAATTAAAAGTTTAAAAGATGATAGGAGACAAGCAGAGGAGACATATGATTTCCATTTCAGATACAGCTGATCCACCGATGGGTCACCAGCTCCATAGTCCAGGGGCTCGGTACGTGAATTTGCGTGTCATTGTGTTGCTCCCATCATCACATTTTTTTTTTTTGTCACAGCTAGTTACGACTTCCTATTGTACATTTTTATGATAAATTTAGTTTTTTATTTTTTTATAAAATAATGAATCTTTTGTAAAATTAAGATATATTTAATAAATTTTTTTCTCCTTACTTAATTCTAACTATTATTTCCTACTTAAATTCAACCATAAATATTAATACTTGTTCCAAAACAAAAGTTATATGAATATACTTTTTTTATCAATAAATATGCATATTCTGAGTTCTTATTAATGATAAGTGAAATGTGAAGTAAATATGATTAGAATGTGTAAATAATTAATGATATTATAAATAATGATAATTTGATACAAATGTAAATAAATTAATGCTTTCTTAATCTATATGTAGAAATCTTAAATTATTATAGAAATGGACCGGAGGGAGCTCTAAGTTGAAAAAAAAAAGTCTTGCTAATTAAATAAATAAAAAATATTAAAAAATATATCACTTTCAAAATTATAAATATATTATTTTATATAAATGTTCCTGTTTTATTCTTTAATTAATGGGCTTAAGATTAAGATAATGATTAACAATTTCATTAAAAAATTCAAAAAAAATAAATAATCTGAAAAGATAAAGTAATAAATAAATAAGTAAGGGATTCAACTAATATGTATTGTTGGAGTAAGAAGAATTTATGATTTAATCTATAAAATTGACGGTGTAAAAAATTTTTAGTTAATCATTCAATCGTGTCTCATCATATAGATATTTGTGAGATGTTTTATAAACTAATATAAAAAGTTACATAATTATGAAACATGATTGAATGTCTGTGTAAAATTTTTTACACCGCCAGTATATATTTATTAAACTCAAGAATTTATACTCACAATTAAACATGAATTTAATTTCTATATATTGTTAGTGTAAAATATTTCTACACAGACATTCAATAATATCTTAACAAATCAACATCATTATTAGTTGTCTCTCTTAATTATTAAAATAAAAGACACATGTCAAAATATTAGTGATTGTCACTGTAAAACTTCTTATACTAAGAGGACATACTATTTCAATCTATTAAACATACGCTATCTTATTATTTAAAATATTTGATTTTTACATACCTAGCTTTAAAAATTATATATAAGATAATTTGTTATTAATCGATTGCATATTAAAATTAAAATATTTTTTCAAAAATTAAATATTACAATTATTTGACTATTAATTTGTATGTCAAAAGTAAAAAACATTAAAATAGAAAATTGATATATTCCATTTTTTTTTAACTCCTTGACAATGTTATATATATTTATGATTTTTTAACCAATGCAATCATGTACATGTTAAGAAATCAGAAAATATAAATTTATATTAAAAATGTAAATTTTAAATTTTTAAATAATTAAATACACAATTTTCAACATAATATTTATATTTTTGATTTCTTAATACGTGTAATATTGTATATAGAAAAGTCTATATATTGATCCTCTTCAAGTCCCATCACGTGAGAGTCACGTGCAGACGCAAACTGGATGCTCAATTATTGCGCACTCAGTCTCCAGTGATTTTGATTTTGTGATAGTTGTTTGGATGGCCCATCACCTCACCATATCCCATAATGGACCGCTTCCTCTTAATTACTTGGGTTTTCTGTACAGAGAACTATGCTACGTACACCCTTCGATTTATAAAATAAGAAATAAATGAATTTTTAAAAAAATATATATATATATATCAATTTTTATATATATTAAATACTAATTTTTAATATTTTTCTTATTAATTATTGTTATTAATTATATGCTATCAAATATTAATTAAAATTAGAAGGGATGTTTTAGAAAATTTATATCAATATTAATTATAATTAACTTATTTCAATATATTTTTTTGGTATTTATATTTTTGAATTTTGTTTCTTATATTATGGAACAGAACGAGTATTATGCAGCTTCTCACACTTCCCAACCATTCATCATAGTGATGCTTGACTGCCTGCAACCTCCTTGGCTTTATGCTGAAAATGACCCTCATTTTTTTATTTTTTACAAAATTACATATACAACTTGGCCTACTACATTTTCTAAAAATTCACCAAAAATATTCGACACTTACAACTTGGCCTCATCATTGATAAAAAGATAATGAGACTGCTAGACACGGTCAATAATATTGAACCACTTGTAAATTTCATTTTAAGCCAATTTGTAATTTCAAAAATGTTTTATATATGTTGGTACATTGGGTTTTCGATTCAGTTGTCAAGGAAATCGTGATGTTCAAATTGAAGTGGTATTCACTTTGCAATTATAAAGAGAAGCTTCCTACTTAAGGTTTTGTCATGTATTTATCCGGATGAATTACTTATTGGATAAGCACTATCTAAAGAAATATAATTTGGATATGATTTAAGATGGGCAATTACAATAGGATAAGGTCTCAATTTCCACATTACAGATAAATTTTGTTAGAAATTAGATGTGTTTTTATTGTTTAAGTATAGTCAACTAAGAGGGCTTAAGCTTCCTGAGCCAAAATTTGATCATTTAGTATTTAATCACTCGTGTTAGACCAGGATTTAAAGTTAGGATGACGCACAAATTTGACGTAAAAATATAAATGTTGAATTGGTTTAATGCCTATTTAATGTATGGGTTATGTTAGGACACTCGTTAAGGAACCCATAAAAATAAATTAGTATTGGAAACTAAGTATTTTACATCTTTAAATGTTAAATACATCAATTCCCAATAAAAACCTGTCTTTTTATTTTATTTTTAAAGAGTAGCATTCTCCTTAATGTAATTTAATCATAAGGTATTATTTAGCACTAATTATATAATCATTGAGATGATATTTAAAATAATTATTAAAAGTTATGTGCTTAAATTAAATGATCTAATTCGTATTGTATTGATAGTATAAAGATTTTTTTTTTATATTATCAACAAATCAGAAATTAATTATCATTAAAAAAGTTAACCATACCATAATTTTTAATTGGTTTACAATTAAAAAACTTTACATTCATGACTTTATAAAAAAAAAATTAAAGTCTTAATTTTTAAGGCTTGAAATATTGGGTGGTCAAGGAAACAAAATCAAGATTAATGGGTTGAACGTTCAACCCATTAATTAATATAATAATAAATCTATAAAAATAGTACTCTTTTTTGAACGAGATACTATAATAATAAATCTAATGTTTTATCTTGATTTAAAATTTTATTCTATTTATATAATTTTCACTTAACCTATTACAATTAGTATATAAAATTTCATTAATCGCACCTGATGTTTTACAAGAAAATCAAAGGTGGACAAATATAACATAAAAAAGAGTTACATTTTGTCATGTCAAAAGGGCTCCTATTTATTTTTTTTATGCAAAAATGTCTCCAATTTATAAGGTTTATTTTTAATAAAAATGATAACTAAAGAAAATACTTTTAAAACTATCGAGAGCAAGACATCAATGATATGACGGGCCCACCAAGGTACCAGCAGACAATAAATAGCCATGTTTTTAAATTATTCACAAGAAGAAATATTTATTATCCTTCTTTACATCGTCATAAGAAAAAATAAAAAGGCTATTGAAAACAGTAAAATGACCGTTTGGATTGAGAAAAATCTCAACCATTATTGTAATATAATACAGAACAACAGAGTCCATATCATTGTCAAAAAGGGCAACCTTATTAAACAAGGAATAATTATTATGCACTTACACGTAGGTATAGGCATAGCCATGATTTTAATCATCACTTACTCCCTGTTTATTTTGATTTTAATTTTCTTTAATAAGAATTCATTTTAGCTTTGAATATTCAATTATTCTGGACCAACCTCGATCTTGCAAAACACTTTATAGAATCGACACTTGAGACACTCATGCAAATCTCAAGTTATATTGAATTTATTTTTGTTTTTAGGTTAAATCATGTTGTCTTTTATTTTTATTTTAGGTTTCGATTTGATTTTTTATTTAATTTTCGTTTTAAAGTCATTTTTATATTTGTCAATGTTACACTAAATTAATCAATAAATTTACACTAACAATATTAGATTAGTCATCAAAAACCCTCTTTCTAAAATCTGGAAAAAGTCGTTGGAATCTGAAAAAAATTATAGAGACACTCCCTCACCGGAAAAATCAAATACCTTAGTTTTGATTGTCAAAATAATAATCTGTATACTCTTTTGACAATCATTCAAAATGGTTTTTAAACATTTCAATAATTTTCTTTATTGAAATGAGTTTCACTTAAACCTTAATTAGTAACGGAAGAAAGTAGCACAAATGCAATAGCTACTTTTATGTTGTGAATGTTACAGCAAATTGATCATTAAATTTGTACTAACAGTATAATTTTTTATTTTGTCAATATTACATCAAATTGATTCTCACTTAAGTTTCACGTTTGTTTAACCAGTACGGCCTTTTTTTCCCAACCCTGAATGGCCCTTTTCTTCGACATTGAATTCTTTTTTGTGGCAATAGTACATCAATTATTTTATGCTGATTGTAGTACCAGTCAGCACCTTTAATTTGGACAAAATATTGTACTGCAATGGTTCCAATATGGAGGAGTTGGTACGAAGTTGTGCTCATGCCCAAGTTTAGAGAGTACAGCGTTGAAGTACATTAATTAGAGCATGAAGTAAGTAGCAAGACTAATAAAGCTGTGTTTGGAAACCGGTATGTAAAATTGTGTTTTGATAAACTAGATTTTGCAAATTAACTTTTAAAAGTGTATGAACTTTGTACCCAAAAAAATGTGTGTATGAACTAATTAATTTATATTTGGATACTTTATTATTAGTAGTGACTTTGGTTGAGCGAATCAAACTAGTTGTTGAATTGTATGAATCAAACTTTATTGTATGAACTAATTAATTTATATTTGGATAATGACGATCAAGCTAACATTTTAACATGTAATTGTCAAATTGATCATATAAACGTTAAAAATATATGGGACAATAATAAAATTTATAAGGGGATTATGGTCAAAGTAGTTGTTGAAACCCAAATAAATATTGTCAAACAAAGGAGTGAAAATTTCTTACTTCTTCTTTAACCAAGATTTGGATCCAAACTCAATTATAATTTAATTTTGAAAATATCAAATATATTTAAAAATATCAAAACAGACTTTGAGCCAATGTTTTAAGAAATCGATCCAACTAGATCACCAACTCAGCCATTTGGACCATTAATTAAATAACTCTCTCATCTTGGGCGGACCATAGAACCAAAAAAGTGATATGTCAAACCAAAATTGATTTTCAAAAAGTGTCTTTTGATCAAATTTTGGAATATTTTCTTTTCATGATATTTTGATAATAACTGCTTATTGAACTTGAAAGTAAATTACTTCAGATATTAAATATTAAGTTTAATTTTTTTTGTCGTGCGAAATGGTGACTCAATCGAAAGATAAAGCTAAGTCTGATTTAATTGAAAAAGTGTCTGATTTAATGTTGTAATTATTCTTTCAAAAAAAATTTATAAAATTCGTGGACCGACTTGTTTGGGGCTAATGGACTAAAACCTACAAGTTAACCTATTAGGCCCTATATATGATGGGGGAATGCACCGTGCAACTAAAATGTGATTTTGAATGTTAGAAATCTTACCCAACTAATATTTATTGAACATATACTAATTCTTGTTCATATTAAATGTCTTTGGTATTTTAACGTGTTGATTTTGATCTCTTTATTAATACATATATCCCAATTCGATGATCGGTTAATTCAGTTGAACTTGAATTGCTCTATTTTCCGATCCTATGATTAAAACATTGCTTTGAACCCTTAGTTTGTACGCTCCTAATTAGATGCCAAAGAGACACCTTAGAGTGGTTTCTAAAAATGTCAAATACTTAAACACTGTTCATTTTATTTCTCTCTCTTTCCTTCATTTTTTTTTTGTTGGTGATAAAAGCAATTTAGTTGCTGTCCTATAAACGTGGTCAACAATTGGGGTTGGAGAGAGCAAAGCTTTTTCTCCGTTGAATTTCAATGGTGGATAAGGCTAATGGAAGTTAGCCCACCTCACCTATCAGGCTATTACCACAAAGAAGAGTCCTCCAAGATTGACATCTTGAAATAAAGAAACCTTTTCTTTCTTTGGTATGTGAAGTGGCCAACGTGGCTCAAGGAAAACATCGGGGGAAAAAAAGGCCCCTCGCAATGGGCAATCACGTAACACCCTAGGGAATGAATTTTAGTACAAAAAGTGGTTCCCTTGGGATAGGAATAGAATATGTTTTCACATTATTTGTGATATTCTTTAAACTTTAGGCATCAGGTAGGTTGTGATAATAAGACCCGACGTAAGAGCGAATAAGGTCTAAAACAAATTATGTAAGATATTTTATTTTAAGTGAGAGTCTAATTGAATCAGATTATGCTTTATGTTGAACATTTTTATTAATATGTATAGCTTTTTTTGTTTATAAAAACTTAAGAGTAAATAATATTTTTATTGGTGGGCTAAAGATAGGGTTTCGGCAGCTTTACCCGATGATAATAATGATAATATTGGACTCAACTTTTCTTAGCCAATGGCTATTTATATGAAGGACAAGTATTGGGTTGGTGATGTCGCCATTTGAGCATCATGCCATTTGTAAGTGAACCCCGGGAATCTTATCTAAATGCATATGCATTGTTAGACAAAAGGCAAATTTGATTATTCACAATGTCACTAACTATAAGTTTGACACTTCTTCTTTTTAGGGGAAGTTGCTTTTATATAATGTTTATTTCTAGCGCTTTTTTTCCTCTCCATGGGTTGTGGAGCAAATGGCATAAATAGATTTTTCATTTCATTTCTTCATGTCGATCATGAATGAAATATAGAAAGTGTATGATTTGAGCATATCCTCTTTGGCTACTTTGATATTTCCACTAAGGCATACAATCTTTTTGTGCTTGTCCCCTAAAGTTTAAACATGTCATCCATCAAGCCCCACCTATTTTGTCCATACAAAATTCTCTCTCTCTCTCTCATAATATGAAACTATGTATGTGCTAGATGCTAAAACAGTCAACTTCATTCCTAGCCGATCATTAATTCATTATCAGCTCTTTTAGCTGGTCCTAGGGATCTATTATCTATATGTCAAAGTCTATCAAGCCCAACCCTTCTGCCTTTGTGTTTTTGGACAACCCAATCTTTCTGCCTTATCAAATTGAGCAATGGAAAGTGATTGGGCTTGGAGGATTTGGGTGGGGCTTGAAGCTTGGGTTTGAAAAAGGCTGTCGAGAGAGTTTTGGTTCAAGATAACAAGATATGGACTTATGACCCAAAAAAAAGAAAATGAAAATATAGACTTGTCTTTTGTTTTTCGGTAGAAAAAATATGGACTTGTATATATAATGTAATCGCAACACTCAATGCATGCCAACTGCCAAGGATATCTTAAAGCCCCCCCTAAAAATCTGCACCAAAAAAATAAAATCCCCTTAAATTTAATCAATGCATGCCAATGGTGTGACAACGGTATGACATGGGGATATGACTTTGGTTAAAAAAATTATGATAATTGATACAGATATCGACCTTATATAATATGAAAAAACATATGACATAAAAAAATGGAGTTGATAAATAAAATAAGATATATACTTGGATCATTTCATAATCAATGAAAAAAAAAACGAAAAACTATATATTTTCAGGTTAGTTTTTGCAAATACGGATGCGCCCAATTTTGCTTTGGAATTAGCTTGCTGGGGTTAATGAAGCTGTGTTGAATAATGTCTTTTTTATCATAAGAGCCTACTTTGGAAACATCATTGGAGTCTTGGCAGGGGAAAGATGAATATGTACAAGAATATAATAGGGGGCTCTTGATATTCTACGATACCGCTTTCATAGTAGATACACTAAAAAGTAAGTATATACTAAAAATCAAGGGCAAAGAGAAAATATATATGACTGTTTGGCGTATTTGAAAGGGATATAATTTTTGATAGTCCGTTCAAGCATTCCCTCGCCAAACCCTAAGCTAATTGAAAATGTGACTAACGGACAGAACTAATGGGGTAGATTTTGCTGTAATTTTACATGTTTATGGATGTTCTCTTACTAAATTTTAAATGTATGTATATAATATTGATTGATAATCTTAAGGTGTACATTTTTTTAACAGATTTTTAATGTTACATTCAAACAGCTAGCATAGATAATTTTCTTAAAAGTAAATGTATAATTTTGTCTAAACTTACAAATTCTACGGAAAGTTTACTTTTTGGAACTACCCCACCCTCCCCAAAGCTTATTCAAGCAAACTTACCAATAAATAATCTAGTAAAGAAATTAAAGAGAGTACACATGCATATGTACTGGTTATTCAAACAACTGCTTTTTTCATAAACATATAAACTAATTAAAAATAGAAAATTAAACAAAAAGAAGTGTCCAATACAAGCTAATAATAATATGGAATAATGGGATGATGACTATGATGAATTATTGTTGTTGATCAAATTTATCTGGGTGCAATCTCTTTTTCCCACTAAGAGGAACACCAAAGAGCTTCACAGCACTATTAGACTCCTGATCACTACAACTTATCAAAGACTTGTCCATAATACGACTCTTAGCTGGTCTAAGAACACTTGTAACATTTGGATATTGAGGTGATGAATCCAATTCTACAAGCTTAGGAATAGCACTGTTGCTTCTTTGTTCAAAGGGAGCAGGTTTTACATGGTTCTGGATGAAATATATGATGTCATTGTACAGATTCTTCATGTGAGTGAGTTCTGATAAAAGCATCAAGTTCTTTCTCCTTAGTCTTTGATTGTCTTCAGAAAGTGCTGTTAAAATATCAGTGCCTGATTTAGGAGTATCAATCCAACACATGCCTTCATCTGGTTGATCATCGTAGTGTTGTTGATGGAGCTGAGGGGTTTTTCTTCTGTGTATTTCACATAGAAGCTGCTTAGCTCCTTTTCTGAAGTATTCATTTGCAAACTCCCACCTATCAGCAACTATCTTCTTGAAACCCTGCAAGAAGACAGGAAAAGTATACATGATGTTTTATATTTTTTCACTCTTAAGTTAGAATAAAGAAACTATATATCATGAAGGGTAGAGAACAAATTAAGGAGTTAAAGAACTTTTAAGGATTCTCACATAGGTATTGAGCTGCCTAACAAAGCTTGAGAAGTTGTTGTGCTTGAAATAGTTAGGAAGAAGATCCCTAGCAAACTCTGGGGGCCTCCACACAACAAATGTAGTTTCATCATCACCCCAAGACACAATGTGGTCAGTGTGAGGGTCATCAACAAGTTGGTATGTCTTTGTCAAGAAGGGAGCAGGCACTGACTTCTGAGACTCCATAGTGAAGACCATGTTATCTTCACACCTGTCAAGTGTGAAAGCCATTACTGAATGAGCCAATTGCATCCAATTTTATGCTTTGTTACTCTACTCTTCATTCACTTAATTATAGACTAGCATGTTTTATAGAACCCCTCTATGTCTCACTCTCTCACATATTATGTAACACAAACATATATATGACAAGTCACATAAATAATTATTCTTTCTCTTATCTCTCTTGTTTACTAACTTTAAGAAGCATATGACCATGTCAGTAAAAACAATGAGTTTTTCTAGAATAACTATAATAAGATCCAATGAGCAATTAATTAATTAGCTATTGATTGTTCTCTTGGCTGCAGTGGTGGTGGGTTGATTCCTCTTGATAAATGAGCTTGCTTTCTATTTTTATTTTGGAGATAAAACAGTGGGATGTATTTTTATAGGATTCTTCAATTTTTCTTACTGTACAGCACCATGGGTGCATGTAATCACGATTTTGTCCCTACTCAATCCTTTGGCCTTTTTGGCAGCAAAAATGGCTATATAAACAACTTAATTTCTGTCATGGCAGTTCAGAACATGGTGGTGGGGGTTTATTAATCAAAAACTCAAATCTAAAATGGGGTGGCTAAACTATTTAATTTGAGTTTGAAATTATAAAAAACTAAATCGGTGTTTTTTTTATTCTTTACAAATTCAAAGATCTCATTGTCTTCTGCAAATTCTAGACTAAATTGAAAGATAATATTTTAATTGATTTCTTCCTGGAAGGCACATACTTTTGTATAGAACTGAAACTTGGAAGGTTGTGGTAGTCCTCCAAAATTATTTACTTTTTTTAATATACATTGGCCCACTATATTATCAGTGTCAGATATTGTTCAATTTGTTGGTCCCTCCCTCTCCTTCACCCTCATCTTTATCTGGAAACTAGAACCAAAGCCTTCTTTAATATTTTTTTACCCCAATCTGAAAGTAGATAATCTCTAGCTTTTAGCCAGTGGTTAACAGAATTAATTTGTAAATTACCCTTGGTTAGCTTCAAATTGAATATTAATCATGTTAGTTCCCCAAACAGATAAAATCCATGTAAAATTTCAATCCTTAATGAATGCATTTGAAACTTAAACCTGTAATGTAGTATACGAAACAAGGCATTTTATTTTTTATTATCATTTACATATAAGTGATCACTCAGAGTACTATACTGTATTTAGTCTCATCCATCAACAGCCTTATGCTAATAAAAGTACCAAGGATTGATGGGATAGAAACTTTCTTAGATCACCCAAATCATGGCTTTTTGATTTCCAGCATGGGAAAAGTGTATCAGAAAAGATAAACACTGTTCAAGATTTATGTTGTTGTTGTAATTTTCATTTTTTCAGCTATCATATCCAAACCGCCCTTTATTTTCTGAAGAAATACCTTTTCTTCTTTTATGGGGATTTTTGTGGGGATCACTGTTGGGTTGTGATCACGAGGATCATCATTTTAAAATATTTTCCCACTATTAGCTACGTACTTCAAAGTTGCCCTGGTGTACTTAACTAAAACATAATAGCAATAAAGTTAAGTATTACTATATAATTGTAATAAATACTCAAATGCTTGGTACCTAGTTTCTAGGGTAGAACATTCTGACCTTTATTCATTTTTGTACAATCCAAAGCATACCCGTGACCTAGAGATGATGGAAGAAGTAGCTAGTAGCTCCTTCTAATCTTCAATGATCATGGAATAATATATTTATAAGTATGGCTTAAGAGTGTCCTAAAGATATTATTTAAGTAATTAACAAAAAGAAGGATTGTACTGCGAAGCTTAGTATAATATATTTCAATACATTAAATACATCATTTTTTCATATAAAATTTCATTTGTTGGTTTCTTAAACAATGTTCTAAAAACACTCGTTAGCATTCTCCAATAACTATAATTTAACCTTGTGTCATTTGAGAAGATAAGGTATAGATTTCAATTCTCAAAGCTGCCTAACTTACATGAAAAATTGAAAATGATCTCATGCACAACCTTGTAGCTAGCTCTAGATTCCATTGTTGGAGGGGTCACATTCAACACACTCTTTCATTCAAGTTTCACCCCTCTTATCTCTCAGTCTAACCGGGGTATTTAGCTAGCTTTTACTTTGAAAGTTACTATATGGAAAGTGACATAAATACAAGCATGTCTCTTGACTCTGGAGTCTTGAGTTTTGATTTGTTGCACAATGTTTGGTGGTCAAAGGTCTATATAGGAAGCCTCTAAAATACCCTGCATCACTGCTAAGAATCAGAAGGGTCCAAATAGATATTTCAATAATGAGAAGATTCTATTCCAAAATAACATTACCAACACTATCAGGTTTCAGTATATGCAGAGTAAAAATGGGGAGTATATGTTGTTGTATTGCATCACATGTGACCCACTGCATGCCTTTTTACTTTTTAGAGAGTGTTTTGTCTTTTTTGTATCAGCGCAAATCTAAATGCATAACATGTGAAGATCAGCATGTGGCAACTAAGTTATAAATCAAAATAAAATTAGAGAAGATGCCTCCAAAAGCGACTATTATCGGATTAATTAACAAAAAGGGAAGGTTTGAAAGCATAGAGGTTTTATAAAAGTTCACACTGAGGTTTTATTGCATTATTTTTACTTTGAAAATTTGAGAACATAAATTGTGGTTCTTCTTAAGTATATCCTTTGAAAATTGATTTATAAAGACTACTAACTGTACTCTCAATATAGAGGAAAGAAAAATACTAGTTGCACTGTTGCACATCCCAATGGCTCACATTTCTCACACGAGGCCATATATGACAAAATTAAAGGGTAAGAGTACACTATATAGTAAAGGATATGAGATCAACGGTAATCAAATGTTGAAAATTGTGCATATATGAAGTAATGTATGTGTATAAGTAACACTATTCTAGAGGGAATGAAGAAACCCTTGCAAAGGACAATGTGGCAGCGAGGCATCAACTCAAAGCATAAAAACATCCAAACTTTGAAGTTTATTTGCCCCAAAATAAATTTTATTCAAGTTCATCTCTATTGATCAAGTACTTAAGGATAAAAAAATTCTATTGAAATCGCTTCTTCTATTTATGAATATTGTATTAGCTAGATTTCTTGTGAATGACTTCATTCTTTATGGTAAGTTTGGGAGTTTTTCGAGGGATAAAGTGGAAAGGAAAGGAAAGGGAAGGGAGGGAACGGAAGGGAAGTTACCTTCCCATTATTTGAATGTTTAAGAGTATGTTTGGATTTGCGTTTGGAGGGTGTGAACTTAAGTTCGGAGTGCAAGTCAAAAAATATTTTTCATTGAACGTGAAAGGAGGGATACTATGTGTCCCTGATTTGAGAGTTAAGAGAGAGTGAATGAAATGGAATAAACATTAAACATAAATTTTCCATATTGTCCTTTTTAAGTTAAGGTCTTCTAATGTTTCCATGACTTTATAAGGTTAAATAATTTTTTTAATTAAAGAGGTTTCCATTTCATTGACTCCGATCTGAATTGGGAGGAAAGAATTTTCTGGATTTGGGGGAAAGAATGGAATGGTTCCTTTCAATTCCATTGATTCCCTTTACTGAAAAAACTTCCAAACAATAAAAAATTAATTAAAAATCTCCCTCCATTCCATTCTTTTCTCCTTTCCATTCATCCAAACATTCCTCAAAGAATACAATAGAAACCTAACAAAACAAAAAAATATAGAACACAATAGAAAACCTTCATAACTGTACTTATAAAAATGAATGAAAATTAATTTGTCAATAAATATATCAATTTTAAAGGCCTTGGTTTATAATATCTGACGGATTAACTCATCCCCGACGTGGAACAGCTATTCTTTCTGAAAAAAAATTTATTGGTGGGGGTTCTGAGTGATGGTTCTACCTTAACAAAGCAATGTGCCTCATTAGTACATGAAAAATTTATCACCGCAAATGATGAAAATTCACATGCAAAGGACAATGTAAGCAAACTTTAGTCTATCATGAATTTATACCTAAAGTAATGGATATCTTGGATTTTTGCATCATTACCTCTCATGCTTTTGTCTCGCCAGTGTGGTTAAGAACACACACTATCTCCCTCTTTTTCCGTCGAGGGTCCCATTCGATAAAAAAAAGTATTTATGGTGCATAAATCTCTTTTCATTATTTTTTAATTAAAATTGATGCATATAGATTGTTTTTAATGCAAAATAAACATTTCTATACGTTCTTTAGGTAAACATTATGATAAATTGCTATATACAATAAGGTAAACAAAATTAATTTTGATATATCAGTTAATGTAACATATGTAGTATAGCATATCTTTACATTAATTATTTTTCTTTATTGAAAGTGCATTTTGAATTTTAGAATATCACCGAAGAATGTCAGAAGCAGTAGTCAGTCACCAAGCATTTCCTTTCTCTTTATCTGAAAAACTTTATTATTTATAGGGATAAAAGGTATAAAAGTGATGGTTAGTGGACAGGACTTGAAAGACAAAATACAATAGAATGGACTATGGAGCATCATCTTCTTTCTGTACCTAGGAGAGACAACAATTTAGGTCAAGCATTAAAGAGCATTAGAAAAATTCGTGTACCTAAAAATAAATGGAAAAGGGCAACTTCATAAGCTTTTTCCAACCTTTCACTCTTTCCCCTCTAATGCGTAATTATTCTCTCCTACATTTCTTTTGTCCCGTAACAGTCAAATAACAGCATAAAGCAGTTTTGCGTGGTCATGTTATCGGCACATCAATTTGTTACATCATCTTGATAAATGTTCTTTTACAACAATTTTAGAAAATATCACAATGCTGATTTTCAGATTTTGAAGGGGGGAAAAAAACATAAATAACTTCTAGGCTACATATTAGAAGGGTGGATCAAAACTGAACTTCCCCCTCAAATTTTTAAATAATGTTTTGGTTACTGGTTAGCTGTTACTTTTGGCCACCTAAACTATAACAATAAATTGATCATGCTGAGGTTTGTCGTTACACAGCTCCAATTGCTCAGCGGTAGCATCAGAATTCAGAACCAGAATAATTCGCAAATAGTGAGCCCACACGGTTTTTTTAATGTGTTTATTAAAATTCAACCTCTGTAAAAAAAAATTTGTTACTTTTAAATTGTATCCTGAAATTTACTTGATATACACTATCAATGTAATAAAAAAGTAAAAAATTACAGTCAATTTAACCATAAATTGCCTTAAAAAAAACTTCAACCATAAATTATCACATCATTAAAAAATATTTTTATCAGTGTAATTAAACTCACGTATTTTTTTATATTTATTTTGACTGAGTCCAAAGATTTCTGCATTGCCGTATCGACAATAGGAAACTCTAGTACTTGACATCTGAGTTGTATTGAAAACTAGTACAAAGTTGTACTCTCACGGAACATGCAGGTTCCCTCATTTCAGTGAGAAGTACTTGGGTGTAGTACATCTTAGCCTAGAAGTACCAAGTTTCAGGCTATATATCCACTGAATCAACTTGGGAAATTCATTACATTGCTAAAACATGACTGAAAGTTCAATGTTCCAATTTAGGCAAAAGATGTATACAATAGATGTGGAGGTAGAGGGGTTCTACAGGGTCGTCCTGAGATCACATGAAGGTTGCTCTGAGATAGAATGCAAAAAGCATATATGCCTGTGGTCTCGTTTGTGCCAATACTACCCAGCTCATGTGTTCTCAGGTCGCCCCTGCTGGGTTTTCCTTTACCACAATACAGCATTGGCATATCCAAGCGTAACTGATTGCGGAAGCAGTCGACACAACACAATGAAAATGGAGATAGAACAGAGAATGATAAAAAGGTGCTATTCCGTTTGATTCACGTAATTAAACTATAGGATTGTGTTTCATGAAATCGCCTATTTTCTTTTTCTCTTCATAAATCAAGAGGGTAGGGGGAGATATGGCATACTACACCCCTTCTAAACCAAAACTTCAGAGAATGCTCTCTAAAATAGATCAAAGAAGAAGCTAATAAATGACTAACATGCAATAAATTATAGCTTGATAAGGGCTAAGCAGTAATTATCAATTAAACTAAAATCCTCACAGAAGACGCAATGGCTTGCATCTCTTCTTCCGTAACTCTCTTCCAAACCCCACCTACCATGAGGCATCCGTTCTCTTCTTCCATTGCCAATACATCACTTAATTCACCAAATTCTTTGGTCTCCCTCATCTTTTTAACAGTCGAGTTATCAAGTAGCTGAAGGTCTAACACGGCATCTCTCTTGGCACCATGTTGAATCAATTTACAATTTTCTTTCCTTTCGGAAACTTGATTCTGTTTTTGATTATCAATATGGTCAAGAAAAGGAGAGACAACCAGATGAACCAACAGCACGGGGCAACATGCCAATAGGACATGGGTTCCATGATTTTGCCAAAGTCCATGTCTGTGAATTTTTAGTCTCACAATCCACAGCCGTTGGTTTTTTATTTTTCATTATCTGTTGTTTAAGTAACTCTAACTTTTTGGCTGCTTCATCTATGGATTCCTCAGATTGGAAAATATTGTTTGAAGTCGATAAGGAAGAGATTTTATCATCTGCATTGCTCAAATTTGACAAACCAAAGAGAGAGAGCCTTTTAACTCTCTCCAACGAAGAGCTGTCATCCATCAGCTCTGCAAGATGAAGGGCTGAGTCCATGAGCTGCTTGTTGCAAAGTTGTGATATTAGAAGGCATTTACGAAGAAGATCAAGCAAAACTCTTTTTGGCATATTTGCTACTGCAGAAGGAACTTTGCTGAGAATTCCAACAAGCCAAGCGAACAAAGAAAGATAATCACTTCGTCGAAACTCTGCCCTTGAGTATGAAATCCCAATACATGTGTTATCTACAAAAATACACACAATATGAACAAGAAAGAAACTAGGAGTACAAAAGTCGTGCGCTAAAATGATGGAAGAAGGAATTTTAAAACAATTTTAAAACTTATCATCTAACTTCACATTATACATAATGAAAATGCATGTCATAAAAGGAAACAATTACTACCTACCTCCATCACACTTCATATCTTCCTTTGTCTCAATCATATCAAGAACTTCCGTAAGAAGGTTCAGAAGTAATTCCGGTTCCTTATTCCACAATTTGAGTATTACAAGCTTCCAATCAGCCAAAGCATTCTTAATGGTTAGACCAACAGAAGCATCATCTGCATTCTCTGAGAACTCTGCGGAACTCAAAGCCTTCAACAAATACTCCAACAGCACAGATACAATCTCTGAGGAGAAGGAGGAATATAATCGAAGAACAGATTTGATGATCTTTGTAAATTGCTTCTTAGAGCCTGAAAGTATCAGGATTTATTAGTGCTTGAATACCATGCACACTAATTATAACTGAAGATACACTTATTTTTCAGAATAAAATACAAAGGCCCAATATCTTGTAGAATATCTCACTCGATGTTTACTTATTTGGTTGACCAGTTTTAAGGAAACCCACTTTTTTTAATTAAAAAACAAAAAAGTTCAGTAAGAGAAAAGAAACAAAAAACTTGGAGGATCGGGAATTCTCCTAAAGCAGAACAAAAAAAGACAATGACATCAACTCAAACAAGCAAACTGCTTCTTGGCATAACAGACTAAGGAACTCCTAAAATAACCTGTGAACTAAATCCCACAAGGAGGCTAAAAAAATAAGACCGTCCTTTAAAAGAGGTCCCTCTTTAGCAACTATAACCTCTTCACTTTGACCATACTGCTTGCTCCCTAAAGTTCTTCCATCAACACCCATTAAGCCAAACCTAATCATTAAATGACAACGAAGCTGTCCTTAACCCAATGAATTATAAACAACTTGCCAAAGTTACCGCCGTGATCATTAAATTTCCTTACTTCTCTTGATTTCTAAGCTTCCATATCCCTACACTTGTACTTTCAATTGTCTCTTTCCAAGTTGAAGGAGAAACAACCAGCGGGAGTGGAGCAGAGAATACTTCACACCTTGCCTAAGTGAATAAATCCACTGTTATTTAAAGGATCATGTATATAATTAACATGACTTTATTTATCAAAAGAAAGAAACAGGTTTACTGAAATCAACTTGGTTCATGCTATGTTTGAAGTTTGAACAAATACTCAAATAGTAGCATGTGATGTGAACCAAATGATATATCTACTAAAGCTAGTGGGCCTACAAAATATTCCAGGTTTTCTTCTATTCAACCATTTATTTCTGTCATTGTTCATCTGCCTAAGCAAAATGGTCTTACACTCTTACATGCAATTTTTCTTTCCTTTTCCTTTTTTTTTAAAGTGGTCTTAGACAAAATTTAATTCTCTTAGACACATATATAAAAGGGTATATTGAACTTAAAATGAAAACATTTAATGTATTAATATTATGATACCTCCAGATCGTGATGTTTGGCTCTTGCCAACCATAAAAGTCAAAAGCTTATTAGGCCCAAAAAGCAATTCAGCATGCTTGACCCCTTTAAAAGAGAAAACACTCGACATCAGAATATTCTAAAGCAGAAGAGAAGAGACAATCGCAAGTAGAAGAAACTAGTGTGAGAGACAAAAAAACGTACTACACGTCCCACAACCAGCTGACTACAGACCAATTATCTTCTAGAAAAAAACTAAACCAAATTTTTTAACTCAGAAGTAAGCACATGAAGCAAGAAATGTAATGTGTCACATGTGGGAGCAATGCTCCATTTACTCCTTTAAAGATACTGTATCATACTATCATGTATTAGAAATTAATAGGGCACTGGCAAGTATCTTATACATACTTCATATGTTGGACACAAGTCCATGCTGTAAGAACTCGATTGAAATCATTTATTAGAAATCTGAGGGTTTATTTTAAAAAGGCAATTTCTTTCTTGAAAATTGTGAACACAGCAATAAATAGGTAAATTTTCATTAAAAGATGCGTTTGAAAAAAAAACTAAACTGCCTGGCAAAAACTATGCTGTTGAAAATCATGTTATCAACAAAATAACCAATACCATCTTGACTTACAATATATTTTAATGAGATGCTATACTTCACTATATTATCATGTAGTAATAATTGAAAAATATCATAAAAAGAAAATGCCTCGACCCGTGTTAATATGTACTACATGAAATTCATCACTACATTCAGATTGAAGCATCGTGTTCAACTTCTTAGGGGCAGTAAATGGGAAAGATGAAAGAAGCCAATAACGTAAATATATGTGGCCACAGATTATTATTATTATTAATATTTAATATGTACTACATGAAATTCATCCCTACATTCAGATTGAAGCATCGTGTTCAACTTCTTAGGGGCAGTAAATGGGAAAGATGAAAGAAGCCAATAACATAAATATATGTGGCCACAGATTTATTTTTTTTTTTTTTTTTTGGGGGGGGGGAGATAAAGCATGTGGGTATGGATGGAATGATAATATAATTTAAAAATTCCAATTCAATCAAAATCATATGGAAAGTGTATCACATTCTGAAAAGGTAAAAGGAAGCATGAACACCCTTTGTTTCTTCAAATTTTTCTAAAACATCTGTTAATTTTATTTTTGAACCGTGGGAGGGGGTCGGGTCAGCATTTTGGAGGCCAGGATGGAAAGTGCTTGATTAATTTATCCAAAAAAAAATAATTGTAGCCAAATTCCAATATTATACTACCTAAAGGCCAAACCATGCTCAACATAATTATGTTGCAGAGAACTTCCACCCATCATAGTTTCAAACTGGGCTCTCAACAATAAATGAATCACATGTTTTCCAATGAGTACGAGTTCCACGTGCATGAATGAAACAGCAAGTAGGAAAATGTAATTGAGAAAGAGAACTCAATGAATATGTTTAAGGTATTAGACTTGGAACAAAGAAGAGTAAGACATTGATTAAAGTGGCAATAAGATGAAAGTGAACAAAGCTTACACACGTTTGCCCTTGTGCAGTGAAGTACTAGACTGGGGACTTCCTTTGACTTTCACACAGATAACTAATTCACGAATCTTAGACTTGATTTCCTTTGTAACCTCAGCATTACCTTCACCTTGAAAAGGAATTGCTTTGCTCTGAGGCCCCCAATAATAAGATTTCAACCAATCAAGTGCCTGAAATTATCAGTAAAACTTTAGATGAGTTTGGGGCAGGGGACAAGGGAAAAACTGTGTATACTAAGCACTTGGGGACAAACTGTTCAAATTCAAATAGGTAAATCCATAAATATAAAAAAAAAAGGGAAGCTCATTTTTCTTTTTAGTTTCTTTAGTTTTCCTTAAAACTCATGTTAACAACAAGATGAATTTTTATTCATATTGAGTATTGATGTATCGATCATCAAAAGTTATTTGCATGAATGTTCCTAACTCCGGTGAATTATTGCCAAATGTAAGTTCAAACAGTCCAATAAAAGAACATTCTAAAATTCAAGGCTCAAAGTCCTAGTTAAAACTTTTAACTACTAGAAAATTATTCTATTACTATTACAATTTTCATGGATCTATTAAGAACCATAGAGTTAAATAAAACAAGCATGTCCTCAGTCCTTCTAGTCCACTAAAGCCACACACATTTGCTTAAAATTGAATCCAAAAACAACTTTAAAGTAAAGTTATTATTGAGACGGATGATTAAACAGACCAAAACGAGCATCACCTTAACGGAGGCTGTACGAACAACCTTAAGTGATGGAAGTTCACGATGCGATCCCTCTGCAATTGGAATTGCTAAACATATTAAAACAAGAAAACATTTGATGTTCTTTTTTCCACTATCAAGAAACATGCTCCATTCCATCCTATTCGCATTTCCATATAAACAACAACAAATAACTGCCATATGATATGAACTTGTTTACCGTGGCGAACATCGATCAGCATGCGTGGAATACCAATTGCATCAGCAGCCACAGCTATTGACACCAATTCTTTTTTACGTGTCTTCTCAACAACACCATTCACAAGCCTAAAACACACATATCGAAACAGTACAGTTCAATAACTTAAATGATCGTAATAATAGAAATAAATAAAATTAATCAGTGAAAAAAGAAAAGAAAACCTAACCTCATGATTGCCATGCAATACAGCATAGCGAGCATCTCATCCGAAAGAGAAGCGTCATTCGATTGATCCACCATTCTAGAGCAAATCAAAATTGATATAAGCAACAACAAAAAATGCATGAAAATTTGAAATGATGAGGAAGAGAGTTAGTTACCTGAACCAAGGGTCCTTGAGCTGGATTTCGATGATGGAAGCAGTGACTTGGATTGTAACTGGCAAGCAACCTCGACTTCGCCATGCCGATATCTGAAATTGAACAAGAGTTGTAACATACATCACGTGATGTGAGGGAGAAAGAAAGAGAGGGAGTTATGGGGAAGAAGTTAGTTTACTCTGTTGAGAGCAGCGGAAACAGAGGGGAGGGAATTAGAGAAGAGAGCGTCTTTAACGAAAATCCATTCGTTCCAGTTCAACCAAGGGACCAACCTTGGTGCAGTTGATGATTTTGTGTCCTCTTCCTCTTCTTTCAACCCTAACAATAGTGACTCCATTGCAAACGTGATTCAATTCAGGTTGAGTTGAGTTGAACTGAGCTAATAGGGAGGGAACGGCTAAGCTTAGGGGCCGAATACCTGAATTGGGCCTAACCCAAGTAAACCTACCCGGGTTGAAGTTTTTATTTTTTTTTGTTAATGTCCCTTTCGAGGGGGACTAATCTCCTAAGATGGAATGAATGGCGAGTAGTTGGTAGTTGATTCACATTAGACAACACCAAATTAGTTTGAGTTCCCATTTTTCACTGCACTCCTGTCCACAACTCACTCCACGGCCACGCATCGAAAAATAGCCTTAGGTTGACTTATAACAAGCGGTACCTGCTTTAAAAATTGAAAGAAGAGGATGAGAGGATTTGATTTGAGTATAGGTTTAGTGATGATGGGGTTGAGATCACATATAGTCATCCATTTCTATATCTTATCTCTTCTTATCTTCTTCTTCAACACCCCATATTCACTTTCTCAATCTAACCAGGTCACTCATTCGGCCTTTCTCTTCTTCTGGATTTTCCAACACTTTGAAATTCAATTTTAGTATTTAACTAACTAATGATGATAATTTCAGTTTTGTGATGCCGGAATCGGATATGGGGAGTCGACATGCGGAACTGGAATTGGATCATCAAATTCGAAGGTGTTGATAAAGGGGGGTACGGTTGTGAATGCTAATCACCACCACCTTGCTGATGTTTATGTAGAAGATGGCATCATTGTTGCCGTCAACCCTAACATCACAGTATGTTTTTCATTTTTCCATACCATCACCTTTCTGCTCGCAACACTAAATTAAGTAGCTTCTCGTGTCTGCTGTTTTGGAAATTTTCAAATGCATCCTTATATTTTAAAAGTTTATATTAGGTCCCCGAATATATGAAAAATTTATAATTGTGTCCCCAATACATTCTTCCATTTATGACTTTGATAGAGTTCCAAATATTATAAAGAAATTTTTATAATAAGTATTGAGACCTATCCAAAATGTTCAGGACCCGGTGAATGGATGAATCACTTAACGGAAGCCCAACAAATACTTAATGAAACCCTAACAAACAGTGTATGAGGAATCCAATTACAAATTTTATGTGTTCAGAGATCTAATTACAAACTTTTAAAGTATAAAGACCAATATGAAAATTCTCAAATAGTTTAGACTCAGGATTTACAAATTAATTTAACCTTTTTTTCCTATTGATTCTGTTTTGTTTATTAAATGCTCTGTTTTCTGTTTGTGCTGCTATTAACTATAAACCCTTTTTGGTGCTTTATGACATTCAAGCATGCTTTGTCACTTTAACATTTTATGTTAACGGTGTTTTTTTTTCACTGTGGCCTGCAATTTTTGGTAGGTTGGAGATGACGTGACTGTGCTAGATGCCACTGGGAAGTTTGTCATGCCAGGTCAGGCCTTCAAATTTCAATTGAACTCCTACACACTAGTTCACTTTTTGATTCCGACATACACGTAAACTCTGCATAAATGAACTAGGTCCTGCTAGAATGAATGCCATAGGTGACAATCTTAAATTTAATTATTGTATAATATTCTTTACTGATTTTATTTGTAGTATCACCAATTCAACATCAAGGATCATTGGACATAGGTCACGGGAAGATACAGATCCATCTAGTCTTCTTGCATCTACTTCAAATTCTAGTATAAACTTAACAAAAAAATTGTCATAAATTAGGCACTTGATGCACTGTATGCTTCTGCTATACCATAGGAAGTTGGAAAATCACCTTGATGTCACTTGTCGTATGCATGGAAGGGAGTTCTATTAAATTCATCATATTCCAAGGTCTTTCTCTTTTTTCTAACAAAAATGTTGTGTATTCCAGACTGATGAAATTGCTACTTATGTCTTTCGCTCTTGTCTGTTCCACTGTGAATGTTATTTAGCCTGACCACCTTTTTTAATCCTTTCCTGGCATCCTCACATTCTTTGAGTGTGAGATTAATCTCGTTTGGGGTATTGAGGGTCATTGTCAAATTTCTTTCCACCTACTTTAACATCAACTATTATTATTTTTTTATCGTTTGCCTGACAGACTCTACAAATGTATCTTTTTGTTAATTGACAGGAGGCATTGATCCTCACACCCACTTATCTTTTGAGTTTATGGGTACTGAAACAGTAGATGACTTCTTCAGTGGCCAAGCGGCTGCATTAGCTGGTGGAACAACAATGCACATTGACTTTGTTATACCACTTAATGGGAGTTTAAAAGCTGGTTTTGAAGCCTATGAAAAGAAAGCAAAGAAGTCTTGCATGGATTATGGTTTCCATATGGCTATTACTAAATGGGATGAAGCTGTTTCAAGAGAAATGGAGCTTATGGTCAAGGAGAAAGGTCGTAATTTACTTCCCTTTTTGCATTTTGATAATTTGGTTGAGTATGTTCCGATAACCCTTTGGGCGAGTTCTGAGGAATTTATTTCATGTTGTAGTATGTTTTGATTGTTTTCTAGTTGCAGGTATCAACTCTTTTAAGTTTTTCATGGCATACAAAGGATCTCTAATGATCAATGATGAGCTTCTTCTGGAAGGATTTAAAAGGTGCAAGTCCCTTGGTGCCTTAGCCATGGTCCATGCAGAAAATGGAGATGCTGTGTATGAAGGGCAAAAACGAATGATAGAACTTGGAATAACTGGTCCTGAGGGACATGCTCTTTCAAGGCCTGCAGTGGTAAATTCTCAGATTTGTTCTTTTATAAAGAATTTACAGCACTATGGAATGCAAATAGTGACCATGTGTGGTTTCATTTCATCCTCTTCATTGTCTTACCAAGATATAGCCTACGTGATTTTCACCCTTCATTTTTCAGCCCCCAATTTTCATCCCTACCAAACAGTCATAGTAGGCGCCCTTTGTAGTGCATTGGATTTAGTTGCAGTTACTTGAACCAAATTAACTGTTTTTATCTGCTGATGTCAAAATTTCCATACTTGTAACCACCCTAGTTTAAAATTTGTTGTGTTCAGTTTTCATCTGTTATCCTGAACCACTTTTAGTTGAAATGTGATCAGATTGATTATGTGTTTTATTTTCTTATATCCCGTGATTACTTACATTATAAATATCTGTGTGCGTGCATGCGATATTAGAATATTTGACTTGGGTACCTGTGTAGTTGGAAGGGGGAAGCAACTGCTCGTGCTATTCGCTTAGCAGAGTTTGTGGACACTCCTCTATATGTGGTTCATGTAATGAGCATTGATGCGCTGGAAGAAATTGCAAAGGCTCGGAAAGCAGGTTATTAACTTTAATCCTTGTATGTCTTGCTTAATTTTCATTAAGGTGTTCCACAGTAACAATGAATCCATTAAGAGAAAGTAGACATTACAGCAAATAAACATAAGAAATACTTTTATATATGTTTGGAATGGCAGTAATTAAAAAATCTCATATTCATGTACTTGTAAATTCATCTACCTAGGTTGTATCATTCATGTACTTATGGAATAACACTGTTATTAATTATCTTGTAAACATGAATTGTAATTACTCCTAAGTGTATATAAATATCAAATCTGCTGAGTGCTAATCACTCAAGCATTTCAGAAATTCATTTACCTAAGTTCTACCTATGTTTCTCAGGTGTAGAAAACTAATGCTTGTGCAGAGTAACATTCTCCTCTTACGAAAAATGCAAAGAGGGCTTGTTGTCCTTGAATTTATAACAACCATAAATGGGTTAACTTGAGAACAATTTGAATTGATCCTGCAGGACAAAGGGTTATTGGAGAGCCTGTTGTCTCTGGGTTAGCCCTGGATGAATCTTGGCTTTGGCATCCTGACTTTGAGACTGCAGCAAAGCACGTGCCTCCACTTGTTTCATTGTTTTTAGTAGTTATTCTTTTGTCGTCTTCAGTTTTAAAATTGTAAGCCGTATTCTTTCTCATGTTTCAGGTATGTCATGAGCCCCCCTATTAGGAGACGAGGACACGATAAGGCCCTTCAAGCTGCTCTTTCAACAGGAGTTTTGCAGGTATCATATTATGAGACAGACTTGGGTTCAGTAATCATTTAAAAATAAGGGGTAGAGGAAGTGATAAGAATGGTCTCAGACTTGACATGATCCTGGCAATTTTGATTATTTATGATTTCGATATTATCTATGCCCTCAGAACAATTTTATTGTCATTACCAAGACAGTTTATTTGACCAAAGGATACCATTTTTACAAATTTGCAGCTGGTAGGAACCGATCATTGTGCCTTTAATTCCACCCAGAAAGCTTTTGGAATTGAAGACTTTCGGAAAATTCCTAATGGTGTCAATGGTAATCACATGGTGTCCTAGATATTTGTGGTCTAAATATTTTCTGGTTGATTTTGAAATGCTTCATTATTATGTGCTTTGCAACTCAAAATTTGTAGGTATTGAAGAAAGGATGCATTTGGTATGGGATACACTGGTGGTAAGATCATAAATTTCCTCCTTAGTCGCCCTCCCTTTCTTGTTAGGTTGGGGTAACATGGAGGAGGATAACCTTTTAACTAGAATTTATTGTTATGTATCTCACAGGAATCTGGCCAAATATCTGTCACTGACTATGTTCGATTGACAAGCACTGAATGGTATGTTTTCAGTTAATCAAATTAAAAGTTGCCTCTAGTTAACTTATGGTAATAAGGGGGGATTGAGGGTACTTTGTTATTTTAATTTGACAGTTATTTGGTAAAGATACCTAAAGTAATGATGGTGTTTTCAATTTCTACAATCATTTCAGTGCTAGAATCTTCAATATATATCCAAGGAAAGGCGCTATTCTTCCAGGATCTGATGCAGATATTATCATCCTTAATCCAAATTCAAACTTTGAGATAACTGCCAAGTCCCACCACTCCAGACTGGACACAAATGTCTATGAAGGAAGGAGAGGAAAGGTGCCGGCTTAACTATAATCTGATCCATTTAGGGATTGAAGTTAATTAAATGCTTAGTGGCAACATTAGTATGACACAGATCTCCTTGTTTTGGCTTAATATGGATTGTTCACCCAATCTCTTAAGTTTTCTCTGGACCTTTGGTGTGGTATGAGGACAAAGACTCTTCACTTGAAGTGTTTGGTTTTATTTTGAAATTGATTTTGCACTAGTAACAGTCCTCCACATTCTTAGGTACAAGTGCTATATTGAAACTAAGAATTGGGAGATATAGTCTTATTCAATTAAAGGCAATCTGTTGACGTTGCTAATTTAGTTTTGAATTAGGGCACGGTTTTGCATCTGGTACAATGCTAGGGTTAACATTGTACAGCTAGATGTCATTCCAGCCTATGAAGATTAGTCATTTATTATTTTTATAAACGGGGTTTTATTCTAAGGGCTATCAATGAGAATAATGTTATTCTTAAAAACTTACTGCTGTCTGAATTGCACTGGAGCACTGCACTACAAATAACTTTGAGTGGGCTAATTGTGGTTTCTTTAACTAAAGCACATCTCTCTGAGTCTCTCACCGCTTATTACTTGATTTGTTCATGTTGTGTTCTTTTACCTTGTTTGTGTCCTATGGATCCGCCTTGCTTGGGTTTATTTGTGTATTGTTCAATAGCATTGAAGCCTTGTCATGTAATATCATCATTTAAAACTTATTTTTCCCTTCTTTTCTCAGGGGAAAATTGAAGTGACCATAGCAGGAGGAAGAGTTGTTTGGGAAAATGATGAACTGAAGGTTGCTCCTGGTACTGGGAGATACATACAAATGCCACCTTTTAATTATCTGTTTGATGGAATAGACAAGAAGGATGCCATATATCTAAATTCCCTTCAAGCCCCAGTAAAACGAGCCAGGTCCACCACTTAAAAATTTCTGATATCCTCTGTTTAGTAAAATTTCAACATTTTACTAGGGGTAAAAACAGAGAAGTGTGTTAATGCGGTTTTCTATTCAAATAAAGAAAACTATGTATATTTCTTGTACCGGAAAGCATTACATGCATGTAAATAGATATACTTCGTGATACCTTTTACCACTGATGTAAATATGTAATGTACATTGCTTAGATGCTGTCAAAAGCAATGGAGAAAAATAGACAATAGCTCCAAAATAAGGTACTGATGTACTACTAGTCAGATTTCTGTTGAACTTGTGTCTCATCTATTTACATATTTACAAGTCATGGATTCCTAATACGTTTAGCAGCATTCCATTGTTTTGAAAATCAAGGAGTGGCTGTGGTTCTTATCATCGTCAAGGCCTAATGCAGCAATTTATGTAGGTCAGAATCCTCTTTTTCCCCTGCATGATCATAAAGAACATATGAATTAGAAAATATATTCATTGATTCCACAGCAGTGTCATTTCTCTTCCATGCTTCCCCCTCCTTTCTCTCTCTGCTGTTACGTTATCATAAATGCTAGAGGATATGAACTACCAGCGTGAAATCTCAAGTTGAACATAAATAACTATGCAACCAAAACAGGAAGCAGGAAAATAGTCTCACCATGACGACAGGATCATCATGAGCATGATCATGAACATGAACATGACCATGACCATGATTGGCATTCACAAAGTCCCGTTCATTCCCAAGGCTGTTACGCTTGACATCAGTCAAGTCGGTCTTCTGGTACTTTTTGTTTGCACGAGCTTGACTGAACACCATTGAATAGTCAGTAGCTCCTGGTGCATTTTGGTCCCACCCTCCAAACTGAGGCACAGATGTCATGGTTGGTTTTTTCTGCATAAATAGGAAAATATATGTCATATCTTTGTCGCTCATTCTTCAACATGCAGAAAAATATATTATAGTTCAAAAGGCGAGGAAGTTCTTTTCCTCCCTATATATCTTTGTATGCAGATTGAAGCTTACCTCCTTTCGTTCCATGGCTGAATGGAGAGGCGAGGGACCCCGGGAATAGGGAACTGTGACTGCTGCACAAATGAAAGTCTTTATTGACTGCTACCTTTTAAGTGTGTGTAGATTTTCTTGTCATGGGGTATTTGAACTATGGGAAACTATTGATAAAACTGGACATCTTGTTTTGCTAAGTATTCACAATATCCGAACTTCATGGAGGGATCAACGGAATTAACGGCTTTGTGGGTATAAAAAATCTTGATCAGAGTAAAAGTAGGGCAAAATAATGTGGTTGTCCACTTATTGCTTTCCTTCTATTGGGAACTTTAGCAAATTGGAACTAGACGTCTAAACATTGTCCAAGTTTAGGGTATATGGTTATTTTGTGCCCAAAAATATATTTTAAGACAGCTTTTGCACCAAAAAAGTGCCACTTCTCCAAAATAACTTGCCTGCCGAACTAATTTCTGGTATGTGCCACTTTTAGGTGTGTCGGTATTTTTTTTCGCCATCTGGAACAGGGGACGTCCTATTATATAGGAAGATTTTTTTTTTTTTTTACAATTGTTTAAAAGATAGAGAGAAATGTATGGAAACACCCTTCATACACTTTTTTTTCCTGAGCCTATCTTTGGGAGTTTTGATCGAGATGAAGTGAAGTAGTTAATAATAGAGTGGAGTGAAGAGGTAAAAATATTTCACTTCATTATTTGAAAGCTTAACGAGGGAATCTCAAACCCCAACTTGGAGGATATAAAAATTGGGGGGTTTGAATGGGATGGAGTGATTTGGGTTATCATCATAAATCATCTCACTCCATTACTTAATAAACTCTCAAACAATGGGTTAATATTTTTTAATCACTCCACTCCATTATTAACTACCACATTCTATCCTCCCAAACCTAAACATAGCATGGGGTTTCAAAAAGTACAAGGATTTATTTGAGCTTTTCTGAAAAGTATATAAATCTATTTGAATTTTTCCCAAAAAGTTAATGGACCCGAAATGACAAGTGGATGATCACTTAACTGAACCCTAATGAGTACTTATCAAAATCCTAACGAAAAAGCATATGAGAAATCCAATCATAATATTTTTGGAGTAATGATATTCTAACACCAAAAGTTGACACCAACTTTTGACACCATGGTTAATCGATGCAAATATTTGGTTAGTTCAGTTCATTATATGATTAATCACGTGCAAATATTTGGTTAATTCATGATGATTAATCATATAAAGAATTGAATTAATCAGATATTTGCATGTAATTAACCGAATATTTATATCGTTATGGAAAATAAGCTTGGGATGACTCATTAATCATATGATGAATCGAATTAACCAAAAAAATTGCACGTAATTAATCAAGGTGTCGCTTGGAGGTGTCTAAGTCGGGTGTTAGAATATCATTACTCATATTTTTGTGTGTTTAAAGACCTAATTATAAACATTTAAAATATAAGGACCCGTATATAAATTTTCAAATAATTCATAGACGATAAGAAATACATACATTTTAGGGTGGGTTTATATGGATTTGACTTCAAAGTGATAAAGTCTCTAAAATGAGAAAGTAAGGACACATTCATCCTTGGTTTGATAAATGGATACAAATCTTAACACATTAAAAATGACCTAGGAACCCAAAGGGTTGGTTGACAGAGTATGCAGGGTCTCATATTCAGTATTTATCTTAAACTGAAACACGATCCATCGTCGTAAATTTTTCTTATAAAAAATAAAAATAAAAATAAAAATACGAAGGACTCTTACCCTCAATTTAAAACACGCTCTTACCCTCAATTTAAGGAGCCAAATTCGGCTTTCCCGGAAAAACAGTGCGTCTGCTAGAGGATGCTGACACTGCCATAGCTTCATTGGATCAACAAGAGTGTCTGAGAAACCCAAATGAAAAGCCGAACTGAGGAGGAGTATAGTATATAATAGCGGTAAGAATGTAGATGATTCAATTGCGTGGCAGAAGTAGGAGAAGAGTCCATTGATCGATGGCTACGATAAGCCTACGGAAGGGGAACGCGCACACGGTTCTCTACGTTCGGAGGTGTACGATATTTTCGGGAAATACGGTGCCATACGCCAGACCCGTATAGACCTACCAACAAGGACACACGTGGCACCGCCTTCGTCGTCTACCTCATCGTTCTGTATTACCAGCAGGCGAAGTTCGATCGCAAGAAGAAGGAGGAAGAGATCGCTCGCATGCAAGACAAATACGGTCTCTCATAACTAACTAACTAACTAGGTTTCACAATTTCACTCGTTCTGTTTTGTATATCCATGCTACTATGATCTGTGTTTTCATCGTATCATCGTTATTTATTTCAGTATGTTAGGGTTTATGCTAATAGCAATTAGTGTTAATTTCCAAGGAGATGGAGGAGAGTGATTGGTATCAAAGTGGAACTGAGGGAGAGGAAATCTTAAACTATATCACTGCATTATTTGAAAGTTTTAAGGAAGAAATTGAGGGAGATTTTACTCCATTATTTTCAAGTCACACTGATAAGTGAATTTCAAAGTGTATGTAGTTTACATCCCAAACCCCTAAATTGAAATGGATGAAAATTTGAGTGATATAGCATGGATTGGATTCTCATGCTTAAGCATTTCACTCCATTATTTTAAAAACTTTCAAATGATGGGTTAATTCACTCCATCATTTTAAAAACTTTCAAACTATGGGTTAAAATAAATTTACTGTCACATCCATCCAAACATAGCCTAAGAAATTGACATGTGAAGATATTCATAATTAATTGGTGGAGTCAGTATGGTGTGTATTGAAACAGAATTAGTATACAAAGTAAACACTTTTGGTTTGATTCCTAAGTGAGTTTCAATTACGATACAACACTTGTTACAATTTTTTTTTTTTCATTGGAAAGAAAAGGAAAATAAATATACAAAACCAACCAACCAAACACCTAGCATTGCATTTATCAAAGGTTAGTTTTTTCCCCTCTTGGTTCCCACCTTGACCCATTCCTTACCTATATCCCCTCCCAACCAGATTGAGCTATGATGCATTAGAGTCTTTCATCTTTCATTCATAAAGCTTATGCACCAGCCAAAAACACAGGGCGAAAGAGATGATGATCCTTGTTAACTACGAAACAAATGAATCGCGCCTTTTCTTGGTATGCGCTTCTGGGTTTCCTTTACTCATCATTGCCGCGAACTCGTCATAATTAATCCGCCCATCCTGCACATACATCCAAGTTTGCTCATATATATTCTATATCTAGAACTGTAACAATATCATTATTCACTCAGTATAGGACTTACATTATCTGCATCAACTTCTGAAATGATTTCCTTGATGTCTCTGCCGTCATGCATGTTATATTCATGGAGAGCTTGCTCCAGTTCTTCGATGGTAATGTACCTGATTTATGGCAAAGCAATGAGATTAAATTTAAAAGAACCTTTACTTTAAATAGTTTCTGAATCTAGTTGATTTTGTTTTGTTTTAATTTCTTTACCCGCTATTGTCTTTGTCAAAGTATTGGAATGCGGTATAAACATGTTCTTCTCTGTTCATTCGGTTCATGTGCATTGTTGCTGTGATGAATTCGTCATAATCTATGATTCCATTGCCATCAGCATCTGCCTGTAATTTGCAATAGAAACTGTCTGAGTAATCCTCATAGTAATGAGGCTACATTTGAACAGAAGTTATTTTGTCATGCAGTGGTACAAAGAAGGGGAAAGAACTTACGGCTTCCATTAATTGCTTAACTTCTTGTTCTGTCAGCCTAGTCCCTTGTTTTGCAAGCCCTTGCTTGAGCTCTTCAATTGTAATTGTTCCACTGTTGTCAGTGTCCATCCCCCTGAACATTTGCTTCAGTCCCATGATTTCTTCCTCTGATAGGCAGCTAGCAATGACCTATCCATATGTAAATGTTAATATCATATTGCTTAATTTGTACAATTTCATGTTTCACACAGAGCAAATGAAAATGCTGGCTTAAAAAAAATAGTTGCTAAGAAACCTGATACAATTTTTTCTGAATATTGAGCCAAAATACCATTCATTACCTTTAGTGCTACTTTCTTGAATTGGTTCATTGCTCTGAATTGTTTGAGCCTATTCAGCACTGCATTGTCAAGAGGTTTATCTGGTGCTTCTCCATCCTCCTTGATCCATGGATGATCTGTTTTTAACATAAGGAGTGCATTATTAGAATTGCACTAATCAATCAGTGGGAGCTTAAAGTAAAAGTAATTTGTAAATCATGAAAGGTAAATGAATTCAAGTAGTTCATAAAGGAAGTCAATGGATATATGTACTTACTCAGGACTTGGTAGGCTGTCAGCCTCTGCTTGGGATCAGAATGCAACATTTTCCTAACAAGATCTTTTGCAGCAGGTGAAATGGAGGGCCATGGATCACTGGTAAAGTCAATATGGCCTCGTAGTATAGCATTAAATATCCCGTTTTCAGATTCTGTCAAACCAATTCTTGGTTTCAGTTTCAAGTTATGCAGATATACCATCAATTATTGGGGATTATTGTTTGTTCTAATTTAGCTCTAAAAACATAGTAACTTGTGTGAATGGAAGTTTAAAAGTAAGTGAATGAATATAAACCTGCCCAGAATGGAGGAACACCACTTAGAAGAATGTATAGCATGACACCAACACTCCAAATGTCAACTTCCGGCCCATATTTCCTCTTCAAGACCTCAGGTGCAATGTAATATGCACTACCAACAATGTCTTTAAACATGTCTCCTGTCCAAAAAAAAAGGATTTTGTTATTAAAATATGCTTGTGGAATTATAACCGTTTGTTTAAGATTAAAAAATAAATGATTTTGATACAAAATAATCTAGTGATTATTTTTAAAAACAGAAGCTGATTTGTGTTTGTTTACAATCAAAAATAATAATTTTTTTAAATAGTAGTTAGTTATAAAAACTGGCTTTTTTTTTCCAAAAGCTAATAAAAATTGTTTTTCATTATAATCATGAAAATGATTTTTTTTTTCTGCTTTTCATTATTTTCAAAAGCAAAGACAAACACACTAAAATTTTTTAAAAAATGATTATTCAGTTAAAAAATGATTTTTTAATAAAAATAAGTAATAACAAACACACTCAAAGATTGTTATAATGATCCTTTTTGCTCACATAAACTTGACTATAGGCATATTTTAAACCAAATCATGTGGTCTTCTTAGGCTAAGGCTGCATAGCCTGACGGAACAATTGTTTGAATGAACCAATGGGTGTTAGTTTTTCCTTGAAGACTCGATACCCAAAACAAATTAATCTGTTTTCAAATGTTCTAAACTAGTGTATGGACTTGTTCCATGCACGAAAAATATTCTAATTTTTTAGATTTCATAAAAAAAAATATATAATTATTGATTTCACATTTTATATATATTTTTTGTTGGGAGTCATATACAAAAAAATTGTTGATTTATAAGGTTAATTACGTGGAATTAACAAATAAAGAAAAACAAAGAGAGATGATTTAGAATAAAAAGAAAATTACCTTGCTTGTAAAAAACTGATAGACCAAAATCCGTTGCCTTGAGAGGTGCATTCTCATCCTTATTCAACAAGAGGAAATTCTCAGGCTTAAGATCCCTATGAATGACACCCATGGAATGGCAAGTATGGACAATCTGAACAATGGTTCTCAACAAGGAAGCAGCAGCACGCTCAGTATAATGTCCCTTTGCAATGATGCGATCAAAAGCTCCCCACCAGCACACAACTCCATCACCAAATGCACAGATTGCTTGTCCTCAAATGCACCAACAAGTTCCACAATGTTAGGTTGCCCTGTAAGATGGTGCATGATTTGCACCTCCCTCCTTACATCCTCTATGTCCTCCTTGTTTGTGAGCTTCCTCTTGGCAATGGTCTTGCATGCATATTGTTTTCCAGTTGCCTTATGTGTGCACAAATGTGTCACACCAAATTGTCCTCTCCCTAGCTCCTTCCCCATGCTGTAGGTGGCTTTCACATCCTCCATCGGCCGTCCGAGGACGGGGCCGATGGGGGCCGGTTTCGATGGCTTGGAAGAAGAGGGTGGTGGGGATGGCCTTGTTGATGAGGGTGGTGGGGTGGTGGCTGAGTTTTCATGGTGGTCGTTGTTGTTGCTGCTTTGTTGGTGGTTGGTTTCTCCTCCCTTGTCAGCATTGTTTTCTGATGGGGCATCAGTACCACCTGAGCAGCAGTTGCCCATGGTGGGGGGAAGGGAGAACAAACTGAGAAAAAAAAAAGGGTGGATGAAAGGAAATGGAGAGAGATATAGGTTAAGGAGAATGGACAAGGTGGTTGGGGATTGAAGAATGTTTGTTTTGGAAAAGAAACTAATTACAATGATGAAAATGTGTAGTTTGGGAAAAAATAAGATTCTAAAAAAAACTATGGGGAAAATTTGAAAGGGTGTTAAAAAGGACAGTTGATTATTTACAGATTGGAATGATGATGAAGAAAATTAGAGGAAGGGATTGATAGTGTGACAGATTGTAGGAAGGAAAGGGTCTTTGCCGTGTCTCTTACGTGGGTTTGGTTTTATTCAGACAAGGGTGAGGAGGAATTTTCGGAGGAGGGAAATAAAAATGGATTTTGGTATGTTATAACGGTCAAAGTATATATCTTGATTTAACATTGGATAAATGAGTTCATAGTCTACAGATATGTTGGTTGGTCCTTGCTAGGATGATCGCATCCATAAGTATTCAATTTCTATTTGTGGGAAAAAAGTGCAACTCTCAATAAATCATCAGCTATGTCTTGGTCTACTTTTTTCCCCCTTCCTTGGCTCAATAAAACTTAAATGTCTAGTTGAATGGGTGCAAACAAGAAAAATGATTTTTTCCCCACTGTTTTTTATTTTAAAATAAAGGGAGACAGAGTAATGTTTTTGTAATTGTTAATAAAAATATATTAAATAAAAACATAAAATAAATCAAACATCACCTTAAATATTTAAAACTTATACTACAAAAGTGCAGAAAAACGGATTTTTTTTTATAATCAGAAATCACTGTTCTCTTAAAATAATGAAATTAGTGATGCAAATAACAAAAAATAAATTAATGTTTTAAAATCGCCAAGCACTAATATTTTAAAACTGGATCGGATCAGTTGATTCACTCTATCATATCATGAACCAACAATAATTCCAATTCAACTATTCCTTATTATGTTTACCCAAAAGTGGTTAGTCGCAATGACAATAGACTATACTTTATCTGCAAAGTCGGGGAGTCACAACTTTGGGGAGAGCTTTACCTAGTCACCACCCCTGACCCGAGGATTAGTCTCACATTTTTGCTTGTGAGGATACCCTATCAAAGACCAAAAATATTATTCTTCATTATGTTTGCCAGTTCAATTCGGTTTACAGAACATTGCCTTGCAGACAAGGCCAGCTCTGCAAATATGTAGAGCTTTGTATTGTAACCTTAATATTAAAACCAGAAGCCTCCAACTGTTGATCCAAAATAAATTCATTGAGGAGGGCACGTCTGAGCTCTACACATATTTCCTTTGCAATTATGTGTTCAGTAAGGACATGAAAAAGTTCAACTCTGAGTTACATGGACATCCATCCCATGACTTGCCTCTCAAGTAACAATTAAAAGTTCCCAAAAATGACCCACAAAATCTTGCTCTCATGTATAAACATGGAACGTAGCTTGCATAGAACCCCAGAGAGGGAGGGGAAAAGTACACAAGGGTTTTATTGATGTCATAATCATGTAAATCAATCAGTAAGTGGGGACTGATGGATCAACCTTCACAGCATAGGCATGGATTCCGCCAGAAATATTGTATACTTTCCTAAAACCCTGAAACATTGATATTAGCAGTCAACAACAATTTCATCCCATATTTCTTATATTAATAAGAAAATAAGAGGATTTATCAAAAAAAAAAAAAAAGGGTGGAGATAATGAGAAGTGGGGACCCAGAAAGGTACACAGGGACTTTGTTTAGGAAATTGGTTGGTGTGCAATACAAGTATAGCAATCTTACAATGAAGTAAAATTTATCTGCATGGTTTGTATGTTATGCTATTATATGAGTACACAAATCAAGAGCTAAAAAACACATACACTATAAGGCCAGACAATAAGATATATATAGATTACCTGAGACTGCAACCATTTGGCAACCTGTAATGACCGCACGCCATGATGACACTGCATTCAAAACTCAATTACTGAATATGCACAAATAAAATTGCATGGTAAAAGCAGATTCAATCTAATCATATTGTGCATTACAGGATAACTAAGCAGCCAATCTGACTACAATATTAATCGTCAAACTACAAATTCAGATTAAGATACATTATTTGAAATTAAGAAATTAGTCTATATCCATGCTTTCTTAAACACCTGAAAAGAAAGGCCTATAAAAATTCAAACTCAAACCACTAAAGGAATCCATTCAAAGAATTCCAGCTTCCATTTTCATCAACTTATAACGAAGAGTAGAGGGAGACAACCTGAATATCTCAATAGCAACATGAGCAGATCTTTCAAACAAGAACACTAATGAATTCATACTCAATCAAATTTAGAAAACAGTAAGAAATTAGTAATAAAGGTCTAATTCTCAGATAACTTCAAACTAAACTGGCATCTTTTGGTAGAAAAATTGTACTTACTATAACATAGGTATCCTTTTAGGGTCGACTTTGGTAGTTATCGCAGGACCCCAGCTTCCAAATTGTCGGAGGGGAAGAACCTTAAATCCTGGCAAAGATGCTTTGGCCCTGTATATGATGAGAGTATCATTTAAAGATAGAAAAACCAAAATGAGCCACTAAAGTAAACAAAAGCAGGATAGGAGGACAATTCAGAAAACTAAAGAACAAAAGAAAAATAGATGTAAAAGGGCATAAGAGCTACTAAATGAGTATCCCATGCAGTCAAACAGAAATAGATCCACCTTCTTGTCAGTGAGGTGTCAAAAGAGCATTTGTATTAATGTTACTTGAAATGCTCTCAAAACTTTCAATTGAACTATAGATCAGCTTGATATTTCTCTTTTTATCAAGCATTCAAGCTTACTGCCTGATCACCTTATCATCACTCATTTGGCCAACTCACAAATAGTTAACCAAATGCAATCATACAAGAACGCATTTCAATGATTTCCAAAACTAATCAAGTTGAATAAAATATGAGCATACACTTCATCAGGCTCTCGAACATCAATTAACTGTGCCTCCTCCAAAAAGTTGGGATCTTGAATTTTCGCATGCAGCTCATCAGGTTGAATATCTTGAAGCAATGACTCTTCCCTAACAGTTAAAGGAGCAAATTTACAAGGCATAAGAACACCCATTGTTGAAACTAACAACACTACAACACTAAGCCTTATCCTACTGGGTAGAGTTGGCAAAACAAGCCAGTGTGCTCTATCAATAACCAAATTTTCAATAAATTTACGTTGAAACCAAACACATGTATTTTATTATCCAATTGAACATCGAATTTAGAAACATATGCCTGGAAATACCTTTCTGATAAAACCTGCAGCAGGTGCCATCCAAATTTTGTTTTGCACCTTACAACTTTGTTTATAGGTGCATTAAAGGCAGCCTCCTCAAATTCAGGAACCTATCACATTTTCATCATCAGACATCTGTCCAATCAAATAATTGCAGTAAAATTTATGGGAAAAATAAAGTACTTCTACAACTAACTCTGATTCTCTACCACAGTACCACATCCTCACCCCTCTACAGAAACATATGGAAGAATAATCATCAGTTAAAAAAAAATACGAGTAAAAAAGCATAATATATCATTTTCCCAGTTATCCTTTTCTCACCAACCCAAGCCTGTGCTTTATTTTTTGTAGCAACTGTATCCACTACAAATAGACAGAATGTTTTCTTTATATAAGACATCATTCAGTGATGTATACCAATTGTAACCCCCTTCAAAAGAAGCATAAAAACAGCAGATTATGCAAAGACATACTATAAATACTTGAAGAAAACTTCGAAAACAAGGTTTAATCTCAACGGCATACCATTTGCCCCTTTCTCACCCACCCAAGCATTCCACCTTCTTCTTTGGATGGGCAAATTGAGTATTCCACAGCTAAATCACTCAAATCTTCACCTGAACATACAACATACAGCAAGAAAGCATTAGAAAGTTAAACTGTAGAAATAAACATCTCCCAAAATCTAACTCTATAATTTACTAAATATCATATACATCGAGAGGTCACGATGCAAGGAACAGATACTCCACTGTTGGTGATGTATCTATATCATATTCGTATCCGATACCAATACTCGTACAATACACCTGTATTCGTATTTTTGCCGTTTTCCTTTTTTTCTCTCTTGTTAATACCTACTACCTTCAAAGACCCATTCATCAAAAAGATCTAAGTAGTTACCGGGTTCTCTCATTAGCCCTGCGTGCCATGTACCGGAATTGTCGTACCGCATACTGCTTACCGGGTTCACATTAACAATGTCTTATAATAATAAAGTAAAAATTGATGAATGATGTGAACAGCTTCCCACGCACCCGGTAACTATGTCTGAGATACAAATTCAAGTCATTGTCACCAATTACTTCCCTCAAAGCACAATGTCACTCATACAATCTTGCCATCCCCAATATCATTGCCCAAAATAACAAACATTCATCTATAAATATATATTATTTAATATATATTGCCGTACCCCTATCTTAATTTTACAAATAAAAAAAACTGTAGCATTTGTGTATCATGTTGGATACTACTTACTAGCATCCTTACCCGTGCAACATAGTTGATAATAGGAGGAAAGAACTGAATACAGTCATTGGGTATAAACAATTCAGCATAAGTTAATTGAATTTGAGAATCTAAGTGTTAACCTGCAGAGATTCTCTGCTGGATATCCAATAGTAGCTTCTGGTCATCCTCTTTAACAAGCAAATGCTGCACCAGTATTTCCTTGCCACCTTCAGCACTACCCCCAGTGCTATATGAAGCTGAAAATCAGATTATTATTTTTTTTTCCTTTTCAATTCTTCAATTACACTTACAAAGTAATACTATCACTATGTAATAATCTGGCAGAGAGCTAAAAATGAAAACTTGGGCAACAAAATGAGGAAATAAATAATGGGTTTTGGAGAAAAATAGTACCTGTTGCTTTGGGGCATGGATGATGCATGATGGGTAGGAGGTGATGGTTGAAAGTGAAGGGTGAAGGTGGGTGGACATGGAAGGTTCTGGAGACAAACCTAGTAGAAGAAGAAAAAGCAGAGGAGGAGGAGAAGGTGCGAAGAAGGGTTGAAGGTGCAGAAGAAGAAGAGAGGGAAAGAGATGAAAGCATTGGCATTGGCATTACGCGAAACTGAGAAACTCTCAACATTGCTCCTGTCTTTCTTCTCAACAATGCTCCAAATGACAAATCAAATGTTTTTTTTTTTTTTCACCTTTTCCTCAAATCAAACAAAATATCTATACATTTATATATATTTATATTATTATTTAACACCTTTTTTTGTTGAAAGAATATAAGTTAACACCTAAAATTACTATATTATTGCATTAAATTAAATATATTAATATTAATACTATTATTAAATATTTAACCATTAATGACATTATTTATTGAAAATTATTAAAAAATATAATTAATATGCATTGTTAAAGTAAAAAAAGGTTAGAAAAAATTTACACATTTTTTCGAAACCAGAAAAATAAATTTTCACATGAAATATGTCATAAAAGAAATTAAACATGAGAATTAATATTATGCTAAGAGTTCTACCCAAAAAAAAAAATATTATGCTAAGAGTCATATTTTGATTTATTTATTTTTTATAGTAAGAGTAAGTGACACGCGGGAAGTTTTCTCAGGAAGCGTATGAGTGAAGACAAAGCACGTTGAAAATACTCGTGTTGGTATGTCGCAGTGGTCAATCCGTAGAGCAGACAGGGATGTTACAAATGGTATCAGAGCAGCATCTCTCCCAGTATGGTGTGGTTCGGGGAAGAACCAAGCGTAAGCTGGTGGGCATGTGACACTCGGGGCTAACGAGGACTGGGTGGTCGCCGGTGCAAAGAGAACACGGATAAGGAACGACTCCTGGCAAGCTTGTAGGCGGAGGAACACGTGAATGAACCGATAACACACCGAAACGAGATGGATCCTGACACTATATAGGTATGTGACTATACAATTGAAGATGACTTAGATGAATTGATTGATACTACCTATACAAACAAGATGTATCTTCTTTTCGGAAGCCTGTCACTTAAGAATTCCACAGTTGAATGTGCTTGACTTTGGGTAATTCTGGGATGAGTGACCTCCTGAAAAGTTTTTTCATGAAGCGTGTGAGTGGGGACAAAGCACGCTGAAAAGACCCTGTTGATATGTCAGGACAGTCTTCAATCCATAGAGCAGTCAGGGATGTTACAGAGTCATATTTTGTTAAAAAATAAAAAGACATAAATTTCTTTCCAAATATTACCGTCAAATTAACCTTCCCACAATTACTAAATGAACTAAAAAAAACTTAAAATTATTCAATACTTAATTATTTCTTTAACTAATTTAATTATTTAAAAAAAAATTTACAAAAGAAAAGCTAAACAATTTCATTAATAATGGAAAACGTAATACATTTGATAATATATCACGAATTTGGAGAATAGTAATATATGTAGCCACCCCTAACAAAAGTGAACAACTACATGGGGTCCGTTTGTTTTAGATTTTGATAGAATTGATTTTGGAATAATCAAGGTTAAAAAAATTGATTGTGTTTGGTAACAATATTTTAAAAGTGGGTTTAGAAGAATTTACTTTGTTTGGATGATAAAGTAAAATCACTTTTGAAGTGTAAATATGTAGAATTTTATGGATCCTACATCTAGAATCAATTATTTCTAACGGAAAAGCTAGAAATTTTTGCTTCCACAAAACTCAGTTTTGACCCACCAGGAATCAATTATTTCCAACGGAGTTTCGTAAACAAACGAATGAACAATACCCAAATGCATGAATAGTAATCCCAAACCGAAAAAAAAGCGCCATTTGCATTAGGAATAATCCTAACCAAACAAACACATGGATTTTCCTCCTAAGAAACTCTACTAAAGAGTTGTTAACATAAGATGAGAAAAGACCTAGGACTTCCTCTTTTTGTATCTGGGTCTGGGAGAGTAACTACAAAATTTAGCTTTGAAGAAATATCCTCCCTCATCACGTAAATTGTGATCGAAGTCAATGCTTCGAACTACCCGCAAGAAGTGTTCAATGCACTGCCAATTGTTTTCGACTTTATTTGCATAAACTAAAAAAACTAAAATTAAAAAGAGAAAACGACAAAACGTGTCTGGCCAATAATACCAAACGAGGCATTTGTGGATAGAAATTGCACACAGGTTACCCATGCCTCATAGCTCCAACTAAAAATACTTACGACTTCTAGCAGGCCTGAGAACCAGAACCTGCCAATAAAAAATGGAGAGAATTGGAGGGAAACAATTCATTCATCTTCTTTATCCAGCAACGATAAACTCTCACAAATGAAGAGGAAAACATAGCTTTCATAAGTAAAGAGAAAAATATAATACTTCTGAAAAGCATGACTCTCACAAAAAGAGAGAAAACCAACAAACTGAAACCTATTAATTGGTTCTAGCTATGCTGACAAATTTATAAATTTAACAACTAGTATTATTGCCTTATTTAAAACATTTATTGAAGAGTATTAAACTATTCTTTGACGATATATGTTTAGTCTCTTTTTTTTTTTTCGGGATGGAGCCCAGGGTATCCCACAGTTGATAATCGTAAGAGTAATCTCTCGAGAATGTAGAGTATCAGTTAAGGGGCAACTCCTCTATCCAAAGATGCATGTCTATTCCCATCAACATGATTCGAACCCTGGATATATGGTTCAAGGGCCCAAATTACTTGCCACTTGGACCACACCTTGTAGGTATATATATCTTGGTTTAATGAACTTTTTGGTTCCTATAAAGTAGGGCTGTTTTGAAATGACTCCCCGTAAACTTTTTTGTTGGGTTTTGATCCCTGTATTTCAAAAAGATTTGTTTTAGGTCCCTACCGTTACCAAGTGCTGTTAACTTGCTAACGCGGCGTCGTCAGCCACGTCAGCTTTGCCACTTGGTTGAAATTTTACATAGTGTCAGCCACGTCACATGCCATGTCAGCAAATTTTTAAAAAAAAATAATATTTCATAAAATAATTAAATTACATTTTTTTACCAAAAAATCATTAAAAACTAATATTTTACAAAAAAATAAAGAAAATATTTTTTGAAGGAAAAAATCACTGTTCCTCTTCTCCACATCGAGCAGCTTCATTGGGGTAGAGTGGAGATTATGGTGAGATGGAAGGTGGTTATAGTGTGGGGGGCTGCCATTGTTGAAGATGAAGAAAGGTTGGATATGGAGGTTATTGGGTGATGGGTTAGAGAAATTTATATTTTTTTAAAATTGTTTATATTTTTAAAAAAGAATTTAAGAGTTTTTTTAATGATTTTCTGAAATTTGTTTTTGTTTTTTATTTTTTTAAATATCATTTTTTTCAATAAAAATGACATGGCAGCCCGTTGTGCGAATTCATCCAGGTGGCAATGCTGACGTAGCGCACCGTCAGCCACGTCAGCAAGTTAACAGAACAAACTAACGGCAAGAATCTAAAACAAAAAAGTTCAACTTACATGGACCAAAACCTAACAAAAAAGTTTACATAGACTGATTTCAAAACACCCCTATTTCACATGGACAAAAAAATTCATTAAACCATATATCTTTAGTCTTTAGCACGATTGACCTATCTGTATTAAAAGAAGTTTTATGTATGCCTACCATACACATTTACTTATATATTATCTTATATATATATATATATATATAATTTTTCATCATTTAATTACTATTAGCCACATATGCACGTATATGCATTTTGATTATATCAGCGCCATGAGCAAGAACGGATTTACATATATTTTAGGGGGCTACTGCAAAAAAATATATAGTTGCCTATACGACAGTCTAAAAAAAAAATTTCCATACATATATAATATGCCCAAAAATTTCATCATAATTAAAAGTTATGATCGTTCAAATATCTGTCGACTATTTAGAATTTTGGTGACCTGCTATGTCCAAAAAGTCATCAATAACCCTAGTGCTAGGTGCAAATACGGTGGACAAGGATCCACTTTATATGGCTAGATTACGAATGTAATCAATGTTTTAGAACAAATAATCATAAATATTTTGTTTGAAATTTGATACATACATATTTGTTGCATGAACTTTAACTTTTATAGTCGTTGGCCCCTATTTCATTTAAGCCTGGCTTCGTCCCTGGTTTTGAGCAAATTTGCAATGACATGAATGCAATGGGCATTTTTGAAGGAAAAAATATTCAAAACATTCTTTTCAACATATTGATTTTAGAAAAGAATAATTAAAATGTTAACTCAATCCAACAAATGTTTTAGTCTTCAACATTCTAGTGCTTGTTTTACCTGAGAGTTTCATTCGCTTTACTGCTTTAGGGTCCATTTGGTTTAAAGGAGGGGATGGGTGAGAGGAGATTTTAATGATGGGGAGGGAAATAAAGGAAAAGAGGGGATGATTTTAATTAGATATACATTTGGTTGAGAGGGAAAGAAGGAGATGGATTTTAATGAAAGAAAGAGAAAATAACACTATTCGTATTTGGTTGATAAGAAGATAAGGCTGATTTTAAAATGAGTTTAATTTTACACCATTATAATTTTGGATTTTAAAATACACAAAAAGAAGCAGATTTTACACCCTTATAAAAGTCATCCTGTTGACCAAGGACGCAGACTTTATTCTCCATTTTTCAGCTTACAAAAAAATTGAACTCGAGAAATCTTGTACCCCTACTTTTTCTTTTTCTTTTTGTCATGAACCCCTACTTATTCTTTAATCACTCGAGCTTAGCTCAATAGCTAATCAAGAATGTACATTAGCAATTTGCTGAAACAAATTAATACAACAACAACAGGATGTTCCTTCCTCCTTCTTAGTGGTTACTTGTAAGGTCAACTCATTCTATTGAGATTCTAACCCATCTTAGGTGGAAGCCGAAAAGGAAGCATCAGAGGAACCATTTGAAGGGGTCCAGGCATAAATGAGTAACCCAACAACGAGAATGATGGCCCCTGCCAGAAAGCCTGGTGGAAGAGAGGAGGCAACACCAAGGTACGGCAATGGCAAAGTAAACATGTAGATAGATATTGGTACTGTCAAACAGCCAAATTGCATTAGTTGGGTATACAACATAATTTCACATGCAATTGTAATTGATTATAAAAAACAATCAATATACTACATAAAAGAATATCTGGGTTGGTTAAGTACATGTGGCAGCTCTAGCTGACACTAATGTAATTCAGATTTTGATGTGTCACAATTTTCCTGTGTGGTGTGTAATGTATCATAATTTATTCCAAATTATATATTATAAAAATATATTTAAAATCTCATTGTTCTAATTCTAAAACCTTCACTAGTCACCACTAGCTACACTTCAGTAAAACAAATCGCATACCTGAAAATGTGGAAGCAAGACTAGATACAACAGCTGAAGAGATCTTGAGGAGATGGAGCAACGAAATATTGAAACCCATGTTTACAATAATAAACAACAAAGGCAGCAGAGGGGCACCATCACATCCTGGAAACCATAAAATCTTTTTTATCAGAAGAGATACAAAAATAAGAACAGATCATTAGGATTTTAAACCAGCTAACCAAAGAGATTGCAATTTTTCTTGAAATTTCCAGACAAACAACCATTTAATAACTTACTACTGCCAATAAGCATTCAATTTTAAAAAATCATGAGGCCATTGTGCAGAACTAACGTTGAGTGCAGACTCAGCATAATTTTTATGCTTATTTGTTCCATCTTTATAAATTTCACATGTTTAATAATTGCTGACTATAATAAAAAAGGATTTGAAGACCAAAAACATTTGGGATCAGTAAGATTTTTTTCTCCTCTTGGGGGTTTGGTCATGACATCAAACAAGACAGTTTTCACATGTTGATTTTATGCGCATGAAATTTCACATGCAGAGTAATCTTGCCTTGTGACTTGAAGAGGCAGATCTAGGAAACAAACGCTACATTAATGCATTTGATACTAAGCTACACAACACATTTCATCATTTTTCCTAAGCTAAAGGCATTGTTGGTTAGCACTTAAATTACAGCCAGTTTGCTACGTGCATTCGGAATGAAATATTCAGGGATGAGTTTTCATACAATTTTTCACATAAAGCTCATCCCTGCAATTTTCAACCTCATTTTTAAAGGGACACCAAAGTGATTCCAAGAAAACATGACAATATGAAAGGGTGATACAGCTTACCACTTGATAATGTACCAATATTCAGGAAACAGGCTGCACCATCTTTAAGGTAGTTTGGTAGCTGACTGAAGGGGATGCCCCATAATTTTGACAAGAAGGGGAGGAGAAAGCATATAAATAGAGCCTACACTAAGCACACATTCATGCATTTAGGCATCTTATTTATATCGTAAACACTATTGTAATTAAAAATATGTAAATTTCATGAAGGATTGCAGGATACCCTACTTGGAAAGCAGACCCGTATGAATTGACGACAAACAAGTCCAGAGAACCTCCCTGTATCAGATAATACTGATTAGTATATTACCTTCTCAGAAAAAAAAAATTGACAAGTTTTAAATAAAACCATTTTAGCAACAGGCATCTTAAAAGTGTGCTTTGGAAGCTTAGTCTCACTTAATAAAAGAATCTAATGTTGAAGTTAACAATTAAAATGAGCCCATCATATATCACTAAAGTGAAAGTTTTACTACAATTTAGTAATATTATTCTCTGCATCAAAGTTTGAGGAAAATGTGCTTGTGAGTGCACCAGAAGTGGTATTGCTTAGTTTGATCGTAAAATGGCCCTATACTATGACCTTTGAAAACCATAATTTGCACATACAGATGAATTACATACCTTCAATTTTCGGTCGCGTCCAAAAAGATTACTTCCTACAAAGGATGAAAATGTCACATGTAACCATAGAGAAATAGTTTGAAACCTAAGAAAATACAAGAAGCATTATAAAAAAAATAACCTTCAGCACTGTATCAGCTGCTTGGACTAAAAATGAAAATATCATCAAAAGACTCCAAAATATAACACCTTCCTCTAATGAATTCCCGGTACCAGATCCACTACAATTGTAAACAGAAGTACAAATCAGAAAGCCTTACACAGTAATCACAAGTTTTACATAGTTTTTTACTTTTTACCCGACAATGCAACTTTTTAAGAAGCAACATATATTTACGATGTTATAAGCTGGTATGTATATATATATATATATATATATGTTTGAAAGTTTTACTATATGCCTAAGCAGGAAATTCTGCCAGTCTAAGAGTTGATAAATTTGCTTTTCAGACTTTGTTTTAAAAATCACAGAGGAATAAAGGTGAAATAATACTGGAGTCACTAATCAGATTTAACATATTAACAAATATTGACTTTGTTGTTCGCATGAATCTGTCATTACAATTTGAAAAGTATTAACTAGTATTTGACCTACAGCCTCTTAAAACTCGCATATGAAAGAAGAAACCTAATACCATCAAACCAATTGGTCCAAAAATTCCTTAAAAGGCAAGAAATAACAATCGTGTCAAGATGCATAGGAACTTCCAGGATTAGTTTGTTCACTCATGGCCAGCATCATTGTAGAACATGTTCTTGCCTACAACCTCATGATTCGAGAATGCATTGTTCTTGTTGACACTGATAAACCGAGCACCATGGTCTTACATCCTTTAAAAATAGAAATAAACGACATACACTACTGACCTTGCTACAGTTATTATTACACCAAGGGTTACAAGAAAGCATCCAAATAGTTGGTTGACTTCATATCTTCTCCCAAGAAAAATAATTGACAGGAGAATTTGCCACACTAGAAAAGTCTGCAAGAGAATAGGTTGAATTATTTATCCAGCTTCTATTTACCTTTTACATGAAACCTATGCAAGTTGTACAAAGATGAGCTTAAACAGAGATCAGTTGGTTTAGTTGATTACACTGCTAACTTTATACACCAAAGTTATAATCTTTTGACCAATTTTGACAGGTCCTGCTTGTCAGGGGAAATGTTTTAGAGCCTAGGACAACCTGATCAGTAATAAAGCAGGACACATAACGAAGGGTGTTTCTCTGGGTACTGGATACATGAATGGCTGATCAATATGGTCATGTCAAAATTTGTAAATATTAACAAAGGCACACCTAAATTTACCTTTCAACTTTTTAATCCCTTTTCAAAGGATGAAAATCTTGACTAACTCAGTTCTTTCTTTTCAAACTAAATTTATGTTGCAAGACATCCAAAACTTATTTTAGAAAAGCATCTGATTCATCATTTTAAATTTATTTTAACTATGATTTTGGTGCACCTAATATGTATGCAACAATTTGGCATCAACATTGAGGAGATTTTCAGTTCATTTTCATTATATCTGAGTTTGTAAATAATTCATAAATGCATATATTTCATTTAGATACAGAAATCATTTAATAAAGTAATCCATTAGAATAAAAAACACTGATGAAGTTAACTTTAGAAGACTTAAATTGAAGATTTCCATCTTGTAGCACAATAATGAAGATGCAGTAGTAACAGGAGTTAACAATTAAAGCCAGAGGAGCAATTGACTGCTGATGCTTGTTTACCTGAGACAAAATTGGAATTGATGCTCCGGAGAGAATTGCTGATATAAGAAAATTATCAGATGAAATTCAGAACATGAACATTTTGGGGGAGAAATAAAATTGTACGAATCTAAGATATTGTTAGCATCTTATTATAGCAGTAAAAGATGCATCACAAATTAGAGTTTGATGTTTCACTCTAAAACAAAAATGGTCAGAGCAGAGGGTTCCAAATTACCTCCCGATGCCATTCCAGTGGCAGCAGCGACAGCCTCCAAGAGACCAACAGCAATAAATGGAGTCTTTGGCATACTTAACATCTCATCAGTAATTATGCCCGCATGGTGCCGAATAAACATAATGGAAAAATACACTATTACGTATCTGAAAAATAAACAAAATACCACTTAATCACGATAACAATGTCCATAGGAATACAATAGTCAAAATACTAAAACTTGCTTTTCATTCACAATTTAACGGTAGGACTAATCCCTCGCAGATATATATAGAGTACGCCCACGATTTAACGGTGATAAACCCTAAACAATTTAATGGTGATAAAAATTAATTAAAAAAAAACTTAAATAGCTATGTGGGAGGAAAAAGACAGGTAAGAATGTGGATGGAAAGGGGAAGTGAAGTACCCGAAGGTGGCAAGCTGGGCTAAGAAGAAAGGATACTGCTTCATCGGAACCAACGCCAGCTTATACAGCACCCTGTTCCCCACTCCCATCACCACCGTCACCGTCGCCGCAACCGCCAATTCCACCGCCTCATTCCCACTCTTCCTCCCCTCACTCACTGCCGTCGCCACGTCATCACCCTCCACCCTCCGATCCCCGACAGCGTAGGAGCAGGGCCCCACCTCTCCATTTCTCCCCCTAACGATGTCTGATCTTTCCCATCCCACTGCCTCCAGAGCCGCCAACCGCATTGGAGATCGTAGCGCGATCCTTAGCCGCCGTGGGGAATAATAGTAGCGGACCCCGCAAATCTCGGCCGCCACCCTCGCCTGCCGGAAGCGAACATGACCCTCCGATGTGGTGAATAACCGCTGGCAAAACGACGTCATAGTTTGAATCCAACGTTGGTTTGAAGATTTTGCATTCAATTCCTGTTAGCTTGAGAGTTGAGACGCAGAAGGAGAAGGGTGAGAGCAAATCAACAAAGCATTATTATTGGAACCGCGTTTGATTAAGACAACGGGACTCTGCGCGCCGCACTTATGCTATGTTCTTAGATTCGTAGGAAAATATAACAAACCTCATATTACTGGGATATCACATCAGCTTATAAAATAAAATATAAAACTGGGATATCACATCAATCAAATATGAGAATCTGGATGGAGAGGATTGGAACTCCAAATATGAACCACAAAAGCAATTTGCATTTTGCATCCTTCTTTCTTTTAGGAATAAAATAAAATTATTTTTAATTGTTTTCTATATCTATACTATAATATTTATGATCATGCGCATTCGTTGAGAAAACAAAAAGAGCAATATTTCATTAAAAAATTAAATATTTTATTTTTTTAAATATTAAATATATCAATTCCATATGTAAACTTTAGGATCTGTTTGGTTTATATTTTTATTTCATGTTTTTATTTTCTAAAATCTATAATAATTTTAGTATTTGTTACATCATTTTTTTTCCAAATTTTAAAAACACGTTCAGTATTTCTATAAATTTTGAAACTTTCGAATAGTTGTTTTCATTCTTTTCGGAAATGCATTCTTCCCAACTAATATTTCATCCTCTCTTTATCACAATTATTTATTGTAGGAGTCTTCGATCTTCTCGTTACAATTTAAAATCAATATAAATTTTAAAAAATAAAAACAGGAAAATCCAAATCAAAAGTTTTCATCTCTGTCAAGTATCAACGGTATATAATCCACATTCCACACTTTCTAACATGGTATTATTTTTACTCTAAAAAAAATGGTATTATTTTTTAGGTAAAACTAATGTTGGTCTCTTAAGGTTATTTTTTATCAAATGGGTCTTTTAAATTTATTTTATATCAAATAAGTCCCTTAAATTTTTGTGACATTATATGTTCTTGCTTTTAATAGTATTAAATCAGTGAATTATGATGTTACTGAAAAACTTAAAGAATCTATTTGACACAAAATAAATTTAAGGGACATGTTTAAGACAAAATTAATTTAAGGGATTAATTTAAGAGACCAAAGAACTGGTTTTGCTTATTTTTTATGTTCAGATTCATCATTCATCATTCATCATTCATCAGGATCGGCAATTATTTTAATGACTATTTGATTGTGTTCAATTTCAAAGAATATTTTATTTTATATATATATATCAAAAGAAAGGGTTTCCAATTTGAAATTGACTTCTTCGTTTTCCTGGAAAAATGCATGAACAAAGTACTGACACAAAACTCATCTTGTAGAATGATTCCAAAGGGATAGTCATCATGAAATGCAATGTGTCCTCATTTTCGTTATGCTTCCTTAGGTGGCCTCCGTGAAGAAGTCGGAGTATCTGTCAACATTGATTGGGAACCGTTGATTTATTAACATAATAAATAAGTGGATGAGATTAAAGAAGTGCAACTTGATAACCCGGTTCCCACTAAGACCCTATCCTATCTAACTTTTTTTCTTTCTTCTCCGACGACATCCTTTCTCTCTGTCTAAAACTCACCGGCGACCAACCTTCCAACGCCGCCACATTCTCAAATTGGGACTGCGACGACCCTATCTCATGTAATCTCCACTTTCTTGTTCGGTGAAGAAGCAGAGTGACAATAGCAAAGGGAACCACAAAAACCAGAACAACAAAATCAAAAACAAAAGCTTAGTGTATTTTAAATGTTGAAGTTGGTTGGTTTCTGGATTTATAAACCGAAACTAGCTTTCGTCCTTCTTCATCTGGGTGTCTATTTCATGCTTTTCTCTCCAAATTTCTAAGCTTTCTCATACTCTCATGCTAAAAAATTTCCTTTTCTCATCTGGGTGCCTCTGGTTTTTCGATCCTTGTCCGGTTCGGGTGGCTATGGTGGAATGGATTGCAGGACCACCTAAGCTTTCACAGCCCTTATTACTTAAATCCCATTGTGTGTCAACTTTTTCTTTATCACTTGAGAATTCTCTGTTGCTCTTTCCTCTTCATAATAACCCTTTCGAGATTCAAAATTTTTCGAGGCGACGTGGGGAGAGAGAGAGGACGATTTTGTGTGAGAGCTGTGTTTTTTTTTACAGGCAACTAGTTTAATAAGTTGGGGGGGGGGGGGGGGGTATGGGCCAATTTTCACCACTTTGTAAAACTGCAACCCATCTATGTTTGGATGGATGGTTTAATAATTTGCGTTTCGGCAATGTCACGATCTTGACGCACATTAACAATTATTGCACATTTTTTCACATGGAATTGCAGAGGAGAATAACATAAGCCGTCCGCCGTGAGTTTGTTATTCCGAGATGGAACGGTGAGGAAGGGGGCAAAACGAGGGTAGATAAGAGTTGAAGATTTTTTTATGAATAAAACTAAGTTTTTTTTTTTATCTTTTGAAACTGGCTATAGTGGGTTTTCTTGGGGGAGGATGGTCCTCAACTTCCACAACAACAGAGGATTGAACAATTGCCCTCCTTACGCCATCTTCGATGGTGGCTTTTTTTTTTTTTTTTCCTGGTGCAACCTTAATAAGCACATCTTGTTGGAGAGGATTTTACACGGGTGTTCAACAAGACGAGATCTTTGTATAAGGGTCGGTCCTTTAACATCATTTAGTGGGTCAAGCTTCACTCTTTAAATATAAAAAAGTACATTTGTAATCAGAGTGTAATTACTAGTGGGGTTCATTTAAGAATCTTTTTAAAGTTATTGGATTGAAGTGATAAAATATTTAAGTTATAAAAAATAAAATTAAATGATATGTCAAAATGAAACCCATTTAACAACCCAAAAAATAACAAATGAGGTAGTGGGATAGGGAGATGAACATATTATTATTATTTTTTAAGAAAGTTAGTGGGTGTACGTCCCTTTATGGAATCTGAACTTTACGTTCTCACAATGTGGCTGTTAAGCTAGTCCACTCAAGATTGTGCTCTTTCGCACTTTGCAGCAGCTTCTGTTCTTGCTTTCCCGAATGATAATGTCTTCCTTCTTTTATCGACCAGACATGTAAGCATTATTGACTCACTCAGTTTGTGGTTTGAAATTCTGGAAATAAAAGAAACAGAAAATAATCAACTACAGCTTTTCTTTAAAATATTTACTCTCTACATGCCCTCTGTATATCCTTGTGAATATTCTCTGCTGATCACCCTACATGTTCTATAAAAAACTTTCCATGCAATGACTCCTTTTAATTTCTTCTTTTTTTTTTACAAAAGAGGGACCGGAAGATACTTCGCCAAAGCGAAAGAAATTTTATATTTTAGTTGTTTTTTGGATTTTTCGGGATATCATTCACGTGTAATCACGGACATTAATATCTCTTGAGTCGGAAGGATCACAAGTGTGTTAAAATTCTCCCGAGTTTTAGGCAAGGAAGGACATTAGACAGAAGCAGCTTCACACAAACAAACTCAAAACTCAACCGAAGTCAGGCAACATACTGAGCACGACGATTGCAGACAATTTTGATGTGTATTCTCTGATGCATCCAAATCCTTGCCGACCCCCACAACAAGACAGGAAAATTTCAATTTGGCGAAGTTCATCTGATTATAAACGTTTTTCCTCACTCTACGACTGAATTTCGGTAGATGCTTGGGAGCGGTACCACATTGCTTTATTGCAGTAGCGTTGAAAATCATTGATAACTTTCACTAGTTTATTTAGAAAAAAAACCATCAATGTTTTACGTGATCCTAATAGAGTTGAGAATTTCGGTGGTTCATTGGCACTGCCATTTTGCTTGATAGGAAAATAAATCTGGTTGAAAATATCGTTTGCATGGGCCACTAGGCACTTAATAAAGCTTCCTCCTTCATGGCCACATCTGATGTCAATGATATCCAAGATTGGAGTTGTTTAACTCCTTTTTCATAAGTTCTAAAATATCATGACTAAACCCTCGATTTGGTCCATAAGAACACTCGGATCGAAATAGTTCCTATAAAAAAAAAACTATCCATTTAATCATTAAGAATGTAATTATCGGGACACTTTAGTCCATCTGTGAGTTGACCACCTCTGACCTCAGGTTACCAGCTTATGTGGCCCGCGTTTTTGCTGAACTGTCAATTATCATTGTATTTTTTTATTCCAACATCGAGATTATGATTAAAAAATTTAAAAATAAAAACCCAAATTCTTGAGTTACAAAACGCATGCGTTCTGGGAAGGGGAATGGAACGAAACGACGTCGTTTCGTCCTCCACCTCCCTTGTTGACCTTCTTCTTCTTCCACCTTCGATGTTTCACTGATAGAAACCCTAGGAATTCTTCTCCCTCTCCATTATCAACCTTCTTCCTCTCCTTTCTCTCACCCCCTCTCTCTCCTCCATCAACCCACCCTCTCTCTCCTCCACCATCTACACCCCGCCCCCACCCATCCAAGACACACCTCGAAATGGCAGTAGAAAAGTCACGTAGCCCGCTGCTCCTTGCGCCAACGCAAAAATCGAGTTTCTGGCCCGTGGGCAGGCGATTTTCTTGCCAGATCTGAGGATTATTTAGAATGCTTTTGACCGTCACGGTGTGATTCATGATCTGTTTGGGGTGGTTTTTCTCTAGTAAATTGGTTTGATGACATCTCCATTAGGGGAGATTTGCCTTCGAGTTTTACTGGTTTATCTTGTAATTTTTGAGTTTGGAATTACATAAATTCTGATTTTGGCTATGGGTTCAGGGGTTGCCGATATTGTATCGGTGTTTCGTTGCTATGTTGGCCGAATAGTGTTATGATAGAGGCTTGATGGCTGGGTTATTGTTATGTCAACTTGATATCCTTGAAGGAGGTTATGCGTACTGTTTCTGGTTGAAGTTGTTCTTCCTAATTTTTGTTGTCTCTGATGAAGGGTTCCTTTGGCGCCAGTGGCGAAGGCCAAGTTTTTGACGGTGACGTTTGAAGCTGTTGTGGAGGAGAAGTGACAGGCGGTGTGGTGGCAAGGAATAGGCAAGGGCTCTAGTAGCAGCAGAGGGCAAGGAATGGACAAGGGCCTAGTGGCAATGGTGGTTGGGACAAATATGACATGCTGAATTACAACAATATTTTTAATTTTAATTTTTTTAATCATAATTTCCATGCTGGAATACAAACATACAATGGTAACTGACAACTCAGCAAAAACGTGGGTCACGTAAGCTGGTAACCTGAGGTCAGAGGTGGTCAACTCACGGATGGACTAAAGTGTCCCCATAATTACATTCTTAAGAATTGAATGAATAGTTTTTTTTTTTGATATGAACTATTTCATACCCTCAAATTGGGGGCTTAGTCAAATATCATTTTACAACTTTTTATTTTATATTAATTTAAGTTACTTTACATCTGAATGATACGAAATTTAAAAGTTCACATCATCCATGTTAGCTTGCTCCAATAGTATAATCCAACAAGAATTTGTCATTAATTTTAAGAACATATATTAAGCAATTCTTATCAGAGTTGCTCTAACTTGGGGGAATCATAGAGAGCCTTAACTACTTAGAGTGAGATTGATCATTAGAAATTATAACAAATTAGCAAAAGTACATTTTTTGATATTTTATCTTTATTTAAAATTTTAATTTGATCTCATATTTAATAAAGCACCCGATTTGATCTTTTAAGTTTAAAATTGTTAAAAGTTTGTTCTTTTCATTTAAATCTTCGACATTAACTCAATGGAATATGGGTAAATCATCAAATATTGGATTTGCCCTTCAGAAATTATTTCTCTTTATCTATTTTTTTTTTTTATCTCCTCATTCATTCTTCATTCTTTTCTAAAAAGTAAATGAATGTACCTTTTTAAACAAGAAGAGCACCAAATGCAAATAAGTAATATCTTAAGGCTATGTTTGGATGGATGAATGGAATAAAGTGATTAGTAATGAAATAGAGTGTAAAAAATGTATTAACTTGTTGTCTGAGAGTTTCTTCATTAATGAAGTGAAAGATAATTAAAGATGACAACTCAAACTACTTCATCTCACTCAAACCCCCAATTTTCACATCCTCCGATTTGGGATGTTTGAGATCTCCCTTTATTTTTTCATTAAACTTCTAAACGATGGAGTGATATATTTTTTGTTTTTCCACTGTACTTCATTATTAATCGCTCTACTTTAGTTTCTTCAAAACTCTCAAAAATAATGAGGGAGGTAAGTATAATTAATAATAGTAACAGTTCAGTTTCTCTATTGTGTGCCACTATCACTGCTGTAGAAATGCAAAAAACAAATGGAAAAAACTAAATATATCATCTCACAAAATAAAAAATATATAAAAATTTTAATATATATTTTTTAATTTCTACATAATAAAAAAATGGTTAAAGTAATATTTTGGTCCCTATAGTTGACAAGAATTCTCGATTTGATCCTTATATATAAAAAATTATTAAATTGGTCCCTATATGTATAAAAAATACTCGTTTGGTCCCTACTATACACCATGTTAAGGAATGATTTAATTTTTTTTTATATGAACATTTTTAGTAATTATTTCTTTTGCCCCCACAAAAAAATAGATGTTGTCCCCATAAGATAATTTGTTAAGGAGAATGCTAACGAGTGTCCTGAGGGTATTGGTTAAGAAACCAATAAAAGAAAATTTGTATTGGGAAGTAATGCATTCAATTTTTATTGGATTCCTTAAACAACGTCCTTAGGGTACTAGTTAGCAAGACCCTTCTTTTAAATGAATATAGAAAAGTTATAAGAGATAAAAGAGATAATAGATCATTACTCTTATTTTGAGGGGGGTTTTCAAATATTTTAAATCTCAGTGTGTAGTACTTAGTTACTTACCCCTCTGCACATTACCTATTATTCCTTGCCCCAACAATCACACTCATTTGATACGGAGAACTTGATTCGTTTATTTAAACGGATTATTTAAATGCTTATATAAGAAAGACTTATGTGAAAAACTTTTATGCAATATAAGCTCTTTTTCAATGAAGTTATTTTGTGTTTAGATGGTGCTTTTGAAATCTATAAACCTGAGTTAAGAAGATGTAGGGGTTGGTTTTGATGCAATTTTGTATGATTATTGGGACCAAATTGTCCTATAAAATATGCAAAACATCTTCTCATATAAGCTTTGACATAAAGTTTTTTCATAAACTGAACTGTCTTCACAAAATAATATATATTTTTCTTACATAAAAAAAAACTTATACGAATAGAAAAGCTCTAATAAGCTATAAGTTGTAAAAGTGTGGAGGGCAATTATAATTTGTAAAAACATAGGTATCTTGATTTTTTTTTCATAAATTATGCTCACTTTGTAAAAGCTTATAATTTTTTTCTTTTAGAAAAAGTTTATTGCCCCACTGATAAAAACTCCTGGATCCGCCACTGACCAAAATCATACTTTTTGTACATATATGGACAATTTTAATAATTTTTTATATATATGGATCAAATCGAAAATTTATGTAATTAGGGGTGGCAAAGCGGGCCGCCCCACCACCAACCCGTCTAAACGGGGCGAGGCGGGTTAAATTATGAAAGTGGGTTGAAAATCACTCCCCACCCCGCCCCGTGGTGGGTTGGCTCGCCAAAAAAAATAAAAAAACAAATTAAATAGTTAATTACTTAAACTATCTTTAAAATAATCATGTTTCTACTTGAAAATGATTTAAATTAATGAAATATTACCAATAAAAAACTTATTTGTTTAATTATGAGAACCTAAATTATATATGACACCATTTTTCCAATAATAACCATGTACTCATGTAGTGATTATTAAAACCATGATTAACATAGTAACATTAAAACTTAAAAGGCTAAAAATAAAGCATGCATTAGTCTAATAAGTCAAATAATTCATTAGTCCAATAATCAAAAGTCGATAATCATCCTAAACAAAAAATGAGAACTTAAAAAAAAGTAAAACAGGTCTTTTTTTTTTTTAAGACAGGTCTTTTTTAGGCGGAACAGGTCATGACGGATTGATGGGTTGAAATCTATATCCAACCCACCAAAAAAAGTGGGTTAGGCGGGTTAGCCTGTCGGACTCTCTGCCCGTTTTATCACCCCTTTGTAAAGTATAACGACTAAAATATTAATTTAACCTTAAAAAAAATCACATAATATAATGAATAAAAGGCAATGAGTAAAAACAAAGTGCAAGAGAAAAGGAGAGAGATGGTGAATAGAAAGGCGGATTGAGTTGATCCGATCCGATCCGTTGACAATTGGAGTTCATCTACTAACCTGTTCAAACTCCTTCAATTGATTGGTTTAATCAATCAAATGGGAATATTGTACGCTCTGGTAGCTCGTGGATCGGTGGTGCTGGCGGAGTTCAGCGCCACCTCCACCAACGCCAGCACCATCGCCAGACAGATACTCGACAAGATCCCTGGCACCAACGATACCCACGTCTCTTACTCTCAAGATCGATACATCTTCCACGTTAAACGCACCGATGGCCTCACCGTTCTCTGCATGGCCGACGACAACGCCGGCAGTACGTTTAACCTATTTCCCTATCAATTAATTCCCCAATTCTCAATCCAACAATCACTTCAATTCCCTAATATTGATTGATTGATTGATTTTGTAGGGAGGATTCCTTTTGCGTTTCTCGAAGAGATTCATCAGAGGTTTGTTAGGACTTACGGGCGTGCGGTTCATTCAGCTCAAGCTTATGGAATGAATGATGAGTTTTCTAGGGTTTTGAGCCAGCAAATGGAGCATTACTCCAATGACCCTAATGCTGATAGGATTAACCGACTCAAAGGTGAAATGTCTCAGGTATTCCTTCGATTCATAGTTCAGACTTTAATCATTGGTAGTTTCTTACATGCCACTCTCAAGAGGGGAAATTAGAAATAGCATTATTTCACTTAATGAAGGTGATGAATTTGACCCGGTTTCCTCTTTATCCAGCCTGACTTTATCAGAACATGATAGGTAACTTAATAGACTGTATAGTACTGAATTCACTTGCCGAAACACCTTCCTAGATAGTACATACTACTTACTTAATGATATTCAGTGTATATCATCAAAGTACTCGTTTAGGGAAACAATTTAATTAAGAGCTTATTTGCTAATCTTTCTTTCGATGAGCTAAAAACAACTTATTTTAATAAGTTTCTCTGACCAGCTTTTAGCAATAAGCTAAAATGAACTTATATGAAGATCATAATTTTTTTTTCATAAACTATTTGCACAAGTTTATATTCATGAACTATTTTCATAAGCTCAAATAAATTCTCTATAAGTCCTTCTAAACGCACCCTAAATAAGAAAGATACTGAGATAGGACAAATCTTATAGCAGCTGCAACTCCCCTTCATGAATTTGAATTTTGAACCAAAGTTTCTAAGATTTGAGTTAGTGTTGCTTTATTATTTGTTCCCAGTGACAAGTATGTCGCATATCTTATGGTTGTCCTCCATGAAAGGAGGATTTTGTCCAAGTAATCTTTATCCAGGATTCTTCTACTTCTATATTAAATTCAAAAGGAATTTCATTTGTGACTTAAGATGGCTAGAGTATGTGTCGAATTCAAGGTTTGTACTATATATTGGTTCTGTAGAAATGTAATTTAGGCATTATTTTATTATTAATATTAATGGTTGGAATAAATTTTTTCATGGTCAACATTTCTAATTGATCTGTATTCCTATGAAATGAATGCAACATCTTGACCTGCCTCTTATATTTGATGCAGTCGGGTGTTTTGATGTGCCTTCTCTTTTCTTTTTGGCTGTTTTAATAGGTACGAAATGTCATGATAGAAAATATTGACAAAGTTTTAGATAGAGGTGATCGATTGGAATTGCTGGTGGATAAAACTTCTAATATGCAAGGAAATACCTTTCGCTTCAGAAAGCAAGCTCGTCGTTTCAGAAGCACAGTCTGGTGGAGAAATGTCAAGCTTACGTATGTCAAAATCGCAATCTTATTAGTGTGTTCTTTTTACCAGTTGTAGTAGTAAGAGTTAGATTGTTCCTTTTTAGCATCCATTAACAATGAATATAAGTTGAACTCATTAATTATAATGACAGAATTGCAGTCTGTTGAATGAATCTGAAATCTTTTCTCCATCTTTTTTATTTATCCCTGGCATGACCAAAAGGATTTTGACATAAGGAATACACCAATTTCCTTTGAATCCTCAGCATTAAAGATAAAATCATTTGATACAAATTCAGATGATTCTGATAGAACCGCCTAGGCTTAAACTTGGGTGGTCCGGTGTGTGGGGATTAGGGTAGAGGTTCTAGGTTGAAGTGTTGGTAAAAACTTCTCAATGTGCCAAAGAAATATTTCTTGAGAGAAATAATTTCACTATTAATAGTTAAATTATAAGGTTAAAATTTGATTTTGGTCCTTATAATTGTTACAATTTTTTAATTAGTCCCTGTACTAAAAACATTTTTAAATTGGTCGTCACTTTCAATGATCAGCAAAATAGTCCTCATCGTTAGTGTTTCATCAACAGAACCAGACATGGCTTCTTTTTTCCATCTCACATGTCTCGTGCTTGATCATTATCATCTCACAAACCCCACTGCAAGCTGCTTCCCCCCTCCCCAGTCCCCACCTACCGTGTTGCTTTATCCTTTGCCATCTCCAAGGTCTCCACTGCCAACCACCTTGATGGAAACTGCTGCTTCCTCAACGTGCTCAGAACTCGACATGACCTCTGCTTCAAAGGGTTGGCACGGTAGAGTCTTCTATTGTAGCTATCGGAGAAAAGCTTGAAAACATGGACTCAACTCCAAATGAGCTATTGGAGAAAGCTAAGATCATCCAGCGATGGACCATGAAAGCTGTGGACCTCGTTCTCAAGCATGCAGTAACTACTTAAGCCATGAACTCCAATTTTGAGCTTGCAGCAATGGCTGACGGAAGCCATGGACCCGATTTTGAGCATGCAGTGATGGTGAAAGCCCTGGACTTTGATCTCTGGCCTACTGAAACAGTGGAAACCGTAAACTCCAATCTCAAGTTTATCTTTTGCCTTCAATTGCAGGAAGCCTTCCTTGCCTCCTCTGCCACCTACCCCTTTTCCTCTGCCATTGAAGAAGAACCTTCAATCCCAGTGACAATGGTGTATTGAAAATCACCACTTAAGTTTGAGGCGCTCTTGAGGCTGAAGCAAGACTGCTAGCAGAGCGAGAGCAAGAACGAGATGCGGTGGAGTAGCGGCGGTGGCTGTGGTAGACGTGGCAGAGACGAGAAAGGGTTGACATGGTTGCAGGTGTTTGCTGGACATCGCTAGCTTGATATATAGGAATGGAATTTGTGAAACATGATACTGAGCGAGAGACCACGTGGCAAGTGAGATTGAAAAAGGAAGCCATGTCAGTTTCTGTTTGATGAGTCAGTAATGATGTTATAACCCCAACTAACAGTGAGGACTATTTTGTTAACGAGTAACATCTATAAAAACCAAAAGTATATTTTAACCATAATAACATCACATGTATCTCCTCTGCATTGACCTGGCTTCTGTATTATTTAGATATCTTATAATATAATAAATGTAAAGTGAGTGTTTGTCTGGCGAGATTTCAATTAAGCAATTTTGAATTTTCATTTGATAGTGATTGTCTCTACTAGTTTTAGAATAATTTAGAGTAGTGAACACCAAACTTGTTGCCTTCACACCACCTCATAGTACAATTCATTGATCATTATAGTTAGGATGCTCAATTTTTTGGGTCTTAAAACACTGACATAATGCTTGCATGTTGCAGGGTTGCACTTATAGTCATCCTACTTGTGATAGTTTATGTTGTGTTGGCTTTCGTTTGCCATGGGCCTGCGCTACCATCTTGCCTTAAGTGAAGGATTGGCAAGAGAATTTTATGTGTGCTTCGTTGTCGTCTTCAGCTCGCAGAGGTCTCTATTTTGTTTTCCATTGTTATGCAGATTCCCATTTGTTCAACTTCAATTTTCCCATTTGTTCAACTTCAATTACTGGGCTATCTACGTTTGCTAGTGAGTTCCTTGCAGTAAACTCGAAGTGTTTTGGGTTGTATTGTTCATTATGAGGTTTGAGGTAAAAATTTGTGTAACATGTCTTTTCTTGTATTCTCATACCACCCCCAAAGTTTCGATTGAACAAGAAGATGACTGAGATTTAAATTTATGTAAATTATAGCATTACAGCTTGATGGTGTCATGGATGTTTCCTTCTCTGCTTGATCAATAGGGGTTAGGTTAAAATTATTAATTTTATGTTAGTCCCTTCAAAGCTCAATGAAGGGCGATACTTAACCTACCTAGCCTCGTTTAATTGTCAAATTGGTTCATGTGAACCAGATAAACTTAAATATTTACTTGCTTTTTTCCCCCTAAATAATTGCGAAGATTTTTTTTTTCTTTCCTTGTTTTCTGTCACGACGTTTTTTATTATGGCGTTTGTTTTAGAGATCTCTGTTTTGACTTCACAATGTACTTGCCTAGTGTCATTGTATATGATCAGCAGGAGAAATGTTTTATCAAACATTATAGACAATACTGGTACAACATATGCTTTATGACACAGCATGGGTGAATATTTGAGATGGTATCATGTGTTTTGAGGTTGAGTAGAAAAAGTATATGTAAATATGGGCTGTCTCAAATGTTGTCTAAATATACCTTACAAATAACATAACTGAATCAGCAGCAACCTGTCTGATATATGGTTTGGAAATTTGACCTCTACCGTTGTTGTTTAATAGTATAGTTCCCTCTATCGGTAACTTAAATATGAATGTGAAAGTGCATGTAGTAATGCATCATTTCTGCTTATGAACTCCTTGTTTTAGGTTAACAAATACGTTAAAACTCTTTTTTAAAGGAAATTCTTAAGCAAAAAATATATATATATATAATACATGCGAGATATACTTCATGCATACTTATCACGCTAAATTCAAATTTTCGAAGCAGTCATATGAATCTTCATATCACTGGTTCTAAAATTTTAAGCAAGAATCTTAGTCATACATTAAAAATGTAGTTAACAAGGGAAACAATGGTGGTTCCTCATGGTTGAGGTGGGAGCACTTCCGAAACACTTAATTATAAATTCTAACATGATCGTGGAGCAAAATTGGAGTGTGCCGTGAAATAAATTTTAAACAAATTTACATAAATTATACATCATGAACTTAAAAATCAATGGTAAAAGCATTAATCATGCTGTATGAACATGCAATGATTTCTCCTATCCAATAAATCCAGTATAAATGTTAGGACAAAAGCAGGAATAAAAGATGATGAAATGGTGTATATTTTTTAAGAGAACTCCAGATAAATGGATCAAATTAGCAATATGATATGGTAATTGTACGTGGTTAATGTTTCTGTTCTGAATGTGGAGTCGTCAATTTGTGATAGCCTTGAGTAGGGTCAGGGATGGGCCACCTAGAGTGAAAATTTTCCAGGTTTTTGAATATATGCTGAAGTGCAAATCAAGAATTTCAAGTCCTTTTAGACTTACCAAAGAGATGTCACCTAATTCCCAATGGGTTGATTGTGGCAGAGATGGCAAAACTACTGCTCCATTATTTTCAGAAATCAACGCCCCATAACTTTGAGCACATTCAGTCCTTCAAAAGATTATATTTGATAATTCAAAGTCTCCTTCAGTTTGTATTAACAGTGTCTCAAGAGTTAACCCTAGAGTTTGACAACCATATGAGAGGATATTGTTGGGTTAGTGTTAACGCGGTTTTTTGTTAGTGAGAAAACTTTTGTGCCTATTCTTCATGCATCAGATCAACTTGAAAAAATTGCATGTGCAACAGAGAAAAACCAATTCATATGTATGAAGGTGGAATGCAATACAAAGGTTTATTTATAATTTATAATATATAAATCTCAGAATTTGAGTTTGGATCTAGGATAGACTCTGATACCATCTTAGAATTTGGGTTTGGGCCTAACTCAACTCCAAAAACTAGTCTGTAGGATGAGGATTGCTGCTTACTTATAAACACTCTTTGGGCTATATCGCTATCCAATGTGAGACTCCAACGATAAATCTTCTCCTCGGGTAGCATGAGATGTGAAATGGTTACAAGATGATCTCAAGCTTTGATAAGATTGATTTTCGTATGTTTTGTGAGTGATCATGTTCTTCCAGAACGTGAAAAGGTGGAGAATGGGATGGAGAAATAAAATCTAGCATCTTCTCTACTATTTTGTAATGTTAAAATCTTTCATCTATATGTATGTGATCATGGTTCCAAGTAATCATAATAATAAGCATCTCAAAGCATCCAATTATGCTAAACAGGCAACTACAATGAAGCTTGCAAGTATGAATATGCTGTAGGAAAAAAGGGCAGAGAAATACTTGACTTTTCTCCAATTATTATACAATATGCATTTTAGATAACATGTGATAAACATATATTCAAAAACTTCTTAATAGCTCATTAGTTCATGATTGTTATCTTGTTGGTCAATCAGTCATACTCATACTCATATCAATGAAAAATGATCCCAAAAATCAAATTTACTATGACCTATCAGTCTTCTACTGGATACAATCTGATAAACTATAAGTTGAATAATTTGTAACTATTTTTCATTTTATTAGCTCACTCGTTAAACTCAATTTGTTCACAATTTTTAGTGATCTAAGCTCGACTTATGTTTTCTTAAACCAAGCAAAATTTATCGATGTGGTGTTGGTCCAAGTGGTAAGGCGGCTTGGGTCCCATGAGCATATGGTCCTGAGTTCTGTAACACCCTGTTTTTCGTATGCTTCTTTATCGGTAAATACATGCTTTAATGTATTTATTTTTTATAAAATCCAGAGGATGATTTTATTTAAAATAAAATCATTTTCTTGTGTTGTTTTACCGTGTGAAGTCACAGTAAAATTTTCGGTCGAAAATTCAGACGAAAACCGGTCTGCGTTTTATCTGCCAGTACAAGTTTACTGAGCTAGAAACAAAATTTTAATTCGTGAACGAGACAGTTAGTGTTTTTTATGATGTTTTGTATGGGTTTGGGAAATTTTCGAATTTTGTTGTCCGGGAATAAAATATAATATTTTATCCGGACGAAACCTTCAGAAAATACAATCGGATGTGCAACCGGTTACGTATTTAAGCAGTTAAAGGAACCCTAAAGGAGGAGAAAAGGCTTGATGGGAAGTCTCATTAAATGTTTATGACACACAATAAGAAAAAGTAAATCCTTATTTCCCTCTAAAATCTTACTTTTCATCTTTCTCTCTCCAATCACATCACATCACATTAACTCTTCAACCTCTCTTCAAGAAACTCATCTTCTTTCTTCTTCTCCCTCTCAGGGCCGTGCACCTCCACCTTTCTTCTATAAATATTACTCATCCACTTCACTTCATCACTTTCCTTTCTCCTACTCCATTAAAACCCTTAAGTTTTCATCATTTTCTTAACTTCAAGCTTCCAAAGCTCTAGTTTTTCTTCTTCTTTTCACTAAGTGTTCTTCATCAAAGTTGTTCCTCTTGCTTAGGTTAATACTCTCATGTATTCTTTTCTTTAAAAACTTTATCTTTTTCTAAAGTTTCTTCTTTATGTCATATATAAGCTTTTATCTTCAAAAATCTCTAAAAAACGGTAGAAAACTCCTTTTGAGTTGAAACCAATTTCTATGGTCTTGTATTTACTTGTAGTTTAACATACTAAAAGGTTGTGTAAAACAAAGTTTCCTAACCTCTTCTTTCTAATGAGGCCGAACCATGCATGTGGTTTAGATGGATCTTGTTTCAACTTTTACAAATATGAGTTTGTGTTTAAAGATTTGTTTTCCCAAAATGATCATGGACCAAGGCTCCTTTATGTTAAAGGATGCTATGTCTAAAGTGATTGGAAAGTTTAAAGATTTATTTTCCCAAAATGATCATGGACCAAGGCTCCTTTATGTTAAAGGATGCTATGTCTAAAGTGATTGGAAAGTTTAAAGATTTTTACTCTACTTTTATGTCATTTACTTTCATGCCATTTATATTTATGTCATTTACATTATGTCATTTACTTTTATGTCATTTATATTTATGCCATTTACTTTATGTCATTTACTTTATGTCATTTACTTTTATGTCATTTATATTTATGCCATTTACTTTATGTCACTTACATTATGTCATTTACTTTATGTCATTTATGTTTATGTCATTTATGATTCATTTACTTATGTCATTATACTTTAATTATTTATAAGCCTATGTTGTTCTTACTTTATGTGCTTATGAGCTTTGTTATTTAAAATACTATGTTGCTTTCAAGATGATCATAGACTTGAGCTCCATAAGTTATTGGATGCTAAAAGGTCTAAGAGATTGGAAGAATTTAAAGATTTTTATCATAAAAATCCAAGGATGGCCGAATCTAAAAGGTTATGGACCTAGGGTGTTTCGTTTTTCATTTATCCAAAGTGATCATGGTTTTGAGCTCCTTACTATTAATGGATGCTAAACCAAAGAGATTGGAAAGTTTAAATGTTCCTGGCCTATTTTATTGGTCAAGGCCGAATCTCCATCAAAGTGTAACTTGGTGGGATTTTTGTTCAACTTTGTTTTAAGTAATCATGTTTTAAACTCTTAGCACTTGAGGATCATAAATCCCTAAGTTGCATGTGCTTTGGAAACTTCTAGCCCTAAGTTCTCGATTGAGTTCTAATCCTTTGAACCTTGTGTCTTAAAACCTAGACTTCCATCCTAACCAACCTTGAAGAACGTCCGCGAAACTGTTTATTTTCTTGCATTCTCTTACCTTCTTAAGGTAAGAGGGGATTTCCTAAAGATATTCAATAACTGTATGCATGTGTGTATGTGTTTAATTGGATATTTACATGTTGATTGAGCTTACTTGATTATCTAATGTACTTGAACTGTTATGTTATTATCTGATGTTGAACTGTACTTGTTCTAAATGATATAATGCATATATGTGATGAACTGCTTTCAACTGTGATATTAGCATTGAACTGATGATATATACTGTCGTTGGTTGAAAGTTTGCTAAGCCAGACTTGTGTCTGTGCTCAACCATTATAAGGATTTAAAACCTTAATAAGCTTTGAAGATGAAGGGATTGATGTTCTTTTCCCAAAGCTCTTTAAACTTAAAGTACTTGTTTTAAACGTTGAAATCGTTTTGGTGAACTATTGTTATACAAGAGAAAAATCATTTTCGAACTATGTGTCTTCAAGTGAAAACTTTCAAGATTATTTGGCAATATCCTATTGGGGGAAATATTTCAAAGATAAAAGAATTTCAAAGATGCTTTATAAAAGATTTTCAAAGAAAAGGTTTTCCCTAAATATTTTAGAAACTTTCTGATAACCTGGATAGGTTATCGAGGATTCGGTTTTGAATTTGTTTTTCACTGAACGAAAAATAAGTACTTATGAAAGAGAATCTAGTACGCGAGACGTCGCCTCTAGTCTTCAGTTATGCACACTTGATCTTGGATCAAGTGTTAATTCGGGACTACGAGTCCCGGTTATGAGTGTTATTTCGGGACTACGAGTCCTGGTTATGATGTTATGGATGAAAGTCCAATTCTCGAAATCGAGGACGAGTGCGTTCGATTTCGTTGTTGTGGATCGTGTGTGTGTCCTAATCACGTTGTTATGGACTGCGTATCCTAACCACGTTGTGATGAACATTGTTAAAAGTGAATATTGTTTTCTACGACCACAAGCCTAGGACTGGTGCATCGGTCTCGGGCGTTGTGATTGAGCATTCGGACTGCGTGTCCTATGCTTCTAAGTTTTCAAGTGATGGGGAAATGATGATTAAGTCGTTAGCTTTGAGCTGCGACAACGAAAAAGAATGAACACAAAGAAAACTTTTAAATGAAAATATTTTTTCATGTGCATTTCCCCACGCAAACGTGCTACTGATATATAAATCAGATACAAAGATGGTATCTGGGAGTCTGTCCATGTAAACCGAGTGAAGAGGCAGATGTGACGTTACCCGTCCTGAGACCTTAATGCATGAGGGTAAGGAGGCAACTGCCCGGTGGGCTAGAGATTGACCAACTCTAAATCTTCTCCAGTGAAAAATGAGACACCCCGCTATGCCCCTTTGTGACATTTAGTTTAAAACCACAATTATTAGTTCCTTAAGCGCGCGTTTAGCGTTAAAGATTTTCACAAATCATTTTCGAAATGTCCCCTTTAAAAATCGGAGATTTGTATGACGTCGGAAAAACACCTGATAGACAGTTTTATAACTTCAAAATTTAATCCAACCATAAATGGTCTCTGGTCTTACATCAACTGCCAGGAGCGGAAGAATAAATACACAAACTCCAGTCGTGATAAAGACTTAGGAGATAAATAGATACAGTAATCCCAAATTGGTTTTCATGCACATAAACAGTTTTCATTAGTAACATAAATTTATTCGCAAGATTATAATATATAAATACCCCAAGTTTATCTATTACATTACCAAAACACTATTGAGGGTATCATCTCGGTAGGAGCCCTTACAGGCATAGACTTAAACCAAAAATACTAAACCACTGAAAACATCTGAAACGTCTCACAAGACGCACTGGCCATATACCACCTGGACCCTAATCACCATGGGTCAAGACTCGAGCTCCAACATCCGGCTCATAGGGAATCCCGTCCAATCCCTCATCATTAAGTTTGTCCACCAAGTCTTCTGGTACGATTTCATAATAAAACAAATACAACATGCAGAGAGATGCAGGGGATAAGAAACGGTTCTATCATCAAAAGCGGAAAAGATTCATAGCATATAATACAATAATAGTCACAAACATGCATCACTCACAATTTACAATCATCCATGCTTTATAACATCATCCTCTACCCTTCAACTAATGCAACTAAACCTTTATGCTGACGTGGCCACTACTAATCCTGTCACACATCCCTCGTTAGGGATGCCACCGATCGTCCAAGTGACACGTTCCCAACGCCGGTGCACATTCTCATCCATGGTGAGAATGCTCATGCAAAGCAATGACACTATAGCTGCACGGTACCGTCGGTGCACACCCTGATTCTCTCTCTCACTCTGTCAAGGGTGCTCATGCAAAGCAATGACACTATAGTTGCACAACTTAAATTCTAATTTGGAACGGATCTACAAGAAATTCGGACCTCGTGTATCTCAAATACACGGTTATGAACAACAATGCAACACATGATTCTCACTGACTTTTATCAATAACAACCTAGTACCTCAACCTTTTCCTCATAACCTCCACTTACATTCTATATCACATCACTTTTATAAAATAATAGTGAGGCACGTCTAATTCATATTCAAAACTCTCACCCAAACAAAATACCTCCGAGCAATATATATCTTTCCTTAAAATCAACTAAGCAATTTATCAAACCAGGCAGATCATGCATAACACAATATCAACAAAATATTCAAATATCATAAAATATCACATAGAGCAAATTATCACAACCAACCTATCACAATCAACTCAAATAAGTAATAAAGCCACACATCCTCAACATCATAAAATCAACCTTAATGTCGATAAACCTACAATCCCCGAATCACCATTGGTTTTACAGAAAAGGTTTCCAATGTGATTTTGGTCTTGTCGGTTACTCAACTACTAGTAGGGTTTAGGTCGCCCTACACCATTATTATAACATATATACTACTTATCGGTTCGAGCGATGGAATGATTCTTTCCCCCACCTTAAAGGTGTTCGGAGTTTTCCAAGCACTTGGCAGCGATGCGATCGGCTCCAAACAGTTCCCAAAGTAATTTCGCTTCCTCAGAGCAAACACTAACATGAAAAACATCCCAGGGAGCCGATCCAAGCATTGAAACAACCAGACAAAATACTAAATTAATTTCTCAACATCAATACTATAAATTTAACTCACTAAAATACTTAATTTCTCAAAAACATCATTGATTTAAATTAAAACAGATTTGGGGGTTTTTAGTCTCAAGATGAAAATTGGGGAAATATCAATTTAACAAAAGATTGACAAAATTGATTTAGGGAGACACTTAATCATGCCCCCAATTTCAGAAAACACCAATTAATTTCAAATTTTGAGAACTAAAAATCAAAACCTAGGGTTAGGGTTTCCAAAATGAATTTGGGGGTTTTGAATCTGAGACACAAAAGAGGGTTTTGACTCACCCAAGGAAAAAGAAGAACTTGAAGGTGGTCTTTGTGGTGGCGGTGGACGGACGGTGTTGACAACGGCGGCTGATGGCGGCGTAGTGTTCCCAAGGCATCCATGAACAAAATGAAACTAAAACTCATGGAAGAAGAGAAATGAGGTTCAAACAACACAACTTTGGTGGAAGACCACCATATATGGCGGTTGGACTGCTCACCTGCGACGCGAGACGGCGATTTGCGGCGGAGCTCGAACCAGACGCATCAGGCTTGATCGGAACAGTAACGCGAACCAGGCGTGGTGTCGCGCCTTCGGAGCTCCGACGGGAGGCGGTCGCGCGGCTGCTTCAAGGAAGGAAAGTGAAGAACTTTGAGGCTAAGGGAGAGAAAGCAGCAACAGTAGAGAAAGAAGGAGGAAGAAGAAGAAAAAAGAAAGAAAGAAAGAAAGAAAGAAAGAAAGAAGAAGCAGAGAAGAAAAGAGAAAAAGAGAGAGAGGGCGACGAGAAAGAGAGAGAGAAAAGTGAGAAAATGAGTTTTTAAACCAGTTACTTAGTGATAGGTACAAAATGAGTGATAAATATTAGGCCTAATATAAACATGTTTTTACTTTTTGGATTCTAAAAATAAAGATTGATAAATATATGATTTCGAAATTCAAATTAGAGTAAAGATTAATAGTTGAACTGATCCACTAAAAAAATACTCAGTCCAAAATTTAATCTCCGATAAATGTCAAACCAAAATATTTTTAACTCTAAAATTAAATAGAATGAGAATATGAAAATGCTTTTCTCTTAATCATATTATTTAAAATATTTTTCTGTACTGGTATAATAGTGACAATAACGTAAATTATTGTCTAATAAATGTGCATTCACTGAAATAAGTTAGTGCTAACGCACCTAATAAAATAATTTGAAGAGAGTAATTTAATTACTCAAACTAAACCACCTAACACAATAAACATAAACATTCAAATAAAATAATTAATCCTAGGTGTAAAAACTAGGGTGTTACATTACTACCCCTCTTAAAAAAAATTCGTCCTCGAAATTTCGTAGCTCAAAACTACACAGGATTTTGTAATCACACTTTGACCCTAAGATCCTACTTTGTATTTTCCTTCGCTCATTCCTTTCATCTATAACTCTATAACAAGATCGATTCTTATGCCATTCTATTTATCCTCGAGACTTTTCACTACCGCATTATCTCCACTACCTTCGATATTTTACCTTAGTCTATTACAATTTAAAGAACAATATCAATACTTAATCTCTTCACTTCTCAATATAGATCCATTAGAAAAACTTTCTCCAATATCTAACTTTCACAGCTAACATCAAAACCAACACTAACTTTACCATAACATCAATTAACCTTCTACTCGAGAGATGCAATCATAGTCTTAGTCTATTTGGGCTTAGTCTTCTCTTCTAGTCATATCAAATTTACACTTTTCAAGTCTCCATTCAAAACATCATAACATTCCTGACTTGCACATGATAAACTTTACGCCAAGAACCTAAGAAATTCAATCTTATTGAAATTGAATCCTACCACATCCAACATAATCCGTTCTCTTCTTAATTCCTCTCGAATCTTTTACCTACTTCGATTTCATATCCTTCATTTGCCTCTCATTTTCAATTTGGTTCTCAAGCCTAGTTAGTATCCCTGGTTTAAGAAATTTCCCATGCACCTTTACCCAATTGTCCAAGGAAAATATACAACTCCTAACAACTTCTCCATCTAAAGACAGAGCTCTATCACTTATACAAGGAAGTGCTTGTATCATATATGCCCCTATCTTATATATATATTTGCAGCCGAGAAAAGATATTATAAAACAAAGTTTCTCTAAGGTCATAACCCCTAGGAGTTGCACCCAAAACAAAGCCAAGAAATCCAGGTGGACACTTCCCAATGGCAATCTTGGATTTAAAATGTCCAGTTTCCACTATGGATCATCAACCACATATTTACCAGAATAAGACCTCAAAGATTATGAACATGTCACCATAACTTATTACACTCGAAAGACATAATCAAAACTTAATCACTTCTTGCCTCAAAATTTGTCTGCTAGCAAAACTTCTTCAACACCTTATCCTCACAAAGAACATCAAGTTCAACGCTAACTTTACCCCATCATACATCAACCTTCAACCCAAAGCACACAATTGTTGTCTTAGTTTCCTTTGGACTTATTCCACCACTCCAAATTACAATAAGATTACACATTTCCAGTGTCCAAGTAAAACATCTCCATACTAAAATCAACAAAAAACATGTCAGTTAAAATTATCTAACTCCACAACCTTGAACTACTCTAGAAAAGTTAGTTTTTACTCAAGAAATCATCCTTTTCATTCACATCCAACTTAGGTGAAACTACAGTAGGAACTTTCCTTTTGATCTTCCAAATTCCTACATTCGATCATAACCATAAGCATTTGATCATTACCCTAAATCTCCTTAACTATACTCTGCCTCAGTCAAAATTTGATCCTTCGATCTATAGTAATTTGTCATACTTGCTGATATTACTCTTAATCTTACCATTCATAACTACACCTCAACAAAATTCCTACCACTGCATATCCTATAGTTTTCAGTATCTCTAATCCACCGTAAATCTTAACAAAACTAATTTAGAATTATCGCACTCAAGGGAAATCTGAATTTATCCTACGTATTGCCTGATCAAGTCTTTATTCCAATCCTCAAAGCATGATCAACAATGACAAAGTCAACATAAGTAAGTCCCTTAGTTTAAGAACCTACTTTTCTGTCCAAACACTAACTTAGTGACCAAAATTTAACACGAAAAAAAATATATCTCCTTAATCTCCATCTTAACTTCAATACCTCAAAATATATGCAAAAAAACTATCATTATAATTCAACTATTGATCATCAAACCTTATAACTACAATTCTCTATTCAATTATCGCACACTAAAACTTTACAAAAGAAATATGAAGGCTTACATCTTACTTGAAATATAAAACATGACTCTAAGCCCTTAACTACATTAACTGCCATATTAAACCAAACAAAATATATTCTATAACACTTAAGGTTTTACTAGAAGCTCAAACTCATCATTTTAGCAAGAATACCATGCCTAGGTAAAACATCCCTTTTCAAATCTGAAATCACCATAATATTACTCATCTAAAGTATCGTCATTCCGCTCTTAGTCCTACTTTAATAATAACAAGTCCCCACTCACAAACTAAATCCTTAGATATGAACTTGATACGTACTAGCACTTACCTACATATCATTCCCTTAGAATCACCTTCATCATTAATAACAATATTCTTCAAATATCATATCCTAGTAATGTACCTAAATACTAGCACACTATTTCCATATCTACCGTGCTTCTTTATATCAAAATCTTAACTTAACATCCTCTTAGTTTGAACTACTACTAATTGTCATGTGTCCACACAACATTTCCAAATAACCTCGATTTAACCATATATATCATTTCTATATACTCAAACTTCTTCATTATGTTTCCAAATCATTACAAATCCCCCTAAATTTTCCTTATAAACTTGTGTCTCAAACCAAGTTCGGGTTAATACTATTTTCATAAATCAAATATCACTTTAAAGAATAATCCCATCACAAGCTAAGGTTTACACTTTATCTTAATAAACTCCAATAACATCAAAGTGATTAGAAACTAATTTTATTCTCAACATAAAGACTTACATACTAATCATGTACAAGCCACACTCAAATCAACACCTCTTATAAACACCATATGCTTAAACCTCATTTTCTTTAAACAAACTTATCATCATCATAAACATCATTAGAAATAAGTTTATATTCACATCCAAGTATTAATTTCATAAACTTGAGTCTAATTCCTTTCTCATCGTTAAACACTAGATTCGGGACCAAGTATCCAACTTGTAAGCTTAGATTTCCAATCAAATCCACAACTATAACCATCATCTCAACCATAAAAGGCTACAAGGCTTCAACTAATTCAATCCTATACTATTTAAGACCCAAACTAATTTTGTTGTCTCTTTCATAATCTTCAACAACTACCCACATTGTCCAAATATATCTAGTACTTAAAATAAATTCCCGTAATAACAATTTCTTCCTACCACTAATTGTTCACTATACCTTATGAACAAGAATTAATTCTTCCAATAAACTCATTGTCTAACACTTATTTCAAATCTTACTTTCTAACTTTCAAGGCACAACCAACCATGATACTCTCTTTTATACAGCAACTTACCCAAGTAACTTATCCCAAACATATCGTGTTTATCATGAGTAAGAATATTAATCATTTCAGTTCCCTACTCTACTTAGGAACTTAAAACGACGAAGCTACGAACTTTCTACCCAATTTCTAAGCATAGTCAATATCCGATGTGGACTCAACTAGCCACGGCCATTAACAACACCCTAACTTTAAGCAGTCCGATCAGAATCAACCTGGCTCTAATACCAAATGAGACACCCCGCTGTGCCCCTTTGTGACATTTAGTTTAAAACCACAATTATTAGTTCCTTAAGCGCGCGTTTAGCGTTAAAGATTTTCACAAATCATTTTCGAAATGTCCCCTTTAAAAATCGGAGATTTGTATGACGTCGGAAAAACACCTGATAGACAGTTTTATAACTTCAAAATTTAATCCAACCATAAATGGTCTCTGGTCTTACATCAACTGCAAGGAGCGGAAGAATAAATACACAAACTCCGGTCGTGATAAAGACTTAGGAGATAAATAGATACAATAATCCCAAATTGGTTTTCATGCACATAAACAGTTTTCATTAATAACATAAATTTATTCGCAAGATTATAATATATAAATACCCCAAGTTTATCTATTACATTACCAAAACACTATTGAGGGTATCCTCTCGGTAGGAGCCCTCACAGGCATAGACTTAAACCAAAAATACTAAACCACTGAAAACATCTAAAACGTCTCACAAGACGCACTGGCCTTATACCACCTGGACCCTAATCACCATGGGTCAAGACTCGAGCTCCAACATCCGGCTCATAGGGAATCCTGTCCAATCCCTCATCATTAAGTTTGTCCACCAAGTCTTCTGGTACGATTTCATAATAAAACAAATACAACATGCAGAGAGATGCAGGGGATAAGAAACAATTCTATCATCAAAAGCGGAAAAGATTCATAGCATATAATACAATAATAGTCACAAACATGCATCACTCACAATTTACAATCATCCATGCTTTATAACATCATCCTCTACCCTTTAACTCATGCAGCTAAACCTTTATGCTGACGTGACCACTACTAATCCTGTCACACATCCCTCGTTAGGGATGCCAGTCAGTCGTCCAAGTGACACGTTCCCAACGCCGGTGCACATTCTCATCCATGGTGAGAATGCTCATGCAAAGCAATGACACTATAGCTGCACCTGCATCGTCGGTGCACACCCTGATTCTCTCTCTCACTCTGTCAAGGGTGCTCATGCAAAGCAATGACACTATAGTTGCACAACTTAAATTCTAATTTGGAACGGATCTACAAGAACTTCGGACCTCGTGTATCTCAAATACACGGTTATGAACAACAATGCAACACATGATTCTCACTGACTTTTATCAATAACAACCTAGTACCTCAAGCTTTTCCTCATAACCTCCACTTACATTCTATATCACACCACTTTTATAAAATAATAGCGATGCACGTCTAATTCATATTCAAAACTCTCACCCAAACAAAATACCTCCGAGCAATATATATCTTTCCTTAAAATCAACTAAGCAATTTATCAAACCAGGCAGATCATGCATAACACAATATCAACAAAATATTCAAATATCATAAAATATCACATAGAGCAAATTATCACAACCAACCTATCACAATCAACTCAAATAAGTAATAAAGCCACACATCCTCAACATCATAAAATCAACCTTAATGTCGATAAACCTACAATCCCCGAATCACCATTGGTTTTACAGAAAAGGTTTCCAATGTGATTTTGGTCTTGTCGGTTACTCAACTACTAGTAGGGTTTAGGTAGCCCTACACCATTATTATAACATATATACTACTTATCGGTTCCGACGATGGAATGATTCTTTCCCCCACCTTAAAGGTGTTCAGAGTTTTCCAAGCACTTGGCAGCGATGCAGTCAGCTCCAAACAGTTCCCAGAAAGTAATTTCTGCTTCCCCAGAGCAAGCACTAACATGAAAAACATCCCAGGGAGACGATCCAAGCATTGAAACAACCAGACAAAATACTAAATTAATTTCTCAACATCAATACTATAAATTTAACTCACTAAAATACTTAATTTCTCAAAAACATCATTGATTTAAATTAAAACAGATTTGGGGGTTTTTAGTCTCAAGATGAAAATTGGGGAAATATCAATTTAACAAAAGATTGACAAAATTGATTTAGGGAGACACTTAATCATGCCCCCAATTTCAGAAAACACCAATTAATTTCAAATTTTGAGAACTAAAAATCAAAACCTAGGGTTAGGGTTTCCAAAATGAATTTGGGGGTTTTGAATCTGAGACACAAAAGAGGGTTTTGACTCACCCAAGGAAAAAGAAGAACTTGAAGGTGGTGCTGTGGTGGCGGCGGACGGCGGACGGTGTTGACAGCGGCGGCTGATGGCGGCGTAGTGTTCCCAAGGCATCCATGAACAAAATGAAACTAAAACTCATGGAAGAAGAGAAATGAGGTTCAAACAACACAACTTTGGTGGAAGACCACCATATATGGCGGTTGGACTGCTCACCTGCGACGCGAGACGGCGATTTGCGGCGGAGCTCGAACCAGACGCGGCAGGCTCGATCGGAACAGTAACGCGAACCAGGCGTGGTGTCGCGCCTTCGGAGCTCCGACGGTAGGCGGTCGCGCGGCTGCTTCAAGGAAGGAAAGTGAAGAACTTTGAGGCTATGGGAGAGAAAGCAGCAACAGCAGAGAAAGAAGGAGGAAGAAGAAGAAAAGAGAAAGAAGAAGAAAAGAGAAAGAAAGAAAGAAGAAGCAGAGAAGAAAAGAGAAAAAGAGAGAGAGGGCGTCGAGAAAGAGAGAGAGAAAAGTGAGAAAGTGAGTTTTTAAACCGGTTACTTAGTGATGGGTACAAAATGAGTGATAAATATTAGGCCTAAAATAAACATGTTTTTACTTTTTGGATTCTAAAAATAAAGATTGATAAAGATATGATTTCGAAATTCAAATTAGAGTAAAGATTAATAGTTGAACTGATCCACTAAGAAAATACTCAGTCCAAAATTTAATCTCCGATAAATGTCAAACCAAAATATTTTTAACTCTTAAATTAAATAGAATGAGAATATGAAAATGCTTTTCTTTTAATCATATTATTTAAAATATTTTTCTGTACTGGTATAATAGTTACAATAACGTAAATTATTGTCTAGTAAACGTGCATTCACTGAAATAAGTCAGTGCTAACGCACCTAATAAAATAATCTGAAGAGAGTAATTTAATTACTCAAACCAAACCACCTAACACAATAAACATAAACATCCAAATAAAATAATTAATCCTAGGTGTAAAAACTAGGGTGTTACAAAAAACGGTGTTGATATCTCATGAGATTAAGTTAGAGCCTGATATTGAAGTGCCATGCATATTTTCAAAAGATTGACTGTGCGGGTTTGAGACCCTTTGATATAACACTATTATATTGTGTATATGCATGATTTGACTGCTTATATGATTATGTGATGTATGTATCATGTATATGGTTGTTGTGGGATATATCTTATTATGGTATCTCACTCTTACAATTATATCAGGTATCTTCGGGTTTTGTTGTAGTACCTTGGTACTCTAGTACCGATGTTGCAGAGGAGTCTTTCTAAGTCATTTGAAGACCTAGTGTTAGAGGTTGGGAAAGTATCCCGATTAGGGGTCTCTCCATAATATTTGATAGAATGACCAGCTTAGGAGTTTTGAGTTGGGTTGTATATCTAAAGAGGTCGGTAAATGTAGTGTTATATACATCCATCTATAGTTTGAACTTTTCTTCCGAAAGTGGAAACTTAGAGAAACGTTGTATGTCATGGTAACTTTGTTACGAACGTGACTTTACATTTTAAATGTATGTATGATGGATTTCAGAGTTATCCTTATATGAGAAAATTTTATACCCCAGTTTTCTGACTTAAGAGAAAACAAATTTTCCGAAAACAGCCAGCAAATTATCTTTTAAATTTACTTCCGCATGGGTTATGAAGTAGTGCCCCAAGGGCGGGCGTTACAAGTTCGATCACTGAATCTGTGTGTATGAAAAAAAATATCCTTAGAAGAGATCGCTCTAGTCCCTCACCTATCGAGTTGGAGGACGCTATGGGAAAAAATAAAAATCAAGCAAAATTTTATCAAATTAATCACAAGCCCAACCATACCTTTTCTTTTTTGAGGTGAGACAAAGCTTGCTTTTCTTGAGTCTAAAATATACTACTAATTTATGAGTTTCTTCCAACATTCAAAGAAAACAAATTATCTTTCATTTTCATCCTTTTTTTTTATTGGCATGAAATTTAGACCACCATGATTAAAGGCCATGAGAGGCGATGGCATAGGGTGTGATGTGTGGTGACACACAAAAGCTACCCAAAAGACAAAAGTGGACAAGTGTAACATCATTCATTCATCGTATTCTTGTTCTAACCGAATTAGACAAATTGTCCAGAGCAGCATCTACCGGTTACCTCCAAAACTGGTCACCCTTCAACTGCTCTATCCCATGTTACTAATTTTTTTCTACCGTAGGAGGCACTGCCAAGTGATACAAGACATATAAACTATAAACTATACTATATATCGATGGATTTGTTGCAGTGTAAGCTAAGCTTCAATAAATGGATGATTTTAACATTGAAAACTGTTTCCATAATGAAGACGAGAAGGATAAAAATAAAAGGTAGACGCCACTAGTATAAAGCTATGATTATGATCTATGAAATGTTTCTTCTTCACCTCTTTCTTTTTTTCTTTTTAAATGTGGAAGTGCTCCATGTGTTTCTGCCTTGTTGGCGTGACTAAAAATTTCGAACATTTTTTTTTGAAACCTACCTTAATTAGTCATTTGAGTCAAGTGTCGAGTGGGTTCATCAGAATATATCTTACGACGTAAACCTTTTGAGTTTACTATAAGATTAATATCTGATTTAGATGATTGAGCAGGGAATATACTATTTATTATCAAGATACTTATAATTTAAGCTTAATTGTACTTTTGGTCCCCCAAGTATTGATAATATGCGATTTTGGTCCCCCACATTTTTTTCTAGCACATTTGGTCCCCTTAGTTTTTCAATGATGCAATTATAGTCCTTCCATCCATATGCTGTCAAATTGGTAACATAGTTTGCTGACTACTAAGTGGATTAAAATATATTTATTTTAGGATTTGGGAGCAAAATACGTTTAGGGTTCTATCTATAACAAAGGGATGGATTTGATGCTCATTCAACACAGATTAAGGGATCCGTCACCGGCTAAAAATAATATTTAAACTTTTTAATTAAAAATTATTAATAAATAAATATATTTTAATCTACTTGGTGTGGCATGTCACAAACTCTGTTACTAATTTGACAGCATATGGATGAAAGGACTATAATTGTACCATTGAAAAACTAAGGGGAGCAAATGTGCTCGAAAAAAATATGGGAGACCAAAATCGTACACTACCAATACTTAGGGCACCAAAAATAAAATTAAACCTATGATTTATATGTAGGTCCCTTCACATTTATTGTATCATATATTTAATTTACGTGTTCTCCACTTATTTTAGCCCCTCAAAGTTTTTAGTCCTTAGTCAGACTACCAGCTCCAATATGCCATCCATATTAGGTTTAGGGAGCCTATAAAATAAAAATGGGACTTATTAACAAATGCCCTAAAAGTATTGATTAAGGAACTTATAAAAGGAAAATTCGTATTGAAAAACTAAGTAACACAGTCTTTGAAATGCTAAATGCATCATTTTCCATACAAATTTTTATTTTTTTGGTTCCTTAAACAACATCCCAAAGACACTTGTTAGCATTCTCCAATAAAAATATATGGAGAAATATTTTCTTCGATCAACTATTATTTTTTTCATTGACTAAATGATATATAACATGGTGAAACTTTTTTTTATATACTAAAAAGATATTCATCCATTCAAATTGGTAAAAAAAAATCGAAAACAACACAAATTCAACATCGCTAAAAATCAAAAAGGATGAATCTGCGAACAAACCTACAACACACAGGTTAATAGCATAACATGACAAAATGCCTACAAATGTGACAAAATCAAAGTGACTGGAATACCCATGCCTCCGGATCTGTAACATTGACGCCCAAATCTTGATTGAATCTGGAGTGGATCGAAGCTAATCGACCGATCTGAACCAAACGAACACCGCAACAAGACGGGAAACCAAACGACACGGCAACAAGACGACAAACCAAACACCATCGTACGCAAACGACGAAAACACGAAAGAAAAACCAGATTTATGTGAAAAAATCATTTATTTAGATAAACAGAGAGAAAAAACAATGTAGAGGGATGATTCCAGGTAAAAAATGACCCAAAACCACCCCCTTTAGGTTGGATGAGAAAGAAGGAAAAAAGGAGTGGAGGGAAGGTTGAGAGAGAGAGAGGTGGCTAACCCTAGTATAAATTATAACATGGTGAGCCTAATATAACATTTTAACCGAAAATCACAAGGCATTAGCTTCATACATCAATTCACTTCTTTTTCGTTGGAATATGTACCATAATAGAGTCTTTGACTCCCCAGTAAGTTCACGGAGTATACATCCCACAATCTTAGATTCTTTAAACGTATTATGAGACTATTATCAGATGCTTGGTCACAATCAAGGTTATTCGTCATTCCCAAAAATGTGTCATACAACATTTGAATCCAAATTCTTATCCATATACTCAACATGCACAACCAACTAAGTCATACCCATTAGGTACGTCAATTCACTTATTTGATCTTAAATTTAAATTTCTTTCTCCGTGTTAAACTTATTTGATCATATTTAAAATCTTAACATTTTTTTAATGAAACGAGTAGTACTGCACAATCTCTGGTGGGGATAGTATTTGCACTTTATATTCGGTGGAAAACCTCACTTGAAGTGTTTGATTGATCATGTTTCAGTATAAACCATTTATTTTAAAGTTTGTTTTGTGTAAAATAAACACGCCAATACTTCAATTTTTCTTTTTCAAAATTATTAAAAATATGTAACAGTTCTAATCCACTTTTATTCTATAAATAAGAATGCTTATTTTTAAGAGTGGAATATTATTTTTATTATACTCCTTTCCTTTCAGTTATTTTTTTATAGTATTCTATTTCTCTCTACCTTATATTTTTTAACATTAAATTCTTTGTTTATTTATTTTTTGTCTCTGACAAGTATCATTGCAAATATTAATGTATCATAGTGAAACTAATTCTCGAATCCGAACAATTATTAAATAAAATCTTCCTCCAAGTGATAATTTTAGGATTTTAACCCATAGCATATAGGTAAAGTTTGTTTGACTCACGAAAATATATTTTTAAAAACATGGGAAAAAAGTAGGAAAATATGAACATATAAATTATTGATAGATTTTTTTTTTGGCAAGTTGATTTTTATTATCGTTTCATAAGGGAATAACATGCCCACCTCTTTCATGGTGCGAATCAATCATATATCCATAAACATCTTTTAAAAACATGTATCAAATATGAAAATATCTTATTTTTAAGTTCAATTTACAAAAGATAACTTCGCAAAGCTTCAAACAAATACACTATAAGAAACGAGACATGGGAAAGGGAGAGGAGAACAAAAACAAACACGATCCCAAGTTAATAAACAATTCTGTTCAACATATTGCACGCACTACCCAAGTTCAAATCTCTTTCATCATAAATTATTATTATTTTCTTTTTAAAACAAAACTAATGAAAAGAGAAAAGTATATGCTCCTCCATGTTGTAGGCGTTCATCATAGAGCTTATTAGCCGCTCATGTGCACAACAGTAGGAGGAAATCACGGAGTGGCATTATAGCGGCAGGGAGAAATGTTCCCTACATTGGGTGTGTTTGGATAAACAACTTAATTAAGAGCTTATGACATAAGACCTTATCGCATGAGAGCTTATGTCATAAGCGCTTAAAGAAAGAAAAAGAAAGAAATGGGCATTAGAGGATTCGAATAGTGAAAAATACGAGGAGGGTGTTTAGTGCATAAGCTCTTATGATAATTTCATAAGCTTCTCCCAGTGACTTGTGAAAATAAGTCAAAAACTCCTTATGAGATGTAATAAGTTATTTTTATAAGCTCTGCCAAACACACTGCATAATAACTTATGTCATCAGATAAGTCAAAAGGAGCTTAAATAAGCTCTTCCAAACACCACCATTATCTCAAACTTTCTATTGGGGATGCTTGTGCAGATTCGTGAGACTCCGAAATTTAAAATCCTAATTAATAAAATTGGTTATTTCATTATTTTAAAGAAAAAACTTGGGTATTGTTTTATGATTATTTGTATTACTGTTTTTTCAATAAGAAAAAATTATTTAATGGTAGGGGTGTAAGCGGATCTGATCCGATCCCTGAACCCGGCGGATCCGAACCGATTTTAGTGGATTGATTCAGATCATCGGATCGGACCGGATTCCAAAACGACAACCCGAACAAGATCGGTTCGGATCTCGGATCCGAGAAATCTAATCCGATCCGATCCGATTGTGATCGGGTCAGTTCGGATCCGTAGTTGAAAATTGGACAAATCCGAACCGATCAAATTTAATCGGTACACCCCTATTTAATGGTACAACTTATTAGAGTTGTTTAACTTTTTTTATGGGTTCTATTAAGTCATATCGTCATTTTTTTTTTACTTTATAGTATTATTTTAAGCAATTCTTCACTCAAATGATCTGATTCTAAAATGTTTATCAAATAGCTTCCACAAGTTTACCCACAACTATATTTATAGTTAAGTCATTTCAATTTTCGGAGTAAGATAGTCAATACTCAATACAATCATCAGCTCTTACAAGTCATTTTTGTCCAATTTGTTCATACTCACTTCAATAGTGCAACTAAGTAAATAATAGTTGTTTAGATCTAAGCAAATCCCATTGAACATGCTCCAACAGTTTGCCAATAAAAATTATGAAATATAATAGATGTAATAATTATCACACACGTAATTTTCTTATTAAAAGAATATATAAAATGGAGTAATACGTAAGTTTGTAGTAATTTAATTAATTGTGAAACTCAAGACACACTTTTTCTATTTTTTTTTTATCAACGCGTGTCTGTAATTACATGTTGAAAAAAGTGATATTATTAAATATTTCGTAACGTTCACAGATTTTTAATTTTATTACTTATTTTATTATTTCACTAACTAAATATTTTTTTTGCCAATACTAACTAAATAATCAAACATTTATATTATATATATATATATATATATATATATATATATATATAAACATATAAGGCATGTGCAGTATGTTATAAAGTTCAAATGTTTAATTTGTTAATATTTAATTTTTAAAAAGTTTATATGACAAATTATAAAGTCTATATGTTAATTTTGAAAGAGTTTAATTTTGATATATTATCAGTATAAAATATTTTATATTGTAATCACAAATTGTTCTACATGTGACTTTTATGATAGTTATTATGAGAATAACATGTGTCCATTTATAATTGTTAGAGAGTATGAATTTTTTTAAACTTACAGTACATATTTATTAAATTAATTTTTAAAATGTAATAATTTGACTAGGATATGATAATAAATAATTAGTGCCAGAATTAATTTTAAGAAGGGAGTTTCTTGTCTTTAGATGCCATTCATTCCTATGCAGGAGATTAGTCTCATTTCCATCAGAATATACTCATGATCATAGAACAAAAAAAAGATGAAAAATAATTAATGACATGAAATGATATGTATAACAATCAAGCAAATTTAAAAATACATTTAGAAAATAATTAAAATATTCTTAAATTTGTTTGATGTGAGTTTTTTTTGATCGGATTTGATGTGAGAATATGAGATTATGAATTTATGATGAATGACTCAATAGTTTTATTTTAGAACATTTATTAATTAACACGTGCCTTTATGCACACCTCAACAAAACTTTTCTTTTTAGTAGATAAAAAATTAAGAGGGGAATGAATTTGAATTACCATCCAGGCCAAAATCCAACCATCCATCTTAATATTTGTAACCTTATTCATGTGTTTAGGTAAACATTCTTAATTTACGGTCTCTAATGTTGATGACGTGGTAAATTCTCATTGGAGTGTTGGCTGACAAGACACGAACTGGACTACAGAGGACTCAATCCTTTCCCTCTCTGTCTGTCCCTCACTCCCTCTCTCCCTCTCTCTACCCCTCACTTTCTCTCTCTACCAAACACTCAGAAGTAGGTGAAAAGCAAAGAACCCTTGTCTTCTGATTTTTCACATTAACACCCCACAATCCAGAAACCATTATCGTCTCCTCCCTCCCATCTAATCCAATCGGAAACTGCGAGAAAATCACTCAGAAAGTGATACAAAATTTCAAAAAAAGGAAAACCCAGAAAAGAATAGAAGAGAAGAGAAGAGAAGAGAAGAACCTTGCCCTTGTTGTGTTTTCTGTGAGGATAGAATCAAGTTAGGATTTTGAAAATAGGGGTGAATCTGATGTTCCCATCAAACCCTAAGTTTTGAAAGTTTGAGGCTTCTGGGGTCAGATCTTAGGGATTCAGTGTTGTTGCTGTTGTCTTTGAAGCTCTCTCCGTGGATCTCTCTGATGGGTTGACTCAATAGGGAAATGGGATTGGTTTTGTGGGGTTTGAAATGTTGACAATTTTTTGTGTGTTTTTGGGTTTTGAAGTAAGTGTCAGTGGCAAATAGCAATGGTGGTTCTTCAGTGGTAGGCTGTGTGTGTGTGGAAAATGTCTGCTTCTTTAGCGGCTTTCGAGCGACCTCGACCCGGGGCTTCTAATACGGTATGTGTTCTTCTTGTGTTGGGAATTAATCAGCTCCAAAGTTTTTATGTTTAAAAATAAAAATAAAATCTAATTTTTACTTAATGCTGGAAGCAATTAATGGAAATTTGAATTTGAGAAAAAAATTGTGATTTTTAAAGTAGATGATTTGTTGTTGCTTGAACTGGTATGCATTTTAGTTTGATGTGTGTGTCTGTGTTCGTTTCCTTGAAAATGTTGTGAAAGGAGTGACAAAATTTGAGTTTGGCATTGCTGCTTTATTTTCTTTGTTAAGTGTTGAATTGAATTTGATGAGGAACTTGTGCAGATTGTATTTAGTTCGGTTAATTTTACTGTCTGTGCGGAAGTTAGGATTTTTGAAAACATGGGTAGCAGATATCTAGCTTGGTCTAGTTAAAACTTAAAACTTTCCCAATATAGCTGCTTTTTGGTTCCTGTGAATTTTTGTTCAGAAATTTTAGACTCCAACTATTTTGGCGTTATGGAAATGTCCTACATTAACAGATTTATGTGAGCAGTACAACTGATTGTCGGATGCTTCCTGACTATATAGTTTAAATTTAACGGTTGTTTTTGTAGCTATTCATCAAGCTGACCATGGTCTAGTCAGTTGGACTGTTTTGATGTGTAGTCTACCTGACATATTTTGTTGAATGATTGTCTCATGACCAATATTCTCTGTTTTCCTTTTATGTACGGTGATCTTTAAGTTATCGTGGTTAAATATGTTAAAATTGTTGTGACATAATGCGTTAATGCATTATAATGTTTCTATAACATCCGGAAATTCTTGTAATTTGCCCTGTTTTAAGGGTCTATTTATAATATTTCAAAGATTCGGTATATATATATGAATTTCACTTGCTTAGTCCCCCCTAATATCTAACTTAGAATGTTAATTATTTATTAGTATGCAATATAGGAAAGTAAAACTTATAATGTTAACTATTTATTAGTATGCAATATAGGAAAGGAAAACTTATAATTGATCGTGATTTTGTTACAACTTACACAGATTTGTCACAGGAAAAAATGAATAAAAAGGGCCGCCTAGTGCACGAGGCTCCCACTTAGTGGGGTCTAGGGGAAGGTAGAATTACACTGCCTTACCCCTGCAAGCGAAGAGGTTGTTTCCATGGTTTGAACATGTGACCTCCAGGCCACAAAGCAACAATCTTACCGTTGTGTCAAAGCTCACCCTCTTAGAAGAAAAGGAAAAAAAAAGAATATTTTCTTGTAAAAAAACTGTCAATTTAAAAAAAATAAAAGAAGTACAACCGAGGGCAGAGGGGGATGATAAAGCATCCTCCTAAACAAGCAAACTAAAACAATAGAACCAATGAAACCAAAATATGCCTGGCATATCTGAATTGGCAATTCCCTGAAAACAACCACGGGCGGAGCACCATACAAGCCATAAATGCAGTTATATCTCATGCCAAATGTATGGGCAAAGATATGCCCTTGAAGATATAGGTATTTATTCCCAGTTTCCAACCAAATGCATTAGAGTTCCACTTAAATGGCACACTGCCACAAATTTTTGGCCACCTTATTCTTACAGACAGCCTTCAAAAAGAATAATGAGGAGCTGCACCGAACTGTATGGGAACGTCCAATGTGCACCAGGAACTGCAAGCAAATTGTTCCAAATGAAAGTAGCTGCTTCACAATGTAAAAATAAATGGAAAATTGTAGTAATTTGTGTTGATCCTTTTGAGTACTGTTGTCCAAATAAAAGATTTAAATTATACAAGAGTTTCTTTTTTCTTTTTCTTTTTTTTGTATGTATTTCCGTCATTGTATCTTGATTGCCTTTTAGTTTCAATCATAAGGTAGCTATTGGTTCCTAACATGTGTTACTATTTGGCAGGTTTTCAAAAGTGGCCCACTGTTCATATCATCTAAAGGTTGTTGTCCGTATATTTTTTCCTTATTCTTTTTTATTTTCCATATTCTCTTGAGAGTAGAAATGAGGTTTCACCGATTTTGTGGCTCTTCCTTTCTCGGTCCAAATAAGTAAACGATATTGGAATTTATCTATGTTTTCCCATTCTTGCTTTTGTAGGAATAGGCTGGAAATCTTGGAAAAAGCGGTGGTTTATACTCACACGCACATCATTGGTTTTTTTCAAAAATGACCCTGTAAGTAATAAGTATCACTCAAATCTACCCCATTCTTTTCGTCATCTTTACTTGGATATTGTTCTATCTTTTTGTTCAATCCTTCTTTTGATGTTCTATATGATTCCCCTCTCAATTAAATTGAGATAGGTATAGATCATGACTTTTCAGATATGAAGTTTTATCAATATATGATCTCCATTTTACTGATATAGTTTGTACTGATTTCCTTTTTAAAAAATGGCATTTTATTTGCTTCACAAGATATAGTTTGTACTGCTTTCCTTTTTATCAAGATATGAATATAGACCTTTAGATGACTGGATATTGGATAATGCGATTTATATATTCACTTATTTGCTACTTATTTTCTTTTACTCAAATATATGTGAGTTACTTTTGTTGCCATTATCTATGATCGTCTTACATTGATTGGTCATGTAGAGTGCCCTTCCACAGAGAGGTGGTGAAGTAAACCTGACATTGGGGGGTATTGACTTAAACAATTCAGGGAGGTAAGAATCATAAATTGACTTTTTTCTTTTAAGTTGTAAATTTTGATGATCTGTTTTAAAATTGCATTTTATTTTCCAGTGTTGTTGTTAGAGAAGACAAAAAGCTGCTTACGGTATTATTTCCGGATGGACGTGATGGGCGAGCATTCACCCTTAAGGTGATTTGTTAACTACATTTTTCAAAAAATTGAACTGAAAATTAATTATCACTACTTTTTTTGGATAAGAAAGGAAACTTCATTAAGGAAGAAGAGAAGATTACAATGAAAGAGGATAAGATATCCTCCTAAGAAAACAATAAAAGCAACAGTTAGAAGCTAAGAGATTGGGTCATATATCAAGGCAGGCCAATCTCTCTGCATGTCCAAAGAAGAAATACCAGGAACTCTGGGCAGTCAGGGCAGAACACCACAAACAAGACGAAAAAATAACCCTATCCCTAATATTGTCTAAAGATGAAGAAGTTCCCTTGAAGATTCAGGTATTCCTTTCCAGCCAAAAGCACCAAAGCACAACAAACACACTGCACTGCCATAGAATCTTAGCATCTTTGTGGAAAGCCAAAACCTCTAAAATTACTAAGAAGAAACTGATGCAGATCCTTAGGGCAGACCCGATTCTCTCCAAAGATGCCAAAAAGCTTATTCCAAAGAAAAATCGCAGCTGAAAATGCAAAAGGAGATGAGTCCCATTTTCCGAACTAGAACAGCACATCACACACATATTAGGAGACAAAGCAATGAGAGGCCTGTGCTTTTGTAACATGTCTTAGTGTTAATCCTGTTAAGAAGGGTGGTCTAGATAAAAGATTCGACCTTAAGTGGAGCTTTGGATTTCCATAATGTCCAAATGGAATCTTTCTCTATTAGGAAATTTAATCAGGAGCTGAAAATAAGATTTACAAGAAAAGAATACCCGAAGAATCAAGAGACCAAACTCTTTTATTATTTCCAAAAGAAAATTGGGTTGATTTCAGTAAAATCAGAAGAGGCTCTAATTCAGTAACTTCTCTATCAAGCAAAGTCCTAAAAAAATGAAAATTCCAAGAGAAGTTGGAAATAAGAAAGACGAGTAAATGCCATATTTATTTGACAGGCTGTATATATTCTCTTATTCTTTTATTGTTTTTTCAAAAATCAGGCTGAGACATCAGAAGACTTGTTCGAATGGAAGACAGCTCTTGAACAAGCCCTTGCACAAGCACCAAGTGCTGCCCTTGTTATGGGACACAATGGGATTTTTTCGGAATGACACAAGTGATTCTATTGAAGGGTCTTTCCATCAATGTATGTACTCATTATTCATTACATCTTACCCATTTGTTTTAAGTTTATCAACTTATTTTAGTTTATATGCCAATACTTATGTTGGTTTTGTTATTTTGGGTGTCTGTTTCTGCCAGCTTTAGAAACTTTGAAAAAGAAAGTTAAAATTAACATTTATTTGTTGGTTTGTCCAGTTTTTGACGTCTTTTTTTATAGTAAAGAATTTCTCATCCTCATTTCCAGTATATTTGTATTGTATTTCCAGGGAGGGACAAGCGTCCAGTTAAGTCTTTGGTTGTTGGAAGACCAATTCTGCTAGCACTGGAAGATATTGATGGAGGTCCATCTTTCCTTGAAAAAGCTCTTCGGTTTCTAGAGAAGTATGGTAAGTAATGATCTTCAAAAAAGTATGTATGCAGCTGTATTTGATTTCACTTTTTCGTGTTTCAGACTTTAGGAGTTAGGTGTTAAGTTTTATTTCCTCTGTGAGCAGTTTGTTCAAAACTAATATTAGGCCTATCTGGATAAGTAAATGCATGAAATATGTTCTCCCTATTCTTCAGTAAAGGGTTGTTACCGATTTAACTATATTTCATTTGCAGGGACTAAAGTTGAAGGAATTCTACGGCAGTCTGCAGATGTCGAGGAAGTAGATCGGAGAGTTCAAGAATACGAGCAAGGTACTAACAATTATCTTAAATGCTCTAGCACTCTAAGTGCATTTGAAGAGAGTAGGTTATAGGTACAGATAACATTGATAAAGTTCATCGGCCTTTGCATCAACAAGCAAAGACCAAAAATATGGCACAAAGGAAATCTAAACTTCTTGAATCTAGGTTACCCAAAATGGCAAAGATGCGTCGAGAGAGTGGTAACAGAAATTTCTAATCAATCATAGCTTTGCTCTTTTTCAAGGATTTTTTTTTTATTGTTCTGAAGTATGTATTTTATTTTATTTTTTTGCTTTCCGATTTCCATATTACAAAGTCTGGAGCCACTTTTTGAATCAGTCACCCTCTATAGATGAAAGGCCATTAAAGATAATATCCAGGCTTAAATCTCAATGCATGAAACTTATAAATGCCTTATTTTCCACTGATATTTTCAGGCAAGACTGAATTTGCTTCTGACGAGGATGCCCATGTTGTTGGTGACTGTGTTAAGGTATTTATATTAGTTTTGATAATTTTTGATTAATTAATGTAGATGAATATGTGAAAAATGAAACAAACTATATGTTGTCAATGCTGTAACATGGAGAAGAAAATCTGCAATCTAATATTTGACATGCCTAGAAACTCTAGGAAAGGTGAGTAGGTGATAGTATCTAAGCTACGAATCACTCAACCGTGGAAAGCAGAAAATTGTTGTGCCCAATTTTGTGAATTATATTTCAAGTTTTCCAGCATATTTTTCCCTGTTAATTTTACCTGATAGAAAGAATGATTAGAAAGAAATATGATAAGATATCCTCTTTAAACATAGCAGCAAAAGAGCACAAGTAAAACCATAAAATAAAAAAATGACAATGAAATTCATACAAAAGAGCTCAATTCCTCTGCATGTTTACCAAGTAAAAACTCTGAAAGGAACTGTTTGCTGAACAGGGAAGAGAAGGCATTGAAACAAGAGTTAAATTTTGATAAGGTTTCTAGGACCCAACCATCATGCTGTTGCTACCACTCTCGAAAGTTGAAACAACCAACTCTACTTGCACCATGGATATCATAATAGTTCTTTTTTAAAGTACATGCTGACAAGAACTGTGGGAGAAGTGGAGAACCCACTGATGATCCTGTTGTGTACTTTTGAAAGAAACCTTGCAGCAGCTATTAGTAAACCAACTAGTTTGGTTGTATTACTAGAGCTGAGGTAGTGAAGCCTAATTGTTCATTACACAGTTCATTCTCCAACGGCAGTAAACCCTCTTTTTTTCTATTACTAATTACTTACTAGATACAAGTCTTCAGGGGTATTGAGTCAAAACTAAAATCTGGTTCACTTCATGAAATTTGTTAATATGTGAGCACTAGCTTTGTCCATAATTTCAGTTCATAAAAATTAAGAACTCGAGGCCACAAAACAATCTCGATCAGCTTCAAAGGTTAATAAGTCTCTGATTTGGAAGCAGCTATTATTTTGGTACAATTAGTATAGTATGGATCCTGGATTTTTAAAAATGTTCTGTTGGATTATGCATTTTGGTTAATGGCAATCCATTGGGTATATTTACAGCATGTTCTAAGGGAGCTGCCCTCATCTCCAGTTCCAGCTTCATGCTGCACTGCCCTTTTGGAGGCTTATAGTAAGTTTAGCACTGTTTATTTTCTTTTATGACCATATGCTTTTGAGAATGGATTGTATACGTTTGTTATTATTGTGAAATCATGCTGATTGTGTGTTTGTTTTCTCTCTTTTTATTTGTTTTTATTTCTTATGATTTTACTGTAAGCTAGCAAAGAAACTTGTATTAATACAATCTAGGTTGGGTTATAAAATGAAGATTATGAAATGGAAGGGGAAATATGTTTAATGTTTATTAGGGATAAATAACTTTAACCACTATCCTGGATAGTAGTATGAATATTTTATGCTTTTTCTGCATAATTTTGGCTATAGGATAAGTTTACATTTGAAAACTATGAATTTGAATGTCATCTAGTGCAGTTATCTTTTGCCAAATGGAATTTGTTTGAACTGTGAAATTGAAAACTATAATTAAACTTATTAAAAAAAATTAATGTTGAAGGTTTGGTGTTATATATTGAAATGTATAAAGGAGTTAGGCTATCTAGTGCCATTCCTTTAATTCATCATGCCATGCGTGAGACAGACACATTTATTCTAGTCAATGCACAAGTATGATGAGCAAAAGGCCAAATGACTACTTGGTCTATCAGTAATTATCCTTGAAGTCCTATTTGAATCTCACCTATTTTTGCCCCGCACCCCAATTTTATTGCTTCTTGTATGTGATATGCAATACTGCTAATGTTGACATGTCTAGTATTTTTGTTATTTTTCCTCCATGAACTTTTCAGTTTTCAAGTTTTGTTGCATAGTTCTGGTTCTTTCGATGTGAATCTATTCTACAGAAGTTCATGCTATTCTTACTGTTTATTTTACAAGAAATTGATCGCAAGGAAGCTAGGCTTAATGCAATGCGCTGTGCTATAGTGGAGACCTTTCCAGAGCCAAATCGACGTTTGTTACATAGGTTCTCTCTCTCTCTCTCTCCCCTTCCATTCTGCCACCCCCACCGGGTAGATGATTTATTTCTACCCTTTTCTCCATTTGCATAAATGTCACCCTAATGTGATTTTGCAGTGTGATAGTTTTAATTCATGATGTTTTTTTTTAACGATGGTTGAATGGTTAAATGAACTGGACTTAAAGATAATGAACACTGCCATTTTTCTGGATACCAGCTGTTTTCTTTGTTTGGTTGTGATTTTTTTTTGGAGATAAGAATCTAGTAGTCTTGTGATTCCGGGCCTCCTTTTATTCAGCTGATAAGATAATATTTGAAAGGCTGTCTGCCTTGGTTCACACCTTAAAAGATAGCAAGTCTATTTGAAATTTATCTATGGGAAGTTTTGAAAACTTCTGGACCACTGCCTTTACCCTGAGCTATATATCTCAAGCTCTCCTTAGTCTCTGTTTGTGATGATAAGATCTAAAATGGGTGATGAGGAACCATTTTTTTAATGAAAAAAAGAAAAAAAGAATCAATGCTGTAGTTGTTCAAACTATTAGGTAATGGCCTGCTGCGGTTATTATTTCGGTAAAATGTTGTAAGTAATACCTTCAGCTTTTGATCTGCTTTAACATGAGAATCTGCAGTTTTAGAATCTAAAATGACAAATATACAGTAATGCCACAAACAAATACCTTAATTCTTTCTCTATAATTTTTGAGTTGAAAAAATATTCAAAGAATTATGGAACATTATTTATCCAAATTATACTCTTTTGGATCTTCAAGTGAAAGGATCAATAGTCTATACAGTATTAGTCCATGGCTAGAATGGATTTCTTATATTTTTTACTGCCTACATCACCATTCAACCGTTGCTTTTCATTTGTCCCTTCTTTCCTAAGTGGTAGTGTTACTGTTTACATACTGTAAACTTGGATATGCAGATTTAGTACCCTTTTACTATAAAAAAATGAAGCAAAGATCTTGTTATTTATTTTTATGCGTTCTTAACTTATTAATAATAAAAGAAAAAATATGGTGTTTGGAGAATATTGTACTGTTTTTCTATGACAAAACATCTTGGAAATATTATTTTATTTTTGTTACCTCTACCTATGCAGAATTCTGAAGATGATGCATACAGTTGCTTCTCATTCTCATGAGAATCGGATGACTCCATCTGCTGTTGCTGCTTGCATGGCACCCTTGCTCTTGCGGCCTTTGCTAGCTGGTGAATGTGAACTGGAGGATGAATTTGATGTTAGTGGTGATAGTTCAGCTCAGCTTCTTGCTGCTGCTAATGCTGCTAATAATGCTCAAGCAATTATTACTACTTTGTTGGAGGAGTATGAGAATATATTTGATGTAAGGGACTCTGAATTAAGCTTTATTCTTTTTGTTAGTTGCTTTATGGTTTGTGTCTGTATACGTGGATGTAATGTGACTTCGAGTTTGTTGCTGCATTTATGTTCGGTTCAGTCTGAGGTACCCTTATTTCTCTTAGGCTCACCTCTTCTTATGCAAACTTACCATAAAGTTTTTGCTTGGGTCTGGTTTAAGTTAACTGTTTCTATAAATTTCAGATGTATAGTGTACCAAGCTAAAAGGGTTCGCCTGTTTGACCATTTGTACTGTATGTTCTTTTGCAATTAGATTCAATTGTTTGTGTGCTCTGCTCATGATTTTCCCATGGTCAGTTGGTAGAGTGTTTTGGAAAATTTTGGCACTTCTAATAACTTCTATTTTTCATTGCTTTATTCAATGAGCCTAATTTTTCTATATGTTGTTTCAGGAAGAAAATATACAGCGATGTTCCATTTCAGCAGATTCTCGGGTCGAAAACAGCGGAACTGAAGATTCGACCGATGATGATAATATAGATATGAAAGAAAATGGTTATCATGATGCAGAGAATGAAGTTGATCAAGAGACAGATGATGATGCTGATCGTGTACACAGTGGAAAATTGAGTGAAAGTAGTGGTTATGCTGGAAGTGATCTTTACGATTATAAGGTTATCTCATTAAACCTATTATTTCTTCCCTTCTTCAGATCCTTTCATTCATGTGTGTTGCATTTTTATTTATCAAACCAATAATATTCAATAAGTATTTATTTTCTACTCTCCTTTATTATGCAAAACACCCTATTATTATGAAATTTTACAGAGAACTCCCATGTGTTGATAAAATGCTACAACACCATAATGTTGTCAGGCTTAGCAGATTCATTAAGCAGTTAGTTCATGGATATTTTGTAGTCAAATGTCATTCATCCCCTTGTTTAGTTTTCTATGCTGAGAAGAGGGGAAGAGCACCTTATTACTGCACCTGAATTGAAGTTTCAATCGCACCACATAAGTTTAAAGTTCATCTGCCACAAATGATTGTATTCTCTTTTCTCAATATGATGCTAGAGTAGACAGAGGTAGGAATGGCATTTGACCACAAAACACCAATACGCCTACGGCTGGGTTAACAAATCTGTTAGGCCTGACATCATTGGATTTAGTTATTGCGATTTTACTATTACAAGAGAGTTTCCTGTATGTCTTCATGAGAGAGGAGAGCCGTGTAGTAAACCCAAAATATGGAGGGTTGAGTAATTTACTTGTTTTTATTATACATTCAAATCAAATGTGTTTCTTCGTATATACTTCTGATCATGCTAGAAGAGATATATCTGTGAATCTCTTGCTGAAATTAGCAAAATTCTTTATTGTGCTTTTTCCTCTCTCAAACCCATTTTGTGCCCCTGTAGGCATTTGGATGCGATGATTCTGATGTTGGATCCTCTAATGGTAAAAATAAAAATTTGAATGCTGATCCTGATACCCAACTGTCTGAGGACCAAAACAAGCAAAGAAAGGGAAATGAGAATTCAGTGGATGAGAAGGATGCTCCAAATTTGTTGCCTTCTCCTGAATCTTATCGTTCTATGGGTGAGATTTTATCTTCTATGGACCCCGGCAACCATTTACCCATGTGTGGGATCGAATCAGGTTCTGGAAAGCAAACCGGTAAAGCTAGTAGCAGTAGTTTCAGTTCTAAACGGTCAACATTCTGGGGAAGGAGCAATGTGAGTTGTTACTTTTTGATCATTTACTTCCTAACAACTTTGTATGAGACCTAAACTCACAATGACAATTTTTTAATCATTTATAGGACAATGTATTATTTTTCTACTTGAAATATTATGGCATGAGATTTTTATGTGACAATATACTCAATTACAGTGAGGCAGCAATTAAAATATGCCAACTTAATATGTTTGCAGTGAATATGCTTAGCTTTCATGTTGGGAGGCAAAAGTGAGATGTCCTGCCCAGTTTTTGTAGTTTTGTGTCTTCAAATCTGACATCTGATAATTTGTTCTGATTTTGGCAGCCGAGGAAGACTCCATCAGTGGAATCAGTTGATTCTTCTGGAGAAGAGGAGTAAGATAGTTAGCTTTGGGCTTAATTTTTTTTTTCCCTTTGTAGAATATGGTGTTGTAATGTGATTCTAGATAGAGTTCAGAGTTGTCCTTGGTAGGTCCTGTAAGACAATCTAGGTTTTTTTTTTTAGTTTTAGCAATCATCTATTGCTAGCTCCTTGCATTATGTGATTTCCTTCATACGTGTCTCCCTTTTTCGTATTTCTTTTTTTTACCTTGAAATTGAATTGAATAAGCTGAAATTCTTTTGCTGTTTTAGGCTTGCTATTCAGAGGCTAGAGATTGCAAAAAATGATTTGCAAAACAGAATTGCAAAGGAGGTAGGTTCCTTTTGCTAACTCGTTTTATGACAAATTATGTAGTGTAGATGCTTTATCTTTGATGGAATTTGTCCTGTTTTCATTTTAGGCTAGAGGCAATGCAATTTTGCAAGCAAGCTTGGAGAGAAGGAAGCAAGCTTTGCATGAGCGGCGCTTGGCCCTTGAACAAGATGTAATCTTCATTGATATATTTATCTCCTCCCAATATGAATTTTATGACAACTTTGCTTTGCTAGTTTATCCTGCACTTTTCTGTTTGTTTTCAACATGGCATGTCTAAACATTACATTCCTAACTTAACTTTTTACTGCTTTTAATGGAACCCTTTGACTACAAATTGGGTGAAATATTCTAGCAAAATGGCTTCTATATGAATTTTGCTTGTGAATTACAATCTATCCAAGCCTTAATTTGGGGTGCAGTGTAAATAATGGAACTACTTTGCACTGATTTGCGATAAGGACACAATACATGCCATGTTGTAGGCTTAATAATGATTATAATTTCAACTGTTATTTGTTGGAAGGGTTTTCCACATTAAAAAGATTAGTTTTCTTCTGTATTCTGTCTAGCATGTTAAAGCCCTTTTGAAACTATAATTCTGTTGACAGAAGCTCAAGTATTTATAATTGCAGTTGGTTGTTTTTCCACCTTTATGCTGTCATATTTTCTAAAACATTTTATTTTTCAAATTTACCTCATGATTCTTGCTTAATTTTCTTTATTAAAAACAAGGTCTAACTGATTTTTTAATCTTAAGGTTTCAAGATTGCAAGAACAGTTGCAAGCTGAGAGGGATCTTAGAGCTGCATTGGAAGTTGGTTTGAGCATGTCTTCCGGACAGTTTTCCAGTTCACGTGGCATGGATTCCAAGGTTCTTTAATATTCTGCTTAAGTTTGCTATTCTTTTTCCCTTTTAATTTCTTTCCCAGTACAAATTATCTTATAAAATCTGCTATGTAAAGACAAAGGCGGAGCTGGAGGAGATTGCACTTGCTGAAGCTGATGTGGCCAGGTTGAAGCAGAAAGTTGCAGAACTCCACCATCAACTCAATCAGCAACGACAACATCACTATGGTTCACTTACTGACGTGGGTGATCGATACCAACATACCCCAAATCAGCCTCATCAGTGAGTATGCAGGCCTACATTAACTTTAAAGATTGCTTGGGTTATCATGGACAAAACCTAGGTGCAGTTCTAGTGTTCTACAAGTGCTTGTGGTGATGTTTTTCAATGAGAAAAAGAAAGAGAAGAAATTAAGTCTTCAGAGTGGATACTGTTTGTTAGAGTTTGGAGGAACTTTAAGTTGGTTCCAGTTCTGCATGAACTTGACCATCCAATTTAAATATCAAAGAATTTGTGGTTTAATAGTTAGTACCAACCTCAAAGCGCTACTACCTACTGGCATTGATGCTGGGAATATTGCAGATTTGCAGTTGTCATCTGAGAAATGTTCCAAAAAAGGGGTAAAATGTACTCTTTTCATTTTTCCCCTTGATTCCTTATAAAGGAATTCTTTGTATCCTCTTCCCATGTGCTTGGGCTATCCCCATGTCATTCATTTTAAATGAAAATTGCCATTTCTGGACCTGACCACTTGTCTCTTGCTGTATTTCTTTTATTTTTATAGGGACCTTGACTTTTAATTGAAAACCTTGTGAACTTATTGAATCCTTCAGTTGCTATATAAGTTTATTGGACTTGTGCAGGAGATTTCTTCAGCAAGATTTTGATTCGACCCTTGCCTTTTGTAATCATGAAAGGAAACAAAGGACTGAGGTATGTCTTATAGTCTGTTACTCAATAAATAAGAAAGAAGAGATGTGTGCATGACAATTTGATTGGTTTGTCTCCTACTTTTTGTTTTTCAATTTTGTTTCTTCAACTTCATTCTTATTGTCTAACCTTTTCAACTCCTTCCTGTTAGTATTTAAATGATTACGAGACGTTTTTTTCTGGAGAATTTATTCTCTTGCTTAGTTACTTAGCCCAGCAAAATGGGCATGAATGATTCTGACCCTAGCTACATAAATCAGGAATATATAATTCCTATATAGCCTGCTACTTGGGACACACGATTATCATTGTGTTCATTGATTAAATGTTGCAGCTAATCTTTAATCTGATAGTATGAGGGCCACCATATGCTCATTGACTGCTAGTGTTTTAGTTGAAAGCCATTGTGTCTCTGGCAGCAGCACTCTCCTTTCCAAGTTAACCACTTGTGTGTTTTATTGTTTGTTCATTTTTATGGTAAAATCATTTGGTTGCATCTAGATGATGTAACAAGCTACGTTTTCATTTCAACAGGAGAGTTTGTTGAGCTCAGAATGGAGAAATATCAAAGGACAAGTATTGGCATCTGGTAATGGTAATAGGCAGCCTTCTCGGAAGCAATTTATGGACTCAAGCCCTAGTGATTCAAAAAGTACCGAGGCGTCGACAAGCATGTCTGTAGATGAGCTCGGTGCTGTTGATTCTGCCTCATTGCCCTCCACCTCAAGGGCACCAGAGGTATGATTCAAGTTCAAGAAATGTGCCTTGGAATGTGAATAACTTTGAGTTCGGAATTCTATGTTGCCCCATGAAAAAATTGTTCCATTAGTACATTCTGCATCATCTTTTCTGCTTCCAAATGATTAGGAACTGACCTAGTAGCATTGGTTTCAGGTGGCAGAATATGGAAGACATCCATCTGTAGCATCTTCAACATTAGTAGAGTTAACTACTCGTCTTGATTTTTTCAAGGAAAGGCGTTCCCAGTTGATGGAACAGCTCCATAACCTTGATTTGAATTATGGTTCTACAACTTCCCAAGATTTCGTCTATAAACCATCGTCGCCATCATGGAGTTGACTTGTTGGCCAAATTGATGCTTCATAGAATCCATGGGGAAGAATTTTGGCAGACATGTGTTGTATATCCTTTGACTCATTGCATATATTTGTGTCCTTTGTGGTCCATGTACTGTTTTTATATTAAATTTGTTCTTTTTCTCTTTGGTAGTGAGAGTTCATTGGAGTGGAATTGAGAAGCTCTTTCGTATTGTTCACCAGTTTTTCTCTTTTTAATCTTTCTGAATTGAATTCCTTTGTTTCTTTAGGGGAGGGAGGAGTTGGAGTTTGGTGTAATTATATGTAATGTCAATAGCTGGGGAATTTTGTTGTTGGACAAAACAACTATAATGAGGAAATTTTACTTCCGTTTTTGGCAAATTCTTTGTACATAGGGACACGCAATTGCCAGCATGTATCACCTATGTGAAAAATGAATGTTATATGTTGTTACTGTTTATCTAGGAGCTTGTTTGTGAATCTGGGAAATTATATTGAGTTCCTACCAAAAGAACACAATCTTCATTTTGTCCCCCCTCCTCATGTTTTCTTTATGTATGTTCACTCTATATGCCTTGTGAATTAACAATTTTGATGATATGTACAAATCGATCCCTTGGTTGAAATTAATTCCGATGGCCCCTACGAACAAATCATCGCAAGAACATGAAAAGTTAGTGTTTTCATTATAATTATAAACTGCCAATAAACGAATGTAGGACCTCGTGCTTTGGGTTTTTCGTACATGCAATTTAGCATTTAACTTAAACTATTTAAAATTATAACATTCAAATATTATACACAAAAAATCAATGATTAACTATTTTATTATTTTAAAAAAATTAACAATTGACGTGTGTCACTCTTCATTTCGTGTATAATTAATATAGTCTCGTTTTCTGCATACCTTTATTTCAATTGTCACTCTGCCTCACATTTGAAGGGATGTGATTTTAAAGGACGTGTAAGAAACATTTTCGTGATTAAAAAATGTATACAAGAATTTCATAATGTTACGTACTGGTCTAGTAGGAAAACAAAAGATCTCTTTGTCAAATAAGCTTATGAAAATAAGCTCCTTTTAACTTATTTCAAAACAACTAATTGAATAAGTGCTTAATTTAGTTGTTTATCCAAAAACATCGTAAGTCTAATTACTGACTAATTGAAATGGGGTATGCTTCTTGAATGATAATTAGTTGATTTGGTTTGATGAAGGTGAAACAAAACGATTCCATTTACTTAAAGCAACAACATGAAATCCCACACCAATGGATAATCAAATTCAAAATATAGCAGCAAATGTAAATAAGCAACTATGGCAGTCTGAGTAAAGAAAATAAAATGGACATCAGTATCAAATAATCATATAGATGACGAGGTCCCAAAAGAAACAAAAGATTACACGGGAATTGAAGGCAAGAAATTTGTACTTAAATAAAGGGGAAAAAGGTAGTTTCACATTGCTGCACTAACATCACAAAAATTCATTATACTCCAATGTGTGTGAACGAATACCACCACGATACTCCGCAGTGATGCTTCCCAAAGGTGTCTGATTGGAATGGTAATGTAAATGGAGTTGCAGAACTGACAACTCCCAAGATCAATTGGTTTTCCACTAAGCACAAGGATAAAAATAAGTAGTAAAATGGCTATCATTTTCATTTTCATTTTCCTTTGCACTAAATGACAATCATGATAAAATGAGAATCATTTTCGACCATCAGAATGCAAACCCGTATCAGAGTTAGGTCTCCAAACGATAGTATTTTCTTTACATAAGACTTACAAATGCGCTTGCTAGCAGCTACATAATGCTTCCATAGATTCCTGTGTTACACGGGCACTCGCTTGCCTCTATAGCGGTCAAACAACTGCAAGTTGACAGAAAATTAGCAAGCTCGGTTTGAAATTTGTAGCATATTTGGTAAACGAATATAAAAGGCTTCAGCTTCTAGCAAAGTGTGGAAAGTCTTCCACATCATCATATCGTTCAACAATCTCCAGACAGATAGATAGAGAACCAACTTTTAACATCAGATTTTTTTCTTCCGCTGTCATACCATGACAAAAGTTGTCTAATAATACATGTAAAAGCAGGACCTCCTCCCTAAATATCAGGGAACTGTCGCCTCATTTATAGCTCAACATAGACTTATTGAACAAGGGAAAATTTCTGACCCTAAAAGCTCTTTTTTCAGCTTCAGTATTATCATTATGAGACTTTAATTTGACGTTCTCTGTGTAATTGTGGGTTTTACTCCCTGTCCTTTGTCATTCTCTTTCACATTTATTAATGAAACTCGAGATGCTCCAATCAATCAAGAACCTAAAGATTTCTTGATGACTTTAATGAACAACATTTATTGATATGGTGTCACCCAGAATGGTAAATGTATAACATGTTTCTGTGAAGACTTAGAATGCAGGTAAAGACATTCATCACAGATACATACCGATCGAACAAATGGCTGCTGAAAAACCCAACCTAGAACAGGAACCTTCTGTAAGAAAACAGCCAGTGTAGGCCAGAAACCACTGCACGGTATAATCCATTATTAGTTTTAAGCATATAAACATATGTAAAAACAACAAAGTTTCTTTCAAATTCCACTCAACCTGAATAGTACAACGAACCCATAAGCCTCAATGATCATGCCCAAAATAGGCCATCCCACGATGAGAATCAAGAATCCAATACCAAATGAGATTGTTCCCTTAAAGAAAAGTAAAAGTGAGAGGAGAAAATTTACCATGAAGAGCACGACACACTAAGTGAAAGAGAGCAAGGGACAGTAAACATGTAACCAATTTACTTTGAAATTACTTCGTTTCATAAAGAATTGCATAGTGGATTTCAGCCCAATGGTTAAGGATACTCCCGAAACAAACAGGATCTGATTTGAGCAGCATACAAATAACAAGGTGTCAGAAAAAGATGCTATTAAGCAGAACCAAATAAGAAGCGACTACTTGTGCAAGAAATTTTAATAGCATGAACTTACATTTCCCATGGCTAGCAATCCCTTGTCGAATAAGAAGATAACCCCAAGGAAAGAGAAAAATATACCAAAACCAGTTAATCCTAATCCGATCCCTGTATCATGTGCCAATAGCATACATTAAGTATAATAAGATGATAAAACTGTAAATAAGTTGAGAAATAGGACAGAAGTAGATACCAACTATGTAACGTAGAAAAATAACTAATACACAGTTTAGTCAAAATGATCCTTCTGCCAACCAGAATGACAGAACAACACAAATGCACTAAAATATGTCTTAAATTTGTGTCATGGAATTATTAGGCCAATCTAACAGTTTAAGCATCTTAAGAAAGTCTTCTTCCTCCAAGAACCTGAAGAAAATGTGTAGGGTCACCATTGCGTACAATGCGTTAAGCAATTCCATTATAGGTAGATTTCAATTAATTCCATTAGGTGATGTTATTACTTTTAAATAACTAATTTCAATAAAGTACATGGTAAAACCACTATCATAATTGTGATTGTTACTTTTGACAACAGAATTGGATACTCACTATTAAGTTATAAAAATGGCTAACATGTCTACTATGCCTAGCTTCTTGCTTAAAGACTTTGGTAAGAAATTATGTTCTGATAGGGACCGGGTATTATGGGGTGCCTAAGTCCCAGTCCCTATCATGTTCTTATTTCCTTAGTTCCCTTGCATCAATTTAAACTGAAGCACACAGCGTGCCCTGACCAATACATACAAAGCACACATGGTCACATACTTGAAGGAGCCTTGTTGAAACACGGCATCACAGAACAAAAATAGATGGCAGCATTAAGTACAAACATTTTATAAACTGAACCATCAATTTCTTTGAATGATGAAAACATTTATCTAACAAACTCTATAACCAATCTTCCACATCCTTTCTAGTTTAATTCCTCTAGTTGACTATCAAGAAAACCCACGAAATGTGTAAGGTAAGAAAAAGAAGGCATAAGGGGAAAAAAATTTGCACCGTCTAAAATAAATTAAAACCAGATACCTCTTCAATCTAATAACCGAATATGAATATATGATAAGTTGTTTATGGAACTATAGCTGACTTTGCAATAATATATTCTCATACATAAGCATTAAAGACAATATTCACAACAGATCACTTTTCTATCAAAAAAATAAAAACAGTAGATCACTTCACATAATTATCATTATGATTGATGCAAGAAAAAAAAAAACACCATATTCCACTTACTTTTTCGATCATTCATCTCAAAGGAAACCATTTAACCAACAATTCAGATGTTCGAGCACCTCGGCTTTCTCTGAAACACATAATAAAACAACCAAATCAAGTTAATAAATCAATGTGAATCATATTCTCCATGGACAATCTAATTCAAAGATCATAAAAAACAAAACATCATCTGGGAAAATCTAAAACCAAGAAAAGATCCTGGGAGAACCAACTATTGAGAATTCAGTACAGAAAATATATTCAGCTCCAACTAAACAAAGCAAGAGAATTCTAAACTTCAATTCACCCACCCATAAAATATCAGATGATTTTCAAATCCTAAATAGATCTCAAATATAAACATGCATGTTTTTGAAGAAAAAGTAGCAATTGAAGTACCAGATTTAGAAAAACCTAAAAAAATGTTGAAATATCCACACACACAAAAAAAAACTGTGAACCCTAAAATCACTCGATCAAACTCGTTCACTGAAGCCACTCATTTTCACTCCCCACGCAAAATCAAACTCAACAACACTGAAAATATGAAATCAGTTGATCACTCTGCTACTGCCGTTAAGAAGAAGAAAAAGAAGATCTACTAGATGTGGATTGTGATGAAGAGGCCACCGTGGTGAGGTTGTCGACGATGATAGACAGAGAGAGAGCGGCGGCAGTGACGCACAGTTGGCGACGCAGGCAGAGATAACGCAGAGACGGAGAGAGGGCGGTGACGGCAGCGGCTACAGGTCTTCGTATTCGTGATCTTGGAGACAAGACGATGCGCGCGGTGAGTTGTTGACCGGAGAAGAAGAGACGCACGGTGGTCTGGGGCGGAGAAGTGGAGACGCGGCTGACGCGACAGTGAAACTGGACCTAAAGGTTTTTATTTTTATTTTGAAGCCTTCAAATCAGCCAACAGATTACATGCAATACCAATAGTGCCCCTAAACCCAAACTTCATGTGGCTCAGCACCTCTAATAACCCCTCCAAATCCCAATTGGTAAATCATGGATAAAAAAATAGAGGAGAGTTAAATCAAAACCAAAACCCAATTCAGAATTCCATGTATGGTTACTTCATCTTAACTCAATTGAAGATAAATCATGTGTACCGGCCGAGAAGGTAGGGCCGAGGACTCGCTTATATCTTGGATTGACCAAGCTTACCACGGCTATGGGCCTTAGCTCAAACTCCTCCAAAGCCGAGGACATGTCAGCACACCGGGCCAGCCGAGGATAAGCACTCGGACTCGCCCCGCCAGAGAAGTACATCCCGGTCCCTCGCGGATCAGTCATCAATGACTGATCCGAATATCACTCCGCATAATCGGGACTCGATCCTAATATCTCTCCGTATATCTCGGAACCTCGATCCTAATATCTCTCCGTATATCTCGGAGCTTGATCCTGAAAGATCTCTATAAATAGGGGGCTTACCCCTCATTCGAAACTACGTTTGCTTTGATTCCCATTTGGATACGTAGGAGCGAATCTCACTTCATCAAGCACATTCCAAAACACCCCACTAAACCTAGTTCGGTACGAGTATCTCTCATCCGAGGTATTTGGACGGAACATTTGGCGCCGTCTGTGGGAATCGAAGCAAAACTTGCCCATACCACAAATCATGGTGAGAACAAGGAGCGGAAACTGCAGGAGAGAGGAGCCAGAAAATACTAACAACGGAGATGATGGGGAACGATCCACGAACCCGGCTATGACAACCGATAACCCCCTTATCCAGGAACTCCTTGCACGCATTGCCACGCCGAGAAGGGAGAATGAGGAGATTAGGCGACGAACAGCCGTCGCGATCCGAGCGAGAAAGCGAGAAAGGTCCGTCTCGTCTCCTCCTGAAAGAGAGCGCCGGACACTTGAGAATGAGGGGTCCAGAAACTCGCACAGAGAAGGAGGCCCACAACTTCGGGCTTCTCTTCATATGGACCGGGTAGACGAGGAGGAATTTCCTAGGCAGGCCCCCGAACTGTCACTGCGGGCAAATAGACTTAATGAAAGGGCCAGCGTGTGGAAGCCAAGACATCCCTTCACAAACGCTATCATGGAGGTTCCCCTACCAGCCAACTACAAGCCAATTAGCATTGACAAATACGATGGCACCTCAGACCCCGAGCGCCACTTGGACGCTTTCACCACTCAGATGTACCTCTTTACCGATGACGACGCTGTCATGTGTAAAGTCTTTCCGACCACTCTGAAAGATGCTGCGTTGACCTGGTACACCCAGCTACCGCCAGCGTCAGTAGACTCCTTTGATACATTCATGGCTAAGTTCAATGCTCAGTTTGCCACGAGCCGGGCTCATCAAAAAACCTCGGCCTCATTGGTAAACTTCAGGCAAGAAAAGAATGAATCCCTGCGTGATTTCATGGCCAGATTCAGCAAGGAGACAGTCCTCATCCGGAATCTCAGTGCCGATGTTGCACTACACACCATCTTGACCGGGTTAAGGCCTGGTCCTTTCGCCAGACACTTGGCTCGGAAGCCACCAACCAGTATGGACGAGTTGAGGAGAAAAGCTGCGGGGTTCATCAATATGGAGGAGGTTGAGGAGTCTAAGAAAAGGGACAGAACTGATGATGCTGACAGACGAGAAGGGAAAGAGAAGAGGAGGGCCGGAGGTGATAGGCCTAAATTCAAAGGCCCGTCCGAGCATTCGCATAGGGGACCGAAGTATGAGCATTATACTCCCCTCAACACAAACCGAGCTCGGGTGTTTGAAGAAGCCTGTAACGCGAAACTTTTGCAGCTCCCCAACCGTGGCCACACCCCCTAGAATGCCGACCGACAGAAACATTGTCGGTATCATCGTAATTATGGCCATACCACCGAGGAGTGTTGGGTCCTGCAAGATAAGATTGAAGAGTTGGTGCAAGCTGGCCATCTCAACAATTTTGTTCGGAGAAACCACAACAATGGTGAGGGGCGAGGCAGAAGCAGAAGGAGAGGAGACGACCAAAGCCCGAGAAGGGGCGGCGGTCGACAAAATAATGAAAGAACAGAGACCAGAGAAGGCCGGAATGAAAGGCGAGAGGAGGATAATGTGGTCTGAGGTGTGATAAACACTATTTCAGGTGGATTTGCAGGGGGAGGCACAACAAGTTCAGCTCGGAGAAAGCACCTGAGGGCTATTCGGGCTGTCAACTCAGTAGCCGGCAAGCCTCCGAAGACCTCCCCACCGATTATTTTCTCCGACGAAGACTTCTTGGGGGTGGATCCTAATCAGGATGACCCTATGGTGATCACAGTGCAGTTGGCTAATTTCTCGGTTAAAAGAACTCTTGTTGACCAGGGGAGCTCGGCGGATATCTTATACTATTCAACATTCCAGAAGCTCGGGATCCTAGAGAAGTCTATTCAACCGCATTGACGATGCCTCGTCGGCTTCGCAGGGGAACAGGTAGATACACGAGGATACATTGACCTCTTGACTACTTTTGGGGATGGCAGAGCATCGAAGACTATCATGGTCAGGTACGTGTTGGTTAATGCAGTAACATCGTACAATATCCTGATTGGAAGGCCATCTTTGAATGAGTTAGGAGCTATGGTCTCTACTCCCCACCTCACAATGAAGTTCCCTTCTAACTTGGGAGACATAGTTGCTGTCCGGGCTGATCAGAAAATGGCCAGACAGTGTTATGCTAATAGTTTAAGTGTAAGCAAGCTCAAACCTACATCTGCAGAAACACTAGACAGGGGAAAAGACAAGTCTGTAAATTCTGTCAGAACTAGACCCGAGAATTGACATGCAAGAACAACGACCTCAACCCATTGAGGAGTTGGAGAAGTTCCAGCTTGGATCACAGCCTGATCAGTGCTCTAAGCTACAGTTGATGTATATAGTCAGGTGACGTACTCTTTTTCCTACCTCGGTATTTTGTCCCAAAAAGGGTTTTGACCGAGAAGGTTTTAACGAGGCACACCCTAGACTTTCTTTTTATTCAATAAAAGAATTTATTATGAACATTGTGTTCTCTTATTTTGCCGATGTATTTACTCTGCAAACATCTCATTTTAAAGGCCAAGTTTGAGCCTGAAGGCCGAGTTCGAGCCGTTAAATTCTAAAGTCCAAGTTTGAGCCTGAAGGCCGAGTTCGAGCCGTTAAATTCTAAAGGCCAAGTTTGAGCCTGAAGGCCGAGTACGAGCCATTAAATTTTCAAAGGCCAAGTTTGAGCCTAAAGGCTGAGTACGAGCCATTAAATTGTTAAGGCCAAGTTTGAGCCTGAAGGCCGAGTACGAGCCAGTTAATTTTCTAAGGCCATGTTTGAGCCTAAAGGCCGAGTACGAGCCATTAAATTGTTAAGGCCAAGTTTGAGCCTACAGGCCGAGTACGAGCCATTAAATTGTTAAGGCCAAGTTTGAGCCTGAAGGCCGAGTACGAGCCAGTTAAATTTCTAAGGCCAAGTTTGAGCCTAAAGGCCGAGTACGAGCCATTAAATTGTTAAGGCCAAGTTTGAGCCTACAGGCTGAGTACGAGCCATTGAATTATTATGGCCAAGTACGAGCCATTAAATTGTAAAGGCCAAGTTTGAGCCTGAAGGCCGAGTTCGAGCCGTTAAATTCTAAAGGCCAAGTTTGAGCCTGAAGGCCGAGTACGAGCCATTAAATTTTCAAAGGCCAAGTTTGAGCCTAAAGGCCGAGTACGAGCCATTAAATTGTTAAGGCCAAGTTTGAGCCTACAGGCCGAGTACGAGCCATTGAATTATTATGGCCGAGTACGAGCCATTAAATTGTAAAGGCCAAGTTTGAGCCTGAAGGCCGAGTACGAGCCAGTTAAATTTCTAAGGCCAAGTTTGAGCCTAAAGACCGAGTACGAGCCATTAAATTGTTAAGGCCAAGTTTGAGCCTACAGGCCGAGTACGAGCCATTGAATTATTATGGCCGAGTACGAGCCATTAAATTGTAAAGGCCAAGTTTGAGCCTGAAGGCCGAGTACGAGCCAGTTAAATTTCTAAGGCCAAGTTTGAGCCTAAAGGCCGAGTACGAGCCATTAAATTGTTAAGGCCAAGTTTGAGCCTACAGGCCGAGTACGAGCCATTGAATTATTATGGTCGAGTACGAGCCATTAAATTGTAAAGGCCAAGTTTGAGCCTGGTGGCCGAGTACGAGCCAATTAAATTTCTAAGGCCAAGTTTGAGCCGGGTGGCCGAGTTCGAGCCATTAAATTTTTAAAAAGGCCAAGTTTGAGCCTGAATGCCGAGTTCGAGCCGTTAAATTCTAAAGGCCAAGTTTGAGCCTGATGACCGAGTACGAGCCAATTAAAATTTTTAAGGCCAAGTTTGAGTCGGATGACCGAGTGCGAGCCAATTAAGGTTTAAAAGCCAAGTTCGAATAATTAAAATTTCAATACAAAGGCCGAGTACGAGCCGTTAAATCGTTACAAGCCGAGTTCAAATAATCAAAGTTCGAATTTAAAGGCCGAGTACGAGCCATCATTTTATTAAGGAAACCGAGTACAATGCGTAAAGCAGAAAAAAAAAGGCCAAGTTTGACTCTTGAAAAGTACATTAAGGGAACCGAGCACAGCGCTGAAATTGAAAATAAGGGCAGCTGGGCGGGCCAGTTGTCCCCCCAATTAGAGCAGGGGCAAGTCCAGTCGGCCCCCAGTCCCCCCAATCGAACGCCACGACTCTCTCTTAAGGGAGGATGTAGTCACTTCCCCCTGAGAAAGCTGGATGATGAGGTGCTCTACTGGATCCGGGAGTAGACGGCCTCTACCCCTTTCTCCACGCCCGAAGCCTGTTTTTCTCCCAGGTAACATCCTTTTTGTTAGATTAAAGTGTGGAAGGAATTCTGGATCTTATCTCCCAATTACATCCTTTTAGGCAGCTATTGAGCTCAAAAAAGGATGTTAACTGGGAGATAGGAACGTAAACCCCTGATGGCATTGTGGAAGTATTCGGGGCGAAGAATACTCGTGTCACACAAGAACGACCTTGGTAGATCAAGAGGATGAAGAATGAAGAAGGGAAGTAAATGAGCAGTCCTATTTATAAGGAGAAAAGGACGGTGAAAGGAGTAATGGCGCGCGGGGAATAGACGAGTGGAAATAGCGAATATTCATTGGAAAATGACACATTGAAAAGCATAAATCTTGGAACTCTACAAGAAGCAGTAAATACGTGAGTTTTCCAAAGCGTATAATGCGTGAACGCATGCGTAAGGCGTGAAACATGTGTTTCATCACCGTCCATTTTTAACATAGACGGTTGATTACCTCGGTCCTAACCGAGGATTTGCTTAAACGGGCCAAACGCAAATGTATCTCGGCCAAACAAGAGGCTACAAGACAACGAAAAGTCATCAAAACAGTAACAGTTTGCATTAAGTAAAGCCAAATTACAGGGGCACGAGCCCAGTACAAGGGATAAAGAAAAACAAAAAGCTAAGTTACTCGCCCCTATGACTCTCCTCGGCCTCAATGTGACCCTCGGGAGGCGAAAGTGTGTTCGCGGGGCGAGTATTCGATTCTGGGCTGTGACCTTCATCACGGCTGGGCCGTGATGGTCTCTGTCTTGCAGGTTTTCATGAGCTCGCGAGGCGAGACACCTCTCGCGTGGCGAGACTGAAGTGATGACTTTTGCTGCTTTGTTGACTTTCAGGCTCGCGGGGCGAGCATACACTCGCGGGGCGAGTGTCTCCGCACTTGCAATTTCCACTTGCTGATTTCCTTTCCTTGACTCTCGGAGCTTCACTTATTTAACCTGAAACAACAAAAGCACCCACGAGCGTAATTCTATTCAAAATAACCTAAAAACTACACAAAATACGCAAAATGAGTCAAAGTCCAACTTAGGAACAAAACAAGGCAAATTTGGGCGAAAACGAGAGTGAACTCGAATAAATAGGCACATGAACCCTAGTTCATCTAGTCATAAAACTAGATAAGCCAGAGGCTTATCAAAATACCCCAAGCTTAAACCTTGCTTGTCCCCAAGCAAGCTTAAAACTCAAAAACAACTCAAGACTTGGCAAGCCTAAAGGAATCAATAGATTTCGCACAAATTTAATGCAACTTTACAAAACAGTTTTACTCCAGTGATCTCCCCCCTACATTAATGTAATCCCCACATTCATTTACTTTAAACCATTGAGAACTCATCATTCATTCCATCATTATTCTAAGTTGAGGATCAGAGATACACACAAAGGAAGATCACCTATTTCAAACAATTGCCTTCCTCACAAGGGCATTTAAAATTTCACTCATTCGCTCAAGTTTGTCAAGGTTGTCAACTTTTCACTCAATTTCACATATCAAGAGCACTTCCCATGAATTTGATTTTCATCTCAAAAGTAGTTCCCACGAAAACATGTATGCAACATCAGAAGGTCTTTTAAAGGTTGTAATGGGGCCTGGCTCAGGGTAGGATAATGAAGGATATTTAGGCTTAAGTCCCTAGGAACTAAGAGAGCATGAGCATTTTGGCACTTTTTCCACTCAAATTCCTCTTTCCATTTTTCATTTGGGCTCGGGTGACTACAGCCTTTTCCTTGCTAATCTTTTTGTTCTGCCCCTTTTCCTTTGGCAATTTTTTTGTTTTCTTCTTTTCTTTTTTTTTTTTTCGAAAAACAAGAATTGAATTAAAGGAGAAAGACATACATCATATTGGATCTACACTGCCATGGGTGGCTTCATCGTTCCCTCGGACGAAGGGGATTAGTTCCTCATGCTCATAGACAAACACTCGGACATAATCACCATCATAAAATAAAAAGAAACGAGAAAAGGAGACGCAGCTCCAAAGAGAAAAGAAACTACCCTAAACGCTACTCTAAACAGTGGAAAACTACTCGATTCGCGGCCCTCCAAAAGCCCTCCAGCCTCCTAAAGTTGGATCCCCCCCAATCTGATCTGCAACAGCCTTTAAATAGGAATCCTGATCTGCGCTCGCTCGCGAGGCGAGAATTAAAATTGGCGCGCTTTCAATTTAAACTCTCGCGAGGCGAAAGTGTGTTCGCGGGGCGAGTCTTCAATTCTAGGCTGTGGCCTTCATCACGGCTGGGCCGTGATGGTCTCTGACTTCCAGGGTCTTCAGGCTCTCGCGGGGCGAGAGGCTCCTCGCGGGGCGAGACTTCAAACCTTAAACTGCCACGGGCGTGGTCTTCATCACGGCTTGGCCGTGATGGTCTCTTTCTTGCAGATCCTCATGATCTCGCGAGGCGAGACACCTCTCGCGTGGCGAGACTGAAGTGATGACTTTTGCTGCTTTGTTGACTTTCAGGCTCGCGGGGCGAGCATACACTCGCGAGGCGAGTGTGTCTCAGTTTCTGCAATTTCCCTGCTTTTCGACTTTCCTTGACTCCCGGAGCTTCACTTATTTAACCTGAAACAACAAAAGCACCCACAAGCGTAATTCTATTCAAAATAACCTAAAAACTACACAAAATACGCAAAATGAGTCAAAGTCCAACTTAGGAACAAAACAAGGCAAATTTGGGCGAAAACGAGAGTGAACTCGAATAAATAGGCACATGAACCCTAGTTCATCTAGTCATAAAACTAGATAAGCCAGAGGCTTATCATCTACCTCTTCTTCCTCCTCAGGAATGATCGGGACAAATTCCCCATTCACCACCTCCTTATTTACGTCGACTCCAGAAAGGTCAACGCCAGGGGCTAGAACCTCAACTTGCGCAATGGCCTTGTCAAAACCTTTTCGATGCTCGAGGATAATACAGCTGGTAGCCTCTTTCACATCCTCATGGAGCACCATCTTAGCCTTGGTCTCGGCCTCCAGGGCAGCCTTAAGTCGCTCAATTTCAGCCAGAGCCTCTTTGAGCTTTTCCTCAGCGCGAGCCTTGTCCCCTTCAACCCGAGCTTTGTCTTCCTCAGCCGACTTCGCTCGAGAATCCAGCTCGGAGTTCCGAGTATTAATATCGGTAAGGGTGGCAGTCAGGCGTTCGTTACCGCGGGCCAGCTCCTCGCGCTCGTAGGAAATTCGGGTGAGATCCCCCTTCAGCCTCTCAATTGCAGCAAATTCAGATTCCAACTGCTGAGATTTCTTCTCGGTCTCTATTAACTCTCGGCTCTGAAACGAGCCGAGCGCGCGGCCGGCGATGAGGCCGAGAGGGCCTCCATGCTAGATCGGGCCCCCTGCTGCTTAATTAGCTGGAGGTCGGCGGGCTTTAAGAAGTTTGAATCGAAGGAAGGAAAGGGGTTGAAGTCTTCACCCCAGAGAGATGAAGTCCCTGCCTTCAGAGAAGTATTGTACCATTTCAGCTCGGTGGGGGGAGGAGGCGATTGTTCTCACCCTGCGATTCCTGCCTCCTGGGCAGTCGGGTGTGAGGAACTTGGGCGAGGAAGGGGAGAATCTTTGGTGTCTACTACAACCTCCACCCTCTTCCTTTTTTGAGGGGCTGACGATGAAGCCCCCTTTGCAGAGGCCTTGGCTGGAGGAGGTCTTTTCTTCTTCTCAGTTGAGGAGGGCCCCTGACCCTCTTTAGCAGCAGCCTTTACAAGCTTCGAGAAGTCAAATTTCCCCATAATGACTGCCAAAAAGAAAAAGTTGTTAGTTCAGCAACAAATACAGAAAAAATTCCAAAACTAAAAAGCCGAGTACTTACTTTTCAAGTCAGTTCTCGGGGTTGATGAGAAGGGTAGTTTCAGGAGACGTCCGCAACGGAGAGACCGAGGAAGTTTCTCTAGGGTATCTATATCCCTTTTCTCCTAGGCAGGAAGGGACTCATATTCGAAACCGACGAATTTGGTGGGAGACGATTGCCAATACAAGGGGAACTTAGCACACCCATCCTCATCAAAAAAGTAAGAACGATGAGAATCCGAGGGACGAACTCGGAAGAAACCAACCTTAAAGTCCTTGTACGAAGATTTAAACAAACTGATCAACCCCCTTCGGTTCAGACCGTTGAGGGAGATCCACCCGGTTTTCTCGCCAAACCTTGTTTGATAAAAATACAAAAATTTGGGAGTAATAGGCTCCATCCCAATGTATGCACACAAAACCTGAAATGCTTTCAGAAAAGCCCAACTATTGGGGTGAAGCTGAGTAGGCGCGACGTTCATAGTCCTCAGAACGTCACACTCGAAGTCAGTAAAAGGAAGAGAGACACGCAGGTGAGAGACAAGTGCTTTGTACATATACGTAAAAGGAGGCTCGGAAGGACGAGCCCGGAGGAAAACATACTCGGTATCCGAGCATGGAGAACAGATGAACTCAGACTCGTCCCCAGAGGTCGAAATGGCAATCTGGGACCGAAGATAAGCGATCGAGTCCAAAGTCTGATAGCTAGAAAGGTAAGTGCCAACTTCACCCTTGACCCAAGTGTACCCAGGGAGGGTAATATCGGGAACAGGATCTTTTGGGACCCGCTGGCGTCGTTTGCGCGTGGTGGGTTGGGAGATTTGTGGGGAAGAAGAACCAGACCCGGAAGAAGACGACCCAGAGGAGGATGACTCCACCGGACCGACGTTCGGCCCTTGGGGAGAAATAGGAGAGGCGGAAGGAGAACCCCCAATCGGGGAAACCTCCCGTTCCACCAGAGGAGAGGTGTTTGATTCGGTGGAATCAGACGAACTCATGACCGGAATTCAAAGATTAACCTTAAAAGAAGGAAGGAAGCTGGGCGTACCTGGAGAGTGAGAGGCAGAAAGACAGTTGCAGAGGCTGGAAAGACAAAGCCGAAGAATGAAGGGAGGTAGGCTGAGAGGAGGAATAAGGGGAGACTTGGGGATATTTATAGTTGTTGCGGATGATGGCGCGATCAACGACCCACGACCCATCAGGCCCGAAAGGGTGCGACTTTTTGATTTCCCCTCATTAAATGGGCGCGAAACCCTAGGGTTTCTTACCCGAAGCGTGCCGTAGAGGTACTAGGAGGAATGATTGCTTTCTCTAACAGAGAGAGAAGACTTGATTGAAATGACAGCTGGAAATGTGGATGCCTGTTGATGCGTGAATTTTAGAGATATATTTAAAGGCAAATGCACCTCGTCGCAATCAAGTAATACGGTGGTGAGACCGGTTATCGTATCCACAGGGATTGGTTGTCAATTACCAATTCGCAAATTTAACAACTATCTAGACTAAACTAAAGTGTGAGGGATTAAACAGAAAATAAAGAAACAAAATATTTTTGTCTTTTGGGAATTATATCGAACACTTGGAAGGCAAACAGAGATATGACTAAGATTGTTAGGGTTAGACTACACTAATCCTCCCTTAATTGCAATGAAATGGTTATCAACACAAGTCCTAATTCAATTATGCCAATCAAGCCTTTTCTAAAATACTCAAGCCTAATTCCTTAGGTGCATTGAGCCTAAAACCCCAAATTAAACCCTAATTCCTTAGGTGGATTAACCTGAGATTTTGCATTAAGTCAAGACTTATAAGATTGCAAGCATTCAACACCTATTCCTAGATTCTTGAACTACTTGGCATATGATTCATGAGCATGCCTTAATACCAACCTTCCAGTCATCTATCAAAGCAACAAATCATTCCTATGGGTAGCTAATCCAAGGAAAGCATTAAACACAGAATCACATACTCATAACGAAATAGAGACTTGTATTAAAATACCAAATCAATTACACAAGTTCAGAAAAGTTACATCTAACCCCAACAATGGGGATTTAACTACTCATGATAAGGAAATACAAAAAGGAAAAAGAGAAGGGATGAAGAACACTCATAGACAAGCTTCCTCCAATCTTCTCTCCATCCAAGAGCAGAGAAAATGCCCCCTTTTGGGTAGAAACCTCTCCACCACCAGCCTCACCGCCTCCAAGTGCAGCTTTTTTTTAGGTTAGAAATTGGTCCCCTTTTCTGTTCAAGGCAGGTTTATTTATAGGTCCGTCGCCCGTCACGGCCAGGATAACTATCACCGGCCAGGCCGTGATGGTCTCGACGACTTGGGCGCCTCTTCATTCACTTATTCATCACGGCGTGATGGTCATCACGCCAGGCGTGTGATCGTTTCTGACTTTTCCAACTAGCAGGTCACGGCCGTGATAGCCATCACGGCTAGGCCGTGACAGCTTCTGACTTTTGGCTCAATTCTTTCTTCAGCTACTGCTCCCTCACGGCCGTGAGGGCCATCACGGCCATGCCGTGATACTCTCTGTTTGGCTCATAACCTTCACTTTTCAAGCTCTTTTTCAGCCAAGCTCTACCAAGGCTGATTTCTGGGCAATTTTCCATTAAATCCTGCAAAACAACACCAGAAACCACCTCATCCGTTCCAAAGGAAAAACTATACAAAATCAACACTAATTTGGCCTAACTATATGCAAATGCATGCAGAAATGTACATGAAAAATGAGGTAAAATCACACTCATCAAATCACCCCAAGCTTAAGACTTTGCTTGTCCTCAAGCAAAAACTAAGGCCAGAAGAGATAACAGTCAAAGCATGGATAGTGAACTAAGAACCCGAGTAAAATGATCCAAGTAACAGGCAATTCAAACAATTCAGCAAGAGACAATCAATTCAAGTCCAATTAGGGGCTTAAGTTTCCTAGACTCACATTCTCACTGATTCTTGGTCACTTGAAGCTCACCCCAAGCTTGTTTATTTGCTTGGATCTCTTTCTTGCCTCACTCACTCAAGTGTTCAAGTATATATAACAATTCGCTCCATTTTCCTCAAGGAATGATTCCTACCATATGCTTGACTATCAACCAAATCTCCACTTTATTTATGAAAAACACTTAAGAATCAAGAGGTCTTTTATTTGGTTGTAACGTGGCCATGGGATTAATCTTTAGGTGGGAATAACAAGAAAGGGATATTTCAAAAGGCTAGACTAAGTATCAAACATTTCAATACAGGACACCTTCTAAAATACCTTCTTGGGTTTTCAATACATTTTTCCACCTTTCTTTTCTTTCTTTTTCTTTTATTGCTTTTTTTGTCATCCCCTTCTCTATTTATTTTTAATTTTTTCTTTTTTTTTTCTTTTTATTTGGAGAAGGGGAGATTTTTTTTTTTTTTTTTTTTACTGATTCTTTCATCCCAAACTTTCAACTACCTTTTTCACCCTTTTTGTGATACTTTAGAAGGTCCCTTATCAAGTATATGTATCAAAATTTTTCAGGGTACCAAGAAAAGCATTTTTTTCATTTTGGCTCAAAATTGGGCAACTAAGGGTAGCATTTACACATTCAAAGCTCAGAAGGCCAGAAAAATACCTATTGCCTCAATCATTTTCAAAAATGTTTCCAAAAATTTTCTAAGCTTCAAAATGGTTTTAAGTCAAGTTCTAGAGAAAATAAACCAAGAGGAATAACACTCTACACAAAGAATGGGGGCAGATTTAGTGAGTACCCCCTAATGGCTCAAAAGCTCACATTTATCAGTTCAAGAACCAGTGAAAAACACAAGTCTAAAGAAACATATGCTAATCATCAACTATCCAAGATCATCTCAAGCATATTCATTTGCAGCCATATCACAAGAATAAACAGAATTGGGTTCAAAAATCCACTATCACAATTTAATTGGCACTTAGTTCTCACAATCAGATGCTCAATCTAAGCAGGGGCAATCAATTCATGTGATCATGCAAGACTAAACCTATATGAATGCAATATTTACAATGCAAGATATGAACATATGCAAAATACCCCTACCCCAAGCTTAAAGATTTACATTGTCCCCAATGTAAACAATCAAGTTGGAGAGGAGAGAAAAATTAAATAAAACAAAAGAAAATTGGAACGGCTTACCGAGGCGGTAGCGGGTGTTGGCTCACATGCTTTTTGGCTCTGTTTCTCCCTGCTCTTTTTCTCCTTCCTTTATTCAAAATCTGAAGACACTTAACAGAAATTATTAATAAACCTCTTGAGCTTCTCAAATTATTCAAGAGGTTGAAAATCAAAAACAAAAACTAACTAAAGAGAAGGGTTAAGAAAAGTTGGGTTGCCTCCCAATAAGCGCTTCTTTAATGTCACTAGCTTGACTTATTAAAAATCATCACCTGAATCCTCCTCCCGGATCAAATGGAAATTGGGATGGTGATTGTAACAGTAAAATAACTTTATTTTCAATTCCACCCAGCCATTGGGTGGAAATTCCATTGATCTTTACAATTATAAATTCACTTCCTCTCGGGTCAAATGGAATTGTCAAGAGGAAGTGTGACAGACAAGTGGGAGGGGTTAACTTACCAATTTCCACACATGCATGCAAGCCAACATATTTATCTAGTGCAGTAAAATCAGATTGCTCAGCATGCATGGTGGAAGGAGTGCTATCTAGATGCCCTGCCTCCTCACTTGTTGTTTCCCAAGGATTTTTGGAAGGTAATTCCTCTTGTTGTGGTTCACTCACCACCACCACTTCATTTTCAATTTCATCCATTCCCAGAACCAGATTTTTCTCATGTGGCTCTATGGGAATCATACATGGTGGTGGAGGTGGTAAATATGCCCAAAAGGTTTCCCAATCCTCCTTGGAGTATACATATATAAGCTCACCAGTCATAGGATCGACTCGTGATGGGATGTTATGAGATAGAGAAAACTCCTCGAAGAATTCTCCCAAATTTATATCGCCATCCCACCACAAGTTGTCCTCCAAAACATGACTGGAAGCTTCCTTATCAGGTGGACAATAAAAATTTTTCATGACTTTTGTCCACCTTACAAAACAGAATTCAAAACAAAAAATTCAAATATATACAGAAAAATATCAAATATACACAGGCAATAAAAAAAAAATGTCTAAACTAGTTGTCTCGTTTGTTACTACTGATATTGACAAAACCAATCCCCGGCAACGGCGCCAAAAACTTGATGCGTGAATTTTAGAGATATATTTAAAGGCAAATGCACCTCGTCGCAATCAAGTAATACGGTGGTGAGACCGGTTATCGTATCCACAGGGATTGGTTGTCAATTACCAATTCGCAAATTTAACAACTATCTAGACTAAACTAAAGTGTGAGGGATTAAACAGAAAATAAAGAAACAAAATATTTTTGTCTTTTGGGAATTATATCGAACACTTGGAAGGCAAACAGAGATATGGCTAAGATTGTTAGGGTTAGACTACACTAATCCTCCCTTAATTGCAATGAAATGGTTATCAACACAAGTCCTAATTCAATTATGCCAATCAAGCCTTTTCTAAAATACTCAAGCCTAATTCCTTAGGTGCATTGAGCCTAAAACCCCAAATTAAACCCTAATTCCTTAGGTGGATTAACCTGAGATTTTGCATTAAGTCAAGACTTATAAGATTGCAAGCATTCAACACCTATTCCTAGATTCTTGAACTACTTGGCATATGATTCATGAGCATGCCTTAATACCAACCTTCCAGTCATCTATCAAAGCAACAAATCATTCCTATGGGTAGCTAATCCAAGGAAAGCATTAAACACAGAATCACATACTCATAACGAAATAGAGACTTGTATTAAAATACCAAATCAATTACACAAGTTCAGAAAAGTTACATCTAACCCCAACAATGGGGATTTAACTACTCATGATAAGGAAATACAAAAAGGAAAAAGAGAAGGGATGAAGAACACTCATAGACAAGCTTCCTCCAATCTTCTCTCCATCCAAGAGCAGAGAAAATGCCCCCCTTTTTGGGTAGAAACCCTCTCCAGCCACCAGCCTCAGCCTGCCTCCAAGTGCAGCTTTTTTTTAGGTTAGAAATTGGTCCCCTTTTCTGTTCAGTGCAGGTTTATTTATAGGTCCGTCGCCCGTCACGGCCGTGACAGCCATCACGGCCAGGCCGTGATGGTCTCTGACTTGGGCGCCTCTTCATTCACTTATTCATCACGGCCGTGATGGTCATCACGGCAAGGCCGTGATCGTTTCTGACTTTTCCAACTCGCAGGTCACGGCAGTGATAGCAATCACGGATAGGCCGTGACAGCTTCTGACTTTTGGCTCAATTCTTTCTTCACCATCGCTTCCTCACTCACGTAGTGAGGGCCATCACGGCCAGGCCGTGATACTCTCTGTTTGGCTCATAACCTTCACTTTTCAAGCTCTTTTTCAGCCAAGCTCTACCAAGGCTGATTTCTGGGCAATTTTCCATTAAATCCTGCAAAACAACACCAGAAACCACCTCATCCGTTCCAAAGGAAAAACTATACAAAATCAACACTAATTTGGCCTAACTATATGCAAATGCATGCAGAAATGTACATGAAAAATGAGGTAAAATCACACTCATCACCTGTGTAGCCGAAGAGTCAGCTCGGTTTCATGCTTATCAGCTCTTTCGCTTATTCAAGCTCGGAGCTCGGGGGGCTTGTGTACCGGCCGAGAAGGTAGGGCCGAGGACTCGCTTATATCTTGGATTGACCGAGCTTACCACGGCTATGGGCCTTAGCCCAAACTCCTCCAAAGCCGAGGACATGTCAGCACACCGAGCCAGCCGAGGATAAGTACTCGGACTCGCCCCGCCAGAGAAGTACATCCCGGTCCCTCGCGGATCAGTCATAAATGACTGATCCGAATATCACTCCGCATAATCAGGGACCTGATCCTAATATCTCTCCGTATATCTCGGAACCTGATCCTAATATCTCTCCGTATATCTCGGAGCTTGATCCTGGAAGATCTCTATAAATAGGGGGCTTACCCCCTCATTCAGAACTACGTTTGCTTTGATTCCCATTTGGATACGTAGAAGCAGAATCTCAATTCTGTCAAGCACATTCCAAAACACTCCACTAAACCTAGTTCGGCCGAGTATCTCTCATCCGAGGTATTTGGACGGAACATCATGAAAAGTGCAATTGAATCTGTGCAAAGTGCAAACTAATAACACGATGAGAGAGGTGTTGGAAATTTCAGTCATAGCAAGTCCCACATTGTATGGGAGCTAATTTGGAGAGTCCCTTTAAGCGAAGCTTAAGGGGTGTTAACTAAACACACAATCCTCACAAGAGAGAGTTTGGAAAGAAAGCCTCTTATGGTCACTTGAGAGTCTTTGGGTGTAGGGCATTTGTCCATATTCCTAAAGATGAAAGAGCAAAGCTAGATGCAAAGACGAAGGAATGCATATACCTTGGTCTACCAAGAGATGAACTTGGTTTCAGATTATGGGATCCTGCACACAAGAAGATTGTTCGAAGCAGGAATGTGGTGTTCTTTGAAGATCAAACGATCCAAGACATTAAGCAATCTGAGAAGCCAAAGCACAAAGTGATTTCTGATTCAAGTCTTGTTGTGATAAACAATTCAGGGGGAGAGAGTCCTCAAAGGAATGATGAACATGATCAGGAGGAACAATCCGATCAGACAGAACAACCTGACCAGATAGAACAAAGTCAGGATCAGATGATGGAGACTGATGAGACAGAAGAAGAATCTCAAGTAAGACGATTCAGAAGAGTCGGACAACCATCAAGAAGATATTATTTAAATGAATATGTCAATCTCACTAGTGAGGGAGAACCTCAAAGCTTCATAGAAGCAATTGAGACGAATGATAATGAGAAATGGTTGCAAGCCATAGAAGAAGAAATGCAGTCCCTGAAAGAAAATCAGACGTATGACCTGGTGAGATTACCAGATGGACGAAAGGCGTTGAAAAACAAATGGGTGTTCAAGCTCAAGACGGAAGAGAACAACCCAAACCCCAGGTACAAAGCAAGAATTGTTGTAAAGGGGTGCAACCAGAAGAAAGGCATAGATTTCGAAGAAATCTTCTCACCAGTGGTGAAGATGACATCTATTAGAGCAATTCTCGGTCTAGCTGCAAAACTAGACTTGGAGATTGAACAACTTGATGTAAAAACAACATTCCTACATGGAGACCTAGAGGAGGAAATCTATATGGAGAAACCAGAAGGTTTTGCAGAACCAGGCAAGGAACACCTAGTGTGTCGTCTGAAGAAAAGCCTTTACGGTTTGAAGCAAGCTCCAAGGCAATGGTACAGGAAGTTTGATCTCTTCATGACCCAACACAATTTCAAGAAGACCTCCGCAGACCATGGTGTGTTTGTGAAAAACTATGAGAATGGTGAATCCATCATACTTCTGTTGTATGTTGATGATGTGCTAATTATTGGGAAAGATAAGGCGAAAATAGTTGCTCTCAAGAAGGCTTGAGCAAGTCTTTTGCCATGAAAGATCTGGGTGCAGTGAAGAAGATTCTTGGAATGAAGATAACTAGAGATCGTTCTAGAAGGATGCTGTGGATGTCACAAGAAGACTATATCCAGAAAGTTCTTGAAAGGTTCAACATGCATAATGCCAAACCTGTGCATGTTCCATTACCTGGTCATCTCAAACTGAGTAAGACGCAATGTCCAGGGAATGAAGAAGAAAAAGAAGAAATGAACAAGGTGCCCTATTCTTCTGCAATGGGTAGTCTTATGTATGCAATGGTCCGTGCAAGACTAGACATTGCTTATGCTATCGGAGTTGTGAGTAGATTCCTATCAAATCCAGGAAAGGAACACTGGAATGCAGTGAAATGGATACTACGATATCCGAGAGGAACTGCCAAAAGCTGCTTGTATTTTGGCAATGGAAATTTAAAGCTTCTTGGGTATTCAGATGCAGATATGGCAGGAGATGTGGATTCAAGAAAGTCTACATCAGGATATCTAGTTACTTTTGTAGGGGGAGCTATCTCATGGTAGTCAAGACTACAAAAGTGCATTGCTTTAAGCACTACAGAAGCAGAATTCATTGCAATCACCGAAGGTTGCAAAGAGATCTTGTGGATAAAGAAGTTCCTACAAGAGTTAAGACAGGATCAGGAAAGTTATATTCTCTATTGCGATAGTTAGAGCACAATCCATCTCAGTAAGAACTCGACATTTCATTCAAGGTCGAAACACATCGACGTAAGGTATCACTGGATCCGTGATGTGTTGGAAAGTAAACTGCTGTAGATTGAGAAAATACACACAAAAGATAACGTGGCGGATATGATGACAAAAGCTATACCGAAAGAGAAGATATAAGTCTGTAAAGAAGTTGCAGGCTTAGCATCACCCCCAAACTGATTCAAGGATAATTTCCCTTTGGTTGAAAGGGGAGATTTGTTGGAAATTTCAGCCAAAGCAAGTCCCACATTGTATGGGAGCTAACTTGGAGAGCCCCCTTAAGCCTATATATAGAAGCTTAAGGGGTGCTAACTAAACACACCAATCCTCGCAAGAGAGAGTGAGAGAAAAATAGAGAGATCCTTCGAGAGAGTTTTCTCAGAGAGAAAAATAGTGAGCCAATTTGTGAGAGTGTTATCCACAAATTGAGGATACAATATTCTTGTATTTTTGTATTCCCATTATTGTTATAGTGGAAGTTTAAGCGGCCTACGGGTCCCGTGGTTTTTTCCTTGCTCACATTGAGGAGGTTTTTCCACGCTAAAAATTGTCCGGTGTTATTACACTTATTTTTATGCTTCCGCTTAATGCCTATTTTTGAGTTCACAGAGGAGGAAAATCATGCTCGTATTTCCCAACAAGAGGTAATTAGGGATTCAGCAATTAATGAATAAAGCACTATCCTTCAAATCTTAAGAACAATCTCACTCACATCCCCTCGAAAAAGAAGAAAAAAATTTGCAATTAATGATATTATCAAAGGGAAACAAACGCACGAACTATAGTTCACGAGACGAATGCTAGATCGTGAAGGCCATGCATTGAAGTTTGCAATAATAGGGCTCTTATGAAACACATCGAAGAAGAAAAGCGATTATATGGAAAACGAACCTTCTGAAAACTCAGCTCGCTGAAGAATTCAGATCTTGTTGATGTGTGGGATTAGGGGGCGAGAAAATGATGATGGTTGAGTGAGGTGTAACCGCCAAGCTAAATGGTGTTTTCTGGACTCTTATTCTATTTTCGAACAAACATTACATTTTGATCATCTTTTTTTTTTATATATTGCCTGATTGCTCTTTATTTTTATTTCCTTTATTCTGAAATGTAAAATAAATATAAATCGTTTGTTAAATCCTCCTCTAGATTTGGTTAGTTGGGTCTCCATATTAGCCAACCTGTGGACCCGATACCCGACCCGTCCACAGTTTATTATATACTTTTTTGAAAAATAAAAAACATGTTACCTTCCTTGCCCGTGTCTCTTCTTCTGTGCGTGTGTTACTGTTCGTGCTTCACATCTTCATCTCTTCTTGTTCGGCGAGGAGCGCGGCTAATGGTGGTGCTGTGATGGCGAATATGGATGTGAGGGAAGCTGGACGGAGCAGTGGAGAACGGCGCGACATGGCGTGGCGGAAACGTGATGTCATGACGTCGTAGAGCTCTGGTGGTGCGTGAGGTGATGGAGAATGGCAGATTCCGATCAGACTTGAGCTGCGTTTTGACTGATTCGTGATACTGACGCGGTGGAGGAACGATCGTGGGAGAGACCAGACTAGTTTTGGTACAATGTTCCTGCAACCCTACTCCCTTCTCACACGTTCTGGGCCATTCGGTCAAAGCTTTATTTTTATTCTCCCTTTTGTTTTCTTTATCTCAAGAAATGATCTACCCGAATAATCCGACCGGAACCAGCCCATATTTGATCGGCTTGGTTTGATCCGGGTTTGTTGATAAAAATTGCATAGACCGGACTCAACCCAACCCGCAAAATTATGATAGGTTAGGATAACGGGTTGAGTCAAAACCGACCCTACCCGACCCATGAACACCCTGTAATTAGTTGTTTAGTTTTTGTTTTTGTTGGGCTTTAGCTTTTCTTTCAACAACAAAAATAGATAAATAAATAAAGTTGTATCATGTTGTTGTTTAAAAAATATAAATTGACATTGTTTTCATTTTCAGATTTTTAAATTTTAGAGAATATATTTGGTTTGGATTACTATTTTTTCTTTTCATGAAATAAAAAAAATAAAAAGTCGTTTGATTTAAGGTTTTTCCCTAAATTTTTCCTTAAATAAGTTTAAATAATAACAATATATTTAACTATCTTTATGTTAATAAATTAAATTATTCATTCTTGATAAGTTAAAATTAAATTTTTATTCATCCTGGTTTCGATGAATGCATCTATGTATTTTTTTTTACAAAGAAAAAGGTTGGCCCGATTGGATGAAAAAATGACTTCTATGGTGTAAAAGTAGAGGCATGAGTTTTTTTTTTAAAGCACAAGTTATTTTGCGTTTGAATGAAGTGATGAAGAAGTACTCACAAAAGGTGTTTGAATGCAACTATATAATAATATTTTAATTGATTAAAATTACTGAAAAGGATACGTAGAAGTATTTTTTGTCATTATTATATTTTTTGAAAGAAATAAATAAAAACAAAACCTATGATGATTTCATACAAAAATAAAAGAGCATCGGACAATTAAACAAGATGTTTTTCCTAATTGATTAAAATAATGGTACGGTGCACCGTACCTGGAGGGTACAAAGATGATAATTAGAAAATCAGTGAAAAGATGAAGTATTAAACAAAGAGAGAATTTATCAAGAAAAAAAGAGAAAAAATATAGATGAGAGAGAGAGAAAGAAAACAAAAATTGGATTAGAAAAAAATACAAAGAAAGAAAGATAGATGTAGCGTAAGTTGCGTAACTGAATAGTGAAAAAGGTGAGATGATGTCGAGCGAGAACGACGGAGAAAGATGATGTTTGAACAGTAAAATAGAGGAAGAAAATAGATGTCATTTAACATGTTGTAATGAGATATTTTTAACAAAAAAATTCACTAAACATACAACGTCTCTCCACCCCGATCTTTCCCACATGTAATTTTTCAAAAGCTAGCGATGGTAGCTTCTTAAAACAGTGCTTCTGCTTTTTTTTTAAAGCTCATCCGAGTACCCAATTTTTTTTATAAAAGTACTTTTAATTTAAAAAAAAAATGCTTGTTAAAAAAAAAAATACACATCCAAACGGTATCTTAAGTCCCAGAAAAGCAAAAACAACTACTCAAAAGAAACAACAAAATGGGGTAAGGAGGCCCCGGCAGCATCATCGATCAGTAACTTGGACAACTCCTAAAGAGAGAGGATGATCTCACGGGTGCCAAAGGATTCAAAACTCAAACTATAATTAGCCATCCAATCTGCACACTTGTTCTCCTCACAATATGTATGCTCCAATTTGATCTACCAAGGGCGAGACATAAGAGAAGAGATACTCTTGAGGAGGATGTTGTTTCCAGGTTCTAGATAGCTTCACAACGAGCAACAACAGTCCCTGTCACATTCAACAAGACCATCTCGATCGCCAAGCTATCTCCAAATATATATATGCAAGTATCCCTCAAAGCTTGGCCTTGTACGCATCATATCCACCAAGCTTCCCAGTATACCCTTTAATCCAATTTCCTTTAGCATTCCGAAAAACCCCCCTGCAACCAGCGAGCCTCTGACTTCCACGTGATGTACCATCATAATTAACTTTGGTCCAGCCATATGAGGGGGTGCATGCACTGGGATACCTTCCCTGCCATGAGAGTTTTGGGCCTCGACTATATTATCCATCCACCCTAATAACATGCGAAAGGGTCTCCATGTCTCTCAAATCCTTCTTCCAAAGCCTCCAATTCCAAAGTAAATCGTGGGTGGCCATAAATACATCCATCTCGTTGTCATGCATATGTGAAACCCATAATTGTCGAGAAGGTTATCTTGGACCCATGAAGCAACGTCTTCAGAGAAAAATTGCACCATATGTTTAGACTAAACCAAACTGATCCATACTCATATAGCCACGTGACAGTCCCGAAGAACACGAAGTTTGTGTTGCCCATTCTTTGTATTCTCTTCTCACTTTTCCTTAAGCAATTCTTTATTTATAAGTAGTGTTTATATCCGAACCGATTCACAATAAAATCGAAAACCGAATAAAATTGACATCTCACTGGTACAGAAAATAGATTCTACATCGGTTATCTTTTACTTTTTCACATCGATTTTCAAAGTGATGTTGAAAATATAAATGTTTATTGTTACTTTTCACATCGGTTTTAAAATCGATGTTTAAAGTATATTTTTAACAACGGTTTTCTAAATAACCGATGTGAAAAATTCATTTGTCATATGGGTTATCCCATAACCTATGTGGAAATATCATTTTCCATATCGGTTTTAAATATAACCGATGTGCAAAGTGAACTTTCCACATCGGTTTTAACCAAAACCGATATGGAAGTTTCACTTTCCACATCAGTTTTTTATTAACCCATGTGAAAAGTGAACTTTCCACATCGGTTTTTGAGTAACCGATGTGTAAAGTCTCGTTTTTTTTAAACTCTTTTTACATTTTTATCATTTCTTTCCCGTATTTCAGTAATCCAGATCAATACCAGTATAACATATTCTAGATATTCTCAACACAATCACTTGTACAACAAAAACACACTAAATTATATATACTGAATTTATTACGAACAATACATATGTCCGTTCAATTACATTCAGACAACAAAGATAATTAGAAACCAAATTAAAAAACAACATGATATATTATAGATTTCATATTTATATATCTATATCTATATATATGTATGTATATATATATATATATATATATATATATATATATATATATATATATATATATATATATATATATATATATGATCACACTATAGCTAATACATGATAAGTTTTTAAACTAACTACATACAAACTATGGTTGGTACACTTCAAGAAAGAAAGTTGCCCGACACCTCCTTATGTTATTGATGTCGGAATCAGATAATGGAGTTGGATTGTTGAATATCTGCAAGTTTAATTGGACAAAAGATTATATCTTTTAAGTAATAAACTAACATAAAACATATAACGAATCTATAACTGTTACTTCTAATTGTTACCAATTAACATTTACCTCGTGCCATCTTTCAGTGATCCTGGAGGAGATAATTTCGAACATCCACTTCATCACATAGTATCCACATTCCCATGATCCACGTTGTATACGGGACTACGTACAAATGAAACCCAATTAGAATATGAGGAATTAAATAGAAATCAATAATTATACCCACTGCATTTGAAGCGTTTGAACTAATAAATATCTTACGTTAGGAATAATCCATCTAATAGCCCGACGCATTTCACCACGCAACATGTGGTTTGCATTAATAGAACTATCATGACAAAATAAACATTAATTAAAGTATATATAATAGATTTCAGATAATTAAAACAACTGCATTACTGATTATAAAGTATTTTAATGTTTACGTTTCTATGATCATCTTGAGTTCATTCGCCGGCTTATTTCTAATTGAGCAGAAGAAGACCACGACATTCATCCTAGGGTACAAGATCAACAGTTGCCAATGCTTGTTGTATTTGCGGAACAATTAGTGACTAAGTCATATATAGTTATAATTAAATAACTGGTACTTACTTATTGAGATAAGGCGTAAGGTAGAATTGATGATCGTCTCGGGAAAGTATATCACGTATGGTGGTGACCGGGTCTTCTGATGCTAGGAGAACATCACCCTGAATGAACATGGGGTCAATGAACCCATAAAGGGCGAGGTTACCCTGATCAACTAACATACAATGCAGATACCTAATATATTGAAAAAACATGTTAATTATCATAGTATTTAAAATTTAATTACTTAACTTATAAATAAAATGTACTTACGTGCACCATAACGATAGGTGTGCAGAACTAGCCATTTCTTTATCGAGTACAATCTCCATGAGTTCCTTCTTTGGGATATACAGTTCGTCACCTGTGGACTGACATCATGTTCCAACCATACCAAAGCAGCGTTATTCTCCATGGTAACAACCTGTATGGCCAGAAGTTTAAAAACATCACCAGGTGCCACTTTGTTGATCCCCTAAACAACAAAGATATATATTAGTAATCATAGATAAGTTATTTTATTCATAATTAATTAAATGGTCAAATGAATACCTTGGCAGGAGCAGACATCTCTTGTCTTCCTAGATCCGACCTTTTAGGCAGAATGTCATTTCCAACATCATATAACAAATAAAAATAAAGCATTATCTTTAAACAATAATAAATAATTTCAACTATGAATATAGAAAAACACAACTAACTGAATACCTCAGATGCAACAAGAAAGCTGACCAGTCTTTTTGGCCAGGGGATGGAGTTACCGAGGGATTGACCCACTGTATGAACCTCCCCAGTGGGCACAGCGACTCGAGCATCAGTATCTCGAATAATCTCAACAACGACCCTCACCTAATCATCCGGTAATAAACGATGGTGTATGGTATTCATAGAGGATGTATTCACAGTAATAAGCCTAAAAAGCAAAGTGGATTCAAACACCAACTGGACTAATTAATTAATTGATTTTGGCATCAGCTTCAGTTTTAGCAGTTTCACTCACAACCGTCCAATAACTTTTCCTGGGTGAGCTATGATCTTTCACTCTTACAGTCTCCAAACTAGTCTTGACAAAGGAGTTTGCTTCACCATCAATGTCAAGGTCAAGATAATAGGTCAAGAAGTTGTCATGGTAGATACCATTTGTATAATCTGCAAGTACTAGTTATATATGGAAAAATAGGCACGTAACTTTACCATGTCTTTGGACCCTGCAACTCTTTGATTTAAAAGTAATTTTGTACATAGAAAAAAAATTTGCTACAACCCTTCATTCAAAAGTAACAACACTTTCAAGGAGAACAAAGCAAATATATCTTTTGTCTAATTAAAGCTCTTACTTTGTTGACATTATATTGTACAAATGAGAATGAGTTAGCAAACTAGTATGAACTTATTATACACGTTAATGATAAGGGATCAAAGGCAATTTCCTAACGATATCATCCACCTTAATGATATGTATTTTGAACCTCTTGCCAAGGAGTTATGACTTCTGGTTTTATCAAACAACACATGATTTAAAGATCATCTCAATGAAGAAAATTATTTAATGCTTATGGACCTGCTACACGAGTAAACATGAACAGAGAGGTAACTAGTTCGTTAACCACTAACTACCACCTGAAAACATTATACAGCCACTAAAGAAAATGAAGAAATTAATAAGCTTACACAATCAAACCATCAAAGTATCAATCCAAGTATAGGGTGACGCAAGTGTAAAGGAAGGATGTTACAACAATTCATAATGCTGCAACACTTGGTTTATTGGTTTAGTTTTACTTTTTTCTATTTGTTAAGACTCTTATATTTTTTTTAGGGAAAATTGGTTATTTTACTTTTGCTTTGTTATGCTTGTTGACCTGGCAACAGGGGATTAAAGTTTGTTACAACTTTCCCTTTGATGCATTTTTGTAACCATCAGATTCTATAAGCTCAGGCCCATGGCCATAATGGAATATACAGAATCATTACAAACAAACTTCTCTCTAAACACTCTCTACTCTCTAAACTTTTCCCGTGTTCATCGGATGTTATTCTCAAATTAACTTCCCTATACATTGGACTCAGAATACTCGGAGATTAGCTCCCAAAAATCCAAAGTGATGTCTCAAAGGATGGGATCAATATCTCCAAAATAAAGAGCAGATATGCATAACACCTTTTAAAGTGATACATACAAACATTCATCTTAACAACTTCAACTCCGCTACACCTTACAAGTTGGTTCCCCTTCTAGGAAGTAAAATTTCAATATAAAAGAAATATAGTAGCACATGAGACACCCCGTTGTGCCCCATCGTATTATTACATTAAAACCTTAATATTTATTTACTTAATCGCTCGCTTATCATTGAAAATATGTAAAGATTAAAACTTAATTAATAATTATATAACTTATGCATATATAAAACATACCAAAACTATATTACATAAATACACACCTGTTATTTATTACATTTCAAAAGCACTGTTAAGGGTACCCTCTCAGTAGGATCCCTCACAGGCATAAACTTCACTACAGACATACTCAACGGAAATATAAATACTCTTTAGACACACTGGCATACTGTCTATACTCTAATCGCCTTGAATCACAGCTCGACCTCCAGCATCTGGTTCGTAAGGAGTTCCATCTAACTCCTCAGCAATTGGTTCCTCCATCGGGTCTTCTCGTACGATCACATCAGAAATAAAACACAACACACAGAAAGATATAGGGAATAAGAAACAGTTCTATCATCAAAAAGCGGAAAAGATTCATAGTATATCATACAATAATTGTCACAGACATGCATCACTCAAAATCAACAATCATCCTCAATTCACTATATCATCCTCTACCCTCAACTCATGTAGTCTAAACACTTATACTATCATAACTGTCTCTATTCCTTTCACATTCGTTAGTAGTCCAAGGTAGTCCGATGCAAAGAACTCAGCATAGTACACTTCTATCTTTTGATAGGATAAGACTCAACGTAGTGCCCTTCTATCTTTCGATAGGATAAAACTCAACATAGTGCCCTTCTATCTTTCGATATGATAAAACTCATCATAGTGCCCTTCTATCTTTCGATAGGATAAAACTCAACATAGTGTCCTTCTATCTTTCGATAGGATAAAACTCATCATAGTGCCCTTCTATCTTTCGATAGGATAAATCAGATCTACGCGTCATGGACTGAAAAAGTATTTGCATCTAAGCCTCTATATGAATCTCACTATCTTAAATCAATAACAACCTTGTACCTCAAACTCCTATCATAATCTCAACTCGCATTCTATGTCACATCTCATCCATTAGATAACTTAATTAAGCTAGGCACCTCTAAGTCAATTCATTCTCTAACCCAAACAATCATCTCCCGAACAACATATATCCTTACTTAAAAATCAGCTAAGCACAATATTAAAAATCAGGCAGATCATCTCTAACCATATATCCGAATATTGTTGAACCAAGCAATTCAATTATCATCAAGCTATAATACATTCTCACATAAACATATTAATCATCATAAAATATCATTCAACATAATAAAAATCACCAAATTTAAGAACTACGAATAGTATACCGGATAACTTCCCAGGAAAAAGAGGTGGTGATAAACACGCTTAAATACCGAGTTTTTCCTTAGCCAGAAATTACTCAGACATATACCATTCCAACCTCAAAACAGCATATTAACATCCATATCATAAAGTATCAATTCGATATAAATAATAAAAACAAATCATCCATCAACGGTTAATAAATATCAACATAATATCAACAAAATAATCAAACACCATAAAATATCACTTAAAACAAATTATCACAGCCAGCATATCACAATCAAATCAAATAATAAATAAACCCAAACATCCTCAACATCATAAAATCAACCTTAGTGTCGATAAACCTACAATCCCCGAATCACCATTGGTTTTACAGAAAAGGTTTCCAATGTGATTTTGGTCTTGTCGATTACTCAACTACTAGTAGGGTTTAGGTCGCCCTACACAATTATCATATAATCTACTACTTATCGATTCCGATGATAGGTTGATTCTTTTCCCCACCTGAGCTAGCACCGAAAACATGTACACGACGATCCTCGTTATCCCGCCACGAGTTAACACAACCACCTTCATCCAAACAACATAACTATAATTAATCAACTAACAACCATCTATGACACTTCAGGGTTAGGTTCGGCCAAGACTTAGAAAATAGGTTTAGGGTTATCCTCTTAATGCCATCTTTTGGATCCTAGTTACTAGAGTCTTAACTAACATAGATTACTTATTACAAGACTAAAATTTGAAACAAAATCCTCTAACCTTTAGGGTTAGGGTTTCGGCCCATATTAAGAAAATAAGCTAGGAAATTTATTTGGATTCAAGCTCTTGGATTTAAGCTATATATGTATTATAGAACTTAAGTCAAGTACTAACTTTCAAAACAAACAACAAAACACCAAACCCATTTTCCTACCTAGGTTCGGACCTTAAGGGTTAATAGGGAAGGAGAATGATTTTGATCACATGATCTTGGATAAATAAAATAGGGATTATATCTAGATCATAGAAATTGGTTTCACATTAAAAGGATTTTTCTACAATTTTCTAGAATTATTTGAAGTTCTAGATCTAGGAATGGAAAAATATGATTCATGGCATAAACATGAGAAATACATGAATATGAAAGCTTATATGATCAAGGAGATGAGCTTTTACCTCTTGAAGATTGAAGAAATGAAGAAAATGATCAACCTTCACTATGTTGAAAACTGGACAGCTTGAGGGTGTGATGGTATTGTGAGTGTATCTCACAATATACTAATCCAAAAATTACAAACTTTGGCTTTATAGAAAGATAAGAAGAAAAGGAACAACTTTGGTGTTGAAGGTTTCATTTGGTTCGGATCATAACAGGGGTGAAAATGGCCTTCTTTATGCTGTTTCGTGGGTATCTGGGAATTCTGGGCAGTTTCTGTATTTTGAGTCTTTCTCCCAATCCACTTATCCGTTTTTGATGATCTTTAGCTTGTTGGAAAGAAGAGAGAAAGAGAAACAACGTTTATGTTGAGTGTTTTTCGAGTTTCAGAAAGGAAGAGGGTCATATGTTTGGTGGGAATTCGGTGTTCTTAGGGTTTTGTAACTTAGTTGGTGAGGAAGATGAAGAGAATGAAGAAGATGAGTGAAATGGTGAGGGAGGCCACGGTTTTGGGGTATTTATAGGAGTAATTTTATGCCTTGTTTGGTTAAAAGGAATTGGTTTAATGGGTTTTGTGATTATTAAATTAATATAAGCTTAACTAAGGTTATAATTAACTTAACTAAGGTTATAATTAACTTAACTAAGGTTATTTTGGCTAACCATGGTTAATAATATGTGGCTCACATTTAGTGGAGGTGTGGCTGATTTTGGGCCACACAAAATGACTCACCAATGAGTCATCGATCTTATCCATTAGCGGTTCCCGAAATTAAATGCACGCAGCTCAATTCGTTTACCCGATTTCGGTTTTTGAGAGGAAAATAATGAAACGAAAGCAAAATGAAATAGGTAAGATTTATTGGAGGTGGATGCACGAAATTGGAGAGATGTGGGAGGTTTTCAACCACGTAAAATGAGTGGTTAAGAGTGCGTAGATGCGTCTTGTTAATACCCGCGAAAGCTTGGGGGTATTTTGGTCTTTTTACCTAAATGTCATGATTACATGCATTTAATGCTCATAAATGCTTGGTGACTCATCCTCCATGAGTCATCATATATGACTTGTTGTCCCAATCTCTTGACGGGTCTCTGCACTTCCCTTCTTGACTCCGTCGGTTTCCCGATTAGGGTTTTACGCCTGCGTAAAAGCGTAATATTTCGTTTTCGACTGAAAATTTTCAAAATAACCAAACTCGTTGGAAATATGATTTAAATATAAACCATTTCGTTCACGAGTCAAAATTAGGTTTTCTGCTCAGTAAAATTATACTGTCAGTGAAAACGCAGACCGGGTTCCGTCTGAATTTTCAACCCAAATTTTTATCGTAAGCTTCTACCCTAAGATAGAGTATGAATATGATTTTTATTTCATAAAAATCAATCTCCATGAACTCGGATAAAAATATAAATAAATACATTTATACCGGTTAATACAGCGAAAATATTTTTACTGAAAAAAATCGGAAAATAAAAAGTAGGGTGTTACAGCACCGGTACCATATTATCAGCTAATAAGATATACGAATGATAGAGTCAATTATGCATCCCAGACCCAATCTTAAAATAATAAAAGAAATATGCAATATATATATATATATATATATATATATATATATATATATATATATATATATATATATATATATATAGTAGGGTTAAAGGGACCTGTTCTTCTTGGAGAGGAGCTTGTTCTCGTTGATCCTGCGTCCACCACCCTCGGTAATATTGCTTGCCCCTTCTTTCCACTTGTCTGGTACTATCACCTTCGACACCAATATCAAAACCTCATGACAGAGCCTAAATATGCTGTTCACAAAGTGAATCTATCTGTGCTAGACCATTGGCATGACAACAACCAGGTTTTCAAAGACACAAACTCAAAAATCAAAAAAATCTCAAGAATCTGAACAAAATCACAGATGTCAGGTTTTCGTTCAAACCTTGTTGAGGCGTAACTCAGTATTGAAGAACAAAATCACAGAGGAAGAAACGAAATCTCAGTTTGATCTGTAGAGGAAGAAGTGAAATAGAAGAGGAAGCTAAGTCAAAAGAGAAGAAGAAGACGAATACCTGACGCAAATGGAAGAGTAAAACACGAGTGGAAAAAGAAGAACAATACCTGGAGGAAATGGAAATCGCGAGTGGAAATCCAACACAAAACGAGGGAGGGAATGAAAAACAAAAGAATGCAAGTTCTTAATAGCAAGCACAGAAGGTTGTTGGCGGTGAAGCAAGCAAACATGATTTCTGCTCGTAGTTCCTCATACCTTAGTGTACTTGTGGGACTCGGTAGTGTGCTCGTGATACAGTATACGGAAGAGCAGAGCAAAAACAAAGGAAAAGGGCGCGTGACAGATGGAGGGAATGAAAATAGAAACAAAAAGTAGGGTTTTGTCAAATATTACACATCGGTTATCCAAAAACCGATGTGGTTAGTAATATTTCACATCGGTTCTATAGTAACCGATGTAGAAACTTATGATTTAATTTAAAATTTCATTTTTTAATTTATTACATCGGTTATATAAAACCGATGTGGTTATTTTATATTAGACATCGGTTCATCAGGAACCGATGTAGAAAGATAAAATTTTAAATTCTAAATTTTTTTTATAATTTTATACATCGGTTATAATATAACCGACGTGGTTAATCTATATATTAGACATCGGTTCAAAAAGAACCGATGTGAAAAGATAAAAATTTTAAATTTTAATTTTTTTTGTTTTAATTTTAAACATCGGTTAAAATATAACCTATGTGGAAAATATTTACACATCGGTTATTTTTGAAACCGATGTGGAATCCTTTGTTTTTAATTTAAAAAATGTCACCGCCTCGTTTTACACATCGATTTTTGAGAAACCGATGTAGAATCTCCGATGTTAAATGCATATTTTGCAATTGTGTCTATTGGATTTTTATGGATCTTGTTTTGTGAAAAACCGCTAGGATCGGATCAGATTTTAGATTCATTTTCTTGAACCGAATCAATCCAAACCAACCTGCATAGATAAAATTTAATATATATTTATTTTATTTTTTCTATTATTGATTTTTTATTTGTTGTTTTTTTTCTAATAATACCCACTAGTTTGATTTGACATAATTTTTCATTATTTCTAAGTTCCAAACATAAAAAAAAACGTTCTAGAACTAGTTGATAATGATAGTTATTTATTTTGTACATATTTTATGAAATTTTATTACATGAATATATAAAGAAATACTATATACATGTTTCAAATTTTGTTTAATTTAGTTTGTAATTTTGATTTTTTGATATAATATAAATATATAATGATGTGTCGGTAAAAACGAATCAACCGAACCGATCCAAAGCGCATTTAAACGGATCGGATCAGATTTTTCAAGGAAGTCATCCAAACCGAACCCAACCACATATTCTTTTTATCTTTGGATCAAATGATTTTTTACTTAAAAATCGATTCAAGCTGAACCGCAAGCGTCCCTACTGTCTACTCGCACTTCTCACAATTTTTTTTTTTATAAACTTCCTTCGCCTCCTTACACAATATATAGATAGAAGACAAAGAAATGCTCGCAATTAATTGGACAAATTAATGTACAGGTTTAATTTTTAAACACACTCTCAATATATATTTCTCTTTCATGTGTTTTTTTACACAATATAAAAAATGAACATAGCATGCTTGTAATAGATGAAGCATGCAGTTACTCATTTAAAAGCATGTTTATGTGGCAAAGACTTGTTCACTGGCGTCAACCTAAAGTTGTAAAAAGGCTTCTTGGTGAGCGTGGGACGGATAGATACGACTTTTGTTTGTTCTTTATTCGAATTTAAATATTGATAAAATCAATTCATTGAACTCGAACTTATTAATAGAACCGAAAGAACCTGATCCGAATATATATAAATTGGCTTAAGATCGGGTTTAAATCGGATGGGATCAGGTTGATCCAAAGTTAAATAGATTTTTTGTAAACTAATTTTTAGTAAGTGGGAAAATTTATTTTTTTTAAGCCAAAATATCGGCAAAACGTGCTACCTAAAAGCCACCAACTGATCTCGTGTCGCCAAATAGATTCAAAATCGGATATTACAAAATATCAACAAAAAGATCTTTTTGTTGGATGCTTCCTTGATGCTTGTGATACCAAAGTCGCATTGTTAAAAAATGATACTTTCATCAAATAAGATTCTTTCAATCTTACAAAAAGTCACAAAATATATCAAACGTGAAACGTAAGTTAGGGATGGATAAAAATAAAAGTAGATTTTTATTATATGAGATGGATTGGGTTGGGTAACCCAAAGATCAATCGGACTCGTCCTTGACCCAACACCGGATCACTAAATGGGACGTAGGTTCGTCTTTTATCTTCTACGAGTTAGGATCAAACCCGACCCAAACACTACAGATTGAAACGGTTTTTGGGTCGGACCTGATTTTGTACACCCCTACTTCTTAATTCTTATAACATGTTGAAATTGTATCGTTTTGATACACAATCACCAACAAAGAATACTCGATAAATAGATTATATTATTAGGGTTTTCCTGTGTCATTTAGTATATGTTAAGAAACCCAAAAATAACAATTAGTTATTATAAAACAAAGCATTTAAGTTTTAAAAATATAAATTACAAAAGTTTCTATACAAATTTACTTTTTTAAAATCCTTAACCCGTATAAAATTGCACACGATAAAAAAACCCATATTATTATTATTGTGCAATAGGGTGACACAAAAATACTATCCCTGTTTATAGTAATAATTGTATTAAGTATAAACGCAATACTGTGAATACAAGTTTAAGCCCACTAATATAAGAAGACCACTGTTTACGACATATATATATATATATATATATATATATATATATATATATATATATATATATATAAAAGAAGACCATTAATCTTAATCTGTTAGATATACTTGTTCCAGTCAAATACCAAGTAGACTGATACTTTACGTGAATGTGATCCGAAGACTCTTCTATCATTTTTGTTCACCAAACGAAGAGAGGGATATCCTCACTGATACCTAAACTCCTCGATTAATTAATGGTTAAAAGTATTAGTAGTATTCAAGATTCACTAATTCATTTAATAGAGTTTATGACAGAACTACAGATTACATATTATGGCAATTATTAGAAAAATAGTTATCCTAAGGTATTAAGATTTTTTTTTGTTGGAATACACAATAATTAGGATATTTGACTTTTCAATAGATTCACGGAGTATCCTACAAATTTAAATTCTTTATACCCGTTATGAACTAATCTCTATCCAGGTATCTAATCACGGATAAGATTTTTAATCCATTCCTAAGAATGTGTTCTACAAAATCAAGATCCTCCCCCCATAAACTTAATTTATACAACAATCAATTGAGTCACATCCTTTGAATCTTCAAGTATTAAGATAAGTTTGTTATGAAAGATGTTTATTTAAGTTTATCTTCGCAACGATCATCGCAATGTCAAGTCTTTATCTTATCATATATATTAATTTTAATAAAGATATATCCATTATATAAACTATAACTCGATTACCCCGTCTTACATTCCTAGTCGATACAACATCACTTCCAAATTTTATTTATTTTTTTAGTTTCCAACCATTGTCTCGGGACCATGGATAACAAATCCATAATTTTTAACTATATATAATAATAAATAATACATAAGTTTTTTTTTTTTTAATACAAGGGGATCTAAGTCCAAAAGAAGAAAATCACACGGGAACACATCTAGGAGTGAAAACCCATATTACATCCGGAGTCAGTCCAACACCAATTGAAACCTAAAGCGAAATCTCAAATGAGGTCTTTTTAAAAAGTGAGTTTTAAAATTATAAATAATCACAAATTAAATTATGATATAAATTAAAAAAATTTAAAAATATAAATTAAAAAAATTAAAAATAATCTTTTATACAATGTAAATGTCACTCTAAATCTTAATCAAACATATATTCCTTTCAATTAATTTTTAACTTTGTTCTGTTTAATAACTTGACATTATTTAAATAAAATTAAAGATGTAAAGAAATCTCCTAAGAATCAATCAAAAAATAAAAAAAGAATGACATATTAAAAAAGAAAAGGATAAGAAGAAAGGAAATGTGGGAGCAGGAACTCAATGCACGGGATTCGAACACGGAACAAGAAAATAATTAACACGGCCCACAACCATACGTTTCATAAGATCTTATTGTTTAATTGTAGCATGCACTTATTAATATATAAAGTTTTAGAGTGAGGCCTAAAGTAAAGGCTTTAGCAACCTCACCCTTGGATCAGGCCTGATTATATCAAAAGTCAAGCCTTGAACTAATCCCACCGGAGGATTGTCAAAAATAGATTTGTTAACATGAATTCTTAAAATAATATTATGAAATTAAAATAATATTGAATATCCAACAAAAAAGACAGTAGTTTTTTTAAAAATTCAAAATATAAATTTTTATAAATTTTATTTTAATTATTTACATGAATCATTGTACCCAAAGGTATAGGTTAGCAATGAAATTACCGGACTCATCTCTAAGAATTCCACTACATGAAGCAAGAGCACTTATACCGGTAACAATTCCATCGCAATCAAGGGCTACTTCCCATAGGTTTGGAAACAACTATTTAAATACATGTTTGAGAGCACGTCAATTCTCCCCAAAATTAACCATGACAAGCACACATAAGCTCCAATTTAGAGCTTCTGAAAAATCACGTCAAAGTCTTTCCGATCACCATTCCAAACATGCACTAACTTGAACCTAAACATCACAATTATCCCTCCGATAGCTAATTTTGGAATTAACAACCTACGTATACATCGCCTTTATTGCATCAACATTTTTCCTAACTCGGTGCAGCAGCTCATTAGAAGCCCAGAAATTGTTATAAAAGATAACATCATTCCTTCTCCACCATAATTTATCAAGTCAAGCATGACCTCAAAAGTAACGTTCCAGCCTACTCCATCAATAGCATCCTCCTTTGCTTGTCATACAACCGCTCTATCCGGTTTTGGTTTGTGAAGAAACTGTTGTGGTTTGCTTCAAGAACACCACCCCATACGTCTTTAGCATAATCACAGTTCCTAAACACATGGAAATAGTCTTCCACATAATTAGAACAGATGGGACACAAATATGAATTAGTCATACCATTCCAAGTTGGTTCTTGCTCAATCTTAATAGCTGAACTATAGAATGGTCTGACGATTGCTTGGAGTAGGGGTTTTCAGCGCATTTAAGTTTATTAGGACTCAAAGACACTCGTGTGATTTCTATATGAAGGTTATTACAAGACAAACGTCTGTTATGCTCTTGTGGCAGCCATTCATGAGGTGCATAAAGGTAATGGTGTTAATATTTGGAAGCATATTTCCAGATAAGCCAACCAAGTTGTTGATACTTTAGCTAAGTCTGTTCTTTTTTCAGATGATCAAATTAGGATTTTTGATTATCCTTCGTCTTTTATTTCTAATGCTTTAAAAGCATACGTCGCTTGTACTTGGTTTTGAAGAGGTTTTTAGTTTTTTTCGACTTCGAGGAGTATCCCACCATCAACCTGAGACGGGGACTAATCTCCCGCGGGAGTTTGTTCGGCACCTCTAAGGGTGACATCCCTCCCAGCTGATGATTTTTCCATATCAAAGACTCGAACTCGAGACCTTAATTAAGGGACGAGAGGCTTTTAATCACTCACGCCAACCTCAGTCGGCGAAGAGGTTTTTAGTTTGTTTCTCTTTGGGGCACCCCTTTTATTTATTCATCAAAAAAAGATAAATAAAAGGTGTAGGTTAACAAAATTCATAATAAATATCCAAGAGAAAATAAAACGATGCGGTCAATTCAAAGTAAAAAATAGTTAATGGTCATTGAAACGGCGTCGTCAAGATTCACGGTTTGCATGGAACATATAATCAAATCCCTTTTGGACTCAAGCACAACACAAAACATTGACGCCCTTTTCTTCCTCTTCTTCTCTCTTTCCCTCTCCAAACCCTACCCGACACCTTCTTCCGTTTCTCTATCCGATCTCCTCACCCAGGGTTTCGCCTTCGATCCAATTGCGCAGGTGAGGTTTTCCTTCTTCCAATTTTCCTGTTCGCGAACCTTCTTTTCTTGTTTTTCAATTTCTTAATATTCTTTTCGGCTGATTCATTCATATGTATTGTTATCATTGTTGGATTTGACGGATCTGATCTTTTTTATGATTACTAATATCTTCGCTAATGTATTTTCTCCAGTTTTCTGCAGTTTTTTTTCTTTTTAATTTCCGTACCTCAGGGATTTTGTGCTATTACTCTGAGATTGGGAACCATAAGGAAATTTGATTTAGTTTTGATATATTTAATTTTTTGTTTCGTGGAAACCAATTTTGTCGTGTATTTGAGACGATTTTTTTTTTTTTGGTTCAACATGGTTTCTGAAATCGAATTTGATGAAGTAGACCTTTCAATTCACGGACTCAGTAGCTTCTTATGATAATTAGGGACAAGCTTTATTTTGAAATTATGATGACTGAGTTTTTTCTCCATTAAGGGGTCATATTGTTCTAAGCGTGTGTGTGTCTGTGTTTTTTTTTTTTACTGAATTATAGTTTTGAATTTCACTTCCAATGGGTATGGGTTAGATGGTATGCTGAATGTGATAGGTACGTCAGCGTTTTTATCTTTGATCAGTTGTATATTTTGTGCAACAAGGACTGTGTTACGTTTTTTGGGTAAGGTCTGAGCAGAGGGCCCCCTTAGTGAGGACCATGTTACTTTTTATCTCAATTACATGAAAACTGACCTATTTACATTTGAACTGAACAATTTGTTTGATTTTTGATTTGTAGGTTTTATGTAGCTTGAGTTTTAGTCAATAAGTATTGGATGGATGATGATAGTAGAGATGGATAAAATGTCTGCTCCTTCATCGCGGGAGCGTGCACAACGCCTTTATGAGAAGGTACTCATATCTCTCTCTCCCTCCCACCCCCCTCTCTCTCCCCCTCATTATTCACTGAGAATGTGATCTCAAAGAAGGGCTTATCTGTGTAAATCTGTCACAATATGCCAAGCTACATGTAACAGAAATCTGGTTACCATTACTTAAGTCAATTGTGCTTTCTTGGTATGATGTATATGTCACTATATCCCTATATGAGAAGTTACACTTTGGAGCAACGGGTTTTATTGATCGGTAGTAATTTTTTGTTTCTTCTAATGGGAAGAATTTTGGTAATGTTGGGTTTACTGTTTTTCCCATGATTCCATTTTGGACTTGTTACCATCTGGTGTTATACTGTTATTACCCAGAACTATATATGATAATAAATAATAAATGAAATTAGTTAACATGTATTCTCAAAACAAATATTAGGAAATTAAAATAATATTGAATATCCATTTAAAAATATATTTTTTTAAAATAAAATAAAAATATTTATATATTTTTTAAAATATTTATTATTTATTATGAATCCTTGTGTTGTACATAGATTAACAAAATTTATAATAAATAACCAAAAGAAAATAAAACAGGCAAGGTCAATTCAAAGTCAAACAGAAAATAGTCAATAGTCATCCTTGTGATGAACATCATTGAAACGGCGTTGTCAAGATCCACAGCCTGCATGGGACACATAATCCCTTTTGAACTCGAACACAAGACAAACGTTGACGCCCTTTCTTCCTCTTCCTCTTCCTCTTCCTCTTTCCTCTCCAAACCCTACCCAAACACCTTCTGCTTCTCTATCCGATCTTCTCATCCCGCATTTAAATCTTTCACAATCTGCCAAGCTAAATGGAACCGAAATCTGGTTACCATTACTTCAGTCGATTGTTCTCTCTTGGTATAATGTATATGTATACCCCTATATGGGAAGTTACACTTTGGAGGACATGGGTGGTGTTAATAGAGAGAAACAGAGAGAAAAGGAGAGGTGGACATGGATTTTTCTGGCGTCTATAGATCCATTTAGAGAAATTGGCTTTATTATCGGTGTTAATTGTTTTTCTTCTAATGGGAAGACAACTCCATTTGGTAATGATGGCTTTACTGTCTTTCCCATGATTCCATTTTGGACTTTTTATCAGTTCCCGCTGGTGTATACCATTGTTCCAAGAATTATTGTATATTTTGGTGTTTTGGCCCTTTGATTTTAACAACCTATAATTTACTGCTCTTTGCAATGGCCAACCGTGTAGAACTATAACCTGCTGTTGTGCGCTTTGGCTTACTTGTTCTTCTAAATTCTAATTACTGCATATGAAAGCTTTTTCTGTGGGATGAACCCAAAAGGTATCTTTGTAACATGTCAATTTATTTTTCTGAACTTAGAATGTTGAATTGGAGAATAAGCGCCGGAGATCTGCTCAGGCCCAGGTCCCATCAGATCCAAATGCTTGGTCGCTGATGCGTGAGAATTATGAAGCAATAATTCTTGAGGATCATGATTTTTCTGAGCAGCACAATATTGAATATGCTCTGTGGCAGTTACATTATAAGCGAATTGAGGAATTGAGGGCATACTTTAGTGCTGCCCTTACTTCTGCAAGCTCAAAATCATCTCAGGGAGGGAAAGTTCCTGCACGACCTGATCGGATAACTAAAATAAGGCTGCAGTTGAAGACTTTCCTTTCAGAAGCAACTGGATTTTACCACGATCTTATTATGAAAATCAGAGCAAAGTATGGGCTTCCTCTTGGTTACTTCGAGGATACAGAGAATCGGATTGTGATGGAGAAAGATGGAAAGAAATCTGCTGAGATGAAGAAAGGTTTAATATCTTGTCATCGTTGTCTGATATACTTGGGTGATCTTGCCCGCTACAAAGGTTTGTATGGCAAAGGTGACTCGTCAAAGCGTGAGTTTGCAGCTGCTTCTAGTTACTATTTACAAGCTGCATCTCTTTGGCCTTCGAGTGGGAATCCCCATCATCAGGTTTTTTGGAATTCCTGCATCTGCTGTGGTTTTGTTTTTGGTTGCTTCACATCTCACATGTTGAACTGTGGTTTATAGATATTGTATTCCATTTTGACAACTCTGTTATTTTCAGCTTGCCTTGTTGGCTTCATATTCTGGGGATGAGGTGGGAACTATTTATCGTTATTTTCGGAGCCTGGCTGTGGATAGTCCATTTACAACTGCCAGAGATAATCTGATAGTTGCATTTGAGAAGGTAATGCACGACCATGAAGTTGATTTTGAAACGCTCATCATTTTTTGATTCCGAAGTCTCAAAATTATTTGACAAGTTTGTATCTTTTTTTTTTTATGTGCTATTCAACTGCCTTATGTCCTTGCTTCCAAACTGAAGTACAATTTTGATTCTAAAGTTCAGTCATGTCTACCACTTCTAGTGTTTGATACCGAAAGCTAAATGCATTAAAAGTTTGTTAGTTGTAAATTTCAGACAGCCTTGCAAGTTTGTCAAGCAATTTTTTTTGGATAAGCACAAGTTTGTCAAGCATTGATTTATATGTTATACGGGCCTGTCCAAGATGGAGTTTGTGCATGTGTTTTCAATATGTAATTATATTTGATTTATTGAAAACTGTAATGTAGCATCCTTCTCACATAAACGAGCTGTTTAGCATGGGTCCTGTTGGGGATGAAGAATATGCCCTTGAGCTTGATTCTCTGTTTATTTTCTTGTTGTGGTGTGTTGTGTTGTTTTTTTTCCTTTTGACCCTTTGTCTTGTTTATGATCTATGATCTTATTGGCAATATTTTACCGTGTTCCTAACTGGCTATTTTTATCAAACCATTATAGAATCGTCAAAGTTACTCTCAGCTTTCTGGTGACATTAAAGCTCTTGCAGTCAAGGAATCTCCTGGGCAATTAACTGGCCAAGGAAGAGGAAAAGTGGAAGCAAAACTTTCAACAAGGAGAACTGGTGAAGAAGCCTGTCCTAGAAAGGAAGGAGCATCCAATATAGAAGAGATTTACAAATCCTTCTGCACCCGTTTTGTCCGTCTAAATGGAATCTTATTCACTCGTACAAGGCACGTATTCTTAAAGATCACACTCTATGCATACCTTTTTATGCACTGCACCATTAAGGATTAATATGTTCTGACTTTCTTCCTTCTCTTTGTTTCTCACATTTCATGTTGATAGCCTTGAGACCTTTACCGAAGTTTTGTCTCTTGTTAGCTGTGGCCTGCGTGAGCTTCTGTCTTCAGGGCAAGATGAACTGAATTTTGGAATGGATACTCTTGAGAGTGGACTTGTCATTATCAGAATTGTTTCCATTATCGTATTTACAGTTCATAATGTGAATAAGGAATCTGAAGGTCAAACTTATGCAGAAATTGTACAGCGTGCTGTTCTACTTCAGAATGCATTCACTGCAGCTTTTGAATTGACGGGTTTCATAGTAGAGAGATGTGTGCAGCTGCAGGATCCTTCTTCTAGTTATCTTTTACCTGGCATTTTGGTTTTTGTTGAGTGGTTGGCATGTCATCCAGATCTTGCTGCAGGCAATGATGTTGATGAGAATCAGGCAACTATTAGATCAAAATTTTGGATTTCTTGCATATCCTTCTTTAATAAGCTACTTTCAGTTGGGCCAATGTCTATTGAGGATGATGAAGAAGAGACTTGCTTTAATAACATGAGCAGGTATGAAGAAGGGGAAACTGAAAACCGGCTTGCTTTATGGGAGGACTTTGAGTTACGTGGATTTGTTCCACTTCTTCCTGCACAAACCATCTTGGATTTTTCAAGGAAGCATTCCCTTGGAAGTGGTGGTGAAAAGGAAAGAAAGGCTCGTGTCAAAAGGATTTTAGCTGCAGGAAAGGCTTTAGCAAATGTTGTTAGGATTGATCATAAAATGTTATATTTTGATTCAAAGGGAAAGAAATTTATAATTGGTATTGAGCCTCAAGTCTCAGATGATTTTGTTCTTACCTCCTATTCCGGCATACCTGATACTGGAGAGTTATTGAAAGAAAATACAGCAAACAAGACAAAGGTGGGAATTGCTCAGCCAGACCAACACCAGTACATGGAAGGAGAGGATGATGACGAAGTTATTGTTTTTAAACCTATAGTAGCTGAGAAACGAACTGATATGGTGGTTGTCTCATCATGTGTACCCTTTGAAGGCTTGGAGTCAGTTCCAACAGCTTCTGGAGGGGATGTAAAATGGGAGGATATAAATTGTCATGTTAATTCTACTTCTAGCGCTCTCAACAATGTTAACCATCAAACTTCTTTGCCTGCTTCTGCTGGTGGTATGGTGCCTCAACATCTGCAGTCAGTTCAGCCACATAATTTGAGTTGGTTAGAGGAGGAAATTTCTCTTGCTAACAGTTTAAACAGTCTTAGATTCTTGGAGAATGGGCATGTAGTGAAACCTGACCTGCCACTACAAGAAGCTGTAGCAACCTCCAACAATACCACACGTCCAGTTCCTGTCCTGCAATCTGTAAATGCCAGTACTAATATGCTCCATGGCCTCTCAAAAGCTGAAGACTTTGTGATATCCTCCAAAGTTGATGCTATTGTATCATCTGGGGTTTATACTGGTAATTCTGTTGTGAAGACGTCGTCATCATTGCAAGCTGGTTTGAAAAAATCTCCAGTAAGCAGACCTTCTAGGCACCTTGGACCTCCTCCTGGTTTCAGTCATGTTCCTCCTAAACAAGGTATCGAACCCACTGTTTCCGATTTGATTAGCGCAAATCCAATTATGGATGATTACAGTTGGTTGGATGGATATCAGTTGCCTTCATCAACCCAAGGTTTTGGCCCCAATGGTCCTCTTTCTTACTCTCAGTCTAATCCTCATCAAGTCAGTACTAATGCCTTGAATGGGACAGGCAGCTTTCCTTTTCCTGGAAAACATGTTCCATCTGCACTTGAGGTGGAGAAACAGAATGGTTGGCAAGATTATCAGAGTTTTGAGCTGTTAAAATCACACCATGATCAGCAGCTGCAGCTGCAGCTGCAGCCACAGCAACAGCTCACAGCTGGAAATCAGCATTTTGCTATGCTGCCTGAGCAATTTCAAGGACAGTCGATCTGGACAGGTCGTTACTTTGTGTGATGTCAGTATAAGAGTATTGATGGTATGTTCTAGCCTGGATTTATTGCTGTTTGTTTGATGAATCCCTTTTATTTTGTTAATTTTTTTTATTGCTGACATAATTACATATTTGAGGTTCTTGAAGGATTATTACGGATGTGCTTCATCCCTTTGCTACACATTCAAACTCCGATTCTGCAACCTTGTCATTGAATGTTATTGGAGTTTATTTGGCCTAGACTTGTTGCTGGAACTTGCTACTACAAGAGGTGGGTGCCGAATTATACTTCGTAATGATGATATCTGCTACTTGCATAACTTGAATTTTGGGCAATCTTGTATGTTACACATCCTCTTTCAGTTCATCTAATTTCCCATCTTGTTGTGTATGTCTAATGCTTCTGTTTTAGCCCGGTCTCTTTTACTATCTTCTTAAACAATGTTGGTAAGTCTAGGGAATCATTGCTGCTGCTTCTTGACTTCTGAATTGGTGATTGATTGTTGTGTTCACTGGTGAATTTATCCTAGCAGATTTTGCTATGTTACACATCCTCTTTCTGTTCATCTAATTTCCCATCTTCTTGTGTATGTCTAATGCTTCTGTTTTCGTCCGGTCTATTTTACTATCTTCTTAAACAGTGTTGGTAAGTCTAGGGAATCATTGCTGCTGCTTCCTGACTTCTGAATTGGTGATTGATTGTTGTGTTCACTGCTGAATTTATCCTAGCAGATTTTACTGAGCTATCCAGCTCGAATGAAGGAAGATAAGCAAGCATCTTTACAGTTCAAAGTTCTTAAGTAAATGCCTTGTCTGGTTTGGGGTGGATAGAAGGTGATAGATAAAAGATTATCCAGTCGTCTTGGAACTTGTATCTTCTGGGATTGGTGGTATGACTATGGTTTGTTCACTTCTCTAGTGGTAATGTCATAAAGGGGCGCACCTGTTAGAATTGTTACCATCATCTAGCTGTCGTTGATCCCTTTCTTCTACCTCAGCTTCAGACTAGTTGGGAAGGTTGGTATAGGTAACGAAGTGGTTGTCTGAAGTTGGATAATAGGATATGATAAATATGACATTGTGGACCGCACTTAAGTAAATGTCTTTAGTGGTTCCATTTGCAACTTCGTCAAGATTCTTATATTCTGTTATTGTATGTGACCAGTGAGTGATACACAACTCACTCTTTTTTTTCTCCTAAGCCGAGTTGACTTGAAACTTGCAAATAAATAGTCCCTGTTGGATGTTTGATTATGGCTATGCCTTGGTCTATATATCTATCTATAGTCGGATTTTATTGTTTATGTTGTTCAGAGGTATGTTGAGCATCCGTATGTTCAGGGTGCAGTTTCTAATTTGCAGTTTCTTGCCTGTTCTGTTTATGTGTCGTTTGCTTGATCCCCTCAGCACTTCAAAGTGAAATCGGTTCGTTTAGATGGATTTCATATTTTGCCTTTTCCTTGGTTTACATTTCGTTGTTCCGGATTTACCTAATTTGAGTTCTCTGTGCTCCGTGAGCTCGAGATTGGTGTGATGCATTTACTATACTATTTGAGCTAATATTTGAGGCAAGGCTCCCCAACTTGGTTTAATGTTAAGTCGACGACATATTTGAACTTTGGGGTGTGTTTGGGAGTTGAGGTCACGAGAACATTTTTTTACTTAGTAATGAAATAGCAGTTTAAAAAATACGAAACATTTTTTATAATAAAAATCTATGAAGTAAATAACTTGTTTTACAACTAAGGTTGGAAGCATTTTCGATGGTCTGTGTCTGGTAAATCAATTCGTATTGAGAGAGATAATATTTTATTATTATTTTGAACTATTTCTCGTATATTTTGCCAATGATAAAGGAAAATAATAACTGGATTTCTCCTTCAATATTCTTCAGATTTCACTGGAAGATTCTGTCTTCTTTCGATTACATAATACTTATTATGGAATGTATGTATATTACTTAAGAGGTGCAGTCTGTGGTGCACCATTTAAAAAAAGGTGCACTCATGTACCTCTCACTTCCACCATTGATGAAGGGGGACAATTTTCTCCCAGGAGATCAGAATAAGACGTCTAGACAAGAACGGCGTACTAATTCAATTGTGCTTATAACATGTACTCGCTCAATTAGCTGCCTGAACGTGTTTTTTTTTGGACTAAACCCACTAATCACTGTTTGCGGGACGTGGCTTGTCTGAATGTTTAAACACGAATTAAATTATAATACATTATCGTTGAGTTTTGCTGTTAGAAAATACGTTTACCTGATTGCCTTGGGTAACCTCTCACTCCTATTTTATTTTCTGCAAAGCTACAGTTCATGCTCTACCTGGCTTAAACAAAGACGTGCGCAATCCATTGGTATGTATGTATAGGACAACGATCTTGTTTAGGTACTGGTAGCGATTCCAAGTGATGCATATGGATTAACATTATTCGAAAACAAATTATGCTTTAGTGACTAGTATTTTATTAAAATTCAACATTGTAATTCTTTTATCAATTGATAATCAAACATACTTTACTTTTTCAGCTGCCCTAACAAAAACTTGGTTAACAACGGATTAGTTAATCATTCTTAAGAAATACCAAATGAAACCACCATTACATAAAAAATGGCACATATAGCACAATTCTCCTTTCTTTTAATTTTTACTGCATGGCCAACACAGCAGGAGAGATTTCACCCTAAACCCACGATGGATGGCTCAAAAGGATAAGCAACTTTTAATTCAACACTAGTGAGGAAGATAGCCTCAACATCCTAGCAAAAATTAGTCTCACATCACATCAAAGAGTATGGGGAAACACTGTATTAAAAAAAGAGTTATGTTATTTGAACATAAATTTTGAACACCGTATGTGACACCATATATATTTATCTCTATCTATCACTTACTTTTTATCTTCTTTGTATACACGTTTCTCGAAAATACACTAAAAAAACAAAGGGGACACATTTTGGTGTCCCCATTTTGTGTAAAAAAAACATTGCCCTTAAAAAAAAAAGACTTTTCATTGATTGCACTCTGACAACAATCAGTTGGCAAAAATATATCTATGTATAGACTGTATGTCTTGTACATGTTTTGAATGCAAAGAATAAACTGGCTATTTAAAAAAGAACACATTCTATTTTCAGAGCAAGCACAAAAAAACATCCTTTGTATTCATCACAATTCCTCTCAGCTTAAACTCATCCATTTTGACATGTAATCAGTATCAGTGTTCCTCTGCTTAAAAGTCACCGGCATCAGGGGCCTATGGTGTTTTATGGTTTATCATCTTTCCCTAAGCTTCTATTTAATGAATCCCATTCAGGTATGTTTGCAGTAGCCTCATTAATCATCTTTACCAGCCGCACCTGCAATTGATAGTTGCAGTTTCTATTAATTGACAAATAATGGAGGCTGAAGTAGAAGGGCTAGTGTGAAAGATACAGACAATACCAAAGTTCCCTCTTTTTTGAGGCTTTAGGAAACACAAATGACATGAGAGAAGAGGATTGGTTAGTAACTCAGCCTTGAGGAAGATATTTTTTTAATGACTTCATAGACATCAATATTTGTGATTATGGTCAAACTTTCTATCACATGGTTTTCCGAACACGATAATAGCTGTTTTGGAAGGCATGGACTTACCACACTTTCAGGAACTCCAGGAGGGGGTAAGGAAAGGTTTTTGGGAGGCGGAGCGATAAGATACGATCTCTTGTCAAAACGCCATTCTCCGACCTTCGCATATGTCAGTTCCCCCTGGATGAAGAAGCAAAAAGGAATGAGATGCATATTTTGCATGTGGGCAGACATAAGCAAAAGGAATACTAAACAAGGAATTAGAATTTCTATTCCTCTCTTTAACATCAAATAGAAAGTAAGGAGAAATGAACTCACCTTCAAATTGTAGTCACATCCATATGTATAATGGAGGATAAAATTGTTCCCGACTTGCAAGTCCCAAGGTGGCTGAAAAATTCCAATGATGCATGTTATGAACTTATTCACTAAGTATAAAAGCAATCCCCTTCTTACAATGGAAAGAAAGGGGAAAATAAAAATGAAAATATAAAACAACATAAGCAATTCAAACCTGCAGCATAAAGTCTTCTCGAAGAATATGCTTTACACCATGCAATGCAGATGCCACAGCATAGGCATACCTATCTCAACAGAGAATTAAAGCAGTAGAGGGTTGGAAGTTCTGTATCAGTTATGGCTAGTATCCAGGAAAAACTTACAAAATGAATATAGCATCAGTTAGTGATAACTAATAAGAAATAGAGCTCTTGAATTTCTATAGCAATACTCACATTTCAAGCACCCATCCAAAAGCTTTATCGGTCTCGGGATCATCTTTCATTCTCAATGAAATATTCACCCATGTGGGAGCTATTTCCTCCATCAGGGACTGATAATAAAGAAAAATCAATGCCTTAAAGGAAGATTATGTTGCTTGTCTAAGTCTGATAACAATTATAACAGTAACAGTTGCAGCTATAAGGGTCACCGTATAACAACTAAAATCAATCAAGCATCTTATGCAAGCTAATGAAGCTATTAATGAAAACTTCACCTTCTGAATAATTACAGGAGAATTGCCAATGGGATCAACATCAGTAACAGGACCCTTTTCTTCAGGATAGAATTTCCTAATTATTTTTTCATTTTGAGCTGGTTTTATATAGAAAAATGGATACCCGGCGGGTTGGGTTCCAGAAGCCAAATTAGGCAAAGGATTTAAAAATATGTGGTCAGGTTCTGCCATCAGAATATATCTGCAACAATTATAAAATGCATTGCTTCTTAGGTTTCATTATTTTAAAGCATGAAAGTTCCAGAAAACCAGAATTAAAACACTTACTCTTCCTCAATATCTGCTTTCTCCAGCCACTGAACAAAAGCCCATGGTCTATTTAGGACAACATAACCCTGGAGCAAAAACAAAAGGACATTTTTCTTTATGACAGCATCAATAGTAAGGGATAATACAGAAAGATCACAAACAATGCCATTGATGCCAAAGTTGATGATTATCAACAGTTTGGAACATGTTAACAAACTTCCACCTGAAAAGTCAACATTTTTTTCTATGAAATGACATATATGATCAATGGTTAAGTATGATATCCGATTCCCTTTGTTGTGATTTTTATATTGCTTTTGAGTTTAAATAACTATGATATCCACGACCCAGCATGGCTAGTACTACATTCAAATGAATCCAAATCAAGGCGTTCCAAGCTCAGATTGCTCAAAGCAGCTCATTTGGGCATATGCTTATTCAGACTTGTGACCTGGCATACTAATCCCAGCTAAGAGAGTCACATTTGGTGTAAAACTTCAATAAATACTACATAGGCACATTTGAAAAATTTGAATAAACTCACAGTAAGGCACACATTAAATGGATGATGCTCTTTTGATTTGACACAGGCTTAGAAAAAATTATCAGTACCAAGGCGAGAAAGAGAGGTACTAAGTTTTTATTGTCTGCTTCACTCAGTATGCATGTAAGAAAGATAAGGATAGAAACAAGATGTAAGTGCAAAACACTTTGAGAATATTACGTGAAAAAAAGAAAGAAACTAAAACATTTCTTAGCAATTTCTATCTCCATCCTTCTCTTTCCCTAGGTGATGAAGCTTGATTGTTTGACAGAGACGAGACAATATAATATTCGAGGCTAATGATGTATAGAGCCCACCTAGGTAGATATAATGTTATATGGTCACACAAATCATAAAGTCTTTTGTAGATACATTAGAAACAGAAAATATGTCACTTCATTATGGCACTATGGACAAGCCTGGAATTTCCTAGTGCCCTTGATTTTTCTTGAACCAAGATGATGCTATGTAATAGATGTGATTCTAACATAAATGCATCAATAGTAAAAAACATCCAGGATATTCAAACAAAATTATCCTCGATGTTTTTTATCAAGGTTTGATTTCCACATCAGTTTTAGAAAAACCGAACTCTGTTTATGATTAGGAGAACATTTAAATCAGGAATTCAAGGAAGTGATCAGGCAGGTACTTATCCCTCTTCTTTTGCCTTATTTTGGTGAATACTTTTAGGCAGCTGAGTTCCCCAAATATGTTCATCTTATTTCACACATAAGTTTTGAAATGTATTAAGTATTATTTTTAATCAAACAACTACCTCACTTTTCCCTCCTATTGTGAAAGGAATGAGTTTATTCTGTATTGTTTGTAAATTTGGTATTGGTAAGGAATTGACCAAAAAACAAGATTAAAAAAGGCTGAAAAGATTTTTTTAAAAAAATTCAGACAGCAGAAGCAGAAAATATATTTACCCTATCCAAGCCCTCAGGAAGTGGATCAACAACAAAAGTAGGGATCTCATCCATCAACTGGTCTGCCCTTCCTGAATGCAATATACGGGTGAATTTCCCCATGTCTGATCCAGGCATGTCCTTCACTTTTTTATACCAGTAGTACATAATCCTGCATTGCCATTGGCTGTAAGCAGCATCAGTTGAAGTCAGGGCAACATGGAACTTATTTGTTGACCCAATCACTTTCCCATCAAAAGATTCATCGGCCATCAAACCTCTCTTATGCTCTATGATCATAGATATCAAATTATAAGTGGCAAAGGAAAAACCAAGCACCATAAGCAGTAAAAGTAGTGACTTTGCACGCCCCATGTTTTTTCTCACAATCATTGTCTATTCAAATATGAATTCTCTGAATCTCCAAAAGTCAAGCCAGTTCAATTCTGCTATCTGCAACTGCAATAGCTTCTGATCAAAAACTCCATTCTATTACTTCAAAACCACAGCTTTAATTCATAGCTATATTCAAAACATACAATCCTTTGCTTCTTTTCTTCAGTCTTTGGAAAAATCTTCATTAACAAAAGTAGTTGAAATTTTAGTCACTATACACAACCACCAATGGAAATTAAACCAAACCCAATAAAAATCATAACATAAAACCCCAGAAACTGAAACTCGAATGTGAAGGGAAACACATAACAGATCTGATACCGTACCTCGATGCAAGTCACCCCAATAGGGAAAGACTCAAACTTTGAATCAGAAAAGAATCAAACTTTGGAGGAGGAGAAGTATTTGAAGGAAGCAAATGAAGGGTGGGAGAGAAAGAGATTGAGAGGTTTTGACTTTTCAACAGGTGGTTGAAATAGCCACTAGAAAACACGGAGGTTTGGAAATTGAAGAGTCTGAGATAAATAACATAAATCTGAGTGTATGTGTATGTGTATGTGAACGTGTAATGTTAATAATGTGTGTTGACTCCAAATAACAAAACTCAAATCAAAGGGATTATAATGATGATGGTGATGGTGGGAGTGAATAGTTGTCAGCAACAAAAGGAATGAATGAATGAAAGGTTGGTCATTGGGATGGAGGATTGGACGCAAATCCCGGTCACAGACAGACACATTCCAAATTGTCTCTATCTGAATATACAAAAAGCCACTTCAAAGGGATGCAATTGCTGTTCATATGTGTAACTTCTGTCCTATTATATGTTGCTTTTCTTTTTGGTGCATAATGTTCATATTCTATGACTATGTTGATGTTGCTTTTTCTTTTCTTCTCTTTGTTTAGCCTAATGTACTTTTCGTAAAAATAAAATATGAGATCCTATATGCATGGATTCTAGCTAAGATTGGAACGAGATATGGGTATATAATTTCTTAAATTATATTTAGTGTCTTGCTAATGAGTGCCTCTTGATTAAGGATTTCATAAATGATAAGTTTTTCTTGAAACGTGAAGTATTTTATTTTTCAAGATATTAAATACATTAGTTTTCAATGAAAATTTTATTCTTTTAATTCCTTAAATAACGTTCTTAGAATACTAATTAATATTCTCCTTATATTCATTGAGGTAAAGTTTAATGGACGCTTCATAGCATCTCTAATTGGAATTGTTTAACGGTCGCATAAAATTAATCAATTGTTTTGTACTTAGTTGTACTGTAATAGTGAGTTTAAATGAATATGAATTGCTTATAAAAATTATTTTTATAAGCAAACAACTTTTATCTAAGAATCCCGATAAAAAAAGGAGAGGGAAAAAATTGAGAATTACATTGGTTACACTCCTCTGGAAATTGAAATAACAATGAATGTAGAAATTTATTGAAAAATTAAGTTCAACACTCTTTAAAATATGAAATGCACAAGTCCCAGTGAAACTTTCTTCTAGATCCTTAATCAATATTCTAAAGACACCAGTTAGTATTCTCCAAAAGACAATTATTATTGAAAAAGTAACATAATATATAAAAACTTGTATATTTAATTTTTTTTAATAAAAATTATTTTTTATCTCTTGACAAATATCTATAAAATAATTATTAGCAATACCCTTAAAATAAAATAATTTTAAATTATTTTATTTTCAAATTATTCTTCAATAGTCAACATATTTATACATTCATAATAATAAAGCAGAAAGTTAAGATTTATGCGTGTATGTCCCATGCCACGTGTCATTGCCAAAATCATTATTCATTAAAAAAAAAACTTATATATATGATAAGTTACATATCGTATTTTTTTTTTCATCATTTAACTTTTAAAAAATAATTTAATTAAATGGATTCAAATGACTTTAGTAGTATACCAACCATAATTCAAGAGGTAACGAGCTTGGACCCTGGAGCAAGTGGTCAGGGGTTCGATTCCTGATTGTTGTCTATGGAGAAAATTTGGTTGCAAGAAGTCAACCCTTCAATGTCGTCAAGTACCTCGAGGGATCAGTTTCCGCAGTTGCGCATGAAGGATACCATAGAAAACAAAAAAAATGACTTTAGTAGTATATAGATTCAAAAGTTAGTTTTAACCTAATGTTAGAAGAGTTGGTAACGTGACTCTCTCAAGAAAAAAGAACTCAAATTTGATTCTTGGAGTCGCCTAGTTGGGAGCAATTGAACCCTGTGCGAAAAAACGGACATATGTTGTTGTTGAATTGGGGATCGATCTCATAATCAGTCCAAAAGGCTGAGTGATATCCTGATAAACTCATTAGGGAGTCAAAGACACTGATTACGTGATTATGGTGAGCTACGAAAAAAAAGAAAAAAACGAAGAAGAAGAGATTCCTCACTTTAATAAAATAACTTTTATGATAATCAATTGATTGCATGCGCTAATATATGAATTGATTATACATATAGGTGAAAATATGGTATTATATAAAACGACAACCACTAAAAAAAATATATATATAAAACGACAACCTCATTTTAATTCACTGGCCAAAAAATTCTCATTATATAGAGTTATAATATTGAACATAAATTTTGGACATCGTATGTAACACTATATATTTATTTCTATCTTTATCTTACTTTTTATCTTCTTTGTATACACACTTCCCAAAAATACACTAAAAAACAAATGGGACACTTTATGATGTCCTCATTTTGTGTACAAAAATAATTCTTCCATTATATATGGCAACCTATGAAGGATTGATTGCATAATATTGATTCCATCCAATTTTCTATTTTTTTATATATAGAATCCAATTTTTTTTTTACTAAAAAAGATATTCATTCATTCAAATTGGTAAAATACATAAAAAAAAACACAAATTCAACATCGCTAAAAACCGAAAAGGATGAATCTGCGAACAAACTCACAGCACCCAGGTTAATAGCATAACACGGCAAAATGTCTACAAATGTGACAAAATCAAAGTAACCCGAATACCCATGCCTCCGGATCTGTAACATTGACGCCCAAGTCTTGATTGAATCTGTAATGGATTGAAGCTGATATGCCAATCTGAACCAAACAAACACCGCAACAAGACGGGAAACCAAACGACGCCGCAACAAGACGACGATCAAAACACTGCCGCATGCAGACAATGAAAACACGGAAAAACATGAAAGAAAAACCGGATCTATGTGAAAAACCCATTTATTTAGATAAAAGGAGAGAAAAAAGATACAAATGGGTGATTCCAGGCCAAAAAATACCCAAAATCACCCCCTTCCAATGGATGAGGAAGAAGGAAAAGAGGAGTAGAGGGAAGATTGAGAGTGAGAGGCGGCTCACTCTAAGATTTGTTTAAGGTTGAATTATATAGAATCCAATTTTCTAATTTCAGAATACGAAGGATACACGCTTATTTTATTCACATTAACTTATTTGATTTACGGTTTTATCCTTTTAATCTTGGTTCAATTTTTCTTTCTTTCTTTTAGAGATCAATCTTGTTGGTTCTCTGTCTTCTTTATTTGAGGTAACTTTCTATCTCTCTTTTTCTTTCATTCTCACGAATGGCTTTTACTAGTTTTTAGCACCCGTATAAATGCACAGGTAAAATTTCTATTAAATAAATTTATTTCAAATTTTATAATGTTGATAATATTGATAATTAAAAAAATTATATTGTTATAAAAAATATATAGACAATATTATGTGTACATTAAATTTATTTATTTTTTATGATAGTGTAGAAAATTTTATAGAATGAATTTTTTTAACAATGCAACACTATATAATTACCAAGCAATATAAAAATCATTAAATTAATGGCATGTACAATTAAATTTTTTCTTAATACATATAAACTTAAAACTTTATTATAACAATATCGACATTATACTTAAATTAATGCCAATTCCTTAGCTAGGGAAGCTCTATCAAAGTCTAGCCCCCATTTTTATTATTATGTTCCTCTTTGTATTGTCCATATCGACATTATACTTATTACTTTAATTTACTGTACATTATTTTCATTATCATAATAGTTATTATTACTATCATAAATAAAATTATTTTCATTATTATTCCACGTATCAAACTCCAAAATAAAGTAGGTGGCCTGACCAAATATGGTAATGTCACCTTTACATTCATACAACATATTAAAAATTCTACTCTAGAACCTTTTTATTTTTCCTGATCGCTCATTAAATCAAACCATTGTGTCATAATGTTCGTAACACCGGTTCATTCTTGCAAAGTCTGGACAATCTAGAAAAAAGTTTAACAAATCAATCAACATGTAAAAAATAAAAAAGTGGCAAAATAAATTAAATTAATATATGCAAATAGACAATAATTGCTAAATAAATACATTCACGTTCATCTTCAACAAATAAATGATTCTGTCAATCATGAACTTGAATATTCATTTTTATAATATCAATAACAATGAACCAATTAAATAAAAAACTGAAATGCAAGTGGGAAAAAGTTATTCAATAATACAAATAACATAACAATTTCTATTACCTGGACGGATTGTGAAATTAACATTCTTTCTTCTATGTAATATATCCCCATAACTCGCTTGGGTTGGTAGATTATGTTGCTGGCATTCCACTCGATATAAAAAAACTAAATCTATTTGTTTATAAAAAAGAAAATAAAGCAATATATATATATATATATATATATATAAACAAAGTATTCGAAGACAAGGTTAGTACATTCACATTACCACATTAAAAACAATATTAAATATTAAATTAGAAAATAAATAATAAAAATTAAATATACCAACCCCTAAAATCCAAGACCAATAATTTTTCGAACTACACAATTAATAAATGTTTTAAAAAATACTTAATTAATATTTTACATATTAAAAATTAAACATTGTATACAATGAACCAATTAAATAACAATAACAATGATCCAATTAAATAAAAAATTGAAATACAAGTGGGAAAAAGTTATACAATAATACAAACAAAATAACAATTTCTCTCACCTTGACGTATTGTGAAATTAACATTCTTTATTCTACGTAGTATATCCCCATAACTCACTTGGGTTGTTAGACTATGTTGCTGGCATTCGACTCGACTTAAAAAATCTAAATCTATTTATTTTTAAAAAATAAAACAAAAACAATTAATTATAAACAAAGTATTCAAAGACAAAGTTAGTACATTCACATTACCTTTTCAAAAATATAATTAAATATTTAATTAAAAAATAAATAATAAAACTTAAATAAATGACCCCATAAAAACCAAGACCAATAATTTTTAGAACAACACAATTAATAAAGGTTGTAAAAGATACTTAATCAATATTTTACATATTAAAAATTAAATATTGTATACAAATAAAGTTCAAACAAAATATATTAAATAATTATATTCATATCTATTTATTAAAACAAAACAATACTACTCTGGAACCATTTTTATTTTTTCCTAACCGATCCTGAAACCAACCATTGCGCCACAATATTCACCACACCTGTTCATTCGTCCAAAATCTAGAAAACATAAAAAGTTTAACAAATCAGTCGACGTGTAAAAAATTAAAAGTGACAAAAATAACTTAAATTAATATATGCAAATAAACATTGATTTCTAAATAAATACATGCACGTTCATCTTCAACAAATAAAAAATTCTCTCTATCATGAACTTGAAAATACATTTCTATAATATCAATAACAATTAACTAATTAAATAAAAATCTGAAATGCAAGTGGGAAGAAATTATACAATAAAATAACAATTTTTATTACCTTGACCGATTGTGAAATTAACATTTTTTTCTTTTACGTAGTATATCCCCATAACTCACTTGGGTTAGTAGACTATGTTGATGACATTCCACTCGACTTAAAAAATCCAAATCTATTTGTTTTTTAAAAAATATAAAGCAAAAAAAATTAAATTAAAACAACGTATTTGATGACAAAGTTGGTACCTTCACATTACCCATTCAAAGACGTAATAAAACAATAATAAAGTCCAAACAAAATATGTTAAATAAATATATTTATACCTATTTATTAAAACAATAAAAAAACACACACCATAGGATCAGGCTACCACCAATTTACTGTTCGTCTACGGTAAAATGGTGGATCAGGCTCACCACCAATTAAATTAATATATGCAAATAAACATTGATTTCTAAATAAATACATTCACGCTCATCTTCAACAAATAAAGGGTTCTCTCCATCATGAACTTGAAAATGCATTTTTTTTTTATAATCAAGGGTAATATTGACTAAATAACAAGGGTAGGTGGACAGACCCCTCCCAAGTCTTTACTCAAAATCAAGTCTAAAACATTACATGGATTAACCATAAAAGAGATGGAATAGGGAGAAGAATGTCCTCTGTTTGCTAGAAAGTCGGCAACATAGTTTGCATTTCTACTTATAACCGAAATTGAAGTTTGCCAACAAGGGGCCCTCAGGAGGGAGATTGCCTCTTCAAGTAGAGATTTGATGTAGGAGATAGTTGTGTAGCCTTTGGAGACCATTTCAAAAATTTCAAGGGAATCCAACTCGAACATGACTTTCCCAGCATTGATTGACTTGGCTGTCTTTATGCCATATAAAAGACCCTGCAGCTCAGTAATAAGGGCATTGAAAGGATTTAGTTTGCACATGAAGCCTTTGATAAAGCTGCCATGCTCATCTCTTATAACCCCTCCACATGAGGAGCTTCTTCCATTATGAAAAAAGGATCCATCAGAATTACATTTGAACCAACCTGGATCAGGTTTCTTCCAATACAGGTGCTGAAAAGAAGACTGAGAATTTGTCATATGACTCAGATTCTGGATTTCCTTCTGAATAATATGGACCTGAGAGGACACTTCCAACCAAAAACTCGAATTCATGTAAGAGATAGATAAGAAGACTAGAGAATTTCTATCTTTCCATATGGAGTATACTGCTACACCAAAAAAAGTCTGCCAATTCCAAGGGGATGCTCCCATCTTCTTTGTTGAGAGATTCCAATCCAACCATTGATGAAGGCCCTTTCTAAAAAAACTTACTCCAAACTGCAGGGTCAATGCATTGATTCCAGAACTGTTGGACAGCATCACAATCCCTCATCATATGCATGAGAGTCTCTGGAGCAGATAGGCATCTAGGGCAGAGGTTATCCTGGGCCATCCCTCTCCTACATCATTCATCATTAGTAAGTAGGCAACCACGAACTAGTTTCCATAAATGCGATCAGATTCTAGCTGGACCCTTCCACTGGGATACTTTTCCAAAGAGGGGATTTGGAACAACATTGTCCTGGGAGGAGTTTGTCAAAATTGCATAAGCTGATTTGATTGAAAACAAACCATCTGATTCCGGGATCCAATTTAGGAAGTCACCGTGTTCAGAGAATAGGGCTTGGACTAAATCTAGTTTCTCACAGATGAATTCAGGCACTACTTGTTGGATAATGTTCCATTTCCATCCTTCATGATCAGCATAGTAGGCCACTTTAAATTCCTTTTCCGAATCAGGAATTGAGTCCAGAAGGTAATGGTCTAAAGTGTAGCAGCCAGGAAGCCATCGATCTCTCTAAAATCTTGTATCTTGACCATTCCTCACACTCCAATGAGTGTTATCTTCTACAATCTTCCATATTTCGACCATAGCTTTCCAAATGCTTGAAGAATTTGCTTTCATGCTCACCTTGGGAAGAAGTAAAGAGCCACGCTGATATTTGGCTCTCATGATCCGAACCCAGAGTTTCTCCCTGTCATTCATCAGTCGCCAGGCTAGCTTCATTACATAAGTTTGATTTAGAATCCTCATACACTTGAAGCCAAGACCACCAACTTCTTTTAGTTTGCATAACTTCTCCCAAGAGACTAGGTGGCACTTCCTTCTATCCACAGAGCTCCCCCAAATGAAATCTCTACAAATCCTTTTTGCCTCTTCACAAAATGATATAGGAACAACTGAAGTTTGCATCACATAACCAGGCATGCTTGTCAAGGATGACTGAGCTAAGGTTATTCTGCCAGCAAAGGACAGAGAGTTAGCCTTCCAAACTGATAGTTTCTTCCTCATTTTCTCTAGCACATAGGCATAGGTATGTCTTGAAGATCTTTGATGAAGCATGCATGGGTGCACCAAGGTAAGTTCCAAGATCTTGGGTTTTCTCAATCCTCAGAATCCTGCTTAAGTCTGTAGTCAGATTAGAATCAGTATTGTTGGAGAAAAAGACTTTGGATTTGGCCAAATTCACTTTCTGCCCTAAGTTATTACAGAATTCATCCAGCACATTCATTATCATATGAGCCTGGTTTAAGTTAGCTTCAGCTACAAAAATTAAATCGTCAGCAAAACAAATATGTGATAAGGTAGGTCCTTCACCTCTCCCAAACTTAAATCCTTTCCAAACCCCTGAATTTACTAAGTCATTGATTCTATGACTTAATCTTTCAAGTGCTAGAATTTTCTATAATATCAATAACAATTAACCAATTAAATAAAGATATGAAATGCAAGTGGGAAAAATTATATAATAATACAAACAATATAACAATTTTTATTACCTTAACAGATTGTGATATTAACATTTTTTCTTCTATGTAGTATATCCCCATAACTCACTTGGGTTAGTAGACTATGTTGCTAGCATTCTTCTCGACTTAAAAAATCCAAATCTATTTTTTTTTTAAATATAAAGCAAAAAAAATTAAATATAAACAACGTATTTGAAGACAAAATTAGTACCTTCACATTATCTTTTCAAAGAAGTAATAAAACAATAATAAAGTCCAAATATATTAAATAAATATATTTATACCTATTTATTAAAACAATAAAAAAACACACACCATAGGATTAGGCTCACCACCAATTTACTGTAGATGCTATACATATACAGATAGATATATATTTTCTAAATTCAAAAAAAATAATATTTGTACTTTACAGTTTTTTTTCTGATAATTTTTTTATCCTTTCATGTTAAAATATTTAGTTTATGGGCTATGGCTACCTCATTCCTTCTAACTTAATGAATACAATATATTTGTGTAAATTGCTTTTATCAATTAATTACATCAATATTTATTTTATTGTTTGCACTCAACACAATTAAAACTACAAACCATACATTGACTGTCAATAATATTTATGACATATTCCTTATTTACATCATAAATAATTATTGGGATGTGAAATTTCTTAAATTTATTGATGAATAGTTTATTTGATATTACTTATGTTTACTGTCAAATTCGTTAACTGATGATTCATTCTTTTCAGCTATTTATCACATGAATACTTTTCTTTAATTGTCAATATTTTATATATGGTAACATCTTTTTTTCTTTTGTAGAGATCAATATAATGTAATCAATTTAAAACACCATAATGATACTGAAGAAATATTTTAAATATCTGTATATGGTCAATATAACAATACTTATATATATATATATATATATATATATATATGTATATATATATATATATATATATTCATACTACAACATAGAACAAATAATATTAAAATCTACTAATGAAGAATGGCCATGATGCACCATTTGATACTATGAACTTGATAATATAATTGCTCTAAGCTATTATTTTTATATTTGATGCTATTTCTTATATTACATTTAATTATAATTCATTTATTACTAATTATATATTCAAAAGTCAAATTTATGCATAAAACATGTTCAAACAAGTCATGATTTTTGTTTCAAAATAACTAGATCATGACATGTGCGATGCACGGATAAATAATATGTGGTAAGCATAATTATTATATTATTTGAAAAAACATAATACTTTTGTTATAATATAAAAAGCTAAGAAAGTTAACCATTCCCGCAACATAACAAAAAATTTCAAAACTTAACTTATAATATCAATAAATTTAAATCCAAAAAAAATCTGCAGAGTTTCTAAAAAATAGAGAAAAATAATGAGAAACATATATGAAAAAAGTACAAAATAAAAGTAAAGTTTTATTTGTAACTTATATTAAATTCGGAAAGACTTCTCTATACAGTATATTTGAGAGTTTGAAATGTGATTTTCATTGTCACATATGAGTATCTTCAAATCATGATGTGATACATTTGATATTGTGATAATATAAATATTAAAGTGTTTTATTTGAAATATTTATTAAAATATATTTTCAAGGTAATGAAAATAAATCAAATTATAATAATAATTTTAAATATCATCATAACTATATTTAAAAATGCATTTTAATGCATTGGAACTGCGCTCTATATTGAGAACTACATTGTATTTGTTTGAAAAATTAGTTTGTATTAGCTTGACCCATTACATCAATGAATTTTTAAAATTTCAAAATAAATATTTCAAATATAATAACTCTTAAAATTTACTTAAATACATTAATAACTAACCAAGCAGTTGGGCACAAGTGATTAATGTCTTGCGTTTTGAAAGGACGGACCGAGTGATTCGTCTTTCGGAGCGCGGGGGGAAGGTGAGGTAGGGGGGGGGGGGTTTGAATTGTTAAGGTTTGGGCATCTGCAACCCATCTTTTGTTTTCTAAGGGGGGTTGGGTTGGTTTTGAGGTTTTTATTTTTTTTTTTTTGTTTTTTCAATGGTTTTTTGTTGTTTGTTGTTTTTTTTTTATATTGTTAAATTTTTAATTTAATTTTTTAATTATAACTGAACCACTCTTTCAACCTCGGTGGACCATTGAACCTCGAATCACGCTTTACCTTCACCGGTTCGAAACCTTGTGTGCTTTGGAATGGTTCGTTTTATCGGAAACTTGGATTAGTTAGGTATTTTATACATTGTATAGGTATTTTATGATATATAAAATACAAAATTAAAAATATTTGAAAGATTCATTTATATATTAAAATACTTTGATTGTAAGAAAATTAAAATATAATATCAAAATAAGTTAAAAATGCTTACAAACAACATGAGTAATCCATTATTATAATATTCCATCATGATTTTCAATAACAATGATGCATTTACTCTTCTTTTATGCTATTCTCGCATAGGTATGGCATATCTCTAAAATATTTGCACTGTCTTTATCAAATATAATAACTATTTGCTTAAAAAAAAGAATATAATAATTTTAGAATTTTAGAATATAATAATTTAAGAAGATAAAATTTATTAATGAAAAAAGATGTAAGTTGGAAATGACATGCACATTAGTTGAGTCAATGATTTAGAACAATACCTTCAATAGTTTTATTTTATATCTGATGATATTTTAAATTTTTAAATTGTTGATGGTTAAAATAAAAAGAATTAAAGGTTGAAAACATGAGTAAAGATGGATTGGAAAGTGAACTTTTGCAATAGAGAAAAGGCTAAAACATATCCTTGAAAAACGAAAAGTTTATGCATAACTAAATCATTAAAGAAAATGATTTAAACCAAAGCAATTCCATATAAAATGCTGATATTAATGTAAATTGTGAAAAAAATAATAACAATACGAAATGTCAATTTTACCCATATTATAGGTAGAAAAAAAACTACAACCACTATTTTACCTTTTTTTTAAGAAAAAACTACTTTACTTTTATTTATATTAAGATTAATATATATATATATATATATATATATATATATATATATATATATATATATAAAGCATCCTTATTTTCCCAAGAAAATCTTATAAATATCTATCCCAAAAAATTATAAGTATCATAAATTATTTTATTTAGTGTATATTGCAATGGGTACATCATTTTATTGGTATGAGGCAAAGTTATGATAACAATTTTTATTGAGAATTAATTTTTATTGAAATATTTAGGCAAAGTTATGGTTCATGTACGACAATTAATTTTTAGTTGTTTTAAATGAATTATTTGTAAATGATTGATAATCCTCAATACCAATGCAAATGGTAGAATAAATGTTTTATAATTTATAATAATTTTTATTTTGAAAAAACAAATTCACCCTAAATATATCTTCTAAATATGGAATGTTTTGTCAATTGTCAAAAAGAATTTAAAATTTATAGTGATTTTGAAGGTGACGTGTGTCAAAAGTTTCAAACCATGGTTTTTGCTTTATAATATTTATAGATATTTAAAATAAAGTAAGGTCATATGAAATATGAAATTGATTATTGCATTAACTTTTTTTCATCTTTATTTGAAGAACCTGGAGTTGAAAATATCTATAGAACACATAATGTTTACCACTTTTAATTTTTTACTTTTAATTATTTTTTCAAAATGAGCAATTTATTTTCGTGAATCTCTTTTACCATAAATATAAAATATATACATATTTTATTTTGATATATTATTTAATATGTTTTACAATCATTCTTTATTTAAATTTCTATACGATATACATTTACAAGGAGTATAGTTTTTTGGCTAATAAAAAGAAACAAAAAACAATTCGATCAAATAAATCATTAATCTAATGATTTTCAAATAATTAATTTTAAGCTACTAGTTTTTATTATTTATTATATATTAACTATAATTTATGTAATACTTTATATTTGATTTTAATAAAGACTAAATAGTTAATGACACGAGTTTAAATAGTGAAAATATTATCTCCAAGGTCCATTACTATGCTTTTGAAAAAATAAATATGTATGTATCATTCTCATTTCATTTATTTCCCTAAGGGCTCGTTTGGTGGTCAGGATAAGAGAGATAGGATAGGATAAGCTATCATATCCTGTCTGAAACTATTGTTTGGTGAGCCAGCAGGATAGGATAAAGCAATTCCGTTACCTATCATACCATGTCCATCTAGTTAAAATTCTATCCAGAGGGGAGGACTGAGTTAGAACCCAGCAGGATAGGATATGGTGATTTTAAGTATAATAAAATATAAAAATATTATATATATAAAATAATTAAAGTATAATAAAATATAATATAGTTACAAAAAAAAAGTATGATAAAATATAAGATATTTTAAATAATAAAAATAATCAAAATTATTTTTATTTTGCCACAAGGCTCCTCTTATTATTTTATATTATGTTAAAAATATAAAAAATATAAAAAATTATTCTAATAATTTAACTATATGTAAAGTAAAAATTAAAAATGAATATTTAAATTATAAAAAATGATTCAATTTAAACAATAAATAATATTTTAAAAATTCAAAATATGTAATTTTATAACAAAGATAATTTTGTTCTTTTATATAATTGTAAAAGTGAAAATTAAAAAAAAAAAACTAAATCTAATAAAATATGAAAACATTCAGAATAAAATTAGAATTTTTTTTTGTTACTAATCGAAAATTTTAAAATTCATACTAAAATTATAATGCTATCCAGTTGGTTATCTAGTAAACACCAAATGTCGGATATATAGGATAACAACTTTTCTTGCTCATATCATATCCTACTCCTATTCTGCTCTCTTATCATATCCGCCCATATCCTATCCTGGTGGTCAGGATAAGAAAGACATGATAGGATAATCTATCATATTCTGTCTGAAACTATTGTTTGGTGAGCCAGCAGGATAGGATAAACCAATCCTGTCACCTATCATATCCTGTCCATCTAGTTAAAATTCTATCACGAGGGAAGAGCTGGGTTAGAACTCAACATGATAGGATACGGTAATTTATAATATAATAAAGTATAAAAATATTTTATATATAAAATAATTAAAGTATAATAAAATAAAATATGGTTACCAAAAAAGATATAATAAAACATAAAATAATAAAAATATTAATAATTAATTTAAAAAATTATTTTTATTTTGTCACAAGACTAATTTTGTTACTTCACATTATTTTAAAAAACTGAAAAAATAAATAAAAAAAATATTCTAATAATTTAACTATATGTAAAGTAAAAACTAAAAAATGAATATTTAAAATTATAACAAAATTAATTTAAGCTAAACAATATTTTAAAATTTTGAAATATTATTTATAATTTTATCACAAGGACAATTTTGTCTTTTTATATAATCTTTAAAAATAAAAATTATAAAAAACTATAATCTAATACAATATGAAAACATTTAGAACAAAAACGAAAAATTTAAAATTCGTATTAAAATTACAATGTTATCCAGTCAGTTATCTGATGGACACCAAATGTCGGATAAGATAATAGCTTATCCTGCTCATATTATATTATACTCCTATCTTGCTCTCTTATTCTATCCACTCCTATCATATCCTGACCATCAAACGAGCCCTAACAGTATACTAATAGACTTTTTCATATCTCGGATCTTTTCTCGTTTAAATACTAGTGTCTAAGCATGTGACTCTGCATCTTTATCCACTTCTCGAGGGAAATCAGAAAACAGGCTGAATTACTTTTCTATTTTTGTCTCTAATTTTAAGATGGATGGTTAATCCTCCCCCAGTTAAAATTGCAGATGGTTTTAGGGCATGTTTAATAACTTTTAATTTATAAAATAATTATTTATTAAATATTTTTTACCAAACTTCTATCATAATTCATTTCAGAAACAAAATAATACCAATATGATCGCATAGTCTAAACACACGACTGGTCAAAAAATAATAGTCTAAACGTGTGCTTCGGCTCTATCTCATGGTTCTCATTTTATTTTATTTTATCCCGTTTGCAATCTGGTGCAGATTGGGCCTCAGCGTATTATTTTACAATTGTATTAGTTTATCTTTGTAATTGAAGCAAATCATCCACTTCGGAAATAAGAAGAAAACTGCAGAATTTTTTTTGGTTTTCTTTCTTTATTTTAGCCCTAGGCAATGTTAGTTTTTATTTTTTTTTCGATCTACTTCGAGGAGTATCCCACCCCCAACCTGAGACGGGGACTAATCTCTCATGGGAGTTTGTTCGGCACCTCTAAAGATATCATCCCTCCCGGCTGAGGTTTTTTCCATACCCAAGATTCGAACTCGAGACCTTTGTTAAGAGACGAGAGACCGTTAACCACTCACGCCAACCCCAGTTAGGCAAGGTTAGTTTTTTCTGTCACTGTAGTAGGAGAGCTATATTAAGGATAGCCTGGGCAAATGCAAATCGTGGAAGAATGAACTCTCTAGACTTTATGAAAGTTATTTTCATAATTTAGACTTTTTATTATATTGGAACTATTTAAGGAAAGAACAGACCTATGATAGTGACAAGAACGACTGATTTTAATATATATTCCTGGATTGAATTTGTAGCTTTGGAATTTCATATCATGCAATGAATAGCGGCTGAATATAGTGATTGATTTTGAGTACAAGGCATGTTATGTCATGAAATATTAATGCACTAGATGCGGTCATTGGAACAAAGCACCCTTCCTAATTAATTAGGTGAACTCTATTGATGAATTTGTTTGAAGTGTATGTTGTGTGTTTAATTAATTTGGTGGAGTAATGATTTCCCTTGTTATATATATAGAGGCTTTTGAGCAAGAGTACCCAACAAAGCATAAGATTGAAGAAAGAAAAAAAGTTTCCAATCCTTAATTTCAATGTTATGTTGTGATTGGATTCCGGTCAACATTAATTTGTCCTCTTTTGCTAAAGGTAGGGTGATATTATTAATTACATTTTCAGAAAAGTTCACAAAACAATATGAAATGAAGAGGAGAAGCTGAATTTTTCATTGATTCTTGGGTACTAGTTCCTGTTTTATTCGCTGATTAAGTAACTAATCTATTTTTAACTATCTTGAGTTAACAAAAGTTAACACAGAAAGCATATTTTTCTGCGTTGGGGACAATAAAAGAAAAAACAAGTAAAATTCATGAACAAGGGCCAAGGAATTATAAATTTGATTATTACAGATATTAATATTATCAAATTAGTCTTCAAATGATAACTTTTTTATTGCATGACATCAATCATGTTCTAGTAAACACTAACTTTAGACTGTTTTGACATTAAAAACGTTATTCAAAACCAAAATGACTTAATAATCGTTCAAATAAATAGTTAAAGCTTGGGTCGGTTTTTGGAGGCATCTATCACTTGGTCTTTTATCTTGGCCCATGCATGAGTTAGCTCGGGTTTGGGCCGCTCGGTTAACAGTTAGTCCGTTACGAGAAGGAAATGCACTCTCACCAAAAACAATGAGGAGATGCATAATGGTAAAATGGATGATGAATGATTTTTGTATACAAAATCGGGATATTAAAAGGTGTTTTTTTGTTTGTTTTTTGAGTGTATTTTTGAGAAAGGTGTATATAAAAAAGATAAAAAACAAGAGATAGATATATATATATATATATATATATATATATATATATGATGTCACATACGATGTCCAAAATTTGTGTTCAAATAACATAACTCAAAATGGATAACGTAAGAAAATACTAAAGTTACTCTTTTAAAAAAGAAAGGTTAAAGTAATCTTATGGTCCATATACGTGACACTGATTTTCAATTTGGTCCTTATACATAAAAAAGTTATCAATTTGATCCCTATACGTGACACTGGTTTTCAATTTGGTCCTCACCGCTAATTGGTCCCTATATAAGAGGGACCAAATTGCAAATTATTATCACATATAGGGACCAAATTGAAAATAATTGTCACATGTAGGGACCGATTTCAAATTTTTTTGTTGAATTGGTCCCTACACGTGACAATAATTTACAATTTGGTCCTCTTATATAGGGACCAATTAGAGGTGATGACCAAATTGAAAATCAATGTCAAGTGTAGGGACCAAATTGATAAATTTTTACGTATAAAGACCAAATTGAAAATCAATATCACGTTTAGGGATCAAAAGATTACTTTAACCAAGAAGAAAATTGCTTCTACGGATAATGTTGAGGAATACTATAGTACTCTGTTGTTTTATTGAAGAATATACGGGCATGAAGACAAAAGAAGTGAAAAATGTTTTCTAATGAATTAGGAAATGATCCGATCCAATTCCCTCTAAAATGAGTTTTTAGTGAGCTAAGTTTCACTTTTGATTTTATTAAGAATAAAGACTCAAATTAATCACTGTGATACTTTGGTTTTAAAAAATAAAAAATTTGAATTTGATCTTTAAAAATATAAAATATGGATTAAAATAATTTTTGATAGGATTAAAATATCCTTAAAAATTATCCTTAAAATAAATAATTTGACTCATATTTTACTTTTTTTTATAATCAAATTGGTATTTTTATTTTTTATTTTTAAGGGATTAAAATGTCACTATTTTTTTGTACAGGTGCACCACGTGTCCCCTCGTTTATTATTTTGACATTATCACGAAGCAAAAAAGTCGGAAGACAACAAAATAACATCAGAGGCTGCTCCACCATGGTACATGGATTATGGGCACCATTATTGTTGTTGCAGATATGGATGCTCCAAAGACTCAGGACCCTCTGCATAAACTGACACATTGTGTCGCTTTAGTATTTGGATATCCTGCTCTTGTTGGCTTCTTTCCAATGGATCGAAAGTATGTTTGATTTTGATTAAATTTAGGAAAAATGCATTTCTTTATTCAAAAATTATTTACAAATAAATAAATCTTATGTATATGAGTGTGTTTGAGAAAGCTGAAAAAAAAAGATTATATTGATAATCTGTTTTCAAATAATCGATTATTATGATAATCGATTATAATTTTGGGTGGTACAAAAAAATCACTTTTATACGATAAATCACATTTTCTTTACCGAAGAAAATGTTTTTTGAATATTAAACTATTCACCTAAACATTAAGTCCATTTTAGAAAAAAAAAGCTAAAACTTCCCAAAACAATCTTTAAACACCCCACATGATCCTTTCATTGTCTCGAATAAGATGTTTTATGTTTGTCAAATGGCAACAGTAGAAGTTAGGTATATAAAGATTTTAGAGGTTGTATCTATAAAAAATATATGACTAAATACACGTAGAAAAATAATATTATTATTAAATATTTAATTAAGATTTATACAAAAATAATAAACTAGTGTACTACACTACTACCTCTGTTTTTAAATAATTGATATTTAAGGTTTTATATTTGGTTATTAAATAATATTAATTAATAAAGAAATTTATATTATTTAATTTAATGGTGCTTATTGTAAATTACTATGTCATGTAAATATTAAAAATTATTGTATCATAATTACTCAAGTATCATAGTTATTTTAAAATAACAATCAATGTTAAGAGAGTGTTTGTTATTGCTTATTTTATTAAAAAATCAATTTTTTTAACCGAATAATTGTTTTTAAAAAAATTTAGTGTGCTTGTTTTTTCTTTTAAAAATAATGAAAAGCAAACAAAATTAATAATCGAGAAAATATAAGAAGCTATTTTGAGTACCTTTTCATTATAGGCACCTAATTAAGGTAGCCGAGAGAGAATATAAAAAATTGATTTTTATGATTATAAACAAACACAAATTAACCTTTTCTTTTTCTTAAAATCTCTAAAACCAATCACTAACAAAATCACTTATTTTTTAATCTTAAACAATCAAGATCTAAATAAAACCAAACGTTAATTAGTAGCATAAGAACATTGGTTGGGAATCTAAAAAAGTAAATTTTATGGAAAATAATGTATTCGATACGTACATTGAGAAGAGATTTACCTGGTTTTTTAATGAATAGTTATTATTTTTTTGATTTGTTGAACAATACTTTTAATGCACTCATTAGCAAAATCCTAACATAGAACCAAGTTCCTTTTTACTAATGGTACGGAGGAGGGAGGGGGGGGGGGGGTGTTCTCAAAATTTTCTTCTGAAAAGTGAGAAGAAATTGAGGACAAGAGTTTCTCCCATGCTACACAACACACTTTCCTTTCTATGTCAATTGTATGACACCACTTGTCCTGTGAATATTTTCTTTTGTGTTTCTCTCATGTCAAACAATCCTTAAATCTCTCTCCCTCCCTCCCTCTCTCACACACACACACTCTTTTTTTTTCCTCCTTCTTTCTATTTTGTCTCTTTCCATTTTCTTACCGTGCTTGACATGTATTAGTGGTAGCTGTTAATATATCAATTGATCTGTAAATAATTATTAATTAACATATAAAAAAACTAATAACTAATGTGTATTATATAATATATAATAGCTAGTGACATTAAATTAGCATCAATTAAAATACATCAATCACTAGTTATTTATACATCAATTATTAATTATTTACACGTTAATTAACATCCTTAGTCATAATTTGTTCATTCAAAAAAAAAAATCCTTATGACTATTAAGGGGGAAAAAAAGAACAAAAGCTTAGATATCTATTAAGGAAAAAAAAAAAGATGTGATACATTCTTCTCATATGTAGCTATATGTTCATGTGTCAATTTCTGGATTTTAATTCTCTAAAGTGAATAGATAATAAAGTAATGTAATCTCAACCATTTATGTGAAAACCAAAAATTTATATTCCAAAATGTTCATGACTTATCATGCATGCATGTATACTTAATATCAATCCTTGATATTATCATCAATGATTGATATTACTTAATTCTAGTCTCTAAATTAAGTGAACTATTCACTTTAGAGGAGTTGAATCCTCTATTTTATAGTAGAAAATGTGTCACCATCAATTTACAAATTAACCAATAAATTACGAGTTAATTTTAGATGAACTTTGTGTATATTTTCTTCTCTTAATAAATCTTTTATTATTTTTCTTGAGTAGGGTCGGCCCAAGGGTAAGATCGTCAAAGCCCTTACTTTAGGCCTCACCCAAAAATGGGTCAATGATTGAGAAGAATTGCAATCAAGATTTAAATAATTATAATAGTTTCGGGACTCGAGACTCGATGTATTAACAGGTATCACCTAAAGAGACACATACTTATCTATTTAGAGTTGATTTTAGACCTTCATATACATTGGGCTCACCATGGTAAGTGTCAGCTTTGGAACTCGGTGTATTAACATGTATCACTTAGAGAGATACATACTTCTCTGTTTCAAGTTGACTTTAGGCCTTTGGGCCACCATGATAAGTGTCCTTAAACTTCTACTTTAAATATTTTTTTATTCTCATGTAATTAAAAAACGAATGGTCTAGCGAGAAAGATTAGCTGAACACATTAACAAGATCAAACAAATTGACTCCAAGTTTCGTGACATGTATATCTTGTTCTTGCAATAAGATAATTCTCCTTTCTTTGAATATATATTGAATTCTCTATTCTCATCAACGAGGTCCCAACTTTTATTTTTGGTGGAAGAGTCGCTGTGTGGGAAGAAAGGGAAAGAACCCTGAAGCAATGGCATGGTGTGAAGGGACGCATGTCTCCTTAGATTTGGTTAGACAACGTACACCCTTACTCAGACTCGCATAGGGATGGCAATTGAAGGGTTTGGGTAGGGTATTATAGTACCCATCCCTATACCCGCGTTTGAAAAAATTATTCGTATCCGGACTCGTACCCTCGTGGATAGCAACTTTAGTATCCTTACCCATACCCTCTGGGTACTTAAGTACCTGTACTCGCACCAGTTACTCGCACCTTAATAGTGAAAAAGTAAAAAATAACAAAATAAAGTTATAACAATTAAAAAACTATTCAAAAGTCTTTTAAATCTACTAATAAATATTACAAATCAAAATTCTTAAATAAATAACAACATCCAAAAAGAAATTATGGATACAACTAAGTTTAGAAAGTTAAGAATCTTTAGATTAATTTTGGTTTTAAAATTTGTATTATAGTTAAAATTATATATATTAGTAATATAAATAAACAAATAATTATATGTATGTATACATATGTGAGGGTATGGGGCGGGGTGGGTACCATAATACCCGTACCCATTCAAATTTGCGGGTAATTACCCAGACCCGGATCCTTACCCATTGTGCGGGTAATTACCCTACCCATTGTGTGTAGTTTTTACGGGTACCCAATGGGTAAGGTATAAATTGTCATCCCTAGACTCACATCACACATAATAAGTTTGTTGACATGATGCTTTTCTGTAGGGATGACAATTTGTACCCTACCCATTGGGTACCCGCAAAAATTACCCACAACGGATAGGATAATTACCCACACAATGTGTAAGGGTTCGGGTAGGGGTAGTTACCCGTAAGTTTCAATGGATACGGGTGCAGGTACGGGTATTATGATGCCCATCCCGTCCCATACCCGCACGCGCGCGCGCGCGCACACACACATATATATATATATTTATATTACTAATATATATAATTTTAACTATAATACAAATTTTAAAACCAAAATTAATCTAAAGATTCTTAAATTTCTAAACCTAGTTGCATCTATAATTCCTTTTTGGATGTTTTTATTTTTTTAAATATTTTGATTTGTAACATTTATTAGTAGATTTAAAAGAACCTTGAACCGTTTGTTAATTGTTATAACTTAAAGTGCGGGTAACGGGTGCGGGTATGGGTACTTAGGTATCCAGAGGGTATGGATAAGGATACTGAAGTTGCTACCCATCATGGTACGGATTATTTTTTCAAACACAGATATAAAAACGGATACTACAGTACTCTATCCAGACCCTATCCATTGTCATCCCAACTCTTTTGTCGCCACGCTTTCTATCCTTCAAATTTTCAGTAGTCTTTTATAGATTCCCTTCTCTGCACAGATCTCATGCCACGCGCGTGTGGCCATTTTGTGTTTCCGCCATGCACACACAAATAAGAGTTGTAATAACTTGTATAAGATGTGACATGATTAATCATGGCAATGTCCAGTATACAATGATATGATTCATGTTCGATGAGGATATGAATTCGAATCTCACTATCAATATAAGAATTTTATTGATGAGTAATTTATAAGTATTTATGTAAATGCTTTTTGAATCATTAGATTTTCCCTAACTTAAGTGAATCATCGGAACTCAACTCATCCAAATTTTTATAATAGTAAAAAATGACATGATTAGAAGATTGGGTCACAGTATGAGTTAGACATGATAATGAGACCCGAATTAGCCCTCATTTTGATGGGGGAAACCCGTTTTGACTGGAGACGGGGGCGGGGATAGGATGTAGATACCCGCCCTTCCCCAAACCCGAATTTGTCAACGTTGTTTACGTAATTATAATAATATTCTCATATATCTATGTAGGGTACTATATTTGTTTTGATTGAAACGTTTCATTATGTATAAAAGAGCACTTTTTTTAAAAAAAAATTACAGAACATTTGGTTGTATAGTATTTTGATACTATCAGTGTTATCTGAAGTATAACGAAATGCTTCTAAAGCATTAGTTTTTTTTATTTGTAGCTGGAAGAAAATTAAGTTCCATTTTCTAGTTGATTATTTTAATTGTGTGAAGGTCTTATTTGTTTATTTTTTGAAAGTATAATTTTTGAGTTGTTAATTCAATTAAAGTAAAATAATTTTTAAATTTGATTACTCCTTAACGAGGGAGAGAATCCACCGAGAAACCTGACCCCTGTTGGAGGCGGGGATGAGGATCAATTTTTCAAACCCAATGGGGAACGGGGCGGGATTGGGAAAAGCAAAATCCGCCCCCGCCAACCCTACTACAAGTCAACTAAAAGTATAAACCAAAGAAAAATAAAAAAAAAACATTAAATAAATTTATTTATATAATATAAAAAATGTTAGTTAAAAAGTATTTTATAATAAAAAGTATTATATATGTAATTTAAATTAGCAAAGATAATAATTTAATATTATATTTAAAAGTTATATTGGTTGAATATTATATTTAGAAAAATTAAGAACTTAAGTAACAGAAACGTATGGTTTAGTGTCATATTAAATTTTGTCAAAAAAAAGTTTCATATTAAATTTCAATATAAAAGTCATTTATTTGTCAAATTCAATTCTTATAGATTTCTCTTTTAAAGTCTTAATTAAAATAAAAATCGGGTTGAACTAATTAAAGCAAATCACATGGACTGATTAGATTTGTCGGAATTAATGAGAAAACCATTATGGATATAACTAGATCTATTTTCTCCATTCATTCATTCACCATAATATATGATAAAGGTAAAGATTTCGTACAATCTTTTTTGTTATTAATATATTAGACACAAATTAATTTAAGGTCAGAAAATTTCGTGTAGTCATTTTTTATGGTAGAGATATCAAAAATAGAATCGAGTTAGTCCAAAAACCAAATTAAAGGCTTCTCCATGTTATAAAATTTTCACGGAATAATATCAATTCAATTATATGTATAGTGTTTATGGGATCGGGTGTGACTGATTTAACTTCACTTGAATCCGTTTTGATAATTTAACTATGTCATTTTTTTTTAAACTTGAATTTAACTTAGTTATGGCCCAATAATGTCTGAATCAAACCTATGGATATATTGTACAAATTTAAATATTACACGTTGGACTAACAATGAGTTATGTTGAGCCGAGCTCGACTGGGTTTAAGCTTGACTTGATAAACACTTACTTGACCGAAGCTTAGCATAATAAGAAAATGAGTTCATTTTAACTTGGTTATGGCTCAAAGATGTCCGGATCAAACCTATGGATATATTGTACAAATCTAAACATTAACATAAGGCCGACAACGATTGTGTTGAGTCGAGCTCGACTGGATTTAAGTTTAACTCGATAAACACTTACTTAACTAAAACTTAGCCTAATAAGAAAATTAGTTCAGCTTAGTTGTGGGTTCCTAATTACGAAATCAAAAAATATAACTTATAAGTGTAAAACATAAATAAAAGAAGTATATTATAGAATATATATTTTACAACAAATAATATTGATATATTTAGAAAGGTTATTATTCTTTTTGTCAAAAAAAGAAAGGTTATTATTCTACATTAATATTTATTATTTTATTATTTATAATTAATTATAAAAATATAAACTTTAAAATAATATGTAATACTATATTGAATTGATATGACCCAAACTCAATAAAAAAAAAACTGAAAATAAACTTGACCGGCCTCAATTAATTGTTGAATGGTTAGAATAATGATATTTTCTACTTTTCGCTCTTTTTTTTTTACACCACTTTTTATATTTATTATTTTTTTGGTACATTATATTATTGATTATTTAGTAATATGTGTAAGAAAAATATGAGGGAAAAACGTGAAAATTATTTGTCATGTGGATAAGCACAAGGCACAAGTGCGCGTGTGTAGAATTCTGTGTAACCTGACAACCCAACTTTCCCATCTCCATAAATTCGTGTTCGTTTTTTTACTCTCTCACCCCCATCTCTCTCTCTCTCTCTGTCACACACACACACACAAGCATGTCCCGTCATCGACGCCAAGCCTCCCAAGCCATTCCGCCGGAGATACTCACCGGCGACGACCTTGCCAAGCCATTTGACTTGTCCCAGCTCAATGTCACCACTGCCAATGATGGAAGTGCAACCACAACCACAAGCACCGCCACTACCATTTCCCAACCCAACAGCCATGACACCAAGCACACCACTCCTTCTCCGGCCACCACAAAGAAGCCGCCCGCAGGAAAATAAGCCCGAAGAACAGTCACTCTGCTGATGTCTGTCATCATTTTTTTCTTTTTTTTCTTTTCTCTCATAACAGCAGAGAAGCTCTAGACAAGGCCTTGTAATCTTCAACTATGTTACAAAAAGACTTTCTTATTTCGTTACAGCTTGGAATAATAGCTTTTATTATTATATATTTTGCTAGAACCCTGCCTTTTTTCTGCTGTTTTAAGTCTATTAATTAAATATATATGAAAGCAAGAGGTTCGGATCTAAAATTTGTTGTAAGTTTGTTAAACCGATCCTTCGCTACTAATCCAAGCTTAATAATTTTTGCATCCATTTGATATTATCTGGTTTTTGAGGTCGATCATAAACCATTAACTAAAGAGCGAATGTCCCTTTAATTGGTTCAAGATGGCTTTCTTTTCCTTCTGGGTAGCTTATACAGTGAGATCTCTAATTAATGAGAAACTGGATATATGTAAAATGCATCATGGATTTTGATTTGTGAACCCTGAGGTTTATATCCTTCTGCCTTATTTTTTTGGGTAATATTTCTGCACTTGTAGCTAACAGTATATATAAGATTGTCTGTCGCCATAAAAGAATAATAAACATCCCGAATTTTTTTTTTTGGGTAAATGTTTTAACTAGTACTGCGCCTAATTAGTAATGAAAAAAGAAATAAACTTCGAATTTCGTTGAAGAAAATACAACTAAACAAGATTAGGGCTCTTCATCATCATACTTTCTCAAGCAACGGAGACACGCCATATTCTATTTCTTATATATGTCCTTGACTCCTTGTACTTAATTTGGTTGTTTTGGGAATGTACGGTGTGTCCCAACGGATTCTATTCCGAGCAGGACATCAATTGATTGATATGCTGCCATGTTCACCTCCATATGTGAAGAATATAGCTTGGCATTAGAAACTCCAATTCAATACTCTTATGTGTTACAACACGAAGGGTTGGCATAGTAGAGCATGATAGTATATCGTATCTGGCAGATTGTAGGTTCGAGTCCTCATTAGTTTCTTTGGGGTGAGGTGGATGTAAATCTCTTTGTAGGTGCTTACAGAGCCCGAAAGTTTTCACTGTCTTGGATCGAGGCATCATCCCCTCATCTTAATTTTTTCTAATAATATAAAAAAGACACTCTTATGTGTTACAATATATATTATTATGAATTTTTTTTTTGAATATTTAACAATGTGAATTTATTGGATTTTCATATACCTTAATTACATAATCATAATCAATTCACATGCCATGATATCGACATTTTAAACATGGACAATATTAATAGGAGAATGCTAACGAGTGTCCTTAAGGACCGGGGCGGAGCCAGGAAATTTATGTTAGAGGGGTCAGAATTAAATATACATTACATGAAATAACAAACAAAAAATTAACTAACATATAAAAATCAATCATATGAAACAAGTTTAATATATAGTTAACTATTTAATATAGAATTAAAGTAATATGTATTGTCAGTGTAAATTTTACACTGATATCCACTAATTGAATGTCCTTGTCAAAAAAAAAATTAAGTTCAGCAGCAAAAAAATTATTCATTATAAAACTTTTTATAAGTGTATAAAAATTAAACTCTTTAATATAATATAAATTACTTAAACCATATGAAATACACTTTTTTTTTACCAAGGAAAACTCATAGCTTATCATTTAAAATAGCATCAGAAATACAAGATGGTAACAACTCAAAAACATGGGGACTAGGCCATAATGTAGCCACCCTAGCTAGGGAGTGAGCAACTACATTTGCTTGTCTCCTAATAAACTTAACCACAAAGTTTGGATTTAAAACTAAAACTACAGTTACGTTTTTTGTACACCTGGATTTGGACACATGTTAGTATACACACTGTAGATTGATATGATTGTGCGTGGGATGGAGATGTATTGTATTTTGAGATAGAGTAGATGTATAATATGCAATTGTGAGTATAAGTGTCATTTAGATATCACAAAAGTTGTACAAATAACATATCTCTATCAAATAACCTGTCAACTAATTGTACTTGTGTATGGCCTCCTATTGGATAGTTGGGCCTTCAATCATATTAGCTCTAGAAAAAAAAAATTGCGAGGATCAGCTTTAGAAACTTATTCAATAGGTTCATATGAAGGCTCCATCTAGGGTGAGCAATGAGCTCATGTTGCTCACCATGAATCATCATTAATCACCATTAGATCAATCAGTCTCACCAAATCTTATCCTACACTGCCTACACCATATTATTATTTTTTAAATGACATTCCTTTTCTCCCTCTGGTTGTGTCACGGACCATACGGTCTTCTTCAACCTCTAGATTTCTTTTTGTCATTTTGTTCCCTCTATTACTCATACACCTAAAATATGATGAACATGAACAAACTGATCAGCAACGAGAGTCTGTCTACCCTTCTAATTACTTCTCCAGTATGAGGGTGGTGTGGGGTTATAATGAACAAAAGGACATCTCAGGTTGACCTTCATCTTTATCCAGAATTTGAACATGAATAAACCCAGACGATGAACATGAACAACACATAAAATCATTATCTTTGTTGATTTATTCAGAAAATGAACATGAAAAATCCATAACAATAACAACACGAAAATAAATAAATCTCATAACATAAAGATGAACAACCAGAATCCACCAGATCTGGCCTCTCATAACGAAACTAAGAATAATCTAGCAGCACAAAAAATATGTAAGAAGGAAAGAGTAATCAAACTCAAAATCTAATTGGATACCAACTAATTCCAAAATCAGCTAATTTCAAAATGACTGGAGAAAAACATTATGACTGGAGAGGACCATCCCTTTAATTAACCATTGTTAATACATACAACAACCACAAACCAGCCGGAAAGTAGAAACTAAGCTACATCCCAAATTAATGTTTGTTTGTCAGATATCGAGCAACACCGTCTCGTCTTCAACCCTTGTAACTCCACCATGAACTGCGACCCCATCACCGCCTCATCATTGATATCCTCAGCTCGAACTCCGCATTTTCCACCAACGGCTTCCTCACGATTGTCACATACGACCCCGACGATAGCCAACACGGAAGCCGCACCGCACCCTGAAAACCTGACCCATCAACAGTAATCAAACCCAGGCAAGACTTCGAACTGTTCTCGGGCTTTTCTTTCACGGTTTTTACTCTAGCTACCTTGTAGATCTCTGAGGACCCAGCGAAGCAGAATCGGCGAGGCAGTGGAGTGGGGGTGGCGGAGGAGAGGGCGGTGTCAAACGAGATGGAATGAAATTAGGTTTATGAGGAAGAAGAAACCGGCTGTGGAATGGGTAGAGGGAGGGTAGCACTCGTAGGTTGATGCGTGGCGGACGGAGACTGGTGCCGTCGTGATGGAGATGGACGCAGGAAGGGGTGGTGAGGAAAGGACCAGAGTAAGAGAGAGAGGGGGGGGGAGATAAGGAAATGAAAAAAACTATAATGTGGGCAGGTGTAGGATAGTATCATGCCACACTTCTTAATCAATGGCGATAAGTAATTGCTCATGGTGAGCAACATGAGCTCCTTGCTCACCCTAGACGGAGCCTTATATGAAACAAAAGATATGAAATTGTGGGGGAGGCGATGGCCTATATAGGCCTCCCCCTCTCTCCGCCCATGCTTAGGGCACTCTTTAAGGAACCAAGAAAAGAAAGTTTTTATGGGGAATTGATGTATTTAATGCTTGAAAAGGTAAAATAGTTAGTTTTTCAACAAAAAATTACTTTTCTTAGTTCCTTAAAGAGTGTCCTAAGGACACTCGTTAGCATGACCCATATTAATACACATATCACTTCTGGCACATGACATCATACCTAGTCATTACCTTAACTACTTATGCAATCTCTTGGGTTTTCAAGATGGCGATGTTTGGGGATATGAGGCGTTGTTCTCCTTCAATTAATGTTGTCTCTTTGACAGGTACCACGGGGATTTATGATCAGCCTTAGTGTCTTCCTGGTGGCATCACTTTCGATCCCGAATGTTGTTTCGCTTTGGCGAACTTCAGTGATCGAACGTCATTTCATGGTGGCTGGGTGCCAGAACACATAGTGGGGATGATACCGGTAGAAGCACTCTAATGCTAGAGTTGTTGTTTATTAAAATAATTGTCAATAACAAAAGCAGAAATGGCGCAGAGCAACAAAAGTGACTTCCTAAAATAACCCTTTTCGCTTGCTCTTGCGTGATGAAATGAAACAAATAATAGTTTGCTGTGGATTGGGAGGAAGTCAGCCACTAAGAATTTTGATCTATTCTCTTCGTCCTTCTACCTCAGTGTGGGTTTGCGTTTGTGTTGAAAATTGAAATGATCATTGATTCTTTCTTCAAAAAGGTGAGTAAGCTCTGTTCACTACCTGGCACCAGCTTTGCTAAAAGTTGTCTTCAACGTAGCACGAACACAGGAACAAACCAGCAACAAGTCACGAACACACGAACTAATCTCAATAGCCTGAGGCGTGTGAAATCACACTGCCCTCAAGGGTTTATCCGTGTGGTGCGCAAACCCCCCAGGATACAACAGACCCCTCCTGGCAAATTAAACCGAGGTATCAGAACAGCCAAGAAAAATGATAAAGATGAAGCGGGCAACGTAAAACCCAGGAACAAAATAATAGAGGAGAAAAAGAATTTTTAAAAGAAGAAATATGTGCTTCTGAAAATGTTCACGTAATGCAACTGTTATACATGATAGAAGGCAGCTTTTGTTTTCAAAACAGTAAGGTGGTCGAAGTCCACCGTTTTCCTTTTTTGGTCTGATGGTCTCCTTTTAAATTGTGTATATTTAAATATACTTATAGGCCTTTGAAGCTGTAGCAAAGATCCAAAAAATTTGGATCAGGAACAACCCAACGTGCAGCAGTAACGTGTAGCAAAAATTTCGAAGTTGGTCAAAAGAGTTACCAGAATTTTAGGATCAAAACAAAACAACTAACTGATCAAATAAAATAAAATATAAAATTATTTTCACGAAAATTAATTTGACTAAATAATAAAAACCAACCAGATTCATTTTACACTTGTTGTGTGATAATTACACAACCAAAATAAAACATTAAACTTTTGAAATATCTCTAATTATCCAACAATCCCCCACATATTTCAAAAGTTAAAGAAAAACATTTAAGAGATTAAAAAAAATTTCCTGGGTTTACATCTTGGATGTAATGCATCGAATCTGTATAGCAAGCTATGGAATCAGACCTAGACTGATAAACTTAACACACAGTGAATTGGTGTAGCAAGCTATGGAACCCAAGACACTTAATATGTGCTAGAGGTCTATCAATCACACTACCCCCCCACAATTCTTGCTGTTACGCCGTTTTGCGCTAATAGGTCATGCGCGCGCCCGGTATTCATGAGTGATCTAGAGATTTCGCCATGATCTCATGCAAGCGGCCCCACTTGACACTCATATAGGTGATTTCATCAAGTGCATGTTGCAAATCATACACCACCCATAAGGGATATGAAAATCATTAAAAACTTTATAAGTTTATCCTCTCAATAATGCAGTATCTAGCACTTTCTCAATTATACCATAGGAAAGGGACACAAAACAAAATTAGTTTTGTGTGCTAGCAGAATTGACAAGTGACTTGTTCTTACCCATTGAACCTTCTTCATGGGATCTCCAATCACAAAGGTTGGGTTCCTATCACTCGTTAATTTCAATTGGCTTAATTCCCATTCCCCTCGATGTATCACATATTGATTTTCTTCCCAGGGGCTTTGTTAGAGGATCTGCCAAATTCACCTGACTCCACATAATCGATCGATATTATTCCATCATTTAGCAATTGCTTTACCACATTATGTCTCAATTGTATATGTCTATTTTTGCCATTGAAGGTCTTATTTTTTGCAACGGCTATTGCCGATTGACAATCACAATGCATCGACACTGATGGGGTTGGTTTAATTCCTAAAGGAATATTTGCCAAGAAGTTTCTCAACGACTCAGCTTCACTACCAGCCAACTCCACAGCTACAAACTCTGACTCCATAGTAGATTTAGCAATTATTGTTTGTTTGGCTGATCTCCAAGTAACCGCACCACCACCAAGTGTGAATACATAACCACTAGTGGATTTTGTCTCATCCGAATCAGATATCCAGTTAGCATCACTGTACCCTTCTAGTACAGTGGGAAATACACTATATATAATACCATAGTTCACGGTACCTCTCAAATATCTCATGAGTCTAGCGAGTGCCTCCCAGTGATCCTGACTAGGAATTTGAGTATATCTACTCAATAGTCCTACTGCATATGCAATGTCAGGTCGCGAAAAATTCATTAAATGTAGCAAGCTCCAAAGAATTTGGGCATACTGAGACTGATTAACAGGATCATCTTTATTTTTCTTCAAATGAGAGTTAGCATCATAAGGGGTACTCACTGGCTTTGAGTCATAGTGACCAAACTTCCTAAGAAGTTTCTCAACATAGTGTCCTTGGGATAGCATTATGCTATCACCCTTCCTAATGATTCTAACTCCCAATATTACACTTGCTTCACCCATGTCTTTCATATCAAATTTTGATGCAAGAAAAGATTTTGTTCTAATCACTACATCATCGCAAGTACCAAAGATAAGCATGTCATCTACATATAAACAGATAATAACACATTCTCCATTTAATATTTTGGTGTGCACACATTTATCAACCTCAATAGGAGAAAATCCATCGTTAATCAATGTTTGATTAAATTTCTCATGCCATTGCTTTGGTGCTTGTTTTAAACCATATAAGGATTTGAGAAGTTTGCACACTTTATTTTCTTGACCAAGAGTAACACATCCTTCAGGCTGTGTCATATAAATTTCTTCTTCCAAATCACCATTTAAGAAGGCAGATTTCATATCCATTTGGTGAATAACAAGTTTGTAAATTGAAGCCAAGGCTATCAAAATTCGAATTGAAGAAATTCTGGTCACAAGAGCAAATGTATCAAAATAATCAATATTTTGTTTTTGCGTAAAACCTTTTGCTACTAATTGGCACGCTGTCGCGCAAGCATCAAAAAGCGAGTGGTTTGAAAAGGTGTAGTCAAGATGTGACAACTCGGGTATCGTATCACAAGGACTCTTGTAATGTTATTAACTCAAAAACAGTTTTTTTTTGTTGGGGGGGGGGGGGGGGGTTGGTTGGTTTGAAAATCAATTAAGAAAATAATGCAATTAAGAAATAAGTGAATATCAATGATCAAAACGATTAATCTACTATTCTCGGTTTCCCACTATCATTGATTCATATGAATTCCAAGCCCTAAGCAGATTCTAATCCACTTTCGATTGTAGCAACGATTAACAAGCGAAATCGACACTACGAGATATATGTTCCTAATTCCCGAATTAAGCAAACGGGGTGAAGCTCTCGTGAATTAAGCAAACACGATTGAACACACGCGAATTAAGCAAACACGATTAAGTATAGGAACATAACATCATCGAAACAAATCAATACTAGTTCTATACAATCCTGAATTAAGCAAACAGAAATATATAGCATATTATTGTAAAGGGAAAAGCAATTAAAATTGGAAATCAATAGAACCTCAAGTGTATCGGAAACCAATCACAGCAGATCAACCAATGGAATTAGCTCTCCATGGAAAACGCAATACAACTCAGAAAATTCGTAAAACAATGGATAATGAAAAAGTGTCCCCTAATCTGCCCAAAACAGCAATTTATAACCTTTAGGATCTGCGCCCGATCGCGAGGCGAATGTCCTCTCGCGACGCGGATAATGAAAAGGCGCCAGTTCAAAATTGGATTCTCGCGAGGCGAGACAGAAAGGTTGCATTCTTTGGCACAGTCAGTCTTCAGTCTCGCGAGGAGAGGTGTGTTTCGCGTGGCGAGGCAGAGAGGATGACATTCTGCTGCTCAGGCTGGTCTTCAGTCTCGCGAGGCGAGTAGCCTCTCGCGGGGCGAATACTTCCAGGATTGCAACTTCCACTGTTTTCTTCATTCCCTTGACTCTAAGTTAACCTGAAAACATGAAATAGCCATAAGTGCTTTATTTGACTCAAAACTGGCTAAATTACCCTAAAACTACTTATGGGACTCAAAACCTTGCTTGAGGACAATCAAGTCTAATTTGGGTGAAAACGAGATATAATTGGCACAAAACCACGGTCATACTAGTCATAAACCTAGATGAGCCAGAGGCTTATCGCTAATCTAGCTTTATATTTTTCAATTGAACCATCGGGAAAAAAATTCCTTTTAAAGATCCATTTGCAACCAATAGGTTTTGCTCCCGGGGGTAAATCAACTAAAATCCAAGTGTTGCACTTCAAAATTGAATCAATTTCATTTTTAATACATTCTTTCCAAAAGGGGGCATAAGAAGTTGAAATTGCTTCAGAAAAGTCAAAGGATCATTTTCAACAAGGTAAGTGTAAAAATCATTTCCAAACGATGTCTTTTTTCTGTCTTTTGCTCCTTCTCAAATCTTCATATAAGTTTTCACAATTATTCTCGAAAGAAATATTTTCAATAGATTTATTTTCTATAGAAATATTTACATATCTCAAAGGAAATATATGTTCTAAAAATTCAGCATTTTTAGTCTCAACAATAGTGTTACGATCAAGTACACTACTTCTCAAAACAAGAAATCTATATGCAGCACTACGTTCAGCATATCCAATAAACATACAATCAGAAGTTTTAGGACCTATTTTCATTTTCTTGGACTCAGGAACCATAACCTATGCTAGGCACCCCCACACTTTCAAATATTTCAAATTAGGCATGTAACCTTTCCATAACTCATACGGCGTTTTACCGGTTTTCTTATGAGGTATTCTATTTTGCAAGAAACATGCAGTTAAAATAGCTTCACCCCAAAGGTTATCAGGTGCGGAAGAACTAACAAGCATAACATTCATCATTTATTTTAAAGTCCTATTTTTTCTTTCAGCTATACCATTAGATTCGGGTGAATATGGGGGAGTTACCTCATGTATTATGCCTTCATTTTCACAAAATTCATTAAATAAAATATATTCGCCGCCCCTATCAGATCTAACCCTTTTAATTTTTCTATTTAATTGATTTTCTACTTCAGCTTTATATAATTTTTCATCTTTATTTCTAATCAAACAAACTTTAGCATATCTAGAAAAATCATCTATAAAAGTGACATAATATTTTTTACCTCCTCTTGTCATTGTTTGTTTTAAATCTCCTAGGTCGGTATGAATTAAATTAAGTAATTCAGTTTCACGATGCACCGGCGGACAAGCTTTCTTAGTTAATTTTGTTTCAACACATACATCACATTTACCAAGTTGTTTATTACTTAAAGTAATCATACCAAGACACTGCAATTTATTAACATATGAAGAATTAGAATGCCCTAATCTAGCATGCCACATATCATACGAGTCAATCAAATACGCGGAAGAAGATGCATTATTATTAAGAATTTCAGCAACATTGAGTACAAAGAGTCCTTGGTCACAATATCCCTTCCCCACAAAGACATTATTCTTTGTCATTACAATTTTTCCGGATTCAAACGAAACCTTAACCCCAAAATTTCCCAATAGGGCCACAGAAATTAAATTTGCCCTTATGCTAGGCACATGCAACACCTCATTAAGAGCCAAAGTCTTTCCCGAGGTAAGCTTTAGCAATACTTTCCCTTTTCCCAAGACCGCAGCGGTTTGAGAATCACCGAGATAGACCAGTTCATCTCCATCCTCTATAGTAGTGTAAGAGGTGAAGGCATCTTTGCTCGCACAAATGTGTCTGGTAGCCCCAGAGTCTACCACCCATTTGTTCACATTGGTCACCATATTGACTTGAGAAATGACCGCGACTATAATGTCATCTCCTTCACCCTCAACCAAATTGGCCTTAGGCTTAGGAGGATTGTCGCCTCTCACTCTATGTCGGCATTGCGGTGCATCATGACCTGGCTTACCACAAACATAGCACATGCCTTTCTTTTTGAAGTTGGGGTTAGATGCACGATGGATATTATAATTTCTATTATTATAATTGTGACCAGGTTTATTATCGTACCTTTTCTTCTGAGATTGATTCTGAACGATGTTTGCACGAGCAGCTAGTGCCTTTGCCCTTGCAGCCTGACACTCTTTCCTGTTGGTATCTTCAATTATTATATGAGTGATCGGTTCTGACAGAGAGAGTTGCTTATGTTTGTGCTTCAGTTGTTGCTTGTAATCCTTCCATGAAGGAGGCAGCTTTTCGATTAGAAGGCCAGCTACAAACTCATCTTGTAGGTTGATGTTTTCTGACTTCAAATCCTCCAAGATCTTGTGGTATTCATTGATCTGAACTTTGATGTCCTTGTCTTCAGTCATTTCCCAATGGTAGTAATTTCCAATGACAAATTTTTGCTTTCCCGGCATCCTCAGCGGTATACTTCAATATCATTGAGTCCCATATCTCTTTTGCACCCTTGTAGGAACAATAAACATCGAACAACTCATTAGACAATGTACTAATTATTGTGTGACGGCATACCTTATTATAATATGTACATTCCTCAAGCTGTTTGGAATTGGCCGATGATGGCTTGGCATCGGTTAGAGCAGACGCTACTCCATGCATGTCAAGGACAGTAGAGAGACGCTCTTGCCACCTTTGAAAGTTCTGTCCACCAAAGACTTCGATTTTGGAGATGTCAGGAAATGGCTTTGCATAATTGATGGTTGGCGACGGCGGCGGTTGGATAACAGAAGCGCCATTGTTGCTTAGTGTTTGTTGCTCCTCGACGGTTACGTTATCAGACATGTTAAACCCTTGAGATTGTTGTTTATTAAAATAATTGTCAATAACAAAAGCAGAGCAACAAAAGTGACTTCCTAAAATAACCCTTTCGCTTGCTCTTGCGTGATGAAATGAAACAAATAATAGTTTGCTGTGGATTGGGAGGAAGTCAGCCACTAAGAATATTGATCTATTCTCTTCGTCCTTCTGCCTCTATGGGTTTGCGTTTGTGTTGAAAATTGAAATGATCATTGATTCTTTCTTCAAAAAGGTGAGTAAGCTCTGTTCACTACCTAGCACCAGCTTTGCTAAAAGTTGTCTTCAACGTAGCACGAACACAGGAACAAACCAGCAACAAGTCACGAACACGCGAACTAATCTCAATAGCCTGAGGCGTGTGAAATCACACTGCCCTCAAGGGTTTATCCGCGTGGTGCGCAAACCCCCAGGATACAACAGGCCCCTCCCGACAAATTAAACCGAGGTATCAGAACAACCAAGAAAAATGATAAAGATGAAGCAGACAACGTAAAACCCAGGAACAAAATAATAGAGGAGAAAAAGAATTTTTAAAAGAAGAAATATGTGCTTCTGAAAATGTTCACGTAATGCAACTGTTATACATGATAGAAGGCAGATTTTGTTTTCAAAACAGTAAGGTGGTCGAAGTCCACCGTTTTCCTTTTTTGGTCTGATGGTCTCCTTTTAAATTGTGTATATTTAAATATACTTATAGGTCTTTGAAACTGCAGCAAAGATCCAAAAAATTTGGATCAGGAACAACCCAACGTGCAGCAGTAATGTGCAACAAAACTTTCGAAGTTGGTCAAAAGAGTTACCAAAATTTTAGGATCAAAACAAAACAATTGACTGATAAAATAAAATAAAATATAAAATTATTTTCATAAAAATTAATTTGACTAAATAATAAAAATCAACCAGATTCATTATACACTTATTGTGTGATAATTACACAATCAAAATAAAATATTAAATTTTTGAAATATATCTAATTATCCAACAAGAGTAAGCGAGAGTCTATGAAGGAATGAGAAAAGCATGCAAAATTTTAAAAGTTGGTTTTCTTCTTTTCAAGGCGGCTACTCCCTAGTATTTGTAGTCCCATTTGGGTTGGTAGACTCCTTCCCTATAATCACGGAGGGTAGGAGCAGAGGGCATGGCGCCCCGACCCGTTTGTTGCATGTACATTGGGGATGGTATCGTCTATCGTGTTCCTAATACATATGGTCTCTTTACGACGTGCATAGGGGTGGCTGGGCCTCTTATTGGGCCAACATGTTGGATTGCGGTCAAGAACAACTTCTAGATCCAGTAAACTTTTTATTGGTTTTTCACCATGTGGCAAAAAAAAAAAAAAAGATAAGATAATTGGTATATTAATGCTGAAAAATGATTTAAATAGAATATACTCTTTTGATGACAAGTTGCATGTAATGATTTACAACAAAACAACACCATAGCTATAAACATTCCCTGGGGCTGTATCTAGTCTTAGGTGCATATTCTACATCACATGCTGTTTTGTAATGTCTTTTTATAGTAATTTTGAAAGGAAAAAAAAAAAGAAGAAGCCCTTTTACGTGGTTCTATCAAAGTAAGTTAAAGAATTAATTTTAGGTTTAATTATTGAATTAGTATCTTAATTATTTGTGAATTTTCAATTAGGTCTCTAAACTAAAAAGAATTCTAATTAGGTCCTTGAACTTATATAAAATTTTCAATTCGGTCCCTGAACTAAAAATTTTATAATTAGATCCCTGAACTTATATAAAAATTTTAATTAGGTCCCTAAAATAAAAAAATGTGAATATATAAAATAATAAAATGATAGAAGATGAATTTTAAAAAAAATATGAGAGGAAAAACTCAATATTTAAAATAATAATAATAATAATAAATAAAACTTAGTGAGAAAAAATATGGTTTAACATAATAATTAAATAAAAATAAATAAATTTGAGAGATAAAATTTAGTTCTTGAAACAATAATTTTTCTCACTAAGTTTTTTTTTTATTTTATTATTATTATTTTAAATAGTCAATTTTTTCCTCTCATATTCATCTTTTATCATTTTATTATTATGTCAAACAATATAATTTTTCTAAATTTCATCATATATTATTTTATTACTTTTTATTTTATATAGTCACCTTTTTATTTTAGGGATCCGATTGAAAATTTTATATAAGTTCAATGACCCAATTAGCCAATTAGAAACTTTTTAGTTTAGGGACCTGATAGAAAATTTTATATAAATGCAAGGACCTAATTAGAATTTTTTTTAGTTAAGGGACCTAATTGAAAATTCCCAAAAAAGTTCAAGGACCAACTCAATAATTAAACCTTAATTTTAAATATTTTTTTTATAATACATAAATTAGCTTTTAATTTATTTGAAAAATTAAAAAATAATTTCTAAATTACTTTATATGAAATTAATTATTTTAATCCGTAACAGACAGACTTTTAAATTAGTTGTGAACATTACATCATTTATTTAGAAAATCACATCAATTGGAAGAATTGTTAACAATACATTTTTTTTTTGTTGCTAGAAATTAACAATACAACTCTATATATCAATATTTTCTTCTGAGAGTATGGAATTTTTTAAATGTACTTTTCATATGAAGTTTCTTTCTCTCCCTCGAAACAATTTTTTATTTCATTTTTCTCTCAGTTCCTTTCCCATCCCGAAAATTCTTAATATCCTTTTTTTTTACTGGGAAAATTCTTAATATCCTTAATATTCAACATAAACGAACAAAAAAAAAATTATTTGAATTGGTGGAACTCATCAAACGCGACATTGCACATCATATTTAAAAGCAATTGCTGATGTGTTTTTTTTTTTTTAGAAATTAGCTTAGGAATTTAATATTTCTGTTTAAAAAGTTATTTGATAGATAAATTTTTCTAATTATTTGAAAGAAATAAGTGTTGAATATATTTTTAATTATTAATTTTTCTTTTTTTTATCTCACATTTTTTAAATTATTACGTTAAGAACATTCATTTACTACATTGTATGTTAACTAAACTCAAGATTTTATTTTTCATAAAATGAAAAATATTTAATAAATAAAAATATGATTATACAAGTAATAGTGTCAAAAACCTTGTTCATTTTTCAAATGTACTTTATTGTTTGAGTTTAATTGGTATACATTGTCAGATAATCAAAAATCATGATATGAATGATTTTTAAGGTGATTTGAATAAGAATGAAAGATTTTCAATGAAGGTGCGATTTATTATATACATCCTATTTCAATTAATCAAACAAAACATGCGTTTTGGCAAATACAATGAATTCAAAATTGACATTAAATTTAATTTATTATTAATAAATAACATACTATCTTCTCTATCTAAAAGTTATAATGTATTTAACAATATTTTTTTAATAGAACCATTAAAAGAAATTAAGCATTACTCTTTAATGTCTTGAGAATTTTAAAAGTGAACTTTATTATATTTTTTTGACAAACTTTATTATATTTTTTAAGTAATTAAGAGCAATAAATATTGTTTTTAATTCTTAAAATGTATATTCAAAGCACACTTTAAAAAACATTTTTATTATTGAGGTTTAAATAAATCCATGCATCCAATGATTAAAGTAAGCTACTAATAATTACTTTTAGGACAATAATTAAGAATTTAAAGTATAAATATTAATCTCTCTTCAAAAAAAATTAATTTAAAATGTAAAGTATTTAATATATTCAAAACAGAAGAGATATTCATTTTTTTTATTTTAATTAAGAATATTTGATAAATGATATTAAATACTCTTAATATAATCAATACTTTTGCCGTCAACAAATCTCTTTAAATAATTTTAGAGTAAATCACCAGTTTGGTCCATGAAATTATAGGATGGTAACAAGTTGAATAATCATAGTAAGAAACGGGTAAAAACATCCACAAATTGGACTAAAATGATTGACTTTTTCAATTTGAGAAACATTTTTGCCTATTTCTTAGTACATGAATGACCAACTTGCCAACATTCTACAATTTTAATGACAAAAATGATGATTCGCTCCTATATATATATACATATATACATACATACATACTAGTATTTTTGAACCCGTGGGATACATGGGTCATCAATTACTGTTATTATTGATAGCATTGTTATCATTAATAACCTGAATTGTGTCTTTATATGTACGATTTTTTTTTCTTTATCCCAAATTAAGTCCATTATGTTAAACATTTTCTTGACTTATTTCACACATTACTTTCAATATTTCCTTCTCACCCATAATGGTGGTACTCATTCATCTCCTAGGCTTTTTATTTATAGACAAGTGATCAGCAAAAACCTTGAAACAATTTTATCTATAATTTGAGTGCAAAGAATTGAATATTATTTTTATTTTAAAATGATATTACAATACGTAATGTAACACTATGTGTTAAGTGTTCCTTTTCGATTATTACTAATGATCAACTAATCATCTTAAATCATGTGGTGCTGACACGTGTCGCTTTATTAAAAAATCATCAATCTCCCTTATTAGTTAGTATAGATATAGATTTATTATTTAAAATAGAAAAAACAAAGGCAATGATGTAGAAAAAAATAGATTATAAAATATGAATAACTCTACCTCTATTTATGTCAATTCAGAGATTGTCGTGTTTGACTCCCAAAATATTGTACCTTTACCGGTTTGTAAATATTTTAAAACAAAAAATATATAAATTTTAGAAAATAAAAAAATTTCACGACTTGACATGTGACCTGCACCATTATGCTATACTAAAATCAGCATTCCCCTTATTAATTAGTATAGATATAGATTTATTATTTAAAATAGAAAAACAAAGACAATGATATAGAAAAAAATACAAAATATGAATAGTCATGCCTCTATTTATGTCAATATAGATATTATAAAAATAAAAATGTAAACAAGGAAAAAAAATAATTCGAATTTTTTAAAAAAAAATTAGAAAAGTATATAAAAAAATATTTAAAAAAATAGGAAAATAATAATTAGAAAAAATTCAAAAAACTATAAAAATGAAATTAATTAGAAAACAAAAATATTTTTAAAAAAGCGATTATAAAAATAAACATTTTAAAAAAAGTAAATTAGAATAAAACTAATTCGGGAAATTTTTTTTTTTAAAATATTATGAAGAATATATGTTCAAAAAAAAAAATTTAAAATAATTCACCAGTTGATAACTTCTTCTACTATTATAGGATCGGTAGAAGAAAAGTTATTAATTGATAAAGTGATATACATATTGAATAATAAAATATATATAAATATTAAAATATAGTAATTGGTTCGGTTAAAAAATAACCAAATTAATGACCATTGAGTTTGATTCAATTCGAAGACGTAAAAAATAAATTTTTTTAAAAATGTTAAAAAGAATATATGTTTAAACAATAAATAAATAAATTTAAATAATCCAAAATAATCCATCAGTTGACAAATCCTTCTACTGTTACAGGAACAGTAGAAGAAAAGTTGTTAATTGATAAAGTAATATACATATTGAATATTAAAATATATATAAATATTAAAATATAGTAGTTGGTTCGGTTCCAAAATAACCGAATTAATGACCATTGGGTTTGGTTCAATTCGGAGCCGTGCACAAAAAAGAAAAAAAAGGAACCAATTTAATTGGTTGTTTCGGATTTTCAAATTCATCGAATTATTGGATCAAGTCATACGTTCCTAAACTTTTTCGAAGAACGCGGTACCTTTGTTGGCTAAAAATATTTAAAAAAAAATAAACTTTAAAAAGTCAATATCACTATCCGAACCAATTAAAATTGGTCTTGTTTGATTCGATTCGAACCGAAAAATATTAAAATATATATATATATATATATATATATATAATATAAAATATTAAATATTAAATATTAAATTATATATACATTAAAATATAAGTAAATAAAAATTTAAAATAAAAAACATGACAACTCTACTTTTACCGTTTGTCAATTTATTATTGGTCGACAGTGTAAACAAACTTTACACCGTCAGTTTATACAAATAAATAAAAAAGGAAGTATTAGCAAAAAAAAAAAGGATTAGGATTTTTTTTTTAAATTAAGGAAAACGTAAAAAAATTTGTAAAAAAAAATAAAAAACTATTAATTTTAAAAAATTATTTTAAAAGGAAAAAGAAAAAATTAAGTTAGAAAACAAATTTATGATTTTTTTTAAAAAAAATTAGGAAAAAGTAGATTTAAAAAATTATAAAAATAAATTAATTCGAAAAAAAAATATTTTAAAAAATTAGGAAAAAATATATTAATTTTTTTTTAAAAAGTAAAATTTAAAATAAATTAGAAAAGAGTATATAAAAAATATTTTTAAAAAGTAGGAAAATAATAATTAGAAAAAAATATAAATATTAAAATATTATAATTGGTTCGGTTTCAAAATAACCGAATTAATGACTATTGGGTTTGGTTCAATTCGGAGTCGTGCATAAAAAAGAAAAAAAACGAACCAATTTAATTAGTTGGTTTAGATTTTCAAATTCATTGAATTATTGGTTCAGGCCTTACGACCCTAAACTTTTTCGAAGAACAGGTAGCTTTGCTACATTTCCTGGCTAAAAATATTTAAAAACAAAAAAAACATTATAAACTTTAAAAAGTCAATAAAAATATCGGAACCAATTAAAATTGGTTTGGTTTGATTCGGTTCGAATCGGAAAATATTAAATATATATATATATATAAAATATAAAAGATATTTAATTATATATACATTAAAATATAAGTATGTAAAAATTAAAATATCAAGAACATGACACCTCTACTTTTACTGTTTGCCAATTTATGATTGATTGAGAGTGTAAAAAAACTTTACACTATTAGTGTATGCAAATAAATTCAAAAAAAAAGTATTAGCAAAAAAAATTTATTAGGAAAAAAAATTAAAAATTTAAGAAAAACGTAAAAAAAAATATAAAATTTTAAAATTTCAAAATAAAAAAATATACTTAAAAAAAATATTAACGTTTTTTAAAAAAAGTAAAAAAGTGTATTTTTTTAATTAATTTTAAAAAAAAATAAAGCAAAAAATCATAGTGTTGACATGTATATGTACAATAAAATTGTACATCCAACTTTTATATTAGTACATATATTTTTTTTGTAACAATAAAGTTTAGATTAGGACAAGGACCGACCCCATGCAAGACCAGATCCAAACCACCAACCTCTATCAAAATTTGGAGGTAAATTTTTTGAGATACTTATTTAACTATGTATTAATAAATTATTTGATAATATATGTTTGTGGAAAATAGAATTTCCCGTCAAAGTATCACTTTCATTATATTTCTCATAATAAATAATACATTTTCATTTGGTCCACAACGCTAAATTTTTTGTTAAATTTGTACACATTAATCACATCTTGTATTCAAGAATAAAGTTTCTTTAATGTGAAATTGAGTATAAAGTGAGAAAGTAAAGAATATTTACTCTTGACTAGTTAGAGTGTGTAACACCTGGATGTCGATGAGGGCGGAGAGTGATCGCCGATGCAAGAAGGCACAGGAGCGGCTCCTGACAGACTTCTAGGCGGAGAGACACATGAATGAACCGATTACACACCCGAATGAGAGAGATCATCACTAGTGCAACATGTGCTTTTTACGTCAGTTAAAATTGAGTTTTTACGTCAGAATACTGACTGACGTAAATACAGCTGACGTTAAAAGTTAAAATTTTAACGTCAGTTGAGAATTGACGTTAAATATAAAACTATTAACGTCGGTTCTTTAACACAACCGACGTTAATTTTATAAAAATTAACGTCAGTTCTTTAAGAACGGACGTTAATTTTGTCAAAACTAACGTCAGTTGTTATAAAGAACTGACGTTAAAGGTCTTAATTTTAACGTCAGTTGTTATAAACAACTGACGTTAATAGTGTAATGTATATTTTATAAAATACTATTAACGTCAGTTGTATCATACAACCCGGCGTTAATAGTATTTTTTTAAATTCAGTTTTAAAATATCACTCCCCTCGGCTATCCCTCGCATTCAAGAAATATCCCAAGAATACGAATATCACACACATTACAGAATTGCAAAGGAAAAATGGAACAATGATCCATATGTATGCCTGTGCAGAAACAATATATATTTATTAACATAGGTTATAATTCAAAATAAATACAGAAATAAAAATAAAAATAAATGTATACTAAGTTTAAACTACCTATATCAATATTCCTTCGTGATGATCATCACGAGTGGCATGTACATCGTCCACCTGTGTCTCCTCGATTATAGTAGGCATGTTTGTTGAAAAAGAAGGAGTCTCAGGAATATCAAGATTTGAATCTTCATTTTCATCACTACCATTATACATGCTTTTTCCTTGGAGAACCACGGACAACCTTTTGTTAGAACGATCAGTGATGTAGAACACTTGTTTTGCTTGGGAAGCCATTATGAAAGGCTCATTTATATGACCTAACTTGTTGAGGTCTACCAATGTGAACCCCAATTCGTCGGTTTGTACACCACCGTTACTATCAACCCACTTACATTTAAATACCGGCACCGTAAGCTTAGTGTAATCGAGCACCCAAATATCTTCAATATATCCAAAGTAAGGTCTCGATGCTTTAACGAATTTTGTGTCATTTGCACTAGAGAAGTGCATCGCTTCGGCCACGATCATAACCCCATTATTTTCCATGGTACTCTTGTTATCTTGTTCCTTTGTATAAAAGGAAAAGTTATTTATGTCGTATCCGCTCCAACATATGACGTTGAAGCTAGGCCCACGTGCTAGCCATCTTACGTCATCAGAAGCAGTACCACCATCCTTAAGCATTTCTTCCTTGAACCATGGTAAGAAAGTCTTGTTATGCTTGTTCAACAACCACCTTTCGCTCATTCGAGGGTTTTCTTGATTGACTTTTCTTTTATATTCAAATAAGAAAGGCTGAACACATTCGATGTTGTTCAATACATACAAATGTGCTTAAAGCACTTCCTCCCGATCCTTCCTATTAATTCTTAAGCCATGTGTACCCTTACCTTGACATATGATCTCATCATGCCGAGGCTTAGGAACCCCTATAGGATCCGTGTTATGAAGGTAGTCTGAACAAAACTCAATAGCTTCTTCTGCAACATACCTTTGAACAATAGATGCTTCCGTATGATGAGGATTCTTCACGTACCCTATCAAGATCATCATGTAGCGCTCAACTGGGTACATCCATCTCAAAAAAACCGGCCCACATAATCTAATCTCCATCACCAAATGAACAATTAAGTGAACCATTATGTCGAAAAAGGAAGGAGGAAAATACATCTCCAATTGGCACAAGATTGTAGCAGCCTCAACTTCCAAGTCATCCAACATACGGGGGTCAACGACTTTGCTACATATAGAATTGAAGAAAGAGCACAACCGAGTAATGGCATGTCTCACATTTTTTGGAGCAATACCATGAATAGCAACGTGCAGAAGTTGTTGCATCAAGATGTGACAATCATGAGACTTTAAGCCAACCAATTTAAGATCACTAGAGACAAGCCTCTTCATATTTGAAGAGTAGCCATGTGGAACTTTGATGCCCTGAAGACACCCGCATAAACTTTGTCTTTCTTTTTTTGACAAAGTATGACATGCTGGCGGCAAATAAGTTCGCTTACCATCCTCAACAACTGGAGCTAACTGCTCTCGTATACCCATAGCAACGAGGTCGAGACGAGCATTCACACCATCCTTTGTATTGCCCTGAATGTTGAGAAGCGTCCCGATCACACTATCACACACATTTTTCTCCACATGCATCACATCAATGCAAGTTTCGACATCAAGCTGCGCGATATGGAAGATCAAAGAATATCGACCTCTTCTTCCATATGTTTTTCTCAGCAGCTTTACCTTTCTTTTTTGACTTGCCGAATATAACATCGATGTCCTTTACCCTCCGATAAACCTGCTCTCCAATTAAGGCGCGGCGCTTCTTCTGTCTCTTGGCATCCATTAAAAGCTTTTTTCATCTTACGATATGGGTGATCACGTCTAAGAAATCTCCGATGCCCAAGGTAAACCGTCTTCTTTCCATGATGCAACTGAGTGTAGCATGTGCCTTCTTCACATATAGGGCATGCTTTATGTCCCTTGACACTGTACCCAGACAAGTTACCGTATGCTGGAAAGTTGTTGATGGTGCAAAATAACATGGCACGAAGCTTGAAAGTCTCATGAGAATACCCATCAACTACATCAACACCTTCCACCCACAGCGTTTTCAAGTCTTCAATCAAGGGACCTAGATAAACATCTAAGTCATTTCCCGGTTGTTTTGGGCCCGAAATCATCATAGACAATATCATGTATTTGCGCTTCATGCACAACCAAGGGGGCATGTTGTAAATTACCAACAGAACAGGACATGAACTATGAATACTACTCATGTTACCATAAGGATTCATTCCATCCGTAGCAAGTCCAAGACTTAGGTTTCTTGACTCATCGGCGAAATCCGGAAACATAGTATCGATATTCTTCCATTGAATAGAATTAGCAGGATGACGAATGACGCGCTGTCGCGCACGCGTCAAAAGGCGAGCGGTTTGTAAAAATATGTAGTTTAGGGAGCGACAACTCGGATATCGTCTCACAAGGACTCTTAGGTTTTTGTTATTAACACAAAATCAGTTTTGGGGGTTTTGGATAATTGAAATTAAAAAAAGAAAACAAAATAGAAAACAGAGCAGTAAAAATAAAGCAGTTAAATGATTATCAAATAAGCTAAAGATGATTAACCTACTGTTCTCGGTTTCCCACTATCATTGGTTCATGTAAATTCCAAGCCCTAAGAAGATTCTAATCCCCTTTCGGTTGTAGCAACAATTAACAAGCGAAATCACTATTACAGATATATGTCCCTATTCCCGAATTAAGCAAACGGGGTTAAGCCCTTCGTGAACTAAGCGAACACGAATTGAACACACGCGAATTAAGCAAATGCGATTAAATATAGGAACATAACATCACCGAAATAAATCAACACAACACTATACACTCCTCAATTAAGCAAACAGAAATATATAGCATGGTATTGAAAAGAGAATAGCAAACAAAGCAGAAATTACAGAACCTCAAGTGTAGTGGAAATCGATTACAGTAGACTAATCAAAGGAGACTAGATCTCCATTACAAAGGAAAAACAAAGCATTAAACCTAAATTCGTAGCAGTCCTATTCTGAAAGAAAAGAAGATAAACTACTACTGACTAAAAAACTAAAACTAAAAAACTGCTTCAATCTGTCATAGAACGGCAATTTATGTCTGTGAGTTCTGCGCGAGCTCGCGAGGCGAACACTGTCTCGTGAGGCGAATATTATGAACAGTCTGCAACGTTTGGTCTTCTCGTGCGGCGAAGTACGGCTCGCGTGGCGAGGAATGGAAGAGTCATGGCTTCTGGTCTTCAGTCTCGAGAGGCGAGGTGTTGTTCGCGGGGCGACACAGAAAGGTTTGCAATTTCTGGCACAGTCACGCTTCAGGTTCGCGAGGCGAAAGCCTCCTCGCGGGGCGAAGAACTCCAGAATTATTTCTATTTATTACCTGAAAACAAGGAATAGCATAAGTGCTTTATTTGACTCCAAATCAGCTAAATTAACCTAAACGACTCAAAATGCTGCTTAAAGACAATCAAGTCTAATTTGTGCGAAAATTATATATAATTAGCACAAAACCACGGTCATACTAGCCATAAAACTAGATGAGCCAGCGGCTGATCAAAATACCCCAAACTTAAACTTTTATTGTCCCCAAGCAAACTAAAACTCAAAAACTCAAAAAGACTCAAGACATGGCAAGCTTAAAGATTTAATCAACTTTGCACAAATTTCAAGCAATTTCATCAAAACAGTTTTCTTCAATGTTCCCCCCTTTCAAACAAAGCAATCCCCACATTCATTTACTCTAAACAATTGAGAATTTCATCATTCAAGAAATCATTAATCTAAGCAAGGGATCCAAGTTACACACAAGACGGAGATCACCAAATTCAAACAATCGCCTTCCTCACAAGGGCATTTAGTGTTTCACTCAATTGCTCAGTTTGTCTAGGCTAACAACATTTCACTCAATTCACCTTTCAGAAGCACTTCCCATAAATTTGATTTTCATCTCCAAATGATTCCCACAGAAAACATGCATGCAACATCAAAAGGTCTTTTAAGGTTGTAATGGGGCCTGGCTAAGGGTAGGATATACAAAGGTACTAGGCTGAAGTTCCTAGGAACTAAGAGAGCATGAGCTTTTTACACTTTGAATTTCCACTCAAGTTCCTTTTTTCATTTTTCATTGCCTTGGGTGACTACAGCCTTTTTATTCAAATAGCCTTTTTGAAATTTTTGTACTTTTTATTTCTCTTTTTTTTTCTTTTTTTCTTGCCTTTGGCTCCAACTTTTTTATTATTTTTTTTCTTTTTCTTTTTCTCAATCCCAAACAACACATCATATCCTTGTAGTTACCCCAAACTTAGTTTCTTGCAACCATTCTCTTGCTAAGGTTCCATGCTCTCCTAATCCTAAGATTGGGTTAACATGGTTTTTCCAGATTTTAGGCTCATATCATAAGGTCATCAAGAATTAACAGGCTAATTAGGCTCAAAGGGGCTAACTAGGAACATGCATTAGGAATTGGTTAATTTAGGCCAAGTAGTTATTTACAAAGAAAATCTGCCTAAATCATCTGATGCAAACACATAAACATGCAAACCAAAAAGAGACTCAAGCAAATTCAGGAAAGTGCAACTTGAAAGTGATTCACACAGTTAAAAAAAACTTGTTGGAGGCTCAAATCCTCACCTGGACATTTTTGCAAACTGTTTGACAGAGATTCTATCCCTAGTGTGTGCTTCCCTTCACCCCAAACTTATCATAAATCATGGCATCACAACAAAATATCTCAAAGTTCAGTTTTCAGTCACATGGGAATCACTTAAATTTTTTTTTTCAACCTAGGGGGAAAACAATCAACAATAACGTGCAATCCATCTATGCAAATTCAATTAAAATCCAGTAAACTTGCCAACACAAGACTCAACACACAAATACTCCTGATCTTCTCAAATTATTCAGGAGCTAAAAGAAAAACAAAACAAAAACAAAGCAAAGCAGAAACTAACAAGAAAATGAAAGTAAACTAAAGAGAAAGGGTTTAAGAAACTCATTGGGGGCGGTTCCACCGAGATCCCACTGTCTGTGATACAGCGGCCACGGAATGCTCAAATTGCAATACGATCCTCCCGGATCCCATGGCCTACAGCACAAGTATGGGAGTGGGTACCTGATAATCATGGTAACTCCGCCAAGTGCGGCGGACTTCTCACTCCCTCTCAGGTCACATATGACCTCCTTGTCAACCTTGTCAATAAAATCCTCCTAATAGAAGTGGGGTTCAACCCCTTGGACTGGCAATGGTGCAAAATCTAGAGGCTTGAACTCCGTCACTGGTGGTTCCACAGTGGGAGGTGGCAAATCGGTAGCTAGAATCTCTGGTGCTGCTTCATCTTCTGCACATTCTTCATTTACTGTATTAACAAATCCATCACCTGCTAAGCCTGCAGAAATTTCAGCACACACCACATAAAGGTCAGAGTTAGTACAATTAGTAGATATGGTACAATAAACTGAATCAGTAAAGGTCTGAATGCCTGGACTTTCAACACACAGTTCATCCACCCCATCACTTTCAACACATGCATCTAATTCCAAAGGTTCTTCATTATCCTCAAGCTTATTGCCTTGATTGTAAGGATGGACTGCATAAGCTCGAGGCAAATCAATAACTTCTGTCAGAATGGGGCATACATCAAACAGGTGCTCAGGAGAGCCGCACATGCCACACAACCTTGCCTGCTGAACCTTATCCATTAACAATTGCGTCACCAAGGAAGTGAGCCTATCAATTCTATCATCAAGGGTCTGGTTGGAAGAAGTAAGCATATCAATCCTATTCTCAAGGGCCTGGTTGGAAGAAGAGCTATGGACCTCATTCACACAAATCATGTCAAAACCACTGCTAAACTCATAACTTCCAGTAAAATTAGGATAATTTATGCATGGTGGTGGTGTACTAAAATCAGGATAATATATGCATGGTGATGGCTTATAATCAACATTAGGCATATCACCAAACAGGAAATTATCCATAGCAGTACTAAGATCCATAACCAGACAAAGCAGCCAAAACTAATTCAGCAAAGAGATTTTTTTTTTATTTTCTGTTAATAACAACAAGAGTCCCCGGCAACGGCGCCAATTTTTGACGCGCTGTCGCGCACGCGTCAAAAGGCGAGCGGTTTGTAAAAATATGTAGCTTAGGGAGCGACAACTCGGATATCGTCTCACAAGGACTCTTAGGTTGTTGTTATTAACACAAAATCAGTTTTGGGGGGTTTTGGATAATTGAAATTAAACAAAGAAAACAAAACAGAAAACAGAGCAGTAAAAACAAAGCAGTTAAATGATTATCAAATAAGCTAAAGATGATTAACCTACTGTTCTCGGTTTCCCACTATCATTGGTTCATGTAAATTCCAAGCCCTAAGCAGATTCTAATCCCCTTTCAGTTGTAGCAACAATTAACAAGCGAAATCACTACTACAGATATATGTCCCTATTCCCGAATTAAGCAAACGGGGTTAAGCCCTTCGTGAACTAAGCGAACACGAATTGAACACACGCGAATTAAGCAAACGCGATTAAATATAGGAACATAACATCACCGAAATAAATCAACACAACACTATACACTCCTGAATTAAGCAAACAGAAATATATAGCATGGTATTGAAAAGAGAATAGCAAACAAAGCAGAAATTACAAAACCTCAAGTGTAGTGGAAATCGATTACAGTAGACTAATCAAAGGAGACTAGCTCTCCATTACAAAGGAAAAACAAAGCATTAAACCTAAATTCGTAGCAGTCCTATTCTGAAAGAAAAGAAGATAAACTACTACTGACTAAAAAACTAAAACTAAAAAATTGCTTCAATCTGTCATAGAACGGCAATTTATATCTGTGAGTTCTGCGCGAGCTCACGAGGCGAACACTATTTCGCGAGGCGAATATTATGAACAGTCTGCAACGTTTGGTCTTCTCGTGCGGCGAAGTACGGCTCGCGTGGCGAGGAATGGAAGAGTCGTGGCTTCTGGTCTTCAGTCTCGCGAGGCGAGGTGTTGTTCGCGGGGCGACACAGAAAGGTTTGCAATTTCTGGCACAGTCACGCTTCAGGTTCGCGAGGCGAAAGCCTCCTCGCGGGGCGAAGAACTCCAGAATTATTTCTTTTTATTACCTGAAAACAAGGAATATCATAAGTGCTTTATTTGACTCCAAATCAGCTAAATTAACCTAAAAATACTTAAACGACTCAAAATGATGCTTAAAGACAATCAAGTCTAATTTGGGCGAAAATGATATATAATTAGCACAAAACCACGGTCATACTAGCCATAAAACTAGATGAGCCAGCGGCTGATCAACGAACCTTTCCATCACGTTTCCTCTCATCATTATGCCATCTAAGATTCTTCGCATCTTTCGCATTGGCAAACAATCGCTTGAACCTTGGAATTATTGGAAGATACCACAACACCTTCGCAGGAGGACCCTTTTTTCTCACATCATCAAGATTATCATCATCATCACCACCCTTCACTTTGTATCGTGATAACCCACATTTGGGGCAATCGTGATTGTCTTCATGAACACCAGTGTACGATATGCAATCATTGGGGCATGCGTGTATCTTCTTATACTCCATACCCATAGGACACAATACCTTCTTGGCCTCATAGTTACGGTCAGGTAATGTGTTGTCCTCCGGAAGCAAGTCTTTCAACACTTCAAGCAATTCCGTGAATCTTTTATCGGTCCAACCATTTCTCGCCTTCACACAAACCAATTTTAGCACCGCCGACAACCGTGTATGAGTAGTACACCATGGATATAAAGGCTTATCCGCATCACCGCACAACCTATCATACACATGAGCTCGATGAAAAGATTCTTGTCCAATATCACGGATCATGTCCTCTACTCGATCATCCTCCATATCTACGTCAACGTCCTCACTTTGGGAGACACTTGCCGTACTACTCAACAATACATCACCATGCCATATCCATCTTGTATAACTCAAGAAAATCCCTTCATAAATCAAATGAGTACGTATATCCTTCACCGTACATTTCCTCGTATTCAAACACTTGACACAAGGACAACAGAACATTCCATTACTATTAGGAACATTCCTTTGAGCAAATTCTATAAATTCTCCCACCCCCTTCAAATACTCAGCACTAGTACGCTTACAAACCATCCAAATACGATCCATAACTAGATAGGTCCTGTAGATATACAAAACATATATCCAATATAAGGACAATACGGGAGATTGAAAACTATAGTTTTTGAAGATTGCCAAGCACTGGTCACGGTCTGACAGTGATGTCCATCACGGCCGTAACGTGCCAACTGAACCAGACCATCATAGGCAGAACTGATCACGGCCTAGCCGTGATGAGCATCACGGCCGTGACAGATCAACCAGCAGAGCAACATGCACTCAAAACCAAAAATAGAGATGTACATTCCAAACAACTCAAACTCACGGTTTCAAGTTTCAACTACTGAGACTACAGTTTCAACATACACTCAAAACTAAAAATAAAAAAATGTGCCCTAAAGACTCACCAGAAATAGGTGCTCGCGTGGTGGTGGGGAGGGGAGCTCGAGTGGTGGCCAACGTTCGATGTGGTTACTGAGAGCAGAGGGACAAGGAGATTTAGTGCTCGGGAAGGGGAAAGAGAGATGTAAAGTTATTGCAAAGAATGAATGTAAAGATAGAGTTAGGGTTAATAGTGTACCTCACGGTGGTGGCGAAGAAGCCCTCGCGGTGGTTGCGGTGGAGATGAGCTCGCGATTAGGGCAGAGTGAGAGTGAGAGTGAGAGTGAGAGTGAGAGTGAGGGTTGAGCGTGATGAAAAGAGAAAAGAGACGTACAGAGCGAAGTGCAGAAGGCGCGCGGGGTGTAAACCAAAATAAAACAACATTTGACGTCAGTTGTTCGTAAAGACTGGCGTTAAAGGTCGTATATTTAACATCAGTTGTCTTAAGAAACTGACGTTAAAAGTGTATACCTTTATCTAAAAACATACATTCCTTTGACTATTTATTTAATTGAAGTAAAAATAAAACTTTTAACGTTAGTTGTATAAAAAACTGACGTTAAAAATAAATATTTTTTATTTTAAAAGCACTTTTATGTCAGTTTTTGAAGACAACCGACGTTAAAAGTGTATATCTGCAAAAAAATTCATTCCTTTGACTACTCTGCTAACCCATGCAGCTTGAAACTTAATCCTCTTAATGAGCATTAAGTTTATAGATAAGTTTTCAAGAAAATCAGAGAGAGACTGTTCTCTATATAAAGTGTCATTCTTCTGTATCAGTATGTAAATACACCCTCTTATTTTCCTCTATATTTCGTGCGTTTTCTATTCCTTCACAATATGGTTCTATCACATTTGAGACTTTTGTTACTTCTTCCTATACCTATACTTAAAGGTCTCTGTCTTAATGGTAAAAAAACATGAGGTTGTGTAAATCACAAAATATGACTCCCTCACTTTATTCCATCTCCTCCCCAAGCGACTGTGGATAAAGCACAGATGGAGCATCAAGGACTTCAAATGAGCAGGGAGGGGATCGATGCATCCATTGGAGTTTCTGAGGATAGAACTGAGAAGAAATTGATGTTGAAGCATAAATTTTTTAATATTTTAGTGCTATGTTGCAGAAATTTTTTATCTTTTAATCATGTAATTGTAACTTATGAATCGCTTCAATGAGATACGATTTGATTATACATATAACACTTTTATGTTAAGTGTTTATTTATTTTAATTTTCACAAGAATATGTTTACTAATTCAAGCTAATTAATGTAGATTAAAAATAAACTTGTTTAATATTTACACAAGTTCTTTACACAACTGACGCAAATAGTGATTTAATATTTACAAATTGTCACCACCTCATTTTTAACGTCAATTACATAATTTATGACTACCAAGTTCCCGTATATTACATTATTTCCAATATTCATTCTGCACGTTTACAATTTATAGTATTATTTACGTCAGCTATTTATTAAACTGAAGTAAAAAACCACACTTTTAACGTCAGTTGTATAAAAAACTGACGTTAAAAATAAATATGACTGCCAAATTGCCACCACCTCATTTTTAACGTCAACTTAATTTATGACTACCAAGTTCCCGTATATTACATTATTTCCAATATTCATTCTACACGTTTATAATTTATAGGATTATTTACGTCAGCTATTTATTATACTGAAGTAAAAACCACACTTTTAGCGTCAGTTGTATAAAAAACTGACGTTAAAAATAAATATTTTTTATTTAAAAACACTTTTAACGTCAGTTATATTAAACAACTGACGTTAAATGTGTATAAGTTTCTGCAAGAATTCATTCCTTTGACTACTGTGCTACTTACCCATGCACCTTGTAACTTAATCCTCTTAATGAGCATTAAAGTTTATAGGTAAGTTTTCAAGAAAATCAGAATAGCTTAGTAACTTCATCCCCTGCTCCTATAAATAGCTTTCTTCCATCCTTTTAATTTTCTGCTTCACAATATATGCTCTCGGTGGAGATTAACTTCATCACTCTTTCTTCCTATTCCTAGACTCAAAGGTCTTTGTCTTAATGGTCAAACAACTTCTGAGGTTGTGTAAATCACATAACATGGGTGATAAGGTTGTGTAAATCACATAGTGTGAGTTGCTCACCTTATCATCTTTCTGGAGAATCGGCGATTAGCTACGACACCCGAACGTCGCCTTTGGAAGCAAATGACTGTTCCAAGACTGAAACAGATCGGGTGCACCCTTGCTCAGCCGCTCTGGAAAACTCGGTCGCTCGACTCTCCTCTCTTGCTCACCCGTGAAAGGAACGAAGCCCCTCAACAAAATGTTTAGGATTTTAAACCCTTTCAATGTAACTTTTTATAGGATTTTAAACCCTATCAATGTAACTTTTTATAGGATTTTAAAGGATTTCAATGAATGAGATCCGGTTTGGGTTATTGAATAAACTTATACTTCGCACATATATTTTAGTTTTCAAAACAAACACAAAACATCAAAGCAATTGTGAAACTGAAACTTTGAGGAAGACAATGTGGAAGGGTACGTATAATTGATAAAAAAAATTATTAAAATAACCTTTAACGTCTGTTGATGAAAGAACAGAAGTTAAAAGTGAAGTGACACACTTTTAACGTCAGTTCAATGAAGAACTGACGTTAAAAGGTTCACTTTTAACGTCAGTTATTTATTGACCTGACGTTAAAAGTGCGTCACTTCACTTTTAACGTCAGTCCTTAAAACAACTGACGTTAAAATTGAATTAATGAAGTCTGATATTTACAAAACTGCCACCGCCTCCTTTTTAACGTCTAGCTTTTGGTTAACTGACGTAAACCTTTACCGTCTAATGTATATTTTCCACTAGTGCATGAGACTGTGTAAGTGGACTATACAGTTGAGAATGACTTATATAAATTGATTGGTACTATCTATACCAATAAGATGCATCTTCTTTTCGGGATCTGATAATCTTCTAGATTATGTGATTTTTATGTGCTTATTGAGTGAATTTTTACTCCTAATTATGCTAATTGAGTGAGTTTTGTCCCTAAATTTAGAGTTGAGTTTTTAATAGTGTTTTGCATATTTTATTTTAATTTCGTGATTTTAGAATTAATCTTTTAATGTTTTTATTTATTTAATATTTGTAGGAAAGAATAAGATAAGATGGAGAGATAAATTAAAAAGATGTTGAAAATTAAAGAAGAAACGATAGACCACAAGTAGCAAGAGCCCACGTTAAGCAAGCTTAAAATGATTTGGAAGAAGAATGTGAATTGTTAAGCTTGGAGAGATTGTATTGGTCTGGAATTAAGAAATGTCGAGGCAGCCCACGTGCTTTCTCATGCCTAGGTAATCTACAAATGGGATTGGAATTGAAAAAGCGCCCAAAAGAGGCCCATATGAAGCTTAGCTCCTGACAGGTTAAAACAAAAGGGAAACAATATAAAGAAGAGAGGGAGCAGCAAATAGAAGACAGAAGGTGGGGCGTGAACACGCCGCACACTGAGCGGAAGGAGCTGCTTGCGACGTGACAGAGAGCAGCATGAGGAATTTACTGTGTTCCCTTGTTATCAGTATTATGGAGTTTCCTTCTCTGTTCCTCTTTATTTTATTTTAGGGTTTAGTTTGTTTAGTTAAATCCCTTTTTATTGGGTTAGCTGTTTACTTCTTTAAATTTGATTGTATTTTGATTTGGTTTTAATACAGGTTCCTAGTTTATTATGAGTATTTGATTTTATGTTTAATGTTTTTCTTGGCTTGATCACCCATGAAATGATTTGTTGCTTTGGTAGACAATTGGAAAGTTGATGCTATTGCATGCTCATGAATCAAATACCAAGTAGTTCATGAATCTAGGAATAGGTCTTGAAATGCTTGCAATCTTTTAAGTCATGGCTATTTATGCAAAATCTCATGTTATTCCACCTAAGGAATTAGGGTTTAATTTGGGGTTTTAGGCTCATTCCACCTAAGGAATTATGGTTTGAGTATTTTTAAAGGCTTGATTGTCATAAATGAACTAGGACTTGTGTTAGTAACCATTTCATTGCAATTGAGGGAAGATTAGTGTAGTCTAACCCCAACATTTTACCCATTTGTGAATCAAGTTTATTTTTGCTTACTAAGTGTGTGTTAAAAAATCTCAAAAAAACCAAAAATATTTTATTGCTCTTTTGCTTTATTTTATCTTTTGAACTCTCTTCATACCAAAATTTAGTCTAGATAGTTGTTTAAGTTGTGAATTGGTATTTGACAACTGATCCCTGTGGACGATATTCGGTTCTTACCGTTTTATAACTTGCAACGATCCGGTACACTTGCCGTGGTCATCGTCAGGATCCCATCACTAAAGAACTCTACAGTTAAGCATGTTTGACTTGGAACAATTCTAGGATGAGTGACCAGGAGAAGCATGTGAATGAAGACAAAGCACGCTGAAAAGACCCTTGTTGGTTTGTGGGACAGTCGTCAATCCATAAAACAGTCAGAGATGTTACAAAGTGAGTTAAGATCCTAATATACTTTAACTAATAAAAGGGTCTATACATATTTTTTTTTTGTGAAAGGTCTATTTTTTAATTTTTTTATAATAAAAAATTTATTAAATTTTTTAAAACGAGTCTAATCCTTTTTTTTTTATTAAATGATGACAATATCTGCTAAATCCGACAATAATGCGGAAGAGCTTATAAGAGATCAACTGCATCTTTGGTTCTTGATATAAAAAATAAGTTTTTATTTTTTATTTTATGTGTGTTACTTATTTGTTTTTAAGGTATATAATTTCTACGCTCATCCAAACTGGATCAAGATCCTCCACAATTTTTTAAAAATTACAAAAAAAACTTAGCCTTTCAAAATTATTATTTTTTTAATTATAAAAAAGATGAACTCGATATAAGGATTAATTAGGGTGAGTACCAACAAAAAAAGAAGACAAACATGTTTAAAATGAGTTGCACTTGATCGTGATTTAGTCCAGATTAGTTCAAAATAGAGCATTTGAGATTAGGTTGCCGAACGATCATCCTAAATTACATTTAAGTTCAACTCATAATTAAATGTGACAAAAATAGTTTTTATATATGAGCTTCCAAAAAACCTAGCACAACCCGTATCTATCTATCTATCTATCTATCTATAAACAATACAATTCTATCCTCTATGCAATGTAGTTTTATCATGTGTCATTTTCTTTATGCATGAAATGTTGCCATGTGTCATATGCCAAGTGTCAACATTACAATTTTCCAATTTATTATTGTATTTATAAACTTAACAAAAAATAACACACTAAAAATAAAAAAAGAATGAAAATTATCGAAATTGAAATTGAAATTTAAAGTTTAAATGTAATTAATCTTATCTAATTATTTAAACTTGCATGGGCTAAAAATAACACACTAAAAAAAAAAATGAATGAAAATAAAAAATAACACACTAAAAATAAAAAAATGAATGAAAATTATCGAAATTGAAAATTTAAATTTAAGGTCATACAAGATGTATTTACGTAAATCGTATCAAAGTTGAAATTAAATTTAAATTACATGAATCAAAATTAAAATCTATCTATAAACAATACAATTCCATGTGTTGTTATTACATCTTTTTTTTTCTTTCTATTGTATTCATATAAATGTGAAGAATTTTTTTTTTATGATTTGCCTCTAGTTAGATAAATTTGTGAGTGTAATGGCCCGTTGAATAGCTATTTTATTTTATCTCGAGTTAGGGTCAATTGATACCGTTGTATATTTACATGCATCAATTCAGTTTTTTAAAATTCACCCAAAAAAATTCAGTTTTTTTAAAAATTACCTTTATTAAAAATTACATTTAAATATCCACATATAATAATGTATTAAATATTCAAATGAAGCACTAAACCAAATAACTAATATGGACGTACCCTTGTGCTTAAGGAGATGCCTCCTTGCCAAATATGTCTTCCTTACCTTGACTTTTTTAGATTTGAATTTTGACCAACACGAAAGGGAATTATTTAATTACTTTAATTACAAAACCTAATGTGAGCAGCCTGCAGCCTGCACCCTGCACCCTTATGATTGTTCTGGAGGAGGGCTAAGGGTTTAATCTCCATTGACGTAAATTGAAGATTTCCTCCATTCCAACGCATTTTTAAAGAAAACTACAAGTTTGAGCTTCATATTAAAGTGCTTCCGAAAGCCGCATTCTTCCATTTAATTTGCTTTGAGTAAAATCTAAACAAGCCAACAGTCGTTACAAAGAAAAATGAAAAAATAAAATAAAATAAAAAATTAGATCGTGTGCAATGCATGCAAAGGTTTTAATTGAAATTATATGTATTTAAGGGGGAAAAAAAAACGAAAACATTTTGCATGTTGGCATGGTGGATATGCAAAATGTATCATACTTCAACAATATAGAATAGATGTGAATATCGATTTGAGAGATATATTGCATGAATACCATACCGTGTTTTGAATATTTATGTAACGAGATTAAAAATTAAAAGCATTGAAAAATGGAGGAAAAATTTGATTAAATCGGATGAAAGCTACTCCAATTGAACTGGTATATTTTTTTTGATGTGTCAATTGAATTTAATTGATATATACTATAGCATAATCTAATTTTATAGGTCCCAAACACCCAACCAATGAGCTCTGCTAGGCTTTCTGAAAAAACCATATCCCCTTGACGATGGTAATGAAGCAAAACAATGCTATCGTGAGACATTACTGAAGAGTCAAGGTAGTGAAGGTGGTAAAGAAGATAGCAGCTTCTGGAGGAATGTTGATGAGATCCCAGAGGTTAACTGGTATGGTGTTCCTGAAGAGAACAGTGTACCTCAAATCTCTCGGGAATTATTAGCCAAATACAAAAACATTCCCATTATTGAAGATGAGTACAAACCATGGAGAGGTTCGCTAATGGTGAATGTGATAGGAAGAAGAGTGGTTTAATTTCTATGCTTTTCCTTCTTAAGACTCATTGTAGTGGTATCAAAGCTTCTAAGTTAGCTGGCAGAATGGGTTATCAAGGCTCATTTATTGTTGATGCTAATGGTCATGCAGAAGGTATTTGGTGCTTATGGGATCCTTCCTTTTGGTCTGTTAAAATCCTAAATTATTCCAATCAGTTCGTGCGTATGGAAGTCAAATGGAAAAATCAAAATAGCTGGTTTCTCACAGCAGTTTATGGTAGCCCTAGATACGTACCAAGCTAGGAAACAGTTATGGGAAAGCCTTGAAAACATTGCTGAAACAATGTATGAAGCGTGGGCCGTATAAAACTGGTGATTTCAATTCTACCCTTTATAACCAAGATAGAGCTGGAGGTTCCTAGAACCCTTCGCTTAGAGGCAGGAATGATTTTAGTAGGATGGTTCAAAACTGTGAATTAATTGATGCTGGCTTTCAAGGCCCTCCTTTCACCTGGCAGTGTGGTAATTTATCTGAGAGGCTGGATAGGCTCTTGATCAATATGAAATGGAGAATGCTATTTCAAGATGGTGATGTTTTCCACCTTCCTAAATTCAAATCAGATCACAGATGCATCCTTGTTAGAATGACGAAAAATGAGACACCAAATAAAAGAAGGAGACCGTTTAGATTCATGGCTTCTTGGGTTTCAAAAATGTCGTTCCAAGTGGCTGCTTTATGGGGGACCGAAACTCAAAGTATTTTCATGGTATTACAGCCATTAGAAGAAGCAATAACTATGAAGCTTTACAAGATGAAAATGGCTTGTGGATTTCTAACCCCCCAGATCTAGAGGCCCTTTGTCACAAATTATTTTAAAAAGCTTTTCTCCGAGGACTCTCCTGTATCTCCTTTTGTTTTGGAAGGTACCGTGTTTTTCCGAAGCTTGAGGTAGAGGTCTTGAATTCTTTGAACCGTGATTTTACTAAGGATGATGTTTGGTGGGCAGTCAGAAACATGGGAGCCTTTAAAGCTCCGGGAATGGATGGTCTCCAAGCAGGTTTTTATCAATCTCAATGGCACATTGTAGGAGAGTCAGTTTGCAAGACTATTTTGGATGCTTACAATAGTCCTCTCAAGATTGCTGATTTGAATGAAACTCTCATCACTCTAATTCCGAAAATAGATCAAGTGAGTTCAATTAAGCAATTTCGCCCCATAAGCCTTTGCAATGTTTCTTACAAAATTATTTCAAAAATTTTAGCTAAGAGACTTAGGCCTATTATGGGAGATTTAGTGAGCCCGTGTCAGAGTAGTTTCATTCCCAAGAGACACACTAGTACATGATAATATCATCATTGCCCAAGAAGTCTTTCATTCTATGAAAAAGAAAGAAGGTGCCAAAGGTTGGATGGCTATTAAAATTGATCTTGAAAAGGCCTATGATAGGCTAAGCTAGAATTTTATTAGAGATACCTTAAATGACATTGGGTTACCTAGCCATTTTATCAATGTTGTGTGGCAGTGTATTTCCTCTTCTAGAAAAAGGATGCTTTGGAATGGGGAAGCTCTTGATGAATTTTCTCCCTCAAGAGGCATCAGACAAGGAGAACCCATCTCCTCTTATTTATTTGTCTTGTGCATTGAAAGACTTTTTCAGCTTATTAATCTCTCAGTTGAGCAGAAGTTGTGGAAGCCGATCCATTTGAGTAGGGGAGGGCCTAAACTATCCCATCTTGCCTTTGCGGATGACCTGATTCTTTTTGCTGAACCTTCCATTTTAATAGATTCCTGAATGTAAAGTGTCCGGCCGGTACAGACACTAGTGGAAAATATACATTAGACGGTAAAAGTTTACGTCAGTTAACCAAAAGTTAGACGTTAAAAAGGAGGCGGTGACATTTTTGTAAATATCAGACTTCATTAATTCAATTTTAACGTCAGTTGTTTTAATGACTGACGTTAAAAGTGAAGTGACTCACTTTTAACGTCAGTTCAATAAAAATCTGACGTTAACAGTGAACATTTTAACGTCAGTTCTATAAAGAACTGATGTTAAAAGTAAGTCACTTCACTTTTAACGTCAGTCCTTACATCAACAGACGTTAAAGGTTATTTTAATAATTTTTTTTATCTAGTATACGATCCCTTCCGCATTGCCTTCCTCAAAGTTTCAGTTTCACATGAATTGCTTTGATGTTTTGTGTTCCTGTTTTGAAAACTATAAGTTGAATCAATAACCCAAACCGAATCTCATTCATGAAGTGTAATACAGACTGATACAGAAGATTGAAAGGGTTTAAAATCCTATAAAAAGTTACATTGAAAGGGTTTAAAATCCTATAAAAAGTTACATTGAAAGGGTTTGAAATCCTAAACATTAAAGCTACATCCCATCAGAGAGTTTTATGAAATATGCCAAAGGGAAAACTATACTCCGAAGACCTCAGAAAACTGGGGGGACATGAGAGAGCTCAAGAGAGAGGCAAAAACAGGTGCACTAGATCTGTTTCAAGCAAAGGCAGTGGTTCCAGAAACTTCCAAGACGGTCACTTGCTGCCAAAGCTGAGGTTTTGGAACTGTGACCCCCGAGCACCTGATTAGCCCTCCAAAGAATGATTCACCTAAGGTGATAAGGTGAGCAACTCACATAATGTAGTTTACTCAAACTTATCACCCATGTAATGTAATTTACTAAAACTCAGAAGTTGTTTGACCATTAAGACAAAGACCTTTGAGTCTAGGAATAGGAAGAAAGAGTGATGAAGTTAATCTCCACTACAGAGCCATATTGTGAAGCGAGAAAATTAAAAGGATGGAAGGAAGCTATTTATAGGAGCAAGTGGATGAAGTTACTAAGCTAGCTATTCGATTTTCTTGAAAACTTATCTATAAACTTAATGCTCATTAAGAGGATTGAGTTACAAGGTGCATGGGTAAGAGTACACAAGAGGTCAAAGGAATGAATGTTTTTGCAGATATCTATACACTTTTAACGTCAGTTGTTTAAAAAAACTGATGTTAAAAGTGTTTTTAAAATAAAAAATATTTATTGTTAACGTCAGTTTTTTAAAAAACTAACATTAAAAGTTTGATTTTTACTTCAGTTAAATAAATAGCTGGCGTAAATAATCCTATATATTATAAACGTGCAGAATGAATATTGGAAATAATGTAATTAATATACGGGAATGATAAGCCTCTGGCTCATCTAGTTTTATGGCTAGTATGACCAGGGTTTTGTGCAAATTATATCCTATTTTCACCCAAATTAGATTAGATTGTCCTCGAGCAAAGTTTTGAGTCTCTAGAGTAGTTTTAGGTTAATTTTGCTAGTTTTGATGTCAAATAATACACTTATAGTTGTGTCTTTGTTTTCAGGTTAAGTTGGAAGTCAAGAAAATAAAGAAGCAGGGGATTCGCCTCGCGAACCTCTCTTCGCCTCGCGACCCCGAAGCTGACTGTTCCAAGAAAATGCAAGGTCTCTGGTTCGCCCCGCGAAGAAGCCCTCGCCCCGTGTTGAAGGTCACGGCTGTGGCAGTTTTGAAGTTGAAGAGATTCGCCTCGCGAGCATCCGTTCGCCTCGCGAGTCTGGAAGTCAGAAAGCATCACGGTTGGCCCCTGATATTCATAACGGGCGTAATAAGAAGACTCTTCAGTGACTCGCCTCGCGAAGGTGTGTTCGCCTCGCGAGAATGCCAAAGGTTGCAGACTGTTCGCAGGATTCGCGTCGCGAGAGAGGCTTCGCCTCGCGAATAGACTTAATTTCTGATTAGTATAAATAGCTGTTCTGAACAGTTTGAGAGGACTTCTGCTTCTCCATTTTCTGTTTTACATTTCTTTTGTGTGTTTTTGTTTTTTACAGGGAGAACTAAGTTTTTAGGATTGATCTATTGTAATTGATTTCTATACACTTGAGGTTCTTGTATTTTCCTGTTTTGTATGCTTTTCCCTCTTCAATGCCATGCTTTATATTTCTGTTTGCTTAATTCAGGAGTATATTGTATTGTGTTGATTTATTTCCGGTGATATCATGTTCCTATAATTAATCGCATCTGCTTAATTTGCGTGTGTACGTTTCGTGTTCGCTTAGTTCACGAAGGGCTTAACTCCGTTTGCTTAATTCGGGAATAGGGACATGTATCTGTAGTAGTGGTTTCGCTTGTAAATTATTGCTACAACCGGGAGGGGATTAGAATTTGCTTAGGGCTTGGAAATTGCATGAACCTATGATAGTTGGGAAATCAAGAACAATAGATTAATCTGTTTTTAGCTATTTGACAATCTCTTTAAACTGCCTTGTTTTTAATTGCTCTGTTTTTCTTTGATTGCATCTCAAACCAAACCCCCCCAAAACTGATTTTTGTGGAAAATAACACTTAAAGAGTCCTTGAGAACGACATCCGAGTTGTCGCCCTAAACTACAGTTTTAAAACCCGCTCGTCCTTTTTGGCGCGTGCGCGACAGCGCGACCAAAAATTGGCGCCGTTGCCGGGGACTCTGAGTTGTTGTTTTTCGCATTTTTTTTTTATTTTATTTTCTTTTCTTTCTTTTATTTTTCTGTTTTGTTTTGAATTGGTCTGGCTACTAGGTCTAATTGCCCTGAACTGTGTGATTTTGACCCGGAAATTGAAAGAACACTGCACACACTCCGTAGAGAATTTCGGGCTAGCACTAGTAGTGATTCCAATTTCAAAACTGTTTTTGAAAACATGGGAGACCAGAGGACATTAAGACAGCTTGCTGCCCCTGATGTCAACTATAATGGATTGTGTATTTCTTATCCTGGTGCTGACACTCCTTTTGAACTGAAATCTGGTTTTATTCACTTGTTGCCCAAGTTTAATGGTCTTGCAGGTGAGGATCCACACAAGCACTTGAAGGAATTCCAAGTTGTATGCTCCACAACCTCGAGATAAGAGGGAGTCACCGAGGATAGTATCAAGCTGAAGGCTTTTCCATTTTCACTCCAGGGAGCCGCAAAGGATTGGCTATTGTATCTTGAGCCCAACTCCATCACCACTTGGAATTATTTGAAGAGGGTGTTCCTAGAAAGATACTTTCCTGCTTCAAGAGCTGCTTCAATAAGGAAAGAGATATGTGGCATCAGGCAAGGGAATGAGTCACTAGCTGAATACTGGGAAAGGTTCAAGCATTTGGTATCCAGTTGCCCCCAGCATCAAATTTCTGAACAGCTCCTGATCCAGTACTTTTATGAAGGATTGCTGCCGATGGATAGGAATCTTTTGGATGCTGCTAGTGGGGGAGCATTAGTTGATAAGACCCCAGCTGCTGCCAAGCAACTCATTGAGAATATGTCATTGAATTCCCAGCAGTTCACTACCAGAAGAAATTCAGTTGAAACAAGAGGTGTGCATGAGATTCATAGGTCATCTTCCAACCAGGCCGCCATTGAGAATAGATTGGATGAGCTGACTTCTTTTGTAAGGCAATTGGCAATAGACAGAGTTCAGCCTGCAAAGTTATGTAGCATCTGCAATTCACCTGAGCACCCACATGATCCATGCCCCATCCAGAGGGAAGAGTTTGTCAGTGAAGTACCTCAAGCTTATGCAGTAAACCCCTATAACCAAGGAAACAGTCAGAATCGGTACAGCACTCCAGACCTCTCTACCAATAGGTACCATCCCAGCTGGAGTAATCACCCTAATCTGCGGTATGGGAACTCATCCCAACAACAACCAATGGCACCTCAGAATCCTCCAGTGACCACTTCTGCATCTTCTAGACCTTCAATGGAGGACATGTTCAAGCAATTGGCTTCACAAATGAATGCACAAATGCCTACACTTTTCCAGCAGCAAATGGGACAGTTCCAGGCACAAACAAGTGCTAGCATTCAAGATTTGAGGACACAGATTGGACAGATGGCCACAAACATAAATAACATAAAGCAAGCTCAAAGGACAACCCAGCTGCCAGCACAGCCAGTGATAAATCCTAATGCCTCCAACCCTAATGTGAGTGCCATATCTCTGAGATCTGGAAAAGTTGTTGAGGCCACCTCTGAAAAAGATGAAGCAACTGTTGGGGTAACTCCTGAGCCTATTGTTGAGGTTGAAGTTGAGAAGGTATACAGACCACCAATCCCATTCCCACACAGATTACAGAAAAATAAGAAGATTGGTGGTGAAGATAAGGAGAAGGAAATTCTTGATGTGTTAAGAAAGGTAGGTGTTAATATCCCACTGTTGGATGTGATCAAGCAAGTGCCCAAGTATGCAAAATTTCTTAAGGACCTATGCACCAACAAGAGGAAGATGAAGAATAATGAGAGGGTTGATTTGGGAATGAATGTCTCAGCGCTTATCCAGTCTAAACCAGAAAGAGTTGCTGTTATAGCCCCTACTCAGGCATTACCACAGAAGTGCAAGGATCCAGGCGTATTTACTATTCCATGCACTATTGGGGATAGGAAGTTTGAAAATTGCATGCTGGATTTGGGAGCCTCTATCAATGTCATGCCTACCTCCATCTTTAACAAACTTGATCTTGGTCCCTTGAAGTATACAGGTCTCACCATTCAGTTGGCCAACAGGACCAGTGCCCGCCCCATGGGAATGGTGGAAGATGTGCTAGTGCAAGTTGATGATCTGATCTTCCCAGCTGACTTCTACATCCTGGACATGGCAGGAGAGACACATTCCAGTAAATCACCAATCATCCTGGGCCGACCATTCATGAAGACAGCTAAGACTAACATTGATGTTGATGATGGGACCATGTCTATGAAGTTTGGGGATATAGTTGCAAAGTTTAACATATTTGATGCTATGAAACATCCAGTGGAAGAAGAGCACTCGTATTCCACATAGAGCTGCTTTCGAGACTATTGAGGACACCCATGAGGACTTGCTTTCTAATTTTCCATTTATTTCTGGCTTTGATGATATTTCTGCATGTCCTGATTGTACTAACGCTAACCATTGTGTGGTTTGTGCTGAGATTGCTGCATGTTTAGCAGGTGATAAATTTATCAGTGCAGTGGGTGAGAAACGTGCAGAAGATGAAGCAGCACCGGAGGCCCTCCCTACCTATCTGCCACCTCCCCCTGCGAAGCCACCAAAGGAAATGGATTTTGAACCATGGATAGTTCAAGGGATTGAAGCCAAATTCTACTGGGAGGACTTTGTTGATGAAGCGGTCGTCTTTGACCCAAGAGAAGGTGATGAGTCCGCCGCATTGAGCACGGTCACCAAAAGTGTCAAGTGTTTACTCATATATCAAGGCTGCAAGTTATGGGACCATGAAATGAACTCTACCTCTTTGGCCTTAGACTACAAGAAATGGGATCCAGGTGGCAGCTCCCGCATACACTGCACTTGATCAGGGAGTACTCTTTTCCTTTCCCTCACTATGATTTTATAGTTCCGTTGTTCATTGGGGACAATGCATGTTTTAAGTGTGGGGGAGGGAACTAGTTGTAGTTTTTTCTTTTCTTTGAATAAAGCTCCTTAATAATTTGAGAAGCTCAGGAGTATTTGTGTGTTGAGTCTTTTGTTGGCAAGTTTGATGGATTTTGATTGATGTTGCACAGATTGCTTGCATGATTGATATGTGATGATTCCCCCTAGGCTGAAAAATTTTTGTTTTTGAAAAGTGATTCCCATGTGATTGAAAACTGAACTTTGAGATTTTATTATGATGGCATGATTTATGATAAGTTTGGAGTGATAGGAAGCACACACTAGGGATAGAATCTCTTTCAAATAATTTGCATGAATGTCCAGGTGAGGTTTTGAGCCTCCAACATGTTTTTTGACTGTGTGAATATCACTTTTCAAGTTGCACTTTCCTGAATTTGATTGAATCTCTTTTTGGCTTGCATGATTATATGTGTGTAGCAAATGATTTAGGCATTTTCTTTGTATATAGCTACTTTGCCTAAAAATAACCAATTCCTAATGCATGTTCCTTAGTTAGCCCCTTTGAGCCTGATTAGCCTACTGTTAATTCTTGATAACCTAATGTTATGAGCTTAAATCTGAAAAACCATGTTACCCCGATCTTAGGATTAGGAGAGCATGGATGCTTAGTAAGACAAGGTTTGCAAGAAACTAAGTTTGGGGTGGCTACTGGCATGTTATTTTGGGATTGAGAAAAAAAAATAATGAAAAGATTGGAGCCAAAGAAAAAAAAAAAGAAAAAAAAAAGAAAAAGAAAATAAATGTAAAGAAAAAAAAAGTATTTGAATAAAAAGGGCTGTAGTCACCCAGAAGCATAAGGAAAAAAATTAAGAAAGGAACTTGAGTGAATTTCAAAGTGTAAATAAAGTTCATGCTCTCTTAGTTCCTAGGGTCTTCAGCCTAGTTCCTTTGTATATCCTACCCTTAGGCAGGCCCCATTACAACCCATAAAAGACCTTTTGATGTTGCATGCATGTTTTCTATGGGAATCTTTTGGAGATGAAAATCAAATTTATGGGAAGTGTTTCTGAAAAGTGAATTGAGTGAAATGTTGATAGCCTGACAAAAAAACTGAGCGTTTGAGTGAACACAAATATCCCTTGTGAGGAAGGCAGTTGTTTGATTTTGGTGATCTCCCTCTTGTGCGTAACTTAGATCCCCTGCTTAGATTGATGATTGCTTGAATGACTAAATTCTCAATTGTTTGGAATGAATGAATGTGGGGATTGCTTTGCTTGAAAAAGGGGGGGACATTAAAGAAAACTGTTTTGATGTATTGCTTGAATTTGTGCAAGGTTGATTGAATCTTTTAAGCTTGCCAGGTCTTGAGTCTTTTTGATTTTTGAGTCTTAGTTTGCTTGGGGACAAGCAAAGTTTAAGTTTGGGGTATTTTGATAAGCCTCTGGCTCATCTAGTTTTATGGCTAGTATGACCAGGGTTTTGTGCAAATTATATCCTATTTTCACCCAAATTAGATTAGATTGTCCTCGAGCAAAGTTTTGAGTCTCTAGAGTAGTTTTAGGTTAATTTAGCTAGTTTTGATATCAAATAATACACTTATAGTTGTGTCTTTGTTTTCAGGTTAAGTTGGAAGTCAAGAAAATAAAGAAGCAGGGGATTCGCCTCGCGAACCTCTCTTCGCCTCGCGACCCCGAAGCTGACTGTTCCAAGAAAATGCAAGGTCTCTGGTTCGCCCCGCGAGTCACCCAAGCCTGAAAAGTCAGAGACGATCACGGCTTGCCCGTGTTGAAGGTCACGGCTGTGGCAGTTTTGAAGTTGAAGAGATTCGCCTCGCGAGCATCCGTTCGCCTCGCGAGTCTGGAAGTCAGAAAGCATCACGGTTGGCCCCTGATATTCATAACGGGCGTAATAAGAAGACTCTTCAGTGACTCGCCTCACGAAAGTGTGTTCGCCTCGCGAGAATGCCAAAGGTTGCAGCCTGTTCGCAGGATTCGCGTCGCGAGAGAGGCTTCGCAGTTTGTAAATAAGTTGATGTTAAAAATGAAGTGGTGGCAGTTTGTAAATATTAAATCACTATTTGCGTCAGTTCTATAAATAACTGACGTAAATAATTATGAAACTCATTTCATTGGTTGTCATGTCCCTGTTGTCCCTCTTAACGCAGATCACTCCATATAGTACTGCAGTTTATTTCTAAACCTTTTTTTTTATACAAGTTTATTTTTAATTTTTATTAATTAGCTTGAATTAGTAAACAAATTCTTGTGCAAATTAAAATAAATAAACACTTAACATAAAACAAGTTATATGTATAATCAAATCGTATGTCATTGAAGCGATTCATAAGTTAAAATTACATGATTAAAAGATAAAAAATTTCTGCAACATAGCCCTAAAATATAAAAAAGTTTCTGCATCAACATCATTTTCTTCTCAGTCCTGTCAACAGAAACTCCAATGGATGCATCATCACCTCCCTCACTTGAATTCCATGATGCAAAGTAAATCCTCAGTCACTAGCAGCGAAAGCAAAGTGAAACAGATCTTTGCATCTTTCTTCTTCCGTGGAATTCCTTGATGCATCATTTTGAATCCACAATCACTTGCTTCCAAAGCAAAGTGAAAGGGATGACGGGGATGAAATAAAGTGAGAGAATCACATTAGATGATTCACCCAACCTTAATATCCATGTAATGTGATTTACTCAAACTCAGAAGTTGTTTGACCATTAAGACAAAGACCTTTGAGTCTAGGAATAGGAAGAAAGAGTGATGAAGTTAATCTCCACGGCAGAGCCATATTGTGAAGCAGAAAATTAATTAAAAGGATGGAAGGAAGCTATTTATATAGGAGCAGTGGATGAAGTTACTAAGCTATTCTGATTTTCTTGAAAACTTATCTATAAACTTAATGCTCATTAAGAGGATTAGGTACAAAGGTGAATGGGTAAGTAGCACACTAGTCAAAGGAATGAATGTTTTTGCAGAAACTAATAAACTTTTAACGTCCGTTGTGTAATACAACTGACGCAAGAAGTTGTGAGTGTTTTTAACGTCAGTTTCTTAATACAACTTACGTTAAATATATGACCTTTAACGACAGTTTTTACTAACAACTGACGTAATAAGTGTGAGAGTTTTTAACGTCAGTTTATTAAGACAACTGATGTTAAATATATGATCTTCAACGTCAGGTTTTACCAAAAACTGACGTAAAATGTTGTTTTATTTTAATTATAATGTTTACCCCCGCGCGCCTTCTCCACTTCTCTATACGTACGTGTCTTTTCTCTTTTCATCACGCTCAACCCTCACTCTCAACCCTCACTCTTGCTCTCACTCTGCCCTAATCGTGAGCTCATCTCCACCGCAACCACCGCGAGGGCTTCTTCGCCACCACCGTGAGGTACACTCTTAACCCCTAACTCTGTCTTTCCCGCTCATTCTTTGCAATAACTTGACATCTCTTTTTCCCCTTCCCGCGCACTAACTCTCCTTGTCCCTCTGCTCTCAGTAACCACATCGAACGTTGGCCATCACTCGAGCTTCCCCCCCACCACCACGCGAGCGCCTATTTCTGGTGAGTCTTTAATTAGGGCACATTTTTTTATTTTTGGTTTTGAGTGCATGCATGTTGCTCTGCTGGTTTGAAACTGTAGTCTCAGTAGTTGAAACTTGAAACTGTGAGTTTGAGTTGTTGGGAATGTCTCTATTTTTGGTTTTGAGTGTATGTTGAAACTGTAGTCTCAGTAGTTGTAACTTTAAACCGTGAGTTTGAGTTGTTTGGAATGTCTTTATTTTTGGTTTTGAGTGCATGTTGCTCTGCTGGTTGATCTGTCACGGCCGTGATGCTCATCACGGCTAGGCCGTGATCAGTTCTGCCTATGAGGGTCTGGTTCAGTTGGCACGTTACGGCTGTGATGGACATCACGGCCAGGCCGTGACCAGTGCTTGGCAATCTTCAAAAACTATAGTTTTTAATCTCCCGTATTGTCCTTATATTGGATATATAGATGTTTTGTATATCTACAGGACCTATCTAGTTATTTTTATTTATACTTCTGTATTTATTTTGAGTTATAACCTATGTTAATACATATATATTGTTTCTGAACAGGCATACATATGGATCAGTCGGATAGCCCACATGCACGGGAGGACACTGTGGGGGTTTCGCAGGACCCGATCATGCCTATGCCTGATTCTAGTGTAAGTTTACATGTTATATACTATCTTTAGTCCTTATTTTTAATGTAAGTTTATAATGTTACAACCCTCTATTTTATCATTTTTTTTGTCCATACAGACATCTCAGACTCATAGGAAACGGGGTAGAGGAGCCACCTCGTTGAAGAAACTAGAGAAGGACAGGCAGAGCGGACAGAAGCTTGAGGTGTCATTCGATGCTAATCTAAATGCCCAGGGACCCCGTGCTAAAGAATTTAATAAGTGGGTGTTTCTACAAGCGAAGCAGCACGTAAGCATCAACTACAACTACTGGAATGACGTTCCACAGAACGTTAAGGATCAGATTTTGGAGGCTATCACGGTATTTTACCTTTACATTCGTTTGATTTACATTATTAGATAATTATCCGAGTTATAATCCATCCAGTTGTTATATATGTATCTAATGTGTAGGTAGCTTGATCGTGCCAAATGACGAGGATCATCGTCATAAATGTATGAAAATGGCATCAAAGCGTTGGAATGGGTTCAAGCATGATCTTACCAGGTACTATGTATCTGGGAAGAAGCGGCTTGATAAAATGTTCTCGGATTATCCCTGGATTGATCAGGATACTTGGGATATGTTTGCCAGGAGTCGACAGGATGGAGAATTTCAGGTTGGTTGATTAAGTTAATTTTGTATGCTTATTATAGATCATTTAACTGTATTTAATTATGTGTTTTTGTTTGAATAGGATAAGGCAGATAAGGGTCGGCAGAATCAGGCGAAGAACGTCCACCGCCACACCATGTCTCAGGGTGGGTACCAGACTCGGATCGAGCAGATGATGGCGGATAGGTGAGGGCGAAGCGGGAAGAGCACTCTGCTAGGATTGAAAGAGGAGAGGTGCCGAGGGCACACCATCAAGTCCTCCGTCGGACATCGACCGCGAGGATGTCTGGTTAGCCGGCCGCATGACAAAGACGGGATCTTTTAAAGTTGATGCCACTCGCGAAGTGGCAGATAAGATTGTAAGTAAATAATTAACTTGATTTCAATTGATATTTGTATAGATATTTGCAACACTTTTCACTTGCACGTTTTTTCATTTTTTTTCATTGTAGATGGATCTTAAAGCAAAATCCTCCCAGGGCACATTCGTCCCTTCTGGACGGCAGGACGTCTTGATGATTGCTCTAGGCAAGAAAGACCATCCTGGTCGGGTTCTCGGTGTTCCTGGGAACGTGACCATCAAACAATATTATGGCAAGTCTGCTTCACGAAAGCGGGTGGTCAATGAAGCATCAATTTTGGCTGACATTACTCAGCACCTCATGTCCAACCCAGATATTACAACACATCTGATGCAAGGCTTAATATCCAACCCAGAATTCAAGCAGGCGCTTGCAAGAGAGCTTTCCTCCATCGGTACATCCCAGGACACCGCAGGGCTTGCCAACCGTTCACATGTGAGCACAAAAGAGAGTTTTAGTAGGGCACATGTGGAGGACGATGAGTTGGCAGCTAGGGAGCGGGAGTTGGAAGTCCAGCGCCATGAGCATGAGTTGGAAATGAAAAGGCGTGAGCTTGAGTTGGACTCCAAACGACGTGAACTCGAAATGTTAGCAAAGGTATTTATTCATTATTAAAGTCCAAATTAGTCAAATAATTACTTGTGTTTTTTTTATTTATAAAAAACTTATCTATTTTATTTTTCCTAAACTGAAGGCCAAGTCGACGTCGGTGTCGCTGTCACCTATCACTCGTTTGTTCTCACTTGGTGAGGATTATGCGTTTGCGATTTTTGAATGTCCATTGGATCACGATGGATGGGTGGCACGCCCAGATCAACAGAGGATATTTTCCTTATGTGGTGACGATCTCGGGAACGCCTGCAGAAATAACGTCTGGATGAACAACAATGTCATCAGTCTCTGGTGCACGTAAGTTAATTTTAATTTTATAACTTATTTATTTTTGGTATTTTTCCATTTAATAATTTATTTTAATTTCAATATATATATTATTGTAATTAACATCCACACCTTTTCATATCTTAGGTACCTCCATCGTCTTCAGCTTGATAAGGGCGTTGCATCAGTTTACGGTTTCTTAGATCCGTCAATCCTTCTGCCCGATTTCTTTGCTGGCGATGCATTGAGTAAATACTTAGGGAACTTGTTGGGAGACAATCCGAAAGAATTATATCTGGCTCCCTACTGTATGGAACGCCATTGGCAGTTGTTCGTACTTCACCCGTCTAGGCATACTGTCATATTCTTCTGCTCTCTCCACCAAGATCCGCCACCGAAGGTGGTGGAAGCTGTAAATATGTAAGTAACTAATCTTAAATTTAATTTAAGTTTTAATATCAGTTGTTTTTAGTTTATTACACACATGATATATGAGTTTGTTAATTGATCGACATGATTATTTGTTTATGATAGCGCGCTGAAGGCGAGTAGCATAAGTTGCGCCAACGGGAGAAGTAGAACTTCCAAGGCTAAAGCAAATCCTGTATGGAACATCCTCAAGGTTTGGTAGTTTATTTATCAAATAATTAATATTATAATTACTAATTTATATGTATATTCAACTGACGTTTAAATTAATTTTGTTGGTAGTCTCGATTTCAAATTGACGGGTGGTCGTGCGGCTATTATGTGATGCTTCATATACTGACCATAGTCTCCGTATCTATTACGGATGGATGGAAGAAGGTAATATTTAAACAACTTGTTAAATTATATATTATAGTTTTGAAGATGACTTGCATTGATGTTATTGTTATTATTTGAACGTGTCTAGGCATTTATCGACCAATCGCCTATTGAAGAAGATGAGTTAAGAGACTTGAGGATGCGCTTCGCTGAATTCTTCTTCAAGTATGCGGCTGAAAAAGGAATTGACAACATACCTCCGCACTACTAAGATGAATAGGTTTTTTGTTAGACTTTAGAAACTAATTAATAACATGTATATATATATCCTTAGATAGTTTTGTTTTTTAGACATTGGAACTAAAATTTATTTATATATATACATGGGTTTTGGTTTTAAGTCCCCCATTGTTCAATTTTCCTTTGCAATTCTGTAATGTATGTGATATTCTGTGTTACTGAGACTGAATGCAGGGATAGCTGAGGGGAGTGATATTTTAAAACTGAATTTTAAAAAAAACCTATTAACGTCAGTTGTATCAAACAACTGACGTTAATATTATTTTATAAAATATACAGTACACTATTAACATCAGCTGTTTATTACAACTGACGTTAAAATTAAACCTTTAACGTCAGTTCTTTATAACAACTGACGTTAGTTTTAACAAAATCAACGTCCGTTGTCTTAAAGAACTGACGTTAATAGTTTTATGTTTAACGTCAGTTGTTTAAAAAACTGACGTTAATAGTTTTATATTTACGTTAAAATATTAACTATTAATGTCAGCTGTATTTACGTCAGTCAGTATTCTGACGTAAAAAATCAATTTTAACTAACGTAAAAAGCACTTATTGCACTAGTGAGATTTACAAACACGACTCTAATAAAGCTACTATTCCCACAAGAACTCCCTTCGAAGGAAAAATCTTTGAAGGCAGTGATTCTCTTTCTTTCAAAGAGTCTAAGACTCAAGTCAAACATACTCTTGGTTTTTAAGAAAACCACAGTAAAAGAATTTACGAGTTTCGTCACTTGAAGTAACTCCAACTCGTTTGTCACAACACTAGTGCAGAAAAGGGATTCCACATCGGTTATTTTTGGCTTTTCACATCGGTTTTCAAACTGATGTTGAAACGACCGATGTGGTTTATTGCCACTTTACACATCGGTTTTAAAACCGATGTTTATAATATTTTATACAGCGGTTTCCTCTTAACCGATGTGGAAAATTAATTTGTCAATTGGTATCCTATTGGGAAATTTCACTTTCCACATCGGTTTTAATGAAAACCGATGTGGAAAGTGAAATTTCCACATCGATTTTAAAAAAACCGATGTGTAAAGTCTCATTTTTTCCCCCTGTTATTTACATTTCTATCATTCCTTTCCCTCTGTTTCAGTAATGCAGATCAATATATACCAGAATAACATACTGTAAATATTCTCAACACAACTAATATATATTGAATTTATTACGAACAATACATGTATATGTACGTTCAATTACATTCAGACAACAAAAATAATTAGAAACCAAAAAGCTACATGATATATTGTAGATTTCATATCAAAATACATATGATCAGTCAAAAGTACACTATAGCTAGTACATGATAAGTTTTTAAACTAACTACATATATACAAACTATGGTTGGTACACTTCAAGAAAGAAAGTTGCCCAACGCCTCTTTATGTTGTTGATGTCGAAATCAGATAATGGAGTTGGATTGTTGAATATCTGCAAGTTTAATTGGACAAAAGATTATATCTTTTAAGTAATAAACTAACATAAAACATATAACGAATCTATACTATTACTACTAATTGTGTCAATTAACATTTACCTTGTGCCATCTTTCAGTGATCCTGGAGGAGATAATTTCCAACATCCACTGGATCACATAGTAGCCACATTCCCATGATCCACGTTGTATACGTGACTACGTACAAATGAAACCCAATTAGAATACGAGGAATTAAATAAAATAGAAATCAATTATTGTACCCACTGTATTTGATGCATTTGAACTAATAAATATCTTACACTAGGAATAATCCATCTGATAGCCCGAGTACGCCTTTCACCACGCAACATGTGGGTTGCATTAATAGACCTATCATGACAAAAACATTAATTAAAGTATATCTAATAGATTTCAGATAATTAAAACAACTGAATTATTGATTATAAAGTATTTTAATGCTTACGTTTCGATGATCGTCTTCAGTTGATTCGCCGGCTTATTTCCCAATGAGCAGAAGAAGACCACGACGTTCATCCTAGGGTACAAGAGCAACAGTTGCCAATGCTGGCTGTATTTGCGGAACAGTTAGTGACTAAGTCATATATAGTTATACTTAAATAACCGGTACTTACTTATTGAGATAAGGCACAAGATAGAATTGATGATCGTCTCGGGCAAGTATATCACGTATGGTAGTGACCGGGTCTTCTGATGCTAGGAGAACATCACCCTGAATGAACATGGGGTCAATGAACCCATAAAGGGCGAGGTTACCCTGATCGACTAACATACGATGCAGATACCTAATATATTGGAAAAACATGTTAATTATCATAGTATTTAAAAATTAATTACTTAACTAATAAATAAAATGTACTTACGTGCACCATAACGATATGTGTGCAGAACTAGCCATTTCTTTATTGAGTACCATCTCCATAAGTTCCTTCTTTGGGATATACAGTTCATCACCAGGGCTGGCATCATGTTCCAACCTTACCAAGGTTGCGTCATTCTCCATGGTGACAACCTGTATAGCCAGAACTTTAAAAACATCACCATGTCCAGGTGCCCTTTTGCCGATCCCCTAAACAACATAGATATATATTAGTAATCACGGATAATTAAGTTATTTAATTCGTTATTAACTAAATGGTCAAATGAATACCTTGGCAGGAGCAGACATCTTTGGTCTTCCTAGATCCGACCTTTTAGGCACAATATCATTTCCAACATCCTATAACGAATAAAAATAAAGCATTATCTTTAAACAATAATAAATTATTTCAACTATGAATATAGAAAAACACAACTAACCGAATACCTCAGATGCAACAAGAAAGCTGACCAGTCTTCTTGGCCAGAGGATGAAGTTACCGGGGGCCTGACCCACTGTTTGAACCTCCCCAGTGGGCACAGGGACTCGAGCATCAGCATCTCGAATAATCTCAACAACGACCCTCAACTGATCATCCGGTAATAAACGATGGTGTATGGTATTACCTAAGTTATTATGTGCCCTACCCAATGCCACTAAGCGGCGATTATAATGATCATCAACATACAACTCACACCTATCAGGGTCGTCATCATCATCATCATCATCATCACCATCATCATCATTTTCAAGATGATGAGGAGGATCACATGAGCCCTTAGTGCTCACATGGACAGAGGGTTGGACAGAGGGTTGGACACCGGCTGTCATCTGCTGGGACATAGAAGTCAATATTGCCATCTGTTGGGCAAACTGCTCGGCCATCTCCTGTCGAAGCTCAGTTGCAATCTCCTGTTTTAGCCGTGCTCTATCTGCATCAACATCCCTGTGGCATTGGTGTGAAGATGAACCATGGTATTGGCGAATGCCGACTCCTCATCCAACACCAATGACACGGCCCGGGTGGTCTGGTTTACCGATGGCAGCAGCTAAGATATCATCGCGTCCTCTAGGAACAAAGGTTCCTTGGGTTAGCTGATCATCCAAGGCATCCTATCACATAAAATATCAGGTCACATTACAATTCGGTAACAATCTTAAAATGACAATTACAATTCAAACTATACTTACAATCTTCTCAGCTACTTGGCGGGCCTCCTCAGATGTATATTGTCCCGTTTTTCTTTGTCGGACCCTCTTCCATTTACGATGGCGTGGGGGTGGAGGTGGATCAACAACCTTTGGACGATTTTCAGCATTAGGATCCGCCTGAGATGCTGCTTCCTGACGTGCTTTCTTTTCCTCTTCAACCATTTTCTGAACAAGCTTTTTATATCCCCACGAGACATGACATGGGGGTCGACATTCTTGCTTTGGTTTTTCTGCCCCTTTTCCCTCTTCTCCTGTTATAAATAGAAGACAATTAAATTACATAAGTAAATAAAATTAATTCAATTACATAAATTTAGAGATAAATCAAATAAGTTAACCTGAAAGCTGGGATCATGTCGGCTCTGAACAAAGTGATCCCACGCCGCCTTGTCAAGAAACGGATACACCTCAAGTGGGTTCTTTTTACTTTTTGGATTGAATACATAGTATCTTCCCAGGTCGGCCTTAAAAGCCCTCCAACGCTCTCCAGCATACTTTAGCAAACGCTTCTTCATAACGTACGTATTCGGTATGTCAAAGGTCAACTACATTAAGACCAAAAGAATCAACGAATTACTGTATGATATTATTAAGATAAAAATAAAGTAGATATAGACAAACACGGGACATAGAAGTATAGATACCAGAATACTCTCCCATATCTGATCCTTCACGTCCGCCGATACATCTTTCCATATATCAATGAGTATACTAGGCCTGTTCCTAGCAAGGGTCGCCACAAAACTGTTAAACTGATCTGCCATTGGCCCAATAGGATTGAGGTTATTATCAAAGTCCACTCTTATCCTTTGATTTGAACCACGGTTGCCAGTCAAATTCCTCATTCGTGTGGCACGTCTACCCTTTCTACCAGTAGACGGGGTCTCCGACCCACTGCATGAAGGAGGGATATCCTCACGATCAGCCATGTATACCTGTTTAAACAAAAAAAAACTTGTTAGTATGTCAGGATAAATATCAAACATAACTTATAAATATCGATCAACGTACACTACTTGATCGATCAACGTACACTACTTGATCGATCAACATACACTACTTGATCAAACATAACTTATAGGGTATGGCCCTATCCCATTCGAGAAGAAACTTTTTCAACATTCAGTTAACAGTTAGTCCTTAACTCTCATGCTCATACTCGACAAAATTTCGGCAGCATTTCCCTGCGGTCTCCGACGTACACTACTTGAACGCGATGACATCCACCACGATAAAGTATGCACCCGGAGAACGAAAGGAAATGTATCAATCCGAACTTTCATCAAGTATATAACATTAGAATCAATGAATAACTATTTTAACTGAATTAAGAAAAAGTTTTTTCCCAAACTGTCCAATTTTGGACAATTCAAGATCCAACACAATGAGTGGTACATTAAGCACATACACGTACGCTCATTAGTATTGCATCTCAAACGGGAAACTAAGGCTTTACTAATTATTGTGGGCATATTCTCGAATCAAATAAATTTTCAAGAAAATACATTAAAACTCCAATGAAAGCTTTTCAGCCAAAACGTACCTTCTGAGAGACACGTCTAGTTGTTATTGTGCAAAGACAGCAGAGAAGTGAACAAAGCAGAGGCAGTAGCACTATGCAACGGAGTCAAAGACACTTGTACACCTGCCAACTAAAAACTCTTCCTTGAGTTAAGCATTCTAGAATTGAGAGAATTTTGTAAATAGTCATTGAAACTTCAATAGGCAAAATACAAGATAGCAAAGCTGAAGAGATCTACACAACTTAATGGTATGGTTGATTAATGGTGACACACTTGTAAGTTGTAACTAAATTTCTGAGTAACTGAATGAAACTCACCAGGAACCCTATGACTACTCCTCAAATCAGATCCACAATCCAGGAAAATAACACCTGTCAATTTCTTGTTCTGCATATAGAGTAAGAAAGTTGCTCAAACATTTATGTTGCTCGAGATTATTTAAAACAAGATTGAGTAACTAAAAAAGCTAAAATAGCTAAACATGCAAGAAAAATCATTTTAAAAAGTATTACAGCTACTGTAATGGTGAACATACCTCATTCTCATCCCCTTGTCACTGACATTTGTGCTTTGATAGCTGCTTTGGTTGCAACTTTTGCAGCTAAGTTCTTCCTTTCCAAGGTCTGCATCCAGTAGTAACACAATGGAGCACAATTGCATCACATATAAAATAAGAAATAGACTGTTAAATAGAAGTTAGTCATATAGACCCATTGAATAATAGAAACCACTTCTTATTTCAAGAAAAAAAAACAGTGCTTGATTCTTAGTTGTATAGCCAAAGTTATAAATTAAAGAATACGACAGAAGATGAAAACATGCAGACAAGACACGGAATTGAACACAAAAACTGTACTAAAATTGTTAAGAGATTAAATCCAAGACTTGTTGTTTTGACCAAGTTATGACTCAGATTTTTAACAGGATTAACAGAGCAAAAATCCAAATTTTATAGTGCAAATTATGAATAAAACTGCAGGGGTTGCTAGACTTAACCACATAGCAAATAAATCAAGGTTGCAAGAGGGGATACATGTGTTCAACAAAGGACATAACCATCATCCAGAATACAACACTAGATCTCAAAAAAAATATTATCAAGCATTTTGTCAGTCATTTAGTCTACAACACAGTAAACATTACAATGTTCAGCAAGGCAAATCCCATAGAAGCAAAATAGCAAATAAATGTAGAATGCAGAATAGGAGAATACAAGGATACACATTAGTGTAGTACCCATTTTAAAACTGAATGAAGAATACACAGAACCACATCATGCTAAACTCATTCTACTAGAATAACTACATTCTATAAATAGAGACAAATTAAAGAACAAAAACTCTTAGACAGAATAGAAACAAACTGAGTTAATTAAACAACTACTTGATGCATTCATTGATGCTTAAAGGAGCAGGGACAACAAAATGCTTTCAACACACATTCATTGATGCTTATAAAACAGAGGAAGACACTCACCAGCAACAACAAACAGCAGCGGAGGAAGCACAAGAAGGTTGGGGCGAGATGCAGCAGCGAGCCAGAGACGGCGGCGAGCAGAGGAGATGAACTTCGAGGAGGAGATGAGGGAGGGATTGCGTGAAGGAAGAAAGAGAGCCGCGCATTAGAAGAGGGAGGGATTGCTTCGATGTGAGAAAGAGAGGAGTGTTTTGTGTTTTAGGTTTTCATAAACTAGACTGGGAGAGGGCGCGGAACAGAAAGAGGGAATGACAAAAATTAGGAATATTACACATCTGTTATTAGGAAAACCGATGTGGTTAACCATATTAAACACATCGGTTATATAAAAACCGATGTGGTTAACCATATTACAAATTCGATTTTTTTTTATAATGTTATACATCGGTTAAAAAAAACCGATGTGGAAAAAGTAAAATTTTAAATTCTAATTTTTTTTTATAATTTTATACATCGATTAGATTGAAACCGATGTGGTTAATCACTATTTTACACATCGGTTCAATCTGAACCGATGTTAAATGATAAAAATTCCGACTTTAAAATTTTTTTGTTTTAATTTTAAACATCGGTTAGAAATAACCGATGTGGAAATGTTTTACACATCGTTTAAACTCTAAACCGATGTGTAATACTTTTATTTTAATTTCAAAAATGTCACCGCCTCGTTTTACACATCGGTTTAAAAGAAACCGATGTGGAAACTCCGATGTAAAAAGCATATTTTACACTAGTGCAACAACATAATGAATTGACAAAATTTTCATCTGCACGTAAAATTTATAACTCTTTACCCACACAGACTAACCAGGTTTGATCTGCAAGAGATCACTCCATTTCTCAATTACACTCATTTGCGGAAAAAGCAAATGGTTAAATTTACGAACCCAATCCTCAACAATGAAGGAGCATTCAAACAATTGTCTCCAACAAGAATAAATTATTAAGGAACGGTAAAGATATTTGAAATACCAAATAACAAGGGAATGCAATTTTGATTGTACGCATAAAATTTAGACAATAGAAAATACGACTATGAAACTAAACCAGTTTCAAAAACATGTTGACGACAAACATAGACAATACATAGATAAATACCCTGAGTATTTTACACATTCGTAGAAAATCAAAATGATTTTCCACTGAATCAACAGTACAGTCAAAGGTCTACTTCCTACGACACACTTCACTTAACGGTATTCATCCGATTGTGATGCTTCAGCCTAACTTATTACGAAAGTGTCACCTATTATGACTAGTCACTGGTTTACACTTTACCCCTTTGCGGATTCTTCTCTTTAACATACTATCCCAAAATTAAGTTCTTTGTCTTAAGCTTCCCACAATCTCTAGAGGTATGCCCTGGATTCCCACACTTGAAGCATATAATACCCTTGATCACACAGTCACTAGTTGTGTGTCCTTTACCGCATTTCATACACGTCTGTGGGGGTATCACAAATGGATCAAACTCTTCAGTGCCTTGTTCACACAACCTAGCGACATGTCCTGGCTGTCGACATTTAAAACAAATGATGCCCTCAATCTTGCAGTTCTTTGTAGCATGACTCATGCCACACTTCATGAACTTTGGTAGAGACTTCCTAGACGGTCCTAAACCTCCTCTATTGTTACCGACAGATTTCCTTTGTGGCGGCGTCCACATCGTTCTTGCGTATGGTTTCTCCTGTAATTTCTTGCTATCTCTGAACCTCAAAGGTCCACAACTCCCCTTTCTATTTTTACCCTTCTCCAAATCTCGAGGAACTCAACACTCATCCATCAGGATCAGAAACTGCAGTAGTTTCAATGACAAGATTGTCTTCCTCATTTCAACTTTCAGATTTTCCTATAACTTCCTACAGGTCTGTCCTTCCTCGGCATCCTTCAAATACAACTCTTTAAACTTAATCAACTCTTCCAATTCAGCGGCACATGCAGTGATTGTCATGTCCTCTTGTCTGTGCTGCAGGAACTCAATCTCTTCTGCACGACTCACTTCCGTGGAAGCATACTTCTCCAGAAATATGCTTCGAAACACATTCCAGGTGATCGCATATTGTCTTGCTACTAAGATCTGGCAAGTTTCTCTCAACCAAAATCCAGCATCTCCTATCAACAGAAATGTCGAACAAGCTACCTTCCAATGATCAGGGTACTCTATAGTTTGCAAGTTCCTTTCTATTTCCGTAATCCAAAGCTCAGCTTTCTCCGAATTAAGCTCACCATCAAATTGAGGTAGGTTATTACATCAGAACTTAGCTAGTCCTCGCCTCTCAGCAATCTCCTCATTCTGTCGGGCCACAGTTGTTGCTAGCTCCCTCAAGAGATGTACAGTTACACTCAAATCTTCAGGATCCTTGATTGCTGAATCGTGTCTACTGCTCCCGGACTAACCATGATTTTCTATAAAAGCACGGTAGTCAGAACTGGAAAGAAACCATTATAACAAAATCTGTCCAATATTATTTCTCCTTAGGAATAATAATGAAAAGATCAGCAAACAATGTTGTATCCTTTCGGAACAACGTCATGAAAAACATAAACACAGCAAAGGATAGACTAAGTCATTATCCTTTCAAACATTGGTTCTTCATAGAACCAAGAACACAAAACAACACAAGACACAACCAGCGAAAACACAACAAAACGACGACTGACTTAAACCCCAAGCCCCAAAAAGACTCGGCCAACTCTGATACAAAAAATATAACACCCTTCTCGAGCGCTACATCATAAGTGACCTTTTAAGGCCGAAAAGTAGATTAATTAAATATTGGCTATAAAAGAATGTGGTAACTTTTTTTTTTCTTTTTCATTAGTCATAAATATAACTACTTTGATTAAATTAATGGACAATGAAATTTTCCATTATCACAATCAAGATCATAAGTTCAAAAATCATTTACAAGATACCCAACCCGACTCATAAACATAAATCATAGAATGTGCAGACTCAACATGTAACACCCCCCTTGGGCATTACATGGTTACCTGGTTGCGGAAAATAAATTAAAAGAATATTTGCTGGTTGCTTTCGGAAAAATAATATTTTCGTGTTATTATTATTTCTCATTCTCAAAATCGTGATACATTTTTTTCTTTTCTTTTTCAACATTACAACAACCAATTCATCATAACCAAACTTAAATATATAAGTATGTATAAGTCATACAACTATACTGCCTCATATTATTTTCACACTTAGATCTTTAATAGTATAGATCATTATTTAATAACAACAACACCACATTAAATAAAACCTAAGCTGGTCATAACTAACATACACTATAACTCAAGGCAGTAGCGTCAGTATACTTCGAACTAAGTAGCCTTCTTCTTGTTGACACCATAATCCTTGAGTGGTTCCTCTGAACTCCCCAATATATAAACAAAGAAAGAAACCACAAATAAAACATGCAAGAGTGAGAAACCAATATATAGATTTAACTCGACGACCACATGCACGACACAACATAAAACACACATATATATGTTATGTCCATACAAGAATTCATACTAAAACATATAATCCCATAATGGGTTTCACACCCCATACATCATCCTTTGGAAAAATATGCATGAACACTTCATATACACCATCTAAACATTCACACTTAATCTCACGAGATATTCCAATAAGTGATGAGTTGATCAGGCTCCAGGCACGCAGTCAGAACACAGGTACACAGCCAGAACACTAGGCACACAACCAGAACACAGGCACGCAGCCAGAACAAGCCAGAATACAGGCACACAGCGAGAACATAACGGGCACGTCTCGCAAATGCTTGCAAAAACACTCTGTTCTTGACATTTTTTTGTGTTTAATCTTTCCTTGTCGAAGCTCAAAAGCTTACGACCCATTACAGCTTTACACATCTTTAAACACTTTCATTAATAACACAGGACCTCAAAATCTGAGTGCTCAATCACAAAACCCTTAAACCTTGCAATCGGTCTTAGGTTCGTGGTAATAGAAAACATCTTAAATGCTTTAAACACAGTATACACCACGCCTACAAGAGACACCAAGTGTACAGGACCTCAAAGTCCAAAGGATCTCAAGTCCATAACAACAAACAACCTTAGTACCCCGACGTCTCGGTTACTAAGTTCAACACCACTTTCAACACGGTTGAATTAATTTTGCTTTCGGAAAATCTTTTCAAATGGGAAATTCTTCAATAAAATATTTAAATAATAAAACTTAGTTTTCACAAAGGTGAGTCACTTGAGGTTTTAAACTTACTTAAAATACGTACTGCCGTTTCAAAATACTTGCTGTCGACACTTTTCCAAATTTGTCGTCAATTATCACTTTTAAAGCCTTTTAAGCCAAAACTTAGTTTTTTCCACTTAAATAATTTTCTAAAATCATAATTAACTTATCTTCAATAATTAATTTCATAAAATAACTTTTTATAATATTACGAAATTTCTTACGTAAAAATTAGCAATACAAAAATAATTTCACGGTTTCGCTCTCATTGTGACTCATGATTCACTCTTACAGTAATAAATCATTAAAATAATGATATTTTCTAAAATTCCTTATTTTTCCCAATTAAAAATTTCCATTTATATTATATACCAATATTTTATCGTTAAAACATTGAATATAATTTATGAAGCTTCTTAAAGCTTTTATCCAATTAATTTAATTGGGCACTGACCACTATCAGGCTTCTCAAACAACAATCAACAACATCATAACAATTTTCCCAGGCAGATCATGCATCACAACATCATAATATATAACTGCAAATAAATAATTAAATGCAGATAACCATACACAGATAAATAACACAATCACAAACCAAACACCACAACCACAGATAAATCATACAGACCAACACAGATAGCATGTAGCCATCGGAAAAATCCTCGTAATCCTCCTGCCGCGACCGTCCTGTCCAGGCGCCGCGAAAAAAGAGGTAAAAAAAGAGGAGTCGCGACCAATATTTATTTTTGGGAAAAAAACATTGTAAAAACCATTTATTTTAAGGAAACTGGCCAAAAAAAAAAAGATAGAGATTTGAGTCCGGGAGTCAGTTACGAATAGGGAAGGTGTTAGCACCCCACATCGCCCGTTTAAAAAAAACGATACCCCAAGCTAATTGTGCAAAAACATTTTAATAACTTTTTAAATATTTATTTTACCCCAAAAATTATTTACAAGAAATACTTATTTTTGATTTTTAATGTTTTAAATTTTTATTAATTTTTGTATTTTTTTAATTTATTGTTTATAAAAACTAAATGAGGTTGAACATGACACATGAGTCCACTAGGTAACCTCATATCTAAGGGACTGAACATGGCATCATGTCCATAGAGAATCCCTAAAAATAGAACAATTTAATTATTTGATTATTTTAACATAAAAAGAGACCCAAAAAAGGAAAATTTAGTTTTGGCTTGACAAGATAATTTGACTTGCTCCTACGTATTCCCGGGTGCGATGGGAAACTCAAAGCCACGTAGTTCTTTTGGAAAGAAAGTTGATTGGTTGGTTGATTTTGTTTTGGTAAATATTTGATTTTGAAAATAACTTTTTTAAAAAAGAATTTTTTCACAAATAATTCACTTTCGCACAGAGTCCAAGATAGCAAAGCTATACGATAAACCCTTACAATTCATACGTCACTCGAGGATGAAAATTCATACATCAACGTCGTAGATTGTTGCGTAAATTTGAAAAGATTTGTCATTTTTTTTATAAATTCTATTAGAGATACTTAAAAGTATTTATTTATTTATTTATCTTTGTAAAAAAAACTTTGTCAAAATAGAATATAAAAATCATTTTTTATTTCTAAAATGAGAGAATTCACTCTTGCACAGGATTAAAGATAGTGAAACTATACGATAAACCCTTACAATTTTTACAATACTTGAGGACGAAAAATCGTACATCAGCATTGTAAATTGTTGCGTGAACTCAAGGGATTTTTTTTTTAAATTTTTTGTAAGAAAAGTAAAAAATAAAATTCAATAAAAGGACAAGATGTTTTCTTTTAATTATTTTTTGACTAAACATTTTTTAGAAAAAAACTGGCCTCAAATGGAAGGACCAGATCAATAAAAAAAATAAAAAATGGGCCAATGCTAGTGTAATACCCAAATAGACAAAACAAACAATAAAACTATCAACTTTGGGCCAACATGCTGCCCAACAAAATATGATAAGGACCCAACATAAACCACAATAAAGGAAAAAACAAGAAAGAATAAAAACAAAAAAACGTAGCAGATCGGGAAACTTCTTGTTACCAACGTAACAGAGAGGGACCAAGGAAATGAATGCAGGGGCGTGGACGACTGGTTCGAGCGCAGATCTAAGATGGAGACGTGACGGATGGCGAGCGGCGAGGACGAGACCAGCAAGGACTGGGCGACGGTGGTGATGGGTGAAGCCAGTGGCGAGACAGGATTGAGATAGTAGCGCACACAGATCTGCGATTCTGCGGTGGCGTTAATGCAAGGCGCGACGGTGGTGAGGGGGCGAAGCCGGCGGTCCGAGGCGGAGCTCAATGTAGAGACAGCTGCAATGTGGTGGCGGAGTTTGGTAGAGTGGAGGTGGCGCTAACAGATCCGCATCTAGTTCGCGGTGGGTGTCGTGGCGGTGGTGAGGGGGGAGGACGAGATCCTCTCTTTTCTTTCTTTTTATGTCTTTTGACTGTTCTGGAATGATGGTGGAAATGGAGTTTTGTGCATTGTTGATATTGAAGGGGAGATATTATTGGTATGGAAGGGATGGAGAGGAAGCCTTTGATAAGGGTGGTTCTGAAGCTGGTTTAAAGATGAAGGTGAAGATGGTTAAAATGGAAGAGGAAGGTGAAGGTAAAGATTGTGTAATTCATGATGAAGGAAGTGAGGTTTTTTTTGAATCTCTGTTCTGGTTATTTTTTCGTGCTCCCCCTTTGTGTTGATGGCTTTGTGTTGATGCCTCCTCATTTACGCCCCCCCTCTGCATTGTCACTGTTCAATGCTACATATAGCACAAAAAATGAAGGAGATGACAAATCTTCTTGTTAGGCCAGCCGGTGTGGGTACAAGTAATGGGGAGCAAATCAGCCTTTGCTCCACCACCTTGCTTGACTGGTGCAAGGGTAGGGAGGGTGCCTCCCTTTTTTAGTAAAAAAGTGAAAGAAAACAAGAAAGGGGAAATAAAACAAAATTGATCCATACTTGAAGGAGCAAAGTGAAAGCTAGCCCTTTTTTTCAATTTTTTTTACTTTTTTTTTATTATTATTTTTTTATTCTGATTACAAATCAGAAAAAAAAATTAGTTGGGCTTGGATAATGGGCCAACAAGCCATTTGTAACAATAAAATGAAAACGGGCTACACTAATTCTATAATGGGCCAAGAACAAAAAACATTTTTGTTTTATTTTTATCATTTTTGTTTACTATTTTTCAAGACATTAATTAAAAAATCTGGACAAAATTAGGTGTTCACAGCTGCCTCTCTTTACTTGTTTCTTATTAGATAGTAGGTGTAACCGTAGTTAACCTATTATCATTATAAGAAACGAGTAAAGATATGAACTCCAATTTTGGCCGAAGTTCACTGACAAGTAAAAGGATGCATAATTAAAAAGAGCTTACGGGATGGACTACCCGTAGAAGCTCGAATAGAAAGATAAAAAGCTTGCGGAGTCGTTTATCCGCTGAAGCTTGAAAACAAGCAAAGCTTACGGGGTATGGTACCCGTCGAAGCTTGCGAAGAAGGTTATCCGCCGACGCAAGGAAAATGTAAAAAGCTTGCGAGTCGGGTATCCGCCGAAAAGAAATGTTAAAAGCTTGAAATCAGAAATAAAAACACGCTGAGTCGGGTATCCGCTGAAGCTTGAAAATAAATGTTAAAAGCTTACGAGTCGGTTGTCCACCGAGGCTTGAAAAGAAAAGGACTAAAATCTTATGGAGTCGGTTATCCGCTAAAGCTTGGAAAGGAATGTTAAAAGCTTACGGAGTCGGTTGTTCGCTGAAGCTTGAAAGGAAAAGGATTGAAGGCTTGCAGAGTCGATTATCCACCGAAGCTTGAAGAGACAGGTAGAAAGCTTGCGGAATTGGGCATACGTCGAAGCTTGAAGTCAAAAGATATTATGGGGTATGATACTTTCCAAATATATAAAGTTTGCGGAGTCGCTATGGAGTCGGTTATCCGCCAAGCCTGAAAAGAAAGATTAAAAGCTTACGGAGTCGGTTATCCGCCGAGCTTGACAGAAAAGGTAAAAAGCTTGTGGAGTCGGTTATCCATTGAAGCTTGACGAAAGGTAAAAATCTTGTGGAGCTCGGTTATCCATCAAGATTGACGAAAGGTAAAAAGCTACGATGTCTATGCAATTTACTTGGTTTTGTGCTCACAAAAGATAAACAATTGCAATGCATGATGCGAGAAATGTCCTATATGCTTGATGAAAACCTCATATGATTTCAATGCAACAAAAGGAAAGCCAGTAATACATTAATACTTATTTCTCTTTTCGTTACTTAGGTGGTTTTTATTATTACCCTCGACTCCTTAAAGTGTTGATCACAGACAAGCCCGGAGATGAACTAAAACAGGTCCTTTCTTCATGGAGAATAAAGGCTAAGCACTTTTGAAAGGGTACGCTTCCTTTGCAATGATTGTCCCCGTGCTTCTTGTCGATAGACCACGGTGTCCTTTGTCGGGAGATCATCTTGTTCTTTACGAACTTTTGAGACTTTCAAAGAAATTCTAAATGCTTTTGAAGATACTAATACATGTTTCACATTTCAGTATATACTTATCATGATGAATGCACACACAATTGACAAAAGTTAAGGCAAAGGGATAAGGGTAAAAAGAATTGTGAGTCAATGTCATTATATTTGGACTGAAAGGGTAAACAAAGCAGATATTACAATGGAGTATGGAATTGCAAAAAAGGTCGTGGAGTGGAATCACATCTCCTCAAGTGACACCTCTTTCCATGACTAGTGTTAGTATCCCTCATACTATCTTGACTTCTTACTAATCAACATCTGAGAATGCTATCTGCCCCGATCGTCATGCATCTAGCCCACTAATTGCCTCGTTCATCGGCTTGATGACACTTCCATTGTTTATTTTATTTTTTGAACCCTAACTTTTGCTTAGACCGCCTTTTCAGGTTTTCAGCCTAGCGGGTTGCTCTAACTTTTGCCTAGACTGTCTTTTTAGATTTTCAGCCTAACGAGCTTTTTTTTTTTTTTTCATTTTTCACCTTTTTTTTCTTTCTGATTTTTTTTGGGAAGTGTGTTCAAGCATAATACTTTTTGACTGCATCCGAGTTTACAGGGAGTGGAAGATCTTCCCCATCCATCCTGGTGAGAATTAAAGCTCCTCCCGAGAAGGCTTTTTTCACAATGTAAGGTCCTTCGTAGTTCAGGGTCCACTTCCCACGATGATCCTTTTGGATTGGTAGGGTCTTTTTGAGCACTAGATCACCCTCTCGAAACTGTCGGGGGCATACTTTCTTATCGTAAGTGATAAGCCTCTGGCTTATCTAGTTTTATAACTAGATGGACTGTGGTTTTTGTGCAAATTATTCGAGTTCACTCTCGTTTTCGCCCAAATTTGCCTTGTTTTGTTCCTAAGTTGGACTTTGACTCGTTCTAGGTATTTTTAGTAGTTTTTAGTCTATTTTGAATAGAATTACGCGTTTTGTTTCTTATTATTGTTTTAGGTTAGAAGTGAAGCTCCAAGAGTCAAGGAAGCACTTTGAGTCAAGAAAACAGTGGAAATTTCCATTCTGAAGATACTCGCCCCGCGAGTGGATGCTCGCCTCGCGAGCCTGAAGATCAACAAAACAGCAACAACCATCAATTCTGGCTCACCACGCGAGAGGCTTCTCGCCTCGCGAGAATCTGAAGACCCTGGAAGACAGAGACCATCACGGCCTAGCCGTGATGAAGGTCACGGCTGTGACAGATTAAGGTTTGAAGACTCGCCCCGCGAATACACTCTCGCCTTGCGAGAATCCAAATTGAAAGTATGCCAAAACTAATGTTCGCCTCGCGAAAGATTGTTCGCCCCGCGAGCGGCCGAGAACTGGAATCCCTATTTATAGGCTGTTTCAGATCAGAATTAGGAGGCTTTTGGATCCAGATCCGAATCCTAGTTTTTTCCACTGTAGAGTAGCGTTTAGGAAGATTTTTTTTCTCTTTGGGGCTGCGTCTCCTCCTTTTCTTTTCTTATTTTACTATCGAGGTTATGTCCGATTGTTTGTCTATGAGCATGTGGAACTAATCCCCTCGTCTGAGGGAACAATGAAGCCACCCATGGCGGTGTAGATTTGATGTGATGTATGTCTTTCTCCCTTGTCTCAATTTATGTTTTCCAATTCTGATTTGATTGGATTGATCATATGCTTGCGTGATTGACTAGTTAAACGTGTTGAGGCTGATCGGCGATTCGCGTTTTAGAACTTGAATTGGGATCATCGATCGAATATTGCGCGAAAGTGAGTAGGAGATCGGTGCAACCTTATAGGGAACAAGAATTAACAGAGTTTGATGATTAGGATTATGAAACCTAATAAGTAATTAATCCAATCTTCGAATACGTCCTAATGAGCACGACAGTGGATTTAGGAGAATTTGGGGGTCCCGGTTGACATTGTAATTGAACTTAGGGAGGAATTCATCATCACTTGGGTATGCATATTGGGTAGGTGGATTTGTGACCTTGGACATTTTAATTTCAGATTTTTAGTTAATTATTTTATTAGATTTGTTCATTTGAATTCGATCCTATTTTCTCTCTCTCTCAACCACCTTCTGTTACTTGACCAACTTATCTAATTTCCGGCGGATTAGTTGAATTGGTATCCCAATCCTTGTGTTCGACCTCGGTAAATTCTTACCGTATTATTTTATTACTTGCGACGACCCGGTACACTTGCCGGTGACTCAACAAGTTTTTTGGCACCGTTGCCGGGGATTGGCACAACCAATTTTCCTAATTTTTAGGGAATTTGATTAATTGGTTAAGTTGATTTTATTTTTATTTTTATTTTTTTGTTATTTTTTTTATTATTTCTCTCTACTTCTTTGATTCCACTTGGTCTTGCCGTGTTTTTGTATGCGAGGTACCCTTTCACAAGAGGACCTGCTATTTGATTCGGAGATCACCAAGACCGAGAAGCGCTTAAGGAAGGAAGTCAGAGAAAGAAAAAGGCTTGAAGCGAGTGATCTTGAGAGAATGGAAGAAGAAAGTCCTCCCCCTCCTCCTCCTCCTCGTTACAAGCCTCTCTTCGAGTACAGTCTACCCAACTTGGGTGATTGTGATTCTTCCATCGTGAGAGGCAACCTCAATACAGACTCCTTCACAGTGGAAGGATGTGTCACAGCCTATATCCGTGAGAATCCGTTTGATGGGAGTGGCAGACAAGACCCTCACAGGCACATCACCCACTTCCTTGAAGCTTGTGACTTGCAGAAGACAAGAGGTGTTTCTCAGGATGAGTTCCGCTTGTGGCTATTCCCTCTCTCTCTTAGGGATGTCGCTCGCGATTGGTTTGATGACTTGGATAGGAACAGATGTAAACTTGGGAGCAAATGGCACAAAAGTTCCTGACCAAGTATTTTCCCCCTCAGAAAGCGGCACAAGCAAGAGTAGCCGTTACATCTTTCAGACAGACAGAGGATGAAACTTTTAATGAAGCTTGGGAGAGGTACAATGTGCTCTTGAGAAGATGTCCTTCAGCTTTCTTTGAACCGGTCTCCAAAGTTCAACATTTCTTTAACGGATTAAGGGGACTCTATCAGATGAATTGTGATGCCGCAGCTGGCGGTTCCTTTTCCTTTTTATCAGCTGAGGATGGATGGGCATTATTAGAGAAGATGTCGTACAATGATTACAACCGTGGAAGGGAAACCTCAAGTGGAGTCAGTTCTGCAACAATGGAAGCCATTCTAGAGCAAGTTAAATCGTTGAAGATGCAAGTTGCGGCTTTGTCAGAGAACAAGAAGGTTAATGCGGTCCATGAGGGAATGCCTCCGTGTTGTGATAATTGTAATGGAAATCATGACACTCAGAGTTGTCCGTTCAACTTCTCTCGAGAACATGTGGACTCATGCCACAATTTCTATGACAAGTGCCCCCGTAACAACTATCGGAGGAACAATGTAATCAGAATAGGGGCTATATGAGGAGAGACCATCTGGCTTTCGCTTGGAGTGATGCTAATGGTGGTCTAGCCGGTCAACAACATCCTCAACAGAATTGGCAGCAACCTCAACAGGGTCTGAGGCTGAACATTGGAATCCAGCAGCGCAATACTCAGCAGGCTCTTCCGGGGCCCAATCAGTTGCAAATAACAGATGGTGGAAGGCAGCCTTGGGAATTGGCTTTTGAGAAGATGAATGCGGCAATGGAAAAGATGGTAATCAACACAGAAGGTGAATCTGACAGTTGACAAGTTGACAACGCATACAGGGGCATCAATTCACAATCTAGAGACGCAGGTTGCTCAGCTCACAAGACAACTAAATGAGTGTCTCCCAGGCACTTTCCCAGGTGATACCGAGAACAACCCTAAGGCCCATTGCAATGCCATAACAACTAGAAGCGGTAGGGTGTTGGGATCTAACAAGGGTGCAACCAGTTTAGAGGAAGACAAGGCCCCAGAACAACCACATGTTGAGGAAGAGCAACCTGAGAAAGAAGAGTTGGTAAGTGACAAGGCACCAGAGCAAGGGGGAAGGCTGAAGCTTGTGGATGAAGAGTTCCGAAGGAAGAAGTGGGTTGAACCCCAAGACCTCCCGCCCTATATGAAGGTACCGTACCCTGAAAGATTGAAGAAACCTCAACAGGATAAGCAGCTCAACAAATTCCTTGATGTCTTTTGCAAACTTCAGATTAACATTCCATTTGTGAAAGCCTTGGAGTAGATGCCATCATATGCCCGGTTTATGAAAGAGCTTCTCACCAAGAAGCGGAGAATAGTGGATGAGGAAACGGTTTCTTTGACCGAGGAGTGTAGTGCCATTCTTCAAAGAAAACTACCTCCAAAGTTGAAGGATCCCGGTTCTTTTTCGATACCATGCACCATTGGGGGGATGACTGTAGGGAAGGCATTATGTGATCTAGGGGCAAGCATCAACTTGATGCCCCTCTCTATGATGAAGAGGTTGGGGATCAAAGAATTCAAGGATACACAGATGTCACTCCAACTAGCCGATCGCTCTATAAAATATCCTTATGGGGTGGTCGAAGACTTGTTAGTAAAGGTGGACAAGCTCATATTTCCGTCGGACTTTGTAGTGCTTGATATGGATGAAGACGCCGAGATCCCTCTCATATTGGGTAGGCCCTTATTGGCCACTGGGGGTGCCTTGATAGATGTGCGACAAGGGAAACTCACTCTAAGGGTGCAAGATGATGAAGTAGTCTTCAATCTCTTTGAAGCAATGAAGCACCCTGCAGAGAGGTCGGAAGTGTATCGAGTGGATATGGTGGATCCAACTGTCAAGGCAAAGGCAACTAGAGAAGCTCATGGTTCTTCACTTGCTCAAGTGTTGGTAAAATCCCATGATGATGATAGTGAGAAAAAAGACCCTTTGGGGGATGAGGTCTATCTCGAGTTGTTGAAAGACATGGAAGCCTTACCGAGTTCCCCAAGGGATGAATGTGCAAGGGAAGAGCGCAACAACAAGGGCATGGAAAAAGAGGATAAAGCACCAAAGTTGAAAGGTGGCACAACCGTGGTGGTCAATGAAAACAACCAGTTGATCCCAAAAGGGACCATCACGGAGTGGAGAGTATGTGCCGATTATAGAGGGCTTTTGGATTTAAATGAGTTGTCCGGGATCCGCAAGCAAGCAAACCACAAAAAGTGTACTAAGGAAAGGCAGGACAAACACATCTTGCCTAGGAAGTTTGAGCCGGGGCAAGCGGTACTTCTTGACAATTCAAGGTTGAAACTCTTTCCGGGAAAGCTAAGATCGAGGTGGTCGGGACCATTCAAGATCCTCCAAGTTTATCCTCACGGAACAGTAGAGTTAGAAGGGGCCTCCGGTAACTTCAAGGCGAATGGGCAAATGATAAGGCATTACCATGGGGAATCAGTCCCAAATTACAAGCAGTTTCTTCCTCCGGAATAACTCTTAGGGGTGACTTGAGTCAAGCTCGGGACGTTAAACAAGAGCTACTTGGGAGGCAACCCAAGCTAAGTATCCTTTATTTTTAGTTTCTGTCATTTTCATTTATATATAAAAAAAAAGAGAAGCTTGATTCGCCACGCGAATCCACAGTGGCCGCGCGAGACAGAAGCTCTGAATCTCAGAGGCTTGTTCATGCTTCTGTCTCGCGACGTGAGGTATACTTTCGCCTCGCGATTCTGGGCATCATCATCTGTTGAAATTCCAGATTCGCCTCGTGAGATACTACTCGCCTCGCTATTCTGGAAAGTGTGAATAACAATTTTCCAGATTCGCCTCGCGAGTGGTCTCTCGCCTCGCGAATATGCACTTAAGGTTTTAATTTGCAGGAGTTCTTCCAGGATGCTATGCAACAGAAGGGAGCCCGTGATACCAATTGGATGAGGAGGCAACCATGGAAACTTGATCAGGGAGCACCATCTCCTCTCCTCACTTTTGTTTTGTTTTTGTTGTTGTTTTTGTTTTTGTTGTCACTCTTGAATAATTTGAGAAGATCAAGAGTTTGTGTATGAATGTGTGTCGGCAAGCTTGTTGGAATTTAATTAAATTGAGCATAGATTGATTGCATGAATTATATTGACCATCGATGATTTCCCCCCAGGTTCTGAAATTAGAAAAATTGATCCCCATGTGAAAAATTGAAAATTGAACTTTGAGAATTTTATTGTGATTACTTGATTTATGATAAGTTTGGGGTGAGGGGGTGCACACACTAGGAATTGTATCTCGGTCAAACAATTCGCAAAATGTCCAGGTGAGGATTTGAGCCTCTAACTTTGTTTTTGATTGTGTGAATCACTATTAAGTTGCATTTTCCCGAATTTACTTGAATCTCTTCATTGTTTGCATGTTTATATGTTGCATCAAATGATTTAGGCAATTTTCTTTGAATAACTACTTGGCCTAAAAAGAACCAACCCGAATGCATGTTCCCTAGTTAACCACATTGAGCCTAATTAGCCTATTGTTTCTTGATGACCCTATATTACAAGCCAAAATCTGAAAAACCATGTTAACCCAATCTTAGGATTAGGAGAGCATGGACACTTAGCAAGAGAAGGGTTGTGGGAAACTAAGTTTGGGGTGGCTTGATCAGCCGCTGGCCCATCTAGTTTTATAGCTAGTATGACCGTGGTTTTGTGTTAATTTTATATCAATTTCGCCCAAATTAGACTTGATTGTCTTTAAGTAGTACTTTTAGTCTGTAAAGTACTTTTAGGTTAATTTAGTTGATTTAGAGTTAAATAAAGCACTTATGCTATTTTCTGTTTTCAGGTTAATAAAAAGAAATAAATCTGGAGTGTTCTCCCCGCGAGAAGGCATTCGCCTCGCGAACCTGAAGGTGACTGTGCCAGAAAATTTGTATCCTTTCTGTGTCGCCCCGCGAATCCGATCCTCGCCTCGCGAGAGTGAAGACCAGAAGTCATGACCTTTCCATTCCTCGCCGCGCGAGCCGTGCTTCGCCTCGCGAGAATACCAAACGCTGCAAGATTCGCCTCGTGAGACAGTGTTCGCCTTGCGAGTCCGCTGATTCCCGATACTGTATATAAGTCAGTTTTAGACAGAACTGAAAAAAGGGGTAGCTAGTTGTTAGCCAGTCTTAGGCAGTAGTAGTAGTAGTTTCAGTAATGGAGAACTAGTCTCCTAGATTAATCTACTGTGATTGGTTTCATTTACACTTGTGGTTATGTAATTCCTGTTTTGTCTGCTTTTCTCTTTTCAATACTATGCTATATATTTCAGTTTGTTTAATTCAGGAGTGTATAGTGTTGTATTGATTTATTTCGGTGATGTTATGTTCCTTTACTAAATCGCGTTTGTTTAATTCGCGTGTGTTCGTTCATGTTCGTTTAGTTCATGAGGGCTTAACCCCGTTTGTTTAATTCGGGAATAGGAACATATATCTGTAGTAGTGATTTTGTTTGTTAATTGTTGCTACAACCGGGAGGGGATTAGAATCTGCTTAGGGCTTGGAATTTACATGAGCCAATGATAGTGGGAAACCGAGAACAAGAGGGTTGATCGTCTTTAGTTTAATTGTTAATCTCTTAGCTTGCTCTGTTTTCTGCTTGTTTTCTTTGTTTTATTTCAATCCAACCAACCCCCCAAAACTGATTTTCTGTTAATAACAACAACCTAAGAGTCCTTGTGAGACGATATCCGAGTTGTCGCTCCCCTATCTACATTATTTTGTAAACGCTCGTTCTTTTTGGCGCGTGGCGACAGCGCGACCAAAAATTGGCGCCGTTACTGGGGACTCTTGTCGTGTTATTAGCAAAAAAAAAAAAAATCTTTGCTGAATTAGTTTTTGTCTGCTTGTCTGGTTGTGAATTTTAGTACGCCCCATGGATAATTATATGCAAAATTATGTGCCTAATGTTTATTATGAGCAACCATGCATGTATTATCCTGATTTTAGTATACCACCACCATGCATGAATTATCCTAATTTTGTTGGAGGTTATGAGTTTAATAATGATTTTGACATGTTTGGAGTGAACAATTATCCTAGCCAAGTGACCACCTCTGCACCTCCCGAACCTTCCCTAGAGGAGTTGTTCAAACAATTTACAGAATTCCAAGCAAGCCTTCAGCAATTGATAGAGGAAAATTAACGAATGGCAGAACAAAGTCTTGAAAGACATCAGAGGAGAGAAGCTGAATCTCAGAAGTTGGCCATTCAAATTGATCAAATTGTCGCCAACTCGGCTGCACTGCTAACTCCACATCCCCTTGAAGAAAATACAGACTCACAAGTAGTTATTCCTGACAATACCTCTGAGGATGATTTTGATAATATTTCTGTTGATGAACTGTGTGTCGAATCTCCAGACAGTCAGACCCTTGCTGATTCATTTTATTGTCCCCTGTCTACTGACTGTACTAACACTAACCTTTGTGTCGTGTGTGCTAAGATTTTTGCAGGGTTAACAGATGATGAATAACCTTTGGAAGTAGATGATTCAATTAACTCATATGCATGTGTTGAGAGTGATGGGATGGATGAACTAATTGCTGAATTTCCAGACATTCAGGCTTTTACCGATTCAGTCTATTGTGATATATGTACTGACTCTACTAACACTAACCTTTGTGTGGTGTGTGCTGAGATTTCTGCATGTATAGCAGGTGATAAATTTGATAGCACAGTGAATGAAGATCTTGCAGAAGTTGAAGCAGCACCAAGAACCCCAACTACTTGTTTACCACCTCCCACTGTGGAACAACCGGTAATGGAGTTCAAGCCACTGGATCTTGCACCATGGCCAGTCCAAGGGATTGAACCCCAATTTTATTGGGAGGATTTTGTTGAGAAAGTGGTCATCTTTGACCCAAAAGGGAGTGAGAAGTCCGCCGCACTGGAAGGAGTCACCGTAACTGTCAAGCACTCACTCCTATATCAAGGCTGCAAGTTATGGAAGCATGGAATGAACTCCCACCCTTTGGCTATCACTTGGGCCTTATGTTACAAGCAATGGGATCCTGGTGGAACCGCCCTCCAATGAGTTTTTCTGAACCTTACTCTTTTTAATTTTCTTTTCCTTGCTTTATTTCTGTTTTATTTCTAATAAAGCTCCTGAATAATTTGAGAAGCTCAGGAGTTGCGTTGAGTCTTGTTTTGGCAAGCTTGATTGGATTTTAATTGAATTTGCATAGATTGATTGCATGATATGTTTTGAATATTGATGATTCCCCCTAATTTTTGAAAAATGATCCCCATGTGATTGAAAACTAAACTTTGAGATTTTGTTATGATGGCATGATTTAGGATAAGTTTGGGGTGATAGGAAACACACTAGGGATAGAATCTCTGTCAAACAAATTGCATGAATGTCCAGGTGAGGTTTTGAGCCTCCAACATGTTTTTGACTGTGTGAAATCATTTTTAAGTTGCACTTTCCCGAATTTGCTTGAGTGTCTTTATGGTTTGCATGATTATGTGTTTGCTTCAGATGATTTAGGCATTTTCTTTGTAAATAACTACTTAGCCTAAAATAACCAATTCCTAATGCATATTCCCTAGTTAGCCCCATTGAGCCTGATTAGCCTATTGTTAATTATTGTTAACCTTATGTTATGAGCCTAAAATCTGAAAAACCATGTTAACCCAATCTTAGGATTAGGAGAGCATGGAATCTTAGAAAGAGAAGGGTTGCAAGAAACTAAGTTTGGGGTGGCTACAAGGTGTAATATGTTGTTGGGATTGAGAAGAAGAAAAAATACAATAAAAAGGTTGGAGCCAAAGGCTTGTAAAAGAAAAAAAAAAGAGAAAAAAAAAAGAAAAGTGTAAAAATGTTAAAAATAAAAGTATTAGAAGAAATGGCTGTAGTCACCCAAGGCAAAAAAAGATGAATGAGAAAAGGAACTTGAGTGGAAATTCATTGTGTTGAAGTGTTTCATGCTCTCTTAGTTCCTAGGGTCTTCAGCCTAGTTCCTTTGTAAATCCTACCCTTAGCCAGGCCCCATTACAACCCATAAAAGACCTTTTGATGTTGCATGCATGTTTTCTGTGGGGACCATTTTGAGATGAAAACCAAATTTATGGGAAGTGCTCTTAAAAGTGAAATTGAGGGAAATGTTGTTAGCCTGACACCAACTGAGCGATTGAGTGAACACTAAATGCCCTTGTGAGGAAGGCAGTTGTTTGAATTTGGTGATCTCCCTCTTGTGTGTAACTTGGATCCCCTGCTTAGATTAATGATTGCTTGAATGATGAAATTCTCAATTGTTTAGAATAAATGATTGTGGGGATTACTTTGCTTGAAAGAGGGGAACATTGAAGAAAACTGTTTTGAAGAAATTGCTTGAAATTTGTGCAAAGTTGATTGAATTTTTTAAGCTTGCCATGTTTTGCCATGTCTTGAGTCTTTTTAAGTTTTTGAGTTTTAGTTTGCTTGGGGACAAGCAAAGTTTAAGTTTGGGGTATTTTGATCAGTCGCTGGCCCATCTAGTTTTATAGCTAGTATGACCGTGGTTTTGTGCTAATTTTATATCAATTTCGCCCAAATTAGACTTGATTGTCTTTAAGTAGTTTTAGGTTAATTTAGTTGATTTAGAGTTAAATAAAGCACTTATGCTATTTTCTGTTTTCAGGTTAATAAAAAGAAATAAATCTGGAGTGTTCGCCCCGCGAGAAGGCATTCGCCTCGCGAACCTGAAGGTGACTGTGCCAGAAAATTTGCATCCTTTCTATGTCGCCCCGCGAATCCGATCCTCGCCTCGCGAGAGTGAAGACCAGAAGTCATGACCTTTCCATTCCTCGCCGCGCGAGCCGTGCTTCGCCTCGCGAGAATACCAAACGCTGCAAGATTCGCCTCGCGAGACAGTGTTCGCCTCGCGAGTCCGCTGATTCCGGATACTGTATATAAGTCAGTTTTAGACAGAACTGAAAAAAGGGGTGGCTAGTTGTTAGCCAGTCTTAGGAAGTAGTAGTAGTAGTAGTTTCAGTCGCTTACTTTCTTTTCTTTACTTTTGTGTTTATTTATGTAATGGAGAACTAGTCTCCTAGATTAATCTACTGTGATTGGTTTCAATTACACTTGAGGTCATGTAATTCCTGTTTTGTTTGCTTTTCTCTTTTCAATACTATGCTATATATTTCTGTTTGTTTAATTCAGGAGTGTATAGTGTTGTATTGATTTATTTCAGTGATGTTATGTTCCTATACTAAATCGTGTTTGTTTAATTCGCGTGTGTTCATTCATGTTCGTTTAGTTCATGAGGGCTTAACCCCGTTTGTTTAATTCGGGAATAGGAACATATATCTGTAGTAGTGATTTCGTTTGTTAATTGTTGCTACAACCGGGAGGGGATTAGAATCTGCTTAGAGCTTGGAATTTACATGAGCCAATGATAGTGGGAAGTCGAGAACAGTAGGTTGATCGTCTTTAGTTTAATTGTTAATCTCTTAGCTTGCTCTGTTTTCTGCTTGTTTTCTTTGTTTTATTTCAATCCAACCAACCCCCCGAAACTGATTTTCTGTTAATAACAACAACCTAAGAGTCCTTGTGAGACGATATCCGAGTTGTCGCTTCCCTATCTACATTATTTTGTAAACGCTCGTTCTTTTTGGCACGTGGCGACAACGCGACCATGGCTCCAAGGTGATATGTCATTTTGAGTTGAGAAAAAGAAAAATAAAGGTTGAAACCCAAAAAAAAAATGTCAAAAGAAATGGGGCAAAACAAAAAGATTAGCAAGGAAAAGGATGTGGTCACCCGAGGCAAAAAGGAAAAATGGAAAAAGGAATTTGAGTGAAAGATGTGTCAAATGCTCATGCTCTCTTAGTTCCTAGGGACTTAAGCCTAGTATCCTTGAATATCCTACCCTCAGCCAGGCCCCATTACAACCTTTATAAGACCTTCTGATGTTGCATGCATGTTTTCGCGGGAACCATTTTTGAGATAAAAATCAAATTCATGGGAAGTGCTCTTGATATGTGAAATTGAGTGAAAAGTTGATAGCCTAGACGAATTTGAGCGAATGAGTGAAATTTTACATACCCTTGTGTGGAAGGTAATTGTTTGAAATTGGTGATCTTCCTTTTGTGTGTAACTCTGATCCTCAACTTAGATTAATGCTTGCATGAATGATAAGTTCTCAATTGTTTAAAGTAAATGAATGTGGGGATTACGTTGATGTAAGGGGGGAAATCATTGGAGAAAAACTGTTTTGATTGCATGAAATTTGTGCGAAATCGATTGATTCCCTTAAGCTTGCCAAGTCTTGAGTCGTTTTTGAGTTTTAGCTTGCTTGGGGACAAGCAAGGTTTAAGTTTGGGGTGATTAGATAAGCCTTTGGCTTATCTAGTTTTATCACTAGATGGACTGTGGTTTTTGTGCAAATTATTCGAGTTCAATCTCGTTTTCGCCCAAATTTGGCCTTGTTTTGTTCCTAAGTAGACTTTTACTCGTTCCAGGCATTTTTAGTAGTTTTTAGTCTATTTTGAATAGAATTACGCTTTTTGTGTCTTTTTATTGTTTCAGGTTAGAAGTGAAGCTCCGGGAGTCAAGGAAAGTCAAGAAATAGTGGAAATTGCCATTCTGGAGATGCTCGCCCCTCGAGTGTATGGTCGCCTCGCGATCCTGAAGATCAGCTAAGCAGCAACGTCATCAATTCTGTCTCGCCCCGCGATAATATTCTTGCCTCGCGAATCATGAAGACCTGCAAGACAGAGACCATCACGGACAAGCCGTGATGAAGGTCATGGCTGTGACAGATTAAGGTTTGAAGTCTCGCCCCACGATAAGCATCTCGCCCCGCGAGAGTTTGAAGACCCTGGAAGACAGAGACCGTCACGTCCTAGCCGTGATGAAGGTCACGGCTGTGAGAGATTGAAGTTTGAAGACTCGCCCCGCGAGCACACTCTCGCCTCGCGAGAATCCAAATTGAAAGCGCACCAAAACTAATGTTCGCCTCGCGAAATATGGTTCGCCCCGCGAGCGTCCGAGAACCAGAATCCCTATTTATAGTCTGTTTCAGATCAGATTGGGAAGCTTTTGATATTCCACTTGTTTTAGATCAGTTTTAGGACGAATCCTTGTTTCTGGAGCTGCGTCTCCCTTCTCTTTTCTTTTCTTATTTTATTATGGAGATTATTGCCAATTGTTCGTGTGTCGTGACGGGCATAAGGAACTAATCCCCTCGTCTAGGGAATCAATGAAGCCACCCATGGCGGTATAGTGTTCATGTGATGTATGTTTTTCTCCCCTTTTCTCAATTAATGTTTTCCAATTCTGATTTGATTGTGTTGATCATATGCATGCGTGATTAACTAGTTAAACGTGTTGAGGTTGATCGGCGATTCGCGTTTTAGAACTTGAATTGGGATCATCGATCGAATATTGCACGAAAGTGAGTAGGAGATCGGTGCAACCTTATAGGGAACAAGAATTAACAGAGTTTGATGATTAGGATTATGAGACCTAGTAAGTAATTAATCCAATCTTCGAATATGTCCTAATGAGCACGACAGTGGATTTAGGAGAATTTGGGGGTCCCGATTGACATTGTAATTGAACTTAGGGAGGAATTCATCATCACTTGGGTACTATGCATGATTGGGTAGGTGGATTTGAGACCCTAGCTATTTTAATATCAGATTTTAATACCTTAGCTTTAATTGATTAGTTATTTGAATTGCGATATTAATCTCTCTCTCTCTCAACCACTTTCTGTCGCTTGACCAACTTATCTAATTTCCCGCGGATTAGTTGAATTGGTAGCCCAATCCCTGAGTTCGACCTCGGTAATTACTTACTGTGTTATTTTATTACTTGCGACGACCCGGTACACTTGCCGGTGACTCAACAGTAAGCTCTCATCAACCTTTTCTGGTACAATTGACCGTGACACAGTGCTACTAATCTCTTCTCTTCAATAAGGTTCAATTGGTCGAGTCGATCTTGGACCCACTCGGCTTCTTCCAATTCTGCCTCTCTCGATACTCTTAACGATGGGATCTCTACTTCAATCGGGAGTACTGCTTCCATCCCATAAACTAAAGAATACGGAGTTGCCCCCGTCGAGGTGCGAATAGAGGTACGGTAGCCGTGCAAAGCAAAAGGTAACATCTCGTGCCAATCCTTATATGTCACCACCATCTTTTGGATAATCTTCTTGATATTTTTATTAGCGGCCTCAACTGCTCTATTCATCTTTGGGCGATACGGGGAGGAATTTTGATGCTTTATCTTGAAGTTTTCGCACATCTCTTTCATCATTTTGTTGTTCAAGTTAGTTGCATTATCACTAATAATCTCACTTGGCAACCCATAACGACAAATTAATTCTCTTTTTACAAATTTGATCACGACATTCCTGGTCACATTGGTATATGATGCAGCCTCAACCCACTTTGTGAAATAATCAATGGCAACAAGAATGAAGTGATGCCCATTCGAGGCTTTTGGTTCAATTGGCCCGATCACATCCATTCCCCACATTGAGAATGGCCAGGGTGCTGACATGACATTCAAGGGAGCCGGCGGCGCATGAACCTTATCAGCATATATTTGACACTTATGGCACCTCTTCACATAATTAAAGCAATCCGCTTCCATTGTCAACCAGTATTGGCCAGCCCTCAAGATTTTCCTGGCCATTGCATGACCACTCGCGTGTGTTCCAAAAGATCCTTCATGTACCTCCTCAATTATCCGCTTAGCTTCATTTACGTCAACGCACCTTAACAACACCATGTCATGATTTCTTTTGTAAAGAATACCTTCGTCTAAATAGAAACCCATTGCAAGTCTTATTAGAGTTCTTTTGTCATTTTCTGAAGCACCCGGAGGGTATTCCCTTCTTTGGATGAAGCATTTGATGTCATGGTATCATGGTTCTTGATCAGGCTCTTCCTCTATCACTTGACAATATGCAGGATGATCACGACTTTCCATTTTGATGAGTGGTAGGTTCCTCTCGTCACTTACTTTGAACATCGAGGACAAGGTAGACAGTGCGTCAGCTAATTAGTTATCTTCTCAGGGAATATGGTGAAATGTGACTTCATCAAACTGCTTAATCAAACCTTTGATGTAATCATGGTACGGGATTAACTTGGCATCTCGGGTTTCCCATTCCCCTCTTAGCTGGTGGATGACTAATGCAGAGTCCCCATATACCTCCAGTATCCTTGTCTTTGATTCTATTTCTGCCAGGATCCCGAGCGCACAAGCTTCATGTTCGGCTATATTGTTTGTACAATCAAATCAAAGCCTTGCAGTGACAGGGAAATAATCATTTTCCGGTGAGATTAGTATTGCCCCAATTCCATGTCCCAATGCATTAGAAGCTCCGTCAAATAACAAAGTCCACTTTCCTTTTTCTGGTGATTGCTCGCGATCAAACAAAGCCATTATATCTTCATCTGGGAAATCACATTGCATCGATCCATAATCTTCTACTGGCTGATTGGCTAGATATTCTGCAAGAGCACTCCCTTTTATTGCTTTTTGGGTGACATAGACAAAGTCATATTCTGATAGCAGGACTTGCCAGCGAGCAATTCTTCCAGTCAGAGCAGGATTATCAAAGACATACTTGATTGGATCCATTTTGGACACCAACCAGGTAGTGTAACACAACATGTAATGCCTCAAACGGCGAGCCGCCCAATCCAAGGCACAGCAAGTGCGTTCTAGCAGTGAGTAGTTGGCTTCGCAACTGGTGAATTTATTAATTAGGTAATAGATGGCATGTTCTTTCCTTCCCGACTCATCGTGTTTCCCCAATACACAACCCATCGATTCATCTAGCACAGTCAAATACATGATGAGAGGTCTTCCCGGTACTGGGGGAACCAAGACCGAAGGCTCCTGTAGGTATTGTTTGATCTTCTCAAAGGCTTTTTGACAATCTTCAATCCATGTCACAGCCTGATTTTTGCGCAGCAATTTAAAGATTGGTTCACATGTCGCGGTTAGTTGGGAGATGAACCGAGCAATGTAGTTCAATCTTCCTAAAAACCCACAAACTTCCTTCTCTGTTTGAGGTGCTGGTATGTCGATGATTGCTCGAACCTTTTCAGGATCAACCTTTATTCCTCGGATTCAATCGGAGCTTGAACTTTCTTAACCGCTCAAAAAGTTTTTGCAGATTATCAACATGGTCATCTTCGGATCTGGACTTGGTGATCATGTCATCTACATAAACTTCTATCTCCTTATGCATCATGTCATGGAATAAAGCCACCATAGCCCGCTGATATGTTGCCCCAGCATTTTTCAAGCCAAAGGGCATAACCTTGTAGCAAAAGGTTCCCCATAAAGTGACAAATGTAGTTTTCTCCATATCTTCAGGTGCCATCTTGATCTGATTATATCCCGAGAATCCATCCATGAAAGAGAATAATGCATGTTGAGCAGTATTATCTACAAGAACATCAATGTGAGGCAATGGAAAGTCATCTTTTGGGCTAGCTCTGTTCAGATCTCGATAGTCAACACACATTCGAACCTTTCCATCTTTCTTGGGGACAGGAACGATGTTAGCGACCCATTGAGGGTACTTTACCACTTCTAGGAAACTCGCATCCAGTTGCTTCCTGATCTCCTCCTCGATCTTTATAGACATTTCCGCTTTCATCCTTCGTAGCTTTTGCTTTACTGGAGGACACTCCGGTTTTAATGGCAGTTTGTGTATTGCTACACTAGGTTCTAACCCTGGCATGTCTTGGAATGACCATGCGAAAGCATCTTTATAATCCATCAACAACTTGATCATCTTACTTCGCTCTTTTTTTTAGGGAAAGGCCAATCTTGACCTATTTTTTATCATCTTTGGTTCCCAAATTGATTAGTTCACTCGGCTCTTCATCGGGCCGAATTTCCCTGGCTTCTTTCTCTACCAACCTCAATAGTTCAGGAGGGACTTCCCCATCATCATCAGCAACCTCATCAGCATGATCAATAGGATAGTCAAAATTGTATGCTGTGTTATTAACACTGTCATTTTCAAGAGAGTCGCTTTTAGATCTGCATTTTGGTAGTTATCAGGGAAAGATGAATGAATAAAGGTTAAAGATGGGAAACTGCATTTATTGGTGAGGAACGATGAATAAAAGCGAAAGTAAAAAAAAAAACAAAACAAAAGGGGATAAGAACATAAAGATATTGAATGCATGCATTTATTGATAAGTCATACTGAAACGGAAACAAGTAAGCCCATTACAATAAAAATCCTAAAGCCTTGGGCAGAGCTAAAGGATAAGCATTACAGAATTACTTTGAAAAAAACTCTATGGTCCTGGGAAACTCAATGACCTCCAATTTGTTGAGCACTGTATCCGGAGGGCATGGATACACCAGATTGGCACCATGATCGACGAGATAATCATCTTCAACAGCTGTTGCTTGGTCCAGGAATGCAAACCCTACACTTCGGAAGCTCTGTCGAATGTCACAGATGGGAACCCTTTCAGCCTCGTATTCACGATTTTCCAGCCGATCCAACCTCTTTCTTTTCTTCTCTTCTATAACTCTCATCTTGTCGGCCTTGGTGGGTTTATATCCCAACCCAAACCCGTCCTTGTTCTCGGTGAGCATGAGGATGTCAGTGACACCTTGGCTATTCTTCCCCAAACCGCTTCTAGGTCGGTATCCTCCTTTGAGCATAACCCTAGCCATCATAACGGACACTTTAGATGACCGAGGTTTCAAGAGTGGAGTACCGTCCCCGACATAAGTGGCATTGGAAATTTCAAGCGATTGGAAGGCGGTCTCAAGAGCTTCTTCGGCAGCTTCAATGTAAGGGGTTGTTGATGGCTTACTCACTAACATATCGTCCTCTCCAAAAACAATTATCAACTTGCTATCGACAATGAACTTTACTTTCTGGTGCAATGTGGAAGGTACAGCTCCTGACGAATGGATCCATGGTCGTCCCAGGAGACAACTGTAAGTTGGCGTAATGTCCATTACTTGGAAGAGTATTTCAAAGGTGCAAGGGCCAATCTGAGTGGGCAATTCAATTTCCCCCATAACTTCCCTTCGGGTGCCATCGAAAGATCTTACAATCATTGTGCTTGGCTTCATATGAGTTCCGTCGAAAGGCAACTTTGCCAGTGTTGACTTTGGAATTACATTCAAAGAAGAACCATTATCAATGAGAACCCTAGCCATGCCATGATCTCGACACTTCACCGAGATGTGTAACACCTTGTTGTGTCTCATTCCTTCAGCTGGAATTTCGTCATCAGTGAAAGTGATATAATTATCAGCAACGATGTTACCCATGATGTTATCAAGCTTATCAATTGTGATGTCATGAGAGACATGAGCTTGATTCAACACCTTCATCAGTACTCTCCTAGGTGGCTCAGAATTCATCAACAAAGACAAAAGAGATATCCGAGATGGAGTTTGATTCAATTGATCCACGACCCTGTATTCACTTTACTTGATGAACTTCAAGAATTTGCCGACTTCTTCATCAGATACCTCCTTTTTATTATCATCCCCTTTGGTATCCTTTTCAGCCGGCGTTCCTTCCACCTTCTCTTTCCCCTTGCGATCCTTTTCTTCCTTTTCTGCTCCCTCCCTTCGCAATACCTCTGGAGTATAAATGTGACCACTCCTAGTCATTCCACCAATTCCCGAAATGTTAGTAACCACAGTGGTCCCGTTGGGAGGACTTTGTTGAACCTGCCTATCATATTTCCATGGCACTGCTTTGGTGTCCTTGTAAGGGAAAGGACCTGGGACTCGGATGACAACTGGTGTTGGCCCACTCAAAACCGGCATAGGCTCTTCTCAGTATAGTGTATCACCACTGGCTTCGGAGCGACTTGCTCAGGAATCAGTTGAGGATTAATCACAACAGTAAAAGGAGTTATCTTAACTGGAGTTGGGGAAATTGTGGATTCAGCGACCATGTTAATGCCACACTCATTCGGTTCACAACCAATTAGGATAATCTTCATATCTATTAACTGTTGCACAACCTGTCGAAATTCTGCGCAGTCTTCAATTGAATGCCCCATATTCCCGTCGAAGTCACACCTTATCTCTTCATCAGGAGTCTTCTCTTCAACAAATGAGGTTTGCACCAATCCATGTTTTTGCATCTCCCTTAAAATAACTCTCATGGGAGTTTTGACATCAGCCACTTGAGTTTTAAGAGTAGGTTCCATAAAGCTATCAATGGCATTGACTCCCGAACCCCCATGATTTGGCATAGGACCTTGTGTCCCATTCGGAGCATCTTTCTGAAAGCTCAACCACTTAGCATCAATAAGATCTTGTACCTTAAATTTTAAAGCCCTGCAATTCTCAGTGGAATGACCTATTGCCCCTGCATGATACTCACAATTAGCATTTGGGTCAAACCACTTCGGATAAGGAGGCCCCAATGGTTTCATTGGGATAGGAGTCAACACAGATTTGCTTATAAGCTGATGCACTAGCTTAGTGTAGGTCATGGGTATCGGGTCGAAATGTACTGGCTTTCTTTTCGAGTTGTACGATGGTCTTGTTTGGCTGGTGTTTGGGTTTGAACTCAGGGGTTGAACAATTTGAGGTGGCATGGTAAGGTGTATTTGAGGTTGGGAGAGGTATGATGGCCGGTAAGGAGCCATCCGTTGAGGATTTGAAAATTGTGAGGTGGCAGCGACGTATGACTGGTTGGCCTGGTGATATGGAGGTGGTTGGTAATATGGGGCGTATTGGGCTTGGAAGGTAAGTGTTTGGTTTGGTTTAAATTGGTTCGGTTTCTTTTGTTCAAAGGTCACTGCGTGTGCTTCTCCTTCTTTCTTTTTCACAAACGGGGCTCTCTTCAGGTCGTTCATTACTGGAGTCTCAGTGATCTTGCCATTCCTCATTCCACTTTCAATTCTCTCACCGATGATGACCATGTCAGAAAAGTTCGATGACACACTTCCAATCATCCTATCATAGAAGGGCGACTGGAGTGTATCAATGAACATTGCCACAATTTCTTTTTCGGCCAATGGAGGCTCTACCTGAGCAGCCAGTTCCCTCCACCGTTGTGCATACTCCTTGAAAGTCTGTGTATCTCTTTGCCATATTTTGGAGTTGCATCCTATCGGGAGCCATGTCAATATTGTACTTGTATTACTTCAGGAACACATCTGCTAGATCTTTGAAGGATCGGACGTGGGCCCGTTCGAGATACGTGTACCAATTTGAAGCTGCCCCAGTTAAACTGTCTTGGAAGAAATGAATCAAGATCTTATCATCTTGAGCGTATGATGCCATCTTCTTTACATACATGGTCAAATGGTTTTTGGGACAAGTGGTTCCCCGATATTTGTCGAAATCGGGTACCTTAAACTTTGGTGGAATTACAACATTTGGCACCAGACAAAGTTCCGAAGCATCCCGCAGACCATAACTATTTACTCCTTCAATGGCCCGTAGTCTTTCTTCTAGCACTTCCGACTTTTCTTTAGATTGGGAGTTCCCTCCTGATTGATTCACTGGAGTTTCACCGTACATATTCTGAGGGAAGGAGTATGGCATGTAGGAGGATCCGAAGTTCGGCATCATTTGAGTCCCCTGGGGTCCATAATGTAGGGTGTATTGTGGATTTTTTGGATTGGCAGAAAGTGTCACTGTCGGGGTGTTACCATCTGCAGGGTTGACAGTTTGTGCTTGTGGCATTTCAACAACATCGGTGGGGGTTTGTGTCTGAGTGATATGTTCGGAGTTTTGAATGCCATATTGTGGGCTGGGGGCCGTTGGTGGCACAAATCCACGAGGCAAGTCGTATGGGGGATTGTTTGGGTCAAATGAAAGATGAGTTTGGTTGCTTGGATAAATAGTCAGAGGCATCATGGCCCCTGGTTGGTTGAAGCCTTGAATAGGAACCTGAGCAAAACCGGGTGGAAGGAGAGGTGTGGCCGGATGTCCTTCGTTCGAGGCTGGAGGGTTCTCCTCTGTGTTCTTTTCCTTCTGCATCGCTTGTAGGATCTCCATCATCTTAGTCATCTGATCCTTGTTTTGACTGACTTCATCCCTGATCTCTTGGAATTCTTCTAGTTCATCCGCCATGGCTCTTGTCTGTGACCGAGTGCGATAAGGGTGTCTTCGAGCAATTGTTCAGAAAATCCACACACAGTTTTAATCGAAACAAAAGTGAGAACAAAATGTTGGAAAAATGCAAAAAGCTTTTATGAAAATCACCTTTGGAGTTTATTATTATTTTTTGATTTAACACCTTATAACAGACAAGAAATGGTCCCTCCATCCCACACAGAGAGCATTGTGGTCATAAGATGAAATGAAGTTGACAACAAATCTAGGGGAGAAACAACTCTCCACAATAGATGTTGTCTCAAACACACTAGCAATTCTGAATTGAGACATCTCGTCCTACCCTTTGCACAGAAGGAAGAATCCTATAAGGCAAAGATGTAGTTGACAACATACTAAAGGAAGACCATGCTCCACGATAGGTGTTGTCACAAGTCAAGTGCGAGAGTTGGCGTGCGAAGGAATCATAGAGGCAAGAACTGATTTCATTAAAAAAACTCCTCAAAGCAAAACATAGAATTATGGAGGCAAGGCCCTATTTCATTAAAATCTCCTCATATATTGGGATTACATCATAACTCTTGACATTGTTACAACATTGTCATCCTAAAGTCAATAGCTTAGGCCTCTTTCTTTTTAGCCCTCGAGCAAACCCTCCACACATCTGCATGAAATCATCCAACTCAGTCGGGAGACGAAGCCTAGGGTCTGCAAGAATTTGTTTTTCTGCCTTTTCAAAGCATCGGACGAAATTCGGAATACAATGTCTTAGCTCCAAATTCATGCTCATATATCTTTCTTTCCATATGCCAATATCTATTCCTCGCTCTCGCGCCTCTTCTCTCCACCACTTCACGACATTCATTACTTGAACCATTTGATCATGATAGTGTTTTGCTGAGGTCCATCCTAAATCACATTGTTTCTTGATTTCGACTAATAGGATATTAAGCTCTTGCACCTTTTGCACCAATTCATCAGTCATCCTGTCTTGTGCACGAATTTGCTTTTGTAAGTTGGCATTGACTCCCCTTTGTCGATTGATTTCCACTTCCAATGACTTTCGCACATCTTCTTGCTGAATGACTTCTTCTAAATGACGCTTTTCTTTTCTTAGTTGATGCCTTTATGTTGTCAAGGACAATACTTTGCTTTCAAGATTCTGGATCCTAGTCATGACGCTCTGCGGGACCTTGTTCTTATTCTTCTGGACGCTTGAGGTTACGGAGATATCTGCACACAAATCTTTTAAATGATCATTTTCCTTTGTCAACCTCTCACAACGCTTCTGACCAATGGCTATTTTCAACTCGGCATCTTGTTTTTGTTGTTCCATTTCCTTCATTTGTGCTTCCAGGACTTTCAGTTGTTCTGCCATTTGAGTTACCGAGGGGGAGTAATCTTCAGCTTTCGTGTTTTCTGCAGGAATGTTGACAGGGCCTTTCATTGATTTTCTCCATGCTTCATACTCTGAGACAATGATTAGGATTGGTCGGCCCAATTGTGATCTCCCCTCCATCCTCACATTTTTCCATGCATTTCTAACTTCTTTTTCCAACAACTTGGTATTCTCACCATCCTCGTATCGAAAACAGCATCCACCGAGTTGTTCTTTGATGTCATGCGATCCGGCAAGTGTACCGGATTCGTCGCCAAGTAATAAAAAGATATCGATCCCACAGAGACCATGATCTCAAATCACAACTAATTATCAAATCGATTAAACTGGAATATAAAAAAAGATTTTGAAAAGGTTTTGATTTTTGAAATAAGAGATAACTTAGAAAATCAGATAAGGAATGCAATCAAGTAAAACAGAAAGTAAATCAATTTGGTTTTTCAAATCTAAAGAGATTCCTAGGAATTGGGTTACCAACAAGATTGTTTATGTTACTAAATTGATTACCCCTTGTTAATTATCAAAATTTCTTTGAAGGTGAATTTATCCTAAAATAGTTAATGCTCCCTCTCGGGTTACAAAAACCATGCCCAATTAAACCAACCCCTACTCTCGTGGTAGTCGAATTTAGATTGAACCCTTTACGCTTTGTGAGAATTCGTTAATCCTCGAAGGACCGCTTCTAACTCTCATGATACGCAAATAAGTGGCCACCGAATTTACGAGTAATTAAAACACTAGAAATCAGATCTAAAGCAAATTCAAAATTAACAAAGATAAACCATCAATTCATAACACAAATCAGATCTTGGGCATAGCCCCAATCCCTAGAAATAAAGCTACTACTCAAGCATTGCCATGGTGATGACAAGCTTGGTTAACAACAACATGAAATAAAAAATAAGAGAAGAGAAGAAGAAGAAGAGAGATCCTAAAAATTTGCCTGAGTGGTAGCAGCCCAAAAGTCTTTTCTAATCTCTGCCTAGATGCCATATTTATAGATTAGGGAAGTTTGAATCCCAATCAAACACAAATTCAGATCAATTCAGTTTCTTCAGATCCATATATTGCGCGTCACGGCCGTGATGGCCATCACGGCCAGGCCGTGATAGATTCTGCCTTGGATGTTGCTTCACTGATTGGTCTGTCACGGCTGTGACCACCATCACGGCTAGGCCGTGATCAGTTCTGCCTGTGAGGGTCTGGTTCAGATGACATGTCACGTCCGTGATGGGCATCACGGTTAGGCCATGACAGATTCTGACTTTAGCCTTCCTTCTTTTTAGCTCTACTCGATCATGGCCGTGATGGGCTCTGTTTGGCTCATTTTCTTTATTTTTCAAGCCCCATCTTAATGCAAGCTCCACCATGGTCAATCTTGAGCATTTAATCCTTAATTCCTGCAAAACAACACCATAAAACTGCCTTACCCGTTCCAAGGTAAAAACTAACAAAAATCAAATTAAATATGCCTAAGCTATATGAAAATGCATGTAAAATGTCTATGAGATATGAGGTGAAATCACACTCATCAAACTACCCCAAGATTAAGACTTTACTTCTCCTCAAGCAATCACTAAGGCCAGTCAAGATAAACATTCAGGGCATGGATAGTGAACCAAGAACCCTAGTAACTGTTCCAAGTGACAGGCTTATCCAAATAAGAAACCAAGGGACAATCAATTTCGAGTCCAATTAGAAGCTTAGGTTTCCTAAATTCATATTCTCATTGATTCGGGCACTCTTCTCCCCTCACTCAAGTGTTTAAGGGTATATGACAATTCGCTCAATTTCCTCAAGGAAGGTATTCTACCATAAGCTTGACTATTAACCAAATCTCTACTTTATTAATGAAAACACATAAGAATCAAGAGGTCTTTTATTTTGGTTGTAATGGGGCCATGGGATTACTCGTTAGGTGGGGAAATCAAGAAAAGGAAATTTCAAGAAGGTTAAACAAAATCTTAAACAATACAAAGCATGACAACCTTCTAAAATACCTTTTTGGGCTTTAGTTCACTTTTCCACCTTTCTTTCTTTCTTCCTTTTTTATTTATTTTTTTTTATTTCTCACTTTCTTTTTCTCATCCCCTTCTCCATTTTTTTTGTTTATTTTATTTTATATATTTGGAGAAGGGGAGATTTTTAACTTTACAGAAATATTTTCTATCTTTCTCATCCCACAATCTATTTTTCAAACTACCTTTTTACCCTTTTTGCAATACTTTAAAAGGTGCCATACCAAGCATCATTCATCAAAATAATTCAAGGTACCAAGAAAAGTATTTTATTCTTTTAGGCTCAAAATTGGGCAACTAAGGGGTAGCATTTAATCAATCAAAGCTCAGAAGACCGAAAAAAATACCTAGTGCCTCAATCATTTTCAAATATGTTTTAAAAAATTTTTAAGTTTCAAAACGGTTTCAAGTCAAGTTCTAGAGAATATGGTCCAAGAGGAATAAAACACTCTATCACAAAGAATGGGGTAGATTTAGTGAGTACCCCTTTTTGGCTCAAAAATCTCACATTTAGTAGTTTAAAATCAATGAGAAACACAAATCAAAGGAACCACATGCTAATTATCAACTATCAAAAGATCATCTCAAGCATTTTTATTTTTAGCCTTTTCACAAGAATAAAAAAAATTGGGTTCAAAAATTCACTATCTCAATTTATTTGGCACCAAGTTCTCACAATTGGATGCATAATCTAAGCAAGGGGGTAATCTAATCATGTGATCATGCAAAATTATGCCTACATGAATGCAACATGAAAAATGCAAAAATACAAAAAATTGTAAAAATACCCCTACCCCAAGCTTAAAAACTCACATTGTCCCCAATGTAAATAATCAAGTCGGAGAGAGGAGAAAAATGGAACAACTCACCGAGGTGGTAGCGGGTGCCGGCTCATATGCCAGTCAAAGAGATGCTGGAAAATGTATTAGGCCATGATACATTCTGATCTTCAGGGTCCTTCTCATCACGCCCGTGATGGATGTCACGGCTGGGCCGTGATCCTTTTTGGTCTTCTTTGGTTAGCTCATCACGGCCGTGACCACTGTCACGGCCTGGACGTGATGACTTCTGACTTTATTTGTCTCTGCCCTTTTTTCTCTTCCTTCCTTCATAACCTGAAAACACTTTGGCAAAACCATCAATCACTGATCTTTCTTTTCTTATCTTCTCAAATTATTCAAAAACAAAATTCAAAAACAAATGGAAAAGGGAAAGAAAACTTGGGTTGCCTCCCAAGAAGTGCTTATTTACGGTCTTTAGCTTGACCATACTTCTTTCAATCAACCGGGGTAGGCCGGGCCTAGAAATGCAAGAACACTTCTTTTCCATGGGAGTCCTTCAAAGAGCCGATTTTGCTCGTATGACCAATTGCGCTTTCGCTTTGCTCTTTTTACTCTGAGTTTCATGGCCTTACTCCCTCCCGGCGGAAGTTTTGTTTCCACATGATGAGCAACTCCAACTTCATCACCATTTGGTGCATCATTTGTCTTGAAAAGCTTCGGAGTTCCTTCCATGTTAAGCTCTTCCTTTACCTCTGGAGACATTATATCGATCCTGCACACATGACTCTCAAAAAGAGGGTTGATATATGAGTTAGCCAAATCAAAATCTACCCTACCTTCCTCTACATTCAGAGAGAGTTTGCCATTCTTACGTCTATTATCGCTCCAGCGGTGGCCAAGAAAGGCCTTCCTAGAATGATGGGGAATTTAGAATTCCCGTTCATATCCAACACCATGAAATCGGTGGGAATGAAAAATTCCCCTACCCTTACGGGGACATTCTCTAGTTTTCCTAGAGGAGTTTTGGTTGAGCCATCCTCAAATTGTAAAGAGAGTTTGGATGGACTCAATTCCTTGGTTCCCAACCTCTCCAAGATAGTAAGCAGCATCAAGCTCGCACTAGCCCCTAAGACACATAAGACTTGGTCTATTTTCACTTCTTCGATTGAGCAAGCAATAGAGAAACTACATGGATCTTTTAGTTTAGGAGGTGATGAGTGTGATTTCACATCACTTTTCATGTACATTTCTGCATGCATTTGCATATAGTTAGGCCAAATTATTGTTGATTTTGTATAGTTTTTCCTTTGGAACGGATGAGGTGGTTTCTGTGTGTTGTTTTGCAGGATTTAGTGGAAAAATGCCCAGAAATCAGCCTTGGTGGAGCTTGGATGAAAAAGAGCTAGAAAAGTGAAGAATATAGCCAAACAGAGCCTATCACGGCCTGGCCGTGATGACCATCACGGCCGTGATCAAGCAGAGAAGAAGGCAAAAGTCGAGATCACGTCACGGCCTAGCCGTGATGCGGACATCACGGCCGTGACCAACCAGAAAATGAGGGCTCGCGTCGCGAATACTTCTCTCGCCTCGCGAGAGTTAAAAACTTGAAGACACGCCTTGGGAGAAGCGTCACGGCCTGGCCGTGATGGCCATCACGGCCGTGACGGGCGACGGACCTATAAATAACAGCACAGACACGAGAAAAGGGGACTAACTTCTAACCTAAAATAATCAGTACTTGGAGGCAGGCTGAGGTCAAGCGGCCGGAGAGGGTTTCTACCCAAAAGGGGGCGTTTTCTGCTCTTGGATGGGGAGAAGATGGAGGAAGCTTGTCTATGAGTGTTCTCCTTCCCTTTTCTCATTCTCGTTTTGTATTTCCTTTTATCATGAGTAGTTAAATCCCCATTGTTGGGGTTAGATGAAACTTGTCTCGAACTTGTTGTATTTGAATTGGTGTTTTAATGCAAGTCTCTATTTTCTTATGAGCATGTGATTCTGTTCTTAATGCTTTCCTTGGATTAGCTACCCATAGGAATGATTTGTTGCTTTGATAGATGACTGGAAGGTTGGTGTTAAGGCATGCTCATGAATCACATGCCAAGTAGTTCAAGAATCTAGGAATAGGTGTTGAATGCTTGCAATCTTATAAGTCTTGACTTAATGCAAAATCACAGGTTAATCCACCTAAGGAATTAGGGTTTAATTTGGGGTTTTAGGCTCAATGCACCTAAGGAATTAGGCTTGAGTATTTTAGAAAAGGCTTGATTGTCATAATTGAAGTAGGACTTGTGTTGATAACCATTTCGTTGCAATTAAGGGATGATTAGTGTAGTCTAACCCTGACAATTCTAGCCACATCCCTGTTTGCATTCCAAGTGTTCGATATAATTCCCAAAAGACTAAAAAATATTGTTTTGCTTTCTTTATTTTCTGTTTTAATCCCTCACACTTTAGTTAAGCCTAAATAGTTGTTGAATTTGCGAATTGGTAATTGACATCCAATCCCTGTGGATACGATAACCGGTCTCACCACCGTATTACTTGATTGCGACGAGGTGCACTTGCCTTTATTTAATATCTCAAAAAATACACGCATCAAGTTTTTGGCGCCGTTGCCGGGGATTGGCTTTGTCAATATCATTAGTAACAAATGAGACAACTAGTTTAGACATTTTTTTTATTTTATTTTTCTGTATATAACTGATATTTTTATTTTGTTAGTTTTGTATATATTTGAATTTTTGTTTCTTTGATCTTGGGCTTAATTGTCTGTGAGGTGAAAATTGGTTTGGCAGGATCATGGACTTTAATTATTATCAGCCATCTGATGCAGAATTGGAGATATCTGAGTTGCAAACAAGGGTAGATATGCTGCAATTAGCCATAAACATCCAACAAGTGAGTAATGAGTCGTCAAGGGCAATGTCTCTCCTCCACCAAGTGGTAGGTTATGCTGAATGGGGAAATCAATTTCCCAACACTTCCACTCCATGGTGGGGGAACCCTCCAAACAATACTTTGATGGATGAAGGGGAACATTGGGAATCTTCCACACCTTGGTATGATGAGCCATCCCCATTGGAAGTTGCTTGGGAGAACTTCAAATCCGCATTCCCAGTCGAGGTTGAGCAACCTATCCCGGATAGTCAACCTCACTTAGAGGCCGTTTTGGAGAACTTCATGGCAACAACAATGGAAGAATTAAAAAATCAAGAAGATACTATTCGAAGTCTCGGGGTACGTATTGAGGAACTCTCTAACCTACTATCCGAAATGCCAAATGGGAACTTGATGGATGATGATGAAGATGATGCAATGATGGATGAGGAGGAAGAAGAATTGGGAGCAACCGAGTCAAGAAGTGAAGACCCTGTTTTGGAGAACATAGTTGCACCATTCCCCATTGAACCCTTGACTAAGGAGCCTGAAAGGAAGGGGCAATTGGAGGACATCTATTTCACCATGCTTGAAGATGATGAAAAACTTTTGGAATTAGATGATGCTATTGGTTCCTATGCATGTGTGGAATGTGATGGGAGAAGCACTTGTGTGGTTTGTACGGAGATTTCTGCATATTTGGAAGGTGATGGATTTGGCAATGCTGAGAGTGAAGATTGTACAGAAGCCAGAACAGCACCAATGATCCTCTCGAATTGTTTGCCACCTCACATTTTAAAGCAGTCAACAATGGAGTTCATGCCTCTACCTGAGGTTGAACCCCATTTTTATTGGGAAGATTTTGTGGATGAAGGGGTCAATTTTGACCCAAGAGGGAGTGAGAAATTCAACACATTTGGTGAGGTCACCATGATTTTCAAGAGCTCACTCCCATATTTATGCTACAAACCGTGGGATCCGATTGAAGGATCTTACATGGTTAGCATTCCTTGGTCCTTATACCACAGGTTATGGGATCCAGGTGGATGCTTCTTAATAAGTCAAGCTAGTGACGTTAAAGAAGCGCTTATTGGGAGGCAACCCAACTTTTCTTAACCCTTCTCTTTAGTTAGTTTTTGTTTTCAATTTTCAACCTCTTGAATAATATGAGAAGCTCAAGAGGTTTGTTAATAATTTTTGTTAAGTGTCTTCAGATTTTGAATAAAGGAAGGAGAAAAAGAGCAGGGAGAAACAAAGCCAACAAGCATGTGAGCCAACACCCGCTACCGCCTCGGTAAGCCGTTCCAATTTTTTTTGCTTTATTTTATTTTTTTCTTCTCCTCTCTCCAACTTGATTGTTTACATTGGGGACAATGTAAATCTTTAAGCTTGGGGTAGGGGTAATCTTTTTGCTTGCATTGTAAATATTGCATTCATATAGGCTTAAGTTTGCATGATCGCATGATTCGGTTACCCCTGCTTAGATTGAGCTTATGATTGTGAGAACTAAGTGCCAATTAAATTGTGATAGTGGATTTTTGAACCCAATTCTGTTTATTCTTGTGATATGGCTGCAAATGAATATGCTTGAGATGATCTTGGATAGTTGATGATTATCATATGTTTCTATAGACTTGTGTTTTTCACTGGTTCTTGAACTGATAAATGTGAGCTTTTGAGCCATTAGGGGGTACTCACTAAATCTGCCCCCGTTCTTTGTGTTGAGTATTGCTCCTCTTGGTTGTTTTCTCTAGAACTTGACTTGAAACCATTTTAAAGCTTAAAATTTTTTGGAAACATTTTTGAAAATGATTGAGGCAATAGGTATTTTTCTGGCCTTCTGAGCTTTGAATGTGTAAATGCTACCCTTAGTTGCCCAATTTTGAGCCTGAATGATTAAAATGCTTTTCTTGGTTCCCTGAAAAATTTGGATACATATACTTGATAAGGGACCTTCTAAAGTATCACAAAAAGGGTGAAAAAGGTAGTTGAAAGTTTGGGAAAAGAATCAGAAAAAAAAAAAAAAAATCTTGATTTGAAAAATTTCCCCTTCTCCAAAAAAAAAGAAAAAAGAAAGAGAATAATAAAGTAGAGAAGGGGATGACAAAAAGAAGTGAAAAATAATAAAAAGAAAAAGAAAGAAAAGAAGGGTGGAAAAATGTATTGAAAACCCAAGAAGGTATTTTAGAAGGTTTCTTGTGTTGAAATGTTTGATACTTGGTTTAGCCTTTTGAGATATCCCTTTCTTGTTATCCCCACCTAAAGATTAATCCCCTGGCCACGTTACAACCAAATAAAGACCTCTTGATTCTTAAGTGTTTTCATAAATAAAGTGGAGATTTGGTTGATAGTCAAGCATATGGTAGGAATCATTCCTTGAGGAAAATAGAGCGAATTGTATATATACTTGAACACTTGAGTGAGTGAGGCAAGAAAGAGAGCCAAGCAAATAAACAAGCTTGGGGTGAGCTTCAAGTGAGCAAGAGTGCCCGAATCAGTGAGAATGTGAGTCTAGGAAACTTAAGCCCCTAATTGGACTTGAATCGATTGTCTCTTGCTGAATTGTTTGAATTGCCTGTTACTTGGATCATTTTACTCGGGTTCTTGGTTCACTATCCATGCTTTGACTGTTTATCTCTTCTGGCCTTAGTTTTTGCTTGAGGACAAGCAAAGTCTTAAGCTTGGGGTGATTTGATGAGTGTGATTTCACATCACTTTTCATGTACATTTCTGCATGCATTTGCATATAGTTAGGCCAAATTATTGTTGATTTTGTATAGTTTTTCCTTTGGAATGGATGAGGTGGTTTCTGTGTGTTGTTTTGCAGGATTTAGTGGAAAAATGCCCAGAAATCAGCCTTGGTGGAGCTTGGATGAAAAAGAGCTAGAAAAGTGAAGAATATAGCCAAACAGAGCCTATCACGGCCTGGCCGTGATGACCATCACGGCCGTGATCAGCGAGAGAAGAAGGCAAAAGTCGAGATCATCACGGCCTAGCGCCGTGACAGACATCACGGCCGTGACCAACCAGAAAATGAGGGCTCGCGTCGCGAATACTTCTCTCGCCTCGCGAGAGTTAAAAACTTGAAGACACGCCTTGGACAGAAAGCGTCACGGCCTGGCCGTGATGGCCATCACGGCCGTGACGGGCGACGGACCTATAAATAACAGCACATCAGACAGAAAAAGGGGACTAACTTCTAACCTAAAATAATCTGGACTTGGAGGCAGTGAGGTCAAGCGGCGGAGAGGGTTTCTACCCAAAAAGGGGGCGTTTTCTCCTTCTTGGATGGGGAGAAGATGGAGGAAGCTTGTCTATGAGTGTTCTCCTTCCCTTTTCTCATTCTGTTTTGTATTTCCTTTTATCATGAGTAGTTAAATCCCCATTGTTGGGGTTAGATGAAACTTGTCTGAACTTGTTGTATTTGAATTGGTGTTTTAATGCAAGTCTCTATTTTCTTATGAGCATGTGATTCTGTTCTTAATGCTTTCCTTGGATTAGCTACCCATAGGAATGATTTGTTGCTTTGATAGATGACTGGAAGGTTGGTGTTAAGGCATGCTCATGAATCACATGCCAAGTAGTTCAAGAATCTAGGAATAGGTGTTGAATGCTTGCAATCTTATAAGTCTTGACTTAATGCAAAATCACAGGTTAATCCACCTAAGGAATTAGGGTTTAATTTGGGGTTTTAGGCTCAATGCACCTAAGGAATTAGGCTTGAGTATTTTAGAAAAGGCTTGATTGTCATAATTGAAGTAGGACTTGTGTTGATAACCATTTCGTTGCAATTAAGGGATGATTAGTGTAGTCTAACCCTGACAATTCTAGCCACATCCCTGTTTGCATTCCAAGTGTTCGATATAATTCCCAAAAGACTAAAAAATATTGTTTTGCTTTCTTTATTTTCTGTTTTAATCCCTCACACTTTAGTTAAGCCTAAATAGTTGTTGAATTTGCGAATTGGTAATTGACATCCAATCCCTGTGGATACGATAACCGGTCTCACCACCGTATTACTTGATTGCGACGAGGTGCACTTGCCTTTATTTAATATCTCAAAAAATACACGCATCAGGAGGCATATTTGTTTTTATCATGACATTATGCTCCTCAGTTAAGCTCTTAGTTTCTATTTTTACTTGCTTTTGCTTGACCAACCTTTGTGGGAAAGGTATTGGGGGTTGGTACGGTGGTGGAGGGACATACTTTGGCTCCATCTCGTCATCTTTGTTCATGTCCTCCTCATATTCCACATCCTTTTCAACCACCCCAAGCTTATCATCCCTCAAGTATATGGCATTATAATGTTCGTTGGGATTAACTTCGGGTTGTCCCGGAAACGTACCCTTAGGTCTAGAGTATGTACTAGCTTGTAGGGCAATCTGAGTTTCTAACATCTTATTGTGGATAGCTAAGTTATCTACCTTAGATGCTAGCTCTTTTATTGCCTCGTTGACTGCCCTACCTTGTTGCCTAAACTCTTCATTTTGTTTTGTTTGAGTTTCAACAAAACTTTCCAAAAGAGACTCAAGTTTAGACTTTTGTACCTGAGGATACCCCGATGCGGGTTTTCTATTACCTTAGCCTTCTTGGAACTCGTGATTCAACGTGTTGCTGTAGTTCCCGTAGAAGAGGTAAGGGTTGTTCCTCCTTCCTTGGTTGTAAGGATTTGGGGGAGCATAATTTGGCAACTTCGGGTTCGTGTCGTAGAAGTTGTGATAAGAGTTCACTTGTTCCCCCGAAGCGTCGGATCCATGAGCAATACCACGTGGGCACTCCACTATGTCATGTCCCTACATACCACAAATCTCACAAACAATATTAGTAGCACCTATTGAACTCACGTTAGCCCTTTCAAGCTGATCAAAGCGTTTATTCAGTGAGTCAATTTTAGACATAATAAGATCAGTGCTATTCATTTCAAACTTACCTCCCGAAATCTTTTTCGGGTTATTACCTCTTTCTGAACTCCATTGGTGGTAGTTAGTGGCCACGTTTTCAATGATGTCGAATGCCTCAGTGAGAGGCCTATTCATAAAGGCTCCATCAGCTGCGGAGTCAAGTGACACCTTCGAAGAGTAATCCAATCCGTTGTAGAAGGTGTGCACTAACAACCACCTCTCAAGTCCAAGATGTGGGCAAGACTCCAGCAATCCCTTGTAGCGATCCCAAGCTTCGGATAAGCATTCTCCGTCCTTTTGGAAGAAGCCGGTGATCTGGGTTCGTAGGTAAGCCGTCTTGGATGGAGGGAAGAATTTCTCCAAGAATGCCCGCTCCAGTTGGTCCCAAGTCGACAAGGTATTAGCGGGCACTTGCTTCAGCCAAGCTTTTGCCTTTCCAGTAAGAAAGGAGGGGAACAACCTCAAACGAATAGCATCAACCGGGGCGCCATGAATTCTAACTGCATCGGGGAACTCCAAGAATGTCTCCACATGATCAGTCGGGTCCTCCGAGGGCAATCCTCCGAATTGATGTTGCCTAATCATGTTAATTAGCATAGGCGGTATAGTATAGTTTTCCGCCTCGATCTCTGGCCTAGCAATCCCAGTTCGCAAACCTCTAGCATTTGGGGCTGCGTAGTCCTTCAGTGGTTTCGTATCCGGTAGATTCGCCATGAGTGGAATGAGAATCAACCTCTCTCTCTCTCTTTGTAGTCTCCTACGCCTATGAAAGGTCCTCTCGATTTCGGGGTCAACCTCAATAAGACTTCCAAGACTTAGGGATCTTTGCATAAAAGAGAAAAATGCAGAGAGATAGATATAAAAAAGAAAAAGAGTTTGATGAAAATATATATATATATATATATATTTTAACAAAAAACAATTAATAAGAAAAAGAAAAGGTCCAGAAAAATCAATTTAAAAATTAAATTGAGATTCAAGGAAGCACAGTCCCCGGCAACGGCGCCAAAAACTTGATGTCGTGTGATCCGGCAAGTGTACCGGATTCGTCGCCAAGTAATAAAAAGATATCGATCCCACAGAGACCGTGATCTCAAATCACAACTAATTATCAAATCGATTAAACTGGAATATAAAAAAAAAAGATTTTGAAAAGGTTTTGATTTTTGAAATAAGAGATAACTTAGAAAATCATATAATGAATGCAATCAAGTAAAACAGAAAGTAAATCAATTTGGTTTTTCAAATCTAAAGAGATTCCTAGGAATTGGGTTACCAACAAGATTGTTTATGTTACTAAATTGATTACCCCTTGTTAATTATCAAAATTGTTTTGAAGGCGAATTTATCCTAAAATAGTTAATGCTCCCTATCGGGTTACAAAAACCGTGCCCAATTAAACCAACCCCTACTCTCGTGGTAGTCGAATTTCGATTGAACCCTTTACGCTTTGTGACAATTCGTTAATCCTCGAAGGACTGCTTTTAACTCTCGTGATTTAAGTCCTAAGTCTGATTCTATAGATCCGATACAAACAACACCAATACAAAAGTTTTCTACCCTAAGGTTGCAAGAATATACAAAAGCAGTTATGAAAGCATTAAAAAAAAAGAAATAAAACAAAAAGGGTAAAACAAATATTTTCAAAGCTGTTTTTTTTTAAAAAAAAAATGAATAACCAACTATGATAGGCCTGACTCTCAAAATTCCCCAGTGGAGTCGCCAGCTGTCATGACCGTCCCATCCGGGCGCCGCGACAAAAGAGGTAAAAAAAGAGGAGTCGCCACCAATATTTATTTTTGGGAAAAAAAAACATTGGAAAAACCATTTATTTTAAGGAAACTGGCCAAAAAAAAGATAGAGATTTGAGTCCGGGAGTCGGTTACGAATAGGGAAGGTGTTAGCACCCCACATCGCCCGTTTAAAAAAAAAAGGGTACCCCAAGCTAATTGTGCAAAAACATTTTAATAAACTTTTAAATATTTATTTTACCCCAAAAATTATTTACAGGAAATACTTATTTTTTATTTTTAATGTTTTAAATTTTTATTAATTTTTGTATTTTTTAATTTATTGTTTATAAAAACTAAATGAGGTTGAACATGACACATGAGTCCATTAGGTAACCTCATATCTAAGGAACCGAACATGGCACCATGTCCATAGAGAATCCCTAAAAATAGAATAACTTAATTATTTGATTATTTTAACATAAAAAGAGACGCAAAAAAAGGAAAATTTAGTTTTGACATGACAAGATGATTTAACTTGCTCCTACGTATTCGTGGGTGCGGTGGGAAACTCAAAGCCACGTAGTTCTTTTGGAAAGAAAGTTTATTGGTTGGTTGGTTTTGTTTTGGTAAATATTTGATTTTGAAAATAACTTTTTTAAAAAAGAATTTTTTCACAAATAATTCACTTTCGCATATAGTCCAAGATAGCAAAGCTATACGATAAACCCTTACAATTCATACGTCACTTGAGGATGAAATTCATACATCAACACCGTAGATTGTTGCGTAAATTTGAAAAGATTTGTCATTTTTTTATAAATTCTATTAGAGATACTTAAAAATATTTATTTATTTATTTATTTATCTTTGTAAAAAAAACTTTGTCAAAATAGAATATAAAAATCATTTTTTATTTCTAAAATGAGATAATTCACTCTTGCACAGGGTTAAAGATAGTGAAACTATACGATAAGCCCTTACAATTTTTACAATACTTGAGGACGAAAAATCGTACATCAGCATTGTAAATTGTTGCGTGAACTCAAGGGATTTTTTTTAAATTTTTTGTACGAAAAGTAAAAAATAAAATTAAATAAAAGGACAAGATGTTTTCTTTTAATTATTTTTTGACTAAACATTTTTTAGAAAAAAGCTGGCCTCAAATGGAACGGCCAGATCAATAAAAAAAATAAAAAATGGGCCAATGCTAGTGTAATACCCAAATAGACAAAACAAACAATAAAACTATCAACTTTGGGCCAACATGCTACCCAACAAAATATGATCAGGACCCAACATAAACCACAATAAAGGAAAAAAATAAAGAATAAAAACAAAAAAAAGAAGCAGAGGGAAACTTCTTGATACCAAAGTAATAGAGAGGGACCAAGGAAATGAATGCAGGGGAGTGGACGACTGGTTTGAGCGCATATCTGAGATGGAGACGTGACGGATGGTGAGCGGCAAGGACGAGACCGGCAAGGACTGGGCGACGGTGGTGATGGACGAAACTGGCAGCGAGACAGGACTGAGATAGTAGCGCACACAGATCTGCAGTTGTCGATGACGTTCGTGCAGTGCGCAACGGCGGTGAGGGGGCGAAGCCGGCGGTCCGAGGCGGAGCTCAATGTAGAGACAGCTGCGATGTGGTGGCGGAGTTTGGTAGAGTGGAGGTGGCGCTAACATATCCGCATCTGGGTTCGCGGCGGGTGTCGTGGCGGTGGTGAGGGGGGGAGGACGAGATCCTATCTTTTCTTTCTTTTTATGTCTTTTGACTGTTCTGGAATGATGGTGGAAATGGAGTTTTGTGCATTGTTGAGATTGAAGGGGAGATATTATTGTTATGGACGGGATGGAGAGGAAGCCTTTGATAAGGGTGGTTCTGAAGCTGGTTTAAAGATGAAGGTGAAGATGGTTAAAATGGAAGAGGAAGGTGAAGGTAAAGATTATGTAATTCATGATGAAGGAAGTGAGGTTTTTTTTGAATCTCTGTTCTGGTTATTTTTTCGTGCTCCCCCATTGTGTTGATGGCCTTGTGTTGATGCCTCCTCATTTACGCCCCCCTTCATTGTCACTATTCAATGCAATATATAGCACAAAAAATGAAGAAGATGACAAATCTTCTTGTTAGGCAAGCTGGTGTGGGTACAAGTAGTGGGGAGCAAATCAACCTTTGCTCCACCACCTTGCTTGGTTGGTGCAAGGGTAGGGAGGGTGCCTCCCTTTTTTAGTAAAAAAGTGAAAGAAAACAAGAAAGGGGAAATAAAACAAAATTGATCCATACTTGAAGGAGCAAAGTGAAAGCTAGCCCTTTTTTTCAAAATTTTTTTACTTTTTTTTTTTTTATTCTGATGACAAATCAGAAAAAAAAAATTTAGTTGGGCTTGGATAATGGGCCAACAAGCCATTTGTAATAATAAAATTAAAATGGGTTACACTAATTCTATAATGGGCCAAGAACAAAAAACATTTTTTGTTTTATTTTTATCATTTTTGTTTACTATTTTTCAAGACATTAATTAAAAAATCGGGACAAAATTCGGTGTTCACACCCTCTTACCTCTCGTAGAATTCTCAGCGGAATAAATTGCTTCGTCAAATGTCTGGTTCTCACGTACACAACAGAATAAATTCAACCTTCACCAATACAATCAAACCATTACTAATCAAGAAATTAAAAACATCCAAAACCATTCTACATGGTCACGGCTTCAAGGGGTTTTTGTGACTAAAAATTCCTAATCATGATTAAGTCATGGATTAATGATCCTTAATTAACCAAGATCATGGATTAGTGGCTAAACAACTAAGTTTAGAATCAAAACCATCCTAATCCTCTAAGACTCAAAGTCGGCCAAGACATGTTCATAGGGCTAGATATCTTGGTTTGACAAAATAACTTGGATTCAACAAACATACATATTAACAAGCTAATATACATGATCATTGATGAAAAACATGAACAAAATCTCCTCCAACCTCACCTCTCTAGGTTCGGTCAACTCTAGATAAATGGGAAGGAAATTTTTTATTACCTTATGCTCTTGGATATAGACAATATACATGATTACAAGAATATAGGAAGTGGTTTCAACATCATGAGATTTTTCTAGAATTTGTTATGAGTTTTCAAAGTTCTAGATCTCAAAACTTAAACCATAGATGAACTTGTTGAAGAAAGCTTTAAATCAAGAAAAGTTGTGAGCAAACTACACTTAGATGATTGAGAGGATGAAGAATCACCTATTGGAATTGAGAAATGATCAAGAGATCTCGAAGTTCCTTCACAAACTTGCTTCTTTGTTCTTGGAGAAAGTTAGAACACTTTAGAACTTTTGAGAATGTTGGAGTATGTTGTGGAATGAACAAGAATGAGCTTGGCTCATCCAAGTTAAGGGCAGCCACCACTCCCCCCTTGGGCTTGCACATTGGCCATAGAGTTTTGGGCTTGGATTCAATTGTTTTGGCACACCAAAATGCTTAAGGCATAAACATAATCTAGGAAACTTATATGATTCCAATCGGCTTCATGAAATTTAATCCATGGACAAAGAATTTGGGCCTCAAGGCTGCAGTCCTCTAATGGGTTTGGTTGGCAAGAATTTGGCCCACTTCACTTAGTGTATCATGAAAATTAGTTTAGGGATCAAAACATAATTAATAGAAAGTTTAGGGGTCAAAATGCAATTATCCAAAATTGCTAACATAACCCTAAGCCACATTAAACCTCTCACATGGATGACTTAGTCCTAAAAGAATACAGGGTTTATCCACTTATCGAGTCTCGAAACTCCCGTAATCAGCTCCGGCATTCGCCCGATTGAGTATAGCGTCCACAAAACGTATATTATTTCACTTTTTATGAAATAATTTTAAAAATACACTATCGTAGGAAATAAAATAAAAATCTTAAGTTTTTCGTTCACGAATTAAAATTAGGTCTTTTGAGCAGTATAATTATACTGTCAATGAAATTCGCGGGTCGGGATTCGCCTGACTTTCCAACCTAAATTTTAATCATAGCTTTCTACGTCTAAGTAGAATTGAGTGGTGAACTCCGTTTATTTAAAATAATTTTCTAACACTCATAAATATATAAACATAATCATACTTTTTTCTGTTATTTAAAATAGTGAAAATCGGGATGTCACACAATATAAAGATGTGGAGACGCAGCTCCTAAAATATAAGATACTTGGAGTGACAGCTCCACAGACAGTTACATTAACTCCCAAACATACCCAGTTGGCCAAACTAAAATAGAAAAGACCATCCTTTCTCAAAACCCCGTGAGAAGGACAAACCCAAATGACGAAATCTAGTGGAAACTCTATTTGAGTCCACTACCAATGTCGTCACAAAAGACACTACTTGAGCTACTACAATAGTAACTCTTAAACTAAGCCCTTTCCTCTTCCAAGAGGAAAACATGGTCGACGAACCATCGACAGTCTGGAAGACGTCCATTAGAATCTCCACCATATCAGCCGCATGCTCGAATTCTATCCTCTACGATGAATCAATCAAGCGTCATCTTGACGTCTCAATCTTCTCAACATAATACAGAAGCACATAGCCAACCGACATAGGGAAAATAAAATAAGGAGGTGAGATTCCATTTATCTTACACATAAGGAAGACATGCAGTGGTACGACTCACGGGTACATAATACAACAATACTATATTTCTTTTATCTCCCATTTTAATTATGCAACTCAAAACTCCAAGAATATACTATACCCAACTTGACAGTAAGCTTATCAAGCATACCGAACATGGTTTGTCCATCGGAGGACAGGAATAGAGAGAAACTGATTGAAACCGTATAGTCCCATTCGTACATAGCCTCAAGGAATATCTGATTCTAACATCTGAGCTAAGATTATATTTTGGAAAGGAATGGTTAATACGGGTTTCATCTACACCCACCTTCAGGTACCATGTGTGGCTATTATGGCACACAAGGCTCATATCATAATCATAATGTACGTACTATCATAATCAAATGTGATCTCAAACTTTCAGTGGAACAACGGGCTCTTTATGAAACCTCTACTACTGGGAAGCTTAGCTTCCTTAGCACAACGGCCTTTTTGAATATGGTATCAACTATGTAATTGGGTAAAATTGCCAGAATACGTCCAATTGATCTATCCATCAGATAACCTCGTGATTCCACCAGAATCCACTTGCTGTCAATCTCTGATGATCGATATTCTCGGGTACAAACCATCGGCTCTTCAATGAGCTACAGTTCTCAAGCAAACTTTCCATGTTTGTGTAAAGATGTTTTAAGGCACTTCTTACAAGTCCTAACACATTATGAAATTGGATCGACAGTCCAATCATTTATTTATTTACACTTTTCTAATTGAGCCTTTCTCCGGGCTTTCAAGAAATCAAATAAATCTTAGTCCATTAAATATTATGGAGGTATGTATATTGAATTATCCACACTTTACAACAATTGGTCTTGCTTCACCATAAGTCGCAAATTATTAAGTTCATATTTTCACTAAGTCATCATCGACTTAGGTTTTCCATTTACTTGAAATAGTAGTCTTGAAAACTAAAATTCTCTTTTATCTTTAAAACTAAAACTGTTGGTTAAAACCAAACCATTTTTAAATCAGATTCCATCAAAGTACATAAGTACTAAATTCATCAAATAGTTTCTTGAAAAACGTCAAAACTCTTAAAATACCGTTTTACCCCTTTTTACTGTTTTTCAACTTAAATTCCATATAATCATTTTTCTCAAATCCTTTACTTTCCTAAGTTACCATACTTATATTAAAGTATTAAAATACTAATTTCAAACTCTACATCATTGTTTTCTCAGAAATCCTTAAAAACGTTTGACGACGGTTTCGCCATTTTTTACTAGTTTTAGGCCCAAAAGCCATACTTTTGAAAATATAGTTATTCACCTCAAATCTATTACTCATCTAAGTTATGACACTCATATTAAGATTTTGAAATACTGATTTCACAGTTTCCTTTCCATGTATACGAAATTCCTAAACATTTGACCGAACGTCGTTAAGTTTGTAAATCGCGTAAATAATTTTTCAACGATTTTAAACCCTAATAGTACAAAACTCATTTTGGAGTTTTAGAACAGTTAATTAGGTATGAAAAGAAGCCTCTAACTGTCCAATAACATTTATTTTCGAAAATTACATTTTAGTCCCTAAACTTTCATTAATTATAAAAAGACCCTTATTCACTTAAAACCTTGTAACTTTTTATTTATAGCTTCAAATCACACCAAACCAACTTCTATAGAAATATTTTTCAGTTACCATCAAATTTCTAGAAATTACATTTCTGCCCCCAAATATTTTACAATAATTGCAAAAAGGTCCTTGTTTTCTAAAAAGCTTATAACATTTTATGTATTCATCCAATTAATACCAAACCAATTTCTATGGTCTTATCTTATCATCCACTTCAATTGTGTGACATATTTTCATATTTATAGTTCAGTCCCGCAATTTTCCAGAAATTGTATAAAAGTCCCTAAAGACTCAAAAATTCATATATTTTAACATACATATCCAAATCAATCCAAACCAATTTTATACTCTTATATACTCATTCACTCCTTATAAAAATTATCCAAACAAATTAAATCCTCATGGAACTCCCTCAACCAGTTACGACCGAATGGCCTTAAATAATTATGTTAGGCATTTTTCTTAACAAATCAAGCAAACAACAATTACGGTTCCAACTTAAGGTTATTAGAACCAAAACAACCATATGACATATCATCCAACAACCAAGCATCAAATCAAATTCTCCAAGAGGATCACACACATATAAATCAATAAATTACTCTTACGAGTTACAAAACATATACACTAAATAAACCATCAACATACCTACATTATGGTAGGATAGTAGTAATCTCCCCCATTACCTCTTGTAGATCTCTTGAAACTCAATTAGTAGAAAGATGTTGTTCACCTAAATCACAAGGTTTTAAACCCACAAAACCTAGCCATGAACAACCAACAAGAAAACAAGTTAAAGAATGAAGAAAATCATCCTAAACCCATTTTATACAGGTTCGGGCAACTCAAAACAAAAGGTCTAGGGATCTCAAAAATTTTCAAGTTCTTGGATGATGAAAATAAAGTCATATGAAGATCATAGAAATTAGATTGGGATCACATTAAAAGGATTTTTCTATGATTTTCTAGAGATTTTTGAAGTTCTAGATCTAGGAACTTGAAATTTGTAAAAACATGAGATGTGAAGAAAAGTTGTGAAAGGAAAGGGAGGTATGATCATGAATCACAAGAATCTACCTTTAGAATTTGAAGAAACCAACAACAACTTAGACTTCCTTTGCAAATCAAGTATAAGTAACTTAGGAGTTTTTGTGTGAAAGTGTTAAGAACATAAGCCAAATGGAGAAAATGAAGTGAATATGGCCTATTTAAAGGGTGGTGGCCGTGAGTTGCTACGGAGAATAAGATAAAATGTTGTCATGACACACTTGAAATTACAATGCAAGTTTAAGGGTATTTTGGACTTTTCACTTTTAAGTCATCATTACATGCATTTAATGCTTGGTGACTAACCCCTATGACTCACCACCTTGAGTCATCACAAATGACTCATTGTTCTCATCCGTCAGGCGTCGGGTTTTGTCTCTGCACCTCGGTTCTCGATTCCGTCGATCTCTGATAGTCGAGTATTCGCCTGACTAACGTATAATAAATTATTTATTTTGAAAAATTTCAAAATAACCACTATGGTTGGAAATAAAATAAAAATCTAAACTATTTCATTCTCGGGTCAAATTAGGTTTTCTGATCAGTAAAATCTTACTGTCAGTTAAAACGCAGACCGGGTTTCGTCTGAATTTTAAACCTAAATTTTTATCGCAACCTTATATCAGAAGGTAGAGTAAAATTATGATTTTATTTTATTAAAAATCATTTTCTAGATCTAATATAAAAATTACAAACAATTAAAATTCTACCTATGATTGAAAAACAGTAAAACCAAGAAAACGATAAAAACAGTAAAAACAGAGTGTTACAGACAACCCTCATGATTTTTTAGCTACAAACTTAATTGAATGGATGCTAGAGAACCTAGACAGAGATAACCCTATGCGCCCTCCCCTCAGGAAGGAAACTTACGCAGTGGCTTTGGACTGCCTATGGCAAAGCCGTATTCATAGGGTTTTCAACAACAAAAGCACCTCAGTCGTTACTGTGGTGAGTTCGATTCGTAAACTAGTTGCTAGCTACAAGCATGCGAAGAAGATGCTAAATACTTTTCACCAAGATGACGACCCACCCCTCATGCAGGGTTAACGTTGCTTGGAGCATCCCTCCTTATGGTTATGTTAAGTTGAACTGTGATGGCTCGGTAACCGATCGAGGCAGGAGAGCTGCTTGCGGGGGTATTCTCAGGGATCACGAGCGTAGGTTCATTCTTTCTTTTGCTGCTAATCTGGGCAATGCCTCGGTGGCTAATGCTGAGTTGTGGGGAATCCTCCATGGTTTACAAATAGTTTGGAGTAGAGGCTTCAGAAGAATTTTCGTGGAATCTGATTCCTTAACTGCAGTTCACTGGATTGCTGATGGTGTGGAGCCCTCTCACCCTACTGCTTCTCTTATTCTGGCTATTACCTCCTTCCTCAGTCAATACGGAGAGGTGCAAGTTACTCATATTTTACGGGAAGCCAACCAGTTTACGGTTAGACTTGCGATTCATGGCTTAGATATTGCTCCAGATTTGGTTATTTTTGAGTTTCCTCCTTCTTTTCTTTCTCTTAGTTTAAATGTGGATGCTGCTTCTATAGCTTTTCCTGGGTCTAGTCCCTTGTATTTCACCAAAATAAAAATAAAAATACTATAGCATAATCTAGACATCCATGTTTCTTTTATCGTACACTCGTAATTTCTTTCTTTCTGATTTAGTCTTTCACTAAAATCCTGAAAATCATTAATATATGAAACTAATCACAAGGTACCTTTCTAACTAAAAGGTTCTCTTTGATAATCTTGTGAAAACGTGATAGCTCTTCTAAAGTAAATTTAAATGTAAACTGAATAAATAAGGATGTATTCACTACTAAAGTGTATTGAAATTTCAATCAAGTTTAGATAATCAATGGTAGATATGTTCTTACTAGTAAACTTTGTTCTTTGGAAAATCGATCTTTGTACTTTGCAATTCACTTCATACTTTGGAAAATCTTAATCGGTGCCTTAAAGTAACGTTTAGTTTAAGGTATATTTTATTCTCAGGTAAATTATATTCTCGTGAATTTCATTTTCAGTAATATTTCTTTCCCACCCTCAAATAATGGAACAAAGTTTTTAACTATCATTCACAAATTTTATTTCAGACATATTTTATGTATGGGAATGATTTTCTATTACTTGTACCAAACATGTGAAACTTTTATTCCTTAGCATACTTTCACGAGAATCATAAAACACGTCTAATACCAAACAATACATAAGGATATTCACTACTAGAAATTCATCTTTTTCGGACAGATTTACAGACGGATTTCAGACGGAAATCGGACAAGTTTCCTACGGATTTCGGACGGATAATTCATTCTGGACGGATTTCGGACGGAATGACACCCGTCTGAAAAAGCCTCGTTGGAAATTATAAAATCCGTCCCAAATTATGTCCAAAAATATTTACAGACGGATTGCGGACGGAATATGGACAACGTGCAAATCCGGATTTTGGTTATTGTTCGGACAAATTTTGGACAGATTTATTTTTGTTTTCCAACGGATTCGGGACGGATGTTGTGATTTTATTGGTTATTGTTCAGACGAATTTCGGACAGATTTATTTTTGTTTTCCAACAGATTTGGGACGGATGTTGTGATTTTATTTGGGACAGATTTCCCACGGAAGAATGAAAAGTCAGAATCTGTCACGGCCAGACCGTGATGCCCATCACGGCCGTGACATGACAACTGAGCCAGGCCCCTTCTAGGCAGAATCTGTCACGGCCAGGCCGCGATACCCATCACGGCCGTGACAGACCATTTAGTGAAGCAACGTTCAAGGCAGAAGCTGTCACGGCCAGGCCGTGATGCCCATCACAGCCAGGCCATGATGCCCATCATGGCCGTGACACGCATTATATGGATGATTTTTGAAAAGCCCTATGTCCAAAGGGGATAAGAATCATAATTGCACCTCTTCAACCTAAAATCAACACATTCACCCAAAAACCAAGAAACAATCACCAAATAAACCTTGTGCACATTATTGTGTGTGAGTGTGTCCCAGAACTTTACAATACTTCATTCACCCCAAAAAAATTGTACATTAAATCACAATACAGGTGAGCAACTCTATTACCTCCCCACTCTTAACATAAGAAAACCGACAAACTCTAACATCAAACCAAATAGATACATTCATCAGTTAGCATAGCAAGGTGTCATTTGCTATAGGAATTACTAACAGAAAGTCTAGACACAAACATATTTTACAAGGGGATGTTAAATCCTCTATTAGCTTTCTACCTGTATTTTGTAGAAGTCTTTTCATGACATTATCCAACAGCATCCTCAGAGGGTCACCTAACGTTACAAGAAAAATTTTCTAGTCCTTAACACTAACATAAATGAATCAAAACATACAACTAAAGTTGATGCAGTGATTATGAAAAAAGCCATCCTATAGCAGTGTACACATAAACAAGTTAAGTCCTTCCCTTCTTGTCTTGTGAGTCCCTTCATCTCCAATTGTTTCAAAGCTTCTTTATCATACAAATAGCCATTAACTTTCACATTCAATATGTAAGATCCAACTAGGCTTGCTACAGATCCAAAATTGTATAAAGTAGAATAATATTTGAGGCCAAATATTTTCAGATATGATTGCAAACATTATGGCATGTATTATTATGCTTTAGCATACTACTATTATGCTTTAGCATCAAACATCAACTTAGTCTTAGAGCAAGCTACAGACAATTCCTGTATTGACAATTGACATGACCATATAAAATAAACTGCTCTTACTACAAGGATTACAAGATAATAGAAGGAAGAAGGGGAACGGGGATGATGCATATTGCTTGCTAAATATAAGCAATCATATAGAGCTCAACCTACCATTTGTCTGAATTTACTATCTAAGCTAGTCAGACTTCTTAGCCAGACTTAAGAGCGCTCCGATGGTAAGACTTAAGGCTACAAAAACAAGAGATGCCTCCGTTGAGACATGGATTCCTGTAGGAATGAGAAGATGTGAAAATTCAAGTACAAACAATAGTATATAAATTGGAAAATGAACATGTATATACCCACCAAAATAGTCCAGGATCATCTTGCACCCTATAAATCTCAGAACAACAACAATGGATGGCTAACAAGACCAAAATTAGCACATCATCTTGCACCCTATAAATCCCATTTAAGTATTGCCCAATGCGGACCTATATATAAAAGATGATCAGGAACAACATCTCAAAAACTATATTTAAACACTTAATGGAAGTCAAACAGTGACATATCGAGGACACAAGGGATGTACAGTTCAAATAAATTGAGTAATGAGCAATGCTCCATCTTTAAACCATAAATATTGTAATTTTTACTTTGTTACTTATTGTCTTCCTTTGATTCTCCTGTAACTTTTGAAATATTAATGATGGACCAAGGTCAAATACTTGTAGGCGTTCTCTACATAACCAAGGTCATGAACGTCCCTGAGCTTCAGTTAGTTGTAAAAACAACACCACTTGAAAGCTGCCTATTAAAAAATAAATAATATAAAGAGCCACATGAAGGATAGCCGTGTTCTACATCAGAGACATAACCAAGCATGATAACAAACAAACAAATTCACCAATTCAATTTTCATTCTCAAATCATATAATCAAACACTAATTTATAGTCCCAATTTCATAAAACAAGGTTTAATTTCAAGATAAAAATCTGAAATCAAAGGGTTAGGGTTTCAAACTCAATTTGGGGATTTTCAATTTTGACCAAAGAAGGATGAAATCCAACTCACCCAGAAGGAAGGAAGAAGACGACGACGAACTACGGTGGTAAAGGCAGTGGATGGCGGCAACACAGTGACTGAAACACCATGGAACAAAACAAGGAAGGTGAGTTTCATAAAATTAAAGAAAGAGTTTTCCAACACCCAAGACAAGACAAAAACCACCATGAACGGCAGTTAGGGGCTTACCACGACGGTGACAACGTCGGTACTGCAGAGGAAACGAATCTGCAGGTGACGGGTCGCGTGGTCGCCTCCTCCAAGACGTACGACGGCTCCGAGCGACGTGCAGGGGCGGTGGTCGCGCTGCTGTGAGCTTGAAGTGAGAGAGATGAGTTTGATGGATGAAGGAAGAAGAATGGAGTTTGAGAGAGATGGTGTCAGGAGGAAGAAGAGAAAAAGAAAGAAGAAAGGAGAAAGAAGAAGAAAGAAGAAGAAAAAGAAAGAAAGAAAGAAAAAAAGGGGGTTACGGGTCTGATAGTAGAAATAGGAGAGAGAAATTCGTGTTTTTAACTTAATATTTAGTAATAGGTATAAAAATGAGTGATAAAAGTTAAACCTAAAATAAATATGTTTTTACTTTTTGGAATCTAAAAATAACGGTTGATAAATATATATATGATTTCGAAATTCAAACTAGAGTAGAGATTAATAATTGAACTGATCAACTAAGAAAATACTCGGTCCAAAATTTAATCTCCGATTAATGTCAAACCAGTTTATTTTCAAATCTAAAATTAAATAGGATGAAAATATGGAATGATTTTCTCTTAATCATATTATTTAAAACATTTTTCTGTACTGGTAATAATAGTGACAATAACGTAAATTATTGTCTAGTAAGCGTGCATTCACTGAAATAAACAAAAATAAACATCTAGATAATTAATTATTTCAATAAAATAATTAGGGACAGATTTAATTATATTTTCTCGTATAGGAACCAAACGGGTAATGTATAGAAACCAAATGGATGTAAGATAAATCAAGAAAAATATAAAAAATAACAAATCCGTGTGAAATCTGTCCGAAAATATAAAAAATAACAAATCCGGGGGAAATCCGTCTGAAATTTTCGGACAGATTTCGGACGGATGTAAGATAAATCAAGAAAAATATAAAAAATAACAAATCCGTGTGAAATCCGTCTGAAATTTCCGGATAGATTTCAGACGGATGTAAGATAAATCAAGAAAAATATAAAAAATAACAAATCCGTGTGAAATCCGTCCGGAATTTTCGGACAGATTTCAGACGGATGCAAGAAAAATATAAAAAATAACAAATCCATGTGAAATCCGACCGAAATTTTCGGACAGATTTCAGACGGATGTAAGAAAAATATAGAAAATAACAAATCCGTGTGAAATCCGTCCGAAATTTTCGGACGGATTTCAGACGGATGTAAGATAAATCAAGAAAAATATAAAAAATAACAAAAAATAACAAATCCGTGTGAAATCCGTCTGAAATTTCCGGACAGATTTCAGACGGATGTAAGATAAATCAAGAAAAATATAAAAAATAACAAATCCGTGTGAAATCCGTCCGAAATTTTCAGACAGATTTCAAACGGATGCAAGAAAAATATAAAAAATAACAAATCCGTGTGAAATCCGTCTGAAATTTTGGGACAGATTTCAGACGGATGTAAGATAAATCAAGAAAAATATAAAAAATAACAAATCCGTGTGAAATCCATCCGAAATTTTCGGACAGATTTCAGACAGATGTAAGATATATCAAGAAAAATATAAAAAATAACAAGAAAATTTCGGACGAAAACATTTCCGTCCGAAAATTCTGTCCGAAAATAATAATTTTCTAGTAGTGATTGATTAAAGAATTAAAAAGATAAGATTTTTTGGGGGTGGGGGTGGGGGTGGGGGTGGGGGTGGGGGGGGGGGGTGGAATTGTATATGCAATCCATGGAAAAGTAAAAATTTAGTTTTTGAATAAAATATTGACTTTTCTTGATTCGTTAGGGTGTATCCTTATTAAGACACGAATTAGCAAGACTCCACAACTTTATATTCAAGCTCATCTCAAGGAGTTTTATCCGTAAAAATGGATCACGCTTATTGAAGAACAAAACTGACGCACATTTGCATTGTCATCTGCATACACATCTCCAACGGCAAAATTAACTAGTTTGAGTTTCAGCAGAGAGGTCCACCACCACCACCATCTAATTAGTTAAGCGTGTTTGGAACCACGTGAAGATAAGAAAGAATCGCATTGTAACGTAAAAGTTATTCATGTTAGCTTTTCCAAAATGTACGTTAAAACATAGTTAACCGCACTTCCAAACACATTATAAGTCCCTCTTTGGAGTGAAAAAGCTGAAAAATTCATGCACTGAGAAAACATATGCAATGAAAAAGGAGAAAAATAACAAGATGGAAAACATGCAAGCAAAGTTTTCGACTTTAACTTTTTTCACCTTTATATGGGATACGTCTGCTTTATCGATCATAAAAATCAAAATATTGGATATCTCGATTTATTTTTCATGTCAATACACGGTGGTTATGCTAGATGTCCAACCCGGCCATTATTATTAAAAAAAACTAGTCCAACTTAAATAACATTAAAGAAAGACATGCTTAAAAAAAAACATTGAGCTAGCTTAGTCTTTTATGGTTTTGATAGTATTTATTTATGTTACGTAGTCGGTTATATATTGCAGTGTCACAGAACTTATCAATCAATTGCTTGTCTTTCTCTCTCTTTTTTTATAATCCAACAAAAAAGAAAGGTCAATATTGATAAGTTCTGACACTGCAATATATAACCGACTACATAACATAAATACTATGAAAACCATAAAAGAGTAACTCTCAAAATTGAGCAGAGATCTTTGTCGCTAGCAATCATCATCAGGGTAGATTATTGGGGTGGTTCCACTGCATCACATTGTTCATATCAGCAACTGGGACTTGGCCATTCATCTGGGCTGGATTAGCAGCAACACCAAAACCAGGAGGCATGTTAGGTATCATGGCAATGACGCTATTGTTGATATTACCGTTAAACTGAACAGCACCTGAACGATCAGCAGCATTGAGTACAGTAGCGTAGATGCCGCCATCATCGTCATCATCGACTTCATCACCTTCATCAGCAGCATTGTCAATGATGAACGGAACCCTATGAAACTCAGGTTTCTTGAAAATAGTGGCCACGACAACCACGAGAGTAGCAGCAGTAACCTTCCTCCAACAACCCCACCAAACACCTGTCCCTGAGAGCCAGCAAGGCAAATCCCGAAGGAGGAACAAGGAGGCAGAGTGGGAGGGTTGGAAGACAGCAGCGAAGGGTAACGGCCACCAATATAGGTGCCAGTGAGTGACAGCAAGTGAAATGGCCCATGGATAGGGAAGACAGGAGCACGTGACACAGGGTGGCGAAGTGTCACGTCGGAGACAGAACCAGAACCACTGAGGACAGTGATTCCGACACGGCGGCTACGCGCGAAGGAGAGGAGGGTCTCCACGACGTCGTTTCCAGCACTGATTTCAAAGATGACAGGTTTCAGTCCTTCTTCACTCTCGTGCTTGATGACAACTGGTGGCTTGGGCTTGTTCTTGGACCCGGGTGGCCTTCCCCTGGGTCGCTTCGAGCTGGGGGTGATGAGGCCCAGCTGGCCTTGGTCGGGCATGGGCTCGCGGGGGATGATGCAGAAGACCGCGGAGGATGGTGGCACTGGTGGTGGCCTGTTGTTGGAGAGGGAAACTGGGTAGCTACTTAGGCCACCTCCACCACCGCTGCTGCCACCGGAGAGTGTTGCGAAGCTTCCGGGGCTGTGGCCGGAGGAGTTGTCATCTCCGGAGGATTGGGAGAGCTGGGAGCGGGAGGCTGCATGGGTGTTTTCCGCCATTGTTGGGGGATGTTACAATGGAAGAGAGTAGAGAGAGTGAGAGTGAGAGTGTGTGGTTTCTTGTTTTCATCTAGGGTGAATTTATAGGAGGAGCTTTGAGATAAAAAAATTATTTAGTTGGTGTTTATACAATGTAACTTAATATGAATATTTTTTATATTGTCAATTACTAATAAATTAATAAATCATAAAAAGTATTTGACTTTTTTTTAATTACCTTAAAAGTCATGTATATCATATTTTTTATTGATTGATAAGGTAAAAAAAAACTTTATATTGAATATGCATATCAATTAAATTTTAAAAAGACAATCTTTATATTCTCGTGTCATTTTTCTTTGGATTTAATTAGTATTTATGGTTAGTGAAATATTTTTTTATATCATAAGTCAATTATAAATTATCATATTATTAAAAATGTTTGATTCTTATAATAAGAATCTTAAGTCATATAGAATGATTTGTGATTGATTGATGATATAAAGGATTTCACACTAATCATATATCAAAATTAAAAAGATTTTATTTGTATTTACTTTATGATCAAAACATTTTTGCTTAAAACACCAACGAATAGATAGTAAATGATTAGTTAATTTTTGTCAAAAAAAAAATTGATTAGTTAATAAATAATCAAGATTTAGGTGTAAAAAAGTTGTGTTATAAACATGCGATAAGATGAACATTTTACTTTAAAAAAAAAAGATGTCATATGATGTCTCATTGTTTTTTTTTATGTATTCTCAATTAAAATGTGTATATATAACTGTATATACAAAATTGATTAAAAAATTAAATGATAGATAAAAATAAATATACATGATTGAAATTCTAGAAGATGTGTGATTTACCCACGCGGATTCATTCTCATTTTCACATTCCTAATTACTCCCAAATTATTATTTGTAATAAATTGTTAAAAAAAATTGAATAAATGTTTTCATTATGGAAAGTGGTGATTACATGTACACCTTGGTATTATTTTGGTCAATGATGTATAAATTTTATTAATAATATATATTTTTATTAATTTGATGGTCAAATTAGGTTTTTGATGTCTAAAGTTTATGTTGGTAATTTAATTTCGTCTCTATTTTTTTTTAAAAATTTTTATATAGTTATTTTAATTAAAGGTATTTTTTAAATAAGTCTTTTTCGTTTTTTTATAGGAAGTCTTCTTTCGTTAGTCTCAGCATATTACACCATTACAATTAGGTTGATATGGCAATTGTCTGACTGATGTGAATTGTTATTTTATATCAAATGCCAAATACTAGTATACATATAATCCAACATAATATTGTAAGGATGTTATAATTGAGAGTAACCAAAAAAAAAAAAGATCCTTTAGAAACGTTTAGAACTTTATAGGGACTATTTCTATGAAAAAAGTATAAGAACAAAATTAAAACCAATGTAATCTATACAGACAGAAAAACTTAATTTTAATTTATTTAATGAATTTAATTTTGGTACATTGTCACCGTAAAAATTTTGAGTTTAATTTCTATGTACTATCAGTATAGAAGAATTTTATACTAACATCCAATGATATTTTGACAAATTGATATTTTTTTTAATTATAAATATATATTCATTGTTTTTTTTAAAAGGCATAGTCAGTGTTTTGGTTCATTGCAACACAATGGAAAAGTATATTTTTTATTCTAAAGAGATGTTAGTAATTTAAGACTTTTTTTCTGGCAATGCTATGGAAACGCTTAAAACTTATATGCGCCATTAAGAATTTTAACCTTTAGATGAATTTAATTCTCTCAAAATGTGTGCTTGTTTTAATGAAAAGCAGATGAGTAATATCATACTCGACCGTTTAAGCAGTCGAGTTTTAATACTAGAGTATTTTTTTTTAGATTAACTTTTGTGTAAACCAAAACAGAGTATGATTGAATTTGATTTATCGTAAACCATTTTACAACAACAATTTTTTTTCCACTTCTAGTAGCCTTTTTTTTTCCTTCAAATAATGGCACCACATGATCCACTAATAGTATTGAATATTCTCATAGCATCAATATTAAATAATAAAAAAAATTGACTACTATATTTTCTTCAATATGGTCAACACAGCACACTAAGACAACACTAATTATGCATTATGCTTTTCCAAATTTGTTTTAAAAAATTCGATGCTTTTACCAAAAAAATAAATAATAAAGAATTTGATGCATTTTTTGACTCACTGTGGTAATCATCCACTTACAAATATGCATTGGATGTGATCTAATGGTCTATATACCACTCCTCATCCAAATCTAGAAATATGTATTATTGTTATTTTTTTTTGACAAATTATTATTATTATTATTATTATTATTATTATTATTATTATTATTATTATTATGTTGTTGTTGTTGTTGTTGTTGTTGTTGAAAGCTTTTATGTTTCATATTATTTCATAATAGTGTCCTTTTAGATTTTATCATTATTTTAGAGATAAAGTCTATTTCTAGAATTTTCGCTCAAAAATATATATTATGTTTAGTCGGAAGAATCTTGACGAAAAACGATCGAAAACCCTAATCGGGTAAACGACGGAGCTGGAAACGGATTTGCAGAGGTGTTACAGAGGATAAGAGCGACGAGTCATCCATGATGACTCATCCACATGAGTCACATGGTGAGTAGTCATGATTGATTTTGATAAAATATCTAAGATATTTTGAACAAAATATCTAATCTTCCATGTGAAATGACCTAATTACCCTTGGACTTCTTTGTTTATTCCTTTCATGTCCAACCATGTTAAATGACCAAAATGTCCTCCTCTCTCACCTTGTTAACTTCGTGTCAAGCTACATCAAAACCCATCCATTCATTTTCATTTCACAAAAACACTAAATACACTTGATTCCTAAGTTTCAAGGATCAAAAGCATAAGTTTTATTTTCTCTCACTTGTTCTTGAAAGTTCTTCACATGTTCTTCATTTCTCCCCTATATTTCATCATCTTAGAGACATGATTTCATGATTCTTAATTCATGAAACTTGTTCCCTAGATCCTTGCCTCACTTTGAGCTATCGTGTTCCTAAATCCAAGAACATTCAAGTTCTTTTTCTCCTAACCCTCAAATTCGACCAAGCCCTCTAGACCACCAACCAATCTTTGTTTCAACATTCCAACTACATATTCTTACTCCCCTACATCTTCTAGACACTTTCTACTTCACACAAAAATCCATTTGAAGCTTGTTTGTAAAATGGGTTTTTCCAGCCTACACTTTGCTCATCACTTTCTCATCAACAAAGGCGTAATTTCTTTTGACCCTAGTTAGTAACTTTATTCTATGCTTCATTAGCTTCATGAATATGTAATTTATTTCAGATTACTTACTTTCGAAAAACCATGTATTAATTAATAGGAATTTGCATGATGTTGTTTTTGGACTTTGAGCAATTTTTCTACCATGGAAACAACTTTGTCTTTATGTCTACTGTTGGTGTAAGCCCTAGATGCCAGCGTATTTCTTAGACTTACATTTGTATCTTGATATTATATATATATATATATATATATATGATATGAGGCATTCCAGTTTATTGTGTTACTTGTTTAAACATAATAAAGTCCTTAGAATAGAAATTTCAGTTTAATAGAATATCAAGTATATGACTTGATCGTGAGACACTATTGAACAATGAAATCCTATTCTTAAATATCCGTAGTCGAGTATTTTATTAATAAGGACAATAATAATACATTGAGACTATTATGTGTGCAGACTGATGACCATATCTCACGGGTCATGGATATGAGATATTGAGTCGCCACATAGGTACACATTAGAGTAATGATGTACTGGATCGACCCACCAAGAGAACACTACATGGAGCGTTGTGTGAGTGTCATAAGTAGTTCTCATAGTGACAATGGTGTATGCAATCCTTCGACCTGAAATCGCTACGATCCCTACATGAGGAGTCGTGTGCTTTAATATCGTCAAACGTCGTCTGTAATAGGATGATTATAAAGACGGTCATTGGGCATACCACGAGCCATGCAGAGGGATGTGAGTGACCTAGATGGAATTTGTCCCTCACACATAACAGGAGTAATATCCGTGGGCCCCCTGATAGAGTGAGATCTAGAAATGCATGGTCGTCTTTGAAATGAGTCAATATGAGATATTGACCTCATTTGTTGTTAAGTCTACTCGGGTATCAGGGAACATGATATTGAACCATACAAGGGTGACACATTTATGTCTTGTGTTCAATATAGATATATGGACAAAGGGATAATAATGCACATGAATATTTGTCACAGAAAGGTTTCGTCAAATCACTGACTTTCTCACTACTTAGGTAGAAGTGATGTATTGCTAGATACCGCTCACTGTTTGTAATATTAAATGGGATTTAATATTACTACCAACGTTTTGGGAACCTATAGGGTCACACACATAAGAGCGGATTAAAAGAAGCATTAAAAGGAGAGTTGGACTTTTCTATTGGGCCTAGCGCATAGTACATGGGGCTTAGGTCAAACGCTGCTCACTAACTCAATTAAGGAGGTGCTGCTATAAGTAGACCACTTACGCTATTGTGCCTACACGATTTTGTTTTACCCTAGCCACACATAGAGAGTGATAGTGAGCAGCAGGTCTCGGTTTTTCGAAGCTAGCACTGTGAGACAGAGACGCTTCGGGTTCGTGTCGTTGGACATTCACGTAATCTGCTCGTGTGGATACCTTAGAGACATCGTTCGTGCGGTGTTCGTGATAGACGATTTTAATCAAATGTCATCGCTTCAAGAAGTAAATCTTCTAAGCATGAATCGTGACCATTCGCAAGGATCCTTCGATGGGAATTTTTTTTCCGCTGCGTTATTTTTTTTTATACGTAAATTCCCAACACTGGTATCAGAGCCGCTTGCGAAACCATGATTTTGTTACGTGGTTTACCTGTTATGTATGATAACATTTTATAATGTGAATCGTTTTTCTGAAAATTGTTTTCTGAAAATCGTTTGCATACGTTTTGCGAAACCTTGTTTCTGTAATTTTCGTATGTATATGATATATGCGTCTATTGCATGTTTATGTATATATGCGATATGTACATTGGTTCTGGAATCCTTATTATGTTCTGCGATGGCGTCAAGTGTTGATGTTAAACATGATCGGTTTCAGTTCTCTGTTGGCGGCGTTAAGGGGTTTCAGACATGAAGAGTTCATGTTCTTGCGGCTGAGGTTCCAAGGGTTGAAACCCTAGCCGCCGTTCCTTGCAACGTGAAGTGTTCACGGGCCTTGCGGTTTTAGGGTTGAGAGGTTGAAGCCCTAGCCGCCAAGGAAGCGAGGCACACTTCGGATAGGTTGAAAGGTTTTAGGGACCCCCGTGCTACCTCTGCGTAGTGTGTTATTTCGAAATTCAAATTTTTGAAATATTTTGTATCACTTAATAATAATATTAATAATAATAAAAGAGGTATTATTATTGTTTGTTATTATTTGCGTTGTGATGCATGGTGGATGGTTATGGCCTTAGTCTTTTGGTTTATTTTGAAATACGACCTGCGTGCCGTGCCTTTCTCTTATATTCCATATCTATATTCTTTTCTCATCTCACTCCCCTCATATGTAAAATGAGGTTTCTGTTTATGTAATGTAATGATGGAGACAAGAAGACGTTATCCCGTGGGAGATCATGCTTGGAGAAGCTTGGACGCTCCTAGGTTTCAGTTTAGATTCTCTCATTGTCTTGGGAGAGTCAATGCGTTAGCGGCCATAACCATATCACATTTATTTGCCTTATATATGTATGAGATGCATGTATGTATATAGTATGTTAAAAGGAGTTTAACTAATATATGTATGAGATGCATGTATGTAAATAGTAAGTTAAAGAGTTTAACAAATGATGAGTTCAAATTTTAATCAAATCCCTCAAAAGGAAATATTAAGTCACATTTAAAGGCCTTCCAATGCATGGCACTCGTCAAGACTATGATCGATTAAGTGTGGGTCCGCCAAAGCGGGGTACCTTTATCTATATACTAGTAAGACGCGATGGGACAAATGTAATGTTCAACTGCTATCCATTGGGTCTGACTTAACTAAGCCAACTTCAATAGGATTGAAAGGCTTAGAGGCTTATAAGTTGGGCTTTAGTCCATGTGATGGATTAGAATAAGAGTTATTCACCCAACTGTCCAAGAGTTGCATGAGATGCAATCGGAAAGTGTTTCCTACCTATATATCCGAATTTTGAGTGATCAGGCAAAGCTGACTTAAAGCTAGGTGAAATATGGATCTTGGTCCACTAGAAAATCTTCCAACGGGATTTTCCGAATCAATGATAAGGGTCATTGTTTTGAGTAAAATAGTGGGAGGCGTATTTAATTAAAGACCTTATTAAATAACTTCATGGCATGATACTTATATTTTGCATATTTATTTCTGTAGATTACCATGGCATTAAACACATCAAGTAACCTGTCATTGCGATCCGTCCTTGAGAAGGATAAACTATCCGAAACAAATTTTCTGGACTGGTACAGAAACTTGAGGATTGTCCTCAAACATGAGAAAAGGCTGTATGTTCTTGAGGAGCCCATTCCTGAGGAGCCACCGGCTGCAAATGCTCCTAGGGCTGACAAGGATGCTTATAAGAAGCATCAGGACGACGCCTTAGACGTCAGCTGTCTTATGCTTGCTACCATGACCTCTGAGCTACAAAAGCAACATGAGACCATGGAGGCGTACGATATGATCGTGCACCTCAAACTGCTCTACCAAGAGCAAGCAAGGCATGAGCGATTCGAAGTTTCCAGAGCCCTTTTCCAGTGTAAATTACAGAAGGAAGCCTTGTGAGTCCTCATGTACTCCAGATGATCGGGTACATTGAGAATCCTGAGAGACTGGGATTTCCTTTAGGCCAAGAGTTGGCCACCGACTTAGTTCTGCAATCGTTGCCTGAGAGCTATAGTCAGTTTGTCATGAATTATAATATGAATGATCTCGACAAACCTTTGCCAGAATTGTTGAGCATGTTAAGAACTGCTGAACAAAATATTAACAAAGGAAAGGGGAAGGCCATTTTGATGGTCCAGGCTGGAAAAAGCAAGAAGCAGCCCAAGAAGCCCACGTACAAACAAAAGGGCAAGGGCAAGGCCATCAACAAGTTCAAGCCCAGTACTTCTGGCTTGAAGCCTGTGGGTGGTGTGGCTAAGGAAGGCAATTGCTTCCACCGTGGTCGGACCGGACATTGGAAAAGGAACTGCCCAAAATACCTGGAAGAAAGCAAGAAGAAGAAGGGAAGTGAGACTTCCACTTCAGGTGTGTTTGTTATAGAAGTCAATTTATCTACTTCTGCATCATGGGTATTAGATACTGGATGTGGTTCTCACATTTGTACAAATGTGCAGGATCTAAACAGGAGTAGACCATTGGCAAAAGGCGAAGTCGACCTACGAGTTGGAAATGGAGCAAAGGTTGTTGCTTTAGCTGTAGGGACTTATGTATTGACTTTGTCCACTGGGCTTACTATTCAGTTAGAGAACTGTTATTTTGTGCCTGCAATTAGCAGGAATATCATTTCCGTTTCTTGTTTGGACAAGATTGGTTTTTCTTTTATAATAAAGAACAAAAGTTGTTCTATTTATTTGGATGATATTTTCTATGTTAGTGCACACATGAGTAATGGGCTTTATGTCCTTGATCTTGAAATGCCCATCTATAACATAAATACTAAGAGGTTCAAACCAAATGAGTTGAACCCATATTATCTTTGGCATTGTCGTTTAGGCCATATAAATGAGAAGCGCATTTCGAAGCTCCATAAAGATGGACTCTTGGACTCTTTTGATTATGAATCATATGAGATATGTGAGTCTTATTTATTGGGAAAGATGACTAAAGCTCCATTCACCGGAAAAGGTGAAAGAGCTAACGATCTTTTGGGTCTTATACATAGCGATGTATGCGGACCCCTAAACACATTAGCTAGAGGTGGTTTTCAGTACTTCATCACATTTACTGATGATTTCAGTAGATATGGATTTGTGTATCTTATGAAACATAAATCGGGATCCTTTGAAAAGTTCAAGGAATTCAAAAATGAGGTACAAAACCAACTTGGAAAAAATATTAAAACTCTTCGATCAGATCGAGGTGGTGAATATTTGAGCCTAGAGTTTGATGATCATCTGAGAGAGTGTGGAATTTTATCTCAACTCACTCCACCTGGAACACCACAATGGAATGGTGTTTCTGAGAGGAGAAATCGAACCTTGTTGGACATGGTTCGGTCTATGATGAGTCATGCAAACCTTCCAAACTCTTTCTAGGGACATGCTCTATTAACAGCAGCTTTTACACTTAACCGTGTTCCATCCAAAACGGTAGAAAAGACACCATATGAGATATGGACTGGTAGACGACCCAGCATGTCTTTTATGAAGATTTGGGGTTGTGAAGCATATGTAAAACGTCAAGTTTCTAATAAGCTTGATCCCAAATCTGATAAATGTTTCTTTGTGGGGTATCCCAAAGAAACCAAGGGATACTATTTCTATAATCCTTCCGAAGGCAAAGTGTTTGTCGCACGGACTGGTGTATTCCTAGAAAAGGAGTTTATCTCCATAAGAACCAGTGGGAGGAAGATAGAACTTGAAGAAATTCAAGAATCACAGAGAAATGACCTACCATTGGTAGAACAGGAGCGACCTTCACAAAATGTTGTGGAGGAACAACCTGCTCCAGTAGCACAAGACCAGCGTAGGTCTAACAGGATACGTCACCAGCCTGAGAGATATGGATTTCTCATGACTCCACAAGGTGATGTATTGCTCATGGATCAAGATGAGCCTGTGACTTACCAGGAGGCCATCACTGGCCCAGAATCTGAGAAGTGGCTTAAGGCCATGAAATCTGAGATGGATTCCATGTACACCAACCAGGTATGGACCTTGGTAGAGCCACCTGAAGGGGTAAAACCCATAGGGTGCAAGTGGGTTTTCAAAAAAAAACTGACATGGATGGTAAAGTACATACCTTTAAGGCTCAATTGGTGGCTAAGGGTTTCAAGCAAATTCATGGTGTCGACTATGATGAGACCTTTTCACCTGTTGCGATGCTTAAATCCGTCCGGATCTTACTTGCTATCGCTGCATACCATGATTATGAGATATGGCAAATGGATGTCAAAACTGCTTTCCTTAATGGAAAGCTTCTTGAGGATGTGTACGTGACACAACCTGAAGGCTTTGACATTTCAGAGGATGCCGAAAAGGTATGTAAATTGCAGCGATCAATCTATGGATTGAAGCAAGCTTCCAGAAGTTGGAACCTTCGTTTTGATGATCTTTGTAAGACAATGACGGATTCATCAAAAATGAAGATGAACCTTGTGCCTACAAGAAGGTTAGTGGGAGCATTGTTGTTTTTCTAGTGTTATATGTAGATGACATATTACTCATTGGGAATGACATCCCTACACTACAAAATGTAAAGACATGGTTAGGGAATTGCTTCTATATGAAATATTTGGGTGAAGCTACCTATGTATTGGGAATCAGGATCTATAGGGATAGATCGCTGAAATTGCTTGGCCTAAGTCAGAGTACATACATAGACAAAGTGTTGAGACGCTTTAACATGCATGAATCCAAGAAAGGACTCTTGCCTATGTCACATGGTATATGCCTATCAAAGGCACAATCCCCTTCCACTCAAGAAGAAAGGGATCACATGAGTAAGATTCCATATGCATCCGCAATTGGATCTATCATGTATGCCATGTTATGTACTCGACCAGATGTATCCTATGCTTTAAGCATAACGACCAGGTACCAGTCTGATCCCGGTGAAAGTCACTGGTCTTCTATCAAGAACATCCTTAAGTACTTGAGAAGAACTAAGGATTCGTTCTTGGTATATGGAGGCGATGAAGAGCTTGCTGTAATAGGTTACACCGATGCTAGCTTCCAGACCGATAAGGATGATTCCAGATCGCAATCTGGTTATGTGTTCTGCCTGAATGGCGGGGCGGTGAGCTGGAAGAGTTCAAAGCAGGAGACAGTCGCCGATTCTACTATAGAGGCTGAGTATGTTGCCACCTCCAATGCAGCAAAGGAGGTTGTTTGGATCAGGAAGTTCATCGCTGAGCTTGGTACAGTTCCTAGTATTGTGGACCCCATTGATCTCTATTGTGATAACAATGGGGCCATTGCACAAGCTAAGGAACCTAGATCTCATCAGCGATCCAAACATATACTTAGGCGCTTCCATCTCATTCAAGAGATTATCGATAGAGGAGATGTGAAAATATGCAGACTACCAACACTTGATAACGTTGCTGACCCACTTACGAAACCTCTTGCTCAACAGAAGTATGAAGGTCACACTAGATCGATGGGCATTAGATTTATGCCTGATTGGCTCTAGTGCTAGTGGGAGATTGTTGGTGTAAGCCCTAGAGGCCAGTGTATTTCTTAGACTTACATTTGTATCTTGATATTATATATATATATATATATATATATATATATATATATATATATATATATATATATATGATATGATATGAGGCATTCCAGTTTATTGTGTTACTTGTTTAAACATAATAAAGTCCTTAGAATAGAAATTCCAGTTTAATAGAATATCAAGTATATGACTTGATCGTGAGACACTATTGAACAATGAAATCCTATTCTTAAATATCCGTAGTCAAGTAATTTATTAATAAGGACAATAATAATACATTGAGACTATTATGTGTGCAGACTGATGACCATATCTCACGGGTCATGGATATGAGATATCGAGTCGCCACATAGGTACACATTAGAGTAATGATGTACTGTATTGACCCACCATGAGAACACTACATGGAGCGTTGTGTGAGTGTCATAAGTAGTTCTCATAGTGACAATGGTGTATGCAATCCTTCGACCTGAAATCGCTACGATCCCTACATGAGGAGTCGTGTGCTTTAATATCGTCAAACGTCGTCTGTAATAGGATGATTATAAAGATGGTCATTGGGCATACCACGAGCCATGCAGAGGGATGTGAGTGACCTAGATGGAATTTGTCCCTCCTACATAACAGGAGTAATATCTGTGGGCCCCCTGATAGAGTGAGACTGCAAAATGCATGGCCGTGCTGAAATGAGTCAATATGAGATATTGACCTCATTTGTTGTTAAGTCTACTCAGGTATCAGGGAACATGATATTGAACCATACAAGGGTGACACATTTTATGTCTTGTGTTCAATATAGATATATGGACAAAGGGATAATAATGCACATGAATATTTGTCACAGAAAGGTTTCGTCAAATCAGTGGACTTTCTCACTACTTAGGTAGAAGTGATGTATTGCTAGATACCGCTCACTGTTTGTAATATTAAATGGGATTTAATATTACTACCAACGTTTTGGGAACCTATAGGGTCACACATATAAGAGCGGATTAAAAGAAGCATTAAAAGGAGAGTTGGACTTTTCTATTGGGCCTAGCGCATAGTACATGGGGCTTAGGTCAAACGCTGCTCACTAACTCAATTAAGGAGGTGCTGCTATAAGTAGACCACTTAAGCTATTGTGCCTACGCGGTTTTGTTTTACCCTAGCCGCACATAGAGAGTGATAGTGAGCAGCAGGTCTCGGTTTTTCGAAGCTAGCACTGTGAGACAGAGACGCTTCGGGTTCGTGACGTTGGACATTCACGGAATCTGCTCGTGTGGATACCTTAGAGACATCGTTCGTGCGGTGTTCGTGATAAGCGATTTTAATCAACTGTCATCGCTTCAAGAGGTAAATCTTCTAACCATGAATAGTGACCATTCGCAAGGATCCTTCGATGGGAATTTTTTTTCCGCTGCGTTATTTTTTTTTATACGCAAATTCCCAACATCTACCAAAAGGTTTTCAAAACAAATCATCCTAGTCCTATAAAACTAAAGAGACTGTGAACTATAGCTAAAGTTTTAGCCTTGATTTTGTTTGTTTTAACTAGTTAAGTTGTTGTTGGTGAAGGTTGGTGTTGGAGTTGGCTTTGTGGCTTTGTGACGCAAAGAAGAGCAACTTGCTTAAGGGAGCTACAAGAGATAAGGGGGGGAGTGAACCACCTCACACCATATTGGTGAGTGTGAAGATGACTTATATTTATTTGTAGATGACTTATATTTATTTGTGGTTGGAGACTCTAAACTAAGGGTTATCCATTTTGTTTGGTTTGGTCCTCTATGAGGACATGATTGTAATATTGGTTGTGGTGTGATTAGTACTTTGGAATTGATATGATCATATGCTCATGAACATGCTATGTTTGATTGATTAGTTATATGCCTTGACTTAAGTAATTTGTTTGAATTGGCAATATGGATATAACATGACTATTTGAGTTGTTATATACTATGTTGATACAAAGTATATGATTATGAGTGTTTTTGGAGAAGTGGAATCTTCTCTTGAATCGTGGTCAAGTTTCAGCCACATATGGAACAAATGGAAGTTTAACTCCAATTCCCGAGTTTTAAGTGGATTTCACAACACTTAAGTGGGGATATGAACAAAGACAATTAAGAAAGGAAAAGAACAAGTTCTTACGCTATGAAATTATGCAATTATTACAAGGAAAGATTTAATTAAAAGGCTACTCTAAGTGAGGTATATGTACGATTTCCTTAGAATCCTCACTTAGAATGTTTTGATTTTCAATCAAGGTAATTGTTAAGTTGAAATCATATTTGGAAATCGAATCGCGTAAACTTTTATAAAACAAAAACCATCCAAAAAGGATGTCTATTTTAATTCGGGTTTGAGTTATAACTTGAAGGAGAAACATTTTTCATACTTAGCCCACTAATTAAATGATTTCGTTTAAGTCATAAATCAGTTAAATCAAAATGATTTTGATAAGAACAGTCATTATAATGAACTTTACGTATTAACTTTATGTGATGGCTCTAAAGGTTTTTCAAAACAGATTTCAAAACCCAAATGAATGAAAGATGGAACCATGGTTTATGCTTTGAATGAATTCACTTAAATGAGGGACTTTTATAAAGTTTCCACATGACATTCAATTGGTTGACAATTGTTGGGTCATAAGAATTCTATCATTTGGAGTTTTAAGGGTGATGAAAAAGGAAGTTAAGCCTTTAGAACTCTTCTTTTATTTTGATTTCAAACCCTTAATGTTGAGGTACTTAAGGCCATAAGACCGAGGTATTTAAGAAGATATGTTTACAAAAGAAAAGATTTAAACATTTGAATTTACCATCAAAATGATTTTAAAACCAAAGTAAACGTGTATTCCAAAACCTAAGTCGAGGAGTATGGCTTAGTGATTAAAAGAAAGGGAATGTTTAAAGTATGAGATATAGTGGAGCAAAAATAAGTCTTCATACCCTAGATGATTTGATCATCCAAGGATCCATAATACTTAATAACCAAGAGTATTCTAAGATTACTTTCCGAGAAAGTAATATTGTTTAGAAAGAACCAGAAGAAATATAATGGCTTGGGGAATGACCAATCTCCATAATACACTTAAGCGTTGAAACATGGATAGACCAATGAGGGGATCCAAACTTGTGCAAGGATTCACGGGTTGGTATTATCTTGCCTCTAGAATGGCTCTTGATTTCGTAAAAGGAATCCCGAAATTTATCCGGCGAATAAATATGAGCGCACATGCCGTGATCGGTTGATGCAAAGAATATTGTCAATAAGGCCTTTGTGACTAGGAAGTAGACCTACATGTTTTGTGCGTATGTGGATTGTAGGGTGACGATTCTTCAATGATCTGGGGAATGTTGGGGTTGGGATGACCACGGATGGCCATTTAGGGTGATGGGTCGTGGAGTCCTGTGTAAAACACCGACACCTTCTACTTGCTGCTGTACAATCCTGGTTATCGATGGCGTTTCACAATCAATGGGGTTATTATTATTAATGCTCAAGTATGCCTAATATTGTCAGTTGTAAAACGTGTGTTCTAACCACTCCTTCCGAACATTCTCTTAACTCCGGAGTAGAGCCAGATATTCCTTGAGACCGTGTAGGTATGAGACTATGTAGTTTCAATCAATCATATCCCCGTTCTTGTGAGGCAGTGTAGGTATGGGACTATGCGGTTTCACTAGGTAATGTTTGTGTATAAGCTTTGTCCTGTTATGCTTTGATGCTGCATGCTTTTAATGACATGTATATGTTGTATGTTGTTGGTATATTGATTGAATTGTTGATCTGTAATTGGATGATAACATGAGATATGTTAGTAAGAGTATGGGTATGCATATGTGCCATGTTGTGTCATGTTGTTTTCATATATGCCATATGCTGTGTGATGTTGGGAATCTCACCTCCTTTGTTTTATATTGTTGTTTCTAGTTTGGCTATGCGCCTTTTGTGTTATTCTAAAAATGATGAGATGTTGAGATGTCGCTCGGCTAACCCACCGAAGGTGTTGAGGTTCGAGCATGAGGTTGACATGGGGAAGTCTCTAGAGGACGTCACTTCCAGCTTTCGATGGTTCAAGAGGAGGGTGTGTGTTTACTATCATGCCTGATCTTCCTTTTCTTCTGATAGGCATGAGTGTCGATGGTTAATAGGCTATGATTTTTCCTTTGGAAGGGGAAAGGGCCTAGTACGAGAGTTCACTAGTGCAGAAAAGGGATTTCACATCGGTTATTTTTGGCCTTTCACATCAATTTTCAAACTGATGTTGAAACAGCCGACGTGGTTTATTGCCACTTTTCACATCGGTTTTAAAATCAATGTCAAAAATTCTATTTCAACAAGACAATAAATCTCGTTCAGCACTTTTCACATCGGTTTCTGAAAAAACCGATGTGGTAACCCCACTTTACACATCGGTTATTTTAAAAACCGATGTGGAAACCACCATTTCACATCGGTTTTAAAAATAACCGATGTGTAAAGTGGGATTACCACATCAGTTTTTTAACAAACCGATGTGAAATGTTGGTTTATCATATCGGTTTTTTCAAAAAACGATGTGAAAGTTTTTTTTTATAAAAAAAAACCCCTTTACAGTTTGTGACATTCATTTCCCCTCTTTAAGTAATCTAGTAATCCAGATCAATACATAATCTAAATATTCTCAACACAATCACTTTTGTACAACCAAAACACACTAAATTAAAAGATTACAAACAATAAATATATTCAATTACATTCAGACAATAAAGATAATTAGAAACCAAAAAGCTACATATGATATGTTATAGATTTCATGTCAAAACATATATCAGTCAAAAGTACACAATAGCTAGTACATGATGCGTTTATTATAAACTAACTACATACAAACTCAGGTTTGTTTGAGAGATTTGGTTTGTAATAAATACAACTTCTCAAAGGCAGATCTTTCACTAACACTCAGAGTGGTTTAAATGTAAAGCTTGGGAAAGTCTGCGTAATAACTTCAAATGATTGAAGAATACAGAATGAAAGAATGAAAAAGTTAATGCACAGAGTAATGGATTTTTAATGCTATGTGTATTCTCTGCTCTTCATTTTCAATGACTTCTGTATTTATGGTCTTCAAACATTTAGGATCCGTTAGAGACATTCCCTCAGATGTTGGCTTCAAGTAGAACTTCATTAAATGCAATAGAGTCGTTCTGGGCAGCCGTTAATGCAATAGAGTCGTTCTGGGCAGCAATTAATGCAATAGAGTCGTTCTGGGCAACCATTAATGCAATGGAGTCGTTGGTTGTACTCTAACATGAAGGATCATGGCTTTATGCATCGTGATACAACCATATCAGAGTTATACAAAGAGCTTTTTGTACTTTGCTGAGTACACTTCCCTTTTCGTGTAAGGACCAGAGGTACTAGGGAATAAAGCATGTTGAAAGCATTCTTTAACCGGTCTTTGGTTTTGATTATCCAAGGTTGCTTGAGAGAGTAACTTTTGACTTTTCTTGATAAGCGTGAAACTGAGTAGGAGAGAAGGCTTCAAGTCTCTTTCTGGTTCTTGAAATACGATTCTGATAATCCTTATAGAATTCGCGTTCATAAGATAAGTGCTTCTATCTTGAAAATAACTGCGTCTATCTAGCCATTTGAGTTTTCATTCGGGCTAGTAGACGAGCTCCATATAAAGGACTCAGCAAGTCCAAAGACTAGTGTGGACGAGCGCTTCTGTCACCTTTAGTGGACGAGCACTTCTGTTACTCTAGTGGACGAGAGCCACGATTACTCTAATGGACGAGAGCCTCTGTTACTTTAGTGGACGAGAGCCTCTGTTACTTTAGTGGACGAGCTCCATTTGCCACTTCATCGGACGAATGCTTCTGATTCCTTAATGGACGAGCTCCATCTGCCACGTCATTGGACGAGCCATTATGATTCCTTAATGGATGAGATCCAGATGCCACATCATTGGACGAGTCATGCTGATACCTTAATGGACGAGCTCCATCTGCCACTTTAGTAGATGCTGGCTTTCATAACTTTAGTGGACGCAAGTTTCTATCTCTTGCGTTTTGGACGTGTGTTGCAATCACTACAGTGCTGGACGTTTGTTTCAATCACTTGTGTGTTGGATGTGAGCTTCTATCACTACGTTGTTGGACGTGAGCTTCCATCACTACAGTGTTGGACATGTGTTTCAATCACTTGCGTTGGACGGATGATTCTCTTATTTAATCTGCACACTCGATAGACAGGTTAGCAACCAATATGAAGGTTAATTAAATCATTAACAAATGTTTAGTTCTCATCAAAACTTAGGGAAATGCACATCAGACATTTTAGAGACTTAACAATCTCCCCTTTTTTGATGATGACAAACATTGAGATGATTTAATGAACCTTAGAAAATATCAACAAAGAAAATAGCATAAATCAGATAGGTTGAAATTTTCTTAAGCGGACAAGTTATATCATATTCATTCTCCCATTCTCCTATAACATATTTCTATCACAAATCTCAATTTCTCCTATTCTCCCCCTTTTGTCAACATCAAAAAGGGTTATCAAGTTTTATTTATGAGATATGTTAAGAGCAAGATAACATGTTAAGAAAATCATAGTAATGCAGCAAGCATCTTAGACATACTCCACTTAAACTATTGTATCATTACTCCCCTGAACTAATGCTTAGTTGAAAGAACATGTATATAGGAGTAAAGACAGATTTAGCACAGACAGCTTAACATTCAGACATGTCATTCAACAATGCAATGCATGTTTAGATTATCTCTAATAAATAAAAACCTTTATTCTGCGAGGGGTTTAGTGAAAATATCAGCCCATTGATTTTCAGTTTTAACAAACTTAATATCAAAAATGCCTTTCTGAACATAATCCCTAATGAAATGATGTTTGATTTCAATATGCTTAGCCTTATAATGCTGAATTGGATTTTTAGTTAAGCATATAGTACTGGAATTATCAAACCATACAGATATGTTATGTTCATAAATAGAGTAATCCTCAAGTTGATGTTTTACCCATAAGAGTTGAGAGCGAAACCTAGCAAGCAGAGATATATTCTGCTTCAGCAGTAGACAGGGCAATGGTTGTCTGCCTCTTGCTTGACCATGAGACTAAACTTGGTCCAATGAAGTGACATCCTCCACTGGTGCTTTTTCTTTCTATTCTATCTCCAGCAAAATCAGCATCACAATATCCCACTAATCTGTATTCTTTTGATCTTAAATACAGTAAACCAAGATTAGTAGTTCCAAGCAAATATCTAAATATTCTTTTAACAGCCTTAAGATGAGATTCTCTAGGATCAGATTGGAATCTAGCACACATACAGACACTAAATTGAATGTCAGGTCTGCTTGAAGTTAAGTACAGTAGAGAGCCAATCATACCTCTGTAGACAGTTTGATCTACCTTTTTACCTTCATCATCTTTGCTTAGTTTTGCATTAGGTTGCATAGGGGTTTTCATGAGCTTTGCATTTTCCATTTTGTATTTCTTGAGTATCTCCTTGGTATATTTTTGTTGATGAATGTAAATTCCATCACTTGTCTGCTTGATTTGTAATCCAAGGAAGAACTTTAATTCTCCCATCATGCTCATCTCAAATTCAGCTTGCATTAGATTTGAAAATTCCTTGCATAGCTTTTCATTAGTTGCTCCAAAAATAATATCATCAACATATATTTGAACTATAATAAAGCTATCTTTAGAGCATTTTTTGAACAGAGTAGTGTCTACTTGTCCTCTAGTAAAACCATTATGCATGAGAAAAGAACTGAGTCTATCATACCATGCTCTAGGTGCTTGTTTCAAACCATATATTGCCTTTTTTAAGTTTGAAAACGTGATCTGTTTTATCAGTATCCTCAAAACCAGGGGGTTGTTTAACATACACTTCTTCAATTATACCATTTAGAAAAGCACTTTTTACATCCATTTGAAACAGGGTAATTTGGTGTTGTGCAGCATATGACATTCAAATGCGTATGGTTTCTATTCTAGCTACAGGTGCAAAGGTTTCAGTATAATCAATACCTTCTTGTTGGTTATAGCCTTGAGCTACTAACCTTGCTTTATTTCTGACAACTTTACCATCTTCATCTAATTTGTTTCTGAAGACCCATCTTGTTCCAATAACCGACTTGTTTTTAGGCTTAGAGACAAGAGTCCAGACATCATTTCTTGTGAACTGGTTAAGTTCTTCTTGCATAGCAAGAATCCATATTTCATCTTCAAGAGCTTCTTCAATGCGTTTAGGCTCCAAATCTGAAATAAAGGCCACATTGCTTAATTCTCTTAATGTGGATCTGGTTCTTACTCCTTCAGAATGATTTCCAATAATAAGATCCTTATGATAATGAGTGTTGAACTTCCAATCCTTTTTGAGATCATCATGAAGATCTTGACTTGTCTGCTGACTCGTTTGTTCCACTTGTCTTTCAGCCTCAGGCACAGGTTCTGTTTTGTTTAGATTGGGTTGTTGACTTTCTGGCTTGTTTATATCAAGACCTGCAAGATCATCTTCTAGATCTGATAGTTCTTTATCATTCTTTAATCCATCATTCAATTTAACATGAACAGATTCTTCAATAATACAAGTTCTTGAATTGTATACTCTAAAGTCTAAAGGCCTTAGACTTTTCAGAATATCCTACGAAAATACCTTTATCTACCTTAGAATCAAACTTTCCAAGATTATCTCTGGTATTCAGAATAAAACATTCACATCCAAAAGCATGAAAATAAGATATGTTGGGGCTTTTTCCTTTCCACAATTCATAAGGAGTCCTTTTTATAAAAGGCCTAATAAGTATTCTGTTTTGTACATAACAAGCAGTATTTACAGCTTCTGCCCAGAAGTACTTAGGGAGATTATTTTCATTGAGCATAGATCTAGCCATCTCTTGTAGAGATCTGTTCTTTCTCTCAGTCACTCCATTTTGCTGTGGAGTTCTAGGTGCAGAGAAATTGTGAGAGATTTCATTCTCCTCACAGAACTGTCTAAACTGCTCATTTTCAAATTCTCCCCATGATCACTTCTAAGGGTAGAAATACAGAAACCCTGCTCATTTTGTACTCTTTTGCAGAATACTGAGAAAGCCTTAAAAGACTCATCCTTGTGTGTTAGGAAGAGTACCCATGTGTATCTAGAATAGTCATCAACTATGACAAATCCATATTTTCTTCCAACCAGGCTGGCAACACTAACTGGTCCAAACAGATCCATGTGTAACAGCTGAAGAGGTCTAGAGGTTGATACTTGGTTTTTAGATTTGAAACTTGATTTTATCTATTTACCTCTCTGACATGCATCACACAAGACATCTTTCTTAAAGCTAATATCAGGCAATCCTCTTACGAGATTATTTCTTTTTAATTCAGAAATTAGTTTCAGACTAGCATGTCCTAGTTTCTTATGCCATAACCATCTCTCATCCTCTTTAAACATCAGACAGGTTACACTTTGATCTGAGAGATCAGACAGTTCAATCTTATAAAGATTTTGTTGCCTTTTAGATGAAAAGAGGGTTTTGCCACAACAGTCTTTAACTATGCATACATCCTTGGTAAAGGAAACATCAAAACCACTATCACATAATTGACTTATGCTAAGCAAATTGTGTCTTATTCCTTTAACCATAAGAACATTAGATATAGAGGGAAGAGGGGGTTTACCATCAATAGTACCAATTCCTATAACTTTCCCTTTCTGATTCCCTCCGAAGGCAATGTATCCTCCTTTCTTAAGTTGGAGGTCTAGGAACATAGACCTTTCTCCTGTCATATGACGCGAGCAGCCATTGTCCAGGTACCAGCAGTGGTGTTTTCTTTGTCCTGTTGAGGACATCTGCAACAAAAAATATTTGATCTTTAGGTACCCATATTTTTCTGGGTCCTTTTCTGTTAGTTCTAGGAGTCTGTGAAGACTTCTTTCTCTTCTTATGGATACACTTAGACAAAACATGCCCAGTTTTTCCACAGAAGTTACAAATAGGTGTTGATTTGGTTACAGTTGACTTAACAGATACTGTAGAAGCTATATTTGATACTTTATGATGTGTCTGATGGACATATCCAATACCTTCTTTGTTAAAAGAGTGCTTCTGACTGCCAAGTAGCTTAGTCATATTGTCTCTACCATTAACAAATTTGGCAATATCAAAAGTGAGCTCTTCCACTTTCTGTTGAAGTTTTTCACTTCTTCAGACGGTGATGTTTCACTTGAGATCTTAGCTTCATTAGACTTTTCAGTCTTCAGCTCACTGTTCTCTTTAGACAGTTTCTCGCACTCTTGAGATTTCTGTTTATGCTCACTGGTGAGCTTTACATATTCTCACTTGAGGGATTTGAAGGCTATAGAAAAGCAGTTGGATTCCTCCATCAAATCCTCATAGGTGAGACACCCCGTTGTGCCCCATTGTATTATTACATTAAAACCTTAATATTTATTTACTTAATCGCGCGCTTACTGTTGAAAATACGTAAAAATTAAAACTTAAATAATAATCATATAACTTCTACAAATACAAAACACACCAAAACTATATTACATAAATACACACATAATTATTCTTTATTTTACACAACACGGTTTAGGGTATCCTCTCAGTAGGATCCCACACCGGTACTTATTTATACAAACATGCTTATAACTAACTGAAAGCAAGAAACGTCTTATATGACTCGCTGGCCCTAAACTTACTACGCTACATTATCAGGATCAGTAGATGGTTCCTCAGCGTCGACTTCATACGGAACGTCGTTCAACTCTTCAACAATCTCCGTCTCGTATGGGGTTCCATCCATCTCCTCAGCAACATATTCCTTCATCTGGTCTTCTAACGTAACAAAGTAGACATACACAAAAATACAGAAATAGGGAGATAAGAAACAGTTCTATCATCATAAGTGGAAAAGATTCATAGCATATAATACAATAATAGTCACAAACATACATCATTCAAAATCAACAATCATCCTCAATTCAACATATCATCCTCTACCCTTCAACTCATGCAACTAGACCTTTATCTTTGATGTGGCCACTACTACTCTGTCACACATCCCTCGTTAGGGATGCCACCGATCGCCCAAGTGACACGTTCCCACGCCGGTGCACATTCTTATCCATGGTAAGAATGCTCATGCAAAGCAATGACACTATAGCTGCACTGTATCGTCGGTGCACACCCTGATTCTCTCTCTCACTCTGTCAAGGGTGCTCATGCAAAGCAATGACATTATAGTTGCACAACTTAAATTCTAATTTGGAACGGTCTACAAGAACTTCGGACATCGTGTATCTCAAATACACGGTTATGAACAACAATGCAACACATGATTCTCACTGACTTTTATCAATAACAACCTAGTACCTCAAGCTTTTCCTCATAACCTCCACTTACATTCTATATCACATCACTTTTATAAAATAATAGCGAGGCACGTCTAATTCATATTCAAAACTCTCACCCCAACAAAATACCTCCGAGCAATATATATCTTTCCTTAAAATCAACTAAGCAATTTATCAAACCAGGCAAATCATCTCTAACCATATATCAGAATATTGTTGAACCAAGCAATTCAATTATCATCAAGATATAATACATTCTCACATAAACATATTAATCATCATAAAATATCATTCAACGGAATAAAAATCACCAAATTTAAGAACTACGAATAGTATACTGGATAACTTCCCAGGAAAAAGAGGTGGTGATAAACACGCTTAAATACCAAGTTTTTCCTTAGCCAGAAATTACCCAGACATATACCATTCCAACCTCAAAACAGCATATTAACATCCATATCATAAAGTATCAATTCGATATAAATAATAAAAGCAAATCATCCATCAACGGTTAATAAATATCAACATAATATCAATAAAATAATCAAACACCATAAAATATCACTTAAAACAAATTATCACAAACCAAGATATCACAATCAGATCAAATAATAAATAAAGCCAAACATCCTCAACATCATAAAATCAACCTTAATGTCGATAAACCTACAATCCCTGAATCACCATTGGTTTTATGGAAAAGGTTTCCAATGTGATTTTGGTCTTGTCGATTACTCGACTTCTAGTAGGGTTTAGGTCGCCCTACACCATTATTATAAATTATATGCTACTTATCGGTTCCGACGATAGGATGATTCTTTCCCCCACCTGAGTTAGCACCGGAAACACGTACACAACGATCCTCGTTATCCCGCCACAAGTTAACACAACCACCTTCATTCAAACAACATAACTATAATTAATCAACTAACAACCATCTATGACACTTTAGGGCTAGGTTCGGCCAAGACTTAGAAAATAGGTTTAGGATTATCTTCTTAATGCTATCTTTTGGATCCTAGTTACTAGAGTCTTAACTAACATAGATTACTTATTACAAGACTAAAATTTGAAACAAAATCCTCTAACCTTTAGGGTTAGGGTTTCGGCCCATATTAGGAAAATAGGCTAGGAAATTTAGTTGGATTCAATCTCTTGGATAATGAAAGTGGAAGACATCACAAGATCATAGAAATTGGTTTCACATTAAAAGGATTTTTCTACAATTTTCTAGAATTATTTGAAGTTCTAGATCTAGGAATGGAAAAATATGATTCATGGCATAAACATGATAAATACATGAATATTAAAGCTTATATGATCAAGGAGATGAGCTTTTACCTCTTGAAGATTGAAGAAATGAAGAAAATGATCAACCTTCACTATGTTGAAAACTGGACAGCTTGAGGGTGTGATGGTATTGTGAGTGTATCTCACAATATACTCATCCAAAAATTACGAACTTTGGCTTGATAGAAAGATAAGAAGAAATGGAACAACTTTGGTGTTTAAGGTTTCATTTGGTTCGGATCATAACAGGGGTGAAAAGGGCCTTCTTTATGCTGTTTCGTGGGTTGCTGGGAATTCTGGGCAGTTTCTGTATTTTGAGCCTTTCTCCCAATCCACTTATCCGTTTTTGATGATCTTTAGCTTGTTGGAAATAAGAGAGAAAGAGGAACAACTTTTATGTTGAGTGATTTTCGAGTTTCAGAAAGGAAGAGGGTCATATGTTTGGTGGGAATTCGGTGTTCTTAGGGTTTTGTAACTTAGTTGATGAGGAAGATGAAGAGAATGAAGAAGATGAGTGAAAATGGTGAGGGAGGCCACGGTTTTGGGGTATTTATAGGAGTAATCTTATGCCTTGTTTGGTTAAAAGGAATTGGTTTAATGGGTTTTGTGATTATTAAATTAATATAAGCTTAACTAAGGTTATAATTAACTTAACTAAGGTTATAATTAACTTAACTAAGGTTATTTTGGCTAACCATGGTTAATAATATGTGGCTCACATTTGATGGAGGTGTGGCTGATTTTGGGCCACACAAAATGACTCACCAATGAGTCATCGATCTTATCCATTAGCGGTTCCCGGAAATTCCGTACGCAGCCTCTCTGCTTTACCCGATTTCAGTTTTTGAGAGGAAAATAATGAAACGAAAGCAAAATGAAATAGGTAATATTTATTGGAGGTGGATGCACGAAATTGGAGAGATTTGGGAGGTTTTCAACCACGCAAAATGAGTGGATAAGAGTGCGTAGATGCGTCTTGTTAATACCCGCGAAAGCTTGGGGGTATTTTGGTCTTTTTACCTAAATGTCATGATTACTTGCATTTAATGCTCATAAATGCTTAGTGACTCATCCTCCATGAGTCATCATGTATGACTCGTTGTCCCGATCTCTTGACGGGTCTCTGCACTTCCCTTCTCGATTCCGTCGGTTTCCCGATTAGGGTTTTACGCCCGTAAAAAGCGTAATATTTTATTTTCGGTTGAAAATTTTCAAAACAACCAAACTCGTTAGAAATATGATTTAAATATAAACCATTTCGTTCACGAGTCAAAATTAGGTTTTCTCGCTCAAGAAAATTATACTTGTCGGTGAAAACGCAGACCGGGTTCCGTCTGAATTTTCAACCCAAATTTTTATCGTAAGCTTCTACCCTAAGATAGAATATGGATATGATTTTTATTTCATAAAAATCAATCTCCATGAACTCGTATAAAAATATAAATAAATATATTTATACCGGTTAATACAGCGAAAATATTTTTACTGAAAAAATAAAAATCGGAAAATAAAAAGTAGGGTGTTACAATAGGCATCAAGTAATTCCTCATAGTCAGGATTTACCTCATCATCAGAGTCTGAGTCAGTGTTGGCCATCAAACAGAGATTGGCTTCTTCCTCTGTTTCTTCATCAGAAGATGTTGACTCCAGATCCTCCCAAGTAGCCATCATTCCTTTCTTCTTCTTCTTGAAGAATTTGTTAAAAGGGGCCTTCTTGAGTTGAGGACATTCAGCCTTAAAGTGACCGGGCTTCTTGCACTCATAGCAAACAATTGGACTTTTGTCTGTTGAGGTGGATTCTTTGAAGTTCTTGTCCTTGTTGAACCTTCTGAATGGCCTATCCCTCTTGAACTTCTTTTTCGTAGGGAGAAGCTTTATCTTCCTGGTCGAAGAGACAATTCTTCATCACTTTCGAGAATCCTCGAGTTCGATAGATCAAGCATCACTAGATGACTCATCCGCCTTGAGCCTTGGAAACTTTTGCTGACTTTTGATCGAGCTTTGAGCAATTGACTTGCCCTTCTTTGGTGCAACTTCATCTCCAAGTTCTTGCTCATGAACAGTGAGTGTTCCAAGAAGTTCATCCATAGTCAAGGTAGTGAGATCCTTGGCTTGAGAGATAGCAGTGACCAAAGGTCTCCACTGTTTAGGTAGACTTCTCAGAATCTTTCCAACCTTCTCAGCATTGGTATAGACTTTGCCAAGAGATTTTAAACTGTCGATTATAGTTTGAAATCTTCCTATCATTTGAGCAACAAATTCTCCTTCCTCCATGACGACCAGTTCATACTTTCTGACAACTATGGCAATCTTTGACTCTTTGACTTTGGCTGTTCCTTCATGTGTGACAGCTAAAGTGTCCCATATTTCTTTGGCAGAGTCACAAGCACATACCTTCTCGAACTCCTCCGGACTGAGAGCACAAATGATGTTATATCTAGCTTTGTGGTTCAGCTCCTATTTTGTCTTTTTGCAGCAGTCCACTGAGCTTTTTGTTTGTCAGTGTTATCATCATTCTTGGGAATGAATGGATCATCTGTAATGACATCCCAAAGATCAGAGTTTGTATATAGAATGAACCATTGAAATCTATCTTTCCAATAGTTGTAGTTTTCTCCATTGAAGTAAGGAGGTCTAGTTAGGGAAGCTCCTTCAGTCTGATGACTTCCACTTGAACTAGCTCCAGCAGTCATGTTTATTCTTCAGGACCTTTTACCTCTACACTGTTAGATGCTCAACTCAGAGGCTGAGCTATGATACCAACTGAAATAGACAACTATAAACATGAGAAGGGGGGTTGAATTGTGTTTATCAGAATTTAAGCAAAGTTGAAATCTTTTCGCAAACAAAAAGCTAGATTTGGACGAGTGGAAGAATACAGGATGGACGGGTGACTTTTGCAAACACACCACTTGATAGACGTAAGAAAAATAAAGCAATTAAAGAGTTTAAGGAAAGAGAGATTGACACAATTATTTATCCTGGTTCACTCTTCAAAGCAAAGAGCTACGTCCAGTCCTTGGCAGCACCAAGATTCATCCACTATAACTGATCAGGTTATAGACTCAAGTATTTTTTGCACACCTAGCCTCTTCAGGCTCAAAGACAAGTATTGTTTGCACACCTAGCCTCTTCAGGCTCAAGACAAGTATTGTTTGCACACCTAGCCTCTTCAGGCTCGCTCAGGTTTGTTTGAGATATTTGGTTTATAATAAATACGACTTCTCACGGGCAGATCTTTCACTAACACTCAAAGAGTGGTTTAAATATAAAGCTTAGGAAAGTCTGCGTAATAACTTCAAATGATTGAAGAATACATAATGAAAGAATGAAAAAGTTAATGCACATAGTAATGGATTTTTAATGCAATGTGTATTCTCTGCTCTTAATTTTCAATGACTTATGTATTTATGGTCTTCAAGCATTTAGGATCCGTTAGAGACATTCCCTCAGATGTTGGCTTCAAGTAGAACTTCATTAAATGCAATAGAGTCGTTCTGGGCAGCCGTTAATGCAATAGAGTCGTTCTGGGCAGCAATTAATGCAATAGAGTCGTTCTGGGCAACCATTAATGCAATGGAGTCTGTGGTTGTACTCTAACATGAAGGATCATGACTTTATGCATCGTGATACAACCATATCAGAGTTATGCAGAGAGATTTTTGTACTTTGCTGAGTACACTTCCCTTTTCGTGTAAGGACCAGAGGTACTAGGGAATAAAGCATGTTGGAAGCATTCTTTAACTGGTCTTTGGTTCTGATTATGCAAGTTTGCTTGAGAGAGTAACTTCTGACTTTTCTTGATAAACGTGAAACTGAGTAGGAGAGAAGGCTTCAAGTCTCTTTCTGGTTCTTGAAATACGATTCTGATAATCCTTATAGAATTCGCGTTCATAAGATAAGTGCTTTTATCTTGAAAATAACCGTGTCTATCTAGCCATTTGAGTTTTCATTCGGGCTAGTAGACGAGCTCCATATAAAGGACTCGGTAAGTCCAAAGACTATTGTGGACGAGCGCTTCTGTCACCTTTAGTGGACGAGCGCCACTATTACTCTAATGGACGAGAGCCTCTGTTTCTTTAGTGGATGAGAGCCTCTGTTACTTTAGTAGACGAGAGCCTCTATTACTTTAGAGCCTCTGTTACTTTAGTGGACGAGAGCCTCTGTTACTTTAGTGGACGAGCTCCATTTGCCACATCATTGGACGGACGCTTCTGATTCCTTAATGGACGAGCTCCATCTGCCACTTTAGTAGACGCTGGCTTTCATCACTTTAGTGGACGCAAGTTTCTATCTCTTGCATTTTGGACGTGCGCTGCAATCACTACAGTGCTGGACGTTTGTTTCAATCACTTGTGTGTTGGATGTGAGCTTCTATCACTAAGCTATTGGACGTGAGCTTCCATCACTACAGTGTTGGACGTGTGTTTCAATCACTTGCGTTGGACGGATGATTCTCTTATTTAATCTGCACACTCGATAGACAGGTTAGCAACCAATATGAAGGTTAATTAAATCATTAACCAATGTTTAGTTCTCATCAAAACTTAGGGAAATGAACATCAGACATTTTAGAGACTTAACAATAAGCACTGCCCTTGAAGCATTTTTAATAATTATCTTACGTTGGGAATAATCCATCTAATAGCCCGACACCTTTCACCATGCAGCATGTGGATTGCATCAATAGAACTATCATAAGAAAATAAACATTAATTAAAGTATATCTTATAGATTTAATATGATTAAAACAACTTCATTACTGATTATAAATTATTTTAATGCTTACGTTTCCATGATGATCTTCAGTTGCTTCGCCGGCTTATTTCCCATCGAGCAGAAGAAGACCACGACATTCAACCGAGGGCACAAGATCAACAATTGTCAATGTTTACTGCATTTTCGGAACAATTAGTAACTAAGTCGTATATAGTACGTTATAATTAAATAACTGGTACTTACTTATTGAGATAAGGCGCAAGGTAGAATTGATGATCATCACGGGCAAGTATATCACGTATGGTGGCGATCGTGTCTTCTGATGTTAGGAGAACATCACCCTGAATGAGCATGGGGTCAATGAACCCATAAAGGGTGAGGTTGCCATGATCAACTAACATGCGATGGAGATACCTAATATATTGATAAAACATGTTAATTATCATAGTATTTAAAATTTAATTACTTAACTAACAAATAAAATGTACTTACGTGCACCATAACGAGATGTGTGCAGCACTAGCCATTTCACGATCGAGCACCATCTCCATAATTTCCTTCTTTGGGATATACAGATTGTCACCTGGCCTGGCATCATGTTCCAACCTTACCAAAGCCGCGTCAGCCTCCATGTTCATAACCTGTATAGCCAGACGTGTAAAAACACCACCAGGATCCCCTTTGTCAACCCCCTAAACAACAAAGATATACATTAGTAATCACAGTTAAGTTATTTCATTCGTAATTAATTGAATGGTCAAATGAATACCTTGGCAGGAGCAGACTTCTCTGGTCTTCCTGGATCCGACCTTTTAGGCAGAATATCATTTCCAACATCCTAAAAAAAGCATTATCTTTAAACAATAATAAATAATTTCAACTATAAATATAGAAAACACAACTAATTGAATACCTTAGATGCAACAAGAAACCTGACCAGTCTTCTTGGCCAAGGGATGAAGTTATCGGTGGCCTGGCCCACTGTTCGAACCTCCTCAGTGGGCACAGGGACTCGAGCATCAGCATCTCGAATAATCTCAACCACGACCCTCACCTGATCATCCGGTAATAAATAGTGGTGTATGTATTACCTAATTTATGTGCCCTCCCCAATGCCACTAAGCGGTGATCATGATGATCATCAACATACAGCTCACACCTATCAGGGTCATCATCATCATCATCATCATCATCATCATCATCATCATCATCATTTTCAAGATGATGAGGTGGATCACATGAGTCTTTAGTGCTCACATGGATAGAGAGTTGGACAGAGGGTTGGACACCTGATTTTTGCTGGGACATAGCAGCCATTATTGCCAGCTGCTGGGAAAACTGCTGGGCCATCTCCTGTCTAAGCTCATCTGCAATCTCCCATTTTAGCTGTTCTCTATCTACATCAACATCCCTGTGGCATTGGTTTGAAGATGAACCATGGTATTGGCGAATGCCAACGCCCCATCCAACACCAATGACATGGCTCGGGTTGTCTGGTTTACCGATGGCAGCAGCTAAGATATCCTCGCGTCCTCTAGGAACAAAGGTTCCTTGAGTGACCTGTTCCTCCAAGGCATCCTACAATATATAAAATATTAGGTCACATTACAATTCGGTAATATTGTTAAAATCACAATTACAATTCAAACTATACTTACAATCTTCTCAGCTACTTGGTGGGCCTCCTCAGATGTATATTGTCCCGTAATTCTTTGTCGGGACCTCTTCCATTTACGATGGCGTAGGGGTGGAGGTGGTTCAACAACTTCTGGACGATTATCAGCTGTAGGATCTGCCTGAGATGCTTCTTGCTGAAGTCTTTTCTTTTCCTCTTCCACCATTGTCAGGTCAAGTTTTTTATATCCCCCACGAGACAGTATATGGGGGTAGACATTCTTGCTTTGGTTTTCCTGCCCCTTTTTCCTCTTCTCCTGTTATAAATAGAAGAAAATTAAATTACATAAGTAAATTAATAAAATTACACAAATTTAGAGACAACTCAAATAAGTTAACCTGAAAGCTGTGATCATATCGGCTCTGAACAAAGCGATCCAACATCGCCTGGTCAAGAAACGGGTACACCTCAATTGGGTTCTTTTCACAGCTTGGCTTGAATACATAATATCTGCCCAGGTCCACCTTAAAATCCCTCCAATACTCATCAGCATACTTTATCAAACGCTTCTTCATATCCGTCGTATCCGGCAGGTCAAAGGTGAGCTACATTAACACCAAAAGAATCAACGAATTACTGTATGATATTAATAAGATTAAAATAAAGTAGATACAAACACAGGACGTAAAAGTATAGATACCAGAATACTCTCCCATATCTGATCCTTCACGCACCGCGGTACATCTTTCCAACGCTCAATAAGTATACTAGGCTTGCTTCGAGCAAGGGTCCCTATAAAACTGATAAACCACTCTGCCATTGGCCCAATAGGATTGTGATTAGCATCAAAGTCGATTCTTATCCTTTGATTTGAACCACGGTTGGCAGTCAAATTCCTCATTCGTGTGGCACGTCTACCCTTTCTACCAGTAGACGAGGTCTCTGACCCGCTGCATGAAGGAGGGATATCCTCAGGATCAGCCATGTATTTAGACAAAAAAAATTGTCAGTATGTTTGGATAAATATCAAACATAACTTATAAATATCGATCAACATAAGCATAACTTATAAATATCAACGTAAACATATACTATGACTTTAAACATAACTCAAACTAAACTTACACTATGGTCAAGTAGTAAAGTTCTCCCGTAACCCTTCTTGGTGATCATTACGAGTAGCATGTACATCGTCCACTTAATTTTCCTCATTGAAATTAGGCACTCGTGTTAAGAAAGAAGGAGTATCAGAAATATCAAGAGTTGAATCTTGATTTCCCTCACTACCATTATACATGTTTTTCCCTGGAGAACCACTGACCACCTTTTGTTAGAAGGATCACGGATATAAAACACTTGTTTTGCTTAGGATGCCATGATGAAAGACTCTTCTTTATTACCTACCTTATTAAGGTCCACCAATTTGAATCCTAACTCATCGGTTTGCACACCGTTGTTACTGTCGACCCACTGACATTTAAAAACAGGCACTCTAAACTTCGTATAATCAACCTCCTAGATCTCTTCAATGGTTCCAAAGTATGAAACGGATGCCATAACATGGTTTTTATCTTTCAAACTAAAGAAATGCATGGACTCAGCGATGACCATAACCCACTATTTTGCATAGTACTTTTGTCATCCTGGGACTTTGTATAGAAGGAAAACTTATTGATATCGTACCCACTCTAGCATATGACATCAAAGTTAGGCCCCTGTGCTAGCCATTTTAATGTATCTTAGAAAAGATGCAAGTGCCCATCAACTGGTCCATGAGATCATCAATCCTAGGGGGGATACCGATTATTTATGGTCGGTCACCTTGTGGAGCTGTCGATAGTCGACACACAACCTCATACTACCATCCTTCCTCTTCACCAACAACACCGGTACTCCCTACGGAGACACACTCGGCCTAATGAACTGCTTCTTCATCAGGTCCTCCAACTATTCCTTCAACTTAGTCAGCTCAAGAGGAGACATTCTATAGGGTGTTATAGGGTTTGGCCCAGTGCCAGGCGCTAAGCATATGGTAAACTCAACATCTCTCTCTGGGGGTAAGTTATAAACATCCCCCGGGAACACTTCAGGAAATTCCCGCACAACCGGTTAGCTGGCGACATCAGGAAGGTTGTTCTCTACTTCCAGGGAAGCTATCATCATGTACACTTGGGCTTCGTTCTTCATCGAAGCTTGAACTTGGCTGGCAGAGAGAAGGTCCGGATTCTTAGACTCCGTTGGAGTTCCAAAAACTAAGGTCTTATCAAAACAGATAGTGAGAACATGGTTGGAAGATAACCAGTTCGTTCCAAGAATAACATCGATATGTTTTTAAAAGGTAAGCGCACATGATCAGCTGCAGAGTTCTTATTATCAAGAGATAATAGAACGGCCTTTCTAAACACAAGAAGCACTCGAAGGCTCCTTAGATCGTTCAAGACAAACCACCAAATGCTGTAAGTCAAGCAAAAGCGAAGCTATAGGTACTTAGTACCACATAACATTGCCTATATAAATATAGACCATTCAAACATGAGCACTCAACAGACTCACGATAGACTCATAACATGTTCAGACAGAGCCGAACTGCTCTGAGACCACTAAATGTGACACCAACTACCCCGCATGTTATAAAGCATAAAAGATAAATATAAAACATAAATCTTATGTCCTTTAATAAAAAGGTTCATGGGTAGAAAGGTCCCACATAAACTAGTTCACAACGAGGAAATTAAAACATGTTTAAAACAATTAAAACATAACAAAGATAAACAACATAATCCAACCCCGATATCACACACAAAGCTGGTATAACCGTTCCGGAATAAAATCCTCGGAATACAACTGAAACTAACAAACTAACTGAAAGGGGAAAACCCTAACTATGAGTGGTGGATCCTCAGAGTCGCTCCTCTCCTGACTGCTCGCTATCCTCTACAAGATGCCAATCAGACCAAACAAACAAACAGAAAGAGGGGAGTAAGAATCATGTAAACATTTACGGCATGGAGATAGGAAGCAAGGTAAAACATACATCATAGCATCATCATAACATACTTCAACATATATATATATATATATATCAACATCCAATCAACATCATATCAACCAAGTATGCTATGCAATGCAATGCAACACTACTCCACTACTCCAACATGCATGTGGATCCACACTAACTCAGGATGAACGACTTCAGAATTAAATATCCACATTGAGAATCTACTCAACGCCGGAGAATCTACTCCCTGGATAGCCAACGCATCAAACCAACGAATGCCTCGTCACGGGCACACAATTACCAAACCTTGGGTAACCTACCGTGGATGGCCAGATCGTCGTACTCTAGAACGACCTCCCCTATGTCGAATATCCACCAACAACAACATTTCCAATGGTGCATGCAGCATACAACAAACAATGGGCAACCGCCACCTCCTTTGCTTCGACGGAATCAACCGAAGACTTGAGCGGAATCGATCGCAGCGGAATCTACCGCAACACTTAAACCTTTAGCGGAATCAACCGCAACACCTTAGACCCAACCGGGTTAAGGCCCCCTTGGAGCAAACTCTCGACCACCAAGGTACAACATCAACAGCACCTTAGACCCAAACCGCGGGGTCAAGGTTCCCTTGACTAAAAAGCACCAAGGTACAACTCATCAACGTGCGATAACCCAACGGTTACCGACTTAGCCATCTTAATTAATCTTTAATTAAGTGATCTAACCTTCATCATTGATTAACTATGTCATCATCATCGTTAGGGGAGATTGGGGTTAAAAACCCCTGTTTAAGTCCTTAATCTCAGATTCTGTCCAGAGGGGTGAGCACGGTCGTGCTTAACCCCAGCACGGGCGTGCTGCCACTTAACTGGAGCACGGTCGTGCTTAGTTGCACGGCCGTGATGAATGCACAATTATTTTTAAGAATTCAAACCTGTTCAGCACGACCGTGCTCAATGCACGACAGTACTATTCTGGGCAGAGTTAAAACACATTTCTTAGCCAATTATTTCAATGATTAAGTCCATTAATCCTAATCCGTTTTAACAACACATTTTCCAGATCCCACATCCTCATCAACTCAATCATAACATCATCACAGTCATGGCATCAACAATTCAACCAACATAGTCAACAACATCAGGAATCAACCAATATTCAACAGTCATATCTCAACAATCATCCAGCATAATCATGCCAATAAGCAACAACACAACATCATTTTAATATTAACAATAACAACATAACCATCAAGAACATATTATGAACATGGTCATGTAAGACAACATATTAACAATCAAACCTATTATCATAGCAAATAAACCAACATATTAATCATATCATCAAACATAACAAACTAGGGTTATGGAAACTCCTTTACCTTACACTACCCCCAATGCCTATGATATACACTACCCTTTTCCCCATACCTGGTATGAAGATTCCAACCAATGAAAGCCAACTGGCAACCCAAACGAAGGACCAACACGTTTCCCTCAAGCAGCTTGACTAGCTTTCCAAGTCTTGGTCAAACAAAAGGTTAACCAATTAGTTCCCAATTCATAAAAAAGAAAAGGAAACCAAAGGGTGAAAGAACCATTACCTTCTATGATTGGCACAGACCAACCAAGACCTCTCAAAAATAAACCAAGAACACCAAGGCATCAAATAGGCTTAAGGGGAAGAAGAGAGAAGAGGTTTTTGCCCCACAAAAGTTGTCCAAAGTGTCAAAATAGGGTTTTGCTCGTAACCCTCACGAAACTGCTCTATTTATAAACTCTGATGCCTGAGCACGGTCTTGCTCCCTGTTGTGCACGGTCGTGCTCAACTTCTGAGCACAGGGCGCTCCAAGATGGCCTTTTGAAACCCCCTATATGACCGATTTTGGCAAAAACGCTAGAAATACAACGTGTAGATAATTCTCTTAGCTTTCCAACACCACAAAGATCATTTCGATCGGACATCTAGAACTCAAGATATGACCAAAACGGTGAAACAGGTTACTGGGAGTCTAAAAGGGTTGAACCTTTTAAGGCTAAAGTTTCCCAAACATGAACTTAGGCATTAAAAAAAACCTAACAAGTATATGCAAACATATGTATAACATATATAAATGCATTAAGCTTATTTATGAAAAACGGGGTGTTACAGGAGACACGGTGGAAGAGGATTGGTGGTGTGTGGAAGAAAAATAAGCGGTGACGTAGGCGCGACGGTCGTCGTGGGAGTAAGAAGGTGGCGAGTGGGGCGTGGTGTCGTCGGTGGAAGAAGAAGAAGATGCAACGAAGTGGGGTATATGTGAAACCAGTAGCTTATTTTTGCGTGGGAGACTGAGGGATTTGACCTAGCGAGGCAAATTTGAGAGTGAGGGACAAATTCGCATTGGAAGGAATAGTTTATTTTTAGGGAAAGAATTAATACTTAGATATAAGAATATATAGCGCTCCTTAAAAGAAGCGTTGTCTATTGTTATACCTAAGATAGCACTTTCTTAAGCAAGCGCTATCTATTGCTATCTATCAGGAATACATAGCGCTTCCTAAAGAAAGCGCTATGAGGCTTGCCGCCTCTTTTTAAATAGCGTTTCTTATTAAAACGCTATTGAAAGTGTGTTATTTATTATATAATCTGGCGTAGTGTAAGTTGATACCAATAGAGAACGGATCTTGAAGACAGAGAGATGAAGGGGTGTGGGGGTGGGAACCAAAAAAAGAGAGAAAGGAGAAAGGGATTTTCAAACTTATAGGGGTAAAATAATAATTTCATATGCCAAAATTAAAAGTGTGGGATGGATGACAAGTATGTGAAGTGTAGGTAGTAGCTCCCAACAATTTGGAGGCCTAAAGCCCTAGCTTTATTAGCCTTAGACTAGGACCGGCCATGATTAACAACTTCGTAACTATGGGCCGCAAATCCAAGGCCGTTGGGCTTTAATTCTTTGTTCTTACAAGAGGCATGCGGCGTACCCTTTTGCCCTTAGAACACAATACACGAGTATAATATGTCTAAGGAGGTTTTATACTTATGGAGAATACTGTAAATCGTTTGAAAGAACTAGTAAACTCAGTAAATACTTCTATAATAAGTTATGAAGTCTTAAGATTTAAATCTAGTTTTCACTTTTTATACTTGAGTTAAGCCTGTAGAGTTAATCAAGCAGTTGGACACAAATAGTTAATATTCTGTTGTTAAGTACGAATGGTTCATGTTTTGTACGAGTTCGATTATTGGCAACAACAGCTCTTAGTCGGGCTTTACTTACCTTCCGGCTGAATCCCGGATTAGTCATGATTAAAGATTTTGGACATCGGGACGGGGGTCAAAGACCCTCCAGACAAAAAAAAAAAAAAGAGCTTGCAGATGTTCTTCCTCGTGAGATATAGCGTGTACGTTAGTTTGCATGTGTAAAGTTTCCTAATTAAAATGTACCAAGTTTTCGAGTCCGATTATCTCTTGACCAAGAATAGCATTGTTTTAGCCGAAAACAAATAATTTATAATTGATGATGTGACTACATTTCAATATTGTTACTTGCCTAAATGTCACTAATTAATTTTTTCTTGAATTTGGAACCAACCAACTTGACAATGTGACGGATTTGATTGTGTAAACAGCAATTCTCTAACTAGACCAATGTGGACAGTGATCTTGAATTCCTCATGTCAGATTTCTCGGTCCTCCTTTGATTAAGTGCATTTCTTTCACTCTTCTCAGAATGTGTCTATATTGTGTTGACAAAATTGGTCTAAATTTGGCCCACCATCAACCAGAATTGCAATGTAATCAACAATTGTTGGGTCTGATTTCTCACCCTCTGATCATGACATTTGACTTTATTTTTGAAATAAAAACATTACATATAGGTTTGCTCTGACAAGGGATACAAATCATTACGAAATGTAGAATCAAACCCTTCCCAGTGTTATCAAATGCAACCAGTAAAATTTTCAAAATGAAGGGAAGATTTTTGTCCCTATATATGACTTGAGGATGGTGATACCAATCTCAAACAAAAAAGAAATTGAGACACGTTGAGCAAAATGGATAATAACAATTTCTATCATTAAAGTGCACAAATGGATTTAATCACAAAACAGCCAATACTGTTTCTGCATAAATCTAATCCGCTTTATAAACATTGCCGTGATTACATTATAGAAAACCATATACATAATCATCAAAGCTTCTTTTGGGGTACACATAGTCATTAAGTTAAATAATAAAGGCACATCTAAAGTAGAGATTATTGTCATCAACAAAAGGGAAGGTCAAACAAACAAGGATTAACTAAAATCTGTCTTAAATATCACCGAGGAAATTGAGGTACCTGATGTTATTATAAGCTAAACTCTCATCTCATGTCTTGCTATAACAAAACATTTTCCATGTTTCAGCATCAAGAGGTTATTAGAAGAATGCCCCACTACCATAAAACACACGCGATCCATCCTTTTTCTTCTTATCATTGTCTAATTTGCCATTGTCATGATTTTGAATCACACCACCATGATCTTCTCTTTCAGGTTTGTCAAGGTCCATTGGTAGCTTCATTTTTGCCAAGGACTCAGTAAATTGTTGCATGCTCCTCATATACATGTCCACTATTTGTTGTTGCATAGCAGATTGCTCAGCCTCAAGACTAATGTTCCCTAATGGAGCTGAAAAAACTTGACCAAATTTTGCACCTTCTATATTCCTATCATTTTTGCTTTCCTTTTCCTTGCATGAGAAGTTTGCTTCTTTTTCATCTCTGGCTTCACCTTTCTTGGAAGTTGGGGTATCTGGACATGCACCACAATTTTGGCTACCTTCAACAGTGATTGAAACATTAATAGAATTTGATGAGCCACCCCCCAAATGATTCTTTTTCTCAAATGAATCAGCTGAGTTTCTATCATCACTTAAGCTTGTAGTAGTAGAGCTGAGGAACCTAGAATTCTGAATGCTCTCATTTGGAGAAATGGACTCAACTGGTGAACTCATGGTCATTTCATAATCATCAAATTGAGAAGATACACCAAGGTGCAGAAATGGTAGTAGCCCTCCTGAGATGGACCTAGAACCAGAAGTAGAACCATGAGCAGCCAAATTGAAGTACTCGGAAACCATTTGCTGGTTCTCCTTTACCACACTGATATCAGGAAATTCAATTCTAGAATACTCAACTGGGTCCAACATAACTTGTGAGATTTTTCTATCATGCAAACCAACTTCTGAAGATATTGATGAATTGTTTGCTGATTCAGATACCAAACTCATAGAGGAATTGACCGCGAAAGATGCATCTAATGACAGTGTTAATTGGACAGTTCCAGCAGGAGAATGGAAAAGATCAGTGGAGGAGAGGCTGTAATCTTCAGTCACCTTTCCTTTGCCAACAACTTGTGAAATTGGGACCAAAGAAAATCCCAATAGCTGGTCTTCCATGTGATTTCTTACCCTACTAAACATCCAAATCTCACATTTCAGAACAGCATCCCTCTGGGTAATCTTGATCCTCAAGTTTTCATTGAAAGTTGGATTTTTACCACCTCCATTGATGATTCTGGTGGAGAGAGTCTCATCAGGGTTGTAAGTGAGAGAAAATTTAGCATATACATCCTGATTATCATATATGCATATGTTATGAATATTCCTAGCATGATGAACAAAGATATCAAGAATCCCTGTGAACTCAGAATCATCATCATCTACATCGGTCCTCGTGTTCAAATTTGGATTGTACCTGAAGCTGGTATTCTTGTGACTCTGATTGAATGAATCCATTCTATCTTGTGTTATGGCTTGGAATCTTGTTTTATAACCAAACAAGAAGATCTAGGAAACAGAACAAGAACAGAGTTGGTATAGATATTTGGTTTATCAATGATCACACTATTGAGAGCATTGATCCTATTCTAGCTCCCTTTTGGATACATAAATGATCAAAACACAAAACTTGGTTATAGGGCAAGCTTCAAATCAGTGGAAAGTTGGTAAGAGAGGAAATATGCAAAGGATAACATAAGAGAGTTTTCTCACCTAGCAAAATGAATGGTAGTTGAGCATTGGATAATAATAACTTGGTTCTCTATGTATGCTGGACCATCTTGTGGGTTGAAGATGTTTGTTAGATCAATCCATGAATTCAGGCACAAGCATGAGGAGAGACAGAGGGAGAAACTTATGGTTCAATGAAGTAGAAAGGTGGATTAAGGAGCTTGAGGTAGTAGGTGAAAAGTGAAGGATGAAGCATGAAATGAACAGAGAAGAGGATGATGTAATGTTTGTTTTGATGGCACTTTTTTGCAGCTCTTTCTTTTGGTGCTGGGTGGGGGGATAGAGGGTTATGCTTTGCTTGACAATGCTGCTTCAATTTCAACTTCACAACTTGCTCCATTGACACTGTTGGTATTGGAGGGCCTGTTGAAATCCGTCTTAATTACGGTTCGCCCCTAGCCACCTTAATTGCGGTAAGTTTGATCGCTTCATTGCAGCCTCCAGCACCTTCATTGTACTGAGTATGAGGGGTGTGTTTAGTCCCACATCGCCTAAAGATATGACCAAAGTAATGTCCAAACCCAAATTACAAGAGGACCCACTTGCCACCATCTTCATTTTCACTTACCCCACTCTTCAATAAATGCTCCCCAAAACTTCGAGACAACATGAATTGTTCTCTCTTGCTCTCTTCATGGCTTTAAGCCAAATTGTCTTAGCATTGGTATGGTAATGAAGAAATTATGAAGAGAAGTCGATATTTATAACTTTTTATAGTTTATTTTTTGGAATAAAAAGAATATACTCTCCCATGGAAATGTTGCATTATCAAGATGATAAATTCTTGGTTTTATGATTTTAAACATCGTAATTTTTTTAAAATATATTATGAAAACCATATAATATTATTTAAACATATGACACGAAGAATAAAAGTGATTTTACCCCACACTTTTTCTTTTATTTTAACTGAGCAAGATGTTCTACTTTATGCTTTTTTCTTTAGTTTTTTTTACTGACACCGTAAGTTTAAGAATGGGAATACAAAGTAGTTCACCTGCTAAGAATTGAACTATACTAAAAGGCAATTCAATTTTTGCCAATAACATCTTTCTTAGCAGTTATAACATTGCCCTAACCTTTTGAAGTGGATTAGTCTAAGGGGGTAACATCAGAAATCATGATCTTTGACTGCTAATCCTCCTGTTTCTTTCCTCCTGATCACATGCGTACAATACAAGGAAAGTTGAAATGCAAAAGATACCAAGAAGGGAAGAAAGAAAGAGAAAAACAAGAAGAAGTGGAAAAAGAACTTCACATCACTGTCAATTGGCAAATGGGTCACAACGCATGCATGCATTGCAAGATAAGACGTGACATACTTCCCCATAAATTGTTATGCGATTTCCTTCCATTTCATAGTGGAGCACAACTGTTATCATTTTATTCATTTGTAAGGGGCATCTCCTATGGTCTAATCCATTATAGTTGCTTAATATCTCTTTTTATGAATCCTGTTACGTTAATTCACAACTTTTTATTATATACTACTCTAATAAAATTTATACTTCAAAGATGCAACTCTTACAAGTTTACTAAATGGTTTTCACAGTTTTCCATACATCTTTATTTATGTTTATTTTTGTTTCAATTTAAAACATTAACTCTCTATTTTCATTTGATATTAATATTCATTTCAATATTTATTATTTTTCTCTTATTTTTATTGGTGGTTCTTGTATAAGAAGTAGTTGCTTCTGTCTTTACATGTGGTATCCACATCAACATGCTTTAATGGTGGAAACCAACAAGAACCCGCCATTCATTTTAGGTTTAACTATTCAGCTGGTCCCTAAACTATTTGAGAATTTTTAGGTAAGTCCCTGAACTAAATTTTTTTTTAATTGAGTCCCTAAACTAATGTCAAGTTTTCAATCGGGTCCCTAAATTTGAAATTCCGTTAGTAAATCGTTAAATTGGATGTGTTCTGCCAAGATCCGACTTACCGAATCGAGACGGAGAACGTTTAATCGAGTGAAGAACAGGGGGTTGTTTTAGATTATGACTAGACAGAATATTGTATTCTGATCCTACGTATCCCAATGGGAATCAAAGCCAAACGTAGTTCTAGGTTCAACCCTTGGCCATACGGTGATCTCAATCCCTTAATTTTGTATCCGATGAATACCAGCGAACAAGGACTCTTCAATAGTCTCTTGGTCAAGCTGGTTCCTCTAATACGCTTAAGGGAGATTCACCTAGCTCTGTTCAAAAGTGAGTCTCTCTCTTGGATTCTCCTATTTTTATAATAGGATCCCCATATCTTTAAGAGATCTGGATTTATCTCCTTTTATCTCTTAAATCTTCTTTGAGATATGATTTCCTTAATTTGAGGGATTTATCTCTTCTAACCGGATAAGGTTATTTGAGATAATATCAGGATCATTAAAGATAATATCTTATCTTTCCCACCTTACTTTGAGGTATTTATCTCTTCTAATCGGATAAGGTTATTTGAGATAATATCAGGATCATTAAAGATAATATCAATATTTTATCCTTCCCACCTTTATTGGATCGGGTATCCAAGCTCGGTGGGCGGGTTTTACTCCTCAGCCAGTACACAAGCCCCCCAAGCTTTGAGCTCAACGGAGCGTAGAAGTTTTCATGACAGGAGCCGAGCTTAGCTTTAAAATTATCTGAGTTCAGGATTTATTGAGTAAGACTTCTCCCCTTTTTGCCACAGTTCGATGGCCAATCTTCATACATTGGCTAACATTCGAGTTTAGCGGCTTTGGAAAGTGGGCTAACAATCCTTTCTTTTGATTTCCCGGTGGCCAAGCTTGATACCTCGACCTCAATTGATTTCTCGGTACGTTCGTTGCCCGACCTTGACACATCGGTCCATACACAAGCCCCCCAAGCTATGAGCTTTGAAGAGCGCAAAAGCTTTATGAAAGAAGCCGAGCTTGTCCTTAGTGTTGATAAAGTCCATGATTTGCATAGATCCTCTTACTTCGACTAATCAAGCTCGGTGGCCGAGTTTCACATCTCGGGCAATACTCAAGTTTAGTGGTCGAGCTTCACATCTCGGTCGAAGAACATGTTCCAATGCAAGATACTTCAATCTTACCTTTGTTAAGACAAGTTTAGAAGTCTGGTAGCTGAGATTCAATTTATCAATGATTCAGGCTCGAACCGATCTTTTGGAAAGTCAAGCTCAAACTCGGTCATTAGGAATTTACCTCAGGCTTGTATTTTAGCTGAAATTTTTGATGCTTCCAAGATGCTTATCTTGAGAGTTTGAATTTGACTTACCTTTTTCCGAATGTAGCTCGATCTTTGAAGCTTTTGAGAGCTCTTAACATTTTCTTTGAGTAGCTCTTAACCCTTTCATCTGGTGGATTTTGAAATACCCACTAACTTGAAACTTGACCTTGAATGTCATTATTTTTATCGATCTTAAAGGTGTGTCTCAGAATAAACTTTCCTAATATCTTTTCCAATTTGTATGAGAAAATAGTTTTCATACAAGTTCTTCATAATAACAATCGAGCTGTAGGCTAAGAGATATCCTTTCTCTGTAATTAGAGAATATCCTTCCTTTATCCCCATAAACCCCAAGCTCCGAGCTTGAAATAAGCGAAATAGCTTAAATGTCAACCCGCATATCTTAACACGCTTCTTGGTGCCGAGGACTTTGGACTATGATTCGCGGGAGCATTGCTCGGAAATCTGTTTTTTTTAGAACCAAGTCTTTCTTGGGTTATCGGCTTACTTGGTCGAGCATTGCTCGGATTTTCGTCCGGAGCTAAGTCTTACTTGGGATTCCGGTTTATTTGGTCGAACACTACCAGGATTTCCTTCAAATCTTGGGTCTCTAACATGCATGATCTGTTGTGGACATTATCTTGGTGCGAAGGTGTTATGCTCGGCCTAGGAGTTTTAGTGCAAGGGAGGATGCATTGCTCGACCTTGACTTTTTTCAGTGCGTAGTGCGAGGGAGCATAGCTCGACCTCGGCTTTTTGGTGCGAGGGAGTAATGCGCGACCTCGGCTTTTTGGGCTTCTGCCCTTTGTTATTGGCTAGAAAATTTTAGCTCGTGCCCTTTAGTGGATTCTCAAGTTATTAAGCCAGCATATGCTCGGCTTTTACTAGAATAGGGCCCTGACGCGAGCATGAAAGTCGCAGCTGCTTATGCTCTCCGAGTCTCCTCCATTACCCATTTTTCGAGCCACGAGCTTTCTAATAATGAAAAGCATGATGGCTGAAGCTGCCCGAACTTTGCGCACTAGGGATGAGCTTAAAAAAATGTGGCAAAGTGTGAAGAGCAGGCTCGGCTAATTGGGTAATTGAAAACTTGAAATGTCGAGATTGAGAAGACCAACTCCTCTCTTCAATCCGAGCTCTATAAAATGAAATGATTGACTTTCAGAGGGCTACCAAGGCTTTAAAGCTTTCCCTTGACAATCTTCAGCAGTTTCTTGCTACTGAGAAAAAGACTAATTGCAAGCTTCAGTTCGAGTTGAAGGAAGCTAAAGCCCAGATTATAAGGGAAGGCGTTTCTGGGTTCTCACGTGCTATAAAACAAATCCAGCGCTTTCTTCCTGATTCTGATCTTTCGAGAGCAGGTGTGGACAAGGATTTTAATAAGGATGGCATTATGGTTCCTTTGTCCGAGCTCAGTGATGAGGAAGAGGATAATAATGAAGAGCAGGTTGTGGGAGAGGAGGAGAACAGAGGAACTGAAGTGGTCGTGCTCGAGCCATCCTCGGTTGTTCTTCCGCAAGCTGAAGACAATTTTGGTTCCAACCTTGATGGGGTCTTTGCTAATGGGAATGCCTATGAGCAAATTTTTAAGATATTAGGTACTCTTGGCTATGCCCTATGTACTTTTGCTTTATGAATGATAAAGACTTCATGCTTACGGTATTTAACCCAGCATTTAGATTTACTCGGTTTACTTTCCTAAGTTTTTACTCGTCTTTTGTGCTTGGCGTTTTAATTTGGCCTCGTGAACTTTTTTAGCTCGGCCCTATCGTAGTTTACTATTTCATGTTTTTCTCGCTTACCTTTTTAGGTTCGGTCTTTCGATTTTAGCTTGGTCGGCCACTTCGGTCAGGAATTTCGACTTTAGCTCGGTCGATTTTAGCTCGAACAACCTTTTTAGGTTCTTTGTTTACCTTTTTAGGCCCGGCATTTCGACTCTATCTCGGTCGATTTTAGCTCGATCAACCTTTTTAGGTTCTTTGTTTACCTTTTTAGGCCCAGCATTTCGACTTTAGCTCGATCGATTTTAGTGCGGTCAACCTCTTTAGGACTTTTGCCCTTTTAGGTCCGGCATTTCGACTTGTAGCTCGGTCAATTTTCAGCTCAGTCAACCTTTTTAGGCTTTTGCCTTTTTAGGTTCGGCATTTCGACAACAGCTCGGTCGATTTTAACTCGGTCACCTTTTTAGGTTCTGTGTTTACCTTTTTAGGTCCAGCATTTCGACTTTAGCTCGGTCGATTTTAGCGCGGTCAACCTCTTTAGGACTTTTGCCTTTTTGGGTCCGGCATTTCGACTTTGAGCTCGATCGATTTTCTGCTCAGTCAACCTTTTTAGGCTTTTGCCTTTTTAGGTTCAGCGTTTCGACAACAGCTCGGTCAATTTTAGCTCGGTCACCTTTTTAGGTTCTTTGTTTACCTTTTTAGGTACAGCATTTCGACTTTAACTCGGTCAGCCATTTCGGCTCGGCTTTTCGATTTTAGCTCGGTCGACCTCTTTAAGCTATTTGTTTTTTGTGAGTTAGTATGGTGTTTGAGTGTTCGAGCTAATGGAACTTTATTTTCCAAGGGAGATGTTCTCCCCCACACTATTCCATTTAAATGGAGCTTGATCTCCATCTCTATGATTTTTATATAGGGAGTCTAACTCGGCCTCTATGGTTTTAATTTGAGGAGCTCCGACTCGTCTTCCTCTTAGTCAAATTTTTAGAGGGAGTTTTGGATCGACCCCGATATTTTTTTTTGGGAGCCGAAGTTGAACTGTGAGTTTTGGGGAAGCCGAAGCTTGACCTTGTGGAAAGGGAAGCATGGAGCTTCGACCTGTTATTTTCAAGGGTGCCGGAGATCGACCTGTTGTCTTCATTTATCTTTAAGCATAGTAGACAGAATACTCATCTCAAAGGACATGTTGTATTATTTGATCATGCTAGTTGGTGCTCATAAAGTGCACAAATATTTTCAATGCATCAATTACCAAATTCTTTGGTGTTTTGCATGAAACATTATTGAGCATGATTATCAAGCTGTGTACTTGGGAATAGGAAGTGCTCAACGTAGAAATTTAAGCACGATTTATAAGCTTTAGTCCTTGTTTAAATGCAAAGAAACTTCCAGGCATTGAGATGATAGTCAATTCAAATTTCTTAGTAGCAATGAAAGAAGACAAGAAATGAACAAGTAATTAAGCACATGGCCATCACTATGACAATTGGAAGAGAGGTCGATTATAGAAATCTTCACAAAATTCCAGTAGAGTTTGGCCTTTTTTCTACTTGCTATAAATAACCATGCTAATAAGCTATAAGGTTTTTTCAATCAGATTTGACCTTTTTCCAAAGCAAACCAATTCTCATTCATTTGGTTTTTGAGGTTGGAGCGGTGTACGTCATCTACCCATGCATTTTTCCATTTTTGCCTTTAACATATTGTGCAAGGATATATGGCATAAATCTGGCTCCTCTAATGTCATTAAAATGGAAGAGGGGAATTCCAAAATCTTCGTTTTTAGCATACTATCATTCCAATAGCTTAGGTACTTTGTTAAATATGACCTATTGATTATTGGTTTTATGCCACATGTATGTTCCATCATCTAATTATGCATTAATCAAGAGAGGAAGATAGAGAACAATATCACCTAGACCATGAGATGTCACCTTTGGGAACCTTTATAGAAAGAACTTTCACTTTTCTTTTCCCGTGATCTACTCATTCCTTCCTGGGCTAAGACTATGGATGGTGTCATGAGTCTCTGACATTCCTCCAACACCTCCCATTTAATGGACTTTTCCATTTTCTAAAACTGATAAACTCGGTTTCGGACAAACTCGACCATGGAATGTCGAGTATGTAGAAGCTCGGCCATTTAGACTTGATGAACTTAGACTTGACCTCTCCTTGTTAGCCCGAGAGCGAGAAGCTCAACCACTAAGGTCTTCTCCACTACTTGGATTGATTTCATCGTGAATTCAAACTGACCAATCACGTCAAATCAATGGTGGGAACCAGTTTTTCAATGTTAGTCAAGAATCTAATAATTATACTACTAGATGACAATAATTATTCTAATAATGTCAATAAGAAACATGAATTTTTCTTCCTTGAGAGTTTTGTCGAACACTTGGTGTGCTCTAATATGCATCTACCCAATCAATTGTAGCCTACACTCTCTGTCAATGGCAGCAGTGGGCATTTGGTTGAGCACTTTGTAGTCGCAAATTTTGTGACTCTGGGAGTGGTATCACCCGAAAATCACTTTGCTCAAATATGTAAATAATATGATATGATGCTACATAACACAACATCAAAGGCGTGGAGCAAAACATATCAAATCATATGAGATTTAAACTAGATTTAAAGAACAATATCACCTGAGCATTTTGCGGCCTCTGATTTAGGCATTCCCTCAAGCTACTATGGCCGAGCTCTCCTAGACCAAGTTGTGCTGTGATGGCCGAGCTCTCTAAGATACCTTGTTCTGCTTCGAGGCCGAGCTATGGTGACCGAGCTCTCTATGACATCTTCGGCTCTTCGAGGCCGAGCTATGGTGGCCGAGCTCTCTAAGATACCTTCTTCCCTATGAGGCCGAGCTGTTGTGGCCGAGCTCTCTAAGATACCTTCTTCTGCTCCGAGGTCGAGCTGTGGTGGTCGAGCTCTCTAAGATACCTTATTCAGCTCTCTGAGGCCGAGCTGTGGTAGCCGAGCTCTCTAAGATACCTTCTTCTGCTCTTCGAGGCCGAGCTGTGGTGGCCGCCACAACTACTACAAGCCCCAGCTATAATCTCCACAAGCGTATATCATATACTTCTGAGAATCATTTCAACGAACACTGGGTGTGCTTCGTGCTAACAAGACAGTGGAGCTTTTGTTCCTCTATACTTCTTTTCCAGAGTATTCATCGATGCCAACAGCTGTGAGTTGAACCCTTTGGATGATTAGAGGGTGATTTTTCCTCTGGGTCTGAGGGTGGTTTAGACGCAGTACTCTCCACACTAATAAACCTGAAGGTCACGACTCGGTCTCCTTGGTGATGTAGCGTGATGGTCGAGCTCAGGACGGCGGCGATGATCCTCTCGCCGATCGAGTGCATGATCTGGTGTGGACTTCTCAATGGTGCTAGTTCTGGGAGCGTAGAGGCTAGCACAGGTTGGTGCTCGTCGGCGTCAGACCTTAGATCAGAGTTTGAGGGTGTCTAAACAGAAACGAGACAAAGGTCGGTGTTGTGGAAACTCGGGGCATGTGACGCCCAAAATCCAAATCACATAACCAACTCCAGAGGAAGGCATCATTACAACAGAGTGTGCCTTCGATGCCGACAACATTGTATTTGCTGGAGAAGGTGGATCATCAAGTGTGGCGTTGGGCGGTTCACACGGAGAATGATGTTTGGAGGTGCGGCCGGGGAAAGTTTCACCTCGGTCCCACAATGGGTGCCAAATGTTCCTGCCAAGATCCGACTTACCTAATCGAGACGGAGAACGTTTAATCGAGAGTGAAGAACAGGGGTTGTTTTAGATTATGGCTTGACAGAATATTGTATTCTGGTCCTACGTATCCCAATGAGAATCAAAGCCAGACGTAGTTCTAGGTTCAACCCTTGGCCATATGGTGATCTCAATCCCTTAATTTTGTTTCCGATGAATACCAGCGAGCAATGACTCTTCAATAGTCTCTTGATCAAGCTGGTTCCTCTAATACGCTTAAGGGATATTCACCTAGCTCCGTTCAAAAGTGAGTCTCTCTCTTGGGTTCTCCTCTTTTTATAATAGGATCCCCATATCTTTAAGAGATCTGGATTTATCTCATTTTATCTCTTAAATCTTCTTTGAGATATGATTTCCTTAATTTGAGGGATTCATCTCTTCTAACCGGATAAGGTTATTTGAGATAATATCAGGATCATTAAAGATAATATCTTATCTTTCCCACCTTACTTTGAGGGATTTATCTCTTCTAACCGGATAAGGTTATTTGAGATAATATCAGAATCATTAAAGATAATATCAATATCTTATCATTCTACTTTGAGGGATTTATCTCTTCTAACTGGATAAGGTTATTTGAGATAATATCAGGATCATTAAAGATAATATCAATATCTTATCATTCTCACCTTTATTGGATCGGGCATCCAAGCTCGGTGGCCGGGTTTTACTCCTCGGCCAGTACAGGATGGAACTTGGACATTCTACACATGTACATGCTTCAGTGCAAGTTGTCTCATTGTACTAGTTGATTGGGTGGAGGGTAAACCTTTAGACATTGTCACGATAGTTGTTGTGCAACACGATGAAGTGAGATACAGAAAGCTGCAGGTGAAAGAGTTATTTCAGACGAAGCAATTTTGGGAGAGTTATGCTATTTCGTGATACAGAGATTGGGAATGAAAGGTGGGAGCAACCCAAGATAGAGGAGAAGCAACACATGTCATGTTTTAGTCATCTCATCACCATTTGGGTCTCCTGAAACCCTAGATACAAATATGAATTTTTGGTTGGGTGGGTGGGTGTTTGTTGGGGGGGGGGGGGGGAGCTTCCACATCAACAAGGAACAAGATTAATGGTCGCTTGACAGAAATCTACTTTAGGGACCCAATTGGAAAATTGATATAAGTTCTAGAACCTACTAGAAACATTTTTAATTTATGTACCTACTTTAAAATTATCAAATAATTTAGAAACTAACTAAATAATTAAACCTTCATTTTAAGAACATGTTAACACTCCTACGAATGGTTCTAACTAATCTAACTACGCTAGGAGTGTAAGTTATTAAAGCCACACAAGACAACTAGAGCAGAGTTGGACATGCTACCCCGGCTCGTATAGGTCCATATTAATTAAATGAACCGACGTGGGTTGGTCGGTAGTTTAAACGGGTTTATAAAATATCAGCTCACTTTAATGCCGCTTAAAAATATGTTTGGTTCTGCGTTCCTTGTGGTCCAACGCACGTCCAGATAGAAGCTGCAGTTTGTAGCTTTTGCTTCTCAACGTGATTCCAAGCCATTCTGCCGTAGATCCAAACAGGTTGTAAGCCTGCGAATTTAGAGGAATAGAAGCTGATCTGTGCGCTGCTAATTTTTTTTTTTTTCCTTTTCAAGAACAGATAAAAGAAACCAAAAGAAGATAATCAACGTTCGGCAAACTCTCACTATTCCTATATGATCTCATAACCACAAACTTTAATTTATTACAATATACTACAAAAAGCACCTGGGAGTTAAAATTCATGAGTACTATTGCAGAGATAGAATGCAAAATCTGATATTTACTGCTATGATCAAATTTATTCAATAAATGATTAAAACTGTGTCAAGGTGAACTCTGCAGCAGGTAGAAGATCATAGGATCTCAATGTATTGGGATAGCAATTAAAATTTTCAAATAAAATATAGAAAAAATAGAACATATAGAAAATATTTCAAAGTAATTTTGATAATACTGTTGACATGAAAATTTGAAGTTTATTATACTTAATTTGAGATGGTGCATGGTTTCAAGGTGGTTTCAAATTTCAAAAGAACATATGTTCACTCTTGGATACGTAAGGTGCATGTAACCACTAACAAATAAATTTGAGAAGAGGAATTTGTGATGGGATGGAGCATCCAAGAGCAGTAGGTGAATCAAGCAAGGGTGATCACTGAGTAGTGAGAACATCTCTTGTGGATAAGTGTTTATACCCGGGTTTATAGAGTAATACACATCTTAGGGACAGGTTTTTCAAGTTTACACAGAACTTGTAATCTCATTTTGAGATAGTGAATATTTTGTTAAAGTGATTCCTTCGACGCAGGCAGATGATACTGAACCACATAAATCTTGTGTGTTCCATTATTATTTTTGTGGTATGTTTTATGGTGTTCCAACTCTCGATAAGTGTGCAATTTTTTCCAACACAATCAAGCACATTTGTAGAAGCGGCAATGGAGTAAAGAGATACTAGTATGCAATTTTTCCCAACACAATGAAGCACACTTGCAAAGCAGCAATGGAGTAAAGTTAAATTTATTGACATGAAATTCAATAGAGCAGTGGTTGATAAATATTGTCACAGGTTAATTCCAACTGAAATGAAAAACAGCTTACCCTTTCAACGTGTGGCTTGAAATACATGCTACTTGATCCATATCACGGGAGCATTTTTCAAAACCAGTTTTTCTTAAGAATGCCAAAGTATAAAAAGTAAATGATTGTGCAGTTTTCTTTGACAAGTCAAAGTTGAAACAAGAACGCACCCCAACTTTCTTCCCTTCTATGCAACTACTTTTCGTTTTTCCATTTGCTACTAGTTTCAAATTTGTAGGAACTTTGAATGTAGAAACAGACATCAATATCATTTAGTGTCATGATCACTCGGGACAAAGAACTACGTACGCCTAACTGCATTGAGAGTAAGTCAACTAATTAGAAACCTAAACTGTTCATTGCTAAAGTGAGGTAGAAATTCTATCCACCTTTACACCTAAAGAACCAATCACCTACCAAGCCATTATTCTAAAACATATTCCCCCATGTTTATAGTATTGCTTCGAAGAGTAAAGCCCATAAACACTGTACAATTTTATTTATTTTTTTAAAGCAGAGATTAAAAAAATGCTTTTTTCTTCTGAGGAGGGGAAGTTCAAGGTCTGGCTTGACTAGAATAAAAATGTTGAATCATTTCCTGCCCAACCTTACCAAATGTTGTTGGTGCTTTACTGCAGCTGCCATATCAGTAGCTTCCCGTTTCAATGCCCTCTTTGCTCGTCGCCCTGTTATACTTTTTCCAGCCTCTTTCTTCTTTGGCACACGAGATGAACTTGCTCCTGATTCCTGGAAGTTTGGTCGATAGGTCGGCCTTGCTTCAAGACGTCCAGCCCTAACAAAACCACTGTCTCCCCATCTCCGGTTACCAATGCGAAGACTTGAGGAGCCACCAAAGTAAACTTCATCCAGATCTTCATGCTCATACTCATACTGATAGTAATCTCCAATGTCATCGTAGACATCTTCGTGATCCCCATGATCTTCAACCGTTAATGGTTTAAACCATGGGGCCCTAAGTAGTAGGCACAAACTTTCCTCGAACATGTAATCATGGATGCTGTTAAAGTACACACTAAGGTTAAGCAACAAGAACACAAATTTAGCTTTCAACCAAAATAAAAGACAAAAACATACGCACACAATTTCAGCCAATACTTTCAATTAGGCATCTGTCGAAATGATAGACAAAGAAAATGCAGGGCTACATTAATGGATAAAATATAGAAATGGTAATCCATATGAAAGCTTTCCTTACGAAGTGATGTAAGAATGAGTTGGACCAATACAAAAGCAGGAATTGGATGGCATTTAATTCAAATAAGTAACTGAATAATTGATATATTGTACCATTTCATTTGTCATGCTTCCATCTTGTACCATATAGCAGTGCTGAATTAATAGGCATTATTTGTTACTACAAATTAAGTAGTTTCATATGCTACACAAATTAGGCATTTTGTTACAAAATTAATAGTAGTTCCTTTACCAAGATTATTCTAGGAGCTGATAAATTTGACAAACTTTACACTGGCTAAAATTATGAAATAATACCTTCAGTGTTCACAATAGGATTATAAATTTTTTAATGGCCAGAATATCAATTCATATTTAACATTTTGGAGTCCAAATCAATTTATGAATCTAGCTTAAATCAAATTGGTCTGTGCAATGGGTTGCAAGGAAGCCAAGCAGCCCCACTGTATAATGTTCAGTAACCAGGAAAAGTATGTATATACATATACATAGAAGTACAATCTCAACCAGAGAAATAAAAACTTCCATATTCAACAACCAGATATTAATTCCAAAATACAATCACAAATATATGATTCATCTTTTATATTCTTAGGTGGAAGTACCACTAGAACCAAAATCATGGCTAAATCCTTTTGAACATATTGACCAACATTTTCTACTTGACTCCTAAAACTATCCCCAAAAATAAATAAGAAGTCCATTAGTAGAAATACAGCAGAACACTTCTTTCCCTTTACATTTAGCCATAAGTAGCATGAATTGAATTGAAAATGAAAGCTCAAGTGAGAACGGAACATCGAATATGACAGTCCCTTACCTGCCATCAAGTGAGCGATGGACGTTGAGGAACTCAAATGGATGCTTACACTGAGGGCAAGTAACTTTCTGAGTGTATGTGGCCCAGCGAAGGATGCATGTCACACTACAAAACATAAATAAGCACATTCACAAAAAAAGTACATAACAAGAAACTTACAAAAAAAAAAAAAGGTTTTCATTTTCTAAAAACAAGACAATTGTGCATCTACTATATCTAAAAAACAACATCTCAGTTTAAGTGAAATCAACAAATGTACATCACTTATAATAATATATCAGAAGAAGAAAATATCATTCCAATTTCGTCATATCAGGTGAGATGGGAATTACTCCAATGGGGCCAACTAGTTTCCACTTGTTAGAGATATGCAGCAAGCATGTAACCCTAGGTGCAAAATACTACACAATAGGACAAAAATGTCTACTGGCCGAGAATGAAATGAATCCAAGCATGCAACTCTAGCTGCCCCTGGAATTTCAATGGAAAAAGAACATGTTTTCCCCCCCATAAATTAAATAGAAAAGAGATAATTGGGACAAACCAGTAAGCATGGTAGCAACCTTTTACAAGAGCCTTTTCCTGAAGCAGTATCTTATCCAAGCAAATTGCACAAACTCCCTCATGCTTCCCATATTCACTCTGATCAGCATTGAACAAGAACAACATCACCAAAATCAGAATACCTAAACCACCGATATTCCCCACAAAATAATAACCCAACCAAAGCAACAAATAAAATCAACACCTGGGGTTTGAGTGAAAGATCCTGAAGATCGTTGACGAGGACATCTTGATCTTCCATTTCTTGGAGTGAAGACATTGCGACAGAGGGATCCATCCCAAGGGTGGAATGAATTTAGCACATTCAATTCAATAAGAAGAAGATGCTCCAGGATCATTCTCAGATTCCACCTTACATGGCCCGATTCTCTCTTTTGTTTGGGTCACACCCCACTTTATTACAAACCCTCTCATTCGTCATACTTTTTCCTTGTTCTCTTCACAAAAACGATTAACGTTGTAAATTGGAATAACTCTGTTATAATCTAACTAGTGGTTGGGCCATCTGTAAATTTGGGCTTGAACCATGATTTTGCGATTTGATTCTATCTAGGGGCTAGTGGGATAATTGCAAAAAGGATGATGCCCTAACCCTATATCCTAACAACTCATATCTTGATGGTTTCCTATAAATTTCGGGATTAATATGCTAATAAAAATTGTTTTCTTTTGTTTCCCAAGATATCCTTCCACTCGATAGATGAGAGACTAATCTTTTGGGATACTCATGCATCTCAGTAAGGACCTCTCCCAATAATGTTTTCTATACACATCCATGGATTGAATCCACGCTCACATGTAAGGGACTCAAACCCCTTCCACTAAATCACCACACATTGGTTTCATAAAATTTGTTTTATGGGACAAAACGATGATTACACAAAAAGATGTTACAAAGGGTTAAATAAAAAAAAAAAAAAAGTGGCCCCTGATCCTTTAATACTCGTAATGTTTACAAGTGTTTCAGTTATTTATGGCATCAAAGACTTCGCGAGAAAGTTAATCAATAAACTAACATGATAAAAATATTGATAGCTTAATTAATAAGGGTTAAGAGCATACAGAAAGAATAACAAAATTCCATCGTCATTTTAATTTCCCTTCCTTTATGTACCAATCATACATGGGGCTTCAATTGGTGCCCCTGCACCAATCCCACCGGCTGGATTTAGGCATTAGGGAATAAAAAAGTTAAAGGAACTTTTATAGAATGATCCTAACCAAAGCACGAGATTTAATTTAAAAGTGTCTTGCACTTAAGTGTTGGTGCACATGTCCGCCAAAAGCTATTTTTGATTCTCAACAATACAAGACTTTGAGTGGATTCCCGTAAGTTTTAAATTTCGTAGAGGGGCCCTAACTATAGGAAGCATCGAGCCGAAGACATGTATTTTTTATTTTATTTTTTTCACAAATGCCGAAGAAATGTATTATTCTCAATAATATAAGACTTAGGGGAATCTTCTTCCTAGAGCATCTCCAATAAAAGATGTTTAAGAATTGCATACAGTTAAATAATCGTTCTTTACACATCTACACCATTGGAGTGAGCTTAGGTGAACACGAATTGCTTGTAAGAGTTGCATTTATAAGCAATCGATCGATTCTATATAAGAACCCCAATAAAAAAAAATTAGAGAATTGTATTGAATACATTCCTATAATATTATTGTGAATAAAAATGTGGTGACTTATGAAACTCATTTGATAAACATTTTACAATTACACAATTGGAGTGAAAAGCTTCTTAACTAGTATAAAGTAAAAATGTGATGAAAATGATATGCTAGAACTCATAAAATGATAAATTAAACAACTCTATTAAATTTGGGAGATGCTCTTATGGTTTAACCATTTTCAAATTTCAATATGTTATATGCGGCAAAAACACTTGTACTGGCCGAGGAGTAAAACCCGGTCACCGAGCTTGGATACTCGATCCAACCAAGGCAGGAAGGATAAAATATTGGTATTATCTTTCTTAATCATGATATTATCTCAAATAACCTTATCCGGTTAGAAGAGATAATATCCCTTAAATTAATGATAAGATATTGAAATTATCTTTAATAATCCTGATATTATCTCAAATAACCTTATCCGATTAAAAGAGATAATATCCCTTAAATTAAGGAAATCACATCTCAAAGAAGATTTAAGAGATAAAAGGAGATAAATCCAGATCTCTTAAAGATTTGGGGATCATATTATAAAATGAGGAGGACCCAAAAGAGAAACTCACTTTCACTAACCCAGGTGAATCTCCCTTAAGCGTATTACAGCTTGACCAAGAGACTATTGAAGAGTCCTTGCTCGCTGGTATTCATCAGATACAAGATTAAGGGATCGAGATCACCGTATGGCCAAGGGTTGAACCTAGAACCAAGTGTGACTTTGATTCCCATTGGGATACGTAGGACCGAAATACAATATTCTGTCAAGCCATAATCTAAAACAACCCCATTGTTCACTCTTGGTTTAACGTTCTACGGCGAGATTCCGGCAAGTCTGATCTCGGCAGGAACATTTGGCGCCCACCGTGGGGCCAAGGAAAAACCTTCCCCGGTTCCACAAGAAAGCTTGATGGTGACTACACGGAATGGACCGAGGGGAGGGGCGAACAGCACGAACCATGTAGATCATGAGGCTTCGAACACGAGCCAAAACCGTGACAATCCCCCGCCCCCTCCCATCAATGAAGATAACCCTCAGCCGGGAGAGGTTATGGCACAGTTAAGGTAGCTGCATGAGGAGAACGATGAGATACGTGCTCAGAATCAAAGGCTGATAAGAGCTCAGAAAAGAGAAAAATCAGTGATGCCTTCCGAGGAAGAGCAATCCTCACCCCGAGGATAGCCAAAAGGATCCATCGTACGTACCTTATCCTCATGATACGAGCCGACCGTCCAAAACCAAACCTCACCCAGAGGATTCAGGAGTTAAATCTACTGCAGAAAGGACTATCCAAAAAGAAAAGGTAACAGACCGACGACCGAGGTTGCCGTTCACGGATGACATCGATGAGGTAATCATGTCTGGACATTTTAAGCCTCTTAACATTGATAAATTCAATGGCACCACTAACCCAACCGAGCACGTAGAATCCTTTATTTCTTCTGTTTACCTGGTGACCTATTCACAAGCCGTCATGTGCAAAATTTTTCCAACCACTTTACAAGGCCCTGCCTTAACCTGGCTTAAGAATCCCCCACCTCGATCAATTAATTCCTTTGATGTGCTTGTAACTAAGTTCACTGCACAATTCGCAGCGAGCCGAAAGCATAAAAGGCACTCGGTCTCGCTGGTGAATTTTAAACAAGAAAAGAATGAATCACTTAGAGATTATATGGCTTGTTTTAGTGCCAAACAAACTTTAATTCCCAATATGAACTCATAACTCTGTCTACATACCGTCATGGGTGGTTTGAAGTCGGGGCCATTCTTTGAGTATTTATCTCGAAAACCACCGAGAGATTTTGAAGAGTTGCAGGAAAAAGCCACTGGTTTCATGAACTCAAAAGAGATGGTAGAATCCAAAAGGAGAGAAAGAGGTTTTGAAGACAAGAGCTTGGTTCCAAGCAAAGAAAGAGATAGGGGGGACTAATCCACAAAGAGTCCAAAAGACCAATGAAAGGGGATTCTCGGAGAAACAACCCAGGTACCAGTCCTATACACCGCTAAACCGATCTTGGGAAGTAATTCTCCAGGAGGTGTGCAACGCCGAGTTACTCACCTTACCTCGACCGTCTAAAACTCCGGCCAATGCAGACAGAAGTAAAGAGTGCAAAGGACATCAAAACTATGGTCACTCCACTGAAGACTATAAAACAGCCCAGGAAAAAATTGAGGACTTGATACAGGCAAGTCGTCTTGACCGGTTCGTTCGCCGAGATGATAATGGAGGCAGATGAGCTGGTCGAAGACGAAGGAGACGCAGCTATGACAATCGTAACCGAGATGCAAACCAGCAAGGGAATAATCAGAACGGAGATCGGGCGAACAATCAGAGGGCTCCTAATGAAGAAACAGAAGGAGGAGTCAGAGGGGTCATCAATACTATCTCAGGAGGATTTGCAGGTGGAGGAACAACGAGTTTAGCTCGGCGGCATCATGTAAAAGCCATATGATCTGTAAACACGGTGTCTGGAAAACCTACAAGGACGAGACCTTCAATATTTTTCTCAAATGATGACTTCCAAGGACTGGACCCAAATCAAGACGACCCAATGGTGATAACGGTCGAATTAGCCAACTTCTCGGTCAAACGAACACTTGTTGATCAGGGAAGCTCAGCTGATATTTTATACCTGACGACCTTCAAGAAGCTTGGAATTCCAGAAAAGATGATAAAAGAGCCGGAAGACAAGCTAGTAGGGTTCGCCGGAGAGCAAGTAAAAACATGAGGTTATATAGACCTCTTAACAACGTTTGGAGAGGGAAAACTCTCCCAGACCGTATCAGTCAGATATGTTATTGTGGATGCCAGCACGTCGTACAATATCCTTATTGGAATACCGACGTTGAATGGACTCGGAGCGATTGTCTCTACCCCACACCTCACAATGAAATTCCCAGCCGAGTCTGGAGATATAGTCGCGGTCCAAGTTGACCAAAGGATGGTCAGGCAATGCTATGTGGATAGTCTGAAGGTTACCCGAAACCAGAACATCGCAAAGAATAGCGAAGATGATAAAGCAAAATTGGTAAGCTCCGTCAGTTTGGTTACCACGGTGAACTTGATCGGCATGTTTGAATTAGACCCAAGGATGGAGATGTACGAGTCCAAAGCCGAACCAACAGAGTCTTTAGAGAAGTTCCAATTGGGAGCCCAAGCTGAAAAGTGCACCAAGGTCGGCAGTCAGCTCGACCCCTCGCTCAAACAACAGATTCAAGCGGTTTTAAAAAAGAATGCCGATTTGTTTGCATTGAAGACATCAGATATGCCTGGCATAGACCCCAATTTTATGTGCCATAAGCTATCTATATGTCCCGAAGCCAAGCCTGTAGCTTAGAGAAAAAGAAAACTTGGGAAAGAAAAGCGCCAAGCAGACTGCCAAACTGGTCAAAGCAAATTTCATCAGAGGTGAAATACACTACTTGACTAGCCAAAGTGGTGTTAGTTAGAAAGGCCAATAGTAAGTGGAGAATGTGCACCGACTACACCGATCTCAACAAAACGTGTCTAAAGGATTCTTATCCTCTTCTCAACATTGACAGATTGGTAGAAGGAGCTTCAGGGTACAAAGTTTTGTCCTTCTTGGATGCATATTCAGGTTATAACTAGATAAGGATGTATCCACTAGATGAAGAAAAAACTGCATTTATGACCGATGGGGCAAATTACTGCTACCGAGTAATGCCTTTCGGTTTAAAAAATGCTGGTGCAACATATCAAAGGCTTATGGACAAAGTCTTTGCCAACCAGATCGGAAAGAAGCTGGAGGTATATGTTGACGATATGGTGGTAAAGTCTGATGACCTAAAGCAACACACAGCCGACCTCGAAGAAATTTTCAGTCAACTCAGAAAGTACAACATGAGATTAAATCTAGAAAAATGCTCTTTTGGTGTACAAGGAGGAAAGTTCTTAGGATATAAGATAACACATAGAGGAATTGAAGCTAATCCTGATAAGTGCAAAGCTATCATTGAAATGCGGAGCCCTCAGAATGTGAAAGAAATTCAGAGGTTAGCTGGCCGATTAGCTTCTCTATCACGCTTTCTCCCAAAGTCCGCAGAAAAAGCAAGACCCTTCTTCCAGCTTTTGAAAAAACCAAAAGAGTTCACCTGGATTGAGGAGTGTGAGAAAGCCTTTGAATATCTGAAACTTTTTCTAGCCTCTCCCCCGATCCTAACTCGATCTCAGCTCGGCAAAGATTTGTACTTGTATCTATCTGTCAATGATTATGCGATCAGTGCAGTAATCATCCTGGAAAAAGAAGAACAACAGATGTCGGTGTATTACGTTAGAAAAATTCTGAAAGATGCAGAAACACGGTATCAAGTAATTGAAAAACTAGCCTTCGCCTTAATCATGGCAGCTCGGAGGTTACGACCTTACTTCCAATCACACCAAGTTATAGTCAAAACAGATCATCCGATAAAACAGGTGCTCAAGTAATAGAGTATACAAAGAGAGAAGACAAAGTAAACTCATTGTATTGAATGATTAATGGAGAAAATGAATTCTTGCCAGATTAGTTACATGGAAGAGTATTTATACTCTTGTAGGCTGAGTAACAGATTCTCAACTACCACTAACTGATCTAACTGACTCTGTTATACATTTTTATTGCACACATGCACCGTATATACTCTTATAGCCCCCCACAAGATCAAGGGGGTTGAGGAAGCGCAACGACCTTGAGCTTGTTTCTAGAGTCAGCAAATTTGGTATAAGGTAAGGGCTTGGTGAGAGGGTCAGCTGGTTTATGAGAGGCAGGTACATGTTGTACTGTAAGTGATTTGGAGACTACCTTTTCCCTTACAAAATGTATATCCAATTCCATATGCTTAGTTCATGCATGAAGTATGGGATTATGAGAGAGCAGCACTGCACTTAGATTATCACACAGAAGCATAGGTGTATGATATGTAACCTGAAGTTCAGTTAGAAGAGATTCTAGCCAGAGCATTTCCGAAGTTGTGTGTGCCATGCTCTTGTATTCAGCTTCGGTGCTTGATCTAGCTACCAAGGGTTGCTTTTTGGAGCTCCAAGACACAAGATTGGGTCCAACAAAGATGCAAGACCCAGACGTTAAATGTCTATCATTCGGATCACTAGCCCAATCAACGTCACTGTAAGCTCTTAGTGACAATTTCCCATCGGGTGAAGCAGGTTGCAGCAATAAGCCATACTGTGTAGTGCCACTAAGGTACCGGAGAATGCGTTTTACTGCACGCCAGTGAGACTCAAGAGGGGAAGCCATAAACTGGCATACTTTATTGACACAATAAGAGAGTTCAGGCCTAGTCAATGTGACATACTGGAGTGCACCAACAACTGATTGAAACAGGGAAGGATCCTGCAGTGTATCAGTGTCGTGCCTGCTGAGTTTGCAATCACTAACCATAGGTGTGGATATACCTTTGCAATCAGTCATGTTGGCTTTCTGCAGAAGGTCCCGAATATATTTTGATTGTGTGAGTAGCATGGAACCATTGGTCAGGTATTTCACTTCAATACCGAGGAAGTAGCCGGGCTTGCCAAGGTGTTTCAATGCAAATTTAGCATTAAGTTTACTAATCAGATCAGATATCAGTTTAGTGGAGGAACCTGTGATCAAAATGTCGTCCACATAGATCAAGATATATAGTTTAACTCCATGCTTGCTGTAAATGAATAAGGAAGGGTCACAACAGCTAGCTCTAAAACCAAACTGCAAGAGAGCCTGAGTTAGACGTTCGTACCACGCACGTGGAGCCTGTTTAAGGCCATAAAGAGCTTGGTGCAGTCTACATACCAGTGTCTTGTTAGTAGATTCAAATCCTGGGGGTTGTTGCATATACATCTCTTCATGCAAAATGCCATTAAGAAAGGCGTTATTGACATTGATTTGTTGAATGCCCCATTTGTAAGTTAGAGCAAGTGTCATGATTACACGGATTGTGGTTGGTTTTACCACAGGAGAAAACGTTTCACTAAAATCAGTGCCTGGATGTTGGTGAAAACCCTTCGCAACATGTCTTGCTTTGTATTTGTTGACACTGCCATCTGGGTTTTCTTTAACCCTAAACACCCATTTACAGCCTATGGCTTTGCGGTGAGCTGGGAGAGGCACAAGGGACCATGTATTGTTTGAAAGTAGGGCATTATATTCCGCCTTCATAGCAGCTAACCATTCAGAGCTAGACAAGGCTTGCTTGACACTAGTGGGTTCAACATGAGCTAGGAACAGCCGAGGCTTGAGATTTCCAGTTTTAGATCTAGTGAGCATGTGATGAGTATTTTGATCACAGGGTGGAGGAGCGGGTGAAGTAGTAGGTTGAATGTGTGGCTCACTGGATGGAGGTGGGGGAGGGGCTGGAGCAAGGTCATTTGTTTCAGTGACAGGAGAAGAATCAGGACTTGAAGTGTTAGTGGGACCAAGAGGAATATTAGGAGAAGGTGAGGGGTGAATAGTAGGTGGAGATGCTGCAGCAGGAGAGCTTGGTAGAGCAGAACTGTGAGACTCCGAGTTATCAAGAATGGGCAAGGGAAATGTTGCAGGATTTGAGATATGGAACGAGTGAGTAGGAGCATAGTTATTGAGGAATAACTCTGGGTAAGGAAATCGATACTCATTAAAAAGTACATCTTTGGAGATGTACACACGACCATCTAGGTTTAGGCATTTGTGACCTTTGTGACTAGGGGAAATGCCTAGGTAAAGACATTCAGCGCTTCTAAACTGAAGCTTATGCTTGTTGTATGGTCCGAGCAAAGGGAAACAGGCACACCCAAAGACTCTAAGACTAGTGTAATCTGGAAGAGACTTGTAAAGAGCATAATAAGGGGAAGTGAAGCTAGGATGAGCTGAGGTTGGCAGCCTATTAATCAGATGGACTGCAGTAGTAAAGCTGTGGTCCCAAAATGTAATCGGTATAGAGGCATGTGCAAGTAAGGTTAAGCCCATCTCAACTATTTGCCTATGCTTTCGCTCAACTGTGCCATTTTGGTGAGATGTGTGTGGACAAGTAAGCCTATGGCTAACACCAAGATCATTAAGGTACTTGGTGAAGGGTCTATATTCTCCCCCCCAATCAGATTGAACTGCTCTTATGGTTGTAGAAAACTGAGTTTGAATGAGTGAAAAGAATTGTTTAAATGCAGCAAGAGCATCAGATTTGTTTTTGAGAAAATAAATCCAAGTATACTTGGTACAAGCATCAACAAAGGCTATGTAATAGAAGTAGCCTCCATGTGAAGGGGATGGTGCAGGTCCCCACAAGTTAGTATGGATAAGTTCAAAAGCAATGTTATAAGTAGTAGGGGAGGGAGGGGCATGCAATTTGTGGGATTTCCCCAAACAACAGGAATTACAGAAATCAGAAGCAGTTTTATTGATTACATGAATGTTACATAGTTGTAGTACATTCTTTATTGCCTTGGAGTTGGCATGACCTAGTCTAAGATGCCAAGTGGAAGCAACTGTATTTACAGGACTCGGTTGAGAGCAATTGGAATTATGAACACTAGTACAAGCTACGGGTGGAGAGTAAGAACTACTTGACTTGACAGAAGTTGGTGAAGGTCCCTTGAGCATGGGCAGATGCTAAAAACTGTATAGGCCATCAGCTCCTAGGGTACCTTGAAGGAGGACATGTCTAGACTCCTGTGATTTCACAAAGCAAGAGTAAGGGTGAAATTCAAAGAAAACATTATTATCCCGAGCAAATTTAGAGATTGATATCAAATTCTTAGTTATAGAAGGAACATGTAGTAAATGATTAAGATAAAGCGAGACATGTGGATGCAAATGAGAAGGAAACTTAGAAGTGCCAACTGAGTGTAGAGGTAAACCTTGTCCATTGCCCATGTGAACTTGATCAGGGCCCACATAGGAGTTGCCTTGTTGCAGGTTGTTGATATCTGATGTTAAGTGGTGGGAAGCTCCTGAATCCAGGAACCAAGATTGTGAGTCAAGCCCTCTAGGAACTGCTACATCTTGAGAAATGCCTATATTGTTCAGGTGAGGTGGAAAGTTCACATGCTGTGAGTTCTGTGGAGGGTTCATGTGTTGTGAACCTTGTAGAGCCATAAAGGCACTAGGTTGAGTTTGCAGCTGTGACTGGTTTGAGGTGTTCTGTCCTGGACTTTGCTTTTGAATGGAGGGATTTTGCTGAGTATGCTGATTAAGAACAAAATTCTAATCAAACCTGTACCAGCAATGGTAAGCATCATGGCCGTATTTATCACACAGTTGACATGTTGGACGATTTCCACGACCTCTTCCACGGCCCCTACCACGACCAAACCTGCCTCTACCTCGAGCATCACTCTGGAAGGTGTTCTGAAAGTTATTCTGAAAGGTGGAGCCATGAGAGCACTGGTCATAATTCAAGTTGTATTGTCTTTGTTGATTGAACTGATCAGAATTCGAGTTGTATTGTTTTTGTTGATTGAACTGATTATGTGACTGAGAGGCTTGAGCTACATTGGCAGAGATATTCGAAGTGGAGAGCTCTTGACAAAACTTATCTAGCCGAGATTCTTGAACAAGCAAGAGAGCTTCAATTTCAAACATAGAAGGAGAATATGATCTTCCATAGATCATCATGACAAATTGATTATACTCTTCAGGTAAACCTTCTAAAATCGCATCAATTCGATCCTGTTCTGTGATTGAATCTCCAATAGCAACCAAAGTATTAGCAATTGATCTGATTCACAAGACATATTCTGAGATTGTTCTATTTGCTTTCTTGGTGGATTTCAATTCAGATCGGAGTTGCCTAACCTTTGCTTTTATATGAGCATAGAAATATTTGTGGATTTTATCCCAAATCTGCCAAGAATGGCGACAACCAATGACCCTAGGTAGCACAGCATCGGATAAGGTAGATAGCAGCCAAGTAAAGAGCATTTGATCCTGAACTAACCATTTATCATATGCATCTGATACTAGATCAAGTTCTCTATCAGTTTCTGAATTATATTTCGCAGGGATGTTAGGGTTTACGACGAATCGATGCAATTTGTGAGAGGCAATTACTCCTTCTACTTGTTGATTCCACAATAAAAAATTCTTGTCATCCAATTTGATGGAGAGTGAAGGTTCAAACGAAATTGTTGATGCTGAGCTACGATTTCTGTTGTTGAGGTTGGAAGAAGGTGAAGCTGCCATTGTTCAGTTTTCGAAGCTTTGGCCCAAGAAGGAAGAAGCTACTGATCTGTTGTCTAAGTTGGCTAGCACCAAGAAAGCTGGTCAGCTAAGAACTTTCATTCAGGAGAATCTCCTCGAACCGAGCATAAAAAGTGTCGAGGTGATAATGATCGAACACTATGATCGTGACTGGATGACACCAATTTGGGAATACTTAGCCTTTGACAAATTGCCCAATGATCCTAAGGAGGCAAGGAGAATTCATCTAAAATCTTGCCATTACACCATCCGAGATGGAGTTCTGTACAGAAGAGGATTCTCCATGCCGTTACAAAAGTGCATAGCAAAGGAGCAGTCTGAGTACGTAATGGACGAGATGCACCGAGGAATCTGTGAAATGCATTCAGGTGGCGATCTCTAGCAGCTCGGGTCCTGCGAGCGGCATTTTACTGGCCGACCATGAGATTGGATTGTGCTACCTGGACTAATAGGTGTGAACCTTGTCAGAAGTTCGTCAATGTAGCACGAGCTCCAGGAGAAGAGCTCCATTCCATGTTCTCGTAGTGGCCCTTTACTATGTGGGGTGTGGATATAGTCGGTCATTTCCCAGTTGCTAAAGGTCAAGTCAAGTTCTTGCTGGTAGAGTAGGCTACTTCACTAAGTGGATTAAAGCAGAACCATTAGCTACCATAACAGCTAAAAAGGTTCAGAGTTTTGTATGGAAAAGCATCATATGCAGGCATGGCCTCCCTTATGCAGTTGACACAGATAATGGAAAGCAATTCACCGATAAAGAGCTTATACATTTCTACTCCAACCTCGGAATCAAACATAAAGTGACCTCGGTTGAGCATCCACAAACAAACGGACAAGCAGAAGCAGCCAACAAAGTCATTTTGAACGAGCTCCAAAGAAGGTTAGGCCAATCAAAAGGGGCATGGGTTGAAGAATTACCAAGCATCCTATGGGCTTACCATTGCTCACCACAGTCTTCAACTGGTGAAACGTCATTCAAGCTAACCTATGGAACCGACGCAATGATTCCAGTTGAGCTCGTCGAACTCTCTTTCTGAAGGCACCGTCATGACCAAAGTAAGAACGAAGAAGAGATCCGAGTTGAGCTTGACATGACTGAGGAAGTCCAAGATGAGGCAAAAATCAGAGAAGAACTATGCAAGCAAAAAGCAACTCGGAAGTACAACTCGAGGTTGCAGTCAAGGAAATTTGTGCAAGGTGACTTAGTGCTGAGATTGCAAAATGATGCGAGAAAAGACTCCAAAGAGGGTAAGCTCGCAGCAAATTGGTCTGGCCCATTCAGAATAGTTGAAAATCTGGGAAATGGTACTTATAGGCTAGAAGAGTTGTCAGGAAAGGTTGTTCCAAGAACTTGGAACACTTCCCACCTTAAGTTTTATTTTAGTTAAAGTCATGTAAGTAGGTGATGTACTCTTTTTCCTACCCCGGTCTTTTTTCCACGAGGTTTTGGCCATGAAGGTTTTAATGAGGCACACCCGAAAGAATAAATAAATAGAATCATTTTCAGTTGCAATATTAGGCAAGAATACTGTTATATGGTCAAAATATTATTTATGAAAAACTAAAAGCCTAAAAAGGTTGACCGAGCTAAAATCGACCGAGTCGAGGTCGAAATGTCGAGCCTAAAAAGGTAAACAACATCTAAAGATAGTTAAAAACCTAAAAAGGTTGACCGAACTAAAATCGACCGAGTTGAGGTCGAAATGCCGAACCTAAAGAGGTAAAACTAAATACCTAAAAAGGTTGACCAAGCTAAAATTTGCCGAGTTGAGGTCAAAATGCCGAACCTAAAGAGGTAAAACTAAAGACCTAAAAAGGTTGACCGAGCTAAAATCGATCGAGTTGAGGTCGAAATGCCGAGTCTAAAAAGGTAAACAACATCTAAAGGTAGTTAAAAATCTAAAGTGGTAATCCGACCTAAAATCGACCGAGTTGGGGTCGAAATGGCGAGCCTAAAAAGGTAAACAACATCTAAAGGTAGTTGAACTTCCTCATTACCACTGCAAGAAGGAAATCAGTCAGATACAATAAGCACGCTACAGGATAAATTAATACTTGTCAACAAAAAGTTACTTACATTCAAAGTTGGCTTGCTGAGTGGAAGAGGTAGGAATCTTTAAAAGCCTTCCACAAGGTAATGGCCCAGGATAATGTTTCAGGGCCTCAACGTCGGCTCGCTCTTGAGCGGTCATAGAGCCGAGGTCATAGCTAGAAAATTTGGAAGGGTGTGGTTGCCAGTAGAAGGGAAATTTAGGGTTTCCAGCCGATTCAAAAAAGAAAGACTCGTTATCCTCAGTAGGTCGGACTTTGAAGAAATCCGACTTGAAAAACTTATACAAGCTCTTATAGAGCCCGATGATCCCCATCTGCTCAACCCCACTCAGGGAGATCCAGCCAACTCGGTCCCCGAACCGAACTCGGTAAAAGTAAAGAAACTTAGGAGCAGTATCCTCTATCCCTATCTGGCCACACAGAATTTGGAAGGCTTTCAAGAAGACCCAATTATTCGGGTGAAGCTGGGTAGGAGCAACGTTCATAGCTCTTAGGACTTCGCACTCGAATGGGGTGAAAGGAATGGAAACACCAATTTTTTCAAAAAAGGTCTTGTATACATATGTAAAGTGTGGCTCATCTGAAGGGGGGCGAAGAAAAACATGATCATCTTCTGCACAAGGAAGGCACTCTACAGTGCCACGTTTAGCAGCAACCTTGTTTTTTATGGCTTCGAGGGATTCAAAGTCCCTGAAATTAGAATGAAAGGCTCACGCATCTCGCATTACCCAGAAATACCCGGGAATAGTAATATCTGGGTATGGGACTCTAGGCATCCTATTGGTGCGCTTACGACACTTAGGAACGGGTGTGGCATCAGGAGTAGCAGAGCTACTCCCGTCAGAACAAGAAGAAGAAGAACCCTTGGCACCTCCATCACCACAAGAGGGAGATGGGGAATGATGAGGAGAGCCCCCAATCTGATTGATTTCGGGCTCTATGATCTGAACCCCGGAAGAGGCATTCTAGGATACCTCGAATGAAGTTTCCATGGAAGAAAGAAAGAATGAAGGGAAAGGACGATGACGTACCTGGAACGGAGAAGGAAATGCAGAAGCTTACAGGAGAAGAGCTGGAAGAGAGGTTTGAGCAAGGAAGACGCAAAATGAGCTCCTGAGCAAACTTCTCCCTAACTTATAGAGACCTCGACGCTTCGAAAGAATACAAATCTTAACGTTACTTTTGAAAGTAATAATGACGGACGCCATGTGAATAAAGGGAACGTATCTTCAAGTCTGCGCAAATTCGGCTCACTAATGAAGGAGTCACTGATGAGTGTGATTTCACCTCATTTTCCATGTACATTTCTGCATGCATTTGCATATAGTTAGGTCGATTTAGTGTTGATTTTGTCTAGTTTTTCCTTTGGAACGGATGAGGTGGTTTCTGTGTGTTGTTTTGCAGAAATTGGAGAAAAACTGTGCATATTTGGCTATAATGAAGCTTGGATGAATTAGAGCCTTAAAAGTGAAGAAAATGAGCTAAACAGAGCCCATCACGGCCTAGCCGTGATGCCCATCACGGCCTAGCCGTGATGCCCATCACGGCCATGATCGGGTAAAAGCGAAAAGCGCGAAGAAGGTGAAACAGAGTGCATCACGCGCCAAGCCGTGATGTACATCACGGCCGTGACCCAAAACCACCACAAGTCGAGAGACCATCACGGCTTGGCCGTGATGGAGATCACGGCCATGAAATGGAGGCTCGCGACGCGAGCATGAGCTCGCCACGCGAGGCGAAAAGTGTGAAAGTGCGAGAAACAGAATCCGTCACGGCCTGGCGTGATGGCCATCACGGCCGTGACGCGATATCGATCTATAAATAAGAGCACAGAGGCAGAAAAAGGGGACTTTCTGCGAGAGGCTTGGAAACCCTAAAGAGGGCTGATGGTGGGGAAGGCTGGGACCTTAAAGATGACATCTCTCTGCTCTTGGATTGGAAGGAGATTGAAGGATTCGTCATGAAGTTTTCTTTCTCTCTTCTCTCTTTCCCTTTTGTAGACATATTCATGTATAGCTAATTCCCCCATTGTTGGGTTTAGATGTAGCTTTTCTAAACTTGATTGTTAATTGATTTGATTTCAATACAAGTTTCTATTTCTTTATGAGTATGTGATTCTGTGTTTAATGCTTTCCATGGCTTAGCTACCCATAGGAATGATATGTTGCTTTGATAGATAACTGAAAGGTTGGTGTTAAGGCATGCTCATGAATCATATACCAAGTAGTCTAGGAATCTAGACATAGGTGTTGGCTGCTTGCAATCTTATAAGTCTTGACTTAATGCAAAATCTCAGATTAATCCACCTAAGACATTAGGGTTTAATTTGGGGTTTTAGGCTCAATGCACCTAAGACATTAGGCTTGAGTACTTTAGAAAAGGCTTGATTGGCATAATTGAATTAGGACTTGTGTTGTTAGCCATTTCATTGCAATCAAGGGAGGATTAGTGTAGTCTAAACCTGACAATCTCAACCGTTATAAATTCTGCACTCCAAGTGTTTGTTAAAAGTCCAAAAAGACCAAAAATATTGTATTGCTTTGTTTTCTGTTTTGATATCTCATACCATAGTTTAGTCTAGATAGTTGTTAAGTTTGTGAATTGGTAATTGACAACCAATCCCTGTGGATACGATAACCGGTCTTACCACCGTATTACTTGATTGCGACGAGGTGCACTTGCCTTTATATTCTAAAAATCACGCATCAACGGCGCCAAAAACTTGATGCGTGATTTTTAGAATATAAAGGCAAGTGCACCTCGTCGCAATCAAGTAATACGGTGGTAAGACCGGTTATCGTATCCACAGGGATTGGTTGTCAATTACCAATTCACAAACTTAACAACTATCTAGACTAAACTATGGTATGAGATATCAAAACAGAAAACAAAGCAATACAATATTTTTGGTCTTTTTGGACTTTTAACAAACACTTGGAGTGCAGAATTTATAACGGTTGAGATTGTCAGGTTTAGACTACACTAATCCTCCCTTGATTGCAATGAAATGGCTAACAACACAAGTCCTAATTCAATTATGCCAATCAAGCCTTTTCTAAAGTACTCAAGCCTAATGTCTTAGGTGCATTGAGCCTAAAACCCCAAATTAAACCCTAATGTCTTAGGTGGATTAATCTGAGATTTTGCATTAAGTCAAGACTTATAAGATTGCAAGCAGCCAACACCTATGTCTAGATTCCTGGACTACTTGGTATATGATTCATGAGCATGCCTTAACACCAACCTTTCAGTTATCTATCAAAGCAACATATCATTCCTATGGGTAGCTAAGCCAAGGAAAGCATTAAACACAGAATCACATACTCATAAAGAAATAGAAACTTGTATTGAAATCAAATCAATTAACAATCAAGTTTAGAAAAGCTACATCTAAACCCAACAATGGGGGAATTAGCTATACATGAATATGTCTACAAAAGGGAAAGAGAGAAGAGAGAAAGAAAACTTCATGACGAATCCTTCAATCTCCTTCCAATCCAAGAGCAGAGAGATGTCATCTTTAAGGTCCCAGCCTTCCCCCAGACATCAGCCCTCTTTAGGGTTTCCAAGCCTCTGCAGAAAGTCCCCTTTTTCTGTCTGCTGTGCTCTTATTTATAGATCAGTATCGCGTCACGGACGTGATGGCCATCACGGCCAGGCCGTGACGGATTCTGTTTCTGGCACTTTCGCACTTTTCAGTCTCTCGCGTGGCGAGCTCATGCTCGCGTCGTGAGCCTCCATTTCATGGCCGTGATCTCCATCACGGCCAAGCCGTGATGGTCTCTGACTTGTGGTGGTTTTGGGTCACGACCGTGATGTACATCACGGCTAGGCCGTGATGCACTGCTTTTTCACCTTTCTCGCTTTTCAGTTTTACCCGATCATGGCCGTGATGGGCTCTGTTTAGCTCATTTTCTTCACTTTTAAGGCTCTAATTCATCCAAGCTTCATTATAGCCAAATATGCACAGTTTTTCTCCAATTTCTGCAAAACAACACACAGAAACCACCTCATCCGTTCCAAAGGAAAAACTAGACAAAATCAACACTAAATCGGCCTAACTATATGCAAATGCATGCAGAAATGTACATGGAAAATGAGATGAAATCACACTCATCAAATCACCCCAAGCTTAAGACTTTGCTTGTCCTCAAGCAATCACTAAGGCCAGAAGATGAAAATAATCAGAGCAATGATAGTGAACTAAGAACCCGAGTAAAATGATCCAAGTAACAGACATTCAATTATTTCAGCAAGAGACAATCAATTCAAGTCCAATTAGGGGCTTAAGTTTCCTAGACTCACATTCTCACTGATTCGGGCACTCTTGCTCACTTGAAGCTCACCCCAAGCTTGTTTATTTGCTTGGCTCTCTTCCTTGCCTCACTCACTCAAGTGTTCAAGTATATATAACAATTCGCTCCATTTTCCTCAAGGAATGATTCCTACCATATGCTTGACTATCAACCAAATCTCCACTTTATTTATGAAAACACTTAAGAATCAAGAGGTCTTTATTTGGTTGTAACGTGGCCATGGGATTAATCTTTAGGTGGGGATAACAAGAAAGGGATATTTCGAAAGGCTAAACCAAGTATCAAACATTTCAACACAAGACACCTTCTAAAATACCTTCTTGGGTTTTCAATACATTTTTCCACCTTTCTTTTCTTTCTTTTTCTTTTATTTCTTACTTCTCTTGTTTGTCATCCCCATCTCTTTATATTTTTCTTTTCTCTTTTTTTTTTTTTTTTTTTGGAGAGGGGAGATTTTTCAACTCAATCCATTATTATTATTATTATTATTTTCTGATTCTTATCCCAAACTTTCAACTACCTTTTTCACCCTTTTTGTAATACTTTAGAAGGTCCCTTATCAAGCATCTTTCATAAAAAATTTTCGGGGTACCAAGAAAAGTATTTTATTCTTTGTAGGCTCAAAATTGGGCAACTAAGGGGTAACATTTCATCATTCAAAGCTCAGAAGGCCAGAAAAATACCTATTGCCTCAATCATTTTCAAAAATGTTTTCAAAAATTTTCAAGCTTTAAAATGGTTTCAAGTCAAGTTCTAGAGAAGTTCATCCAAGAGGAGCAACACTCAACACAAAGAACGGGGGCAGATTTAGTGAGTACCCCCTAATGGCTCAAAAGCTCACATTTATCAGTTCAAGAACCAGTGAGAAACACAAGTCTAAAGAAACATATGCTAATCATCAACTATCCAATATCATCTCAAGCATATTTAATGAAGCCATATCACAAAAATAGAAAATCAGGGTCCAAAAATTCACTATCACAGAAAAATTGGCACTTAGCTCTCACAATCATAAGCTCAATCTAAGCAGGGGTAACCGAATCATGCGATCATGCACACTTAAGCCTATATGAATGCAATATTTACAATGCAAGCAAAAAGATTACCCCTACCCCAAGCTTAAAGATTTACATTGTCCCCAATGTAAACAATCAAGTTGGAGAGGGGAGAAGAAAAATAAAATAAAGCAAAAAATTTGGAACGGCTTACCGAGGCGGTAGCGGGTGCTGACTTTGCTTTTTTTTTTTCTGCCCCTTTTTCTCTTCTCCTTGTCTTCTTGCTCTCCCTTCCTTCCTTATTACCCTGCAAACACTTGGCAATTGACAATTTATTATTTTCCTCTTGAGCTTCTCAAATTATTCAAGAGGTTGAAAATCAAAAAACAAAAACTAACTAAAGAGAAGGGTTAAGAAAAGTTGGGTTGCCTCCCAATAAGCGCTTCTTTAACGTCATTAGCTTGACTCATTAAGAAGCATCCACCTGGATCCCATAACCTGTGGTATAAGGACCAAGGGATGTTAACCATGTGAGATCCTTCACCTGGATCCCACGGTTTGCAGCAAAAATGTGGAAGTGAGCGCTCGAAATTCATGCTGACTTCTTCAAATGGGAAGCGCTTTTCAATTCCTCTCGGGTCAAAGATGACCCCTTTATCAACAAAATCTTCCCAATAAAAATGGGGTTCAACCTCTTGGACTGGCCATGGTGCCTGCATTTTTAAAGATCCAAAATCTGGTTTCTCAGGCAGAGGCATGAACTCCATTGTTGACTGCTTTAAAATGTGAGGTGGCAAACAATTCGAGAGGATCATTGGTGCTGTTCTGGCTTCTGTACAATCTTCACTCTCAGCATTGCCAAATCCATCACCTTCCAAATATGCAGAAATCTCCATACAAACCACACAAGTTTTTCTCCCATCACATTCCACACATGCATAGGAACCAATAGCATCATCTAATTCCAAAAGTTTTTCATCATCTCCAAGCATGGTGAAATAGATGTCCTCCAATTGCCTCTTCCTTTCAGGCTCTTTAGTCAAGGGTTCAATGGGGAATGGTGCAACTATGTTCTCCAAAACAGGGTCTTCACTTCTTGACTCGGTTGCTCCCACTTCTTCTTCTTCCTCCTCATCCATTTTGGCATCATCTTCATCATCATACTTTATTGCATCACCTTCATCATCATCCATCAAGTTCCCTTTTGACATTCCGGATAGTTGGTTAGAGATTTTCTCAATACGTACCCCGAAACTTCGAATGGTGTCTTCTTGATTTTTTTAATCCTTCCATTGTTGTTGCCATGAAGTTCTCCAAAACAGCCTCTAAGTGAGGTCAACTATCCGGGATAGGTTGCTCAACCTCGACTGGGAATGCGGATTTGAAATTCTCCCAAGCAACTTCCAATGGTGATGGTTGTGCTTCATATGTAGGTGTGGAAGATTCCCAATGTTCCTCTTCATCAATCCAAGTATTGTTTGGAGGGTTCCCCCACCATGGAGTGTAAGTGTTGGGATATTGATTTCCCCATTCAGAACAACCTACCATTGGTGGAGGAGAGATTTGTGCCCTTGACAGCTCATCACTCACTTGTTGGATGTTTATGGCCAATCTGCAAAGATATCTACCCGCAATGCGACTCGGATATCTCACTTTCTGCATCAGATGGTTGATACCAATTGTAGTCCATGATCCTATCTAATCAATTTTTCACCTCACAGATAATTAAGCCCAAGATCAAAGAAACACAAAAACAAATATATACAAAACTAACTAAGAAGGATAACAAAAATATATACAGAAAAATAAAATAAAAATGTCTAAACTAGTTGTCTCATTTGTTACTACTGATATTGGCAAAGCCGATCCCCGGCAACGGCGCCAAAAACTTGATGCGTGATTTTTAGAATATAAAGGCAAGTGAACCTCGTCGCAATCAAGTAATACGGTGGTAAGAGCGGTTATCGTATCCACAGGGATTGGTTGTCAATTACCAATTCACAAACTTAACAACTATCTAGACTAAATTATGGTATGAGATATCAAAACAGAAAACAAAGCAATACAATATTTTTGGTCTTTTTGGACTTTTAACAAACACTTGGAGTGCAGAATTTATAACGGTTGAGATTGTCAGGTTTAGACTACACTAATCCTCCCTTGATTGCAATGAAATGGCTAACAACACAAGTCCTAATTCAATTATGCCAATCAAGCCTTTTCTAAAGTACTCAAGCCTAATGTCTTAGGTGCATTGAGCCTAAAACCCCAAATTAAACCCTAATGTCTTAGGTGGATTAATCTGAGATTTTGCATTAAGTCAAGACTTATAAGATTGCAAGCAGCCAACACCTATGTCTAGATTCCTGGACTACTTGGTATATGATTCATGAGCATGCCTTAACACCAACCTTTCAATTATCTATCAAAGCAACATATCATTCCTATGGGTAGCTAAGCCAAGGAAAGCATTAAACACAGAATCACATACTCATAAAGAAATAGAAACTTGTATTGAAATCAAATCAATTAACAATCAAGTTTAGAAAAGCTACATCTAAACCCAACAATGGGGGAATTAGCTATACATGAATATGTATACAAAAGGGAAAGAGAGAAGAGAGAAAGAAAACTTCATGACGAATCCTTCAATCTCCTTCCAATCCAAGAGCAGAGAGATGTCATCTTTAAGGTCCCGCCCTTCCCCCACACCATCGACCCTCTTTAGGGTTTCCAAGCCTCTGCAGAAAGTCCCCTTTTTCTCTCTCTGCCGTGCTCTTATTTATAGATCGATGATCGCGTCACGGCCGTGATGGCCATCACGGCCAGGCCGTGACGGATTCTCATTTCGGCACATTCGCACTTTTCAGTCTCTCGCGTGGCGAGCTCATGCTCGCGTCGCGAGCCTCCATTTCATGGCCGTGATCTCCATCACGGCCAAGCCGTGATGGTCTCTGACTTGTGGTGGTTTTGGGTCACGGCCGTGATGTACATCACGGCTAGGCCGTGATGCACTCTGCTTTTCACCTTCTCGCCTTTTCAGTTTTACCCGATCATGGCCGTGATGGGCATCACGGCTAGGCCGTGATGGGCATCACGGCTAGGCCGTGATGGGCATCACGGCTAGGCCGTGATGGGCTATGTTTAGCTCATTTTCTTCACTTTTAAGGCTCTAATTAATCCAAGCTTCATTATAGACAAATATGCACAGTTTTTCTCCAATTTCTGCAAAACAACACACAGAAACCACCTCATCCGTTCCAAAGGAAAAACTAGACAAAATCAACACTAAATCGGCCTAACTATATGCAAATGCATGCAGAAATGTACATGGAAAATGAGGTGAAATCACACTCATCATCAAGCTCGGCCCCTGTCATGAAAACTTCTACGTTTTGTTGAGCTAGAAGCTTGGGGGGCTTGTGTAATGGCCGAGGAGTAAAACCCGGCCACTGAGCTTGGATACCCGATCCAACCAAGGCGAGGAGGATAAAATATTGATATTATCTTTATTAATCCTGATATTATCTCAAATAACCTTATCCGATTAGAAGAGATAATATCCCTTAAATTAAGGATAAGATATTGATATTATCTCAAATAACCTTACCCGGTTAGAAGAGATAATATCCCTTAAATTAAGGAAATCACATCTCAAAGAAGATTTAAGAGATAAAAGGAGATAAATCCAGATCTCTTAAAGATTTGGGGATCCTATTATAAAAGGAGGAGAACCCAAAAGAGAGACTCACTTTCACTAACCCGGGTGAATCTTCCTTAAGCGTATTAGAGAAATCAGCTTGACCAAGAGACTATTGAAGAGTCATTGCTCGCTGGTATTCATCAGATACAATATTAAGGAATCGAGATCACCGTATGGCCAAAGATTGAACCTAGAACTTCGTCTGAATTTGATTCCTATTAGGATATGTAAGTTGGAAAGTCGGATCTCGACAGTAACAACAATCATCGTGCCCTACCATTCTACATTCCTTATTTCCTCGCAAAAAACTCTATTGCATCCATATATATTTCCTACCCCACCACTTTCTCTAAGCACTAATTGTTATTGGCTTGTTCACACGGTACAAAACCCATTCAGCTAGTGTCTTTTGATCAATTTTTTTATATTTCATTATTATTCTTCTTAAAAAAATCGTATGCTATATATGTTTATATAATTATTAAACGTGAAAGTTAGTTTGTCTACCAAAAACATTGCTCAAAACCTTTACGCCTCTCTTGTGGTTCTTTCTTTTTCGTACGAAGTGGCATAGAGATGCCATGCGAACCTTGGTAATGGCATTTGACGGACATATATAGAGGACTAGCTAGTGTTTAGGTGTCAAATTATATTTTGTGCAGGTTTTATTGTCCTTGTTTGCCATATATGTTGTAGGCCGTGCCCAAGTACCCATATATGATAGAACCTAGCTATTTAAAGAAAACATTACATTGGAAACGGTCGACTTTTGATTTTGATGTCAAAGAATTTGGAGAAATGGACCAAATGCCCACAATCATTAGGGCTGACTGGGAAGTCTTGCTTAGGAAATGCAAGAAATTTTGTTCATAATAGAACATAAAATAGTCAAGGAAAATTCTCAGACACTCAGGAATCTTTGCTGCCTTATAGCGACAATGGAAAAAGTTACAACTTTACAAACAAAGCCAATTCTGTATGCAAAGTGTTTACAAAGTGTTTGTTAATGAGGGCATTGGTTAAGTTCTTAAGGAACTCATAAAAAAAAAGTTTATATTAGAAAACTAAGTGTAATACTTTCTAAAATGCTAAATTCACCATTTTCTAATATAAATTATCTTTCTTTGATTTTTTAAACAATGTTTTAAGGACACTTGCTAGCATTCTCCTAAAAAAAATTATATGGGGTAGGGATGTTCATCAACCGATCCAAACCGATTCAAACCGCAAAAACCGAACCGAAAAACCGAAAACCAAACAAACCGAAAACCGAAGAAACCGTATTTTTTTATTGGATTGGATCGGATTTTGGATCCTATAGTGAAATCCAATCGAAACCAATCTATTATATACATATACTATTATTTTTGAAATTATAGTATTACTCATACTTAAACATTATTCTTCATTCTTTTATATCCCTCATTCTCTTTAATATTTTTGTTGGAATGACATATATAAAACTATTTAGAATAAATATTAATGTCTTAAAGTTATAATTTATTAAAAGTTTTGGTGCATAGCATATATATATATTTGATTGAGTAATCATGAAAAATAGGAAAACATTTAAGTAAATTTGAAAAATAATTAGCTACAATTTATTTGTAACCGATTCAAGGAAAAAAAATAGAATAAGTAGGAGTAGATATAGAGAATTAATACAAAAGAACGTGTTAAAAAATATCAATAAATTTTTTCTTCTCAAACTCCCAAATTAAAATGAAGATTATCTTTTATCCACTATTAAATAAGTAGAAAGGACACTTGACAATAGAAAAAAAAATAAAGTATGAAAAAAACCGAATTATTCAATCCAATCCAAACTGCATTTGATTGGATCGGATCGGATTTTTTTAAGGAAGCAAACCGATCCAATCCAAACCGCATGATGTTTTTATCATTGGATCGAATGACTTTTTAACTCAAAAGTAATCCAATTCAATCCGGAGGTTTCCTAAGGAAGACCAAAGAAGTTAAGACAGAATAGTAGCAGTGAACAATAATTAAAATCAAATGATGATGACCCTTCTAAATGGTTTATAATTGATTCTTAGGTATTGGCGCACATCACCGTATGAACATATAATTTACACTATTTTTTTTTATTTTACTAAAAAGATATTCATTCATTCAAATTAATAAAATACATAAAAAATAACACAAATTCAACCTCGCTAAAAACCGAAAAGAACGAATCTTCGAACAAACTCACAACACCCAGTTAATAGCATAACACGACAAAATCAAAATGCCTACAAAAATGACAAAATCAAAGTCACCGAAATATCCGTGTCTCCGGATCTGTAACATTGATACCAAATTTTTGATCAAATCTGTGATGGATCGAAACAGATCTGTCAATCTGAAACAAATGAACAGCGCACCAAGACGGGAAACCAACAACAATACCGCCACACAGAAAACACGAAGAAAAAAAAACCAGATCTATGTGAAAAAACCACTTAGTTAGATAAAATGAGAGAGAGAACAAAGTAAAAGGATGGTTCCAAACCAAAAAAATGACCCCAAAACCACCCGTGGCACACGACTGTGTGCAGAAATAAGAGCGTTTGAAGTTAGAGAGAGAATAGGTTTCCTGCCTATAATTTACATTACTTAGAAGTCCCAAATTGGGGGGTGGGGGGTTTAAAAAGTAATGTTTATTCAAATGCCCGTTTCCTATGATTCCGAACACACACCAAGTAGATGCTAACCGATCAATCAGGAAAATAACGATCATACGTGTGGGCCTGTATTTCTGCAACACTTGACAAAACACAAAGCATTGATACTTCATTTAATAAAACTTTGTATTACTTTCGAACCCTTGTTCTAATCAACTTCCATTCAGAATTTCGTAAGCTATAACAGATTCACTTAGTAATTAAAAAAATTTCCAAACCAGTATGTTACTTAGAATCAAATCAGAAGTTATAGATAAGAGCAGTGCCCTTGCAAAATTTAAAAAACCACTAGCGGCATGCAAAGTGTAGGATGTAAGAATTGCAAAAAAATGAATGAAATGGAGCTGAAATGAGAAATATGATGACGCCAAATAGCAGTACTTCAATTCTCATCATCATCAGTCATTCTTCACACCATGATTTATACAATACAACAATAATATGTACAGCTACAACAATCGGAGCTAGCAACTGCTTCAAGTGAAAATTGGCAGTGCGGTTCAGTCGTTGAGGTTTAAGAAATTTATAGACAAATCATAAAAGCAACGAAATTTTGGTGTGCTATAATACAAGGAGTATGTGAAGAAGATTATCTAGACAAAGCAATAAAGGGAAATCAGACTTTTCAACATAGGAAATAAGTATCATATACATATCCATATCCAGGAACTAGCAGTAGTGTGTCTATATATTACATAAAGACCTGTGATTATTTTTTAAAAAGAAAAAAAAAATCTTCTCAAACATAACAAATACTGAAGATGAGTTCATGATTGAGTACAATAAAAGCAAAGCAAAGGGAGCATGGCCAATTTGCAAGTAGAAGATTACTACTCCAAGATATGCACAAAATTCAAGTGTACTTAGATGTGGGCATTTCAAGTGGAGTGTTCCCACCATTCTAGACACGTACCTTGTGTTACCCCTATTATTACACCAATCATGTGAAGTAGTATCCAATGATAGGTTCTAACACTTAACAAAAACACCCAATACAAAGGAAGGCCCCCATGGATAGAAAGTTAGCTGTCCATGCATATGATCCAATCATGCATTCACATTGGAGAACAAAACAAATGCAGGTTATGAAGGGAACACTGTTTTGCATATACTCCCAAATCCCAGTAATGAAAACAAACTGCATGCACCAAATAAGCTAAATGTCCCCCAGTTACAACATGACAAATGCCACTAGGAAAAAATGAATTGTTCAATTTTCCTATTCAACCCAGATATGGACTTAATAAAGACATAGCAATACATCAATGAAAAGGTGATCACTCAATGATTACTTTTTCATTGAAATGATAAGCAGTGTTTGGACAGCTCAACATTATGAGACAAATGAAATCTCACAAGAGAGAGAGATAGATAGATCAAGTATATATAGGACACCAATGTGATTGCATTCTCAATATCAATCTTCTAATTATAAACTATAAAGCATGACACAAGTAAATTCTATGCTTCATGAACTATACAGGATTAGGATAGCATACCAAAGACCACAAGACAAGCAGGATTAAAAAAACAAAATTGTAATATAAAAAATGTTTAGACAACAAAAGGAGGCAGCTGGAAGAGGAAAAAGATAATCTAAAACATCCAATGAATAGAGACAATCCTTCAATTGTTTATCCATGGTCAGAAATGGTAAGCAAGCATCTAGCCAAAAAATAAGTGACGCATCTACAGCTTCATTTGGAATAAATTATAGAAAAACCCAAGCATGCAACTCCAACATCAATTATCCCTATAAGAAGAAATGGCATACCAGACAACATCTAGGAAATTAACATGCTAAAACACACTAACAAATACTATAACAATAATAATTAAAAAAAATGAATGGTATTTTAAATCATACATGGGTGCTACTTGCTAACAATGGTAAATTGGTAATTAACATGTTATCGACAGAAAGCAAAGAATTAAGCTATACAGATTGCTGGTTTTAGTAAAGCATCATGGAACACCAAAATGGTGCAAAAGAACCATTAATCAGCCTTGATTTTGACTAAAAATATTGCAAAACGAGTTTTAAATGTTAGATTAGATAAAAGGCTAGGCAAAAGACTATTTTCTGAATTCCAAACAATAACAAAAGGAAATAAGAGTACAAGTCGTCTTCATGAATAGAGATACATTGCAGGCTGTTTACGCATAAGAGATGTTATGACCAATAAACTAGGATGAAAAGGACAGCCATATAATGATGGTGACGTTACAACCACTTCTCATGCTTAAGTCTAAAGCAGCAACTATCAGTAAAACTCGCATTTATTTTAGTCTTACACATTTTTAAAACCAAGTTAGAAGATACAAGAGATAACAATATAATATGGAAACAATACTTTCTGTCTATACAAAGAAAATGACGTATACCAAAATGCTAAGTATTAGTGTTGAAAAATGTACCTGGCACTAGGAGCAAACAAACAACAAAAACAATTAGCATAAAATATTAAGATTTAAAAATCATTATTACCATATACTTTATGGTGTAGCCTGTTGTTGTAGCAATTACACTGTAGATTTCACCTTTGACAATTATTATAAATCTAAAGATATAGAAATAAAGGAGTGAAAATGTAAAACAAAAGCCATTAGCTTAAAACAAAGGCAAACAATTTTTATAATCAATAGTGATAATTAATACTTAAAACTGTGAGTCAAGTAAAACAAGATTGATCCACCTTTTGCTTTCCATGTTCAGCCAATTTGGTACATTAACTATATATATCTCTAATTAACAGTTAGATAATGAGGCTCCTTTGTCAATCAATCATCATCTCATGCAATGACAAAGGCAAATAGGTAAACAACGAATAGAACCAAAAATCAGGTTGAGAATTGCAGAAGAAAGAGTGACATATGCAATAACATACAAACCTAGAAGAAAATTATTTGACTATAAAACCCCTTCAATTTATAGCCTACAAGGTCAACCTCTCCAAGCACCATGTATTAGTATCTTGCACTCGGAAGAAGGACAGTTCAATTTATTGGATTACCGTAGGTTGAACCTCCAAGTAACCCCCCACCTGAAGTTACATAAACATCAGAAGGATCCAGCATTGGGGATGAAGATGAAACCCCATTTCTCCCCGCTCCGCCGCCACCACCACCGCTTCCACTTCCACCGCCACCCAAATGCAGCTCAGATAGATTAGGATAAACATCTCTATTTTCAAGTCCTTGATCATAAAGAAACCCTTTGAAAACATGGCCACCAATCTTGACAACAGCCTGATAAGCATACTCATCCTGTCCATCCTCCACTGCTGTCACTCTAACACACTTGAACACAGCAGGTGCACGTATTTGACCAGGCAATGGCTCTTTGATACTCGCATCTGCACCCAATAATTCAAACCACAACTCAGAACCCATCTCAACAACATGAAAGAAACATGTCAATTTTTATAGTATATTGATGGATACATTTTGTCAAGCATTGAGTGCTAAATTCATACAAAAACATTAATTTTTTTCATTAAAAAAACTACACGCCAATGAAATGCTAGAATAGGTCCCAAACCTAAAAAAAAAAAAATGATGGGGTGTCATAGAATTATGAATATATGCAAATATATACTAAACAGACCTTGATGGCTAGAACTAGTGTCAAAGCTCCTAGGAGGAGTGGTGTTAGAAGTTGAAGTATGAGAAGTAGTTGTAGTGTGCGAGTTAATGAGCTTAGGTTTCTTGGCACCAGAAGTGGAAGCAGTGGAACCACCAGCAACCGCCGTCATAAGCTGGCGTTCTCTCCGGCGTGCAGCAGGAACCCACGTGCTCTTCACGTGGGTAGGGCAATCAAAACCTCTACTCTTGCAACAAGTCCTGCACCTTCTGTTAGAACAATCTTTCTTCGCTTGGTTCCCACAATCTTGACACGTTGTTGTTCCTCCACTGTTTGTACCCGAAGCTGTTGTTACTCCACCACCATGTTCATCACCGAAGTTTCCAGAACAAGTATTCGCATTATTGTTGTTCTTCAAGTAATGGCTTTGTTGATGTTGTTCTTGCCAGAACTGAATTCCCCCGCTACGGTTCCGATTACTGTTGATCATGTTTTCGTTGTCGAGGCAAGGAGTGGCGGCGAGGAGAGGGATGATTCCGACGCCGAGTGCAGTGGCGGGGTTGGAACCATTGTTGCTGTTGAGGGTATGATGAGGGTGGTCGGAGATGAGAGCGTCGTGGTGGTGGTGGTGGTGGTGGAAGGAGGAAGCGGGTGCGACGACGAAGAGGTCGCGGAGGCCGACCATGCCGGCCATGTCTGGCGGGGCGAGGCCGTAGTTGATTGACCTAGTGGCGCCGGAGAGGATTCCGGTGGTGGATCCGGCATTGAAGCCGAGAGATAGGTCGTCGGGGGCAGAGCGGTTGGCGGCGGAGGAAGAAGTAGCTGCCCAGTCAGCAAAAGCGCCACCAGAATCTGAAGCCAACCTCCTTGTAGTAGCCACAACTGAAGAAGAAAGTGGTTGATGTTGTTGTTGTTGTTGTTACTGTGAGTGAGTGAATGAATATATAAAAGGTATAGATATGATGATGGAAGGTAAATCTATCTATCTATCTAATGCGGGTGTTATTAATCATGTGGGGTATCTCTCTATCTCTGCTGAAAGTGTATAATATCAGAGAGAATATGAAGGGAGAGAAAATGGAAGGTTGAGATGAGAGAGATGATGTTGTTGCTGTATCTAGGGTGTGGTGGGGTGGACTTAGATTTTCTCTTTTTTCTTTTCTACTCTGCTTGTTCTGTTGTTTCTGCTGTTGTTTCTGCTGCTTCTGCTTCTGCTTCTGCAATTGTGGCTACTACTACTGTCACTTTGGCTTTTTCTACATAAGAAAAAAAGGGGTTGGGGTTTTTTAAGATCAGTTTCCTGGAGGGGTTCAGAAGGGAGCAGTGAATGATAAATTTTGCAATAACGACCCTTGTTTCTCTCTCAGTGTGTGACTGTGAATGAATGTAATTTGTTATTCATCTTCTTCTTCTTCACTCTAAACCAAACAACTTTCCTTTGTTTCTCTCTCTAATTTTGGTTTTCCTTCCTACAAAGTGGAACTGAAGGTAGGTTCCTTCCTAACCTTTTCTCAAGCACCAGCACAACCACTTTCTTCTCTCTATCTCTCTCCAATTATCAGTGTGATAATAAGTATAGTATTGGAGTAACTGAGGTGAGGGAGAGAGAAGTGAAGTGAAGGAAGAGCATAAAGAGTTTTGTTCTCTAGTTTTTGTAACTTTATGGACCCTCTAAAACTCACATGACGCCACTCATTACTTGTGGGCTCCGCGCGTGTATCTCCTTCTCCGCGCGTGCTGCATTTCTCACCCCATAAAATCACTCTCTTCCATTTCTCATTCCTAATTTCATTGGACTAACTTTTAGTTAAACTCCGACCTAATTTCATTTTCCAATTCAGAGTCGTTTCTTTGGATTTCAAGTTGGGTTGAAGTAAATTTACGACAATATGTTCTTACAATAACAAATTCAAATTTTACAGGATTTAATTGATATACATGGTTCCTCATATAAAGGAGAAGCACTTTAGTTCCGATTTCTAAGAATAACGGAGATATACAAAATTACGTAAATTATAGGGGATTAAGTTTATGAGTCATGCTATAAAGTTATGGGAAAGGGTACTTGAACGGAGATTAAGAAAAGAAAACAAAATCACCGACAACCAATTTGGTTTTATGGCCGAGAGGTCGACCATGGAAGCAATTTACTTGCTACGACGAGTGATGGAACAATATCGAAGGGATCAAAAAGATTTACACATGGCCTTCATTGATTTGGAGAAAGCGTATGATAGGGTGTCAAGAGAGGTTTTGTGGAATGCCCTAGAAAAGAAAGGTGTTCGGATTGCCTATATTCGAGCTATCAAGGATATGTATGATGGGGCCACGACTACTGTGAGAATGTAAGGTGGAGTCACATAAGATTTCTCAATAACCATAGGTCTGCACCAAGGGTCAGCTTTAAGCCCCTATCTTTTTACCTTGATCTTGGATGTACTTACGGAGCACATTCAAGAGTCAGCACCGCGATGCATGCTTTTCACAGATGATATAGTTCTAGTTGGAGAGTCGAGAGATGATATAAATGGAAGGTTGGAGACTTGGAGACAAGCTTTAGAAGCACACGGCTTCAGTTTCAGTAGAAGCAAGACGGAGTATATGAAATGTAAGTTTAGCAAAAGGTAAAACACCTCTAGCTTAGAGGTGAAAGTTGGAGACCACAACATACCACAAGTCACGCGGTTTAAATATCTTGGGTCTATTATACAAAATGACGGAGAAATTGAGGGAGATGTAAACCATCGGATTCAAACAGGGTGGTAACAATGGAGGAAGGCTTCAGGTTTTTATGTGATAAAAATTTACCTCTTAAGCTAAAGGGAAAATTTTACCGTACAGCTATTAGACCCGCGATGTTGTATGGTACGGAGTGTTGGGAGGTAAAAAATCAACACGAGAGTAAAATCAATGTAGCAGAGGTGAGAATGTTGCGCTGGATGAGCGGAAAAACTAGACGTGATGGAATTAGGAATGGAAGCATTAGAGAGAGAGTTGGGGTAACACCTATTGTAGAAAAGATGGTTGACTCTCGACTTAGGTGGTTTAGTCATGTATGGAGGAGACCTTTAGATTCTGTAGTAAGGAGAGTGGACCAGGTGGAGGGCAATCCAATAGCTAGAGACAGAGGTATGTCAAGAAAAACCATAGGAGAAACTATTAAGAAAGATTTGGAGGCCAATGATTTAACTATCAACATGATTCATGATATAACATTATGACGCCGTATGATTCATGTAGTCGACCCCACCTAGTGAGATAAGGCTTGGTTGTTGTTGTAACCATCATAAATTGGCACATGATCATCGTAAACATTTGACATTTATCTTAATTATCTTTTAAGAGTCATCTATGGATGGGAGATCACACATATCAAAATGGTGTTTCATTCTCTGTCTCATCCATTTAAATCGTATCATGTCATTTAAAAATTATACGCTTACAATAAATAATATAATTAATTTTTTAATTGGCACAATCTAAGTGGATGGACAAGGAATGAGAGACTATTTTAGTGGATTGATCGACAGTTTAAAAGCTTTTTTATATATAATTAAATTATATAATTAAAAATATAAAAAATTACAACAACAACAACCAAGCCTTATCCTACAAAGATTAAAATTTTTAAAAAAATATTTTTAACCTAAAATATTGTTACATTATATAAGGAATGTTAAATAATGTCCTAAAAGACACTAATTAAAAAATAAAGAAAGAAAAGTTATACAGAAAGATAACTTATGTAATATTTGGAAATTATTAAACTTAATTTTTCGATATATATTTTTCATTTGATTATTTATTAATCAATATCTTAAGTATTATTAATTTAAGACAAATTTTTTTATTATTTATACCTAATTGTGAGTATTATATTTTTTTTAAAAGAAAATCATACATCAAACCAATTTAAAATGTCTTTTAGAATGTACCAACATGATGTGACACGGTTGGTAGATAATCGGGTCCCTTCAATATGTGGTCAGGGATTCGATTCTCAGTTCATGCATATGGAAGGATATCTATTGGGAAAGGTCAACCCCTCAAATGGATCTCGATATTTCAAGGGATTAGTCTCTGGCTCCCGTTCGGAAGATACCCAAATTCACCAAAAAAAAAATTACTTTAGAATGTATTACTATTATAACTATAATTCCCATTCAGTGCATGTAGTCTATAGTATAATTAAGGTGTCGTCCATATCTTTTCCTTTTTTTTTTCAGGAGGCATCAAATATGGTATCACATGAGGCTCTGGTGAATGGATGCATCACTTAAATAACATATCATTACAGGCCACCTGGTTCTATTTTATTTTTGAGAGAGGAACAAAAAAATAACAGTGCATTTTGCCTTGATCTACACTGTAGTCGCCGGTATCAGAAGTCAGTCTCTATAGCAGCCCATCAACCACCATGACTTTTCATCATTAGAATCACTAGAAATATATAATATGTGAGGAAGAAAAATTAATCATATTACTTAAATGATTCATTACCAAAATATATGTTGGCCTACCTATATCTCTTAACAAGAAATCAGGAGAACTTGAGGGATCAAATGATTTTAATTTTTTACAAAATAAATGTTACTTCACAATGTAAGGCACTCTATTTTTGTTGGGGTTTTTTTTTTAATAAGAAGCTCGATACATTTTATTAATAATCAAATGTATAATATAAGATGGAATATGATAAAAGACTCCGTGAATAGCTAAAGAAGACATCACCTTAACTAAATTATGGGCTAAGTCATGACTGTGACCATTTCACTCAACCATTCTTCGAGCTTTGTTGCAGCCTTCATCGAACCCATATATAAAAAATAAACGAGCCCTTACCATCAAACACACTGTGAACCACAGCCGCCCCTGTTCATGAAATTATCACCACTTGTTCCCATTTCAGATTAACCGTCGGATCCATTCAAGTGATGGTGGCAATGGAGGTGGTTGTGCCACGATGGAGGTCTATATAGCACTTCAGAGTTAGGATGCCACGGTGTATGAAACTTTAAAGTTTTGTAAGGAAAGTGGGCCTTATAACTTATGGCTAAAATGTATTTTTAAGTTTTTTAGTTTAACGATAAGTTTATTTTTGACGAATTTAGTCCTCCAATTTTCTCAATCTTGTAATAATAGTCCTTCCATTAACTTTTCATCCAAAAATTAACAGAACTAAACGGGGTGGACAGTAACATCTCAGCTGACATATAAAATATTAAAAACATTAAATAATCAAATAATTTTAATATATTAGAATAATTATTTATTTTATTATAAAAATTGGTAAAAGATGGTGATATGCTCGATAGCTCATCTTCCTACTCCAGTGAAAATTTCGTGCAGATGGCATTCTTTTTCTCAGTTTTCTTACAATTGCAAATGCATTTCTAAGAACACCCTATACAAACGCTAATTAAAATATATTTTGCACAAAAAAATTAACATCTAGTCATTCTATGGGACATGGCAACATGCCCTCTGCATTCACCCAAAGAATATTTCTTCTTCCCGGTAACAAACTAGAAGAAAACACCATTACATCAATAAAAAATCCTCAAATTTCCAGAAAATGCAACAAAAGGAAGGGGAAATGGAGAATAATAATCCGAAAATCTATCCTCGACGCCTCAATGTGCAACCCCGCGCCGCCGCACCTCTATCGCACCATACCCCAACACGTCCAGCTTCACACCACGGCATCCTCTGCCTCAAATCAGCATCGCATTGATGACGTCGCCAACAGCTGCAACTTGAACAACAACAACCGCGCCTCCGCCACTTTCCTCCATGAACCTCCAACTCATCCGGCCATGGTCGGTGGACAATGGTTAAGAATGAGGCCTAGGTGTGGGCCATTGCCATAGGGTGTGATGGGTGCCTAACCTAGATATGCAGATTGAAGATTAGAAGGTTGAAGAAGCTTCATCATTATTATTAACTTTTAATGTTTTAATTATTTTATTATATTAACTATTATATTATTTAGTTATTTAAATTATTTTAATAATTTCCAAAATGTCACTAGCATGCCCCATGGATGACCTTGTGCCAGCTAGTCCAATTCTATTAATTTTTGTATGGAAAATTGACGGAAGGACTACCATTGTAAGATTGAAAAAATTGAAAGACCAAATTCGCAAAAAATAAACTTGGGGGACGAAATTCGTAAAACTAAAAAACTTAAGCGACTAAAAGTACATTTTAGCCTAACTTCATAAATGTTTGTCACATGTAACAAAGCTCCCACTTTGAATTTAATTTATCCTTGTCCTAGAGATATTTATAATTAAAATATATTTTTTTGGGACTCGAGGGCCCATTTGGAATAAAAATATTTAATAATTATATAACTTGATTTTGTTTTACATATTTTGTAATATTTAATAGTGTAAATACACCAAAAAAAATGGTTCTAAATTATTTGGGTACGACGAGTATTTTGATATTATATGAGTAATTTATAAATAAATAAAAACTGACTCTTCCTGTTATATATATGAGTTTTCCTATTTTATTGATTAATTATGAATTGATATTATTGTTCAAAATATTTATTCATGAAATTGAAATTAATAATTAATATATTTAATCAATTTTTATAATAAACAATATCATTAATTGGTTAGTCAAGCTTGTCTTATCATATATAATACTTTGTTCTAAAAAAAGTTTAATTTTGATACTCTGCCGATATAAATAAAATTATAATGTGTCAGTATTAATCAATTATAAATTATCTTTGTATGATTTTTAAGATAATTATAATAAGAATTAATAAATTTTAATGACATCATAATTTATAGTTGAAGAGGGAGCCAATAGACAAGTTGGAATTTAATTTCTTCTTCGTGCCTTTGTGAGGAAACAGGAGGCTGCTTCAATGACTTTAGGCCGTGCCATCACATTTAAACACACCTTAGATGGCATGGCATGGCATGGCATGGCATATGATTATATTTTTTGCAAGAGACAAGTTGGTAAGCTTTTGCTAAATAATTTTGCTATTTTTTTTATAAACCAATGGTATCTTTCAATCGATAGCTAGATGTTAATCTCTTTTGAGGCATATATAAATCATCGAAGTGAGTTTTACCTCTCCTATCAAAATCTTTTCTTACGCATAAACCCTTCCACATTTACAAGTTTGTCTTTTCATGAACTTTTATAGAAGAGATAAAATTAATACACTACAAGAAAAAATGAATTTAGCGAGGGCCAAAGACCGTCGCAAACAGCTTAAATCCGTCGCAAAACACATGTTTCTGACGGATTTGTGACGGCCACAAATCCGTCACATGTTGGGTCGTCGCAAAAGGTTTCTGACGGTTTTTTGAAATGACGGTCGCTAATTAGCGACGGCTTATTCCGTCGCTAATTTATGTTGATTTGCGACGGCTAAGCCGTCGCAAATTATGAGAAATTAGCGACGGCATAACCGTCGCAAATTATAGAAGTTAGCGACGGCTTAACCGTCGCAAATCAACATAAATTAGCGACGGAATAGCCGTCGCAAATTGCAACACATTTTTATAAAACTAAATAATTTAATTAACTAATTTTTTATTAATTAATTATTTAAAATATGAATTATTTTTAATTAATTATTTAATATTTAATATAAAATTCAAAATTAATATAAACATTAGTTATTTTTTATATTAATTAGAATTTAGACTATATTATGATAAATGAATAATAATTTTAAACAATAAATGAAATTCATAAATAAAAGCAAATTGTTTTGACAGAGTGCATACATCATACAAAATAAAATCTAATATCAAAGAAACTAATAACCCTCTCTATAGCCCCGCATTAACAAATCAGAAAGGATTGATCATTCTCGCCACCGGTCTCTTGATGACCCTCGGGCCGGGACGGTGGTGGCCGTGGGTCGTGGCCGTGGGTGAGGGTCTTGTGAAGGTGTTGGTCTTGCTTTGCGATCGGATCGAGGGGTGCTGGTTCCTAAACGCGGCATGAGCTCTCTCTATGCAGCTGCCATCATCTCTATCTCGCTCCATCATCTGTGTTTGTTGAGTAAGCAATGCCGATTGATCTCATCCTCGAGCCGCGCTTTCGCCGCATCTTGACCATCTCCGCAGACTCATGAGACTGGCGGGGCCTAGTACTGGACGATGCTCGACTCTGCTGAGTGAAGATGCTGGAGCACCCGCGTCGATAGTTACCGGCTAGGTCTCCCATACCGTATATGCGACCCTTGTTCTTACCGCCAGCAACCTCGACCCATGCCTGCAACTCCAATTGGGCTTCCACCTCTGGGTCAAGTGTGGTGGAAGGGGAAGATGAGGCTGCCTGAGACCGAACCTGAGATAACTTATCACGATAGTCCTCCTGTCATTAAAATTGATGCACATAATCATACAAAATGACCATAATTATTAAATATAAAATAAAAATAATTTCCAACAAAGAGACATGTAAATCACCTGAGTGCGTCTAGAGCGCTCATCTACATACTCGCCGGTACCCTTCCTAGTATGAGTTCGGGCATGAAGCTCAACCGGCTTGACGCTACGGCCAAGCTCCCTAGCCTGCACCAAAAAAAAACTTGTTCATATTTGAAGTTACACTACCTTAATAGCCAGACATGTAAATGAATTAACAAAATATGATGTTGGAACTTACAAGGCGTCGAGCATGCTCCCGACACGATCTTGCGCGCCAGTGTGTGCTCCCACCCTTTTCCGAGGCCCTGTTGAGCTTTGCCTGGGCAGATTTTTTCTTAAATTCAGGTGTAGCCCAGTAAGCACATAGCTCCTCCCAAATGGGTGGGAAACACCATTTTGGACGCTGTCCCTTTTTCCGATATCAAGTCAGCAACTCGGAGAGGCGTTTGCTCGCTTTTTGATAAAAAATTATCTCTACATCAGTGGAATGCTCTACTCTCCAAGCAGCCTTCTCCTGTAAATAAGGAGAATATAATATTTTTTAGGATAATAATAAACTAAAGAAACATTAAAAGTAACTAAAAAATGGAAGTAAATTCAAAAGTACAAAATACCTTAAAAGCCGCAAAGAATCGATCCCGATCCCGATCCTGATCCTCAAGCTCACTCCAATGTTTCCAGGCCCGATCAAACTGAGATGTAACTGCATACGTGACGGCCTCTGCAGATTTTCTCGACGGAAGGAACCTTATCAATAGAACATGAGAACAATCAATACACATACATATAAAATCTGCACTCAACAATAAAATAACAATATTTGAGATCTTTCTTACCCTTTACCGGTCGGGGTAACAATAACTCGGCCATCTGACATAACATCGATCTCCTCATCATCTGATGATATAGGCGAGGAAAATCCATAAGTCTCCTCATCGTCGCCATTAGACTGATGATCACCGTCCATGGGCAAATCCACCCCTGATGCATCTGATTGTCTGGAATTGTCTGCATGGGTCTGAGTCGGAATCCTTGGGGTGGGCATCATCGTGATCCCAATGGAGGTGTCCATGAACTGAGTGGCTGGAGCAACAGGTCGGTAGGGAGGTGTCAGAACATGTGTTGTCTTTGGTCTTGCCATGCACGTTCATCACAGTGTTGAAAATGTTGTCAAAGAATTTTTTTTCAATGTGCATTACATCAAGATTGTGCCTCAATAAATTATCTTTCCAATAAGGAAGATCCCAAAAAATACTCTTCTTTGTCCAATTATGCCACTGCCCGTAACCATCTAATTTGGAAACCCCAGCTTCAGTCACTTTTGGCAAGTCCCTGATTCTACTCCAAATTTGTTCTGGTGTTAACCTCGGAGGTGGTCCATCCATTTCAACAACCCCCTTCTTGAAGGCATTCTTATTCCTTCTAAATTGATGATCGTTCGGTAAGAACCTGCGATGGGAATCAAACCAGGACGACTTCTGTTGTGACTCCGGCAAGTGTACCGGGTCGTCGCAAGTAATAAAAACACGGTAGTATTCTACCGAGGTCGAACACAAGGATTGGGTTACCAATTATACTAAATTGTCAAGAAATCCGACACGTTAGTTAAGCAATAGAAGGAGGTTGATAGAAAGAGATTGAGATTGCCAATTCAGGAATCAAATCAATTAAAGCTACGGGTGATTAAATTCAGAAATAAAAGCATCCAAGGTTTCGAATCCACCTACCCACTCATGCAAAGTACCCAAGTGATGATATTCTCCTCCCTAAGTTCAATTTTAATGTCAACCGGGACCCCTAAATTCTCCTAAATCCACTTCCGTGCTCATTAGGACGTATTCGATGATTTGGGTTAATTACTTGCTAGGTCTCTTAACCCTAATCTCAAATTCTATTAATTCTTGTTCCCTATAGGTTGCACCGATCTCCTATTCACTCTCGTGCAATACTCGACCGATGTTCCCAATTCAAGTTCTGAAACGCGAATCGCCGCTAGGCCTCATCATGCTTAACTAGTCGATCACGCTAGCATATAATCGACACAATGAAAACAGAATTGGAAAATCATAATTGAATTAAAGGAGAGAGAAGTACATTACATTAATACTATGCCGCCATGGGTGGCTTCATCGGTCCCTTGGACAAGAGGATTAGTTCCTCATGTCCGTAACAACAACGAACGTACAATTGGAATCCATCCTAAGCCTATGAATTAAGAGAAAAGAAGAGAAGAAGAAATCCCAGAAATAGGGTTACAAAAAGTCTCTGAAAAATTCTGATCCAAAAAACTCCCAAATCTGTTCTGATCTGCTCTATTTATAGGGAGGCCACGCGTCACGGCCGTGATGGCCATCACGGCCAGGCCGTGACGCATTCTGGGTTGGGCGCGCTTTCAAATCTTGAACATCACGGTCGTGAGCCTCATCACGGCTAGGCCGTGATAGCTTCTGTCTCCACCATCTGTTCTGTCACGCCCGTGACGGGTGTCACGGCCAGCCGTGACGTGTTCTGACTTTTGCCTCCTGGATTGTCACGGCCGTGATAGACATCACGGCTAGGTCGTGACAGCTTCTGACTTTTGCCCCTTCTGCTCTGCTTGATCATGGCCGTGATGGTCATCACGGCCAGGCCGTGATGGGCTCTGTCTGGCTCATATTCTTCACTTTTCTTAACTCTTAAAGCTTCACTTATGGATCTGAAAACAACACAAGCAACCACAAGCGTAATTCTATCCAAAATAACCTAAAAACTACACAAAAGACGCAAAACGAGTCAAAGTCCAACTTAGGAACAAAACAAGGCAAATTCGGGCGAAATCGAGAGTGAACTCGAATAAATTGGCATATAAACCCTAGTTCATCTAGTCATAAAACTAGATAAGCCAGAGGCTTATCAAAATACCCCAAACTTAAACCTTGCTTGTCCCCAAGCAAGCTTAAAACTCAAAAACGACTCAAGACTTGGCAAGCTTGAAAGATCTAATCAATTTCGCACAAATTTCATGCGACTTTACAAAACAATTTTTCTTCTTTGATTCCCCCCCCCCTTTTTTTTTTTTTTTCAATGTAAATCCCCACATTCTTCTACTTTAAACAATTGAGAATTTATCATTCATGCCATCTTTACTCTAAGTTGAGGCTCAAAGATACACACAAAGGAAGATCACCTATTTCAAACAATTGCCTTCCTCTCAAGGGCATTTAGTACTTCACTCATTCGCTCAAGTTTTGTCTAGGCTTTCAACTTTTTCACTCAATTTCACTTATCAAGAGCACTTCTCATGAATTTGATTTTCATCTCAACATAGTTCCCACGAAAACATGCATGCAACATCAAAAGGTCTTTTAAAGGTTGTACTGGGGCCTGGCTGAGGGTAGGATAATCAAGGTTATTTAGGCTTAAGTCCCTAGGAACTAAGAGAGCATGAGCATTAAACACATTTTTCCACTCAAATTCCTTTCTTTCCATTTTTCATTTGGGCTCGGGTGACTACAACCTTTTCCTTGATATTATTTTTGTTTTGCCCCTTTTCTTTTGGCAATTTTTTTTTTGTTTTCTTCTTTTCTTTTCTTTTTGCCTTGGGTCAACCTTTATTTTCTTTTTCTCATCCCAATATGACACACACCTTGTAGCCACCCCAAACTTAGTTTCTCACAACCTTTCTCTTGCTCATTTCCATGCTCTCCTAATCCTAAGATTGGGTCAACATGGTTTTTCAGATTTTGGCTCGTAATGTAGGGTCATCAAGAAACAATAGGTCAATTTGGGCTCAATTTGGCTAACTAGGGAACATGCATTAGGGATGGTTCATTTCAGGCCAAGTAGTTAATTCAAAGAAAATTGCCTAAATCATTTGATGCAACACATAATCATGCAAACCATATAGAGATTCAAGCAAATTCGGGAAAGTGCAACTTAACAAGTGATTCTCACATTCAAAAACATAGTTGGAGGCTCAAATTCCTCACCTGGACATTTTGCAAATTGTTTGACCGAGATACGATTCCTAGTGTGTGCACCTCCTCACCCCAAACTTATCATAAATCAAGTAATCATAATAAATCTCAAAGTTCAATTTTCAATTTTTTTAGTGGGGATAAACTTTTCTAATTTCAGAACCTAGGGGGAATTCATCAATGATCAAGTAATTCATGCAATCAATCATGCTCAATTCAATTAACATCCAACAAGCTTGCCGACACGACATTCATACAACAACTCTTGATCTTCTCAAATTATTCAAGAGTGACAACAAAAACAAAACACACACAAAAACAAAAGCAAAAATAAGAGTGAGGAAAGGAGAGGGTACCTATCTTGGGTTGCCTCCCAAGTAGCGCTTGTTTAACGTCCCGAGCCTGACTCAAGTCGCCCCTAAGGGTTAATCCGGAGGAAGATCCTGCTTGCCATTCCATTCCTTGGCCTGTTCTTTGTAGGTTTGTGCACTTTTATATACTCGCAAGCTGTTCCCGGACAGCTCATTCAAGTCCAGCATCCTTCTATAATCTGCACGCACTCTCCACTCCGAGATGGTCTTTTTTGGGATCAACTTGTTGTCTTTCTTGACCACCACGGTTGTACTACCTTTCACCCTTGGTGCTTTACCCTTCTTTTTCATTCCCTTGCTGCTGAGTTCTTTCCTTGCACATTCTTCCCTTGGGAGACTCGGTATGGGTTCCATGTCTCGTAGCCACTCAAGGTAGACTTCATCCCCCGAAGGGCCTTTTTCCTCACTGTCTTCCTCATGAGATTCCACTGACATCTTGTTGCAAGTGAAGGATCATGGTCTTTTCGAGTTACCTTTACCTTTTCAGTTGGGTCCACCACATCCACTCGATACACAAACTGACTTCTCTTCCGGTGCTTAATCGCTTCAAAGACATTGAAGACCACCTCATCATCATTTACCCTTAAAGTGAGTTTCCCTCTCCGCACATCTATCAAGGCACCCCGGTGGCCAAGAAGGGCCTACCCAATATGAGAGGGATCTCGGCGTCTTCATCCATATCGAGCACCACAAAGTCCACTGGGAATATGAACTTGTCAACTTTCACGAGCAAGTCTTCAACTACTCCATAGGGATATTTGATAGAACGATCGGCCAGTTGGAGTGACATTCGCGTATCCTTTACTTCTTTGATCCCTAGCCTCTTCATCATCGAGAGGGCATCAAGTTGATGCTTGCCCCTAGATCACATAATGCCTTTCCGAAGGTAATTCCCCAAATGGTGCATGGTATCGAGAAGGAACCGGGATCCTTCAACTTCGGAGGCAGCTTCCGTTGAAGAATGGCACTACACTCCTCGGTCAAAGCAACCGCTTTCTTCATTCACAATCCTCCGCTTCTTAGTGAGAAGTTCCTTCATAAACCGAGCATATGATGGCATTTGTTCCAAGGCTTCCGCAAATGGAATGTTAATCTGAAGTTTTCGGAAGACATCAAGGAACTTATTGAATTGCTTATCCTGTTGAGGCTTCTTCAATCTTTCCGGATACGGAACCTTCATGTAGGGCGGGAGGTCTTGGGGTTCAACCCACTTCTTCCTTCGGAACTCTTCATCCACAAGTTTCAGCCTTCCCCCTTGCTCCGGTCCCTTGTCACTTGCCAACCCTTCTTTTTCAGTTTGCTCTTCCTCAACATGAGGTTGTTCTTCCTCAACATGTGGATGGTTCGAGACCTCAACTTCCGGAGAACTGGGTGCGCCCCTGTTAGATTCCAGCACTCTACCGCTTCTAGTGATCACGGCATTGCACTGGCTCTTAGGGTTGTTCTCAGTGTCACCTGGGAGAGTGCCTGGAAGACGCTCATTCAATTGCTTCGCGAGCTGTGCTATTTGTGTCTCAAGATTCTGAATTGCTGAACCTGTATGAGTCGCCAACTTGTCAATGGCAGTGTTCGTGTTAATTGACAATTTCTCCACTCTGCTTTGTACTCATCTTTTTCAAAAGCCAGCTCCCACGGTTGTCTTCCACTATCTGTTATTTGCAAATCGATTAGGCCCCGGGAAGAGCTCCTGGGTATTGCACCGCTGAATTCCAATGTTCGGCCTTATACCTCGCCGAGGTTGCTTTGCCCGGCTAGACCACCACTAGCATTACTCCATGCGAAGCCCTGGATGGTCTCTCCTCATGTACCCCTATTTTGATTCTGATTGTAGTCATTTTGTCTCATTCTCTCCGATAGTTATTCGGGGCACAAGTGTCATAAAAGTTGTGGCATGAGTCCACATGTTCTCGAGGGAAGTTGAATGGACAGTTTCGAGTGTCATGATCTCCATTACAATTACCACAACCTGGAGGCATTCCCTCGTGTATCACATTAACCCTCTTGTTCCCAGACAGAGCCTCATTCTCGCATCTTCAAAAGTCTGTTTTGCTCTAAAATGGCTTCCATTGTCCCAAGCGATTCCACTCGAGGTCTCCCTACCACGGTTGTAATCATTATATGACATCTTCTCTAACAAGTGCCCATCCATCCTCAGCCGATAAATATACAAAAGAACCGCCACCTGCGGCATCACGATTCATCTCGATAGCGTCCTCTCAACCCATTAAAGAAATGTTGCACTTTGGAAACCGGGTCAAAGAACGCAGAGGGACATCTTCTCAACAAACCATTGTACCTCTCCCATGCTTCATTGTATGTTTCATCCTCCGTTTGCCTCGAATGAAGTGACGGCTATTCTTGCTTGTGCCGCCTTCCGAGGAGGAAAGTATTTGGTTAGGAACTTTTGTGCCATTTGCTCCCAAGTTCGATCTTGTTCCTATCCAAATCACAACCCAATCGCGAGCGACATCCCTAAGAGAGAGAGGGAAGAGCCGCAGGCGAAACTCATCTTGTGAGACTCCTCTTGTCTTCTGTAAGTCACACGCCTCAAGGAAGCGAGTGATGTGTCTATGCGGGTCTTGCTTTCCACTCCCATCAAACTGATTCTCCCGGAGCTGGAATGTGACACATGCTTCAACTCTGAAGGAGTCTATGTTCAGGTTGCCTCTTACAATAGAAGAGTCACAATCCACCAAGCTTGGTAGATCGTACTCAAAGAGAGGCTTGTAACGAGGAGGAGGAGGAGGATTTTCTTCAGCCATGCCCTCTATTTTAATTGCTTCCAACCTCTTCCTTTCTCTGGCCTCTTTTCTTAACTGCCGCTCGGTCCTGGTGATCTCGGAATCAAATAGCAAGTCCTCTTGTAGGAGGGTACCTCGCATACAAAAACAGGCAAAGACCAAGTGGAATCAAAGAAGCGAGAGAAAATAATAACAATTAAATAAAAGAAAATAAAACTAAAAGTCACTTAACTAAACAGCCGAATTTCCTAAAAATTAGGAAAATTGGTTGTGCCAATCCCACTTCAACGACGCGCAAAAACTTGTTGTGACTCCAAGTGTGTACCGGTCGTCGCAAGTAATAAAAACACGGTAGTATTCTCACCGAGGTCGAACACAAGGATTGGGTTACCAATTATACTAAATTGTCAAGAAATCCGACACGTTAGTTAAGCAATAGAAGGAGGTTGATAGAAAGAGATTGAGATTGCCAATTCAGGAATCAAATCAATTAAAGCTACGGGTGATTAAATTCAGAAATAAAAGCATCCAAGGTTTCGAATCCACCTACCCACTCATGCAAAGTACCCAAGTGATGATATTCTCCTCCCTAAGTTCAATTTTAATGTCAACCGGGACCCCTAAATTCTCCTAAATCCACTTCCGTGCTCATTAGGACGTATTCGATGATTTGGGTTAATTACTTGCTAGGTCTCTTAACCCTAATCTCAAATTCTATTAATTCTTGTTCCCTATAGGTTGCACCGATCTCCTATTCACTCTCGTGCAATACTCGACCGATGTTCCCAATTCAAGTTCTGAAACGCGAATCGCCGCTAGGCCTCATCACGCTTAACTAGTCGATCACGCTAGCATATAATCGACACAATGAAAACAGAATTGGAAAATCATAATTGAATTAAAGGAGAGAGAAGTACATTACATTAATACTATGCCGCCATGGGTGGCTTCATCGGTCCCTTGGACAAGAGGATTAGTTCCTCATGTCCGTAACAACAACGAACGTACAATTGGAATCCATCCTAAGCCTATGAATTAAGAGAAAAGAAGAGAAGAAGAAATCCCAGAAATAGGGTTACAAAAAGTCTCTGAAAAATTCTGATCCAAAAAACTCTCAAATCTGTTCCGACCGCTCTTATTTATAGGGAGGCCACGCGTCACGGCCGTGATGGCCATCACGGCCAGGCCGTGACGCATTCTGGGGTTGGGCGCGCTTTCAAATCTTGAACATCACGGTGCGTGAGCCTCATCACGGCTAGGCCGTGATAGCTTCGTCTCCACCATCTGTTACGTCACGCCCGTGGCGGGTGTCACGGCCAGTGCCGTGACAGTTCTCGACTTTTGCCTCCTGGATTGTCACGGTAGTGATAGACATCACGGCTAGGTCGTGACGGCTTCTGACTTTTGCCCTTCCGCTCCGCTGATCATGGCCGTGATGGTCATCACGGCCAGGCCGTGATGGGCTCTGTCTGGCTCATATTCTTCACTTTTCTTAACTCTTAAAGCTTCACTTATGGATCTGAAAACAACACAAGCAACCACAAGCGTAATTCTATCCAAAATAACCTAAAAACTACACAAAAGACGCAAAACGAGTCAAAGTCCAACTTAGGAACAAAACAAGGCAAATTCGGGCGAAATCGAGAGTGAACTCGAATAAATTGGCATATAAACCCTAGTTCATCTAGTCATAAAACTAGATAAGCCAGAGGCTTATCAACTTCCCCCCGTATTTTAAGGTAAATGCCTTTGTATGCTCCATACAATGCGGGCATGCAAGCTTCCCATGCGTCCCCTAGCCAGACAACATGCCATACGCAGGGAAGTCATTAATTGTCCACATCAACGCTGCCTTCGTTTTAAAATTTTGTTTTCGAGAAATATCGTACGTCATAACACCATTCTACAACCTCTTCAAATCATCAATCAAAGGTTGCAAGTATCCATCAATGCCTGCCTTTGGATTAGATGGACCCGGAATCAGGCAAGTCAAGAACATATATGGCTTTGACATACACATTTCGGGAGGAAGATTGTAAGGGGTAACAACAACGGGCCAACATGAATAAGGTGATGTCGAGGCTTGGATATATGGGGTAAAGCCATCCGAGCATAACCCAAGTCGTACATTACGAGGATCAACGGCAAAATCCGGATGCACCCGATCAAAGTGCTTCCATCCTTCACCATCGAAGGATGGCGTAACACTCTGCATTCCTCCTATTCTCATGGTGCCATGTCATTTTTCCCCGCAGATCTGCATCGATGCAAACATCCTCTGTAATCTAGGAATGATTGACAAGTAGAACATCGACTTTACCGGAACTGGTTTTAGATTACTTCTACTTGCGTTGCGCTGACGATACCTTGGTGCGTGACAAAATCTGCACTCAACCAATGCGCCATCATTTTTGTCGAATTCATTATCATAAAAGAGCATGCACCCATTTTGACAACAGTCAATCCTCTTGGACTCCAATCCTAACTTGGACATTAACCTCTTCGCATCATAATAATTGTTGGGTAATCCTCCTTTGAAAGGCGTCCCGGCCAAAACCATTTTGGCAATGAAATCCAAGCCTAACTAGGGTATGCTCCAATTGGACTTGGCAGACAACAGTAGAACACACATCGATAACTTCGAGTCGGGGGACCCTTCCCACAAAGGCTTATTTGCCTCTGTTAGGAGATTATAAAATTTTTGTGCATCTGTATTAGGAGGCTCTTCTGTATTATTGGACTCAAACGACCCTGACATCATAAGAGCGTCACACACCATCTCCTCCATGGAAACAATATGATCTCCATATCCAGCTTCTGCACCACTACTTGAACCACCGGTGCAATTCTGGTCAATGCCAAAATCAAATTGCGGCATTTCTTCTCCATGATTTGTCCAAATCCAGTAATTAGGCTTAAACCCAACTTTATACAGGTCAACCCTCACATCGTCTACATTCTTAATTCGGGTACAGTCACACTTCACACAAGGACATCTAATCAACCCCCCATTGTTATAAGTATCTTGCTGACTTGCCTTGGTAATAAATTCTTCAACACCATCTAAGAAGGATTGTTTTAATCGCCCTCTACGCGGATAAACCCTATCATACATCCAAGTACGATTCAAAGGAACAAATTCCATCCTCTGCATTTGCGCCAAAAATAGATAACTATAATGAAAAACTATTTTGGGCAAACTCGCAGAACTGCTCCATTTCTTTATTTGGTATGGCCCTATCCCATTCAAGAAAAACATTTTTCAACACTAGTATAATAGTTACTCATCACTTCTCATGTATCATATCTGACGAAATTTCGTGAAGATTTCCCATTGGTCTCCAAGTACATGACTTGACCAGGGTGAGATATCACAATCAAGTATGTACCCAGAGAACAAATGGTAATGCGTCAGACCAAAATTTCATCCGATATATCACGTAAGAATTAATGAATAGCTATTATACTAGTAAAGAAAAAGTTTTTTCTCAAACTGTCCCGCTTGGACAATTCGAGGTCCAATATCAAGAGCACAATGACTTGCAACAGTACACGTGCTCCAAAATATTGCACCTCAAACGGGTAACTAAGATTTTTCTCGACGATCAACTCATCTAGAAAATAAATATTTATTATAAAGGTAATTTATAATATCCCCAACATACTTGAAACAAAACATAAACAACATTACAAGAATAAGAATCATTTAATATAATATAGGGAAGAAACTTAAAACTTAAAACACTTAACAGATATAGGCAAAAGTGAACAAAAAGATATAAGGATCATTTAATATAATATTAATAACCATAACCCTGTCAAAAATACACAAAACCAATAAAGAAAATTCATAGTCCATTCAGCACAAGAAGAGATTATGATTCACGCTACTCACCAATTCAGCCATTAATATCAAAAGAAAACTAACACAACCACCTATAACATGACCACATTCCAACCTAAAAGCATTTAGGTGATTCAACAAACAGATTATAGACATCAATCAAAAGGCAATATATTACCAAAACAATTACAATCTCCATATCAAGGTGCACCAAAAATGATCAAATCAATATCAAACATTCTTTCAATTAACTAAAAAAAAAAAACACCGTCTCTTGCTTTGTTTGCTTGGAAGCGATTTTCCCTTGTTGAACCTCAAAGTCGCGTTCTTACTCTCTCAGTGAACGTGACTCTCCAGAACTAATTCATAAACAAATATATGCAACAATTATGAGATTAAATATGGAACAAAAATTATATAGACAATGACTATTATATAAACCATATTACAAAAAGAGATACATCAAACTCACATGCTTTCATCACTTTATAACTTACCTTGCAATCAAATTAATATATATCATATAATGAATTGTATTCAAACATCAATTCTTTACCAACCTGTCATAATCAACCTCAATTTTATAAAATTTCCAAATCATACACATGGACGTAATTTAAAAATGAAGATACAGTTCACTTTCAATGAAAATCCAATAAGTAGTATACCATACTACCATCCATTACCATAACAAGTGAACAATTCCAACTCAGATCTTAGAATTAAAATTTATTCACAAATAGAGGAAGTATCCTCTTCAAAAATTAAATTCAACGGTTATATTCAAGAGAGCATCACATTCACACATTATTTATCATAAAAAAAAATACTACATACACTTGCATTAGCCTTACACCTATATTTCCTCTCACCTATCTTTGTTTTATATAACCCATTAATTCCTTCAAGATATAAGTTAATTAACTTTATACTTCCCTTAAAGACATGCCTCTGCACATTCAAAAACAAATTTCCTTCACATTGGCAGTCTAGTAATACGGCATAGACATAGAATATCAAGAGCAATTAACATTTTCTACATGTATTATAAGCCTTCTATGTCTTCTATGTGTAACCATTGCCATTAAATCAGAGCAATGGTTTGACAGGAATGAAAGAAAAATAAACCAAATAGAATAGTCATTGTCTATATAATTTATCAATTATATATTTTATAGGTAAATCACATAGTTTATTGCAAGCTACTAACCATACAGTGAATAAGGAAAAAACAAAGCACATGGTGTAGTTTATAAACGATAGCACAATCATAAAAAAATTGTCAGGTTACATGCATAGTTGATTGTGTAATATTCTTATCATGCTCATGTTTATCCTCATTTATCTTATTTGTTAATGTTACATAATAGTTCATTTTTAAAGAGCAAAGACAGCATCAACAGTAACCACTTAATAGACTACATTAAACCACAAGGAAAAAGTAATTAAAATCACTTACCAATTAGAATGAGAGCAACACTAGCACAACTAGAAATGTATATAACTTTCACAAACCAAGAACCTGCCCAACAAAAAATTGAATATAATCATAAATATAAATCTGTAAGAATCTATATATAAAAAGAACTTAAAAGCTAGACAGTACTCAACAGGGAAATCAAATTAAATACTCCATTCCAAGTAAACCCCCACTAGAATTATGTGAACCAAACACAATCTACAATTACTATTATTCATACCCAAGTTGACGCCCATGCTATTCTTGCCAAGAGCAAGCACTACAGATACAAGCCAACACAACGAATACATAACAATGAATCATGGACATAACATAGCGAGACTAAGAAGTTCAAATCATTTTACAATACACTCAAAAACTGATTTCATCAACCTGGGGATTGCTTCTTGGCACCCTAGAAGCCTACATTGACAACCAACAAAGATTCTTCCTGTAAATTTAATACACTCAAAAAGTGATTTCATCAACCTCCTAGGTTTTCTAGGGGTTGCTTCTTGGAATCCAAGAATCACATCTAGACAACCAAAAGTGATTCCTCCTGTAATTGGGTGTTATAAATATTTTGGCCATTACACAAACAGATTCGGATTCTGGAAAACATAGAAAAATTAGATTTTGGCAAAAGCATATTCGCTTCTTGTCTTTGCCAAAAGAAATGGTTCTTATATTTAGTTTTCAAACACAAGACATCACTTGCATTTCCCTACACTAAACAATGTTCCAAAACACAGTTGTTTCAATCAAAACACCCTTTTTCTGGACAAGTGATTCTCTTCAAAATATGAAATCGCGAGAAACCATGAATACAAACTTGGCTCATATTTCAAAAAGTTTGGGAGATGAGAATGATCAATGCATCAAGTTTGTCGGTGACATCGTAAAGCAAGCTTGAGATAGTAGCCTACACATATGGTTACATAAAGGAGTTAGTTTAAAAAGAACTAAAACTATCAGCCAGAGAAGTTAATGACTGAATGCATTGCGAAGCACCCACCACTAAAAACACTAATAACAGATTGCAGAGCAGCCACTATAACGGAGAAAGTCATTGAAATGAAAAAACTTCCAAAGTTTGTGAAATATACATAAGTTGATAATCCTAATAGTTTTAAACCTTTATACCATAAATAAATAAACAATGAACAATAATCAAACTTTCATTACTCAATTTATGACGCATTTATCAAATATCTTGGTCCAAGCATTACAAAAAAATTCAATACCGATGGAAAAAGTCTAACAAGCATAAATAAATAAATAAATTAATAAAAAGACATTTGTTACCTTAAAAAGGGCAATGCTGCCAATTACCAAAACCATAAAGACAGATGTAAATTACCAAAGTATTTCACTCACCAAACATTCAAGTTTCTAGCCCTCTGGAATGTTATTAACTACTATAATGTCTTCTATTATACAATTAGCTCTCAGTTTGTTAGTTCATGTTCTATTGCTTTTTTGTTTCTTCTTCATGCTAACATTTACAAACACCTATTGAATTGTTTAACAAAATATATTGGTTTTTCAGGTAGACAAACATTAGAGTTAACTATAAAAAATATATTATTCAAATACTCAATAGATGTCTTGAAAGCAGAGATCACCTGAGCAGAGCACTCCTAAACTTATACCAAATTTATGTCAGCTGAAAAACTTGTCCATGAGAATCTGCACATTTCAAATTTTAAATGTATAACAACAACACCTGAAACATAAAGATGTCACATTTTAACATTTTCTGGGTTCACAAAACTACATGAGACTCGTTTCATTAACAAAATAAAAACACACATCACCTAAATCACATACAGACTAACACAATTATTCAACACTAAATCCCTAAATATGGTGGAAGAAGCACATAAAACATGACTACATAACTGCATGGTAGAAACATACATACAAAGGAAAGGTTATTTATGACTTAAACAAAAGAGAATTTGGTCTTGGAAATTTTCTTGTCGGCTAACAACTCCTTCTCAATTGCATTTTGAGCAGTTTAATAGAACACGAAGAATAGTCAGTCACCCTATCACTTACACCACAATGTAAGGCTCTATGAATGGACTTAATAAATTGAGGACTTATACTATGAAACCATTGGACTTAATAAATTGAGGACTAATACTATGAAACCATTTCACATGCTCTAAATTTGTGGGCAATATAACTTCAAGGCATAAATGGATAGGCTTTATAATATATAACTTCGAGTAGCCTTAGAGCAACTTTTAGAAGCTTATAGATTTTGCACTCGCACCAGTTCATGGCTATTACAAAAAGACACAATTTTTTTTTATTTAGATTTTTATTACATATCCAGAAAAACTACAAACCTGCCAAGTAGGAAAAGCATGTTGATCCGTTGAGCAAAACAATCACGCAGAGAAAGCACAACAGAATTTCCCATCAAGAGTCAATATATTGTATATCTCATTGGTAACAATTATCCTTGACCCTGTTAAAACATGGATATGAAAACCCATTACATAGGGCCATCTTCTAACTAAAATGAAACATATTTATTGATATAAATTTCTAAATCAGTTGTCATTTTTATCCCCATACTGTGCAAGTGATGTTCCAAAACTCAGACAAATCACAGTCATACACATGCAAATCGGCTTATAGAGTGATGCAAAGGCAAGTTTTTCATCCTAATAGTGTCTTTTTTCTCGAAGTTTTGGACCAAAGTGACTTTTTCAAAATGGTAGCATTTGCTCAGAAAGTGGTTGTTGATAGAACAAAACAACATGCTATAAAATTTGAAGAACAGATGGGAGAAGTTACGGGAGAAACAACAAAACAAATTTTAAAACGGAAAACAAAAAGAGAAGATGAACAAATAGGAAACTCTTACCGATTCGATGCTTCCTATCGTGGGAGAAGATGTTATGAATGTAAACTTACGGTGCTTTTTTGTTGAACAAATTAGAAAGAAGAAATGAGAGATGGTAGTGTAATTTTTTGAAAGAAAAATGAACAAAATAGAAAGAAGAAGTGAACAAAAGAAGAACTCGTTTTTTGCGTGCAGACCTGCAGTATGTAGAGCAGAAACGGCGAAGATGACAACTGAGGGAGGAAGAAAACTGTTCGAGTTACTTATTGGAAATTAGCAACGGCCTTTTAATATTAGCGACGGCTAGGCCGTCGCAAATTACGATTCCGTCACAAATTGAGAATGACCGTCGCAAAGTACCGTCCGTCGCAAACCAATATGGCCGTTGCAAATGACCTTGGACAAACATTTGCACATTAGCGACGGCCATGCCCGTCGCAAATTGGCGCCAACATTTTGCGTAAAATGGCGGGAACGTTACTGACAGATTTGCGACGGAACTTCCGTCAGTAATCTCTTCTACCATTTGCGACTGCTTAAGCCGTCGCAAAACATAAAATTAACGACGGATTTGAGGCCGTCGCAAAAATTCCATCGCTAATTAACCTTATTCTTGTAGTGATATTTCATGAACTTTTATAGAAGAGATAAAATTAATATTTTTACCTAAATTTACTAAAATGGAAGGATGAAGTTTCTAATTAATAGAACTGTCAAAAAAAAGTTTCTAATTAATAGAAATAGAACGCATCTATTAAAATTATAGAAGTCTTCAGCTCCTGTAGAGAAAAAGAAAATCTTAAGGGAATGCACTTAGAGAGGACAAAATATTATGAAGTTTTCTTTCACTTGAATAATTTTTTTTATAGGGAAAAAATGTATTAAGTGAGGTATAAGGCATACCCATTACCCAACCTATATACAAATTTACAACACTCAATTCTGAAGTAAACACAACTAAAACATGGCCCTCCTTCAATTATTTTCTCTTGAATTTTTATTTTTATTTTTATTTTTGACGCAAATTATTTTCTCTTGAATGATAATAATGATACATTATTGTTATTATTGTCTTTATTATTTTTCCAGTATTAGTATTGTCTAATGCTCCTGCCATTCATAATCAGCCAGGTGGATTTTTTTTTTTCTGTCTGTTTGTCATGTGTGTTTTTTTACTTGGTTAATACCTGAGAACAAAAAGAAGTCATAGACAGACAGACACGACTAATCATTAAAATTCAAATCAAAATTTCATATATCTAAGATCATGTGAATCACGTCAAAAATGTATATTTGTCTTTAAGATATGAGTGTAATAAATATACATTGACATTGTAGAAAAAAAAAAAGTTTTACACAGACGTCCAATCATATTTTATCATTATATTATTTTGTTATATTAGTTCATAAAATATTTTTACAAATACCTATGTGGTGAGATATGATTAGATGATTATATAAAACTTTTTTATACCGTCATTGCATATATATATATATATATATATTTAAAGTTAAGCGTGTCAAATTATATTATTTGTTGTGCCAACTTATGTAATAAGCAGTGGAGGATTATATAAAAGCAAATTTATTTTATTTTTAGAATTCATTCAAATTTGTTTTATATTTTTTTCTTCTCATAATAAAAATATATATCGAATGAATAAAAAGAGAGAATCAAATCCAAATCCATACAAAACTGCGAAAACAATGAAAACAACAAATAGTTCATCCAAATAAATTTGAAAAGTTTGAATTCACTATTTTTCAACACATAATTTCTATCTATGTTTTCTTAACTAATGTATTGAGGGTTAGGGCACTGGTTAGGATTTATCATATTTTATTGATCACGTTTGTAAAAGGGTTATTCCCTTGGAGCATCCTTGTGATGTTCTTGTGGAGTTTGTCGACTAAGGTTCTGAAATCTGGGAGCGAGTTTAGGAAACGGTATCAAGTGTCTTCCACCATGCTAGCAACAATAATTAAGATGAGCCGAAGGGTATATTTAATGCACTTTAAAGAAGAGATTGTGTTGAAGAAAAGATGAATATTGATGGGGGAGAAAACTAAAGTTTGTGTATTGTCCTTTGGAGATCCTGGTGAGAAAGTGGAAAACACTAACGAGGATAAAATAGATTGAGGATATAGACAAGGAGGAAAACGGATAATAAGGACAGTAAGTCCCATTATCATTCCTACGCGTGTATGAGACATTTCAATGTGACTCTAACACTAAGATGCATGTTGGCAAGTACTAATTTACCTGCAAACTTTTTTTAAGAGAAAAGAACAAAACTTGGGAGAGAGAGGGAGATCCCAATGTGGTTAATTACGAGAAAAAAGCCTACCCTTCCTTTGCTTTTTGTGATAAGCTGGTCTTAAGGTCACTTCTCAGATTGATTAGCATGGGAACTTTTGGCTAATAGAAGATGATTAAGAATGGGCCAACTAGGAAAAGCAATGGAAGCATTCGTAGATAGGGCACGTGAAAGAGATCAAGAAAGCAAAGATATAATGTCTCTTCATGCCCTCTTTCGGCACCTTCTCCTCTATTTGGGGGCCACGAGTTTAATTTCCTCTCCTGTCTTCACATCAGTCACTTCTCTCAAGGTTCATTCAATTCATTCCCTCTCTCTTTATTTCTCTCTAAAGACACATCTTGTAACTTGTAAGCGTGTGTGAGACTACCCTTTTTTCAAAGCATAACCCCATCAAAAATCAATTAACCCTATCTATCTCTTTTCTCTCTCACAAAGTGTGTTAATGATGCATTTCAAAAGCCCCGTCTTTTTTTTTTCTACTGTCTAACTCGTTTTAAAAGTCTTTAATTAGTAATATTTATGTTGCTCTTCTTTGAAAATATTAGTGCACTGACACACAAAAGCCCCATCTTTGGTATTGGTAGTTTGGTTGCTGCCCCCTCTTGCCTTCTCGGCATTGCCCACCAGATTATTATACTTACGATACATCACCTACCTTTCATGCATATATTTTTTGGAAAATCCTTGTAAAACTAAAAAAATATTCAGAAAAATAAAATAAAACATACTTTATGCACATATATTATATATCAAAAATATTATGCATATGTAAATGTATATAAAATTATTTTAAAAAAATTATACTCAAAATTTACTGCAAGAAATATTAAAAATAAGTAATATTTCTTGTAAGAGTATGCTGCAGATGATTGGTAGTGCTATAGGGATACAAATCTCTTGTCCCAAAAAATAGTGTTTCGGTGTTCCTCGCCAATCAAAAATTGAGAATGTGCATAGGTGTCAATGAATTAAGATTTTATTTTTTAAGTGGTAAATTATAATTGGTGGAAGACGGAGAATGTGACAACAATATGGGTCTGAGGATCTCCTTCCATGCTATAGTGCTAACTAATTAGTGCATGTTTGGTTGAGATTGTTGTCAACGCAAACGGTAATTTTTTTTCAGTTTGGGGTCACTGTCCATGTATCTGGGTACTGTTCATGCATTTGTTTACGAAACTCCGTTGGAAATAATTGATTCCTGGTGGGTCAAAACTGAGTTTTGTGAAAGCATAAATTTCTAGCTTTTCCATTGAAAACAATTGATTCTAAATGTAGGACCCACGAAATTCTACATATTTATACTTCAAAAATGATTTTACTTTATTATCCAAACAAAATCAATTCTTCTAAACCCACTTTTAAAATATTGTTACCAAACAAAATCAATTTTTCTAATATTGATTTTTTCAAAATCAATTCTTCCAAAATTAAAAACAAAAAACCCTTACTTGAGATGACTTGCATAATGTGACACCTTTACATGCCATTTTGTCTTTAAAAAAAAATAATAACAGAAAGTTTATTGACATGATCCATCATGCATTTTAATCCCGCAGGACCCGCACCTTCAATTCCCTTTTTTCTATTTGTATGCTCAATATATTTAATACTTTAATTAGATGCTCTAAAGTATTTATATTCAAGTATGCTGTACGCATGGATGCCATTGCTGACCGTTCATTTAACATTTAACAACAAGTGGTTTTCAACTTTTCATCATATTATTATTATTATTACATAATCAAATAGAGAAGCGTTTTATTATTATTTTTTGTTTAATCAGAAAGGGAAAAGGTGCATTATTTATAACCATAAATGTATTACTTGAGTAGCTTAGCTTTAATTTCCACCGACCAAAATTCTTTTTGGTACATGCATGATCACCTCTCCAATATCGCAGCAAATTAAAAAGGCAAAAGCATTACCACCAAAGCAGCTGTTTTTCCCTTCCTTGCATACTGACAATTAACCATGGGTCACTTTCGTTTATTCTAGAACAATGTTTTTCATATTCAAAAGTACATTCCTAATTAAATTGCCGTTTTATGTCGATAGCATTTTTTTTTTATTTAATTCATATATATTGACAGTATGAAATTTTTTTACACTGTCAATCAATCAAAAATGGATACATCATTACAAATCTTTAATTCTTATCATAATCATCTTAGAAGTCATCAATTTCATGATTTCTGATTAATTGTCTGTGTAAAAATTAACCTAACAGTACATAGAAATTAAACTTTTTTTTAATTAAAAGGTCTGTTATTGTTGCTTTATAATTATGATCATAAACTTATTTTTTTGACACTATTATGATCATAAACTTATAACAACGTTTATAGCGTCATTTGATCCTTTTTTTTTTTTTTTTGATCCCAGTGTCATTTGATCCTTAAACTTTCGTTTTCAATTCAATTTAATTCATATACTTTCAAAACTGCTGGATACTTCTTTATGTCTCTTGGTTTAATATTTTTTTTTTGAAAGGGTTTAATATATTTAGTTGTGGCTATATTATACGTTACTATTGTAATAAGGTTGCGGGTGTATCTTCTTCACACACAAAAAAAGGTTGCGGGTGTATAAGCAATGAGCATCTTATGCTTGGCAAATATATAGATTTAAGTATTTGGATGTGATGGAGTCTAATCCAAATTAGTTAGTGTTTGTTAGTTTGTTAAAGTGTGATTAGATTGTGATAATTAAAGTGATTAGTTAGAAGTTATTAAGAGAGTTAGTTAGTGTATGTGTAAGTCTATAAATAGACATGGTGTGTGATGTGAATTAGCATAAGTGGTAAAGTAAAAGTGTGTGCAAATGTAATTGTTGTAAGTATAGAGAAGTGTATAAGTGTATAGTGCAAGTGCAATGTATAGTGCAAGTGCAAGTGAAATGAAAGTATATGAATAATAAAGTTTTTTAGTGTATCTCTTTCTCTCATCTTTCTCAATATTTCTATTTTTTCTATGTGTGTGCATCATGAGTGATAGTGAGTGCTTGTGTTCCAACATGATATCTAGAGCTACAAGATTAGGGACTTGTGATGGGTCAATGGAGGCAGAGATTGAAGAGATTGTGAGTGGGGGTTTATCAATCCCTTTACCGATTCTTGATGTCAAGAACTTCCATCAATGGATGGTGAAGATGGAGAACATTTTCAATTTCTATGAGGTGCTTGAGATGGTGCAAGAAGGTGTTCAAGATGTGGAAGATGGTGCTTCCAAAAAGAGAGACTACAGAGCTCTCTTGATTCTTCATCAATGTGTGGGTGAAGGAAATCTTGAGAAGATTGTTGCTACCAACACAGCCAATGGAGCATGGGATATGTAACACCTTGTTTTTCGTATGCTTTCATGTGATAAATACATATTTAAATTTGTTTATTTTAGATTAAACTCATAGGATGATTTTAATTAAACTAAAATCATTTTCTTGTGTTGTTATACCATATGAAGTTACGGTAAAAATTTCGGTTGAAAATTCAGACGGAAGCCGGTCTGCATTTTCACTGCCGGTACAAGTTTACTATGCAGAAAACCTAATTTTGACCCGTGAACGAGACGGTTAGTGTTTTTATTATGTTTTCTTCAACTTTGGTTATTTTGAAAATTTTCGTTCAAAAATAAAATAAAATATTTTATTCGGGTCAAAACGTCGGAAAAATTACGATCGGAAATGCAACCGGGTACGAAATGGAGCAGAATATGAGATATAAAAGGCTTGAGGTGAGATGAGGGAGTGAGGTGACTCACTAGAGGTATGACCTAAGCTACCTCCTAAAAAGTGGTCATAATGATACTTTTTGAAATATAACATATTATATTCTAAAAAAACCCATTTTTCTCTCTCTTCTCAAACCAAACAAGGTACAAGGTCAAAACTTGCTCTCCAAGATCATTCCTTTCTCCTCAATTTCGTGCCACTCTCTCCCCTCTTTATATATACCCCTTTCATTTTCACTTCATCATCTTCCTCCTTCAACCTCCATTAAAGTTCATCTTCTTCCTTTCTTCTGAAAGTTCAAGCTCTTAAAGCTTTAGTTTTTATTCATCTTTTCTACTTAAGTTATTCATTAAAGTTCTTCCGTATACTAAGGGTAATGCTCTCATATAAATCTTTTTGCAAGTTTCATCTTTTATTTCTTAGTTTACTTTATGTGTTCTTTATATGCTTTAAACTTCTAAAATCTCTCTAAAATGGTAGAAAACTTCTTTTGAGTTGAAACCACTTTCTATAGCCTTGTATTAACTTATATTTTCACATACTAAGAGGTTATGTAAAACAAAAATATCTATCCATCTCTTCCAATGAAGGCCGAATGCTTGCATTTGTGACCTAGGAAGTTTTTGTTTCAACTTTTGGAATATGATCATGTGTTTGAGTTTCTAACTCTCCCTTGATCTTGAATCTATAAATCTTGGAAGTTTTGATAGCTTGTTCCTATGATGACCGAAGAATATGAATAAGTAGGCCTAGGATACTATGTTTCAACTTTTCCAAGATGATCATGGACTTGAGCTCCATAAGATATTTGGATGCTAAGTCAAAGAGATTGGAAAGTTTAAGGATTTCTAACTTATTTATTTTATGTTATTAAAGCTAGTATGTGTTACTTTCATTTTTCCAAGATGATCATGGACTTGAGCTCCATAAGCTATTTGGATGCTAAGTCTAAGAGATTGGAAAGTTTAAGGATTTATAACTTGTTTATTTTATGTTATTAAAGCTAGTATGTGTTATTTTCATTTTTCCAAAATGATCATGGTTTTGAGCTCCTTAACACATATGGATGCTAAACCTAAGAGATTGAAAAGTTTAGTGAATGTTAGCCTATTTTACTAGCCTTGGCCGAATGCCCTATGTTTTTAACTTAGTGGAATTTTAATTCAACTTTGTTAAATGATCATTGTTTATGAACTCCTAACACTTAATGATCATAAATCCATGAGTTGTATAATTTTCGGGAATCTCTAACCCTAAGAACTAGTCTTGGCCGAACCTATACCTTGTGGTTTAGTGTTCTTGTTTGATTTTAACTTTGTGATTTTTTGTTCGTAACCTTAGACTTCCATCACGGAGGAAACGGGGACGTTCGTGACATATCTCTTCGAGCATCTAATCTCCTTACCTTCACGGAATGTAAGAGGGGATTGCCTAGTGATATTCAATGACTATATGCATGTGTGTATGTGTTTACTAGGGTGGTTTGAATATTATTGTGATATTGAGCCAATTCTTGAATAACTTGTTTACTTGAACTATTGTGGTTATTACTTGAAGTTGAACGTTACTTGCTTTAAAGTGTTGTGAATTATATATATGTGATGAACTGTCGTAACTGTGATATTATTGTTGAGAATATAATACTGTTGATTGAAGTTTGAGAAGCCGGACTTGAGTCTGCGCATAATGATCATAAAGGATTAAAAGCCTTAATAAGCCTTGAATAGAACTTTGAAAGTATTGGTTTCATTTATAAAAGTTCCTTGTTTAAAATGCTTACTTCAAGAAAATGAGATTCTCATTTTGAAAAGAAACGTTGACGTGTTTTTAAGACAATAGAAACTACCTTTTTATGATCCAAAGTTGGTACGAGATAAAACCTTTTTCGAACTATGTGTTTCATGAAGGAAAAACCTATTTGAAAATATTTGACTTTATTCCATCGAGGATTTCAAAAGCAAATGAATTTCCAAATGTTTTATAAAAGACTTTGTAAAGGAAAATATTTTCTCCTAAATGATTTAGAAACGTTCCGGTTACTTGGATAAGTGACCGATGTTTTGTTTTGGTTTTTGATTTTCACTGAGCGAAAAGTAACGCATGTGAAAGAGAACGTTAGTTCGCGAGACGTTGCCTCTAGCATTCAGTTTATGCACGTGATATGGGATCCGTGTCAAGAATTATGGACCAAGTGTCCTAATCGTGATATTATGGGCGAGGAGTCCTAATTTTGGAATTGAGGACTGTGTCCTAATTTTGTTGTTATGGGCTTGGAGTCCTTATCATGTTGAAATAAAACATGGATAAAATTATAATTGTTTTTACGATCACAACCTTGGACTGCGGCATCGGTTTAAGGTGTTGTGATTGAGCACTCGGACTGTGTGTCATGTGTTATTGATTTTCAAGTAATTAAAATTGTGAATAGTCGTTAGCTTTGGGCTTCGACAACGGAAAAGAGTGAAAAATAAAGAAAAGTCTCGACAATGAAAAGTCTTTTATTCATATGCATTTCCCCTTAGCAGACGTGCTTGAGTTATCCGAATACCCGCTTAAGATGTTGTATTCAATGAGGTATACATCCGAATGGCCGTTATAAGGGATTCGTGATGATGTTGATCCGGGCGCAACAACTTGCCAAACGGGGCGTATGAGCCTGATCAACTCTTTCTTTCTTAATGATAAAGCGGTGATGGAATCTCATGAAATTAAGATTAGAGCCTGATGATAGAAGTGTCATGCATTATCTTTATAAGATTGATTGATTCGGGTATGATATCCACTGATATAACACTTGTTGTTTTATCTATGAATGATGCTTAAATGCTAATATGCCAATGTGTTGTATGTATCATGTATATGGTTGTTGTATGATATATCCATTTGTCGGTGTCTCACTCTTACAATTATATCAGGTCTCTTCGGGTCTTGCTGTAGTACCTTGGTACTCTAGTAACGATATTGCAGAGGAGTCTTTCTAAGTCACTTGAAGACCCAGTGTTAGAGGTTGGGAATGTATTCTGATTGGGGGTCTCTCCAATGAATATTTGATAGAATGACCAGCTTAGGAGTCTGAGTTGGGTTGTATATCTAAAGATGTCGGTGAATGTAGTGTTATATACATCCATCTGTAATTGAAACTTTTTCTTTTAACAAATGGAAACTTATAGGAATGTTGTATGTCATGGTAACTTTGTTACGAATGTGACTTTACGTTTTAAATGTATGTTTGATGGATTTCAGAGTTATCCTTAAAGAAAAATTTTATACCCTAGTTTTCTGACTTAAAAGAAAACAATTTTCCGAAAGCAACCAGCAAATTATCTTTTAATTTACTTCCGCACGTGTTACGTAGTAATACCCTTAGGGGGGTGGGTGTTACAGGATATCTTGCACAAAGTCTATGGAGGTGATGAAAGAATGTGAGACAAGAAAGAGAGAACAGAGGCACTAACAACAGCAGAGAGAGAAGTGTTAAAGACACGGATTGAAGGGGCAGAAATCAACAATGAGCCAGTGACAGAGATCAAGAGAGCTGATCGTGCTGAAAATTCAGAGATGGAAAAGTTATCCTCTAATGAAGAGGCTCAAAAGCAAGAAGAGAAATTAGATGAGATGGATGAAGATTCAATGCAGGAGGTTCAAGCACAACCTATCCAAGCTGAGCCAAAAGTGAAAGAAAAGGAAGCTCTTCTTCTGCAAGAAGAAGATGATTTGGAGATGAAGAAAAGAAACGTGAATGTTGTGTTTACTAGGTCATTCCATGAAACACTTTGTGAGAACCTCTGTTCCAATCCAAAGGTTCTGTAAAGAAGGGTGACCATGTATAGCAGAGTTCTCAGACTACGCTAGTAACCATTGTGCAAGAAATCCAAGTGGGAGGAAGTGCTCCATCACAGAGGCAACTCAACAATGTGTTGACGATGGACGAGACAAATCTTGAAACAATGGAGACAGTGGCGATGGCGGTGTCGGAGGAGAGAGATCTCCGATGTGGCTCATAATGGGCAAGAAAGACTCTTGATATATGGTCATGATGAAATTGAGGGTGAAGAGGATGGAGGGCTTTCTGGTGATGAGCACGAGCATACAGAGATGGCTCATGTGAAGGCTGATGGTGGACTCGTGGCGGCGACGAAGCAGGAGTTCGTGGAAGAAGGTGAAGCACGGGCAGCGGCAACATGAGGAGAGATTGTGACCGGCCGGCAAACCCAAGCCAACAGCGCCGCCCACAATGGTGGGACTAAGTCGGTGGTGCCTGACTCGAAACCGATGGTCACCGCCACTGCAAATAAGAAAACAAAAGCAGTGAAGGATGGGAAGCTTGAAAGCAAGCTGGACATGGTGAGTGAAGAGAAAGGAGCAGGGGCGTTGTTTCCAATAGATCTTGGGTGGAGAAGAATCGCATGGATCTGATACTATTTTTTAGTGAGTTCGTTTCTATTTGCAGAAGAAAACCCAGATCGACAGAAGGGAGAAGATGAAGATTTATATTTCTGGAGAAGGAAGAAACTCCAAGAACGCGAATACAATTTGCGATTGTTGAATTATATCAAAAGATGCTACAGCCTAGTGGTAAAGTGCTATTGTCTGATCCAATAGGTTACTGGTGAAGTTAGTGACGACCAAGCTAGCAGAGAATTTGTATTAATTAATTGTTCTTACAAGTACTTAATATTTCTGAAATTATGGGATCCTGGTGGATGCGAGAGTATTTCTATGGAGGATAGATCATTGTGCTTCAAAGTATGGGATCCTGAAAAATTGTGTTTAGTGATGTATTAGCTTTTGTATTTTGTGTTGTGTTTTTAGTTAATTTGAATCAAGGGGGTGTGTTGAAGTGTAATCCAAATTAGTTAGTGTTTGTTAGTTTATTAAAGTGTGATTAGTTTGTTGTAACTAAAGTGATTAGTTAGAAGCTATTAAGAGAGTTAGTTAGTGTATGTGTAAGTCTATAAATAGACATAGTGTGTGATGTGAATTAGCACAAGTGGTGAAGTAAAAGTGTGTGCAAGTGGAATTGTTGTAAGTGTAGAGAAGTATAGAAGTGTATAGTGCAAGTGAAATGCAAGTATATGAATAAAATTTTTTTAGTGTATCTCTTTTCTTTCTCAATATTTCTATTTTTTCTATATATGTACATCATGAGTAATAATGAGTGCTTATTTTCCATCAGGACGAAGCTCCTGCTCCTCCAACATTCTTAAATTCTTATTTATTTTTTAGCTTTTGATCCGATGAATCTACAAAATTAGAGTTTCATGCTAATAAAAGGATCCTTGTAATATCTCATAAAAAAAAGGATCCTTCTAATTTTTAAACAATGCAAAATGCTTCCTATAATAACTCATATTGTTTCATATTTGAAATAAAATTTTAGTTATCAAAATAACGACCATGTATATATTTATTTTTTTGAAAATTGTAAAGATTTTTTTGGTTATTTAATTAAATGACAAGGACTATTTCAAAATTAATTTTATATAATTAATTAGCTACCCTAAGTAAAAAACTAATGAAGTGGAAGGAATATTTGTTACTTTATCTTTCTCTTCGAGTACTGAAGCCATCTTTGCGAACAAATTTAGATATAGTTTATAACTTATTTGAATATCATATAAATTTGTTTGACTAAATTATTAGATGTGATCGGTAAATAAGCTTATCATATTAATTTTTTTTTCATAAGCTAATTTATTTAACTTATAATTGATAGTCTATAATTTATTAACTTTTCTCATATTTTACCCTTATTAATTCAATGAAATCCTTAGTTTATCTTGGCTCTCATAATTAAAATAAAATTATTTAAAAAACTCATATAAGCATTTCATTTCATTTATATTACAATAAAAATCATTCCAACACATGATAGTGTGCTCTTTCTTCAACCATTCCTAAAAATTGGGGAGTTGAGACACTTTGATGCTAAATCTAGATATTATCAATATATTAGTTTTATCAAACATTTCAGATTTCATTCCAACACATTAGTTTTATCAAACATTTCAGATTTCATTGACATTTTATTTTTTGGATAAACCGATTGGCTAACTTTTTAATTATCAATTATTAGCTAAAAATTACTTATCAACTACTATAAACTAACTTATCAAATATTTTTGTAAAAAATAATCGAAATTGAAAAAGAAGGACAGAAACCACTAATTTTTTCGTTTTAAAAATTTAGATAGTGGTTGGCAGAGGCGGACCTTCACAAATCATAATATCTGAAGGTAGTTATGGCTCCCCTCAAAAAAAAATTAATTATTTTTTTAATATAAAAATATTATTATAGTATCCTCAAAAATATCATTACATACATAATTAAAAGATTTAATTTGTATGTATTGCTTATGTAAAAAAAAACTTATACTATTAATCAATCATAAATTATTATATCATTAAAAATATTTAACTTTTATCATAACTGTCTTACAAGTCATATATAAAATGATTTGTAATTGGTTGACAATATAATTTTTTTTACACTCACAGTGTTTCAAAATTAAACTCTTCATTTAATTTCAAGTATTTTATAGAAGTGTACGTTTATTTCAAAAAGACACCATGATTAAACATAAAAATTGATAATTTTTCAAGAGGAAAATTTTCATAAAGGTAAAAATATTATACTTATAATATATTCATTTCAAAAACATTAATTATATATATTATTTTGAAATTTTGATAAAATTATATACTATTATATATAAATTTTAAATAAATTATTTTAACTAATGTTAGTAACACCTCCGAAAATTTTAGTCAAGATCCGTCCGCAGTAGTTGGAATATAATGGAGACATCAATGACGGGTTTTTGACCAAACTGGGTTTCTTTTAGAAACTATTTATCAGTTTAGGGTTATTCTGAAATTATTTATCAATGGGGGGTCGTTTTGAATATTTTATTATTTTTCGATCTGACGGGTCAAAGACGCCACTACAGATGGCGCCACACTTTTTATAAAAAAAAAAAAATCAAAAGGGGAGGCGCCAACTGCAGCGGCGCCTCTGCCCCTACCTACTGCTACAGTAGCGCACTATAGCGCTACTGTAGCAGACCCTTTTTTTCTTTTCTTTTTTTAAATTTTGACTTTTTAAAAAAAATAAAAAAATTATTTCTAAAAAATCCCATTCACCAGATAATGAACTAAATTCACCAGATATTTGTACATGATTCACTAGATATTTGCACATACTTAACCAAAAAATTTATTTCTCAAAACACTAAATAATGAACTGAATTCACCAGCACTTTTTTTGTTTATTTAAATTTTGACTGTTTTAAAAAAATAAAAAATTTATTTCTAAAAAAACCCACTCACCAGATAATGAACTGAATTCACCAGATATTTGTACATGATTCACCAGATATTTGCACATACTTAACCAAAAAATTTATTTCTCAAAAAAACCATTCACCAGGTAATGAACTGAATTCACCAGATATTTATACCCGATTCACCAGATATTTACACATACTTAACCAAAAAAATTATTTCTCAAAAAAACCATTCACCAGATAATGAACTGAATTCACCATATATTTGTACCCGATTCACCAGATATTTACACATACTTAACCAAAAAAATTTATTTCTCAAAAAAACTCATTCACCAGATATCTAAACTGGTAAATAGTTTCTAAAAGGAACCCAGTTTGGTCAAAAAGCCGAAAAAGAAATATTCATCTCAGGTAAAATGATGAATATTTATTGCTGAGAGAGCTTTAGACGGAACCATCAGCGACAGGATCAAGGAATATTCATCTCAGGTAAACCCATTTTCTTAATTTCACTCTGGAGATTTTCTCCAATGCTCTCACCAATTAATTTTTTTTATTACTGTAATAATTGATGAATATTTATTGGTGTAAATTGTTATTGCTATTATTTTTTTATGTCTACTGCTATATTATTTGCTACTCATTATTACGGGTTTTTTTTATTACTTATTTTTTTTATATAGATACTTTATCAAAAAGGAACCCAGTTTGGTCAAAAAATCGAGATCAGTTCCTTGCTTGGGAGATGGCTGGGAGCCTTAGGTCTCCCTTCAGACCATTCTCTTCCGCGAACATTTTTCTCTTTTTCGGCTTTTTAACCAAACTGGGTTCCTTTTAGAAACTATTTACCAGTTTAGATATCTGGTGAATGAGTTTTTTTTTAGAAATAAATTTTTTTGGTTAAGTATGTGTAAATATCTGGTGAATTCAGTTCATTATTTGGTGAATGGTTTTTTTGAGAAATAATTTTTTTGGTTAAGTATGTGCAAATATCTGGTGAATCCAGTTCATTATCTGGTGAATAGGTTTTTTTGAGAAATAATTTTTTTGGTTAAGTATGTGCAAATATCTGGTGAATCATGTACAAATATCTGGTGAATTTAGTTCATTATCTGGTGAGTGGGTTTTTTTAGAAATAAAATTTTTATTTTTTTAAAACAGTCAAAATTTTTTAAAAAAAAAGTGCTGGTGAATTCAGTTCATTATCTGGTGAATATGTTTTTTTGAGAAATAAATTTTTTGGTTAAGTATGTGCAAATATTTGGTGAATCATGTACAAATATCTGGTGAATTCAGTTCATTATCTGGTGAATGGGTTTTTTTAGAAATAAAATTTTTATTTTTTTTAAAAATTCAAATTTTTTTTTATAAAAAAAGGGGGGGTGCTATAGTACGCTACTGTAGCAGTAGGTAGGGGCAGAGGCGCCACTGCAGTTGGCGCCTCCCCTTTTTTTTTTTTATAAAAAGTGTGGTGTCATCTTCAGTGGTGCAATTGACCCGTCAGACCGAAAAATAATAAAATATTCAAAACAACTCCTCATTGGTAAATAGTATCAGAATAACCATAAACTTGTAAATAATTTTTAAAAGGAACCCAGTTTGATAAAACAACCTCATCAATGACAGTGGGCTTTAGTCGGACGCATACATAATATTAGGGTAATTTTAAATTGTAAATAATTTTTTCACATAATGCATTACCACCATTATCCACACATATATTAAATGACTTTTACCATTCATTATGTGTATCATGTGATCGATAGGAATAAGTGAATAACATCTCCTGTAATGTTAGTTAACTGTAGTATCTATTTAATAATATTGTTTTGCTTTTTAAAAAAAAACTGTAGCAGCAATCATGCTAGTTAGTGTTGATAATATTTCATGGTGGTAATCTGTATAATAATGATTTAATACTCTTATCATGGTTTTAAAAAAAAAGCTCTTATCATAATTTTTTTTACTAAAAAAGATATTAATTTATTCAAATTAATAAAATACATCGAAAACAACACAAATTCAACATCGTTAAAAACCGAAAAGGATAAATCTACTAACAAACTCACAACACCTAGGTTAATAGCATAACATGACAAAATGCATGCAAATGTGACAAAATCAAAGTGATCGGAATACCCATGCCTCCGGATCTGTAACGTTGAAGCTCAAGTCTTGATTGAATCTGTAGTGGATCGAATGTGATCTGTCAATCCGAACCAAACGAACATCGTAACAAGACGAGAAACCAAACGACGCCGCAACAAGACGATGAACAAAATACCGTCACACGCAGACGAAGAAAACACGAAAAAACAAGAAAAAAACAGATCTATGTTAAAAAATCACTTATTTAGATAAAAGGAGAAAAAAATGATGTAGATGGTGATTCCAGGTCAAAAAATACTCCAAAACTATCACTTTCGATGGATGAGAATGAAAGAAAATAAGAATAAACGAAGGTTAGCTCTTATCATAATTAATCATATATAAAATAATTTGTGATTAATTGAAAATGTAAAAATTTAAACTCATATAATTATGTGCAATTACTGGATCAATTTTGTTAGCCTCATTATATACTGATACCCCTAATGTCTGTGAATTGTCTGTCGTTAATTTTTTTAAAAACTTTTTTTTTTTACTTTTTTTTAATTAATTTTGCAAAAATAAAAAGTAAAAAATCTGTTTCCAGATACTACCTTCGGATTTAATTATAAGCAAAAAAACCTAACTTCACACTTATTAAGGAAGTTAGTTAATTTAGTTTAATTGTCTTGATTTATGTAAAAAAATGAGCTACAATTATTAAAATACCCTTTAATTGTTTGGGGAATGTATAATGATCTTGGAAAAATAAAAGGTGGTTTGGTTTGATTTGTTGATTATCTTGACTTTTGGAATATTAACATTAAATATAGTTGAATTGATTGTCTTTTATTTATATTTGAGTTCATAAAATATATGTTTTTTTTTTTATAATTTAGTTTGAAGGGAGTACAATCTAATAAATCACGAAAAACTTTAGAGAATTTTTCTTGGACGACTCAAATTCCTTCCAAAATACTGGAAAGTGGAAATTACCATCCTCTATGACCTAGCTACTTGGTTCCTTGCAAGGTGGTAGCACTGCAAACCAAGCAGTAGATCATGACCCACAACCAAAGGCCATAGCCGCACGCACAAAGATCCCAAGAGGAAGGGGGTTAACCGGTAATTAACAGCTTCAAATTTGGGCATCTATCATGGGAACCTGCTAAAAATTGGCTACGTCTAAAGAATAGGTACATGTGGCATGTGGTTTGTAGCACAGCTACGTCGTAGCCTAATTAATAGTATATGGAGAAGGAGTCATGAAGTTTATACATGTCAATAATACTAGATTACTAGTAATATTTTTTTTATAATCAATAATACTAGTAATATACTTGTATGAGTTTAATTTTTTATGTATTGTTAGTGTAAAAATTTTGAATCTCGTCAATCAATTACAAATCATTTTATATGATTTTTTTAAAATAATTATAATAAAATAAATTATTTTAAGTGATGTATATGATAATTTATGATTGATTGATAATATAAAAATATTTTATACTAATGATGCATATTTTTCTTTTTGGGCTGAATATCTCTTCTCTCTCTTTTCAGATGGTAACCTCATTATAAGGCAAAGAAACAATATATAAATGTATAAAAAAAAATGCTAACTAGGTCCTGTGGACATTGGACACTAGTTAAAAAATTAAGAAAATAAAATTTTCAAGAGAATTTATGTATTTAATATTGTATCTCCAATTTAAGTTACTTAAGGGTCACGTACATTTAAACAATTGTTCCTTACATATATAATTACACCACATTGAAGTAAGCTTAGATAGATATGAGTTTCATTTAAAATATAGTATTATAATTACATTAGAAATTACATACACAATAATTTATAATTAATTGATAATATAAAAAATCTATATTAATAATATATCAAAATTGAATTCTATAATCAACAGGAAAAAAAAACAAAAAATGGAGTAATTCAGTAAACCTTCATTATTTGAATGGCATGATCATAGAGAACAAATATGGATAACTACATGGGGAGGGATGAATAGAATACATAAATAATTTTGTTATTTCAGTATTTAGAATATAATATTTAAATATTACTCCACTTAACATACAACGCATTCATTTTAACATGAAATACAATTGTATAATAATTAGAGCTGATAAATGTGTTGCAACCCGTAAGCCAAACTCGACTCGCGGGTTGCCTTTTTAAAAACAAACTCCATGTTGAGATATTTATCATACTAAGATATATTGAGATTTTATTTTACTAAAAAAGATATTCATTCATTCAAATTGGTAAAATACATCGAAAACAACATAAATTCAACATCGCTAAAAATCAAAATGGATGAATATGCGAACAAACTCACAGCATCCAGGTTAATAGCATAATACGACAAAATGTCTACAAATGTGACAAAATCAAAGTGACCGGAATACACATGCCTCCGGATATGTAATGTTGACGCCCAAGTTTTGATTGAATCTGTAATGAATCGAAGGCGATCTCATCAATCGAACCAAACGAACATCGTAACAAGACGAAAAACCAAACGACGCCGCAACAAGATGACGACTAAAACACCACCGCACACGGATAACAAGAGCACGGAAAAACATGAAAGAAAAACTAGATATATATGAAAGAACCACTTATTTAGATAAAAAGAAAGAAAAATGATGTAGAGGATAATTCCAGATAAAAAAATGATCCAAAATCACTTCTTTCTTATGGATAAGAAAAAAGGAAAAGAGAGACAAAGGAAATATTGAGAAATGATATATTGAGAAATTTAATCTTTCAGTCTTGGACTCGAGGAATATTAACTTTAAGATAGAAGTAGGATCATAGAAGTATAGCAGTAGCAAACAAATCCATCTTTCCTAGAGATATTTTTAACAATAATATTTTATTTTGCTTACCAAATTTTTTTTTGTACTTTTTATATTTTTTATATTTTTCTTAAATAAAGATGAGACAATCCATATAACTTATCAACTGATGGATGCAACCGGGTTGACTATTACTAAATCAAAAAGTGAACTGAGTTTAATTAACCCATTTTTTACCCCAATTTATGGTGACCCTTTCATGAGTTTATCCCAAAAAATCTCGGATTAACTCGTTTTGAGAGCTCTATTAATAATAGCTAGTATCTTATTGAGATCCCTAGAGTAACACCAGAGTTTATACCAGAGGTTGCATGCTTGCAAGCTTGCAACATGGATTTGGGGAGCTCTCATTATTCCTCGAAACCAAACAAGAGAGCAACATAACACAACATGTAATAATGTATAAAGGGAAGACAGCTAGCGAAGCTGAGCCCCGTCACGGTGGTGAGTACTCGTCAGTCACATCAAACGTAAAGTCCAAAAATGTCAACAAAGGTCGCATCACCGTCCAATCCTTACGCATCGTTGACCCATAAACAGTTCTCCAGAAATTATGAGTGAATGAAAGAAAGGAAAGTAGAATAAAGCAAGAATCCACTCAAATCCAGGAACCGATATCTCATGATACTCACCTCCTCGGCATCTGTGATAAAAATTTTCATCACCCACAATGCAGCAAATATATGAGCTAACCCAAGTTTTTGATTTTTCAAAAATATAAAAGGACTTAAAATGGGAATGCTACATTTGTAATACGGATGTATGAGATGACCCATCCCCGGTTCCATTCAAGGCTTCATCAACAGTTTCAAACATCAAAAATCGAATAAAAAAAAATAAAATAGATCTATTATATGTATATATTATTATTTTGAAATTATAATATTATTCGTATTTAATTATTATTTTTTATATATTTGATTGAGTAAACGTAAAAAATAGAAAATTAATTAAGTAAATTTAAAAAATCATTAGCTACAATTTATTTGTAGTCGATTCAAGAAAAAAATAATAAAGAAGAGTAGATATAGAGAATCAACATGAAATTATAATATTTAACATAAACGAACGTGTTAAAAAACATCAATAATTATTTTTATCAAATTCCCAATTAAAATTTTGTCAATAATTCTCTAAAATTTTCCTTACTAGTCTTTAAATCAAATAATGGTCAATAAGAAAATAGTTGCTACATTTCATAAAGGTTCTACTATTCTAATATATAGATATGTTAAAATAAGTATTTTGTAGCCTAAACTAGTCCACCTAAATGAAGATTATCTTTTGTCCACTATTAAATAAGTAAAAAGAACACTTCACATAAGAAAAAAATAAAATATGACAAAAACCGAATTATCAAATCCAATCCAAACGAGATTGATTGTATTGAATCGGATTTTTTTAAGGAAACAAACCGATCCAATCTAAACCGTATATTTTCATCATTTGATCGGATGACTTTTTAACTCAAAATCGATTCAATCTAATCCACAAATGATCGGAGGGCTTGGTGGTGTTATTAGGCAAGAGATTTTTTAATTTAAAACGTAACTATAGGCTCATTCTTAACATGTGTTAAAATCGAGTTGTGTTTTTTCAAAAAACAAGGGGGTAAACGGTAAAGATTGAAATTTAGACCCAAATTATAGGAATTCTAATTTCGTGGCAATCAACTCTTCCGAAAACATAAAAGATTTAATGGATATGCACTAATAGTGTAAACAAGTTTTATACTATTATCAAATCATATCTCATTATATAGACATGCACTATCAAATTATAGGAATTCTAATTTCGTATCAATCAACTCATCTAAAATCATAAAGGATTTAATGGATATACACGAACAGTATAAACAAATTTTACACGACCATCAAATCATATCTTATTATATAAATATTTATAGAGATATTTTGTAAATTAATATAACAAAGTGACATAATGATGAAATATAATTGATCTGTGTAAAACTTTTTGATACTATTTTTGATACTGTCAGTATATATTTATTAAACTCGGACATAAATTAATAGGTGAAAATACGTAATAAATCCAGAAACCTAAATATCATAAATATATGCACATGCACGCCTTCCTGTTTTGTGTAAACATATTTTCAGAGGAGTAATGATAGTTATACCTGCTTTTAATGTCCAACATCGTATGTGTGTGTGTCTATATATATATATATATATGTTTATTATTTTTTTCTCTCATCACATGTATTTAACACTTCAAAACAAGCTACCACTATATGATATTTATACATGATGTCTCAAAAATGTGTACAAATATCATTTCGCAGTGAATTATGTTATTTGAACACAAAATTTAGACAATGTATATGACACCATATATGTCTGTTTTTATCTCTGACTTACTTTTGAGTTGTGATATTTGAACACATAAGTATAGACATCGTATGTGACACCGTACATATATTTATTTCTATCTCTCACTTACTTTTTATCATCTTTATATACACGTATTTCCAAAATATATAAAAATCAATGGGGACACCATATGATGTCCTCATTTTATGTTCAAAAAAATTGTTGCTTACTTTTTATCATCTTTGTATACACGTGTTTCAAGAATATTAAAAAAAAAAATACCATATGATATCCCAAAATATGTTAAAAAAACATAATTGTATCAGCTCACAACACTATCATCTCATACACATTTGAACTATACCGTGGCTTGGTATAGCTTTCCATATAACATTGCCTGAAAAAAAATAATCATCGTTTTACACACTATTACAATTAAAAAGACTAGCTTAGCCATCCAATTTTATTTCTTTGTGAGATCTGTACAATAAAAGTGTCGTCTTTCCAATTATATTTACGCATTTATTTATGCCGGAGCTATCTCTCTCCCTTAATTCTAAAATTATATATGAATAATATTTAAAAATATTTTAATAAAGACATGCATTTTTTATGCTTATGTAGGTATAGTATGCTATTCTAACAAATTTGCAGATCTGGGTTAGAATATTATCATTTCTTAGCGAATTGTGTTAGAATATTGTCCCTTGGTTCGCTGAGGGGATCAGACAATCTCAGCTAGCACACTCTGGGCTCAGTGCATATACATGAATTCCTTCTTCTCTTTTCCTTTTCCTATGCGAGACAGCCCATACTAAATAAAAAGTCTATCGTTGTAGCCAATGGCAGGGATATACGCTTCTTCTTCAATACTATAATGTTATATATCCTGAATAATTTTGTTTGTTTATGCGTCCTATTGTTATCAAATTGTTTTCTACAGCTGATGATTACGATATGACTATTTTTCAAATAGAAAAAAACACTGCCACTGTCGGATACACAAAACAGAACATTAACTTTAGACTATGGGTTTGTTTGGGTAAACAATTTGTATTAATTGAGAAGTAAAATCTGGCCATCGAGTTTGGATACCCGATCCAACCAGGGCAGAAAGGATAAAATATCAATATTATCTTTATTAATCATGATATGATCTCAAACAACCTTAAACCAACACATATTCCAACTGAATGTAATCAAGGAGTGGTCGAATCCCTCCACAAATACAGTTGCATTGAGGTTTCAGTTGTTGTAATTCTTCCCAAATGGATTTCAATTGTGTGTAGTATTGGTTAACAGATAATGAACCTTGAGCAAGACTCACCAAATTCTTGCGAAGTTGATAGGTTCTATTAGAATGAAGAAATGAATAGTGAATGATAATGCATTCATCTGCTTACTCATTACAGAAAAGGATATATATACAAGATAGAATAGGAAACTTCTAACAAACTTTCTAACTAAACTTCTAACTACTTTAACAGAAATATAACTAAAATAACTGAAAATAACTAACTAAATACATATAGTTAATATGCCCCCTCAAGTTGGAAGATAGATGTCTTGAATTCCTAACTTGGGTATTAAGGAATTGAAGATAGGAGCTGTCACTGGTTTGGTTAATAGGTCTGCAAGTTGATAAGCTGACTTCACATGTACCAAACGGATTACTTTTGTCAAGACTTTTTCTCTAATGAAATGACAGTCAATTTCTATGTGTTTGGACCTCTCATGAAAAGTCGGATTTGATGCTAAATGGATGGCTGCTTGACTGTCAGTGAACAGCAGTGTTGGGCCAATAGAAATCTCAAAGTCTTTGAGCAAAAATGCTAGCCATTGAAGTTCACTAGCAACACTAGCAAGTGCTCTATATTCTGCCTCAGCAGAGGATCTAGACACCACATGCTGTTTTTTTGATTTCCAAGAGACTAGAGAATCTCCAAGGAAGATGCAATATCCAGTTGTAGACCTTCGGGTGTCTGGACAATTGCCCCAGTCCGAATCTGCATATGCCTTTAAGGATAAGGATGACTGGGCAGAAAAGAACAGTCCTGTGCCAGGAGTGGATTTGAGATATCTGAGTAGATGATGGGCTGCATCTAAATGAGCTGTAGTTGGAGATGACATGTATTGACTCAGCTTATTAACTGCAAAGCTGATGTCTGGCCGAGAGATGGTGAGATAGAGTAATCTTCCAACCAGCCTTCTATATTGTGCACCATTCTGCAGAGGTTTGCCATCTGATGAGCTTAGTTTCAGATTAGGGTCCATGGGAAGATTGCATGGCTTGCTGTCCAAGAAACCAGTATCATCAAGTAAGGAGAGGACATACTTCCTCTGGGACAGGTAGATACCCTTCTTTGATTTTGCAATCTCCAAGCCAAGAAAATATTTCAAATTGCCAAGTACCTTCAGCTTGAAAAGTTTCTGTAATTGATTCTGTACTTGGTGAACTGCAGCATGACTAGGACTAGCTATTATAATGTCATCCACATAGACCAATAATGCAACAAAAGTTGATGCCGAACCTGTTGTGAATAAGCTGTAGTCACTTTTGGATTGTGTGAAGCCACAACTGAGTAAGGCAGTGGAAAATTTTGTGAACCATTGGCGAGAAGCTTGTCTTAAACCATAAATGGACTTGTTCAATCTGCATACCAAATCTACGTTATCCGATCTATATCCAAGAGGCATATCCATATATACTTCTTCAAATAGATCCCCATTTAGGAATGCATTATTTACATCAAGTTGCAGTAAATTCCATCCTTTAATGGCTGCCAAAGACAAGAGAACTCTCACAGTTGTGAGTTTGGCTACTGGGGAAAAAGTGTCTCTGAAATCTACTCCAGCTTGTTGAGTATACCCTTTAGCCACTAACCTGGCTTTGAGCCTATCAACTGAACCATCTGGCTTAGTTTTGACCTTGTACACCCATCTACAACCAATTGTGTGTTTACCAACAGGAAGTGGGACTAAGGTCCATGTATTGTTTGCTTCCATGGCTGCAAGTTCTTCACTCATTGCTTGCTGCCATTCAGGAAACTTAGCAGCTTGATGATAAAACTGAGCTCATAAAAGCTAGAAATCTGATTGATAAAAGCAGAATAGGAGGGTGACAATCTGTCATGACTGAGATGAGTGAAGATGGGATATGCAGTTGTGTTGTTGCATATATATTGTTGTAGATAGGCAGGTTGTCTAACTGTTCTACCAGATCTCCTGAGATGAGGCTCATTAGCAAGGTCAGGAGAAGACATTCGTGGATCCAGGTCTGGAGGATGAGGATGTGCAGGCAAGACTACATCTGCAGGTGGGATTGCTGCTGGAGCATTTTGACCATCTGACAAAGGCAGTGGAATCACTGTGTCAGGAAAGAGATCCATGACTGTATCAGAATTTGGAACTTTCTGAAATGGAAAAACATTCTCATGGAAAACCACATCTCTTGATATGATGAATTGCTTGGTAGTGAGATCATAAAGCTTGTAACCTTTGTGTCCAACAGGATACCCCATGAAAACTGTAGGAATTGCCCTGGGAGTAAATTTATCTCTCTTTGAGCACAATGTAGAAGTAAAGGCAAGGCAACCAAATACTTTGAGAGCTGAATAGTCAGTGCCTTCTTGAACAAAAGCTCATAAGGGGTTTTTGTTTGAGTAGAGGTGTAGGAGTCCTATTTATAAGGAACACAGCAGTCTTCAAGCACTCATTCCAAAAGGATATTGGAATCCTAGACTGAAAATAGATTGCCCGAGCCACATTAAGGAGGTGTTGGTGTTTTCTCTCAACTACTGAATTTTGTTGTGGTCTTTCAACACAACTAAATTGATGCAAGGTCCCCTTTTGTGCTAGAAAATCAGTCAAGGATAGTTCTTTTGCATTATCTGTGCGAATTTGTTTAATTGTGATGTGAAATTGAGTTTCTACTAGAGCAAAGAACTGTTAAATATATGATCGTGCCTCGATTTGTATTGTAACATGTATAACCATGTAAAACGTGTATGATCATCAACTAATGTCAAGAAATATCTTTTATTATCATGACTAGGAACATGATAGGGTCCCCATATGTCACAATGCACTAAATCAAAAGCTGATTCTCGACATGTGATTAAAAGATTGAAAAGGTAATCTTTTTGTTTTGATAGAGGACAAATGGAACAAGAATGTGAACTGTAAGCGGGAAAACCAAGTTCTTTATTCAGTAAGAGTACACATTTATCCGATACGAGTCCAAGACTAGCATGCCACAACTCATGAGTGGCTTTAATGGCAACAGAATTACAAGAAACACAAGGTTTACAAGACTCAAAAGATTTACAGTGTCTTTAAGCAATGACAGCAGCTACATGAAGTGAGGAAGGGTGAGCCTTGAAGACATAAAGTCCTTGAATGAGTTCACCCTTGCCAATCATCTTCGAGTGACTGAGGTCCTGCATAAGGAAAGTGTTAGACTGAAAAATGACAGAAACATTTGAGGAGGACAATAAGGCACTAACTGACAGCAAATTGACATGAAAGCTAGGTATGTAAAGGACATTATGTAATACAAGGTCGTGGCTCAATCTAACGGAACCAGTAGAATGCACGAAAACTAAGGATTTGTTTGGCAAAGTAACAAAAGAATTTATTGCAGCAGTGCTAGAGATGAAATTATCAAGACTACAAGCAATATGACTAGTGGCCCCTGAATCAAGAATCCAACAATCACTATGAGAAAGAGAATGTGTGTTAGAAACAGCAGAAAGAACAAGACCTGAGGGAGACTCAATGTGCTGAACCTCATTATTGCAAGGAACAGCAGTCTGAGCTAGCTGTGAAGAAAGCAATGAAAGCAACATCTTGCACTGATCAGCAGTTATAGGCATGCTTTGAGAACCAGGCTCTGCTGGTCCAGAAACTTGATGAGCAGAATTCAAGGATTTAGACTTATAGCCTGGTGGATATCCATGAATCTTGTAGCATTTTTCCTTAGTGTGTCCTATGAGACCACAGTGAGTGCATACTGGGCGATCTTTCTTGCCATGTTGCTTATTTTGTGAAGCTCTTACTGCAAAAACAGCTTGTGTATCATTATTCACAGAAGAAGCACCTATCTCTCGATGCTTCTCATCTTGAACTACCAAGGAAAACACCTTATCAATATGGGGAATTGGATCCATTGCAAGAATCTGTCCCCTAATGTGAGAAAAACTGTCATTGAGTCCCATTAAAAAAACCAACACATATTCCAACTGAATGTAATCAAGGAGTGGTCGAATCCCTCCACAAATACAGTTGCATTGAGGTTTCAGTTGTTGTAATTCTTCCCAAATGGATTTCAATTGTGTGTAGTATTGGTTAACAGATAATGAACCTTGAGCAAGACTCACCAAATTCTTGCGAAGTTGATAGGTTCTGGGTCCATTTGTTTGTTGAAAACGATTCTTGAGATCTTGCCAAACAGCTGCAGAAGATCCACCATAGACAATGCTAGAGATGATGTCTTTGGATACTGAGTTTAACAACCAAGAACATACAATGTCATCATTGCGTTTCCAAATGGCTTTAACACGCTCATCAGCATCCTCAGGGCAGGGAAAGGAACCATCAACATAGCCAAGTTTGTTCTTGCCATTCAAAGCCAACTGCATCGATCTGCACCAAGAGTTGTAGTTGTCACCAGTGAAGGGCTGAGATACAAGCTGTAAGCCTGGATGATCTGAAGGTTGAAGAAACAAAGGATTCGCAAAATCATCTTGATTTGCCATAGATGAAGAAATCGAGAGCTCAGAAGAAATTTCTGGATTGGAAAGAAACTTTCGAAGAAAAAACAGAAATGGACAATTTCTGATGGAGAAATGAAAAAGGAATCAGAATGCGGAAGAGGAAGGAAGATATTCTTCTCGTGATACCATATTAGAATGAAGAAATGAATAGTGAATGATAATGCATTCATCTGCTTACTCATTACAGAAAAGGATATACAAGATAGAATAGGAAACTTCTAACAAACTTTCTAACTAAACTTCTAACTACTTTAACAGAAATATAACTAAAATAACTGAAAATAACTAACTAAATACATATAGTTAATAGACTTACTTTTGAGTTGTGATATTTGAACACATAAGTATAGACATCGTATGTGACACCGTGCATATATTTATTTCTATCTCTCACTTACTTTTTATCATCTTTATATACACGTATTTCCAAAATATATAAAAATCAATGGGGACACCATATGATGTCCTCATTTTATGTTCAAAAAAATTGTTGCTTACTTTTTATCATCTTTGTATACACGTGTTTCAAGAATATTAAAAAAAAAAAATACCATATGATATCCCAAAATATGTTAAAAAAACATAATTGTATCAGCTCACAACACTATCATCTCATACACATTTGAACTATACCGTGGCTTGGTATAGCTTTCCATATAACATTGCCTGAAAAAAAATAATCATCGTTTTACACACTATTACAATTAAAAAGACTAGCTTAGCCATCCAATTTTATTTCTTTGTGAGATCTGTACAATAAAAGTGTCGTCTTTCCAATTATATTTACGCATTTATTTATGCCGGAGCTATCTCTCTCCCTTAATTCTAAAAAAATATATGAATAATATTTAAAAATATTTTAATAAAGACATGCATTTTTTATGCTTATGTAGGTATAGTATGCTATTCTAACAAATTTGCAGATCTGGGTTAGAATATTATCATTTCTTAGCGAATTGTGTTAGAATATTGTCCCTTGGTTCGCTGAGGGGATCAGACAATCTCAGCTAGCACACTCTGGGCTCAGTGCATATACATGAATTCCTTCTTCTCTTTTCCTTTTCCTATGCGAGACAGCCCATACTAAATAAAAAGTCTATCGTTGTAGCCAATGGCAGGGATATACGCTTCTTCTTCAATACTATAATGTTATATATCCTGAATAATTTTGTTTGTTTATGCGTCCTATTGTTATCAAATTGTTTTCTACAGCTGATGATTACGATATGACTATTTTTCAAATAGAAAAAAACACTGCCACTGTCGGATACACAAAACAGAACATTAACTTTAGACTGTGGGTTTGTTTGGGTAAACAATTTGTATTAATTGAGAAGTAAAATCTGGCCATCGAGTTTGGATACCCGATCCAACCAGGGCAGAAAGGATAAAATATCAATATTATCTTTATTAATCATGATATGATCTCAAACAACCTTATCCGGTTAGAAGAGATAATATCCCTCAAATTAAGTGATAAGATATTGATATTATCCTTAAATGATCCTATCATTATCTCAAATAACCTTATCCGGTTAAGAGATCAATTTAAGATATTTTCCTAATCAATCCTGATATTATCTCATATAACATTATCCGGTTAAAAGAGATAATATCCCTTAAATTAAGGAAATAACATCTCAAAAGATTTAAGAGATAAAAGGAAATATATCCAGATCTCTCAATGCCATGGGGATCCTATTATAAAAGGAGGAGAACCCAAGAGAGAAACTCACTTTTTCACTAATCCCCGGTGACTCTCCCTTAAGCGTATTAGATAAACTAGCTCGACCAAAAGACTATTGAAGAGTCCTTGCTCGCTGGTAATCATTGGATACAGGATTAGGGGATCGAGATCACTGTATGGCCAAGGGTTGAACCTAGAACTACGTCTGGCTTTGATTCCCATGGGGATACGTAGGACCGGAATACAACATTCTGTCAAGCCATAATCTAAAACAACCCCCATTATTCACCCTTGGTCTGACATTCTACGACGAGATTCCGGAAAGTCGGATCTCGGCAGGAATATTTGGCGCCCACCGTGGGACCGAGGAAAAACTTTCCCCGGTTCCACAAGAAAGCTTGATGGTGACTACACGGAATGGTCCGAGGGGAGGGGCGAACAACATGAACCATGAAGATCATGAGGCCTCAAACACGAGTCAGAACCACGTCAATCATCCTCCCCCTCCCGTCAATGAAGATAACCCTCGGCCGGGAGAGGTTATGGAACAGCTAAGGCAGCTGCGGAAGGAGAACGAGGAGATACGTGTGCAGAATCAAAGGCTTTTGAGAACTCAGAAAAGAGAGAGATCGGTGACACCTTCTGATGAAGAGCAATCCTCACCCGAGGCTAGCCAAAAGGATCCATCCTACGTACCTTCTCCTTGGGACACTAACCGACCATCCAAGACCAAACCTCCCCTAGTGGCTTCAGAGGCTAAATCTCGTGCAGAAAGGACCTTCCAAAAAGAAAGGGTAATAGACCGACGACCGAGGTTGCCGTTCACGGATGACATCGATGAGGTAATCATGCCTAGACATTTTAAGTCCCTTAACATCGATAAATTCAATGGCACCACTGACCCAACTGAGCACGTGGAATCCTTTATTTCTTCTGTTTACTTGGTGACCGATTCGGAAGCCGTCATGTGCAAAGTTTTTCCAACCACTTTGTAAGGCCCAGCCTTGACCGGGATAACGAATCTACCACCTCGATCAATTGATTCCTTTGATGTGCTTGTAACTAAGTTCACCGACAATTCGCAGCAAGTCGAAGGCATAAAAGGCACTCGGTCTCGCTGGTGAATTTTAAACAAGAAAGGAATGAATCACTCAGAGATTATATGGCTCATTTTAATGCTAAATAAATCTTAATTCCCAACATGAGCTCCGAACTCTGCCTTCACACCGTCATGGGCGGTTTGAAGCCAGGGTCATTCTTTGAGTATTTATCCCGAAAACCACAGAGAGATTTTGAAGAGTAGCAGGAAAAAGCTACAGGCTTTATGAACTCAGAAGAGATGGTAGAATTCAAAAGGAGAGAAAGAGGCTTCGAAGACAAGAGCTCGGTCTCAAACAAAGAGAGAAACGCCCCCAAAAGACAAATGAAAGGGGATTCTCGGAGAGGCAACCCAGGTACCAGTCTTATACGCCGTTAAACCGATCTCGGGCAACCATCCTCCAGGAGGTATGCAACGCCGAGTTACTCACCTTACCTCGACCGTCCAAAACACCGGCCAATACTGACAGAAGCACTGTAGAACAACCCAGGAAAAAATTGAGGACTTGGTACGAGCAGGTCTTCTTGATCGTTTCGTTCGCCGAGATGATAATGGAGGCGGACAAGCAGGTCGAAGACGACGGAGACGCGGTTATGACAACCGTAACCGAGATGTAAACCTGCAAGGAAACAATCTGGGTGGAGACCGGTTAAATAATCAAAGGGCTCCTATTGAAGAATCATAAGGAGGAGTTAGAGGGATCATCAATACAATCTCAAGAGGATTCGCAGGAGGAGGAACGACGAGCTCAGCTCGACAACGTCATGTAAAAGCCCTCCGATCCGTCAACGCGGTGTCTGGAAAGCCTACAAGGACAAGACCTCCAATAACTTTCACTGATGATGATTTCCGAGGGGTGGATCCAAATCAAGATGACCCAATGGTGATAGCGGTTGAACTAGCCAACTTCTCGGTCAAACGAACACTTATTGACCAGGGGAGCTCGGTCAATATTCTATACCTGGCAACCTTCAGGAAACTTGGAATTCCAGAAAAGCTGATAAAAGAGCAAGAAGACAAGCTAGTAGGGTTCGCCGGGGAGCAAGTCAAAACCCGAGGTTACATAGACCTCTTAACAATGTTTGGAGAAGGAAGACTCTCCAAATCCGTATCAGTCAGATACGTTATTGTAGATGCCAGCACGTCGTACAACATCCTTATTGGAAGATCGACGTTGAATGAACTCGGAGCGATTGTCTCTACCCCACACATGACAATGAAATTCCCAGTCGAATCCGGAGATATAGTCGCAGTCCGGGCTGACCAAAGGCTAGCCAGGCAATGCTATGGTGATAGCCTAAAGGTTACCCGAAACCAGGATATCGCAAAGAATGCTGAGGATGATAATGCAGAGGTGGTAAGCTCGGTCAGTTCGGTAACTTCAGCCAGCTCGGTCAGCATGTTTGAACTGGACCCAAGGACGGAGATGTACGAATCCTGAGCTGAACCAACAGAGTCTTTAGAAAGGTTCCAGTTGGCAGCCAAAGCTGAACAATGCACCCAAGTCGGCAGTCAGCTCGACCCCTCACTCAAACAAAGGCTTCATGCGGTCTTAAGAAAGAGTGCTGATCTGTTTGCTTGGAAGACATCGGATATGCCGGGTATAGACCCCAATTTTATGTGCCATAAGCTATCCATATGTCCCGAAGCCAAGCCTGTAGCTCAGAAAAAGGAAACTTGGCGAGGAAAGGCACCGAGCAGTAGCCGAGGAGACTTCCAAACTAGTCAAAGCAAATTTCATCAGAGAGGTGAAATACACTACTTGGCTAGCCAACGTGGTGTTAGTTAGAAAGTCCAACGGTAAATGGAGAATGTGCACCGACTACACCGATCTCAACAAGGCATGCCCAAAAGATTCTTATCCTCTTCCCAACATTGACAGACTGGTGGATGGGGCCTCGGGGTACAAAGTTTTGTCTTTTTTGGACGCATACTTGTTATAACCAGATCAGGATGTATCCACCCGATGAAGAAAAAACGACATTTATGACTGATGGGGCAAACTACTGCTATCGGGTAATGCCTTTCGGCTTAAAAAATGCTGGTGCAACATATCAAAGGCTTATGGATAAAGTTTTCGTCAACCAAATCGGAAAGAACTTAGAAGTATATGTTGATGATATGGTGGTAAAATCCAATGACCCAAGGCAACACCCAGCCGACCTCGAAGAAATTTTCAGTCAGCTCAGAAAATACAACATGAGGTTAAATCCAGAAAAATGCTCCTTTGGTGTACAAGGAGGAAAGTTCTTAGGATATATGCTAACATACAGGGGAATCGAAGCTAACCCGGATAAATACAAAGCCGTTATGGAAATGCGGAGTCCTCGGAATGTGAAAGAAATTCAGAGGTTAGCCGGTCGATTAGCCTCTCTATCCCGCTTTCTCCCTAAGTCTGCAGAAAAGGCAAGAGCCTTCTTCCAACTCTTGAAAAAACCAAAAGATTTCATCTGGACTGAAGAGTGTTAGAAGGCCTTTGAAGATCTGAAACTCTTCCTAGCCTCTCCCTAAATCCTCACTCGGCCTCAGCTCGGCAAAGATCTGTACTTGTACCTATCTGTCAACGATTATGCAATAAGTGCAGTAATCATCCAGGAAGAGGAAGAGCAACAGATGCCGGTGTACTATGTTAGTAGAATCCTGAAAGACGCAGAAACTCGGTATCAAATAATTGAAAAACTAGCCCTCGCCCTAGTTATGGCAGCTCGGAGGTTACGACCTTATTTCCAGTCGCACCAAGTGATAGTCAAAACTGATCATTCAATAAAGCAAGTGCTTAGGAAAACCGATCTAGCCGGACGGATGATAGCCTGGTCAGTAGAATTGTCGGAATTCGGTTTGCAATATGAGCTGAGGGGGCCCATGAAAGCACAATGCCTCTCCGACTTCATTGCTGAGCTCTCTCCTAAGCCGAGGTCGGAATCATTCATCTGGCTCCTATATGTTGACGGGTCATCTAACTTGAAGGGAAGCGGGGCTGGAATAGTTCTCGAAGGTCCTGATGATCTAATCCTAGAACAATCCTTAAAATTTTGGTTTACTGCTTCAAACAACCAAGCAGAATATGAAGCCCTTATTGCAGGACTAATGCTAGCTAAAGAAGTTGGGGTCCGAGAACTAAAATGCCGAAGTGACTCACAGCTTGTAACAGGACAAGTCTCGGGAGATTATCAAACAAAGGATCCCCAACTAACCAGATATCTCTGCAAGGTTAATAGCCTAGTCTCGGAATTTGATAATTTCACTATTGAGCATATACCTCGGGAAGAAAATTCCAGGGCGGATCTGTTGTCTGAGTTGGCTAGCACCAAGAAAGCTGGCCAGCTAAGAACTTTCATTCAGGAAAACCTCCTCGAACCGAGCATAAAAAGTGCCGAAGTAATAATGACCAAGCACTATGATCGTGGCTGGATGACACCGATTTGGGAATGTCTAGCCTCGGACAAATTGCCCAGTGACCCTAAGGAGGCGAGGCGAATTCGTCTTAAATCTTGCCATTACACCATCCAAGACGGCGAGCTGTATAGAAGAGGATTCTCCATGCCATTACTAAAGTGCTTAGCTAAGGAGCAGTCTGAGTACGTAAAGGATGAGTGATCAGCCGCTGGCTCATCTAGTTTTATAGCTAGTATGACCTTGGCTTTGTGCTAATTTTATATCATTTTCGCCCAAATTTGACTTGATTGTCTTTAAGCAGCATTTTGAGTCGTTAAAGTATTTTTAGGTTAATTTAGCTGATTTAGAGTTAAATAAAGCACTTATGCTATTTTCTGTTTTCAGGTTAATAAAAGAAATAAATGAGAGCTTTACCCCATGAGAAGGATGTTCGCCCCGCGAACCAGAAGCGTGACTGTGCCAGAAATTGCATTCCTTTCTGTCTCGCCCCGCGAAGACATGACTCGCCTAGAGAGTAATCCAACCCTGGAAGACCAGAAGCCATCACGACTCATCCATGTTGAAGGTCACGACTGTGACAGTTTGGAATCTGAAGAGTCTCGCCTCGCGAATATATGTTCGCCTCGCGAGAGAACCCAAAAGTTGAAGACTGTTCACATTATTCGCCTCGCGAAGGTGCGTTCGCCTCGCGAGTCCGCTGAATCCAGAACGTGTATATAAGCCTGTTTTAAGGCAGAACTGGAGGAGCTAGCTGTTAGCTAGTTTTTAGTCAGTAGTAGTAGTTTATTTTCCTTTCTTTTCTTTTGTGCTTAAGTCTGTAATGGAAAGCTACTCTCCTAGATTAATCTACTGTGATTGGTTTCAATTACACTTGAGGTTCTGTATTTCCTGTTTTTGTTTGCTTTTCTCTTTTCAATGCCATGTTATACATTTCTGTTTGTTATTTCAAGAGTGTATAGTATTGTGTTGATTCATTTCGGTGATGTTATGTTCCTATACTTAATCGCGTTTGTTATTTCGCGTGTGTTCATTCATGTTCGTTTGTTCATGAGGGCTTAACCCCGTTTGTTATTTCGGGAATAGGAACATATATCTGTGGTAGCGATTTCGTTGTTAATTGTTGCTACAACCGGGAGGGGATTAGAATCTGCTTAGGGCTTGGAATTTACATGAACCAATGATAGTGGGAAACCGAGAACAGTAGGTTAATCGCTTTAGTTTATTGTTAATCTTTTTCAACTGCTTTGTTTTCATTGCTCTGTTTTCTGCTTGTTTTCTTTATTTTATTTCAATCCAACCAACCCCCCAAAATCTAATCATTTACATTAATAACAACAACCTAAGAGTCCTTGTGAGACGATACTCGAGTTGTCGCTTCCCTATCTACATTAATTTGTAAACGCTCGTTCTTTTTGGCGCGTGGCGACAGCGCGACCAAAAATTGGCGCCGTTGCCGGGGACTCTTGTTGTGTTATTAGCAGAAAATAAATAAAAAAAAAAACTTTTGCTTTGCTGAATTAGTGTTGTCTGCATTGTCTGGTTGTTTATTTCTCATGGATAATCACATATATGGTTATATGCCTAATGTTTATTATGAGCCACCACCATGCATATATTATCCTAACTTTGATAGGCCACCACCATGCACAAATTATCCTAACTTTTCTGGAAGTTATAAGTTTAGCAGTGATTGTGACATGTTTGGAGTGAACAATTATCCTAGACAAGCGACCACATTTGTACCTTCCGAACCTTCACTAGAGGACCTGTTCAAACAGATGACTGCACAGATAACTGCACAGATGACTGCACAAATGGAAGCAAGCTTTCAACAAATGATAGAGGAAAATCAAAGAATGGCAGAACAAAGTCTTGAAAGCCATCAGAGGGGAGAAGCTGAATCTCAGAAGTTGTCCATTCTAATTGATCAAATAGTCGCCAACTCAGCTGCACTGCTAACTCCACACCCCCTTGAAGAACATACAGATTCACAAGTAGTTATTTCTAACAATACCTCTGAGGATGATTTTGATAATACTTCTGTTGATGAACTGTGTGTTGAATCCCCTGATTCTAATGCATGTGCTGATTGTACTGGCACTGCTTTGTGTATAGAATGTTATGCAGGTTTATTCTTTTCAGGAAACATAGAAAATGTGGATCAGGAGGATCAGGAGGACATCTGCTTCCCCGTGCTTGAGGATAACGAAGAACCTTTGGAAGTAGATGATTCAATTAAATCAAATGCATGTGTTGAGAGTGATGGGATGGATGAACTAATTGTCGAATTTCCAAACATTCAGAATTTTACTGATTCAGTTTATTGTGATATATGTATTGACTCTACTAACACTAACCTTTGTGTGGTGTGTGTTGAAATTTCTGCATGTATAGCAGGTGATGAATTTGTTAGTACAGTGAATGAAGAACGTGCAGAAAAGGAAGCAGCACCAGTAACCCCAGCTAACTGTTTGCCACCTCCCCCTGAGGAGCCACCAGTGATGGAGTTCAAGCCTTTGGATTTTGCACCATGGCCAGTCCAAGTGGTTGAACCCCACTTTTTATTGGGAGGATTTTGTTGAGAAAGCGGTCATCTTTGACCCAAAAGGGAGTGAGAAGTCCGCCGCACTGGAAGGAGTCACCGTAATTATCAAGCACTCACTTCCATATCAAGGCTGCAAGTTAGGGAAGCATGGAATGAACTCCCACCCTTTGGCTATCACTTGGGCCTTATGTTACAAGCAATGGGATCTTGGTGGACTACTCCAATGAGTTTTTCTGAACCTTACTCTTTTTAATTTTCTTTTTCTTACTTTATTTCTGTTTTGTTTTTAATAAAGCTCCTGAATAATTTGAGAAGCTCAGGAGTTGTGTTGAGTCTTTTGTTGGCAAGTTTGATGGAATTTGATTGAATTTTGCATAGCTGGATTGCATGTTATGCGTTGACTGTTCCCCCTAGGATTTGAAAAAATTTTTTTGAAAATTTGATCCCCATGTGATTGAAAATTGAACTTTGAGATTTTGTTATGATGACATGATTTATGATAAGTTTGGGGTGATAGGAAACACACACTAGGGATAGAATCTCTGTCAAACAATTTACAAAAATGTCCAGGTGAGGTTTTGAGCCTCCAACATGTTTTCTAACTGTGTGAACTCACTTTCAAGTTGCACTTTCCTGAATTTGCTTGAATCTCTTTTTGGTTTGCATGTTTATATGTGTTTGCTTCGGATGATTTAGGCATTTTCTTTGTAAATAACTACTTAGCCTAAAATAATCATCCCTAATGCATGTTCCCTAGTTAGCCCCTTTGAGCCTGATTAGCTTATTGTTCTTGATAACCTTATGTTACAAGCCTAAAATCTGAAAAACCATGTTAACCCGATCTTAGGATTAGGAGAGCATGAAATCTTAGAAAGAGAATGGGTGCAAGAAACTAAGTTTGGGGTGGCTACAAGGTGTGATATGTGTTATTTGGGATTGAAAAAAAAAAGAAAAAAAAGAAAAAAAAAAGAAAGAAAGAAAGAAAAGAAAAAAAATGTAAAAGAACAAAAATGTCAAAAAGAAAAAAAAATATATATATATCAAGAATAAAGAGGCTGTAGTCACCCAAGGCAAATGAAAAGATGAATGAGAAAAAGAACTTGAGTGGAATGTCAATGTTTTGAAGTGTTTCATGCTCTCTTAGTTCCTAGGGTCCTCAGCCTAGTACCTTTGTATATCCTACCCTTAGCCAGGCCCCATTACAACCCATAAAAGACCTTTTGATGTTGCATGCATGTTTTCTGTGGGAATCATTTAGAGATGAAAATCAAATTTATGGGAAGTGCTCTTAAAAGTGGAAATTGAGATAAATTTGATAACCTGACAAAAATTGAGCGATTGAGTGAACACAAATCTCCCTTATGAGGAAGACAGTTGTTTGGATTTGGTGATCTCTCTTTTGTGTGTAACTTGGACCCCCTGCTTAGATTAATGATTGTTTGAATGATGAAATTCTCAATTGTTTAGAATAAATGATTGTGGGGATTACTTTGCTTGAAGGGAGGAACATTGAAAAATTATTTTGATGAATTGCTTGAAACTTGTGCGAAAGTGATTGAATCCTTAAGCTTGCCATGTTTTGCCATGTCTTGAGTCTTTTTAAGTTTTTGAGTTTTAGTTTGCTTGGGGACAAGCAAAGTTTAAGTTTGGGGTATTTTGATCAGCCGCTGGCTCATCTAGTTTTATAGCTAGTATGACCTTGGCTTTGTGCTAATTTTATATCATTTTCGCCCAAATTAGACTTGATTGTGTTTAAGCAGCATTTTGAGTCGTTAAAGTATTTTTAGGTTAATTTAGCTGATTTAGAGTTAAATAAAGCACTTATGCTATTTTCTGTTTTCAGGTTAATAAAAGAAATAAATGGGAGCTTTCGCCCCGAGAAAGGATGTTCGCCCGCGAACCCGGAAGCGTGGATCGTGCGGAAATTGCATTCCTTTCTGTCTCGCCCGCGAAGATAAGACTCGCCTCGCGAGTAATCCAACCATGGAAGACCGAAAGCCATCACGGCTCATCCATGTTGAAGGTCACGATCGTGACAGTTTGGAATCGAAGAGTCTCGCCTCGCGAATATATGTTCGCCTCGCGAGAGAACCCAAAAGTTGAAGACTGTTCACATTATTCGCCTCGCGAAGGTGCGTTCGCCTCGCGAGTCCGCTGAATCCAGAACGTGTATATAAGCCTGTTTTAAAGGCGGAGAATCGGAGGAGCTAGTCTGTTAGCTAGTTTTTAGTCGATAGTAGTAGTTTATTTTCCTTTCTTTTCTTTTTTGTGCTTAAGTCTGTAATGGAAAGCTAGTCTCCTAGATTAATCTCTTGTGATTGGTTTCAATTACACTTGGGGTTCTGTATTTCCTGTTTTTGTTTGCTTTTCTCTTTTCAATGCCATGTTATACATTTCTGTTTGTTATTTCAGGAGTGTATAGTATTGTGTTGATTCATTTCGGTGATGTTATGTTCCTATACTTAATCGCGTTTGTTATTTCGCGTGTGTTCATTCATGTTCGTTTGTTCATGAGGGCTTAACCCCGTTTGTTATTTCGGGAATAGGAACATATATCTGTGGTAGCGGTTTCGTTGTTAATTGTTGCTACAACCGGGAGGGGATTAGAATCTGCTTAGGGCTTGGAATTTACATGAACCAATGATAGTGGGAAACCGAGAACAGTAGGTTAATCGCTTTAGTTTATTGTTAATCTTTTTCAACTGCTTTGTTTTCATTACTCTGTTTTCTGCTTGTTTTCTTTATTTTATTTCAATCCAACCAACCCCCCAAAATCTAATCAAGTTTTACATTAATAACAACAACCTAAGAGTCCTTGTGAGACGATACTCGAGTTGTTGCTTCCCTATCTACATTAATTTGTAAACGCTCGTTCTTTTCGGCGCGTGGCGACAGCACGACCAATGAGATGCACCGAGGAATCTGTGGGATGCACTCAAGAGATCGATCTCTGGCAGCTCGGGTCTTGCGAACAGGGTTTTACTGGCCAACCATGAGACTGGATTGTACTACTTGGACTAACAGGTGTGAGCCCTGCCAGAAGTTCTTCAACATAGCACGTGTTCCAGGAGAAGAGCTCCACTCCATTCTCTTGCCATGGCCCTTTACTATGTGGGGGATGGATATAGTCGGTCCCTTCCCGGTTGCCAAAGGTCAAGTCAAGTTCCTGCTGGTAGGTGTAGACTACTTCACCAAGTGGATTGAAGCAGAACCATTAGCCACGATAACTGCTAAAAAGGTTCAGAGCTTCGTATGGAAAAACATCATATGCAGGTACGACCTCCCTTACGCAATCTTCACAGATAACGGAAAGCTGTTCACCGATAAGGAGCTCAGAGAGTTCTACTCTAACCTCGGAGTTAAACATAAAGTGACCTCGGTTGAGCACCCACAAACGAATGGACAAGCAGAGGTAGCCAATAAAGTCATTCTAAACGAGCTCAAAAGAAGGTTAGGCCAATCAAAAGGGGATTGGGTTGAACAATTACCAAGCATCCTCTGGGCTTACCATTGCTCACCGCCGTCTTCAACTGGTGAAACACCATTCAGGCTAACCTACGGAACCGATGCAATGATTCCAGTTGAGCTCGGCGAACTCTCTCTCTGGAGGCAGCACCATGACCAAAGTAAGAACGAAGAAGAACTCCGAGTTGAGCTTGACATGGTTGAAGAAGTCCGAGACGAGGCGAAAATCAGAGATGAGCTATGCAAGCAAAAAGCAACTCGGAAGTACAACTCGAGGTTGCGGTCGAGGGAATTTGTGTAGGTGACTTAGTGCTGAGATTACAAAACGACGCGAGAAAAGACCCCAGAGAGGGTAAGCTTGCGGCGAACTGGTCTGACCCATTCAGGATAGTTGAAAATCTGGGAAATGGTGCCTACAGGCTAGAAGAATTGTCAGGAAAGACTGTTCCAAGAACATGGAACACTTCTCACCTTAAGTTTTATTTTAGTTAAGGTTATAGGTGATGCACTCTTTTTCATATCTCGGTATTTTTCCCACGAGGTTTTGGCCGAGAGGGTTTTAATGAGGCACACCCGGAAAAATAAATAAATAGAATCATTTCCAGTTGTGCTATTAGGCAAGAATATTGTTTTAATTAAAAATTTATTTACAAAAAGCAGCTAAAAACTTAAAGAGGCTGTCTGAGCTAAAATCGACCGAGTTGAGGTTGAAATGCTGAGCCTATAAAGGTAAAAAGCAGCTAAAAACCTAAAAAGGCTATCCGAGCTAAAATCGAACGAGTTGAGGTCGAAGTGCCGAGCCTATAAAGGTAAAGAACAACTAAAAACCTAAAGAGGTTGTCCGAGCTAAAATCGACCTAGTTGAGGTCGAAGTGCCGGGCCTATAAAGGTAAAGAACAACTAAAAACCTAAAGAGGTTGTCCGAGCTAAAATCGACCGAGTCGAGGTCGAAGTGTCGAGCCTATAAAGGTAAGGAAACAACTAAAAACCTAAAAAGGCTATCCGAGCTAAAATCGATCGAGATGAGGTTGAAATGCTGAGCCTATAAAGGTAAACAACAACTTAAAAACCTGAAATGGTAGTCAGAGCCAAGATTGACCAAACCAAGGTGGAATGACTAAAAACACAATAGTCAACCGATGCCTTAGAAGGTAAGTAAATACCTACAGGTTTTTCGAGTTCCAAAAACTCGAGTCAACTGAGTAACACGCCAAACTGTAAAAGTAGAGCACTAACAAGCTCGAGCTCCAAAAAGTTGAAAAGGCACTAGAAAATTTTCTAAGTATAGATTAACTCGTAAGCAAGCACGCGACTTCATTAAATGAAAATGGGGCAAAACCCAAATTACACAAGAGTTCAAAATAAAAAGGGCATTGCGCTAAGAACATGTTCCCTAGCTTACTAATGGGCATTCCCATAAGCAACAATTTCATGAGTTGAGGTCGTCCTCGGCACTCGGAGGAAGAGCAGTAGATTGATCAGGTAGGCCCATTTCACCTTCACCATCAGGTCCCTCCTCGGTCGCTCGCCCCTCACCCTCCTCTTCTTGAGATACGTCCTCCTCATCCTCCAGCTCGGACAATGGAACTAGGATTCCATCTCGGTTAAAATCCTTGTCCACGTCAGCACAGGAGAAGTCAGCATTCGGGTTGAAGTGCTGAAGCTGCTTCACGGCTCGGGAGAAGCCGTTAACGTGCTCCTTCATAATAGAAGCCTCAGCTTCAGCTAGATCAGATTGAAGCTTGAGATTGGCCTCTTTCTCGGCATCTAGCGACTTCCGCAGCTCCAGACCGGCCTCCTTCTCGGCTTGAAGCCCCTCCACGACCTTCTGAAGGTTGAGTCGGTCAGTTCTTTCCGTTTCCAGCTCGGCCATGAGGGTGGTATTGCCTTCTTCCAGCTCTACCTTTTGGGCCTTCAACTGGTCAATAACCCGAGCTTGCTCCTCACACTTGGCCACGGCTTGAGCCAATTCATCTCGCACTTTCAGGGCGCGAGCTGTATCAGCCTTCATCATTTCCACCCTCTTGACGTTTTCTAAGAACTGGTGACTCCAAAAGCGGGTAATCGAAGCTATCCGGAGAGCATATGAAGCAGCAACCTCCATGCTTTCACCAGGCCCTTGCTCCAGCAAAAGACGGGCATCAGCGGGTTTGAGCACCTGGCTGTCGATGAGTGAGCAGGGGTTAAACTCACTACCCCAAAGAGAGCCGAAGCCCGGGTTGCAATTCCCGTCGTACCATTTGGTGTCCGAAGTAAGATCGGCCACCACAGGAGCTTTGCCCGGCCTCCTCTCGGTGGCAGGAGTTTCTTCAACAACCACGGGGGGAGAAAGACCTCTCCCCGGAACCTCGGACTGCAAATCCTCCCGAATCCGTTTGGAGAGGCGTGTGTTCGGGTCAGCAGCATCAGTGACCTTCTTCTTTTTCCCCTTAGCTTCGGCAATCGGCAATGACCCACCAGCAGCTTGGTTAGCCGACTTCTTCAGTAAATCTTTATAATTGAACTTTCCCATTATCACTAAAAAATGAGAAATCTGTTAGATACAAGTACGTTGCAGGGTAAGTAAAACACCCCCTAAAAAGCTACTTACGATCAAAATCGGCTTGCCGAGTTGACGATTTGGGAAGAAATAAAAGTCTACCACAAGGCAATGGCCCAGGATAGAGTTTTAGGAGCTCAACGTCAGTTTTTTCTTGAGTTGTCATGCAGCCAACATCATAGCTGGAAAACTTAGTGGGATGGGGCTGTCAGTAGAAAGGAAATTTGGAGACTCCATCCAAGTCATAGAATAGGGACTAGTTTCCTTAAGAGGTCGACTTTGAAAAAGTCTCGACTTGAAAATTTGTATGAACTCTTTTAGAGCCCAATGATGCCTCCCCCTCAGCCCCACTCAAGGGAGATCCAACTAACCCGATCTCCAAACCTAACTTTATAAAAATAAAGGAATATTGGAGCAAAGAGCCACCACTCCTATCTCGCCCATGAGAGAATTTCAAAGCCTTTAAAAAAGCCCAGCTGTTTGGATGGAGTTGGGTCAGGGAAACATTCATAATCTTCAAAACATCACACTCAAATTGGGTAAAAGGTAAAGTGACTCCAATCTGCTCAAACATGGTTTTATACACGTATGTGAAACAAGGTTGACCAGGAGCTGCGTGAAGGAAGACATGTTCATTCTCAGAACATGGCAAACACTCTACTGTCCTACTAGAAGAAGAAACTTTGTTTTTCATGGACGAAAGGGATTCAGAAACCCTAAAATTTGAATGAAAGTCTCCCACATCCGGCCTTACCCAGAAATACCCAGGTATAGTGATATCTGGGTATGGAACCCTAGACATCCTATTGATACGTTTACGGCGTTTGGAGATGGGTATGATAGGAGAAGAGGAGGCACCATTAGCACCACCACCGCCATGAGAGGAAGAAGGAGAAGGACGAAGAGAGCCCCCAATCGGACTGATTTCAGGCTCCACGATCCGAACCCCAGAAGAGGCATTCTGGGATACCTCGAATGAAGTCTCGATGAATGAAAAATCAGAAATCAAACTGGAAGAAAGAAGAGATGAGCAGGACGTACCTCGAATAGGAAGAGGAGTGTCAAAGCTTGGACTAGAAAAGACTCGAGAGAGAAGAAAATCTTCTGCTCAAAGAAGGTAAAACCCTGCACCATGGGCTCGCTCCTTTTATAGGAAAGGGGCGAAGAAATGGAACGTCCCTTTTGGCGAATTAATGATGGTTGTTGGCGTGCGAGAGAAGGGGAACGTCCCTTCAAGTCTGACCGATTTCGGCATACTAATGGAAAGGAAACACGTAGCGGAAATGTCGGGGTGGACACTTCCATCAAGGAAAAATATGAGCACGCAACTACAACGCAGGTCTCGGAAATGATGCCATAAAGGCCACGCATCACAAAGAGCAACGTCTCTTTTCCATCTCAGGAACCAAGAAAGTATGACCTCAGTACGAAACTCAGGTGGCCACCTCCACCTCGGCTAGGCTCGGCTCCTTCGAAAAAAGCTTCCACGCAATCAGCTTAAAGCTTGGGGGGCTTGTGTACGAGCCGAGGTGTAGAGCTCGGTAGCTCGAGGCGTCAAGCTCGGTTGCCCGAGCTGTTCACCGAGTTGAAGGATATATATATATATATATATATATATATATATATATATATATATATATATATATATCTGTTCACCGAGTTGAAGGATATATATATATATATATATATATATATATATGTCGAAGTATGAAGCTCGACCAATTACCTCGCCGACACGAAAGACCAAAAAAGAAACCAAGTTCCTAAGCTCGGCTAATGTCATGAAAGCTTCTACGCTTTACTAGCTCAAAGCTTGGGGGGACTTGTATACTGGCCGAGGAGTAAAACCCGACCACCGAGCTTGGATACCCGATCCAACCAGGGCAGGAAGGATAAAATATTGATATTATCTTTATTAATCCTGATATGATCTCAAACAACCTTATCCAGTTAGAAGAGATAATATCCCTCAAATTAAGGGATAAGATATTGATATTATCCTTAAATGATCCTATCATTATCTCAAATAACCTTATCCGGTTAAGAGATCAATTTAAGATATTTTCCTAATCAATCCTGATATTATCTCATATAACCTTATCCAGTTAAAAGAGATAATATCCCTTAAATTAAGGAAATCACATCTCAGAAGATTTAAGAGATAAAAGGAAATATATCCAGATCTCTCAATGCCATGGGGATCCTATTATAAAAGGAGGAGAACCCAAGAGAGAAACTCACTTTTTCACTGAACCCCGGTGACTCTCCCTTAAGCGTATTAGAGAAACTAGCTCGATCAAGAGACTATTGAAGAGTCCTTGCTCGCTGGTGTTCATCGGATACAAAATTAGGGGATCAAGATCATTGTATGGCCAAAGGTTGAACCTCGAACTACGTCTGACTTTGATTCCCATTGGGATACGTAGGACCGAAATACAACATTCTGTCAAGCCATAATCTAAATCAACCCCCATTGTTCACCTTTGGCCTGACGTTCTACGATGAGATTACGGCAAGTCGGATCTCGGCAAGAACACAACTTAATTAAGAGCTTATCATATAAGCGCTTAAAGAAAGAAAAAGAAAGAAAGGGGCATAAGAGGATTCGAATAGTGAAAAACACGGATAGGGTATTTAGTGCATAAGCTCTTATGATAATTCCATAAGCTTCTCCCAGTGACTTATGAAAATAAGTCAAAAACTCCTTATGGGATGACATAAGTTATTTTTATAAGCTCTGTCAAACACACTGCATAAGAGCTTATGTCATCAGATAAGTCAAAAGGAGCTTAAATAAACTCTTCCAAACGCTACCTATGTTTTCTTATAAAAATAACTTTAGGCCATTTTTTTTATAATAAACTTTAGGCTATGTTTGATGGATGATTTTAGAGTTGCAGCTTAAAAATTTAGTTTAATTTTATTAAAATTAGATTAATTCAGATCATAAACTTTATATATATTTAAATTGCGTAAAGAGTTAAGGTTTAAAATTATAATTTTGACTTTAATCCTAATACATATATATTTTTTAAAGCAAATAGGCATGCAAAGGCATCACTGTAGAGTCAATCATCCTAACTAGGTTGGTACCAGAGCCCCTACCAATCATTTGCAGCACACCGAATATTATTGATAAAAAAGAAAAACAAAACAAGAAATATGGGGGACATGAAACCTCACCCATAAAATATTACTTAAACATAAAGTTAGGCAATCCCCATCTGTTACAGAAAAAATCAAAACTAATAAAACTAGGGATTAAATTCCACCAAGTGTGGCACTTTGAGATAGTACCATAATGGCTAGCTTGAACACTATGCTATAAGACGTTACAATGCAATTCTTCCATTTTGTTCTAATTCTCCAAGGGACAATAGCTGGATTAGAATATGCTTAAACCACCAAGGACGAGTCACACTCCATCCAAACCATTTTCCAACCTTTCTCTACAGCCACATAGATGACAGACATAGCTGCACATAGCTCGGCAGTGAATGAATCTGTGATGCCATAATATTTTGCAAAGCATCCAAGTGTAGCACCACTTTTGTCTCTAAATATAGCCCCTCCTCCAGCATGACCTAGAGATCCCTTTGTTGCCCCGTCTGTGTTGACTTTTATTTGACCACTTATAGGAGGAAACCAATCAACTTGAGTGATACTTGGAGCCTATATTGGATGACCCTTTACTTTGAAATACTTAGGATTCAGAATTCATCCATGGAATTGGACATGGAATTACTTGTCAAATTTCCAGAAATCACAACATTTGCCTTTATCTGGTTGATTGCAGAGGGGATGGAGATCCTTTTATGTTCAAATTTCATCTTATTTCAAGCATTCCAAATCATCCAGATAATGTTGATGATTGAAGCAGCTATAATATCTTTCAATTGGGGACTCCACTGCATGTTACATATAGAGATTACTGAGAAAATATCCAAATGATCAATTTGTTTATTAATGACAGCACTGAGCCAGTTCCACAGGTGATTAGCAAATTGACATCTAAAAAATAGATGATTTGAGGATTCTGCAGCCGAGTAGCATAGACTGCAAACCGAAACTGTGATACAACCTTTCTTCATCAGTTGATCTTCTATAGGTAATTTGTTATGAATCAATCTCTAGGAGATGAAGGATCTTGAGGGAGGAATCACTCTATTCCAAATGTTTTCTGCCCAACTGCAATGATCTCTAGCAGGATGAAACTGCAAGAAAGCATCCTTTAAAGATAACTCTCCTTTTGGAGGAACCTTTGACACAGTAGCTTTGAGTAGTTGATGCATACTTTCAGGAATTTGCATGAGATCAACTAAAGGCTGTGACAGCCATTTGCCCAGTCAGAAATTCAGTTTGCTATCCATGCCAATCTACCAAGTAGTATTATCATAAACCATTTACAAATTGACCTTAATTCCGAGTCAGAGAGATGATTTCACAAACTTAATCACAGGCTTGTGCATCAAATGAAATCTGATTCTAAAAAACATAGCCCATTCTTTACTTGAAGCAAGCATATCAAAAGAGAGTTTGAGCAGTGCAACCTTATTTAAAGAACTCAGATTTTATCGCTAAACCACCTTCAATATATGGCCTACTCACCTTATGCCAAGCCACAGTGCAAAATTTCCTAACAGTAGGGTCCCCTGACAAGATAATATTCCGGATACATGTGTCCAAATCCTTGATAAGAGATGAAGGCTAGAGATAAATTTGGAAACTATATAATAGCATGCCTTGAATAACAAATTTTACAAGCTCAATTCTCCCCATTATTGTAAGTAAACAACATTTCCAGGAAGTCAGTTTAGAGAGTATTCTATCAGCTATAGGCTTTAGGTGGAACTTTCTTGGCTCACCTTTAAAGATAAGCACTCCAAGATAATTGAAAGGGAAGGAACCAGCTGAGAAACCAAGAGTGTTTGAAATCCTCCCAGTCTTGGCTTAAGATACGTTTCTAGTGAAGAACTTACATTTGTTTGGATTCAAGTGTTGACCTGATGCTTGACGATACTCCTCAAAAAGCTTCATCAATGCTTCTAGGCTCCTCTTATCACTTTTACAGAAAATTAGAACAAAATCTGCATACATTAGATGACTTGGGCAGGATAGGTTTTTTGGACCAGCAGCAGATTTAACAAGACCAGAGTTTACTAAATTATATATCCCTCTACTAAACACATCTTCGGCTAAACAAAAGAGCAAAGGGGAGAGGGGGTCTCCTTGCCTGACCCCTCTTTTGCATATAAAGAAACCTTCTAATTTCCCATTAACCATGAAACAAAGTTTAGCTGAATGTAGCACAGTCTTGATCCAATCACAGAATACCTTGTCGAAACCAAAAGCTTCGAAGACAGAGACAAGAAAAGACCACTCCAAGGTATCAAAAGCTTTCCTTATATCCAATTTCATAGCCAAATTACCTCCATATGATTTATAGTCTAACATATTTGAGGCTTCTGAAGCAATGCATATGCACTCTTTTATATTTCTGCCTTGCACAAAACCTCTTTGCCGAGGAGACAGAATTTTGGGAGCAACTTGAGCTACCCTGTTTGCTAAGACCTTAGTGATTATTTTGAACTGATAATTTGCCAATGCAATTGGTCTAAAGTCCTCAAGTCTGTCAGCATTTTGAACTTTTGGAATTAACACAACCGAGTTTGAGTTCATGTTAGGCAAAAGTCATCCTTGACTGGAAATTTGATTTACTGAATTACAAACATCTTGGCCAACAATTTCCCAAAAGGATTGGTAGAAGCATCCACCAAATCCATATGGTCCTGGAGCACCTCCATTATTCATTGCAAACACAACTTTTTTGATCTCTTCATTAGATGGCAAACTAGTTAAGAAAGCATTATCCATTTCTGAAATAGATTTGGGAATCACTCTAGCTATGAGATCATTCTGAACACAATTATTAGGAACATCATAAAGATTCTCAAAATAAATAACAACATGTTCAGCTATTTCTCCTGGATCATAAAGAAGGGCATTCTCATACCTTAACATAGACATAGATTTAGACAAATGCTTAACCTTAGTGAGTCTATGAAAAAAGGCTATGTTTCTATCTCCTTGGCAATTCCATTTTACTCTGGACTTCTCTCTCCATAATTCCTCTTCAATACTCAGAGCATGATTGAGCTCAGTTTGAGTTGGCACCTCTTGCTCCAATAGCTCATCAGACACTCCTTCTGTATCAATTTGCTGTTGAATACTAGTCAAAGATGTTATAGCAGTTTCTACTCTGAGATGGGCATTCCCAAATACTAGTTTGTTCCATGACTTAAGCTCGGCCTTCAAGACTTTTAACTTATGGGAGACTACAAACATGGGGCAGCCATGGACTGGTTTCTCCCAAACTTCCTTAACCAGCCTGACTAAATCCGGATGACCAATCCACACTTCATGGAATTTGAAAGAAGGTGGGAAGGTTTGAGTCACCTTTTTGGAAGTCAATAACAAAGGAAAATGGTCAGAATGATTCCTCACCATAGTGCAACAATTGGTGGAGTTCCATGAGTCCAACTAAGCACCATTACATAAACTTCTATCAAGTCTTCTTTCTGTCAGAGCAACCCCCTTCTTTTATGACTCCAAGTATAGAAGGCTCCTCATGAGATCCTAGAACATAATTGAAATCTCCTAGAATGCACCGAGGACCAGGATTATTTTCTTGAAGGATAGAAAGCTTATTCCATAAATTCCTTCTCAATAGATGTGAAGTGCTGGCATAGACAGCTACCAGAGATGAAAAAGACCCGACCACCCTCACCAAAAGAGAAAGAACAGTGTTGTGCAGATATTGATATTATAGCAGTATTTAACTGAACATTACAAAATCCCCAAAGATTGGACATGTGGCTGCTTCTATCATTAAGACAGAACATCTTTAAGTTCAAATTTCTCCAGAAGGATGCAGGAACTCGAAAAAAATCAATCCAAGACTCGGATAGGAAAACAAAATCCGGCTTGCTAGAGAGGCAAAGGCTTTTAAAAACAGTTCTAGTACTAGAATTACCAAAGTTTCAGTCAAATTCTCTTCTTTACAGACTTAGAAAGGACAGGAACAAACTCCTGATTTGAAACCTCTTGAGTCAACAAATTTTCCTACAACAAAACTGGCACATCCACCAGATATTTACTAGGGTCAGCAACAGAAACGAATAGGGCTTTCCTCCTCAAAATCATCTTCTTCCTGACTCCATATGGGGCTTAGAATACACATATCATCAGCCACAATTTGGTTCTCTATATTATTCACACGAGAGACAACTGGAGCACTTTTCTTCAAAGTATTATTATTATCTTTACTGGCTTGATTACTAGATTGTGAATCTGCCACAATGGTATCATCTGAACATTCAACTGTTCTTTGTTCTTGAATTATCCCTGGAGTATCCTTTGGCTCATAAATCGTTTCCACAATACAATTACCATCCTCTTTATCTTTATGAGGAGTATCCAAATTATCTTGAACAATGCCTTTGCCTCTGTCCAGATTAGCTAGACCACCAATCTCAGCGGAAATAATCCTAGGCCCCACAGGATCAGACAAATCCTTATTTTGATCCTGTTATATAACTCTATCAAGATCAGAGATCATTTCCACCACATAAGGCACATCATTAGGTAAGAACTTACCAACAAGAGGTTGTTCCCCAACTACAACCACTATACCAACATTAATATTCATCCTATGACTGCTTTCAGGGGCCGGAGTAATAGGAGAATTGTCAATTATGATACCCTTACCCTTATCAATTGGCTCCAGTCTCTGAACAGGGTCTTTGTTAGGATCAATATCTGCCAAAGCTTATTTTGGAATATATTGAGGAATAGTCTTTTTGACAGGTTTTCCAGCAGGAGCATCTTTAGAAGTATTGCTCTTAGAATTGTTCCTACAATCCTCTAGACTATGGCCAATGCATCGACAAAAAGAACAAAAGGAAGGCAGCCACTCATATTCAATATCGACATAAAAAGTAAAATTTTCCCTTTCCACCATAATTCTGTCCCTTAGAGGTTTTGAGAGATCCATATCAATCAAGATGCGGGCAAAATGGCCAAATGTTCTCTTCCTAGTAGCTTTATCTAAAGCAATTGGGACTCCTATCGCACCACCAATCTCAAACAGAGTTTTTGGATGCCAATATTCCCTAGAGAGGCCATGAAATCTGACCCAACCTTGATAGGAAGTTTTGCTTAATAAAGTATGGGTTAAAATCTGGTGTCCAAGCAAAGACCCGCAAGACACCAGGAATCAATCTCCATGATCCTATGGATCTTAGGCTTCGCAAATCATCAGGAAGATCAAATTTGAATTTATAAAAACCTCTTCCAAGGGACACCATAGACCAAGATCCAGATAGCTTCCAAATCTTGGATAGCTTGATGCGCAAGTCACCAGCATTTAATGGAGAGTCACCTTTGGAGAGAGTAATTCTGCCATGAAGGATGGTTTTGCAGTCTTCAATCCCTGCAAGAACCTCTTCTTCAGATATCTTGATGGACCATGCATCCCCTATCAATCGTGGGCATGGAAGCTGGTTCAAGGGGATATCACATGAGTTTTTTAAGGCTTGGGCGAACGATTTCTTCTGCTCCAAGGAAGCGGTAGGAGTCTGGGCCGAAGTTTCAAGAACCGGTTGTTGAGCAGAAACCGGGCCTTGAGCAGGAGGAGGGTGGGGGTTGACACGGGAGATTGAATCCGGAAAGAGAAAGTGACATAGGCAATCGAAGGAGATTGTCATGGTGCAAAACAAGAAACCCTAACTTTTCATGCAAACCCTCTTATCCTAATACATATTATTTAGATATAAGATCTAGAATTTAAAATAAAAGTAATCATTGATTTTACCTTACAAATTTATTTAATAGTTATATATATTGATCTTTTATCAAGTATCCACACTCATGACATGACTATTTCATGACTTGTTCAGGTTTTGAAATTGTTTACTGGAAAATATTATGCTTTGTAATTGTCCAATCCAGATTTGTAAGGATGATCGAAAATAAATGTCTTCAAAACAATAACCTACGGTACATTTTAAGGCTACATGCACCTAATTAATATTGGTTAAATTAATTTGAATGTCCCGAATTTTTCGAAAATTTTTAATGAAAATGCTAGCGAGTGTCCTAAGGACACTTGTTAAGAAACTAATAAAAGAAAATATATATAGGGTATTGGTCTAATTAATATTTAAAAAGTGAAATGCTTGATTTTTCAATAAAAACTTGTTTTTCTTTATTCCTTAAAGAGTGCCCTAAGGGCACTCGTTAGCATGACCCAAATTTTAAATAGGTTAACACTTAAAAAATTTATCTTTGAGTTCCCAATGCATTTTTTCTTTAAAATTTCATTAAGGCTCTGTTTGGTAAAAACTAGCGATAGCGGATAAATTAGCTGATAGCGGATAGTGGATTGGATTTGAAGTGTTTGATAAAATTAGCTGGACTAACTGATAAATGTAAAATGCTGCATAAAGGGATAGGTTTCCATGTTTTATATATATATATATATATATATATATATATATATATATATATATAGATAGATAGAGGGGCGAAGGGAAGGGGGAACGAAGGGGTGTCATGGCGCCCCTCACTTCATGTTCTCATCTTATTATATATATATATATATATATATATATATATATATATATATTGGTAACCATGATATATGTACGAAATCCACCACCGTTAGGTGGTGACGAATCTCCGTCGGGGAACCTGTTGGACACACAAGATGGGTTCTCCCCTCCCAACCAGGTTTTCTCCAACCACAAGAGTCATGATTCGAACTCCTGACTACTTGCTTAAGGTGCCCAAGTCCCTTACCACTTGGATCAACCATATGTTGGTTGTTATATATATATATATATATATATATATATATATATATATATATATATATATATATATATATATATATTGATTCAAATTCAACTATAATAGGTATAATTTCAAACACTTATATTTTCAGTTTTTTAGAATCATAGAATAGATACAATTGTTTACATTAAAAAAGAAATTGATAAAATATATACCCACTTATATTAATAATAGATAATTTTTACTCCATGAAACGTTAAGCTCAAATGCTACTTCAAGTAGCGTCTGGAAAAAACGTTATACGCTAGTGAAAAGAACGCTATAAGCTAATTTTAGAAACGGACAGTGGTTACCAAACAATGCTACTTTTCCATTCGTTATAAGCTATCCGTTTTACGCTAGTGGATTTGGCAAGCCAAACATACTCTAAATATCCGTTAAGTGATTCATCTATTCATCTTTGTGGGTTATTGAACTTTTTGAAAATATTCAAATAGGTCCATAAATAGTGTAGACAAAATCAAATAGATCCCGGTTCTTGTTGGAACCCTGACGAAAACCTAACTGAAAAGTGTATGAGGGACCCAATTATAAATTTTCGATGTGTTTGGGGATCCAATCATAAATGTTTAAAGTATATGAAGTTATTTGAAAATTCTCAAATAATTTAGAGACCTACAAATTAATTAAATAAACTTTAATAATATTTATGATTATTTTTTTATGAACCAAAGATTTTATCAAATATAAGTTACCATCTAACCATAAGCACAGGATATGCCAAAAGATTAGAAGACCAAGTCTTTACACGAAAATAAGTGAAACTATAAAAGGGCAACAACAGATCACCTAGTCACATAAAAATTAGGAGAAGTAAGAGAATAGCACAACATGAACCATAGTTAAGGGTTGGATTATGGTGCACTATCTATATTTTACACCACCCATATTCATTCATATTAAAATATTATTTTGTAATATAATCGGTTTTTTTAATCAAAAAAACATTATTTTAATATTGGTTAAATTTACGAATACAAAGAGTACATATACTATACTACAATATATTGTATTCATATATTTAACAACAGTAGAAATACAACTAGAAAGTTTGAAATTTTGACCAAACCCATATGGCAATTTGATTAATCCAAAATTTGCCACATATGGATGGTGTAGTGGGTGGTGCAAAATATGGATAGTATTCCTTAACCCAACCCTATATATATATATATATATATTCTTGTAAAACTCTCTCTCTCTCTCTCTCTCATTTTCCTGTGAGCTAGGTATTGGATTTAAAGAAGCAACTAGCAAACTTATTTTGCCAATTTGTCTTCTATAGTACTCCTTAAATTGTGACCATGAGGCTCTCATATTCCTTTGTGATCATCAGATATATTTTCCCTCCTTTTTCCCTTAATGGGCTGTCTCTCCCTAACAAACATGTCATCATTTGCGTTAATGATACACCACAAGGAGAAGTACTATATAGTTATTTAGATAATAATGCACCACGGGAGCATTAGGCATTTAACGTACTCACTTTTAGTTCACGCGCATGTGATGCGAACCTTTTTTTAACCTCCAACATCTGGTTTTTTATTTTTATTTTGACAAAAGAAAATGAGTTATTTGCTTTAGTCCATCGTGCTGCGCGCTAAGGCATTATTTGAGATGCGAATGTAATGCTTCAATATGCGAATATGCGATTGCAGTGGTGGAGATCCGACCTTGTAACCTTGTATTTAAGGCTTTCGGGGAGACAACAGTTCTTCAAATCTTTGAGCTTAAGGATCGACATGTTGCTCATACTTTACAGGAATCCATGTGATTTGGACAAGGGAAACTTCTTCCTCTTCTATCAAAGATACCCGATTTTGTTTTTTATAAGCAAATGTTAGTAGTTAATTGTTATGTTAATTTTTTTATTGTTTTTCAGGATTTGAATTATGGACTTCCGACTCCTCCAACTCTCCGTACCATCAGTTCAAACCAGTTGAGTTACCCAATCTTCTCACTGCTACGAGAATGGCAAACAAACCTCAAACCAATCATTGTTCTTCCTCTCGCTCCTGCATACTCATTTGTGCAGCAAACCCAACTACCTTGGTCACTACTGGCGAGCTTCTCTAGTTTGAGTGTTTAACTATGACCAGGCTAGGTAAATTTGTTAGTCCTCTGTGGCCCAACCCATGACGAGTATTCCGGCAATTTATTCTCCTTGATGCTCATTTCAGCAATTTTTTTTTATTATTATTGAGATAATTATGCCGACTAATTTTTTTAACTTGTTGATAAATAATTAAGCATCTTTTGTTGTTGTTTATTTTTTCAAAAACAAAAAAACATGCGTTTTTTTTTGGAAAAAAGGGGCTACACCCAAACAAACAAAAAACACTGATTATATCTAGAAACAACATGTGGTAAAGAGACCCCAATACAATCATCAAAAATAATCTTAACAAGTTCTGTTCCTGCCAAATATCTCGGGTATGAAATACTCGGCCGAACGAGGATTAGTGGGGTGTTTTTGGATTGTGCTTGACAGAATGTGGATTCTGCTCCTACGTATCCAAAAGGGAATCAAAGCAAACGTAGTTCTAGAATGAGGGGTAAGTCCCCTATTTATAGTTGTTCTCTCAGGATCGGAGCTCCAAATAAGCGGAGGAATATTAGGATCGATCGCGATCATGGGGAGAGATATCCTGAGCCCGATTGCTCGGAGTGGCATTATGGCTGGCCGAGATATTCGGCCCGATTAGTGCGGATGGATAGCTTGGGGCCGAGTAGTTATTCTCGGGTGTCGGGTGTTGGCCGACGTGTCCTCGGCTTCGGAGGAGTTTGGGTCAAGGCCCATTCGCGAGGGTAAGCTCGGTTGGTCCGATGTATAGACGAGTTCTCGGTCTTACATTCTCGGCCAGTACACAAGCCCCCCGAGCTCCGAGCTTGAATAAGCGAAGGAGCCGATACGTATGAAAACCGAGCTTATTCTTCTGTTATGCAGTTATCCACATTCTTAGCTGTCATTTCAATCAAGTCTTCTCTCTCGTCGAGAAAGCAATTATTCCCCTATTACTTCTTCAGCACGCCTACGCACAAGAAACCATAGAGTTCCGCGCCCATTTAATGGGGGAAAATCAAAAGTCGCGCCTTTTGGGCCCAAAGGACAATGGGCCACCAATTGCCGGTTATAAATACCTTCTCCTACGCCAACTCCTTCCTACTTTGCTTACCCTTCTCTCGCCATTCACCCTTGTCTTCCAAGCTTCTGCCCTTGTTCCTCTGCTTGTTATCCTCCAGGTACGCTCCGTCTCTTTTCTTCTAAGCTCTATTTCTGACCTTCGGACATGAGTTCATCTATGTCTTCTGAGTCAAATACTTCGCCTCTGGTTGAGGGTGAAGTTTCCCCAATCGGGGATCCCTTTCGTTTCTTCTCCTGCCCTTCGCGGAACCGAGCGTTGGGGAGGCGGAACCATCCTCCCGGGTCATCCTCGACCGATTCGCATTCTTCCGATTCCGATTCGTCTAGGTCCGGTTCTCCCCCTAGAGTATCCAAACCCGCCGCCCGTAAACAACGCCTTAGGGTTCCTAAAGACCCTATTCCTGATATAACCCTTCCCGGGTATACCTGGGTTAAAGGGGAGGTTGGAACCTTTTTTTCTGACTACCAGACTCCTGATTCCATTGTTGAACTTCGGTCCCATATCAATATCTCAGCCTCGGGGGACGAGTCCGAAGTTTATTTGCTCTCCGTGCACGAGCACCGAGTGTGTCTTTCTAAGGGCTCGCCTTTCCGAGCCTCCCCTTCACATACATGTATAAAACACTTTTTGACAAACTGCATGTGTCTCTTCCCTTTACCGAGTTTGAGTGCGATGTTCGAGAATCATGAACGCCGCACCTACTCAGCCTTCACCCCTAACAACTGGGCTTTTATGAAAGCCTTTCGATTCTATGTAAATACATAAAGATAGAGCCTACTACTCCGAAGTTTTTGTATTTTTATCAAACCAGATTTGGCGAGAAAAAGGGGTGGGTATCCCTTAATGGGTTGAACCGAAGAGGTCTTCTTAGTTTATTCGCCTCGTCTTATAAAGACTTCAAGGTTGGCTTCTTCCGTGTTCGCCTTCAAGTTCTCATACCTCCCACTTTTTTGACGAGAATAAACATGCCAAGTTTCCTTTATACTGGCAATCCTCTCCCACAAAATTCGCTTGTTCGAGTATCGTTCCCCGCCGAGGATAGGCGGGATATAGATGTACTAGAGGGTCTTCCTCGGCCCCTCCATTGTGCGCGCCTTATGAAACTCCCCTTCTCCTCCACCCCAAGGTCCGATCTTAAAAGTAAGTGCTCGGCTTTTTAGTTTCTTAAGTATTTTTCTCGCCTGTGTTGTTATACTAACAACTCTTTTCTTTTTGATACCATCATGGGAAAGTTCGACTTTTCAAAACTTGTCAAGGCTGGTGTTGGTAAAGAGGGTCAGGGTCCCTCTTCAGCCGAGAAGAAACAGAAAAGACCTCCTCCCACCAAGGTTTCTGCGAAAGGGGCTTCGTCATCTGCCCCACAAAAAAGGAAGAGGGCAGAGGTTGAAGTGGTGGCTGAAGAGTCTCCCCTCTCGGCCCAAGCTCCCCTCGCCCCACTACTCAGGGGACGCAAATCGTGGGGCGAGAACAGCCACTTTCTACCCCCCTCGAGCCGAAATGGTACAACACCACCCTGAAGGCGGGGACTTCATCTCTCTGGGGTGAAGACTTCCACCCCTCCTCCTCTTTCGATTCGACCCTCTTAAAAGCCGGCCGATCTTCGGCTTATCAAGCAAAGGGGGCCCGATCCAGCATGGAGGCCCTCTCGGCCTCATCGCCTTCGTGCTGCGGCTTTGGCTCGTTCTCAGAGCCGAGAGGTGACGGAGACCGAGAGGAAGTCTCAGCAATTGGAGTCTGAGTTCGCTGCTATTGAGAGGTTGAAGGGGGATCTTTCCCGGATTGCCTCCGAGAATGAACGCTTGACTACCACCATCGCCGATATCAACACTCGGAACGCCGAGCTAGATTCTCGGGCGAAATTGGCCGAGGAAAGCAAAGCTCGAGTGGAAGAAGACAAGGCTCGTGCCGAAGAAAAGATCAAAGAGGCTCAGGCTGAGATTGATCGGCTCAAGGCTGCCTTGGAGGCTGAGATTCAGGCCAAGATACTGCTTGAGGAGGACGTACAGGAGGCTACCCGCTGCATTGTCATCGAGCACCGGAAAGGTTTTGACAAAGGCATTGCCCAAGCTGAGGTTCTGGTTCCCGGCATCGACCTTTCGGGGGCCGATGTGAATATGGAGGTGGTAAATGGGGAACTTGTTCCCATCATTGCCGAGGGGGAGGAAGAGGTGGACGTAGTGGGGGGCTCTCCGGACGATCATGTAGAGGCCGAGGAAAGCCATAGGGGGGAGTAGCTGTTGATAGTTTTTTGTTCCTCTTTTGTACTGGGCTCATGCCCTTGTGACCCGATTACTTGAATGAATATCATTATCATTTTGCTGATTCTTGTGTTTGGCTTGTTCATCGAATCTTCGGCTAAGGCCGAAATACTCTACCGTCCAAAATGGACGGTGATCATTACACGAAAAGCACGTGTTTCTCGTTTTGCGTTGTCATGCATTAAACGCTTTTGGAAACGCAATCGTCATGCATTAAATGCTTTTGGAAACCGTAATGGGTTCACGCAATCGCTGCCTTTCGCTTGGTTTCGAGGTTTGTTTTCCCAACAAATTCTCACACATTATACTTCCTTTCGTGCCTATAAATAGGGCCCTTCCCATTTGTTCATTCCTCATCCTTTTTATCAATCAAGTTCGCTTCTTGCTTCTCTTCCGCCCGAGTAGTTCCATGCTAACAACAGGGGTTTACGTTCCCTCTCCCAGCTTGACATCCTTTTTTGGGTTTCACATCCGCCAAAAAGGATGTAAGTGGGAGACGGATCCAGAATTCCTTGATCCTTCAAGAAGGATGTCAACCGGGAGAATAATAATCTTCGGGAGTCGAGAAAGGGGTAGCGGCCGCCTACTCCCCGAGTTGGCCGAGCACCTCATCGTCCCGCCTTTCTCGGGGGGAGTGTGAACTACAGCCTCCCTTGAGAGAGCGTGATGGCGTTGAATCGGGGGATCTGGGGCCGAATGGCCTTATTTTCAATTTCGGCTTTCAACCTCAGCGCTGTACTCAGTCCCGTGAATGTACTTTTCAAGAGTCAAACTTAGCTTTATTTTTGCTCATTGTACTCGGTTTCCTTGAATGTATCACTCTTTATTTTTGCATTTATTGTACTCGGTTTCCTTGAATGTATCACTCGGTTTTATTTTTGCATTATTGTACTCGGTTTCCTTAATAAAACAATGGCTCATACTTGGCCTTTACAAATTTTGCTCATACTTGGCCCCTCTGACAACGGCTCGCACTCGGCCGCCGGGCTCATACTTGGCCCCTCTGACAACGGCTCGCACTCGGCCGCCGGGCTCATACTTGGCCCCTCTGACAACGGCTCGCACTCGGCCGCCGGGCTCATACTTGGCCCCTCTGACAACGGCTCGTACTCGGCCGCCGGGCTCATACTTGGCCCCTCTGACAACGGCTCGCACTCGGCCGCCGGGCTCATACTTGGCCCCTCTGACTATGGCTCTTACTCGGCCATTTAAAATAGGATATCTGCAAAATAAAGACTTCGGCAAGGCAAGGAAAAATAAAACCATATTTATAATAAATTCTGCTTTTTATTGAATGGAGTCCGCGGTGTGCCTCGTTAAAACCTCCCCGGTCAAAACCCATTTTGGGAAAAATACCGAGGTAGGAAAAAGAGTACAAAGACCCGACTATATACATCACCGTAATAAAACTTCAAATGGGAGGCATTCCAAGTCCTCGGGATAGGAATTCCCGATAATTCTTCTAACCTATAGGCCCCGTTCCCCAGGTTTTCAGCCACTCGGAATGGTCCTCCCCAATTTGCCGCTAACTTGCCTTCCGTGCGGTCCTTCCTTGCTTCCCCTTTTATTCTCAGCACTAAGTCCCCGCGCAGAAAATTCCTCGGCCTTACTCTTGAATTGTACCTTCTAGTGGCTCTCTGCTTGCAGGCTTCTTCTCGATTCTCGCTTCCTCCCGACCTCTTCTACCAAGTCAAGCTCGACCCTCATATTGCTCCCATTGTCGCTTTGGCTCGTGTTGCACACGCCGGAAAGACGGTTCCCCAACCTCTACCTGGGATCATGGCGTCGGCCCGTACGTCGATCAAGGGTGTTTCTTGAGTGGTAGATTGAGGCGTGCTGATGATAGGCCCAGAGAATACTCGGTAACTCCTCCGCCTGTGCTCCTTTAGATCTTCCTACTCTTTTCTTCACTCTCCCGAGGATGATCTTGTTAGTCGCTTCGGCCTTGCCCATTGGTTTGGGGGTGCTCAACGGATGTAACTCTTGGTGCTTGATACCGAGGTTGTCATAGAATTCCCGTAGCTTCTTATCCACAAATTGTCTTCCGTTGTCGATGAACGATTGTGAAGGGAATTCCGTGCCTACAAATAAGGCTTTTCCACACAAATTTCTGCACCTTCTCGGCAGTAATCTTAGCCAAAGGCTCTGCTTCGATCCATTTGGTGAAGTAGTCTACGGCTACCAGGAGGAATTTGACTTGGCCTTTGGCTCATCGGGAAAGGCCCCAAGATGTCCATTCCCCACATTGCAAACGGCCACGGCGAGTTTAATGTGTGAAGTTCTTCGGGGGTATGATTTACATTGGAACATCTCTCGCACTCATCACACCGCTTCGTCCACTCCATGCAATCAGCTCTAAGGGTAGGCCAATAATACCCTGCTCGGACTATCTTGGAGGCCATTGATCTGCCACCACTGTGAAAACCACAGATTCCTCGGTGAACCTCTTCCATGACATACTTAGATTGTGCCTTGGTCAAACATTTTAGCAAAGGCGCCGAGAATCCTCGCTTATACAGCTCTCCGGCGATTATTGTGAAATGACTCGCCCTTAGCCTGACTTTCCCGGCTTGACCGATCCGCGGGTAGAGCTTCGAGGATAAGTACTCCCAGCAGGTGTCATCCACTCTCGGTCAACCAACTCGTTGGCCATCACCTCTTCCGTCCCAATGCTTGGTTCGTTGAGGGTTTCTTGGATAACCGCCTCGTGGTGTCCCGGTTTCTTTGTCTTGGCAAGCTTAGACAAAGAAATCAGCCCGAGTGTTTTCTTCTCGGGGATATGCTCAATGGTGAACTTTTCAAAGCCGGAGATTAGCTGGTTAACCTTACACAAATATCTCGGTGAGTCGAGGTTCCTTCGTCTCGATAGCCCCTGGATATTTGTCCTGGTGACTAGTTGTGAATCACTTAAGCACTTGACAGCCTTTCGCCCCCATTTCATTCGACAGCCTTAGTCCCGCTATCAGAGCTTCATACTCGGCCTGATTGTTCGAGGTTTTGAACTCGAATTTCAACGATTGTTCCAATATCAAATCTCCTGGTCCTTCCAGAATCACCCCCGCTCCACTGCCCCTGATATTTGAGGATCCGTCCACGTATAGATTCCACCATGTATCCTCAGCCTCTGGCTGTGGATGGAGCTCGGCTATGAAGTCAGACAGGCACTGTGATTTCAGGGGTCCTCTCATCTCGTATTTCAAGCCAAACTCGGACAACTCTACTGACCAAGCAATCATACGCCCCGCCAACTCGGGTTTTTTGAGTATCTGTTTGATGGGGTGATCCGTCTTGACAACCACTTGGTGACTCTGAAAGTACGGGCGCAACCGCCGAGCTGCAGTCACCAAGGCTAAGACCAGCTTCTCAATAACTTGATACCGAGTTTCGGCATCTTGGAGCACCTCTCGATGAAGTATACTTGGCATTTGGGCTTTCTCTACTTCCCCGCACGATGATCGCGCTAATGGCATTCTCGGAGGTCGACAGATATAGGTACAATTCTTTCCCGAGATGGGCCTTGTTAATATCGGGGGGGGAGGACAGAAAGTCTTTGAAGTCGACAAAAGCCTTTTCGCAGTCCTCGGTCCATTTGAAGGTTTGGGGCTTCTTGAAAGAACTTGAAGAAAGGCCGAGCTTTCTCTGCGGATTTGGGTAGGAAACGAGATAATGACGCCACCGTCCCGCCAATCTTTGTACTTCTTTAACGCTCTGCGGGCTTCTCATCTCAATTACGGCCCGGCACTTATCGGGATTGGCTTCAATTCCCGGTGTGTAAGCATAAAGCCGAGGAATTTACCCCCATGGACACCGAAAACACACTTTTCCTGGATTGAGCCTCATGTTGAACCTTCTCAATCGCTGAAATATTTCTTCCAGATCTAAAGGGTGGCGGCTGGGGTCATCGATTTCACTACCATGTCATCCACATATACTTCCATGGTCCCGCCAATTTGCTTCTCAAATACTCGGTCCATAAGTCTCTCGGTACGTAGCTCCCGCATTCTTCAACCTTCAAACGGCATTACTCACTGAAAGATGAATTTGACCCTTCTGTAATGAAGGCTGTTTTCTCCTCATCCGGGGTACATTCTAATTTGGTTGTACCCGAGTACGCATCCAAGAAGCTTAAAATTCTATATCCGGAAGCCCGTCAACCAGCCTCACAATGCTCTGGCAAGGGATAAGAGTCTTTTGGGCATGCTTTGTTCAGATCCGTATAATCGGTGCACATGCGCCACTTGCCGCTTGCTTTCTTGACGAGAACGACGTTGGCCAACCATGTGGTGTATTCTACTTCTCGGATAAAGTTGGCCTTGACCAACTTCGTCGTCTCCTCTTCGACCACTTTTCTCCTCTCTTCACCTAATCTCCTCTTTCTCTGCAGCCATCCGCCACGGGACAGATTGCCAATTTATGGCATAAAAAGTTGGGATCAATTCCCGGCATGTCGGATGTGGTCCACGCAAATAGATCGGCATTTCTGCGCAGATACTTGTTTTATTTCTTCTTTCGTAGTAGGTTCAAGGTGACCACCGAGCTTGGTACACTGCTCAGCCGCTGCGCGCCGAGTTGGAACTTCTCTAGCTCCTCAATAGGTTGCGGACGTTGTTCCCGCACGTCCATTCTGGGATCCAGCTCAACGGAGTTTACTTGAACTCACCACCTTGTCCTTCCCCCTGTCTAGGGTTTCTAATGGTGCGGGTTTAAGTTTGCTCACCCTCAAACTATCGGCAGTAGCACTGTCTCGCCATCCTCCGATCTCGCTCGGACAGCCACTATATCCCCCGAGCCGGAGGGGAACTTCATCGTGAGGTGGGGGTAGAGACCACGCCCCCTAACTCGTTCAAGGACGGCCTTCCGATCGGGATATTATACGATGTAACTGCGTTTACCAACACATACCTGACCATGATGGTTTTAGAAGCTCGCCATCGCCAAAAGTGGTCAAGAGGTCAATATATCCCCGAGTATCAACCTCGCTCCCTGCGAAACCAACGAGTTTATCGTCATACGGCTGAATCGATTTCTCCGGGATCCCTAGCTTCGAAAGGTTGAGTAGTACAATATATCCGCGAGCTTCCCCGATCGACGAGGGTTCTTTTGACCGAGAAGTTGGCCAACCAGTCGGTGATCACCATGGGGTCATCCTGGTTGGGATCTACTCCCACGAAATCATCATCGGAAAAGATAATAGGGGGGGAGCTCCGGGGAGGCTTGCCAGATACCGAGTTAACTGCCCGGATGGCCCGCAGATGTCTTCTCCGAGCTGAACTTGTGGTGCCTCCCCCCGCGAACCCTCCTGAGATGGTGTTTATCACCCCCCGAATGGCATTATCCTCTTCCCGTCTTTCATTTTGCCTTTCTCTGGTCTCTACTCTCTCCTCATTTCTTCGATCGCCGCCCCTCCTCGGGCTTCGGTCACCCTCTCTTCTTCTGTTTCCCCCACGCCTCTCACTGTTGTTGTTGTTTCTTCGGACAAAGTTGCTGAGGTGACCCGCCTGAACCAGCTCTTCAATTCTATCCCGTAGGACCCAGCATTCCTCGGTGGTATGGCCATAGTTGCGGTGAAACCGACAATGCTTCTGGCGATCCGCATTTCGGGGTGCGGCCACTCTTTGGGAGGCTGCGAAGCTCCGCGCCAGACGCTTCTTCGAACACCCGAGCCCTATTTGTGTTGAGGGGAGTATAATGATCATACTTCGGTCCCCTCTGGAAATGCTCGGTTGGGCCTCTCAATCTCGGCTTATCACCCCCTGCCCTCCTCTTATCTCCGCCTTCTCGCGGTGCCAGGTCTCATCGGTCCGATCCCTTTTCTTGGACTCCTCTACCTCCTCCATATTGATGTAACTCTTTGCTTTTCTTCTTAGTTCGTCCATATCGGCCGGCGGTTTGCGAGCTAAGTACCTGGCAAAAGGGCCAGGTCTCAACCCGGTCAGGATGGTGTGTAGTGCAACATCGGCACTAAGATTGGGGATGAGTACCGCCTCCTTGCTGAATCTGGCCATGAAGTTGCGCAGGGATTCATTCTTCTCTGCCTGAAGTTCACCAGGGAGGCCGAGGTTTTCTGGTGGGCTCTGCTCGTGGCAAACTGAGCACTGAACCTCGCTGCGAATGTGTCAAAAGAGTCCACCGAGGCTGGGGGTAGCTGGGTGTACCAAGTCAACGCTGCCTCCTTCAGTGTGGTTGGGAAAACTTTGCACAGGACAGCATCGTCGTCCGTAAAAAGGTACATTTGCGTGGTGAAGGCGTCCAAGTGGCGCTCGGGGTCAGAGGTGCCATCATATTTGTCAATGTTGATGGGCTTGTAGCTGGCTGGCAAGGGGACCCCCATGATATCATTCGTGAAAGGATGCCTCGGCTTCCGCAGGCTGGCCCTGTCATTAAGTCTGTTCGTTTGGAGTGAAGATTCTGGGGCCTGCTTAGGGAATCCCTCTTCCTCTGCTCGGTTGTTGTGGTGGGAAGCCCGGAGGCGAGGACCTCCTTCCCGATATAAGTTTCTGGACCCCTCAACCTCGGGAGGTCGGCGCTCTCTTTCATGTGAGGAGGAGACCGACCTCTCCCTACTCGGCCCTCTCTCCCGACGGTCATTCTGCCGGCGGATTTCTTCATTCTCCCTTCTTAGCGCTGCGACCTGTGCGAGAAGCTCCTGAATCACTGGGTTGTCAGTCATTCCTGCTGGGCCTACGGACTGTTCTCCATTATCTCCGTTAACTCCGTGGTTGGCATTCCTTGGCTCCTCCCTCCTGCAATTTCCGCTTCTCGTCCTCACCATTTTTGTGTGGTATGGGAAAATGTTTGCTTCGATTCCCACAGACGGCGCCAAATGTTCCTGCCAAATATCTCGGGTATGAAATACTCGGCCGAACGAGGATTAGTGGGGTGTTTTTGGATTGTGCTTGACAGAATGTGGATTCTGCTCCTACGTATCCAAAAGGGAATCAAAGCAAACGTAATTCTAGAATGAGGGGTAAGTCCCCTATTTATAGTTGTTCTCTCAGGATCAGGCTCCGAAATAAGCGGAGGAATATTAGGATCAGATCGCGATCATGGGGAGAGATATCCGGAGCCTGATTGCTCGGAGTGGCATTATGGCCAGCGAGATATTCGGCCCAGTTAGCTGCGGATGGATAGCTTGGGGCCGAGTAGTTATTCTCGGGTGTCAGGTGTGCTGACGTGTCCTCGGCTTCGGAGGAGTTTGGGTCAAGGCCCATTCGCGAGGGTAAGCTCGGTTGGTCCGATATATAGACGAGTTCTCGGTCTTATATTCTCGGCCAGTACAAGTTCTATAGGAGGGGCATCCAAAAAGTGGACTCCGAACTCCTTGGTAAGATTCCAGTTTGTCAACCAATCAACACATCTATTTCCTTCGTGGAGAGTAGGGAAAATCTGATTTGCCACTCGTCGCCTTTCCATTCCTGAATACGCCTCAGCAATCTATCAGTGGTGTTGGTATTTTTCAAAGAGCATATGTCACTAGTGACAGCTGCTGAGTTTGATTCAATCACAAGTCATCTTATTCCTCTATTCCAGGCCATCTCCATACCTAGCTCTTAGAACTTATGATGGATAAAATCATAAAAATCTCCTTACAGAGGTTGAAAATAGATTAAAAAAAAAAAAGGCCCCATCTAGCTATATTATATTAAAACACGTAGCTACCCAACATCACTCTAATAATGCGAAAACGACATCTAATCAACTCACATCTTATAATACAAAAAACTCGATCAAAATAACGTACGATCTCGTGCAATACAAAAAGTTTTTAGCATTAGACAATCTTATAGTTAAGAGAATCTCATTTCTAGACTTGTAAATCTGTCAATTGAGCCACGCCAACAAGGGAATTAGGTGTCCATCCTCCAAATTTTGTTGTATGAACTTCACGAATTCTTCTACCATATCCGCAAAGAGTAAGGCATAAGAGAACTCCTGGATGGGAATTCCGTTGAATGTTTGATGAAAGGTGAGTGCTTCGGTACCTGCCATAATTTTAGGATAAATTTTACCCATCAATATTTTAAAAGTTTTTTTAATAGAATATTATTCAATCCATGATTCTAGCTTATTTAGTATTACAAGTGTTATAAATCAAGCAAGAACAGAGGGACAAGGGAGAGAAGAATGTAGAGTGAAGTTCACTGAAATGATCTCTTAATTCTTGAATGACCAGATACAATGAATGTGCTATTTATAGAAGGTAGATGTGTAACTACCTCTAACAGAATTTGACTCAGCAGTGAGCTGAGATCAGCTGTAACATATCTACAGTAAGCTTAGCTTACTCTAACATACCCCCTTTTAAAGAGGTAGGGAATGAGTGAGAGGCAGTCTCTTCTTTCTCGCGGTAGGGCTTTGCTACCTTTGTGACCTGACCTTGTCGTCTCTCATCCTCAACGCAGTAAGCCTCTTCCTTTCTTCTCTGTGCCACTCTCTTATTAAACACTAGTGCAATAAGTGCTTTTTACGTCAGTTAAAATTGTTTTTTTACTTCAGAATACTGACTGACGTAAATACAGCTGACGTTAAAAGTTAAAATTTTAACGTCAGTTGAGAACTGACGTTAAATATAAAACTATTAACGTCGGTTCTTTAACACAACTGACGTTAATTTTGTCAAAATTAACGTCAGTTCTTTAACACAACCGAAAAATTAACGTCGGTTCTTTAAGAACGGACGCTAATTTTGTTAAAACTAACGTCAATTGTTATAAAGAACTGACGTTAATGGTCTTAATTTTAACGTCAATTGTAATAAACAACTGACGTTAATAGTGTACTGTATATTTTATAAAATACTATTAACGTCAGTTGTAACATACAACTGACGTTAATAGTATTTTTTTTTTAAATTCAGTTTTAAAATATCACTCCCCTCAGCTATCCCTGTATTCAGTAAATATCCCAGTAACACAGAATATCACACACATTCTGAGTTGCAAAGGAAAAATGGAACAATGATCCATATGTATGCCTGTTCAGAAACAATATATATTTATTAACATAGGTTATAACTCAAAATAAATACAGAAATATAAATAAAAATAAATGTATACTAAGTTTAAACTACCTATATCAATATCCCTTCGTGATGATCATCACGAGTGGCATGTACATCGTCCACCTGTGTCTCCTCGATTATAGTAGGCATATTTGTTGAAAAAGAAGGAGTCTCGGGAATATCAAGATTTGAATCTTCATTTCCATCACTACCATTATACATGCTTTTTCCTTGGAGAACCACGGACAACCTTTTGTTAGAAGGATCAGTGATGTAGAACACTTGTTTTGCTTGGGAAGCCATTATGAAGGGCTCATTTATATGACCTAACTTGTTGAGGTCTACCAATGTGAACCCCAATTCGTCGGTTTGTACACCACCGTTACTATCAACCCACTTACATTTAAATACTGGCACCGTAAGCTTAGTGTAATCGAGCACCCAAATATCTTCAATATATCCAAAGTAAGGTCTCGGTACTTTAACGGGTTTTGTGTCCTTTGCACTAGAGAAGTGCATTGCTTCGGCCACGATCATAACCCCACTATTTTGCATGGTACTCTTGTTATCTTGTTCCTTTGTATAAAAGGAAAAGTTATTTATGTCGTATCCGCTCCAACATATGACGTTGAAGCTAGGCCCACGTGCTAGCCATCTTACGTCATCAGAAGCAGTACTACCATCCTTAAGCATTTCTTCCTTGAACCATGGTAAGAAAGTCTTGTTATGCTTGTTCAACAACCACCTTTCGCTCATTCGAGGGTTTTCTTGATTGACTTTTCTTTTATGTTCAAATAAGAAAGGCTGAACACATTCGATGTTGTTCAATACATACAAATGTGCTTGAAGCACTTCCTCCCGATCCTTCCTATTAATTCTTAAGCCATGTGTACCCTTACCTTGACATCTGATCTCATCATGCCGAGGCTTAGGAACCCCTATAGGATCCGTGTTATGAAGGTAGTCCGAACAAAACTCAATAGCTTCTTCTGCAACATACCTTTGAACAATAGATCCTTTCGGACGATGAGGATTCTTCACGTACCCTTTCAAGATCTTCATGTAGCGCTCAACTGGGTACATCCATCTCAGAAAAACCGGCCCACATAATCTAATCTCCCTCACCAAATGAACAATTAAGTGAACCATTATGTCGAAAAAGGAAGGAGGAAAATACATCTCCAATTGGCACAAGATTGTAGCAGCCTCAACTTCCAAGTCATCCAACATACGGGGGTCAACAACTTTGCTACATATAGAATGGAAGAATGAGCACAACCGAGTAATGGCATGTCTCACATTTTTTGGAGCAATACCACGAATAGCAACGGGCAGAAGTTGTTGCATCAAGATGTGACAATCATGAGACTTTAAGCCAACCAATTTAAGATCACTAGAGACAAGCCTCTTCATATTTGAAGAGTAACCATGTGGAACTTTGATGCCCTGAAGACACCCGCAGAAACTTTGTCTCTCTTTTTTTTGACAAAGTATGACATGCTGGCGTCAAATAAGTCCGCTTACCATCCTCAACAACCGGAGCTAACTGCTCTCGTATACCCATAGCAACGAGGTCGAGACGAGCATTCACACCATCCTTTGTCTTGCCCTGAATGTTGAGAAGCGTCCCGATCACACTATCACACACATTTTTCTCCACATGCATCACATCAATGCAGTGTCTGACATCAAGCTTGCGCCAGTATGGAAGATCAAAGAATATCGACCTCTTCTTCCATATGCTTTTCTCTGCAGCTTTACCTTTCTTTTTGGACTTGCCGAATATAACATCGATGCCCTTTACCCTCTGATAAACCTGCTCTCCAATTAAGGCCGCCGGCGCTTCTTCTGTCTCTTGGCATCCATTAAAAGCTTTTTTCATCTTACGATATGGGTGATCACGTCTAAGAAATCTCCGATGCCCAAGGTAAACCGTCTTCTTTCCATGATGCAACTGAGTGTAGCATGTGTCTTCTTCACATATAAGGCATGCTTTATGCCCCTTAACACTACTGCATCTGACAAGTTACCATATGCTGGAAAGTCGTTGATGGTGCAAAATAACATGGCACGAAGCTTGAAAGTCTCATGAGAATACCCATCAACTACATCAACACCTTCCACCCACAGCGTTTTCAAGTCTTCAATCAAGGGACCTAGATAAACATCTAAGTCATTTCCCGGTTGCTTTGGGTCCGAAATCATCATAGACAACATCATGTATTTGCACTTCATGCACAACCAAGGGGGCATGTTGTAAATTACCAACAGAACAGGCCATGAACTATGAATACTACTCATGTTACCATAAGGATTCATTCCATCCGTAGCAAGTCGAAGCCTTAGGTTTCTTGGCTCATCGGCGAAATCCGGAAACATAGTATTGATATTCTTCCATTGAATAGAATCAGCAGGATGACGAACCTTTCCATCACGTTTCCTCTCATCATTATGCCATCTAAGATTCTTCGCATCTTTCGCATTGGCAAACAATCGCTTGAACCTTGGAATTATTGGAAGATACCACAACACCTTCGCAGGAGGACCCTTTTTTCTCACATCATCAAGATCATCATCATCATCACCACCCATCACTTTGTATCGTGATAACCCACATTTGGGGCAATCGTGATTGTCTTCATGAACACCGGTGTACAATATGCAATCATTAGGGCATGCGTGTATCTTCTTATACTCCATACCCATAGGACACAATACCTTCTTGGCCTCATAGTTATGGTCAGGCAATGTGTTGTCCTCCGGAAGCAAGTCTTTCAACACTTCAAGCAATTCCGTGAAGCTTTTATCGGTCCAACTATTTCTCGCCTTCACACAAACCAATTTTAGCACCGCCGACAACCGTGTATGAGTAGTACACCCTGGATATAAAGGCTTATACGCATCACCGCACAACCTATCATACACATGAGCTCGATGAAAAGATTCTTGTCCAATATCACGGATCATGTCCTCTACTCGATCATCCTCCATATCTACGTCAACGTCCTCACTTTGGGAGACACTTGCCGTACTACTCAACAAAACATCACCATGCCATATCCATCTTGTATAACTCAAGCAAATCCCTTCACAAATCAAATGAGTACGTATATCCTTCACCGTACATTTCCTCGTATTCAAACACTTGACACAAGGACAACAGAACATTCCATTACTATTAGGAACATTCCTTTGAGCAAATTCTATAAATTCTCACACCCCCTTCAAATACTCAGCACTAGTACGCTTACAAACCATCCAACTACGATCCATAACTATATAGGTCCTGTAGATATACAAAACATATATCCAATATAAGGACAATACGGGAAATTGAAAACTATAGTTTTTGAAGATTGCCAAGCACTGGTCACGGCCTGGCCTGGCAGTGATGTCCATCACGGCCGTAACGTGCCAACTGAACCAGACCATCACAGGAAGAACTGATCACAACCTAGCCGTGACGAGCATCACGGCCATGACAGATCAACCAGCAGAGCAACATGCACTCAAAACCAAAAATAGAGACGTACATTCCAAACAACTCAAACTCACGGTTTCAAGTTTCAACTACTGAGACTACAGTTTCAACATACACTCAAAACCAAAAATAAAAAAATGTGCCCTAAAGACTCACCAGAAATAGGTGCTCGCGTGGTGGTGGGGAGGGGAGCTCGAGTGGTGGCCAACATTTGATGTGGTTACTGAGATCAGAGGGACAAGGAGAGTTAGTGCGCGGGAAGGGGAAAGAGAGATGTAAAGTTATTGCAAAGAATGAATGGAAAGACAGAGTTAGATTTAAAAGTGTACCTCACGGTGGTGGCGAAGAAGCCCTCGCGGTGGTTGCGGTGGAGATGAGCTTGCGATTAGGGCAGAGTGAGAGTGAGAGTGAGGGTTGAGCGTGATGAAAAGAGAAAAGAGATGTACAGAGCGAAGTGCAGAAGGCGCGCGGGTGTAAACCAAAATAAAACAACATTTGACGTCAGTTGTTTGTAAAGACTGACGTTAAAGGTTGTATATTTAACGTCAGTTGTCTTAAGAAACTGACGTTAAAAGTGTATACCTTTATCCAAAAACATTAATTCCTTTGACTATTTATTTAATTGAAGTAAAAATAAAACTTTTAACGTCAGTTGTATAAAAAACAGACGTTAAAAATAAATATTTTTTATTTTAAAAGCACTTTTAACGTTAGTTTTTGAAGACAACTAACGTTAAAAGTGTATATCTGCAAAAAAATTCATTCCTTTGACTACTGTGCTAACCCATGCACCTTGAAACTTAATCATCTTAATGAGCATTAAGTTTATAGATAAGTTTTCAAGAAAATCAAAGAGAGACTATTCTCTATATAAAGTGTCATTCTTCTGTATCAGTATGTAAATACACCCTCTTCTTTTCCTCTATATTTCGTGCGTTTTCTATTCCTTCACAATATGGTTCTATCACATTTGAGACTTTTGTTATTTCTTCATATACCTATACTTAAAGGTCTCTGTCTTAATGGTCAAAAAACTTCTGATGTTGAGTAAATCACATAATATAACTCACTCACTTTATTCCATCTCCTCCCCAAACGACTGTGGATAAAGCACAGATAGAGCATCAAGGACTTCAAATGAGCAGGGAGGGGATCGATGCATCCATTGGAGTTTCTGAGGACAGAACTGAGAAGAAATTGATGTTGAAGCAGAAACTTTTTAATATTTTAGTGCTATGTTGCAGAAATTTTTTATCTTTTAATCATGTAATTGTAACTTATGAATCACTTCAATGAGATACAATTTGATTATACATATAACACTTTTATGTTAAATGTTTATTTATTTTAATTTTCACAAGAATATGTTTACTAATTCAAGCTAATTAATGTAGATTAAAAATAAACTTGTTTAATATTTACACAAGTTCTTTACACAACTGACACAAATAGTGATTTAATATTTACAAATTGCCACCACCTCATTTTTAACGTCAACATAATTTATGACTGCCAAGTTCCCGTATATTACATTATTTCCAATATTCATTCTGCACGTTTATAATTTATAGGATTATTTACGTCAGCTATTTATTATACTGAAGTAAAAAACCACATTTTTAACGTCAGTTGTATAAAAAACTGACGTTAAAAATAAATATGACTGCCAAATTGCCACCACCTCATTTTTAACGTCAACTTAATTTATGACTGCCAAGTTCCCGTATATTACATTATTTCCAATATTCATTCTGCACGTTTATAATTTATAGGATTATTTACGTTAGCTATTTATTATACTGAAGTAAAAAACCACACTTTTAACGTCAGTTGTATAAAAAACTGACGTTAAAAATAAATATTTTTTATTTTAAAAACACTTTTAACGTCAGTTGTATTAAACAACTGACGTTAAAGGTGTATAAGTTTCTGCAAGAATTCATTCCTTTGACTACTGTGCTACTTACCCATTCACCTTGTAACTTAATCCTCTTAATGAGCATTAAGTTTATAGGTAAGTTTTCAAGAAAATCAGAATAGCTTAGTAACTTCATCCCCTGCTCCTATAAATAGCTTCCTTCCATCCTTTTAATTTTCTGCTTTACAATATGGCTTTGCCGTGGAGATTAACTTCATCACTCTTTCTTCCTATTCCTAGACTCAAAGGTCTTGGTCTTAATGGTCAAACAACTTACGAGGTTGTGTAAATCACATAACATGGGTGATAAGGTTGTGTAAATCACATAGTGTGAGTTGCTCACCTTATCATCTTTCTGGAGAATCGGCAGCTCTGACAGACTGAACGTCGCCTTTGGAAGCAAATGACTGTTCCAAGACCATTGCTGAAACAGATCGGGTGCACCCTTGCTCAGCCGCTCTGGAAAACTCGGTCGCTCGACTCTCCTTTCTTGCTCACCCGTGAAGGGAACGAAGCCTCAACAAATTTTTAGGATTTTAAACCCTTTCAATGTAACTTTTATAGGATTTTAAACCCTATCAATGTAACTTTTTATAGGATTTTAAAGGATTTAAAACCCTTTCAATGAATGAGATCCGGTTTGGGTTATTGATTCAACTTATACTTCGCACATATATTTTAGTTTTCAAAATAGAAACACAAAACATCAAAGCAATTGTGAAACTGAAACTTTGAGGAAGGCAATGCGGAAGGGTACATATATTAGATAAAAAAATTTATTAAAATAACCTTTAACGTCTGTTGATAAAAGAACAAAAGTTAAAAGTGAAGTGACGCACTTTTAACGTCAGTTCAATGAAGAACTGACGTTAAAAGGTTCACTTTTAACGTCAGTTGTTTATTGAACTGACGTTAAAAGTGAGTCACTTCACTTTTAACGTCAGTCCTTAAAACAACTGACGTTAAAATTGAATTAATGAAGTCTGATATTTACAAAACTGCCACCGCCTCCTTTTTAAAGTCTAGCTTTTGGTTAACTGACGTAAACCTTTACCGTCTAATGTATATTTTCCACTAGTGAAAGTCTTTGTTTTTATTCTATTTTCTGTTCTTTGTTCATCTGGGTGTAAGCTGTCATTCTCATTTCCCCCGTCTTTGGTTTTTCATGGTAAAAATTGGGTATCTTTCTGATTCTGAATAGTGTTTTTATTTTTGTATGTGTATTGATTGGGATGTTGTACCACTTAATTATGTTTTTCTGTAACTGGGTTTTGTTTGGATTGTCTTGCAGAGTAGGCTGGTTTATGATATTATAATTTGCTTCTCTTAACATGATAATATTATTGAACCTCTTAACTATGAATTGGAAATATGGAGAAGTTTCATAAATACTTTGTGAACTGCAGGTCTAGGCTCTGTAATGGGGTTTTGGTGTTGGTGTTAAGTTAACCTCTCTGTTCATGTTTACTGGGGTCAAATTCTGTGTTTCATGTTTACTCGTGTGGTAGGGCCATAAGCATTAAATGGTTTTCTTCCTTGAAATGATCTTTAAATTATCTATGTTGTTTGATAAGACCCAAAGTCATAACTCCTTGGCAACAATGTTCAAAACACATATCATTGAGGTGGATGATATCATTGAGTCAGTCAAATTACATTCTTGGAATTGGATTAGATAAAAAGGGATTAACTATGTCAAACTGGTTTATAAACCCAGCTGCTTGTTTACAATTGTCAGGTTAGTGAATATGAAGGTAGTGGTGAGTGAGATAGCAAGCAATATGTGAAAGATATACAAACTGTTGTTCAAGATATATCCAGATGCTTTCCTTTTGGTCAATTGTAATGCATATGTGCCATTTTTTCAGCAATGTAATAGAGTGCATTCAAACATTTATTGGATCATTTTTTTAACTCCTTGAAACTTGAAAGGGTAAGCGTAGAAGAGCATTTTAAGATGTTGCATAATAGAACACTTCCTGCTTACAATTTTGTGTCTCTATTATATCTCTTTTTCAATTACTATTATGTCACCATGATTTGAAGTAACATTGATGAATCTTGAGCATATGTATGCTTGTGGATCATCAAGCATGTCATAGTAGTACTGGGACTGGGAGTTATTTCCAGTACCCTCCTTCTGCTTTTTCCTTACATCTTCTGCCCTATTGTCCCCCAACCCGTCTTTCCCTCCCTAGATTGAAAAACTAAAATGTAAGTAACTCTTGATTTTCAGCTCAACACTCTCTTTTATCATCATCATTCCTTTAACTTCGCGTTGTTTTCATTTCTTTCTCACACCTAGGTTTTTCTCATTTCTCTCCACTGCCGTTCTCACTTCATAAACACCGTTTTGATTTCCTCTGCGACATGATGATAAATCTTGTGTCTTAAAAATAAAGATTAAAAAAAGTATTATCTTTTGTATATACGAACATTGTAAAAGTTTAATTCAATTAAATTTACTTAATTTTGAATGAAATAGCTTTTTCTTTTCTTTTTCTAAAACGTGGACTTGCAAACTTATTTTGTTAAATTTAAACCCTTTTCAGCTTCCTCTTTCCATTACAAAAAACCAAAACAATCCTCCGTTTATTTGTTCAATGTGATGAACTATGGAAATAGTAAAGTGTAGAGGGATTCATGGACATGTAAAATTCAAATTAATGTGGTGTGGTTTGGGGACATAGCCACCTAGCCATTTGCAAATGGACCGCAAAGACACGAAATGCTTGTATTGTGACAAATACCGATCCGTTGGTCAGTGTTGACCCCCTCTCCAATATATTCTTGGTTATTTCAAAGCAGAGAAATTTTGTAATCACCTTATCTATAATCCGTAGATGAATGCCCATTAATTTGATTTTATGTACATTTGCCTTCCTGGTCAGCAATTGATGCACAGATGATTTATTGATTCAAGTATTTATTTGTAGAAGTTAGAATGTTTAATCTTTATTTGGCACATTGATGGAAGATATTTTCTATTTTGAGTACAACTAACTGATTGAGTAAGGAGAAAAGTACCTGAGTTGATGAGCGAAAGCGAGTGACAGTGGCTTTACTGTTAGCTTATGTGAAACTGACTTAGGTGGAATCTTTTCAATTGTTTTAGGATATTGTGACTTGGGCTGTGGAAGAAGGGTCCATGTTACTCTTCAATGATATATGTATTCTAGAGTACACTGAGCACGTTGAGTAGCTTATATGTTCTGAGTTCCTCATTGGCTCATTGCATACCAATGAATACCAATGAATAAATGGTTATTTTGATTTGTGTGCATTATTAAAATGGATAGCTTTTATTTTTTTATTTTTTTATGCATTTGAATAATTATATATTGTTGCTATTTAGGATTCCGGAGCAGTTGACAGGTGTACAAGTGTCTTTGACTTCGTTGCATAGTGCTACTGTCTTTGCTTTGTTCACTTCTACGCTGTCTTTGCACAATAACAATTGGGGTTGTCTCTCAGATGGTACGCTTATTACTTCATGCTGCTCGATCTTTCTTTCCATTAGTCATCCATGCATCTTTCGTTTTGGCTGAAAAGCTTTCATTGGAGTTTTAATGTATTTGCTTGAAAATTTATTTGATCCGAGAATATGCCCACAATAATTAGTAAAACCTTAGTTTCCCGTTTGAGATGCAATACTAATGAGCACACGTGTACGTGCTTAATGTACCGCTCATTGTGTTGGATCTTGAATTGTCCAAAGTTTGACAGTTTGGGAAAAAAACCTTTTCTTCATTCAGTTAAAATAGTTAGTCATTGATTCTAATGTTATATACTTGATGAAAGTTCGGATTGATACATTTCCTTTCGTTCTCCGGGTGCATACTTTGTCGTGGTGGATGTCATCGCGTTCAAGTCGTGTACGTCGGAGACCGAAGGGAAATGCTGCCGAAATTTTGTTGAGTATGAGCATGAGTGTAACATCCTATCTTTCGGAAAATTAAATATTTGAATTAGATGGGAGTGAGGGTTAGATAAATCTAAAATTTATTTAAGAATCTAAACACATATGCAAGTTCGAAACAAAATTCAAACATCTTAAAATTTTCAATAGGCAAACACCTTAAGCAAGCACGTCAAAACCCCATTTTGGAAGCTTGTCAAATTAAATCCTTAATTAAGGTGGTTTATCATTAACAAAATTAAAAGATAGTTAGCCATAGATATAGATCTTAAACATAGCTAGATAGTTATAATCAATTTACTCAAGTTTTACTCATCATGATTAATCAGTATTAATCTTAATTAACTATACCCTAGTTACAGGTTTTAACCTAATCAAATTAACTAAAATAACTTTTTAGTTTGATGCTTAATTGGCACGACAGTTTGATAAATAGGTGACACGTCCATATTGAAAAGTTAGGCTGCATGGTTTTAGATTGCCACCTCCTACTTGTGCCATGTCTTTTCTTCATGCAAACGGCAAGTTCATTTGATGATTCTCCAAGAGCCACGCCACGCCACGCCACGCCACATGCTTGCTCTCTAGGTGACTTAATTACTTTCTTTCTCACAAGGTTAGTGCAAGAATATAAACTTGATAAGACAGCGCATCATAAGAGAGAAACCGAGAGATAGAAAAATATAAAGAGAGAATAGGGAGGCCGAGAGTGAGAGAGAACATTTTCGAGGGGTTTTTGATCAATCCGATCGTCCTATCAAAATTCTGATTATACCGTTGTGACCCTCACAACGTCTACTTCATTACCCTATCTTTCTTTTCTGGATTTGGCTAAGGTAAGCCTATGTCCTTTTTATGCCTAAATGCCGTCGGCGACGGTATTGAGGTTATCTTTCAATTTATTTATCGGTTTCCAATTCCGTTTTCAGATTTGGGTTACACGTAACGTGTGCTTCACAATGATGTGTTCAGGTGAATTTTTGGAGCCCTGGAGGGTGTAAAACGGTGCGTGGCAGATTTGAGGGAATATAGGGAGTGTCCGTTTCGTTTCCCCAGAACTAGCCTAAGACATTCCAGGTGGGGGAAAAGAAACTATTTAACATCGGAAACGGTGCGGTTACATTTAATTAGATAATGGTGTAGGGCAACCCAAACCCTACACGAGAGCGAGTAACGGACAATGTCTATACCACATTGGGAAATACTCAGTGGTACCGATGATGATATAGAAATTGTGCGTGTATTGTCATTACGCTACAGACATAGATTATTTTATTACGTGATGATTGCCTGTTTGACTGGTTGATGTGAACTTGATATTTGGTATATGATATCCTGAGTGTAGTAATTTTTTAGAAGTGTTTATAATTATAATTATTATTACTATTATTATCCTTATTATTATTTTAATCTTATTACTACTACTGGGATGATAATGATTATTATTATTATTATTATTACTATTATTATTAGTATTATTATTATGAGTAGCTATTATTAGTATTATTATTATGAGTATTATTATCATTATTATTATTAGTATTATTATTATTGTAATTGTTATTATTATTATTATCATTATTATATTTCGGTATTTATCATTTGGAAATGATATTATAATACGAGGATATATGATGATGATTATGATGATAGGATGAGTGTAATGGTTGTGCTTAGAGGATTGAGTAAATCATAAGTTATGTTGAGATACGAGGATGTATTTGGGGATTGCATACGATATGTGATAGCAGTACCCAACCGAGATAATTATCGTGAGATAAGGTTGAGATTAATGAGATGAGATTAGTTGAGGTTATCTATGAGATTAGGATGACTGGTTAGGGCACTAGGGGGTGACCTGAAACATGGTCTGTGATATGAGGGACCCGAAACATGGTTGAGTGGACCTGAAACATGGTCGATTGGGGTCTATGCCTCGGAGGGAAAATTCCCGGGGATAGGTTAACGGCAGACCGTCCAGAGATGATTTCATTTTAGTCGTAGCTATAGTTCATGCATTGCATGAGCATCCTGGATTGTGGTCCAGAGGTGTGCACCGGGTTGTGCGGCTATAGTACCATTGCTTTGCGTGGGCACTCTCCATCCGCGGACAAGGGTGTGCGCCGGGGACTCTGGGACGTGTCGATTATATTGTTGTGATATTCGGATATGGCCGATACCTGAAGAGATTATTCATACAGCATTTGCATTGCATCATGATGGAGGGTAGAGGAAAGATTATAGATGTGGATTGAGGATGATTATGTTATATATATTTATACTGGGGAGACGGATGTTTAGTGTGCCGTTATTTAATTAAATGTTGTTAAACCCTTTCCACGTTTGATGTTATATAGTTTCTTATCCCTATCTTCTCTATATTGCATATGTTTCTTTTTGGTGATTGTGATAAGAAGATCCTACGGAGATTCCAGCCATGGAGGAACTTGATGGGACCTCGTATGAACCTGACGTGGGAGGACGAGCAATGGATCCTCATAGTTGAGTATAGAGTCTATGGCCAGCGTGTCTTGTCTCTTTAGGATGTTGTTTTTATTTTCTGTTTGATTATCAGCTCGTACATTTTGGGATCCGATTGATGGGATTCCCTCTACTGTACTGTATCAGGATCTGAGGTGTATATGTTATGTATGTATGTTACGTTTTAATTTTTTTCGTTGTTTTAATATATTCGCTTAACGATAATAACGAAATTAGGTCTTAATATTTTGGGTTTTCTTTAATGGGATGTCCGGGCGTCTCAATGAGAGTTAAGGACTAACTGTTAACCGAATGTTGAAAAAGTTTCTTCTCGAATGTGATAAGGCCATACCCTGTCATAAGAAGTGGTTGATGAATATGTTGGACTAAGTACAAAGTTATTGGTTTAGTCATGTATCGTGGTTGGATGAATGCTAGACGGACAAGTTATGAGTATGAGAATGGAGTGGAAGATTTTCTACAATTTGCAAAAACAAATGCTCTTGATAGTGGTAATGGAAGGTTTTGTTGTCCTTGTGTTAACTGTTTGAATGAGAGACGACTAGAAGCTAAGGAGATACGTGATCATCTTATTTGTGAGGGGATTTGCAAGAGTTATACAACATGGATATGTCATGGGGAATCGTTAGACAGGCCGAGGGTGTCAGATAGAGAGGAAGTTGATGACGTGGAAATGGTCGATGGACTAGAGGACATGATCAGTGATATTGGGCAAGAGTCTTTTCGGCGCGCACATGTGTATGATACTTTGTGCAGTGATGCGGAAGTGGCTTTGTATCCGGGGTGCACTCATTTCACACGGTTGTCAGTGGTGTTAAGATTGTTCAATGTGAAGGCGAGAAATAGGTGGAGCGATAAAAGCTTTACCAAATTGCTTGAGTTGTTGAAAGACATGCTTCCAGAAGGCAACACATTGCCATCTCGAAACTATGAGGCGAAGAAGATATTGTGTCCGATGGGTATGGAGTATAAGAAAATACACGCTTGCCCCAATGATTGCATATTGTACAGGAAAGAGTTTGAAGAGATGCACGAGTGCCCCAGGTGTGGGGTATCACGCTACAAAGTGAAGGATGGTGATTCTAGTTGTGATGTGGTCGCCAAAGGTCCTCTTGCGAAGGTGTTATGGTATCTTCCCGTGATTCCGCGGTTCAAGCAATTGTTTGCTAATGTAAATGACGCAAAGAACATTAGATGGCATGCAGATGATAGGAAGTTTGATGGACAGCTTCGTCATCAGGCCGATTCTTTTCAATGGAAGAGAATTGATAGTTTGTTTCCGGATTTCGGCAATGAGCCTAGAAACCTCAGGCTTGGGCTTGTTACCGATGGAATGAATCCATATGGAAACTTAAGTAGTATTCATAGTTCATGGCCTGTTCTCCTGGTAATTTACAACCTGTCTCCTTGGTTGTGCATGAAGCGCAAATACATTATGTTAAGTATGATGATTTCGGGTCCTAAACAGCCAGGAAATGATATTGATGTTTATCTGAGTCCCTTGATTGAAGACTTGAGAATGTTGTGGGACGAAGGCATTGATGTGATCGACGGGTATTGCTGTGAGACATTCAGATTGCGTGCCATGTTATTTTGCACCATCAATGACTTTCCAGCATACGGGAACCTGTGTGGGTATAGTGTTAAGGGGCATCAGGCATGTCCAATATGTGAAGAAGGCACATGTTACCCTCAACTGCAACATGGAAGGAAGACGTTTTACCTAGGGCATTGGAGATTTCTCCAACGTAATCATCCTTATCGTAGATTGAGAAAAACTTTCAATGGACTTCCGGAGAATGAAATTGCTCCGGTGGCCTTGACTGAGAGCAAGTTTATGGAAGGGTGAACAACACTAATGTTATTTACGGGAAGACCCAGAAGAAGGCTACCGAGAAGAAAATATGGAAGAAGAGGTCGATCTTCTTTGATCTTCCATACTGGTGCAAGCTTGACGTAAGACATTATATTGATGTGATGCATGTGGAGAAAAATGTGTGTGACAGTTTAATCGGAACGCTTCTCAACATTCAAGGCAAGACAAATGATGGTGTGAATGCTCGTCCGGATCTAGTTGCGATGGGTATACGAGAGCAGTTAGCTCCACATAAAGTGGGGGATAAGAAGACTTATTTGTCCCCCAGCATGTCATACTTTATCAAAAAAAGAGAAATTAAGTTTCTATGAATGTCTACGGGGAGTCAAAGTGCCACAGAGTTACTCTTCAAATATCAAAAGACTCGTCTCAATGAAAGATCACAAATTAGTTGGCTTAAAGTCTCATGATTGTCATGTCTTGATGCAACAACTACTACCGGTGGCCATTCGTGACATATTGCCTAAAAAAGTCAGACATGCCATTACTAGGTTATGCTTATTCTTCAATGCTATATGTAGCAAGGTCATTGACACTAAAAAGTTGGATGACTTGGAAAATGAGGCAGCCATTATCTTGTGCCAATTGGAGATGTATTTTCCACCTTCAGTTTTTGACATTGTGGTTCCTTTGATTGTTCATCTAGTGAGGGAGGTTAGATTGTGCGGCCCCGTTTATTTAAGGTGGATGTACCCGGTTGAGCGATACATGAAGATCTTGAAAGGATATATGAAGAATCCACACCGTCCCCAAGAATCTATTGTTGAAAGGTATGTTGCAGAAGAAGCTATTGAGTTTTGTACAGACTACATGTCAGAAGCGGAACCTGTAGGGATTCCGAAGTCTCGTTACGAAGGAAGATATGATGGTAAGGGTACATGATGTATACATGTTAAGAGCATGGATCGGGAGGAAGTGCTTCAAGCACATTTGTATATATTGACTAACACTGATGAAGTTGAACCATACTTATGTGAGCACAAAAGCATCATCAATGAAACTTACCCTAGAATGAATGAAAAATGGTGTTTGAACAAGCATAACAAGACTTTCTTGAACTGGTCTAAAGAAAAAATTGCAAAGGATGGTATTGCTTCTGATACATTAAAATGGCTAGTACAGGGGCCTAACTTTGATGTCATATGCTGGAGTGGGTACGATATCAATAAGTTTTCCTTCTATACAAAGTCCCAGGATGACAAAAGTACTATGCAAAACAGTGGGGTTATGGTCGTCGCTGAGTCCATGCATTTCTCTAGTTCGAAAGATAAAAACCATGTTATGGCATCCGTTTCATACTTTGGAATCATTGAAGAGATATGGGAGGTTGATTACACGAAGTTTAGAGTACCTGTTTTTAAATGTCAGTGGGTCGACAGTAACAATGGTGTGTAAACCGATGAGTTAGGATTCAAATTGGTGGACCTTAATAAGGTAGGTAATAAAGAAGAGCCTTTCATCATGGCATCCCAAGCAAAACAAGTGTTTTATATCCGTGATCCTTCTAACAAAAGGTGGTCAGTGGTTCTCCAGGGAAAAAACATGTATTTGGTAGTGAGGGAAATCAAGATTCAACTCTTGATATTTCTCATACTCCATCTTTCTCAACACGGGTGATTAATTTCAATGAGGAAAATGAAGTGGATGATGTATATGCTACTTGTAATGATCACCAAGAAGGGTTATGGGGGAACTTTACTAATTGACCATAAAGTAAGTTTAGTTTGAGTTATGTTTAAAGTCATATTATATGTTTCCGTTAATATTTATAAGTTATGTTTACGTACGTTGATCGATATTTATAAGTTATGTTTGATATTTATCCTGACATACTAACAAGTTTTTTTTTTGTTTTAACAGGTATACATGGCTGATCCTGACGATATCCCTCATTCATGCAGCGGGTCAGTGACCCCATCTACGGGTAGAAAGGGTAGACGTGCCACACGAATGAGGAATTTGACTGCCAACCGTGGTTCAAATCAAAGGATAAGAATAGACTTTGATAATAACCTCAATCCTATTAGGCCAATGGCAGAGCAGTTTAACAGTTTTGTGACAACCCTTGCTAGAAGCAGGCCTAGTATACTTATTGATAATTGGAAAGATGTACCGGCGGACGTGAAGGATCAGATATGGGAGAGTATTCTGGTATCTATACTTTTACATCCTATGTTTGTCTGTATCTACTTTATTTTAATATTATTAATATCATACAGTAATTCGTTGATTCTTTTGGTGTTAATGTAGCTCACCTTTGACATACTAGATACGACGGATATGAAGAAGCATTTGATAAAGCATGCTGGTGAGCGTTGGAGGGCTTTTAAGGTTGACCTGAGTAGATACTATGTATTCAATCCAAGATGTGAAAAGAACCCACTTGAGGTGTACTCGTTTCTTGACCAGGCGACGTGGAATCGCTTTGTTCAGAGTCGACATGATCCCAAATTTTCAGTTAACTTATTTGATTTGTCTCTAAATTTATGTAATTTCATTAATTTTATTTACTTATGTAATTTAATTGTCTTCTATTTATAACAGGAGAAGAGGAAAAAGGGGCAGGAAAACCAAAGCAAGAATGTCTACCCCTATGTCATGTCTCGTGGGGGATATAAAAAACTTGGTCAGATAATGGTGGAAGAGGAAAAGAAAGCACGTCAGGAAGCAGCATCTCAGGCGGATCCTAATGCTAAAAATCGTCCAGAGGTTGTTGATCCACCTCCACCCCCACCCCATCGTAAATGGAAGAGGGCCCGACAAAGAAAAATGGGACAATATACATCTGAGGAGGCACGCCAAGTAGCTAAGAAGATTGTAAGTATAGTTTGAATTGTAATTGTCATTTTAAGATTGTTACCAAATTGTAATGTGACCTGATATTTTATATGTTATAGGATTCCTTGGACGAGCAGGTAACCCAAGGAACCTTTGTTCCTAGAGGACGCGATGATATCTTAGCTGCTGCCATCGGTAAACCAGACCACCCGGGCCGTGTCATTGGTGTTGGATGGGGCGTCGGCATTCGCCAATACCATGGTTCATCTTCACAACAATGCCACAGGGATGTTGATGCAGATAGAGCACGGCTAAAACATGAGATTGCAGCTGAGCTTAGACAAGAGATGGCCGAGCAGTTTGCCCATCAGATGGCAATACAGACTTCTATGTCCCAGCAGATGACAGCCGGTGTCCAACCCTCTGTCCATGTGAGCACTAAGGGCTCATGTGATCCTCCTCATCAGCCTGAAAATGATGACAATGGTGATGATGATGATGATGATGATGTTGACAACCCTGATAGGTGTGAGCTGTATGTTGATGATCATCATGATCGCCGCTTAGTGGCATTGGGGAGGGCACATAATTACTTAGGTAATACCATACACCATCGTTTATTACCGGATGATCAGGTGAGGGTCGTTGTTGAGATTATTCGAGATGCTGAAGCTCGAGTCCCTGTGTCCACTTAGTAGGTTCAAACAGTGGGTCAGGCCCTCGGTAACTTCATCCCCTGGCCAAGAAGCTGGTCAGCTTTCTTGTTGCATCTGAGGTATTCAGTTAGTTGTGTTTTTATATATTCATAGTTGAAATTATTTATTATTGTTTAAAAATAATGCTTTATTTTTATTCGTTATAGGATGTTGGAAATGATATTCTGCCTAAAAGGTCGGATCCAGGAAGACCAGAGATGTCTGCTCCTGCCAAGGTATTCATTTGACCATTTAATTAATTACGAATGAAATAACTTATCTGTGATTACTAATATATATCTTTGTTGTTTAGGGGATCGACAAAGGGGCACCTGGTGATGTTTTTAAACTTCTGGATATACAGGTTGTTACCAATGGAGAATGACGCAGCTTTGGTAAGTTGGAACATGATGCTAGTCCAGGTGACGAACTGTATATCCCAAAGAAGGAACTTATGGAGATTGTACTCGATAAAGAAATGGCCAGTTCTGCACACCTATCGTTATGGTTCACGTAAGTACATTTTATTTATAAGTTAAGTAATTAAATTTAAATACTATGATAGTTAACATGTTTTTTCAATATATTAGGTATCTGCATCGTATGTTAGTTGATCAGGGTAACCTCGCCCTTTATGGGTTCATTGACCCCATGTTCATTCAAGGTGATGTTCTCCTAGCATCAGAAGACCCGGTCACCACCATACGTGATATACTTGCCCGAGACGATCATCAATTCTACCTTGAGCCTTATCTCAATAAGTAAGTACCGGTTATTTAATTATAACTATATATGACTTAGTCACTAATTGTTTCGCAAATACAGCAAGCATTGGCAACTGTTGATCTTGTACCCTAGGATGAACGTCGTGGTCTTCTTCTGCTCAATTGGAAATAAGCCAGCGAATGAACTGAAGACAATCATCGAAACGTAAGCATTAAAATACTTTATAATCAGTAATGCAGTTGTTTTAATTATCCGAAATCTATTAGATATACTTTAATTATTGTTTATTTTGTCATGATAGAACGGCGTCGGGCTATCAGATGGATTATTCCTAGCGTAAGATATTTATTAGTTCAAACGCTTCAAATGCAGTGGGTATAATTATTGATTTCTATTTGATTCTTCATATTCTAATTGGGTTTCATTTATATGTAGTCACCTATACAACGTGGATCATGGGAATGTGGATACTATGTGATGAAGTGGATGTTCGAAATTATCTCCTCCAGGATCACTGAAAGATGGCACGAGGTAAATGTAAATTGGTAACAATTAGAAGTAACTGTTATAGATTCGTTATATGTTTTATGTTAGTTTATTACTTAAAAGATATAACCTTTTGTCCAATTAAACTTGCAGATATTCAACAATCCAACTCCATTATCTGATTCCTACATCAACAACATAAGGAGGCGTTGGGCAACTTTCTTTCTTGAAGCGTACCAATCATAGTTTGTATATATGTAGTTAGTTTAAAAACTTATCATGTACTAGCTATAGTGTACTTTTGACTGATCATATGTATTTTGATATGAAATCTATAATATATCATATAGCTTTTTGGTTTCTAATTATCTTTGTTGTCTGAATGTAATTGAACGTGCATATGTATTGTTCGTAATAAATTTAGTATATATTAATTTAGTGTGTTTTTGTTGTACAAAAGTGATTGTGTTGAGAATATTTAGAATATGTTATTCTGGTATTGATCTGCATTACTGAAACAGGGGAAATGAATGATAGAAATGTAAAAAAGAGTTTTAAAAAAAAATTAGACTTTACACATCGGTTAATTAAAAACCGATGTGGAAAGTGAAATTTCCACATTGGTTTTTATGAAAACCGATGTGGAAATTGAAATTTTCACATCTGTTTTTTTAAAACCGATGTATAAAGTCTAATTTCCATATCGGTTTAATATAAGACCGATGTGGAAAGTGATATTTCCAATAGGTTACCCATTGACAAATGAACTTTCCGCATCGGTTACTGTGAAAACCGCTGTTAAAAATGTACTTTCATCGGTTTTAAAACCGATGTGAAAAGTAACAATAAACAACATCGGTCTTTTCAACATCAGTTTGAAAACCGATGTGAAAAGCCAAAAATAACCGATGTGGAATCCCTTTTCTGCACCAGTGTATCACAATACACCCTTTTAATTATTGTACTAGATTCTTTAGATTGTTTTGATTAGTTAAATCTAGCATGCTTAATCTATATATAAATTTTTCTATATTTTGTTGATCCATTCACTTGCTTAGCTCTAATACCAAAACGGTACCATCCTATTAATTTCCTTTTTTGTTTTATTTATAATTTTATTTTCATGTTTAGGATAGTATTTATACATAATTTGGGTAGTGTTCATGCATAATTTGGGTTACTAATAATTCATACCCATATTCACTTATAGATTCATCTATTTCTACTAATTTTTTAATTATATGTTTGCATTCTTCTTTGCAAAATGCTAACTGAATTCTTTGTTGTACTTGTTTTAGATAAAATTCTTCTTGCCAATGCTGGTGCTTTAATTTGTTAATTTGTATATTTATTTTTCTTTCTTTGTTTTCTAAATCAATTAGTTCCTTTTCTTTTCTTATTAATTAGATTTTTTCAATTAATTTTCTATTTCTATTTTCTGGATCTCTTTCTAGATAGTAGTCTAGAGCTCCAATAAAGTCTCCAATATCTATTTGGGCTATATCTTTCCTTAGGTAAAATTATTCCATGAATTGTTTTAATTTTTCTCTTTGTTTTAATTCTTCATATTTTATATCTATTTCTTTTTTTCTTAAGTAAAACTCTTTCATAAATTGTTTTAATTCTTCTCTTTTGTTCATATTTTATTTTTTACAAATAGAGTTAGTTCTTTTACTTGATTAGATAGTTTAATGATATCATTTTCTTCATTAGATCTTTTTTGTTCCGAGAGACTAATTGGTCTAGGAATTTATTCTATTTCAAGAATTCTTGGCCTGCTTATAAAAGTGCCTAATTCTGTTATTTCATTTTTCTTTGGATAATATATTTTTCCTATATTTTCAGATAATCTCGGAATGTCTATTCTATCATTATTTCTAAAGGTAATACTATGATGTGAATTGATTAATGCATGGTTTACACAGTATGTAATTGAAAATATTTTATCTCCTGGTTTCATTAAAGTTTCTCTTAAAAATTTGTGTTCAAGAGTTAATTCTTGGTGGAATTCATATATTTGGTCCGATTTCAAACTTTAGTTTTACTTAGGCTAAATTTCTTTCTATTACGCCTAGTATTTTATTCTTTGGATCATTTATTCTATTATCTTTTATAACTAATTCGATTGGTGAATTTATTACTTCTTGGAACGTTGCTTTAATTAGAACTTGTACTGCTCCTATATGGATACATTCTAATTTCTTTCTATGTTCTTGGTTCTTCAGATTTCTTTTTAATTCTGAAATTTTTTCCTTGAGTTTCAGATATATCTATTGGCGATTCATTCATTATTTTTTCATAGTATATTATATTATCTTTTTGATTGAATTTCTTTAGTATATTCAATAATTTTTCTTTCTTTCCTACCATGTTTGCTGTTTCTGCTAGATCTAGATCTTCTTTCTGGATTTTATTAAATAATTTTGGATTAATTAAGATACTTCCTTCATAATTTCCATCTTTTTTAGTAATTTTTAAGTGTTCTATTTCATTAGTTTCGATCTGATCTACTTCAGACATTATTTTGCATAAAATAAATCTAGTTCTGAAACGAGTGGCTTAGTAATCATACCCGATCTTTGGTTTCTTGAAATTATTTGTTTCTGCCCACTTCTGTTTTCGTTGATTTCTTTTTTTAATTTTGCTTTGTATGGATTAATTGACAGAATAATTTGTAGAAAGAGAGACTTTATTTAGTAATTGGTATTTTACATGAGGGGATTAGATGGACACTCAACTATCCGAGCTATACCACGAAGGTTTTAGCAAACTACTCTCAGAGAGAGAGAGGGATCACACACAAGTGAGAATTGAAGCTAGTTTCTGAATTTTGATTTTGCCTCAGCATAAGAAGACTTATTTATAACCTATTCACACAAATATAATTTACATAAATGACCTCAAATGATTGCGTATGGTCTTAATAATTCGACTGGCGACGTCAATGCTTACATCATTGTTCAATAATTCTGTTTGATGACGTCAGTGCTTATGTCATTCTTCAATTATTGCTTCATCCGAGTCTCCGTCCTCTTCTTGGTGCTTGCTGGTGCTTTCTGTCATTATCTGTCTTTTCGTGCATCTTTTGCATTCATGATTCCTGCTTTCTTTAATTAGTGCACATAGCTTGCTTAGGACAGTTGATCTATAATTCATTTGTGGTCCTTCCAATGCATAGAATGAGAATTCAAAGCTTGTCAAGATGCTTAAGTCTTTTTCTTTCATTACTTTACCGAGTGTTTTGCTTAGAAGCAAAGTATTTGGGCCTTTGTAATTGGTTTTGATAAAAGAATTTTGTCCTGTAGCATTGCACTATCCGTAGATGCTTGCCAACTGGTTAGCCATAATTGTTGTCATATCATCTTCATCATAGATGGTTATCCTTGCTTCGTCCATTAATAGAAAATTATTGTTGCTTATGCCTACGAAGGCGAAATGCTTGGCTGGTTGTTTTGTTTGGAAGTCTGGGTATGCTGAATAGAACTTTAAATAAAGAGTTCTTTCTCATACTACCTTCTTCTTGTATAGTTGAACTGCTTCTTTGAAGTAATGTGGGAACAGATTAATCTCATCAAGATTCTTGCTTGGATAAATACACTCAATTAGTCCAAATTGGAACATATTGAATGCTAGAGCTGGGGTTGCTCCTGGAGTAATTATTGTCTTATGTCCATAGCCATTTCTATCAACCGTATAAAAAAAGTTGATTTTTTCTTTTTTGTTCCAGTTAATTAATCTTCTGAGGTGTTCATAAAATTTTTCTTCAGAAAATTGAACTAGTAATTCATGGTCTTTTCTGGTAATTATTGGATAATTGTCTAAGGAGGATGGAATTCTTCCTAGAATCTACATTGGATTCTTGGTTTCTGTTTTTATTATTTATGCTATTTCCGAGTAAGTTCTTGATTCGATATAAATCTCTTTACCTACTTCTTGGATTTCTTTTCCTTTTATTGCTTTTTCATTTTCTTGAGAAATATTTAGAGCTTTTTCTGCTGCCTCTTTGGTTGGAAATGCTTGATGGTGAACTCCTGATATTCCTTGACAATGAGGGGCAGCTTTGTACCAATCATCATAGATTCCTGGCATTGGGCCGTTAAAGACAGCGTGCCATTTATTTGTTTCTTTTTGTGCTGCTTCTTTGATCTCATTTGGGATTCTTCTTTCCAAAAGTCCTTCTGTTTGCGTTTGGAGTTCCGATACTTTTAAATCTGATTTAATTAAATCTAATTCCTTCAGCTTCTGTTCTTCAAGTGCTTTTTTGAGCTGGTACTGCTGCTTTAATAATTTTGCTGTGCCTCGCTCCATTCCCTGGATAAAATATCTGCAAGAACATTATTTTCTCCCTTAATATGAGAGATTGAATAATTGTATTAAGATAATTTCTTTTGCCATCGGATTAATCTCCATTGCTTATAGGTTCCTTTGTGATTAAGATTTTTAAAACCTGAAACATAGGTTGAGTCAATCCGAACAATAAATTCTTTATCTAGTACATAAATTCGATGCTTTTCCAACATTCGAATTAGTGCTAGAGTTTCTTTTACATGTGTAGGATAATTAATTTCGCTATATGAAAAAGTTCCAGAAGCGTATCGACATAGTAATTCATTCTTTTGCCCTGGGGGGTTTTGCTTTCATGACTCCTCCCCAACAGTCATTAGATGCATCAGTTTGTATAATAATTAGATCATCATCATCGATGGATGATATAGCTCAGGAAGATCCTGGCATATTAATTTCATTTTTTGATAATTGCTTCGTCTTCCTCGGTCCAAGACCAGAGGGCGTCTTTCTTTAATTTTTGTTGAAGTACTTTCTGTTGGAACCAAAGTGGTTTTGGATTAAATAATCTCAATGTTTTGATGTTAACAAAATGATTAAATTTTCTTGGCAAAGTGTTAGTTGAAATCTAACATGTGCTATTTAGTTATGCAGGAACACTTAAAATTATAAGACATGGAAACTTAGAATAAGTTTTCATATGTATCTGCTTGGACTCATAAAGAGAAATGCACGTCCACCCGTGTAGACGGGCTAGTCAATGCTTTGGTAAAGTTATTTATTTATTTAATTGAGTAGACTGGTTTCTTTAAGTAAATGAGACACTAAATGTTTACTAGACGTATTTTAAGTTTAAAATCAAATAGACTAGTTTTAACTTGCCACGTCAGTAGACGAGTTCATTGATCGAGTAGACGACTCTAATTGCCACGTCACTAGACGGAGATCAAGATAACTCACTGAGATATAGCAAGTCCAAAGGCTTGATAGTAGACGAGAGAATATGCACATCATTGGACGAGTTAAATGAAAGAGTGAATAGATTTCGTTCTTACACATAACTGTGTGGACGGAGATTTTTGAATAGACGAGCTTCTATCTCTTATGTATATGTCGTTCTAAAAATTAATAAATGCAATCTGACCCATAATGAATTTATTTCAAATGATTGATATTTAATTCAATAGAATATTTGTTCTTTCCATTTGTTTTATCCGGGTAATGCTTTGTTTCATTGTGAGAAAATCATAGTACCATCGAGGAAATACAAAAACCAAATAGTACAATGAGGAAATGAAAAGTGACTTCTACGAATTCTTCTTTACTGTTGGAAAAACTGGATTGTACACAAATGAGGAAAGAAACAATGACCCTCTATTCTGTGCAAATGTGATAATCAAGAGTACATTTCACAAAAGCCACAATCAAGCTATCAGTCACAACGGATATTATGCATTCAATGCTATCTCTAAATGGGATTGTTCAAAATAACCGTTGAAGAAATACAAGTGAAGAAGAAGGTCACTATAAATAGAAGACCTCAAGATCTGAAGAACAACTTTTGTCGATCGATAATCACTCATTCTAATATTCTTTCAAGAGCGAGAGTTTGTATTCTTTAGTTTGAAAATTGTTGTAATATTCAACTGATTTTAAACTTTTATATCCTCACACATAGTGAGTTAAGAAGATCATAAGTTAAATATCTTTGTTAGAGTTAGAGCCTGAAGAGGCTTGGTAAGAAAGAAATACTTGTAGCCTGGAGAGGTGTTTAATACTTGGTTGTAATCTATTTCAAAAATAGTGGAGAAAAACCTTCAAATAGAAGGGACTGGACGTAGCTCTTGGTTGGAAGAGAGTGAACCATGATAAAACATCTTGTCTGAATCTTCTAACCCTAAACTCTTACAGCTTTATTTGTTTATACTGACTGTGGGGATTTGATATTACTTTTGTTAAGTTTCAAAAGTTGCTTTTCAGTGTGTACATCTGTTTTAAATATCCTTGTGTGAGAAAATCAGTTTTGAAAAAGGTTGTTTGCGAAAATTATTAACAAACACAATTTGACCACCTTTATTGTGTTTAGCTGTGTCAACTTCACTTTCCTTTCTGCTGCAAGATCGTTGATAAAACCTTCACTGGAAATATATGTTAGTAATCCAAGAAATCTTTGTAATTCCTTTTTCTCTTTTAATTTGGTAGGAAAATTCCATAATTTTTCTAACACATGCCTTTGCATTAAAATCTTTCCTTTATCAATTTCTAATTCTAAATAATTAATTTTGTTTTGAGCTAATATTGCTTTTTTTCTTGCTTAAAACTACTCCATGCTTTAAGAATTTATTTAGCATTAATTCAACTTTGTTAATATGATCCTTTAAATCTTTATTAGTAAAGACCAAGAAATCATAAATATATATAAGACAGAAGTCCTTGAATTCTTTAAGTATTGAATCCATTCTTCGTTGAAAAATTATTGGTGACTGGTTCATTTCCATTGGAAGTACATTCCATTCATATTGACCTTGAGGACAACTCAATGCTGTTAATGCTTTAGATTCTTCAGATAATCTACTTTGATAAAATCATGATTTGCAATCAAAGGTACTAAACCAATTTATATTTCTAATTCGTTCAATAATTAAGTCTTTTCTTGGAAGAAAATAAGCATCACCTTCCATTGCATCATTTATCTGTTTATAATTAATTACCATCATTCATTTTCCTCTTTTTATTTCATCATGATTTTCTACATAAAAAGTTGGTGCAGAATGCTTGCTTTTTAATGACCTAATTAATCCTTTTTTGTACATTTCTTCAATATCTTTTTCAAATTTGTCTCTATCTTGTTTTGTGTAAATCATAGGTTTACATTTTATCTACTTTGTTGGGTCTTTTAATTTTAATACAGTTAATTCAGTATTTTTGTTATTGATATTTGGATCTAGTGGATTTTCACTGCATACTTTATCTAAAAGTTTTTTTATATGAGCTGATATTTTTCTATTTGGTTCTAGGTTTAGTAATACATGGCGAATTTTTAAACATATTTCTTTAACTATTTCACCACGATTGAGCTTGCTAAACTCTGATTTTTTAAAGTAAATACATTCAGAAGATTGAATAATTGGAATGTTAATTATCTCTCTATTTTTTTTCTTGTAAATATATGGTGTCTTTAGAGATATATATTTTAAATACTGAGAAAATGGTGCATACAATTTTAAAAAGTTATTCCCAATAATCATACCTACACCTGTATCTCGTTGATTTATTGTTGGTACTACAAATAATTTTTCTTATATAATTAATGTAATTCTTGTTACCACCCAATATAGTGGATGTATTGATCCATCTGCAATTTGTATTTTGACTAGTTTTTCTAATTTTTCCCATTTATCAAACAACGTTCTTGTTGCTAAACAAATACTTGATCCAGTATCTATATATGCTTTAGTTTCTTTTTTACTTTTTTCTATTATTATTTTTATATAAGTATTATTCGGATTGTGTTTCTTCTTAAGATAATTCATTTTCAAGATATTCATATATGCTTTCATCAGTAACAGTTAATTTTTCTTCTAATGGTTCAAGTTCATATATTCGGTATACTTACTTTATTAATTTTGATCTTGACCTTTAACATTACATATCCAACAGACACATTTCTTTTTTCCTTTTGGGTCATATTTCCTTGGTGTTACTTTCTTTCTCCTAAAGAATTTTTTCTTGTTATTTTTATAATATGTTTTCTTTCTTGGATATCTTCTTTTTAAATTTGGTTTCCTATAATATTTTCTTTTTCTTGCTGGTTTTTCACAGCCATGATTTCTAGGTTTTTCCATTTGAGATATCGTAGCAAATTGCAATACTTCCTCTATTTAATTGTCTTATTGTTTCTCTTGCTATATACGTTGTTCTCTTAATTCTTGGTATACGGTTTGAATAATTCCTCCTAGGATATTAGTTGTTTTATTTTGTGTAGATTCCCATAATTTCTTTATTCTAGTATTAAGGGGATATGGTAGCTTATATATAAAGATATATTTGTAAGTTTCTTTTTCTTCATCATTCACTTGATAATAATATTTTTGGTATTCACCAATAAAACTTTCTATTTAACACATATCACATATTTGCGTTCTGTTTAGATGAGTTTTAGCCTTTTCATTTAAGAATTTTTTTTTTGTTGATCAAACACGGTATATATATCATAGAAATTCATGATATATAGCCATAACCATTTTGGTAAAATCTTGGTTATTTTTTACTAATTTTGCATGTCTTTGCCAAGCTTCATCTTTTATGCTAAGTAAAAATCTTTGTACATTCCCTGTTGTTTTAAATGTTAAAAAGTTTTTTATATCCATTACATTTAATTTATTAAATCTTTCATCAGTTGCTATTAGTGATATCATTTCATTGGTCTATTGTACTAATACCTCCTCTTTATTTCTTGCACAGTCGAGATTTAATACATTTCCTATCCTAGTTGATTCATAACGAGGTTTAAATTCTTCTTGAATTTTTGTCCATTTGCTATTTTTTGTTGCATATCCTTTTTAATACATCGTTTCTTCTTCATATTTATCACATGCTCCATCGGGAGTATATTTATATTCTTCCCATTTTCTTTTGGGTTTTGTCCAACTATATTCTTCTTTTTCCATTTTTATATAATTTTCTTCAGATTCTGAAGTTAAACTATAGTTTAGATTTATTTCTTCGTTTTCATCATTTTCTTTTATTATTTGATCTATTGGATCTATTTTATTGTATTTAGTCATGTTATTCTTCAATTATTTTTAACTGTTCTAATAATTGTTGGATTTCTTCTAAATCATTTGATTTCTTTAATGTTTCCATATACTCGTCTTTTATCCTCTCCATGAAGTTATGGTTTAGATAATATTGATGGTTCTAATTGTGTTTCTTGTTTTATAATTACTTTATCTAAATCTCTTGATTTCAGTAATTATTCTAAATCTTTTATTGTTATATATTTATTTTTCTCTTCATCTTCTAAAAGATGTTCTAATTGTTCAAGAATTTGTCTAATTCTTTCAATGTCTTCATTTTCATCTATTTCTTTACCTTTACTTATATTATTTAAAGTATCTCTTGTATTGTTTATTTCACTTTGTCTTTTTTATATTCTATTATAAGTGCAATTTACAATTTTATTAGTATTTTCTATTAATTAGATGATATTTTTATTTGTTTCTTTTATTATTTTTTCTATTACTTCGAATTTTATTATCATTTATTCGGATAAATCAATTATTTTAATATTTTTATTTATTATTATTTTATTCAAGGATACGATATCAAGAGAATTTTCCTTGATGAAATATTTGACCTTTTTGGTTTTAGCCGATGTCAATTGGGCTATAGCCTAGCCTAGCCTATCCGAACTAAATAAAATCCGTGTCCTTGATTATGATATGATATCTACGGCGTTATCAAATTGCTCCCTTTAATTCAGTTGTTTTACACCGAAAACCAGGTGTGTTGTAGTATACACTTACAAACACATACGAGTAAATGTCATTATCCCTAAGTTTTGCTTTCAATTCCCTAGCGTGAATGCCCTGACTTTCTTGTCCATTCATATCTTCTCCCCACGTTTCTGTGGTGCATATATTTATAAGAGTTTTGTTTCAAAATACAACTACAGCTTGATGCAATATTAATTATGGGGCAATTTTTTTTGTCCTACATTCAAATAGAAAGTCACCACCAAATTGAAATCTAGACCTTCTGCATACGATTTGATTTCATTTTAGTTACTTTCTTAACAATAATAATATATAGACGGTCGAAAAAAATGAGGATAACGAAATATAGGATGAATTAAAAAACCAAATTTGTTTTCTTTATTATTACGGTGTTTCGTAATTGAAGAGGATATAACATAAATATTATCGTTACAATTTTATCGATAAGTTTTCGTTAAGATGATATTTTGATGTTAATAATAAAATTAAACATACCTAAAACAATTGTAAATAATTAAAGATGGTGGATCAATTATTGAGATGAAATGCGAAAGTAGAGAGGGGGGATTAAGCAGGACCTACTGCCAGAAACTGCGCAGCAATGGTGAGACAACACGCAATTTCCGTAATTTTAGGTTTAATTGTTCATTGCTATTTTTTGCTAGTAAATGCCCATGTTCTCGCTCTCTACCTCATTCTTCTTCTTCACCTCCGCACCCCTGCCACGTATTGCCGTGGGCCTTTTTTACAATTTTTTTTTATGATAAGAAGTTTAGGTGAGTTGGGTCTTATGGGTTTATCGCGTTAGATGTGGCCTCACTACTAACGAGCGATTATAAAGATACTTATGGATTATCTATCAATGAGGTCTTCACATCCACCGTGGAATTCGAATTCACTTTCTTACGAAATATGAGCTGAATCGTTACCAACTGAACCAACATTCGTTGGCGCAAATTTTTTTTTAACAAGCATGCGAGGGTATTGTCTAAGAAGTTTAAAATAGTACTCCCTCCAGTTTTTATTATAAGCAAAAAAGTCCCAAATTTTTTGGTCAAATATATAAGCAAATTTTGTTTTCTAATGACTCTTTTAATGATATTATTCTCAAATTACCCTTCACTTAACATAAATTCCAATGACTCATTTAATGAAGATTGGAATTTTAGATCAAAAGTGATTTAGGTAACAAACCTATTTTTTACAAGATTCAATGAGATTAACTAATCTTCTTAATATATGTGTTTTATTTAATTTTTTCTTATAATAGAGACCAGAATGAGTAATTTTTTATAGAAAGTTGTGTATTCAATACATTATAAAAATATATATTAGTTTTTCAATGAATAATTACTCTGTTTGAAATCCATAAACAATGCCCTTAAGGCATCTTTAGTGGGAGTTCCCTAGGAGTTCCTTAAGAATAAAATATTATTATAATATGAAATGATTTTGAGTTTCATAAATTTGAAATGAATTCTTTATCTAAAGATTCTTAAAAGAGAGTTTCATGACATTTAAATAATTTTTTTTTTGAATTTGATAGTGTAAAGGTAAGATAGAAAATATGAGATATTGAAGAGAGATAAGTGCTAAGAATCGAAACTTAGTAATAGAAACTCCTATTAAAATGAAAATTTAGTGAGTGTCATAAACTCCCATGGACCCATTTAAAATGGCTTCCTTAAAATTTTGCCATCGAAGTTGCTCCTAGGACACTCGTTATAAATTTTTTTTTTTAATTTGCGGTGGGACTATATGAACTAGTTGCATTCTTAATTACATATTTATATAGTTTATTTTCCAACATGATATAAAATAAATCAATATAAGAGTTAGAAATATTCCCAATTTATTGATTACACTATTTTCTATTAAAGCTTACTTTTTACCATTTTTTAAACAATATTCTTAAGATACTCTTAGCATAATATCGAATAATATAGGAAAGTGAGAAAGAGAGATAAAAGAATAAGAGAGTCTCTTTTATGTTATTTATAATGTTAAGTGAGTTTTATTTATAAGAGAAGCTAAGTCTTGTAACTTACAAACATGGATGGATCCATAAATATTGACTAGGGATGTAGTAAGATCATATATTATAATATTTTTATAAAAAAAATAAATAAATACAAAAGTGATAAAATAATAAACAATTATCTCATCAAGCCAATAATTGGAGATTGCAAAAATTATATCATTATATACCTAATGTTCATTACAAAAATATTAATTCATGAGACTCTAGTGTTGATTTTCTTTTAAAATACTTTTCCATTTCTAGCACGCTATAAAAAATATGATGCTAATTAGTTACTTAATTAAATTCAAATAAACGTAGAATAGTCTTGTGGAGAGAATCGGAGAAAGAGAACGTAAAATGCATTGATTCTTGACTTCTTGCTAATTGTTATTATTGTTCTCTTGGCTTCCTTTTATCAATCGCACACAATTTTACTTTCTTAGTTTATTTGCGGCTGCAGTGCGAAGAGAGGAAAGAAAGAGATGAACAAGATGGGTCGTAGAATAGGGAAATAAAGAGTTTTTGTCAGTATTTGAGAAATAAAAGTGTTATATTTTAAGTTTGCATTGAAAAATAAAAAATGTGTTATATTTTAAGTCATATTGAGAAATAAAGAAGTGTTATGTAGATTAAGATTATAGAACAATATAGGCAACAATACTTTTTTGGGCAAAAAATAAGTAATATAGAACTTTAAAAAAATATTTGGTCGGGGCAATAGGTACCACCATTTCTTCCAATAACTTATGAGTGGAAGACTTTTTTTCATGGGAGTTATAGGAGCTTCATAGGAAGTATGAAATGTCTTAGGGAGATGGGCATCAATTAATTAATCATTCATAACATTCTCCATTGGATGTTCAATAAGGATGTGCCTCATTAAAACCTTTTTCGGAAAAAACTCAATAAGAAAAATTATAGTATCAGGATTTGAGATATCGGAAGTTTCTATGGGAGCCTCCAGGGAAGATGAATGGGAGGTCGTACGAAGAAAACGAAATTACAAAGAAAAGATGATCGATAAAGGCAGGCAGCGTATGTTGGATTTTGCTGTCACGGGTGAAAAGCTCAATGTCAACAAGACCCATTTAGTTTCCTTTTTCTTTTCAGAGTTCCCAGATGCATTCGGGGCAAAGGAGATGCTGAGTGTGTTCCAAAAGTATGGGAGAGCTATTGAAGTCGTCGTGCCATGCAAACATGACAAGTGGGGGAACGCTTTCGGTTTTGTCGTGTTCATGAACGTAATGCACCCAAAGTTTTTTGCAACTAAACTTGATAATATCATAATCGGCAGTCATAAAATCTACGTGAATATTCCCATATTTGAACGCAACATGCAACATGGGGATAAGAAAACGGTCCCTGGGAAAATTCAGGTTTTTCAAGCGGAAAGAGCTGCCCAACCTCGTTCATGTAAGGAGAAAGATAGTCATGAGGGATCCTCATATGCCAACGCTGTTAAAAATGGAACAAGTGTCACTAAGTGGTTTGCGGTGAAGGAGAGGCGTTATGTGAAGAAATGGCGCCCTGCGAATATGGAGTTTTCGGTGGATATGGGAAAAATCCAAAAACTGGGAAATGCTTACGTGGGGAAAGTGTGCATCCCGGGTACTACCTATTGTATTCAGGATGAATTCCTTCGGCAAGGATACTTCGCAGTAAAGGCTACTCCAATGGGGGCGAATCTGGTTCTACTGGAAACAGAGGACAATGAAGACATGCAAACATTGATTGAAGGAGGAAGAGACTGGTTGTCACAGTGGTTCGAGGAAGTCAGACCGTGGAGCCCAAGGGAGGTGGATAATGAACGCTTGACTTGGATCAGGTGTTATGGGATCCCTGTGCATGCATGGTGTTCGGAGTTTTTTGAATTCCTAGTTTCTCCTTTTGGGTCCTTTGTTGATGTCGATGACAACACCGGAAAGAAAAAATGCATGGATGTTGCCAGAATTTTGTATCGTACAAAGACCCATGATTTGGTTAACCGGGTGTCGACTGTAAACATCAATGATGCGTTTTTCTCGATAAAATTGGTTGAAGACTGGTATGGTCCTCTGCAGTGGTTGACGCCCTATCCACGTTCGTAGTTGGAGGATGACAGTGACGTCGGTGCCAATGGTAGTGAGACCGACGATTCCGAGGAGTTGGAGGAAGGAGAGATTCTCGAGGACATTGATGTGGATATTTCAAACTTTAACTGCACAATGATTAATTATGATAGTCTAGACTTAGGAAATGGGGACACTCCTGATTTCAAGAGCCCTTCGTTTGAGGCTGGCAAGGTGCAGTGTATTCAGAAGGTGCAGTGTATTCAGAACGGTTGTGGTTTGGAGACTTGTAATAACATTCAAGTTGTTGTGGTAAATGAGGAGCCTGTTCCAATGCAGGTAGTTCGTGACGTCATGGACATAGTGGAGACTTCAAGTGTGGGATCAAAATTTAAACAGGCCCATGACGTTAGAGTTGGTGGGGGAGAAATTGGTTTCTCATGCTGGTGTGGGCTCGGGTGGGGCACAGGAAATCGTTGCAAAAAATCCTAATGAGGTGACGAGTAAAAACCGTGAGGCCTAAAGCTATGCAGGTGTCACAACTAACTTGGTTACAATTCAGGGAAGGGGTCCTTATAAACAACAGAATCAACACATCTTGGAGGTCTCCAATTTTTCTGGTGGTTCGGTGCTATGTTGTGAATCAACTCATAGATCGGACGTGGTCTGCGGTAATGCTAGATTTTGGAGGAATTACGAAGAGTCTCTGTCGGGAAAAATCTGGGCACAGGCAAAAGCCATTGGCGTGTGTGGAGTGGAGCGGGATGAGACATATATTTCAGAAATCAGAGCCATGGAAGCCAGAGATCAGAATGCCCATGGTTTGAAGGAGAGAAAAAGTGGTCAGTCATGTTAATTGTCACTTGGAATGTGAGGGGGTTACGGGATCCTTCTAAGGGTCGCAGAATTAGATCCCTTTTACAATCAGGTAATTTTGATGTTTGTATGCTTCAAGAGTCCAAATGTATGTGCCTCGATTGATAATAAATTTATTCATAGTCTATGGGGTAGTGAGGAGGTTGAATGGGTTGCTAAAGATGCTGATGGTCTTTCTGGTGGTTTGATTATGATGTGGAAAACTGGTTTGTTTAATGTGATCTTCCAATTTTCGGGTGAAGGTTTTGTTGGAATCTGCTCAAAAGATAGTTACTCAGATAGACCTGTATATATTGTCAATATATATGCACCTTGTTCTATGATCAGAAAGTGCAAAATGTGGGATGATTTGTGTATGTCTAAGGGCGGTTTTGAGAAGGGGGAGTGGTGTTTGGCAGGAGATTTTAATGCTGTGTTAGATATCAATGAAAGAAAGGGGAGGAATACATAGGTGAACCAGGCTGAATTGCAGGGATTTAAATGCTTTGTTGATTATATGGAGGTGGTGGATGTCCCTCTGTTAGGGAAAAAATTCACTTGGTTTAGCCCCGATGGTAAATCAATGAGCAGACTTGATCGCATTCTCTTATCTGAGGGGGTAATCCAGGATTGGGATATTTCTGCTCAATGGGTGGGGGATAGAGATATCTCATATCATTGTTCGGTGTGGTTGAAAGGAGGTGTACGGAACTGGGGCCCAAAGCCGTTTCGCTTCAACAATTGTTGGTTGGAACATGAAGGATTTGGGGATTTTGTTAAAAACTGTTGGGTTGATTTTAGTGTGGAGGGATGGAAGGGCTTTGTTTTAAAGGAAAAACTGAAGCTTTTGAAAGATAAGCTGAAATGGTGGAATAAAGAAGTTTTTGGTGTGGTTGATTTAAGAATTGATGAAGTTGTGCTGGGTTTGAATTCTCTTGATGAAATAGCTGCCAGTGGTGGTGATCCAAAGCCAGAACAGAGATAGATCTTGAATAGTCAGTTTTGGAATTTGCTTCATAAAAAAGAAAGTATTCTTCTACAAAAATCCAGAACAAGGTGGTTTCAAGAGGGTGATGCAAACACTTCTTTTTTTCATGCCTATATTAAAGGAAGAAGAAGGAGAAATCAGCTGGCCGCATTGAAGATTGATGATTCGTGGATTGAGTCGGTTGAGGATATAAAGAATGAAACGCATAGGTTTTTTAAGGAGCAGTTTTCCTCAAATTTGTCTTTCAAGCGTCCGAATTTGGATGGTATATCTTTTAAAGAAATTTCGGCAGAAGATAATAGTCTCCTAATTGATACAGTTTCTTTGGAGGAGCTTCAAGAGGTTGTATGGTCTTGTGATGGTAATAAATTCCCAGGGCCGGACGACTTTAATTTTAATTCCATTAAGGCAAATTGGGAGTTATTAAAGTCGAAGCTGCTGGAATATGTTCTGGAATTTCAGAAAAATGCATGTCTCCTTAAAGCTATTACATCCTCATTTTTGGCACTCATCCCGAAAACTAAACATCCACAGTCCTTGAAGGAATTTCGTCCTATTTCCTCAATGGGTTGCTTGTATAAGATTATTGCAAAGTTATTGGCTTCCAGGCTTAAAGTAATTTTGGGCAAAGTCATTTCTCCGTGTCAGTCCGCTTTTTTGCCTAAAAGGCAGATTCTGGATGGTGTCCTCATTGCTAATGAGATGATTGATTTGGTTAAGAGGAGGAAAGGGAAGTGCTTACTCCTTAAGGTAGATTTTGCGAAAGCATACGACTTGGTGGATTGGGATTATTTGGATTATATGATGTCTAGGATGCGTTTCTCTTTGTTTTGGAGAAGGTGGATGAGAGCATGTATTAGATCTAGTTCGATGCCAGTGCTTGTGAATGGCAGTCCTACCAGGGAGTTTCAGATGTCCCGTGGTTTACGTCAAGGAGATCCCCTTGCCCCTTTTCTTTATTTCTAATAGCGGCTAAGGGTTTATCTGGCCTGGTATCTAATGTTGTTGCGAGGGGCAGTTTTACTACTTACATGGCTTTTCTCGAGGTGTCATTTCCAATTTTGCAATACGCGGATGATACGATCTTTATGTGTGAACCTACTTGGGATAATTTATGGAGCTTAAAATCTATTTTGAGGGGTTTCGAATTGGTGTTCGGTCTTCGAATTAATTTTTCCAAGAGTAGTTTGTTTGGCATCAATGTTAATGAACGATTTATGGTGGCGGCTACTAATTCCCTATCCTGTGCTTCTAGTTCACTACCGTTCAAGTTCCTTGGCATCCCGGTGGGGGCAAATCCCAGGAGATGCTCTACATGGGACTCTTTGGTGGAGAAGATGCGTAAAAGGTTAGCTTCCTGGAAACATAGGCATCTTTCTATAGGTGGAAGGGTTACGCTAATTAATTCGGTTCTGTCTGCTTTACCTGTCTACTTATTTTCCATGTATAAAGTTCCTAAGAAAGTGCTAAAGGTTCTATATAGTGTTCAAAGGAATTTTTTGTGGGGTGGTTTTAATGAGTCCCGAAAAGTTTGTTGGGTGAGTTGGGAGAAGGTGTGTAAACCTAAAGAGATGGGAGGTTTAGGAATTAAAAATTTGGAGGTCTTCAATATCAGTCTTCTCTCAAAGTGGAAATGGAGGTGTCTACATGAATCCGATGCGGTCTGGTATAGATTTTTATCTCTTAAATATGGTCCTCTAGCCAAAATTTTCCTTGAGGGCGTCCGAGTTTGAAGTCATGATTCATTATGGTGAAGAGATTTAGTATCTTTCATCCAGGCTGGTTCAATGATGCAGTTTGCATTAAACTTGGGAGAGGGGATGTTGCACGCTTTTGGGAAGACAATTGGTTGGGGCCTTGTTCAATTAAATCTACTTTTCCGGTCTTGTTTGATGTCATGAAGAAATAAAAATGCCTCTGATTCTGGGTTGGTTCGTGGATCAACGGTACCTGGGTGTGGAATTGGGAATGGAACCGTCAACTTTCGGCATTGGAGGAAGTCTTCTTGGTGGAGGCACAAGCCTTGTTACATGCGTACAATCCTAGTGAATCGAAAAATGAAATTTGGAGGTGGAAACTTGATCCCTCGGATACTTTTTCTGTTAAATCAGCTTATTCAGATATCATCTCAAGAGAAGATGGGTTAGTTTTGAATCAGAATTTATCTAGAGTTATTAAGGCTGTATGGGAGACTTCCATTCCCTCCAAGGTGGCGGTTTTTGTCTGGAGGCTTTTGCTAGATAGGTTGCCAACTAGGGATGCTCTTCTCAAAAGAGGCATTATTGTGGACAATCATAACACTTGTTTCGTTTTTTGTTTTGTCGATGCTGAATCTGTTAGCCATGCTCTTTTCTCTTGCCCCTTTGCTTATAAAGTGTGGAGCTCAGTTTTTTATTGGATTGATATGTCTGGGGTTTGGCATCATGAGGTAATTGAAAATTTTGTGCAGCATTGTCTTCCTTGCAGAGGTAGGCGGGGTAAGAAGGTAAAATATATTATTTGGTGTGCGGTGGTATGGTGTCTATGGCTATTACGTAACAGAATCGTTTTCGGTGATGGTGTGGCTGAGCATTCTGTTGCTATATCTAATATAAAATTGGTTTCTTGGGGCTGGTTTTTGGCTAAGGAAGGTAGAAATTCAAAGTGGAATTTTTCTGATTGGTGTATAAATCCGTTAAGTTGTTTTGAACATTTGCTGTAAACATTTGGTATTATATTGGGATAGAGTACTCCTTGTACTCCCTATTCAATAAATCTTTTGCTTATCCAAAAAAAAAAATTATAGTGAAGGAGAAAGAGTACAACATCATCAATTGGTTAAATATATATCCGTATGGATAAAATAATTGCATCAATTGACATGTTGTGAAAATATTAAAAAAAAAATATTTAACTTTTGTTTCAATGCCCTTTGTTAGTGATGAACTTTATCTTACAAATATATTTTATGGCAAAATTATTATATTAGGTCAAGTAGTATTTAGCAATATGCCTACGTGCTTTCGTATCGCTGAGGTATGGTATTCAAGATCAAGATATTTTTTATATTCACGACATATAGCGGCCTTACAATCAGTGGAGTGGATAATGGATTGTGCTATCAAACTAATTAAGTATCTAAAAGTCCTTGTATCCACTACTGATGAATATTTCTCTTCAAAATCGATGTCACGTCTTTGCCAAAATCCTAGAGCAACAATTCATGCTTACATCTCATAATTTCGCCATTGTCATTTCTTTTTTACTTGAAAACTCATTTGTACCCAACAAGCTTTACACCTTCAAGTGTACTGACTACAAGTACAAAAACATTTTATTAGCAAGTGAGTTTATTTCTGCCTGAATTGCATCTTTCCATTTTAGCCAATTGTTTATTTGTCTACAATCCTCAATAGACATTTGTTGGTGATCATTATCATCTATTATATTTAGCACTACAGTATATGCAAAAACATTGTTATTATTGACTTCATTTCGATTCTATTGTTTTCCATTCATGATATAATTTATCGAAATATCTTTATTTTCACAAATTTTAGATACCTAGGTTTCTTTTTTATCTGAAAAATTAATTATATATGGAGACTTTTTGGAATTTTCATATCCTCAATTTGATCATATTACTTTTTAGCTCATTTTCTTGTTCAAGAATTTTTATCTTTAGAACCGACATGTTTGTCGAAACTTATTTATTTGCAACATTAGGTTGTCCAACGGGGACAAAATTTTTGATTAAAGCATTAACAACTTATACATATGATTTAGTCACTCCTTTTGGATAAGTGAATACATTTCATAATTGGTGGACAAATGTATTCTAAAAATTGATTTTTATGTCCTTTATTGTAATTCTGTAACAAAAAAAAGCAATTCTACGTTTCTATCCAAACAAGTTAAAATTTAAAATTCATTTTTCAAATAAAAAAAATTACGATGATAAACAAACACAAATAAACTTTTGTTTTACTTAATATTCTCTAAAATATAATATCTTATATTGTTTTATATAAAAATCACTATTTTTTTAAATATAAACAGAATATATTTTAACCAAACAATGGTTTTATGCAATTGATTAAACTAATTTAAATACAATTATAACAATTTTTGTTAATTTAAAGGCATATGAATTACAAATTAAAATTACTTTTGTTGACCGTACGTAGAAATTTTTTATCTTCACCAGCATATGAAATTTAAACTCTATTAAATATAGTCTATCTATAATTTTATTTTTTGGTTTCAAAGAGTAAATCTAGTTTTTTTTTGAGCTAAATTATACTTAAAAAGACCTTGTCTAAAATGCTAGTTTAAATAATATTTAAAGATAAATACTAACCGACGTAAGGATATTTTATAAGAAACCGAAGATAGAAATTATCAGTTGCAAAAAAAAAATGCATTTAGTACATAAAAATATGGATTAACAACACCCATATTTTGTTTTAAAAAAAAGAGATGTGTTATTTGAACACAAAGTTTAGACACCGTACGTGATATAGCTTTTTTGTTTGTTTCTATTTCTTACTTATTTTTGTATCATTTTTATATACACATATTTCGAAAATACCATTAAAAAAACAAAGAGGACATCATATATGTTCAAAAAATATTGCTAAAAAAAAAAACCTCTCCAAATATACTAAGGTTGTCAATTGACCTAATCACTTTAAGCGCAAATATTTCAAACCATTTTTTTGTCGGATAGAGGATGCATATTTTTTTTGGTTACAAATAGAGGATGGATTTCTCATGATACAAAATGGAGCACAATTTAGACATGCTTATTATAAGATGAAGAAGATTCCTAAAGAACGTAGTTGAAATGTATAACTGTAATGCATACGAAGTTTTAGAAAAGCGAGTATATATCATTGACATGGATGGTGTTGCTGTCGATATCTGACTTGCCGGAATCTCACCGTAGAACGTTAAATCAAGAGTGTTGTTTTAGATTATGGCTTGACAGAATATCGGATTCCGGTCATACGTATCCCGATGGGAATCAAAGTCAGACGTAGTTCTAAGTTCAACCCTTGATCATACGGTGATCTCGATTTCCTAATTTTGTACCTAAGGAATACCAGCGAGCAATGACTCTTCAATAGTCTCTTGGTCGAGCTAGTTTCTCTAATACTTTTAAGGGAGAGTCTCCGAGATTCATTGAAAAGTGAGTTTCTCTCGTGGGTTTTCCTTCTTTTATAATATGATTCTCATATCTTTTAGAGATCTGGATTTATCTCCTTTTATCTCTTAAATCTCATTTGAGATGTGATTCCCTTAATTCAAGGGATATTATCTCTTTTAACCAGATAAGGTTATTTCAGATAATATCAGGATTTATTTAAGGATAATATCAATATCCTATCCCTTAATTTAGGGGATATTATCTCTTTTAATCGGATACGGTTACCTTAGATAATATCAGGATAATTAAAGATGATATTAACTTCTTATCCTTAATTTCCGAATTGAATCGGATATTCAAACTCGATGATCGGGTTTCACTCTTCAAACTGTACACAAGCCCCCCCTTCGGTAGGAACGGGTTTTTGACCAAACTGGGTTCCTTTTAGAAACTATTTACCAGTTTAGGGTTGTTCTGAAACTATTTACCAATGGGGGGTCGTTTTGAATATTTTATTATTTTTTGGTCTGACGGGTCAAAGGCGCCACTGCAGATGGCGCCACTGTAGTTGGCGCCTACTGTTTTATAAAAAAAAAAAAAATGAAAAGGGGAGGCGCCAAAGGCAGTGGCGTCCTCCCCCCTGCAGCTACAGTAGCGCTACTGTAGCAGGCAGCCCCTTTTTCTTTTTTTCTTTTTTCTTTTTTTAATTTTGACTTTTTTAAAAAGATAAAAAAATTATTTATAAAAAAACTCATTCACCAAATAATGAACTGAATTCACCAGATATTTGTACCCGATTCACCAGATATTTACACATACTTAACCAAAAAAATTTATTTCTCAAAAAAACTCATTCACCAGATAATGAACTGAATTCACCAGATATTTATACCCGATTCATCAGATATTTGCACATACTTAACCAAAAAAATTATTTCTCAAAAAAACCTATTCACCAGATAATGAACTGAATTCACCAGCACTATTTACACATCTGGTGAATAGGTTTTTTTGAAATAAATTTTTTGGTTAAGTATGTAAATATCTGAGAATCAGTATAAATATCTGGTGAATTGAATTCACCAGATGTTTGTACCCGATTCACCAGATATTTACACATACTTAACCAAAAAAATTTATTTGACTTTTTTAAAAAAATAAAATTTTATTTCTAAAAAAACCCATTCACCAGATAATGAACTGAATTCACCAGATATTTGTACATGATTCACCAGATATTTGCACATACTTAACCAAAAAAATTATTTCTCAAAAAAACCTATTCACCAGATAATGAACTGAATTCACCAGTACTTTTTTTTTAAATTTTGACTGTTTTAAAAAAATAAAAATTTTATTTCTAAAAAAACTCATTCACCAGATAATGAACTGAATTCGCCAGATATTTGTACAGGATTCACCAGATATTTGCACATACTTAACCAAAAAAATTATTTATCAAAAAAACCATTCACCAGATAATGAACTGAATTTACCAGATATTTGTACCCGATTCACCAAATATTTACACATACTTAACTAAAAAAAAAATTTCGCAAAAAAACTCATTCACCTTAAAAGCTGAAACAATGAAGAACAAGCATCACCTCCTTGAGAATTGAGGCATTGTTATGAATGAGAAAGGAGGCAACTTTACATGTGAGAGAGTAGGAAGTAGAAATGGGTAGGAGTGAGTGAGAGTATATATATACGTATAACTTAGCAAGAGGGGTTTTCTTTTCTATTTCTTTCTAATTTTAATAAATAAATTTTATTCATTGGACATGGTCAACTCATTAGTTTGCCAACAAGAAAAACAAGTGCATGCACACGCCAGGTTCACCTCCCCTTTTCTTTTTCTTTTTCTTTTTCTACACGTTCGTTCTGCTATCTTTCTTTTTCTGCTTTTTGACCAAACCTGGGTTCCTTTTAGAAACTATTTACCGGTTTAGATATCCGGTGAATGGTTTTTTTTGAGAAATAAATACAAGAGAAACCAGGTACAAATTATAATTTCAAGAGGTCACTCTCATTATATTATATATAATACAAGAGAAACCGCGGTGTCTCCATAATCAAGTCGGTATGTGCAAATATCCTGATGAATTCAGTTCATTATCTGGTGAATGGGTTTTTTTAGAAATAAAATTTTATTTTTTTAAAAAAGTCAAATAGATTTTTTTGGTTAAGTATGTGTAAATATCCGGTGAATCGGGTACAAATATATGATGAATTCAGTTCATTTTCTGGTGGATGGGTTTTTTAGAAATAAATTTTTTATTTTTTTTAAAAAGTCAAATAAATTATTTTATAAATAATTTTTTATCTTTTTAAAAAAGTCAAAATTTAAAAAAAAAAAGGAAAGGGAAAATTTGTCACTTCACATGAAGCGTTACGATAAGCGCTTATCGTAGCGTGAGGGGGAGGACGCCACTGCCTTTGGCGCCTCCCCTTTTCAAATTTTTTTTTTTTTTATAAAACAGTAGGAGCCAACTGCAGTAGCGCCTTCAAAGGCGCCACAGTGGTGCCTTTGACCCGTCAGACCCAAAAATAATAAAATATTCAAAACGACCCCCCATTGGTAAATAGTTTCAGAACAACCCTAAACTGATAAATAGTTTCTAAAAGGAACCCAGTTTGGTCAAAAACCCGGCGGGAACAGATGGCAAATCTCAAGGCAAATCAAAAGCTGACCTTTTATGCAACTTGCAGTGATGGTAAGGCTCAGTCAGTGTTTGATCATTATTCGTGATTTGCCCCAATTGATATCAAACCCCACTTGAAAACAAAATACCTTTTGTTTAAAAAATAATAATTGAAAATCACATTAGATTGGAAAGTATGCATTAAATAAGCACCTCATCAACGTATAGAATAAGAATTGATGTGATGGATACGCGTACGTCAAAACTAATTAAAAGAGGATGAAGCTGAAGGTTTCTTAGATTAGCAAGTAACAAGATATGAGAAGTAAGCAAAAACTTAGAAGGTATAAGCTGTAACGTAATTGAAAAGAAAATTTGACTTATCAATTAGTTATCACATATAATATTAACTCAAGTTTCTCCGGAAACTAAATAATAAATAATAAATATAGAATGAATTAAAAGGAAACATCAAAGGGGAGAGACCGGAGCTGGGAGCGTATGTTCCAGGCAGGCCTTGGCCCGTGGGTTCGTTTAATAATTAGGGCCACAGTTAGCTTCGCAGGCCTGATCCAAACTGAAAATAGTACTTAGAACATATTTTTTTTGGTAAACATTACTAGACCATTTTATTCGGGTTTTATGCTCCCTCGAATTTGTTTGTTTATACTATTATTATTATTACTTCCATTCTTAAATATTTGCATTAAAATTATTGTTATTGTTTCGTGTTATAATTAAAAATATATTAAATAATGTTAATTATAAATAAAAATATATTAATTAATTAATTTTTATTAGAAGTAGTTATTTCCGAATGTGGCAAATAATAAGAGTTGATATATTACAAATGCTTAATAATGTAAATTAAAAACTAAAAAAATATTTATTTTTTAAAATATTAATTAAAATAGGACATATTTAACATTTCAAAAGGTAAGATAACTAGATTGATGGACCCGTGCCAATAGGAGAAATCTATCATATTATTATTTTTATTTCTCTCTTGAAAATAGGTTGGAGTTAACTCCCCTCTTTTCTCGTGCAACTTAAATTACAAGTCAACCATTTTTTTAAAATATATTTATCTGTCGTATTATTTTTTTGCTTGTCTTTCACATGTATTTTATACTCCATGTCCCTTACAAACAATTACCTCATTATAGTACCATGTGGCTCGCACAAAAGCATAAGTGGGACTTAGTTTTATATCGGAAGGGTTTGGGCTTCTTAGTTGCTGCCACTTGTTTGAGCCTTTTAAAAAGACGAAATTATTTAGAAAACCGATTCTTACTTTCTTAAATAATAGGTGGCGTCACGCTGTAATATGTTGTATGAATTTTTTTTGATAACAATATATTGTATGAACTTGTAGCAATTTTAATTGAACCTCATTCATTGCTCACGAGGCATGATTGTTAATTGGACCTTTTGATTGTCTTTTTAATTTTTAAATTAGGTTTTGACTTTTGAAGCCAAGACCTGAAGCGTGATATTGTTTTGAAGGGAAGACTTGCCTTTTATTGCATTTGGTTGTCGTCTCTCATCGTTGTAGGCTGTATGCAAGTTGATGTTGTTGAAGTTTAACACGAATTGGGGGGTCAAAGTGCAAACACAATGATAATTGCTAATTTTTTGCACCACTTTGTACGTTATAATATATATATATATATTGTTCGACTTATAAAAAAAATAGGGACATCAATTTCTCATTTGGTACCCAAAATCTAATGGACGATTCTGGTTGAGACATTGAATATAGAAAATATTTGTTGGAAAGGAGTATTTCTTTTCAATAAATACCTTTTGTCCTTGATCCGAGTTCCGTAAAAACACTATTTGGGAAGATCCTTTTAAAAATAGGGTCATGTTATAACATGGATTAAAGAAAATAAATCATTGAAAAATTAAGTTAATATTTTCAAAATATGTAATGCACAAAATTCTAATAATTTTTTTTAACGTATTAATGAGTGTCTTTAGGACACTGGTTATGGAACGAGAAAAAAATCTTATTGAAAAGTTGTGTATTTAATATTTATAGAGGATAATACTTGATTTTTCAATGAAATCCCGTTATTTTAGGATTTTTTTTAACTAATGCCTTAAGGTCACTCATTAGCAAGATTATTGATTTAAATCCTTAATCTACGTCTTAATTAGCATTCTCTTTAAAAATAAATTATTTAATAAGGGGGCGAGAGGTTGCCAATGACAGGATCATTTCATTCAGGTGCTTTCAGGGTTGTTTTTGTAGCCCCCTATACTAGGGTTCTATAGGATATACTACTATCATGCACGCTTGCATGCCTAAGATTTTGTTGTTGATCTTTCTTGTTATCATATGAAATCACAATCAATCTATCACATATGATTCAGTGTAGTTATTATTAGTAAAATCTAAAAACCGTTTCTCGCCGAATGATTTTGAAGGATTCAACTATTCAAGGTCATCTAACAGGTACAAATGGTAAGCTCTTTTATATTAACTAATCTATAAACAATAAAAAGTTTTATATTATGTTTGTTAAAAAAGATTAATGATATTTGGACACAAAAAATAGTATCCAATATTGAATATTTATTGTTTTTTCCTCGTTCATCATATATTTTATCATTCTCAAAACACTCCAACAACTATATGATATCTATATATGGTATCAAAACTTGTATCCAAATATCATTATTGATAAGAAAAATATTAGGTTATGGAATTGTATACAGTACACCCACATGATTATTTTGTTAATTATATACCCACATGATTAAAAGGAAATAATTATTTTTGCAATAGGATTCATATCTAATAGAATAATTTATAATGTATATTGAATGCATAAAAATATGAAATATATAAAGTAGAAAGAACACATGATCAAAGTAGGTGCACATTGGAATTGTAGGGCAGATAACGTAAGATATTTGAGGATAGATGGGTGGCATTACCGAGGGAGAGTGCAGATCAGAGAGGCAAAAAGAAAGTGTGAAAAGTAAACGGAGAAAGAAAGACGGGGAGGGTATTCCCAATTAACTACAGTGACTTGGAATCCACCAAACATATCTTTTAGATTTTGATAAAATTAATTTTGACAGAATTAATTTTTAAAGAATTGATTTTAAAAATATCAATTTTAAAAAAATTGATTTGTGTTTGATAATAATATTTTAAAAATGAGTTTAAAATAAAAATAAAATTATTTTTGAGATATAAATATGTAGAATTTTATGGATTTTATATCTAGAATCAATTAATCTTAAAAAAAAACTAAAATTTCTAATTTCCACTAAAATCAATTTTACCCACCTAAAAATCTATTATTTTAGACTAAATTTTACCTCCGAATACTTTAATTAATGTAGCAACGGGGTTTACTCCGTTTCAGCTTCAAACCAAACAAGTACTGTATGGTTAGTAACAGGGTAAAGTAATAATACACGAGAATAAACACTGGTTAAGTTAAAGTGTTATAGTGGAAGCCACCTAAGTCCTAATAAGCTAGGGGGTGATATATAGGGTAGGGTGCATAGGTGGTAATAAGTGCTTTTTTTAATGTGTAATACTCCTACACACACAGAAAGGCGCACATGACGAGGTGCTTTGATTTGCCTCGAGCCCTGCAAAGGTGACCACCACCACTTTCAATCCGGTCTGGTCTGGGTACTTCTTGTTCTTGTTCTATGTTGCTATTCTATTCTATTGTGTTTCCCATCTTTTCACCACGCGCTTTCCTGCGGGACCCTACTTTTCAGATTCATTTCTCATGCCACACAGACACCCGGGCGTTGCGTGTGCTGATTTTTGGCTTCTACTACAGTTCTTGTCTACTCACCACTGCTCCAACTCCACACTACGTTATTTTTTAATTTTAATTCCTTGATCGATAATTGGAACATACTACATTCCTTGATCAAATATATAAAAAAATAATAATTATATTTTATGAACTTAAATATAAATAAAAAATAATCAATTCAAATCAATTTAATATTAATATTTTAAAAGTCAAGATAATCAATCAATTAAATCAATTCATCTTTTATTTTTTTAAGATCATTATACACCCTCAAAATAATTAAAGGATAGTTTAGTAATTGTAACTATTTTTTTTACATAAATCAAAACAATTAAATTAAATTAACTATTTTCCTTAATAAGCGTGAAGTTAGGTTTTTTTACTTATAATTAGATCCGGATATAGTATTAAAAAAATGTTTTTTTTTACATATTAGAAAGAGAAGTGATTTTTAATACAAAAATAGACAATAATTTTATTGGTTAACGCAGTTGAAATAAATGGTTAATTACGTTCAGGTGATGATTTACGGATATAACAAGATTTTGCAACACATTAATCACCTTCCGAATATAATTAATCACGATTTTGAACATCATTAATTATGATTTTTATGTGTTCAAATATGTATGAGTAGTGACACTTTGTTATATCCATAAATAATCCACTGAACATAATTAACCACGTATTTAAATCATATTAACTATCCTAATTGTTATCGAAATTTTTCTTTCCTGATTTCATAAATAATGTCTCAACCACACTCGTTAGCATCCTCGTTGAATAAATTTCGTAAGTTTGCCTCATGTGCTATACCGGGACAGACGGACAGTATTGAGTTGCAATTTAGTGACAAGTTCGATTGTCAAATGAATTCTCAAAATTTCATCCTAAGTTACCCTTAAATAAAACATGACTAATTCACAAACGAAATAGTGACATAAAGTTCAGTTGACTAGCGTAGCCAAGAGAGGAGAGAGGTTTATGCATGGCAAGAGGGTCAAGCTACTAAAATCATAATATTAGATCCTTCGGAAAAAAAATTATTTACTCTTATTTTTTATAAAGTAAAAAAATCATACATATTATTAAAAAAGATTCAATTTAGAGCATAACCTGATATAAATAGATTCTCTTACTTAAAATAAAAATGACTCATTCAAAATTTGTTTTAGACATGGCTTGTTCTTGTACTAGTCTGAATTTGAGTATATAGACTACAATCCAAACATGTTATATACCAAAAGACCATGAATAGAAAAGTGAGGGGAGAAAAAAAGAAAAGAAACTATGCTCTATGCATAGTATTTACCATTGATCTATGAATAAAATACTTATGAGGGAAAATTGAATCTAAATGTACAGCTTTGGACGCATTGATAGTGCAATGAGTTGTCTATGCCCATGAATTATGGAGAAAAGTTACGATGTATATATATGTCACAACAATAAGGAATTTACATATATATATATATATATATATATATATATATATATGCGCGCGCATGAGAATGAGATGAAGTTGTTTGTTGGGGGAGACAGGGCATGTGGTTGGGCTGAAGTTGGGCCCATGTTAGAATGAATCAGTGAATAAATGAATTGGCGTCGTGTCAAAGGAGGGTTGAATGCGTGCAATACATTAATCACGTACAGTATACAGAGGGGGAGAGTATGTAGACTGTAGAGTAGAGTGGTCCCTCACTAAACAAAAGAAAAGGCTGGGCTTTGCTTGCATGGGTCAGTAGACTCAGTATATATAGTCCCCTACACACCTACTGAATCTTCTGCCTACCCTTACTATTATTGCTAAAATCCACACAATCCTCTAGCCAATTGCATCACCATATATTTTTACAAATTATTTGTAGAATAGTCACTTTTTGATGGTTGATGGTTCCCTTCTTCTTCTCTCTTTTTTTTTTATTTATTTTTTTTATTTTTTTTATGAAAGCCGAAGTGATAGTTTAACCTACTTTGTGGAGGGAGCAGTGTAACGTTTATTGATTCAAGTCGCTAGGGCTTGATTTCTTTAAATAAAATTTTGGATTCGTTTCTTATATATATATATATATATATGACTTAACTTATATTAATAGAAGTTCAATTTGATTTTCATATATGGAGGCTCTAGACCAAAAGAACCTAAAATGCTCCAAGTTAGTAAATCACTAAATCATATGGTTTGTTTTAACGATTATATATATCTCCCTCAATGCACTTATTAAATGTTTTTTATCAAACTGGATTCTTTTTAGAAACTATTTATCAGTTTAGGGTTATTCTGAAACAATTTACGGGAGGTCCTTTTGGACACGTGACATTTTTTTTTTTTACTCTGACGGGTCAAAGGCACCAATCAGACTGGCGCCTTCAAAGGTGTCATCCGTAGTGATGCCTACCACTTTTTTTTAAAAAAAAACAAAAGATAAAACCTGCCCTGCAGTGCGCCACGTGGCCCTGCAGCCCCCCCCCCCCCCCCCCCAAAATGCCTTCAGAGAAGCACCCCCCACCCCCCAAAAAAAAAGACGACGAGCACCTCCCTCCCCCCTCATTTCCTCCTCTACAAATAATTCTTAGTAGAAAATTTTATCTACTACTCGTGATATTATTTATTACTTGTTATTAAGATATTTTTTATTACCTCTTGTTGTTTTTAATTCTTAGAAGCAATTTTTTTTTACGACTGTAATAATTGATGAATATTTATTGGTGTAAATTATTATTGGTATTATTTTTTTTATGTCTCCTGTGATATTATTTGCTACTCGTTATTACTGGTATTTTTTTATTGCCTCTTGTTGTTTTAAATAGATACTTTATCATTAATGTCAACGTTATTCCCCATACTTATAGTATAATTTTTTTTGGTAGCGGTGTTCCTTTAAAATTGCATGTGACTTTATTTTAATTCTTAGAAGGTAAATTTTTTTTACTACTGTAATAATTGATGAATATTTATTGGTTTAAATTGTTATTGTCATTATTTTTTTTAAGCCTCATGTGATATTATTTGCTACTCGTCATTACTGGTATTTTTTTATTGCCTCTTGTAATGTTATTTGATACTTTCTTTTAATTATTATGTTTATTTTTTTATTATAATATAACAGTAATATTACTTTTATTAGTATCGGTATTTATTATTAGTATTAATGTTATATTATAATATGTTATATCACATGCAATATTAATAACATCATATTATAATATCATATTATAATATCACTTTAATATTAATATTATTGGCATATTAACAAATACAAATAATGGTATTAATAATATTAATATCATATTTAATATTAAATATGTAAACTTAAAAATAACGTTAATATAACACAATAATATCACTATTAATAATAATATTACAAAATAAAATTAACTACCAATTACTAATAATAAATACCGATACTAACAAAAGTAATATTACTGTTATATTATAATAAAAAAATAAACTTAATAATTAAAAGAAAGTACCAAATAACATTACAATAGGCAATAAAAAAAATACCAGTAATAACGAGTAGCAAATAATATCACAGGAGACATAAAAAAAATTAATAGCAATAACAATTTAAACCAATAAATATTCATCAATTATTACAGTAGTAAAAAAAATTTACCTTCTAAGAATTAAAATAAAGGTACATGCAATTTTAAAGGAACACCGCTACAAAAAAAAAATCATACTATAGGTATGGGGAATAACGATGACATTAATGATAAAGTATCTATTTAAAATAACAAGAGGCAATAAAAAAATACCAGTAATAACGAGTAGCAAATAATATCACAGAAGACATAAAAAAAATAATAGCAATAACAATTTACACCAATAAATATTCATTAATTATTACAGTAGTAAAAAAAATCCCTTCTACGAATTAAAATAAAGTCACGTGCAATTTTAAAGGAAAACCGCTACAAAAAAAAATACTATAAGTATGGGGAATAACGATGACATTAATGATAAAATATCTATTTAAAACAACAAGAGGCAATAAAAAAATACCAGTAATAACGAGTAACAAATAATATCACAGGAGACATAAAAAAATAGCAATAACAATTTACCTCAATAAATATTCATCAATTATTACAACACTAAAAAAAAATTCCTTCTAAGAATTAAAATAAAGTCACATGCAATTTTAAAGAAACACCGCTACAGAAAAAAATTATACTATAAGTATGGGGAATAACGATGACATTAATGATAAAATATCTATTTAAAATAATAAGAGGCAATAAAAAAATACCAGTAATAACGAGTAGCAAATAATATCACAGGAGACATAAAAAAAAATAATAGCAATAACAATTTACACCAATAAATATTCATTAATTATTACAGTAGTAAAAAAAAATTCCTTCTAAGAATTAAAATAAAGTCACGTGCAATTTTAAAGGAAAACCGTTACAAAAAATATATACTAAAGTATGGCGAATAACGATGACATTAATGATAAAGTATCTATTTAAAACAACAAGAGGCAATAAAAAAATACCAGTAATAACGAGTAGCAAATAATATCACAGGAGACATAAAAAAAATAGCAACAACAATTTACCCCAATAAATATTCATCAATTATTACAGTAGTAAAAAAAAAATTCCTTCTAAGAATTAAAATAAAGTCACATGCAATTTTAAAGGAACACCGCTACAAAAAAAAAACTATAAGTATGGGGAGTAACGATGACATTAATGATAAAGTAACTATTTAAAACAACAAGAGGCAATAAAAAAATACCAGTAATAACGAGTAGCAAATAATATCACATGAGGCATAAAAAAATAACAATAACAATTTAAATCAATAAATATTCATCAATTATTACATCAGTAAAAAAAAATTCCTTCTAAGAATTAAAATAAAGTCACATGCAATTTTAAAGGAACACCGCTATAAAAAAAAATTATACTATAAGTATGGGGAATAACGATGACATTAATGATAAAGTATCTATTTAAAACAATAAGAGGCAATTAAAAAATACAAGTAATAACGTGTAGCAAATAATATCATAGGAGACATAAAAAAAATAATAGCAATAACAATTTACACCAATAAATATTCATTAATTATTACAGTAGTAAAAAAAAATTCCTTCTAAGAATTAAAATAAAGTCACGTGCAATTTTAAAGGAAAACCGCTACAAAAAAAATATACTGTAAGTATGGGGAATAACGATGACATTGATGATAAAGTATCTATTTAAAACAACAAGAGGCAATAAAAAAATACCAGTAATAACGAGTAGCAAATAATATCATAGGAGACATAAAAAAATAGCAATAACAATCTACCCCAATAAATATTCATCAATTATTACAGTAGTAAAAAAAAATTCATTCTAAGAATTAAAATAAAGTCACATGCAATTTTAAAGGAACACCGCTACAAAAAAAAAATTATACTATAAGTATGAGGAGTAACGATGACATTAATGATAAAGTAACTATTTAAAACAACAAGAGGCAATACAAAAATACCAGTAATAACGAGTAGCAAATAATATCACAGGAGGCATAAAAAAAATAGCAATAACATTTTACACCAATAAATATTCATCAATTATTACAGTAGTAAAAAAAAATTTACCTTCTAAGAATTAAAATAAAGTCACATGCAATTTTAAAGGAACACCGCTACAAAAAAAATTATACTATAAGTATAGGGAGTAACGATGATATTAATGATAAAGTGTCTATTTAAAACAATAAAAACAACAAGAGGTAATAAAAAAATATCTTAATAACAAGTAATAAATAATATCACGAGTAATGAATAAAATTTTAGACTAAGAACTATTTATAGAGGAGGAAATAAGGGGGAGGGAGCTGCTCTTCATTTTGTGGGGTGGGGTGGGGTGGGTGCTTCTCTGACTGTGGGGTGGGGTGGGGTGGGGGTGGGGGTGGGGGTGGGGGGCGGGGCGCGTTGTGTGGGGGGTGTCGGGGGCGCCCCCTGCAGCACCATGTGGTGCACTGCAGGGCATTTTTGTCTTCTTTTTTTTTATAAAAATAGTGGTAGGTGTCACTGTGGATGGCGTCTATGAAGGTGTCAGTCTGACTGGCGCCTTTGACCCGTCAAAATGAAAAAAATAAAATATGTCACGTGTCCAAAAAAATCCTCCATTAATAAATAATTTCAAAATAATCCTAAACTGATAAATAATTTAAAAAAAAAATTCAGTTCGGTAAAAAAACCCTTATTAAAGGCACGCGTATAGCGAAAGGTTTTGTTTTTTTGGTCAAAGTGACATGAACTTTGAAGGGACATGGGAATTGTCGGGCCTTACTTTGCTCTTTTTTTGGGAATGAACCAGGCTTTAACTGCAGTTAACAGGTGCCAAACCGGGCCATGCAAGCCTTTTCAAGATACATTCTAGCCCAAGCAGTCTCAGATGCTCAGCTTCAAAATGCGGTGATGATCATCAGCTTTTTTGACTCGTAAATTCCCTCAATACAATAATGACCCTTCTCAATTTCTTAAATTTGAAAATATTACATTCTAAAACATGGAAGATAAACACAGACTATTATTCACTAGGAAAGTAGATATATTAACTGAATATTCTCTTCATAGGAGAACTACTAGGATTTTCAATACAATTATTTTGTTAACAAGAACTAATCATTGAAAGCAAACTTCCTTTTTTAAGGAAAAAAATGGCATTATATTAGATATCAAAGGCGATGCTTAGCACACATTTACATCAACAGAGGCATGATAATAAGATCCGAACCTATGGGTACCCACTCAGACCTATCCCGATTTTGATAGGAAAAACCTATTTTGACTGGGGACGGGGGCAGGGATGGGAATACAGATACCCGCCCCGTCCCAAACCCGAACTCGCCTTGCTGTTTATGTAACTATAATAATATTCTCATTTATCTATGTAGGATATTGGATTTGTTTTGATTGAAATGTTTTATTTTATATAAAATGTTAACTTTTTTTAAAAAAAATTACAGAATACTTGATTGTGCTTTTATTATGATATTTTGATACTATCATTGTTATTTGAAGCATAACGAAATGATTCTAAATCATTAATTTCTTTTTAATCTGTAGCTAAAAAAAATTAACTTCAACTTTTTGGTTAATTGTTTTAATTGCGTGAGATTTTATTTGTTTATTTTTTGAAAGTATAAATTTAATAATTTTTAAATTTGGTTACTCATTGACGGAGACAGGGACCCACGAGAAAACTCGACCCCCGCCGGAAACGGAGAAAGGGATCCATTTTTCAAACCCGAGGGGGAGCGGGTCGGGGTTGGGAAAGGTAAAACCCAACCCGCCCCGCCCCACTCATTGCCAACCCTACATGAACACCATCTTATCAGCACGGTTTTATTGCTCAATTAAGGTTTATTTCATCATATTTTTTAATTTGACATACAGTGATTTTGTCTCTTTGGTTGTTATGCAATGAAATTGTTTTAAGGAATTGGCCTTTTGATCTTATAGAACTGCTAGATTTAATTAAAATTAGGTCTTAGGGCTAGGTTTTCGACTAGGCTGGGTTCCTCTCTTCAGTTTTTGGATAGGTGTAATAGTCCTTTTGATTGTATTAATCATGTTGCTATGAGTTGGAGTACTCTTGATACTCCTGTAATTTTTTTGGCTTATAAAAGATAATTTCACCTTATTTTTTACATGATCACACATTAATTCTATCATCTCACATAGATGTCGTGTATTATGACTGTACATATGTGTATGAAGCGTTACCCAATATCTAAGTTGAATACAGTACTATTATTTTGATCATTTTTGTTTTTCTTTGTCACCATCCACTTGATAATGTTATTTCTCAGTTCCTCAATTTGATTGTCAGCATTACCTACGCCTGTTTTTCTGTTCTTTGTTAATTGGTTCTCCAAGGTACTTATTCAAAATATATTTTGTTAATTTTTTTTTAATGTTATCTTTTTGGATCAGTTAAGTTCAATAAACAATGTCCTTGCAAATAAAAAAATGTATATTTACAAACAAAAGTCACCTAGTTTATATAAGCGATTCTATATTGTTTCAACAAAAGAAAGCTAATAAATAATTTATAATATCAGAGAGTAACTTTTTTTCGTATTTTATTCTCCATCAAAACAATGATATGTATCCATCTTAACTCTCTTTTTAATAAATTCCAAACTCATTTCCAATCTAACTATGAGGGTTCAACTTTTCCGTCTCGAACATTTTCTCTTATTAATCTCCGCTATTTAATATAGTCAAATTCTACCCTACTCTTGTATTTTTTGAGTTTTAAAACGGTCAATTTTAAATCAATAGATGAATAGTCTTCATTTAATGAATTTTAGTCAATTTTTTTTTATTTAATCTAGAAATTTTCATTGATTGCAATTGATCCTTAATTAATTAAATATATCTTTTCAAATTTAAATTTTAAATTCCTGATTGTTTTACTTTTAAGGGTAAATGTCCATTTTGGTTCCTGACAAAAATCACAGTGCCCATTTCAGTCCCTGACAAAAAAAAAAAAAAAACTACCCTGTTAGTCCATGACAATTACAAATGTGGGGCAAGTTAGTCCCTACGTGACTTCCGTTAGTCAGCGTTCGTTACTAAAATATCCCATGATACTAATTGTCAGGGACTAATTAGTCTCACTTTAAATATTGTTAGCGACTATAATGTCCTATAGTAATTGTCAGGGACTAACTTGTTCCACGTTAGTAATTGTCAGGGACTAACGGGTATTTTTTTTTGTTAGGGATTAAAATGGGCACCTCATTTTTTGTCGGGGACTAAAATGGGCCTTTACCCTACTTTTCATAAATCAGGTTTAAACCAAAGTTTTTTCTTGAAAAACAAATCCCCCAATCTCTCCTTCTTCTCCATCTTGTTGGACGTTAGTTCTCCTGGTCATCACCGTCGTGCACTAACATTCTGGTCATCGCCTCTGTGTGCCACCGTTCTGATCATCGCTGCCACCCATCGCCGTTCTGCTAACATTCTGGTCATCGCCGCCACCCATCGCCGTTCTGCTCTCTTCCACCGTGCACCTCCTTCGTGCATTCTGCTCCGCCACGAACCCTCCCATACTTTCCCTCTGGTTTTCACCGCCGTTCTGCTCCGTTTCCCCCTCTTCCGGCATGGTTTCTCGCCTCTTCACGCACACGCCATCTCCGTCGTGCGTCGTCTTCTAAGTTCGCCACGAACTCCATCCTGCACCTTCTCCTATGTTCCAGTTTGCACGGCTCCACCCCGACGTCTCCGTCGTTCGTCATTCATTGTTATACGCTGCTCAGCCTTTGCCATTGGGCAGGGACAAGTGGCATTATGTGATCCAAGAAACGACACAAATTGGAGATGTCACTTGTTGTCTCCGGCAACGTTGACCCCTACTCTTGCTCCTGCTTGTGGTTGAGTTCTTGTTCCTGTTTTTGTCTATATTTGAGCAACAATTTGTGTCACTGTGAAGGGAGGATTTACTATTTCATATGTTTAATCCTTAAACTGTACTCATATTCATATTTCAATTAATTTTTGATAATATTGGCCAGCTATTGGAGAATCTGGATTAGCAGTAGCAGATGGCCTTCCAAACCTGGATTGCAGTAACATATGCAGTGTCGCATACCACTGGCGGGGAAGGTGGCGGCGGCGGTGGCACTAAAGGCGGAGAAGGAAGAGAGACTAGTGAAGGGAGAGAGAGGGTGACATGGTGGGGTTGGCTAGCCGTGAACGGCGACGAATTGCCGTCCACGACGATGGGATGGTGGCGGCAATTTGTTGCAGGCGGCAGAGAGGGGACAAGGATGCAGAACCACGAAGGGGAAGAGATGGGTTTTCTTGGTTTTTTAACTTATATTTAATTTTTTTAATAGTATAAATGCCTTATTTTTCTGGATCGTCAGATCTGGATGGATGATTCAGATCTAGTTGCTGGAGAGGTGCTGGAGAGATCTAGCAGGAGAGAATCCAATTTCTAAAAACTGTTCCAAAACCCATCTATTTTTTAAGAGTACCGTAGCACTTCCCTTTAATATATATATATGTCTATAGCAATGTTGTAATTAAATCAATATTAATTTTACGTACAAATGATCAGCTATATGTATTTTTATGTTTTTGATACACTAGCTATATGTAATGTATATATGTTTCCCTCGCGAATATATTCCAGTAAAAAACCTAAACGAAAACTAAATTTATAGATAAATTAATTTTATACATCACCTAGTACAAACCATATGTGGTATATATGATAAGACTCGTGCAATTAAATTGAAGTGAATATATTTACAGAAAAAAAATGTAGTGACCGTAGTTAATCCAATGTTTATGTGTGTTGACGTGCAAGTAGTGTGGACTGTGGAGATTGCATGACTCTACTCATGAAAAAATGTTTCGAATAAATTAAGTATAGTTCAAAAAGTTAATCGTATAAAAGAAATAGTTATAAGGATAAAATAGTATATCAACCACAAAAATATACGAGATAAGATAAGATAAATGAATCGTACATACTAAATGTAAATGATGGGTAAAGATCATTCTTTGTTATCCTATACTCTACGACCTCCCATCAAATTAGATACTACTCCAAAAAGCCCAATTTTGGATCAAGCTATATATATCCAATGTATTGACTGGGTGAGAATGGCTCTTGCTTGATAACATCTAAGCCATAGAGAAACTGACTCGATCGTACTAGCTAGATAAATTCGTGAAAGGCTTAATGGAGCGTCAACGGACCACATCTATCGCGTGTGCTGATCAGTCAGAAGGGATCACAGTAGTGGGGTACTGGGGTTGAAGTTTCTCCATCGACGGGACTGACCCGAGACTAGGTAAGGCCTAAACAAGGTTTAGAGTGAATAAATCATTGGAACGAGTGTCATATCTGTAACTTTTTGTTAGTACGAGACTATATATTTTTGTTTATTGGCTATATTGGGAGCTGAGTAAGGTGGGCCGAGGAGCAAGGGCCCAAAGCAAGGATTTGTGAGGCCTTAACTTTGGGCCGACCCTCTCTATAAAAGTGATGGTTGAGAGAGAGGTTAGCAAAATTATCCATTTATCCGTTATCCATCCAGTCCATCCATAAGAAAATCCATCCAATACATCTATCTATCAAAAAAATATATAAATGGATTGGATTGGACCAACAATCAAAAAGTAGTGGATAAATTTTTTATCCGTTCCAAATATTTTTTTAAATCATTTTCATAAAAAAAAAATTCCATGTAATTTTCTCCTGTTTCTATTATTTTCTCTTCATTATTTCCAATTTTATTTATTTGTTTTTTTATTAACTAATTAAAAGTGATAAAAAAAAGTCACATGCTCCTCAAAACGACGATGTGGTGATATATTTGAAGTTTGGAACTGTTATTTAAAATATTTTCAACTAATTATCAATGTGAATTATCATGACCAAATGAAAGCAAAATTGTATTTCGCTATTTGCACTGTACGAGGAACTTCCATGCTTCCAATTCCAACGATGATTACTGGGATGATCCTGGCCTCACAAAATATTTTTTTAACATAAAAAAATGAAAACATAAATCTTAAACTTTTGTTTTTCCACCGTTAGATGATAACTGCGTCTCCCTGTAGTCACTTTTGGACTGCAGTGAATCCTGGTCCGTGATTACTGGATAGGTTACAGAATAGAGAGAGAAAGAGAGGGTAGAGAGAGAAAATATAGAGAAGAGAGAGAGAATGGGAGGGAATGGAGAGAAAATATTTTTAAAAAAATATAAAATTATTTAATTTTTAATAAAAAACTATTTAATTTTCAAAAATATTTTCGTGGATGGATCGGATATCCATCCATAAAATAATTGTTAATGGATGGATTGGATGGTTTTTATTGAATGGATCATGGATGAATTTGATTTTTTTAATAAATTTTTAATGGATCATAATGGATTAATGGATTGTTTCTAATCCATCCATTATAATCCGAATAAAAATTTATCCAATCCATCCATTTGCCACCCCTAGTTCAGAGTGCTTTGACTTCCCCGTCATGCATGTGTGTGAATCCTTCCTCGGCGACGCCCTATATGTTTGAATATGGCAATAGCAAAGCATGACAAAGAGTGCTGCAAGATTTGTAAACGGCCATTAACTGTTTCTAGATGAACACCTGGTCGAGATGGAAGTTATAAGAAAATTGAGAAAGGCCATGTGCCTTCTAGATCTTGAACATGGACGAGAGCACGATCATGATGCCATTGCAAATTAAGATCAGTGATGTTAATACACCTACGGGGGAGTATTTTGCTGAAGAGAACGACAATACAGGGCTAGAGGTGGGTGGTATAGATTATGAATTCTCCAAGTCGATCTTACGGTTGATAATACTATCCTGAAGGTTCATAGGACAACACCATATTACCGAAATCTGGACCGTAATGTGTTGGTTTATGTAATCACCGAAACTGTATCGCGATCGTAATTGCAGCTGCATCGGCCGGATTCTCAACAAAATATTAAAGATCATTATTATGGGGTGAATGATCCCTCGGCTTACTTGCCTACTTGGCATGCAAGATAAGAGAGATGAACTCTCCAGAAGATGAGAGCATTAATTAAAACTCTCTATGTTTGTGGACTTAACGCTAGACACGTTGTCATCTACTCTACCACATCATTAATCAACAATCTATTCGTTAGAGACAAAAGCTAACTAGAGATCAATACGTCCACACATGTTATTGTTAGATATCTAGTAACTAGTTATCAATTTATAATCTTTGAAAGAAGGTAATTCATCTTGTACAGACATATTTTGATTAGCTGTCTAGTATATAACCCACCTGAGAATTAATAATTATTCTTTTGTTTCTCAACATAGGGTCTAATATTTTTTTATGGATCTCCAGCAAATTTTCTGCCATGCCACTGACTTGCTACTGGTAAGTGGTAAATGGTAATACAAAGAATTAATCAGTCCACACCATCTATAAGTTTATTTAACATTATTATTACACGGAATTTGGGAAGATCTGCAATTTCAAGCTTCTTTTTGTACATCAAAGAGAAATATATTTAACAGCTCTTCAAACAATTAATTTCCACAAAATTGTAAATAAGGAGGAAGAAGAACGCGATGCTATATACTGATGAGGCCAGAAATAGTTACTGTATATATGATCTTTATATCAGTATACAAGTATACCTGTAACATTTAATATATGAACTATCTATTAAATATTTCTCCTGATGACTTCTCCTTTTCTTTCCATTCTAAACCTGGCACCTCTAAACCTATAAACCTGCATGGTGAAAACCTAACCTTGTATTCCGAAATGGTTTCAAGCTTAGGTGACCACACCTGATCCTTAGACTTCACAAGCTGTTCATATTGCTTTTGCAACTCAGGAGTACTGCACAGGAAGCTGCTGTTGTTGGGTCCATTTTCTTTATGATCTCCACTGATGAGCCTAATGATGAACTCTGGAGTGACCTTTATCAACACCCTTCCATTGGAACCCTTCAAGTACTCAAAAGGGCATGCCCCAAACTTGATAGGGGACTTGTTATTAGGGCATGATCCTAAAGCAGCAATTGAAGAAGCTGAGAGAGTGTGACATGCAAAGAGATCAATAGGGATAACAAAGTAGGTTTGACCAGGCATGAGTTCATCATCTATGGATAAAGCAGGAATGGGGTGTCCAATGAAGAATGAGTCTGCATGGCATACCATCATGTCTGGGAACTCAAACATGATCTCACCAGCTATGTGTTTTCCCTTTAGGGATCTTGTTGTGCCCTCCCAGAAGATGAGTTTCACGGATGATGATGAGTTAGTGTTGTGTTGAAAACATGGAGTCATTACTACATTTCCCATTTCAGAAGAGAGAGAGAGAAGTCGTTGTTGGTTAGAACTAATTAGAAGAGGAAGAAGAGATTAGAAGGGTCATATATAGTGATGATGGTGAAAGGAAATTTTGACTTTTGGAAAAATTCATATAAATCTAATATTTGTTTTTTCTTAGAAAAACTATGATGGGGTCGGTGGTCTGGTCAACCAAGCCGGCTTTGAAAGTTTCGCACTCTCACTTTCTACCTCTTTGATCTCTCGTGATATTGGGGCTCGTTTAGGACACGCTCATCACTTGTAAAAACAACTCATAAACGGAGATCACAAGGCTTAACCCATGACCTTGTGGCATGTCCCTTCATTATATTGTATAATAATTAATTATATTTTGGCGTCATAAGAGTTTTTTTTTTTTCCCTATCATTATATGAATGTGTCTCACATCATCTTAGTGGATCGGTCATTATTTTATTGAACTATATATAATTTCTAAGATTATATCGATCCAAACATAAAGTTTCATACCTTTTTCCTCCAATATAATATAGGAGTGGTAATTAGGAGTGAAGACTAACTCATGCATGTATTTAGACAATCTTTGTCCCGAACCTAAAAACAAACAGAAGTTAAAAGCGTTCTCTACATGTGATTAAACTGCGTTGAATGTGCTTTTAGGTATTATATAGAGACAAAAGTTATGGGTCCCGCGTGAAAATGGAAGCATTTATTAAGACTGTGGAGACTAATAATGTTCACATCATCAATAATATTGAAGGCCCAATTTGCTCCTAAAGAAATTATGAGCACACATTTGTTCCATGAAAAAATAAATTAGCCACTTGATATCTTTTCAATTTATAAACATGAGATATATTACTACATCAAAATCCAGCCAAAAAAAAAAAAGTACATTAAATTAGTTACAAAATCCATTTATTTACATATGTATATATCTTGTTAACAATGTTGTCTAACTCGTCAGTTATCCTACGTGACATGTAATGAATTTCCACCATCGAAAACAAATGAGAAGTAAAAAAAAAAAGCTCAATTTTCAGGTATCCAATAATTAAAATTGTGCATTTTTATTCACTTTTCTTTGTTTTCACAATAGAAATTCGTCATAGGTCACACGGGACTACCAATGGGTCAGACATGATGATTAACAAGATATGTAAGCAAATAAATGAATGTTGAAATTGGATAAAACAACTAACATATCCCGCGTTTGTAAATTTGAGAGACTGAATGATTAATTTTATTTTTTTCAAGATCAAAAGTGTTCCTATAATTTTTTTAGACCAAATTGGGCATTTGTTCTTTAATTAAAAATGGAATGTGTAAACATCAAGACGAATTCATTTGATTTTAATTGGTTGCATTTCAATAAAACTAAATTTTTTTAAACCATAAAACTATTTTTAGTTAACACTAGCTTGATTGCACCCGTGCGATATACGGGCCTTTAATTATTATTATTATTGGTATTCTTGTTATCATTAATAATTTGAATTGTGCTTCTAAATCTACCAAACCCTTTTTCTCTTTATCCCAAATTAAGGCCAACATATCAAATCATTTCTTTACTTGTTTCATAATTTGGCTTCAACTATTGGTATCCATTCGTCTCCAAGGGTTTTAATTAATAGACAGAAGTGATAAGAAAAAACCTTAAAAAATCATGTTTATAATTTGAGAACAAAAAAAATGATTTTTTTATTATTTTAAAATGATATTACAATACGTAATATAATAATATGTATTAAGTGTTTCTCATTGATTATTACCAATGATTGACTATTCGTCTTAATCTATAACTGATCCAGATATCCTCCTTGTCATCAATATGATGGAGTGGAATAGGGAAACTTAGTATGATTATCAAAGATTTTGGTTTTGGAAAATGACGATTAAAATACATATAGATATCATAAGAGTTTGATATCGAAAAATCCACTCAAGATGAGACACTACAAAAAAAACTGTCAATTTGCGGCGGTATCCTCACAAATGGGTCAATCATCTAACTTTTATGCCTTCAAGGGGAAACTGCAAAAGACTATCAAAGTCTAACCTGTTCTCTGCTTTAGTTTTTTCACTTTCAAAACATCCCAAACGAGCAGAAATGGGAAGGAGCAGAGTCTTGTCTCCAACACGGTAATTTTATGGCCTTCGTCAATTAGGAAAGCCCTAGGGCGCCAACAAAGCCCTTCTCATCACTAAACAAGAAGCATCTTCTGTTAGTGGTTCCTAGTCAATCAAATCCCTAATTAATCTATAAATGTAACAGAACACAGTTAGTGGTTCTCAGTCAAGAAACTAAAAATAAAGAGTCGAGTCACACCGCCACACTAACGGGTGCGAGAAGGAGCAGAGGAAAAAGGTGCTCTCGCTTTTGCATTCATGCTTGCTTATGGCAACAGAGGGATTGAGGGAGAACAAAGAGCTTTTTGGCATAGCAGGCGACACACATAGATGACATAAAATTACAAACACGACATACCTGGGATGGTGAGACGGTGAGGTGCAAAGAAGCCAAAGAACGATGGTGTCCTCGCCATCCTTGAGGTGCAAATAGCAAAGAACGATGGATGAGTGGGGTCGACGACTCGACGTCGTCCTTGAGCTTAAGAGTGAAAAGAAATTTCTCTACATAACCTAATTAGGTCGCAAACAGGGATTTGGGTTTTTAGTCTGGGAAATTTTTTTGGGTTTGCGCGCGCGGGCAATGAAGAGCAAGGGAGGATATATTTTAATGTTTAATTTGAGGGGGTTATAAACCTCCACAAATTGAATCTTAAATCGCCACTGTTAAGTTGGATTTGGGCATTTTGTTGGGAACCCAATATTAATTTAAATTGATGTTAATTTGTGGCGGTTTAAGAAACCCCCTCAATATAACCTCCACAAATTAACAGTTTTTTTGTAGTGAGAAAATAAATTAATAATCAACATGTAAATACATATTAAGGAAGAATGACAAAGTTTTGAGGAATTGAGATTAGAATGGAGAGGGAAATTAAAACAGAGAAAGAAAGATTAAGGAAGAAATGATTTTCGAAAATTTAAGATTATGGAGAGATGAAGAAGGAACTGCAAAGATAGACTCTGTCTGCTCTCTCGGTAGCAGAGAGTAATCATCTCATAGAGGGATGGTCATCTCGGAAAAACACGACAGCGGCACATGCATTAAATGTACATAACTAATTAAAAAATTGTTTTAATATTAAATAAGAAAATTCTCAAAACTTCCACAACTTGCCACCTCCCCATTTACTGGTCATTCACAGTAGTAAAATGAATTATGTCTTTATTGATAAATAGATAGATGTCATGACACAAATTTTGATTATTTTCACATAATTTTATTTTCATTAGGGCCTTTGTTTTCACTTAACGCTCTTTCAATCAAGAGTTGTGTCCTTTTAATTCCCTATCGTTATTTTTTTATTTGTTTTTTCTTTTTTCAATATATTGGAACACAGCGTGTTCAAACACCTTTATCAAATTCACACAACTAAAATATGTTTTTTTTCACTCAAACTCACGTTGATATGATCCAATCAAAATCAAAATGAAGATATATATAAAAAAAATCATGTGAAAATATATTATAAATTCATATACTAATTTAAAAAATTAGCCCATGGATAAAAATATTTAAATTATTGTCTTCATATTTAAAATATTAACTTCAATGTAAATATTATAGATTGTACATAATCATATACATCTAGGTATACATATAAGTATGTTTTCTTGTAAAATTTTCAACCCCTTGTAAGATGCTTTAAATTTGAATATGATGTCATATTAGTAATAATGCTGTTAGGGAAGAATTTCTTTCACCTGCTTCCAAATTTAACATCCTTTTTCTTCCTTCCTCAATTCAAATCTTTTAGCATAACTTTATTTCCATTAGGGTCATTGGGCTCTAACTTTGAGTGTTATGTTCGATAACATTAATAACCATTTCCAAGAGTTGTGTTCTTTTCATCTACTGTATTTATTTATCTACTTCTTCCAATGTATTGGGACAATTCACTTAATTTCCTAAATTTACCAAATACTCTCCCAAGCAACATTTGTGTCCTTTTCAATCCGTATCTTTATTTTGTTGTTTTTTTATAAATGTATTGGAAACCAATGTATTTAAACATCTTTCTCAAATGCACACAATACATTTAAACATCTTCTTGAGATCATAGAACACTTCATGAGCTATCGTAATATTTATTGTCTTGGATCAACCTCATACAAATGCACTCTAGTTTTTTTTTTTGTTAGAAATTTATTGTTAAATATTTATTGTATTTTATTTAGAAATATATATTTTCCTTCATTCCATTTATAATTTTGTCAAAATCGACAAAGGAAAATCCATACATACGGATGATTGATGCCAGTATAAAAGTTACGGTTATTCTTAAGTTGAGGGTCAACCGGTATGCAAGTTTTATTATTTTATATAGTTGGGTATTCAAAGTCACTCCAAAGTTAAATTTTTCACATCATTGCATTCAATCAAAAGACCATCACACTGAAGAGTACCTCTAGCAGTAGGTTGGATCCTCCTACCCTACATTAAAAAAATTCAAGAAGTTCAAATGTTAGTCATGAAAGAAATTGTAAAAAAAAACATATAGTTAAAAAAATATTAAGCAGTAGTTATAAATAACACTTTCTCGTCTAAAAACGGCACATCTACATTATGTCCAAATTGAGAATTGTAAGAAATTTGGTTGTTTCCAAAGTCGTAGCACTCAATTTTGATCTTTCATTTATCTTTTGATAGTGAAAGGTCATTGATAAATTTAATTTTAGCCATGAGCGGAAGATATAAAAACAAATTCTAGATGAACAAACTTTCTCAACATATGCTTAATTGAATTTTATATTTTTATTTGATTGTGTACATTTTTATGGTACCTCCATTAGGTTGGATAAATAGTAAACTAACATTGGGAATATGGGAGAAATAAATCAAAGGCTTGAGTAAATTACATTGGGAAATCATTTATCATCTTGGGATTGTTTATTTGCTTTGAAAATATATATAAATCTATAAATATTCTAATTACATAGATTTATTAGTAGCTCAAACATGGATTTTAACATATATCTATAAAGTTCATGTCAAGAAAAAAAAAAAACATATATGATGTATCTATAAAGTAGTCTTATTTTCCGCAAACGTCTTATAATTATTTATAACAAAAAATTATAAATATAAAAAATTACTTTATTTACTTTAAAATATAATATTGGAAATAAATGTCATTTTTATTGGTATGAGCTAAAGTTATGATAACAACTTTTATTCATAATAATTTAGGAATATTTGTTTATCATAATTCATGTACAACAATTTATTTTTAGTTGCTTTCAGTAAATTAATTATATTGGAAATTATTGATAATCTTCAATATCAATGTATTTATAATATTTATTATTTATTTATATAGATATTGATGGGAAGAGGAAAAATCAAGAGCCCAAATAGAGAGAGAAAAGAAAGTTTAGTCAAACACATTGATGATTGTCAAATGTACAATCCTAATAAATGCAAGTCTTGTAAATGAAGCAAAGAAAAGAATCAAATAACAATTAACAAATAAAAAGTAAAAAGTAAAACTTTTCAAAATTATGGCATGATACCGCCTCACAGTAAAACAGACTATCCAACTTTTATATTAGAATAGATATAATAAAACAAAACAAAGCAATAAAAAAAAACACGTCTGTTTGTAAAACGCATACAACTTTGTTTTATTTTGAATTGTTTTACGAAAGGAAAATGCTAAATAATGTCATGTTAAAAAATTAAAAGACAGTTTTATTAGAAAAGCCATGTAGTTAATTAATACATTGAAAAGGCATAAGGTTACTTCTCTGCCGCTGGTTTCAATTGGTTTTTTCATTGGAGCTGTTATGCTTGTCCCCTGTGGTGCTTCCTGTTTTGTGCTCATCTATATCTTTTGGTTTGGGCTGCTCTGCAACATCCATCATTTGTCTGGATGTGTTTTTTTTGGGCGTTAGTGCACAGCTTGCTATTTGGCTGATTTATGTGCTAGGGAAGGGACTTTACTATTGTTCTTGATATGGCTTTTTGTTTGGTGTGGGAGTATTTGATAGTTATTCAACCTTGATGAATTTACTCTGCTGTGTTTATGGTGCTGCTAGGAGATCTAGGTTCAACAATTACCTTTTTTCCTTCTTTATTTATGTTATTCTTGATACGGGTTTGAGTATCCCTTATATTCATTTCTATACAATTTTGCTCATCTAAAATATATATATATATATATATATATATATATATATATATATATTATTGAAAAGTGCAGAGTTTAGTTTTTCATAAAATTTACTTTTTTTTTTTGTGTCAACAAAATTTTTTACTTTTTGTTTATTTATTTCTTGACTCGTGTTTTAAGAGCAGTGAGTGATTAGTAAAACCTTATAAAAAACTTTTGGTACAATTAAGGACATGTTTGAGCTATTTTTATTTTCTATTTATATTTATAATTATGAAAATGTTATTTTTTTTATTGTTTTCAAATATTTGTTACAGAAATAATGAAAATAACAATTCATTATTTTTTGTACAATTTTTTTAAAACAAAGAAATTAAAAGAATGTAATATTTTTATAATTATTTCTAAAAAAATAGAACATAAAAACCTAAAATTGAAAATGAAGCAAAGAGGCCCTTAGTATTTCTCTTTTGGTGAAGGCATTTGTATTATAATTAAGATATGGCTGTTGTGTTTTTTCTGTTTATTCCAATAACAAAGGCATACAATATATACAGGATACAAGGCCAACAGACTTCTATAATTATTGCAACAAATCCTCCTATTTGTCTATGCCTAATATAGCCAAATATTTTATTTCCTAAAACATGTACATGATTTCCTAAAAATCTGCAACTACATAGTTATAAGATTTTATGAGATTCTCTTAATCCTAAAAATCTGTAACTACATAATTATATGATTTTATGAGATTCTCTCAATACTCCCCCTCAAGTTGGTACGTGAGGATCTCGAATGCCCAACTTGCCCAAAAGAAATTCAAATTGTTGTTTGCCTAGAGCTTTTATCAAGATATCTGCAAGCTGACTGTAAGTCCGAACATGCATTGTGACAATATTACCATCCTGGATCTCATCACGGATGTAGTGACAATCTACCTCAATATGCTTGGTGCATTCATGAAACATCGGGTTGGCTGCAATATGAATGGCTGCTTGACTATCACAAAAGAGCCGCATGGGTTGGGGATGAGTGATGAGCCTCTGTTTGACTGGTTTTATAACTAGTAAAGACCTTGGCTTTGTGCTTATTTTATATCATTTTCACCCAAATTAGACTTGATTGTCCTTAAGTAATATTTTGAGTCTGTAAAGTGTTTTTAAGTTAATTTAGTTGATTTAGAGTGAATAAAGTATTTACTTTTACTTTCTATTTTCAGGTTAATAAAAAGGAATAATTCTGGAGTTTCTCGCCCCGCGAGAAGACTGTTCGCCTCGCGACCCCGAAGCTGACTGTTCCAAGAAAATGCAAGGTCTCTGGTTCGCCCCGCGAAGAAATGGCTCGCCTCGCGAGTCATCCAACCATGAAAAGTCAGAGACGATCACGGCTTGCCCGTGTTGAAGGCCACGGGCGTTGCAGTTGGGAATTTGAAGAGTTCGCCTCGCGAAGATATGCTCGCCTCGCGAGAAGACCAAGAGTTGCAGACCTTTCGTGTCATTCGCCTCGCGAGCAGTGCTTCGCCTCGCGAGGCCTTGAATTTCAGAAGTTGTATATAAACTGCTCTATGGCAGAATGAAAGGGAGGTCAGAATTAGCCAGTTTTGGCTAGTTTCTGAACTTGTTAGCCTTTTGTTTTCCTCTTAGTTTATTGTTTATTTCTGTAATGGAGAATTAGTCTCCTAGATTAATCTACTGTAATTGGTTTCTGTTAACACTTGAGGTTCTGTATTCCATGTTTAGTTGCTTTTCTCTTTTCAATGCCATGTCAGTATGTTTCGTTTGTTATTTCAAGAATATATAGTGTGGTATTGTTTCATTTCTGATGCTATGTTCCTATATATAATCGCGTTTGTTATTTCGCGTGTGTTCATTCATGTTCGTTTGTTCATGAGAGCTTAACCCCGCTTTGTTATTTCGGGAATAGGAATATACATCTGTAGTAGCGGTTTTCGCTTGTTAATTGTTGCTACAACCGGAGGGGGATTAGTATCTCGCTTAGGATTTGCATGAACCAATGATAGTGGGAAACCAAAACATGAGGTTAATCGCTTTTGTTTATTTGCTAATTTCTTAAACTGTTTTGTTTCTTTTCTCTGTTTTTATTTTGTTTCCTTTATTTTAGTTTTAATCTCAAAACCCCCATTTCTAACTTTTACTAATTTTCTGTTAATAATAACAACACCTAAAGAGTCCTTAAGAGACGATCCGAGTTGTCGCACTATACTGCATTATTTTATAATCGCTGTTCTTTTTGGCGCGTGGCGGCAGCCACACCAAAAAATTGGCGCCGTTCGGGACTCGTTTGTTGTTATTAGCGTAAAAATAATTTTTGAAAAAAAAAAAAAAACTTTTTGCTTTGCTAATCAGTTTTGTCTCGCTTTGTCCGGGTCCAGAAATTTTATTTTCCCCATGGATAATTACATGTATGGGTACTTGCCTAATATTTATCATCAACCACCACCTTGCATGTATTATCCTGATTTTGGTAAACCACCACCATGCACAAATTATCCTAATTTTTCTGGAAATTATGAGTATAGCAATGGTTTTGATATGACTGGAATGAATGCTTATCCTAGCCAACAGGTTAGAGATCAAGGCAGCCTGGATGAGATTGCTTCTATGATACAACAAATGGCCGAGAACTATCAACGATGGCAGTAAGTCAAAGAATACCAGCCTGACCCTACACTAGCCCAACTCGGCTTGGAAGAAATGCTACAACAAATGGCTGCACAAACGGAAGCATACAATCTTGAATTTCAACAGAGGATGGAGGCAATGGAGGCAAGTAATCTTGAAGCCCAACAGAGGGACCAAGTCTGAATCTCAAAAGTCAGGGCTCTAATTGATCAAGTTACCGCCAACTCTACCGCAATGCTAACTCCACAGCCCTTGAGGAACATAAGGATTCACAGATGGTTATTCCTGAAAATACTTTTGATGATAATTCGATGATGATATTTCGATGATGATGAATTATGTGTTGAATCCCCGATTCTAATGATTGTTATTGTGATGGTATCGCCGCTTTGTGTATACACTTTGCTATGCAGGTTTATACTTGAAAGGAAACAAAGAAAATGAGGATCGGGAGGATCAAGAGGACATCTGCTCCACCGTGCTTGAGGATAATGAAGAACCCGTGGAATCGGATGCATGTGTTGAGAGTGATGGGGTGGATGAACCGTGTGCAAAGTCCGCATAATCGCACCTTTACTAACTCGGCTTCTATTAATACATGTACTAACTGTCATCGACACTAACCCGTGTGATGTTTGTGCTGGGTTTCTTGACTCTATTTTGCAGGGGTGATAGTGAGAGTGATACTCGTTTGTTCAAATTAAGTTCCAAATATACCATCCATTGAACAACCACCCTCCATAAAGCTCAAGCAACTTCCAGACATTCAGCCGCTTTCTGATTTAGTTTCTTGTAATATATTTACTAACTGTACTAACTCTAACCTTTCTGTGGTGTGTGATGAGATTTCTGCAGGTTTAACAAGTGATGAATCCGGTAGTGCAGTGGATGAAGACCTTGCAGGAGTTGAAGCAACACCGGAGACCCCAACTAACTGTTTGCCACCTCCCCCTGTGGAACCAAAAGCTCTGGATTTTGCACCCTTGGATTTTGCACCATGGCCAGTCCAAGAGGTTGAGCCCCACTTCTATTGGGGAGACTTTGAAGATAAAGAGGTCAGCTGTGACCCGAAGGGGAGTGAGAAGTCCGCCGCACTCGGCGAAGTCATCATAATTGTCAAGTGCTTACCCCCACATCAAGGCTGCGAGTTATGGAAGCATGGAATGAACTCCCACTCTTTGTCCATCACGTGGGCCTTATGCTACAAGCAATGGGATCCTGGTGGAATCGCCCTTCAATGAGTTTTCTTAACCCTTTCTCCTTTTTAATTTTCTTTTCCTTACTTTAATTCTGTTTTGTTTTGAATAAAGCTCCTCAATAATTTGAGAAGCTCAGGAGTTGTGTTTGAGTCTTTTGTCGGCAAGTTTATTGGTTTGATTGAAATTGCATAGATGGATTGCATGATAGTGTTGACTTTTTCCCCCTAGGATTTGAGAAAAATTTTTGAAAAATGATCCCCATATGATTGAAAACTGAACTTTGAGATTTTGTTATGATGGCATGATTTATGATAAGTTTGGGGTGATAGGAAGCACACACTAGGGATAGAATCTCTTTCAAATAATTTGCATGAATGTCCAGGTGAGGTTTTGAGCCTCCAACATGTTTTTGACTGTGTGAAAATCACTTTTTAAGTTGCACTTTCCTGAATTTGCTTGAATCTCTTTTTGGTTTGCATGATTATATGTTTGCTTCATATGATTTAGGCATTTTCTTTGTAAATAGCTACTTGGCCTAAAATAACCATTCCTAATTCATGTTCCTTAGTTAGCCCCATTGAGCCTATTAGCCTGTTAATTCTTGATAACCTAATGTTATAAGCCCAAAAATCTGGAAAACCATGTTAACCCGATCTTAGAATTAGGAGAGCATGGAATCTTAGAATGGGTGCAAGAAACTAAGTTTGGGGTGGCTGCAAGGTGTAACATGTTGTTTGGGATTGAGAAAAAAATTTATGTAAAAAAAATAAAAAATTTTGTGAAAAAAAAAAGAAAAAAAAAAGAAAAGAAAAGAAAAGAAAAACAGAAAAAAATAAATAAAAGTGCAAAAATGCCAAAAAGAAATAAAAAGGCTGTAGCCACCCAGAAGTGTAAAGAAAAAAATAAAGAAAGGAGCTTGAGTGAATTTCAAAGTGTAAATATAGTTCATGCTCTCTTAGTTCCTAGGGTCTTCAGCTTAGTTCCTTTGTATATCCTACCCTTAGCCAGGCCCCATTACAACCCATAAAAGACCTTCTGATGTTGCTTGCATATTTTCTGTGGGGACCATTTTGAGATGAAAATCAAATTTATGGGAAGTGCTCTTAAAAGTGAAATTGAGTGAAAGCCTGACACAAACCGAGCGAATGAGTGAACACAAATCTCCCTTGTGAGGAAGGCAGTTGTTTGATTTTGGTGATCTCCCTCTTATGTGTGACTTAGACCCCCTGCTTAGATTGATGATTGTCTGAATGATTAATTTCTCAACTGTTTAGAATAAATGAATGTGGGGATTACTTTGCTTGGAAGGGGGGAACATTGAAAGAAAAATTCTTTGAAAAATTGCTTGGAATCTGTGTGAAAGTTAATTGAGTCCTTAAGCTTGCCATGTTTTGCCAGGTCTTGAGTCTTTTTAAGTTTTTGAGTTTTAGTTTGCTTGAGGACAAGCAAAGTTTAAGTTTGGGGTATTTTGATGAGCCTCTGTTTGACTGGTTTTATAACTAGTAAAGACCTTGGCTTTGTGCTTATTTTATATCATTTTCACCCAAATTAGACTTGATTGTCCTTAAGTAATATTTTGAGTCTGTAAAGTGTTTTTAAGTTAATTTAGTTGATTTAGAGTGAATAAAGTATTTACTTTTACTTTCTATTTTCAGGTTAATAAAAAGGAATACTGGAGTTTCTCGCCCGCGAGAAGACTGTTCGCCTCGCGACCCGAAGCCGACTGGTCCAAGAAAATGCAAGGTCTCTGGTTCGCCCCGCGAAGAAATGGCTCGCCTCGCGAGTCATCCAACCATGAAAAGTCAGAGACGATCACGGCTTGCCCGTGTTGAAGGCCACGGGCGTTGCAGTTGGGAATTTGAAGAGTTCGCCTCGCAAGATATGCTCGCCTCGTGAGAAGACCAAGAGTTGCAGACCTTTCGTGTCATTCGCCTCGCGAGCAAGGCTTCGCCTCGCGAGGCCTTGAATTTCGAAGTTGTATATAAACCGCTCTATGGCAGGTAATGAAAGGGAGGTCGACTAGCCGCTTTTGGCTAGTTTCTGAACTTGTTAGCCTTTTGTTTTCCTCTTAGTTTATTGTTTATTTCTGTAATGAAGAATTAGTCTCCTAGATTAATCTACTGTAATTGGTTTCTATTAACACTTGAGGTTCTGTATTCCATGTTTAGTTGCTTTTCTCTTTTCAATGCCATGCTGTATGTTTCTGTTTGTTATTTCAAAGAATATATAGTGTGGTATTGTTTCATTTCGGTGATGCTATGTTCCTATATATAATCGCGTTTGTTATTTCGCGTGTGTTCATTCATGTTCGTTTGTTCATGAGAGCTTAACCCCGTTTGTTATTTCGGGAATAGGAACATACATCTGTAGTAGCGGTTTTCGTTTGTTAATTGTTGCTACAACCGGGAGGGGATTAGTATCTGCTTAGGATTTGCATGAACCAATGATAGTGGGAAACTGAAAACAGTAGGTTAATCGCTTTTGTTTATTTGCTAATTTCTTAAACTGTTTTGTTTCTTTTCTCTGTTTTTATTTTGTTTCCTTTATTTTAGTTTTAATCTCAAAACCCCCATTTCTAACTTTTACTAATTTTCTGTTAATAATAACAACACCTAAAGAGTCCTTGAGAGACGATCCGAGTTGTCGCACTATACTGCATTATTTTATAATCGCTCGTTCTTTTTGGCGCGTGGCGACAGCGCGGTCAATGAGGCACCTGTAAATCAATCAAGAGGGCATTAAGCCACTTCAACTCACAAGTTGTGGTGGCCATAGATCTATATTCAGCTTCTGCTGATGAACGAGAGACAGTAACTTGCTTTTTGGTTTTCCAGGATATAGGAGATCTTCTCAAGAATACAAAATACCCTGTCAATGAGCGTCGTGTAAGAGGGCAAGTTACCCAGTCTGAATCACAATAGGCATATAGCTTCAAATCACTATCAGAGCAAAGAAAGATCCCTTGGCCTGGATTACCCTTCAAATAACGAACTACCCGTGTTGCAGCTTCCCAATGCTCCTCTCGAGGACATTGCATGAATTGAGCTAAGATATGAATAGAGTAGCTAAGTTCGGGCCAAGAAATAGTCAAATAAATGAGCCTCCCAACTAGTCGACGATATCATTCTGGATCCTCTAAAATAGCGCCATTAGCAAGGGCTAACCTATGATTTTGCTCGAAAGGAAAACTAGCCGGTTTTGCCCCCAATAATCATGTTTCTGAGATGATGTCCAAAGCATACTTTCGTTGGCATAAGAAAATCCCATGAGGTCCTCTTGCTACCTCAAGGCCTAAAAAGTATTTCAAACTCCCTAGGTCCTTCATGTAGAAACATTTGCTAAGGTACATTTTGAAATGCTCAATCACATCTCCATTGTTCCCTGCAATGATGGGATCATCAACATACACAAGAACACTCAAGATCACCTCTCCACTATAATAAGTGAATAGTGAATAATCTGCACGAGATTGTTCGAACCCATATTCCTTCAATGAAGTAGCAAGTTTTGCAAACCAGTTTTGCGGTGCTTGTCGTAACCCATAAAGAGACTTTCGGAGTTTACATACTTTCTTAGAATCTCCACAGGAAAAACCAGGAGGTAGTTGCATATAAACTTCCTCATCCAAATCACCATGCAGAAAAGCATTATGAACATCCATCTAATGCAATATCCATGATTGAGCAGCTGCCACAGCTAATAAAGTCCGAATTGTGACCGTTTTTGCAACCGGTGCAAAAGTTTCATTATAGTCAATGCCTTCTTTCTGGTTATCTCCTTGAACAACTAGTCTTGCCTTGTGACGTTTAATACTGCCATCTGATTTGTATTTAATCTTGTATACCCACTTGCATCCAATGGCCTTCTTTCCAGGCGGTAGTGTTGCTAACGTCCAAGTGCCATTTCTCTCTAGTGCATCTATTTCTTGCTTCATAGCACTGTGCCACAAGGGATCTCGAACAGCCTCAGAGAACTGAGATGGCTCATGCCTGTGAAGTGACCGCCGCAATAAACCTGCTCATGGCTCATGGAAAAATTATTGCAAGTCACATAGTGTGTGATAGGATACAACGTACCTGAGGACTGTGATGGTGGGTGTGACACGGAAGTGGGGTCATTAGCACAGCTCACAGTGTGGCATATATAATCTTGGAGCTTGCTCGGTGGATGACATTCCCTGTGACCACGTCCAAGTTGTTCAGTCACATGAGGTGTTGACATTGAATCCTCACCTGACTGTCTTTGGGTCAAAATCACATCTTATGCATCCCCAACACTTTCTTCAATGTTTCTGCTCCCCCTTGCATCATGCGTATCCATGCTAGATTCATCAATGAGAGGAGGGTCATCGTTCTACAAGGTTTGTGTGGAAAAAATGGAGTCATCTTGCACATTGGAAGCATTAGTCAAGAAAGGAAACTCATTGTCACAAAACACAGCATCACGAGATTCAAAATACTCTCCACTATCCAAATCATAGAGACGCCAACCCTTTTTCCCATAAGGATAGCCCACAAAAATACATTTTCGACTTCGCTCACCAATCTTGTCCTTTTGTCGAGGTCTGTTGTGTGCATAGCACAAACACCCAAAAATGCGAATATGAGAATAAGTGGGAGTTTGACCAAACAATATTTCATAGGGGCTTTTACCTTTATGTATAATGGACGGTGTACGATTAATCAAGTACCCTGCAGTAAGGACACATTCACCCCAAAATTCAATGGGTAGATTTACCTGAAAACGGAGAGCTCGAGCAACATTTAAAATATGTCTATGTTTTCTTTCGACACGACCATTCTGTTGCGGAGTGTCAACCATGGAAGTTTGATGAATTATTCCTTGTTCAACAAAATAACTTTTCAAGACTCTGAATTCAGTACCGTTGTCACTTCTCACAATTTAAACCTTTTTGTTAAATTGAGTAACCACCATAGTGCAAAAGTTTTTAAGAGTGTTCCCAACTTCACCTTTTTCTACCAACAAATATATCCATACGGCACGAGAAAAATCATCCACAATAGTCAAAAAATAAAAAGCACAACAAGAGGAGGTAACACGATAAGGTCCCCATACATCACAATGCATTAAATCAAAAGGCTCATTGGCTTTATTCTGGCTAGGAATAAAAATATCTCTTGTTTGTTTAGCTCTTAAACAAATATCACAAACTTACTCATGCTTATATTTCTTACCAACATGAATACTAGGAAGTAAACTAACTATTTGTATTGAAGGATGACCCATACGTCTATGCCACATGGTAAATGAATCAGCTCCACTTGTTTTACATGCCTGCACAAAGGTCACTACCCGAAAATGATAGACCCCATTCTGTTGTTCACCCACACCAATCACTGTCCTCGAAGTGCGGTCCTGTATCACACATAATTTATCAGACAAAGTGATTGCACAATTTGAGTCGTGTATCAATTGGGAGACAGATATAAGATTACAAGCTAAATTAGGCACATATAACACATTGTTCAAGACTAGGCCTTTTCCAAAATTTATTGTTCCTTCTTTATTTGCAACTGTATTTCTTCCGTCAGGAAACCCAACGGGACAAGGTGAGACATCAATTAATTTTGTTAACAAGCTAATATCACCTGTCATGTGATTTGAAGCTCCCGTATCCAGCAACCAAGAGTTTTTCACTTGCTTACCAGTGAGTTTCTCGGTGGATGACGTGGACTTGCGGCTATTAAGAATGGTCATCAGTGCTGACCATTGATCATTGCTCAGCCCGGGGAAAGACCCATTCTCATCTATGACTCCCCCTGTCTGCATGCCTGCTGCACTTGTGCGGCATATGCAGTGTGTGTCTCTCTACCTCGACCTACGCCCTTGTTGCGTGTGGCTTGATTGCCACGCCCTGCACCTCTTCTGTTTTTACCGGAGTTCCACCAATCTGGGTAACCAATTATTTGAAAACTTTCATTGGCTTCATGACCATGCTTACCATAATTGGTGCATGTCCCTCGATCACCCCCTCTGTTCTGCCCAGATCTTGTGTGAGGTGTGGTTTGAATCGCAAAGCTAACAGCATCTGTACTTTCATCCCGCATACGTGCCAACGACTTGTGTGTTTCCTCAGTCACAGCCATTGCATATACTCTGTTTATATTGGGCAACGACGACATGCTTAAGATATATGAACCTACTGTTCCGAATACGACATCGTTGAGACCCATTAAGAATTGATGGACCTTCTCCTTCTCCCGCTCTTGTAACATCCCTGGCTGCTTTTATGGATTGACGACTGTCCCCACAAACCAACACGGGTCTTTTAAGCGTACTTTGTCCTCACTCACACGCTTCCTGGGAAAACTTCCCAGGAGGTCACCCATCCCAGAATTGCTCCAAGTCAAGCACGCTTAACTGTGGAGTTCTTAAGTAATGGGTTACCGAAAAGAAGATGCATCTTGTTAGTATAGGTAGTACCAATTAATTATTATAAGCCTTCCTCAACTGTATAGTCCCATACCTACACAGTCTCAGGATCCCTCTCATTCGGGTGTGTAATCGGTTCATTCATGTGTCCCTCCACCTAGAAGCCTCCCAGGAGCCACTCCTTGTTCGTGCCTTCTTACACCAGCGACCACTCCCCGCCCTCGTCGGCACCCGGGTGTTACATGCCCACCAGCTTCCGCTTGGTTTGTCCCCGAACCACACCGTACTGGGAGAGGTGCCGCTCTGATACCATATGTAACATCCCTGGATGCTTTTATGGATTGACGACTGTCCCCACAAACCAACACGGGTCTTTTCAGCGTGCTTTGTCCTCACTCACACGCTTCCTGGGAAAACTTCCCCGGAGGTCACCCATCCCAGAATTGATCCAAGTCAAGCACGCTTAACTGTGGAGTTCTTAAGTGATGGGCTACCGAAAAGAAGATGCATCTTGTTAGTATAGGTAGTACCAATTAATTCGTGTAAGCCTTCCTCAACTGTATAGTCCCATACCTACACAGTCTCAGGATCCCTCTCATTCGGGTGTGTAATCGGTTCATTCATGTGTTCCTCCGCCTAGAAGTCTGCCAGGAGCCGCTCCTTGTTCTTGCCTTCTTGCACTGACGACCACTCCCCGCCCTCGTCGGCACCCGGGTGTTACAGCTCTTGTGCTAATTCTTGTTCTGCACCGCATGTACACCCAGCACAACTGCAAGTTGGATTCTTCATGTAACTGACCAGCGCTTCCCACATTAATTTTAACTTCCCATAGTAGGCTGCCACGTTCTACCCAGATTGCTTGCAATTGGCAATATCAGTTTTCAGTTGGTGAATCTTCACATCATTACCAATAGAGAACCGTTCCTTCAAATCATCCCATAGATCTTTTACATTCTCCAAATAAGAGATACTGGATCTCAAAGATGGATCGATGGTGTTAAATATCCATCCTACCAGCATCGCGTTGATTGCTAACCACTCTTCGAGTTCAGATGAATCGTTCACCGGCTTCAAAATTGTTCCGTCGATAAATCCAAGTTTCTTCTTGGCTCGGAAGGCGTTACGAACTGCCTTTGACCATTCATCGTAGTTGTCTCATTTGAGCTGCACCGGTATAACAACGATATCCGGATTGTCTCCCGAGGTAAGATAATAAGGAGATGTTGGATCGATCATCAACGCCTTCTTCTGTTCATGACTAGAAGCGTTAGTCGTCTTGTTTTCAGAATCAGAATTATTGCCGCTTCCCTTCTCGCCATCTACAACCATGATCACTGACGCAACACAACGGAGGTTGCCCTGCGCTCTGATGCCAAATTAAGATATGGCTGTTGTGTTTTTGCTGTTTATTCCAATAATAAAGGCATACAATATATACAAGATACAAGGCCAACAGACCTTTATAATTATTGCAACAAATCCTCCTATTTGTCTATGCCTGATATAGCCAAATATTTGATTTCCTAAAACATGTACATGATTTCCTAAAAATCTGCAACTACATAATTATATGATTTTATGAGATTCTCTCAATCTGCAACTACATAATTATATGATTTTATGAGATTCTTTCAATAATTATTTATATAACATCATCATCATCATCATCATCATCATCATTTTTTCATCTAATAGGTGTTAGGAAATTTTTTTACTAAAAAAATTTGATCAATCATATTTTTTTTTTTCATGTTCTCTTGGATTAAAAATGTTAACACGAATAATCTTGGACCAAGTTCTAAGCTTATATAAGTCTTTAAATTTCTTCACCAATATCGTCACCAATATGCACAAAAGGTTTTACATTCATCAGAGAAGCGATTTACAACTAATAAAACGATTCAAACCTAAAATCTCTACTTTTTTTCACAACTTAAAACTCAAGTAACATGTGCCATATTCTTTTGATATAGAAATTTAATCATTATCTAACGACTGAAGCACATGTACAGTACTTAATTATAAAATTAACAACCATATATTCTACCAATCAACGTTATTCGAGAGTCATAAGACGGTCAAGGTGGTTTGGGTGGAGGAGTTAATAAGTGGAGTGATAAAAAAGTTGAGGATTCAAACACCATTACTAACAAAAATACTAACATTAACGTACTAACATTTGCCTATCAAAAATAAAAAAAACCAATCAACGTCATTGGAAAATATGAATAGAACAAACAATCATCCACAAAGTCATCTAAGTTGGAATCCGTTGACTATATCTAATTTGTGATTTAAGCTTTAAAAATCTATTGATCTAATCTATTAGCCCAACTAGTTCATTTAATATCCATATATAATTCAAGAATAACAGATATTTCAAATGAGTAGGTTCTTGTTTGGTTCTTTCCAACTAAAATTGGTTCTATGTGGAAAAGTCTGTGTTAGTCACTGAAAGCGACAAGTTCCCTTCGTCATAAGGCTGATATCAGTCGAACCTAAGTTGCCGGTTTATGACCAAGCTTAGGACTTTCACGTGCCAATTTGCTATTTCTCTTTCAGGTATATCTAACTATCTAAAGTCCAATGGCAGGTTAAATCGTTTACCTTATTTATGTCTTCAATACACATAAAAGAAACTCGTAAAAGTAATTAAGTATCCAAAATGATGAAAAAGAAAAAAATTTCAAATACAAATGAAAAGCTGATCAGGCTTATACATAGTATAAAATTACCTATCAGCAAAAATAAAATAAAATCTATCTTTATTATCAAAGTTAATAGCATAAAAATTGAGGTAAAATAAGTAGATTGTGTTAGAAAATGGGGTATGGTCTGCAACAAAGAAGAAAAAAACAAGTGACATGCGCACCCTCCAAGGCGTGTAAGAACACTAGACTTTAGGTTCGATTCGCCCCCACCAATCTCTCCTCGTAGATTGGATGCAACAGGAAAAACCGGCAAATCCCCTTCAGGATACAATGGAGAACCTTGGTTTGGTTTGCACACCCTAAACCAAGTGTATCGTCAATGACATTTTACAGAATAATAGTTTCCTTAATTCTCTCTGCGCATTAAGGGGAGAAAGGAAGTAATTTGGCTTGCAGAAGTTTAGCCCATTTTTAGACCTCATTCTGCATGCACAAGTGGTTCTATTTATAGACCAACTTATGCCTCTTGGTGAATGAAATAACCTTTCATGTATTTGAAAGAATGATTGCAACCTTTCATGAATGTACACTTGATGAATGAACACATTTAATCATGAAAAAACACACCTATTAGGAAGGATTTGAAAGTCATGAAGAGACATACATATTGATGTCCTTCAATCTCTTTCCAACTTGGTGTCTTGGACTTCCATTATTTTGGAAATCCCTCACAATCCCCCACCATTTTCAAAATAAACCTAAATCCCATTATTCCGAAAATCGCATACTTTCAGACAAAGGTATCTTGGGGATTTGAACCTTTGCTTAGTAAGCCTTGGTTGCACTCATCTCCAAATAAAGTGGTAGACAAGCTTTGAACCAAATATTCATTAGAACAAGTGTCCATGACTTACACATGAAATCTCGGTACTATTGAACGACGTGGTAGTGTGACACATTTGGTAAGGCATTGTGTCGTGTATCCTTTTCATGAGAGCTTACAGAGTCAAGCCCAACTCTAAGAAGCGGTCACACTTCACTCTCACATAGTTGGACTTTACCAGAAGCACCCCCATAGGTTGGGCACCTCAGCACATATATGCTATAGGTCTATTAAGAGCAAAAGCTCACCCTTTTCCTTTTGTCCTTATGGCATCCAAGTACTTTTAAACCTTGGGATGTATCTATTTGTCAAGTACTTGCAATCACTCTCATAGTGTACTTTGGCCACATTGAACTCAAGACTTGATGTTATTCAAGTGTGAGTTGGGTTTCCACCATTGTTGATCATGTAGATATGGGCTTGATTCCCATCCCTAATGATGTTTTTCCACATCATATCACTTGTCAGTCCTTTCGTCAAAGGATGCAAGATTTCTTTCCGTCTTATAAAGACCTAGATATTACTCCATTTGCAATTAGTTCCTTGACATAACTACGTCTTAGTCCAATGTTCCTGGGCTTTCCATTATAAACTTGGTTGTATGCCCTTGATAGTGTTGACTGACTATCCCATTGTATGGATACTGACGCCATTAAAATTGGTATCTCATACAACATGTTTCTAAGCCAATTAATCTCAATTAATGTTAAATGCTGCCAATGCTATGAATTCTACAGTCGTGGTGGAACCAGCAATGCCGACTTATTTCTTGAAACCCCAAGAAATGGCACCCCCACCAATTGTTAAGACTCAACTACTTGTTAAAGCATGATCTTTTTGTATAAGTCACCCAACTAGCATCAGTGTAACCTTCTAATACCGAATGATACTCATTATAGTTTAAACTATAGTTCTTGTCCCCACAAGTATTTCAATACTCTTGGACAACATACCAATTGTCTTTTCTTGGATTACTTGTATACCTACTTAGTCTCCTATAACATATGCAATGTTTGACCGGGTACGTGTCATGGCATACATAAACATCAAATTACTTTTGAGTATTCAGGTTGTGCTACTAGACTACCTTTATTTGGTACTAAATTAATGCTATGATCTTCGGGAGTGGTGATAGGTTGACAATCAAAGTGTTAAATTTCTTTAATACCTTTTCTACATAGTGAGATTGGGATAAACCTACATTCTCACCATCTCTTATTATTCTAATTCCTAAAATCACATTAGATACCCCTAAGCCTTTCACGTCAAAATTTCTAGATAAGAACCTCTCAGTTTCTTCTAGCTAATCTAGATTAGTACAAAATATTAATATATCATCAACACATAAACAAATCATGAGCCATTTTCCTCCATGGAATTTACTATAAATACACTTGTCAGATTTATTTATTTTATATCCATTAGCTAGCATAACTTGATCAAACTTTTGATCCCATCGCTTAGGATCTTATTCTAGTCCATATAATGACTTATTCAATTTACACACTTTCTTTTCCTGACCATTAACCACAAACCCTTCAGGTTGTCTCATATACACCTCTTCATCTATTTCCTCATTTAGGAATACCACATCCATTTGATGGATGACAAACTTATAGATGGATCCAAGTGCCAATAGCACTCCAATTAAGGCAATTCTAAGGCAATTCTTGCCACCGGTGCATATGTATATAGTCAATGCCATCTTTTGTGTAAATCCCTTAGCAACTAATCTTGCCTTAAATGTATCAATAGTTCCACCTACCTTCATTTTCCTTTGAAAATCCATTTACAACCTATGGGTTTGGAACCGGGTGGTAGGTCTACTAGTTTCCGTCTTTTATTCTCCATTATTGAGTCCATTTCCTCTTGTATAGCTTTCATCCAGGAAGAGGGATCTTGAGACTTATTGCCTCTTTAAATGTGTCTGGATCACTTTCTGTATTCTAACAGATTGACCTATAACTGTCTATGGACTCTCTTATTCCTTCAACAAGGAACGTGAAAAACCTTGGTCTATAAGTTTTCTCTTTTCTACCTCTCTAACTTCTCCTAAGTTATGAACTCTCCAAAGTATCTTTATTAGATACATTGTTCTCCGGATTATGTGCATTACTATGAACATTATCATGTGACTTGGAATTGAGTTAAACTTATTTCCTTGAAATATTAAATCCCCAGACTCAATCACTGTTGTAACAGGATAAGTCACTAGATTCCATAACCATGAATCTATATGTTTTTCTAATTTTAGCATAGCCCGGGAACACTCACATTCAATTCCCCTTTCACCTAATTTCTTTCTTTTGTTTCAAGAACTTTTACTATTGCCCTTCAACCTCAAACTTTGAAAAAAATTGAGAATGAGTTTTTCTATTTTCCAGAGCTAATATGGGGTTATCTTGTTCAATTGTTTTAAACCTATTTACTATCTAACAAGCCTTCAACATGGCTTCTTCCCAATATCATTTTGCTAGACCAAAATAGGATATCATCCTAATTTTCTTTTCAACTATAATTTGTTATGGGGAATAAGGTGCAGCTGTTTGGTCAACTATTCTAGTAAACTCAAAGCTACTAAGGTTATACAATTATCATAACCTTATAACTCCTAAACATTTAATAAATATCTTATAACAAACAATTTCAATTTACCCACACTATACAATAACATATATATAAGCATCGAAATTTCTGAATAATTGAGTCCTGTTATAATCTAACATTTATTATCCTTTACTTTGTTGACTAATAACTCAGTCATAATATTAATATTAAATGAGTGCAGCATTCAAAACATACCACATACATAAATGAAATGAAATGACACTAATCTTATGACATCACTGTTGGCCTAGTGGTTATTACGCTTGCTTCCTCTGCAATTTGTTCGTGTTCGAATCCCAACGGTTGCATCTTTTCATATATTTCTTAAATTTCGTTTTGTTTAAAATTTGAAAAATGATTCAAAATATCAAAATTCTGATTCGAACTCGCAACCTGAGTGTGAATCAGCAATCGCGTCTACCACCAAACCAACACATTGCTTGATGGTATTACATAACTATAATTTCTAATTATAGCAAAGATCTCTTTGGGTACCATACCTGCAACCAACCGGGTCAATCCATACCCACTTTGCAGAAAAACTGGGTTCACATGACCCATTCATCACCCACAACATTTTTTTTACCCATTTTTATAACTTGCCAACCCAAAATTAAACATGTTTTGTTGTCTCTATGTCTTGGATTCATGTCTAAACTGAGTGTGAATGAGCAACCGCGACGTCTACCACCAAACCAACACAATGCTTGATGGTATTACATAACTGTAATTTCTAATTATAGCAAAGACCTCTTTGGGTACCACACCTGCAACCAACCGGGTCAACCCAAACCCACATTGCAGAAAAACTGGGTTCACATGACCCATTCATCACCCACAACATTTTTTTTACCCATTTTTATAACTTGCCAACCCAAAATTAAACATGTTTTGTTGTCTCTATGTCTTGGATTCATGTCTAAACGTGTTCTAATGTAAAACTCCATAATTGCTATCATAGAAAACTAACAAACCAATGATCTAAAATCAATTCCAGTTTTCTATAACATTATTTCATGAATATTCATGTCTATCTTGACAACTTAGAACAATCTAAACAACATCCAAACATTTCTAATTTTTACAAAGGCAAGAAATAATCCTCATCTTATATTTACAAAATCATGCACTCATAATATAAAAATATAAACTCTAAAATTAATTGGTTCTTGCATGGATCAAATCCATTAATGCATGCACTTGATACAATCATGCATCTAAGGCTCTAATACCACATGTTAATTTTAACATAAACAAAGAATGCCTTTAACATCTTACACACATGTATTTAGAATACCAAGTATAACATAGCCATGAAAAGTAATTGTGTACCTTTCACCATGGTCACAAATAAACATGTTTTTGATGAAGCATATGAGTACTCATCTCTCATTGTCGTAAAAATATCATTCATCTCTTTCTTCCAACGAACGTAGTTTCCATCCTCGAACCTCTCCACATTAACAATGTCAAATGTCATCTCCCTCCAATATTGCAACCACAATTATATAACGAAAATCGAACCTAAAGATTGTTAGAAAATGGGGTATGGTTTGCAACAAAGAAGAAAAGAACAAGTGACATGCGCACCCTCCAAGGCATGTAAGAACATTAGGCTTTAGGTTCGATTCCCCCCACCAATCTCTCCTCGTAGATTGGATGCAACAGGTATAACCGGCGAATCCCCTTCAGGATACAATGGAGAACCTTGATTTGGTTTGCACACCCTAAACCAAGCGTATCGTCAATGACATTTTACAGAATAATAGTTTACTTAATTCTCTCTGCGCATTAAGGGAAGAAAGAAAGTGATTTGGCTTGCAGAAGTTTAGCCTATTTTCAGACCTCATTCTGCATGCACAAGTGGTTCTATTTATAGACCAACTTATGCCTCTTGGTGAATGAAATAACCTTTCATGTATTTGAAAGAATGATTGCAACCTTTCATGAATGTACACTTGATGAATAAACATATTTAATCATGAAAAAACACACCTATTAGGAAGGATTTGAAAGCCATGAAGAGACACACATATTGGTGTTCTTCAACCTCTTTCCAACTTGGTGTCTTGGACTTCCATTATTTTGGAAATCCCTCACAGATTGGTCGTATACGTTTTTTCATACTTTTCACATCGAGCATATAGGTTTTTTTTTCAAATTGGTCCTACATGTTAAATTACATTTCCACGTTAGTCGTTTTTTTCAATTTTGACTTAATGCTGTCGCGACCGTCCCGTCCGGGAGCCGCGAAAAGAAGGATAAAAACAGAGGAGTCGCCACCAATATTTTATTTGGGAAAAACATTGGGAAAACCATTTATTTTAAGGAAAACTGGTCTAAAAAGAAAAAAAGAGAGAGGTGAGTCCGGGAGTCGGTTACGAGTAGGGAAGGTGTTAGCACCCCACATCGCCCGTTTAAAACGGTACCTCAAGTTAATTGTGCAAAAACATTTTAATAACCTTTTAAATATTTGTTTTACCCCAGAATTATTTACAAGAAAGAATTATTTTTTAATTTTTAATATTTTAAATTTTTATTATTTTTTATATTTTTTAAATTTATTGTTTTTTTAAAAATTAAATGAGATTGAACATGGCACATGAGTCCACAGGGCAACCTCAAATCTAAGGGATTAAACATGGCACCGTGTCCATAGAGCATCCCTAGAAAGAGAAAAGTTTAGTTATTTTGATTAATTATTTTAACATAAAAAGAGACACACAAAAAAACAAAAAAAAAAGAAAAGAAAATTTAGTTTTGGCCCGACAAGATGATTTATCTTGCTCCTACGTATTCCCGGGTGCGATGGGAAACTCAAAGCCACGTAGTTCTCTTGAAAATATTTGATTGGTTGGTTGATTTTTAATTTTTGATAAAAGATTTGATTTTGTTTGGATTTTATTTTAGAATAAATTCACTTTTGCATAGAGTCCAAGATAGCAGTGCTACACGATAAACTCTTACAATTCGTACGACACTTGAGGATGAATAAGTCCATACATCAACGTCGTAGATTGTTGCGTGAATTCAAAAGATTTTTTTTGTAGAATGAAAAATTGAAATCGGGTGAAATTGATTAAAAGTATAAATAAAAAAACATTTAATATTTTTTAAAAGGGGATTCACTCTTGCACAGGATTAAAGATAGCAAAGCTATACGATAAACCCTTACAATTCATACAACGCTTGAGGATGAAAAATCATACATCAACATTGTAGATTGTTGCGTGAATTAATGAGATTTTTTTAACTAAAAAAAAGGTTTTTGTTTTTATTTTTTTGTTAAATTTTTTTTGGAAAGAAAGAGATAAAAGGACTGTTAGGTTACCTACTCCTTAAACCCAATCCAAAAAAAAAAACAGATTTGGCCCAAATCAATTTACCTGAAAAAAATAATAATCTGGAAATAAAGGGCTCAAGAACATTATTTTGGACAAAACTTCATCCCTTTTTTTAAAAAAAATAAATAATAAATAAATAAATAAATTTGATCCATTAGGCAGAAAACAAAGGCCCATTCCCTTGTCCAAAACCAACCCACGACTGTGATAAAAGATTAGAAAGAAAAGGTGAGTGACTAATAGCAAAAAGGAGACAGAGAGCAAGAAACAAGTTTAGTTCAAAGGAGGTTCCCATTTCCATGTTTACCGGCGTGCGTGCAGAGGAGAGGGACCAGGGGCGGCGGCGCGCGGTGCAGGCAGCGGCGATGAGGACCGGTTGCGGCTTGGCGGAGGAGCGGAGGTCAGGCGCGTCCCGCGCCAGGCGTGGCTGAGTGCGCGGTGGGTCGTGTTCTGACCGTGACAGCAGCGGCGATGAGGACCGTCACGGTGGAGGGCGGATCTGGTCCAAGGTGGTGGTTCGGGTTGCTGAGCGACGCGGCAGCCGCGCGTCTGGTGTGGATTCGTGGTCTTTGTCCGTCTCTTCCCTCTTCTTGTTGCAGATGGGTTTATGGTGAAGGAGGAAGAAGGGTTGAAGTTAAGAGGAAGAAGGAGATGGGTTTATGGTGAAAGAAGAAAAAAAAAAGTCTGGAACATGGGAGAAGAGAGGAAGAAGAAAAGAGAAAGAGAAAGAAAAAGGAAGAAAAAAAGTCAGGGGAGGGGGGAGTCAGGCGTAGGAGGAAGAGATGGTTTTTTTTTATTTATTTTTTGTTGGTTCAGAGAGTATTTGGGTATTTTTGTGTTGATTTGTAATCTAGGAATGATGGTGGCTAGAGGTTGGAGAGGAGAGTATTGAGTTTTTTTTGCTGCTGGTCCCCCCTCTTCCTTTGGCCACTGTTCAATATATAGCACCAGGGGGGAAGAAGATGCCAAATTTTTCTGTTGGGCAGCTGGGGGGTACAAGTAGTGGGGAGCAAATCAGCCTTTGCTCCACCACCTTGCAGGGGCAGCAATGGGTGAGGATGGCTTGTACCATTGTCCCCCTTTTTTCTGAAAAAGGAAGAAGAAGACAAAGAGGGGTACAAGCATGGGAGCTGAAGGGTACAAGCATGGGAGCTGATTTTTTTTAAAAAAAAATTTTACTTTTTTTTTTTAATTAATTTTTTATTTTATTTTTAACAAATCAGAATAGTAAAAGAAACAATTTTGTTGGGTTTGGGATAATGGGCCCAAAAATAAAAACGAAAATGGGCTCCATTTGATGATGTAATGGGCCCAGAAAAAACATTTTTTGTTTTATTTTCATTATTTTCTGTTATTATTTTCAAGACATTAATAAAAAAAAATCCGGGCAAAATTAGGTGTTCACAAATGCCATCAGTTTTGATCTGACATGACTATCACATTAGTCTGACACATGGCTTTTGATCTAACTCCGTAAGGTCAGAATTGATGGAAATGACTAACGTGGAAACGAAACGTAAAATATATGACCAATTTGAAGAAAAAGATTAAAAGCTTGCGGAGTCGGTTGTCCACTGAAGCTTGACAGAAAAGGTAAAAAGCTTGTGGAGTCGGTTATCCACTGAAGCTTGAAAGAAAAGTTGAAAGCTTGCGGAGTCGGTTGTCCGCTGAAGCTTGAAAGCAAAAAAAACTTGCGGAGTCGGTTATCCGCTGAAGCTTGAAAGCAAAAAAACTTGCGGAGTCGGTTATCCGCTGAAGCTTGAAAGCAAAAGGATAAAAAGCTTGTGGAGTCCTATGTCTGTAGGAGCCAACAAAGGTATAGCTTATGAGCCCTCTGCCCGTTAAAGCTAAACAAAACGAAGCTTACGAAGCCCTATGCCTGCTAAAGCTAACAAGACATGACTTTTGGGGCCTGCGCCCGGTAAAGCCAAACTACAACAAAACAAAACTTAAGAGGCCCCATGCCTGCTAAAGCTGACAAGACATGACTTTTGGGGCCCTGTGCCCACTAAAGTCAAACTACAACAAAACAAAACTTAAGAGGTCCTATGCCTGCTAAAGCTGACAAGACATGACTTTGGGGCCCTGTGCCCACTAATGTCAAACTACAACAAAAGATATCTTAAGAGGCCCTATGCATGCTAAAGCTGACAAGACAAAGCTTATGGGCCCTATGCCCATTAAAACAGACAAAAGCTTAGAGACCCTATGTCTACTAAAGCTAACAAAAGCAAAGCTTAGGGGCCTTGTGCCCGTTAAAGTCGAACAAAACAAAGCTTATGAGGCCCTATGCCTACTAAAGCTAACAATAACATGACTTTTGGGGCCCTGTGCCCGCTAAAGTCGAACAAAACAAAGCTTATGAGGCCCTATGCCTACTAAAGCTACAATAACATGACTTTTGGGGTCCTGTGCCCGCTAAAGTTGAACAAAACAAAGCTTATGAGGCCCTATGCCTACTAAAGCTAACAATAACATGACCTTTGGGCCCTGTGCCCGCTAAAGTCGAACAAATGCAAAGCTTATGAGGCCCTATGCCTACTAAAGCTAACAAGTCATGACTTTTGGGGCCCTGTGCCAGCTAAAGTCGAACAAAACAAAGCTTATGAGGCCCTATGCCTACTAAAGCTACAATAACATGACTTTTGGGGCCCTGTGCCTGCTAAAGTCGAACAAAACAAAGCTTATGAGGCCCTATGCCTAAATGTGATGCAATGATGCTGATTCTGGTGCATGAAATAATGCATGATGCAAAAGATTCTTTCAGTGATTGATAATGAACCTTGATCATTTTTCGCAAACCATTCTTTGATTTCTAGCCCCTTAAAGCTTCGATCACAGCCAAATTTAAGGAAGAACTGGAATGTCACTCATTGATCCGGATTGTCATTTTCTTGCCCCATCGATGCTTTGCCCCTTGTCACAAATATGCCTATTTATAATGATTATCCCGATGGATGAGACTGCTTGATTTCTCTTTCTTTTCCAACATTGTCCCTTTGTCAGGAGATTGATGTACTTTCCATGACCTTTGCATCCTGAGAGAAACTCTAAATGATATCATTATTGATACTTGCTTCACCTTTCAGTATGTATTAAAGAATGCAAATTGAGTCTATGGTAGAAAGAGGGGTATGTAAATGATAGGGAGTAACAATATGTGGAAAGTGGTAAGGATATGAGTAAAAGAATTGAAAGGTTGTTAGAAGGAATGAAACAATGACGGGATGGAGTTCACACTTTTCTTCAGGTGATACTCTTTTAAGATGATAAGTGCTAGCTTCTCATGCGTATAATCTCGAGCACCGCTTTAATCAGCTTTCAAGAACATGGCTTGTTCCAGTCTTCATGTATTGAGCATTTCATGACTCGCCTTCAAACTGCCCCAGTTTGCAGTTTACATTTCCTCAAGAGACACTCGTATGATCTCATGTACTGCTTTAATCTCCTTCCGAGGACATGATTTGCCTTTAAATTCAAACTGCCCCAGTTTGTTGCTTCGAGAAATCTGTTTGACCCTAACTTTTGCGCAGGTTGCTCTTCCGATCTTTCAACCTACCGGGTCGCTCTAATTTTGCCTAGGTCGCCTCTTGCAGGTTTTCAACCCAAATGAGCCTCCTCCTTTTTGTTTTTATGTTTTTTTTTTCATTTTCTCTTTGTCTTGTCTTTTCTTTTTCTTTTTCCGAGAGCGATGCATTGAAAAAGCACATACATTTTGTCTCACAATTAAAGTTAATGAAAATGATAACAATCTTTCATTGATCAGAATGGACTTTTTAGGCTCATAACGCGGCCAATGGTTGAGAGTCATGAAGGAAAGGATATAAGGCTCAAACAAATGTTTAAAGGTTGAATAGGACTGAAGATCCATGATCTAAGAACATTTATTTTCCTCTAACTTTCCTTTTTATTTCTTCCCTTTTTTTTTTGCCTTTGCGTGAAGTTTTTTTTTTCTTTTTATCCCTTCTTTCTTCTTTTCATAATCACCAATTCTTTCATGCTTGCCCCTTACTTAAGGGTGATCCTTGTCCAAGGTTCTTTGAAGAAACGTTTCAAGCTCAAAAAGGGTAACAAGGGGTAGTACAAGTATATGAAAGATATAGAAAGATGGTCATTCTTCATTTCAAATTTTGATTGTTAATTTCCATAAATTTTAAATGAAAGACAAAATGATAGTACTTGCAAAAAGCATAACCGGGTGCTCTTTCTCGATTTCCCTTTTAATTTCTTTTTTTTTTTGTTTTTTTTTTTCAAATCATGGTGTCTAGCTTGAATCAAAAAGATTTCCTTTGATTGCCTCAATCATCTTCGGTTGATCTCATGAGGAAGCTTTCCATAGTTGTTCGAACCAGCATGGTTAATGAGGTGATCAGGATCATACGATGAGGTTCTAGCACTTATTATTTTATTTTATTTTTAAAGAGAATCACCTTCAGATCTGCTTTATTGATAACTTTCAAGAAAAAAGAAGAAGGATGAAGGTAAAATCAGAAGATGAAGGAAAGGAAGGAAACTCAATGCATTCATTTATTCATACTGAAATGGAAACAAGTATGCCCATTATTAAAAACTTCCTAAAGCCTTGGGCAGAGCTAAAGGATTAGCATCAATGAATTACTCTACACAAGATTCAAAAGTCATGTTCCAAAGTGTCCTCTACGGCATGGACTCCAGAACCTCCCCGCATCAAGAGTGTCTCGTTGGAAACTTAGCACATTCGCATCGATCAGATCTTGCACTTTATACTTTAAGGTCTTGCAATTTTCAGTTGAATGACCTATTACTCCCCCATGATAGTCACACTTGACGTTTGAGTCAAACCATTTTGGGTATGGGGGTTGCGCGGCCTTGGTCGGGACCGGGACCAACAAAGATTTTTCAATAAGGCTGTGTGCAATAGCTCCGTGTAAGTCATAGGTATAGGGTCAAACTGCATGGGCTTCTTTTCTGGGTTGTAAGGCTGTCTCCTTTGATTTGCATTTAGGTTTTGTTGGGGCGGTATGGTGGGAAAGGTTTGATGTTGGAAAGGGTTTGATGGGTGGTATGGTGTCCTCATAGGATAGGATTGGGTTGGAAATTGTGAGATGGCGGCGATGTATGGCTGGTTAGGTTGGTGATGTGGTGGATAATATGGAGTGTAGGTTGTTTGAAAAGACGGTTGAGAGTTGACGGATACTTGACTCGGTATCCAATGCCCAGACCACTCAGACTCTTGCTCAGATGCCACAACATGTGCCTCTTCTTCATTCTTCTTGACAAATGGAACTTTTGTCATCCCGGCTCCCCCACGTAACTTTCAACAATTTTACCATTTCTCATCCCATTCTCAATTCTTTCTCCAATGATAACCATGTCGGAAAAAGTTTGATGATACACTTCCAATCATTCTATCATAGAAGGGTGGTCAAGTGTATCAATGAACATTGCCACAATTTCCTTCTCAGTTAATGGGGGCTCTACCGGAGCAGCCAATTCTCTCCACCTTTGTGCATACTCCTTGAAGGTTTCTGTATCCCTTTTTAACATATTTTGAAGTTGCATCCTATCAGGAGCCATGTCAATATTATACTTGTATTGTTTCAGGAATGCATCCGCTGGGTCTTTGAAGGATCGAATGTGGGCCCGCTCGAGGTGTATGTACCAATTTGAAGCTGCCCCAATCAAACTATCTTGGAAGAAATGAATCAAGAGCTTATCATCCCGGGCATGTGATGCCATCTTCCTGACGTACATGGTTAAGTGGCTTTTTGGACAAGTGGCTCCTATGTATTTGTCAAAATCGGCACTTTGAATTTTGGAGGTATTACGACATTGGGTACTAGACAGAGTTCGAGGGCATCCCAAGACCATGACTGTTTGCCCTTTCAATAGTTCGCGATCTTTCCTCTAGAACCTCCAGCTTTTCTATGGATTGAGGATTCCCACATGACTGATTCACAGCAACATACTGTGGGGAAGCGAAGCTCTGTGCCACTTGGATCCCATTGGCACCAATGTGGAAGGTGAATGGTGAAGTGTTTGGGTTAACTAACGCACCATAGAATTGGTGGGGATCTGTGTCAGGTTGTGTTTTGTGAGTTTGGATTGCCATTTCTTTGGACCAGGAGCGATCGGCGGCACAAATCCTCGAGGAAGACCATATGGGGATTGCTTGGGTCAAATGAAGGACAATTTTGATTGCTTGGGTAGCCAGTGAAAGGCATCATGACCCCTTGTTGGTTGTTCCCATGAGTGAGAAGAGGTATGGCGGGTTGCTCTTGATTGAGGTCAAGGATTCTCATTCGTGTTCTTCTCCTTCTGCATGACTTGCAACATTACCATCATTTGGGTCATCTTCTCTTTGAGTTGACTCCAGTCTTCTATGAACTTCTGAGTTTGCTCTTCCTCATCCATGATTTTGGCTTGTGATCGAGTCCAATAAGGGTGCCGCAGAGCAATTATTCAAAAAGGCACTGTGAAGTTTGGGGAAAAGGGATTAAATCCTTATTTGTGACAGTTTACTGAAGATAACCTTTTGGGATGCATGAAAAAGATTTTTCTTGACCCAAGAAGGTGTTAATGCATGGGTTGCATGGAAAAGATTTACTTTTTATTTTTATTTTTCTACTTACCCAAATTTTAATACATGAGATGCATGAAGGAACTTCTATCAAAACAGTGATACATGGAATGAGCCTTTTTATTTTTTAGATGAATCAATTTTTTTATGAATGCTTGAGATAAATGATTTTTTTTTAATGAACGACTGATATGAAATTTTTTTAATGATGAGATTGACATAAAAAGTAATTGATGCATGAAATGTGTGAATTTTTAATTTATTGGTCTGAAAAGTTTTTAGTGATGCATGCATAAAATGAAGGAGATGCATGGCTTCTTATTTTTTCTTTTTTCTTCTTATGAATGCTTGAGATAAATGATTTTTTTTTTGTAATGAACGCATGAGAGGAATGCATGAAAACGGTTTTTTTTTTTTATGAACCTAACAAAATATTTATTGCATAAGATACAAAATATACAAAGAATATGAATGATTTATAGAAAGATGATTTACACAAATCCCTTTTTTACCATTTATGGAAATGCATGAGATATAAACGTGATTATTCATATTGCAGAAAAAGATGGAATGTGCTCCCTTTTGTCCTACATGGGTCATATCCTAAAGTTTGAATTTCTAAGGTCGAGACCCTATTTTGGTAGGCTACTAATGGCATTTTATGTGCATGAGTTTCGGGACGGATCTAAACCCCTAAACATATGGTCCCCGGATTACCCTCATCTAAAAGATAAGGATCCGAATCCATGAACCTCACCACAGGGACTGAAAAGTCACAATATGGCGATCCATGTTTCGGTAGCAATCCGAGCGGGAGAATCAAGGTCTGTCAGGGGCGCAAAAGCGTCACAATAACATCACTGAAGCCCCTTCTAATCCGATGGCATTCCAAGACTCGGGTATAGAGCCCAAAAGTGTGTGAGTATGAGATGGTGTTGTGTGTGCTGGGAGCAAGCAAACCTGCACAAAACCCAAAAAACTAACCCCCAAGCCTGCAAAATAACACCCAACATTTACAAGAGTTTTCTACCCTAAGGTTGCAAGAATGTACAAAGACATTTATTAAAACATATAATACTATATACAAATAAAACAAAAAGGGGTAAAACTAATATTTTCAAAGTTATTAAAAGAAGTTGCACAACCAACTATGATAGGCCTGACTCTCTAAATCCCCAGTGGAGTCGCCAGCTGTCGCGACCGTCCCGTCCGGGAGCCGCGAAAAGAAGGATAAAAACAGAGGAGTCGCCACCAATATTTTATTTGGGAAAAACATTGGGAAAACCATTTATTTTAAGGAAAACTGGTCTAAAAAGAAAAAAAGAGAGAGGTGAGTCCGGGAGTCGGTTACGAGTAGGGAAGGTGTTAGCACCCCACATCGCCCGTTTAAAACGGTACCTCAAGTTAATTGTGCAAAAACATTTTAATAACCTTTTAAATATTTGTTTTACCCCAGAATTATTTACAAGAAAGAATTATTTTTTAATTTTTAATATTTTAAATTTTTATTATTTTTTATATTTTTTAAATTTATTGTTTTTTTAAAAATTAAATGAGATTGAACATGGCACATGAGTCCACAGGGCAACCTCAAATCTAAGGGATTAAACATGGCACCGTGTCCATAGAGCATCCCTAGAAAGAGAAAAGTTTAGTTATTTTGATTAATTATTTTAACATAAAAAGAGACACACAAAAAAACAAAAAAAAAAGAAAAGAAAATTTAGTTTTGGCCCGACAAGATGATTTATCTTGCTCATACGTATTCCCGGGTGCGATGGGAAACTCAAAGCCACGTAGTTCTCTTGAAAATATTTGATTGGTTGGTTGATTTTTAATTTTTGATAAAAGATTTGATTTTGTTTGGATTTTATTTTAGAATAAATTCACTTTTGCATAGAGTCCAAGATAGCGATGCTACGATAAACTCTTACAATTCGTACGACACTTGAGGATGAATAAGTCCATACATCAACGTCGTAGATTGTTGCGTGAATTCAAAAGATTTTTTTTGTAGAATGAAAAATTGAAATCGGGTGAAATTGATTAAAAGTATAAATAAAAAAACATTTAATATTTTTTAAAAGGGGATTCACTCTTGCACAGGATTAAAGATAGCAAAGCTATACGATAAACCCTTACAATTCATACAACGCTTGAGGATGAAAAATCATACATCAACATTGTAGATTGTTGCGTGAATTAATGAGATTTTTTTAACTAAAAAAAAGGTTTTTGTTTTTATTTTTTTGTTAAATTTTTTTTGGAAAGAAAGAGATAAAAGGACTGTTAGGTTACCTACTCCTTAAACCCAATCCAAAAAAAAAAACAGATTTGGCCCAAATCAATTTACCTGAAAAAAATAATAATCTAGAAATAAAGGGCTCAAGAACATTATTTTGGACAAAACTTCATCCCTTTTTTTAAAAAAAATAAATAATAAATAAATAAATAAATTTGATCCATTAGGCAGAAAACAAAGGCCCATTCCCTTGTCCAAAACCAACCCACGACTGTGATAAAAGATTAGAAAGAAAAGGTGAGTGACTAATAGCAAAAAGGAGACAGAGAGCAAGAAACAAGTTTAGTTCAAAGGAGGTTCCCATCTCCATGTTTACCGGCGTGCGTGCAGAGGAGAGGGACCAGGGGCGGCGGCGCGCGGTGCGGCGGCGCGATGAGGACCGGTTGCGGCTTAGCGGAGGAGCGGAGGTCGAGCGCGTCCCGCGCCAGCGTGGGCGAGTGCGCGGTGGGTCGTGTTCGACCGTGACAAAGCAAGCAGCGATGAGGACCGGCAATCCACGGTGGAGGGCGGATCGGTCCAAGGTGGTGGTTCGGGTTCTTTGAGCGACGCGGCAGCCAGCCGCGTGCGTGTGGATTCGTGGTCTTTGTCCGTCTCTTCCCTCTTATTTTTGCATATGGGTTTATGGTGAAGGAGGTAGTAGGTTTGAAGTTTAGTGGTAGAAGGAGATGGGTTTATGGTGAAAGATGTAAATAAAAAGTCTGGAACATGGGAGAATAGAGGAAGAAGAAATGAGAAAGAGAAAGAAAAAGGAAGAAAAAAAAGTCGGGAGGGGGAGTCAAAGGCGTAGGAGGAAGAGATGGTTTTTTTTTATTTATTTTTTGTTGGTTCAGAGAGTATTTGGGTATTTTTGTGTTGATTTGTAATCTAGGAATGATGGTGGCTAGAGGTTGGAGAGGAGAGTATTGAGTTTTTTTTGCTGCTGGTCCCCCCTCTTCCTTTGGCCACTGTTCAATATATAGCACCAGGGGGGAAGAAGATGCCAAATTTTTCTGTTGGGCAGCTGGGGGGTACAAGTAGTGGGGAGCAAATCAGCCTTTGCTCCACCACCTTGCAGGGGCAGCAATGGGTGAGGATGACTTGTACCATTGTCCCCCTTTTTTCTGAAAAAGGAAGAAGAAGACAAAGAGGGGTACAAGCATGGGAGCTGAAGGGTACAAGCATGGGAGCTGATTTTTTTTTTTTTAAAAATTTTACTTTTTTTTTAATTAATTTTTTATTTTATTTTTAACAAATCAGAATAGTAAAAGAAACAATTTTGTTGGGTTTGGGATAATGGGCCCAAAAATAAAAACGAAAATGGGCTCCATTTGATGATGTAATGGGCCCAGAAAAAACATTTTTTGTTTTATTTTCATTATTTTCTGTTATTATTTTCAAGACATTAATAAAAAAAAATCCGGGCAAAATTAGGTGTTCACAAATGCCATCAGTTTTGATCTGACATGACTATCACATTAGTCTGACACATGGCTTTTGATCTAACTCCGTAAGGTCAGAATTGATGGAAATGACTAACGTGGAAACGAAACGTAAAATATATGACCAATTTGAAGAAAAAACACTTATATCACCGATAAAAAAAAAACTTATATGATCAATTTACATATTTTACCTAAAAATTATGATTATATTTTACGTTACGTGTGTGGCTTCGTTGCCTATATGCACTAATATAGTTGGGTCCGGATCCTTTCCAGTGGTGGCAATTGGTTTTACACACGTACCACATACGGTAGGTCTATAACCATGAACAAATTTCGTAAACACAGTAGGGGATCCAAAATGAATATGCTCGTCCTAAAGAAAACACATCCAAATATCACAAATTAATACAATCCTCGTAGGAAATAGATTTGTGTTGTTGTAACTTATGTATTACCTTTCTACTCATGTATGGGGTGAGTATCACTTGTACTTAATCTAATCAATTCTTTGTTTATAAAAAAAAAAGGTGATTGTAAAAATCAAAACAATAAACACTTCACAATATTCTAAATTTAATTAATCCAAGTGCTCATTCATCCTTTGGAATTCCACATGCAATTGGAGCTTAGACTTGGAATAGAATTATAATTTGGGTCTTGCTAATCGATGTCCTAAGAATTTCAATATCAGTAATTGTTTATTGAAAAACTAACTATACACTTTCAAATGATAAATGTCTTCTTTTGATTCCTTAACCAGTATCTTGAGGCACTGGTTAGCAATCTCCTTTTGATTTTATATTTGGAAATCCTTTTGGAATTTGAATCATTTCCATATGAAATTACAAAATAATTAGTTTAAGTCATTTTCATTTTCTAATCAATATTCTAAGAATTACAATTCCACACAACATGTTTGTAACATCACTGATTGTTCTACGGATTGACGGCTATCCCCACAGACCCAACATGAGTCTTTCCAGCGTGTTTTGTCCTCACTCATACGCTTCCTAAGAAAACTTCACGGGAAGTCGTCCATCCCAAAATTGCTTCAAGTCAAGTATGCTTAACTGTGGAGTTCTTAAGTGATAGACTCCCAAAAAGAAGTTGCATCTTGTTAGTATAGATAATACCAATCAATTCATATAAGATATCCTTAACTGTATATTCTCATACCTACACAGTATCGGGATCTCTCTCATTCGGGTGTGTAATCGGTTCATTCATGTGTCCCTCCTCCTAAAAGTCTGTCAGGAGTCGCTTCTTGTCCGTGCCTTCTTACATCGACGACAATTCCCCGCTCTCGTCAACCCCGAATATCACAAAAGTATATATTTAATACACGTTGAGGGGTAATACAAGTAGTATAATACAACATCATAGTTGCTGCCAGCACCTCGAGTACCAATACTGCCATTGTCGCCATCGCTGCCATCAGTACTGCTAATTCTAGAAAATTGGATTTAAAATTATACACAAATATAGAATTATGATTCTAAACCAATCTCAATTTCATGCGCTAAATATCCTCTAATGTTAATAATGGTACTATACTATTCGACTATACCATTCCACATAAGGGTGGCAAAACGGATTGGCCCGCCCCAATCCTTCCCACCATTAAGCGGGGCGGGACGGAGCGGGTTGACCCACCATCTGGAGTAGGGTTGAGCACCCTAACCCATCCCGTTTTATGGTGGGTTAGCGGTTTGATCCGCCAATGAGAGAAATATAATAAATGGGATTGCGAGTTGGTTGGTTGACCCGCTAAGAAAATATAATTATTAAAAAAATAAATGCTAGATAAACAAACATGCAATAATAATGTATCATTAAATTGGTGATATCGCTTTTGCAACATCAAATATTTAACATGAATCATATCAGGATAAAAAAATTAAGATTACTCATTTAAAATTTAAATCATGTACCATTGAAGTCATATCATATTGTCATATATATCATATTCCAGCAATGAGTGAGACTCTTCGTATACTATCTATTACTAATGTAACGTTACGGGTCAGGGATGTGCACTTACTGAGATGTGATAACAAAATTAGAAAATAGAAAAGCTATTAATGTAATTTTTTTTTAAAAAAGTAAAAGGATTGAAGGGCCCACCCGTACGACTCGTGTTTATCCCATATTTTTGGTGGGTTGGCGGGGCGGATCAAAGCAGGTTGATGGGTTAGGGACCTCAACCCAACCCATCAAAAAGTGGGTTAAACGGGCCAACTCGACGAACCCAACCCACTTTGCCTCCCCTAGTTCCACATGTGTGGAGGAGACCAATAAAATTTCAGGTAAAGAGAGTAGATCAAGTGAGGCAACCTCATAACTGAAGGCAGATGGAGAATAAAAATAACTATAGGGAATAAAAGAAGTTTAAATGTAAATTAATGGTTTATTCATTATATGAATAAACCATTATTATGGAAAAAAACCAACAAATCAAAAATCAATATTGCAAAAAAATATAATAAATATATATTAAATTTTACATAATCGGTTTGGTATGGATTGATTCGATTTAAGAAATGAATCCAAAATTTGATTCGATCACCAGACAGGTTTTCATAAAACAAGATCTATTAAAATCCAACAGACATCGATTTTGTTCGATTTTCGATTATTTTGGATCGGTTTTTGATTTTTTTTAGATCGATTTGGATGTGAACACCCCTACGTTTCAATGGAACACCTAGAAAGCAACTCTTATAGAAGCATTTTTTTTTTGTCTTCTGACCATACATTTAATTTTATAGAAAAATCTTGGAAATTTGTTGCGACTAAAAAATATAATTGTAAGAAAAGTCTTTTTTTATTTTTTTTCCTTGTAAAATAAAAAGACTTTTCTGACAATTATATTTTTTAGAGTTTAAACTTTGGTTTTTTTTTTCCCCTTCTTCATAAGGATGCAGTTCATTTAGTACTGCACTCAATATCCTTGCTGATATTCTTATTAATAAAATAATTTTGAAGAAGAAATTTTTTTATGTGTACATATTTCATGTCTTTTTTTAGTTAACTATTTAAGAGAAGAAAACAAATTGAATGCTAAAAGCGGATGAAACGAACTTTATCGTTAATTTCTTAACGAGAAAAATAAAATCCAAGAAAAACAAGTCAAGAGAAACCAAATTGATTTTATCTTTATCTTTCTTTCTACCTGACCCTTGGATACGTAAATTGAGGTAAATTAAAATAGAAAAATGTGCATAATTTGATATATATATATATATATATATATATATATATATATATATTGTGATTACTGGAAATTATCAAATTAAAAATATATGGGTATCTCAACTGCTTTGAATTAAGGGTATAAGAAATTTGAGGAGTAGGTGGTCCAGGATTCAAACCCTAGCTAACTTGCAAATATGAAAAAAATTAACATAACAACTAACTACTAATATTTGTCTATAAATAAAAAAAGGACCAATGTAATTTTCGATTAGTGTGTGTCGTGTATGTTTGGTTCTGTGGTGGGAGTAATCAAACTCACTTTTACGAAGATCATTTTTAAAGTTTTTTTGCTCTTGGATGGAGAAGGAATTTTGGATTCCAGAATCAATTGTACCAGAAATAGCTTGGAATAGCTTCTGATTCTGGATTGAAAAATTACAAAATGTTTTATATCAAACTTACTTTTAAAATAAAATATTTCAAATATAAACCACTTAACTTCAAACTCAATTATATCAAAATTAATTCTACTAAATCAATTTTATTTAAAATCATATTTATCAAATATTCATCTAAACCCACGACAGGACTTTTGAATACCTTCGTCTCCAATAATTAATAGTCTCGTCTTTATTGTAGTTTTGGGCATGTGACAAAATATAAAACGACAGTTGAACTTGAAACTATTATTTTATTATGAGAGGTGGCGAGTGAAGTGGTTGTGGCCTTTTTGCAATACAAAGAAATCAAAAGCACTTTTTATTTCTTTTATCCTGATTTGGACACATGATAAATTTATATTTTCTTTGGCATCTAATCATTGTTTTTAAATAAGAGACTGGCATATTGAAAGAAAAATAAGAAAGAAACTGGCATTGAATATTCCAGGAAAGTTATAAAAAAAAAAAACGTTTTTGATGACAAAAATTGGCCCCTTGATTCCCTGCCAAAAATTTATAATTATTTTTGTGATGGGTAGTTGCAATGTCATGACTCATGAAAAATAAAGATAGAAAATAACATAAGATAGGAGCAGAGCAAAACTTCTTAAACACTATCCCAAATATGAAGTGTTAGACACGTAACCATTAATATTTTGACACAGCACATTAAAATTGTGTAACCATATATTAAATTAAAAAATTATTCTTCTGCCCCACGATTTCGATCTTTGCTGCAAAGTTCACACGGTACCTTGCTCCTATCTGCTACCTCCTCCCACTGTCATCCTCTCTCTCCACGGTACTCTTGTACACTTGTGCTTCAAAGTCTACCAACAACTGGTGCTGTATAGGTTCAATCTCCGGTAAAACTTTGAATTAATTTACCCAAAAACATTAGGATAAAATCATGTTCATGAAGTCTTTTAGTAGTTAAAGCAAAATCATAGAAGCATTTTAAGTCAAGGTTTTGCCATGCTAGCTAGGTCCAAGACATCCGTTGAGAACCCTAAATTTTTTATGTACATATATGTAAACATCTCATCGATGCATAAAAGTGACACACTGACAGTAAAACAAAGAAATTTATGACATCCTACGAGAGCCTTACTAAATTGTTGAATATGTACCTTTTTTATATAAAAATCGTTGATGTACTCAAGCTTCAATTTTTGAGAAACTCTGCTATGAATTGTATCTATACATTTTTTATTATTTGCTTCCACCAAGAAAGTCCCCGATATGATACATAATTGATTTTAATTCCTATATATGGATAGTGTCAAACTCTTCTACAGAGATATAAAATCATAAATTTTCACATTAGTTAATTTATTTTGACTCTTATCATAATTATCTTAAAAGACATTCATAACATGATTGATGATTGATTGATAGTATAAAAAATTTATATTGTCAATGTATAGTAATTAAACTCTAAATAATTAATTCTATTAAAAAAAGGACTTTATCGGATAATTTTAAATATTTAGAATATTCATTTTTCCTTTTTGTGAAAACTTTTATCCGATACGTGACATTTGTCTCCCCATTGTATTTTGAAGTAGAAAACTTTATATACCTAAGGTTTGTGTTAGATTCAATCTTAAAACCAATTGATTTTAAGAAGAATTGTTTAAGAAGTATATAAACTGCACCCTATAATTTGAGACAAGTGATGTGAGATTTTCAATACTTCCACCACATTTGCCTGCCAGATGCTAGCAACATATCCCCTAACACTCTTTCCAATACGCTTTCTCCTATTGATTGAAATTCATGCGAGTATTACAAAATTCAAGTGGGACCTATTTCCAAAATAGTGGGTCTTGTTTGAATTTTAACCAATAGAAGATAGTGTGTTAAAAAGAGTATTATAGTGTGTGTCGGTAGCACTCCTATAAATAAAAAGATATATAAATTTAGAGTTTGATTGCTATACACTGATACTGTAAAGCCCTCTTCACAGACATCCAAACATGGATTGCCATGTTAGTAAATTTTTTTTACTCTTATCCTAACTATCTTAAAAATCATTTATATCATGATTGGTAATTGGTGAATAAGTTTATCAATATCATACCTTCATTCAAATTTCCATCACTTTCAAGTTGAGTTATTTTATCACATGATTGATAGATAACTTTAAGAGCTCAATAATATATTTACCAAGGTGAACATTGAATTGCTTCTTTGTATAACAAGCTTAAACCCAATGGATTCATTTTTTTTTTTTTTAAATTTGATAAGGAGGTTGATTCGTTGGTTAAGTTTTATCTATTGAAATAGTCAACTTGGAACCTATATCATAGATGTTTGCTCAGATGATTAATTTCAAAATTAAATGAGATTATTGATCTTTATGAAATGGTGAAATATCCCTTTCAAAGTAACTTTATTAAATGAGAATATGTCTATAGGCCTAATTTTTACTTTTTCGATCACACTCAATAATCAAGATTAGGGGTGTTCACAGGTCGGTTTGGTTCGGATTTGCATAAAAAACAAATCCGAACCAATCAAAATCAATTGGTTCGGTTTGGTTTGGATTTGTATTTTTTTGTCAGGAAATCCGAACCAAACCAAACCAATCGAAAATAGGTTGGTTCAATTTGGTTCGGTTCGGATCCGAAGAATATTAAATGTTCAAATATATATGATTATAAAATATATAAAATATTAAATTATATATAAAAAGTTAAAAAATATTAAATATAAAAAATATTAAACTATTAAAACATTAAAATATATATAAATATTAAAATATAATAAATACTAAATACTAATATATATATATATATATATATATATATATTAAAATATAGTAATTGGTTCGGTTTGGTTCGGATCCAGAATCCGAGAACCGAACCAATTACCATCGGATTTAGATTGGTTCGGTTCGGATCGGATCAGAACAACAACAAAAATTCGAATCAATTTAATTGATTCGGTTCGGATTACCGGGTTCATCGGGTCGATCCGAACCAATGAACACCCCTAATCAAAATGTAACTTTTTTTGATGATCACATGACTATTCTTGACTCTAATAAAAAAAACATATATTCTGACCATTTAGGTGTGATCTAAAGATCTAGATTTGCTACTCTTACTCTCATATAAAAATAGTCCATCCACTCATACATCCTTTATATATATGTCTCTCTCATTCGTAGTGTACAGTCTACCTTTAGATAGTTTACTTTTATATTTCAGGTCAAGTTGAATTTTGATAATTTTTTTGTAAATTGTTCACATATTTAAGGTTTTACTTTTGCGTCCTTAATCAGTTAATCAACAATGAAGTGCTTCTTATGCTGTCTGTCTTATGTTATCAAATTACGTTGCAGTTGCCACTTGCCACTTGCCAGACTGCCAGTTGCCAGTTGCCAGTTTCAACTTTCGTAGTTAACAGCTCTTTTAATGCCATAGTCAAAACCTAATATGTACAAAACTTAAAACAAGTCATTGTCCAAGCCACAATATTTGCTGAAACATAAATTAATTTATTTTCAATTACAAATACCAATGATATCCATTCTTATATAGTGTAGTATTTCTTTTTTACAATTTTTTTAGGGAGTGACTTGCATATGATTTACACTTGAAAAGAACAGATAATTTTCAGTCAAAGAAAGGAAAATAAAGAAGCAATTAAAGATTTTACAAAAAAAATACAGTTAAAGATAAGATATAATAATATATCAAAGAAGCATAGTTAGTACGCATGACAACATACTTATCCATTTACATAATTTTATATCTGCTGCATATATTGGATTTAATTTCCACCACGATCCCATGATCAGCAATGACAATGAAACTGTTGACATATTGTACTTTTGTTAATTAAAAAGTTGAAAGTCTCAATCCTCAGGAAATAAACTTTATCACACCATCATTATCAATTTGATCATCATTAGTCTCAATCCACACAGCCGTTATACATAACTTGTACGTTGCCGTAGTTTCAGTTTCTTTTATTACATTCATGGGGAAACAGTGTCTAATGTCTTGTGAGTTGAACGGTATGCTTTTTGCTTGATCAGGCAAATTTGAATTTGTCCGAGCAAGCAATTTGCAGGGACAAATCTTAATCAGGCCTCCATTCAGTGTGTTCCTTTGGTTAATTGAAGGGTTGCATATACAAGTCAATTAGAAACAAATTCGTGCCGTTTTAAAGTCAAACAATACAATGATGATGTCGTTAGGTTATCAAACAGAGATCTCCGCAGCCAAATTGTGGGTTCTTAATACTTTTTACCAAAATTAAGTTATTAACTCATTACTTATTTGTTTCAAAAAAAAAACTCATTACTTATTGATGTATCAATTTCAATGCATGCAACAATATTCTCTTTTTTTTTTTTAAAAAGCACATTAAAATTCATAAATTATGTATTCTTTTTTTAAAAAAAAATCACATTAAAATTCATAAATCATGAAAATATAACCACAACTAAAAATTCATGAATTTCTTGGAATTTTCCTATGGAAATTTCGTCGAAATTTCGCTGCAATTTTTCGAGAAATATGATTTTTTTCTACAACATTAAATTCCTAGGAAAACTTGTAGAAAATTTTGGCATTTCCTTCAGATTTTTTTTGTAGATTTAAATTTTTTCCAAGAATAGCAACAGGAAATTTCCTGGAGATTTTAAAATTCACAAGAAAAATTACTCACAAAAGTATTAACTAGGGACAGAAATCTGTAGGAAAATTCACATGAAGTATGTTTCCTGCTAATTTTTTAACAAAATCTGCTGGTGGTTAGAAAATATCTAGTAGTGATTGTTCTTTATTTTATAGTTAAGTGAAATAAATACTTTGTGATATATGTCTATTTTTTCAGAGACATATACCCTTACATACAATTTCTTAAAAAATATCGAAAAGTAAATTAATACGCTTCCATTAATGGCTAATTGTTAAATATTATATATATCATTCTTATATCATCCAACAGTAAATTAACTAATTTGAATGGATCCCCCTTATTCTGGTCATAACCCATTTTGTAGTTGCTTTTGTCTTTTTCCCGCACATTGTAGCAGCTGCTTTAATTTGAAAGGCTTTTGAAGATTTCATTTACCATCCCATTAATTGCTGTTTTAAATCATGACTGGTGCATGAACCCCTACTTCAATTTCATTTCAAGAGGGTGAAAAAGAGAAGACAACATTCCCTTTGTGTTTTTTTTATCCATTGACGAATATTTAAGGTAAAATGTGGCTGCCTCATCCTGGGGTCAGGGTTATTACAAAGGCACTTACAGAAATAACCCATCAACAATATATCATTACAAGAATAGAATCAAATCTTGGCCAATTTAATTGACACAATTCAACCTTGTCAGCTGTTCTAACTCCTAACTATTGTTCGCATTCTCTTTGCTAACTTAATAAATGAAAGTTGTGTATGTCCATGCTTTGCTAACTTATAATTTTTATTATCTAATATCTCACAGCTACCTAATCCACTTCCAGTGAATTGCGTGTATTGTAGTTGTATAAATTGGAATATTGATTTTCTATTTGAAGTTGAAACTTGAAGGTAAAGAAAGGTGAAACGATCCATTCATTAAAAAGAAGGATTCAACTGTTACATGGCATCTATCCTGCACTTTAAATTATAATGAGGCCTGGTCATATGGCCGAAGGTAGGCAAATGAATTAAAAATAAAAACATAGTATCATATGAATGAATATGATCACTTTATGATTTGTTAAACCTAAACATGAGCTGGTTAATTGCTTGCACTGGTCACAAGTTTGATTGAAGGGTTCCACTCTTGACAGCACGCACTAGGACCAAAACAATATCGCCAGTTTAATCTGCTTATTATGGTTCGTCTGTTTTGACATGTTTGCCAAAGTTCTCTTAATATAGATGGAATATGAAAGAACTCCTCCCAGCTAGAATTTATCCATCATCTGTGAAGTGGTCATTGGTCAACATAATTTTAACAAATGAAAGGATGCAATCAAAAGTATTGATACCTTCAAATTGTCGCGACCGTCCCGTCCGGGCACCGCGAAAAAGGAAGGTAAAAATAACAGAGGAGCTGCCACCAATATTTTATTTGGGAAAAACATTGGAAAAACCATTTATTTTAAGGTAGACTGGTCTAAAAAAGAGAGAGAGATGAGTCCGGGAGCCGGTTACGAGTAGGGAAGGTGTTAGCACCCCACATCGCCCGTTTTAAAAAACAATACCTCAAGTTAATTGTGCAAAAACATTTTAATAGCCTTTTAAATATTTATTTTACCCCAAAAATTATTTACAAGAAAGAATTATTTTTAACTTTTAATATTTTAATTTTTTTATTAATTTTTGTATTTTTAAATTTATTGTTTATAAAAACTAAGTGAGGTTGAACATGGCATATGAGTCCACAGTGTAACCTCAAATCTAAGGGACTGAACATGACACCGTGTCCATAGAGCATCCCTAAAAATAGAAAAGTTTAATTATTTTGATTAATTATTTTAATAAAAAAGACACAAAGAAAGGAAAATTTAGTTTTGGCTTGACAAGATGATTTATCTTGCTCCTACGTATTCCCGGGTGCAATGGGAAACTCAAAGCCACGTAGTTCTTTTTAGAAAAATATTTGATTGGTCGGTTGATTTTAATTCTATGGAAAAAAATGTTTGTTTGTTTTTTTAAAAGAGTTGTTATGTATTTTTCGTTTTTTACTTATTTATTATTATTTATGTCGAAAACTCCTAAACGAGGTAGAACATGGCAATATGTCCACAGAGCTATCTCGCATCTAAGGAATTGAGTGTGAAACCTATCACAAAACAATCCCAAAATAATTTGATAATTATTCTATTCTAGTTATTTGTTTATAAAAAAAATAAGTAAATGGATAAAAAAAAGGGGTACTACAAGACCACAAGCAGAAAAACCCATTTAGTTAGATGAAACTCATTTAATTGGGCCAATAACTAAACCATGGACCCCCATAACTAACTAAATCTCGAACCTTCGTTCCTGACTCAGCACGCGCAGACAGAGGAAGGAGCACGGACGGCGGCGGCGGCGAGCGTGGGGGGAGCTCGAGGCGGAGAAGGCGACGCCAGGTCCGGATCTGCGTTCACGTCGGCGGCGGGCGAGGCTCGAGCTCACGCGGTGTATCTGAAGGAGGTCTGAATGGTGATTTGCGGCGCGGCTACCAGCGCGACCGGTCCGTGTGGCCGCGGTGTGGCGGTTCGCGGCGATGCGTCTGGTGCTTCGTGCGGCGGCGCGTCTGGTGCTTCGTGCGGCGGCGGCAAGGGGAACGCAGGTCTGGCGGGCGCTGGCTTCGGGGGCGAATCGGGCGAGTCGGTTGCGGGACGATGGCGATCGCGGAATCGACGGTGGTGGAACGAAGAACAGGGGCAGAGAGATGTTTTATGGGTTAGTTTTTGTTTGATCTGGAAAATGGTTGACAATAGAAGAGTATGATTTTCTTTGTGTGGGTTCTGTTTTGTTGAATGAGTTTAAGGTGTTTGTGAATATGGTTCAGTGGTTGATGGTATAGAGTTTCAAGGTAGTGTGGTGATTGAATGGAGAAAGGAATGGTAGAGATAGAGTCATTTTGCTCTGTTCGTTTGGCCAGGGATTTTGAAGATGAAGTGTGTTTTTTTTTCCTCTGTTCTGAACTTCCCCTTTTTTAAATCCTCCTTGCTTGCAAAACTCCAAAAACAGAACCCAATGGCCACAATGGATAGTCATTTTCATTCATTTCCTTCTCAGTGTTTCTGCATAGCTGCTTCAATCTGTATGTGCTGCAACTTTCTTTTAGTATCTTCTTTGGTTCATGTTTGACTCTGGTTGAAAGGGATGGAGCATTGTTACATGTTCCCATTTTTCCGTCTTGATGCTTAAATTTTGAAAGCCATGTTTATTGCAAAATGCTTAACAATGTCATTGCATTTTTGGGTGCTGATATGCATTAAAACAATTTGGCCTCTTGCTTCTTCTTCCTGCACTTGTTTTGTCCCATTCTTCTTTTCTTTTTTGTTTTTTTTTTGTTTTTTTTTTTGTTTTTTTTTTTTAATGATAGGAATCGGATCTCTTTTCTTCATATATTTTGTTTTCCCTTCTTTAAATGGGCTTTGGGATAAAGGAGCATGGACCAAGTAGATGGATTTTTATTTTTGCAATTTTGGTCTTTTATCCTTTTTGTTTCTTTTTTTTTTGTTTTAAATTTTAATCAGATAAAATAAAGTGAAACATAGCATCCGGACAAAATTGGGTATTCACAGCTGCCCCTCTTTACTTGTTTCTTATTAGACAATAGGTGTAACCAAAGTTAGCATATTATTGTTATAAGAAATGAGTAAAGACGTGAATTTCGATTTTGTCCGGAGTACACTGACAAACAAAGGACCTGCGACTACAAAGCTACTTTCTAAAAACAACCAGCGGGTTCAATTGCCCACTGAGGTTTACACATAAAAAGCTTGTAGGGTGGATTACCTGCTGAGCTTAAAAATGAGGATAAATAACTTACAGGGAGGATTGCCTATCGGAGGCTCGAATAAAGAGATAAAGAGCTTACGGGGTGGATTTCCAGTTAGAAGCTCGAACAGAAAGGTAAATGAGCTTACGGGGTGGATTGCCCGTCATACGCTCGAACAAAAGATAAAAAGAGCATACAGGGTGGATTGCCCGTCAGAAGCCAGTAAAGAGCTTACGGGGTGGATTGCCCTTCAGAAGCCCGAATTTCAAGGTAAAAGAGCTTACGGGGTGGATTATCCATCAGAAGCTCGAACAGAAAGATAAGAGAACTTACGGGGTGGATTGCCCGTCAGAAGCTCGAACAGAAAGATAAGAGTGCTTACGGGGTGGATTGCCCGTCAGAAGCTCGAACTGAAAGATAAAAAGAGCATACAAGGTGGATTGCCCGTCAGAAGCCTGAATAGCAAGGTAAAAGAGCTTACGGGGTGGATTACCCGTCAGAAGCTCGAACAAAAAGATAAAAGAGCTTACGGGGTGGATTGCTCGTCAGAAGCTCGAACAGAAAGATAAAAGAACTTACGGGGTGGATTGCCCGTCAGAAGCCCGAACGGAAAGATAAAAGAGCCTACGGGGTGGATTGCCCGTCAGAAGCTCGAACTGAAAGATAAAAGAGCTTACGGGGTGGATTGCCCGTGAAAAGATCGAACTGAAAGATAAATGAGTTTACGGGGTTGATTTCCCGTGAGAAGCTCGAATTGATAGATAAAAGAGCCTACGGGGTGGATTGCCCGTCTGAAGCTCGAACAGAAAGATAAAAGAGCTTATGGGGGGATTACCCGTGAGAAGCTCGAACACAAGGATAAAAGAGCTTACGGGGTTGATTGCCCGTCAGAAGCTCAAACAGAAAGATAAAATAGCTTACGGGGTTGATTGCCCGTGAGAAGCTCGAACTGATAGATAAAAGAGCCTACAGGATGGATTGCCCGTCTGAAGCTCGAACAGAAAGATAAAAGAGCTTACGGGGTGGATTACCCGTGAGAAGCTCGAACACAAGGATAAAAGAGCTTACGGGGTGGATTGCCCGTCAGAAGCTCGAACAGAAAGATAAAAGAGCTTACGGGGTTGATTGCCCGTGAGAAGCTCGAACTGATAGATAAAAGAGCCTACGGGGTGGATTGCCCGTCTGAAGCTCGAACAGAAGGATAAAATAGCTTACGGGGTTGATTACCCGTGAGAAGCTCGAACTGATAGATAAAAGCTTGTGTGGCCATATAGACAAATGTAATATATGAATGTCGATTTTGCTCACTGATGGAATGACAATGCGAAAATTCAAATAACTAGTTTTCAATTCATAGAAAGAATAATGATGATGAGAACCCTTATTAATTTTGGGCATAATGCAAAAGATTGATGATAAATTATTTCTTCTTGGCTGTTTCTTTTTCATTATTGGATCCTTGACCCCCTTAAAAGCATCGATCACAGTTAGTCTTGAGGATGAACTAAAAGAAGGCCCATCTCATCGAGGAAAGATATCTTGCACTCTTGTTTTCTGATGATAGACATCTTTGATGATAATTATCCCCGCGGTTGATCTTTAATATTCTTTTCTTTCTTCATTGCCCTTTATAGGGGAAGCATCGTGCCCCCCATGACCTTTCGAGGCTTTCTAAGGAATTCTAACTGCTTAAAGAGAACCGATATTTGTTTCACATTTCAGTATATACTTATCAGGTTGAATGCACACACACAAATGACAAAAGTTAAGAGAAAGGGACCAAGGTAGCGAAATAAAGTAAAGGAAGTCAATGTCATTATATTTGGATTGAAAAAGGTGTACAAAGCATAAGTTGCAAAACATTGCGGAGTAGAATCGCATCTCCTCAAGTGATGTCTCTTTCAATGACTAATTTTAGTAACCTCATACAATCTTGACTGCTCATTAATTGGCTTCAGAGATGTTGTTTGCCCCGGTCTTCATAGACCCAACCTACGGACTCCCCCAGTTCATCGGCTTGACGACACTTCCATCGTTATGTTTTTATTTTATTGTTTTTTTGAACCCTAACTTTTGCCTAGACCGCCTTTTCAGGTTTTCAGCCTAGCGGGTTGCTCTAACTTTTGCCTAGACTGTCTTTTCAGATTTTCAGTCTAGCGAGCTTTTCTTTTTTCATTTTTCACTTTTTCTTTTATTTTCTTCTTCTTCTTGGGAAGTGTATTCAAGCATAATATTTTTTTACTGCATCTGAGTTTACAGGGAGTGGAAGGTCTTCCCCATCCATCCTGGTGAGAATTAAAGCCCCTCCAGAGAATGCCTTTTTCACTACGTAAGGTCCGTTGTAGTTCGGGGTCCATTTCCCTCTATGATCCTTTTGGATTGATAGGATCTTTTTAAGCAACAGGTCACCCTCCCGAAACTGTCGCGGGCGTACCTTCTTCTCATAAGTTCTCATCAACCTTCTCTGGTATAATTGACTGTGACACAATGCCCCTAATCTCATCTCTTCAATGAGGTTCAATTGGTCTAGTCGATCTTGGACCCACTCAGCTTCTTCTAATTCTCGCTTCTCTCTCGACTCTTAATTAGGGGATCTCTACTTCAATCGGGAGCACCGCCTCCATCCCATAAACTAAAGAATATGGCGTTGCCCCTGTCGAGGTGCGAATAGAGTTACAATATCCGTGTAAAGCAAAAGGTAACATCTCGTGCCAATCCTTATACGTCACCACCATCTTTTGGACAATCTTCTTGATATTTTTATTAGCGGCCTCAACTGCCCCGTTCATCTTTGGGTGGTACGGAGAGGAATTATGATGCTTTATCTTGAAATTTTCGCACATCTCCTTCATCATCTTATTGTTCAAATTGGTCGCATTATCAGTGATAATCTCACTCGACAACCCATAACGACAAATTAACTCTCTTTTGACAAATCTGATCACGACATTGATAGTGTGATTTTACATGATGTTTTCTGTATACTTTTGCATGCATTTTGCATATAGATTAGGCATTCTTTATTTGATTTTTGTTAGATTTTCCCTTGGAACGGGTGAAGCGGTTTCTTGGTGTTGTTTTGCAGGAATTCAATGTAAAAATGATCAAAATCAGCCATGGTGGAGCTTGGATGAAATAGAGCTTGAAAAGTGAAGAATATGAGCCAAACAGAGCCCATCACGGCCATGATCAAGCAGAGCAGAAGCCAAAAGTCAGAATCTGTCACGGCCTGGCCGTGATGCCCATCACGGCCGTGACAGACCAAAAAGTAAAGACGCGCCCAGGGCAGAAGCCATCACGGCCTGGCCGTGATGGCCATCACGGCCCGTGACGCGCAACAGGTCTATATAAAGAAAAGCAGCACAGACAGAACAGGGAGTTTTTAGGGTCCATTTGAAGGCATTTGGAGGCTGCAGCTGGGCTAGGGTTTCAACCCTAGAAGGGAGCCAAGAGGGGTTGCTTTGAAGAAGAAGGAAAGCTCACATGGAGCCTCTTCTCTCCTCTTCCTTCCTATTTCTCTGGTTTGGTTTTCTTTGTTTTATGAGTAGTTAAATCCCCGTGTTGGGATTAGATGTAATCAAATCTATGTTTATGTATTTATCTTGACTGATTAATCTATGTTCATGTCTTCATATTAGTGGTTATATTTACGTGCTTAATGCTTATTGTGGCTAGCACCCCCATGACTTGATTTGTGTTTTGGTATGCAATGGGAACGTTCGTATCATAACCGGAACTGAATTTAATCACCTAGTAAGCCTTGTATCTAGGAATGGAACTAGGTTTGCTAGTAATCGCGTAATCCCTAATCTTAATGCAAATTCATTAATCTAGGCCACCTAAGGAATTAGGGTCTATTAGTGGATTTAGGCTCTTGCCATCCGAGGAATCGGGGTTTGAGTAATTTAGTGGATTGATTTTAATATCTGAAGCATGAATGGGAGGTATCTAGTCCTGATAATGCATGAGTTAGAGGTTTGGTGAAGTCTAGTCCCAACATATCCTTTCTGCACGCCAAGTGTTTGTCAAAAGTCCCCAAAAGACAAAAAGATTTTATTTCATTTCTTTTCTTTATTTTACTTTCTCTTGATCAATAGTTTAGTCTAGATAGTTGCCGAGCTTGCGAATTGGTACTTGACATCCAATCCCCGTGGATACGATAACCGGTCTTACCACCGTATTACTTGCACGACTGGGTATACTTGCCCAGATCCGTTAACAAGTTTTTGGCGCCGTTGCCAATATCATTAGTAACAAAGGAGGCAACTAATTTAGACATTTTTATTATTTTTATTTTCTGTATATATTTGATCTTTTTGTTTTGAGTTGTGTTTGTACAAGGTGGATGCAACAAATGGAGACTTATTACTTTCCCACCTTGGATGGAGTTACAAAATACCACTTTGGGCCTAATGTAGTCTTGGGAGACTACGGGCTCTGGGGACGTCACTGCCCTCATGCACAAGCTTATAGTGTGATAATGAAGCATGAGGAGGAATGGGAATGGAAGGAGCAAATACCGTTGAAAGCTGCTCTAGAACAGTATTCCCAAGAGATATCCGCCTCTGAGGCCAAGGCAAGATCAAATTGTGAGAGTATAGAAGCTGTGAAGCAGAACTTCAAAACGCACGTTGAGGAGATTTGCCAACAGTTAGTACAAGAGTCACATGAAGCCCAATTTGAGGAAAATCTGGTTTGGGGGATAGTTCAAGATGAAGACGAAGTGGTAGGGGATTCCACCATGCTTGCTGAGCAGTTTGATTTTTCTGCATTGGACAAATATGTCGGCTTGCATGCATGTGTGGACATTGGTAAACTAGTCCCTTCCCCATGTTTTTCAAACTTCCTGGTGAAAATGCCATTTGACCCGCTAGGAAGTAAATGCATTATTATGGTTGCAAAGGTCAATGGATATTTCACCCAATGGCTGGGTGGAATTGAGAATAAAGTTATATTACTGCTACAATCACCACCCCAATTTCCATTTGATCCGGGAGGAGGATCCTAGGATACTTTTTAATAAGTCAAGCTAGTGACATTAAAGAATCGCTCATTGGGAGGCAACCCAATTTTTCTTTTCCTTTTTCCTTTTTCCTTTTTTGTTTAGTTAGATTTTATTTTTGATTTTAAACTCTTGAATAATTTGAGAAGATCAAGAGTTTGCTTTTACTAATAAAATTGCCAAGTGATTTAGGGTAAGAAGGAAGGAGGTAAGAGCAAGATGACAAGAAAAAGCACCCAATTCTCAGGCAGTTTCTGACTGGAATGTAAGCCAACACTTTGTACCGCCTCGGTAAGCCGTTCCATTTTATTGTATTTTATTTTTCTCCTCTCTCCAACTTGATTGTTTACATTGGGGACAATGTAAATTTTTAAGCTTGGGGTAGGGGTATTTTTCATTTTGCATGTTTCATGTTGCATTCATATAGTTTTGCATGATAGCTTTGCATGATCACACATTAGATTGTCCTTGTTTAGATTTTGCATCCAATTGTGAGAACTAAGTGCCAAATAATTTGTGATAGTGAATTGTTGAACCCAATTTGTTATTCTTGTGATATGGCTGCAAATGAAAATGTTTGAGATAATCTTGGATAGTTGATAATTAGCATCTGGTTCTGAGGATTTGTGTTTTTCATTGATTCTGAACTAAAATGTGAGATTTTGAGCAAAAGGGGTACTCACTAAAATTTTACCCTATTCTTTGTGTTAGAGTGTTATTCCTCTTGGATTGTTTTCTCTAGAACTTGACTTGAAACCATTTTAAAGCTTAAAAATTTTTGGAAATTTTTTTGAAAATGATTGAGGCAATAGGTATTTTTCTGGCCTTCTGAGCTTTGGATGATGAAATGCTACCCCTTAGTGGCCCAATTTTGAGCTTGAAAAAAAAAATGCTTTTCTTGGTACCCTGAAATGTTTTGATAAATATGCTTGATAAGGGACCTTCTAAAGTATTACAAAAAGGGTGAAAAAGGTAGTTGAAAATTTGGGATGAAAGAATCAAAAAAAAAAAAATAATAATAATAATAATTCTCTTGAGTTGTAAAATCTCCCCTTCTCCAAATAAAAGAAAAAAAAATGATAAAAATAAATAGAGAAGGGGATGACAAAAAGAAAAGTGAGAAACAAAAAGAAAAAGAAAGAAAAGAAAGGTGGAAAAGTGAATTGAAAACCCAAGAAGGTATTTTAGAAGGTCATGCTTTGCAAATGTTGATGTTTATGTAACCTTTTGAAATGTCCTTTTCTTGTTATCCCCACCTAACGATTAATCCCATGGCCATGTTACAACCAAATAAAAGACCTCTTGATTCTAAATTGTTTTCATTAATAAAGTAGAGATTTGGTTGATAGTCAAGCCTATGGTAGGATTCATTCCTTGAGGAAAATTGAGTGAATTGCCTTATTCTCCTAAACACTTGAGTGGTGAGGAAGAGAGCCAAGCAAATGAACAAGCTTGGGGTGAGCTTCAGGTGAGAAAGAGTGCCCAAATCAGTGAGAACATGAGTCTAAGGAACCTAAGCCTCTAAGTGGACTTGAATTGATTGTCTCCTACTGAATTGTTTGAATTGCCTATTGCTTGGATTATATGCTCGGGTTCTTAGTTCACTATCCATGTTCTGTTTTCTTTTACTGGCCTTAGTGATTGCTTGAGGACAAGCAATTGAATAAGCTTGGGGTGATTTGATAGTGTGATTTTACATGATGTTTTCTGTATACTTTTGCATGCATTTTGCATATAGATTAGGCATTCTTTATTTGATTTTTGTTAGATTTTCCCTTGGAACGGGTGAAGCGGTTTCTTGGTGTTGTTTTGCAGGAATTCAATGTAAAAATGATCAAAATCAGCCATGGTGGAGCTTGGATGAAATAGAGCTTGAAAAGTGAAGAATATGAGCCAAACAGAGCCCATCACGGCCATGATCAAGCAGAGCAGAAGCCAAAAGTCAGAATCTGTCACGGCCTGGCCGTGATGCCCATCACGGCCGTGACAGAGACCAAAAAAAGTAAAGACGCGCCCGGGCGGCGAAGCCATCACGGCCTGGCCGTGATGGCCATCACGGCCGTGACGCCGCAACAGTCTATATAAAGAAACGCAGCGAGACGAACAGGGGGTTTTTAGGGTCCATTTGAAGGCATTTGGAGGCTGCAGCTGGGCTAGGGTTTCAACCCTAGAAGGGAGCCAAGAGGTGTTGCTTTGAAGAAGAAGGAAAGCTCACATGGAGCCTCTTCTCTCCTCTTCCTTCCTATTTCTCTGGTTTGGTTTTCTTTGTTTTATGAGTAGTTAAATCTCCGTGTTGGGATTAGATGTAATCAAACCTATGTTTATGTATTTATCTTGATCGATTAATCTATGTTCATGTCTTCATATTAGTGGTTATATTTCTGTGCTTAATGCTTATTGTGGCTAGCACCCCCATGACTTGATTTGTGTTTTGGTATGCAATGGGAACGTTCGTATCATAACCGGAACTGAATTTAATCACCTAGTAAGCCTTGTATCTAGGAATGGAACTAGGTTTGCTAGTAATCGCGTAATCCCTAATCTTAATGCAAATTCATTAATCTAGGCCACCTAAGGAATTAGGGTCTATTAGTGGATTTAGGCTCTTGCCATCCGAGGAATCGGGGTTTGAGTAATTTAGTGGATTGATTTTAATATCTGAAGCATGAATGGGAGGTATCTAGTCCTGATAATGCATGAGTTAGAGGTTTGGTGAAGTCTAGTCCCAACATATCCTTTCTGCACGCCAAGTGTTTGTCAAAAGTCCCCAAAAGACAAAAAGATTTTATTTCATTTCTTTTCTTTATTTTACTTTCTCTTGATCAATAGTTTAGTCTAGATAGTTGCCGAGCTTGCGAATTGGTACTTGACATCCAATCCCCGTGGATACGATAACCGGTCTTACCACCGTATTACTTGCACGACTGGGTATACTTGCCCAGATCCGTTAACAGACATTCCTGGTCACATTGGAATAGGATGCAGCCTCAACCCACTTGGTGAAATAATCGATGGCAACAAGAATGAAGCGATGTCCATTTGAGGCTTTTGGTTCGATGAGCCCGATCACATCCATTCCCCACATTGAGAACGGCCAGGGTGCCGATATGACATTCAAGGGAGTCAAGGCGCATGAACCTTATCAAGATATATTTGTAACTTATAGCACTTCCTCGCATAATTAAAGCAATCAGCCTCCATTGTCAACCAATATTGGCCAGTCCTCAAGATTTTCCTGGCCATTGCATGACCGGCTCGCGTGTGTTCCAAAAGACCCTACATGTACCTCCTCAATTATCCGTTTAGCTTCTTTTGCGTCAACGCACCTCAACAACACCATGTCATGATTTCTTTTGTAGAGAATATCTCCATCTAAATAGAAACCCATCGTAAGTCTTCTTAGAGTTCTTTTGTCATTTTCTGAAGCACCCAGAAGGTATTCCCTTCTTTGGATGAAGCATTTGATGTCATGGTACCACGGTTTTTGATCAGACTCTTCCTCTATCACTTGACAATATGCAGGATGATCACGACTTTCCATTTTGATGAGTGGTAGGTTCCTCTCGTCACTTACTTTGAACATTGAGGACAAGGTAGACAGCAGCGTCGCCTAATTGGTTATCTTCTCGGGAATATGATGAAATGTGACTTCGTCAAACTGCTCAATCAAACCTTTGATGTAATCATGGTACGTAATTAACTTGGCATCTTGGGTTTCCCATTCCCCTCTTAGTTGGTGGATGACTAATGCAGAGTCCCCATATACCTCCAATCTCCTTGCTTTTGCCTCTATTGCGGCCAAAATCCCTAGTGCACAAGCTTCATATTCGGCTATGTTGTTTGTACAATCGAAGCAGAGCCTCGCAGTGACAGGGAAATAATCATTTTCTGGTGAGATTAAGATTGCCCCGATTCCGTGTCCCAATGCATTAGAAGCTCCGTCAAATAACAAGGTCCACTTTTTCTTTTTCTGGTGATTGCTCGCGATCAAACAAAGCCATTATATCTTCATCTGGAAAGTCGCATTGCATCGATCCATAATCTTCTACCGGCTGATTGGCCAGATATTCTGCAAGAGCGCTCCCTTTTATTGCCTTTTGGGTGACATAGACAATGTCATATTCTGATAGCAGGACTTGCCAGTGAGCAATTCTTCCAGTCAGAGCAGGCTTATCAAAGATATACTTGATCAGATCCATTTTGGACACCAACCAGGTAGTGTAACACAACATGTAATGCCTCAAACGACGAGCCGCCCAAGCCAAGGCACAGCAAGTGCGTTCTAGCAGTGAGTAGTTGGCTTCGAATCGGTGAATTTCTTACTTAGATAATAGATGGCATGTTCCTTCCTCCCTGACTCATCGTGCTGCCTTAGTACACAACCCATAGATTCATCTAGTACAGTCAAATACATGATGAGAGGTCTTCCTGGCACTAGGGGAACCAAGACTGGAGGCTCTTGTAGGTACTGTTTGATCTTCTCAAAAGCTTTTTGACAATCTTCATTCCATGTTACTGCCTGGTTTTTGCACAGCAGTTTAAAGATTGGTTCACATGTCGCGGTTAGTTGGGAGATGAACCGGGCAATGTAGTTCAATCTTCCTAAAAACCCACGAACTTCCTTCTCCGTTTGAGGTCTTTGGCATGTCGATGATTGCTCGAACCTTTTCAGGATCAACCTCTATTCCTCTTTGACTAACAATGAACCCCAGAAGCTTGCCTGATTTCACTCCGAAAGTGCATTTGGCTGAATTCAGTCGGAGCTTAAATTTTCTTAACCGCTCGAAAAGTTTCTGCAGATTATCAACATGGTCATCTTCGGATCTGGACTTGGCGATCATGTCATCTACATAAACTTATATCTCATTATGCATCATGTCATGGAATAAAGCCACCATAGCCCGCTGATATGTTGCCCAAAGATTTTTCGAGGCCAAAGGGCATAACCTTGTAGCAAAAGGTTCCCCACAAAGTGACAAATGTAGTTTTCTCCATATCCTCAGGTGCCATCTTGATCTGATTATATCCCGAGAAACCATCCATGAAAGAGAATAATACATGTTGAGCAGTATTATCTACAAGAACATCAATGTGAGGCAAAGGAAAGTCATCTTTTGGGCTAGCTCTGTTCAGATCACGATAGTCAACACACATTCGAACCTTTCCATATTTCTTGGGAACAGGAACGATGTTAGCAACCCATTGAGGGTACTTTACAACTTCTAGGAAACCTGCATCCAGTTGTTTCTTGACCTCTTCCTTGATCTTTAAGGACATTTCTGCTTTCATCCTTCGTAGCTTCTGCTTTACTGGAGGACTGAACGCGCTGTCGCCACGCGCCAAAAAGAACGAGCGTTTACAAAATAATGTAGTATAGAGCGACAACTCGGATCGTCTCTCAAGGACTCTTTTAGGTGTTGTTATTATTAACAGAAAAGTTAGAAAAAGTTAGAATTGGGGGTTTTGAGATTGGAAACTAAATTAAACAAAACAGAAAACAAAGTAAGAAAATAGAGCAGTTACCAAATAAGCTAAAGCGATTAACCTACTGCTTTTGGTTTCCCAACTATCATCGGTTCATGCAACCCTAAGCAGATTCTAATCCCCTCCCGGTTGTAGCAATAATTCACAAGCGGAACCACTACTACAGATATATGTCCCTATTCCCGAATTAAGCAAACGGGGTTAAGCACTTCGTGAACTAAGCGAACACGAAACGTACACACGCGAATTAAGCAAACGCGATTATATATAGGAACATGATATCACCGAGATAAACCAACACAACACAATATACTCCTGAATTAAGCAAACAGAAATATAAAGCATGGCATTGAAAAGAGAAAAGGAAATGAAAACAGGAAATACAAGAACCTCAAGCATGGATAAAAACCAATTACAGTAGATTAATCTAGGAGACTAGTTCTCCATTACAAAAGGAAAACAAAACATAACTAAAAAGAAAACAAAAGACTAACTAAGACTAGCTCAGAAACTAGCCAAAACTGGCTAATTCTGACCACACCTTCATTTCTGCCTAAGACTGCTTATATACACGTTTCTGGAGTCAGAGTACTCGCGAGGCGAAGCACTTCTCGCGAGGCGAATTACATGAAAGGTCTGCAACTCTTTGTCTTCTCGCGAGGCGAGCACATCCTTCGCGAGGCGAACTCTTCAGCTTCCAACTGTTACGCCCGTGGCATTCAACACGGGCAAGCCGTGATCGTCTCTGACTTTTTCATGGTTGCAATACTCGCGGGGCGAGAGATTATTCGCGGGGCGAGTGGCTCCAGATTTATTACTTTTTATTTTATTAACCTGAAAAACAGAAAATAAAAGTAAATACTTTATTCAACTCTAAAACAACTAAATTAACATAAAAACAATTTACAGACTCGAAATACTACTTAGGAACAATCAAGTCTAATTTGGGTAAAAATGGTATAAAATAAGCACAAAGCCAAGGTCTTTACTAGTTATAAAACCAGTCAAACAGAGGCTCATCAAAATACCCCAAACTTAAACTTTGCTTGTCCCCAAGCAAACTACACTCAAAAAACTTAAAAAGACTCAAGACCTGGCAAAACATGGCAAGCTTAAGAATTCAATTAACTTTCACACAGATTTCAAGCAATTTTTCAAAGCAATTTTTCCTTCAATGTTCCCCCCTTTTAAACAAAGTAATCCCCACATTCATTTATTCCAAACAATTGAGAGTTTCATAATTCAAACAATCATTAATCAAAGCAGGGGATCTAAGTTACACACAAGAGGGAGATCACCAAATTCAAACAACTGCCTTCCTCACAAGGGAAATTTGTGTTCACTCATTCGCTCAGTTTGTGTCAGGCTATCAACAATTCACTCAATTTCACTTTTAAGAGCACTTCCCATAAATTTGATTTTCATCTCAAAATGATTCCCACAGAAAACATGTAAGCAACATCAACAGGTCTTTTATGGGTTGTAATGGGGCCTGGCTAAGGGTAGGATATACAAAGGAACTAGGCTGAAGACCCTAGGAACTAAGAGAGCATGAAACATTTTTACACTTTGAAATTCACTCAAGTTCCTTTTCTCATTTTTCTTTTATGCCTTGGGTGACTACAACCTTTTTATTTCAAACAGCCTTTTTGGCATTTTTGCACTTTTTTTTTTTCTGTTTTTCTTTTCTTTTCTTTTCTTTTATTTTTTTTTTTTACAATTTTTTTTTTACATAAATTTTTTTTCTCGATCCCAAACAACATGTTACACCTTGCAGTCACCTCAAACTTAGTTTCTTGCACCCATTCTAAGATTACATGCTCTCCTAATCCTAAGATCGGGTTAACATGGTTTTCCAGATTTTTGGGCTTATAACATTAGGTTATCAAGAATTAACAGGCTAATAGGCTCAATGGGGCTAACTAGGGAACATGCATTAGGAATTGGTTATTTTTAGGCTGAGTAGCTATTTACAAAGAAAATGCCTAAATCATTTGCTACACACATATAATCATGCAAACCAAAAAGAAATTCAAGCAAATTCAGGAAAGTGCAACTTAAAAAGTGATTTTCACACAGTTTAAAACATGTTGGAGGCTCAAAACCTCACCTGGACATTTTTTTTTTTGCAAATTATTTGACAGAGATTCTATCCCTAGTATGTGCTTCCTATCACCCCAAACTTATCATAAATCATGCCATCATAACAAAATCTCAAAGTTCAGTTTTCAATCATATGGGAATCAATTTTTCTAAAATTTCGTATCCTAGGGGGAAAACAGTCAACACTATCATGCAATCCATCTATACAAAATTAATCAAATCCATCAAACTTGCCATAACTAAGACTCAACACACAAATACTCCTGAGCTTCTCAAATTATTCAGGAGCTTTATTAGAAAACAAAACAGAAAATAAAGCAAAGCAAAAGAAAATTAAAAAGAAGAAAGGGTTAAGAAAACTCATTGAAGGGCGGTTCCACCAGGATCCCACTGCCTGTAACATAAGTCCCACATGGTGGCCAAAGGACTGAAATTTGTTCCATGGTCTCCTAGCTTGCAGCTTTGATATGGGAGTGAGCGCTTGACAATTATAACAACCTCGCCGAGTGCGGCGGACTTCTCACTACCTCTCGGGTCACAAACGACCGCTTTCTCTACAAAGTCTCCCCAATAGAAGTGGAGCTCAACCTCTTGGATTGGCCATGGTGCAGAATCCAAGGTTGCAAAATCCAGAGTTGGTTCCTCAGGGGAAGGTGGCAAACAGTTAGAGAATGTTACTGGTGTTGCTTCAACTTCTGCAATGTCTTCATCCACTGCATTAACAAAATTTTCACCTGCTATACACGCAGAAATTTCAGCACACACCAAACAAAGGTTAGAGTTAGTACATATATTACAAGAAAATGAATCAGAAAAATCTACAATGTCTGGAAATTCTGCAATTAGTTCATCATCCACCCCTCTACTCTCAACACATTCAATTGTTTTACTTGAATCATCTACTCCCAAAGGTTCTTCTTTATCTTCAGGCACGGGGGAGCAGACGTCCTCTTGATCCTCCTGATCTAAGTTTCTGAAACGAAACAAACCTGCAAAACGATCTGCATTTTCTATTTTTCCTGAAAAGTATAAACCTCGAAAACATTCAACACACAATGCGGTTCCATCACAATAACAAGCATTAGGATCGGGGGATTCAACACATAAATCATCATCAACAAAACATTATCGAATCATAATCGAAGTATTTTCAAAAATAACTGGTGACTCTGTACGATCTTCCAGGGGCTGTGGAGGTAGCATCGCAGCCGAGTTGGCGGTAACTTGATCAATTAGAGCCCACAATTTCTGAGATTCAGCTTGGCTCCTCTGGTACTCAGCCTCCATCTTTTGTTGAAATTCCTCTATCATCCGTTGAGTTTGCTCGGCCATTTGTTGCCTCATTCCTTCCATATTTGCACTTATCTGTGCAGTCATCTGCTTTGCACAGTCCTCTAGGGAAGGTTCGGAAGGTGCAGAGGTGGTCACTTGGGTAGGATAGTATGGTGGTGGCTCACTAAAATTAGGATAATACATGCAAGGTTGCTCATAATAAACATTAGGCATATAATTTCGCATATAATTATCCATGACAATCAAACAACCAGACAAGCAGACAAAACTAACTAGCAAAGAATTTTTTTTTTTTTTTTTTTTTTTTTGACAAAAATTATTTTCTGCTAATAACAACAAACCAGAGTCCCCGGCAACGGCGCCAATTTTTGACCGCGCTGTCGCCACGCGCCAAAAAGAACGAGCGTTTACAAAATAATGTAGTATAGAGCGACAACTCGGATCGTCTCTCAAGGACTCTTTTAGGTGTTGTTATTATTAACAGAAAAGTTAGAAAAAGTTAGAATTGGGGGTTTTGAGATTGGAAACTAAATTAAACAAAACAGAAAACAAAGTAAGAAAATAGAGCAGTTACCAAATAAGCTAAAGCGATTAACCTACTGCTTTTGGTTTCCCAACTATCATCGGTTCATGCAACCCTAAGCAGATTCTAATCCCCTCCCGGTTGTAGCAATAATTCACAAGCGGAACCACTACTACAGATATATGTCCCTATTCCCGAATTAAGCAAACGGGGTTAAGCACTTCGTGAACTAAGCGAACACGAAACGTACACACGCGAATTAAGCAAACGCGATTATATATAGGAACATGATATCACCGAGATAAACCAACACAACACAATATACTCCTGAATTAAGCAAACAGAAATATAAAGCATGGCATTGAAAAGAGAAAAGGAAATGAAAACAGGAAATACAAGAACCTCAAGCATGGATAAAAACCAATTACAGTAGATTAATCTAGGAGACTAGTTCTCCATTACAAAAGGAAAACAAAACATAACTAAAAAGAAAACAAAAGACTAACTAAGACTAGCTCGAAACTAGCCAAAATGCAAGTCTGACCACACCTTCATTTCTGCCTAAGACTGCTTATATACACGTTTCTGGAGTCAGAGTACTCGCGAGGCGAAGCACTTCTCGCGAGGCGAATTACATGAAAGGTCTGCAACTCTTTGTCTTCTCGCGAGGCGAGCACATCCTTCGCGAGGCGAACTCTTCAGCTTCCAACTGTTACGCCCGTGGCATTCAACACGGGCAAGCCGTGATCGTCTCTGACTTTTTCATGGTTGCAATACTCGCGGGGCGAGAGATTATTCGCGGGGCGAGTGGCTCCAGATTTATTACTTTTTATTTTATTAACCTGAAAAACAGAAAATAAAAGTAAATACTTTATTCAACTCTAAAACAACTAAATTAACATAAAAACAATTTACAGACTCGAAATACTACTTAGGAACAATCAAGTCTAATTTGGGTAAAAATGGTATAAAATAAGCACAAAGCCAAGGTCTTTACTAGTTATAAAACCAGTCAAACAGAGGCTCATCAAGGACACTCCGGCTTTAATGGCAAATTGTGTTCTGCTACACTGGGGTCTAACCCTGGCATGTCTTGGTATGACCTTGCGAAAACATCTTTATAATCCGTCAACAACTTGATCAACCTGTTCCGCTCCTTTTCTTTCAGGGAAAGACCAATCTTGACCTCTTTTTTATCATCTTTGGTTCCCAAATTGATTAGTTCACTCGGCTCTTCATGGGGCCGAATTTCCCTGGCTTCTTGTTCTACCAATCTCAAAAGTTCATGGGGAGCTTCCCCGTCATCATCAACAACCTCTTCAGCATGATCAATGGGATAGTCAAAATTGTATGCTGGGTTACTAACACTGTCATTTTCAGGAGGGTCACTTTTAGATCTGCATTTTGGTAGTTATCAGGGAGAGATGAATGAATAAATGTTAAAGATGAGAAACTGCATTTATTGGTGAGGAATGGTGAAAAAAAACGAAAGTAAAAAAAAAAAAAGATAACAACACAAGGCACTGAATGCATGCATTTATTGATAAGTCATACTGAAACAGAAACAAGTAAGCCCATTACAACAAAATTCCTAAAGCCTTGGGCAGAGTTAAAGGATAAGTATTACAGAATTACTTGGAAAAAGACTCTATGGTCCTGGGGAACTCAATGATCTCCCAATTGTTGAGCTCCGTATCTGGAGAACATGGATACACCAGATTGATACCGTGATTGGCAGGATAATCATCTTCAATAGCTGCTGCTTGGTCCAGGAATGCAAACCCTACGCTTCGGAAGCTCTGTCGAATGTCACAGATGGGAACCCTTTCAGCCTCGTATTCACGATTTTCCAGCTGAGCCAACCTCTTTCCTTTCTTCTCTTCTATAACTCTCATCTTGTCGGTCTTGGTGGGCTTGTATCCCAATCCAAACCTGTCCTTGTTCTCAGTGAGCATGAGAATGTCAGCAACACCTTGGTTGTTTTTCCCCAAACCGCTTCCAGGTCGGTATCCTCCTTCGAGCATAACCTTGGCCATCATGATGGACGCTTTAGATGACCGAGGTTTCAAGAGTGGAGCATTATCCCCAACATAAGTGGCATTAGCAATTTCAAGTGACTGGAAGACGGTCTCGAGAGCTTCCTCGACAGCTTCAATATAAGGGGTTGTTGATGGCTTGCTTACTAACAGATCCTCCTCTCCAGAAACAATTATCAACTTACTATCAACAATGAACTTCACCTTCTGGTGCAATGTGGAAGGTACAGCTCCAGCTGAATGGATCCATGGTCGTCCCAGGAGACAACTGTATGTTGGTGTGATGTCCATTACTTGGAAAAGTACTTCAAAGGTGCAGGGACCTGGGCAATTCAATTTCTCCCATGACTTCCCTTCGGGTGCCGTCGAAAGCTCTTACAATCATTGTGCTTGGCTTCATATGAGTTCCATCGAAAGGTAACTTCGCCAGGGTTGACTTTGGCATTACATTCAAATAAGAGCCATTATCAATGAGAACCCTAGCCATGACATGGTCTCGGCACTTCACAGAAATGTGCAGTGCCTTGTTGTGCCCCATACCTTCAGTTGCTATTTCATCATCGGTGAAAGTGACATAATTATCAGCAACAATGTTACCTACAATGCTATCGAGCTTATCAACTGTGATGTCATGGGAAACATGAGCTTGATTCAATAGAGACAAAAGAGATATCCGAGCCGGAGTTTGATTTAACTGATCCACAACCCTATATTCACTCTGCTTGATGAACTTCAAGAATTCACCTACTTCTTCATCAGATACCTCCTTTTTATTCTCACCCCCATTTGTTTCCTTGTCATCTAGATTTCCTTCCAACTTCTCTTTCCCTTTGTGATCCTTTCCTTCCTTTTCTATTTCCACCCTTCGCAATGCCTCCGGAGTGTAAATGTGACCACTCCTAGTCATTCCACAAATTCCTGAAATGTTGGTAACCACAGTAGTCCCGTCGGAAGGATTGGGTTGAACCTGCATCTCATACTTCCATGGTACCGCTTTGGTGTCCTTGTAAGGGAAAGGGCTCGGAACTCGGATGACGATTGGTGCTGGCCCACTTGGAACCGGCAAAGGCTTCTTCTCAGTATAGCATATCACCACTGGTTTCGGAGTGACTTGCTCAGGAACTGGTTGAGGATTAACCACAACAGTAAAAGGGGTTATCTTAATTGGGGTTGGGGAAATTGTAGATTCAGCAACCATATTAATGGCATACTCATTTGATTCACAACCAATTAAGATAAACTTCATATCTATTAACTGCTGCACAACTTGCCGAAACTCTGAACAGTCTTCAATCGAGTGCCCCATATTCCCATCAAAGTCACACCTTATCTCTCCATCGAGAGCCTTTTCTTACGTGATCGGGATTTGGATCAATTCACATTTGCACATCTCTCTGAAAATAACTCTCATAGAAGTCCTAACATCGGCCACTTTACTCTTGAGAGTATGTTCCAAGAAGCTCTCAATGGCATTGACTCCCGAACCCCCATGATTTGGCATTAATCAGATCTTGCACTTTAAACTTCAAAGCTTTACAACTCTCGGTGGAATGACCTGTGGCCCCATCGTGATATTCACATTGAGCATTTGGGTCATACCACTTTGGATAAGGAGGGTCTATTGGTCTTGTCGGGATAGGAGTTAGCACGGATTTGCTCACGAGTTGGCGGAATAGTTCAGTGTAGGTCATGGGTAGCGGGTCAAAACGCATTGGCTTTCTTTCTGAGTTATACGGCGGTCTTGTTTGGCTGGTGCTTGGGTTTGGATTTAGGGGTTGAACAATTTGAGGTGGCATGGTAGGGTGTGTTTGAGACTGAGAAGGGTATGATGGTCGGTAAGGAGCCATCTGTTGAGGATTTGGAAATTGTGAGGTGGCAGCGATGTATGGCTGGTTGGCTTGGTGATATGGAGGTGGTTGGTAATATGGGGCGTATTGAGCTTGGAAGGTGGGTGTTTGGTTCGGTCTCCATTGGTTCGGTTTCTTCTGTTCAAAGGTTACTGCATGTGCTTCTCCCTCTTTCTTTTTCACAAACGGGGCTTTCTTTGGGCTGTTCCCTACTGAAGTCTCGGTGATCTTGCCATTCCTCATTCCACTTTCAATTCTCTCGCCGATGATGACCATGTCAGAAAAATTTGATGATACACTCCCAATCATCCTATCATAGAAGGGCGACTGGAGTGTATCAATGAGCATTGCTACGATTTCTTTCTCGGCTAAGGGAGGCTCCACCTGAGCAGCCAGTTCCCTCCATCATTGTGCATACTCTTTGAAAGTATCTACGTCCCTTTTTGACATATTTTGGAGTTGCATCCTATTGGGAGCCATGTCAATATTGTACTTGTACTGCTTCAGGAATGCATCTGCTAGATCTTTGAAGGATCGGATGTGTGCCTGCTCGAGGTGCGTATACCGATTCGAAGCTGTCCCAGTCAAACTGTCTTGGAAGAAGTGAATCAAGAGTTTATCATCTTGGGCATGTGACGCCATCTTCCTAACATACATGGTCAAATGGTTTTTGGGACAAGTGGTTCCCCGATATTTGTCAAAATCGGGCACCTTAAATTTCGGCGGAATTACAACATTTGGCAGCAGACAAAGTTCTGAGGCATCCCGAAGACCATAACTATTTACCCCTTCAATGGCCCGCAATCTTTCCTCTAGTACTTCCAGCTTTTCTTTAGATTGGGAATTCCCTCCAGACTGATTCACCAGAGTTTCTCCGTACATATTATGGGGAAATGAATATGGCATGGAGGAGGAACCGAAGTTTGGCATCATTTGAGTCCCCTGGGGTCCATAATGTAGGGTGTATTGTGGGGGCCTTGGATTGACAAAAGGTGTCACTATCGAGGTGTTACCATCTGTAGGGTTGGCAGTTTGTGTTTGCGGTATTTCGACAAGACATGGGTGGGGATTTGTGTATGAGTGATGTGTTCGGAGTTTTGAATGCCATCTTGTGGACTAGGGGCTGTTGGTGGTACAAACCCACGAGGCAAACCGTATGGGGGATTGTTCGGGTCAAATGAAAAATGAGTTTGGTTGAGAGGCATCATGGCCCCTGGTTGGTTGAAGCCTTGAATAGGAATCTGAGAAAAACCGGGTGGAATGAGAGGTGTGGCTGGATGTCCTTCGTTCGAGACTGGAGGGTTCTCCTCTGTGTTCTTCTCCTTCTGCATCGCTTGTAGGATCTCCATCATCTTAGTCATTTGATCCTTGATTTGACCGACTTCATCCCTGATATCTTGGACTTCTTCTAGTTCATCCGCCATGGCTCTTTCCTGTGATCGAGTGCGATAAGGGTGTCTCGGAGCAATTGTTCAAAAACCACACTGTTTTATTTAATAAAAGAAATAATAAATGAGTGAAATCAAAAGAAAGAGCATCAACCAATTAAACTCCATTTTTGACAGGAAGACTGTCGCATACACTTATAGCAAGAATATTCATCCTGCAATCAAATCTAGTGGTATAATTCCCTCTAGCTTGACTGTAGTTGATGTCAAGTCCAAGGGAGAATTCACTCCTCGATAGACCACATCTGTACTAGCAATGTTATTGTTTGATGATACCCATATTTTTACGCAGAAAACACATTGTTTTTAGGGTAAAAATATAGTTGATGAAGTATCTAAGGGAGAGTTCACTCCTCGACAGATATCATCTGGAAAAAGGGAGAGCATTTCACAAAGATTTGGTGAAAACTTCCATTTCATTAGATGAATATTGCAATACAAACATGAGTCTTTGGTCAAATAGAAAAACAATACATCGAGAGTTTTCATATTTCTAACCCATCTTTGGGGACCTCAAAATACTATGCCAAGAGCTTCATCTTCTTTTTCCTGAATCCCTTTGCAAGCTTCTCAAAATGCCTGAAGAACTCAGTCACCTCTGGTGGTATCTGGAGGAAAGGGTTCTTGTAGACCTGAATTGATACTTCTTCGAATCGATCCACCAACTGGGAAGTATGATATTGAATTCTACCAATTATGTCTTCATATTTTCTTCTCCATGCTTCCCTTTCATAGATCACATCCCTTACAACCAATTTCCATCCCTTTACCCATTCTGTGTGACGTTGAGCTTCCCCTCTTTCATTTTCTTGCATTTTGGTCCTGAGCCAATTTTCCCTTTCATTAGCTTCTGCTAATAATTGACGATATCTGGCAGCTTCGTTCCATCCTTGATCAGAGTAAAGTTCGGTTTGGGCCAAGGATTCTTGTAGAGATCCAACTCTCTCCTTTAGTATCTGTATTGTTTCGACATGAATCCCTACGTCCCACTCAAGCTCTTCTTTCTTCTTCTTCAGTTCGACTAGCGTGTTTTCTTGACACTCCACCTTGCTTGCAACTCTTGATCATCACTTTCTTCTTTTTCTTTTCTTGCCCTTTTCATGCGACTTGGGGCTTCGTAGGAATCGGTACATTCATTTCTCAAATTCTCGATCTGTAAATTCAGTTTTTGCACCTGGCTTTGGAGCTTGACGATAGTTACTTCTGCAACTTGGTTCTTTTCATCCAAAACCCCCATCTGAGCTTTTAGAATTTCAATTTTTTTCAGCATTTGATCTTCTCAGAAGAGGATTGTTTTCAAAGATCAGGTGGGGGTTCTGGTTTTGAAGGACACCCCCTTCTTGCCTCTCTCCATGCTTCATATCTTTTTGTTCGAGCTATGATCCGCCTTCCTAACTCATCACGCCCTTTTATGTGAATATTGTTCCATGCTGACCTTATTGCCATTGTCTGACTCTTGATGCTTTAACATTCTTGATATAGGAAATATGCTCCACCAAGCAGCTCTTTTGGGGGTTCATCTTGTGTCCACCTGAGTTGGCGCATTACTAGAGCTGGTGAATATGATACACATCCTCTGGGTCCCATCAATAGGACATTCGGGAAACTTCCACAATTGAATATAACTGAATCTCCATTGTACCATGGGCACATCCATCTAAATGAACGTGAGTCGACCTGATCAAACTCTTGTTTCCATTCATATAGTTTGCGTCACTTTAGCGGCATGCGAATGAATCCTTTCAAAGGGTCATTCGTTCTACCAATTTGTTTCCAGCATACAAGTGAGTCATAATCCAAACATATAACATTGGTGCACAAAGATCGCAACTTTCCTTGTTGATTCTAATGACAAAATAGTAGTGAGAGAAAAGTATCAGCTAGTATAGCAGGGACTAAATTCACCACATATTCCTCAACTCAGTAGAAGACGTCCATTGCTGATCGATCAATCACATCCGAAATAAAGGGAAAAAGCACCAGTCCGTAGATAAGGAGAGCCAACAACCTATTAAAAAGAACCCATCGTTGTTGTTGAGCCAACTCCCTAAGGTAACCTTCCAAGAATCGCCTCTTCAAGCCCGTAGTGTTTCCTTTTTCCACTATATCCAATTGTTCCGGTTTAAGTTCCAACAGACTTGCTATCTTCCCATCTGCCACATATTGTCCATAATACAAATAGACACGTGATTCCTTTTGGATAGGCAATCTCAGCATATAAGCATACTCCTCTATGGTGGGAGTTACATCTAGGTCAGGCAATTCAAAACATCTCAAAGTTGTGTTCCAATACTGAGCGAATGCACTTAGAGCGGGGGGCATCCACCGGAATACGTAATAGATCTAGTATCCTCTCGTACTTGTTGTTAAAGTTCGAACGTGCCTTTTCTGACATTTGTTGAATAATTTCCCATAAGCTCTGAACATCATTGAGTGTCACGTCGATCTTGATGCTCTTCTTGGAACTGCTTGCATTGCTAATACTCTTTCCGATGCTAGGTCCTTCCATTTTTTGCTATAAGATTAATACTAAGGTCTTCCTATCAAGAAACACAAATAAAGAAAAAATTAGAAATGAAACACATGAAAAAAAAATGCCCTACATGCTTCATGTTGCATGAGCCCCGGTAGGGTTGGGAACCCTATGTCGGGTATGCTGTCAATGCACTACCTTCACTATGACACGCCGCTTATTAGAAGTGCAATAATATTCGAACATGTCATTCGGGCTTGGAGCGACGATGTGTCGCCCCCTTTTTTTCTTTTTTTAGAAAACTTCATAATAAATATGTATGTGCATGACAATTTATGTTTATGATGCCAGAAAAAAAATGGAGAGAGAGAAAGAGTATGCTCCCTTTGTCACGCCGCTTATTAGAAGTGCAATAATATTCGAACATGTCATTCGGGCTTGGAGCGACGATGTGTCGCCCCCTTTTTTTCTTTTTTTTTAGAAAACTTCATAATAAATATGTATGTGCATGACAATTTATGTTTATGATGCCGTAAAAAAAAATGGAGAGAGAGAAAGAGTATGCTCCCTTTGTCCTAAATTGGGTAAAACTTAGGGTTGGACAAACCTGAGGTAATGACTCTAAACAGGTTGGCTACTAAGTTTGCTCTATCAGTGAAAATTAGGTAGGGTCTAGACTTCTAAAAGCCATGGTTCCCAGATTGCCCCTATCCCGAAAGATAAGGATCTGATTCATGAATCTAGTCACAAGTAGGGATAAACCCTCTCAATATGACCATCCCATGATATCGGGTACAACCTGAGTGGTGAATCAACAAATATCAGGGAGGTACGAGACCTCTTCAATGACAATGTCGAGACACCACCTAATCATTGAGTTTTGAGCAAGCTCGGGTATAGAGCCAAAAGTGTGTGCAAGTTGTGATAGTGATGTGTGTAATGGGAGCACACAAACCTTCACAAAAACCTACTAAAATAAAACTACCCCAAACCTGCAAAAGGAACAAACAAAACAAATACAAAAGTTCTCTACCCTAAGGTTGCAAGAATATACAAAAGCGATTATGAAAGCATTAAAAAAGAAATAAAACAAAAAAGGGTGAAACAAATATTTTCAAATCTGTAAAAAAAATAAGAAAAAAAATGGCACAACCAACTATGATAGGCCTGACTCTCAAAAGTCCCCAGTGGAGTCACCAGCTGTCGCAACCGTCCCGTCCGGGCGCCGCGAAAAAGGAAGGTAAAAACAATAGAGGAGCCGCCACCAATATTTTATTTGGGAAAAACATTGGAAAAACCATTTATTTTAAGGTAGACTGGTCTAAAAAAAGAGAGAGAGATGAGTCCGGGAGCCGGTTACGAGTAGGGAAGGTGTTAGCACCCCACATCGCCCGTTTTAAAAAACGGTACCTCAAGTTAATTGTGCAAAAATATTTTAATAGCCTTTTAAATATTTATTTTACCCCAAAAATTATTTACAAGGAAGAATTATTTTTAACTTTTAATATTTTAATTTTTTTATTAATTTTTTTATTTTTAAATTTATTGTTTATAAAAACTAAATGAGGTTGAACATGGCACATGAGTCCACAGGGTAACCTCAAATCTAAGGGACTAAACATGGCACCGTGTCCATAGAGCATCCCTAAAAATAGAAAAGTTTAATTATTTTGATTAATTATTTTAATAAAAAAGACACAAAGAAAAGAAAATTTAGTTTTGGCTTGACAAGATGATTTATCTTGCTCCTACGTATTCCCGGGTGCGATGAGAAACTCAAAGTCATGTAGTTTTTTTTAGAAAAATATTTGATTGGTCGGTTGATTTTAATTCTATGGAAAAAAAATGTTTTTTTTTGCTTTGTTTTTTTTTAAAAAATGAGTTGTTATGTATTTTTTGTTTTTTTACTTATTTATTATTTTTTATGTCGAAAACTTCTAAACGAGGTAGAACATGACAAATATGTCCACAGAGTTATCTCGCATCTAAGGAATTGAGTGTGAAACCTATCACAAAACAATCCCAAAATAATTCGATAATTATTCTATTCTAGTTATTTGTTTATAAAAAAAATAAGTAAATGGATAAAAAAAGGGGTACTACAAGACCACAACCAGAAAAACCCATTTAGTTAGATGAAACTCGTTTAATTGGGCCAATAACTAAACCATGGACCCCATAACTAACTAAATCTCGAACCTTCGTTCCTGACTCAGCACGCGCAGACAGAGGAAGGAGCACGGACGGCGGCGGCGACGAGCGTGGGGGGAGCTCGAGGCGGAGAAGGCGACGCCAGGTCCGGATCTGCATTCACATCGGCGGCGGAGCAGCTCGAGCTCACGCGGTGTCTCTGAAGGAGGTCTGAATGGTGATTTGCGACGCGACTGCCAGCGCGACTGGTCCGTGTGGCCGCGGTGTGGCGGTTCGCAGCGGTGCGTCTGGTGCTTCGTGCGGCGGCGCGTCTGGTGCTTCGTGCGGTGGCGGCGAGGGGAACGCAGATCTGGCGGGCGACGAAGCTCGGGGGCGAACTGGCGAGCCGGTTGCGGACGATGGCGGTGTGGAACTGGACGGCGGCGGAACGAAGAACAGGGGCGGAGAGAGGTTTTATGGGTTAGTTTTTGTTTGATCTGGAAAATGGTTGACAATAGAAGAGTATGTTTTTCTTTGTGTGGGTTCTGTTTTGTTGAATGAGTTTAAGGTGTTTGTGAATATGGTTCAGTGGTTGATGGTATAGAGTTTCAAGGTAGTGTGGTGATTGAATGGAGAAAGGAATGGTGGAGATAGAGTCATTTTGCTCTGTTCGTTTGGCCAGGGATTTTGAAGATGAAGTGTTTTTTTTTTTTTTTGCCTCTGTTATGAACTTCCCCCTTTTTAAATCCTCCTTGCTTGCAAAACTCCAAAAACAGAACCCAATGGCCACAATGGATAGTCATTTTCATTCATTTCCTTCTCAGTGTTTCTGCATAGCTGCTTCAATCTGTATGTGCTGCAACTTTCTTTTAGTATCTTCTTTGGTTCATGTTTGACTCTGGTTGAAAGGAAGGGAGCATTGTTACATGTTCCCATTTTTTCCTTCTTGATGCTTAAATTTTGAAAGCCATGTTTATTGCAAAATGCTTAACAATGCCATTGCTTTTTTGGGTGGTGATATGCATTAAAACAATTTGACCTCTTGCTTCTTCTTCCTGCACTTGTTTTGTCCCATTCTTCTTTTCATTTTGGTTTTGTTTTGTTTTTTTGTTTTTTGTTTTTTTGTTTTTTTTAATGATAGGAATCCGATCTCTTTTCTTCATATATTTTGTTTTCCCTTCTTTAAATGGGCTTTGGGATAAAGGAGCATGGACCAAGTAGATGGATTTTTATTTTTGCAATTTTGGTCTTTTATCCTTTTTGTTTCTTTTTTTTTTTGTTTTAAATTTTAATCAGATAAAATAAAGTGAAACATAGCATCCGGACAAAATTGGGTATTCACATGAATGCTTTAGCGGGCAATCAAAAGTTTGTGTGTTTTAGCAACAAAAGACTAAAAGACATTCTTTAAAAAAAAATTAAGAAAAAAGAATAAACCTCGCTCTTCTTTTAGTGGCATATGCAACTCACATGTAAATTCTGTTATTATTTAGCCATTTGATTAACGAAAGGTTTTATTTGGCATAAAGTGAATAATTTGACAGGTTATAAGTACATTTGCAGACCTTATAGTTTAATCCACACATAAGCCGAAGTTAATGGGGTATATGGTTCAATTCCCCTTTGTAGGGGAATTCTGTAATAAAACAGCATTATAAATTTGCACATAGATGTAGAGGGAAAAGATTTATATAGAAAATAATAAAGCACTTATTGCAAAGGTGTATTGAGCCCTAACATTTTTATCTCCAGCGTCCTTGCTTCTTGATAAATGGTAAGAGAAACAAGCCAAACAAGGACCATCAGTTTACTACAAAAGTTCCTTTAAGTCATATCTAACTAGCGAAATGACCTTCACATGACAAGTTTGTTAACAACTATGCTTAGATAAAAGGTTGGAAATATGATGTACCACCCAAAAGAAGGCTGCCCCGGCACGTTAAGCTTGCTTCAGATTGCAGTTCTGATACAAAAGAATCTGCAGATTGTTCATCTATTGATCACCATAGACAGAAAAATAGAAACTAAAACCTGCTCAGATTACCTGTAGACAGTTCTAGGTGGGGGATAATAGGCAGCTCATGCTGCAACGATACTGAAACATTTACATCCCTCTGACTCTTTTCTACGGAGATACACCACCAAGTCGACTTTAACAACAATCAGATAAAATATGATTGGCCAGGGCGCTTCAGAAAGAGTTCAAAATTGGGAAAGCAACTTCATATGAATCACCTTCAAAAATAACAAAAAAAAAAAAAAAAGTTTTTTAACTGTAAAAAGGGCAGCATGTGTCTCAGTCCATCTAGAGTTTACACCAAAGGTGGATAATGTGGATATGATTATATCAGTCCAACCAACCCCAGCCAATTTCTTATCATTTCTGCATATAATTGGTAAATAAACTTTCGTTGGTACGGATTGCTTCAATGAAATTTAACATGAACCAGCCCTTAGTTGGTGACAGTGAACACTTACTCATGCTGAGAGCAAGGAAGAATGCTTTAACTCGCAATGCTTTATAATTGCAATGTCTTCAATGGTTCCCCTTCATCAATAAAAAAGAAACCTTAAATTCCATGTAAAGGTGATGTGAAATGTCAAGATTGATTTGTCTTAATAAAAAGGTAGGGTTAATTGATTAGATAATGACTAAAGCAGTTTAGCTCTTTCACCTGGCGGTCCCAGCCGACAGCAGTCCCAATTCATGGTAAAATACATTTACGAAAATATTTGTCCGAAAATCATGAAAGAAGTTGGAGTACCCCTCCATCAAACCATGCTTAGAAACAAGGGTGGGTTACATTTCCAAGCATCCAAGACATACAGGATTCTTCTGTACAAAAAAGTCATGAGATAGAATATCATTGTTTCATTATACATTCATAAAACATATAAATTATGTCTTATAATAACCCAGGAAATATAATTAAATATTATATTTAAGAGCATGAAGAAAACAGTACCAAGGCATTCATAATTGCATAGTTATAGAAGACAAACAGCGCCCTTTTTTTATTTGTTACCAACCAAAGCGCCAAGGCTCACCTTACATGTTGGGGCACACCAGGCACGCACCAAGGTTGTGTTTCCTTGCCTTGGCCATGCAGAACCTGGACCAAGGAAAGGCATAGGCATAGTCCACAAGTAGACCTAACACATAACAATATACATCTGAATGAGTAAATCATTACAAGGACACAAAGTCAAGGCTTATAACCCGGGACTTATCCATAAAACATCAGCCAAATATGTAATATATATGTGTGTGCACACGAGCGCATATGTAGTAACTATTTTTGGTCAGGTACTTTAACAAAAAAAAAGTTACATATATATAATTAATTTTACAAGATATACAAATGAGGGAGGGGGCAGCACCCACGCTTGCCCCTCCCTAAATCCATCCCTGCTTATAATAGAATGAGGCAAATTTAGATGACACTTAAAGATAAAATGTCCAACCTCCGTATTGGGAATTTAGAACAAAGGACTGTCTTCTGTTCTAACAGCTGCACTGCAACCATAAAATTCTCAGAATTTGTCATCTGGCACAAATCCCCTTTGCAGCATTTCATCGTGGAAACGGAATGCCGCTTTCAAGTTGTCTTGAGAGACATGCCCATTTATCAACGATGTGTATGTTGATCTATCAGGATTGATACCTTTGTCAATCATCTTTCGTAAAACCATCTCAGCCTCTTGCATTCTGCCTTTCCTACAATATCCACTAAGAATTGCATTGTAAGTGATAGCATCAGGCAGTAGCCCTTGTTCTTCCATCTTATTAATCAAGGCAAAAGCTCTGTCCAGGTTCTCTTCCTTTACAAAACCATTTATAAGAGTATTATATGTGATGCAATCAGGAGAAACTCCTTCCAAAATCATCTTGTTCAAGAAGTCATCTGCCTTTGACACATTGCCAGCCCGCATATAGCCCTTTATAATGGTATTGCAAGTAATCAGGGTGGGTTTCATACCCTTTTCAACCATTTCATCCCAGAACCTGAATGCTTCAGAAACAAGGCCTAAACTGCAAAATCCATTTATTAAAATGTTAAATGATATGTAGTTGGGTAATATTTTCCTGCTTATCATATCATGCCACAACTCCTTAGCTTTCTTCATTTCCCTGATTTTGCAGAAGCCATCAATCAGCGTATTATACGTCACAACATCAGGCTTTAGGTTCCTTTGAGTCATACTCTCATACAAGCTAAGCGCCCTAGTCATGTTTCCATCCTTACAATAGCCGTGAATGAGAGTAGTGAGAGTGTAGAAATCAGGGAAAACTCCCCTTTGCACCATCTCCTTAAATAACTCATCAGCATCAACAAGCATTTTCCCCCTACACAATCCATTCAATAGTGTATTGTAGGTAACCACATCCATAACGCAACCCCGCTCCACCATTTCATTCCTCATTTTCAAAGCCTCAGACATGTTGTCTTTTCTACAATACCCATCTATAAGAATAGTATAAATCACAGTATCAGGAACCAAACCAGCACCCTTCATGTTTCTAAAATACGCTAATGCCCTATCAAGGTAACCATTCCTGGAGAACACCCCTATCATTGAGCTGTAACTAATTACATCAGGAACAACCCCACGTCGCAACATTTCGCTAAAAATATTTTCAGCCTCAAAAATATTATCCCTCCTACACCTTTCCACTAGCAGTGGGTTAAAAGTAGCAGCATCAGGACTCAATCCCATCCCCAACATCTCATCAAAAACTTCCTTAGCTCTCTTATAGCTACCCGTCTTGCACAAACCATTGATAATAGCATTATAAGTAAAAAGGCTAGGCTTCAACCCTTTACCCAACATAGAATTAATCAATTCAAAAGCCTCTAACATTAGACCTAGGCGACAATTTGCATTAATCAAAGTATTATATGTCACAGAATCAGGATAAATCCCTTTATCCTCCATGGTTGACAAGAAACCCTTGACATGATCCATTCTACCATCTTTACACAGAGCATTAACCATGATATTAAGAGTATAAGCATTCACATGTACCCCACTAGTGACAACATCTTGGTACACATTCCATGCCAAATCAACCCAACCAGCTTTCACAAGTGCACCAAGAAGTGCATTACAAGCATTGATGGAAATGCAAAACCCCTTTTTTCTCAAAATTTGAAACGCTTCAGACCCTTCTCTCAATTTCCTAGCTTGAACATAAGTCCTAATCAACAAATCGAAAACAGTAACGTTGGTGTGATGGGTATTATTGGAATTGAAATCAGAAGATAATAACGAGTCGATTATCTGGATGCGAGAGACGCCGCTCTTTCTGATCATTCTGAGGAGGAGGGACTGAGCTTCTGGAAGGTTCCTGGAGCGGAGGAAGACGTGGATCATGGCGGAGAAGGAGAGGGGTGAATGGTTGAGATAGGGACACGTGGAGGAAAGTGATTGGGCGAATGTGTGGGACAAGATGGGGTCTTGACGGCATCGGTGGAGGACTTGGAGGACGAGGGAAGATGGGTCGGGAGTGGAATGAAGAAGGTGGTTGCGGAGTGAAGTGAGGTTGCGTTGTTTTAAGGAGAAGAGTATTTTTTCAACCAAGAATGGGTCTGGAAGATGAGGAGGTTCGGGAAGTGAGAGAGAGGAGAAAAAGTGTGTGAGGATTCTGAGAGATTGTTGTGTCAGTTTCAGTGTCGTCGCCATTGAAATTGAAATGAAGAGCGAGTGTCTATCGGGGATGTAGGTGGCCGGTTTGGATTTGGGTTTAACCAGGCCCAGACCCAATACTAAGGTTCTATTAGTAAAAACTAACAGGAAATGATCATCTTGCAGCGAATAACAGATAAGCTAATTGACAATGAATATCGAATAAAATTAGTGGTTGAGTTAACTACTAAATATAAAATGATACGAAAGAATATATTTATATACTTTTTATACAAATTCTATTGAAATATATATTATTTATATTAAAATAATTATTACTTTTAATATTTTAATTTATTTTATATTATTTATCATTTCAAAAATAAAAAATTTTAATTTTAAATTTAACTAATTTAATAAATAAAATAATAAAAGTAAAATGACATGTTGACAATAAGTGTGAGACGTGAATTAAGGGTTCAAAAATATTAAGATTAGTATATTATATTTTATTTAGCAAAGGATAAAGGAATAATTGAAACAAAATAGTAAGGATAATAATGGGAGAAAAATTATAATCTATAAGCTCACACTACTTTAATTAGTGTTTAGAAAAGACGTTATAAGCTATTGAGAATAGTACTTACCAAACAGAGTTACAAACTAACACACTATATGCTAGAGGATTAACTATACCAAACAAACTCGAACTCGAGACGTCATTATCTTTGATTTTGAATATCATGAACCACATATCGATTATTGTCCAATTTATGATGTCCAAATAACACGAATGAATATTTTTTTAGGAATAGAACTACGGGTTTTCATATCAAAATCAATCCAAAAACCAAAGAAAACTTATGTTTATTGGATTTTTTTGGACATTGTTTTGTAAAATCGGTCGGATCGTTGAATTTTAGATTATTTTTTTGAAACTGAACCAAACCTCATATATAAAATTATATATATATATATATATATATATATATATATATATTTTATTTTTTGCATTATTGATTTTTTATTTCTTTATTTTTCGTCTAATAATACTTATTAGTTTGATGTGACATAAATTTTTTTTTACTATTTTTATTGTTGAAGTTGACACAAGGAAACACAAGAAGGGGGTTGAATTGTGTTTCTTAACAGATTTTCCAAAGAAGCCTTTTCTCAAACCTTTTTCAAGCAAAACAATAAAAATAGCACACAAACAGAAAAACGTTTTTGAAGAGTTAATAAACTCAGATTCAGAACTTCACAGTTAGTATAAATAAAAAATGTAAAAGATAAGGGTTTAGAAGATTCATGCAAGAGTTTTATCCTGGTTCACTCTCTTCCAACCAAGAGATTACGTCCAATCCCTTCTACCTGAAGGTTTTTCTCCACTATTTTCAAATAGATTACAAGTATTCAACACCTCTTCAGGCTACAAGTATTCTTTCTCTACCAAGCCTCTTCAGGCTCTAACTCTAACAAAGAGGTTTACAACTTTGATATAATAACTCACTATGTGTGAGTATTTAAAAGTTTAAGATCAACAAGATTTACACGTAAACTTGTTTTACAATTTCAACAGAGTTTCTACACTGTGATATCAAAACATGTCTATCTTTTTGTATATATTTTTCTTCTTGAAGTTCTTCAAGAATATATAGATGAAGTGCTTCCCTTTTTTTTATGATGACAAAAACCAATTAAATTCGAGTGAGCAAAGTCTAAGAGAGCTACAAAGCTCCCCCTAAGACAAAGCATTCGAACTTTAAAGAGAAGCACATAAGCAACAGCACATATTAGTTTTAACTTAGTCAAAATCAAAAAAACATAGTATCAGATATAAACACAAAATCAGAGCTTATAAGTCTAAACACAAATAGCAATATCAGATCATATCAAGCACAAGTATGTAGCAAAAATAGTATGCATGTGACAATAGATATGTATGACCAAAAAACTGACTTTATATATAAAATTTAATTTCTATATCCTTTCTCCCCCTTTTTTGTCATCAGACAAAAATGAAACAGGAGTGGACCATCATTGTCAGTTTAAAGGAATAAATAAAGGCTAAGAAGAGGGTGGAGGTGGTGGAGGAGGGTTCTAGTTTGGTGGAGGTGGATGAGGTTGAGTAGGCAGATTGTGACTCTGTTGGAAACTTTGCAGAATGCTCATCATTTGGTTGATCATTACATTCGCTGGAGCCAAGGCTTCTACAACTTGCTCTTTAACTTGTTCTTTGACCTCAACCTTTACTCTCTCCTCTATAATTTTTCCAATAATCTCTTCAAAGTTCTGTGGCAGAGAGGGTCTTGAACTTTCAGCACTGTCTTAAGCATATGCTTGATTTGGAACGATGTCTAGTGCTCTGGAAACTTGATGTTGATCATGTGGATGACTGACTGTCAAAGCCAATGGCTGAGAAGAGTGCTTTTCAGAGGTGCTTGATCTTGGAGTAAACTCGACAACTTCCTCATTTCCAGCTACTGGTTGAACAGTATTAGCAATTAAATTCGGTTCTTCAACTATGATCTCTTCCTTAGTATGCTCAGAAGAAGGAGATGGTGGTGGTGATGAAGCAATAGTGAGTATAGGAGGAGGCAGCTCTTTAGCCCAGTGGACAGGGTCTTCTTCATAGACAGGACTTATTACAGGAATTCCAAGAGTGGCCTTGTAAATGAAGAATCTGACATTTGAGAGTCCATATTTTTCTCTAACTTTAGGAATGCTTTTCTTCTCTTATTCACTTAATCCAAAATATGAAGCTTCCTTAGTACAAGCCACCATGTGATTTGACCAGATAACAACTGCATAATCTTCATCTATGTCTTCAACTTGCTTCATGTGACAATGAAAATCAATCACATTCGATAAATAGTTTCAATAGTATTAGGATTGATTATGCAGGAATTGTTTTCTGGTTTCTTTGCAGTGCTCCTCTGCTTCTTTAGATCCTTGTCCTTATTCAAATCTATCATGGGTAGTCTTGGAGAAATCATGAACGATCTGACACCAATCTTTGTCTCCTTCTTGGTATGAAACAACCATGTTGGAGGGACAAAGTTTGCAACTCTGACATATCTTGGCAGCTCAAATTCATTTTGCAGAAAGGCATATAAGAGATGATCTACAATATGAACAGCTTTGTCATATACACTTGGATGCCTAAAAATCACCCAAGATGTCTCTCTGTCCAGAATGAATTTAGGTCTTCCTTCTGTTCTTGACCTTTTGTGGATAATTGATGGAGCATTGGCTTTGCAAGGGTTAGTAGACCAAACAGGTATGATGTGCCTGTTGACACCATCTGTGAAAGGTTTGAAAGGAGGGGATTTGATGAGGTTTGGGTAGATTTTTCTAGGTGGGAATTTTTGTAGAGGAAGGTGAGTTAGGGCAGGTCCAATGTGGTTGTGCAGAGTATATGGAAGAGGATTGTTATTGTTTGTCACATAGGGAATGGGTACATGCCATGGGGTGTAGGTAGGTTCAGGTTCATATTCATATTCAGGTAGAGGATAGAAAGGTATGGTTGATTTAGGTTTTGGTTCATGCTTATGATAGAGTATTTTCCAATCTCTTTTTACTTTGGCCCAGCTTTCAGCTTTGTCATCATGGAGAACTGAAGGGTTAATGTAAGGGAATTTGGTTCTAGGTATTTTGGGAAAAGGGGCTCCAGGGTTAATCCCTACATCATCTGGTTGATTGAACCAAGGATCATTTGCAGGTATTATGGGTTGAAAATGTGGTCTTTTTGGTGAGGTTTGAACAAGTGAGGCTATTTGTGGTGATGAGGTTTGTGTGATGGTAGTGTGGGTATGTAGACAACAGTGTCGGATGCAACACCAACAGCAGCATCATCCCTACTTTCTAAGCTTTCTACTAAGGCATCTACTGCTAATTGAACAGGATCATTAGCAGAGATATTTACCTCAGAAGTCACAAAGGACTTAGCTTTTCTTGAGGGTTGCCTTCTCCTTGTAGGAACAACAACAGCAGCAAGAGCAGCAGTTTTCTGCTTCTTCAGAATAGTTCCAATAGTGACATTGTCTTCATCATCCTTATCTTCATTATACGACATGATGGGATTTCTTGTTCTTTTCTGAGAAGGAACAACTTCTGGTTCCCTGATCATAATGCCAGTAGCAGACATTTTGGTAATTGGTTTCCTTGCAGCAGTTGCTTTTCTTCTAACTGTTCTCTTCAGCCCTAGTACTTCAGCATTGTTCTACTCAATCTGTTCCTCTTTAATCTTCATCATCTCTTTTGTTTTAGCCAAAGCAGCAGCAGCATTGTACCTAGATTCGTGTTGGCTATGTTCATTTTTCCAAAGACAGCAGCAGACATTCCTTTTTCAGTTAGAATTCTTTCTTGTTCTTCAGGAGATTTGGCAGCAAGTATGTCATAGACTCCTTGAGACTTTAAGATTTTGGACAGAAGATGACAGTATGGAATTGCAGAGAGCCTCTTCTTGTGAACAACAACATCCCTGAATCTTTCATATAGAATTCTGGGCAGGTTGATTTTAGTCTCAGTGATGAGATGGCAGAGACAAAACTTATGTAAAGCTGACAAGTTGTCCGTAGACCCAGTTTTTGCAAAACAACCTTGTTCAGCAACTGATGAAGAATGCGAACATCATCCTTCATCTCCACTGACTTCCAGGAATTATTTATTACTTTATCTTCACTCATCAGGAAGGCAGCTATCACCTCAGAACCACCAAGGTCCTTCTCCCAAGTATCAGTAAAAACCATTCCTTCTTGAGCGCAGTTGATAGCATCAGAGATTGTCTTTTCAGAGATCACTACTCTTTTTCCGAGAACCACAACAGAAATCTCAGTAATTGATACTTGAAGGTTTCTCCATGAATCCCTAACTAGGTTTTGGTAGATAGAGACTTTTTCAACGAAGAGTCCTCCCCAACCAGCAGCATTGATGTTCTTACTTACATCTAAGTTGTATTTGTAACAGCCTGATTTTAATTATGTTGTTCAACCAGTTAAGATATAATTAATTATATTTTAATATGAAAGTTAGAAAGTGTTTTTGAATAAAATAAAATCATATTCATAGTCTACTTTATGGTAGAAGGTTATGGTAAAATTTTGGGTTGAAAATTCAGACGAAACCCGACCCGCGTTTTCACTGACAGTAAAAGTTTACTGAGAAGAAAACCTAATTTTGACACGTGAACGAAATGGTTAGTGTTTTTGTCGTGTTTCCAATGACTTTAGTAATTTTGGAAATTTTATGTTCGGAATTAAAATATAATATTTTATCCGGACGAAATATGATCGGGAACTTGAACCGGATACACAATAAAACAGATTAGGGAGCTAAAAAGGGTTGATTTAACTTGTTGAAAAGTAGGAAATGATGATAAGAGTCTCTAGTCACTTCCTAAAAAAGGGATTACACTTTTTTGAAAATAATGTATTTTACTCCAAAAATCATTTTTTCCCACACATTTGATCCAAACACTCCATAAGCCTAACTTGGAGACCAAGTCCCTCATTTTCTCCCCTCAATTTCGTGCTCTCTCTCTCATATATAAAAACACTTCATCTTTTTCGTTTCCTCACTTTCTTCTTCATAAACACATAAACTCCATTTTTGAAGCTTCAAAAGCTTCAAGTGCTTTCAAGTGAAAACTTGCCAAGATCATCATCAATCCTTCTTCTAATTTCTCATCTTAGGTAACATAATCATCTCCTTTCTTTTCCAAGCTTTTGTTCTTCATTTTCATGGTTTTTCATTTCTAGATATTGAACTTCAAAAATTCATAGAAAATTGTAGAAAAATCCTAAAAATGTGAAACCAATTTATATGATCTAGTTCTGATCTCTACTCTCATTATCCAAGAGCTTTTGATTAAAAACATTTTGCTTCCTATAAAACCCTAGTTGGCTGAATCTAGAGAGAAAAATGGGTATGATGTTTTCGTGTCTTTTCTAAATTCTAACACTTGATTCATACTCTTTAATACCTTTACGATCTTAATCTAGAAGATTAACTTCAACAAAGTTTTCTATCATAAATTTTGTGTATGGACCGAACCTATGTAAGAAAGAGAAGTTGATGTTTTGTTGTTGTTTTTGATGTTTGATTTGAACTCTCTAATACTGGTACTGTCTAAATCCAAGAGCTTGAATCCAACAAAGTTTTCTAACCTATTTTTTTACATAGGGCCGAAACTCTAACATAAAAGGGGTGAAAGGTTTTTGATTGATTTGTGAAATCTAATGATTGGTTCATACTCTTTAATACTCTAAGATCATTGATCTAAGAAATTGTGTTGTTTTGAAAACCCTAATCTATTTTGTATAACAAGGCTGAAACGTACCCTAAGTGATTGGATAATTTTTATTCCATATTTTCAAGTTATAGCAATTTATTTAAGTTACCTAGAACCTAAGTGATAAGTATCCAAAGGCTTATGTTGAGGAAAGAATCCTAACTCTAATTTGAATTAAATGGTCAAACCTAGCCTAAAGAGAACATAGATGAGTTTGTTTGATTTATTGGTTATTATGTTGATTGGTTGAAGGTGGAGTTAGTACTTTGTGGTGTGACAACGAAGAACTTCGAGTTCAGGAGTTCGGTGATAACCCAGGTGAGGGAAAGAATCAACCTATCGTCGGAATCGATAAGTAGTAGATTATATAATAATTGTGTAGGGCAACCTAAACCCTACTAGAGATCGAGTAATCGACAAGACCAAAATAACATTGGAAACCTTTTTTGTAAAACCAATGGTGATTCAGAGATTGTAGGTTTATCGATGTTAGGATTGATTTTTATGATATTGAGGATGCTTGATTTTATTATTTATTGATTTGATTGTGATGTATTGCTTTTGATATTTGAATATTTATGTATTTGAGGATGTTTGTTGTCTTCATGGTCGTGAAGGTTTTCAGGGTCGGGCCGTGACAGAGTCTGACTTTGTTACTTACTTAATTTTATTATTATGTGTTAGTTGTGATATTTTATGATGTTTGGTAATTTTGTTGATATTACGTGTTATGTATGATCTGCCTAGTTTATTATTATGTTTAGTGAACTTTAAGCAAAGATATATAAGTTGTTCGAGAGATAATTGTTTGTTTGGGTCTGATTATCATGGTGATTTAGAGGTGCCTAACCTAAATGAATTATTTTAAAGAGGTGTGGTGACATAGAGTATGAGTTGAGGCTTTGATGAAAGGTTAAGGCACTAGGATGTTGTTAAAAATGGGTTGGTGAGATTCGTGTGTTGGTATTGTTATTCACGATAGTGTGTTGGGAACACACGAGGTCAGTGTATCCAATCATGTACAGTATGTGACCGCGCTGTCGCCACGCGCCAAAAAGAACGAGCGATTATAAAATAATGCAGTATAGTGCGACAACTCGGATCGTCTCTCAAGGACTCTTTAGGTGTTGTTATTATTAACAGAAAATTAGTAAAAGTTAGAAATGGGGGTTTTGAGATTAAAACTAAAATAAAGAAAATAAAACAGAACAAAGAAAGAAAACAGAACAGTAAAACAGATTAACAAATAAACTAAAGCGATTAACCTACTGCTTTTGGTTTCCCAACTATCATCGGTTCATGCAAATTCCTAGCCCTAAGCAGATTCTAATCCCCTCCCGGTTGTAGCAATAATTCACAAGCGGAACCACTACTACAGATATATGTCCCTATTCCCGAATTAAGCAAACGGGGTTAAGCACTTCGTGAACTAAGCGAACACGAAACGTACACACGCGGATTAAGCAAACGCGATTATATATAGGAACATGATATCACTGAGATAAACCAACACAACACAATATACTCCTGAATTAAGCAAACAGAAATATAAAGCATGGCATTGAAAAGAGAAAAGGAAATGAAAACAGGAAATACAAGAACCTCAAGTATGGATAGCAACCAATTACAGTAGATTAATCTAGGAGACTAGTTCTCCATAACAAAAGTAAAACAATAAACTAAGAAAAACAAAAGGCTAACAAGCTCAGAAACTAGCCAAAACTGGCTAATTCTGACCCCTAAAAACTAGCTATCTTATCATTCTGCCATAGAGCAGTTTATATACAAATTCTGGAATCCGAGTCCTCGCGAGGCGAAGCACTTCTCGCGAGGCGAATTATGCGAAAGGTCTGCAACTCTTGGTCTTCTCGCGAGGCGAGCATATCTTCGCGAGGCGAACTCTTCAAATTCCCAACTGTAACGCCCGTGACCTCCAACATGCCCAAACCGTGATCGTCTCTGACTTTACATGGTTGGGTGGCTCGCGAGGTGAGACAATTATTCGCGGGGCGAGACAGAAAGTTTTGCAATTTCAGGAACAGTCACCTTCTGGTTCGCGGGGCGAGTATCCTTCTCGCGGGGCAAGAAACTCCAGAATTATTCCTTTTTATTAACCTGAAAATAGAAAATAAAAGTAAATACTTTATTCACTCTAAATCAACTAAATTAACTTAAAAACACTTTACAGACTCAAAATACTACTTAAGGACAATCAAGTCTAATTTGGGTAAAAATGATATAAAATTAGCACAAAGCCAAGGTCTTTACTAGTTATAAAACCAGTCAAACAGAGGCTCATCAGTATGTCACGGGTCAGTTCTCTGACGGGAATGGGTAACTACTGTGATACCCTTATAGTTCTGGGGTGAGTTGTCCCGTATCCTAACGAGAATGAGGATACTTTTGTACTGTGCAACTATTCTCTAGCGGGAATGAGTGAATAGTGTCATCCTTTGAATAATCATCCTAACGGGAATGAGGGTGTGTCACATTCACTAGATGAACATCTTAATGGGAATGGGGGTGGAACACCTTGTTAGATTCAATGACTTAGAGATTTTGATATATGACAAATACAATTTAATGTGTATGCAAGTGTTTTAGTGTCAAATTATAAAGACAGATATCAAGCAATGATCAACAAGTTCAGTGAGCAATTAAAGAAGAATATTCAAGGAAGAACTTAAAGGAATCAAATAGCAAAGACAAAGATCAAGGAATCATCAAGACAAGAGCTTAAAGGAGAAATTAGATTTAAGCCTTAGATGATCTGTAAGAGAAAGAAATCTCTTAGTCACAAAGAAGCTCAATTTGAAAAGATGCATGAAAGAAAATCAATTTTCATGACCTGCATTAAAAGGAATAACTTTTCGTTAATGAAAATGATTTTTGGAAATAAGATTTCATAAGAAGCGCTCGTCCAACACAAGGAATAGAAGCACACGTCCAACACAAGCGATAGAAGCGCACATCCACTAAAGTGATACAAGCGCTCGTCCACTAAAGTGACAGAAGGGCTCGTTCACACATGTCTTTGGACTTGCTAAGATCCTAAAGGAGTATCCGTCCAATGACGTGGCATATGGAGCTCGTCTACTAGCCCGTTCGAATGTAAAATCTTAATGGCTAGATGGACGCGGTTATTTTCAAGATGGACGCGAATTCTATAAGAACTATCAGAATCTTATTTCAAGAACTAGAATCAAGAAAACAGATTATGTTAATTAGATCCAAATCTGTTTTGATTGATCCCAACGACTATAACTTGTTTTCTATATGTAGAGGGATCAAAGGAACACTTTTTACGATATCAATCATAACAACATAACACATATCATTCATCATCTTTCTTGAGCTTATTCTGAAAAGAGTGTTCCATTCTCATAAGTGCTTCAATTTGTTTATCTAACTATTGAGAGTTAGGAATCAACTTTTGTTTTAGTTTTGATTGTAAAGAGAGAGGGAGTCTCTTTGAGTGATTAGGGTGAGGTATCCCTAAGGTTGAACATTGAGGCTCTTCACAAGAGTGTGGTATCTCGAGGTGAAGGAGTGCTCTGTGGTGTGAAGGTTTTTCAAGCTACCTGGTAAAGCTTGTGTGTTAGTGTGTGAAATCTCACAGGTGGAGTGGGGACTTGATGTAGGTCATAGTGGAGGTGACTGAACCAGGATAAATCTGGTTGTGTAGTATCTCTAAATTCAAACTCCTTACTTTCTGTTTTTTATCAAGAACCTGCGATTTTGATGTTTAAAGTTCAATATAATTTATGTTCTTGATCTGTATAAACTATATAGGAATCAACTTTTGTTTTAGTTTTGATTGCAAAGAGAGAGGGAGTCTCTTTGAGTGATTAGGGTGAGGTATCCGTAAGGTTGAACATTGAGGCTCTTCACAAGAGTGTGGTATCTCGAGGTGAAGGAGTGCTCTGTGGTGTGAAGGTTTTTCAAGATACCTGGTAAAGCTTGTGTGTTAGTGTGTGAAATCCCACAGGTGGAGTGGGGACTGGATGTAGGTCATAATGGAGGTGACTGGACCAGGATAAATCTGGTTGTGTAGTATCTCTAAATTCAAACTCCTTACTTTCTGTTTTTTTATCAAGAACCTGCGATTTTGATGTTTAAAGTTCAATATAATTTCTGTTCTTGATCTGTATAAACTATATTGAAATATGAGTTCAATTGTAATCAAGACTGTGTTATCTGCGTTCAAAACTGAGTTGATCAAAACCATTCTTGATTGCTAAAACAAATCATATACTGAAACTGAAACTTGCAGGTTTGTTCTTGATTGTTAATGCTTGTATTTGAAACTTGCATAACTTGTTCTTAATCTTTAAAGGTTTAATCAGTTTCTGTATTTTGTTATTACTGAGTCTGGAACCCGAACCTATTCTGAATTAATTCTGAATCAATCTTTCTTATCCTTATCACGTTTTATTCAAGATTTTATATAAACCCTTCATTGATTTGGTAAAAGATCCCGAGGCCACAAATCCGCAACTCTGATTTGAAAAGTTTTGTGAAATTTTTTTAAGAGGGAAATATTTTAAGAAAACTCAATTCACCCCCCCCCCCCCCCCCTCTTTAGTCGTTGAAGCCAAAACAACAATTGGCATCAGAGCTAAACTCTTAATTTGGCTTAACAACTATAAGAGTATGGCTTCCAATGACTGGTTAAATGAAGGGGCTTCCCTTGCACGCCCTCCCGCCTTCAATGGATCTGAGTATATCTATTGGAAGGAAATAATGGTAATCTTTCTTGAGGCAGCAGGCGTAGACATTTGGGATGCAGTAGAGAATGGATCATTTGTCCCCTCTACTATAAATGCTAATGGTGCTCCAAGAAATAAGCCTAAAACTGAATGGAATGAGGATGATAACAAAAGAGTTCAATAGAATGCACGCGCTAAGAATATTATAACATCTCCTTTAAGCCGTGATGAGCTTTTCAGGGTTTCAAATTGCAAATCAGTAAAGGAGATGTGGGATACATTGCAAGTAACACATGAAAGAACCACAAATCTCAAAGGAGCAATAATGAACACCCTCACACATGAGTATGAGTTATTTCGCATGAATCGAGGAGAACCAATGGAGGTTATGCAAAAAATATTCACACACATTATAAATCAATTGGTTGCACTTGGAAAGACAATCTCAAATGAGGATCAAGTTAACAAAGTAATGAGATGCTTGAGCAGGGAATGGTCACCTAAAGTCACTGCAAATTCAGAATCCAAAGACCTTTCAACAATGTCAATTGCAGCGCTCTTTGGAAATCTACAAGAACATGAAATGGAGTTGACTAGATTGGTGCTAAGTGAAGAAGAAGACAAGAACAATAGAATCGTCACATTCAAAGTTGTAAGATCTACAAAGGTTGACAGAAAGCTTAAGAAGGAAAAGAAACTTAAACGTGCATGCATGGATTGGGAGGATAACAATCTTGGCTCAACGAATGATTCCAATGATGAAAAATCAAACTTGTGCTTAACTGCTCATCTTCATAAATAAGATGATGAGGTAAATGATTCTAACCTTGATGAATTACTTTCTTATGATGAATTGCAAAATGATTTTGAAGAACTTCATAAAGAATCCATTAGACTTGCTAGATTGCTAATTAAGTCTAAGAAAACCATCACATGCCTAGAAGAGAAAAATTCCGTTTTAAACAAAGAGCTAGATGAATTAAAAACAGAAAATTGTGCTGTAAAAGAAAAATTGGCTACTATTTTGGAACCACATATATGCTCTAATTGTTCTAAGTGTTGTACATTGACTAAAGAAGTTGAAAAACTGAAAAATGACTTAGCCAAGTCACAAATGGTAGAGAAAACATGAATGCTTTATTAGGACTACAAAAGTGTGTTTATGATAAGGCTGTAATAGGCTATAAACCGAAGATACATGAGAAATCTTTCAAGAAATTTTTTACTGCACCTAAGACATTAAACACACCATTTGTTAAATGTAATTTTTGTGCTAGAAAATGTCACACAGCTTCGACATGTCAATACAGAAAATCAGCCTACAATAAATCTAAGTATATAACTATATATGGGTTTCTAAAGGAACTATTGCTGCAACTAACTCAAAAGGTGTTTTCTGGAATTTGAGAAATAATCATTCATTGCAGATAAGGCAAATATGGGTTCCAAAATGAACTTTATCATACTCTAACCATGAAGGACCCAAGAAAAGTTGGGTACCTAAAACACAAGCATGATTTTATTTTGTAGGCGTGGTGGAAGGTCAAGAGCAAAAATTGGAATCATGACATAGAGCCTTCTCCAAACATAAAATGGGTGAGCTGAACTTTTTCCTTGGATTGCAAATAAAACAAACTGAAAATGGAATCTTTGTTAGCCAAACCAAGTACTGCAATGAGTTGATCAAGAAGTTTGGCATGGAAAATGCTAAGGAGATGCCTACTCCAATGAGTACCTCCCGTTATCTGGACAAGGATGAGTAAGGTAAACCTGTTGATGTTTCTAAATTCAGAGGTATGATAGGCTCACTACTTTATCTTACTGCTAATAGGCCAGATATCATGTTTAGTGTATGCATGTGTGCTAGGTATCAAGCAAATCCAAAAGAATCACACTTAACAACAGTTAAAAGGATAATTAAGTATCTGTTAGGAACAAAAGACATGGGATTATGGTATCCCAAGGGAGCTACATGTAATTTAATTAGCTATTCAGACTCTGATTTTGCTGGTTGTAAACTAGACAGAAAGAGTACTAGTTGCCATTTACTAGGAAACTCATTAGTATCATGGTTCTGTAAGAAACAATATAGTGTGGCTTTATCCACTGCAGAGGCTGAATATGTAGCAGCTGGTAGCTGTTGTGCACATGTTTTATGGATGAAACAATAATTAGTTGATTATGGTGTGCAACTAAACCAAGTTCCTATTAGATGTGACAATATGAGTGCAATTAACCTAACTAAGAATCCCATATTGCACTCTAGAACTAAACACATAGAAATCAGACATCATTTCATTAGAGATCATATACAAAGTAGAGAAATTGAGATTGAATATGTTGATACAACTAAGCAACTTGCAGATATTTTTACCAAGCCCTTGAACAAGGAAAGCTTCTTTTTCATTAGAAGAGAATTGGGCATAGTTAATCAATCCTATATCTAATCTCTAAAGAAACAGAAGAAAATCAAAAAGGGGAGGAAAATTAGATGGACGCACTTATTCTTTGATTTGTCCCTACACCTATCCCTCTATCATGAACAAATTTATATGCTATGTTTGAATGTTTAAATGCTTACCTTCTCTATTGCTTCGAATGTTTCTTTTCTTTACCTTTTTTATAATGCCAAAAGGGGAGGAAAAAGTATGATACAGAGAAAGAGGATAATAACAAATTATACATGAAAAAAGTATGATATAGAGAAAAGGGATAATAACGAATTAGACATGTATATATTGAGGGTGAGCTAATAAGATTACATGCTTAATGGGGAGTAAATCAAATTCTGCTCTGTTAATATTTTTTTTGCTCTGATATACTTCTGCTCTAACTGCTCCAATACCATGATATAAATCTGTCAAAAACACTTAGCGTCTGCTACACTTATACTTCGATCTTATAATTTGTTAAAAGGTTTGTCATAATAAAAAATGGGAGATTGTTAGATTCAATGACTTGGAGATTTTGATATATGACAAATACAACTTAATGTGTATGCAAGTGTTTTAGTGTCAAATTATAAAGACAGATATCAAGCAATAATCAACAAGTTTAGTGAGAAATTAAAGGAGAATATTCAAGGAAGAACTTGAAGTAATCAAAGAGCAAAGACAAAGATCAAGGAATCATCAAGACAAGAGCTTAAAGGAGAAATTAGATTTAAGCCTTAGATGATCTGTTAGAAAAAGAAATCTCTTAGTCATAAAGAAGTTCAATTTGAAAAGATGCATTAAAGAAAATCAATTTTCATAACCTGCATTAAAAGGAATAAGTTTTATTTAATAAAAATGATTTTTGGAAATAAAATTTCATAAGAAGCGCTCGTCCAACACAAGGAATAGAAGCACACATCCAACACAAGTGATAGAAGCGCACGTCCACTAAAGTGATACAAGCGCTCGTCCACTAAAGTGACAAAAGCGCTCGTCCACTAAAGTGACAGAAGTGCTCGTCCACTAAAGTGACAGAAGTGCTCGTCCACACATGTCTTTGGACTTGCTAAGATCCTAAAGGAGTATCCGTCCAATGACGTGGCATATAGAGCTCGTCTACTAGCTCGTCCGAATGTAAAATCTTAATGGCTAGATGGACGCGAATATTTTCAAGATGGACGCGAATTCTATAAGAACTATCAGAATCTTATTTCAAGAACCAAAATCAAGAAAACAGATTTTGTTAATCAGATCCAAATCTGTTTTGATTGATCCCAACGACTATAACTTGTTTTCTATATATAGAAGGATCAAAGTAACACTTTTACGATATCAATCATAACAACATAACACATATCATTCATCATCTTTCTTGAGCTTATTGTGAAATGAGTGTTTCGTTCTCATAAGTGCTTCAATTTGTTTATCTGACTATTGAGAGTTAGGAATCAACTTTTGTTTTACGTTTGATTGTAAAGAGAGAGGGAGTCTCTCTGAGTGATTAGGGTGAGGTATCCCTAAGGTTGAACATTGAGGCTCTTCACAAGAGTGTGGTATCTCGAGGTGAAGAAGTGATCTGTGGTGTGAAGGTTTTTCAAGCTACCTGGTAAAGCTTGTGTGTTAGTGTGTGAAATCTCACAGGTGGAGTGGGGACTGGATGTAGGTCATAGTGGAGGTGACTGAACCAGGATAAATCTGGTTGTGTAGTATCTCTAAACTCAAACTCCTTACTTTCTGTTTTTTATCAAGAACCTGCGATTTTGATGTTTAAAGTTCAATATAATTTCTGTTCTTAATTTGTATAAACTTTATTGAAATATGAGTTCGATTGTAATCAAGACTGTGTTATCTGCGTTGAAAACTGAGTTGATCAAAACCATTCTTGATTGCTAAAACTGATCATATACAGACTCTGAAACTTGCAAGTTTGTTCTTGATTGTTAATGCTTGTATCTGAAACTTGCATAACTTGTTCTTAATCATTAAAGGTTTAATCAGTTTCCCTATTTTGTTATTACTGAGTCTTGAACCCGAACCTATTCTGAATCAATCTTTCTTATCCTCATCACCTTCTATTCCATATTTTATATAAACCCTTCATTGTTTTTGTAAAATATCTTGAGGCCACAAATCAACAACTATGATTTGAAAAGTTTTGTGAAAATTTTTTTAGAGGGAAATATTTTAAGAAAACTCAATTCACCCCTCCCCCCTCTTGAGTCGTTGAAGCCAAAACAACACACCTTAACGGGAATGGGGGTGGAACGCCCTAACAGCAATGGAGGTGTGCACTAGGTGGAACATCCTAACGGGAATGAGGGTGTGCCCCGATGCAAACTGAAGTTAACACAGAGAAACACAAGAAGCGGGGTTGAATTGTATTTCTTAACAGATTTTCTAAAAAGTCTTTTCTCAAACCTTTTACAAGCAAAACAATAAAGACAACACATAAATAGGAAAACGTTTTTGAAGAGTTAATAAACTCAGATTCAGAACCCCACAGTTAGTATAAACAAAAACTGTAAAAGATAAGGGTTTAGAAGATTCATGCAAGTGTTTTATTCTGGTTAACTCTCTTCCAACCAAGAGTTACGTCCAATCCCTTCTACCTGAAGTTTTTTCTCCACTATAATCCAATAGTTTTACAAGTATTAAACACCTCTTCAGGCTACAAGTATTATTTCTCTACCAAACCTCTTCAGGCTCTTACTCTAATAAAGAGATTTAGAGCTTTGATCTAAGAATTCACTATGTGTGTGGATTTGAAAGTTTAAGATCAACAAGATTTACACGTAAAATTGTGTTACAATTTCAACAGAGTTTTTGCAGTATGATATCAGAGCTTGTGTTACTGCGTATATCTATATATTGAATCTATCTCCATCTTCTCCTTGAAGTTCTCCAAGTATATATATAGATGAAGTGCTTCTCTGTCTTGATCTTCTTCAACGGTCTTCAAAATGTATCCGTTTAGACTTAACATTAAATGCTTGGATCCGTTGAGACTGATAACTTGATATGCTTCACTGAGAAGTGCTTTTTTTTAATAGAGGAATGCTCAAAGTAGAATTGTCACTTCTCTATTGTACCAAAGGTTGCTTTCTGACTTACCATCTTTGTACTTGACTTGATCTTTACAACAAAGTATTTTGACAGAGTACAAAGGTTTATGGTTTCGATGGTATGAAGTTCTTTTATCTAAGAGATAAAGATTTTATACAAAAGAAGCATCAAGGTAAAAGACATATATTCTTTGAATTAAATAAGCAGTCATTTGAAATAAATACGGTGTGGACCAGATTGCATTAAATCTCATATTCAAGGTAGCAAACATATAGAACATATATAGTCGTCTACTTAGTTTTCAGAACGCATCTATACAAGAGTTTAATTATGCTCGTCCACTGATGTGACTGAAGCGCTCTTCTACTAATGTGGTAGAAGCGCTCGTCCACAGAATTGGCAGAAGCGCTTGTCTACTAATATGGTAGAGGCGCTCGTCCACACAAGTCTTTGGACTTGCTAAGTCCTTAGAGAACCTCCGTCCAAAGGCGTGGCATAGGGACGTCTACTGAACTTTAGTTAGACATTATGAATGTATACTTGAGTTTCAATGATAGCACTCATCTGCTGACGTGGCAGAATGGACACCCTTATTTTCAATGTCTCGTCTACTTAAATTTTGTTTAGACTTAGTAACGCTTCTACCTTAGTTAACTCTAAGACCTCGTCTATTCTTATTTTAACGATCTCGTCTACCATAAAGTTAAAGACTCAGAATTTTACCAAGAGTTGTAGACTGGTCTAGAGGTTTGAACTAGAATCTGTAGATTCCATACTTTAAATTTCAGTTCCTCTGACTCGCATAAAATCAAGTAATCCCTGCATACTTATAACAAACGAGTTAGATCTTTGACAAATACTTTGCCATATAAATTTAACCTTTTTGTTATCATCAAAACTTAAGAGATTATTTTAAACCGTAACCACTTTGGTTCCAACAATCTCCCCCTTTTTGCTAATGACAAAAACCAATTAAATTTGAGTGAGCAAAGTCTAAGAGAGCTACAGAGCTCCCCCTAAGTAAAAGCATTCAAACTTAAAGAGTAAAACAGATAAGCAGCAGCATATTATGGTTTTAACATATCAGATCAATCATGTTGAAAACATTGTATCAGAGTTAACTATTTTAACAGAGCTTATAAGTCCAAACCCAGATAGAAAAATCAGATCATATTAAGCATAAGTATGCAGCAAAATAGTATGCATGTGAAAACAGATATGTATAACCAAAAACTGACTTTAAAAATAAAATTTAATTTCTATATCCTTTCTCCTATTTTTTTGTCATCAGACAAAAAGGAAACAAGAGTGGACCATCATTGTCAATATAAATGAATAAAAGAAGGCTAAGAAGAGGGTGGAGGTGGTGAAGGAGGGTTCTGGTTTGGTGGAGGTGGATGAGGTTAAGTTGGCAGATTGTGACTCTATGGAAAACTTTGCACAATGCTCATCATCTGGTTGATCATTACATTCGTTGGAGCCAGGGATTCTGCAACTTGCTCTCAACCTTTACTCTCTCTTCTGTAATTTTTCCAATTGTCTCTTCAAAGTTTGGAGGCAGTGAGGGCCTTAAACTTTCAGCACTGTCTTGAGCATGTGCTTGGCTTGGAACAGTGTCTAGAGCTCTGGAAGTTCGAGGGTGCTCGTTAGGATGAATGACAGTCAGAGCCATTGGCTGAGATGAGTATTTCTCCGAAGTGCTTGGTCTAGTAACAGACTCAGTAACTTCCTCAACCTCAGCAACTGGTTGAACAGAGTCAACATCCATAGTAGGTCTTCGATTATTATTTCCTCATCAATGTGCTCTGAAGGTGGAGATGGTGGTGGTGATGAAACAAATGTGAGTACAGGAGGAGGCAGCTCTTTAGCCCAGTGGACAGGGTCTTCTTCATAGACAGGAATCCAAAGAGTGTCCTTGTAAATGAAGAATATGGCATTTGAGAGTCTACATTTGCCTCTAACTTTAGGAATTCTTCTCTTCTCTTCATCACTCAGACCAGAAGAAGAAGCTTCCTTAGCATAGTCCAGCATGTGATTTACCCAAATGGCAAAAGCAGAATCTTGATCAATGTCTTCAACTGACCGTGACACCAGAAATTAATCATATTTTGATCATAAGGTTCAACAGTATTAGGATTGATAAAGCAGGAACTGTCTTCTAGTTTCTTTGCAGTGCTCCTCTGCTTCTTCAGATCCTTGTCTTTGTTCAGATCTATCATTGGTAATCTTGGAGCAATCATATAGGGTCTGACACCAATCTTTGTCTTCTTCTTGGTGTGAAACATCCAAGTTGGAGGGACAAAGTTTGCAGCCCTGGCATATCTTGGTAATTCAAACTCATTCTGCAGGAAGGCATACATGAGGTGGTCCACAAGACTCACGGCTCTGTCATAAATAATTGGATGTCTGAAAGTCTTCCAAGAAGTTTCTCTGTCCAGAATGAATTTAGGTCTTCCTTCTGTTCTTAACCTTTTACGGATGATTGATGGAGCATTTGCTTTGCAATGGTCAGTTTCCCACACAGGTATGGTGTGTCTGTTGACACCATCTGTGAAAGGTTTGAAAGGAGGGGATTTGATGAGGTTTGGGTATATTTTCTAGGTGGGAATTTTTTAGTGGAAGGTGAGTAAGGGCAGGTCCAATGTGGTTGTGCAGAGTGGATGGAAGAGGATTGTTGTGGTTTGGCACATATGGAATGGATATGTTTTCTGGGTATTGTATGGACTCAGGTTCATACTCATATTCTGGTAAATGATAGAAAGGTCTGGTTGAAACAGGTTCAGGTTCATGTTGATGGTAGAGGATTTTCCAGTCTCTTTTTACTTTGGCCCAGCTTTCAGTTTTACCATCATAGAGAACTGAAGCGTGAGTGTAAGGAAATTTGGTTCTAGGTATTTTGGGAAAGGGGGCTCCATGGTTAATCCCTACATCATCTGGTTGATTGAACCAGGGATCATCTGCAGGTATTATGGGTTGAAAGTGTGGTCTATTTGGTGAGGTTTTAATATGTGAGTTTGCATGTGAGGCTATAGTGTGGGTATGCACACGTCAGTGTCAACAACCATAGCAGCAGTACCAGTATCATCCCAACTTTCTAAACTCTCTACCAAGGCATCTACTGCTAATTGAACATGATCACTAGTAGAGACATTTACCACAGAAGTCATAAAGGACTAAGTTTTTCTTGAGGGTTGCCTTCTCTTGGTAGGAACAGAAACATCAGTAGCAACAACAACACTTTTCTGCTTCTTCAAAACAGCACTGATAGGGATACTGTCCTCATCATCCTCATCTTCATTATGAGAAAATATCACATTCCTTTTTCCGAGAACTTCAGCAGAAATCTCAGACATTGAAACTTGAAGGTTTCCCCAGAACTCCCTGATTAGGTTAGGGTAGATAGAGACTTTCTCCACGAAAAGTCTTCCCCAGCCAGCAGCATTAACATTCTTGCTTAAATCCAAGTTGTATTCTTGCATAATCCCAAATTTGAAATGATGTTCAGAAGTAAGGTTCAACTTGTCCATATTGAAACCACCAGAAGAGGAAGCCATTGTTGAAGGTTTGAGAGATAGGATTTGGAAGCAAGAAAACGGAGTACACTCGAGGGTTCAAAAGATAGGATTGTGAAAGGTTTTTCAGAGGGAAAGAGTATTACTTAAAAATGGGTACAAATTTGAAGAGATTTTCGTACTGATGCGGCACAGGTTTTTGAAACCATAAAAAGCTATTGATGGGATTAATGGAAATAACTGACTCAGCATAAGGATATTATTAAATATGTCTTGGACATAAATTAATGCAAATATAACAATAGATAGTATAGACGAGTCTAATAAAACCATGAAAACAATCAATAGACGCAATACTCACTGGATGCGCATGCAACTTGTATTGGACCCACTCATGCAATAGACGTGCATGCAACATGCATTGGACGCACTTATGCAATAGACGCAAGCATTGGACGCATAGTTAATCCACAAAAATCATATTAAGATGTTTTCTGATAAATATGAATCTGTCCTCAGCAAGAGGTTTAGTGAAGATATCTACCCATTGGTGGTCAGTATCTATAAATTGTATATCAAAAACACCTTTTTGCACATAATCCATTATAAAATGATGTTTAATTTCTATATGTTTAGATCTAAAATGCAATATTGTATTCTTAGATAGATTTACTGCAGCAGTATTATCACACATAAGTGGAATACTACTTACAAACACATTTTAGTCCTCCAATTGATGTTTGATCCATAGAAGTTGTGAGCAGCAATTAGCAGCCGAAATATACTCAATTTCAGCAGTTGATAAGGCCATAATGCTTTGTCTTTTGCTTGACCATGAGACTAGATTAGCTCCAATGAAGTGGCATCCTCCACTGGTACGTTTTCTTTCTATTATGTCTCCAGTATAGTCAGCATCACAAAAACCAACTAATCTGCAATCATCTTTTTTTCTTAAAGCACAAACCCAGATTGGTAGTACCTTTTAAATATCTAAATTCTCTTAACTGCTGATAAATGAGATTCTCTTATATCATATTGAAATCGAGCACATAAGCATATACTGAACATAATATCAGGTCTAGACGTAGTAAAATATAGCAGAGATCCTGTAACATCCTAAAATTCCAATATAATTAATTTGAAAAAAAAAGATTAAGTTATAAATATATATATATATATATAATTAAAATAAAATATAATTAAGAGGTTTAGTGGTGAGAATTTATTAGTATAAAACTTATTAGAATTGGTTAGTAAATACAAAAGAAATATTAAATTAAAATAAATATATAAAAAAGAAGAGAATTAATATATATATATATGTGTGTGTGTGTGTGTGTGTGTAAATGGTGTACTGGGCGTTAAGCCCAAGTACATCTAATTACCCTAAAGTTTTTTTTTTAAAAAAAAAAGAAAAGAAAAAGAAAACCTAAAATAACCTATATACTTGTATAGTATGCGTCCCTATATATATAACGTAATAATAATTAGTCACGGCAACAGAGGAGAGGAGGTTAGGAGTGCCGCACGGTGACTTTAGCGAGGGAGGGAGAGACGTTTTTTTTTCCTTGCAGTGCCACCATTCCAGCACACTGATCAAATAACGGCAATTAAGGGAAAAAGACTTTTTAGGAAAACATATTTTGGAGGTCTTCGAGAGGTGAGTAACAATACTTTTTATGAACCCTTTCCATGGTATATTTATGTGTTTATGGTAATTTTAAAATATGTGCTCTCATGTTTCAATTGCTAGAGGATGATATTTGCCGGGTGAGAAAGAGTTTTCGTTAGTTGTACTTGAGGTGATAATATCACTGTTAAAATTGGAATTTCTTCGTTTGTAAAAATTATCTATTTGTATAGTGAGTGTGAGATACTAAAGTTTAATTTTTTTATGATACCTGCAAGAAGACGAGTACGCGATTGCTCGTGGATTTTTATAGTAACCAGTGACTTGACATATGAAACACATGTAGTGAGAGAAACATTAAGGTTTGATGAGAATAAATATATTATAGGTTTTCAATCAATTGAATGGGAATAAATATATATATTTTGTGGGTTTCATAAGAAGGAATAATTATTAAGATTGAAATTATGATGTTCATGATCGTCGTATTGTACCTACCAATTTTATTTGATAACATGATGTGTTTTATTTGGCATACGTGATAAGATTGAATGTTTAAATTATGATTAATGAGTTGTTATAGTACGAGGCACGGGATATTTGACTTATGATATATGGTATGATGTTTGCTGCAATACCGCCTATGACAGGGGTATCGAAGAGTAATACCGCCATAATGGGGTATCGAAAGTAACATTCCCATGTAAATGGGATATCGAAAATGAGTAATACCACCTAAAGGGGTATCGAAAGTAACACTGCCACACGATGGGGTGTCGAAAAGGGAGAAATACCGCCATGTGCACATGAGAGGTATCGAAATGGAAATGTCCTCGACAGGAGAGTGACATCGAAACACTCCTCGTGAGTAGGGGTGGGCAACGGGACACCATTGTCATGTGATGTGTGAATTTATGGCATGCCGGCAAGAGACCAATGTAATTAGGAGGTCTTCGGGCCATCTAGATTAAACCAAAATTTACTTGGTATATGGAGTGTGATGCATTGAGATTATTGTTGTTATTAAGAGTATTTTCTTTTGTATATATTATTTTGGAAAATTAGCGGGTGCCATGGACAATTTCTTTTCCGGTTACCGCGCCTGCTGAGAACAATACTATTTTCAAAAATATTTTATAAACTATATTGTTGTTCACTGGGATTTTATATCTCATTATAAGTGTTGTTTTCAGAGTCCGAGGACATCGCTGTTGACCCAGAGATCTGAAGAGTCATCCATTTGATTAGTCAGTGGGTTAGTAATGTAGTATGGCTGAGAGTACTATGCGAACGACGTTCTTGATCTTACGTATTATTTCTCTCGGATTGTAATTAGACGCCCGGTTTGAGGCTTTTGGTTTTTATTTATTATTCGAACGTATGGATTTATATTTATATTCATTACTTGGATACTTTATTACTATATTATTTAATATGGGGTATTTCCAGACTTTAAATATTTTTTATTATTATTTTTCTTTATGAGATATATGTTTTAATTAAATGTTTTAAAGGATTTTTATTGATTTTATCTTGGGATTACTAATGTAACAAAGGGCGTTACAATCGGAGCAGTTCGATTCTAAATCGGACTGTGGTAGTGGGGCTTTTCCAAAAACAAAACTTGGGCGCATAGGATGCTTGTTAGAGTTATAATTCTGTATTCTATTCTTTTGGATATTGGACTTGATCAACCCACTGTTTGATTGGTGGTATGCAGATTATGGCAGCGAACAGGCGACGGAGAAATGATGCACTTGCAGCGACTTTGGCTCGAATGGCAAGAGTTATGCAGGAGCAGGCGGGGATTCTCCGTCAGATAAGGGATAAGGGGGACGTGCTTAACGTGGTACCGGTTGCAGCTCCAGATCCACAGTACAGGGGTCTGTCAGAGTTCAGAAATAATAATCCGCCAGCTTTTCGAGGGACCACTGATCCTATTGAGGCAGAGGAATGGTTACTAAAATAAGAGAAGATCTTCCGGGCCATGGGGTGCGCTGATGCTCAGAAGGTGGATTTTGTCACCTATATGTTAGAGTCAGATGCAGAGCACTGGTGGAACTGTGCCAGGGGCGGGTTGCTTGCTTCGGGTGCCCCTATCACGTGGGACAGATTCAAGGAGGTATTTCTGGAGAAGTACTTTCCACACAGTGTCCGGATACAGAAAGAGATGGAGTTTCTACATATTTGTCAGGGGAGTATGACGGTAGCGGAATATGTGGCCAAGTTTGAGAGGCTTGCAAGGTTCTCTACATAGGTGAGGGATAATCCTGATGGTCCATGGAAAGCAATTAAGTTCAAGCAGGGTTTGAAGCCAGAGCTGCAGAGCTTTATTGGGCTCATAGGGATTCGAGACTACCCCACTTTAATGAACAAGTGTAGGGTGGCGGAGCAGAATATGCAAATTGTGCTGGCCGAGAGGTCGAAGGAGAAGAGCTTCAGTGACGGCAAGAGGTTCCATGGGAAAGGGGGTAATTTCCAGAAGAGCCTACGACCCGTGCCTACAATCACGAAGGGTAAGCAGGTTCAAGGTGCTCAAGGTGAAAAGGGGACTGCATGTTACAGGTGTGGGTGGCAGCATGGAGATCGTGTGAGCCCCGCGGCATAAACCACTTGCCACAAATGCGGGAAGATGGGACACTTTGCTAGGGTGTGCAAGTTAGGAGGACAATCTCAAACCAGATCATTGAACCACGGAAGGGTCTTTACCATCCAAGGAGAGGAGGTGAAGGAGTCTGACGGTTTGATCCAAGGTAAGGGCTTTATTAAAGGTCATGATGTTATCATATTGTTCAATTCGGGAGCAACACATTCATTCATTTCATTTAAATGTGCTCAATTCTTAGAGTTACCTGTTACTAAACTGTCATATGATTTGTGTGTTTCTACTCCTGCTAAAGATAGATTGATTACTTCTTTTGTCTGCCTGCAATATCCCTTATTATTTCAAGACCTAACTTATATTGTTGATTTGATATGCTTACCTATGTGTGATCTAGATATTATTTTGGGCATGGACTGGTTGTCTCGTAACAATGCTATTATTGATTGTCCTATGACATAACATCTTATCTCTGCTGCCTCATGTCATAAGTGCTTAGTTGAGGGAGCTCAGGGATATATACTTCTCTTTTCTGCTAAGATAGAGGCTGAAAGTGATATAGCGGCGCTGCCTATTGTGTGTGAGTTCCCAGATGTGTTTCCTGAGGATGTCTCTAATTTACCTCCAGATAGAGAGATTGAGTTTACCATAGATCTAGTACCTGGGAGTGGACCCGTATCAGTAGCACCCTATAGGATGACACCTCTAGAGTTGAGCGAGCTCAAGAAACAGATAGAGGATATGTTACAAAAGGGGTTTATTAGGCCTAGTGTGTCACCTTGGGGAGCACCAGTGCTTCTAGTGAAGAAAAAAGATGGGAGTATGAGGTTGTGTGTTGATTATAGACAACTGAATAAGGTGACCATCAAGAACAAATATCCCTTGCCTAGGATAGATGACCTCTTAGATCAGTTAAGGGGAGCGTCAGTGTTTTCCAAGATAGATCTAAGATCGGGATACCATCAAATTAGAGTTAGAAGCGAGGACATCCCTAGGACAGCCTTCAGGACAAGGTACGGGCACTATGAGCATGTAGTGATGCCCTTTGGTGTGACCAACGCCCTAGCCGTTTTCATGGACTACATGAATCGAATCTTTAGGACCTTTTTGGACTGGTTTGTGGTGGTGTTCATAGATGATATTTTAATATACTCTAGGACACTAGAAGAACATGGAGAACACTTAAGGTTGGTGTTGCAGATCTTGAGGGACGAGCGTCTTTATGCCAAACCAGAGAAGTGTGAGTTTTGGCTAGACGAGGTAAAGTTTTTAGGACACACAATCTCAAAGGGTGGTGTAGCGGTTTATTCCTCTAAAGTTGATGCGGTGTTGGGATGGGAACAACCTAAGACAGTAACCGAAGTGAGGAGTTTCTTAGGCTTAGCTGGTTACTATAGGAAGTTCACAGAGGGGTTCTCTAGACTAGCCTTACCTTTGACCCGGTTGACTAGGAAAATGGAACCTTTTGTGTGGGATCAGGATTGTGAGGACGGGTTCCAAGAGCTTAAGAGGAGATTGGTGTCATCACCAGTCTTAACTATACCGGATCCCTTAGTGAGTTTTGTGGTTTACTGCGACACGTCTAAGAAGGGCTTGGGATGTGTGTTGATGCAGGAGGGCAAGGTGGTAGCATATGCCTCTAAGCAGCTTAGGCCACATTAGGGGAATTACCCTACCCATGACCTAGAGCTAGCAGCTGTGGTTTTTGCCCTTAAGATTTGGAGGCATTACCTTTATGGGGCAAACTTCGAAGTTTTTAGTGACCATAAAAGCCTTAAATATCTGTTCGACCAGAAAGAGTTAAACATGAGACTACGAAGGTGGATGGAGTTCCTTAAGGACTATGAGTTCGAGTTGAAGTACCATCCGGGAAAAGCCAATGTGGTGGCAGATGCTTTGAGTAGGAAGTCCCTACACGTGTCGAGCTTGATGGTGCAAGAGCTGAACCTCATGGAAGAGTTTAGGGACATGAATCTGGAGGTGTTGGATGTGTCCTTAAATGCCTTAAGTTTGAAGCTGAATGGGTTGGAAATTAATAATGACCTTAGAGATGAGGTTAGGCGGGAACAACTTTTAGACCAAGAATTACAGTCTCGGTTGGGACAAGAGGGTTATGAGTTGTCTGTTGATGGGCTAGTGGAGTTTAAGAATAGGATCGTTGTTCCTAAGAAGGGGAGCCTTAAAAAGAAGATATTAGAGGAAGCCCATAAAGGAAAGTTTACCATACATCCTGGAATAACTAAGATGTACCAAGACCTTAAGAGGATGTATTGGTGGCCAGGAATGAAAAAGGATGTGGCTAGCTTTGTAACTAGGTGTTTAGTGTGCCAAAAGGTTAAGATAGAACATCAGAAGCCTTCGGGGTTGTTGCAGTCCTTGGAGATTCCAGAATGGAAGTGGGAGAGAATTTCTATGGACTTTGTGATGGGGTTACCTAAGACGCGTTTCGGCTTAGATGCCATTTGGGTGATAGTGGATAGGCTGACCAAATCTGCCCACTTCTTGCCAATTAAGGCAACCTATAGCTTAGACAAGTTGGCACACCTCTATATCAAGGAAATAGTCAAGCTTCATGGGATACCCATATCTATAGTGTCAGATAGAGACCCGAGGTTTACCTCTAGATTTTGGAGGGCTTTTCAGCAAGCCTTTGGGACTAAGTTGAACCTTAGCACGGCCTATCATCCCCAAACGGATGGTCAGTCAGAGCGGACCATTCAGACCCTTGAGGACATGCTTAGAGCGTGTGTCTTGGATGAAGGAGGGAGTTGGGATAGATTCCTACCTCTCATTGAATTTGCCTATAACAATAGTTATCACGCTGGTATAGGCATGGCACCCTATGAGGCCCTATATGGGAGAAGGTGTAGGTCTCCTTTATATTGGTGTGAGGTAGGTGAGAAAACCTTGATAGGACCTGAATTGGTCCAGGAAACCTCTGAGAGAATCAAAATGATTAGGGAGAGGATGCGCACGGCGCAAAGTAGACAAAAGAACTATGCCGACAAAAGGAGAAAGCCTCTAGAATTCCAGGAGAGTGAGCATGTATTTTTGAGAGTCACTCCTAAGACGGGGGTAGGGAGGTCGATGAAAGTCCGCAAGCTAAATCCTCGTTTCATGGAACCTTTCCAAATCCTTAAAAGAGTCGTGCCTGTTGCTTATCAATTGGCTCTTCCGCCACAGTTGGCAAACCTTCATGATGTTTTCCATGTGTCGCAACTCAAAATATGTGCCTGATGAATCTCACGTGATAGCTCTTGAGTCTGTACAATTGAAGGATAATTTGATCTATAAGCCAAAGCCTAGTCAAATCATGGACAAGAGCACTAAGACTCTGAGGAACAAGACAATTCCATTGGTGAAGTTGTTATGGAAAGGATTAACTCCTGAGGAAGCCACTTGGGAGATGGAGGAGGACATCGTTCGTCAATACCCATATTTTATTATCTAAGGTATGGTAACCTTTTAGTTTTGAATATAACATATGTTACAATAGGTGCGTGTGTATGAGGTGAATTTCGGGGACGAAATTCTTTAAGGAAGGGAGAAAATGTAACATCCTAAAATTCTAATATAATTAATTTGAAAAAAAAGCTTAAGTTATAAATATATATATATATATATATAATAAAAATAAAATATAATTAAGAGGTTTAGTGGTGAGAATTTATTAGTATAAAATTTATTAGAATTGGTTAGTAAGTACAAAAGAAATATTAAATTAAAATAAATATATAAAAAAGAAAAGAATTAATATATATATATATATGTGTGTGTGTGTGTGTGTGTGTGTGTGTGTGTGTGTGTGTGTGTGTGTGTAAATGGTGTACTGGACATTAATGTTAGATCAAAGCAACCATCACACAAGAGGGGGGGTGAATTGGATGATAATAGAAATTTAAAACTTTTATTAAACAACAAAACATAAATCAGAGTTTTTCAAATAAAGAGAGTGTAGATGGATAAAAGAAGATAATTTAAAAACCATCTAACAAAACTAATAACATACTTTAACCAGTTTGGAAATAAGGAAGATAAAGCATTTCACTTGTCTAATGGACAATACTGACTTGTCTGATTATCTTAGACTAAACATTAACCGGTTAGACCACATCCAGAGGATAAAAAACATTTGAAAATAGCTTAGAACATAAAGCTTAAAATCAGTTAGAAAACTTTGTTGAAAATACATAAAGCAACAAAGATAAGGAGATAAGGGTAGAGAGAAAATAAACAATAAGATTTATTCTGGTTCACTCATATAAACAATGAGCTACATCCAGTCCCCAGTAGTAGCTGAATTTTTCTCCACTATCACATCAGATAATTACAATGAGTAGTCTTTGCACACCTAGCCTCTCCAAGCTCATTGAGTATTGTTCTTAACCAGACTCTCCAGACTGTTGTAAGTATTATTTGCACACATAGCCTCTTCAGGCTCATTGAGTATTGTTCTTAACCAGCCTCTCCAGACTGTTGCAAGTATTATTTGCACACCTAGCCTCTCCAGGCTCAATGAGTATTATTCTTAACCAACCTCTCCAGGCTGTTGCAAGTATTATTTTCACCTAGCCTCTCCAGGCTCAATGAGTATTATTCTTAACCAACCTCTCCAGGCTATTGCAAGTATTATTTTCACCTAGCCTCTCCAGGCTCACTAGATTTTGATAAAGGTTATATAGAGAAAATCTCACAACACTCATAGAGTGATTTTACAATGAAGTACATAGATGAGTTCTTCCTACACTTACAAGAGTGGATATATTTTTAAGCACTTCAGAACTGATAAAAGAAATCTCTCATAACACTCACTTGAGTGAATATAGAATGTTTACATTGAGGATGATTTCTGTTGAGATGAAGATGACGATCCTCTCATTTTTCATCAAGTGTAGTAGAAGTAGTAGCTCCAGCAATTCTCTCCCATCTTCGTCTTCAATGACTTCTGTATTTATAGTCTTCAAGCATTTGGGATCCGTTAGAGACATTCTATCAGATGTTGGCTTCAAGCAGAACTTCATTAAATGCAATATAGTCGTTCTGGGCAGCCATTAATGCAATAGAGTTGTTCTGACTTTTCTTGATAATCGTGAAACTGAGTAGGAGAGAAGGCTTCAAGTCTCTTTCTGGTTCTTGAAATACGAGTCTGATAATTCTTATAGAATTCGCGTTTATAAGATAAGTGCTTCTATCTTGAAAATAACCGCATCTATCTAGCCATTTGAGTTTTCATTCGGGCTAGTGGACGAGCTCCATATTAAGGACTCAGCAAATCCAAAGACTAGTGTGGACGAGCGGTTCTGTCACCTTTAGTGGACAAGCACTTCTGTTACTCTAGTGGACGAGATCCTCTGTTACTTTTAGTGGACGAGAGCCTCTGTTACTTTTGTGGACGAGAGCCTCTGTTACTTTAGTGGACGAGAGCCATTTGCCACGTCATTGGACGGATACTCCTTTAATTGGTTGAACGTAACCTAGTAGACGAGCTCCATATGCCACGTCATTGGACGAGCCATTCTGATACCTTTAATGGACGAGCTCCAAATGCCACGTCATTGGACGAACCATTCTGATACCTTAATGGACGAGCTCCATCTGCCACGTCATTGGACGAGCGCTTCTGATACCTTTAGTAGACAAGCACCTCTGTCACTTTAGTAAACGCTAGCTTTCACTTTAGTGGACGCAAGTTTCTATCTCTTGCGTTTGGACGTGCACTTCAAACACTACAAGGTCTGGACGTTTGTTTTAATCACTACAGTGTTGGACGTGAGCTTCAATTACTGCAGTATTGGACGTGAGCTTCTATTACTACACTGTTGGACGGATGATTCTCTTATTTAATCTGCACACTCGATAGACAGGTTAGCAACCAATATGAAGGTTAATTAAATCATTAACCAATGTTTAGTTCTCATCAAAACTTTGGGAAATGCACATCAGACATTTTAGAGACTTAACAGTAAAGCCCAAGTACATCTAATTATCCTTAAGATTTTTTTAAAAAAAAAAAAAGAAAAGAAAAAGAAAACCTAAAAAAACCTATATGCTTATGTAGCATGCGTCCCTATATATATAACGTAATAATAATTAGTCACGGCAATAGAGGAGAGGAGGTTAGGAGTGCCGCACAGTGACTTTAGCGAGGGAGTGAGAGACGTTTTTTTTTCCTAGCAGTACCACCATTCCAGCACACTGATCCAATAACAGTAATTAAGGGAAAAAGACTTTTTAGGAAAACACTAGTTTTTGTCATATCTATTTTTTTGAGTATTTTGGAGGTCTTCGAGAGGTGAGTAACAATACTTTTTATGAACCCTTTCCATTGTATATTTATGTGTTTATGGTAATTTTAAAATATGTGCTCGCATGTTTCAATTGCTAGAGGATGATATTTGTGGGATGAGAAAGAGTTTTCGTTAGTTGTACTTGAGGTGATAAATCACTATTAAAATTGGAATTTCTTCGTTTGTAAAAATTATCTATTTGTACATTGAGTGTGAGATACAAAAGTTTAATTTTTTTCATTATACCTTCAAGAAGACGACAGTACGCAGTGCCTGTGGATTTTTATAGTAACCAGTGACTTGACATATGAAACACATGTAGTGAGAGAAACATTAAGGTTTGATGACAATAAATATATTATAGGTTTTCAATCAATTGAATGGGAATAAATATATATATTTTGTGGGTTTCATAAGAAGGAATAATTATTAAGATTGAAATTATGATGTTCATGATCGTCGTATTGTACCTACCAATTTTATTTGATAACATGATGTGTTTTTATTTGGCATACGTGATAAGATTGAATGTTTAAATTATGATTAATGAGTTGTTATAGTATGAGGCACGGGATATTTGACTTATGATATATGGTATGATGTTTGCTGCAATACCGCCTATGATAGGGGTATCGAAGAGTAATACCGCCGTAAATGGGGTATCGAAAGTAACATTACCATGTAATTGGGATATCGAAAATGAGTAATACCACCTAAAAGGGGTATCGAAAGTAACATTGCCACACGATGGGGTGTCGAAAAGGGAGAAATACCGCCATGTGCATGTTGAGTGTCACCGCAAAGTGTACCGGTCGTCGCAAGTAATAAAATAAACACGGTAAGTAATTACCGAGGTCGAACTCAGGGGATTGGGCTACCAATTCGACTAATCAGCGGAAATCCGATACGTTTGGTCAAGTTACAGAAAGGTGGTTGAGATTGAAGAGAAAATAAGATTGAAATCTAAATTAACAAATCTAATAAAATAATTAACTAAAAATCAGAAATTAAAATGTCCAAGGTCACAAATCCACCTACCCAACATGCATACCCAAGTGATGATGAATTCCTCCCTAAGTTCAATTACAATGTCAACCGGGACCCCCAAATTCTCCTATATCCACTTTCGTGCTCAATAGGACGTATTCGATGATTGGATTAATTACTTACTAGGTCTCATAATCCTAATCTCGAATTCTATTAATTCTTGTTCCCTATAAGGTTGCACTAATCTCCTACCCACTCTCGTGTAATATTCGATTAGTGATCCCAATTCAAGTTCTAAAACGCGAATCGCCTCTCAGCCTCAACACGTTTAACTAGTCAATCACGCAACACATATGATCAACGCAATCAAATTAGAATTGGAAAACATAAATTGAGACAAGGGAGAAAGACATACATCACATCGAATCTACACCGCCATGGGCGGCTTCATTGCTCCCTCGTACGTGGGGATTAGTTCCTCATGCTCATATACAAACAATCGGACATAATCTCCATATCAAAATAAGAAAAAGAAAAAGGGAGACGCAGATCCAAAGAGAAAAGAAATCTGGACTAAACGCTACTCTACAATGGAAAAAAACTAGGATTCAGATCTGGATCCAAAGCTCTCCAAAACTCCCTTTCTTCCGATCTCAAATGCCTATAAATAGGGATTCTGGTTCTCGGCCGCTCGCGGGCGAACAACCTTTCGCGAGGCGAATCATTAGTTTTGGCGCGCTTTCAATTTGGATTTTCGCGAGGCGATAATGTATTCGCGGGGCGAGTATTCAAACCTTAATCTGTCACACAGTAGTGACCTTCGTCCACAGAGGGCGTGATGGTCTCTCGTCTTCCAGGGTCTTGATCTCTCGCGAGGCGAAAAGTCTCTCGCGGGGCGAATTTCAGTTTTGGCTCCATCCCGAGTTTGAATGATCGCGGGGTGAGACAGAATTGATGACGTTGTTGCTTAGCCGATCTTCGACTCATGCGAGCCGAGCATACACTCGCCGGCGAGCATCTCCGCAATGGCAATTTCCACTATTTCTTGACTTTCCTTGACTCCCGGAGCTTCACTTCTATCCTGAAACAATAAAAAAGACACAAAAAGCGTAATTCTATTCAAAATAGACTAAAAACTACTAAAAATGCCTAGAACGAGTCAAAACCTACTTAGGAACAAAACAAGGCCAAATTTGGGCGAAAACGAGATTGAACTCGAATAATTTGCACAAAAACCACAGTCCATCTAGTTATAAAACTAGATAAGCCAAAGGCTTATCAAAACACCCCAAACTTAAACCTTGCTTGTCCCCAAGCAAGCTAAAACTCAAAAACGACTCAAGACTTGGCAAGCTTAAGGGAATCAATCGATTTCGTACAAATTTCATGCACTCAAAACAGTTTTTCTCCAATGATTTCCCCCCTACATTAACGTAATCCCCACATTCATTTACTTTAAACAATTGAGAACTTCATCATTCATGCAATCATTAACCTAAGTTGAGGATCAGGGTCACACACAAAAGGAAGATCACCAATTTCAAACAATTGCCTTCCTCACAAGGGTGTGTAAAATTTCACTCATTCGCTCAATTTCGTCTAGGCTATCAACTTATCACTCAATTTCACATATCAAGAGCACTTCCCATGAATTTGATTTTCATCTCAAAAATGGTTCCCACGAAAACATGTATGCAACATCAGAAGGTCTTTTAAAGGTTGTAATGGGGCCTGGCTCAAGGTAGGATATTCAAGGATATTAGGCTTAAGTCCCTAGGAACTAAGAGAGCATGAGCATTAAACACATTTTCCACTCAAATTCCTTTTTCCATTTTTCTTTTTGCCTCGGGTGACTACAACCTTTTCCTTGCTAATTTTTTTTTCTGTTTTGCCCCTTTTCTTTTGGCAATATTTTTTTTTTTAATCAACCTTTATTTTTCTTTTTCTCACCCCCAATATGACACATCACCTTGTAGCCACCCCAAACTTAGTTCCTCACAACCATTCTCTTGCTACGATTCCATGCTCTCCTAATCCTAAGATTGGGTTAACATGATTTTTCAGATTTTGGCTTATAATATAGGGTCATCAAGAAATAATAGGTCAATTAGGCTCAATGTGACTAACTAGGGAACATGCATTAGGGATGGTCCTTTTTAGGCCAAGTAGTTATTCAAAGAAAATTGCCTAAATCATTTGATGCAACATATAAACATGCAAACCATGAAGAGATTCAAGCAAATTCGGGAAAGTGCAACTTAACAGTGATTCACACAATCAAAAACAGAGTTGGAGGCTCAAATCCTCACCTGGACATTTTGCAAATTGTTTGACCAAGATACGATTCCTAGTGTGTGCACCCCCTCACCCCAAACTTATCATAAATCAAGTAATCACAATAAAATTTTCAAAGTTCAGTTTTCAATTTTAAGTGGGGATAAACTTTTCTAATTTCAGAACCTAGGGGGTAATCATCAATGGTCAAAATAATTCATGCAATCAATCTATGCTCAATTTAATCAAGACCCAACAAGCTTGCCGACACACATTCATACAAAAACTCTTGATCTTCTCAAATTATTCAAGAGTGACAAACAAAAACAAAAACAAAAACAAAACAAGAGGAGAGGAGAGGGTGCTCCCTGATCAAGTTTCCATGGTTGCATCCTCATCCAATTATTCTCCCGGGCTCCCTTCTGTTGCATAGCATCTTGGAAGAACTCCTGCAAATTAAAACCTTAAGTGCAGATTCGCGAGGCGAGGGACCACTCGCGATGCGAATCTGGAATTCCAACAGATGATGATGCCCAGAATCGCGAGGCGAGAGTATACCTCGCGGCGCGAGACAGAAAAGTGAGCAATCCTCTGAGATTCAGGGCTTCTGTCTCGCGCGGCCACTGTGGATTCGCGTGGCGAATCAAGCTTCTCTCTTTTTTCTTTTTTCTTTTTTTCTTTTTTTTTATTTTTGTAAATGAAATGACAGAAACTAAAACCAAAGGGTACCTAGCTTGGGTTGCCTCCCAAGTAGCTCTTGTTTAACGTCCCGAGCTTGACTTATTAAGAAGCATCCACCTGGATCCCATAGCCTGTGGTACAGGGGCCAAGAGACGCTCATCATGTGAGATCCTCCACCCGGATCCCATGGTTTGTGAAGTGGCCCTCGCAGGATCAATACGACTCTATTTATGATTCCATCTAGTCTGAGTGTGAAAACTCCATTGACCTCTGTAATTATGAACTCACTTCCTCTCGGGTCAAATGGTGTTTTCTCGAGGAAGTGTGCCAGACAAGTGGGAGGGTCTAACTTACCAATGTCCACACATGCATGTAAGCCAACATAGTTATCTAATTCAGTAATTTCAGGTTGCTCGACAAGCATGGTGAAATCCTCTACCACTTCATCTTCAATTTGAACTCTACCCCCTTGCTCCGTGCCTTGTCCCTTGCCAACTCCTCTTCCTTAGGTTGCTCTTCCTCAACATGTGGTTGTTCCGGGCCATGTCACTTGTCAACTCCTCTTCCTCAAAGTTGCTCTTCCTCAACATGTGGTAGTTCTTCCTCAACTTCCTGAGAACTAGTTGCATCCCAGTCAGATTCCCACACCCTATCGCTTCTAGTTGTTATGGCTTCGCATTGGTCCTTAGGGTTGTTCTTGGTATCACCTGGGAAAGTGCCTGTGAGACGCTCATTTTGTTGCTCTACGAACCGACCCAACTTCTCTACTGCCGCATTCGCCTTCTCAAATGATGTGGCCATCTTATCAATTGCCGCACTTGTCTTATCAATTGCCGCATTTGTCTTATCAATTGCCGTATTTGTCCTCTCAAGAGCCAACTCCCAAGGTTGTCTTCCACCATCCTGTTGAGGTTGTGGTTGCCAATCTAAACCATTGTCAGCATTACTCCAAGCGAAACCCGGATGGTCTCCACCCCAATACTGATTCTGACTCTGATAGTTGTCTTGGGGCACACTGTCGTAGAAATTATGGCATGAGTCCACATATTCTTGAGAGAAGTAGAACGGACAGTTCCAAGTGTCATGGTCTCCATTACAATATTCGCAACCCGGAAGCATTCCCTCGTGTATCACATTCACCCTTTTGTTCCAAGACAATGCTTCATTCTGCATCTTCAACAATCTATTTTGCTCTAGAATGGCTTCTAATGTTGCAGAACTGAATCCATTTGAGGTTTCCCAACCATGGTTGTAATCATTGTACGACATCTCCTCCAATGATGCCCATCCATCCATTCAAGCCTCTTTCGCTCTCTGCTTCTTTCCTTAAGCGCTTCTCGGTCTTGGTGATCTCCGTATCAAATAGCAAGCCCTCTTGTGGGAGGGTACCTCGCATACAAAAACAAGGCAAGACCAAGTGGAATCAAAGAAGTAGAGAGATAATAGTAAATAAAAATAAAAATAAAAATAAAATAAAAATAACTTAACCAAATAATCAAACTTCCCTAAGAATTAGAAAAGTTGGTTGTGCCAATCCCTGGCAACGGCGCCAAAAACTTGTTGACTGTCACCGGCAAGTGTACCGGGTCGTCGCAAGTAATAAAATAAACACGGTAAGTAATTACCGAGGTCGAACTCAGGGATTGGGCTACCAATTCGACTAATCCGCGGGAAATCCGATACGTTTGGTCAAGTTACGAGAAGGTGGTTGAGATTGAAGAGAAAATAAGATTGAAATCTAAATTAACAAATCTAATAAAATAATTAACTAAAAATCAGAAATTAAAATGTCCAAGGTCACAAATCCACCTACCCAACATGCATACCCAAGTGATGATGAATTCCTCCCTAAGTTCAATTACAATGTCAACCGGGACCCCCAAATTCTCCTAGATCCACTTTCGTGCTCAATAGGACGTATTCGATGATTGGATTAATTACTTACTAGGTCTCATAATCCTAATCTCGAATTCTATTAATTCTTGTTCCCTATAAGGTTGCACTAATCTCTTACCCACTCTCGTGAATATTCGATTAATGATCCCAATTCAAGTTCTAAAACGCGAATCGCCTCTCAGCCTCAACACGTTTAACTAGTCAATCACGCAACACATATGATCAACCCAATCAAATCATAATTGGAAAACATAAATTGAGACAAGGGAGAAAGACATACATCACATCGAATCTACACCGCCATGGGCGGCTTCATTGCTCCCTCAGACGAGGGGATTAGTTCCTCATGCTCATAGACAAACAATCGGACATAATCTCCATATCAAAATAAGAAAAAGAAAAAGGGAGACGCAGTTCCAAAGAGAAAAGAAATCTGGCCTAAACGCTACTCTACAGTGGAAAAAACTAGGATTCGGATCTGGATCCAAAGCTCTCCAAAACTCCCTTTCTTCTGATCTGAAACAGCCTATAAATAGGGATTCTGGTTCTCGACCGCTCGTGGGGCGAACAACCTTTCGCGAGGCGAATCATTAGTTTTGGCGCGCTTTCAATTTGGATTTTCGCGAGGCGATAGTGTATTCGCGGGGCGAGTATTCAAACCTTAATCTGTCACAGCCGTGACCTTCATCACGGCTAGGCCGTGATGGTCTCTGTCTTCCAGGGTCTTCAGTCTCTCGCGAGGCGAAAAGTCTCTCGCGGGGCGAATTTCAGTTTTGGCTCCATCCTGAGTTTGAATGATCGCGGGGCGAGAATATTATCGCGGGGCGAGACAGAATTGATGACGTTGCAGCTTAGCTGATCTTCAGACTCGCGAGGCGAGAATACACTCGCGGGGCGAGCATCTCCAGAATGGCAATTTCCACTATTTCTTGACTTTCCTTGACTCCCGGAGCTTCACTTCTATCCTGAAACAATAAAAAAGACACAAAAAGCGTAATTCTATTCAAAATAGACTAAAAACTACTAAAAATGCCTAGAACGAGTCAAAACCTACTTAGGAACAAAACAAGACCAAATTTGGGCGAAAACGAGATTGAACTCGAATAATTTGCACAAAAACCACAGTCCATCTAGTTATAAAACTAGATAAGCCAAAGGCTTATCAGTGCACATGGGAGGTATCGAAATGGAAATGTCCTCGACAGGAGGGTGACATCGAAACACTCCTCGTGAGTAGGGGTGGGCAATGGGACACCATTGTCATGTGATGTGTGAATTTATGGCATGCCGGCAAGAGACCAATTTAATTAGGAGGTCTTCGGGCCATCGGGATTAAACCAGAATTTACTTGGTATATGAAGTGTGATGCATTGAGATTATTGTTGTTATTAAGAGTATTTTCTTTTGTATATATTATTTTGGAAAATTAGTGGGTGCTATGGACAATTTTTTTTTCGGTTACCGCGCCGGTTGAGAACAATACTATTTTCGAAAATATTTTATAAACTATATTGTTGTTCACTGGGATTTTATATCTCATTATAAGTGTTGTTTTCAGAGTTCGAGGACATCGTTGTTGACCCGGAGATCTGAAGAGTCATCCCTTTGATTAACCAGTGGGTTAGTAATGTAGTATGGTTGAGAGTACTATGTGAACGACGTTCTTGATCTTACGTATTATTTCTCTCGGATTGTAATTAGACGCCCGGTTTGAGGTTTTTGGTTTTTATTTATTATTCGAACGTATGGATTTATATTTATATTCATTGCTTGGATACTTTATTACTATATTATTTAATATGAGGTATTTCCAGACTTTAAATATATTTTTTTTTATTTTTCTTTATGAGATATATTTTTAATTAAATATTTTAAAGGATTTTTATTGATTTTATCTTGGGATTATGAATGTAACGGGGGCGTTACAGATCCTATCATACCTCTATATACTTTTTGGTCTACCTTCTTATCTTTGTCATCTTTGTTAAGTATGGACATCGGATGCATAGAGGTATTCATTGGTTTGCAATCATCCATCTTGATTTTTTTTTTAATTCCTTTGTATACTTAGTTTGATGGATGTACACCTCATCCCCTGTTTGCTTCACTTGAAGTCCAAGAAAAACTTGAGTTCTCCCATCATACTCATTTCAAACTCTTTCTGCATAAGCTTAGAGAATTCTTTACATAGAGATTCATTAGTAACGCCAAAGATTATGTCATCAACATATATTTGAACAACAATAAAACTTGATTTATTGGATTTTCTAAATAAGGATGTATCAACCTTTCCTCTACTAAATCCATTGTCCATTAAGAATGAACTTAACCTTTTCATACCAAGCTCTAGGAGCTTGATCAAGACCATATAAAGCTTTCTTTAGCTTATATACATGTTCAGGTTGGGTTTCACTTTCAAAACCCGGAGGTTGCATAACATATACTTCCTCACTAATAACATCGTTTAGAAAGGCACTTTTTACATCCATTTGATATAACATTATATTATGATGTGCAAGCAAATGATAATAAGATGTGAATAGACTCTAATCTAGCAACTGGTGCAAAAGTTTCAGCATAGTCTATACCTTCTTCTTGAGAATAACCTTGTGCTACAAGTCTTGCTTTATTTCTTACTACCTTACCATTTTCATCAAGTTTGTTTCTGTACACTCATTTGGTTCCAATAACCGATTTATCTTTTGGTAAAGGCACAAGAGTCCACACTTCACTTCTCTCAAATTGGTTCAGTTCTTCCTGCATTGCAAGAATCCAACCCTCGTCCAATAGAGCCCCGTCTACTATCTTTGGTTCTAACTCAGACTAAGGCAGAATCATCTTGTTCTTCGAATGTAGATCTGGTTCTTAGCTTATCATTAGGATTCCCAATGATTTGATCTTGTGGATGATAGTTCCTGAAGTACCAAGATCTCTGAACAATTTCTTGTGGAGAGGTTGAAGCTTCTGACTCATGTTGAAGGTCGTCCACTTGATCATCAGGTTTGACATTTACTTGAATTTCGGAGTCCTTGAGGTTCAAATAGCTTCATCAAGCTCTACTCCAGTGATCTTCCCTTTCTTATTACCTCCAAAGGTAAACCAGTCACCATCCCTATGTTTAAGGTCTTAAAACATACACTCATCTCCCGTCATGTGATGTGAGCAACCAATGTCCAAGTACCAGGATGTGTGTTTCTTTCCTGTTGCTAAGCAAGTCTGCAACATGTACAATCTTATCTTTAGGTACCCAAATTGACTTGGGTCCTTTCTTGTTAGTAGTCACTGGACTAGCATGTTTAATATGCTTATAATGTATGCATCTAGATGTTATGTGACCACTTTTTCCACACACTTTACAGTAAGTGTTGAACGAGCATAGTTTAGTTTTGACATGTTGTGTTTGAGCTTTTGAGGTTCTAGTATGCACATGTGGTTTTGACCTTTTATAAGATGCTTCATGCTTTTATTTGTCATAGCCAAGGCCAGACTTATCATGTGGTGACCTAGAATAACTTAAAATTAAACTAAGCTTATCTGAGCCACCTACAAATTTAGACAGAGTGTCTGTCAGATATGTTACATCTTGTTTCGATTTTGTAACTTCACAGGAGACAGTTGGCTCACACTTGAGTTTGTCAGTTGGACTGACATTCTCTGATTTCAGTTTGTTATTTTCATTTACAAGACTTATTTTCTCCATGAAAACCCTATCAAATTCTTTAGATAGTTTTGAAATAATTCATCAAAAGCATCTTGAAGAATGGAAGGGTTAGAATCCATTACCTCAGCATCAGTGTATTCACTTTCTGATGATGTACCAGCCATGAGACATATATTTGCCTCTTCCTCTACTTCATTCTCTTCATCGGATGAAGATAGATCCTGATCCTTAAAGTCTGATTTTTCTTTGATGAACTTTTTGTTGAACTTCTTCCTTCTAAAACCACCTTTCTTTCTCCACATATGTTGAATCTTTCCGGAGATGAAAGATAGTTCATCCTCATCAGATCCTTCATCACTATCAGAGGGGTCTGCTTCATCAGATGGTTCCTCGGATTTAAGAACTTTGGAAGAGCTAGCCTACTTTGCCTTTAATGCAATAGATTTTCCTTTTCTGTAACTTTCTTCTTCATTGAGTTCAAGCTCATGAACTTTTAAAGATCCAAGAAGTTCCTCCAAAGTGAGAGTATTGAGGTTCTTTGCTTCCTGAATAGCAGTGACCTTAGGTGTCCACTGTTTATGTAAGCTCCTCAAAATTTTTCTGACATGATCTCTATTTTCATAGATTTTTCCAAGAGATCTAAGATTGTTGGTGATAGTTTGGAATCTTCCAAACATTTGATCTGTAGTTTCTTGCTCAGCCATTTTAAATAACTCATATTGATGAACCAACATGCTTATTTTTGACTCCTTAACTTGGGATGACCCTTCATGAGCTAGGGCAAGAGTATCCCATATTTCCTTAGCAGTGTTACAGCTGTGGACTTTATCATGCTCAGATCTGGTGATAGCACATATCAAATAATGCTTAGCTTTCAAATTGAGTTGATGTTGATTTTTCTGCTCTTGAGTCCATTGAGCTCTAGGAATAGCAGCTCCAACATCACCTCTTGACTCAGTGTAGCTAGTTTCAATCAGCTCCCAGATGTCCACGTTTTGTGCATCAAGAAAAGCCATCATTCTCTTTTTCCAGTAGTCATAATCACTACCATCAAAGAGAGGAGGTCTGTTGATTGCATGTCCTTCTGTATCCATGCTTGTTGGATCGTACTCCCTCAGCACTTACTAAATGCTCAACCCTTTCGAGGCTGAGCTCTGATACCAACTAAAGTTGACACAGGGAAACACAAGAAGGGAGTTGAATTGTGTTTCTTAACAACTTTTCGAAAAAGTTTTTTCTCAAACCTTTTACAAGCAAAACAATAAAAACAACACACAAACAGGAAAACGTTTTTGAAGAGTTAATAAACTCAGATTTAGAACCCCACAGTTAGTATAAACAAAAACTGTAAAAGATAAGGGTTTAGAAGATTCACGCAGGTGCTTTATCCTGGTTCACTCTCTTCCAACCAAGAGTTACGTCCAGTCCCTTCTACCTGAAGGTTTTTTTCCACTATAATCCAATAGCTTTACAAGTATTCAACACCTCTTCAGGCTACAAGTATTCTTTCTCTACCAAGCCTCTTCAGGCTCTTACTCTAACAAAGAGATTTAAAGCTTTGATCTAAGAACTCACTATGTGTGAGGATTTGAAAGTTTCAGATCAACAAGATTTACACGTAAACTTGTGTTACAATTTCAACAGAGTTTTTACACTATGATACCAGAGCTTGTGTTACTGCGTATATCTATATATTGAATCTATCTCCGTTTTCTCCTTGAAGTTCTCCAAGTATATATATAGTTGAAGTGCTTCTCTGTCTTGATCTTCTTCAACGGTCTTCAAAATATATCCGCTTAGACTTAGCATTAAATGCTTGGATCCTTTGAGACTGATAACTTGATATGCTTCACTGAAAAGTGCTTTTGTTTAACAGAGGAATGCTCAAAGTAGAACTGTCACTTCTCTATTGTACCAAAGGTTGCTTTCTGACTTACCATCTTTGTACTTGACTTGATCTTTACAACAGAGTATTTTGACAGAGTACAAAGGTTTATGGTTTCGATGGTATGAAGTTCTTTTATCCAAGAGATAAAGATTATATACAAAAGAAGCATCTAAAAAGACATATATTCTTTGAATTAAATAAGCAATCATTTGAAATAAATACGTTGTGGACCAGATTGCATTAAATCTCATATTCAAGGTAGCAAACATATAGAACATATATAGCCGTCTACTTAGTTTTAAGAACGCATCAATACAAGAGTTTAATTATGCTCGTCCACTGATGTGGCAGAAACGCTCGTCTACTAATGTGGTAGAAGCGCTCGTCCACAGAATTGACAGAAGCTCTCGTCTACTAATATGGTAGAGGCGCTCGTCCACACAAGTCTTTGGACTTGCTAAGTCCTTAGAGAACCTCCGTCCAGTGACGTGGCATATGGACGTCTACTGAATTTTAGTTAGACATTATGAATGTATACTTGAGTTTCAATGATAGCACTTGTCTGCTGACGTGGCAGAATGGATGCGCTTATTTTCAATGTCTCGTCTACTTAATTTTTCTTTAGACTTAGTAACGCTTCTACCTTAGTTAACTCTAAGACCTCGTCTATTCTTATTTTAACGATCTCGTCTACCATAAAGCTAAAGACTCAGAATTTTACCAAGAGTTGTAGACTGGTCTAGAGGTTTGAACTAGAATCTGTAGATTCCATACTTTAAATTTTAGTTCTTCTGACTCGTATAAAATCAAGTAATCCCTGCATACTTATAACAAACAAGTTAGATCTTTGACAAATACTTTGCCATACAAATTTAACCTTTTTGTTATCATCGAAACTTAAGAGATTATTTTAAACCATAACCACTTTGGTTCCAACACAAACGAGGGATGGTGACAGGAGTGGTAGTGGCCACGTTAACATAAAGACATGTTGACAGGATTAGAGAGGTTACGTTAAAATAAACTGTTAGATGGCCTGAGAGTAAGGGTAGAGAAAGATATCGTAATTTGAGGATGATTGTTAGTTATGGGTGATGTTATGTCTGTAACAATTACTGTCTAATTTACTATGACTATTTTTCACTTTTGATGATATAACTGCTTCTTATCACCTGTACTCTTTCTATATGTTTTATTTTATCTTTTATGGGATCGTGCTTGAAGACTCTGTGGCTGAGCTGAACGAGGAAGAATTGGATGGAACTCCCTATGAACCAGAAGCCGGAGGTCGAGTCGTGACCCATGGTGATTAGGGTCTAAGTAGTGTATGGCCAGTGCGTCTTGCGAGACGTTTTTAATATGTGTTCCGCCATTTAACATTTTGTCTAAGTATATGCCTGTGAGGGATCCTACTGATAAGATATCCTCAACGGTGTTTTGTAATATGCATAATATACTTATATTGTGATATGCTATTCAATATGAAGTTGTATACTTTATAAGTTAATTTTTTAATTTTTTTTTATGTATTTTCATATTAAGCACTCGAGTAAGAAAGTAGTTAATGAAGTTTTAGTCTAATAGGTCACCGGGACACAGCAGGGTGTCTTAGTATTCTTGCAGAATTCCAAAGTTGAAGTGGTGCTCTGTAGCAAGGTTCAGCTTGTCCACTTTAAAAGTCGCAACAACAGAAGAGGAAGCCATTGATGAGGTTTGAGAGTTTAGGGTTTGGTAGCAAGAAATAGAGTACTCCAGTATTCAAAGAGAGAAGATTGTGATAGGTTTTTCAGAGGGAAAGAGTATTACTTAAAAAGGTTTCGAATTTGAAGAGATTTTCCAAAGAAATTAAAAAAATGAAAACGTGTGAGAAAAGGAGTAATAGGTACTGATGCGGTGCATGTTTTTGAAACCATAAAAAGCTATTGATAGGATTGATGGAAATAACTGACTCAGCATAAGGATATTATTAAATATGTCTTGGACATAAATCAATGCAAATATAATAAAAGATAGTATAGACGAGTCTGATAAAACCATGCAAACAATTAATGGATGCAATGCCCACTGGACGCGCATACAACATGCATTGGACGCACTTAAGCAATAGACGCGCATGCAATATGCATTGGATGCACAATCAATCCACACAAATCATATTAAGATGTTTTCTAATAAATATGAATCTGTCCTCTGCAAGAGGTTTAGTAAAGATATCTGCCCATTGATGGTCAGTATTTACAAATTGTATATCAATAATATCTTTTTGCACATAATCTCTAATAAAGTGATGTTTAATCTCTATATGCTTAGCCCTTGAATGCAATATTGGATTCTTAGATAGATTTATTGCAGCAGTATTATCACACATAGAGGAGAGGTACTTACAAACACATTGTAGTCCTTCAATTGATGTTTGATCCATAAAAGTTATGAGCAAGAACTAGCAGCTCAAATATACTCAACTTCAAAGAATGATAAGGCAATAATGCTTTGCCTTTTGCTTGACCATTAGACTAGATTAGCTCCAATGAAGTGACATCTTCCACTGGTGCTTTCTTTCTATTCTATCTCCAGCATAGTCAACATCACAAAAACCAACTAATCTGTAATCACCATTTTTCTTAAAGCACAAACCCAGATTAGTAGTACCTTTTAAATATCTAAATATTCTTTTAACAGCTGATAAATGAGATTCTATTGGATCATATTGAAATCGAGCACATAAGCATACACTGAACATAATATCAGGTCTAGACGCAGTAAGATATAGCAGAGATCCTATCATACCTCTATATACCTTTTGGTCTACCCTTTGGTCATTATCATCCTTGTTCAGTATGGACGTGGGATGCATAGTGGTGTTCATAGGCTTGCAATCATCCATCTTGAATTTCTTTAACAATTCCTTTGTATACTTAGTTTGATGGATGTACACCTCGTCCATTGTTTGCTTAACTTGAAGTCCAAGAAAGAACTTGAGTTCCCCCATCATGCTCATTTCAAACTCTTTCTGCATAAGCTTAGAGAATTATTTATAGAGAGATTCATTAGTGGCACCAAAAATTATATCATCAACATATATTTGAACAACAATAAAACTGGACTTATTGGATTTTTTAAATAAGGTTGTATCAACCTTTCCTCTACTGAATCCATTGTCCATTAAGAATGAACTTAACCTTTCAGACCAAGATCTAGGAGCTTATTTGAGGCCGTATAAAGCTTTCTTTAGCTTATATACATGTTCAGGTTGGGTTTCACTTTCAAAACCCAAAGGTTGCATAACATATACTTCCTCACTAATAACACCATTTAGAAAGGCACTTTTTACATCCATTTGATATAGCATTATACTATGATGTACAACAAATGATAATAAGATGCGAATTGCCTCTAATCTGGCAACTGGTGCAAAAGTTTCAGTATAGTCTATACCTTCTTCTTAAGAATAACATTGTGCAACAAGTCTAGCTTTATTCCTTACCACCTTACCATTTTCATCAAGCTTGTTTCTATAAACCCATTTGGTTTCAATAACTGATTTGTCTTTTGGTAAAGGCACAAGAGTCCACACTTCACTTCTCTCAAATTGGTTCAGTTCTTCCTGCATTGCAAGAATCCAGCCCTCGTCCAGTAGAGCCTCGTCTACTATCTTTGGTTCTAACTCATACTAAGGCAGAATCATCTTGCTCTCTGAATGTAGATCTGGTTCTTAGCTTATCATTAGGATTCCCAATGATTTGATCTTGTGGATGATAATTCTTGAAGTACCAAGATCTCTGGACATTTTCTTGTTGAGAAGTTGAAGTTTCTGACTCGTGTTGTTGAAGGTCGTCCACTTGATCATCAGGTTTGACATTTGCTTGAATTTCAAATTCCTTGAGATTCAAATCTGCAAAAGCTTCATCAAACTTAGCATCAAACAGTTGATCTTTAGTATTCAATATATAGCATTTACAACCAAGAGGATGTAAGTAAGATATGTTGGGTTTTCGTCCTTTCCACAATTCATAAGGAGTCTTATTCAAAATTGATCTAATGTATATTATGTTCTGAATGTAGCAGGAAGTATTAATAGCTTCATCCCAGAAGTGTTTAGGGACAGAGTTATCATTAAGCGTTGTTCTAGCCATCTCTTGAAGATATTTGTTCTTTCTCTCTACCACACCATTTTGCTGTGGTGTTCTAGGTATTGAGAAGTTGTGAAGTAAACCACTTTGTTCACAGAACTTATGAAATAACTCATTTTCAAACTCTCTCCCATGGTCACTTCTGATTGAAGTAATACACATGCATTTTTCATTCTGTACACGTTTGCAGAATACAGAGAAGACCTTGAAAAACTCATCCTTGTGAGCTAGGAACATAACCAATGTCCATCTGGTGCAGTCGTCTACTATGACTAGACCATATTTCTTTCCACTAACAGAGGCAGTCCTAGTTCGTCCAAACAGATCAAGGTGTAGCAACTCTAGTGGTCTATTGGTACTAACAATATTCTTAAATTCAAAGGAACCTTTGATTTGTTTTCCCCTTTGACATGCATCACAAATAGCATCAGATTTGAACTTAAGGTGTGGTAATCCTCTCACGAGGTTATGCTTATTTATCTTAGAAATTAACTTCAGGCTTGTATGACCTAGCCTTTTGTGTCAAATCCATCGCTCATCTTCAATGGACACTAGACATGAGACACTTTGATTCGTAAGGTCCTCCAAGTCAATCTTATACAGATTGTTTTGCCTCTTGGCAGTGAATAAGAGTGATCCATCAGGTTTCTTGACATTACACATGTTCTTATCAAAAGAAACAACAAATCCACTATCACACAATTGACTTATGCTTAGAAGATTGTGTTTTAAGCCATTAACTAAAAGAACATTATCAATGGAGGGAAAATGATGTTTACCAATTTTACCTACTCCAATGATCTCCCCTTTCTGATTACCTCCAAAGGTAACCCAGTCACCATCCCTATGTTTAAGGTCTTGGAACATACACCTTTCTTCCGTCATGTGACGTGAGCAACCACTGTCCAAGTACCAGGATGTGTGTCTATTTCCTATTGTTAAGCAAGTCTGCAACATGTACAATCTTATCTTTAGGTGCCCAAATTGACTTGGGTCCTTTCTTATTAGTAGTCACTGGACGAACATGTTTAATATGCTTATAATGTATGCATCTAGATGTTATGTGACCACCTTTTCCACACACTTTACAGTAAGTGTTGGACGAGCTCAGTTTATCTTTAACATGCAATGTTTGAGCTTTTGAGGTTCTACTATGCATATGTGGTTTTGACTTTTTATGAGATGCTTCATGCTTTTGTTTGTCATAACCAAGGCCAGACTTATCATGAGGGGACCTAGAGTACCTTAAAATTAAACTTAGTTTATCTGAGCCACCTACACATTTAGATAGAGTGCCTGTCAGATATGTCACATCTTGTTTTAGTTTTGCAACTTCACAAGAGACAGTTGGCTCATACTTGAGTTTGTCAGTTAGACTGACATTCTCTGATTTTAGTTTGTCATTTTCATTTACAAGACTTATTTTCTCCATGTAAACCCTATCAAATTCTTTAGACAGTTTGGAAAATTTCTTTTTGAGACTTCTATATTCATGAGACAGAATTGATGAGTTATGCAGTAATTCATCAAAAGCATCTTGAAGAATAGAAGGATTAGAATCCATTACCTCAGCATCAGTGCATTCACTTTTTGATGATGTACCAGCCATGAGACGAATATTTGCCTCTTCCTCTGCTTCATTCTCTTCATCAGATGAAGACCGATCCAGATCCTCCCAAGTAGCCATCAAGCCCTTCTTCTTTTTGAAGAATTTCTTTTTGTCCTTCAGTTCTGGGCAGTCAGCTTTGAAATGACCAGGCGTTTTGCACTCGTAGCACAGATGTGGACCTTTTTCCTTAGAGTCTGATTTCTCCTTGATGAATTTTTTGTTGAACTGCTTCCTTCTGAAACCACCTTTCTTTCTCCACATATGTTGGATCTTTTTGGAGATGAAAAACAGTTCATCCTCATCAGATCCTTCATCACTGTTAGAAGGGTTTGCTTCATCAGAGGATTCCTTAGCTTTAAGAACTTTAGAAGAGCTAGCCTTCTTTGTCTTTAAGGCAATGGATTTTCCTTTTCTGGAACTTTCTTCTTCATTGAGCTCAAGGAATAACAGCTCCAGCATCACCCCTTGGCTCAGTGTAGCCAGTTTCAAGCAGCTCCCAGATGTCCACGTTTTGTGCATCAAGAAAAGCCATCATTCTCATTTTCCAGTAGTCATAATCACTACCATCAAAGAGAGGAGGTCTATTGATTGCTTGTCGTTCTATATCCATGCTTGTTGGATCGCACTCCCTCAGCAATTGTTAGATCTTCAACCCTTTCGAGGCTGAGCTATGATACCAACTGAAGTTGACATAGGGAAACACAAGAAGGGGGGGTTGAGTTGTGTTTCTTAACAGATTTTCCAGAGAAGCCTTTTTTCAAACCTTTTTCAAGAAAAACAATAAAAACAACACACAAACAGAAAAACGTTTTTGAAGAGTTAATAAACTCTTATTCAGAACCCCACAGTTAGTATAAACAAAAACTGTAAAAGATAAGGGTTTAGAAGATCCACGCAAGAGTTTTATCCTGGTTCACTCTCTTCCAACCAAGAGCTACGTCCAGTCCCTTCTACCTGAAGATTTGTCTCCACTGTTTTCAAATAGATTACAAGTATTCAACACCTCTTCAGGCTACAAGTATTCTTTCTCTACCAAGCCTCTTCAGGTTCTAACTCTAACAAAGAGGTTTACAACTTTGATCTAATAACTCACTATATGTGAGGATTTGAAAGTTTAAGATCAACAAGATTTACACGTAAACTTGTTTTACAATTTCAACAGAGTTTCTGCACTATGATATCAGAGCTTGTCTATCTTTTTGTATATATTTTTCTTCTTAAAGTTCTTCAAGAATATATAGATGAAGTGCTTCTCTGTCTTGATCTTTTTCAACGGTCTTCAAATTATATCCGTTTAGAGATAGCATTAAATGCTTGGATCCGTTGAGACTGATAACTTGATATGCTTTACTGATAAGTGCTTTTGATTATCAGAGGAATGCTCAAAGTAGAATGTCACTTCTCTATTGTACCAAAGGTTACTTTCTGACTTTCCTTCTTTGTACTTGACTTGATCTTTACAACAATGTAGTTAACAGAGTACAAAGGTTTATGGTTTCGATGGTACGAAGTTCTTTTATCCAAGAGATAATTATACAATAGACGCAGCAAGGGTAAAAGACATATATTCTTTGATTTAAATAAGCAATCATTTGAAATAAATACATTTAAGCTTAGACGGGTTCACGTTTTAAAACTAGTGGATGCGTATGTCTTTGGACGTGCAAGATTTACTTGTCAGTGAGACTGGCTTGTCTACTGATAGTGCGTCTACAGACTTTCCGCCTAGTCCAGAGAGATGGACGTGCTCTACTTAAGAGCCCGTCTGCTGACGTGGCGTATATTGAACCTACTCCATCTATCAAGTCTTTGGATTTGTTATATTTCAATGTCTCGTCTACTTGATTTTTCTTTAGACTTAGTACCGCGTCTTCTTAAGTTAATTTTAAGACCTCGTCTATTCTTATTTTAACGATCTCGTCTACCATAGAGCTAAAGACTAAGAATTTTACCAAGAGTCTGTAGACTGGTCTAGAGATTTGAAATAGAATCTGATTGATTCCATACTTTAAATTTAAGTTCCTCTTACTCGTATAAATCAAGTAATCACTGCATACTTATAACAAACAAGTTAGATCTTTGACAAATACTTTGCCATACAAATTTAACCTTTTTGTTAACCTCAAAACTTAAGAGATTATTTTAATCAAAAACCACTTTGGTTCTAACAAATGCTTCAAACATAAAATTGATACTTGTTAGCTCTTAATATTTTAATTTTTGATATGTTATATATTATATCTATTAATGTTACTTGCTCTTATATTTTAATTATTGTATTGGTAAAAGTGAATCATCTAATTTAACTCAAACCGCTTTTAAATAGATTGGATTTGCTTAGATTTGATATAGGAAATAATCCAATCCAAACGGAGTCGCAAGTTGTTTCTATTTTTTAATTGAATGACTTTTTGATTCAAAATTGATTCAAAAACATCCACGAGATTTTCTGAAACAGTTGTCCATATCTTAAGGGACTGCTTGAGAGTTTACCCCCTGTGGCTCGATTCCTCGATTTTGTGGATAGAGATAAATTACTGGAGTTCTTCTCACTTGATCATGAATACTGGTTCAACTTTTGTTAGACCAAGAACATTGCTAAAGAGAGTAACAGATAGTGGAAAAGCATCTTATGGTTACTTATTGGAACCTATGGAAATGGAGAAACCATTCTTTGTTTGATGAGGAGCTCTTTATGCCCTCAAGTCCTCGCATTGCCATCCTTATGTTCGTAAATCAGATTAGTAATGTGATGAACCATCCCCTTGACTGTGCGTCAAACTCAATATCTAAAGCAATCTGTTGGTCGTTCCCTACCCCAGGTTGGATCAAGCTCAACACAGATGGATCTTCTAAAGGCAATCCAGGTGATGTTGGATGCGGGGGTCTGTTCTTTCAGAAGATGTTATGGTCAGTGGATATCAGGATTCACCTTTCACGTAGGTCATTGCACTGCTCAGTCAGTAGAGATATGTGTTATTTATTAGAGGTGTGTAAAACCAGGCCCGACCTTAGAACCTGTCCCAATCTGTGGTGTTCGGGCCGGGTCTGATCCTGACCGGTAGAAGATAAGGGACGAACCTGCGTCCCACTATGTGACCCAGTGTCGGGTTAGGGACGGGTCCAGGTTGACTTTCGGGTTACCCAACCCGTCCCATATAATAAAAATCTACTTTTATCCCCCTATACTATGTTTCACATGTAGTGACTAAGAAAGAAGTATGAAGTAAATTATTAAACTTCTACTCTCACATCTCACGTCTCACACTAGCCCAATTGGTGGCTTTTAAGAAGCATTTTTTGGTTTTTGTGATATTGAAAGAATCTTGTTTGACGAGAGTATTTTGTTTTTAACAATGTTGTTTTGGTAACATGAGCATCAAGGAAGCATCTAGTAAAAGGATTTATTTGTTGACAATTTGTAATATCTAATTTTGGATCAATTGGTGGCTTTTAGGTAGCATCTTTTACTGATATTTTTCCTTATAAAAAAATTGACATTTTCTCACTCAGAAATATTATTTGCAAAGAATATATTCAAATTCGGGTCACCCCGGTCCCATCCTATTTAGATCCGGTCTTAGACCATCCCGCATATGACCGGGTTCCTTCGGGTTTAGGAATGGATCCAGATTCAAAGATTTGACCCTATCAATATTTAGAGTCGGATAAGTGACAAGCATAACCCGTCCTATGCATACCCCTATTATTTATGTTGGTTTATGTGTTGCCTGGAATACTGGATTTAGATTTATTATAGTGGAAAGTGATTCCCTGTTTGCTATAAAATCCATTCTGGATGAAGCTAATCAGCATCCGAAATTTCCTCTTATTCCCAAAATCAAACGGTTAATGTAGTTAAAGTGGAAGATAGAATTCGCGTACGTTTAGAGAAGGGAATCGATGTGCAGATCAACTTGTAAATTGGAGCTTAACGAAGGATTTTGGTCTTGAAGAGATCACAAGCCCTCCCTTGAAGCTTTCTTTACTTCTGCTATGTGATATGTCAGGGGTCTCTTACCCCGAGTAGTAACATACTAACGTTATAATTTTTTCTTTTTTGGGCTTAGGCCCCTCCTTGTAACAAAAAAAAAAAAAAGATAGTTTACTCTTTATTTATTTTTAATTAAAAACAAAATATATAAAATCTTGGCTTAATTGAAGTTTTGGTCCCTCAATTATTGATCATGTGCAATTTTGGTCCCTAAAGCTTTTTTGATGCACATTTAGTCCCCTATTTTTTCAGTGTTATAAATTTGATCATTTATCCAATGTCTATCAATTTTTCAATGATAATATGGAGGAACCACTCCCCTAAACACACAGAACCATTGTCCTAAGCACATGGAACCTCTTTTTGAGCTATTGTGATAAAGGATCATGTGGTGGAAGCAAAAAAAATTCCTCTAAAGGAGGAACAAAACTTGTAAATAGCATATAGGAAGCACGGAGAACCTCAACCAGTGGGTGGTCGTGTGTGTTTAGAGGAGTGATTATTCCATGTTGATCATTAAAAAAATTGGCAGACATAGAATAGAAGGACCAAATTTGCAACCTTGAAAAAACAGGGGACCGAATATGCACGAAAAAAAAATTAGGGATCAAAATCGCACATCACCAATGATGGGAAAAAAAAAGCAATTAAACCTTAAACCTATGAAAGTTTTTCTTAAAAATAAAAATAAAATTGACCAATGTAAAAGTTGATTAGAACAAGCAAGATATATCATAAGACGAAATGTTCTTGTTTGTTGTTTCTCCCCATGTCTTTCCACCTTCACCAGAAGCTCCTCTCTGTGTTTCTAAGCGGAATTAGGGGGTCAAATTCAAAACGCATAAGGATATAAGAATACGTTAATGTTGTATTCTCTTTCGGTTTTGGCGTAAAAGGGTCTCGCTTTTCTGAGAAGCTACTGAAATTTTTTGCACCTTTGCCCCTTAAAACTTGCAGAGGTGTGGGATTCACCACAATTCCTCATACCCATGGAAGGTATTGTACTCTTCTCTCGAACTTTGGTCTCTTCAGAGATTTGGGCTTTTGATTTGGTGATTATTTTTCGTCAGATTACTTCGATTTTCATGTATTGAAATTGAATGAATGATTTGATGGGAACCCACAATATGAATTGTTTGCATTATTGGGGATGTTGTTGCAATGGTGTGTTTGGCACCAAGGTCTTCAATTTAGGGTCTTTGGGTTCTGGGAAAGCGAGTCAAACTGAAGGGTATAAATGGGGTTTGATTAATTTAGATCATAATTGAAATTTTATATTTGATGTCTTCATTATACATTTTTCTCATAAACCCCCAATTCGGAACAGCTTTTGTTTGATCTGTCAATGAACATTGACCGGTGTGTACACTTGGATCTGCTTTCTGTGTGAGACAAGGTTTGGTTGTTATCGTTGTTTTTGTTCTTCCATTTGCAATGGTTGTTGATTAGCACAAACCATGGTTTCTTTATGAAAGACTCTATGAGATTAGAAATAATATTTTTTATATCATTTTTATTTTGAAGAGTCGAGATTAGAAAAACTTTAAAGCAATAGAGAACGGGTTAACTGAAGAGTGGCAAGAAATAAGCTGGTTGTAGGATTATCAAAATATGGTTTGGTGGAATTTGCGGCGTCAATCTATTCGTTTGATCGTCTCGGCTATATCTATTTATTTTATTTTTTATTTTTGAATCGCTTCATTTGTGAGGAGTCGTATGAGGTGAAAATCTCATGTATGATTTTGTAATAGTGATGAAATTGAAAAACAACCATCAACTCTAACTCCCACAGAACCAGATTCTCTAAACATCCATCCCCTATGCATTGACATGCTAACCAAATTGTACAAGTTTAAGCTACATATCTGAACGACCTTTACTTTCAGTAATATGCATTATGTAAGAGATGCCATTTACTTTTTGGCTGAAATTTGTTCCATGTGACTAAAATTTGTTACATTGGATACAATGCACTTACAAATCAGTGATTGATCAAAGTAAACACTGCATTGCTGCATTTACTGAGAGCACATAATTCATTAGCTACGGGCTGATCTTATGTGACAATCTTCTAACCTGTTGAAATTGTTCTTGTAGGATCTATATCATTGAAGCAGCTCCTGAATTTTGCACGCTCCTTTTAACCCTTTTTTATTTGCAAAATCGTTTTATTATAAATAATTTGTCCAAACAAGTTGATTTTTTATTCAATTTTTAGTGAAAGCAGCTATGTGGCTCTTATGACATTTCTCGTGAGGAGCTTGACTTCAATTGTCCATGCATATCCCTTTTCATGTTGTCATCACTGTTAAGCATATAATCATATATGTGATTTCATGGCATTTCTGGATCAATTTGAGTGGGCTCATATGGCATAAGGTGTTTAATGATTTTTGTATCTTCTTGCATATGGTAATTATCTTTTTCCATTCTAACACGTGTGACTTCCTGTCTGTTGGTGTTTAGAATCAAGTGAATTGCAATCAGAAGAAAATAAAGTCTCTATGGAGAAAAATAAGAAAAGAAGGCTCAAAACACCTGCCCAGCTTGCGGCCTTGGAGAAATTTTATAATGGTACGAGTACTATTTTGTCATAAGGATGTTAGTTCATCTTACTAAGTGCTAATTTATGAGGAATTATTTTTACCTTTTTATCCAGAGCACAAATATCCCACAGAAGAAATGAAATTAGAACTTGCTGAGGAGTTAGGGCTTACAGAAAAGCAAATATCCGGCTGGTTTTGCCACAGAAGGTTAAAAGATAAAAGATTGTTGAAAGATGAAGCATTTGCTAATGGACGACAAGATCGTTCAAGTGGTGTCATTCAGGATCGTGGCAGTGGACTTGGGCAAGATTCATGTGGAAGCAGTAAACATGTTGATAATAAGTACCTGGATCCCAAAGAGGTTGAGAGCCAAGGTCTCTGCAATAATGGTTTTTCAGTTGCAGATATGACCTACGGGCATAGGAACCATTATACAGAAAATGTTAGTGGAATGGATGACACCTCATCTGAGAGTAGCTCATTTTTGCAAGAAAGGTTGTTTCCTCAAGGTCAGGATCCATATGATATGGAGCCTTCTAGATATCTAACACCTAACAGAGCTCTTCCGCCCCTAAACCCCAAGAGTGCAGTTAACATGAAATATAAACCATCAGGATATTTGAAAGTGAAGGGTGAGATAGAAAATGCTGCTATAACTGCCGTTAAGAAGCAATTAGGAAGACATCATCGGGAAGATGGTCCACTGCTTGGTGTAGAATTTGATCAACTTCCTCCAGGGGCATTTGAATGTCAAAATGCTAACCCAGTTCATGGTATGTTGTACCATATTCTGTTTTCCCATTTTTCCAAGTCACTTCAGTTGTTTAGTGTTACAACATTATAAATTTGCTTCTTTGTATTAAAGGAATATGTTGCACATATCGCATGCTGAAAAAGTTTTATTTGGTATTATTTTTCTGTCATAGGCAGTGAATGCTTAAGGATAGGGATTGGGTGTAACTGGGCAAAACTTTCCTTGAACAAACAAATAAATGTTTTACAGTAAACTTGCATCATGGTCGTCTACTATGCATTGGGATGATTTAGATGCTTTTGAGGAATTGAACAAATGCTTTCTTAATATGAATACTATTAGGATCCAATTGCAAGGTATGGGACTTGAGTCCCACCATCGGAATTATGGGATTCCGGCATGGGGTTTATATGGCTAGGGGCTCTACAACCACAACAGCTAGCTTTTGTGGTGTGGTTTTCCCAAGGTTTGTATCAATTAGTATCAAAGCTTTTCATCATGTTTCTCGGTTGCAAGTGAGCGACCTGGTTGGTGAACTGATGCCGACATTGCAGTGTTTGCCCAAAATTAGTCGATGGGCTAGTGCATGGCTAGCCTGATGGGCGCCAAGGCCACGGAGCAAGGTGGGATGTTAGGATTCAATTGCATGGTATGAGACTTGAGTGCTACATTGGGATTATGGGATTCCCGTGTGAGGTTTATATGACCTTGGGCTCTCCAACCATAGTGGTTAGCTTTTGTGGTATGATTCTCCCAAGTTTGCATCAAATACTAATAGGGTCAGTGATAATTAATCCGATGAGGTTAGTTTTATGGTCTACAATCATTAAGAATACTTATCAGAAAATTGTTGTTCACATATGGTGTAATATGTAAAAGCCTTGTGTCACTACTTGCAAGCTAGTATTTTTATGATTTGTTTGATGCTTTGAATATGAATGTTTCGTATCATTGCCAAGTTATTTTAAAGAAGGTGACTTTTGAAAACTGTAGGATTTACTTATTTGAGTTATTTCCTTCTACTTATTTTTTTGCATTAGTATTTACTTGGGTTGGAAATGCCCAAAAGAATGTGTGTGTGTTTTATACTTCGGTGAGCTTTCTTATCCTGTTTATACTTTGGAGAGCTGTTTCCTAGATATAGATGCTCTATTTTAAGCTAGGAAGCCTGGATACGACACAGACATCAGGTGTAGCAAAGTTCAAGATTATAGGATACGTCACGGCTATGGTATAAAATTAACATCAAGCACAAATCTTAAATTAAGAGAGGAATGGTATTTTAAAACTTAAAAGTCAGCACGGGTCTTTAAAAACACAATAAAATGCTAACATTAACTAATTGTTATGATATTTTCATCTATATTGGTATAAAAAAATTCAAAAAATGAAAGTAAAAAAGGGTAAAATACAGCTGATTATCGAAAGTGTCTGTGAAGTATCCGATATGGATGTGTCCAGGTCATGCCGGCTATTTTAAAGTGTCTGTGATTCATAGCTGGGCCTTCGCATTTTAATCTCCGTGCAGTGTGCTGTTCTGCTTGTTTAGGTCAAGAGAGATTACTTTTGCTCTTTGCATGTTTTAATGGAATTATTTCATCTTAGCAGAGGTGTGAGGGTTTTATTTTTCTTTTCACTTAGCTCATGATATCGTTTCTAACTGCATCAAGTCATTTTAAGAATAGATTGAGATAATTACCTTTCTAAACTAACGAATGTTATGGCAGAACCATATGGTGTTGCAAATCCTGCTCTTCCAAATTCTCCAGAAATCTCTCCTGGAAAATGGCAACCCAGTCTCAGCTCTGTAAGTGGAACTTTCTAATGCATTCCTGTGTTTTGATGAGCCAAGTCATCAAGCACAGTCTGTTTAAATTATATGATGCATGTTTGAAAGATCGGGCAGCTACCTGATATTTATGTTACAGCTCTCTTTTATTTGTGTATTTGCAGAGATATGATCCGTATTATACTAAATTTAGTTCCCAAGATTCACATATGGAAGGGGTTGACTTTGGCTCCTTGCATGGTGGCCCTGATCTCCAGGATAAACAGGATAAGAAAGCTCGCCGGAGTATAAAACAAAGGCAAACGTTTTACAATTATGCCAATCATTTTCCTAGCAGGAACTCTTCCCTGGTTTTGTATGAAGATGATACTGGAGAAGCGTCTGCTTATAATAGCACTAAGAATCATAGAATAGGCACTATGCATGGTGTTGAGGGGACGCGATCTGATTCTACTCCCAATCATAGCGATCACTATGAAGATAACCTTGCGGTTAAGCAGACAGACTTGCTGCAACATGGCTATGATAACATCAATCTGAAGAATGTGCAAAGGAGTGGACGTGTAAAATCTAAGCCTTCAAATTCAGTCCGTAATTCTCAAATTTCTGGGGATACTGAAGAAAGAGGGCTATCTTCAAGGGTGGCGAAGGTTCGTTAATATATTTGCACTTTCTCTGTGTTCTAAATGACTAAATGTAATTATCAATCCATTCTGCTTAAAATGCTTATATCGGTTGCATATGTACAGGAAGAGATGTTTAAGGGTGACAGGAAGGTGAAAAAACAATTTCACGATGCAGATGGAGCAAGGATGCTTTCCAAAGAAATCATGGTGAGTTTTAGATATGTAAACTTACATGTCCCTGTGGTATGTGATTATTTGATTTTCTGTTGAGCTCACTCACTTCCTTCCATGCATCTGTATATGATGTTTTGCTACGTTTGTGTATAGGATGCAAAGCGAATTAAAGTTGATCAACTTCAACAATACCATGTGAAACAAGCACCTGTAGCTGAGATGGAACAAAGGAAAAATCAGAGGTGGCATTTTTTTATCTTTTGCTTTTGCCTTTCTCATCATGAGTACATGCTTACCCAGGTCCTCTTAGAATTTTGTGAGCTTCTGTGCATGTTTATGCTTGTTCTTCTTTGTTTTTCCGGTGTTGATTTGACTGATAGTTTTCTTAGTAGATTATTTAGTAGCATTTATTTTCATTATTTAAATTTTGTTTTTAGATGAATGTTACTTGCCTCATGAAAACAGGATACGGGTTCTTCTATAGCACATTGTTAAAAGTAGTATTGACAAAGGTTGTAGACAGAAGTGGTTGTTGGAGAACTAGTTCAATTTATTTTCTTTTTAATTAATGGTATAGATTAAGCATGTATTATCTCTGTGGATTATAGTCATCGTTTCTAACAGCATCATATACGATAATGTAGATCTGCTGCAGAGATGCCATCTAGCTTTAGTGAGGACGAAACTGCTGAAACCAGTTCCTCTCTGGATTAAGTGTTGTTGACAAGTTTGTGGTGTTTCTCTATGCTATTGGATATGTACAGTCTAAAAAGACATTCCCAGTAACATGGGAAGCACTGTTTCTAGCAGCAAGAATGGTCACATTACTAATTGGCTCCATTTGCTGTTTCTTGTGCTCCTATTTGCTTTCTGTGAGAAAAAAAAAAAGCTCTCCTTGTTTTTGGTTTTTTGATGTAAAATCTCATTTTCCGCAGCTGCTTGTGATAGGTAGGAGGTATCCAAATGCAGCTTTACATGTCATTATGGCTTATTGGTTTAATCATGGCAGTTCGTTTAGCATCCTAATTTGGTTCAATTTGATCCTTGCTTGGCAGAGTTAGCTAGCTACTTTATTCATGCTTTAATAATTAAGAATTGTTAGTTCCATTGGTTTTGTACTTATTACCCCACATTTATGTAGGTCGAGTGACCTTGAGTAGTAGGTGGGATTTTATATACAAAATTTCAACTTTGGAGAAAATTTTAGGTACAACTAGCAAGATATCCTTGCATTTGCAGGGATCACGTTCATTTTTATACATGATCGAAACTGACCCGTATTAAAATAAGCTTGCTTCCACGTGAGCACTATAATTAACATAATAACAATAGTCATCTATTCTAGTATATATAAAAGCTAGACGATGGCACATGTGAAACAGAGCTTGTGAAAATAATATTTGTTTTTTGTATCTTAAAAATAGTAAGATTATAAAATATTATGGACAAATAAATATTAAGGTAACATAAAAGCAATCATCCTAATTAAGATAACTTGAATATAATATACTCGTGTATCATACGTCGACCCATGTGATGTGCAAATAAAGTGTTTGTTTTTTTGACAAAAAATAAAGTGTTTGTTGGAATAATTTATTTTGTAAATTAAAAATTAGACGATAAGCAAAAGTTATAGACAAATTAATATCAATATGATATAATGAGATCTAAAGGTTTTCTACATAAAATAAGACTGGATATATGCACAAGAAAACATAAATTGCTCCAACATTCATTTGCTCTACTTCCTTCAACTGCCCCTTGTATTCAGTTTAATTAATGCTTATAGTATATATCATAAACACAATATATGTAATAAAATTTCATTTCAAAACACAACTTTTAAATAAAGGAGTTCTAATAAATTTTACAAATATTATGGCATGTATTAGATTAAACTGATTGCAGTTATGTTATCTCCCCGTTGAAGCAAACATATGAAGCAACATCTCAAAGCCTAAATGTAGAATCAAATATGCCTCGCTTACACAAAATTGCACACCAAATCACAAAAAAAAAAAATATTAAAAAAGGTTTCCTAAGAAATTTTAAAAATATAATGATATGTATTAGATTAAACTTAGATGCAGTGCGATCGAAAGTATAGATCAGGGGCTGACTAATGAGCAGAAACAACTGAGGAGTGGAGGTCCTGCTCGACCGGGTTTTCAGAGGCGAGGAGGTGGTAACTCTCAATGGAGACAGAGACCATATGCTAGACCAGGGCAGACCCCTGCACCAACACCAGTGGTTAGAACGGGTCAACAGCAGTAAGGCTTAGCTTGTTTCAGATGCGAAGGATCGCATTACCTTAGAGATTGCATGGAGCGACCTAGTTGTTTTCACTGTGGGAAACCAGGTCATATGGCCTGAGATTGCAGACAACAGACTAGGCAACAGCCGGTAGCTGCAGGTAGAGGAAATGAGGGCAATAGAGGTGGAGTTGGAAGAGAAGCCACAACAGCAGGACGACAGGGAGCAAGACCTCAGGCCGTTGGAAGAGTGTTTACAGTGAGGGGAGCTGAATCCTCTCAATCTGCTGATCTTATACAAGGTATGTGTTTGATAGCTGGTAGACTCTCGTATGTGTTATTTGACTCGGGCGCTACGCGTTCATTTATTTTGTATGAGTGTGTGGACCAATTAAAATTAATTCTCAATTACCTTATACCCTTACAGTATCTACTCCGACTAGTAATCCTTTGACTACTATGTCTGTTTGTTTACAATGTCCTATAGTTGTGGAGAATAGGACATTTATTGTAGACCTTGTCTGTTTGCCTATGCAACAGATAGATGTTATTCTTGGCATGGATTGGCTTTCGGCTAACCATGTAATGCTAGATTGTTCTAGTAAGACCTTATCATTTCTTGAGTCTTCTAGTGTAGTCTCTGCCAATGAAGGAGTATGCATGAGGAGTGACGATTCTAGACAGTACGTGATGATATTCGCGGTGGAATCTAAAGAGACTCCTAGTATAGATTCTATGTCTATTGTGAGAGAGTTTCCTCAAGTTTTCCCTCCCGACGTTCCAGGGTTGCCACCAGAACGAGAGGTGGAATTCACCATAGATCTTGTACCGGGGATAGGACCTATATCTATAGCGCCTTATCGGATGTCACCTGTAAAATTGGAGGAGTTAAAGAAACAGTAGGATGACATATTGGGAAAAGAGTTCATAATACCGAGTGTTTCACCGTGGGGAGCTCCGGTGTTGTTTGTTAAGAAGAAAGATGGGAGTGCTAGGTTGTGCACAAATTATAGACAGTTGAACAAGGTAACAATTAAGAATAAGTATCCGTTGCCTAAGATAGATGATCTGATGGATCAATTGAAAGGAGCAACAGTATTTTCCAAGATTGATTTGAGATCTGGATACCATCAGATCACAGTAAGGAAGGAAGATATACTCAAAACGGCTTTTAGGACAAGGTATGAACATTACAAGTATTTAGTTATGCCTTTCGGTGTGACTAACGTGCCAGTAGTGTTCATGGGTTATATGAACGTGATATTTAGACCATTCCTCGATAAGTTTGTTGTTGTGTTCATCGACGATATCCTTATCTATTCTCGTACATGGGAAGATAATGAGGAACATTTGAGAGTGGTGCTGCAAGTTCTAAAGGATAGACAACTTTATGCTAAACTTTCGAAGTGTGAGTTTTGGATGGAAGAAGTCCAATTTCTTGGACATGTGATTAACAAGGAAGGTATAACAGTAGATCCAACTAAGGTGGAGGCAGTTCTTAAGTGGGAACAGCCTAAGTCGGTAAGTGAAGTACGAAGTTTTCTAGGGTTAGCTGGATACTATCGGAGGTTTTTAGAGGGTTTCTCGAAGATTGCATTGTCTATGATGCAGTTGACAAGGAAAAATGCAGCTTTTGTATGGACGGACAAGTGTGAGCAGAGTGTCCAAAAGCTGAAGGACAGGTTGACTACATCACCCGTGTTGACTTTACCCGATCCGTTATGACAGTTTGACGTTTACTGTGATGCATCATACCAAGGCCTAGGTTGTGTTCTAATGCAAGAGGGAAGAGTTGTGGCTTATGCTTGCCGACAATTGAGAATATATGAGAGGAATTATCCGACTCATGATTTGCAGTTAGCAGCCATAGTGTTCGCATTGAAGATATGGCGACACTTTCTGTATGGAGCAAAGTTCAATGTTTACAGTGACCATAAAATTCCGAAGTATATGTTCGACCTAAAAGAGTTGAATATGAGACAGTGGAGATGAATGAATTTTATCAAATATTATGTTTGATTTACTGTACCATCTTGGGAAGGCGAACGTTGTAGCGGATGCCTTGAGTAGGAAATCATTGCATGTATCTGCGATGATGGTTAAGGAGTTGGAATTACTGGAACAGTTAAGAGATTTGAACTTAGGAATGGAGTTGGTTGTTGATAAAATTTGTTTTGGTGTGATCACTATTAGTAGTGATTTTATGAGGGATCTTAAGGATAAACAAGTTCAGGATCAATATCTACAGGAGATAAGTAGAGGTATGGATGAGGGTAAGATTTCTGAGTTTAGTAGGGAAACGGATGGTGTACTCATGTTTAGGAATAGAATATGTGTACCAGAGAATTTAGAACTTAGGAAAATGATATTCGAAGAAGCACATAAGAGTAAGTTGAGTTTTCATCCTGGATCCACTAAGATGTATCAGGATTTAAAGAAAATGTTTTGGTGGACAAGGATGAATAAGGAGGTAGCAGAGTATGTTTTATTTTGCCTGGTGTGTCAAAAGGCTAAGATAGAGCATAAAAAATCGACAGGTTTATTGCAGTCGTTAGATATCCCAGAGTGGAAATGGGATAGCATAGCTATGGATTTTGTGGTTGGATTACCACGAACTCCTAAGAGACATGATGCAATTTGGGTTATCATTGATAGGTTGACAAAGTGTGCTCACTTCTTACCTATTGGTGAAAGTTATAGTTTGGAGAAGTTGACCCAAATTTACATCAAAGAAGTTGTTAGGTTGCATGATGTGCCATCGAGTATTGTCTCAGACCGAGATCCTAGATTTGCATCTAGATTTTGGAAACAGTTGCACAATGCTTTAGGGACAAAGTTAAGGATGAGTTCTGCTTATCATCCCCAGACAGATGGACAGTCAGAGAGGACAATTCAGTCATTGGAAGATCTCTTGAGAGCCTGCATGTTAGATCATACTGGCAGTCGGGACGAGTTCTTGCCATTGATTGAATTTACTTATAACAATAGTTTTCACAGTAGTATCGGAATGACACCGTACGAGGCTTTGTATGGTAGGAAGTGTAGGACCCCGTTATGTTGGTATGAGATTGGTGAAAACCAAGTCTTGGGTCCAGATGTGGTGCAACATACTATGGAACAAGTTAGGAAGATAAGATAATGGAAAATATGAAGGAAGCACGGGATAGGCAAAAAAGCTACAGTAACAAGAGAATGAGACCTTTAGAATTCCAGGAGGGTGATCACGTGTTTTTGAGAGTCACTCTGAAGACTGGAATTGGTAGGGCTATCAAAACTAGAAAACTTACTCCTCGATTCATCGGACCTTTCCATATTCTTCGAAGGATTGGTCCAGTAGCTTATCATATTGCTTTACCACCTAACCTTGCTAACCTTTATGACGTCTTTCACGTTTCTCAGTTGAGAAAATAATATCTTGATTCTTCACATGTTATTGAGTCCAAGTCTATACAATTGTGAGAGAATCTAGAGTATGAGGCTTTACCTGTAAGGATAGCATATAGAGAGATTAAGGAGCTTCGCGATAGACAAATTCCTTTGGTTAAGGTCGTATGGGATGAAACTACTGGAGATGCTACGTGGGAACGTGAAGCAGATATGCAACAACAATATCCACATCTTTTATGAGGTATTTAAATTCCGATGACGGAATTTCTTTTCTAAGAGGGGTAGTAATGTAACAGCCTGTTTTTAATTACGCTTTTTTAACAGTAAAAATATATTTAATTATATTTTTATTCGAGACCAAGAAAATGATTTTAGATAAAACAAAATCATATTAATGCTATATATTATGGTAGAAGGTTATGGTGAAATTTTGGGTTTAAAACTCAGACGGAAACCGATCTGCGTTTTTCACAGACAGTATAATTTTATACAGGCAGAAAACCCTAATTTGACCCAAAACTGAAATTTGTAGATTTTTTATATTTTGTCCGTGAGGAATTCTATTTTCCAAATTTCTGATCAGAAATAAAATATTATGTTTATTCGGATGAATTTTGGTGAAAGTTCGAACGGAAAACAGTCGGTGTTTTCACTGACCAGTAAGATTTTAATGATCAGAAAACCTAATTTTGACTCGTGAACGAAATGGTTTATGTTTAAATCATATTTCCAACGAGTATGGTTGTTTTGAAAATTTTCAACCGAAAACGAAATATTATGCTTTTATTCGGGCATAAAACCCTAATTGGGAAACCGATAGAGTCGAGAAGGGAAGTGCAGAGACAAAACCGGACACCGGAGGAGCTGAGTCATGGGGTGAGTCACCACCATGACTCACCAAGTATTTATGAAGCATTAAATGTAAATTTTGACGAAATGACCAAAATGTCCTTAATCTTAACCTAACCGGCGTTTAGTTAAATTCTAACCATGGTTAAGAAACCATGGTTAATTCTTGTGGACAAGAAACAACCACACCTCTCATTTAATGTGAACCACATGATTTTAATCATGGTTAGCAAAGTAACCCTAGTTAAGTTAATTATTAACCATAGTTAACTATTATATTATTTAATATTCACAAAACCCATTAATTCAATTCCTAAAAACCAAACAAACCCTAAGATCTACCCTATAAATACCCCAAGGCCGCAACCCCCCTCCCCATCTTCACTCTTCATCTCTTTCATTTCTTTTCTTCACAAAAAACCACACAAAACTCCATTTTCTTCTTCAAGAGCTTAAGTGCTTCCACTGAAGAACTTGCCAAGATCATCATCATTTCTTCATTTCCTTCAGACACTTGAGGTAACATGATCATCTCTTCTCTTCTTGAATTCATTTTCTTCCTATTTCATGAGTTTTCCATTTCTAGATCTAGAACTTTAAATAATTCTAGAAAATTGTCATAAAAATGTGAAATCAATTTCTATGATCTAGTTATGATCCCTACTTTTATTATCCAAGATCATGTAATGAAAAACATTTTCCTTCCCTATTTTCTTGTTGAGGCCGAAACTAGGTATTTTTGGATAAAGGAAGTTTTGTTCAATTTTTAATTAAGTCATGATTAATATCAACTATCTAAAGTATGTAGGTTCTAAATCCAAGAACTCGAATCAAAAGAAGTTTTCTAACCTATTTTTATATTTGAGGCCAAAACCCTACCCTGAGTGGTTGGATGATTTTTATTCCATATTTTCAACTTATAGCAATTTATCCTAGCTATCTAAGACATAAGTAGTTAGTACCCAAAAGATTAGAGTGAGAAAATGATCCTAGCCCTAATTTGAATTGAATGGTCGGATCTAGCATAAAGTGGGTATAGTTAGGGTTTGTTTGATTAATTATAGTTATGTTGTTTGGTTCAAGGTGAAACTGTTAAGCTGTGGTGTGATAGCGAGGAACGTCGAGTTCGGGATTTCAGTTCTAACTCAGGTGGGAGAAAGAACCATTCCATCGTCAGAACTGCTAAGTAGTATATAATTTATAATAATGGTATAGGGCGGCCTAAACCCTACTAGTAGTCGAATAATCGACAAGACCAAAATCACATTGGAAGCTTTTCTGTAATACCAATGATGATTTGGGGATTGTAGGTTTATCGCCTTAGGTTAATTTTATAATATTGAGGATGTTTGAATTATTATTATTAAATTGTTTGTGTTACACTGATTAAGATATTCTACTGCATGTGACGATTATTTTGGTGTTTGAATATTATATTAATTATTGTGTTATGCCTAATCTGTTTGGGTTGATAAATTGATTAGTTGATTTTAGGTAAAGATATATGTTGCTCGGAGGTATTTTGTCTGGGGTGAGAGCTTGAATATAAATTAAAGGTGCCTAGCTATTATTTTATAGAAGTAATGTGATATAGAATGTAAGTGGAGGTTATGAGGAAAGCTTGAGGCACTAGGTTGTTATTGATACAAGTCAGTGAGAATCATATGTTGCATTGTTGTTCATAACTGTGTATTTGAGATACACGACGTCCGAAGTTCTCGTAGACCGTTCCAAATTAGAATTTAAGTTGTGCAACTACAGTGTCATTGCTATGCATGAGCACCCTTGATAGAGATGAGAGAGAACCAGGGTGTGCACCGACGGTACCGTGTAGCCAAGGACGGAGCGAGGCTTACATGATAGGGAGGGCCAACTAATAAAATTAAATTTCATTCAACAGATATATATGCATCAAATTTCATGTAAAGACAAAATAATCTTTTAACGATTTTTGGTATATAATTCCCCATTAAAAAAAATTTAAACCGCAAAACGTGAAATCAATAATTACATAATTAAAAATGAAATCTTAAAAAATTAGCACATTCTTGTGTATAGCACGGGTCCATACATTCGTATTATATATTTATCATCATCGATGTCATTGATGAATTTCAATCATTGCAATTATTATATAGACGTTTTTTAAATTCCAACAGACAAATTAAATGATGAAATGAATGAGCAAGCCCCAAGAATATAAATAAGCACAAAAATGATGAAAATCGATTTCTGATTAAAACTGCACGATAACACTGACTTGTTTGGTTTATTGGACTAATAAACACACTACTCATAACACATGATTGTTTCTATGGAAATAACTGATAAACCGATAAAATAAGTGCCTTGAGAACTAACATCGAGAAATTTAAATCAAACTGATATTTTTGCAACATGTGCTTGGCATTTGCTTCACATCCCGATTGGCCTTTCAGTAATCATGTTCTCCCTCCTTCTTCCTTGGTAAGGAAAACCTTATCTATTTTACTAGTTTCAGAAAATCCCCAAATTGAATTTGAAAACCCTAACCTTAACTTTTGAATTATGTTTTGGATTTTGAAATTGAATCTTGTTTTGTGAAATTGGGACTATGAATTTATGTTTCCCTAAGCCAATTTCATTATTCTTTGGCTAAATTGAATTTTCCCCAAATTGATATGGAACCCTAAATTCTCAATTTTTATACCCTAACCGAAACTATCAAATTGGATCATAAATCCTCAAATTGATGATGTGAATTGTAAATGGGTCATGTCAGTTTCAAATTCCCATGACAATTGCTCAAATTCTCCTTTGATATCGGTTTTTCCCTATTCTACTAAAAACCCTTTTTACCTAATTTGATTTTATTAGAAAACAATTATGTTTTGTTAAATTAAATATATAATTTCCTTTGATTTTACGTTTTGAGGATTATCAATTTATGGTTATGTCGTTTGACTGTTTGAATGTGCTTGGACGCTCTCTTGATGTTGCTCGTGACTGCGCTTATTTGGAAAAAACACATGAATTTCATGTTGTGAAGTTGTCGCTGAGTTATATGCATGTGTTGCGAGCAAGGTTTACAAAACCGGACCGGCCATCGAACCGGTGAAGGCAGCGGTTCGAGGTTCAATGGTCCAACCGAGGTTGAACCGTGGTTGAACCGATTATAATTAAATAATATTATTTTAATTTTTAATATAATATTTGTAACAATATTAAACAAAAAAACAACATAACAACTAAAATTATTAAGCACTGTTTTTTTTATTTTGAAATTAAACTAAATAAATATAAAAATATATGTTAAAATCATCTTCATAGGGGAAACCAACCCAAAATCTACAACTAGCCCACATATGTTAGAAAACAAAAGAATTGTGTTTTGGCTAGGATGACCCAAATCCTTTTATACTAATTTTTTTTTTTTAAGAAACCGGTTCTGGCCAGTTCACTACTGGTTATGGCCGGTTTTACCGGTTTTGAACCGGTTTTCCGGTTTTTCCACCGGTTCGATGCTAGGCCGGTTTTCCCTGTGAACCGGACCGGTCAAGGTCCCGGTTCCCGGTCGGACCGGCCGGTCTGGTCCGGTTTTCAAAACCTTGGTTGCGAGGTTCAAGTTGTTAGTGGATGTTTGATCTTGAGAAAATTCGTTGAACTATGAGTAAACTGTGGAATCCGGAATATAGGATCTTTTCTGATCTACAAAGGTAAAGGGAGTCGACCTGAGGAGTTCCTAGTAGTTATATACTTAATATTATGAATTGCTTGTGATGATATATAATGTGTTGTTTGACTGTGAATATTTATATGTTATATGATGCTGAGATATTGTAATTGCGTGTCTGATAAATATGTGTATATGTTGTCATTTGTGTTGTTGAGCTGTTGAGACTAGTTGAGGTATGAGATTCGTCCTAGCTTATGTTTTGGAAAAGTTATTTTGAGAAAGTCATATGAACACAAAATGATTTTGGCTTTATTTGGAAAGTGAATGGAAACAGAGAGGAATGGACTAGATTTATGTGCTGAGGTTTCAGACTGGACTCTGATTACGGTGAAGTCGGACTAGCATTCCCATTGTTAAGAACCTAACGTTACGAGACATCGGACTAGTGTTTGTTGAGAAAAGATTTTTGAAAATTCCTTAAAGATGTTTTAAAATTATAACTGATATTAAAAGACTAAATAATATCATAAAAGAGTTTTTTTGACAGACGTGTCATTGCGAATCGAGCTACAGTTTCACACGGGGTGAACTGACAAATTTGATAGTTACGGACCAAAGGCATATTTTTGGGCTTTTGGGTCTTTAAGGACATTCGGGCTCGAACTCCACATAATGCTTGGGGCTTTGCAACCTCTTGACATGGAACTTGGTTACCCCGCACGAATGTGCTCAATCAGGAACTATCCAAATATTATATAGGAGAGATATGATACCCTAGAACAATTGGGGCAACAGACCCATTCGAGAGGCCACCCACACGAAACAATTGTGTTATGGGGATTATCGTGACCTATCATATTCGAAGAAGGGAAGTTAGGATCTCTGAAGATTGTGTTTTAGAAGGTGGATATTGAAGTGTGAAGACATAATTCATGAAAGACTTTATATTTTAAATCATGTTGAGATATTTATAATTGTTATGCCATGCATTTGTCGTTGTTACACTGCTTATGTTAAGTATATGATTGTTATGTTTTAAACTCATATATTGGAAACTCACATTTGCATTTCTCCGTTTGGTTTCTATTTGTGGTATTTTGGTTGAGTGTACAGATGACGCAGAGGAGTTCTCTGCCCCACTCGAAGGGTTTGGTCCCAACTTGTAAAGAAAGTTGATTTACTGGAATAACCATGGAGTCTTTTCCAATAAGAGTCTTCTAGTTCGACCATCTTAGTCTATCGAGTCTATTATTGTTTTGGAGAAGTTTATAATTATCTGTATTATGACTCTGAGAGTCTCTTCTTTGTTTTCTGTTATGATTAGTAAATTTATTTATGGATATTTTAAACTATGACCAAATGCGGAGTAGTCTTTTTTGTGTAAGAGTTTTTAGGGTCTTTTCTAAGACAATTATCATAGTCCGTTATGACTATTTTAAACACTAATATGTCTTGGCGAGAAAAACCTTTTAAGGGTTTTGTGGAAATTTAATTATGATGTTTGAATCAAGATTTTATTTTTCTTTCCTTGATGTCTGCAAACCGTCGATGCGTGAGATAAATTTTAGACCCACATTTTTGTACTATAAATATGTACCTAAATTTATTTTCTGAAAGAAAACCATCATTTCTTTTTATCTAATAAGTTTTTATGATAGTTAAGTTAATCATGTAATGCCAAAAAATAAAAAGAGAGGGTGTTACATAAAATAACCCTGCATTTCCTAGCTTACGGCTGCAAATAAATTGGAAGATCAATACAAACAGTAGAAACTGGACAACTGAATGTCTATTGAAAAGCAATTTTAAAAGGCAATACTCATACTCGGCATGGTAAGCTACCATTGGACATGGGCATATTGTAGACTGTGATGAATTAGTATTTTTTATTACTTTAAAATTCAATATGCATAAATTTGTTCAAAGGCAAACTCCCAGTAATTGAGTAAGGTTTAACATGCCCTAACACTTCCTCGGTTGCTTTGCATAAAACATGGAAAAGAGGGCAAGTAATTTTATATAAAAACAATGGAGTGCAAAGGTTTAACATGCCCTAACACTTTCTCTGTTACTTTAATTTTTGTATCTGATTCATCTATGGCATTATGGCCCAGGATTTCAAACAATCTACCATTCAGCTGTTCCTCATCATGCAAAGAACATAAATCCCCTTGTTTGGGGTTCTCACATTAACGGGCTCTTTCAACAAATACATGGCAGGCAGTCCACCCAACACATGCAACTTCCAAAATTTCCCATTTTCACTACTTCACTGTCATCAATAAAAAACGTAGGCCTTTTACCCAAATAGGTCAGCAAATAAAGTTAAAAATAGCTTAGTAGATTTGAAAACAAATATGATATCTATGTAAAGTTTAAGAATGTGTTTGTAAATAAAATTTAAGCAAAATAAATGATTTCATTGCAAAGTAAAGTCAATGACTCAACACACATTGACCATTCAAGAGCATAAGGTGAGGGATAAGGTCTGAGAGGTAAAAAATCCCCTTCCAATAGTCCTCCCAGAATTAATTCAAGAACCAATCAGTGTAAAACCATATCTTCATACCAGTATTATCCTCTTTGCCAAAAACAATGTTATCATAGATTTTCCATTCCTGATTCTGATTCCCTATATATTTGAAAAGTCTTACCAATAATGTTTTGTAACTCATCTTGAAAGCGAGCATTTTGTCCAACTTTTCTTTCCAGTTTCCAAATAAATGCTTTAATTGAAACCAAATGAGAAAAACATGATTTTAAATTAACTGCACAGGCTCACTTCTTGAGCCCATTGTCCTACGTTTAGGATTTTTTTTTTTTGACATTGAATAAAACAAAAAAAACACAAATTCTTCTAGTTCTAGCAGCCACGAGAATGGAATTTCAGATTAGTTAGCATCTAGTACACAATTGAATATCTATGTTACAACATTTTGCAGACAGCACTTGATACAGGGAATAATGGTGAATCTCTAATGCTAGACTGATTTAACAGGCATGCAAGAATAAGTGTTAATAGGCAAATTAGGAAATTGCAATTTGGCAATTTACTCAATTCTTTAGGATTCTTTTCTGGTACTCAGTTTGCAAGGGAAACAAACTCTGCAAAAGACATGCTTATATTATTAAGTGCAGGTCCTTTTGAAAAAGCATGACAGTCCATGAAATCTTGAATTCCAGATGCGACAACCAACATGGGACAACTAATGTACAGCCTACAGGACATGACTTGACAACATCCAAGGCTTCTGTAAATCTATTCAAAATGTTCGTGGGATAGAAAATTCTATTTTAGAAGACATAATATTGTATTCTCAGAAGGACATGATGATTTTGTGAGCTAAAACAATGAAAAGAAGGCCTGCTTACCTTAGCTAAAACAATGAAAAGAAGGGCTGCTTATATATAGATTGCAAAATTAGAAAGGATAAGAAAAGATATAGTAAAAAATATTTAGCAGAATACATAAAAAACCAAAAAAGAAAGAGCAAGACAGTAAAAGAATGGTTGAAAAGGAGCTTACAAATACCCGCGTCTGTGCAAATTGAAAGACTTCCATTTACACCATTGGTGGCATATGTGGTGTTGGAAACCTGGAGATATTGTGTGCATCCAAAATGAATAAGCAAAATATAAAATCAATAAGCAATAACATAACCTAATATAGCTTAACATACAACTCAAAAGTCAAATAAAAAAAATATAAATCAAAATAGTTAGAAAATATATAAGATATATCATACTTTTTTCAAATGAAAGAAGCAGAAAAACACATATTTCATTCATTACGTACATACACAATCTCACCACACAAATATGTATTTAGTATGTGAAAGTCCAAAAGAAAGTGAGAAAAAAGAAGAATAAAAAGAAAGAAAGAAAGAAGAAATGAGAGAAGAGTAAGAAAGAAAAGAATGAGAAAAGGAGGTGAATAAATGATAAAAGTAAAATTTGATTGAGCACAAATGCTCACCTGGTTTGATGTTTCGTACAGGTACAGAGAAAGATGAATATCAGGAAAAACCCTTTGTTATGAATACCATGAGCAAGGAAAGAAATACCAGCACTTATCGTCTGAAAATCAATTTCCCAAATTGATTTTGCTCATCATATTTCCTAAACCATAAATCAGACAGTGGGTAAAAAGGGAACCAAGAATGAGTTTGATAAATAGCACATGGTTATATAAATTAAAGAAGACATGGTCACAAAAACTCGATTTGTGAAGCTTTCTGTGGAGCATCTGCATCAATCCATTTTACCCGAAAGAGTTTGATTCATTTTGCCTTTGAGAGTTTCATCAGGAAGGAAAGAATAGAAAAGGGCCAGGGGAGTGAGAGAGAGAAGGGGATAGTGCATGATGAGATTGGAGAGAGAAATGGATTTCTTTTTTTGATCAAAAGGCTAAGGCTTGAAAAAGCATCACTATGAAGCTAATCATCCCAACTAGGTTGGCACCAAGAGCTTCAACAATCATTTGTAGCAAGCCTAAAAAATAATATAATAAAAGAAAAGAATACAGAGATATGGGGGACATGAAGCCAAAACCCATAAGAAACAATTAGATAAATCTATAGTTAGGTAAGCCTAACCTATTTCTGTGGAAATCATCCCTAATGAAACTAGGAAGGTGATCCCACCAACAAAAATGTCTAATTACAAGACCCTTGGAAGCTAAAGAATCTGCACAAGCATTCCCCTCTCTAAAAATGTGAGAAACATGAAATTGCATGTTAGAGAGTAAGTGAAGACAGTTTTTCCATCTATTTCTAAGAGACCAAGGTACTAGATTCAAAGAACCAAAAGCTTCCACCACTAGTTTCTAATCACATTCAAGCCAAAGCTTCCACCAACCTCTTTTGAAGCTTTCTTCTATTGCTATCATAGCCGCATGAAGCTCAGCATGAAGAGTCACTGTGTTGCCAACAAAGTCAGTGAAGTCACCAAGAAAAGCACATTTGCTGTCTCTGAAGATCCCCCCAGCTGCAGCTAAACCAGGGCATCCTCTTGCAGTACCATCACTATTACATTTAACCCAAGGAGATAAAGGAGGATGCCATTGAACCTGAATGATTTTTGGAGCAGAGCAAACATGACCATTCACTGCAAAATTCTTCAGAATAATAAACTCTGCCATAGAGGTAGAGTTGAAGCCTTTAGAGATAGAGCCAGAAAGATGAGTAGAGGCAATGATTCTACAAACAGCACTTCCAAAATGAATCCTTTTATCATGAAATTTCAGTTGATTTCTGAAGAACCAGATTGTGCTAATAGTGTGAATGACAGCAGCCCTACAAACATCCTTTGCTTGACTACTATTAACACTGTTAAGCACCTCAAACACAGACTTAACTGAAGATCTATTAATATAAGAGTTGAGCTGACCACCAATCCAATTCCATAAATCAGTAGCAAACTGACAATTAAAGAAGAGGTGCCCTGAAGACTCTTCATGGTAGCCACACAGAACACAGGCTGAGGCCATGTGGCAAGCTCTTTTCCTAAGATTTTCATCAGTGGGGACTTTATTATGAAAAAGCCTCCACACCAAGAAAGAACAATTAGGGGGGATACATGAGCTCCAAATTAACTTAGGCCAATTGACAGTAGGAGCAGCAGTGGAGAAGAAACCATAAGCATCCTTAAAACTTAGCATACTTGAATCACTATGTTTCCAAACCAGCATATCATCCACAGCAGAAATAGGAAGAACAGTTCTGGATATTTCATTAGCCAGAGCAGGAAATCTGTGGAAGACTTCAGCAGGAAGGTTCCAATTGTTGTCAGCAATAAAGTCACTGACTAGCCTCAAGGGAGGCATGCCAAGAGGAAGGAATATGAAGCAGGTCAACTGTAGGACTTGAGATCCACTGATCAGTCCAAAAGTTCACTGATTTGCCATTACCAATTAACCAAGATGAGTTAGAAGTAGCCGTCGAGAGCTGGCCCCTAATGCCTGGCCAAATTGAAGATTTAATGTAAACTGAGACAGGTCTGTTGTGCCTAAAAAATCTTGATTTTAGGAATTTAGCTCAAGAATCACTAGAGGACAGTAATTCCCAAGACAGCTTAAGAAGTGCAGCATCATTAAATTGTCTGATAGACCTAATACCAAGACCACCATCACATAGAGGAGAACAAACTCTATTCCAAGCCACTGTCACCATTTTCTTGGTATTAACATCACCAGACCAAATGAAGTTTTTAATCCATCTGTCCACTGTTTTAATCAAAGAAATAGGCCAAGCATAAATGTGGAAACTATATAGCAACATTCCACTGATTACAGAATTGACCAGTTGGACTCTCCCCATTATAGAAAGCAAAGAACCTTTCCAAGCACTCAATTTGGCCCTTATTCTGTCAGCAACAGATTGGAGATAGATGGCTTTGGGCTTGCCTTTAAAGATAGGCACACCCAAATAGGTAAAAGGCAAAGATCCTGGTGGGAAGCCAAGTAAATTTTTAATTTGCTGAACTCTGTTTGCAGTCATGGAGCCTGAATAAAATCTACATTTTCCAATGCTCAACACCTGGCCTGAGGCATCTGCATAATCAAAAAAGAGAGCAAGCAGGTTGGACAGATTCCTCTTTGTGCCCTTACAAAACACCATCACATCATCTGCATAGAGGGCATGGGAGGGATTTTGACAGCTTCTGAAACCAGACATAGGCTTCAACAGATTAGAATTAACCAAGGAAGTGATACCTCTACTTAGCACATCTTCAGCTAGACAGAAAAGCAATGGAGAGAGGGGGTCACCCTGCCTCACTCCTCTCTTGCAAGTGAAGCATCCAACTGAATTCCCATTAACAATGAAGGATAATTTTGCAGAATGAAGAATAGTAGATATCAAATCACAGAATTTGGAGTGAAAGCCAAAAGCCTTTAGCACTTTCAAGAGAAAGCCCCAGTCCAATGTGTCAAAAGCCTTCTTTATATCAAATTTTAGAGCAATATTCCCACCAAAAGACTTGTTATCCAACATGTTAAAAGCCTCAAAAGTGGTGTAAATACATTCAGAAATGTGCCTACCTTTGAGAAAGCCTCTTTGTTGTTCAGAGATCACTTTAGGAGCAACTATGGCAAGTCTATCTGCTAGAACTTTAGCAATTACCATGAATTGAAAGTTTGCCAAAGCAATTGGCCTATAGTCCTCTATTTTGTCTGCTTCAGGGAACTTAGGAATGAGAACAACTGCATTTGAATTCAAACCAGGAAGGATCTAGTTCTGCAGGAAGAACTGCAACACAAGGTTGTGGACATCCTTACCAACTATATTCCAATAATCTTGGAAGAAACCTCCACCAAACCCATCTGGACCCGGTGAACCAGCCCCATTCATGCTAAAAACAGCCTATGCAGATTGATCACACAAAGTTTCAGCACAGAGATTTGGTTTGTAGCCTGCCTAATCTTGGCCATGTTGTGGAAGAAAGCAGTGTTTCTATCTCCCTTTGTGAACCAATGCAAACAGGACTTTTGTTTCCAGAAGTCTTATTCAATTGCGAGTCACTTTTGCAGCTCCATTTGAACTTGCATTTCCTCTTCATACAGAAAATGAGAGAAGCCTTGAGTCACCTGTTGTTGCTGGACAGAATCAAGTTTAGCTTTTGCAGCTTCTACAGAGACTTTAACATCACCAAAAACTTGTTTATTCCACACTTTAAAGTCAGCCTTTCAAAGTTTCAGCTTTTGAACCAGAATAAACATAGGGCAGCCTATAACATTCTTCATCCATGTCTCTCTAACCAACCTCTCACAGTCTGGATGTTCTTTCCACATATTAAAGAACTTGAAAGAGGAAGGCTTAAGTTTTATACCCTTGTCCAGAGACAGCAAAAGAGGATAATGATCTAATTGACTTCTAGGGAGAGTCATACAAGAAACACTTGAAAAAACAGAAAAGCAATGATGATTTATAATGGCCCTATCTAATCTCCTTTCTGTGAAGTCTCTTATCCGACCATTAGCCCAAGTATACAGAGCTCCTTTTGTTTCAATGTGAACTAAGTTATTGCAATCAGTTCAAGACATGAAGTCTTCACAGGATAACTTTAAAGGCAATTTACCTCCCCTCTACTCATGAGCTCCAAGTAAGGCATTGAAATCTCCAATGCAGATCCAAGGATCCAAGCAATTTTTCATTAAATCAGACAGGTCACTCCATAATCTTCTTCTGCCTAAATATGAACAGGAAGCATACACTGCTGAGAAACATAGGTCAATACTATTCCAAAAAGAAGAATGAATATGATCAAAACCAATCATAGGTTCAGCAACTAAGACCAAATCAGGGTGATGATTCCTACACATATTTTTCAAAATCAGTCTAGTTTCAGGATTACCTAGACCTCTAGCATTCCAAAATAAGGCTTTCATTGGGCAAGATACCTTGAGACAGTCCTGGATCGGGTTATAGGAGCCTCAACCCGAGACTTCTTCTTTTCTTCTTTTTTCAACTTCTTTTTTTGAGATCTAGAAAGAACCACAGAAATTTTCTGTTCCCCTTCCTTCTGCTTACCATCCAATAGAGATTCAATCTCCTCTTCCTCAACCCTGTCAGCCCAAAGTTTAGATACCAGCCTCATATCTTTTTGCACTACTGGATTGACATGGCTTTCAACTCTCTCCTCCAACAAAGGAGAGATATCATAAGACATAGACACCGAATCACTCTGCATACCTGGAGTGGGGGAAACATGAGTGTTACCTATCCCAACTCTATTCCCAGAACTAGGCTAATCCTGGAAGGAATCTGACACATAGCCTTCCTGATGCTTAGGGTCTTGACTCAGTTGCACAAATTCATCATAAATAGTTTCTATTGAGTCAGTATCAGATAGAGTCTGCTCCTGATCATCATTTTCTCCTAGTTTCTCTGGATTATCAATTTGCTGAATCACATATGGGACAACATCTAACAAATTCAAACCACTAGTACCTTCATCATACAGGTTCTTAGCAACTTCCTTTTCTAGTCCTTTCCTGTTATCAGCTCCATCATTAGTTTCTAACAATTTCAAACCACTGGTACCTTCTTCAAGCAGATTCTTTGTAACTTCTTTTCCTTCAGCACCATCATTAGCAGAACCATTGGTGCCTTCATCAATCAGATTCTTTGCAACTTCTTTTCCTTTTTCCACAGAATTCACCAGAATTTTGGATTTTTCAACATATTTGGAGACTATTTTCATTTCCTTTCCTTTCTGCATAGGAATTCTTGGCTCCTTATTATCAGGAATATTCCTACAGCTTGATAATGAATGACCAATCACTTTACAACCAGAACAAAATTCGGGCAAGAACTCATACTCTACAGCCACAGGGAATGAAAAGTCTTTCCTTGCCACAAGTAACTCGTCTCTTAACTGGCCAGTCAAGTCAATATCCACTAGAATCCTAGCATAGTGACCCAAAGTTCTATTTTTTGTAGCATCATCCAGAGATTCTAGGTCTCCAATATTCTAGAGGAAGACCTGTGATCCTAATCCAACACTGCACATTAGTTTGTTTAACCTTAGAAGGATTAAAATCCTTGGTCCAAGTAAATAACCGCAACACTCCTGGGCTAAGGTTCCAAGAACCCTTCTCATGTCTTCCATTGAGGAGAAAGAGAATTCAAAGAACCTTTCCCAATCGGGATTAACTTCCATTGTGCTATCGGCTTCCAGAGATTGGATAACTTGACTCTCAAGCCTTCTGTTTTTATCGGAGTGTCGCCTTTGGAGAGAATAAATCTGCCATGAAGGTTATTCTTGGATGCTTCCAATCCCGCCACATATTCATCTTCATGTAATCTTATCTCCTTTGAGGCATGGAACAGGCAATTGGCTTAAAGGTATGACACAAGCATTGCTTAAAGACTTCTTCTTTGGAACCAGAATTTCTTCAAAAGAAGAAAGAGATCGTTCGAGAGGCTGTTGAGGAACAGTTTGTTGAGGATCAATAGATAACGAAGGAGAGGGGGAAGAAGGGGGAGGATGTGGCTGAGCAAGAGACTCGGGAAAGAGGCATTGCCATGGTGCAATTGCATGCAAAACCCTAAACCCTAGCAGAGCATGGGTGTAAAATCTCAAATCCCAAGTATCTCTTTCTTTTCTTTTCTTTTTTGCTATGTTAACAAAATCAAAGTCGTTGGAACAGAGGATCGAACTCGTGACACGAAGCCTTCTATCTTAATAATCGAGGTTGCCACTAGAGCTGTCAAAACGGGCTGGCCCAGCCCATTCGGGCCGGCCCGTTCGGGCCATGGCTTGATTTCGGGTGGCTGGTGCCAAAAATCAACCAAATTTCTAATTTTCTAGCCAAATTTAAATTTATCTTGTTTCAGTCTGGTAAAAACAGCTAGCCAATTTAGGGCCGATAATGTTTTTTTAAAATTATTTTTATTGTTTTTTAAAATTGATTTTATTAACTAACAAATTCCATTACCATTCCATTCATATGGTTATAACTTATGAACTAACATAAAAAATGCATGTACCATAGTTATAATAAATATCCATCGTTATAAAAAACATACATTTAAGTTTAACCGTAACACGAAAAGTATAGGATATGTCATGTACCAAACAAAATAACACAAAAAAATTAGGATGAGGATCTCGTCACAAAAAAAAAGACATAAAGGCATAACATAAGTAGGATCCCATCTCAAAAAACATTGAAGCTTATCATCTTCATTCAACATCATTCTTCTTCCTCCTCCTCCTCAACGATGACATTCAAAGGATTCTTTTTATCATTGACTTTGTTTGTCCTTTCATTGGCACCATCAATAGAACTCAATCCTCCTATACATTAAAATATACATTTAGCCATAACAATAACATATAATAGTAGTAACTTAAAGTACAAAACAAAGCTATACAAGAGCTTCAAAAAATATTCTTACCATCTTGTGAGAACCCAAGTAACCAATTGCGAGCACAAATGAGAGCTTCCAGATTTTTTGAAAGTAAAGAGCTTCTATACTTACTCAAAATACGACCTCCAATGCTAAAAGTGGACTCAGATGCCACCGTGGTAATTGGAATACTCAATATATCACTAGCCATCCTTCCTAAATCAGGAAATCTACGGCTATTATCCCTCCAATAATCCAAAACATCTAAATCCTTGTGACCCACAAGTTTTGATTCTTCCAAGTAGAGGTCAAGTTCAGATTTTCCATTCAACAAAGTTTCTTTACTCTCTTCTCGCTTCAAATTCCTATCAAATAATCACTAAAAGATTAAAACAAGTACAATAGATGAAAGATGAATAAGTTTGTTGAAGTACAATAACTTACATCATAGTCTCACGGGCAATGTTGAAATACTTGTCCCTTCTTGACAAGTTTGAGTGGAAGTACTTGCATCCATCATAGGATTATGAACTTCCAAATTGTTGGCATAATGATTAAAAAGTTCATACAAAGCATTCTTCACAACACTTAACTTCTCATCAACCAAAAGCTTGTTGGAATAAAGTTTAGAGTAAGCATATTTAAGCATTTGCAACTTCAACCTAGGATCAAGAACACATCCTAAAGCAAGAATTGTGCTACACTCATTCCAATACTTATCAAACTTTTCCATCATTCTTAAAGCCATATCACTAATCACATAATCTTGACTTGATCTACTATTTTTCAATAGAACCTCAATCTTCCATATTTGCATGAAATACAAATTGGATGTAGGATATTTAGAACCGGAAAACATTTTGGTGATTTCATAAAAAGGCTCTAAAAATTCATAAATCTTCTTTCCTCTTTCCCAATCTTCATTTGTTGGACAATGCTTATAATGCTCATCTTGATTACCCAAGCTTTCAAAAGCACGACTATACTTAATTGCACTCCCAAGCATTAAATAAGTAGAGTTCCATCTAGTGGACACATCTAAGCGCAAGCCAACATTAGTATCAATGCCACCAATCCCTTCAACACATTGATTAAATAGTTTCATTCTTGATTCTGAACCCCTCACATACTTTATACTTTCTCTAATATTGTGCAATGCGGCACTTGCTACCTTCAATCCTTCTTGAACAATGATATTTAGGATATGTGCACAGCATCTAATATGAAAAAAGTCTCCATTGCACAACAAATTATTTGACAAACAAAGTTGACTTTTCAAGAACTTTTGCATGAGACCATTAGAGGAAGCATTGTCTAAAGTAATTGAAAAAACTTTTTCTCAATTCCCATTCTTTCAAAAACTCAAGCACCTTCCTTGATAGCTCATGATCGGTATGTGGGGGTTCCAAATGACAAAAGTTTAACAACTTACTGTTTAACTTCCAATTCTCATCAATAAAGTGAGCAGTTAGAGTGATATAGCCACGAGTAGTGCAAGAAGTCCAACAGTCAGAGGTCAAACAAATTCTCCCATTATGTCTAGCCAATTGATTTTTCAATCTTTCTTTTTCATGCATGTAAATCTTCATCACATCCCCAGTAATAGAAGTTCTAGAAATATTAGTAGCCTCACCAAAAGAAATATATTGACATAACGTTCTAAATCCATGCCACTCAACACATTGAAATGGAAGATCATGCAATATAATCATTTGCGCCATCAAATCACGAACAACATTATCATCAAGTTTTCTAGACCTCATTTTGGTAGTATAGTCAAGCATCATAGTCCCCACATTATCAAATTTAGGAATCTTTACACAATTAGCAATATGACGATTTAAGTGAGATGTACCTCCGCTAGCTGGACAACTGTATACCTTCCCACAACCTTTGCATTTACACGTTTCTTTTCCGTCTTCAGTCAAAGGAAGTTTCTCAAAGTGCTTCCAAGCATTTGAGCTATTTGTTTTAGCCTTTTTCTGTCGTGGTTCAACCTTATCATCCTCTTTTGGCAGGTTTTTAAATCATCTACCTCAATAATTTTGCAATCCTCTCCAAAGATTAGGCATATGATTAATAATATTCAAAAGCTGTATTATTCAGAAAAAAAAAAAAGATTTAAAACAACCAAATCAAGTTAATAAATCAATGTGAATCATATTCTCCATGGACAATCTAATTCAAAGATCATAAAAAAAAAACATCATCTGGGAGAGACTAAGGACATAGATACATGAGCCCGTATTGGAAGAGACTATCATCCAAAGAGAATCGAATAACATGAGAGTTAGTGAGTAAAATTCTTATTTGATTTGTTCTCATGAGAGTTAGTGAGTAAAATTTATTTTGATTGGAAGTTGTAACCGTAGTCAACCAGTATACATTGGGTTTCTACGTATATTACTTTTAATTGGTAGCAGAGTTGATAATTATCTATGAATGAAGGATTGTTGGTCAATGGTCAAATCCACTGTTCTAGTATAGAGATAACAATGGTCAAAAGAAGCAACTGCAATCCTCCATCAAAATGAATGGTAATGAAACAATAGAAGAAGAACAAGATCAGATAGAACTAGAACTACACAGTCACACACATTTATATATATGAACATGACATCATATATACTCACATTAAACCATTGCAATCTGACCAAGAGTCCTCCAAAAAAACACCTACGTACTGGTCTACCTAGTAGCTACCAATTCCCAATACGGGCTAATGTATCTATTCCCAATTTTGAGCCCCACGCAAAATCAAACTCAACAACACTGAAAAACATGCCAAAACATGCCAAAACAAAGAGACTCAACATTCAATTTTTAAGCCATATGTGTTAGTGAGTAACATGAGAGGATCGAATCCTCATCCAAAGAGACTATCAACACAGGTTATTTTCAAAACATTAACCACTAAAGTAGCAAGTTTGGAAGAAGTACCCACAAAAGCCATAGCATCAAATTATCGAACAGATGGAGGGCATAAAAAAGTAAAAGGAATATAATCTACTCATCAGTGACCATGGAAACTCAACACCACAATCAAAATCAAAATGTCAAGAGAACTCTCCGCATATCATTCATACTACTGTTAAGAAGAAGAAAAAGAAGATCTACCAGATCCAGATGTGAGGTTGGCGACGAAGAGAGACAGAGAGAGAGCGGTGGCAGTGACGCAGAGAGCCAGAGACGGAGAGAGGGCGACGCAGAGAGCCAGAGAGCCGGAGACGGAGAGAGGGCGGTGAGCCGGTGAGGTTGCGGGACTTGCGGTGAGTGCGATCTGAGACGAGAGAGAGAGTGAGACGCAGGCAGAGCAAGATGACGCACAGAGCACAGTTGGTTTGAATTGATAAAAGGCTAAATAAACTAGGTTTGATAAAAAGGCTACATGCATTTCGGGGTTTAGGGCCAACAAGGGTGCCTAAAATGCTAAAGGCATTCGGGCCGGCGGGCTGGGCCGGCCCGTTTCGGGCTAGGCATTGATGGGCCAACAAATTTTCGGGTCGGGCCGGGTCAAAAATCAACTGGGCTTTAATTTTAGTAACCCAGCCCGTCATTTTTTTGGGGCTAAACGGGCTGGCCCGTCGGGCCGGGTCAGTTTTGACAGCTCTAGTTGCCACCCGCTGTGCCAAACAGCACAGTATTAAGGCATAGTGTCAGACCAGGGTTCGAGCCCCATCATTGGAATTTTCTTTCAATCTAAAAATAGGACATCTTTAGTATTTCACTCATTCACTCAAGTGTCTAGGTTATCAACTTTCACTCAATGTGACATTTTAAGAGCATTTTCCATGAATTTGGTTTTCATCTTGAACATAGTTCCCACGAAAATATGCATGCATCATCAAAAGGTATTTCATAGGTTGTAATGTGGCATGGCTTAAGGTAGGATATTCAAAGGTACAAGGTTAAGATCCTAGGAACTAAGAGAGCATGAACATTTTTACACATTGACTTTCCACTCTTATTCCTTTTTCCATTTTTTTAATTCTCTTTGGGTGGCTACAACATTTTCCTTTTAATACATTTTTTGACATTTTTGTACTTTTCTTCTTTTTATTTTTGCCTTTGGCTTCAACCCTTTATTTTTCTTTTTCTCAGCCCCAAAATAACATATCAAACCCTTGTAGCCACCCCAAACTTAGTTTCCTACAACCCTTGTCTTGCTAAGCATCCATGCTCTCCTAAATCCTAAGATTGGGTTAACATGGTTTTTCCCGATTTTTGGCTTATAACATAAGGTCATCAAGAAACAATAGGTTATTTGTCTCAATGTGGTTAACTAGGGAATATGTATTAGGGATGATTCTTTTTAGGCCAGGAAGCTATTTTCAAAGAAAATTGCCTAAATCATTTGATGCAAACATATAAACATGCAAACCATGAAGAGATTCAAGTAAATCCGGGAAAGTGCAACTTAAAAGTGATTCGCACAATTCAAAAATAATGTTGGAGGCTCAAATTCCTCACCTAGACATTTTTCACAAATTGTTTAACCTAGATACAATCCCTAGTGTGTGCACCCTTTCACCCCAAACTTATCATAAATCATGCAATCACAGTAAATTTTTCAAAGTTCAATTTTCAATATTTCACATTGGGATAAATTTTCAATATTTTCAAAACATAGGGGGAAATCATCAAAAATAAATATTTATCATGCAATCCATTTATGCTAAATTTAATAAAATCCATTCAAGCTTACCAACACAAGACTCAACACACATATGACTCGAAGCAAGTAAAGAAAGCTAATTAAAAAGAGAAGGGTTTAGAAAAACTCATGAAGACGCTTCCACCCGGATCCCATTGCCTATGGTACAACGGTCCAGAGATGCCCAAGATATAAGTCCTTCCTCCTGGATCCCATGGCTTGTGGAGTGGAGATGGAATAAGTAAGTGTAAGGAGATTCCATTGACTTCTCTAAGTGTTATGATGAGCTCACTTCCTCCCGGGTCAAATGGTAAGTCACCTACTCCAAGAATGGCCATTATGTAAATAGATTCTCCATGAAGCACTAGAAGCATAACTTTCTGAGGTGACCTTAAAGCCTTTGCCTTTGTTGATGCAAACTCCGGATGTTTAGGCAATGACTTGAACTCCAAAGTTGGTTTTCTTACCAAGTAATGTGATTGACAAATTGAAGGGACCAACTTTGTAACATACACACATGCATTCAAACCAACATACTTATCCATCTCATAATTTCTATGCTCCTCAACAGGAATGGTGAAGGAAGAGTTTTCTACATGATTCTTCTTAATCGTCCCTTGCAAAGGAATAATGGGGGATAATTCCTCCTTGCACTCTGCTTCATGATCCTCTCCTATTAAATCATCTTCCACCACGACTTCATCTTCATTTAAGTCCATATTGACAACAACATTCTCTTTAATTTGAGTCTCGTGCAGCTTTTCTGCTAGCAATTTAGAAAATTCGCCAGCTTGCTCTTCTAACCTCTGAAAGTTGTTACTTAGCATCTTTGCTATCAATTGAGAACGTTTCTTACGCATTTTAAGCCTTTGAATCATGACACTAAATTCCTCCTTGCTACGCTCTATGCTCTGGATCAAACATTGAGCATCTATATCCCAAAGTGATTCCCACACCTTGGGATCCAGCTTAATGTGTGGTGTTGGATGTGAGGATGACAAATAGGATATCCATTCCTCCTTGGAGTATATCTTCACATGCTTATCAACAATACAATCAAGCATGATCCAACTAATTTGAGATTTCCTGTTTAGATAGAAACAATGGTCCATGTGTGGCATCCACCTAACACAAACGAAACTCAAAAGAAAAGATCAAATATATACAAAATATAAAAAATGTCTAAAGTAGTTGTCTTCTTTGTTACTAATGATATCGGTTGTGCCAATCCCCGGCAATGGCACCAAAAACTTGATAGGCTCCGGCAAATGTACCGGATCGAAGCAAGTAATAATAAAACGGTGAGAAACCGAGTATCGAACTCAGGGATTGAGAAACCAAGTACCACTTCACAAATTAAACAGCTATTTAGACTAAGAAATAGGTGTGAATAGATTTCAAGAAAATAAAAGAAATAATAAAATAAATCAAATATTTTTGGGTTTTTAAATATGAGAAGAGAGCTTCCAAGATCGGGACTACCACAATGACCAATTATGAATCCTAATTGACTATACCTTTGTTAATAGCTAACTCAATTGAAGGTTAATCATCCTAACTTAGTTAATGTTTCCTCTCGAGATACAAGAATCGTGCTCAATTAAACCAACTCCTACTCTCGTGGTAATTGTAGGACAAAATAGAAAAAATGTCTAAAGTAGTTGTCTTCTTTGTTACTAATGATATCGGTTGTGCCAATCCCCGGCAACGGCGCCAAAAACTTGATAGGCTCCGGCAAGTGTACCGGATCGAACCAAGTAATAATAAAACGGTGAGAAACCGAGTATCGAACTCAGGGATTGAGAAACCAAGTACCACTTCATAAATTAAATAGCTATTTAGACTAAGAAATAGGTGTGAATAGATTTCAAGAAAATAAAATAAATAATAAAATAAATCAAATATTTTTGGGTTTTTAAATATGAGAAGAGAGCTTCCAAGATCGGGACTACCACAATGACCAATTATGAATCCTAATTGACTATACCTTTGTTAATATCTAACTCAATTGAAGGTTAATCATCCTAACTTAGTTAATGTTTCCTCTTGAGATACAAGAACCGTGCTCAATTAAACCAACTCCTACTCTCGTGGTAATTGTATTTAAATTAAACCCATTACGATTTATGATAATTCAATGGTACCCTCGAAGGACCGCTTCTAACTCTCGTGATTTAAGTCCTACGTTCAATTCCTTGGATCCAATACCTAGGTTCACTTCTCAGTTCATTCCTAGAATATCTAAGACATGCAAAAAGGTGATCAATCAATTTACATGGATGAAGCACAATAAGAACCAAATCAATGAGTGAAATATTAACAAAAGGGAAAAATCAAATATTCATCATAATAATGTCAAAGGATGTAACACCTTGTTTTTCCTATACTTTCTGTAGCAGTAAATACATATTTAAATGTGTTTATTTTAGATTAAACTCAGAGAATGATTTTAATTAAACTAAAATCATTTTCTTGTGTTGTTATATTATACGAATTTACGGTAAAAATTTCGGTTGAAAATTCAGACGGAAGCCGATCTGCGTTTTCACTGCTGGTACAAGTTTACTGTGCAAAAAACCTAACTTTGACCCGTGAACGAGACGGTTAGTGTTTTTATTATGTTTCCTTTCACTTTGGTTATTTTGAAAATTTTCGTTCAAAAATAAAATATAGGCTTAATTGCACTTTTGGTCCCCCGAGTTTTGGTAATGTGTGATTTTGGTCCTCCACATTTTTTTCGAGCGCATTTGGTCCTCCTAGTTTTTCAATTGTGCAATTATAGTCAAACTATCCATCTGCTGTCAAATTGGTAGAAGAGTTTGCTGATTGTCAAGTGTATTAAAATATTTATTTTAAGATTTGAGAGCAAAATACGTTTAGGGTTCTATCTATAACAAAGGAATAGGATTGGAGCTCATTTGACACAGATTAAGGGACCCGTCACCCGCTAAAAATAATATTTAAAATTATTAATTAAAAAAAATTAATAATAAATAAATATATTTTAATCCACTTGGTGTGGCATGTCAGGAAACTCTGTTAGCAATTTGACAACAGATGGATAGAAGGACTACAATTGCACAATTGAAAAACTAGGGGGATCAAATACGCTCGAAAAAAATGTGGGGGGCCAAAATCGCACATTATCAATACTTGGGGGACCAAAAGTGCAATTAAGCCTAAAATATAATATTTTATTCGGACGAAAACGTCGAAAGAATTACGATCGGAAATGCAACCGGGTACGAAATGGAGCAGAATATGAGACATAAAAGGCTTGAGGTGAGATGAGGGAGTGAGGTGACTCACTAGAGGTATGGCCTAAGCTATCTCTTAAAAAGTGGTCATTATGACACTTTTTGAAATATATCATATTTTATTCTAAAAACCTATTTTTCTCTTTCCTCTTCAACCAAATAAGGCACAAGGCCAAAACTTGCTCTCCAAGCTCATTCCTCTCTCCTCAATTTCGTGACACTCTCTCCCTTCTCTATATATACCCCTTTCATTTTCACTTCATCATCTTCCTCCTTCAAACTCTATTAAAGTTCATCTTCTTCTTTCTTCTAAAAGTTCAAGCTCTTAAAGCTTTAGTTTTTATTCATCTTTTCTACTTAAGTTTTTCATTAAAGTTCTTCCTTATACCAAGGGTAATGCTCTCATATAAATCTTTTTGCAAGTTTCATCTTTTATTTCTTAGTTTACTTTATGTGTTCTTTATATGCTTTAAACTTCTAAAATCTCTCTAAAATGGTAGAAAACTGCTTTTGAGTTGAAACCACTTTCTATAGTCTTGTATTAACTTATATTTTCACATACTAAGAGGTTTTGTAAAACAAAAATCTCTATCCATCTCTTCCAATGAAGGCCGAATGCTCGCATTTGTGACCTAGGAAGTTTTTGTTTCACCTTTTGGAATATGATCATGTGTTTTGAGTTTCTAACTATCCCTTGATCTTGAATCTATAAATCTTGGAAGTTTTGATAGCTTGTTCCTATGATGGCCGAAAAATATGAATAAGTAGGCCTAGGATACTATGTTTCAACTTTTCAAGTATTGGTCATGGATTTAGAACTCTTAATAACTTGTATTTTATGTTGTTAAAGCTAGTATGTGTTATTTTCATTTTTCCAAGATGATCATGGACTTGAGCTCCATAAGATATTTGGATGCTAAGTCTAAGAGATTGGAAAGTTTAAGGATTTATAACTTGTTTATTTTATGTTATTAAAGCTAGTATGTGTTATTTTCATTTCTCCAAGATGATCATGGACTTGAGCTCCATAAGATATTTGGATGATAAGTCTAAGAGATTGGAAAGTTTAAAGATCTCTAGTCTATAAATCCTATGAAGGCCGAACCTAGAAGGTTATGGACCTAGGATACCTTGTTCTTATTTTTCCAAAATATCATGGTTTTGAGCTCTTTAACACATATGGATGCTAAACCTAAGAGATTGGAAGGTTTAGTGAATGCTAGCCTATTTTACTAGCCTTGGCCGAATGCCCTATGTTTTTAACTTGGTGGAATTTTAATTCAACTTTGTTAAATGATCATTGTTTATGAACTCCTAACACTTAAGGATCATAAATCCATGAGTTGTATTATTTTTGGGAATCTCTAACCCTAAGAACTAATCTTGGTCGAACCTATACCTTGTGGTTTAGTGTTCTTGTTTTGATTTTAACTTGTGATTTTGTGTTCATAACCTTAGACTTCCATCGCGGAGGAAACGAGAACTCTCGTGGTATACCTCTTCGAGCATCTAATCTCCTTACCTTCACCGAAGGTAAGAGGGGATTGTCTAGGGATATTCAATGACTATATGCATGTGTGTATGTGTTTACTTGAGTGATTTGAATATTATTGGGATATTGAGCCAATACTTGAATAACCTGTTAACTTGAACTATTGTGGTTATTACTTGAAGTTGATCATTACTTGCTTTAAAGTGTTATGAATTATATATATATGTGATGAACTATCGTTAATTGTGATATTATTGTTGAGAATATATTACTGTTGATTGAAGCTTGAGAAGTCGGACTTGAGTCTGTGCACAATGATTATAAAGGATTAAAAACCTTAATAAGCCTTGAATAGAACTTTGAAAGTATTGGTTTCATTTATAAAAGTTCATTGTCTGAAACATTTACTTCAAGAAAATGATATTCTTATTTTTAAAAGAAACGTTGAAGTGTTTTTTTTAGAAACTACCTTTTTATGATCCAAAGTTAGTACGAGAGAAAACCTTTTTCGAACCATGTGTTTTATAAAGGAAAACCCCCTTTGAAAATATTTGACTTTATTTCATCAAGGATTTCAAAAGCAAACGAATTTCGTAAATGTTTTATAAAAGAATTTGAAAAGGAAAAGATTTTCTCCAAAATGATTTAGAAACATTTTAGTTACTTGGATAAGTGACCGAGGTTTTGTTTTGGTTTTTGATTTTCACCAAGTGAAAAGTAAACACATGTGAAAGAGGATACTAGTTCGCGAGACATCGCCTCTAGTATTCAGTTTATGCACGTGATCTGGGATCCGTGTCAAGAATTATGGACCAAAGGTCCTAATCGTGATAATATGGGCTAGGAGTCCTAATTTTGGAATTGAGGACTGTGTGTCCTAATTTCGTTGTTATAGGCTAGGAATCCTTATCATGTTGAAATAAAACATGGATAAAATTATAATTGTTTCTACGACCACAACCTTGGACTGCGGCATCGGTCTAAGGCGTTGTGATTGAGCACTCGGACTGCGTGTCCTGTGTCATTGATTTTCAAGTAATGAAAAATATGAATAGTCGTTAGCCTTGGGCTTCGACAACGGAAAAGAGTGCACACAAAGAAAAGTCTCGATAATGAAAAATCTTTTATTCATATGCATTTCCCCTTAGCATACGTGCTTGAGTTATCCGAATACCCGCTTAAGATGTGGTATTCGATGAGGTATACATCCAAATGACCGTTATAAGGGATTCGTAATGATGTTGATCCAGGTGCATGAGGTGACGGAGACAACTTGCCAAACGGGGCGTATGAGCCTAATCAACTCTTTCTTTCTTAATGATAAAACGGTGATGGGATCTCATGAGATTAAGATTAGAGCCTGATGATAGAAGTGTCATGCATTATCTTTATAAGATTGATTGATTCGAGTATGAGACCCACTGAAATGATACTTGTTGTTTACCGACGAGTAATGTTTAAAATGTTAATATGCCAAGGTGTTGTATGTATCATGTGTATGGTTGTTGTGCGATATATCCGGTGTCGGTATCTCACTCTTACAGTTATATCAGGTCTCTTCGGGTTTTGCTGTAGTACCTTGGTACTTCGGTACCGATGTTGCAGAGGAGTCTTTCTAAGTCACTTGAAGACCTAGTGTTAGAGGTTGGGAAAATATTCTGATTGGGGGTCTCTCCAATAAATATTTGATAGAATGACTAGCTTAGGAGTCTGAGTTGGGTTGTATATCTAAAGAGGTCGGTAAATGTGGTGTTATATACATCCATCTGTAGTTTGAACTTTTCTTTCGAAAGTGGAAACTTAGAGAAATGTTGTATGTCATGGTGCCTTTGTTACGAACGTGACTTTACATTTTAAATGTATGTATGATGGATTTCAGAGTTATCCTTAAAGAAAAATTTTATACCCCAGTTTTCTGACTTAAAAGAAAACAATTTTCAGAAAGAAACCAGCAAATTATCTTTTAATTTACTTCCGCATCTCTTACGTAGTAATGCCCTAGGGGGGTGGGTGTTACAGGTGGTATCAGAGCTGGTCGAGTCTTTTGGGATCTTTGGGAAATAGGTTTGTTGTGTTGGTGTTGTGTTTTCTCTGAATTAAGTTTTATTTGGATTACTTCTTAGAAGTAATGTGTGTTGATACACCTTTACACGTTTCATTTTCTGGTTGTGGCCTGACTGATTTGTTCGGCAGGTCAGTTATGGAACCAACACCAGAAGGTGGACGTGGACGAGGACGTGGACGTGGTCGTGGACGTGGTTGCAGAGGTGGTCCTATTGGTAGTCGTGCCAACATGAATGCGAATTATGACGGCGGGATGGACTTTGCTGCCCAAGCTTTGGCTGACGTTGCTGCTGCCATAGCTCTCCAGACTACCAACGCGGCTGCCCAGAATCAGCAAGAGCAACAAAGAGCTGAACATGCTACAGAAGGGAAGAATCTGAATGCCTTCCGACGCCAGAATCTGTCGCAGTTTGACGGGGACGTAGACCCGACTAAGGCTAATCTTTGGATCCAAGAGCTGGAGAAGATCTTTGAGCTGGTGACACCCCAGAGGGAGCAAAGGTGTCTTATGCAACATTCCAACTGATTGGAGATGCTGAATACTGGTGGAAGGGCACCAGACAATTGCTGGTAGCTGAGCATCGGGAAATCACCTGGGGAGTATTTCGCAATAAATTTCTGGACAAATATTTTCCCCAGAGTGCTCAGACAGAGAAAGAGCAGGAATTCATGAGGCTGAGTCAGCGGGACATGACAGTGGGGGAATATGCGGCAAGGTTTGAGTCCCTTGCCAAATATTTCCGCTTTTTCCAGAACAACCCCGATGAGGAGTGGAAGTGCGAAAAGTTCGAAGCCGGTCTGTGATTCGAGATCAAGGAATCTGTGATGCCATTGAAAATCCGTAATTTCCAAGCCTTAGTAGAGAAGTGTAGAAAAGTGGAACTAATGAGGAAGGAAAGAGGCAACGGAGAAACTGTTGGAGGACCCACTCGTTCAAAAGACCAATATCAAAATCAGAATAAAAAAGGGAAGCGGCATCGGAGGGAACCTTATTTCCGACCACAAGGGAATGACCATAATCAACAACAGCATCGTTCTAATAATTTTGAATCGGGAAGTGGAGGCCAACAGAACCAAAACCGAGGCCAATTTAGAAGATGTTACAAGTGTGGAAACCCAGATCACATGGCTAATGTTTGCCCACGCAAGGGAACGAAATGTTACAACTGTGGACAAATAGGACACTTGTCAAGGGATTGTAATGCACCAAGGGTTGAAAGGGCTGTCAACACCTTAGGGACTGATAGACACACGGCAAGGGGAAGAGTTTACACCATGACTGGCGCTGGAGCTTCACAATCTGATGATCTTTTACGACAGAAGTAGGATGCAATTTGAAGGTCTTATGACAATGGTCTATAATTCTAAGTTGTAATAGGATTCTAAGTATAATCAATGTTTTGACGTCCTTATGTATTTGACTCTCTAGGGTCTCCTATGTTACTAGTCTTTCCAGTGAATGTATGTTTCTTATGACTTTTAGGAATAAAAGTCTCTTTAAGAAATTTATTCCAGTTCCCTTCTCTTTTTGATTGTTGCGGTCAGTTTAGACTTTGGATCCAATATTTATTTTCCTAGAGATGTGAATTGCCTTGTTGTTGCATGGGATGGGTATGTTTAAAAAAAAGAAGATTCTGGATGAGACTTAATCTAATCACTTTTACTTCTGGTGGAAGTGATTCAGTTTGAATTCTTATCAAACTGTTGCTCTTTTAAATTGTTGACCAGGAAATTCTAGTGAAAAGATAAACTTTTTAGATTCACGATTGTAAACCTGTACCGATCATACATTTTTACCTCCCTGAACCTACTAAAGGATCTTCATACACTAGATGTTTTTGTATTCTTTTAGATTGATGAAATTCTTTTAGATACTTTCTTCTGATAGTATGATCTTGATAGTGAGAGATCCTGTTTAGTTTCAAGTTACGTAATTTCGAGGGCGAAATTCTTTTTAGAGGGATAGTACTGTAATACCCTGTTTTTCCTATACTTTCTATAGCAGTAAATACATATTTAAATGTTTTTATTTTAGATTAAACTCAGAGGATGATTTTAATTAAAATAAAATCATTTTCTTGTGTTGTTATATCATACGAATTTACGGTAAAAAATTCAGTTGAAAATTCAGACGGAAGTCGATCTGCGTTTTCACTGTCGGTACAAGTTTACTGTGCAGAAAACCTAATTTTGACCCGTGAACGAGACGGTTAGTGTTTTTATTATGTTTCCTTCCACTTTGATTATTTTGAAAATTTTAGTTCAAAAATAAAATATATTTTATTCGAGCGAAAACGTCGGAAGAATTACCATCGGAAATACAACCGGGTACAAAATGGAGCAGAATAGGAGACATAAAAGGCTTGAGGTGAGATGAGGGAGTGAGGTGACTCACTAGAGGTATGGACTAAGCTACCTCCTAAAAAGCGGTAATGATGACACTTTTTGAAATATATCATATTATATTCTAAAAACCTAATTTTCTCTTTCCTCTTCAACCAAACAAAGCACAAGGCCAAAACTTGCTCTCCAAGCTCATTCTTCTCTCCTAAATTTCGTGACACTCTCTCCTCTCTCTCTATATATATACCCCTTTCATTTTCACTTCATCATCTTCCTCCTTCAAACTCCATTAAAGTTCATCTTATTCTTTCTTCTAAAAGTTCAAGCTCTTAAAGCTTTAGTTTTTATTCATCTTTTCTACTTAAGTTCTTCATTAAAGTTCTTCCTTATACTAAGGGTAATTCTCTCATATAAATCTTTTTGCAAGTTTCATATTTTATTTCTTAGTTTACTTTATGTGTTCTTTATATGCTTTAAACTTCTAAAATCTCTCTAAAATGGTAGAAAACTGCTTTTGAGTTGAAACCATTTTCTATAGTCTTGTATTAACTTATATTTTCACATACTAAGAGGTTGTGTAAAACAAAAATCTCTATCCATCTCTTCCAATGAAGGCCGAATGCTTGCATTTGTGACCTAGGAAGTTTTTGTTTCAATTTTTGGAATATGATCATGTGTTTGAGTTTCTAACTATCCCTTGATCTTGAATATATAAATCTTGGAAGTTTTGATAGCTTGTTCCTATGATGACCGAAAAATATGAATAAGTAGGCCTATGATACTATGTTTCAAGTTTTCAAGTATTGATCATGGATTTAGAACTCTTAATAACTTGTTTATTTTATGTTGTTAAAGCTAGTATGTGTTATTTTCATTTTTTCAATATGATCATGGACTTGAGCTCCATAAGATATTTGGATGCTAAGTCTAAGAGATTGGAAAGTTTAATGATTTATAACTTGTTTATTTTATGTTATTAAAGCTAGTATGTGTTATTTTCATTTCTCCAAGATGATCATGGACTTGAGTTCCATAATATATTTGGATGCTAAGTCTAAGAAATTGGAAAGTTTAAAGATCTCTAGTCTATAAATCCTATGAAGGCCGAACCTAGAAGGTTATGAACCTAGGATACATTGTTCTTATTTTTCCAAAATGATCATGGTTTTGAGCTCCTTAACACATATGGATGTTAAACCTAAGAGATTGGAAGGTTTAGTGAATGCTAGCCTATTTTACTAGCCTTGGCCGAATGCCCTATATTTTTAACTTAGTGGAATTTTAATTCAACTTTGTTAAATGATCATTGTTTATGAACTCCTAACACTTAAGGATCATAAATCTATGAGTTGTATAATTTTTGGGAATCTCTAACCCTAAGAACTAATCTTGGACGAACCTATACCTTGTGGTTTAGTGTTCTTGTTTTGATTTTAACTTGTGATTTTGTGTTTATAACCTTAGACTTCCATCACGGAGGAAACGAGAACGTTCGTGGTATACTTCTTCGAGCATCTAATCTCCTTATCTTCACCGAAGGTAAGAGGGGATTGTCTAGGGATATTCAATGACTATATGCATGTGTATATGTGTTTACTTGAGTGATTTGAATATTATTGGGATATTGAGCCAATACTCGAATAACTTGTTTACTTGAACTAATATAGTTATTACTTGAAGTTGAACATTACTTGCTTTTAAGTGTTATGAATTATATATGTGTGTGTGTGTGTGTAACATCCAAAAATTCTAATATAAATAATTTGATTAAAAAAAAAGATTAAGTTATTAAAAAAAATAGTGGAAATAAAATATAATTAAGAGGTTTAATGTAAATGATTTGTTAGTATAAAATTTATTAGAGTTGGTTAGGAATTATAAAAGGAATGATAAATTAAAATATAGATATGTATGAATGTAAACATAAATACAGACTTTTCTCGTAGGGGCCTAGGGGTAGCTCATTAGTCAAGTGGACCTAGTTGTTTTATAATAAAAAATAAATAAATAATAAAGAAACAAAACAAAGAAAAAAAAGGGAAAAGAAAATAAATTATAAAAACCTAAAAAAGCCTATTACTGCGCGTTGCGTGATGCACCATATTTATATATATATGTGTTCGTAGCGGCTGCGCAGGAGGGAATACGCTGCTGAAACATTACGCACAGTGAGCGAGTAAGGCGAGGGAGAGATTTCCATTCTTTGGCAGTGTAATCATTGTAACGTACAGATCCAAAAAACACCAGTGGATGGAAGAAGAATTTTTAGGGAAACACTACCTTTTAGCATAAATAATTTTTAGAGCACTTTGGAGGTCTTTACGAGGTGAGTAAAAATAACTTTTCTCACACTTTCATGGTACATATAATTTGATGCTTCTACATGTAACCTTGTCTTTTGGAAAATAGTAAAATATTTTAGGGTTCTTGGTTCTTGATTTGAGACACTTAAATTATTTTGAGATGTTGTTAGATGAATCGAATTATTAAATATATTTTCCTGGGATCTATAAACAAATAGCTTTATATTAATTTTGTGGAATTGTTGTACATTCTTTATTTTGATTGTTTGATGGCAAAACAATTGACAAAGTCAAATTCATTATTTGTAGTGTGATTAATTCTTTCCCTGTTACGTGAAACCCTATTCCACTGATGAAGGCCAATTTAAATTAGAAATTGGAATGTAAGTTCATGTTTTGTGATTCCGTTCCCGCAACAAGTCATTTGAAGCATGTTTTGTTCCATGGTTTCTGAATTAAAATTTGTTTAATTATAGTATGAATTATTGTTGATTAACAATCTTTAATATGTATAATATGACGTTATGGTGTTGGTTTGACATGACATTGTAACATTGTTATTGAAAGATAAAGTTGGAAAACCTTGAGAGTCATCTGGGATGACATATTGCATTATTCATGAGTTGGTCATCACCTTCCGGGAAGGGATGACGGTGTACATTCTATTCCGGGAATAGGATGAGAGATATCACCATCTGGGATGGGATATCAAATTATTAAAATATTCACATCTGGGATGGAATATTAGATACCTCCATCTGGGATGGGGAAGGCAGTGGGACGCCATTGCATGGATATGAGCTCATAGACCTTAGTGGATCTGGGATTCACACCGGTTCTGGGAACCAAAGAGTCAAGTTAAGTGATTCTGGGAATCATCGAGTCATGTTAGTGGAGTTGCATTGTGTAGAGTTTGCATGGTGATTGTGATTAAATGCAATGAGATGTGACCGTTGCTGAGTTTATGAGTTTGTGCTTTAAATGCTTGACATTAATTTTATTTATATATATCATTATTTTGGAGGTTTATTATATTCAATATTTTAAAAATTAGCGGGTACCATGAATGTTTTTCCGGTTACCGCACCGGCTGAAAACAACACTATTTGCGAACATTTTCATCAAACGATTATTTTTATTCACTGGGATTATGTCTCATTAAAAGTGTTGTTTTCAGAGCACAAGGACGATGCCATTGAGATCGAAGAGGCTTGGAGACTTAGTGAACTTTCTTAGTTATTTTTCTAGCTTGGTTAGTATTTTCTTGAATAAGAGCCGTTTGTGGCTAGACATATTTATTTATTTATCGTTGGATTTATTAGTGGGTGCCCGGTTTTGAGACAAATGAATTTATTTTGTAAGGATTTAATAGAAATTCTATTTATTATTTATGATGTATTTATTTTAAACTATTTTATTTTGTAAAATTTTTATTTTGGCTATATTTTAATTATGTTTTATTATGGGTTACTAATGTAATGAAGGGCGTTACAGTGTGTGTGTGTGATGAATTGTCATTAACTGTGATATTATTGTTGAGAATATATTACTGTTGATTGAAGTTTAAGAAGCCGGACTTGAGTCTGTGTACAATGATTATAAAGGATTAAAAACCTTAATAAGCCTTGAATAGAACTTTGAAAGTATTGGTTTCATTTATAAAAGTTCATTGTTTAAAACGCTTACTTCAAGAAAATGAGATTCTGATTTTGAAAAGAAACGTTGAAGTGTTTATTTTAGAAACTACCTTTTTATGATCCAAAGTTGGTACGAGAGAAAACCTTTTTCGAACTATGTGTTTTATGAAGGAAAACCCCCATTGAAAATATTTGACTTTATTTCATCAAGGATTTCAAAAGCAAATGAATTTGTTAAATGTTTTATAAAAGAATTTGTAAAGGAAAAGATTTTTTCCTAAATGACTTAGAAACGTTCCGATTACTTGGATAAGTGGGCGATGTTTTGTTTTGGTTTTTGATTTTCACTAAGCGAAAAGTAAGCACATGTGAAAGAGGTTACTAATTCGCGAGACGTCGCCTCTAGTATTCAGTTTATGCACGTGATCTGGGATCCGTGTCAAAAATTATAGACCAAAGGTCCTAATCGTGATATTATGGGCTTGGAGTCCTAATTTTAGAATTGAGGACTGTGTGTCCTAATTTCGTTGTTATGGGCTAGGAGTCCTTATCATGTTGAAATAAAACATGGATAAAATTATAATTGTTTCTACGACCACAACCTTGGACTGCGGCATCGGTCTAAGGCGTTGTGATTGAGCACTCGGACTGCATGTCCCGTGTTATTGATTTTCAAGTAATGAAGAATGTGAATAGTCGTTAGCCTTGGGCTTCGACAACGGAAAAGAGTGAACACAAAGAAAAGTCTCAATAATGAAAAGTCTTTTATTCATATGCATGACCTATACATTCGAATGACCGTTATAAGGGATTCGTGATGATGTTGATCTGGGCGCATGAGGTAACGGAGACAACTTGCCAAACGGGGCGTATGAGCCTGATCAACTCTTTATTTCTTAATGATAAAACGGTGATGGGATCTCATGAGATTAAGATTAGAGCTTGATGATAGAAGTGTCATGCATTAGAGAAATGTCGTATGTTATGATGACTTTGTTACGAACGTGTCTTTACTTTTGTTTTAAGTGTATGTATGATGCATTTTAGAGTTACTCTTAAAGAAAAATTTTATACCCCAATTTTCTAACTTAAAAGAAAACAATTTTTCGTAAGAAACCAGCAAATTATCTTTTAATTTACTTTCGCATGTGTTACGTAGTAATGTTGTGGGAATGGTTGTTACAAAGGACGTTACCCAATCCTAGAAACCAAAAAAATCTACTCAACCATAAAATAAAGAACAAGAAGAAGGAAAAGAAAACTGCATCCGCACCGTGTAAAACTATGGTGTACTGCTCCTGGTACTGCCCCACGAATTTCAACACTGCGGTGCTGCACTTGCGCTCCTATTCGGCCTGCACACCATGCGCAACTCTCCTCCTTCGTCCTTGTTCTCACGCTGCTGCACTATATATTTATATATGCTGCAAGGTCCTCAATTTTCTAAATCAATTCTCTATTAGTCATTCACGTGGCCTCGTCGAAATTGCTTTCTCTGCCACTTTTTTTATTGCCATAATCTTTATCATTGATTTTTATGATACCGCAATTTGTTATCATCCAAATCTTCTAATTCCATTAGGAATGTATGATCATGGTGGGCCTTTTAATTGCAAACTGATTTGTCAGTCCTTGTTTCATGCTGACCTTCCCATTGAATCTTTATCTTGATCAATTTGCCAAAGCCAAATCCACATTGAATTCCTCTATCTCTCAAATGTTGCGCAAACCTCATTGGCTGACTTGCATCTTCAAAAATCAATTGGAATTGATTTAGTGTGTAGACCCCTCTAGTTTGTTGTAACTTTGACTTATCTCTCTCCAATTTTAAATTTCTTTTTCAATTTTTTAATTCAATCCAATTTGTGTTTCAATCAATTCCACATCCAAGTATATCACGCGGGACCTTCACAGTTTACTTTGCAATCTTCAATTTAATTGCAATCCTTTTTCTTTGTTCTTTCCTAACAATAAAAATAAAAAAAATCTGAGAAAATCAATTAAAATATAATTAAAATCAATTAAATGTACACATTGGTTCTAAAATAATAACCAAAAGAGAAAAACAAAATCTAATTTGGACTAAATCAAATATTCAACAAAATTTAATTGATGAAATACACTATAAAGTAATAGCTAAAACAGATAAGTCAGTCGATTATCAGTGAGACAAAGGGGAATGAGCGGAAAAATGAGTGAATGGTAGTAAATGAGAGTATGACAAGTGGCAAAAGGGATAAAATTTTATTAAATAGGTAATAGATTCTTGTGGTGGTATTTTCCATAATGAGCAAATATACATGTTAGGTTTTTATTAGATAACAAAACATTATAAGTACTTAGAATTGTGCTAAGTTTTATATAATTTTATCATGTAAAAGTTTTATAAGAAAGAATCCATTCGCTTTAAGGAATATATTTTAGCCATGAGGTAGAGAAAGAGTATGTGCTAATTGGCCAGGAGTTGAACTAAGATACATAATATGAGGATTTTCATCACTCTTAACTACGAGACGTATTGGGTTTTGCACATCACAAGTTTCGTTTAGGGTTTTAAATTTTGTTGCCTAATTTGTGGTGCTCTTAAATTCATCAGCTAATATAAATGTTCGATTATTAGATAAATTTTAATGTCAAAAAAACAAATATTGTACTATAAATGTAGTGGAAAATATTAGTTTACCTGAATTCTTATGTTTGATTATTTGTAAAAAGGTAACATTTTGGGAAATTTTATAAATTAATTTCTCGTGTGCATGAGTATAAATTACTAAATTATATATTTTATTTTATTAAATTTTGGTAAAATATCCAATACCATAATATCAAAAATCGGAAGGTATTAAGCTACAAAACTTGATATTATGGAGCTTTTTTTAGGTAAGTAGGGCTATTGCATTTCATTTAAAATCAAATCGACAATACAAACTGGAATGTCATCAAAATCTTGAGGGTTAGCCATATTAGTAGCCACCCTTACCAAGTTATGAACAATTACATTAGCTTCTCTCGTAATGAACTCTATAGTTGAGTTTATAAAAGAATAATAAAACAAATCCCTACATTCTTTAATAATAGTCCCACAAATAGAGGAGTCCGAGTGGCCTGCATTGAAATTATCCACCACATACTTGCACCTAGCTCGAAAGTTACGTTGCTGAGGCCAAGCTCCTTTGTCCATTCTAAAGCACTGAGCAAGCCCAAGGCTTCACCTTCATGCGCCTGTACATGGTAGTTGTTGTGCAAAGTTCTGGCCTTTATAAACGCCCCAGCATCATCTCTAATACACATAGCAATCCCCACCTTGTCTTGCTCAATGAAGCATGGGTCCACATTGCACTTCAGGGTGCCATGCTGCGGCTTCTGCCACATGCATGCACTGGTTGGTATCGTGGGGAGCAGGCTCTAAGGTTGGCCGAGCATGCACCATTACTCCTTTCTATTTGGAGCTAGCGAACTCATCATTCTCCATAAGAGGTCCTCAAAGCTTCCTGCACCCTGGTAGAAACCATCCATATCTGACCAAAAACCTTCCTTTATCCACAGATGTTTGCTCTTTGGATAGGTAACAAACGTATGGAAGTAATATGCTCCACATCTACCTCACAATTTACGCATATTATGGGACAGGAGACTCCACGCTCATGAATTTTGGACCTTACAGGAAGACAACCACACCCTAGCTGCAAGAGAAACGTTTTCACGCGTGGAGGAACTTGAAGCTTCCATAAACACTTCCAATCACCATCAACTGCTAAGTAAGCTGAGTCTATGAGACTGGTAAGACAAAAGTGATATGCACTACGCACGGAGTAATTTCCTCTCTTTTATAGCCTCCAAGTGATAGCATCCTCTTTTACAAAATTAAGGATTGGGACCTTCATGATTTTGTTGATGTCATCCGGGCCCAAAAAGCCAGCCATGGGGTTCAAATCGCAAACCCTTGTTCCCGGAACAAAGAGGTCCTGAACATGTAGGTTTTGAAAACTGACGTCATTAGGAAAGAGATTTGATAGAGTGAGATCCTCACAAAGTCAAGGTTCAGACCATAAACTAACCTTATCACCTACACCAATGTTCCACTTGTATCCTCCTTTGAGTAACACTTTTGAATTCCATATGCCCCTTCAAGAGAAACTAGGGTCATAACCAAGTTGAGCCCCTACAAAATCACATCTAGGAAAATATTTAGCTTTGAGTAGTCTAGATATAAGAGAGTTGGGGTTGGTCATGAGCCTCCATCCTTGTTTCACAAGCGTAGAAATATTGAAAGCATATAAGTTACAAAATCCCATACCTTCATTCTCTTTGTTGATCGACAATTTGTCCCAAGATAACCATTTAATTCCCTTTCCTCTACCATTTGATCCCCGCCAAAAAGAATTCATTATTTTTTGAATCTCATCCCCTATTGATTCCGGAATTAAGAAAATTCTCATAATATACGTAGGAATTACTTGGAGCGCCGGTTTTATAACCACTTCGCTACCCGCTCTAGAGAGAGATCTACTACTCCAAGAATTGATTTTCCTCCAAACACAATCCTTTATGTAGTTGAAAGTTGATTTCTTGCTCCTTCCTATCATGGAAGGTAGCCCAAGATACTTCCCCGTGCCTAAGCAAATATGAACATCCAAGATCGAAGCAACCGAGTTTTTAACCTCGAGAAACATTTTTACTAAAAAACACTTTCAGACTTCTGATAGTTTATCATTTGGCCAAACGCTTCCTCATAAGTGCTAAGAATATGCTTCATAACCCGTGCCTCTCGATCCTTTGCTTTTAAAAAAATAAAGCAATCATCTGAAAAGAGTAAATGTGTGACAATATGTGCTCCTCGGCAAATTTTTGTACCATGAAGATCTCCTCTTCTTTCTGCTTGGTCAATAAGAGTAGTAAAACCCTCGGGACAAAGAATAAAGAAATATAGAGATAGAGGGTCTCCCTGGCGAAGACCCCTGCCAGGAAAATGGGCCCAACTTGATCTTTATTAACCAGGATAGATTAAGAGACAGATTCCACACACATCAAATAGCTCCAATCAATGTGATCACAGGCCTTGCTCTAATGTCAATTTTTAAAGCAACCTCACCTTCTTTGCCATGACTCTTGCCTTTCATATAGTGTATAATTTCAAAAGCTATGAGAGCATTATCTAAGATAAACCTTCCTTCAACAAAAGCAGACTGCATTTCAGAAACACATTTGGAAAGCAGTTTTTTAAGTCTATTAGCAAGGACTTTGGATAAAAGTGTATACACAACGTTACATAAGGAGATTGGGTGCCAATATTAGAAATTAAGAGGATGAGGTTACAGGGAATGGATGAGGTTATAAGGGTATTTTTGGGAATTTGAAATATTTTTGAAATATTTGTGGTGTATTATAATTTTTTGTTGTGTAAAAAGAAGCTCCCCTGGAGAAATCCGAGGCCCAATTACATCAATCACCAGACCACATACGCTATTCTTATATATGCTGGAACAGATCCGTGAAGTAGGAATATACGACACCATACCATGAATTCAAGTTGGGAAGGAAATTACACCAAAAGATAGGTAGTTTCTCTTTAATAATTCTAAGGACAATAGGCAGCCACGCAGAATGGAGTAAAAGAATAATCCTTCAGAATGGTTGTCTATCCCATAATGTTAAAATTGACAAATGATCTTTTAAAATGTTTGGTCGCCTTCTCAAAACAATTGTGAATTGAAAGGTTACTTTAATTTGAAGGAAATCCTTACAAAACCCCATCTTACTTGCTTAATGCCACCATGTTATGTATGTAATTTAATTAATTAAATGCTAACAACTTTTATTATAGTTTAATGATAAATATTAAAGTATTCTTTATAGCATAATTTCCCTCACAAAAAAAGAAGAAAGAAAAGTCAGTCATGTACTGTGTATAAATTATAATACTATAATTTTCCAAATGACATCTTTTTATTGAAAGGTAACCCTAGGAGGCACATTTTTATTTACATATTGGTGTGAACTTAAATATGCTTAGGTGTCATGATTTAATTTATTTCAAACTAACTTAATATAATAGCAAACAAAGATTTTTTTTTTATGAGCATAGCAAACAAAGATAATATACATATTTATATCTGTATACATTTTATCTATTTATTTATTAGACATTATAAATTTTAGGATCTTGCAAATCACTGGTTAAGGATTCGAAAAAAGAAAATATTGTTTTGGAAAATTAAGTAATATACATCTTTTAATATATTAAGGGTTTTTCTATTATGTGTAAGAGGAGTGTTAGCAACCCACTCTCTAACACACACTTTTCAACACACTCCCTCTTATTAAGGATCTTAAAAGAATAAATTTATATTTCAACTTATGTATTTTATACTTTCAAAACTGACAGAAAAACCCATATATTAAATATATCAATTTTTTATGCAAAATTTCATTTTTTTTATTTCTTAACAAGTATCCTTAGGACATTAACATTCTCCTAAATTTAATTAGTTTTCTTCGGATTAAATATTTCAAATTCTAAACATGTTCCTTTTCCCACGTGATATGAAAGTAACAATACAGTCATGAACACTGAGGGGTTTCGAGGGCAGGGCCCTTTTCATCATGTGGTCAGGGTGTTTTGGGCTTGAGCTATTATTGGTACATCCTTCCCACAGTATAAATCATGGTTATACAGACTGAACCGGCCCAGCCAGTTTGCCAAGGAAACTTGCAATGAAGACTCCAGGTTAGTCTTTTTCTTTTCTTTTCTAATTTTTTTTTAATAAGCAAATGTTAATATATTAGTTATTAATTTTTTTTCTCTTTTGTCAAGATTTGAACATTGGACCTCCAACACCTTAAACCCTTAGCTCTTACCATTTGAGATACCCCACCCTCCAAATCCAGGTTAGTCTGGTCAACCTATTTGATCGTCTTTCTTAATGTTTCGGTCAAACCCAGATGATAAGTTCGAACATTTGGAATTTGAACAGAGCTGTAAGTGCGGTGGGGGTGAAAGAGGTGTTGTCAGACAGCTGCCCTCCTAGAAAAGCCATGTATCTAAATGTTATTTCCATGAAGTATTCTACATCTCTTATAAAACAGAGTGAAGATCCAAATTGGTCCTCGAAAAATTTCGGGAGCCCACTTTTAGTCTCTGAAAAAATTAATTAATTATTTAGTCCCTCAAATTTTCAACGTAGGACATGTTAGTCCCTAGATTTATTTCTGTCTTCCATTTACTTGCCTACATGTCCTATTAACCATCTCACTTGACCCGTCAATGATCCTGCGTGACCTATGACAAATTTCGGTCGTGAAAAATTAATGAGAAGTGAAAAAAAGTACATACTTTTCAGGTATTTGAATTTTAAAATTATGCACGTTTTTCACTTTTTATTCGTGTTATATATAGGAAATTCGTCATAAGCCACACAAGACCACTAGCCGATCAAGTACGGTGGTTAACGGGTCACATGGACAAGTAAATGAACGTCGAAACTAAATCTAGGGACTAATGTATCCCACTTTGAAAATTTGAGGGATTAAATGATTAATTTATTTTTTCAGGGACTAAAAGTGGGTCCCCAAAATTTTTCAGGGTTCAATTTGTGCACGTACTCTAAAACAAAAGAGAGAAATGAAAGAATCGAGAGAGAATTTTTTTGAATGAGTGAAAGCATACCAAACAAGCAAGATCATCACTTTTATAAGATGTATATGTAAGAGAATAATTACTAGTAATTAATCACACGTGTGTTTGATTAATCATTAAGTACTACAAAATCATGTTGGATTTCGATTAATTTGAGTAAGTCAATAAAACTAAGGGGTAAAGTTCTCTGAAGTCTCAACATCTATTTTTGTCATTCATAATTATTCGAACTCGGACATTACTTAAGTGGAACCAAATTCTTTGTCACTTATACTAACAAACATTTATCATTAACTACTGCGACCAATTATCATCTAACACATACATCTCTATTAAAATCATATGTTCATGTTGAATATCGTATTTAATTTTTTTAGTTTGTATATATTATTATCCAACCGATAAGTCATTAATTTATCATCAGAACTTGTGTGAAAGCATTTTTATATGATATTTTTATATCAATCATTTGTTCACACACAATTTTTTAAACATTCCTTCTCTGTCCATGTTTTTCAGTTTAACCATTAAGACTTGTGATTGGACTATTGTTCTAGTGACCCGGACTTCTCAGTCCGGATCATACACATCTATAGTATAATTCTGAGTGTGGGACTTGAAGAAGTTAAAAAGTCAAGAAAATTAGGACCACTTGAGCAAAGGGGGACCATAAATTTTCTGACTCGTGTGTGGCTAAGGCCAACTTGATCTAAAAAGTGTACCACACCAATAGTGGTGTTGGTCTCAATCACTAACAAGGGTTGGAAAGACAAAGTGCTATTGGCAAGGGCATCATGGGCGTTTGTGAACTCCAACCACGGTGCACATGCATGGATTTAATTTTCAGGTAGTTTCTAATTTCTATTCAGCCAATAGTAGGTTTTTGCATGTCCCCGTTGCCAGATCTTTTTTTTTTTTAAATCCGGATATCCTCGTGTCGAGAGTCAGAGACTAATCCTTCAAGATACTGAGATCTATTTAAAGGTTTGATCTCTCCCAACAGATGTTCTTCCATACACATGAGCCAATAATCGAACCCCTGACCACATACTTAAAGGACCCGGTTATCTATCAACCATGTCATATCATGTTTGAACCATTGCCAGATCTTTTAATCTTTGTTACTTCACTTTATTTGTTTGTCTGGAGTTTTTATAACTTGACAAACATCGACCTCATCATACAAGGGTGAAAGCAACCCAAAGTTAATTGAAAAAATAATTAAAATAGAATCAAGCCAGGGTGATGTTTATGATAAGAACCCACTTACTGCGCTTTCACCACTTATTGCTAGTCGCTGACTCGCTGTGTGTGCTTAGAAGACCTTAATAGACAGTTCTATTAAATTCAATGTATTAATATCGAATAAAATATCCTATGATGTAGATTCCTTGTTAAAATATTCTTTATGTTGAAATATCTGTATAATTTATTATTCTTTAAATATATTATTTTAGATTTGGAACACCAGACAACAGAAAAACAGTCAATGAAATATATATATATATATATATATATATATATATATATATATATATATATATATATATTGCTTGAGGCTACCAATCAAGGCTAACAAAGAAGAAGACAAAGCAAATGAAAGTGACTTCTTCCTCTTCGTAGCGGTGAAAGTCATCTTATTCGTTACAAGCCAAACGGAAAATAGTTATGGTAGAATTCAATGACAATGTACAACTTCCTATATTAAAATATTTGTTCTAATAATAATGCATTTTCCCCCAAAAAATGATCTTCATTAATTATCACGAATTAATCAATTCGTTAATCATATAAAAAGATTAGACTTTTTTTTTTATCAACAACACGGAAACAAAACTAGACTACCCGAGGTAAAGAAACACCTCTAGCATCCTTTAACAAATACAAATCAAGTAAAGCAAAAGAGGAACATGAGTAGCCTTGGTCTTGACCATGTCCACAATAACTTTGGAATCCATTTCAAAAATCATGTGTTTAAGCGATAAGTCCCTAGCAAACTTAATTCCCTTCCTTAGAGCCCACAACTCTGCCCAAGTAGCATTACATGAGCCTACCGCTTGCAATAGAATCCTTTGATGAACCGGTTGAGAGAGTCTCTAGCCAGTCCTCCACACGCGGAACTACCACTGCCAGTAATGAAAGAACCATCAACATTGACCTTGACATAATCATTTGGAGGAGCAGTCCAAGAAACATCAATAACGCTGCCTGAAGTACTTGGACTATGACTGAGTTTCTGCAGTTCTAGAATAGACTTCATCTGGCCTGAGATTTGGAAGAACAGTTGCCTTCCCAGTAAAGAAGTTTGCGAGAACACAAGCAAATTTCTATCTTTCCACAGCTCATTGATGGCAATTCCAAAGAAGATAGGCCAGTTTAAGGAAGACCCGCCAATGTGATTTGAGCAAAGATTCCAATCAAGTCAATTATGTAAACCACTGGCGAAGAATTTGCTCCAAGAATTTGGCTCAATGATGTTACTCCACCAATCCCTGACATCCGGGCAATCTCTGATCATGTGCATTATAGATTCAGAATCACCATTACATCGGGGGCAAATATCATAGGATGTCATACATCTTTTCTTCCTCTCAACATTAGTCATAAGTCTAGCATGCGTAATCTTCCACAAGAAGGCTTTAATTCTACTAGGACCATCCCATTTCCAAACTTTTTTGAAGAGAGGATTTTGATCATCAATATCTGTTCTAGGGGACAGGAGCTCATAAGCAGATTTCAGAGAGAAAAAACCATCTGAAGTAGATTTCCAACAAGGAAAATCAGAGCTGCCAGGGCTGGGAGGAGAGATTGCAGCAATCTTGTCACAAATATCCTGAGGAATAAAATGCTTCAACCTATTCCAGTTCCAAGAGCCATTAACAGTATAGTGGAACACAAAAATCTTTCTCAGCATCAGGGATATAAATGCCTATCTGCTCGGTAAAGGGCTTGCAGCCAGGAACCCAGCAATCCTTCCAGAAGCGAGCAGTTTGACTATTTTTTATAACCCATATGATGTTCTCCTTGACTGAGTCCCAAGGATGGACAATTGCTCTCCAAGTGCAAGAGGAGTTAGACTTGAGGCTAAACTTTAGGATGGTGAACATGCCACAAGAATACTTGGCATTCATAACCCTCACTCACAGTTTGTTTGGTTCAGTGAGGATATTCCAGGCCATCTTCATCATATGGGCTTTGTTAAGCATCTGCAAACTCCAAAAGCCCAAACCACCCTATTCTTTTGGACAACACAACTTATCCCAAGAAATCAAGTGACACTTTCTGGCCTCTACACAGGATCCCCAAATAAAATCTCTACAGATTTTCTCAGCTTCTAAACACACCGAAGCAGGAATTTGGGAAGTCTGGAAGACATACCCTGGAATGTTCAATAAAGAAGACTGGGCCAGGGTCACCCTACCAACAAAGGATAGAGATTTGGTCTTCCAACCAGTAAATTTTTTCCTCATTTTGTCAAGAAGGAAGGCAAAAGAACCTTTAGATATTCTTTGATGAATCATCGGAGTTCCAAGGTAATGCCCAAGGTCCTCGGTAACTTGAATTCCTATAGCTTGGCTAAGAGCTTCAGCTTGTTCATTTGGGACATTCTGAGAGAAAAACACCTGAGACTTCTCTAAGTTAACTTTCTGGCCAAAGCAATCACATAAGACTCTAAGGATATTCATGATGCAGTTGACCTGTCTTTGAGGAGCTTCTCCAACCAGAATCAGATCATCGACAAAGCATATGTGGGATAGTTTTGGACTATCCCCTCTACCAAAACTGAAAGGAATCCAGTCACCATCCTCAACAACATCCTTGATTAAGTGGCCCAATCTCTCAAGACAAAGGACAAAGAGATATGGAGAGATATGGTCCCCCTGCCTTAGCCCTCTAGAGGATTCAAAAGGGGCAGTTACATTATCGTTCCAGTTAATCTTCATTGAAGCGGATGAGATGCAGTGATAGATGATGTTTTGGATCTCACTAGGTAAGCCCAAACACTGCAAAGAGTTCATAACAAAACTCCACTCCAATCTATCACATGCCTTCTCTAAATCCAAATTGAGGATCATAAAGCCTTTTCTGCCCTTAACATGCTTAAAGGAATGAATTGTTTCTTGCAGCACAAGAATATTATCTACTGTTGACCTGCCTGGAATAAAGCTACTCTGGTTATTAGCAACTACATAAGGCATGATGGCTCTCAGTCTTTGGGCTAGGATTTTAGTAATTACTTTATAGCCCACATTGCAAAGAGCAATTGGCTTGAATTGGGAGATCCTAGCAGGACTATCACATTTAGAAATCAAGGTGAGAAGGGTTTGATTTACCTCATGAATCAAATTATGCTGTTGGAAGCATTTGACAATGAAGTTATGCAGGGAATTACCAATAACACTCCACTGAGACTTGAAGAAAACAGAATGATATCCATTAGGACCAGGGGCCTTAAGGTTTTGCATACTGAAGAGAGCCTTCTTGGTTTCTTCAAAAGTGGCAGGGCTTCTGAGCATAATAAGGTCACTGCCTGAAATCTGGGGAAAGCTAGTTTGGGTGGAAAAGATCAAATTAGGCAAACCAACAGAGCAATAAAGATTCATGTAGAACTCAGTGACTATGCTTTGAAGCTGCATATCATCATAAACCCAATCACTATCATTGTTAAGGAGAGCCACAATGCGATTATGCCTTCTTTTGATTAGAGCATACTGGTGAAAGAAACCCGAATTACTATTACCCTGGGAAATCCATTTGCATCTAGCCTGATGGCTCCAATAGGCTTCCTCTTGATGAGTAATCAGAATATAATCCTTCCACAATTCATTTCTAAGATTTATCAATCTGTCATTACTGCCATCCATCAACTTCCTCTGAATGGCTGAATGCCCTCAAGTCTTCTAATCAGCCTTTCCTTCTTTTTAAAAATATTACCAAAGACATGAATATTCCAGGATTTTAGAGTGGAGGTCATTGACACGCTGTCGCGCACGCGTCAAAAAGCGAGCGGTTTGTAAAAATATGTAGATAGGGAGCGACAACTCGAGTATCGTCTCACAAGGACTCTTGGGTGTTGTTGTTAACAGAAAAAGTCAGATTGGGGGGGGGGGGGGGGGTTGAATTTGAAATTAAATTAAGAAAACAAACAGAAAACAATGCAAACTAAATAACTATCAAATAGCTAAAAACGATTAACCTACTGTTCTCGGTTTCCACTATCATTGGTTCATACAATTCCATACCCTAAGCGGATTCTACTCCCTTTGCGATTGTAACATCAATTAACAAGCGAAACCAACGCTACAAGACATATGTTCCTAATTCCAAATTAAGCAAACGGATGAAGCGCTCGTTATTTGACGCGTGCGCGACAGCGTGTCAAAATTGGCGCCGTTGCCGGGGACTCTTGTTGTTATTAACAGAAAAAAAATTGCTGAATTGGTCTGATTGTGAATCTACCCATGGATAATTATATGCAAGGTTACATGCCTAATGTTAATTATGAACCGCCATGCATATATTATCCTGACTTTTCTGGTTTAATGCACTGGTTGCCAAGGTTTAGTGGTCTTGCAGGTGAGAATCCGCATGAGCATCTGAAGGAATTCCAGATTGTTTGTTCTACAATGCTGAGACCTGAAGGAATAACAGAAGACCACATCAAGATGAGAGCCTTCCATCTCTCATTTGAAGGCGCTGCGAGGGATTGGTTGTATTGCCTTGAGCCGAATTCCGTCTCAACCTGGATTGATTTGAAGAAAGTCTTCCTAGAGAGATACTTTCCTGCCTTCAGAGCTGCATCAATCAGGCGAGAGATATTTGGTATTAGACAAGTTGATGAATCACCTCAAGCATATACAACCAATATTTACAATCAAGGCAACAATCAGAACATGCACAACATTCCTGACCCTTCCACTGATGAGTACCACCCCAGCTGGGGAAACCATCCAAACCCTTGGTATGGGGACTCACCCACGCAACAACAACTGATGTTGCCTCTAACACCACCACAGAACTCTCCCCAAGTGACCACCTCTGCACCTTCTGGACCTTCACTAGAGGACCTGTTCAAGCAAATGACTGCACAAATGACTGCACAAATGAATGCACAAAATCTCCAGTTTCAGCAGCAATTTGGACGATTCATGTGCCTCGCAGTACGCCAAAGCAAATGAACGGATACTAGCATTCAGGCCTTGCAGACACAGATTGGACAGCTTGCCACTTCAATGAATGCCATGCAACAAGCTCAAGTAAAGAAGAGCGGTTTGTAAAAATATGTAGTTAGGGTGCGACAACTCGAATATCGTCTCACAAGGACTCTTAGGTTGTTGTTAACAGAAAAGTCAGTTTTGGGGGGGGGGGGGGTTAGATTTGAAACTAAATAAAGAAAACAAACAGAAAACGATGCAACCTAAATAACTATCAAATAACTAAAAACGATTAACCTACTGTTCTCGATTTCCACTATCATTGATTCATATAATTCCAAGCCCTAAGCCGATTCTAATCTATTTTCGATTGTAACATCAATTAACAAGCGAAACCGACGCTACGAGACATATGGTCCTAATTCCGAATTAAGCAAACGGATTAAGCCCTTCGTGAATTAAGCAAACACGAATTGAACACACGCGAATTAAGCAAACGCGATTAAGTTTAGGAACACACAATCATCGAAACAAATCAATATATATTCTATATAATCCTGAATTAAGCAAACAGAACATACAAAACAAATATTGAAAGAGAATAGCAACGAGTTCAGGAATTACAGAACCTCAAGTGGCAGTGCAAACCAGTTACAGTAGATCAATCAAGGAGACTAGTTCTCCATTACAAAATAAACACAAAATACTAAACCTAATTCGAGGCCGTACTATTATCAAAAGTCTGGATCCCCTCTAATCTGCCCTGAACAACAATTTATAAACCCAGGATCAGCGCGCGCTCGCGAGGCAAGCATGCTCTCGCGGCGCGAATATTAATTATGGCGCGAGTTCAAATTGGGTTCTCGCGAGGCGAGAGAGAAGTTCGCGAGGCGAGACGTCAAATTCTGGTTTGTCACGGCCGTGATGCCTATCACGGGCAGGCCGTGATCACTTCTGACTTTGGGTGCTTATTTGTCATGGCTGTGACCCTCATCACGGCTAGGCCGTGATGGTCTCTGTCCTTCAGGGTTGGATTTCTCGCGGGGCGAGACAGAGATTCGTGGGGCGAGACAGAGAGGATGACATTTCTGGCACAGTGAGGCTTCAGGCTCGCGAGGCGAGTAGCCTCTCGCGGGGCGAATAACTCCAGAATTGCTTCTCTTTATTACCCTGAAAACAAGGCTTAGCAGTAAGTGCTTTATTCGACTCCAAATCAACTGAATTAACCTAAAAATCCTTTAAAGACTCAAAATCTTGCTTGAGGGCAATCAAGTCTAATTTGGGCGAAAACGAGATATAATTGGCACAAAACCACGGTCATACTAGTCATAAAACTAGATGAGCCAGAGGCTTATCAAAATACCCCAAACTTGAACTTTGCTTGTCCCCAAGCAAACTAAAACTCAAAACGACTCAAGACTTGGCAAGCTTAAAGGACTCAATCAAATTCACACAAGTTTCATGCAATTTCAACAAAATAATTTCTCTTCAATGTTTCCCCCCTTGCAACAATATAATCCCCACAATCATTTATTCTGAACATTTGAGAATTTCATCATTCAAACAATCATTAATCTAAGCAGGGGATCCAAGTTACACACAAAAGGGAGATCACCAAATTCAAACAATCGCCTTCCTCACAAGGGCATGTAATATTTCACTCATTCGCTCAATTTGTCTAGGCTATCAACATTTCACTCAATTTCACTTTTAAGAGTACTTCCCATGAATTTGATTTTCATCTCAAACAAGGTTCCCACGAAAACATGCATGCAACATCAAAAGATCTTTTAAGGTTGTAATGGTGCCTGGCTAAGGGTAGGATATACAAAGGAACTAGGCTTAAGTCCCTAGGAACTAAGAGAGAATGAAACTTTTTACACTTTGAATTTCCACTCAAATTCCTCTTTCCATTTTTCTTTATGTTTTTGGGTGACTACAACCCTTTCCTTCAAATAGCCTTTTTGACATTTTTGCACTTTTTTTTTTCTTTCTTTTTGCCTTTGGCTCCAACCTTTATTTTTCTTTTCTTTTTCTCAATCCCAAAATGACATATCACTGTAGTCACCCCAAACTTACTTTCTTGCAACCCTTCTCTTGCTAAGCTTCCATGCTCTCCTAATCCTAAGATCTGGTTAACATGGTTTTTCCAGATTTTAGGCTCATAATATAAGGCCATCAAGAAACAATAGGCTAATTAGGCTCAAAGGGGCTAACTAGGGAACATGCATTAGGGACTGGTTCAATTTAGGCCAAGTAGCCGATTCAAAGAAAATTGCCTAAATCATCTGATGCAATCACATAAACATGCAAACCAAGAAGAGACTCAAGCAAAATCGGGAAAGTGCAGCTCAAAAGTGATTCACACAGTTAAAAACATGTTGGAGGCTCAAATCCTCACCTGGACAATTTTGCAAATTGTTTGACCGAGATTCTATCCCTAGTGTGTGCATCCCATCACCCCAAACATATCATAAATCATGCAATCATAACAGAATATCTCAAAGTTCAGTTTTCAATTTTTTTCACATGGGGATCATTTTTCAAAAAAAAATTTCAACCTAGGGGGAATCATCACATAAATCATGCAATAAATCTGTGCCAAATCAATCAAAACCAATCAAGCTCACCGACACAAGACTCAACACACAACTCTTGATCTTCTCAAATTATTCAAGAGCTGAAGAAAACAAAAAAAAACAAAGCAAAGATAATTAAAAAGAGTAAGGTTTAGAGAAAACTCATGGAGGTGGTTCCACCGGGGTCCCACTGTCTGTGATACAGCGGCCACGGAATGCCCAAAGTGCAATATGATCCTCCCGGATCCCGTGGCATGTAGCATAATGCCCAAGTGATAGACAAGGGACAGAAGCTCATTCCATGGTCCCCTAACTTGCAGCCTTGATATGGAGGTGAGCACTTGACAATTATGGTGACCTCGCCAAGTGCGGCGGACTTCTTGCTCCCTCTTGGGTCAAAGATGACCTCCTTGTCAACCTTGTCAACAAAATCCTCCCAATAAAAGTGGGGTTCAACCTCTTGGACTGGCCTTAATGTCTTCATATCCAAGGGTGCAAAATCCAGAGGCCTGAACTCCATCGCTGGTGGTTCCACAAGGGGAGGTGGCAAATAGGTAGAAAGGGTCTCTGGTACTGCTTCATCTTCTGCACAATTTTCATCCAATGCATTTCCAGATTCATCACCTTCTATATATGCAGTAACCTCAGCACGCACCACATAGGTATTTCTCCCATCACAATTGGCACATGCGTAGGAGCCAATGGAATCATCTAATTCCAGAATTTCTTCATCATCCTCTAGCATGGCGGAATGGATGTCCTCTATATGCCTCTTCCTCTCAATTTCCTTAGTCCCCGGCAACGGCGCCAATTTTGATACGCTGTCGCACACGCGTCAAAAAGAAGAGCGGTTTGTAAAAATATGTAGTTAGGGTGCGACAACTCGAGTATCGTCTCACAAGGACTCTTAGGTTGTTGTTAACAGAAAAGTCAGTTTTTTGGGGGGTTTAGATTTGAAACTAAATAAAGAAAACAAACAGAAAACGATGCAACCTAAATAACTATCAAATAACTAAAAATGATTAACCTACTGTTCTCGGTTTCCACTATCATTGATTCATATAATTCCAAGCCCTAAGCGGATTCTAATCTATTTTCGATTGTAACATCAATTAACAAGTGAAATCGACGCTACGAGACATATGTTCCTAATTCCGAATTAAGCAAACGGATTGAGTCCTTCGTGAATTAAGCAAACACGAATTGAACACACGCGAATTAAGCAAACGCGATTAAGTTTAGGAACACACAATCATCGAAACAAATCAATATATATTCTATATAATCCTGAATTAAGCAAACAGAACATACAGAACAAATATTGAAAGAGAATAGCAATGAGTTAAGGAATTACAGAACCTCAAGTGGCAGTGCAAACCGGTTACAGTAGATCAATCAAGGAGACTAGTTCTCCATTACAAAAGAAACACAAAATACTAAACCTAATTCGCGGCCATACTATTATCAAAAGTCTGGATCCCCTCTAATTTGCCCTGAACAACAATTTATAAACCCAGGATCAGCGCGCGCTCGCGAGGCGAGCATGCTCTCGCGGCGCGAATATTAATTATGGCGCGAGTTCAAATTGGGTTCTCGCGAGGCGAGAGAGAAGTTCGCGAGGCGAGACGTCAAATTCTGGTTTGTCACAGCCGTGATGCCTATCACGGGCAGGTCGTGATCACTTCTGACTTTGGGTGCTTATTTGTCATGGCCGTGACCCTCATCACGGCTAGGCCGTGATGGTCTCTGTCCTTCAGGGTTGGATTTCTCACGGGGAGAGACAGAGATTCACGGGGCGAGACAGATAGGATGGCATTTCTGGCACAGTGAGGCTTCAGGCTCGCGAGGCGAGTAGCCTCTCGCGAGGCGAATAACTCCAGAATTGCTTCTCTTTATTAACCTAAAAACAAGGCTTAGCAGTAAGTGCTTTATTCGACTCCAAATCAACTAAATTAACCTAAAAATACTTTAAAGACTCAAAATCTTGCTTGAGGGCAATCAAGTCTAATTTGGGCGAAAACGAGATATAATTGGCACAAAACCACGGTCATACTAGTCATAAAACTAGATGAGCCAGAGGCTTATCAGTCATCCTTGAAATATTAACATCCCAGTTATCAGAAGAAATCCAAGAAGCCTTGACTTGGTGTTCAAAATCCTCATGTTCAATCCAGGAACTTAAGAACTTGAAGTAGTTCCTCCTTTGATTCACACTGTCAGGGCACATCTTAAGCCAAATAGCATAGTGATCTGAAGAAGAGATAGGCAGATGTGTAACTGAGCTATTATGGAACTTTGATTGCCAAAGAGAGTTACAGAGAGCTCTGTCAAGTCTCTCTCTAAGCTCCCCCTTCTTCCAAGTAAATGGTTGGACCTTAAACCCTAAATCAACTAACTGACAGGCATTAATACAAGAAGTGAAAGCCTGACTGCTAGTCCTGTTTACAGGTCCCCCTCACTGTTTCTCCCAATAAAAAATAACCTGGTTAAAGTCTCCTGCAAGGCACCAGGGACCAAAAATCAAGGCATGAAAATCAATCAACTCTTGCCAAACTTCATCTCTCTGATACATATTAGGGCTAGCATAGATGATGGAAAAGTACCAGAAATCTGGGGTATTAGCTTTAACTTTCAAATGAATGCAAAACTTTGAAGTAGAATGAACTTGAATAGGATGGCAGGAATTTCTCCACAAACACCATATGCCTCCAGAGAATCCCTCAGCATCTACTTTGACCACATTAGGAAAGGCAATCTTATTAATCACTTTATCTGCAACTTTGCCGCTGATTCATGGCTCCATGATTGCAACAAAGTCAAGATTGTGAATTCTAACAACATCTCTAACAAGAGCAGGGAACTCTCTACCACCAGCACCTCTGCAATTCCATGTGATGCAGTTCATTGGGAACTTTTATCAAGAGGTTGAGACTCAATCTCAAGAGATTCAGGATGCACAGTAGCATTGCTAGCATTCTCCACTTCCATATCACCATAAGAATTACCATTTTGCATTTTGATGTCCACCAAGTGATTACTTTCTGAACATTTGGAAGAAGTTCCCACCTGTTTGAGTGTCACAATCCATGGCTCCATGAGACATCTCAGAATGAGCTTACTTGTGGTCCTCATTGACAATGTTCTTTCCCTTAAGAATTCTTTGTTGTTCGACAAACACCAGGGCCTCCTCATCAATTCCCACTGCTGCATTAGCAAGAGGATTTAAAAAACTAGAGTTGACATTGAAGAGATTGTTCTGGTTCTTCTGCAGGTATTTGAAATGTTCAAGATAGAAGTTGCCTTTTTTGGAAGCTTCAACAGAAGGGGTCATTTCTTTCTTTTTCACATTTTATGGTTTAACCTCAATTGACTGGACTTTTTTGTTTTGGGCGGGTTTGGGCTTCTGGTCTTTGGCTTTATGCCCATTTGTGGATTTTTTCCTCCCATTGGGTTCCTGACTCGTTGGACTGGATTACTTTGAGAGGGATTGCCTTTGAAAGCAAAGTCAGCGCTTTGACTTTTTAAAACACGGGTATCCGCAATATCCTCACTATCCGTATTAATAACGGAAAACCGCGATCCCTGAGCATTGGGATTTTCCTTTCCTGATTTCATGCTAGGTTTCACGTTTGGTAACTTTTTTGGAAACTCCTTTGATTCTTCCTTTCCCCCATCTTGGGAGATTTTCCTTTGATATCTTCTTTTCCAGCATTTGAAAACTTTCCTTGATTTCTACCCTTATAATTTCAGGAAACAATATTCTAGGGACCAATCTTCAAATCCTTAGATTTCTCCACGATTTCCTCAACTGACAATCTCGGGGATTCTGTGTTGTTGGTCTTTTCCACATCAACCCTAGGGCTATCCTCGTCCTTGACCTTCTCTGTCGTACCAACATTTTCTGAGTTCTGGGGCGCTTCAGGACTACCATGCACCGTACCATTGTCTCGATTCTCATGAAGGGATGAGTCTGTTTTATCATCAACCTTAGTAAGAGGGAACTTCTTTTTCTAGAATCTCATGACACTTGTCCGCCTTATGGCCATAACGACCACATCGAAAGCAAATTTGGTGCAATCCTTCATACTCTATAACCAGATTAAAGCCTCTAATGACAATATGCGATGGGAAGGGTTGGGACTGATCCATTTCCACGCAAATACGTGCGAATTTCCCACGTGAATGAATAGAGGTTAGCCTATCAACCCTCATCATGTTCCCCAAGTTCGAACCTATACGCCAAAGGAACTTTGCATGATAAAGCTCCATTGGAAGTTTTGGAATCCTCAACCATACAACCACTTTACTAGACACTTCTGCATTCTGAAGGCAGAACGGTCTCCAAAAGATTAGACTTCTCTAAAGTGAACTTGAATTTGTCATTAATTAATTAAATTACATTGAGATTTGAACATAAATAAAATAATTAAATATATATTTATTTTTTCCCTTTACATTTAAACCCACTTTAACGAGTTTTATCCCATACAAAGAATGGCGCCACTCAACCAAAACATTTAATTTAATGTCATAAAAAAAAATCAGTAAAAAATATTGTCGATTTCGATACACTTAAATGCATAAGCATCAAATCAAGAAAAAATTTCAATTTGATTTATCAGAAAATGATTTCAAACCGGGATTAACTTGTGCATGCGGTTCATCATGAACTTAATATTATAATCATTTTCTATAAGAAAATGTTGTATTCTTAACAGGATTATTATTATGTTATAATAAAATAACCAATAAAAGAATGCTTATCTACACGAATCAATTCGTGAAATATCATCATCTCAACGGGAAATTGCAATGCAATTAGGCAATAAAGTATTGGGTTTTATTGCCATCTTAACTGAAAGTTAAATAAGGGTGTTTGTGGATAGGATTAGATCGTTTTGAGTCAAAAAGTCATCCAATCCAATAATGAAAACAACGTGCGGTTTGGATTGGATCAGTTTACTTCCTTAAAAAGTTTTGATCCGATCCAATCCAATCAAATACGGTTCGGATTGAACTGAATTATTCAGTTTTTATCATATTTTATTTTTTCTTATGTCAAGTGTCCTTTCTATTTATTTAATAGTGAACAAAATAAATACAATGGATATTTCAGTTTAAATATGTGAATTAAAGTGTCAAAGACACCATTAATCCAAGTTTTCTAGAGGTCAGATGGCAGCCCCCTCCTGCTGGATGGATCAAATTAAACACTGACGGCGCTTCCAAAGAAAATCCAGGAGATGCTGGATGTGGGGGGCATCATTCTAAGGGAAGATGGTGGCGGGGTCTCCGGTTTCACTCACCATATTGAACAGTGCTATGCTATTTCAGCTGAACTTTAGGGAATCTACATTGGACTAAGTTTGGCTTGGGAAAAAGGATTTAAACAAGTCATCCTAGAGAGTGACTTGGCTAGTATCATTCAAGCCCTCCATAAACCCACGAAAGCCCTTGGGTTTAATCAAATGTTCCGAACCATAAAAGGCATTCTCAACAGGAATTGGATGGTAAAATTATCCCATACAATGGGAGAAGGCAACATTCCAGCAGATCTCCTAGCCAATAAAAGCCTTTTGGAGGATTATGGATTACAAGGAATTTTCATCCCCTACTCCGAATCTCATTTTACCTTTTTTAGAACGGTTAAACCTTTATGAAAGATAACGACTATTTGTTCTTTATTAACCATTATTTGATTTGATGATGAGTGTGGAAAATTATAGAGAATTATTGACAAAATTTTGAGAATTTGAGAAAAAATAATTATTGATAATTTTTAATACGTTCTTTTATGTTAAATATTCTTTTATGTTAATTCTTTATATCTACTTCCGCTGATCCTATTTTTCCTTGAAACACCTACAAATGAATTGTACCTTATTAATTTTCAAATTTACTTGATTAATTTCCTATTTTTCATGTTTACTCACAATCAAGTATATATATGTTCATGATATTAACATTTATTCTAAATAATACCATACATGTCATTCTAATAAAAACATTAAAGAGAGGGTCATAAAAGTATAAAAAGCAATGATTAAGTACGAGTAATATTATAATTTCAAAAATAATATTATATATATATATAGTAGATTGATTTGGATTGGTTTTTACCGAGGGATCCAAAATCCGATCAAATATAATGTAAAAAAAACGGTTTTTTTGATTTTCGATTTGTTCGGTTCAATTTTTACGGTTTGAATCGATTGATGAATCCCTCCTGAATTGATAAGTCTAAATAAGTTAAACGTTGATAAACTTTTCTTGAAATTGATTTGGTAACATATTGCAATACTCAAATAAAAATAATATAAAATAAGAATTAAAGTTAAATATGTTAATTAAATAAAAGATATCTGAATATTATTGTTTGGTTAAAGGAAAAGAAAATCATGAAAGATATTAGTCTTGAAGAAAAGGAAAATGAATTCCCACTTTGGTTCTTTTATCACCGCCAGGCAACCATAATAAAGCGATTCCGGCATTTTCGGTAGTGCAATTATCTTCACAAGCACAAAAACAGCTACGAATAAACACCCTCCCCTCCCCTTTATTTTAATTAGTATACAATATTATTATAACAATTGAGCAAAAAAATATTATTATAATCATTTTTTTTACATTATCAATTAATCATATATTACACATTATAAAAATAATGATTATGAAATTCTTATCATAATTACCTTTCCTTATAAAAAAATCATAATTACCTTAAAATCATATATAAGATGATTTGTAATTATTGATAATATTAAAAACTTTACAATAATAAAAACCATATACCAAAATTAAATCCTTATATTAAAAAAGTTAAAAAACCCTTATAAAAATAATCGTGTTTTGTTTTAAGCTAATAATTATAATTAATAATATTAATACTCATACCATCGATGCAATACAAATCGTCAAGGGTTCGATTCCTGACTGATACGTATGATTCCCGACATGAGGATATCCGGATTTATCAAAAAAATTAAAAAAAAATAATAATAATAATAAAAAATATATATATATATATATATACCATTGACGCAGTAACGACCAGAAAAAGAAACATTATCCCTTATTTTTCTTTTTAATAAAAACTTTATTTACCCCTCGCATTTTCCACATTCTCATCAACCAAACACAAGAATCACCGCAAAAGGGCAGTGGCAAACTCGTAATTCGCACAACATCATGTCCGTTCCTCTTTTCATCCATTCACTTTATTATTTTTCCTTTTAAAATTATTCACTTTAGCTTAGCTTGTTTCTGTGTTGAGCTCACATCACAGTTCTCAGCCATAGACACGCACTGTATTTTTTTTTTTTGTGCTTTTTTATAATTCCCACATTGCTTTCTCTCTCTAAACCTCAGTTTCTCTCTCTAAATTTCACTTTCTCGTTCGCTTCTGAAACTGATTTTCACAGATCAAAGTTCCCTATCTCCTCCATTTCATTTTCCCTGCACTTTCTTTCTCCGATTTTCTTCTCCGCCGCACTGTACCGAGCTCAGAGACGTCCCGATCACCGGAATCCGTGGAGTATTCACTCCGTTCCTCGATCGCTTCCTTCCTCCGTAACCTAGTAGCTTCTGCTGCTTCTAATCAGCTTCGGAATTCGCTTCGGAGCATGCTATAGAGTTGTGTTGCTTTGCTTCGTGAAGCTCCGGAGCATTGTTCTGGCGTGGTGAGGGGTGCACGATGGAGCTGTGAATCATGGTGGATTTGAGCACTGGTGAAGGTTTTGAGCTGTTCCAGCGTGCCAATTTGGGGTTTAGTGAGGGTTTTGAGTTGATTATTGAGCGAATTGATGAATGGAAGGGTTCGGGTATGAAAATGGGTGAATGCAAGATTGGTGTTTAGATTTGTGAAAACGTTTCTGATTAGTGTTTTTTTGATTTTTTTTTGTTTTTAATTGTTTGTTCCGGGCGATGTCACGGACTGATAGAATGACTTCGGATCTTAACAGAACTGGTACTGTGGAAAGAGACATTGAGCAGGTACTTTGGTACTGTGAATTGATAGCATCTTAATTTGATTTTTGTTATGGTTTGCATTTTGTTGCTAGAATATTGTTTGCTTTATAGTTTGTGTATATATGTAATGTACTGTGTAAACAATGTTCTTATTTGCTGTTGTTGTGACTTGTGATAACTGTTGGGGGAATTATATGCGCAACCTTTTGGCTACCACGATTTTAGTAAAAGTTTGAGATGAGGGAGGAAATATTTAATTTACTTAGTTTTGCTAAAAAAAAAGCAGCATGGTGATTTAATGCTCCTCCAATGCATGGGTCCAGAGAAGGGTTGTAACTTGTAAGTCTATAGTATGCAGCCTTACCTTGCGTTTGCAAGAGGTTGATTTCACAACTTGAGAATGCGACCTCCAGGTCGCATGGCCACAACTTTGACTGTTGCGTCAAGGCTGCTCTTCGACTTATTTTAACCAGGCATGAAAAAATTCTGACATGTCAGTGGAAGTCTAGTAGCGGTAAGTTTGATTCATTAATTTACTTCAACTGTCGGTAAGAAGTGCATAATCAGCTTAAATCAGTTTTTTAGGTAACTTTATCTTTTTATATATGGGTTATAAAACATTCAGCAATAAAAAGGAGGAAGGGCATGATTGCTCAATGCTATGCCAGGTTTTGTCATACAAAATGTTTCATTGTTTTGTTTACAAAAACCCTACGCTGATTGAAGTCCTTTATTGATCTTAATGACAGGCCATTACTGCTTTAAAGAAAGGGGCTTACTTGCTCAAGTATGGAAGAAGGGGAAAGCCTAAGTTTTGCCCTTTTCGGCTTTCCAATGTGAGTTTTGTGCTCCTTTTATGTGGATTTAATTAATCCTTGTTAAAGTGTGTCTCTTTTATTTTTATTTTTTTTATAGAAAAATGTATTTGGCTTTACTCTCCTATTCTATATTCTTTTCAAAATCAAGCTCAGAGCCTCCATATTTATACTTTTTGTTCTGTTTTTTTTTAATGAATCTGTATTTATTTTTTATTCTATAAATAACCGTAAAAACATATATTCTAAAAACAGTAGGGAGAAAGATAGTCAGAGGCCTTGAAGTTGAATGCCAAAGAGTGTTAATAATTTGTGTAAGAGAATAGCCAAAATGCTTGATATTCATCTATCGAATTAAATAGCGAAAAAGAGGATATTTCAAAACTGCATGCTCTAACAAAAAATTTACAAATAATACAGACATATTTATCAATAACATAACAACAATTAGATTAGCTTGAGATAGGTTTTCAAGAGTGTTTGCTGTAATAATATTAACATTATGAAAATTTGATATAATCATGGTGATTGTGGTGGCCATACTACTACATGAATTTTCAATAACAGATTGAAAATGTGAAAAGTCTATGAAGCACCGATACTCCAAAATGGATGCCGTATTCGATACCGATACTCTCCGATACTCCATCGATACGTGTCGAAAGAGTATCGAACACGTCTTTTTAAAAAAGAAAAAAAAGAAAAAATCCCGATACTCCTTCGACACGCTTCGATACTCCGTTGACACACTCCGATGCTCCATTGACACACTCCGATACGTTCAAATGGGGGCTCGGATACATTTAAATGAAAGTGACTATTCACCTCTTAGCCATCGTGACTTCAGATTTGAGAGTTGGAACTTCAACTCCCACTCTTTCATTGCAACAAATGCAATTTAAGATCCAGCTCCTAATACCTATGTATTTTCTTCACCTATATCATCTGATGTCTCTCTTTTATTGCATCTTCAAACTTTCACTTTGCTATTATTTTTTTTAAAGATTCGGCTCGTCTTTCTTCTTCAAAGGTTCAGCTAGATATTGAAATTTGAAATTGAAACCACCAACTAGGTATTGAAATTTGAAAGTTTCAAATTGAAACTTATCCAATGACTGGGACGCTACTATGCATCATTATTATATATATTATGTGAATTTTTTATATATATTTAAATATGTATCCTAAACGTATCGTATCCTATATTTTTTAGGAAAAGACGTATCGACGTATCGGATACATATCGTATCTGATACTCGTATCGTATCTGTGCATCATACTGAAAACTTGAAAATGCTTTTACTAAATCATGGGGAGTGGGGAGCCCTGACTAGTTTACTGGGAAAATTTATTTGTGACACTAACTTTCTTATTGGAAGATTGGATATGAGTTCCTTTTTTTTAGAAATTTGGATATGACTTCCCTCCCTCATGAGACTGATTTGATCTGTTTTTTTGCCAATATTAAAAAATTTGAAGTTTTCCTTTCCAAAGCTTAGCCAAATATTCTTAAAGCAAGCACTCTCAAGTCTAATCCACCTAAATAAAATGTAAAATAGAAGGTAAGCACATATTGTCAATGTAATTGTTGAAACAAGGAGAGAGTTTGAGAGATGTTGTGCAAGTAGGCCGTGCAAGTAGGCCGGACACTTTATTTATAGCTTGTGATATGAACCTTGGGAGAACCCCACAACAAAAGCTAGCCATTGTGGTTGGAGAGCCCAATGCCATATAAACCCCACACCAAAATCTTGTACCTTGCAATTGGTTCCTAACAGCCCACTACACATTTCTGCCTCGGCGCCCACGTGGGCTGGCTGTGCACTGGCCCTTCGACTAGTGCTAAGCGATCATAGCAATGCCGGTATCACCACCCGCGCCGCTCATTTGTAGCCAAACATGGTAGAAATCTTTGATACCAATTAATACGAACTTTGGGAGAACCACACCACACAAGCTAGCCGTTGTGGTTGAACATCCCAAGGCCATATAAACCCCATAGCGGAATCCCATACTTCCAATGTGGGGCTCTCACATATCTTGCAGTCGGGTCCTGACAACTTGATTACTATCAATCAATGGAGTAATCCAGATGGTAATTATGAGTTAATTAGAAGGCAACTTATGGCCTATTGGCCTCATAGTTGGTAGCTAACTTATAGTTTAGTCACTAGATAATTAAAATTATCATAGTTAATCAAGTGCTAATATTCTAACATTAATGTTAATATTCTAGTAGCACCTCTCAAGCTGGAGTTAGGTTCTCAGCTTGTTACAGATAAACCTAGCCAAACAATGGCAAACACAACCAAACCTACCCAAACAGACCCTAGAACTCCGCAACTTAACAGCACCAGATCCACACAGAAGATAAGCTGTGTGGATACACAGCCACCGAAACTAAAACAGAGATGACAGCAAAGGAGTTCCAGGAACTCTGCAGTGGAAAAACGAAAGGATTAGGTCTCAGAGGATGACACTACTCTGATACCATGTTGAGATTTGAAACAAAGAGAGTTTGAGAGAATTTGTGTGTGAGCTGCACACTTGTTCTGTTATTTATAGCTTGTTTACAATCAATCGACTGAGTAATCAAAATGGTAATTAGGAGTTAACTAGAAGCCAACTTACGGCCTAATAATTAGTAGCTAACTTATTACCTAATTATCAGGTATTCAACTTGATTTCATTGATCAAGTGCTAATATTGTAACATAGATGCTAATCTTCTAACATAAATGTTAATATTGCAACAGTTACCTTATTGACCATACCATATCAAACTCTGCTGTGTTTGGTGGTTATGCATGCCTTTTATAGAATCAGCTATGATTGTTTAGTTATAGCCATATCTTGCTTGAGGTTTATTTTGCAATTTTAATGTTCATTAGTTGTTTTAATTACATTAAAGTTTGTTGCTAGATATTTTTCCAGTGGCCAAATGTTGAAAATATTTGATTTTTTATTGCTTTCAGGATGAATCTGTTTTGATATGGTTCTCAGGGAAAGAAGAGAAGCACCTTAAATTGAGCCATGTCTCTAGAATTATATCTGGACAACGCACGGTAGGTAAAAAAATTGACAGTGGAACCCCGATACTGTTTTGCTTCTCAGGCTTAGTCAGCAGTGCTTCTTCAGATAGTTCTGTTTTATTTGATGTTTTTATGAATAATAAAATTTGTGTTGCTTATCTCTGTATGCACTCTTTGACCTCCATTTGCTCAAGGTCAAGATATATAAATATGACTTATTTATTTATTATCCATCTACTAGTCAAAGGCTTAGTTTCTGTTGTATTATGAATATTTTTCCAATATGCTTGTTTATGGTGACTATTGGGTCTTGGTTTGCTTTAAGTTAACATTCAAGTAAGTCAATATTTATGTAAAAAGTCATTACACATGCATGAACTCAAGATTTTCAGGTGAGCATGTTCATGGGTGTGGTAAATAATTAAAATATATTCGCAGTTCCTTATTGACTTTGGGCATCTAAAATGAATTCATTTCAAGTATGATTGATAAGACATGGCCCCTTCTTTTTTCAGCCTATCTTTCAAAGATATCCGCGACCTGAGAAGGAATACCAGTCTTTTTCTCTTATCTACAATGATAGGTCACTGGACTTGGTATGGATTTCTTCATTCCCCTCCTTTAGGGATTTTTGGCTGCTGTTCGCCTGTTGCTTTTCTCGTACAGATTTTAATGTTATTGTTATTTTGTCTATAGAAGCTTAACATAATCTGGTGATCTGATTCTCTTCTACTAGATTTGCAAGGATAAAGATGAAGCTGAGGTTTGGTTCAGTGGTTTGAAAGCATTAATTTCACGTGGCCATCATCGGAAGTGGAGAACCGAGTCAAGAAGTGATGGTGTTCCATCTGAAGCAAATAGTCCTCGAACATACACCAGAAGAAGTTCACCATTAAATTCTCCATTTGGTAGTAATGAAAGCTTGCAGAAGGTATTAATATGTTATTATGTCCCTTCCATTTTTCTACCTGTTCACTCCATTTCAGTTGAAGATGTTTATTAAGAGGATTTTGTTTGTCCTATTCAGGATAGCGGGGATCACCTTCGCCTTCGTAGCCCATATGAGAGCCCCCCTAAGAATGGTTTGGATAAAGCATTTTCTGATGTGGTTTTGTATGCTGTTCCTCCGAAGGGTTTCTTCCCTCCAGATTCTGCCAGTGGGTCAGTCCACTCTGTGTCATCCGGAGGATCAGACAGTATGCATGGTCACATGAAGACAATGGGTATGGATGCTTTTAGAGTTAGTCTTTCAAGTGCTGTTAGCTCATCTAGCCAAGGTTCTGGTCATGACGATGGTGATGCTTTAGGGGATGTTTTCATATGGGGGGAAGGCACAGGTGACGGTGTTGTAGGTGGTGGGACTCATCGAGTTGGGAGTTGTTTAGGTATAAAAATTGATTCTCTCTTTCCCAAAGCCTTGGAATCTGCAGTAGTTCTTGATGTACAGAATATTGCTTGTGGTGGACGACATGCAGCCTTGGTGACCAAACAAGGTGAAATTTTCTCTTGGGGGGAGGAATCAGGAGGCAGGCTTGGGCACGGTGTTGACTCTGATGTTCTCCATCCAAAGCTTATAGAAGCTCTAAGTAATACAAATATCGAACTCGTAGCTTGTGGGGAGTATCATACATGTGCTGTGACACTTTCTGGTGATCTTTATACATGGGGTGATGGCACTTACAATTACGGTCTTCTGGGGCATGGAAATCAAGTGAGCCACTGGGTCCCAAAAAGAGTGAATGGCCCCTTGGAGGGCATACATGTTTCATCTATTTCTTGTGGTCCATGGCATACTGCCGTTGTAACCTCTGCTGGGCAATTATTTACTTTCGGTGATGGTACGTTTGGTGTTCTGGGTCATGGAGACCGAAAAAGTGTTTCATTACCAAGGGAAGTAGAGTCCCTCAAAGGTCTTCGCACTGTGCGGGCTGCCTGTGGGGTTTGGCATACTGCTGCTGTTGTCGAAGTCATGGTTGGAAATTCAAGTTCCAGCAACTGCTCTTCAGGTAAACTGTTTACTTGGGGTGATGGAGACAAAGGTCGACTTGGGCATGGTGATAAGGAAGCAAAACTTGTTCCAACCTGTGTTGCAGCCCTCGTTGAACCCAATTTTTGTCAAGTTGCTTGTGGACATAGTCTGACTGTTGCACTTGCGACCTCAGGCCATGTCTATACAATGGGCAGTCCTGTATATGGCCAGTTAGGAAATCCTCAAGCCGATGGGAAGCTACCAACCCGTGTTGAAGGAAAGCTTTCAAAGAGTTTTGTGGAGGAGATAGCTTGTGGTGCTTATCATGTTGCGGTTTTAACGTCGAGGACTGAAGTTTACACTTGGGGGAAGGGTGCCAATGGTCGTTTAGGCCATGGGGATACAGATGATAGAAATACCCCAACATTAGTAGAAGCTCTGAAAGACAAACAAGTCAAAAGTATTGGTTGTGGTACTAATTTCACTGCAGCTATCTGTCTGCATAAGTGGGTATCTGGTGTTGACCAGTCTATGTGTTCTGGCTGTCGTCTTCCATTTAACTTCAAAAGAAAACGTCACAATTGCTACAATTGTGGACTTGTGTTTTGCCATTCATGTAGCAGTAAGAAGTCTCTTAAGGCTTCAATGGCACCAAACCCCAACAAACCTTATCGTGTCTGTGATAATTGTTTTAGTAAACTAAGGAAAAATATAGAAACTGATGCTTCATCTCATTCTTCTGTGAGCCGAAGAGGAAGTATCAATCATGGGCCACTTGAGTTAATTGATAAGGATGATAAATTGGAAACCAGATCTCGTAATCAACTCGCTAGATTTTCTTCAATGGAATCCTTGAAACAGGGGGAAAGCAGGTCTTCAAAGAAAAACAAGAAATTGGAATTCAACAGTAGCCGTGTCTCACCTGTTCCAAATGGGGGTTCACAATGGGGAGCACTGAATATTTCTAAATCTTTAAATCCTGTTTTTGGATCATCAAAGAAGTTTTTCTCAGCTTCTGTTCCTGGATCTAGAATTGTTTCCCGAGCAACATCCCCAATATCTAGACGGCCTAGTCCACCTCGTTCAACTACTCCAACTCCAACACTGGGAGGTCTTACTTCGCCAAAGATAGTTGTGGATGATGCTAAGAGGACCAATGATAGCCTTAGTCAGGAGGTTATTAAATTAAGATCACAGGTATCTTGTTTTGTGCATTGGCTGACAGTAGCCCCTTTCTTGCTGTTAATGTTTGAATATAATTTTAATAAAGTGGGTCACAAGCTGCACCCTTTTTTTGTGTATCAACTATTCCTTTTTCATGACATTAATTTATCTGAATTATATCTGAAGAAAATGACCTAAGATACCATGTGGAAACAAAGACAAGAAGGGAGATGTATGCTAATTTGTACCAGCATACTTGGATGTTGGTAGCAAGATTCATATTAATTGCAAACAACTTCAATTACTTGCTGTATCGTCTGATATCTATAATTTACTTTCATAGGCTGGATATAATTTCTTTCTCGGTCCTTTCCTCTAAGTTTAACTACTTGGTTGTCTATTTTTAATGAGCCTGATTTTCCCCTCTTTTAGGTGGAAAGCCTCACTCGGAAAGCCCAACTTCAAGAAATTGAGTTGGAAAGAACAACTAAACAGCTAAAAGATGCAATAGCAATTGCCGGGGAGGAAACTGCCAAATGCAAAGCAGCAAAGGAAGTGATCAAGTCACTTACTGCCCAGGTTTCGACTTTGATACTTCAAAAACATTTTAACAAACTAGACTCCTATTAGAGCCAACTACTCCTAGACACACGAAACAAAGAAAGAAAAGAGCTAAAAAAAATTAGACTTCCCTTGCATTATACTGGGTTTATACACAAGTGGTAGGTGGGAACCTTTTCTTTTTCCTTTTGAAACAAATCAGCTGTTATCTCCAAGAAAAACTTAGTGTAACTGTAGCAAAAGCAATGCCTATTTAAGATTCACTGAATTAACACTAATTGACCCTAAAATGTAGAGTGCAAAGCAACGAGCTGTTACAATCAGGCCCAATATTAATTCTAAACCCAATTAGTGGAATTTTTTGGGTAAATAAATTAGTATAATTGTTAATTTAAGGTTATGCATTGAAGGCTAACTGATTGTGCACTTATCTGTTTCTTGCTCTGAATAGTTGAAGGACATGGCTGAGAGGCTACCTGTAGGAGCAGCTAGGAATGTCAAATCACCTTCTCTCGCTTCGTTTGGTTCCACTCCTGGTTCCAATGAAGTTAGCTATGCTTCCTTGGATCGGTTGAATATTCAAGCAACGAGCCCAGAAGCAGACTTAACTGGATCAAATAACACACTACTTTCTAATGGATCAAGCACCATCAGTAACCGAAGTGCTGGTCACACTAAACAGAGCCAGTCAGATGCAACTAGTAGAAATGGGAGCAGAATGAAGGATAATGATTCCCGTAATGAGACAGAATGGGTCGAACAAGATGAACCCGGTGTATATATTACGCTCACCTCCCTACCAGGAGGTGTAATAGATCTTAAGAGAGTCCGCTTCAGGTATGGACTGCACAATAGAAATTGTTTTTCTGTCAACTTACAGGAGCTAATCTGCAAAGTGTAGAATATGATATTCATGGTGTTAAGGCCTTGACAATAATTATTCCTAAGTCATGACTCATTGGCAACCTTTTATTCTAATGGCAATTTAGTCTCTTTTAGGCCCTAAGACAATGTGCTTCAGTGCTTGACTTGTAAAGATGGGCTAGTTATATTATTCTTTAGTTCGTATAAAACAATCCAGTGAAGTGAAATACTTGCTTATGTACCTTTAGCAGTCAAGCGAGCATGTGTTTCACATTATGTCTGAGGAGCCAGAATCACAATTGCTTCCCAGTGCACCCCTCACTGCCTAAGGAAACACACTAATTGAATAACAGTGAGACTATAAGTTTTTACTAAAAAAAAGAACAGAGACTAGAAGTGGATGGTATTCTATTATGGCTTGGAGCAGTTGTGACTGGACTGTTTCTTTTCTTGATCTATTACATATTTACTTCTTATGGTAATTAGAGAGCTATTTCCCACCATAATGCTTTATTCTATAATTTGGTGTCTGGTAGGTAGGAAATGAATAACTTGTAGCAATTCAGATAACCATACAGTATTTCATACATTAGCCATTTCATAATGTGACTTTAACCTTTACGTCGGTGAATGCAGTCGGAAGCGGTTTAGTGAGAAACAAGCTGAACAATGGTGGGCTGAGAATCGTGCCAGAGTATATGAGCAATATAATGTGCGCATGGTTGACAAGTCCAGTGTTGGTGTTGGGAGTGAAGACCTGGCTCATTGACGTGACAACATGTAAATGAGATGTTTTACCATATTCTGGCTGGAATTACAGCAATATCGTATTGATCAACTACATTTAGTTTCCATCTAATATAATGCATTGAGGGAAGCTGGCGATTGGCATAGTCGAAGAGAATAGGGATTGATTGTGGTTTTGTAATTTCTCTTTTCCTTTTTTCTTTTTGATTTCACTTTCCATTTTTTCCCTATATGTACCTTGTGTGGGGGTTGCGGGTGAGAAATGTAAATTCTTAGTAGGTTGCAGGCTCTGGTTGAAAGTAGCTGCAGTGTAAATTTCATAAGCGAATGCATTTGCAAATTTTCTTCTACACCGGTTATAAATTCATTCAGTCATGGGAGGAGCGGTTCTAAATAGTTGATATAGATAGCCTTGGCAAATGCTTTGTTTTAATCTTTCTTGCCCCTGCAATACTGCATAGCATTATCATTCTCATTATCATTCTCATTCTCATCTAGCTATGTGAGAATGAGTGCTATGATGTGATATTCATCTATTATACCATTTTTTATTTAAAAAAGTGTTTTAACAGTTTCTCAATGAGAGGCATATAAATATATATATATTGTGGGGGATTACTCCAGTGACAATATTTTTTACTTTTTATTTTTATCTTGAATATTGGGTTAGCTGTAAAGCTTTTGTAGTTGCTGGCTATACTTGGTTACTCAAACACTAAGGAAAGTAACAATCAATGTTTACATGAGAATGCTAACAAATGTTTTTAGGGTATTGTTTAAAGAATCAAAAAGGAAAAATTTATATGAAAAATGGTGTATTTAGTATTTTGAAAAATATTATACTTAGTTTTCCAATAGAAATTTTCCTTTTGTGGGTTCCTTAATCAATATCATTAGGACACTCATAAGCAAGATCCATGTTTATAAATCATCAATGGTGTGAAATATTTTGGTCAACCATGCAAAGCTTGGCGATTCAGACATGCTCTGCTGTCGATAACACGGGATTCGATCGTCTACCTTTGGCGTGGGAAAGGCACCCTTCCTTTGCCTTCTTCTGGATCGTCGGATCAATCCAATGGTTCAGAAGGTGCCACGTGTCCCTTTTAAAAAAAACAAAAAGGAAAAAAAAAAACAGAGTAACAACCCACCATCGTAACCTGCATGGTACTCTTGCCGCCTCTCCACTGTCGACCCGACGTTGCCACCACCCTGCCGCCCCTCTCCACTGCCTTGTCGTCGTCGTTGTAGGCAGTCTTCATATAAAATACATGTTCTCACATGTCCCTATTTTCTAAAGCTTCCGAGGTCTTGGGTCATGGTCTTGATAAGGTTGATAAGCAATATTCAATATCAACCTTATCAACCCCTATTTGCAACTTAAATAGAAGTGGGATGCTATAAATCTTTTTTTTTTTTTGTTTGGTGATGGGTACAATAACTCTTTAATAACATATTCAATTTCTTATTTTCACATTGGCTCACCTTTAGAGACCCACTTTTCAATATTAATAGCAAGAATGGTTACAACATATGTAGTAGCATTTTTTTCGTCTCAGCGTTCAGTTTGAAGGAGTCCCACATCGATGAGACTAGGCGAAGCAGTGTGAAAAAATGGGCTATAAAAGTAACGTGTGTAAGATTGAACAACATACTTACCGGGACGGGGTCAATGGGTGATCAAGAAGGCCCATGGCCTAGGGCAGAGACCTCCATTGCACTTAGGGGAAGGTCCTGCTTTAAGGTCTGTCACTTTGGCAGACCTCCGTCATAATTTGTGGTAGTGAGGGTTTGCGTTCGCGCGGCCCTTTCCTAGTTCTAGTTTGAAGATTTTTAAGAGGCTTAGTACGTTAGTTTATTCTACACTAATTGTGTCTTAATGTTATTTTATCTGATAATAACTTACTTTTTTTTATAATTATTTCGTGTTCTGATACATTACAAATGTTTGGCAACTAAATTAGTTAATGTCAAGAAATAATCTTTGATTTGTGATTTTATGGTAATGTAATAACAAATCATAAAATGTGTTGAATTAATAATATTCTTATCTTCAAATTTATATCAAATATTAAAAATTATATTTATCTTCGATTATGGCCCTTCTAACTTCTTGTTTAGGGATGGAAACATGATAAGGATATGAAGTATTATCCTGCTCCCCATCTCGATCCCTCATTTTCTTACCTATCCTCACCCCTGATCCCCACCATGAGGAGTATATCTCTCTCATCCCTATTCCATCTCTCCTTGCGCGGTCCCAGGGCACTAGTTTCCTCCCCATTAACACCGATCTTTCCTCCAATGAAATCTCCATAATAGATTGTATTAAACCACTTTAAGCCTCACCAGTTGTTGCTAGCAATGTGGAAGGAATTAAATACCCTTTTCTATATGCGCTTTTGGATTTCGAAACCCTACTCGATGAGCCCTATAAGAACATAATGAGGATACTAAAACGGAAACCTTTTCGCAAGCCTGACATCTCTGTCACTACTTAGGAGGTTCTAGAGAAGGTGAGAAATGAAGGAATAAATGGGCTTTTGCCACGACCATGAGGTTCCAGGTTATGGCACTTGGGCCTGTTTTCTAGAATTTGCAGAAGATTTTGTGAAGAATTTACTTTAAGTTTCTTTTATTAATTTAATAATGGACAGAACATAGGGGCAATTCCATGAATACTTGTGGTGATGTTTTCCAATAAGAATAATACATGTGTAACAACTCATCAATAAAAATGTAACACGTGTAACAGTTGTTGCACATGTCCCATCTTCACACACACAAAAAAATTTACCACACACCTAAAAAACATTACATAAATTTTGTCCTTTAATAAAATAATATATATTTTTCACCAAAATAATAATATATTAATGAAATCACTAAAATAGGTATAAATATATATATTAAAGGTATTTATGCAATCGAGGACCTTGTAGGCTGAGAATATGGTTCCTTCCCGATCTATGAATCACCTTTCAATGGATTTCCTCCCCCGTCCTCGTGAGAATCCCGCATATAAGTGAAAATTGTTTTTCCTATTCTTACAATTACATTAATAATATATATTCTACTTATATTTTTTAATAATCGATTATTCATTGAGACTAATTAATCTAATGGATGAAATGTTTCAATTAAAAAAAAAATAAGTCACGTGAGAGCTCTACCTTTCCTTAGGTGACACCACATTTGTTAATACCCGACGGTGCTGTTGGTTACTTTCCATGAGCGGAGGCGACGCTGTTGAACGGAAATACGGCGGTGGTAGAAAATTGAGGTAATGGGCAGTGATTGTATTATTGAACGGAAGAATGTCTAACTTTTATCGAAAAAGGTGATATTGTGTTATTAAATGACACACATGTGTTTTAGCCTTTGATGATTTTGCAGGATGGAAAAGTTCCGAAAGCGATTGAGAGTAAAGGTGGTATGAAGCTATATGGGGGATTATTATTAGAGGCTTTAATGATATCATGTTATACTAAAGAATATGATATTTAAGTACTTGAATTCAAGTTGAGATAAAGAAACTTTATTGTTACAACTTCTGGATTATCATGATATCTTTAAGCACCTATTGGATTTTTCAGGGAGGGGCTTTGTATGTCGGAGTGAAAGGAAGAAGAAAGGTGTATAGTGACGTTGGTGCGACGAGTCTTAGGATTATGTGAAATTCCTATCAGAGAAGGGTGAGTAGACAACAGGTGACAAGGGAAAGAGGGGGGGAGGGGGTAGAAGCTCCATGTGACTTCTTTTTATTTTTTTAATTAAAATAATTTCATCCGTTAGATTAATTAGTTTCAATTATTAAGATTTGGTGTAAGTCTTTTGAAAATGTATAATTTTAGTGATCCATAGGGACTCATCACTCATGCACTCAAGACCGTGCTTGAATTACGTCGGCTTTAAGCCTTTAAATAGCAAGAATGGTTAGTAGCATTTTGGGGTAGAAGCTCTATGTGACTTTTTTTTTTATATATAATTAAAATAATTTCATCCGTTAGATTAATTAGTTTCAATTATTAAGATTTGGTGTAAGTATTTTGAAAATGTACAATTTTAGTGATCCATAGGGACTCATCACTCATGCACTCAAGACCGTGCTTGAATTACGTCGGCTTTAAGCCTTTAAATAACAAGAATGGTTAGTAGCATTTTTTTTCGTCTCAGCGTTCGGTTTGAAGGAGTCCCACATCGATGAGACTAGGCGAAGCAGTGTGAAAAGATGGGTTATAAAAGTAAAGTGTGTAAGATTGAACAACGTACTTACCGGGATGATCAAGAAGGTGTATAGTGACGGCGGTGCGATGACTCCGATGATTCTACCGAATTCCTATCAAAGAAGGGTGAGTAGCCAATAGGTGACAAGGGAAAGAGAGGGGAAGGCAGAAGCTCTCACGTGACTTTTTATTTATTTATTTTTAACTAATTTTCATCTGTTAGATTGATTAGTTTCAATTATTAAGATTTGGTGTAAGTCTTTTGATATATATATATATATATATATATATATATATTCCAAGATTTTACAAGTAACCCTTTCAATTGTGAAAAGGTACAATTTTAATGATCCATAGGGACTCATCAATCAACACTCAAGCACTCAAGACCGTGTTTGAATTATGTCGGCTCTTACATGGAATCATTTTAATTTTTAATGATGTGGTTTTTGGCCGCTAAAAATGTTGTGATTGAAATATAAGTTTAATTTTGATACACCATCAATTTCAAGTTTTTAAAGTGTTAATCAATCACAACCATATTATGTATGACTTTTAATATAATTATAATAAAAGTCAAACATTTTTAATGATGTACCCAAAAGTGGTTGGTTGTAGCGGAAGTGGACTGTGCCACAAAGGAACTTTATCTGCAATGCCAGGGGTTAAAATGCTAGAATGACCACTTTACCTAACCATCATCCCTGATCCAAGGGTTAGCCTCGTAGCTTTATTTGTAGGGATACCATTCAAAGACAAAAAAACATTTATAATTATGTAATAATTTATGATTGATATTGTTTTTTTAAAAATATACAAACAATATTCACGAGTGTAAAAATTTCAAACAATATTGGATTAATTCAATGTGGCCCTTATTAGTAATTTTGATCATTGTTTTCGGCCTTCCTTTTGATCCGGTGTTAACTTAATTTGGTTTCTAAAAATGTGAAATGGTTGGGGAGCTCGTTATGATATAAGAGACATAAGCAAGTCTATTTATTATTTTAAAAGGGGGAGAGTAACAGAAGTTCCGTTGTCGTCCAGCGGTTAGGATATCTGGCTTTCACCCAGGAGACCCGGGTTCGATTCCCGGCAACGGAAAATGCTTTTTAGTGTTGTGTTTTTGCAATCTTTCGTTTTCCAGGGTGCGTATTGCTTAGTTTTCATCCTCTCCAAGTCCAAGTATTCCTCTGAATTAGTAAATAGAAAATTTGTTACGTAAGTCTTACCATTTGCATACACGAATTACAAACTTTCGTCATGTGCAAATTCATGAGAGATTCTTTATAAGATGATGTGACATGTGAAGGGTATTTAACACAGCCACTTGATGTTGATTAGTTCACTGCCATTGACAAATGCTATATGCACTTGATGATATTGAGCTAATTAAACGTGATTTTTTAATGATATTAGGATTACTGATTATATTGCATTCAGTGTACATAAAAAATCCCTCTAATCGCCACAATATATAAATATAAATGACCCTGCACACAATGTGACAATAGTAACTCTATAAAGATCTTTTTTCTGTCTGAGCTTCTTTAGTGTATTTTGTTGAATAGCCTGATATTTTCTCTGAAGATCGATATAATTATATAATAATCCATTTAATGGTATGACCCATTATGGACTTGAAAATCACCATATTTGTTCTTATTTATTGGGCCTGAACATCAGTCTAATGTTGAGCGTGCTGGGTTAAGATGAATTATTATAACATAAAACCTGATGAGTTTAATATCCATTCTAAATGAAGATTAGGTTCCTAGCGCTTTATTAAACTGTACACTGGTCCATGAATGTGACAATTGTTACACGAAGGACTGAATGAAAAACCTTTTTCTTGACGTATAGATATGATCACTTTTGTGAATATGTTTTCAAAAGGTACGCGTTTAGAATCTATAATTTTGGTGTTCAAAATCCTAATCCTAGTTTAGATCTTATGAATCATTTTATAAAACATTGTATTTTGCAATTATCACAAAGTGACGTATGAAACAAGGAAGGAAAACATTCAATTTTTTTTGTTTTAAAATAAAAAACTATAACCATGCTCCAGGGAAAACTCATAACTTGCAGGTTGAGACACCAGACTAAGGCAACATAAACATGAGCAGCTCTGAAACACTTCATCTGGATCTGGGTTATGAAGGCCAAGTTTGTCCCATGGCATCTCTAGCACAACTGCTCCCACCAAAGTACTAGGGCAAGCAAGCGGCAAACATTCCTAGGCCAGCTAAAATTGTGATGAAAAAACTGTCAGGCAGAATACTACAAGGAAAGAAACAACATCCATGGAGCAAGCTACTGCTCAACCGCAATGCTAGAATCCTGAGTTTGAGAGGGCCTCCATTTTCGATCGAAGATACTTCTTTCAACCACTTTTGCAGCCTTCAACTTCTCATCCTGGTCACTAAGCTTCTTATCTATTAGTTCCAGCAACTCTTGCAACCCAACTCCCATGATAGCAGATGTTTTCACATGTGGACCAGACTGTCCAATCAAGCTATCTTTTTTTGCAACACTGTTCTTATTCGAGGAGTCATTTTGTTGGTCAGTGACAGTTGACAGCGAACAAAAATCATCTTCGTCAACCGAAGTATCCTCATACAACCAACCATCAGAGTAGTCTTCTTTCCCTTCCATTGCCTCATAATCGACATTATGATTGTCAATATCCTCGATGCCTTCATTTTCTGCACCAGAAATACTACCAGTATCATCTCTCTCTGTTTCTGCTGATGTCTCAGATTTCACATCATCCTCTCCACTGAAGCTGTTAGTTTCCTCAGTCTCATCATCTTCATCAACATCCATGCATTCTTCTTCAATATCAATCTAAACATTTTCAGAGATTGAGTGGAAAGAGCAGCTGTTTTTGGTATATGTATATAGAAGGGCGGGTGAGTTGTAATGTAGTATTACCTTATTCCAAACTTCGATCATATTCTGAAGCTTCTCTTCTGACACCCCAATTTGTTGAAGAACTTGCAACACTGTTGAGCGATGCTCGTCGAGATTGGGAGCACTTGAATCCACCACATGCTTCAAGGAAAGATAGATTTGTTAGTTAAGTTGTCTTGTGCCACATAAAGACCAAATTCTACATGAAGGATATCTGTAGCAAAAGAAAGACCTAGCATGGAAAATTTCATTGCAATGATCATGTTCATATCAGCTTTTACCTTGACGTTTCCCCCTTTTTCCTCTTTTTTAGTTTTTGGTTAAGGGGTAAAAGCATGGATTTGCAAGTTTTTAAAACTGGCATAAGAATAAGAATGAAGGAGATGTAAAATCATACTAAATAACCACTTCTGATATTCAGCAACTGAAAGGAGATACAAAATCATACCACTAGTAGGTCTGCTTCCACCACTTCTTCTAAAGTTGCATGAAATGCTTCCACCAACTTCAGAAATTAAAAGCGAAAATGGCAAAGAGGGTCAGTGTTGAAGAATAATATTGACAAGAACTGATCATCAAATAGACTAGCTGTCATGTCAATTTGATCATGGTTTGCCATTACCTGTACAGGCAAATCAGATATAAATCCTACAGTGTCACATAAAAGCACTTTCCTCCTGTACATAAAATTAGAACAGTGAATCATATGCCCAATTCTATCAACAGTGTGTATAGAATAGAGAGTACAACCACCAAGATTAGAATAATTGGTAAAATACTGGTCAAATTACCCTGAAGGGAGAACAGCACTTCTTAATCTAGGATCAACTGTTGCAAACAGTCTGCAATATATGTAACATCATGGAGTATTAAAATTGAAAACACTAACACTAAAAAATAAACATATTAGAATTAGAGGATGTAAATGCATATAGGTAATGGTGAAGGTGGTTTTACCGACAATCGCTATACAGTTCGCTGTTTGATAGCTCACTAACTAGTGTAGATTTTCCCTAATAAAAATATGCAAAATGGCAATATGTGATGCTTCGAATTGCAATAAAAAACAAACATTTGTCTACTTAGACCACTTACAGCATTTGTATACCCAACAACAGCAACGGTAGCCAAGCGTTGTCCAGATGAACCTCCATGCCGCTTGCGACCAGCACGTTGCAAAGCCCGTGTACGGCAAACCTCTTCAATTTGTGATAATAGATAATTTCTCCTTTCTAAGATTCTAAAAGTGATTCGCAGTTCAATGACCAAATTATGTATAATATGAAATAAAACTGAAAACTACAGAGTATTTCAAAATTCAATTCAGTAGACCACATAATACATAGGCTGGACAAAATATCCAACAAGACTACAATGTAAATGACTAGACCAGGTTAATCTCAAACAAGGCTGCACGCATTGTGTTTTAAAGCCCCACAAACTTGTAACAACATAAGCTTTAGAGCAACACATCCAATGACACTCACTTCCGACTTGCATAGCCTTAAACATACAATTTTTCCGAATAACAAAAATGTGATGACATGATGGAGTGGGAGAGTAAAAAATCAGCTTTTAAATAACACAAGTTAATAAGGAAACAATGAGTTACGCCAGGAAAAACAAAAATAGATCACTTGAGAATAAGTAACTTGTTTCTAAAAAAATTAGTATCATAATTATACCTTCGTCGCTGAAGCTGAAGTTCAGTTTCTCCAGCACCACTCATAAAACCTTGCCCCCCACTTCCTCCTTTCCTGAAATTGACAAGTATCAAGTTTAGATGCTGTTACTGACATTACAAATTTACTACTACAATGGATTAGGCTAGAGGATGCACAGATACACAGAATGAAGACACACGCATGCAGACATATGTGCTGTGTGCATAAGAGAAAAAAGTGTCAGGTAAGGTGATAAAAACTAGAATCAGTTTCAGCCATGTTCATACTTCATAACAACAATGCAGTCTGAAAAATAAATAGGTGTGTCAAGTAACATTTGGTGATTAAAAGTTAAAGCAATATGGTACAAGCAAAAAATCATAGATTAGATTCCCCTGGACAATTTACATAACAAAAGGCTTTCGGCATACAGATTGAGCATGCAATAGCTTGTTTCACTGAAATACTATGTTTGTGGCAGGTACCCCCTGAAGGAATCATAAATAGATTCATGTAATGTCAGCAAGTGATGTCAAAAACTCAGTCTGAGTCCATATTTCCTAGAATGTAATTTACTCCATTCAACACTTCAACTTCTGAATTAAAAAAATTTGCTTTCCAAATTCAAAAATAGTATCACGCAGCAGAAAATTAGGGGGAAAAACCAACCCTCGGGCGCTAACAACTTCAGCTTCTCCAGCAGCTCCAAAGGTATAGCGTCCACCCGGACCACGAACACGAACAAGTCTGCTCTTCTTATATGTTAGAGCTGCCAGTTCAGCCTACATGGATATATATGCAAGATGAGATTGAAGAGATGGTAATAGTATCAAGTTTGGAATAGGAATATGGAGGCATAGATTAAACCTGGAGTTTTGCTTCCTTAGTAAAGGCATGAGCATTGAATATCTCTATTATAAGGCCCACACGGTCGAGCACAGGTTTTTTCCAAGCCCGCTGGCATGGCAATTAGACAAGAAAAAATCAATTTGCCATTCCAGAATTTGTTATACAAAGTAATAGAATACAAGAACTTGCCTCCAGATTTCGTTGCTGAATCCCAGACAGGATAGTATTAGTAAAAACAGCATCCACTTCATCCTGTTATTATAGTGTGACACACTCAATCAAAATCTTAAATAACAGATCAGTTGAAAGTTGATTTAATAAAATATTGGTTTAATTAATCTGTAGGTCCTGAACCATTTGTGAATTTTCAAATAGGTTCCTATACTTTAAAAATTTATAATTGAGTGCCTAAACAGTAAACACATTCAAAATTTGTAATTATATCCCTCATACACTTTTCTATTATACAATTTTCTATTAGGATTTCGGGTTCCGAATAGTATAGAAAGTAGAAACCTATTTGAATTTTCTTAAAAATCACACGACCTTTTGAATTTTTCCAAAAAGTTGAAGTAACAAGTGAATGGATCTAATTATAACCTAGCAAAAAAAATATACGAGAGACCTAATTACAATTTTCATGAAGTCAATTATAAACTTTTAATGTATAAGTACTTATTTGAAAATTCTCAAATACGTCAGGAGCTATAGAATAATTTAACCTAACATAATTTAGGTTGCCTTTGATTGAACAGCATTTAGATGGCATTTGATGTTATCCACAGTTCCAGGTCCAAAAAAGGTGTCTGCAAAACACAATCCACGTCATACTCCAAATTCTACTGAAGGCGTGGAAGAGTGTGTGTGTGTGAGAGAGAGAACCTGCGCGAGGCTTGTGGCCTTTGAGGGAAGGGTTTTGAACAAGGACATGTGGTGGCAACCCTTTGTCGAAGAAATCGGTTCTGAAATACCCATCACGCTGCTCTTCCAGAGAATTAGCCAGACACAGTGCTTCGTTCAGCTTTGCCTGCAAGTACTTGTCGGGCCGAAGACGAGGTTGAACCACCAACAGCTTCGGAGCCCCATTGAAGAGCAGCGACGCCGTTTCGTTTGCTTCATCGTTGGAACAAAGATGCGAAGTCGTTTGAATCTGTCTGGAACAACATCGCAGGGAACTCCGAGTCCGTGACGGTGACGGTGACGGTGACGACACACACAACCTTCTCAACATTTCATTTCACATCCAACAGAACACGCTCACTCTCGCTCACACAGCTTATGTTATGCCACCGCCTACGGTGTTCCCGATTCCATTTAGATCCATTTTGAGGTAAAGTCATCCGAGATGAAAAGATTCAATTTGGATGATTTTTTTAATTCTATCCGATGCAATTAAATGTGATTTTAGATTGGTTCATTCGATTTTTATTAATACATTGTTATATATTTATATTACATGAAAATATTAAATTGAACAAAATTATATATTTATTTACGTATTCATATAATAACATTTGATAAAATATAAATAAATATTATTATCAACTAGTTTCATAATATCTTTTTTATGTTTTGAACTTAGAAATAATAAAAACTTATATGAAATCAAACTATAATGTATTAGTAGGAAAAAAACTAACAAATAAAAAACTAATATTACAAAAAATCGAATAAATACATATTAAATTTTATATATGCGATTTGATTTGGATTGATTAAGAAAATGGATCTAAAATCTGATCGGTTTTTATAAAACAAGATTCATAAAAATCCAATAGAAATCGGTTTTGTTCGGTTTTCGATTTTTTTGGATCGAATTTTGTTTTCCTTTTAGATCCGTTCGGAGATAACACCAGTATTCTCCAAAATCGTGTGAATTTACTAGTATACCCTCCACATCTCACGCATTCACAAAGTTCCGAGATACACAATTAAATCAATGATATGTTTGAAATGGCTTATAGAAAGCTTATGAGAATAATTCGTGAGGATAAGCAAATAGTCTATTAAAACGGTTCATAATTTTTTTATAAGATCTTTTTAACTTATTTACATAAGTTTGTGAGAAAAAATTATGAAAATACATATGGAGGAATTAGTTTCTAACTTGGATGGTATTCACACAGAAATATAATAGTAAATGCGTGAATGCGAATCCAACTTTGTTGGTTTTAGAGGATATAAAATACTGAAGAAAAATGTAAAGCAGAGAAAGAAAAATATTGAGGTGCGGGAGCATATATTTTATTGATGAATCAACATAATATTTATACAGCTGAGGAGCAGAAATTTGAAAAAGAAATGACGTTACTAGATAAGCATAAAAACTGCAATGTCTAAGGAACAACTTATTAAGCTGAATCACAAGCTTGCAGAGCTAACTCGTTCCAAGCAATACTCAGAATCCCTCAAACTCTTGAATCAAATTCACTCATCCCACTCTCTGAGACCAGACCACTACACTCTCTCAACAGCCCTAACCGCCACTTCCCACACCCGCCACGTCACCTTTGGTAACCAGCTTCATGCCCATTCCATTCTCACTGGCCTCAACGCACACTCCCATGTTGCAAATTCTCTCCTTTCTCTCTATGCCAAAGCTCAAGACCTCGCTTCTGTCAAACGTGTTTTTGCAGAAATCCAATACCCAGATGTGTATTCATGGACAACACTGCTTTCTGCTTCTACTAGGCTTGGCCACGTTGACTATGCACTTCAACTCTTTGATCAAATGCCTAGAACCAACGTGGCTATTTGGAATGCCATCATCACCGGGTGTGCCAATAATGGGCATCATCATCAACATTTTGCTATTTACTTGTTCAGGGAAATGCACAGGGTTGGTGTTAGGCCTGATAATTACACCTTTGCTACCATGTTGAGTTTGTGTTCCTTGGAGCTTTTGGATTATGGAAGGCATGTTCATTCCGTGGTTATCAAAAGCGGTTTCTTTGCTAGGACTTCTGTCATTAATTCTCTCATTACTATGTATTTTAATTGTAAATGTGCTGTGGATGCTTATCAAGTATTTGAGGAAGCAGAACCTGTATTACATGATCCTATTACGTATAATGTCATGATAGATGGTCTTGTAACCATGGACAGAAATGAAGACGCATTTATCGTTTTCAGAGATATGCGACGTGCTTGTCTTGTTCCCACGGAACTCACCTTTGTGAGTGTCATGAGCTCTTGTTTATCTTTAAGAGTTGGATGTCAAGCACAAGCACAAGCTATCAAAATGGGTTTTGTTGCTTATACTGCTGTGAGCAATGCAACAATGACCATGTATTCCAGCTTTCGGGAGTTACATGAAGCTCAAAATATTTTTGAGAGAATGGAAGAAAAGGATCCTGTTTCATGGAACATAATGATCTCAACCTATGTTCAAGAGAATCAAAACAATGCAGCAATCTTAACCTATCTGAAAATGAGGAGGGAAGGGGTTGAACCAGATGAATATACTTATGGAAGTCTGCTAGCTGCCTCAGATTCTTTGCCAACCGTGGAGACGCTGCATTCCCTCCTATCCAAAAATGGACTTATGAAAGTTGAAGTATTGAATGCATTAATATCCACATACTGCAGACATGGAAATTTAAATTGTGCCTTTCAAATCTTCTCTGATCATCCCTATAAAAATCTGATATCTTGGAACAGTATTATATCTGGGTTCCTGTTAAATGGATGCCCTCTGAAAGGGTTAGAGCAATTCTCCGCATTGCTTAATACACAGCTCAAGCCAAATGCCTATTCCATCAGTCTTGTTTTGAGCATTTGTGCTAGCATTTCAGCCATGAGTCATGGGAAACAGGTTCATGGTTACATACTGCGTCATGAATTTTCTCCAGAAATTTCTTTAGGTAATGCCCTGGTGACAATGTATGCCAAATGTGGGTCTTTAGATATGTCTTTGAAAGTATTTAATGCAATGGTCGAAAGAGATACAATCTCTTGGAATGCTCTAATATCTGCTTATGCACAACATGGGCAAGGCAAAGAAGCTGTGTGCTGTTTTGAGGCAATGCAAATCTCACCTGCGGTCAAACCAGACCAGGCTACCTTTACTGCAGTTCTTTCAGCTTGCAGCCATGCAGGTTTAATTGATGATGGTACCCGTGTTTTTGATATGATGGTGACAAGGTATGGATTTATGCCCAGTGTGGATCATTTTTCTTGCATAGTTGATCTGCTGGGTCGCAGTGGATACCTTGATGAGGCAGAAAGTGTAATTAAAGGTGGGTGCTTTGGAGCACATTCCAATATGTGCTGGTCATTGTTCAGTGCCTGTGCAGCTCATGGTAATTTAAGACTAGGAAGAACAGTTGCGAGACTTCTTCTGGAAAGAGATCATAACAACCCATCAGTTTATGTACTTCTGTCTAATATCTGTGCAGCAGCAGGCCAGTGGGAAGAAGCAGCTAATCTGAGAGATATGATGAGAGAATTTGGGACAACAAAGCAGCCTGGCTGCAGTTGGATCAGAACCTGAGACTTCGAAGTTAATCACAGGTCTTGTAATGTTAATGTATAACCATGAGCATAATGTAATGTTAAATGTTTATTTATAAGGTTGTGAGTCCTCCACTGCTGTTTGGGAGGGTTCGAAACTTGGGAGGCAAGTACTAAGACAATAATAATGCTCTGTAATTTGCTAGAGAGGGAATGATAATCCTGAAGCAGAAATACTTACTGAGATCTTTGATGATCATAATGCTCCTAAAGTCACCAGTTTCTCTTCGCGTGGGCCTAATCCCATTGTAGAAATTTTAAAGCCAGATACAAGTGCCCCGGGAGCAGAGATCTTAGCCGCATATTTGCTAGCAAAGTCAGTCTTAAGGCATCCAAAAGATACAAGAAGGGTCAACTACAACATACTTTCAGGAACCTCCGTATCATACTCCCATGTTGCTGGAATTGCTGCATATGTGAAAACATTTCAGTCAGATTGGTCACCAGCGGCCATCAAATCTGCTATTATGACCACATCAAAGGCCATCAATGGTACTTATAAGTTATAATCTAACTGAACACTTCGCTTATGGATCTGGGCATGTCAATCCACAAGCAGCACAGCACTTGCCCCTGGTCTAGTTTATGACATTTCTAAGGAAGATTATGTCCAATTTGCAAATGCTTTGCAACTTACTCTGGTGATTTAATTAAATGATCACAGGAGAAAACACAGCCAGCCCCGGCGCCCTGCATCCTCTGATAGATCCTTAGTGAAAGATTTGAACTATCCTGCAATAGTGATGGAAATTGAGCATATGAAATATTTCATTGTGAAGGTTCATAGAACAGTCACAAATGTTGGTTTTGCCAACTCAACCTACAAGGCTTACTGTCTTCCCAGATTCACAAGTCAAAACTAGTGAAGGAATAATCAAAACAGTTTCATTTACTATGGAGCCCGGGATTCTTTCCTTCAAATCATTGAATGAGAAACAATCCTTTGATGTGATTATTGAAGGAGAAAAACCAGATGAACGTGCGTATTCCTTGTCGCTGCAATGGGCAGATGGCACCCACAGTGTGACAAGTCCAATTATTGTGTTCTGGATGTCTTATAGAATATGTTACGGGAATCTGAAAACTGAAATAAGATGTTTGATGTTTCTGTTTCCCATAGTGAAGTGTGCTGCTCTCTATCATTCAAACTCTCTTTTTCCATCATTGATTTTAGTAAGTATTGCTATTCTTCACATACAAAAAAACAAGTATTACCATCATTGATTTTTAGCTTCAATATATTTCTTATCAATGGTACCATGCCTATGGCAAATTGCCAATATCAGTTCAAGTTCAGTAACTAGTAACTACATCATGTTTGGTTTAGTTTATTTTAATTTTTGCCTAACAAAAGAGGCATCATCATGTCCGATGCTGTCTTCAAGCAAGATATAGGCCCTGGACCAGTTAGTGGAGACTGGAGACTTCAACATATAGGGACCAGTTTTTTTTCACTATATCTAATAGTTATATATATATATATATATATATACTATGTAATAGTTATTTTTAATTTGGTTATTATATGTGATAATCATTTTAGTTTTGATTCATATAGTTTAACACTTTAACTTCAACAAACTTGCCCTCAAAAAGAAAACTTCAACAAACATGCTTATAAAGCAATAAAAGGCGACAACCAAATTAAAATAAATTGTATATATAAGAATTGATTTCAAAAAATTTCACGTATGAAGATTAAATTCAAAATTAATGTCACGTATAAATATTTTATTTTTTAATTTATGCTTTTAAAATTTTAATTAAAATATTTAGCATGTATCTTTGATAATTTTAAATATTTTTATTTTATTCTATATTTTTAAAAATACCGTCCAATGGTAGAATAGTTTTTAGTTAGTTAATGTCAGAAGTGTAGTATCAAATATTTGGCGCAAAAAGTAGAAACTAACCGACATTGTGAGTCCTCTAAAAAAAAACCTGACATTGTGAGTAAAGTACCTCCTAAGACCATACTACCCTTCAGTCTCCCAACATCTCTTCTCCTTCAATCTCAAGTCGTGGAATTGTGGCGGCAACAAAAAGACCATTCTTCACAAACGAAACAGCCGTGGTGCAGCTGAAATTACTTCTGTTTTGTTCGCTTTCACTGGAGCAAAAGGGAAAGGGGCAATATGGGAATTTTGAAATTCAATCAAGGGTTGTTTTGTCCAAAAATGTCATAGAAATATATCGTAGTAATCGCGGGCTTTACGCGAAATTCAAAACCTGGATATTAGAGTTTAGAGTTTAGACTGATTCCTACGGCAGCGTTTTGGTCTTCTCCTGCGTCTCCATTCTCATCCGGTACCCTTTGTTTCTGTTCCTATTTTCTTGTCGAAAAAAACCCTAGAATTCCCAATTTTTCCTCATCTGTTGATAATTTGTTTTAACTTGTTGTTTGGTTCTCATTACCTATTGTTGTCTTGTCTCTGAGTTAGAATCGTTCGTTTTTTGAATTTGAAAGTTGTTTCTTTTAAATGTTAATTGGGTGCCATCAAATAAATCGTTGCCATGGGTTCATATTTGAGTGAGGGTTCTTCAAAATTGATGGTCATGAATGATATTGACATGACTTGTTTTTGCATGAATCAATCACCGTATTTATTCGATCATAATCAATTCCTAAAGAATGTTATGACTCATTTCTTTCTAAAATGCAAATTTAAGCATTTCCAATGGTAGCCAAGTCCTTTACTCGTTATGTGTGTTTAAAATTGACTTTTGCTCTTGATTCATGATGGTTTATAATCAGTGACTGTGTGCTATGGAATGGTCATAACCTTTTTCTTATTATGTATTCAGATAAAGATCTGAAATTTGTGTTGCGGACTTCAGTATCCAACTCGTTGCTCTCTGAATAAAGTGAAATAAGATAATGGCTAAATTTGTTGCTCCTGGGCACCTGATGATTAAGGATGAAAACTTGGATCTTCACCCCAAAAGTAAGCCTTATGTTATCTTCCTTATAACACCAAGTCACCAACGCTGATGATATTTACACATCCCAAAAAAAAAAAAAATTAATAAATTAAAAAGTTGAGAGAGAATGTATTAGAATGTGTATTTTTCTTGTTTAATCTAAAATGAAAGTGATATAAGAGTGATGGTAAAGAAGCAAATATCATCACTCTAACACCACACCAATGTCCAACATCTAGAGTGGATTCTGTTGAATATCACATAATTAGTAATGATAAAGACTTGGTGATGTTTTCAAATAATGAACCAGTTTTGAAATTCATTCATTATTTACTTCATTCTTACTATAATGGTTTTGTTCTTCAATCTCCTTTTTGTTTGCTTGGGGTAGAGGCTGTCTTGAATGTCAAGTCAAAAAATTCTAAGACAGGTGGAAAGAAAGGTGGTTCAGGGATTGTAGGTCGAAAAGCTCTGAATGATATAACAAACAAAACATCACTTCATCCTGAAGCCACATCTAAGAAAAAGAGTTTACCCAAAGAAGATGTTAATGTAAAGGAGGAAATGTTCTTGCATGATCACAAGAAGTGCGTTGAAGCACAAAATGCAGCAATGAAAATTTTCAATCTGGAGATGGTTCTTCCTCAAGATGGTAATACTACCTGAGTTTTGCTTCAGTGTTATATTTATTAGTGTGTCCTGTATCTCGTTATTTTTAATTTACATTGTCATTGTGTTATGTTGATAAGATTCCTAACCTCATTTTTTCTCCGCAGATTCCATATCTATTATCGAGCAGATAAAGGTAGTGTTATCTTTCTATGACGCCTTTATTACTTTAGTTTTGTTTTGGTTACAAGTATTTAAGGATGAAGTATGCTACTATGTTTTGAGAAAAACCAGTGAATTATATACTACTATTTCATTTTGTTATATGCATTGAAAATAAGTGTGCTTTAGTTTGTTGGTTTAAATCTTGATTAAAGCATTTATCCACTGTATGTCAATATAAAGTAACTCATGTTTATTTGATTAGACACTCTTTTTTTGGTTTTATGGTTGTAGGTTCCTCATTCCCCTCAGTGCTACCCGGAACCAGTAGAATTGCCAATGTCTGATTTTTCTGATTGGTTGGACTATTCGAGGCAGTGGAGCTCTCCTCCACCTTCTCCATTACCATTATCACCCCTGTATGCATGGCAAGATGAAGCAGTAGAATTTGTTCTCAAGGAAGGAATTGACGCCTAAGTGTAACATACTGTTTCTTCTATTATGTAATGTATTAGAGCAAGTCGATTCGACCATTTGGAATTACCGAGCCCTTTTTTATTTTCCTCTCTAATAGTATCTATCGCTGCATAACACCTTCATTACTGTATTTCTTATATCCTGCTGCTGTGATGTGTTTACGAGCTCAGTGTGTTAAGCTTCTAACACGCAAGAAAACACCCAAAAAATGACAGCAGTTCTATGTGTACAAAATTTAACTTGGCTCATTTCCACCTATATAAATGCTCTAAAGGCACTACATAGCAAATTTCTTAAAATTATATTAAAAGGTGCATTAAAAATTATACGACAGAAAAACATAAATATTTAATAGGTTTAATTATTGAGTTAATCCCTGAATTATTTGGGAATTTCAAGTAGGTCATTGAACTAAATTAATTTTTAATTAGATCCCCGAATTTATATAAAATTTTCAATTGGGTTCTTGAACTAAAAAGTTTCTAATTGGTTCCCTCAATTGGGTCTATAAAGTAGAAATATAATTATATAAAATAAAAAATAATAAAATGATAGATGATGAAATTTATAAAAAAATTACTTTTGACATAATAATAATAAAATGACAACGGATGAATACGGGAAAAAAGACTCACTATTTAAAATTAAAAAAAAAAACTTAGTGAGAAAAGTCATTGCTTAGCATAAGAAATAAATAAAAATAGATAAATTTGAGAGACATAATTTAGCTCTTGAAACGATAATAACAAATAATGAAATATGAAATTATGCTAAAAAATTCGTGTTTTATAACAAAATATTAAGAATCTAGTTAAGTAAAAATATTAATAATGAAATATGAAATTGTGCTATAAAAATATAATTTAACAACAAAGTTATTGTTTGAAATAATAAATAAAATAAAGAAACTAGTTAAGTAAATATCATATCTTATTTTGATTGTCAATTTTATTTTGAGTTATTTTATTTAATTTATTATTTAATACATTATTTTATATTTAACTGAGGTTTTTATTAAATAATATTTTTTTATTGATATGTTTATTATTATTATTATTATTATTATTATTATTATTATTATTATTATTTTAATTTTATTTCAAATATTAAATATTTGACTTAGTTTAATCTCTTAATATTTTGTTATAAAACATTATTTTTCTAGCACAATTTCATATATTTTTATTTTTTTATTATCATTTCAAGAATTAAATTTTGTCTCTCAAATTTATCTTTGTTTTATCTAATTATTATGCTAAAAAATAGCTTTTCTCACTAAGTTTTATTTTTTATTTTATAATAATAATAATAATAATAATAATTATTATTATTATTATTATTATTATTATTATTATTATTATTATTATTTTAAATAGTGAGTTTTTTCTCTCATATTCTAATTTTTTCATTTTATTATTATGCCAAACAGTATTTTTTTGTTCTAAATTTAATCATCAATCATTTTTTATTTTATATAGTCGCCTTTTTATTTTAGGGACCCAATTGAAAATTTTATATAAATTTAGGGACCCAATTAGAAACTTTTTAGTTCAGGGATCCAATTGAAAATTTATATAAATTTAGGGACCTAATTAAAAAAAGTTAGTTCAAGAATCTACTTGAAAATTCTCAAATAGTTCTTAAACAAACTCAATAGTTAAACCTATTTAATATAGCAAACAATTTCATTATCTGAACAATTGCTAAATTTATAGTCACATTAATATTTTTTATTTTACACCAGTCACATGAATATCTAGATTACTTATTTTACCTTAAAATATGAGGTACGTTGATATCTCCTCATATTTTAATCAACATATAATATTTATTTGTACAGGGTGTCTCATTTAATTGTTAAAGAAACTATTGAAGTTATGGGTTTAGATAAAGAAAGAGAAGAAAAATAATGAACATTCAAAATATGAGTATGATTGACTATGATCTTGTTGTACAAAAAAAACTTAAGCACTAATCCTAATTTATAGGGATACAAGACTCCTAATCCTAATTGAAAAGGGGAACTAATTATGATAATAATCAACTGATAGCAACCTAATCCTATGAGATAATTCAAGATACTCTTACAAGATATGATGTACTCTAAGATAAGATAAGATGAGATAAGATGAGATTATCTATTCTAACACTCCCCCTCAAACTAAAGCTTACTAAGCTTTAAGCTTGTTACATGAAAACAATGCATTTCCCTTCAAATTAAAAATTAAAAAAAAAAAAAACTGAGCTCCACGAAAGTTATGGTTGGAAGGCAACTCAAGAATGATGGAGAGGCTGAAGAGAGTTGCTGGAAAGATAACTTAGCAAGATAGTTGGAATGATCATCAGTTTGACAGAAATTTCTTTGCAAGCAATCTAACAAAGCAAGGTCCGAACTCCTCAAAACCCCAACTTCCGGGACTGAGACGAGGCCAGTGCTTCTAGGACAAGGGCCAAGGCTAGTGCATCTGGGAGAAAGATGGGTTGCTGCATCTAGGAAAAAGAGCCGAGCCAGAGCATCTGGGACAATGAGTTGGGCTAGTGTGAGTCATAGCCAACATAAGTCAATCATCGACATAAATAGAAGTCACGACTTATATAATTCATTCGTGGGAAAGGAGTCACCATCGAAATGATCGTCGGTGGGAAGAGAAACCACTGGTATGATCCATCAGTGGATAAGAGAAGGAGTCACTGATATGATCCATCAATGGGAAAGGAGTCGCCACCGAAATGATCGTCGGTGGGAAGAGAAGTCACTGGTACGATCCATCAGTGGATAAGAGAAGGAGTCACTGGTATGATCCATCAGTGGGAAAGAAGTCATCATCGGAATGATCATCGGTGGGAAGAGAAGCCACTGGTATGATCCATCAGTGGATAAGAATTGCATGACAAACATCGGAGAAGCAAACAGTAGACCAAAGATTTGAGCTTTCGAACACAACAAAACATAACCTAAGGGAATCAAACACATCAAGATGGTTGCTGAAAAGTGGTCCATAGAGGGAGGTGAGAACAGATCCGAAAATAGCATAGGCCGGAGAGTTCGGCGCCTCGGGAGGTGAACGACGGTGCGGTTTGGACGGTTGGACAGATTGACGACCGACGAATCTAGTGATGGGGTCGGCGACCAGAAACGACGGTAGCGGACAACGACTGACGGGACAAAAACAAGGGTCGGAAAGAAGAAGGATGATATCCTCCTCCTTTAGGTTACTGGAAAACGAAAACACAACGGGGGAGAGAAAAATGACAAATTATTTTTTTTTTGTATGGCTAAGAAGATGATTAGAGTTCATTCATACTTAATGAAACTCCGCAGCGGAATAGTGACGGGACAGGTCACGGAGGATGGTACCGCTCTGATACCATGTTGAAGTTATGGGTTTAGATAGAGAAAGAGAGAAAAAGAATGAACACTCAAAATATGATTATGATTGATTATGATCTTGCTGTACAAAAAACTTAAGCACTAACCCCTATTTATAGGGATACAAGACTCATAATCCTAATTGAAAAGGAAAACTAATTATGATAATAACCAACTGATAACAACCTAATCCTATAAGATAATTCAAGATACTCTTATAAGACATGATGTACTCTAAGATAAGATAAGATGAGATGAGATAAGATCATCTATTTTAACAGAAACGTTCCTATAATAAATTTGGCAAAATTGCTCACACTAGCTGTGACTTGGGTTTGATTCCTAGATATCTCCTATTGGTAGGCAATATGTAAATCCAACTATAAATCTTCATTAAGGTTTGTGGTATTCCCTGGTCTTTCAAGGGGAGTGTCTTCCCTCAATCTAAACTTTTTTGTAGAAAAAAGAAAAGAGGCAAAACTAAGATATTGAATTATTCATTGATTTTAATATAACAAACAATTTCATTATTTGAACAATTACTAAATTTATAGTCACATTAATATCTAGAATACTTTTTTTTTTTGTTAAGAATCTAGAATACTTATTTTACCTTAAAATATGAGGTACATTGATATCTGATATTTTAATCAACATATAGTATTTATTTAATTGTTAGAGATACGTTCCTATAATAAACATGGCAAAATTAAGATATTGAATTATTCATTAAATATAAGGGAACTTTAGCAATTTAATTTAATGTAAAAATCTCAATGACATAAATGCACTCAGTTTTATTTTATTATATATATAGAGGAGGAACCAATAGTTTTGTATATAACAGAAAGCATTTGAGCTCTGCATTTAACATTCTTGAATAATGGCCAAGCATAGTTTTCTCCTCTTCTTGTGTGTATCTTTCATACTTGCATCCACAATTTCCTTAGTGTGTGATGCTAATGATCAAAATATGGAAGTTCATATTGTGTATATGGGCTCATTTCCTAAGGAAGCATATTCTCCAACCTCTCACCATCTTAGCATGCTGCAACAAGTCATTGATGATGATGGCATTGATGCAGCAAACCACCTAATTCATAGTTACAAGAGGAGTTTCAATGGGTTTGCTGCCATGCTCACTGATCAACAAAGAGAAAAACTCAGTAACATGGAAGGAGTGGTGTCAGTTTTTCCAAGCAAGACACTGAACCTTCAAACCACAAGATCATGGGATTTCATGGGACTCCATAATTCAATCAAAAGAAACCAAACTGGTGAGAGTGATGTTATAATTGGAGTTATAGACAGTGGAATCTGGCCAGAATCTGATAGTTTCAATGATGAAGGTTTTGGTCCTATTCCAAAAAAGTGGAATGGTACTTGTGCAGGTGGCAAAAACTTCACTTGCAACAACAAAATGATTGGGGCAAGGTTTTACACAAATAAATATGGTGATACCAACTCTTCAAGAGATATCTTTGGTCATGGAAGCCATACTGCTTCAATAGCAGCTGGAAACAAAGTTGAAGGTGTGAGTTTTTATGGACTTGCACAAGGTACTGCAAGAGGAGGAGTTCCATCTGCCAGGGTTGCTGCATACAAGGTTTGTGATCCAAATGGAAGTTGTGTTGAGGCTGATATCTTAGCTGCTTTTGATGATTCCATTGCAGATGGAGTTGACATCATTAGCATCTCACTGGGAGGTTCGAAAGCCGTCAACTTCTTCAATGATTCTCTTGCCATTGGTTCTTTTCATGCCATGAAGAAAGGCATACTTACAGTGAATTCTGGAGGCAATGATGGTCCTGAATTAGGTACAACAACAAGTGTTGCGCCGTGGTTACTAAGTGTCGCGGCAAGTACCACCGATCGCCATATTGTTGACAAGGTTGTTCTTGGGAATGGAAAGACATTAGTTGGAAACTCAGTAAATACTTTCACCACAAATGGAACAAAATTCCCTATAGCTGTGCGAAATGCTGATCCAACTCATTGTATAGAAAATACGTCACCTGAAGACTGTAGCTGTTTAGATAGTGTTTTGATGAAGGGAAAGGTTGTGTTATGTTCACAAGCTTATGGACAAGTAGAGGCTTATTATATGGGTGCAAGTGCTGCAATTGTAGAAGCTGAAACTGATGTGTCTCATGTAACCTTTTATCCTGCAGTGCCACTAGATTCCAAAGACTATGCTGTTGCTAAATCCTACATAAATTCAACAGAATATCCAGAAGCAGAAATACTAAAGAGTACTGAGATCTTTGATGATCATAATGCTCCTAAAGTTACCAATTTCTCTTCGCGTGGGCCGAATTCCATAGTAGTAGAAGTTTTAAAGCCAGATATAAGTGCCCCTGGAGCAGAGATCTTAGCTGCATATTCATTTGATAAATCACCCTCTATGAATGCACAAGATAAAAGAAAGGTCAAATACAACATATTGTCTGGAACCTCTATGTCATGCCCCCATGTTGCTGGAATTGCTGCATATGTGAAAACATTTCACCCAGATTGGTCACCCGCCGCCATCAAATCTGCTATTATGACCACAGCAAAGCCCATGAATGGTACTTATAATCTAACTGGACACTTTGCTTATGGATCTGGGCATGTCAATCCACAAGCAGCACTTGACCCTGGACTAGTTTATGATATTTCTGAGGAAGATTATGTGCAAATGCTTTGTAACTATGGTTACTCTGGTGATGAAATTAACATGATCACTGGAGAAAACACAAGCTGCCCTAGATCTTCTGAGAGATCCTTAGTGAAAGATTTGAACTATCCTGCAATAGTGATTCAAGTTGAGCCTATGAAATCTTTCAGTGTGAAGGTTCATAGAACAGTGACAAATGTTGGTTTTGCCAACTCAACCTACAAGGCTAATTTCCTGCCAGATTCAGAAATCAAAACAGTTTCATTTGCAGTGGAGCCTCAGATTCTTTCCTTCAAATCATTGAATGAGAAACAATCCTTTGTTGTGATTATTGAAGGAGAAAAGCCAAAGGAATTTGCTTATTCCTTATCACTGCAATGGACAGATGGCACCCACAGTGTGACCAGTCCAATTATAGTGTTGTGATGTGAATGTCCTAAAGTCTTATAGAACATGTTGATAATCTGAACTCTGAAATAAATAATGTGTTTTTCTGATTCCCTTTGTGATGTTTGCTGCTCTCTCTTTATCACCCGATCTTTCTTTTTCATAGTTTTTATTGCTTTTAATAAGTAATACTATTCTAAACATTAAAAAATTGTATTACCAACAATGCCATTATTGATTTATCTTCAATAGCAGTTTTTTGATCTATGGGAAATTGCCAATATCAGTTCACGTTCAATAACTACATTATTTTGGGTTTAGTTTATTTTAGGCTTAATTGCAGTTTTCGTCCCCCTACTATTGATCGTGTGCGATTGGTGTTTTTTCGATGTTGCAAACTCGGTCCTTCTATCACTGTTTATCAATTTTTCAATGATCAACATAGAGGAATCACTCCTTCTAAGCACACAGAATCACTGCTCTAAGCATATAGAACTTTTTTTGGGCTTTTGTGGTAAACGATCATGTGGAGGAACCAAAAAATATCCCCGAAAAGGAGGGACAAAACCAATAAATAGCATAGAAGAACTACTGAATCATGCTGAATCGAAGACGCAGAGAAGGGAAAACTTCAACCAGAGATTGTGTGTACTTAAAGAAGCGGTTCCTCTATGTTGATCATTGAAAAAATGAAAAAATTGACAGCCATTGGACATAAGGACCAAATTTGCAATATTGAAAAAACAGAGGGACCAAATATGCACAAAAAAAACTAAAATCGCACATGATCAATAGTGGAGGGACCAAAACTGCAATTAAGCCTTTATTTTAACTAGCAAGATATAGACCCCAGACCTGTTAGAAGGAGACTTCAACAATAAATAGTCAAATTACAAATAAGTCAAATACAAAAACAAGGGAAATGACAATGTATCTCTCATCTCATGTAGTATTTAGATATTACTTCCACCACTCTGTACACATTATTGTTCACACCCTCCTTTTAAAAAAAGCATTAAGATGCAGCAAATTCACAGGTCATATATGTTTGCCTCTTGCATATCAGCAAATATAAAGAGTTGTGTCACTTTTTTCTTGATACAGCTGCAGCAATCCCACCTGCTATCAGTCCTACAGCTCCTACAGCAGTTGCCGCAATGCCTAGGCCTATGACACCATCTACAATGGAGGAAAAGAAACTGTGTCAGTGTTGTATTGCAGAATTGGAGTAAATATCAACCCCCTTTCCTCTTGTTCTTAATAAGAGAAGAAGCACGAAATGTTTAGGGGAAACATCAATAATTGATAGGAACCTTTTTTGATCCGATCTTCAATTGTCTTCTTCAGTGTCAGTGCTTGCCTCCAGTCAGGCGCAATCTACACAAGAAATCATGTAATGATGATATCTTATCCAAGTGATCGAAGTCATCTAACATTTTTTTTTTTTGATAGGCAAATGTTTTTTTGTTTTTTTTAGTATGCTAGTTGTTAATTTTTTCTCCTTTTCCAATGTCAATGTTTGAACCTTGGACCTCCAACATCTTAAATCTTTAGCTCTTACCACTTGATCGAAGTCATCTAACTATATGTTATATATGCTGTACTGCTATTGATGCAGTGGGTTGAAATAAACATCTTTGATGGTGTTATCTTAAAGGATGATATTTGTCCCCGCTTGCAGTTTGCTGTTAGAATTGGAGGGGGATTTAACAAAAACACCCAAAAGTGACAGATAATAAATCTGCAAATTTGAGTAACAAGAAGGCAAAACTTAATTTGAATTATGTAGAGATACCGGATAACAGAAGTACCAATGTTGTAGAGACCAATAAAGTGTACTTAAATGATATTTTCCAAATGCAAGATAGAGATGGCAGTTAAAGATATGAAATTGAAGTTAGAAAGGATTGACAGATATGGTAGGAACAGATAGAAATGGATACAGCTCAGGCAGAAAAAACAGAGTTGTGATTGTAAAAGAATCCTAACCAAACAGGGTATAAGCAAGTAACATTAAGGTGAGAGGATAGATACCATGAGGCATCTGTCAACAAGATCCCTACTCCTGGAATAGTCAGCAGTTCTATAGGATCCAACAGCTAGAAGATACAGCTTCTCCCTTTGAAGCAGGGGATCGTTTGTAGCAGGTAAAGATGCTGCAATGGAGTTATGAACCATGATTGCATGAACAATAGAAAGAAGTTGAATATAAAAGAGATAGAAGCAGGAAGGACCTTCAAGCATTGCGATTCCGCGTTGGACATCTTGGGGTCGTTTAGAGTGAACAAGAGCCCAGGATAAACGCAAGAGAGAATCTTTCATCAAGTCATCAGAGGATTGTTTCTCAGCCTCAGCAACCTCTCTTTCACATCCCTGCAGCCACCAATTGATTCAGATGAACAATATTCAGCAATCAGCAGAATACCAAAACAGTAAGGAAGGTAGTTTACATACAGCCACGATGTCGGAGTCGCACAAGGGGAGCGAGTCTTTGCCGGAGAACAAGTTACCGATGGACTCCACTATCATCCCTAGCTTCGCTTCCAGTTTCGCCATTCAATTTCAACTCAATTCAATTATTCCCTTTTCTTCACTCTTCAATTTCAATTCAATTCTTCCTTCCTCCTTACGTTCAATTTCTTACTCCTTAAGTCCCATTTTTTTTATTTTTTTTATTTTGGGATTTAACAAGGTCAAATATGAGTATGTCAGCGTCAGTATAACTTATTGGATTATATATTACTCCATATGATTTTTTTTTTAGATTTAATTGATATACAATTTATCAGATGTAAAGGCCCAACAACAACATATCATCATGTTATTGAAAATCTTTGATTGTTATCTAAATCTCCTTAAAAGTCATTAATATCATGATTTATGATTGATTGATAGTGTAACTAAACTTTACACTGATATCGTTGCATATCAATTAAACTCTTAAAATATTATAATTAGAATTTTAATTTTAAACATTTTTATTAAGGATTAAAGTAGTAGAATTTGTTAGTGTACCACATCCACTAACATTATGATATATGTACTTTTATTCTAATAACTCAAAAAATAAATAAAATATAATACTGATTTGTCTAGATGGTATCAAGGCACATGATATTGATTTATTTTATGACGTAGGGATAATGTAAAGTAGAAACTTTGTTAAAAATGAGAGAATTAAAGAAAAGCTACTGAGTTGTAAGTTATAAGATAAAAATAACTTATTTTTTTAAACTTCTTCGATAATCTTATTATAATAAATTAAAATAAACTTATATATACGAAGATTATAAATTATTTTCATAAATTTATTTCCAGTAACTCTCGTTAAGTTATTCCAAACATAAGCTAAGTCACTGACCTAGGATCTAGTTATTTCCCCAGCCTTTTACCTGCATTTCTTCCCACTATTATATTTGTCTTCTCACAAGACAAGAAATTCTTAGTACAAAGTGAGACAGTTAGTGACGAAGGAGCATGGAAATCGCGAGATGCCTTACACAATAGACCACCCTTCTGAAGGCGAGGTTCCCTTCTTGGCTTCTTCTTACAAGTTGAAGCTTTGAGGGCCACACCTCTACGGTTCATGCATATATCTACTTGTGCAAAACGCATCATTTTACAAATCTGTGGAGCTCTTTAAAAAAATATATGTTTGGGCATGTAAATAGTGTGACAACTGAAAATAATTTACAAATGAGAAAATATTTCTTATTCATAGGAAACAACAATTTGGAACAGAAATTGCTTAGTTCCCTGTACATTTATCTTAATACTTGCAAACCACAAACAAATCCTGTATAATAAGCCAAAAGAAACAATAAATAAATAAAATAAAAAATTAAAACAAAAAAAACAAAATCACCATGCAGATGGTATTGACAAACTAATCTCTATTCACACTCACTTTCTTTGTTCATGTAAAGAGTGCCCTCACACGTGGAACTAATCTCAAACCAATGACTACCTCTAGCATATTCCCTACTTTGACAAGTGGACAAATCATTTGTCATAAACCAGCAACCATGAACACACTGTACCTTATGCAGTTCTATAACCATCTTCCAAAGTCCAACCTAATAAAAATCTATGAGGATAAATTCCTTAGATGGTCATAACTAAAGAACGGCTTCAGAAATTTCTCAACATTCTATGGTTTCATTACCATCTGCAGTTGCATGGTATCATCTGATGAGCATCTCTTTCAGATTCTCTAGAGGAAGAGTCCAGCTTCCCCCCATGATTACATGAATTAAGAACTTTTTGTGTCAGATAAAACCATCTAATATAGTTCTTGCCTTCTTGAGCACATACTCTCAGAAGGGGACCCATTTTCCTCATCTTGCTTGAGAAAGAAGTCTCCATTTCCATTATAAAGCCGGACGGATAATGAAGGCGATGATGGTGCACTACCTGCAATTGTTTCAACATGTGCAATATGAAAGAAAATATCAATTATGGTTACATAAATGATACAGCAATCTTGCTAGTCAGTAGCAACAGAAACAAGTAGTATGATCAAATTTACCACACCTCTGAAAGAAAGGCTTCTATCAGAGTCCTTGGTCGCATGTAACGATATCGTGCCAGAGAGAACAACAATAAAACCACATATTTCCGACACTATAGTTCCACCACTTTGGCCATCCCAATCCTGTAAGCATTATTTTGAAATGTCATTAGGCTCTTATACAAGTCATAGACAACACAAACATCTTATGCATCCTACATCAAATGCCAGAATTAGTTGATAATACCTTAAACATTATTACACTGGCTAGGATTGTAAGTGTTGTGAACATGACATAATATATAGGAGATACAACTGCAGTGTTGAAGGTGTCAAGAGCCTGAAATAATAGAATCATGTTACCGAAGTGTAGTTGATTCAAAATTACAACTAAAGAACTTTGTATATATTATATATTGCACAAAACAAATCTGAATTAGAGCATTCTTTTCTTTTTCCATCGAATAAAATTGAGACATCATTTTCAACCAAATAAAAGAAGAAGAAAATACAAACATCAAAGAATATAATGGATCACTATCACTGGGAGGTGCTTTCAATATCCCGAAATTTAGTAATATGAATGCATAAAAAAGTAACCATCTAGTGAGGCTTACGTTTAACTAACATTTCCATGCTGCTGATATTCCATTCTTTTCCATATAACTATAAGCATCATTAGAGTAGCCAAAACTAAACCCCAGATCAGATCACACATTGCAAAAATCGAGTCAGTATAAAAAGAAATTATGACTACTTGTAAGTTGCAAGGGAAAGACTTAGTGTATCCATAACATGAATCAATGATACAGTTGATGCCCACAAGTTCTAGCAAATTTTCTTATAATAACCCATTTATCAAATATTTAACTGATGTATGATGTATCATATATTACAGACTAGGACTAGGGCAATCAGAGATTTCTTCTTAGACACTAAAACTAAATAGTAGTTTTAAGTTAACACATGGAAACTTATTGAATATCTAGTCGGCTTCCATAACAAAAAACCTCTTGGAAAAACAATAATAAAACTATTACACACTAATTCTAAACTATCTTCAAATTTGTTTAGTACAGGTGTACCTTCAAGAAAGGAAAAACGATTTCACATCAACATTAGTGAACCCTGTGTATAATATTGTAAAGAGGGATTCTCTGCCCTTACTACCTTACATATCTTAAAGGGATAGGGTTGTGTGCATGGCCTTGCTTTGGCGTCATGCACATGGTTTTTAAGGGAATCTCCCTGATATATAGAGATTAAACAGCTTGTTAAAATTTTCATTTTTGAGCCTCTTAGGCTCACCGATATCCCCCTACTTTGTTTTTCCCCTTCTCTCTAATATTTTTTTTCTTTTACCCAAGAAAAAGAGGTTACTAAAGAGTATATGGATCAAGATAGAAATGAGGCAGAACATAAAATAAAAAGGAGGTAATTTTCTTCTTTAAACTAGCAAATAACGATCAAAAGCTATATTTCAACTAAAGAATTTGCCAGATCTTAGAACTACCACCAAAATAGGTCTTGACAAAAATGTATGTAGGATGAGACCAGTGTTCTAATCTTAAGAGACATTGAGTCACAAACCTTATTAAGATAATTCATTTGCATGATGACACAAATAGCCACAACTAACATAAAAAACCACGTCTCCGGGTAGATTAACTGATTTTCTCCTTCAAAAGTTAATTTCAAAGAAGTTCCAAGGGCTTTAACACTCATCACCTGCAGAATTATAATAATTCCTTATAGATCAGTTGCCATATTATTGCAGTGCCACTACAAACAAAGCAAACATTTTTCAGTAAATGTCATCAGTTATTGGGATGGAAATAATTCTCCACATAACTGGGGCAGGGGAAGAAAAGTTTAAACCATAACAGTACATATAAAAGTTAGATGGAAGCCAAAACTCTATTTATAAATTCACCGTAATACAGGTCCCACAATCTAATGTTAATGAATAGAGAAGACCAGATTACTTTCCACATAAAATCACATTCGTCGGGTTGTATATATTTTAAACAAAATAATTTTGAATGAACAAGCCTTTGAAGTTCAGTTCAATTATCAAACAGAAAACTGAGGAGGAGAAAGAACGGTTAGTTTACATACAGAGAGGGAACCCATCAATGAACAAATGCCAGTATAAACTAGTACGTTGGTATGTCCACATCTTGGTGCAAAATGGAAGACCAGAATGAAAACCAAGACTATTACTGAGCCTACATATGCCAGAAATGCTGCATGCAGGGAGAATACCTCCGTTATCAAGGAATTACAATAATAATTTGCATTCAAAAATAAAAAAAGGATGGAGCATTCAAACCTGGTTGAGTAGCCATATTCCATATTTCCAGAACAGATTTAATAGGTTGCTCCCTAGGAGCATGAATAACAATAATGATAGAACCAGCAATGCACATCACACAGCCCAAAATCCCAAGCTGGTGTAGCTTCTCTTTCAGAATAAGTTGAGCCAAAACAGCACTGGAGGATACCATGTAAACATCAATGAAGAAGCAGCCATGTTAACAGATTTACAAGTTAATGCTGTCTTAACTGTCACTTGAGGAAGAAAAGCAAGGGGAATACCTCACTATAATACTTAACGCGCCAAGAGGGGTAACTAGAACTGCTGGGGCAAACGCATATGCAATGAAGTTTGCAACCTCTCCAACAATCACTGAACAAGAAACCATACAGAAACAGATTCTGCAAGAAATCAGCTAAAGAAAATTTGCCCTTGATAAATTAAATTTTGCATATTCTAATTAACCATCAATATTACTATCACTAACTAAGTAACTAGTCACTAATTACTAATGCACTACAACTGAAAAAATTAGAAAATTTGGTAAAATAAGCATCTGAAGCATTAAATCCACATTCCAGCAAACAATGGAATAAAATAAAAAACAAAGTTAATTCTACCTAACTAAAAGGATTCATAAATTCAAATATATATTTTTAAAGAAAATCCAATTAATTTCATACAATGATGGGATCAAATCAAAACCATTGCAAGACTAAAAGCATAACCAAAATAACAAGAAATAGCATTTGATGCTTACTTGTGATCAACCCCACCCACCAGAGTGGCTCCAAGAGATAATAATACCCACCAACACCTACAAAGTGATGAAGAACAAAACCATGCATAATCAAAATGAGCTCCCCCAACTATAAACTATAAATTCTGAAGAGAGAGGGAGGGAGGGAGAGAGAGATCAGAGAACATTGAAAATTACCAGCCCTGACACCAGAAACAGCAGCTGCTCTTTTAAGGCCTTGCTTCTTAATGATGAAGCTAGCCCCAATGAACCCACTTGATCCCAATGCTAGAATCAGACCTATTAGATTCTCCTTCGACAGACCCATGTCGCAAAATCGTAACTTTCTTCTGCTTTTTTATTTCTTCTTCTTCTTCTGCACTTCATTGATAAGCTCCGAGACAAACCCGGGTTTTCAGATCACCATCGTTGCTCATTTTCATGATTGTGGCTTGGAAAGCAGGGAATGATAGGGTGTATACGAGCACAACCCAATTATTTGTGAGCCAGCACCTGTTAAAGCCCCACTTGCTTTTATTAACCATTTTTTTATACCAAATCTTAAAGCAACTCATTTAATTTAAAAGGAAAATTTTGCATAAAGAAAGTCTAACTTTGAATAATGTTAAAATAATATTTTGGTCCCTACTTAATACGAATTCTCGATTTGATCCCTATACATAAAAAATTATTAAAATGATCCGTATACATACAAAAAGTCCCCATTTGGTCCCTAAACATTACCCGTTTGGTCCATATACGAGCAAACAATTATTAAATCGGTCCCTAAAAATTTGTACGTCAGGGACCAAATGAAGATTTTTTTTACGTATAAGGACCATGTTAATAATTTTTTATGTATAGAGACCAAGTTGAGAATTCGTATCACGTATAGGGACCAAGGGAGGGGTGGTGGCAGTGGTAGCCGCATCTGTCAGGGTGCAATACTTTTGGATTTGCGATCGTGGCATTGGAAGTTGAGGGTGCCGACCGGAGAAGGCGGAGTCTCAGTCGGCATCGGTGGTGACTCGAGGTTGATGGTGGTGGAGCGATGGATGGAGTGAATGTGATGATGATGATGGTGAACGGAGAGAAAGTGGGGGTGGTCGGTGGGAATACTGCTCACTGTTGAGGTGGTGGTGGTGATCAGTGAGTGGTGGTGAAGGATAGGAAGAATAAGTTAATGGAAGGGTAAAAAGGAATTTTCACATGAAAATTTGGGATATATTGATATACCCATAAACACCCTACTTCATAATAGAATCCACCCCTAACTTTGATGCAACATTTTATTAAGTTTGCTTATTCTAATGTTTTTTTGGGTACATTATTCTCGTGTTTTCAAACACGGACCAAACCAACTAAATAAACCGGTCATATTTATCTAACCCAAAAAAAAAATACTGGTATGGATCAAAATTTATTTGATTCTATCATAAATTTAACCAATTAAATTAATTGAATTATAAATTAGATAATTTGTCATTTTTATTTTCAATTTTGCTTTTTAAAACATTAGTTTATCCTTCATCGATCAATTTGAGTGCTAAGAAGATTATAAAAAAAAAAAAATACAACTTATGGCATATTGAAAATTAATGTTTAAATGAGAACTTGATGTTTATAATTTTAACACATTTAGGTTTTGGTTTTTATAATTCATTTTGTTTAGTTTTTTATTAGTTTTTTATTTCTTTTTATTTGAGTTTTGATGTCTGTGCAGTACTCATATTTTTTGTTGATTTAAATTTTGGTTTTTATACTTTTTATTCTTTGAAGTATTACTTCTTAAGATCTTATCTTTTATACAGTTCATTTTTATATTATTTATTTATTAAGATATCAGTTCTTATAAAATCAAAGCTTAAAAAAAATAAGGGCTAATAAAAATTTAGAATCCAGTAAAAAAAAATTAAAATTAGAAAAACGTATTTTAAGTTAATGAATATTTTATGTGCTAGAGCCTAGAATCTTATTTAAGTTAAGAATTAATTTTGAAAAATAAAAAGAACCCTACAACAATCATTCTCATTGTTTGAAGTTTTATGATGAAATGAAATAAGGTGGATCAACTTCAATGGCTGCAGTGCACGGGAAGGTCCCCTGTGGAGCGGTGCAGCAAATTGAAGAGAGGGTACTACAAGTGTTGCGTTGCTATGGTTTCTTAGCTGGCCAATAGCCAATGGCAGAGAGAAAAGAAGCGTATGGAGGATCATTCCATGGCAGCCCAACTGTAATGTGGGAGTGGGACCAACAGTTATAATTATAACTACGATAATAACCCGTAAGATTTTTTTTTCTAAAAGTGATATAATATAGATTTATTGAAATATGAGTTGAAATATAAATTATATTATATTTATGAAAATCTTTCACTCTTTTATCTATTATATAATTTCAAAATCAATTATCAACGATGATTATAATTATATTTATGAAAATCTTTCACTCTTTTATCTATTATATAATTTCAAAATCAATTATCAACTATGATTATAATTCATTTATCTATCGTTTAGCACAAGGATCAAGTGATCATGGATCATGATAATATATAATTAATATTTATATTTAACTATAAATATTTAAATATAATAAATATTAAGTATTAATTAAAATATATATATATATACTAAAATATAGTAATTAATTAGATTCCAAAATTCTTGAACCTGATAATCGAACCAATGACCATTGGGTTTGGTTCAGACCCAAACACATAAAAAATACACCAATTTAATTGGATCGGTTCATCGAATTATTCGTTCAGGTTTAAGCCACTAAATTTTCCAAAGAACACAGTAGTTTGCTACCTTTCTTAGCTAGAAATATTTAAAAACAAAAAAATTGTATATTTTAAAAAATTAATAATAAAATAATATAAAATTCCGAACCAATCAAAATTGATTCGATTCGGTTGGGTTTGGTTTCGACCCGAAAATATTAAAATATATATATATAATTAAAAAATATATTAAAATATAAAATTATAAAATATAATAAATATTAAGTATTAATATATATATATATACATAAATATTAAAATATAGTAATTAGTTCGATTCCAAAATTCTTGAACCTGATAACCGAATAGATGACATTGGGTTTGGTACCTTTCCTGACCAAAAACATTTAAAAACAAAAATTTCTAAACTTTAACAATTTAACAATAAAATAATATACAAAATCAGAATTAATCAAAGTTTGTGTTGTTCGGTTGGCAACTCATTCTACTATTACAGGAATAGTAGAAGAAAAATTGTCAATTAATAAAGTGATATATATATATTGAATATTAAAATATATTAATTGGTTCGGTTCCAAAATAACTAAACTAATGACCATTAGGTTTGGTTCAATTTGGAGTCGAACACACACAAAAAAAAGAACCAATTTAATTGATTGGTTTGGATTTTCAAATTCATCGAATTATTGGTTCGAGTCTTACGACCCTAAACTTTTTCGAAGAACACAGTAGCTAAAACCAACAAAATATATGTTTAAAAAATAAATAAATTAATTAAAATAATCCAAAATATTCCACCATTTGACAATTCCTGCTACTGTTACAGGAACATTAGAAGAAAAGTTGTCAATTGATAAAGTGATATACATATTGAATATTAAAATAGAGTAATTGTTTCGGTTCCAAAATAATCGAAATAATGACCATTGAGTTTGGTTCAATTCAGAGCCGAATACAAAAAAGGAAAAGAAAAACAAACCAATTTAATTGGTTGGTTTTGATTTTCAAATTCATCAAATTATTGGTTCAAATCTTACGATCCTAAACTCTTTCGAAGAACACGATAGCTAAAACCAACAAAATATATGTTTAAAAAAGTAAATAAATAAATTAAAATAATCCAAAATAATCTACTGGTTGACAACTCCTTCTACTATTACAGTAACAGTAGAAGAAAAGTTGTCAATTGATAAAGTGATATATATATATATTGAATATTAAAATATATATAAATATTAAAATATAATAATTAGTTCGGTTCCAAAATAATCGAACTATTGACCATTGGGTTTGGTTCAATTCGGAGCCGAACACAAAAAAAAACGAACCAATTTAATTGGTTGGTTGGAATTTTCAAATTCATCGAATTATTGGTTCGAGTCTTACGACCTTTTTTTTTTTAAAGAATACGGTAACTTTCCTGACTAAAAATATTTAAAAACAATAAAAATTATATACATTAAAAAATGAATAACAATATCCGAACCGATTAAAATTGGTTTGGTTTGAACTGGAAAATATTAAAAAATATATATATAAATAAAAATATATAAAATTTTAAATTTTAAACCATTAAATTATATATACAATAAAATATAAATATATAAAAATTAAAACATTAAGAACATGACAACTCTACTTTTACTGTTTACTTATTAATGATTGGTTGACAGTGTAAAAAAACTTGACACCGTTAATGTATACAAATTAAATTTATAAATTGTTATTAAAACAAATTTATAAAAAAAATGTTATTAATAAAATTAAGGGAAACGTAAAATATATTATTAAAAAAAATGAAAACCGTAAAAAAAATTAAATTTTTTATTAAAAAAATACAAACGTAAAAAAAATTTAAAAAAAGTGTAAAAAAATAAAACGTCAAAAATTATAAAAAAGGAAAACGTAAACACAAATTATTAAAAAAAAGTAAAACGTAAAAAAAAATTATAAAAAAATATTAATAAAAAAAATATAAAAAAAGTTTTAAAAACTGTAAAAAAATTAAAAACAATTTAAATAAAAATGTAAAAAATTTATTAAAAAACAATTTATTTTTAAAAAAAAAACAAAAAACAAAAATCTGAGGACGGTACGTGTCCGGTTACTGTTCCCATAACAGTAACCGGAACTTCGCACCTGTATACGTGTATTGATGCTATTGCCACGTGTTTGATTTTCGGTGGTCGATGTGAATTTGTGCTTTGTTTACTTGTCTTGGAATAGCTATAGCTATATGTTGGTCGTCCACACACGTGGGCCTGTCACCTGGCCCATCGTAGCCCAAGGTCGGCACTCGGCAATGAAAAAGTGCTTATTAATTTGAATCTGAAACAATAAAAAAAATAGAAAATACTCACTGCGGGGGGTTGTTGTGTTTTTGGTAAGCTGTACCGGGTTGTTCCAGAACATGATAGGTTACAGGTTCAACCCGTGATTAGTTTTATTGGAGTGAGATAAATATAAATTCTTTTGTAAATGTTCATAGAGCTCAAAGATTTTTCATGTCTTAGACTGAGACATCCGTGACACCATCTACCCCGCATATCGCATAAAGCATTTAAATGTAAAGATATAAAATATAAAACATGCATAAAACTAAAACTGGTATAACCGTTCCGGAAAATAATCCTCAGAATACAAACTAAAACTGAAACATAAAACTAAACAGTCCTAACTAGAGTCACGGCTCCTTGAAGTCACTCCTCAACTGATTGCTCGCCGTCCTCTGCATAAAACAACACGTGCCAAATAGAAACAGAGAAAACGAGGAGTAAGAAAACATATAAACACACCGGCATGGAGATAGGAAGCAAGATGAACATACATCATAAGGCAACACGGACGTGTTGCCGTTTAAGTGGAGCACAGTCGTGCTCACTGTCCCGCACGGCCGTGCACAATGCGCGGCCATCTTCCAGCTTTATATTGGGAGCACGGGCGTGCTCCTTGTTAAGCACAGTCGTGCTCCCAGGCATGGTCATACTATTTGGGCAGATTCATTGTGTTATTGACTAAACCATTTGGCATAAATCTCACCTCTCACTATTAATCCATGTTTTATGAACACTTTTGAGAAATTACTCCCTTAATTATCATGTTAATAAAGAGCCCCATTGTAACCAATTAGAGTTTTATTGACTATGTTCAACATCAACCAACATCATCCAGCCAACAACATAATCAATATCATAAACAACAACATTCATGTCATCCACAACATAAACATTCATACCAACTTAACCAAAGGGCACAAAACAGATTACTAAGGCATACATGAATTGGCATACATCATCAGGAACATTAATACAGATACATCACAATTAGGCATCATAACAGGCATACCAATAACCAAATAACAATTATAATAATTAGACATTGATAACAGTTAACAACATCGGGGTCATGGGAACCCCTCATCTTACGCTACCCCCTTGCCTAATGTTCATATTATCCTTCTCCTCATACCTGGTATAAAGATTCCAACAGCGACAACTCGAACGGTAAACCAAACGCGTTCCCTCGAGCGACTCGGCTAGCTTTCCAAGCCTTGGTCAAACAAACAAGTTAACCAATTAACCTCAGTTCAATGAAACAGAGAAAAGAGATTACAAGAAAGGGATAATGGTTACCTTTACGATTGGCACAGACACTCTAAGCCTTCCCAAACGTCTCCAAAACTCCAATAATGCAATGGGTTTAGAGAAAATAGGGAAGAAGACAAGTGTAGCCGCACTAGGGTGGCTAGGATGTCAAAATAGGGTTTTAAAACGAAACCCTTGGTTACTGTGCAGATATAAAGGCTCCACGCTCGAGCACGGTCGTGCTCCTCATTGAGCACGAGCGTGCTCATATCAGCGCCTCCGAGGCGCGATTTTCCCCATTGAGCACGATCGTGCTCCCTATTGAGCACGGTCATGCTTGTGACTCAGATAGTCACAAGACACGTGCATCAAGTATGAGCGTGCTGGACATGAGCATGGTCGTGCTCATGTACCAAAAAGGGATTTTAAGCCTAGAAATCCCACTTAACCCTTCGACGACAACTCTAAACTAAGTCCTAAAGACTTTAACAAACAAACAACCATACATACAAACACTTAAGGAAAAAAGGGGTGTTACAACATCATTCCCCCACTCTAAATTTGTTTATATAAAAAAAAAGGGTTGCATGAGCCCCTTTGTGGCCTTAACAATTTCCTCGATGCTATACTACAATTTGGCATGGTTTGTAATGAGGGAAAGCACTTATATTTTATAAACATGTATATCTTTTAATTAGTGCATCTATTTTGATTTATCCGAATGATATCGTTATCAAATGAAATGATCATGAAGTTATTCATAATTTGAAACAACATACTAGTAAGTTACTCGTTACTTTCGTTTTTACGCATGTTTGAATTAGCATGTTCGTAAACAATCTATTATATACTAATAAATTTGTCTATACACAAATCATGTATACTAATAGTTGTTATGAAGAAAACAAAGACAACATCAATGATATAGCAATTTTTCAATTCGTAAGAAATAATACATGCTCTGTACATTCATGGTAACATAAAATTGATATATGCTCTAATATAATGAAGTTATATAAGCAAACTTAATCCAAGACAAATCATGAATCCCGTGTAGATTTCCTGATAATGCTTCTCAAGTATATATATCCAAGAAAAAAACTTGTTTCTCAAGCAGACTTGAAAACACATGAAATAATTATAATACCATTTTTTGTTCCGTTTTGATCCCTTATTTTTATTTTTATTTTAGGGTTCAATATAGTCCTTTCTGTTTAAATTGTGGTACAAATATTGATATAGTATTTTTTGAGAAATAAGTAACCAATATGGAACCAAAAAAATAAGAGGGACCATTTCAACACAAAAAAAAACGACTATATTGATATAGCTTTTGTAAAATAAAAAGACCGTTTCAAAACAAAAAATAAGAGTATGATCACATCAGCATAACTTTAAAAATTAAGGGATCATTTTGGAACAAAAATTAAAAGAGGGACCAAATTGAAACTTAAAATAAAGATAATGGACCAAAAATATAATTTAACCTATTATTTTTGAACATTATTATAATCTGATAATTGAATACGGGATTCTTCTCACATTTGAAAGTTATAATTTTGAAAAGTACGTAAAATTCCTTGTGCTGCTGATGCTATACTTTTAAACACTTTATTCATTTTAACTGTTGCTCACGTCAATACAACTGAAATTTTCGGAACCGTAAAAATTCAATAGAACTACCATTTTTTTTTTTTTTGAAGGAAATTGAACTACCATATTGAGTCTTACAAAAGGGCTACTATATGTTTTAGCATTCTTTTGCACCATTTTACTGCCTCACTATGAGGTGAGGTTGTTTAACAAAATATTGGAGAAGCAACAATTTGGGCGAGGCTAAGATACGCATCCATAAATATTCTGCTATCTTGAGTGCTAAATTCTCCTCACATGGCTCATTTTGCAGTATGATGTGGAGGATAGTTACAAAGAATATGGAATCACAGAACCACGTAGACACATTGGCAATTATATACTCTTAAAACATTCCAACATCCTCAAATGCAGAACATCTAGTATATGCCCAAAACACCAGTAGCTATACTCACTACATAACATAAAAGATCAATACAACTAAGCAAAATACAACTAAGTATTTGCACTAAAACATTAAACAAGAGTCAACTACTATTTGTCACACATAAGTTATTGACATTCAATTAAAATGATTTCCAAAGGACAAAGTATAAAAAATACCTTTGACAAATGCAAAGAGGAATTAAGGAGAATGATATTAAAGTTCAATAGTACTTATTTTGATAGCTTCTATGTGGACTGTCATCAATGAATTCCCACAGAGGTATTGAAGAAGTTGGTCAGCATGTGAACATCATAGCAAATAACAGAGAATAAGTCACTTCTAATATGACAAAGGTGAAGAGAGATAAAGGAGGAGGAGGGAAAAACACAGGTGAAAATGTCTATGCATTTCTGGTGATTTTTTTTCCAAATCACTTGTACATCCAACATGTTCTTTCAGGAAGACTCTCAAGACTATTAGTTTATGAAGTAATCATTCAGGAACTTCAGTGATCTAAAAAAAATGTCTAGCAAAATGTTAGATATCTTGCTTTGAAAATTTTCAAGGCATATGATAGGTGAAAGCAATTAGCTAGCATATACTCCACCTTCATAAGCAGAAAAATCTGCTGCCGGGCAGAGTTACAAACCTATGTTATGTGGAATCCTAATTTTATGACCATGGTTGAGTGCCTTGGTAATTCATTGATGCGGGTATTTCTAAAAATTTTCCCTTCTACACTTTATTACATGAGATTTCAACTGTTTGATTAAATGTATGTGCTGTCTATCTCAGGCTCCATCTGTCTGTCATGCTAGAAAGTTTTACTAATCCATCAAATAAAGATCAACTTGAAGAGCAAAAATATAACAATAGAGAACCTGAAAGAATTACATGCATACAAATCACCAAAAAAAAAAGGATACAATCTTCACTATCTTGAGGCTACAATTCTGAAGGTTACATGATAATCTCTAATCCTGTTGTTTTAAAAAACTCTCAAATAAGAAGAATGTGTACTCAAAATGAAAAATAAACCCTCCAAGCCTCCATTCCTTTTCCCTCCAAACATACCTTGAGGAAGATTTGAAGTTATACAACAGCAGAAAGCACATCTAAGGTTAATGTTCAAGAACAATCCGACAGTAGAGCAAAATGGGCACGTGCAACATATCTTAGAGCTAATTGAAAAAATCTCATTGGTTATATCTATGATTTTCTATTCCTTGCTTTAAAGCACATAACACTATCTTTTTGCACAAAAGTTACTTCTTTGTTACCATTTCTCAACAAACTAAGCTAGGCACCTCATGAATTTGCTGATTTCACAAAAGTTACTTTCTCATTCTCTTGTGATAGGAAAAAAAAATATATGATATAATACTTAATTTTTTAAACAGTATAAGATATAATACTTACTTTTTTCCTAAAAAATTGCCATATTCGAAGATATGTAAAAGTAGATTATATGCACATCCTATGCACATTAAGAAGTGTATGTCATAGGTGGACATGATTCATGCAGACTATGCAAATGCTACTGATAATTTGTACTGTAAAGTGTAAACTACTTCTAGCGATTTATTGATGGTCTTCTAAATAGAAAATATGCAGATATTCCATTGGATGGAATGTGTTTTCAAGATATTATATCTGTCTGAGCAGTCAAACCTATAACTTCTGGAATCATATCGAGGAAGATCTCTGATGAAAAACTGAGTTATTATGAAAAACCTAGAAAGGGAGGCTTGCCTTTTCATTTGGTTATCAGTTATTGAGCTATCATATGCTTTCTTACTTCACAAAAAATTAATGGTCAGATAATCATACTGGAGAGTATTGTATATAAAAGAAAGTAGTGTTAAAAATCTCCAAAGTGCAGAAGTAATATATATATTGATGAATTTGTTGAATTGTTGTTTAGAGAAGCAATGTCCACATTTGACTATGATAGCTTATTACTCACTCTCTATGACTTCACAAATAGGGCTTTCATCAAAGCATACAACTCAGACTAGAGTAACAAAAAAAGTATAGCAACAGAGTTTCCAAAAAAGCATAGACAACTGAAATTCTAGAAATCAACCAAGCTCTTTCAAATAGAACTCATTGAGTATCGATTAGTTCTGTAGTATTAAAGTAATGGTTTTATGTTTTCTACACAGTATCACCAACCACCCCTTGACAACAAACAAACAAATGCAACCATTACCTGCGCTCTTTCTGCAATAGTATGTTCCAGAATTGCACTATAAACCATGCCTGTTGCAGAGGCTGCCAGATACTCTGCAATAATACATTTAAGTCACAAAATTAGTGAAGTTAAGACCTTTTGCATTGAATACCAACTATAACGGCACATAAAATTTTCAACCCAGTGGGAGAGCTAGTGCTTTCTAAAAAAGCATAATGTTCATCATAATTTTTTGATTGCTATGTTGTGTACTTGTGTTCTATATTGGTTTTCCTGCTAAATAAAAATGCTACTATGTTTTGCTTTGAAGTCAACTGGACATTGAAATCTTCATTTATTCCTTTACAGGTTAATCAACAAACTTCAAAACCATGATTTGATAGTCGTGAGGTGTGTTTTCAATGCCCTTGTTATCAAAGTGGCAGCTCCATGCAACGATGCAAATCTAGAGTAAATATCAAAACAAAAAATTGCCATCAGACACCAAATAATCCAGAAAAAGAATGTTCCTTCAAGAGTGTGTTATGCTTGTATTTTAAATGAGTAACAATTGGGTAACATGATTATTACTAACCTTTCAAAGCCACAGATGATAAACAAAATAATTAAATGATGACGATCACATAAAATGGAAATTCCCAGACCTACAGGATACATACTTAAAAGCATGAGGCGCTCTTGCCACACATGAATTTGAACACCCTGCAGAAAATTTAAATTTGCCAATTGAAAGTAAACTCATATTTGTCAATTCCTAGTTCCCAACTTCTCGTAGATAACAGAGTTGAAGAGCAAGCCAGTGGCATGATTCAAAGGGCTTCTGTAGGTTAGAAGCTGCATACACAACATTATTCAATTAAGGTTTTTGTAGAATTTAATTCAAGATATTATAATGCAGAGAATAAATAACTAAGGTAGATTGCCCCTACCTTATAGATGATATCAATTAGAAATTAAAACTCCATTTTGGTAAACAGACTTAAGCCAAATGAGCAATTGAGCAAACAGACACTTTGAAATCATTTAAACCAATGATAAGAATAGACACATCGATAGACTTAAAACAAACCCCATTTTCATAACATGCTCTAGTCAAGAGACATGTGCTAATATATATAGAACTTGCAATCTGATTGTTAGTGTTAGCTACACACCGAAGCTTAATATATTTGTTAGAATGAGAACCACATATTGTGGTCATTATGGAAAAATCTAAAAAAACAAAGATAAAAAATTAAAACTTACTAAGTAGGGAAATCACAAATACATAAAGAACTTCAAAACTACATAAAAAGCCTTTTTGGTCATTTCTCAAACATCTTGTGTGCATAAAAATATAAACGATTGCTGTGTTGGCTCTCTAGAAAATATTTATATGATCATTAAAAGACAACATTGATTCTAAAAGTTTTAAGAAAGACCTAACTTTAGATAGCAGAGCAACAAGGCCCTTTACCCGATTGAAACTCGTATTCGTTTAAGGCTAATACTGCTTCGACCGCATTGTGTGCCTTCACGAACTCTGCACAGTGAAGATCAGGAACTCGCCATATCTTGAGGGAGTTGTCCCACAAACAATGATAATGTTTTTGAAGAGCTGGAAACCGCGGAGACTGTCGTTAATGATGGGGAGGGTGGGGATGTTGGTGCCAGACCCGAACCTCATTCTTAAAGGAGAGGGGGAGGGGGTGGCATGCAGTAGTGCATAGGAAAGGGGGAGAGGAAAAGAGATATCTGAGGGGAGGAAGAGATGGATGAATGGGAGGGTAATTAGTTTTAAAATATTTTGAATTTGAGAGCTAAGTGGGAAATGGATGAGGGATGAATTAGTTTTGAAAGTTTTGAACTTGAGAGTTGAGAGGGAAAGTTGATAATTGAGAGAATGACAAATGGTATAAGAGGACTTAATTTTATTAAATAGTAAATTGATTATGTCACTTTGAGACCAAAGATATTTCTTTGGAATTGAAACAACCCAATTTAAGTTAGCATTCTCATTCTTCAAAGAAGCACAACATTTGGGGAAATGATCCTCTCTTGTTTATCTCTCTCCGATTTCTACCGTTTTTAAATCTCCACTCTTAAACAACATCTCCCTTTTTTTTTAATGATTATTCAAAACCTTCTTACATCTTTATTTTTGAAGGGTTGGGATCCCACTACAAAAAAAAAAAAAAAGAATTCACGGCAGGGGATTTGTTCTCCAACATTTGTGCTAGAATGTAACTTTCTCTTGATTTGAGTCATTAAAGAATGAGCTATGATATTTGTACATCCAAAATCAACACACAACATCATATATTTATACTTTTTATATACTTATATATTATTCTGCTCATCCCCAACATTATTTCAAAGTTTCAAATGACCATCCCCATACAGTGTCGGGCTACGATGTTTAACTTTGGTTGTCGAAAAAACATTGCGGTTAAAGAATCATTCACAAGTCATTCTACTCTAAACATGCATTTAAATCAAAATAGAATGTTTATACAAGTTATTTCCACTTTTATTATTACCTACCGGATTTACACCATGCTTATATCTTCAAAATGCAAGTTTAAGTGATAGAACAAAATCCTTCCTTTTGTTTGAAAATAATAGGAAAAAATTAAGAGAGAAAATAGGGAAAATTGTTTTTTTATTTGTTTAATAAGAGCAAAGAGAGAAGGAAAAAATGATAGTAAAGTTCATTGAAAAAAACATCTCATCACTTGTAATAAGAAAATGAGAGAGAGAGAGAAAACTGTTTTGAAATTATATATTACTCAAAACATACTCATATCTATTATATTAATATAAGAATATACAGGTCTTTTACATCTATATCTATTATATTAATATAAGAATAAAGAGGTCTTTTACATCTATATCTTTTCTTTGTTCATACTTTTCTACCCAGACAAAAAAGAGAAAATCATATTTCTCATTTTCTTTCTTTATTTTTCCTCTTGATCCAAACTAGAGGGAAAATATACTTTTCTCATTATTTTATTTTCTTCAATTTTCTCTTGGTACCTAAAATGGTAAAAGTACATACACACCCCTAAACTTTATTATGTTTGCAAATGGGCACCATCAACTATTAATTTTTTCCAATTACTCCTTAAACTTCACTAATCAGTGAAATAGATCGTTCTCTTAACCAAAAGCTAAATCATTAACAATGATCGAATCCAACCATTCATTTGCTTTAATCTGAACCATTGATTGAATTCATTTATTTTTTTAAAAGAAAAAAAGACCAGACAAAGGTTCTAGTTCAACTCTGCGCAATATGGTTTTATGCTATATAATTTCTATATATGCACATGTTGATAAGATTGAATAATTTGTGATCAACCAACCTCAAGTACTTATCTTTCATGTATTGTCCTCATCATTATTCTTGTCCATTATACATAATGTTCTTCCTGCTTGACAATGTTGGGTTCACCAGAGTTGTGCGAAAAAGAGAGTGAGAGATACAAATGCTTTGAGGCAGAAACATAGAACAAACACAGAGAGGGATAAAAGTTGAGAAACGTAAGGAGAAGGGAGGCATGTGCAGCAAAGGCGTCATGATTACTCTTCAACATAAGCAGAATGGGAAAACCTTTCCTTTGTAATTGCAATTTTTTTTTTTAAATTGTAATTCATTATTGTTTGAGTTTGGGAGAAATTGTAATGATATGTTGTTTATAAATCTGGGTTTCTTCAGCCTTGGGGCCTGTTGTTATGTCTCTAAAATGTCTGATGTGTATTTCCCCAAAGTTTTGATAAGAACTAAACATTGGTTGATGATTTAATTAACCGTCATATTGGTTGCTAACATGTCTATCTAGTATGCAGATCAAAACAGTAAGAATCATCTGTCTGCTTATATAGATGACTACCTGTCTCGATAAGCAAAAGTCAACCTGTCTGCTGACTAGGATTATTGACTTCTTTCAAGAGACGTTTTCAACCTGTCTCTCCACGAGTTCCTACACTCGTTTGAGGTTACTCGTTGAAAAACCAAGGACCTGACAAGCTTTTGTGAGCTGTCCTATCGGAAAGAGACTCGATTAAGTTGAGTTGAATACTTGATTTAGCCAAAATTAGACTCTGTTTTCCTATTTTTGTTATTTTAGAGTCAATGCGTGCATTTAATTGATTTAATTAGATCTTAGATGATTTTCTCAAGATTTTTCTTATTTTTATTTTTAGGAAACGACAAAGAAGAAGGATATTAATTAGATTGAAGATTGCCAAGTAAATTGCAAGGGCCCACATGATGGATTTGAATCCAAATCAATTTGGATTTGGATTATTATGATTAAAAGATAATTCAATTGGCATAGAGATAAAAGATTGGATCCAAATTGATCAATTTGGATTTGGATAATAATTGCCTATCACAACAATAAAGGATATGATAAGATTTGACAATTAATTTGGAGATATTGATTTGGATATGAAGATTAAAATGTTCAAGATCAACCATGATGGAGCTTGCATGAAGATAAAGCTTGAAAAGTAAAGAAAACTGAGCCAAACAGAGCCCATCACGGCCTAGCCGTGACACCCATCACGGCCATGATCGAGCAAGGCTGAAAAGAAGAGAACGAAAAAGTCAGAACCTGTCATGACCAGGCCATCACGGCAATCACGGCCATGATGGCCATCAGGACCAGGCGGTGATGGTCATCACGACCGTGACAGGCCATCCGTGCCAAGTTTTCCAAGACAGAATCTGTCACGGCCTGGCCGTGACTGCCATCACGACCGTGACGCGCAATATCTGGAATTTTAAAATCTGATTTGATCTGATTTTATAATTGCTTGGGATTCAAGTTACCATACTCTATAAATAGAGCAATTAGGCTCGAAAATGGGGGACTTGGGCTGCTACCTTAGGCACAAAATAGGATTTATCTTCTTCTCCAATTTCTTCTTCTCTCTTAGGTTTTCTTTTATGCTTTTGTTAATCAAGCTTGCCATGACCATGACAATGCTTGAGTAGTCTTTTGTTTTTAGGGATTGGGGCTATGCCCAAGATTTGTTTTATGTTATGAATTGATGTAACACCCCATTTTCTTTCATAAATAACCTTAATATATTTATATATATATGACATATATGTTTGAATATGGTTTTTAGATTGTTCTTGGCATCTAAGTTCATTTTTGGAAAGTTTAGCCTTAGAAAGACTAAAACCTTTTAGAGTCCTAGTAACATGTTTCACCGTTTTGGTCATATATTGAGTTCTAGATGTCCGATATAGGTGATCTTTGTGACATCGGAAAGATAAGAGAATTTTCTACAACTTTAATGAAGAGATATAAATCAAATTCGGAAGTTTAGGTTGTAAAAAATAATCAATTATGGAGCAGGCCAGCTTGTGAGGATTTTGGATATACCTCCACTAATTTGGGCCTATCTCACCCATTTCAAACCCAAATTAAGTATATGAGCACTACTTGGATAGATTATTTGAAGATATATCTGTTGGGATTGAATTGATTTCGAAATATTGGTCAGAAATATCATTTATGGGTTAGGTGAAAAGTGAAGGAATCATATGGCATAATTAGTGCAAGATTAGGTGGGATAATTAGTGCAATGCTTTTTGTTTCATTCTTTTTGACTCACCAACTCCACCAACCATCCCACAATCAGATAACACCTCAAAACAACTCATAGTGGAGCAAAACATGGAGTGATTTATGGATTAGTGGAGCCCATCATGAAAGAAAAATCAATAATCAAGGTTTAGTGGGAGACAAAAGCAAGAACATTCACCAACCACAGAATATTAATTAGGCCACCAAGGAGCACGAATTTTGGGAAGATTTATAGAGTTTCTAAGCCTATATAAAGGATGGTTATTGATGCTTAAAGAGGAGAGAAGAAAGCTTAACCTATAGACCAAAACAACCATTATTGAAAACTTGAAACCCGGTGGAACAGTTTCGGTAAATCCTTCACTACTTCTACATATACCGTTGGATCTTGTTCCAAATTCATATAGAGTTCCTAGGCTTATATTACTTCATATCCAACGGTGGACATTTCTATTTAATCCATATAGTGAGAGTTATTCATCTTATAAGTTTGATTCGAGTTCAACTCGGGTAGCTCCAGACCATTCAACTTGAGAGGATCATCCTGTGCTCAGTAACCGTTGGATCTAGCTGAAACTTTTGCACGAGATAAATTAAAGGTATATCTTTATTCTTACCGTTCAAATTGGTAAAATAATGTCTGGTTTGTGAGATATAAGGCAAACACAGTGGCGTATTTTGTGGTAATTGCTGCCGATCTTAAGTTCTTTACAATGTGCCTTTCACAATGTGTTTCATAGGTGAATCTTGAAGCTCAGGGACCCTAGTGGATCTTACTTCTTATTAAACGCGAACTTCAATCCAAGTATGGGGAGAAGGGTAGTGTTTACATAGGCTTGGAGTTAGAGTAAAGTAAAAGGGGTCCCCATAACCCCGTATTTATGTGTTACTAAATGATTTTAATACGTATGAGGCTGTGATTGTTGATTATAACATGTTAGTGGTCGTTGTTGGATATTTGATTATTCATGCTTATGTTCATAATGTTTGGTTTGTGATTATGTTGTTGCTGTTGTTGTTAATATGAATATGTTGACATAATAATGTGTTGGATAACGCTGTTGTTGTTATGACTGTTGATGGTTAAGTCTTGGGTGCTTATTGTCCCAAGCAACGTTATTGTTAAGTCACGAGTACTTGTTGGTGCAAGCGGAGGTGGTGGCGTTTGCCGTTGATTGCTGTTTGACATGCATTTCATTGGAGATGTTGTTGGGAGATGTTCGACATAGGGGAGATCGTCTGAGAGTAAGGCGATCCGGTCATCCACGGTAGGTTATCCAAGGTTTGGTAACCGCGGCCCCCCGTGATGAGTCATCCATGGTTTGGTGCGTCGGCTATCCATAGGGTTTACTCGAGGTTAGGTGGACTGCTGGTGTTGGAGTTTATTGGCCAATACGGATATGTAACTCCAAAGTCGTTCATCTTGAGTTAGCTGGATCCACATGCATAGTTGGAGTAGCAGAGTAGTTGGTGCCTTGCATTGCATAGCATATTCGATGATGTTGTTGTTGATGTACGTTGATACATGCTAAAAACTATATGCCTATGTTGATGCCATGCTTGTATGATTTACTTTACTTCCTACCTCTATGCTGATTATGTATACATGAACTTACTCCCCTTCGTTGGTTGCTTGTGTTTGGCCTGAACGACATTTGCAGAGGATGACGGGCGGTCCGGAGAGGAGTGACTCTGAGGAGCCGCCACTCATAGTTAGGGCCTGCTTTTATGTTTTAATTCTTTTGGTTTAGATGTAATTCCGTTATACGGAAGGATTATACCAGCTCTGTATGTGACATCGGGGTTGGGTTTTATTATGTTTATCTGCTTTAACTTGTTTATTTCCGCGATTTTGAAACTTGGTTCATGTGGGACTTTTCTACCCATGGACAACTCACTGAATTCTTATTCAGGTTATGCATGTCTGTTTAATTGACTTTTGGATTTTATGTCCTTTATCATGCGGGGTAGAAGGGTGTCACATTTAGTGGTATCAGAGCAGGTCTGTCCTATCAGGCCGTTGTATGAGTCTGTTATGAGTCTGATGTGTACTCTTGTTTGAAATGTCTATACTTGTATAGATGATGATGCTCAAGTAGAAGCTGGTGTGAGAGTTTCTGTGCCTAAAGGACCGTCTTGGTCTCGTATAGGAACTGATGGCTGGACGCGGACGAAACGATCAAGCTATCGCTGATGCATTGGCACTGCCTGCCCATGCTATCGGACAGAATAATCAGAATCACAATGGTGGGCCAGCTGAGTTCCGGGGACTTGATAAGTTCCATAAGAACAACCCGCCTTCCTTCAAGGGGGCGTATGATCCAGAAGGAGCCATGCTGTGGTTGCGGGAGACTGAGAAGATCTTCCGAGCGATGGACTGCAACGATCAATAGAAGCTGATATTCGCTACCTTCATGCTGATAGAGGAGGCAGAACATTGGTGGGATAATTGTCGCCACAAGTTGGAGGCTGAACACACAACGGTTACTCGGGTGGTGTTCCGACAGAGGTTCTTGGAGAAGTACTTTTCGGCAGATATAAGGGACAAGAAGGAGATAAAGTTCTTGAGGCTGACACAGGGATCGATGACTGTGGGAGAATATGCTGCCAAGTTTGAGGAATTGGCTAGATACTACACGCCATATCAGTATGCTGCAGATGAAAGATCCAAGTGCGTAAAGTTTGGGGCAGGTCTGAATCCGGAGATCATGCAAGCTATTAGCTACCAGGAGATCAGGGTGTTCCCAACTCTGGTCAACAAGTGCCGGATTTATGAAGATGCATCCTTGTTCCAGGCAGCCAGTTCTAAGGGGTCGGATGGTCAGGGTAGCAGAAGGACGTGATCGGGGATAAGGAAAGCAACGCTACGCTCCATCAGGCGGGGATTTCAAGCATAGTGGCAAGAAGCCCCAATATTCCCGGGATAGGTTTAGGAGCGGGTCCTTTAGTGCTCCCGTGGCCTTTGAGGTGTGGCAAAGAGAGTCTGCGATCATTTTTCATCTCAGTGCAAGGAGCCCACGGTCATTTGTTTCAAATGTGGTAAGCCGGGGCACATCAGCAGGGAGTGCAGTGGTGATGGCAGCAGTTCCAAGTCAGAACCTCCTAGTGTAGGCAAGACTCAGTCGTCGCAAGCCAACAGATTGAAGACTACTGGGAGAGTCTTTACTCTGAGCGGAGCGGAAGCCTCCGAGTCCGATGATCTGATTCAAGGTACGTGTTTAATTGATGACGTTCCTTTAACTGTATTGTATGATTCGGGTGCTTCACATTCGTTTATATCACTTGATAGGGTCAAGAACCTTGGTTTACCTGTTGTTTTGTTGGACCTTGACTTATTAGTGTCTACTCCTACGAATAAGCCTGTCCTTGCTTCCCATGCATGCAAGAATTGTCGTGTCATCATTGATAATAGAACTTTCATTGTTGATCTTGTATGCCTTCCCCTCAAAGACCTTGATGTGATCCTTGGCATGGACTGGTTATCTTCCAACCATGTCCTGTTGAACTGTTTTGACAAAACTTTGATTTTCGCTACCTCGACAGAGTCTAAGAATCCGAACCTTTTATCTGCCAACCAAGTTCAGGCTTCGATTCATGATGAAGCCCAGTTATACATGATGTTAGCTTCTCTGGAAGTAGAGAGCCAACCTTCTAATGTCTCCAGCTTGCCGATAGTGCGAGAGTTTCCTGAAGTGTTTCCGGGAGATGTTTACGAACTACCCCCAGAACGAGATGTAGAGTTTGCCATAGACTTAGTGCCTGGCATTGGACCGATCTCCATAGCACCATATGGGATGTCCACTCTAGAGTTAGCTAAGTTGAAAGAGCAGTTATAAGACCTGATGCAGAAGCAATTCATTAGGCCGAGTGTGTCCCCGTGGGGAGTACCTGTACTGTTGGTAAAGAAGAAGGATGGTAGTATAAGGTTGTGCGTCGACTATCGACAGCTCAACAAGGTGACGATAAAGAACCGGTATCCCCTTCCTAGGATTGATGACCTTATGGATCAGTTGAGAGGCGCTTGCGTCTTCTCGAAGATAGACTTGAGGTCAGGGTACCATCAGATTCGTGTAAAGTCTGAGGACATCCCGAAGACTGCGTTTAGAACGCGCTATGGCCACTACGAGTACCTGGTTATGCCTTTTGGTGTGACCAATGCTCCTGTTGTGTTCATGGATTACATGAATAGGACCTTTCACCCTTACTTGGACAAGTTTGTGGTGGTTTTCATAGATGACATCTTAGTGTACTCCAAGGGAATAGAAAAGCATGAAGAACACCTGAGGGTTGTATTGCAAACTCTTAAAGACAAGAAGTTGTACGCTAAATTGTCTAAGTGTGAGTTCTGGTTGGAAGAGGTAAGTTTCTTAGGACATGTCATCTCTAAGGGTGGCATTGCGGTGGACGCAGCCAAGGTGGAAACGGTGCTCCAGTAGGAAGCGCCGAGATCTGTGACCGAAATTAGAAGTTTCTTGGGGTTAGCTGGGTATTATAGGCGGTTCATAGAGGGTTTTTCCAAGATAGCTTTACCCTTAACCCGTCTCACCAGAAAATGGCAGTTATTCATCCGGGACTCCAGATGCGAGGAAAGTTTCCGGACCCTTAAGAATAGGTTGACGTCAACACCAGTGCTAGTTTTGCCAGACCCTAGTGAGCCTTTTGTAGTGTACTGTGATGCTTCAAAGCAAGGCTTAGGCGGTGTGCTGATGCAGAATGGTAAGGTAGTAGCTTATGCTTCTAGGCAGCTAAAGACCCACGAGAAGAACTACCCTACCCATGATCTAGAGCTAGGAGTTGTGGTATTCACCCTAAAGATTTGGAGGCACTACCTGTACGGCTCGAGGTTCGAAGTGTTTAGTGATCATAAGAACCTGAGGTATCTCTTTGATCAAAAAGAGCTGAATACGAGACAACGTAGATGGATGGAGTTCCTAAAGGATTATGACTTCGAACTGATCTATCACCCGGGTAAGGCCAATGTGGTGGTCGATGCCTTAAGTAGAAAGACCCTGCATATCTCCGCCCTGATGGTTAGGGAGATGGACCTAATTGAGGAGTTTAGAGACCTCAACCTAGGTTGTGAGTTTACCCCTAAGAGCATTAGGCTTGGAACCTTAAAGATTAATAACAATTTGATGGATCAAATTAGAGAGGGCCAGAAGTTAGACCAATTTCTCCTCGACCAGCGAGAATCGCTCGCACAGGGTAGAGCCAGTAGCTTTAGAGTTGAAGCGGATGATATCTTGAGGTTTGAGGATAGAGTGTGCATACCAGATGTTTCCGGGCTCAGAAGGATGATCTTAGAAGAAGGGCATAGGAGGGGAATGAGTGTGCACCCAGGTGCCACCAAGATGTATCAAGACCTTAAGAAGATGTTCTGGTGGCCTAGGATGAAAAAGGATGTGGCCGAATTCGTTTATGCATGTCTAGTCTGTCAGAAGGCTAAGATAGAGCATCAGAAGCCATCAGGTATGTTGCAGCCCTTAAGAATCCCAGTTTGGAAATGGGACAGCATCTCCATAGATTTTGTGTCTGGACTCCCTAGGACTCCAGCAGGTTTTGAGGCGATTTGGGTTGTGGTAGATAGACTCACGAAATCTGCACATTTCATCCCGATGAACATGGAGCATCCTTTAGAAAAACTAGCCAAGTTGTACATCAAAGAGATAGTTAGGCTTCATGGTGTACCCTCCAGCATAGTGTCCGATAGAGACCTGAGGTTTACCTCGAAGTTTTGGGAGAGCTTCCAAGATGCTTTAGACACGAAGCTTAGGCTTAGCTCAACTTATCACCCTCAGACCGATGAGCAGTCTGAGAGGACCATCCAGTCCTTAGAGGACTTGTTGAGAGCATGTGTGCTTGAACAGCCAGGTAGTTGGGATAAGTTTTTGCCCCTGATAGAGTTTTCCTACAATAATAGTTTCCATTCCAGCATTGGCATGGCCCCTTATGAGGCTCTGTATGGAAGGAGATGTAGGACACCTTTGTGTTGGAGTGAACCTGGTGATAGTTCGGTATTAGGACCAGAAATAGTGCAAGAAACAACTGAGAAAATAAGGATGATCCAGGAAAGGATGAGAGTGGCACAAAGTAGGCAAAAGAGCTACCATGACAAGAGGAGGAAGGCACTTGAATTCCAGGAAGGTGACCATGTGTTCTTGAGAGTTACCCCGACAACTGGGGTTGGTAGAGTGATGAAGGCAAGGAAACTTACTCCCAGATTCATCGGTCCTTATCAAATTCTTAAAAGAGTCGGCGAAGTCGCCTACCAGATAGCCTTACCCCCGTTTTTATCCAACCTTCATAATGTCTTTCATGTTTCCCAACTCCGAAAGCATATCCATGACCCTAGTCACGTGATAGTTCCCGATACAATACAATTAAAGGAGAACCTGACGTTCGAGGTGTTACCTATTCGGATCGAAGATAGGAGGGTGAAGCAGCTTAGGGGAAAGGAGATCCCTTTGGTCAAGATGGTTTGGGGCGGGGCGGCTGAGGAAAATGCTACTTGGGAATTGGAAAGCAAGATGAAGGAAGCATACCCGCATCTGTTCAGTTCAGGTTAGTAGAAATTTCGAGGACGAATTTTTTTTTAAGGGAGGTGGAATTGTAACACCCCATTTTCTTTCATAAATAACCTTAATATATTTATATATATATGACATATATGTTTGAATATGGTTTTTAGATTGTTCTTGGCATCTAAGTTCATTTTTGGAAAGTTTAGCCTTAGAAAGACTAAAACCTTTTAGAGTCCTAGTAACATGTTTCACCGTTTTGGCCATATATTGAGTTCTAGATGTCCGATATAGGTGATCTTTGTGACATTGGAAAGATAAGAGAATTTTCTACAACTTTAATGAATAGATATAAATCAAATTCGGAAGTTTAGGTTGTCAAAAATAATCAATTGTGGAGCAGGCCAGCTTGTGCGGATTTTGGATATACCTCCACTAATTTGGGCCTATCTCACCCATTTCAAACTCAAATTAAGTATATGAGCACTACTTGAAAAGCTTATTTGAATATATATCTGTTAGGATTGAATTTATTTCGAAATATTGGTCAGAAATATCATTTATGGGTTATGTGAAAAGTGAAGGAATCATATGGCATAATTAGTGCAAGATTAGGTGGGATAATTAGTGCAATGCTTTTTTTTTCATTCTTTTTGACTCACCAACTCCACCAACCATCCCACAATCAAATAACACCTCAAAACAACTTATAGTGGAGCAAAACATGGATTGATTTATGGATTAGTGGAGCCCATCATGAAAGAAAAACCAATAATCAAGGTTTAGTGGGAGACAAAAGCAAGAACATTCACCAACCACGGAATATTAATTAGGCCACCAAGGAGCACGAATTTTGGGCAGATTTATAGAGTTTCTAAGCCTATATAAAGGATGGTTATTGATGCTTAAAGAGGAGAGAAGAAAGCTTAACCTATAGACCAAAACAACCATTGCTGAAAACTTGAAACCCGGTGGAACAGTTTCGGTAAATCCTTCACTACTTCTACATATACCGTTGGATCTTGTTCCAAATTCATATAGAGTTCCTAGGCTTATATTACTTCATATCCAACGGTGGAAATTTCTGTTTAATCCATATAGTGAGAGTTATTCATCTTATAAGTTTGATTTGAGTTTAACTCGAGTAGCTCCAGACCAGTCAACTTGAGAGGATCATCCTGTGCTCAGTAACCGTTGGATCTAGCTGAAACTTTTGAATAAGATAAATTAAAGGTATATCTTTATTCTTACCGTTCAAATTAGTAAAATAATGTCTGGTTTGTGAGATATAAGGCAAACACAATGGCATATTTTGTGGTAATTGTTGCCGATCTTAAGTTCTTTACAATGTGCCTTTCACAATGTGTTTCGTAGGTGAATCTTGAAGCTCAGGGACCCTAGTGGATCTTACTTCTTCTTAAACGCGAACTTCAATCCAGGTATGGGGAGAAGGGTAGTGTTTACATAGGCTTGGAGTTAGAGTAAAGTAAAAGGGGTTCCCATAACCCCGTATTTATGTGTTACTAAATGATTTTAATACGTATGAGGCCGTGATTGTTGATTATAACATGTTAGTGGTCGTTTTTGGATATTTGATTATTCATGCTTATGTTCATAATGTTTGGTTTGTGATTATGCTGTTGCTGTTATTGTTAATATGAATATGTTGACATAATAATGTGTTGGATAACGCTGTTGTTGTTATGACTATTGATGGTTAAGTCTTGGGTGCTTATTGACCCAAGCAACATTATTGTTAAGTCTCGAGTACTTGTTGAGCGGAGGTGGTGGCGTTTGCCGTTGATTGCTGTTTGACATGCATTTCATTGGAGATGTTGTTGGGAGATCGTCCGAGAATAAGGCGATCCGGCCATCCACGATAGGTTACCCAAGGTTTGTGTCGCCCCCCCCCCCCCGTGATGAGGCATCCATGGTTTGGTGTGTTGGCTATCCATAGGGTCTACCCGAGGTTAGGTGGACTGCTGGTGTTTATTGGCCAATACGGATATGTAACTCCGAAGTCGTTCATCTTAAGTTAGCTGGATCCACATGCATAGTTGGAGTAGTTGGTGCCTTGCATTGCATAGCATATTCGATGATGTTGTTGTTGATGTACGTTGATACATGCTAAAAACTATATGCCTATGTTGATGCCATGCTTGTATGATTTACTTTACTTCCTACCTCTATGCTGATTATGTATACATGAACTTACTCCCCTTCGTTGGTTGCTTGTGTTTGGCCTGAACGACATTTGTGGAGGATGACGGGCAGCCCGGAGAGGAATGACTCTGAGGAGCCGCCACTCATAGTTAGGGCCTGCTTTTATGTTTTAATTCTTTTGGTTTAGATGTAATTCCGTTATACGGAAGGATTATACCAGCTCTGTATGTGACATCGGGGTTGGGTTTTATTATGTTTATTTGCTTTAACTTATTTATTTCCGCGATTTTGAAACTTGGTTCATGTGGGACTTTTCTACCCATGGACAACTCACTGAATTCTTATTCAGGTTATGCATGTTTGTTTAATTGACTTTTGGATTTTATGTCCTTTATCATGCGGGGTAGAAGGGTGTCACAATTGACGTTTTACTTTTTGTCAATTTCAATTTGCTTTCGATTTAATTCCTATTGCATGAATTACTTGTGAATCTGGTGCGCACTTATTTGCATGTCATAGATACTCTAAGGAGGAACCTAGCGGTGAACTTAGGTATCGGATCTATAGGAATCAAACTTATGACTTAAATCACGAGAGTTAGAAGCGGTCCTTCGAGGGTTCACGAATTGTCACAAAACTTAAAGGGTTCAATTTAAATTCATTTACCACGAGAGTAGGGGTTGATTTAATTGGGCACGGTTCTTGTAACCCGGGATGAAGCATTAACTTATTTAGGATAAATTCGCCTTCAAAACAAATTTTGATAATTAACAAGATGGGTAGTCAATTTAGTAGCATGAGCGGTCTAGTTGGTAACCCAATTCCTGGAAATCTCTTTTTCATATTTAAAAACCCGAAAAATATTTCATTCCTTTTATTGTTTCTTTTATTTTCTTGAAATCTTTTCAAACCTATTTCTCAGTCTAAATGGTTGTTTAATTTGTGAAGTGACACTTGGCTTCCCAATCCACGAGTTCGATACTCGGTTTCTCACCGTTTTATTATTACTTGCTTCGATACCGTACGCTTGCCGGAGCCCATCAGTCTCACTCTTATCAAGAAAAATCAGAAGTCACCCTCTCAAGTAACCTATGATATCATAACCAAAGACCAGTTAAATAATGTTTCCAACGTGCTTTATTCCCTAGTACCTCTGGTCTTACACAAAAGGGAATTGTAGTCAACAAAGTATAAAAAGCTCTCTGCAAAACTCTGATATGGTTGTTTCACGATGCATAAAGCCATAACCCTATAAGTTAGAGTACAACCAACGTTCCTATTGCATTAATGGCTGCCCAGAATGACTCTATTGCATTTAATGAAGTTCTGCTTGAAGCCAACATCTGAAGGAATGTTTCTAACGGATCTTAAATGCTCGAAGACTATAAATACAGAAGTCATTGAAGATGAAGAGAGAACACTCATAGCATTTAAAAGAGCCATTACTCTGTGCATTAATATCTTCATTCTTTCATTCTGTATTCTTCAATCATTTGAAGTTATTACGCAGACTTTCCTAAGCTTTACATTTAAACCACTCTGAGTGTTAGTGAAAGATCTGTCTGTATGAAGTTGTATTTATTACAAACTAAATTTCTCAAACAAATCTGAGTGAGCCTGAAGAGGCTAGGTGTGCAAAGAATACTTGTCTTGGAGCCTGAAGAGGCTAAGTGTGCAAACAATATATACTTGGAGTCGGTAACCTGATTAATTATAGTGGATAAAACTTGGTGTTGCCAAGGACTGGCCGTAGCTCTTTGATTTGAAGAGTGAACCAGGATAAATAACTGAGTCAATCTCTCTTTCCTTATAAACTCTTTAGTTGTTTTAGTTTTCTTATCCGTTTATCAAGTGGTGTGTTTGCCTAAGTCACTGTTAAAGTTTCATCAGACAGGTCACCTGTTTGTCCTGTATCTTTCCACTCGTCTGAACCAAGCTTCTGTATGCGAAAAGTTTTCAACTTTGTTTAAATTCTTATAAACACAATTCAACCCCCCTTCTCGTGTTTATAGTTGTCTATTTTAGTTGGTATCAGAGCTCAGCCTCTGGGTTGAGCATCTAACAGTGTAGATGTAGAAGGTCCTGAAGAATAGACATGACTGTTGGAGCTAGTTCAAGTGGAAGTCACCAGACTGAAGGAGCTTCCCTAACCAGACCTCCTTACTTCAATGGAGAAAACTACAACTATTGGAAAGAGATTTCAATGGTTCATTCTATCTACAAACTCTTATCTCTGGGATGTCATTACAGATGGTCCATTCATTCCCAAGAATGATGATGACATTGACAAGCCAAAAGCTCAGTGGGCTACTGCAGAAAAGACAGAATGGGAGCTGAACCACAAAGCTAGATATAACATCATTTGTGCTCTTTGTCCTGAGGAGTTTGAGAAGGTATGTGCTTGTGACTCTGCCAAAGAAATATGGGACACTTTAGCTGTCACACATGAAGGAACAGCCAAAGTCAAAGAGTCAAAGATTGTCATACTTGTCAAAGTATGAACTGTTTGTCATGGAGGAAGGAGAATCTGTTGCTCAAATGATAGGAAGATTTCAAATTATAGTCAACAATTTAAAATCTCTTGGCAAAGTCTAAACCAATGCCGAGAAGGTTGGAAATATTGTCAGAAGTCTACCTAAACATTGGAGACCTTTGATCACTGCTATCTCTCAAGCCAAGGATCTCACTACCTTGACTATGGATGAACTTCTTGGAACACTCACTGTTCATGAGCAAGAACTTGGAGATGAAGTTGCACCAAAAAAGGGCAAGTCAATTGCTCTGAAAGCTGATCAAAAGTCAGCAAAAGCTTCCATGGCTCTAAAGGCAGACGAGTCATCCAGTGATGCTGACCTGTCTGAACACGAGGATTCTGCGAGTGATAAAGAATTGTCTCTCCTGACCAGGAAGATAAAGCTTCTACTATAGAAAAATAAGTTCAAGAGGGATAAGTCATTCAGAAGGTTCAACAAGGACAAGAACTTCAAAGAATCCACTCCAACAAACAAAAGTCCAATTGTCTGCTATGAGTGCAAGAAGCCTGGTCACATCAAGGCTGAATGTCCTCAACTCAAGAAGGCCCCTTTTAAGAAATTCTTCAAGAAGAAGAAGAAAGGAATGATGGCTACTTGGGAGGATCTGGAGTCAACATCTTCTGATGAAGAAATAGAGGAAGAAGCCAATCTCTGTTTGATGGCCAACACTGACTCAGACTCAGACGATGAGGTACATCCTGACTATGAGGAATTACTTGATGCCTATGAGGAGTTGCTGGAGGAATCCAACTGCTTATCTAAGGCCCTCAAATCCCTCAAGAGAGAGTATGTAAAGCTCACCAATGAGCATAAACATAAATCTCAAGAGTGTGAGAAGCTGGCTAAAGAGAACAGTGAGTTGAAGACTGAAAAGTCTAATGAAGCTAAGATCTCAAGTGAAACACCACCATCTGAAGAAGTTGAAAAACTTCAACAGGAAGTGGAAGAGCTCACTTCTGATCTTGCCAAATTTGTTAATGGTAGAGATAATCTTACTAAGCTACTTGCCTGTCAGAGGCACTCTCTTAACAAAGATGGTATTGGATATGTCCATCAGACACATCATAAAGTATCAACTAAAGCTTCTACAGTATCTGTTAAGTCAACTGTAACCAAATCTACACCTGTCTGTAACATCTTCTGAAAAACTGGACATGTTATGTCCAAGTGTATTCACAGGAAGAAAATGAAGTCTTCACAGACTCCTAGAACTAACAGAAAATGACCTAGAAAAATATGGGTACCTAAAGATCAAATAATTTTTGTTGCAGATGTCCTCAACAGGACAAAGAAAACACCACTGCTGGAACCTGGACAGTGGTTGCTTGCGTCATATGACAGGAGAAAGGTCTATGTTCCTAGACCTCCAACTTAAGAAAGGAGGACACGTTGCCTTTGGTGGGAATCAGAAAGGAAAAGTTATAGGAATTGGTACTATTGGTGGTACACCCCCTCTTCCCTCTCTATCTAATGTTCTTATGGTCAAAGGATTAAGACACAATTTTCTTAGCATAAGTCAATTATGTGATAGTGGATTTGATATTTCCTTTACCAAGGATGTATGCATAGTTAAAGACTATTGTGGCAAAACCCTCTTTTCAGCTAAAAGGCAACAAAATCTTTATAAGATTGGACTGTCTGATCTCTCAGATCAAAGTGTAACATGTCTGATGTCTAAAGAGGATGAGAGATGATTATGGCACAAGAAACTAGGACATGCCAGTATAAAACTAATTTCTAAATTAAAAAGGAATAACCTTGTGAGAGGATTGCCTGATATTAGTTTTAAGAAATATGTCTTATGTGATGCATGTCAGAGAGGTAAACAGATAAAATCAAATTTCAAATATAAACACCAAGTATCAACCTCTCGACCTCTTCCTAACACACAAGGATGAGTCTTTTAAGGCTTTCTCAGTAATCTTCAAAAGAGTACAAAATGAGCAGGGTTTCTGTATTTCTACCCTTAGAAGTGATCATGGGGAAGAATTTGAAAATGAGCAGTTTAGACAGTTGTGAGGAGAATGGAATCTCTCACACCTAGAACTCCACAACAAAATGGAGTGGGTGAGTGAAAGAACAGATCTCTTCAAGAGATGGCTAGATCTATACTCAATGAAAATAATCTCCTTAAGTACTTCTGGGAAAAAGCGTAAACACTGCTTGTTATGTACAAAAAAGAATACTTATTAGGCCTTTTCTAAAGAAGACTCCTTATGAATTGTGGAAAAGAAGAAGTCCCAACATATCTTATTTTCACACTTTTGGATGTGAATGTTTTATTCTGAATACCAAAGATAATCTTGGAAAGTTTGATTCTAAGGTAGATAAAGGTATTTTCGTAGAATATTCTGAAATGTCTAAAGCTTTTAGAGTTTATAATTCAAAAACCTGTGTCAATTGAAGAATCGATTTATGTTAAATTCAATGATGGACTAAAGACTGATAAAGAACTATCAGATCTAGAAGATGATTTTGCAGGTCTTGATATAAACAATCTAGAAATTCAACAACCCGATCTGACCAAGACAGAACCTGTGCTTGAGGCTGACAGACAAGTCAGCAGACTAGTCAACTGACTAGTCAGCAGACAAGTCAACATCTTCATGATGATCAAGAAAGGGATTGGAAATTCAACACTCATCACCCTAAGGATCATATTATTGGAAATCCTTCTGAAGGAGTAAGAACTAGATCCACATTAAGAGAATCAAGCAACGTGGCTTTTATATTAGAATTGGAGCCAAAACGCATTGAAGAAGCTCTTGAGGATGAAAGTTGGATTCTTGCAATGCAAGAAGAACTCAACCAGTTCACCAGAAATGATGTCTGGACTCTTGTCTCTAAGCCTAAGAACAAGTATGTTATTAGAACAAAATGGGTCTTCAGAAACAAATTGGATGAAGATGGTAAAGTTGTCAGAAATAAGGCAAGGTTAGTAGCTCAAGGCTATAACCAACAAGAAGGTATTGACTATACTGAAACTTTTGCACCTGTAGCTAGAATAGAAGCTATACGCATCTTAATGTCATATGCTGCACAACACCAAATCACCCTGTTTCAAATGGATGTAAAAAGTGTTTTTCTAAATGGTATAATTGAAGAAGAAATGTATGTTAAACAACCCCCTGGTTTTGAGGATACTGATAAACCATATCACGTTTTCATACTTAAAAATGCATTATATGGTTTGAAACAAACACTTAGAGCATGGTATGATAGGCTTAGTTCCTTTCTCATGCATAATGATTTTTCTAGAGGACAAGTGGACACTACTCTGTTCAAGAAATGCTCTTAAGAGAACTTTATTATAGTTCAAATATATGTTGATGATATTATTTTTGGAGCAACTAATGAAAGGTTGTGAAAGGAATTTTCAAATCTAATGCAAGCTGAATTTGAGATGAGCATGATGGGAGAAGTGAAGTTCTTCCTTGGCTTACAATTCAAGCAGACAAGTGATGGAATTTACATTCATCAACACAAGTATACCAAGGAAATACTCAAGAAATACAAAATGGAAAATGCTAAGCTCATGAAAACCCCTATGCAACCCAATACAAAACTAAGCAAAGACGATGAAGGTAAAAAGGTAGATCAAACTGTCTACAGAGGTATGATTGACTCTCTACTGTACTTAATTTCAAGCGGACTTGATATTCAATTTAGTGTCTGTATGTGTGCTAGATTCCAATCTGATCCTAGAGAATCTCATCTTAAGACTGTTAAAAAAATATTTAGATATTTGCTTGGGACTACTAATCTTTGTTTGCTGTATTTAAGATCAAAAGAATACAGATTAGTGGGATATTGTGATGCTGATTTTGCTGGAGACAAAATAGAAAGAAAAAGCACTAGTGGAGGATGTCACTTCATTGGAGCAAGCTTAGTCTCATGGTCAAGCAAGAGGTAGACAATTATTACCCTGTCTACCGCTGAAGCAGAATACATCTCAGCTGCTAGTTGCTGCTCTCAACTCTTATGGGTAAAACATCAACTTGAGGATTACGCTATTTATGAACATAACATATCTGTATGGTGTGATAATTCCACTGCTATATGCTTATCTAAAAATCCAATTCGGCATTCTAAGGCTAAGCATATTGAAATTAAACATAATTTTATTAGGGATTATGTTCAGAAAGGCATCTTTGATATTAAGTTTGTTAAAACTGAAAATCAACGGGCTGACATTTTCACTAAACCCCTAGCAAAAGAAAGGTTTTATTTATTAGAGATAATCTAAACATGCATTGCATTGTTGAATGACATGTCTGAGTGTTAACCTGTCTGTGCTTTATCATCTGTCTATGCTAACCTGTCTGACTCTGCTGAGTCACTATGCTAGAGCTCAACAGTTTTGTTGAAATGGTTATTAATTAACCAATGTCATTCCCTTATCTGAAGCTAATCATGTGCACAACAGTTTATATATCTCGAAACCATGTTTTCATTATGTCTTAAGTAGGCGCTGTTGTTCCCTATACGAATCGTGTCGTTTTGATTTAAAAATTCTTTTTTCTCTCTTCTACCTTTATGTCTATAAAAGGAAGAGGATCATAAAGGTTCAATCTTTATGCTTTCAAATTTCCAAAATCTCTTTGTCTTCTCACCTTTCAAACCCTCTTCTCTTTCGAAACCCTAGAACCGTCTTTCCTCAAAAATGGCATCATCCAAGTGTCTCTCTACAAAGGAAATTACTGAGAAATACAATCTCAAGGTTACTGAGATAGAAAAGATTATTCCGGGAAAGATTGTTGATCTTCAAAAGATGAAGAAGCTAGGTATGGATGTCACTGAAGAGTTGGAGTACTCCAAGTGGACTCCTTTCTTCAACATTAAGGAGCTCGTTCACCCCAAGCTATTTCAAACCTTCTGGAGAAATGTTGTGGTTGTCACCAACAGGCTCAACGGAACCAAGAGCTTTAAGACTGAAATGGGGGATAAAACCCTTCTCTTCCCCATTAGCTCTCTGGATCTTGTCACAAAGTGCCCGAGAATCGGAGCTGGCTTCACACCCAACTGGGAAACTGAAGTGGAAGTTGACAATGTCAACATTGCCATATATGGTGTTCCCAAACCTGTGAACCCTAAACCCATCAACATAGTGGCTAAGTGCAGATTCCTGCACAAATTGATGTTGGAGTGCGTGATGCCAAGGAAAGGCTCACGAGACAGTGTGACCAAGATGGACAGATTTGCTCTGTACCACTTGATCCATAAAATCAAGGTGGACATCAACGACCTCATATATATGTACATGGAGACTCTGATCAAGAGTATTAATATGTAAACCTATCCTTATGGGATGTTGCTAACAAAGGGTCTTTAGGAACAAGCTGTTTGTTCCCAGTGATGTTCATTTTGTGGACATGTCACTGCCCATAGACAGGAAGATACTGTCTATGATGGATATCAAGGGAATCCCTCTTGCTGATGAGGAGGAAGACAACAAGAAGAAGAAGCAGAAGAAGAAACCTGCTGTTGAACGGAAATAAAAAGAACCAGTGGTTTCCACTGATGAATTTGAAGTCCCTCTTTCTGAGAGACTGTTCAAGTCGTCTGGAAAGGTTGTCAGACAAGACCAAATTCCAGAGCTGCACCAATCCTCAACATCTGAAGAAACTGCTGAGACAGTTGAACCCTTGAGGTTCAAACTGAGGAGAACCTCTCCAGAGAGGAAGGTGAGTGAAGCTGAAGAGCTGAAGAACCCGTTGCTATACCAGCTCAGCCCAGCAAGAAAAGGAAGCTGGTGAAGACATTTGCCAAGGTCAGACAAGTTGAGTCTGAGCCTAGCAAAGAGGAAGCATCTGCTCAGGGGGAGCAGACAGAACAAGTTCTGGAAGAACCAAAGAAGACTTTCATTTTGGGAATCATTCCCAAAAAGAGAAGGTCTAGTTACCCAGTGCCTGCAAAGACCGAAGTGCCTGCAGAAGCTAACACTGCAGAAGACCTATCTGGAAGAGCTCAGACAGCTGTACCAGAGAATGACCAAGTGTCTCCTTCTCACAAGAAGTTGAAGATATCTGAAGAGCAGACATCTCCTTCATTCTCTTCCCCCTTCCATCAAGGTATCATCACCCCATATGTCTTTTCTCCATCTGCCCTTCTGGTCCAACCCCTTTCTGTAGCGTCTCCTCTTCCCTCACCCGTCTCCTCTTTACAAACTCAAAAACCGTCTTTCACTGTCGTACCTGATGAATGTCAGTACACAGTTGTTCACAAGGACTCTGCTCCCAAAGAACAAACTGGCATATCATCGAGACTCTTTGTGTCTGATCTGCAATCTCTTTTATTTGCAAGTATCTCACATGTCTCTGTCATTCCTTCTCCCCTACCTCATATTCTTAATCCCTGTAGAGAACTTTTCTTCTACCCACCTATTGTTGTCTTCATTAGAACATTAGCTGGAACTCGCTATCCTGCTTTTGTTGTGGTGTTACCCCGTATATCTAGGTATTTATTTATGTTAGTCACGGGATCTAATTCTTTTTTCTACCATATTGATTCTTTACTACTTCTCCCTCCCTCTGTTTTATCTCAGACACCACTTTCCCCACCTATCCCAATAACCATCACCAGACTGTCTCTGTCCGAGAGACTTTCCTGTGTGTTTCCTTCACTTGATACCGACTTTGTCAGAATCAATCTTCTCTTCAAATTCGTCTTTCTTCCTTTCTATGCCCTTCAAACTCTCCATGAACTTTTCTCCCCTTCCATCACCTCTCCCCTATCTCTACCTAAGGCACCCCCAGTTTTAGTTTTACCCTGACACTCTTCTCTGTCTGTCTCTTCCTCAAGTCTGTCTACAGAAGCCTCCACTTCTCAGACAGTGGCCTTACAAGACTTTCATCTGCTTCAAACATAAGTAGAAGACTTAAGAAGATAGCTAGATGAAGAAATGTGAGCTAGGCTGCTCTTAGAGCAAAGGGTTGCTGCTTTATTTTTATTAATTAGTCAATCTAGGTAGTTTTTGGTTTCTTTGCATATAGACTACCTTGTACTTGTAAACGTTCAAGATCAATAAAATAAATTTCTCCTCTATTTCTTTAATGCTTTCAAAGTTTATTCCTTTTTGATGTTGACAAAAGGGGGAGAATGGGAGAAATGTGATATATGATATGATCTTAATAAGAAAATAATATATGAACATGATATGATCAAAGTATGTTCTGATAGTTGCTATAATGCTCTGATAAATTGCAAGTAAGATTGCTCTGATAATTTCAAGGTAAAACAAGTCAAATATATGTGTGACTAAGTTAACTAGAACATATGATCAAGCCCGTCTGATTAAGAAAATTTCAACCTGTCTGATATATGTTACTTTCATTTGTTGATATTTTCTGAGGTTCATTAAATCATCTCAATGTTTGTCATCATCAAAAAGGGGGAGATTGTTAAGTCTCTAAAATGTCCGATGTGCATTTCCCTAAAGTTTCGATGAGAACTAAACATTGGTTAATGATTTAATTAACCGTCATATTGGTTGCTAACCTGTCTATCTAGTATACAGATCAAAACAGTAAGAATCATCTGTCTGCTCATATAGATGACTACCTGTCTGGATAAGCAAAAGTCAACCTATCTGCTGACTAAGATTATTGACTTCTTTCAAGAGACGTTTTCAACCTGTCTCTCCACGAGTTCCTGCACTCGTCTGAGGTTCCTCGTTGAAGAACTAAGGACCTAACAAGCTTTTGTGAGCTGTCCTATCAGAAAGAGACTCGAAGCCTTCTCTCCTACTTGGTCGCACTCTTATCGAGAAAAATCAGAAGTCACTCTCTCAAGCAACCTAGGATATCAGAACCAAAGACCAGTTAAAGAATGCTTCCAACATGCTTTATTCCCTAGTACCTCTGGTTTTTACACAAAAAGGGAATTGTACTCAGTAAAGTACAAAAAGCTCTCTGCAAAACTCTGATATGACTGATTCACGATGCATAAAGCCATGACCCTACAAGTTAGAGTACAACCAATGTTCCTATTGCATTAATGGCTGCCCAGAACGACTCTATTGCATTTAATGAAGTTCTGCTTGAAGCCAACATCTGAAGGAATGTCTCTAACGGATCTTAAATACTTGAAGACTATAAATACAGAAGTCATTGAAGATGAAGAGAGAACACTCATAGCATTTAAAAGAGCCATTACTCTGCGCATTAATATCTTCATTCTTTCATTCTGTATTTTTCAATCCTTTGAAGTTATTACGCAGACTTTCCTAAGCTTTACATTTAAACCACTCCGAGTGTTAGTGAAAGATCTGTCTGTCTGAAGTTGTATTTATTACAAACCAAATTTCTCAAACAAACCTGAGTGAGCCTGAAGAGGCTAGGTGTGCAAAGAATATTTGTCTTGGAGCCTGAAGAGGCTAGGTGTGCAAACAATACTTGGAGTCTGTAACCTGATCAGTTATAGTGGATAAAACTTGGTGCTACCAAAGACTGGAGGTAACTCTTTGCTTTGAAGAGTGACCAGGATAAATAACTGTGTCAATCTCTTTTTCTTTATAAACTCTTTAGTTGCTTTAGTTTTCTTATCCGTTTATCAAGTGGTGTGTTTGCCTAAGTCACTGTTAAAATTTCATCAGACAGATCACCTGTCTGTCCTGTATCTTTCCACTGGTCTGAACCAAGCTTCTGTATGCGAAAAGTTTTCAGCTTTGTTTAAATTCTGATAAATACAATTCAACCCCTTTCTCGTGTTTATAATTGTCAATTTCACCTGTGATATGAAAATCTTGACAATTTTGTGAGATTGTAAATTTTGCTCTTGGCATACTACCTGGTTGATGAAATGCATGACCATTAATTGACCTCTTGGAATTGAGTAAATAGCCAATTTGGTCCCTGAAACTGTAAGATCGTGTCAATTTGGTCCCTCAAATTAACGAAATTGCAAAAAGGTCCCTGAAACTGTCAAACGTCGATCAAGTTGGTCCCTCCGTTAGGCAGGGTTACTTGACGCCGTTAATGGCGCTGACGTGGCACGTTAAGTGCCCATGTGGCATGACAGCTGGACCACAGTTTCAGGGACCAATCTGACACTAAATTCCAGGGGCCAAATTGACACTCAATTCGTAATTTAACTCTTTAACATCGTGTCATTTCCATCCCTCATTTTACCTTTTCATCTTCCCCCGCCTCCTCCCTCCTCCCCTCTCGCCACACCCTTCCGTCTCGACAACCGCTCGCCGGAGACCATAACCCGTCGCAGGAACCTCACCGGAACTCGCTTCCACTCAAAACGCAGGTGTGTATTTTGTTTACCCATTTTGTTTTGAGTTATGGGTTTTGATTGTTCTTCTTCTTCTTCATACTGTGCATGTGGTAGGGGTTGGGTAGGTTTTCATCTAAGCCTCTATTACAGTAGTTTTGTACTTGGGCATTTGCCCTAGTTATCGTTTTACCCATTGTTGCGCATTCTTCATCATCAATGTGGGTTGGTATAGGGTTTGTTGCGATGCTCTGTTTTTTTGTTTTGTGACAGAGTATATGAAACGTTTTTTAATTTATGCTTCTTTGTTAATGTGCAGAATGAGTACTATGATCACTGTTATCGTGCACCATGGAGGCATATTGTTGAGGAATGAGAGAGGAATTCTGGAGTATATGGGTGGTGAGATGGATGTGTGGGAAGAGTTGGACTCAGACACACTCAATATTTTTGATTTGTTTAGCATTGTGAAGGTGTGTAAGGGTTATGATAAGGTTGACAAATTGTGGTGGTTGAAGCCAGACAGGGACCTGGATATTGGGTTGAGAGAACTAACCTGTGACAGTAGCTTCATAGATATGGTTAAGGCTGCCCTCCTCAATGGGAATGAGATTGAGATTTATCACGAGTATGCCCCCGAGCCCCTTCAGGCATGGGTGCCTAACCAGGAAGCTTTGAATGCTGCTAACATGGATGTTGATGAGTGTCACATGAGTCCATATGAGGACAACCATTCTACTGCTGATGAAAGTGCAGAGGACAGCCATTACAAGCCTCCTCCAGTTGTAATCAGTTCAGATGATTATGAGGAAGTGGTGTTAAGCAAGAACGAAGGGAAGAAGGCTAAGGGAAATAAGGTTGCTGGGACTTCATCCAAGGGTAAGAAGGCTAAGGGAAATAAGGTTGCTGGGACTTCATCCAAGGGTAAGAAGGCTAAGGGTAAGAAGGTTGTTGGGACTTCATCCAAGGGTAAGAAGGCTAAGGGTAAGAAGGCTAGTGGGAGTGATGGAAAGGGTAAGAAGAAGGTTTCAAGTAAGAGTAGGGAGAGGTCACCTAGTCCTTCAAATGGTGACAGCAGTGATGATAATGATGGTTGGGCTGAGTTTTATACAGGGCATGAAGACTTCTTTAATTATGGGGAGTTAGGTGGTGGAAGCAATCAAGTGCAGCAAGAAGTTGTGAGTGATGCAAGCTACAAGTCCGAGGAAATGAAGGATCCTATTAGTACAAATGAGGAGAATAATGGAACAACAGGTTTGCCTAACTTCCCTCAGTTTAATGACAGAGCAAAGTTTGGTAATGTCAATTTGGTATTAGGTATGGAGTTTACAAATTTATCATCTTTCAAGGCAGCTGTGAAGGATTACACCATACACATGGGCAGGCCAATAAAATGGGTGAAAAATGATAGCTTCAGGGCTAGAGCTAAATGCAAGGAAGTTGGTTGTGAATGGGAGATTTATTGTGGTAGGAGTAATGTAAGGAGGAGTTTCCAAATTAAGACCTTCAAGGAGACTCACAATGTGCCGAGAGCCTTTAAGGTTAATCAAGCAAACAGAAAATGGGTTGTGAAGAAGCTAGAAGAAAAGATTCGTAGCCAACCCAAAATCACACATGTAGAGGTTTTTGATTTCCTAAAAAAGGAGTTCAATGTCATTGTTGATAGGTCAATGATTTTTAGGGCAGTTAGGGAGGCAAGAGAGTTGGTTGAAGGTAGTGAAAGGGAGCAAGATGGTAAGCTTTGGGATTATGCTCATGAGTTGTTAAGGAGCAATCCAGGGTCATTGGTTAAGCTTGATACCATCCTCTCGCCGATTCACAACCACAGTTCCAAAGGTTCTTTGTTTGTCTAGATGCATGCAAGAGAGGATTTAAGGCGGGTTGCGACCTTTTATTGGGTTGGATGGTTGCTTTTTGAAAGGTTACTTTGGAGGACAACTCCTTTCAAATTGCAAGGTGGATGCAAACAACCATATTTTTGTGATAGCATATGCTATAGTGGATGTGGAAAACAAAGATAATTGGGGATGGTTTTTGACATCACGCTGCATGAAACACTAGGTGATTACAAAGAGATGGATGGAATTTCATGTCCGACATGCGAGAAGGTAAGATTTTGTCATTCATTACATGGTCTGGTTTGATAATTTGTTGCATATTTCAGGGACCAATTTGTTATTAAGTGACTAATTTTAGGGACTGATTTGTATGTTATGCTTGCAGGGGCTAATACCAGTCATGCAGGAAGTGATGCCGGAGTGCCCCACGTGTATTGTGCCATGCATCCGTGGAGGAACTTTATAAAAATGAGGAAGGAAAAGGAACTAAAGGGTGTGGTTTGGGAATGTGCCAAGTCAACCACAATACTACGCTTCAACATGGAAATGGAAAGGGTTAAGAGGTTGAACACGAAAGCCTGGCAAGATCTCGAACAAATGGCCAAAAGAGGCATGGACAAAGGCCTACTTTGAGACAAACTGTAAGGTGGACAACATATGCAACAATACATGTGAGGTTTTCAATTCAAGGATTGTGGATTATCGTGGTAAGCCTATTCTGACTATGGCTGAGGAAGTTAGATGCTATGTGATGAGGACAATGTGTGCAAACAAGCTGAAGCTTGCTGGGAGGAGAGGACCTTTGTGTCCTATGCAACAAAGTAGGCTGGAAAAACAGAAGTTGGATAGCAATCTGTGGACTCCTGTGTGGACAGGTGATGGTGATGGCATGCGGTTTGAAGTGCAGAACCTTCCTTCTAAGGTTGATGTCAACCTGAGTGAACAAACTTGCATGTTTTGGCAACTAACAGGTGATGGTGATGACATGTTGTTTGATTTTTGTATATTGTTTTCTGCTTTTTTTCTATTGTGACAGTGTTATTTATGGATATTTGCATACTTTGACAGGTATGCCATGTAAGCATGCATGTGCTGCAATTGCATATAGGAATCAAAGGGCAGAAGAGTGTTGTCATGTCTGGCTAACAATGGGGGCATATGATGCAACTTACCAATTTTTCATTCAACCAACACAGTCCGAACAATTTTGGACGCCCACTGATTATGCCAAGCCGGTTCCACCTAAGCTCAAGAGAAGTGCTGGGAGACCAAAGAAACAGAGAAGGAAGGATGGAAATGAGGAACCCGTGTGTGGTCATAAGCTGAAGAGGTCATATCCTAACTTCACTTGCTCAAGATGTGGCATTGAGGGCCATAATAGTAGGGGATGCATGAACACTGGAGTTCCTCAAAAACCTAAAGCTAAGACATCAACTCAAGGACAAGAGGATTTAGTGTCTGAGATACCATTAACACAAACTGCTCCTACTATTGAGCCAGTGGAATCTCAAGATGTACCACCACAAGTGCAGCAACAAGTTCAAGATCCTTCAGCACAAGTTCAAGATCCTCCAGTACAAGTTCAGGCCAATCCACCATCACAGCAAAGAGTGCAGAGGGTAAGATGGCTTTTGCAGGGACTGAGTTCAGGGACTATTTTGATTTTAAGTTGCATATTTTGGGGACTAAATTGACACTATGTTATCGATTTCTACTGCTGCAGGCAAGGAGATATGGTATAAGAGGACCTCTTATACCACAAGTGCCAAAGGAACCCCCAGTTAGAGGCCCACCAAGAATATCTCCACCAAAGACTACACCCTCTTGCACCAAAGACTGACCCGCCCCAGCCCCTCTTGCACCACCACCACTTCCAATTCCAGCTCCACGGCCTATCATGGTCGAACTTCCAGCACCACCACCTGGATCAAGGGAAGGACAACCACAGTTCATGTCTTTCATTCCAACTCCAGGGCTGCCACAGATGCATCCAAGGAAACCATGAAGTCAAGACTATTTTGGATTTTGGATAATTTAGTACAATGATATATTTGCACAATTGATGGTGCCTCTGTTTTTTGTTAATGACACATGTGAACAATGGATTCTGCTGTAATGGTTTATCTGCTGTGAACAATGGATTCTGCTGTATATTTTGTGTATGGTTTATCTGCTGTAATTTCTAGTTTGGTACAGGTTTATATGTACTTTTGTAAGACATATTTGGACACCTTTTGGTGCTTCAATTAATACCTATGGAATTTGTCTTTTGGACCACATTTTGGTGCTTCCTTTCATTTTATGTAACAAAATGACAGTTTGTCTTATGCAACAAAATGACGATTACTCCAAGCTTGTCATTCATGTCATTTCCAAAATAGGACAATGCTTTACACATTACATTCCAAAATATGCCTACATCATAATACCTAAGAACATCACACCTAAAACTACCTAAGCACTCGCCTACCAATCCACCAAAACCAGCATAAAACACTTAACAACACACACATTACAACAACCCCAAATTTGACCATTCTAACATCTCGCAACCAAAGTGTCAACCTTGCCAATCACCAATCGGTTCCGCCTTCATTATTCCCTCACCGCCAAGATCATTAAGAGTTTCACATCTCTCAGAACCTTGAAAATCTCAAGAATCTCATCCACCTGCACAAGATAGCCACAATTGCCTTCACCCCGCAACAATTTGACATAAAGAAATTAGGGTTAGTAGAAATCGTGCTCACCGCAAAGTGCAAGAAAATCGCAAACCCTAATGGAGTTTTGGGATTGAATGTTACCAATGGAAAGGGACATCCATAGAAGGCCCTCCCCGGGTTCCTCGAGTCCTAGAGATTCGTGAACACGCTCTCCTCTCACAATTGCAAAACAAAGGTGAGGGGTTGTTGATTCTCGCCCCATCAACCCCGGAGCTACTCGACCAAGACGGAGTTGTGGGTTTCTTGGTTTGTCTTGAGTATGGTAACGACGAACCACCACCCATCGGCATCCCTTTTGTGTAGTTGGAGAGAGCGAGAGAGAGAGAAGTAAATGAGAGGACGAAGGAGAGAGAGCAGAGAGACAACCGGAATCAGTAAGGAAGGAAGAAGGCAGTAGAAGGAAGAAGAAGATAGGTTTTTAGCCGTTTGAGTGTCAATTTGGTCCCCGGAATTTAGTGTCGATTGGTCCTCAAATCGTGGTCCAAATGTCATGCCACATGGGCACTTAACGTGCCACGTCAGCGCCATTAACGGCGTCAAGTGACCCTGCCTAACGGAGGGACCAACTTGATCGACGTTTGACAGTTTCAGGGACCTTTTTGCAATTTCGTTAATTTGAGGGACCAAATTGACACGATCTTACAGTTTCATGGACCAAATTGGCTATTTACTCCATAGTAATGTGTTTTGGCCAATAATTCGTTGAGGCTTCAAATATATATAGCATATAAAATTTCTCAGCATGATGTAGAGAGAATTTTACCCAAAAGTGATTCGCGCGTGTCAGCATCTTTTGTTTGATCATCATCCGTAATTAAGTGTAACACATCCTCTACCAAGAATCCAGTAGATGAAGTATTAGCTGAAAGATAGTTAAGTCGATATGGACAATTGCTGACAGTTGAGTTGCATTGCTTTTGGTCACATAAGCTGCTATTGCATAAAACATTTTTGCTTGTGGATGACCCATCAAGATCATAGATATTAAGAGGAATTTTCTGTCAAGAGGAAAATAATGAAAACCAAAAGTGCCATTAAATTCAAATTACAGAAAAGGGAAAAAGGAATCCAATTAATCAAGAGACTAATCATCAAGATATCTAACAATTAGTTATGACTTATGATGCAAATGAAATTTCATATAAGGCCTTCATTTTTTCCAAGGAAACAAAGTAATACCAAACAGTGATAATTGATAAATGATATGTAGTAGAGTCCCAAACTTTAGCAGCAAAGAGACAATGTATACCTGTCCACTTTGTATCATTAAATCACGCACACAACTGGTACAATTGCAAGGTAACCAGAATAAGTCACTACCCGTATCCAATGCCACCAGAAACCATAAAGGTGGTGTCCCAATAGAAACATTGGCAAAATGCAAACTGAAACCCAAATAAAGAGGACAAATTATTACTACATCATAGAAAATGCCCAACAAAACCCATCATAGAACCTTTTCCTTTATCTCCACCTAAAAAAAGAAAAGGTGGGGATAAAGATTCTTATATACTATAATACTAAGCCTTCCTGTTCATTAAAATAGTTTCATAATAATATCTATAATGACGAAAAAGTTATAGGCCTCATTTTCCTTTAAATAGCAAAAACACTTTTCATAAGATTACAATCTTTTAGTAAAAAAAATGCTAAGAATTTTCATATCCTCTCGTATTTTTATCTAAAACATTCATCATGTTGGAGAGAAAAGAGACGAAGTTTTAAAAATGTAATTAGTTGACCCTGCAACCAATCATGCGGGTCTATACATGATAATAATTGTGTCTATATTTCTTTAACATAACCATCATTTTATCGGAGAGGAATAGAGGATCATTTCCGAATAAATGCTTAATATGATTTTTCAGTAGATCACATCAATATTCTCTTCACTTGCACTTTCTCATGTACGAAACGAATACACAGCAAATGAGAAAGTCTTTCACAACCCATTTTCTGTTTGCTTGATTAACCTTAAAGGCTCTGTAGCAGCTGTGAGTCTCCTTGAAGGTCTTAATTTGGAAACTCCTCCTTACATTACTCCTACCACAATAAATCTCCCATTCACAACCAACTTCCTTGCATTTAGCTCTAGCCCTGAAGCTATCATTTTTCACCCATTTTATTGGCCTGCCCATGTGTATGGTGTAATCCTTCACAGCTGTCTTGAAAGATGATAAATTTGTAAACTCCATGCCTAATACCAAATTGACATTACCAAACTTTGCTCTGTCATTAAACTGAGGGAAGTTAGGCAAACCTGTTGTTCCATTATTCTCCTCATCTGTACTAATAGGATCCTTCATTTCCTCGGACTTGTAGCTTGCATCACTCACAACTTCTTGCTGCACTTGATTGCTTCCACCACCTAACTCCCCATAATTAAAGAAGTCTTCATGCCCTGTATAAAACTCACCCAACCATCATTATCATCACTGCTTGTCACCATTTGAAGGACTAGGTGACCTCTCCCTACTCTTACTTGAAACCTTCTTCTTACCCTTTCCATCACTCCCACTAGCCTTCTTACCCTTAGCCTTCTTACCGTTGGATGAAGTCCCAACAACCTTCTTACCCTTAGCCTTCTTACCCTTGGATGAAGTCCCAAAGAACCTTATTTCCTTAACCTTCTTACCCTTGGATGAAGTCCCAAAAACCTTATTTCCCTTAGCCTTCTTCCCTTCGTTCTTGCTTAACACCACTTCCTCATAATCATCTCGAACGATTACAAACTGGAGGAGGCTTGTAATGGTCAGTCCTCTGCACTTTCATCGGCCAGTGAGAATGGTTGTCCTCATATGGACTCATGTGACACTCATCAACATCCATGTTAGCAGCATTCAAAGCTTCCTGGTTAGGCACCCATGCCTGAAGGGGCTCGGGGGCATACTCGTGATAAATCTCAATCTCATTCCCATTGAGGAGGGCAGCCTTAACCATATCTATGAAGCTACTGTCACAGGTTAGTTCTCTCAACCCAATATCCAGGTCCCTGTCTGGCTTCAACCACCACAATTTGTCAACCTTATCATAACCCTTACACACCTTCACAATGCTAAACAAATCAAAAACATTGAGTGTGTCTGAGTCCAACTCGTCCCACACATCCATCTCACCACCCACATACTCCAGAACTCCTCTCTCATTCCTCAACAATATGCCTCCATGGTGCACGATAACAGTGATCATAGTACTCATTCTGCACATTAACAAAGAAGCATAAATTAAAAAACGTTTCATATACTCTGTTACAAAACAAAAAAACAGAGCATCGCAACAAACCCTATACCCACCCACATTGATGATGAAGAATGCGCAACAATGGGTAAAACGATAACTAGGGCAAATGCCCAAGTACAAAACTACTGTAATAGAGGCTTAGATGAAAACCTACCCAACCCCTACCACATGCACGATATGAAGAAGAAGATGAACAATCAAAACCCATAACTCAAAACAAAATGGGTAAACAAAATACACACTGCGTTTTGAGTGGAAGCGAGTTCCGGTGAGGTTCTGCGGACGGGTTATGGTCTCCCGGCGAGCGGTTGCAGACGGAAGGGTGTGGCAGAGGGGAGGAGGGGAGGACGTCGGGGAAGATGAAAAGGTAAAATGAGGGATGGAAATGACACGATGTTAAAGAGTTAAATTACGAATTGAGTGTCAATTTGATCCCTGGAATTTAGTGTCAGATTGGTCCTCGAAATCGTGGTCCAATTGTCATGCCACATGGGCACTTAACGTGCCACGTCAGCGCCATTAACGGCGTCAAGTAACCCTGCCTAACGGAGGGACCAACTTGATCGACGTTTGACAGTTTCAGGGACCTTTTTGCAATTTCTTTAATTTGAGGGACCAAATTGACACGATCTTACAGTTTCAGGGACCAAATTGGCTATTTACTCTCTTGGAATTTGTCACTTTGAATGATGATGATGATGATAATTGATAAAATCGAGAATGTTTAGTCGATATTTTTTTTATCAGAATCATTATAGAGCCCAAGCATCACCCTTAAACCCAATGGTTCCCCAAAGAGAAGAAGAACCATAAGAAGAGAAGCATCGGCTTGCCCTGTTCTTTTTTCCCTTCTAAAAAACCAAAATAAAAAATAAAAACTAAATTCAATCTATGATTCAGATTAAAGCAAAAGGAATGATAGATTTAATCATTTTTAGTGATTTAATTTTTGGATAACAGAAGAACCTATTTCATTATTGAAGTTGAGAATTAATAAAAAAGAATCAATAATTTCATATAGTCATTTGTAAATGGATTAAGGATGAGTAGCTTTATATGTACTTTTCCCTTAATTTTAACTAAGTCAAAATTGAATGTTTTTGAACGACAAGAGTGTTTCAGACTTTTAGTTGACCTTGGGTTAAGCACCCTCAAAGCGACGTCATTTCCATCACGTAGCTGCTCTTCTCCTTCCTCTTCATGATCTCCCTCTCCGCCTCTCCATACATTGCCTTCTCCGCCGCATCACCGTCAAATCCACCGTCGATCCCAACCTCCTCCTCCTCCGCCGCCGATACCACTTCGTCATCAGCGGGACCGATCACAAGCAGCGTCGCTCCTTCCATCACGGATCCCGACGCCAGCAACTCCAGCTCCGGTACGTACCACATCGTCATCCTCAAATCCGGCACCACGTTCGTCTCCGGCGACAGCATCGCCGCACCGTCTCGCTTCAACGATTCCCTCAGATCTCGGATCTCTCCTTCCTCCATGGAAAACCTCCCTTGCCTCTTCGGATCGGTGATCATGATCGATCTCAACGCCGGAAACTGCAACAGCATCTGCTTCATCAAGAAGTGCCTCGCCGACGCCGCGATCAGGCACGAGATCGTCCACATGATCCGCGATTTGAACACCTCGTTCGGCACCGCCGCCGGAGACGACGACGACGACGTCGTTTCACCTTCCGTTTTGACTCGGTGAAACGAGGTGGCGCAGAGGACGACGCAGGTCTTGAGGTGGCTGCCGTAGGTGGCTTTCCATTTGAGGAAATTGGCGTCGACGGAACCGCCATAGGCGTGGAGCTCGAAGTGGAGGTGCGTGATGTGGCAGAAGGATCGGAGGAAGTGGGAAGGGCACGGGCACGGCGAGTGGAGGCGGCGGCTTCGGCGGCGGCGGAGGTGGTGGAGGGGCTTGGCGAATAGGAAATTGACGACGGATTTGAGAATACTTACAGGGTTGCCACTTAACCGAATAGGTGTATGGTTGTTGTGGTGGCGAGGGGGAGGAGGAGTAGGAAGGAAAAGAGGGAGTGAAACGGTGTCGGTTAGTGGGATGATAGAAGCGAAACGCTTAGAAAGGGTGAGGCAGCGAACAAGGGTTTTGGCGTCTAGGATTTTGTTGAGAATAAGGTTGAGATTGTGGTCTGGTATGAGATCGAAATATCTGTTTGGTTGTTGGTGTTGTTCATGTTGTTGTGTAGAAACATAACCCATGGAATTATTGAAAGAGAAAGAATTAGAAGGGAGAGATAGAGATAGAGATTATTGGTGTGTTTGTGTTTGTGGTTGATGAGTTATTACAGTTATATGAGTGTTTGTGTCGACTTGAGTGTTTGAACCGCGTGTGAAGGTAACCAGGAAGGTTTGAGGAAGTTTCCATGCGGACAGAGAGATAAGACGCAATGAAACTTGTCTGTGTTAAGCTTATCCACACAACCTTTTTTTTAGTTTTTACCCGCCAAGAACAAGAATAGTAATACTTCACCAACTACATTTTTCTTTGCAACAAACCTTTTCAGATTTATCAAATTCACACGGGCAAATAAATCAAATCGGAGATGGAAGTAGGCAGCGACACTAGATCATTCAGTTGATTTGGTTAGGTTAGTATTTTTTTTTTGTTTATCAGATTATCTCCGCGTGTAACTGCGGAGACCAATCCCTCGAGTCGAATAGGACCATAAAGACGGTAAAACCCTCCCTCAAGTTTAAGAAAGAGTTAAATCATAGTTGAATTAAATAATATAATAAAGAATAATTAGATGTGAAACATAATTAGCATGTGTTTTGGTAACATGCTTGAGAATCAGTTTGTACTTTGTACTATGAAATTTTGAAAACATAATTGAACCAACTTGTTCAGTTTAATTTTGAAAACATAAACACACGAGAAAATATCCAGATCGTATATCATGTAATATGTAAAGGTTTTTTCGAATAAATATTTTTATAATGATGAGTGGAGGTGTTTTTTTTTTGTGTGTGTGAAGAAAGAAGCTTAATGCATTTCATTTATAATGATTAGTATTGTTAAAATCTATAACATTTACAGTTATATAATAATTCTTCAATAAACTTATGCAGAAGGTTCGCAACGACATAAAGGACATAGCAAGTATCATTAATACGTTTCATTGTCACATTCTAAATATATATACTTGCAGCATCACTTCTGTATCTTCCTTAGACTACACTACTTGAGATATACATTTTCTTTTGAGAATACGATCAAAGAAATGGCATTTTCTTTTGTTTGTCTACTGCTTCTTGCAAACGTATCTAAACATACTGTTCAAATTACTAAACCTTTTTGCATGTTTTCTTTATTAAAAAAAAAATTCTGTACCGAAAAGAGCAAGGATGGATTTATAACTAACTGCATATACAAAATATTCACACATCTCTCTGCACTGTTGCATGAAATCTTGTTATTTAAACACTTAAAATATTAACCTCCACTTACATTTATATATGATGCATCGTATTTTGGGTATTAAAAAAGAGTTATAATATTTTGACACCATCCTAGTTTTGAGTAGGTTGTTTATCACTTTACTCTTTCTCTCTCCTTATTTCATTGGTTCACTCAAAACTAAGATATCCCCATGTTATCAAATTTTGGTGTCAAAATATCATAACTCTTAAAAAAAAACCATTTTTGATATTACATGTGAATTTATGCAGAGATCATATATCATCAACACTTATTTTCTGTTCATGCGAAGTCATATAGCATGAACAGATTGACAACTACACATTTTCTTTATAGATAGGTATGCGTTTAGCATTTTTCTTATAGATTCTTTGCCTGGTGAGTGGTGACTTAGATGAATTTGATGTCCATAAAACAGTAGCAGATAAGATAATCAGATGCAGTAGCATCTGATATACAAGATAATTTAAGAAGCCATGCACTAAAAGTAGAGAGAATGTTGAGCCTCGAAAGAGTGCAAAGGGAACAGAGAATATGTTTATTTTACATAAAACCTTGAAAAGAACAGTAAAAGAAAAATAATTACAAGTATGGCTGCTGGTGAGTGGTGACTCAAATCCTGGAAGGGATAAGAGGAATATTGTTCTGTAAGTATGCACTAGCAGCAGCAACTCCACTTCCAAGCTTTACAGGGTAACCCACATCTTTGAGTATCATCTCCACACCGGCAAGACAACCCAAGAGTTGTAACTGGAAAATACATTTAAAGAAATAACTATACCAAGAGTAGCAACTATACATTTAAAGAAATTTGGTAAATGAGAATGATTTGACATTTATAATTTGAGATTACATGCATGTTAGATTAAGGACCAAGTAGTATTTGGAAAGGAATAACAAGTACCTAAAACGTAATCCAAAAATAATGCTCTTAGTGTGCTAATATATATCCTGCAATATGCTGATGGATGTTTGAGAAACTAATATTACCTCATTCAAGTTGCCAAGATGTCCTATCCTGAAAACCTTCCCAGCAACTTTGTTTAATCCCAGTCCTAAGCTCAAGTTGTATCTCTTCCATGCCCTTCTTACTATTTCAGAACTATCAATGTAAGGAGGAACAATAACAGCAGTCACAGTGTCACTGTACCACTCTTCCTTTTGGGTACAATTCTTCAAACCCCATGCCTCTACTGCAAGCCTGCATTCAGCAGATTGAGAAACTCTCAGTGATTTTTTTATTAAGGAAGTTAAGAGAGGGGATTTTGCCTTTAATAATGATTTTAGTTAAGTAAATAATGTCTCACCTGGTTGCTGTGCCTAAACGTTTGTGCCTTAAAAAAACATTTTCAAGTCCTTCCTCAAAAATCAGATCAAGAGCTGCTCTCAGACCATACAGCAACTGAATGGAAGGAGCGTATGGCCAAAAGGTTCCTAACTTGTAGAATTTCAAGTAGTCATTCCAGTCAAAGAAAACTCTAACTGATCTTGCAGTTTTTGAAGCCTCGAGGACTTTAGGACCTGCACAGACAATACCTATCCCAGTGGGAAGGGAAAGGGCTTTCTGAGAGCCAGTCAGGGCCACATCTACTCCCCATTCATCCATACGGAAATCAAGAGCACAAATGGAAGACACTCCATCAACAAGAAGAAGGGCTGGATGCTGGTATTCATCTGAGTGTGCAAAATACAATGTGAGAACCATTTTGTGACGAGGTGGATAAGATTTTGTTATGTTCAACATATTATAAAAGTACATCAAGATAACATATGAATCTATGATGTTGGAACAAGTAGACATAATAACAGGCATCATTAGCCGACATGCTTACCAAGAATTTTTCTCACTTTGGCCAAGTTATTGGTGACTCCAGTTGCTGTCTCATTGTGAACAATGCAAATTGCCTTTATAGTGTGAGCAGTATCTGAAGCAAGTTTTGATTCCAGAATGTCAAGATTGGCACCCTGGCCCCATTCACTTTCTACAACATCAACGTTAAATTTGAGGCGTTGTTGCTGATCAATCCAAAGCAAGCTGAATTGGCCGATCAGAAAGGATACAATACGATCCCCAGGAGACAATGTGTTGGTCAGTGCACTCTCCCATGCACCAGTACCTGAAACAAATGCAGAAAGCGTTACTTTATAAGAGTTTTTTTTTTCCAAAATAGTGAAAACACACACACACAAACAAGGAACAAGAAAGATACAAATTAAAGTAACACTAAGTGCAACTAGTATTCTACACAATCATCTAACAATTCAGCTGTCAAGTTTCATTTGGTTCAAAACTGTGATATAATCTAAGGAATAAACTGAGCTTCAATGATAATGGCTGTTTGTTGATTAGGATGCATTATGTAAATAAGGTAACTGTTCTAGTTAAGTGAAGACCATCTTGATGACTAAGGTAAGGCAATATAATAGACTTTACATCACTAAAACTATACCACATAATACAATGAACAATTTTGCATGTCTATGCATACAATACCAGTTGTAGGGATAAGAAATGGGGTTCCAGTAGTAGTCTTGAAAATCTTCTTGACATCCTCAAGTAGAGTTTTTGTCATTGCCGGAATTGCCGGGAGAACGGTAGTCCTCATTGTTTCGGTTCATTGCCCGAAGGACTGGCTCCGGGATGTTGACAGGCCCTGGAACAAAGAGATGGTTTCTTCCGGGTCCATAAACATAATCCATCTTCACCTACTTCAAATTTCAATCTCTGAGTTGAAGCTGTTCTTGCCTTTTCCCGTCAATGACTCACCTATATAAAATCAATTGTAAAGCAAGGTATTAATAATTTTTGAATCGTTGGTCACTAAAACCAAAAAACTTAAGCTGCACGCATGAAAGTAAGTCATAACTCAAACTCGTTGGAAAAATCCCATTTAATTTAAATTATGATATTATATTAATATTACAAGGATGAATTTACATGACCAGAAGGGGAACTTACAGAAAATGATTGATTAGTGATTACCATTGTTGCTCTATAAGAACAATTTTGCGATATCTGAAACTGAAAACCTTTGTTGAAAACACTGTTTAGACCCTCAACTGAATTTTACATTAAAAAAAAACACAGCATAATATATTGGTGGCCAGAACAATAGAAAACAGCTGCTTTGAACTGTAAATTCCATAGCTATAACAAAACCAACGTATAACTGACACTTTTTTCAATACACTCTTTGTTGTTATTTGATGAATTCATGGAAAACATAAATTTTATGTGAAAAACATTCTATTTAGTATGTTCCACGTGAATTTCATCCAATAATCAAGAGTGTGTTGAAGAAAGTGTTTAAATGAGCATGATGTTAGCATTTCTCCAAATTTTTCTACCAATATGAACTTGCTACTGATCTCCCGACTTAACTTTTCCACTTCCAAAACCATTTTCATTGGAAAGGGATTAAGAGAAACAATGATATCGAAGATAGTTGATTCAGAGACAAAATTCTTAACAGAATTCGATTAATAGAACCAAACTTACAACACTAAAATACACATGCAAAGATGGCAAATATAATCTCAGCAATGGTTTTTTTTTTTTAAATGATAGCAAATATGATATATAACATTTGAAGCATTTCAGATGAGAATTAGTGGGTTTACCTGATGAGGGAGAATCTTCAGTGACAGTGAGGTGGAGATGGAAGGATGAGACGTGCCCGTGCCTCCTCCCCTTACTATCACATATATCTTATATATATAGATAAAATTTATCTTTATATAGAAGTGCAAATGAGAACCAATGAAGAGAAATTCTTAGCTAAATATCATCTCTATTCTCTCTAGCATTTCATTCAACTGATAATAACATATATTAAACACGTTATTACTGGGCACACAAGGTGGGTTGTCCCTTTCAATCAAGTTTTTTCTATACAAGAGTTGAGATTCGAACCATCACCATTTGCTTAAGATGTCTAAGTCCCTTACCACTTGGATCAACCATATGTTGGTTGATTGATATATTTTTAATATAGTATACACAATTTTACTTATATTGAATAATAATTTGAATATCGATAACTTAAAAATACTCACCAATCAGATGCAAAGATGGGGGCCGTCCCGTTATACGTGGCAGATAAGAGGACAAGACTTGAAGTGCACCTTGCGGCCAAGAATGAGTGACGAGGGAATACTCGGTTCTGGCTTGAATTTGCACTCACAAGACACCTATCCTATATAATTTATCCTTTAACGACCAAATTTGTTGATTTTTTTTATCTACTTCTATTTTATTTAATAACAAAGTATATATTATTTATTTTCCTCTAATTGAAATCGATTCAACTTTAGAAGTTAGTCTCTATATTAAAAAGAAAACGTGCTTTGAACCTTCATAACATTATAAATTGTCAAGGGTATATTTAGTTGAATAAGTAAAAGTATTGAAAAAAAATGTGAAAACGAGTTCTTTATATTTTTTTTAATGTGCTCATATTTGTGTCATATCAATTAATTTTTATATCTTCCATTATTTTTACTTAATCAACTAATCACAGGTTACATCCGGGTTCAACTGTATGGACACTAAATGAGACATGCCTATTAACGAGTACTGAGAGAACAATTAACTGCCTTAGGGAAGTATGAGGTTGAGATTGCAATATTAAAGATAAAGAGATAATAGCACATGTCAACCACACTTAACTGGCAGTGGTGGAGGAAAATGAGACCACACAGCAATTTCTTTTGTGCTTATTATATATGCCTTCCTTTTCAACATTTAGCTGTATCCCCAAGTTTGAGATTGCTTACTTATGTTCCACCTGTAAGCGCAGTGCTGTCACTGGGAATACTGTGTGTCCTATCTTCCAGATCTTTTGTTTCTTTCCTCCGTTGTTTGGGATCATGTTCTACTCCTAGAAAAGTCAAGTCTCAAATTCTCGTATCCTCTAATGTAATTTTTTTTTTATAAAAAAAGGTAATAGCATTTTTTCATTAACAGCTATACTTTTCAACGTTTTCTAGTAAGTGAATTTTATTTTTCACTTGCTAGCTAGCGATATTTTGGTACAACAGTAGATCCTTTAGCTCCAACCTCAATTATGCTGCAACCTCGGCCCGTTGGAAAAGATAATATGAAACTGCACAAAAGAATTAAACTCGTGAGGAGTTATTTTTTGGTTTCGTCAGATGATTAATAACTTGATTATTTTGAGATAATAGTATATAGAAACAGATTTTGTGTTAAATCTTCCGGTGAGAACTCGTAGTATCGGTCCTCTGTGAATCAGGACCGTTTATATAATATTATATTTATTGGACGGACGCGATATGCAGGGACCTGACCGGTGGGAAATGGTGCGCAAATGACCTGCTACCTGTTGGAGTGGTAGGTTAATAATGTTTCGGTTTAGGTGCAACGTGAGGAGTCTGCGATGGAGGTTGTCCATGTGAGGTCCAATTGGACAGAGTGATTGAAATAGTCTATGGCCGTCGGCTGCTTCATCTTCATCGTGGAAAATGGTGTTCTTGGCGATATGGATGACACTTAATGTACCGATCGAAGAAGACTCTGCAGCAGCATGGGAATGTTTCGGGGTCCCAAAAAATGATTCTCAGGGTATTGTTTGTTTGATAGTGGCGGTGGTTAGGGACGGCAATGCCGCTCGGCGGGTGCGGGTACTACATCATGCAACCATTCCCGTCAATATCCATAAAAATTAAAATTTATACGGGTAGCGGATATTCATGGATATTTAAAAATTTAAAAGAAAAGGAAATAACTATATAATATAATATAACAATATATAATATACTATACATATTTAAAAAGATTTATTATTAAGAGTTTAACCATTAAATATTATCAAATAAGAAAGAAAATAAATTTATTTCATCTCAAAATGATAGAAATTGTTATTATATATTTTATATATAGTTAATAAAATAAAAATATTTATTATGAATAAGAGGGTATCTGTGGGACGGGTATCATGATCTCCATCCCCATTTAGTAGGTACTTATTTACTTCCCATTTAGGTAATTTATGCGGATACTTGCGGGTGCGGGTAATTTTGTCATCCATAATAATGGTGGTATGTAAAGGGCAAAAATAGGTTACATGTTTGTTGTGAATGTTATTAATTGTTTGATGCCAAAAATTTCTTGTGAGAATACGGAAAAAATCTGATTGATAAGATTATCGATATGTGTGGGCAAAGCAATGTGATGCAAAAATTTAAAGCAAATAAAAATTTATCTTATATGTACAAATGAAAAAATAGAGATAAATTACTACTTATTTATATTAGGATTGCAAGAAGATGAATGAATAAAATGCTTTTATTAATTGAAAACGAATTATAGAAAGAGGTTTATATAGCTGAGATAGCGGCTGAGTTTGTTGGAATAATCAACTACCAGAGCTATAAAAGAGGGAAAGAAAGTTAATTAATAGAACTAACTATAACAACTAATACAATTAATAGCCTCCCTCAAGCTGGTGAGTGAATGGTGTGAACTCCCAGCTTGTGCAATAATGATGTAAAAGGCTTTGGGTCCAATGCCTTTGTTAAAATATCTGCTAGTTGATCTGAACTAGAGATTGGAAGTAAACGGAATAGTTGAGCCTGGAGTTTCTCACGAACCAAGTGACAATCAAGCTCTATGTGCTTGGTTCGTTCATGGAAGGAAGCATTGGCTACAATGTGGGGTGCAGATTGGCTGTCACAGTACAAAAGAGCTGGGGATTTAAATGGAACTTTGAATATATTCCTGCAACAGGTAAGTGAGCCATTGTAGTTCGCAAGCTGTCGTGGCCAATGCTCAACATTCTGCTTCTGAGGAAGAACGAGAGATGGTTGCTTGCTTTTTGGACTTCCAAGAGATGAGTAAATCACCAAGAAAGACGCAAAATCCAGTTACCGACTTCCTTGTGTCCAAGCAGGTAGCCCAATCGGAATCACTGAATCCTTTGAGCTGCAATGTGGAAGTACTTGGATAGAAGAGGCCTTGTGCCGGGTTAGCTTTAATGTATTTGAGTACCCGAATAGCAGCATCATAGTGAATGTTGGTTGGCTGTTGCATAAATTGACTTAACTGTTGCACAGAAAAGGAAATGCCTAGCCTAGTTGTAGTCAAATAAAGAAGTTTACCAACCAATCTTCTATAGGAAGAAGGATCTGAAAGAGGAGTCCCTCCATCTTGTTGCAATTTGGTGCCTTTGGACATAAGGGTGGAGAGTGGTTTTGAGGCAAGCAAGCCACAGTCTGAAAGAATGTCAAGTGCATATTTTCATTGTTAAACATGGATACCAGCAGAGGATCTAGCTATCTCAAGACCAAGAAAAAATTTTAAATAGCCTAAATCTTTAATGCAGAATCGGTTATGCAGTGTTGTTTTAATATCAGTAATAGCAGAGAGATCATTTCCTGCTAGTATTAAATCATCAACATAGATTAGAAGAATTGTAATTGTGTGAGAAGAATGTTTAAAAAAGAGGGAAGAATTATAAATGGAATTGGTAAAGCCTTGAGAAAATAAGAAATGTTTAAGCTTGTTCTTTGATGATAAAGCTCATTTGATCGCCCTGCTCCAATTGTAGAAATTATCCACATTTAATGGTGGATGAGCAAGAACAAAACCCGGGTTCTCTCCTGGATGGAGATAGTATGGGCTGGTAGGGTTTTGAGAAGGATCAATAGGAGGATTGGCAGGGGGGTCCAAGGAAGAAGAAGAATAATTGTCTTCTGCAGCCATTGTTAATGGAGAAGTTTGTGTGGAAGCTGTTTAGAAAAAGATGAAAACTGATACCATATTAGGATTGCAAGAAGATAAATGAATAAAATGCTTTTATTAATTGAAAACGAATTACAGAAAGAGGTTTATATAGCTGAGATAGCAGCTGAGTTTGTTGGAATAATCAACTAATAGAGCTATAAAAGAGGTCAACTAACAAAGCTATAAAAGAGGTCAACTAATTAACAGAGCTATAAAAGAGGTAAAGAAAGCTAATTAATAGAACTAACTATAACAACTAATACAATTAATAATTTATCTAGAAGGAGAAAGTATTTCCACAAAGTAGAAAGTGGTTTAAGGGTTGACATTATAAGAAAAATAAAACGATTGGTTGATAAGGTAGGTGTTCCTAAAGTAATGATATCCGTCTGGATTACCCACAATGGATAGTAAATGAATACCTACTAGTATCCGTCCTGTGGATACCCACATATCCATAATAAATATTTTTTATTAAATATATAATATATTATGACAATTTCTATTATTTTGATATGAAATAAATTTTATTTTCTTTATTATTTGATACTTTTTAGTAGTTAAACCCTTAATAATAAATATTTTTAATTACATATAGTATATTATATAATGTTAATATAATATATTGCAATATTATATTGTATAATTTTATTTCTTTTCTTTTTATTTTAAACTCTTAAATACCCACGGATATCCATGGATACTCGCTACCAGCATAACTATCCATTGATATTGACAGGGATGGGTGCGGGGGAGGCACTACCTGCACCCGCCCCGCCTCGTTGCCATCCCCGTGAGAGTCAATGACCATATATGTGATGGCATTAAATTTTTGGCTTAAATACAGTTTTCGTCCCCCTATTTTTTCATTTTCGCAAAAATCGTCCTTGAATTTTTTTACGCGATTTTGGTCCTCCAATTTTTCAATTTTAGTAGAATTAGTCCCTCCGTCAGAGGGCCGTCAAAAAACCTAACGGCAGGTGCCACATGTCATTTTCTGATTGGCCAAAAATAATAAAAAAATTAAAAAAAAATGATTGTTCAAAATATTTTGGCTTAAATGCAGTTTTTGTCCCCCTATTTTTTCACTTTTGCGAAAATCGTCCCCCTATTTTTTCACTTTTGTGAAAATCGTCCCCCATTTTTGAGGCATCTCTTCATCTGCGATAACCAGGAACAACTGACACCGAGAACGATGATCAACCTATCAAAAACACCTCCATAGCCAGATGCCTCACCACTCAACTATCAGCCAAGCACCTCTCCACCAACAACATAAATATACCGTTAAAGGGCCGTCCAAAAACTAACGACAGGTGATAGATGTCATCTGGGATGCCATGTTTCATTTTATGATTGGCCAAAACTAAATAAATAAATTGTTTAAAATTTTTTTAGGCCCGAATATTGTTCTAGTTACAGACCCAATGTCAGGAATGTAACAAGCGAAAAAACCCCTTTTGTCATTCACCTGTACGTGTAAACAAAAGAGAAGCACGGAGGCTGAAGGCGCGGCGGCGGAACGAGCTGAGCTCGCGGCTAAGGTGGATCCGGATCTGTGCTGCTGGTGGAGAGGCTGGCAGAGGGATCTGGATCTGTGCTGTTATGTGTAGAGGTGCTTGGCTGATAGTTGAGTGGTGAGGCATCTGACTATGGAGGTGTGTTTGATAGGTTGATCATCGTTCCCGGTGTCAGTCGTTCCTGTTGGAACCAAAGTGGTTCTGGTTTATTTAATCTCTAGGTTTTGATGTTAACAAAAGGATTAAATTTGCTTGGCAAAGTGTTAGTTGAGTTCTAATAAGTGATTTCGGTTTATGCATGAATATCCAAAATAATATAAGGTATACAATGCTTGGACTCTTGCAAAGAGTTATCCGTCCAAAGGTTATTTAAACTGTTTATATTTTAATCGTTAAGTAGACAGCTAACTATATCTCTGTAGACGTCCATAGTAGTCACGTCAGCAGACGAGTGCTCTCCTTAAAACTCAAGTAGACATCCATAGTGCCTAACTAAAATTCAGTAGACGTCCATAGTACCACGTCGTTGAATGGAGTTTCTCTAAAGACTTAGCAAGTCCAAAGACTTGTGTGGACGAGTTCTTCTGTCACATCAGTGGACAAGCAGAATAAAACCTTGTGTAGACGCGTTCTAAAACTGAGTGCATGTAGACGGTTCTACTTCTTCTATATATTTATTACCTTGAATGTGATTTAATGCAATTTGGACCACATTGAATTTATTTCAAATGATTGATATTTATTTCAATGGAATATATGTTCTTTATAATTGTTTTATCTGGTTAATGCCTTGTTCCTTTGTGATAAAATTCATAGTACTATCAAGGAAATACAAAAACAAATAGTACAATTGGAATTGCAAAACGATCTGTACGATGACAACTTTATTGCAGGACAAAAGCTGGGTTATACACAAAGGAGGAAAGAAAGTTTTTAAAGGTACGATTGCTCAGGACAGTGAACCTCCATTTTGTGCTTTTCTGATAACCAATGATACTTTTCAACACGGCCAAAATCAAGCTATCAGTCTCAACGGATATCATGCATTTAATCCTATCTCTAAACGGGATGATTAAAAATAATCGTTGAAAATTTGCAAGAGAAGTTGAAGGCCACTTTATATAGAAGGTCTCATTCACTGAAGAATAACCTTTGCCATTTGAACATTTGCAAGACATTCAAAGCTCATATTCCCTTTGTAAAGCAAAAGTCTGTAATTCTTAAGGTTGAATATTTGTAAAAATATTTAGTAAATCTTAAACCTTCATACCCTCACATATAGTGAGTTATAAAGTTCTTAGAAAAATCTGTGATATATCTGAGTGAATTTTCTATCCCTTATCTTTTACAGTTTTATTTATTTATACTAACTGTGGGATTTGATTTTGGTTTTGTTAATATTTAAAAAAGGATTTCTTGTGTGCTTAAACGTTTTATCTTCTGCTTGTGAAAAGGTTTCTCAAAAAGGGTTTTTGCGAAAATAATTAACAAACACAATTCAACCCCCCTTCTTGTGTTTGCCTGTTCCAACTTCAGTTGGTATAATAGCTCATCCTTGATAGGGTTGAGCATCTAACAAGCGCTAAGACAGTACGATACTACTATCATGGATGTAGAAGGACAAGCTATCAATAAACCTCCTCTCTTTGATGGAACTGATTATGATTACTGGAAGAATAGGATGATGACTTTCTTGGATGCACAACATCTAGACATCCGGGTGCTCATAGAAACTGGTTATACTGAGCCCAGAAATGAAGATGGGGCTGTTGTTCTTAGAGCTCAATGGACTCAAGAGCAGAAAAATCAACATCAGCTTAACCTAAAAGCCAAGCACTATGTCATGTGTGCCATTACCAGATCTGAACATGACAAAGTTCACACTGCACATCTTGCTAAAGAAATCTGGGATACTCTTGCCCTAGCTCATGAGGGTTCTTCACAAGTTAAGGAATCAAAGATCAGCATGCTAGTTCACCAGTATGAGCTATTCAAGATGGCTGATCATGAAACTATGGACCAGATGTTTGGAAGATTCCAAACAATCACCAACAGTCTCATGTCTCTTGGAAAGGTCTATGAGAATAGAGATCATGTGAGAAAAATTTTGAGAAGTCTCTCAAAGCAGTGGAGATATAAGATAACTGCTATCCAGGAAGCAAAGAATCTGAATACTCTTTCTCTGGAAGAGCTTCTGGGGTCATTAAAAGTTCATGAACTTGAACTTAATGAAGAGGAAAACACCAGAAAAGGAAAATCCATTGCCTTAAAAGCCAAGAAAGCTAGTTCCTCAAAGGTGCTTAAAGTTGGTGAGTCCTCAGATGAAGCTGATTCATCAAATAGTGAAGGTGACTCAGATGAGGATGAACTATCTTTCATCTCCATAAAAATCCAACACATGTGGATAAAGAAATGTGGATTCAGAAGGAAGCAGTTCACCATAAAATTCTCCAAGGAAAAGTCAGATTCCAAGGAGAAATGCCCACCCCTGTGCTTTGAATGTAAGAAACCAGGACACTTCAAAGCTGACTGCCCAGAGCTGAAGGAGAAAAAGAAATTCTTCAAAAAGAAGAAAGGCTTGATGGCTACATGGGAGGATCTTGACCTGTCTTCTTCAGATGAAGCAGGAGAAGAAGCAAACATTTGCTTCATGACTGACGCTGCATCAGAAAGTGAATTCACTGATGGTGAGATAATGGACTTTGATCCATCTACTCTTCAAACTGTTTTTGATGAATTACTGCGTGAATCATGCATACTGTCTAAAGAGTATAAGAGTCTCAAAAAGAAGTTTATTGCACTCTCTAGAGACCGTGATAAGGTCTGCACAGTGAATCAAAACCTTAAGGATGAAAATGAAACATTAAAAATCAATCAATGTCAGTCTGGCTGACAGGACGAAGTGCAAGTCTAATAGCTCTTGTGAAGTTGAACAACTGAAACAAGATGTGACATACTTGACAGACTCTCTGTCAAAACTGGTTGGTAGCTCACATAAATTAAACCTTATTTTAAGGTATTCTAGATCATCACGTGACAAATCTGGCATTGGTTATGATAAAGAGAAGCAAGATGCATCTCTGAATAAACTAAAGGTTCATACACAATATAAGGCTTCTAAAGCCCGTCCACAGCACACTAAGCCAAAACCAAGCCCTTCCAATACTTACTGCAAAGTATATGGAAAAAGTGAGCATATGTCATCTAGATGCATACATAACAAGCATGCAAAGCATTCACGACCTATGATCACTAACAAGAAAGGACCCAAGTCAATTTGGGTACCTAAAGATAAGATAATCCCTGTTGTAGATTTTCTTAACAACGGGAAAGAAACAGAAGTCCTGGTACTTGGACAGTGGGTGCTCACGACACATGACTGGAGAAAGGTGTACGTCCCAAGACCTTAGACCCAAGGATGGTGGCTGGGTCACTTTTGGAGGAAACCAAAAAGGAAAGATCATTGGTATAAGCAAAATTAGTAAACATCATTTTCCTTCCATTGATAATGTTCTGTTAGTAAGTGGTCTTAAACACAATCTACTTAGCATTAGTCAATTATGTGAAAGTGGGTTTGCTGTTTCATTTGATAAGAATATGTGTACTGTCAAGAAAGATGATGGATCACTCCTATTCACTGCCCAGAGGCAAACCAATCCGTATAAGATTGACTTAGAGGACCTCTCAAATCAAAGTGTCTCATGTCTAATGTCCATTGAAGATGAGCGATGGATTTGGCACAAAAGGTTGGGTCATGCAAGTTTGAGATTTATCTCAAATCTGACAAAGCATAACCTTGTAAGAGGTCTACCAAACCTTAGTTTCAAATCTGATGCTCCTTGTTATGCATGTCAGAAGGGAAAACAAGTCAAAGGTTCATTTGAATCTAAGAATGTTGTTAGTACCAACAGACCACTAGAATTGTTGCACCTTGATCTTTTTGGTCCAACAAGGACTGCCTCTGTTAGTGGTAAGAAATATGGTCTTGTCATAGTAGATGACTACACTAGATGGACATGGGTTATGTTCCTTGCTCACAAGGATGAGTCATTCAAGGTCTTTTATGTATTCTGCAAACGTGTACAGAATGAAAAATGCATGTGTATAACTTCAATTAGAAGTGATCATTGGGGAGAAATTGTCAATGAGCTATTCCATGAGTTTTGTGAAGAAAGTGGTATTCAACACAACTTCTCAATACAAAGAACACCACAGCAAAATGGTGTGGTAGAGAGAAAGAACAAATCTTTCAAAAGATGGCTAGGACTATGCTCAATGACAACTCTGTCCCTAAGCACTTCTGGGCTGAAGCTGTGAACACTGCCTGCTACATTCAGAACAGAATATACATTAGACCTATCCTGAATAAGACTCCTTATGAATTGTGGAAAGGTAGAAAACCCAACATTTCATACTTTCATCCCTTTGGATGTAAATGTTACATTTTGAATACAAAGGATCAACTTGGTAAATTTAATGCTAAGGTAGATAATGAAATTCTACTAGGATTTTCTAAATCCTCAAAAGGATTTAGAGTCTATAATTCAAGAACCTTAATAGTAGAAGAGTCTATACATATTAGATTGGATGACAAACAGCCTGATAAGAAATTATCAGAGCTAGATGAAGTCTTTGTAGATCTTGATCTCGATATTTCATGAGACAAAACAGAAATAAAGACTGATGATCAAATAGATGATTCTCCTCAACAACGACCAGAAACATCCACTTCTCAACAAGAAATCCAAAGATCTTTATACTTCAAGAACTATCATCCACAAGATCAAATCATTGGAGATCCTAATGACAGATTGAGAACCAGATCAACTTTTAGAGAACAAGATGATTCGGAACTTGTCTCTGAATTGGAACCAAAGTCAGTAGAAGAGGCTCTGCTGGACAATGACTGGATCTTGGCAATGCAAGAAGAACTGGACCAGTTTGAAAGAAGTAAGGTTTGGACTCTTATACCCCTACCTAAGGATAAATCAGTTATTGGAACAAAATGGGTGTACAGAAACAAGCTTGATGAAAATGTTAAGGTTGTAAGAAACAAGGCTAGACTTGTTGCTCAAGGATATTCACAAGAAGAAGGTATAGACTACACTAAAACTTTTGCACCAGTTGCTAGGCTAGAAGCTATTACACTTTTAATATCGTTTGTTGCACATCATAGCATTATGCTTTTTCAAATGGATGTTAAAAGTGCCTTTTTAAATGGCTTTATTAATGAAGAAGTATATGTCATGCAACCTCCTGGCTTTGAAAGTACAAATCACCCTGAACATGTTTATAAGCTTAAGAAAGCACTGTATGGACTTAAACAAGCTCCTAGAGCTTGGTACGATAGGTTAAGTTCGTTTCTAATGGAAAATGGTTTTAACATAGGAAAAGTAGACACAACGTTATTTAGAAAATTTATTAAGTCAGATTTCATTATAGTACAGATTTATGTTAATGATATCATTTTCGGTGCTACTAATGAATCTCCGTGCAAGGAATTTGTAAGTTAATGCAGAAAGAGTTTGAAATGAGATAGGACAACTCAAATTCTTCCTTGGACTTCAAGTTAAACAGTCTATGGACGAGGTGTACATCCATCAAACTAAATACACAAAGGAGTTACTCAAAAAGTTTAAAATAGATGACTGCAAACCTATGAACACTCCTATGCACCCCAAAACCACACTGAATAAAGATGATAAACAGAAAAAGGTAGATCAGAAGGTATACAGAGGTATGATTGGATCCCTCATATATCTAACTGCTTCTAGGCCTGATATAATGTTTAGTGTATGCTTATGTGCTAGATTTCAATCTGATCCTAGAGAAACTCACTTATCAACAGTTAAGAGAATCATTATATATTTAAGAGGTACTACTAATCTTGGTCTATGCTTTAAGAAAGATGAAGATTACAGATTAGTTGGTTTTTGAGATGCTGACTATGTTGGAGATAGAATTGAAAGAAAAAGTACCATTGAAGGATGTCACTTCATTGGAGCTAACCTAGTATCATGGTCAAGCAAAAGGTAAAGTACCATTGCTCTATCAACTGTTGAAGAAGAATACATATCAGCTGCAAGTTGCTGCTCACAACTTTTATGGATCAAACAACAGTTGGAGGACTACAATGTATTTGTAAGTAGTATTCCACTTATATGTGATAATACTGCTGCAATCAATTTATCTAAGAATCCAATATTGCATTCTAGAGCTAAGCATATAGAAATCAAACATCATTTTATTAGGGATTATGTGCAAAAAGGTGTGTTTGATGTTCAATTTGTAGATACTCACCACCAATGGGCAGATATCTTCACTAAACCTCTTGCTGAGGACAGATTTATCTTTATAAGAAAGCATTTAAATATGTTGTATGTGGATTGAGTTAGTATATTTGTTGTTAATTTGGTCGTCTATTGCATGTTTTCTCTGCACGTCCACTGGTCATGGCGTCCAGAGCACGTGGAGTCTACGCGTCCACTTCTGTTGGTATGTCGCGTCCACTACATATGTCTTTACGCTTCCACTCTTAGTCTTGTGTGGACTCGTTTATGCACGGATTTATTGTTTATATTAATTTGTCCTTGAACACATTTATTTAAAACGTTTATTTTTTCTTGCCGAGTTAGCTACCTCCATCAATCCCATCATAACTTTTTATGGTCCCAATTTACCAACGTCGTTTTACACATAATGACATGTCTTGTCATTTTTTTTTGGAAACTGTTGTTTTTCAGAAACCTTTAAAAGCAACCTCTTTCCCTCTGAAAATTTTTTCGCTTCTCTTCATCCCTGTCAACCTCTCTCTGAAACTTTCAAACTCTCTGTCTCCCTTGTTCTTCCAAACCTTAACTCATCTTACTTAACAATGGCTTCAACCTCTTCTCCTGTGCCTGCTTTTGCAACTGACACAATGTCTATATCTGTGGAACATCACTTCAATTTTGGAATTCTACAAGAGTACAATCTGGATGTGAGTAAGTTCATTAACGCTGCTGGATGGGATGGAATATTTCTGGAAAAGGTCTCAGTGTATCCAGATTTGATAAGGGAATTCTGGAGAAGACCAAATATTGCTGAAATAGAAGTAATTGGGTTTGTGCTGGGAAGAAAAGTAATAGTGTTCGAGAAAACCATCTCTAATGCGATTGCATGTGCTCAAGAGGGTTTGGTCTTCACGGAGAACTGGGAAGAAGACCTAGGTGGTTCAGAGACAATTGTTGTTACCCTAATGAGCCAAGACAGCATAAGAACTCATTCTTGGAAATCCTCTGAGATGAAGGATCACATCAAGATTCTTCACTAAATCCTGAACAAGGTGGTGCTGCATAAGATTGGGTCTAAGGACAACTTATCAGCTCTTCACAAGTTCTGTCTTTGCCATCTGGCTCTTGAAACAAAGATCAACTTACCCTGGATCCTGTTTCATCGCTTCAAAGATGCCATTACCAACAAAAAATCTGCTTCTCGCATCACCTTCACTCACCTTCTATCAAAGATTTTCAAGCAACAAGGCTTGTACGGTGTTCTGAGTGCAAAGCCTAAGGATGAACAAGAAAGACTCTTTCGTAAGAAAGGATTGCAAGCTGTTGATTTTAGCAGAGTTAATATCAGTGGCATGCAACTTAGCACATACAAGCAAGTAGAGTTGGCCAAGCTTGAGGAGAAAATGAAGATTCAAGAAGAATTCCAACGATACTGCAATCCTTGGTCTAAAGAAAGGAACCAAGAGGAAGACAATGGCTGTCAGGAAGCCTAACCCTAGAAGGCCTACTAGAGGCATTATGATTAATGAGCCTACAGCTGAGGCATCTCAACCTGATCCTCAACCTGTTCCTAAGAGAGCAAAGAAGCTGGTTCTGCCTTCAGATGATGATGATGATGAAGAAGACAATGTTCCTCGGGGAATAATACTGAAGAAGAAGAAAGCAAGGAAACCGCTGTTGTGCCTACCAAGAAGAGGTAACCTGCAAGGAAAGCAAGGACCTTTGCAGCCTCTGAGGTAAACATCTCTGCTGAAATTCCTGCTAATTTAGCGGAAGATGCTCCCCGTTGTCAATACTGTGAATGATAGTGTCTCTGCTCTTGAAGGATTCATGGATAATGTATATAGACCAACTCTACCCACACCCCAACCTTCACCACAAAGAACCCAAGCTAACCAAACCAAAACCCCATCCTCACCAAAAAGCACCTCAAATCAACTGACCATACCACAATCTACACATATCAAAACTATCTTTTCACCAATTATACCTGATTATGACCCTTGGTTTCATCAAACTGATGGTGAAATTTGCCCAGGTGTCCCTTTTCCTAAACCTCTTATACAACTATTTCCACCCATTGTACCCTCATCCACTCTCTTTGCTAACAAATATGAGAATTGGGCCAAGATCAAGAAAGATTGGAAAGCTCTGTTTCACACTCACCAACTTGACCCTAATATTGACCCTAACACTACTCTCACCAGGTGGTACCCTCTTGCTGAATATGAAAATGAACCATATGAGGACTACCTTTGGACCAACAGATATCCAAACACTCAGCCTCCCAAAGGACCCTTTCCCTCAGAAATGCACAACCAACATGGACTTCTTCTTACCCACTTACCCCTTAAATGTTTCCCTAGAAGAAAAATTTACCCTCACCTCATAAAAACCCCTCCATTGATCGCCTTCACTGATGGAGTAGAGAGGCATATCATACCAGTATGGCAGACTGACCCAAAAAGGAACAGGCTGCGTACCCTACCTGAGAAGAAAGCTAGATCTTCTGAGCATGTTCCCATCATCATAGATGGCAACACAAAATGGATAAAGTTCAAACACCCCAGTATCTATGGAAGAGCCTCTGACTTCTTCCAAGATCAGTTTTTCTATGAGATACTGAAATGGGAGTTCAGTCATCTCCAAGTTGACAGAGCTGCACACTATGTTCCATTCGCCTGGCTTAGGCATGGAAAGAAAACTGATGAGTGTGATTTTACCTCATTTTTCATGTACATTTCTGCATGCATTTGCATATAGTTAGGCCAATTTAGTGTTGATTTTGTATAGTTTTTCCTTTGGAACGGATGAGGTGGTTTCTGTGTGTTGTTTTGCAGAAATTGGAGAAAAACTGTGCATATTTGGCTATAATAAAGATTGGATGAATTAGAGCCTTAAAAGGGAAGAAAATGAGCTAAACAGAGCCCATCACGGCCTGGCCGTGATGACCATCACGGCCGTGATCAAGCAGAGCAGAAGGCAAAAGTCAGAGACTGTCACGGCCTGGCCGTGATATGAATCACGGCCGTGACTTAGGATTCGCGTCGCGAACAAAGGGCTCGCCTCGCGAGTGACCATTTTGTGCAAATTCGCCCAAGTCAGAAAGCGTCACGGCCTGGCCGTGATGGACATCACGGCCGTGACGGGCGACAGACCTATAAATAAACCTGCACTGAACAGAATTAGGGATCTGCACTTGGAGGCAGGCTGAGGCTGGCGGCTGGAGAGGGTTTCTACCCAAATAGGGGGTGTTTTCTCTGCTCTTGGATGGGGAGAAGATGGAGGAAGCTTGTCTATGAGTGTTCTCCATCCCTTTTTTCATTCTGTTTTGTATTTCCTTTTATCATGAGTAGTTAAATCCCCATTGTTGGGGTTAGATGTAACTTTTCTGAACTTGTTGTATTTGATTTGGTGTTTAATGCAAGTCTCTGTTTTCTTATGAGTATGTGATTCTGTGCTTAATGCTTTCCTTGGATTAGCTACCCATAGGAATGATATGTTGCTTTGATAGATGACTGGAAGGTTGGTGTTAAGGCATGCTCATGAATCACATGCCAAGTAGTTCAAGAATCTAGGAATAGGTGTTGAATACTTGCAATCTTATAAGTCTTGACTTAATGCAAAATCACAAATTAATCCACCTAAGGAATTAGGGTTTAATTTGGGGTTTTAGGCTCAATGCACCTAAGGAATTAGGCTTGAGTATTTTAGAAAAGGCTTGGTTGTCATAATTGAAGTAGTGCTTGTGTTGATAACCATTTCATTGCAATTAAGGGAGGATTAGTGTAGTCTAACCCTAACAATCTTAGCCACATCTCTGTTTGCCTTCCAAGTGTTCGATATAATTCCCAAAAGACCAAAAATATTGTTTTGCTTTCTTTATTTTCTGTTTTAATCCCTCACACTTTAGTTAAGTCTAAATAGTTGTTGAATTTGCGAATTGGTAATTGACATCCAATCCCTGTCGATACGATAACCGGTCTCACCACCGTATTACTTGATTGCGACGAGGTGCACTTGCCTTTATTTATATATCTTAAAAATACACGCATCAAAAACCAACCTAGGAATTGCTCCTTACCCTGTCTATCCAAGGCTTAGCATGATTGATCTTAATAAGGACAAAGACAGAAAGTGCAGAAGAAACAAAGGAGTCATGCCTGAAGCTCATTCTGCAATACTGGACTTGTCTGAAGAAACATTTGATTACTCTATGCTTGAGTACTATCTGCACTTGGAAGCTGTTGGGAAAATAGAAGAAAGAATAGATGCTGACTTCTGTAAGTCTCACATAATCCATTGCACTAGGGAAGCCTATTTTTATGGCCTATCTCAAGAAGAAAAGAAAAAAATTCCCAAAGTTGGAGGAAAGTGTGGACTCTCTAAGTTCAGACATATGATCTACAAAGATCTTTGGGCACTTCCCATCACCAGCAGAGATGTGGACGAAATCACTCCTATTCGTTGGGCAAAGGATGTCCCTGAACCAATTGTACAATATGCCATTGCTTCAGCTTCAACCTCAGCCTCTGAACATACAACAGAAGAGTTAATTGTAGAAGGCCGAGCTAAATGTTGAAATCTTTTCCAGACCTGCTTCTGAACCTTCAACTGTTTTAGCTGATGTTGTTGTTGTTGCTACTGTTGAGCCAACTCTGACCAAGTAGTCTGCTGAGGTTTGTGCTTCTAAGCAAGGTGCTAAGTCTGCTAAGACATCATCTCAACCATTAGCTCTTGTTATGGTTCATCCTCCAGCCCAAGCTCAAGACACTGTCTCAGACACTGCTGAGAGCTCAAGACAATTATCCTTGCCACCAAATCTTGAGGACATCATTGGAAGAATTGTTGATGATAAGGTTGGTAAGATAGTTGAAGAGAAGATAGAACAGATGGCACAACAGATTGAAGAAAGGGTACAAAAGCTGGTTCAAGATACTTTGGCCCCTACAAATGCAATGGTGACTCAGTTGCTGGCTTTATTGATGGATTTTCAGAAAATCCAAAACCCAAATCAAAACCAACCCCATCCACCACCTCTTCATACCTAAACCTTTTCTCTCTTTATCTTATCGATTTTGATGACTATGATGGTCCACTCCTTTTACCTTTTTGTCTAATGACAAAAAGGGGAAGAAAGGAAATATTAAATTCATACAGTTTTTTTTTGAAAGGGTACATATTTTGTCTGCATATGCTTAAGTTTAAACTATTCATCTTGATGATACATTGCCTTGACTTCTTATGCCTAAATTTTGTCTAAAGTAAAATATGCTCTGATACTGCTTTGAACTGATTATTGACAAATGTTTGATAAGCTACTATCTTGGTCTGGTAACTTATATTATATTACAAATAAGACTTGGTTTTATATGCCTTAACTGTTTTGACCTGTTGAATGCTATGTCTTAGGAGGAGCTTTGCAAGCTCTCTTAGACTTTGCTACTTAAATTTAATCAGTTTTTGTCATCATCAAAAAGGAAGAGATTGTTGGAACTAAAGTGTTTCTGGTTTATTTAATCTCTAGGTTTTGATATTAACAAAAGGATTAAATTTTCTTGGCAAAGTCTTAGTTGAGATCTAACAAGTGATTTCAGTTTATGCAGGAATATCCAAAATAATATAAGGTATACAATGCTTGGACTCTTGCAAAGAGTTATCCGTCCAAAGGTTATTTAAACTGTGTATATTTTAATCGTTAAGTAGACGGCTAACTATATCTCTGTAGACGTCCATAGTAGCCACGTCAGCAGACGAGTGCTCTCCTTAAAACTCAAGTAGACATCCATAGTGCCTAACTAAAATTCAGTAGACGTCCATAGTGCCACGTCATTGGACGGAGTTTCTCTAAAGACTTGGCAAGTCCAAAGATTTGTGTGGACGAGCGCTTCTGCCACATCAGTGGACGAGCAGAATAAAACCTTGTGTAGATGCGTTCTAAAACTGAGTGCCTGTAGACGGTTCTACATCTTCTATATCTTTACTACCTTGAATGTGATTTAATGCAATCTGGACCACATTGAATTTATTTCAAATGATTGATATTTATTTCAATGGAATATATGTTCTTTATAATTGTTTTATCTGGTTAATGCCTTGTTCCTTTGTGAGAAAATTCATATATAGTACTATCAAGGAAATACAAAAAACAAATAGTACAATTGCAATTGCAAAACGATCTGTATGATGACAACTTTATTGCTAGACAAAAGCTGGGTTATACATAAAGGAGGAAAGAAAGTTTTTAAAGGTACAATTGCTCAGGGCAGTGAGCCTCTATTTTGTGCTTTTCTGATAACCAAGGAAGCTTTTCAACACAACCAAAATCAAGCTATCAGTTTCAACGGATATCATGCATTTAATGCTATCTCTAAACGGGATGATTAAAAATAACCGTTGAAAATTTGCAAGAGAAGTTGAAGACCACTATATATAGAAGGTCTCAAGCACTGAAGAATAACCTTTGCCATTTGAACATTTGCAAGATATTCAAAGCTCATATTCCCTTTGTAAAGCAAAAGTCTGTAATTTGTAAGGTTGAATATTTGTAAAAATATTCAGTAAATCTTAAACCTTCATACCCTCTCATATAGTGAGTTAGAAAGATAGTATAAAAATCTGTGATTGAATTAAAGCCTGAAGAGGTTTGACAAGAAAGCAATACTTGTAGCCTGGAGAGGTGTAGAATACTTGTTGTAGAAACTGTTTGAAAATAGTAGAGAAAATCCTTTAAGTAGAAGGGACTGGACGTAGCTCTTGGTTGGAAGAGAGTGAACCAGGATAAAATACTTGAGTGAATTTTCTATCCCTTATCTTTTACAGTTTTATTTATTTATACTAACTGTGGGATTTGATTTTGGTTTTGTTAATCTTTTAAAAAGGATTTCTTGTGTGCTTAAACTTTTTATCTTCTGCTTGTGAAAAGGTTTCTCAAAAAGGGTTTTTACAAAAATAATTAACAAACACAATTCAATCCCCCTTCTTGTGTTTGCCTGTGCCAACTTCAGTTCCTAGTTAGCGCAGATGGAGAGATTCCTCGATCTCGCCCTCTGTAAGTTTTAGTAATTTTTTATTTGTTTAATAATGTAATAAAAATAAATGTATAAAAGAAATCCATTTTGTCATAAAAAAAATCGAGACCAATTGTTGAAAATTGGGGGATGATTTTCACGAAAGTGAAAAAATAGGGGGACGATTTTCGCGAAAGTGAAAAAATGGGGGGACGAAAACTGTAATAAAGGCAAAAATATTTCAACAATTTTTATTTTATTTTTAAAAATTATTTTTGGCCAATCAGAAAATGACACGTGGCACCTGCCGTTATTTTTTGGACGGCCCTTTGACGGAGGGACTAATTCCACTAAAATTGAAAAATTGGAGGACCAAAATCGCGTTAAAAAAAATGAAGCAACGATTTTCGCAAAAATGAAAAAATTGGGGGACGAAAATTGCATTTAAGCCTAAATTTTTCCTTATAATAATGACTGGATGGAGTATGTATATACTCCATTTTGTACTGTATGTATGTATATATATATATATATATATATATATATAATTTAGGATTATAAAGATAAAATTTAGTTATTTGGAAGTGCAACTTGTAAAAGGTAGCTGAGTTGGATACTTTACTTTCCGATGTAAATGTTATATGTTTGGTACCTTAACCAACCCCCTACGGTCACTGGTTAGTATTTCCATTATTTTATTTGAGACTTCATAAGTCTGAGACAAATTGGATGTGCAGATTGTTTAAATTTTGATGATTCCAAGTAGTTTAAGTATCTGTGCTTTAATATCGTCAAACGTTATCTGTAACACGATGACTATAAAGTCGGTCGTTGGGTACACCACGAGTCATGTATAGGGGTGTGAGTAATTTAGATGGGATTTGTCCCTCCCACTTAACAGTAGTAATATCTGTGTGGTAATTGATAGAGTGAAATTGTAAAGTGCATGTCGTACTGATAAATACTCGATATGAAATATTGACCTCATTTAATATTGAGTCTACTCGGGTATGAAGAAACGTAATGTTGATTTATACATTAGTGAATGCCTTGGGTTCAAAATAGATATAACGACGAAGAGATAATAATAGACATTAACATTGATCACGGAAAGGTTACGTCAAATGTATGACAATTAGAGCAGATTAATCAGAGCTAAAAGAATGGGTGAGCCACAAATTTCTATTGGGCCACAGTCATGAAAAATAAGCCGAGAAGGGCCATGTCAAAACCCTTTTCCATGCAAGGGGCGTTACCTAAAAGTGGTAGTAAAACAGTATTGAGTCATCGCACCATGTTGCATTGAAAGAGTAAAGCTCTTTGCTGCATGTACAAGAAGGCTGCTGCTGCAACTCTGATAACAACAGCTGCTCAATGTATGTTGGTTAGATGGACAAGGTTTAGGGTTGGATTTTTGTGTTTAGGGTTTCAGGTTGGATTGGGTTGGGTTTCGGGTTGGATTGGGTTGAGGGATTAGGGTATAAAGTTTAGGGTTTAAACGTTGAACCCCTAATTTAAAGATTATCATATTAATTTAAAAATTATATATATTAAAATTATCTAATTAAAAATTAATATTAAAGTTTTAAATTTTTTTTTAAATTAAGTATTATATAATTATCTAAAAATTATAAATATTTAATATTTTAAAAAATGCTATTTGTTTAACAAATTATGAGGATTTAATTATATACAAATATTAATTATCAAGAAGTATAAATGTTAAGAAGTAACTAATTACAAAATAAATAAATATTGACAAATATTTTGAACTTAGTTGATTTTTAATAATTCTAATCATATAAGGACATTATTTTATTTTTAAATTTTTAAAAATTATAATGAATAAAATTTAACTAATGTAAGTAAATGATTTTAAAAGTTTTTAAAAATTATTTAATAATTTACTTTTGTTAATTATTTTAAACTTTTTAAATAAATAATAATCAAACATGGAATTAAGATTATATTTTCTGAAACATCTGGCATTGATGACGTGGCAGTCCGAATGCTACTTCATCATTTGTAAGAGCAGACTTAAAGGTTGACTATTTTTTTACTTTTAAAAGGAAAAACGACCATTTGCTAATAAAATTTATTGGAGGTATGAAAACCAAATCTATTTATTATAGGGATAAAAACTTATTAAAACCATAAATTAAATATTATATTGGGTATAATGGGTCCTAAAATAATAGTTAATACTTAAAACTAAATATAGCGCATATAAATATTCAAATCTTTATAGTAGTAACTTAATTATAAAATGTACTGTCAAAAAAAAACTTAAATTTAAAAATGTAACCCTTCATTTGTAAATGTTATACAATTATTAAGTTATTGAAATGGTATTAGATGTACGTGGAGTAATGTGACCGGTTATAAATTTTAACATAACATTTTGGTTTTGAATAATTATTTAAAAAATATTGGGCATTTGGTAACCCTATGTTGCGAGTAAAACAAGGCACTAGTAGGTTAATAACGTGTAATGATGAAACGTACTACTGAGCACTGTCTTAATTTCGTGTAGTGTATATTAATAATAATAGTATTCTAAAAATGATTACATGACATTGCGTACCTAATGTCCACTACCCATGGTCACGCGGCCTGGTTGAAGTAAACAAATTATATTAGAAATTTTATAACCAATTCTCTCATATAAAAGCCACAAACGCATTGCCCACCATTTCTTACATTACCTCCTCCTTTGCATCATAAATGGCGTCTCTGCATATAATTTAATTAGTGAAGACATTCCAATAGATGTTGAAGTTATTCACCCAGAGGCTATTCCCTCAAACAACGAAACTGATGTACTGTAAAATGTCATCTCTTGATTTTTTTGTGACATTCTAGTTTGTAAACTGAAATTCAGTTTACTTTGTTACAGTGTTACATGTTGACAACATGTTTGGAATGTGGATATTATGATCGATCATAAATGGAAATGATTTTATCACTTTTTAATACTCATTATGGTTGGATATACACAACTTTAACTACCCATTGGCACCAACACCATAGTCAACGAAAATGACCAATAGCATCTTAAATAATTTGCAAACTTTATCACTGGTGTGCACCTCGGCCTCTAGAGGTCCCTTGTCCACCATCTGCATTGTTAATCTCTCCAATCCTACGAGCGTGTGGACAAGTCTTTCTTGTGTGCCCATAAACCCTTCAACACCCACACCGTTTAGTTTTCTTGCCATTTAATTTTGTCCACCTACAGAACAACCTCCACCACGTGGTTGGTTCCCAGATGCTACAGGATCACCGACGTCAGCATCATCATTGCAATCACCGAATTGCCCAGCATCTCTATAGTGAGTCCGGTGCTTGTTAAGAAGTTGTTCCGTTTCAAAATCATTAAAGTCTTCCTCATTCTTACTGTGCGTGAGTACACAACCGTCTACAACTATCGATCAATGCTGAATAACGGCCGTGCTGCACCGCCGTCACACCGCTCGTGCTTCCATCATGATAATATTTACTTTCAAGCCCTTTCTTTGCAACCATCGTCCAAGACACTTGGGGATTTCATCAAAATTAACACCCTTATTATGTGTACGCATCTGATTCCATTCCTAGACATGAACACTTAACCTCCTCTTCCAGAGTGTAACATGAAACACGCCACCTAAAAGTAAGCCCACGATACTTTCCAACAACAAAGATTTTAGATGATGACGTTTCTATAAAGTCTATCACATTCATAGTCAACGACTTCATCAGCCTTATCCGAAAAATACTTAACAATTACCATGTACAAACAAGTAGTCAACCATATCGGTAAAATACTGATTTTTAATTACCTTCTTTAATTGATTAAAATATAATTAATTATATTTTAATTTATAAGTCAGAAATTAATTTTAAATAAAATAAAATCATGGTCATGGTCTCTCTTATGGCGAAATTTTGGGTTTAAACTCAGACGGAAATTGATCTGCGTTTTATTTACTAACAGTATACTTTTATACCGACATAAAACCCTAATTTGACCCGAAACTGAAATTTGCAGATTTTTTATATTATGTCCGTGAGGAATCCTACTTTTCAAATTTATGATTAGAAATAAAAATTATGTTTATTCGGACGAATTTTGGTAAAAGTTCGGACGGAAAACAATCGGTGTTTTCACTTAGGGTCCGTTTGATTTGTTTTTCCGTAAGTACATGACAGAACAAAAAGAACAGCACAGAACAACTAGTTGAGTCACAGCACAACTTTTTGTGCTGTATGATGTTTGTTAGTTGATGCAAAGTACAAACGGTTTTATATAGTACGTTATTTGATATGTTTATATACTGGACAGAACAACATAAAATTTACTAAAATACCATTTATACTATATAATGTTTGATTTATATTATCAAAAGACACCAAACAAGATTTTAATATCATGTTAATAATTTTTTATCTATATTTTATAAGAAAAATTCAATTTAAAATCATGTTAATAAATTTTTATCTATATTTTATAATTACCATATTATAAATTAAAATAATTTATAATATGTTATTGATGGATAACCATGCTTTGCCTTGTAAGGTTGGAAGAAGACTACCCAAATGGAGGTGCTGGTAGAAGGAAACCTGGTAAGGGTAGAAGGAGTATGAAGGAAACCAAATAATCTCCATAGCTGGCAACCACGTTCCAGTGTTTCACTATGGAAGTTTGAACTCGTATGAAGGCAGTTATGTGAGACGTGGGTTAAGAGAGAAGTGGGAATGGAAAGAGTGAGTGGGGAGTGGGAGGGTTATTTTTGACATTTTGTTGACATTGTACCAAGGACAAAAAGTTGTCCCTTGATTAAGTGAGTAACAAATATTACTAGTTTTGTTCTGTCCTTTGTCAGTTTTTTTTGTACCGTCCCACCTTCATTTTTAAATTAAACATAGAACAAATCATTTTGTACTGTGTTGTCCCTTGATTTATAACAAATCAAACGGACCCTTATAGTAAGATTTTAATGATCAGAAAATCTAATTTTGACTCGTGAACGAAATGGTTTATATTTAAATCATATTTCTAACGAGTTTGGTTGTTTTGAAAATTTTAAACCGAAAACGAAATATTACGCTTTTACGCAGGCGTAAAACCCTAATTGGGAAATCGACGGAGTCGAAAACGGAACTACAGAGGCCCGTCAAGAGATCGGGACAACGAGTCATACATGATGACTCATGGAGGATGAGTACCAAAGATTTATGAGCATTAAATGCTAGTAATCATGACTTTTGGGTAAAATGACCAAAATACCCCCAAGCTTTCGCGATTATCAACAAGACAAATCTACGCACTTATAACCACTCATTTTACATGGTTGTAAACCTCTCACATCTCTCCAATTTCGTGCAGCCACATTCCATAAACCATACCTATTTCATTTTGCTTTCGTTTCATCATTTTCCTCTCAAAAATCGAAATTGGATAAATAACGGAGTTGCGTGCGGGGTTTTCGGGAACCGCTAACGAATTGAATCGATGAGTCATGGATAACTCATTAGATGTGACCTAAAATCAGCCACACCTCCCTTCATTCTCCACCAAGTATTTTAACCAAACCATGGTTACAAATTAACTCTAGTTAGGTTATTATAACCATAGTTAAGTTATTATATTATTTTCTAAACTTAACCTATGTCAACTATCCTAACCTTGGTTCATTTTTAACATCAAATAACTCACTCCCTCACTCCATTTCGTGGCTGCCACACCACTCACACACTTAGACATTTCATTCTCTTCCCAAGTCATTTTCTTCACCAAAAACACAAAGAACATCATAGTGTTCTGGCCAAGTTCATCATAGTTCTTCATTTTTCTTCTCAAATTCTTGATCAAACCTCTTCATTCCAAGGTGAGGAATCCCTTCTTCATCATCTTAACTTCATTAATCATGCATCAAATCTTCACTTACATCAACTTCTCACAAATCTTCATTTCTAGATCTAGAACTTCAAATAATTCTAGAAAATTGTAGGAAAAACATTTTAATGTGAAACCAATTTTTATGATACTTATATGACTTATACTTTCATCATCTAAGAATATGTAAGCAAAAGAATTTTCCTTCCTATTTTTCTATATATGGCCGAATCTAAGTATTGGTGGGAAAATGAGATTTCATTCAACTTTTAACTTAATTGGATGAAGTTGTTTATAAGCTATCCAGGGTTTGTATGTTATAAATCTAAGAGTTTAAAATCAAAAGAAATTCCTTACCCTTTTTTCTAGTCTTGGTCGAAATTGGGTTCATATAAACAAAATAAGTTTTCTTCAATATTTAAATAGATCATGATTTGTATCAACTATTTAAGGTGTGTAGGTTCTAGATCCAAGAGTTTGTGAGTAAAAGTAATTTCTAGCCTATTTTTCTTATTATGGTCGAAACCCTAACCATAGAGGTTAGAGGATTTTGTTTCATATTTTTGAATTGTAACACTTGAATTATGTTAGTTAATACTCTAGGAACTAAGATCCAAAAGATGGAGTTGAGAAAATAACCCTAGCCTATTTTTGATATCATGGTCGAACCTAGCATGAATTAGTCATAGTTGGTTTTTGTTTGATTTATTTGTGTTATGTTGCTTTGGTTGAAGGTTAACCATTAACTGTGGTAGAGTAACGTGGATCGAAAAGTTTAGGACTTTGGTGATAAGTTCAAGTGGGGGAAAGAACCAATCTGTCGTTGGAAACGATAAGTAGTATATTCTATAATAATTGTGTAGGGCGACCTAAACCCTACTAGTAGTTGAGTAATCGACGAGACCAAAATCACATTGGAAACCTTTTATGTAAAACCAATGGTGATTCGGGGATTTGTAGGTTTATCGATGTTAGGATGATTTTATCTTATCTGAGGTTGATTGAATTTATTATTATTATTGAATTGCTTATGTGATATTTTGTGGTATTTGAATATTTATGATTGTATGTGTTATGCATGATCTGCCTAGTTTTAATATTTGGGCTTAGTGGATTTAAGCAAAGATATATGTTGTTCGAGGGATAATTGTTGGTTTGGGTGTGAGGATAATGGTGACTTAGAGGTGCCTAACCTAAATGAGTTATTTTAAAGAGGAAGTGTGACATAGAATATGTGTTAAGGCTTTGATGGAAGGTTAAGGCACTAGAATGTTATTAATATGGGTTGGTGATATTCATGTGTTTACGTTGTTGTTCACAACCGTATATTTGGAATATACGAGGTCAAGAGTTCTCGTTAGACCATTCCACCGTAGAATTTAAGTTGTGCAACTATAGTGTCATTGCTATGTATGAGCACCCTTGATAGAGATGAGAGAGAACCAGGATGTGCACCAACGGTACTGTGCTGTTACAGTGTCATTGCTTTGTATGAGCATTCTCACCATGGATGAGAATGTGCACCGGCGTTGGGAACGCGTCACCTGGACGATTGACATTCCTAACGAGGAATGTGTGATAGGATTAGTGGTGGCCACGTTAGTATAAAAGTGTAGTTGTGTGAGATTGGGATAAAGGATGGTACATTACTTTGAGGTTGATTTGTTAGTTATGTTGATTGTCTGTGACATTTATTGAATGATATGCTATGACTCTTTTCCGTTTTTGATGATAGAAATGTTTCTTATCCCCTATATCTTTCTGTGGGATGTATTTTATTTCTGATGTGATCGTACGAGAAGACCCGATGGAGGAACCAGTTGCTGAGGAGTTAGATGGAACTCCGTATGAACCAGAGACGGGAGGACGAACTGTGGATTCCAGCAATGTAGTTTAGTGTCTAGGGTCGGTGAGTCTTATAAGTTGTTTTATTTTCCGCTGATTGTAAGCAGTTTGTATAACTAAATACATGTGTGAGATTCTACTGATAGGAAACCCTAAACAGTGTTTTGGTAATGTAATGCACAAACATGTGTGTATTTATATATTATAACTTTGGTGTGTTTAATTTGCAGAAGTTATATGGTTAGTAAATAAGTTTTTAATTTTTACATATTTTCAACGATAAGCGCGCGATTAAGTAAATAAATAATAAGGTTTTAATATCACTCTAGTGCCACCAACTCGGTTTGCATCATCGAAACCCTATAATCTGATTTCAAATCAGCCTCGATCTCATTACTACGAATGTATTCAACACATATCTGGAAGTGAAACACAAATTCGGTCAAAGTAAACCGAGAATGTACATACCTTCCCATGTGGGCATGCAATGACTCACATCTCCGCATTCCGGCAAAGAACTTCCCCTTTATATATGCAGTTGACCACATTAATTTCTTTTCATATAGTTGTCGTACCCAATCATTGTCCATCAAGCCACACTCCTCAACCGCAGCTGCCCAAGTATCTTCAAATCCGTGCACCTCGAAGTTAGTAAGCATACATTTCTTAAATAGTTGGGTGAACCTAATATCACCGACATTCGTTGTCACATTCCTAATCAAATGCCACCCACATAATCTATGGTGAGCAACTGGAAAAACTAAAGCTATTGCATTCCTCATCGACATATCACCATCAGTTATTACACACTTTGGAGACTTTCCCTTCATTGCTTCTTGGAATTGTTGCAACAACCATACATAAGTTTCCCCGTTCTCATCTGACACAATACCACAACCAAAAATACATGTTTGCTTGTGATGGTTAACTCCTGAGAAGACTACAACCGGGCACTTATACTTATTTCTCCCGTATGTGGCATCAAATGCCAATACATCACCAAAAACTTCATAGTCAATTTGGCATCCTCCATCACACCAAAAAAGGTGCAACAACCTACCATTTGATCCAACTTTGTGACTCCAAAATACGGTGGGGTCTTTACTGTGCAAACCCTCGAGGAACTTCAAAGCCTCTTTGACATCACCTTCCTGCATTCTTCTTTCCTTTTGTATCCAGTTGTACATCTCTTTTTTCCTAAATGCAACCATATGGTAACCACCTGACTGACTTGCAAATGAGTCGTATATATGTGGGACACTAATGCCACTTTTCCTCATGCTATCAAACTGTGCAACATCTGCTGTTGATAACTTTCTGTGTGACCTTAGAAGACCAAGATATTTATCTCCAAGCAAGTCATGATTATGCTCCTCACAAAAACGAGACACATGCCAACGACCACTACGTGAATCTAGAGCAACTCGCATCTCAGTCCCACACCCAAATCTCGTAATAACACGATGCTCCCTCTTACGATTCGGCATATGCATGTACTTCACTTGACGGAAACCCTCACTAGAACATACAAATTACTACCAGGTAACCTCATTGTTCTTGCTTTTCCCACGCCTGTTTTTTCTTACACTAAAGCCATTCATTTTTGCATACTCATTATAGAACGCATAAGCACCGTCAATATCAGCAAAGACCAATACATGTACCTGATTGGCCTATATTTTGTTGACATCTACATCCATCAAACTATTAAATACGTTATCCTCCTCCCCACTTTCTTCAGATTCAACACCAAATTGACCTAGGCCACTGTCATCCTTTCCGCTATCATCATCTTCCCCACTTTCTTCATCATCACCACTTTCGTCATCATTACCACTGTCTTCATCCTGCCCACTATCATCAGCATCCCCACTTGTGTATTCCTCCCCGTTGAAACCATCATCCCTGTAAGAAGAATTACCATCTCCATTGTTTGATGTATGCTCACCACTCGACCAAAGGTCCTCCCTACCCAGCAAAAAATCACGCCCTCAAACAGTCAACGACCATTAAACATATAATGATCATATGGACCTACAGCCAGAACATACACAATCAACAATAACCTAAACCAAACTTTCCTCAACTTTACCGACATAATATATTATGCATTCTCATACACCACGATAACAAATTGGTGATTACAATGATATAGCAATTAGTCACACGGTCGCATTAAGGATTCAAAAATTAAATAGTATCAACCATAGAAGAAAATGCATTGGACGAAATTACAAGACCACACCCAGCAAAGGGATTACCTACAATCTCACAAACAGAGTCATTCTTACAGCCGAGTAAAAATATAATCATTACTAACCATTCCAAGAAGATGATTTTTAGTTATACAATAATACATTATAAAGCTTCGGAGATGTTTTAGGATTTCCTAACCTGTTGATTTGTATCATCATACATGTTGGCACCAGTCTCTTACAGATCCAAGTTCTGAAATCCACAAATCTTTTCGGATGCTTTGGTATACAGAACAGATCTGTGCAATCCTTGAACTTATTGCCTCTGTCGCCTCACAATAGGTTTGTATAGCCAGAACAGATTCTTAGCTGAGACCAGATCAGACTATTGGGCTCCGTCGTGCCTCGCTCCTTCTCGTGGTAGGGGTTTCTGCCTTTTCTCAATAATGGTCAAAACGAACCCTAGTCAACAATCCCAATAAATATGTCTTTTTTAATTTAATTAATTATTCTAACATTACCGGTTGACACAAGGGAAACCGGTTACAAATTTCAAGAATTTATCAAATATGACTTAAAACCGCTTGCGCCAGTCAAAAAAGTCGTGAGTATCACTGCTCAACTCATGCAATGGAGTATTAAAGAATTGCCCTATAGAAACAACCCTGGTAAGGAGTCCCGAAACCAAGAAATATAGGCGTGCATGCCATCCAAGAGTCATTATAAATCGACAATCATTTGCTTTTGCAGAGTGACAGTAGAGTAAGTAGTAAATGATATTGAATTCCTAGGAACAAACTTAACAAGAGACATCAGAGGAAAAAAACTCGTTACATCTACAAGCTAAAGAGAAAGCAAAATGGAGAAAGATGAAGTTAGAAGAGCAAAGTAACGTATTTATGTGAAAGCAAAGGGTTTTGAGCAATACCGTAAGAAATACAAAATTATCCAACAATTATCTGCATTCATTCAGTTCGCAAATGTAATTAAACTAAAAAAAAAAAAAACTAATTACAGCTTAACACCAAACTCCAAGCATGCCCGTTAATTACTGTCGTAACCACAGCATAATCAAGGGCAAAACAAAAAGCCTTGAATTATCAGAATCATTCTTAATTTGATGATGGATGATTATACCAACAGGATAAAACAAGATCAACAGTCAAAGAAATGACTAGTTATCATTTTCAGGCACTAATAAATTTAAAATATAGACACAAAATCCAAAAACCTTAAAGATGCTGGAACAATGTCTCCATTAATTACCTGGGTACAAATCACTTTATGAATGAATTAATGGAAACGCATCAAACTTAACCAAATGCAACAACAATAACAACAAAAAAAAATGTGCAAGAAGCCAAGAATTCAACTTCATTCACTATTCATTGATGGAACTCACTTGAAAGAGCTACAAAATCTTGGAGATTATAGCTATAATTACCATAAAATCAAATACATTTCTGTCTGCGTCAACTAACATACTTTATGGAGTGAGCAGGTAAGTCCAATAAAATTGCAAAACTGACAATGTACAGTTTCCTAAGTATGTCTGTAGCAGGTGGGTAAATTCTGTTCTTTTCAAGACTTTTGCTTTGTCAACACTATGCTTGGCTCATCTTCAAGGAAGGGTAGAAAACAAAAGGATAAAAGAAACAATGGTCAAAACTCAATTTCATCTTGTACTAGATCTTCTCATGGGCTTCAGCCACCTAGTTCAAGGATGCAAATCCCATGTGTAGGGATATTTCTCAGATCCGCCACAGGACACCAAAGAGGGATCTGGAAGATCTTATTCCCATGGGTGGAAAAAAACAATCCAGAGAATATACAATAGCTGAAGCTGTGTAAATGCAGAGTGAAAGCTAACTACCAACACTCTTGGAATGGAATCAGCCATTTGATCCCGCATAGCTCGCTACTTTATATCGGAAGAGAAGCCCTGTCTTGAAGGAAACCCACCAGGTTGTGTCCTATAAGGTTTGTCACTTACAAAACGTTTGTCAGATGGTCCAGCCCCAAGAATGCCTAATGCATTAGGATCAGAAATCCGGATTCCATTACTCATGGTTCTTTGAGGTGGCAGCTGACCCTGGAAATGATCAACACTTTCAGCTCGTCTTCTTCGTTTCCATGCCTCAGATTTCCCTGTATTATTAACTGCTTCAGGTATTTGGTAGGTATTCATATTTTGGAATCCTCTTGGCCTCTCCATATGGCGAGGAGGGAGTGGGTTTCCATTTCTACTAAATGAAACAACAGATACTGAACCATTGACATGAGAGGGGCCAACCCCTGCCTCATCTTGTTGCTCCTGTTTAAGCTTGGAATGTATTTGATGTAGCCTCTCCCCTGAAAGATGGGAAAAGGTGGAGACATATTTCCACAGCCGCACAGTCATTCCTGTAAATCAGTAATAAAATAAAAAATCAATTAAGTAGCAGAGAATCCCAAGAAACACAACACCTGTCTTCTAAGGAAATAGGAGACCAACAACAAAAAGAAAAGGATAGACCCGCACAAAGCAAGAACATTTCCAAGAAAATGAAGAAACTCACAAATATCCAGAATGGGAAAGCACTTACTATCTTGCTTATAGGGTTCCTCTTCATGTTCCAACACAATTTGATCTATCCTTCGCCCAAGAAGTTGCAAATAGTTGCGAATTTTTGAAAGCACCTAAAGGGAGGGAGGGAGGGAGGGGGGATATAGTGCATCAAATACAGTATAGACATGATAAAAGGAAAGAAGCCACCACTAAATATGTGTACCTTTTCCTTTGGAAGGTTGGCACTAGTTGTTTGCAATCTGTGAAGACGTTTCAGGGTTTTCATCTCTCCAACCATCACATCTTGACACCACTCCATCCATTTTACCTCCTTGAACTGCTCATATACTTCCTCATTGTCTGACATTTCACCCTCCTCTTTTACTATCGGTTCAACTTTTTGGCGTTTCTGAAGTTTACCCTTTCTCATTTGGTGGACATTAACTTTAGCAGAACCCATTTTTTTCTTATCCTGCCCACGCAACATTGAGATGTTGATCATATGTTCTCTCTCTTTTTTGGAAGGCTTCCGTCCAACTCTGCTATTGGCATGTTTTACACCAAGAACGGCAAGTTCCTAAACAATAACAAAATAACGACAACATGGAAAGTGACAAGCAATTAAGACTGATTGAATGGTTGATTGCAACAAAGTATGAATATCGACCAACAATTGAACGGCCAGAGAAATAAGTAAAAAACTTCAGTGAGTTACAAATTATTGTGATTTTTTTTCTTTTTTTGGGAGGGGGGGTTAGCTCATAAATGTATTGGTTAACACTCAAAAAAAGAACAATGTGGCACATTATTGCTTATCTACATAGTCTTCCTCCTGACAACGATAAGTATAATGTCAGGTCCAAAAAAACCGATAAGAAAACCACAATGGAGCTGCTTTGAATAATGCACACAATATTAAAAGAAAACTAGACCAGAAATCGACTATATTATATTAAAAGAATTGTGCATAATATTCATGATTCCCCTATATTCTCATCCCCCTCAACCAAATTCCCATCTATTCCCCCTACTACTGGCCAGCTCCGCATTCTTTATGCTGATAGAACTGGATCAAATTGCCGAAAATACTGTATTTTATTGAGAGAGTATTACACTGAATTTTCCAGATATTCGAGAACCCAGTCTCTCCCTCACCCTTCAGGTATTCGAGAGACCCGATTCTCTCTGTTACTCTTCACTATTCTCAAATCCTGAATGACCCATCTCTACCTACTGATTTATAGAACTAATTGCCTAACTAACTACAGTTGCTACAGCCAGGGTTATCAATCCCGGATAGCGGCGCGGAGGGGCTGACCCCAAAAACGCTATTGCGGGATAGCGCATAGCGGGACGGCCGCTATTTTAGGCAAGTGGGGAGAAGTGATAGGGGAGGAAGGAGCAGACGCAGTAGAAGCAGAGGGAGAAGTGCAGATCTAAACATAACATAACAGAAAAGGACGTGAGAAGGGGGAAGGGAGAGAGTGGGAGGAAGAAACAGAACAAAATAAGGGTAAAATAGAGATTTACTAAGTATAAGTGAGGGTAAAATAGAGATTTAAGTGTTAAAGAGAGGGTAAAATAGGAAGAGAAGAGAAAAGAGTGTGACCTAACTTCTGTTTGTGCAGCAGCCGCATGGTGTAAACCCTAGATCTAGCCGCAGGAGAGAGAAAAGAGTGTGACCCATCTTCTGTTTGCAGCAGCCGCATAGTGTAAACCCTAGATCTAATTGCAGCCGCCGCAGGAGAGCCTATGTGACACCTCCAACAGCGGCGCCAACGACTGGGTTCGGCCAGAAATGGCTCATCGGAGGCAAATCTGGACGGAACATCGACCCATGACAGAGGAGCGGCCCAAAAGCGCCCGCTCCACCGCTTTTCATCGCTATTTCTGCCGCGAAAGCGGCCGCGACTGAAAAACGCTCCGCCATGCCATCCGAGTAGCGGCCACCGGCTGCTCCGCTCCGCCCCGCTCTCCGCTATAGCGCCGCGATCTCGCGCTATTAACTACCCTGGCTACAGCTAACTGTTATTAACAGATTGGGGCCTACATATTTAACCCTTTATTCCCTATTCCTGCAGCTAACATATGCCTCCCCACAATTGCCATTTTGACCTCCTTGCTGACATGTGTTATTTCATTGCCTCCAATTCTCTTCTTTCTAGTATATATACAATATACCTTAGTGATTAGGGGTCTAACACGTGACTTTTAAGTACCAAAATACTTCATGAAAAGTAATTACAAAGTCTAGATGATGAATAGAAATCATTTAAAGGAATTAGAAAGATATTGAAAGAGAAAGGAAGGAATAGATGATTCTTTAGTAGATTTTAAAATCATACATATAGAAGAAACGAAAGAACATGATATTGAAATTAGAATCGAAGTAATAGCATACTTGCTCCAAAAGGGCATTAGCACGGTCTCTCAAATTAGGAGCTCGTGGCAAGAAAGTTTCATGGTGTTGAAGTTCTACTGGTGCAATTTTCTTCGTAAGGCCAAGCCTTTCATCTAATCTAATCTTTTCCCAATTACTAAATCCATGGTAATGTATTCCAAGAAGCAATCTTGCATCATCAACTGTCAACAGTTAAAATAAAATCAGCAAAAATAGAGATTAAGTCGTTCATAAGAATGCAAAATACAAACTCCATGAAGGATACACCTACATTGATTCCATCCACAACCTTTTGACCAGTTTGAAGGTTTGAGATACGTTAAAACACGGAATTGTGCAATGGGATCTTCATATCGACTGATGCGCTTTGCTAAAAGTTGAAGTTCTTGGACACGGGTAAGCAGATCATTTGCCTTCACTGGGACACCAAAGAAATCCAGCAAAGGCCCCTGGATGAGATATTACATGTTAATAAGCATATAAGGAAATAATAAACAAATAACCAAATCCAAACATGCTTTAAGCGATGTTGACGTTACACCAACCTTTGGATCTAGACTTCCAACTTCAACTGCTTCAGAACAGCCATCAATTAGAGCGTTGAAGAGTTCAATCTGTGCTTCAGGTGGAGCTGCTCCAACAGCACCACCAACCTCAGCAACAATTAAGTTGATTTGACTCTCATTCCCATATTTCATAACCTTTACAGCCAAGGAAAATATACAAAAAATGAAGCATATATATTAATCACACACAAACAGCAAGCACAAGCTGATAAGATAAAACATTATCTTAGAAGAGCCAAGAGAACAAGAAAAAGAAAAGGATATTTATCAAATTGAGGGAGGTGTAAATGCAACGTCAACACGAACACATCATAGTGAAGTACAAAAATTAACTATACCCAGGGAAACAAAAAAAGAGGAACTAAAGTTATTAGATGCTGATGAGATGTATAACCGTAAGATTACCGCCCTCAACCACAATAGAAACTAAAGAACAAATAAAAATATTCCATCTCTGTAATAAACAAAGTAAACTCCCACAAACAAGGCAGACACTCATGATCAAGTTAAATCTGAGCCTATCTCATGCGTAAGTGCACTTCCATAGTTTGTTATACAATTATTTAAGAAAAGAAAAACAAAAAGATTAATTGCTTAAGACTTGCCCATATGGAAACATACATTGTAATTCACGTCTTAGTTAAATCATTACTACCTCCGGTCCACAATATAAGAAACAAATGAGTCCTTTTTTTTTGTCCAAAATATAAGAAACATACATCAATTTTCACACATAAGCTAATTTCCAATATTGCCCTTGTTAATTACTGTCATTAATTATAGGCCATCAAAATATTAATTAAAATTATAAGGGGTGTTTTTGGAAATTTATGAGTATTAATTACAATTAACTCATTCCAATACATTTCCTTGGTCTGAGTGTTTTAGGGTTTTGTTTCTTATATTGTGGACCGGAGGTAGTATTAAATAACCAAACAAACTGTGACATAGGTTTGAGATTCATTGGTACCTCAAGCTCATCTTAAGTAGCCCAAGTGATCAAAGCTAAATCCAAAATTTAAGCATCACATCCAACAGGCCAAGTAGAGCATGACAATTCAATAATTCAGTTCTCTTCTGCCCTACCTCCAGTTTCATCATTACAATACACACTTGCGGTATTATTTAAATGCTGATCCTGCTGTATCTAGTTAGCTAATCTTTCAATGGTGGCAGGGTGAAAATAGCATGAGACTGATTGGGATGAAGATTATCAACAAACAACAAACTTATCAAGGAAATACCTTGATCCAAGCATCCAGCATGCCAAAAGTAATATATTTTTCTTATAGGGAGATAACACAAAATTTCAAAAAGTAATAGAATCTTACCGCACGAGAAAATCGGACTGCGTCTCTTTTACATAAATTCCCATATGACCAATTTCTCACTTGGACAGATGCTCCCTCTATCATTGGTACTGCAGGAGCTGAATACTCTGCTTTTCGGCGTTTCTGAACTCGTTCAGGTGGTTCAGGTTCCTTCTTTTTCCTTTTATTATTATTACTCCTTTCAGATTGATTAGCCTCTTCTGCATAACTTTTGATATTCCTTGCAGAACGTGGAGCAAGAGCTTCCTAAAAAAGGAAAAATAAAAGACAAAACAAATTTAAAAAGAAAAAATCAGACAGTACATTAAAACAAACATTTACATGCACATAATTCTAAGAAACTCAACAGGCAACATTTAAGAAACATCAGAGATTTTTTTTAAGAATATATCCAACATAAAAAATCAAACCTCTGCTTGGAATACAGCATCAGGCTTTATCATCCGACTCCAGAAACTTCCATCATCTTCATCATTACAGAAATTGGCAACCTGCAGAAGAGAAAATTAAGAATGAGAAACAACTCAGCCCAGGATATCCAAGTCTAAGCTTTCCCCAACCTGAGAAATAAACAAGTTATTACCACAAAAAATGCATAATTAGAAAAATCTAAACAAATTTCAATGTCCTGTTCTAGTATCTTGCCTTAAATGCACTTAATAACTCATGTCCTTGTTCTTCTTCAGCTTCCTTCTCTTCAACCTTCTCTGCTCTTTCAAGAATCTCATCTATATCCATACTTAAGAGTCGTTTCTTGCTTTCTTCATCATTTCTTTCTTCCTTAAAAAGTTCCTCTGCTCCAAATCGTAAGATCGCAGACAACTCATTCTGTCAAAGCAAACGTTTGATACAGTAATTGTGTTAAAAAACACCAACACTGTGTAAACTAAAATGATTCAATGCAATCCATAAAATACAAATGGAAGATATCAGCTCAGTACTTTTTTTTTTTTTTAATTTACAAAGACATCATATAGTACGAGGAAGCATGACAACAAGTACACAGTTTTCACAACTGTCCTTACTTTGTCAAAATAACTTCCTCCTTTCTTGGCTTCTTTCTTCTCCAGTCTACCCTCTGCATTAAGTTTTTGAATCACCAAGTGGTCGAGAACCTATAAAACAAGTTAAAATGAAAAAAATATGTAAACTTATTAACTGCAAAGCAAGTCAACAAGAAATTGAATTATCTGTCATGCAAATATCTATATTAAAAATGGCACCAAAATTCTTGCTTAAATTTAAAAGAACAGATAAAATTCCAAATAAAAGAAAAGAAATAAAACCATTGTATCCAATGGTGCTGAACATACCATCTTCTTCTTAGCTCGCTCCAAAATATCTTCCTCAACACTTTTGCTTGTCACAAATCTATATATGTTAACGACTTCCTGTTGCCCAATTCTATGAGCTCTACTCATTGCCTAAAAAGATAGAAGTAATAGTAATTACCTAAAATCTTTTGTTAATTAATAATGAAATCAAATAATTGAATACCTGCAGGTCATTTTGAGGATTCCAATCTGAATCAAATATTATGACAGTGTCTGCCGTGGCAAGGTTGATGCCCAGACCTCCTGCTCGCGTTGAAAGAAGGAAGCAAAAATCATCACTACCAGGTGCATTGAAATGATCCATTGCCTGCTGTCGCAACTCAGCTTTTGTACTTCCATCAAGCCTTTGAAATTGAAATCCTCGGAGTGACATATACTCTGCCAGTATATCCAGCATCCTAACCATCTGCATCACACCCTTGATAACTTAGCTTTAAAATATACTAAATCTTGAAGAATATTACTTGTGTTTACAAATCAAAGCACACTAAGATACTTGTAACGCAACATCAACAGTTAGGAGCTATGAAGCACGGACACGGGACACGGGCTCACAAACACGGCAATGTTCAAAATATAGGACATCATGACACGATAATATATATATATATATATATATATATATATACACACACATTTGTGTCAAATCAAATAAAATCAAATATGGGCATCATTATAAATAATCTGAATTGAGAATCAAGATTTATATATAGCATTACATTTTCCCTATGATAATAAGTCTAAAAAAAAAAGAGAGACTTCATTATAAAATTTTATATTTCCTTTAGGTGTCCAACCACATTTAAATGTCGTCTAAATGTCTGAGTCATGTCCGAGCCAACAAAAACATAATTTTTAAGTCAGACACTTGACAAGGAGTGTTGGATACGTGACGTATGAGTGTCGCATATGTGTCGGTGTCGAATGCGTGTCCGACACTTTGACACCCCTAAAGCCAGAAGTGTCATTGCTTCATAGGTTAGGAGCTATTTATGATTCTCACAGTTCATGAACCTAGTAAAATTAGTCATAATATTATTTATGTTTTCAGACTTCAGATACTAGCACTCATCTTTTCTCACTCTGCAAAACTGCTCCCCATCTTTCGAATACATTGTTCATTATTTTTATGAGCAGTGGGTTTCTCTCCTAGTCTATTAAATGAATTTTTGCCCTGTTGCTCCTTTGGTGGGCGAAAATAAGCTAGTGAAATGTACCACTTTCATGCAGCTGTAGAGACTTTGGCTGTGGAGAATAAGACTTTTCAACCAGGGATTCTTTCACTTGGAAGTTTTATTGCGATGGTTAATTTAAATTTCTATGGTTTGAATACATGGATTCATCAAGAGGTTCTATTAAAGGAATTTGCAGTCATTGGAGAGCGATCTTCATCTCAGTGTACAAATGGTTCTATTCAAGGACTTTGGCTTTCCTGTTTAATATTACTGAGCTGTATTAGCAGGGTTTCTCAGTCTACAAACTCTTCAATCTTCATCTCACTAAACTCCAAATTTACTAACAAAAAGAAGCACAAAAGTACATGCCTAAGCCCAGCCGACAATATTTGATATGCTGCATACTTGAATAATTTATAAATTTAATATTTTTTATATTAATATTTGGTCGGTAATGTTGAAATATGTCCAACTATTAGATCTAAACCTTACATCGTCTTAGGTTAGGTAAGAAACAAGAATCATTTGTCTTTATTTTTACATTATGGAAATTACTTTTATAAACAATCTTTAACCCATCTTGTAATAACAAAGCCTATCAGGTATCACATATCAACTACACGACAATGTGCTAAGACTGAAACTGAAACAGAAACAAAAATCTAAGTATCGAAAGGCAAGAGGTCAAAATTAGGTCTATAGACCACCTGGTCAAAGAACCTTAAATGACAAGTCAGAAACTTATTAATATAAAAACCTGAACAGTCAGACAAGCGTAGAAAACTCTAACATATGCAGATTAACAATGTTCAGCCAAATGAGTAAAAAACCTTAACAATTAGACAGTATACAAGAGTTGATTTACTAGAGCTCCCTTGTACAGTGAGATATTTTGTGTGAAGGACTAGTGAAACATATCAATAACTGGAAGGCAATTATCCTTGACAGCCTGTAACTTTTCAGCTAATTTCCTTCACAATTTCAACCCAGTCAATTAGATGGGCGAGAGCAATTATTGCAACTGAACTACACATATCCTTTTCAATTATTGCAACAGAACTAAAATTAGACTGTACAGACTTCAGAGTCGACAGACCAAAGATAACCCATAATAGAAAAAAGTGCAACCTCAAATAATTAACAAAACCCAGTACATCAGTTTCAACAACAAACCTGAGAGAAAATTAGAACACGATGCTTGGTTGCATGCAATCTAACAAGCAGCTTATCAAGTATGACAAGCTTGCCACTGCTAAAGACAATTCTCTCTACTTTACTGTTGTCGCCACTTCCAGAGTCCCCACCATAGCCATGGTCAGCACTTTCAAACAGGAAGGGATGGTTGCAGCACTTCTTCAATTCAACCACAATATTTAGAAGAGAAACCTGAATTTTAAAAGAAAAAGAGTACAATGGATTTAGTTATGATCTTTTAAGAGGAAAAGAATCAGGAATGTACATGCATTACGAAACTAAACCATCTGAAAACAAACAAACGAAACATTTTTTTGTTAATTCCTGCCCTCCAGTTGCACAATACAATTTAAAAAAAACTATAATAGCTTCTTGAGTTGACATGCATGTAAATCCACCTTTTATTTTAACTATTACATAATACATTTTGAAAAATTCCAATAATTGTAAGAAACCCCACTACTAAATTCTAGCTTCCTACTTTTGAGAATAAATAGATTTTTGGTGGTGGAAAGAAACCACACATCAAAGGTATTAGAAGTAGAAAGTGTTGCAAGAAATGATAGATTTCATTATTGTAAAAACTGAATCAGTTACAAAGAAGCTACTGCTATATATAGCAGAGACTGAGGCAGTTACAGCCAAGCTAACAAATGAGGCAGTTACAACTGAAATAACAGATTGTACAGCTGTGCAAAACTAACAACTAACAGAATGTGCAAAACTAACAACTAACAGAATGTGCAAAACTAACAACTAACAGAAACTAGACTATCTCTAACATTCCCCCATATAAGTTCAGGGAGGTTATCCAAAGGAGTGCTTATCAAACACTCTAAGTTTATCTCTTAGTATGCTGAATCTTGAGGATGAGAGAGGTTTAGTGAGCACATCAGCCCACTGATCTTGAGCAGGAACATGAGTGACACTTAAACTGTGATTTAACACTTTTTCTCGAACAAAGAAAATGTCTAGCTCCATATGTTTGGTTCTGGAATGTAGAACAGGATTGTGAGCCAGTGATACAGTGCTTAGATTATCACATAGGATTCTAGGAGTGTGAATCTTAATCTTCAGTTCTGAAAGCAGAGACTGTATCCAAAGGATTTCAGCACACAAGGCTGCCATACTTCTGTACTCGGCCTCAGCACTGGATCTAGCAACAAGAGTCTGTTTCTTAGACCACCAAGAAATGAGATTGGGGCCAAGATACACACAAGCACCAGAAGTAGATCGCCTATCATCCGGATCAGATGCCCAATCAGCATCACAGAACCCGGTTAGAGTTAAGGAGGCATGAATGGCAGCAGGCTGAATGAGAAGTCCATGATGCAAGGTACCCTTTAGGTACCTTAAAATGCGTTTAACAGCTTTCCAATGCTCCTCCAATGGCTGAGATAAGAACTGGCAAACTTTATTCACAGAGTAGGATATCTCTGGCCTTGTAAGTGTTGCATACTGCAAGGCTCCAACAACTGATCGAAACAAAGAAGGATCAGGGACATAGTCAGCCCCTAGTTTAGAAAGTTTCAGATTAGCAACCATAGGCGTATTAATGCCCTTTGCAGACTCCATCTTAGCTTTGGACAGCAAATCACGAATGTACTTTGTTTGAGAAAGAAGAAGAGCACCATTGGGAAGATGAGTGACCTCTATGCCCAAAAAATAGTCCAAGTTACCTAGCTGTTTCAGGGCAAATTCCGAATTCAGGACTTCAATGAGACTCTGAATGTGAGGAAGAGAGTTTCCTGTGACAAGTATGTCATCAACATATACCAGAATTAGGATGCAGTAAGCGGCAGTGTGCAGGATGAAGAGTGAAGGGTCACATTTGCTTGCCACAAAACCTTTAAGCAAAAGAGCAGTTTTCAGCCTTTCAAACCAGGCCCTAGGTGCCTGTTTGAGACCATTGGGAAGATGAGTGACCTCTATGCCCAAAAAATAGTCCAAGTTACCTAGCTGTTTCAGGGCAAATTCCGAATTCAGGACTTCAATGAGACTCTGAATGTGAGGAAGAGAGTTTCCTGTGACAAGTATGTCATCAACATATACCAGGATTAGGATGCAGTAAGTGGCAGTGTGCAGGATGAAGAGTGAAGGGTCACATTTGCTTGCCACAAAGCCTTTAAGCAGAAGAGCAGTTTTCAGCCTTTCAAACCAGGCCCTAGGTGCCTGTTTGAGGCCATATAAGGCCTTTTGTAATCTGCAAACTAGTGTTTTGTCTTCCACCTCAAACCCAGGAGGTTGTTGCATGTAGACTTCCTCATGTAGGTAGCCATTTAAAAAGGCATTGTTCACATCTAACTGCTGTATAGGCCAGTTGCAAGACACTGCAATTGTCAGCACAGTCCTAACAGTGACTGGTTTGACAACAGGGGAAAAGGTCTCTGTAAAATCAGTGCCAGCTTTCTGATGAAAGCCTTTGGCAACAAGTCGGGCCTTATACTTGTTAACACTGCCATCAGGGTTCTCTTTGACCCTGAACACCCATTTGCAACCAATAGGAGTTCTGTGTGGTGGAGAGGGAACCAAAGTCCAAGTGTGATTGTTGAGTAAGGCATCATATTCAGTTTTCATGGCTGCAGCCCAATGGGGAGCAGCCAAGGCTTGCTTAACAGAAGTTGGTTCTGTGGAAGTTAGAAGAAGGGTAGGCTGAAGTCTAGGCATAACAATACCTGATTTGGATCTTGTTTGCATAGGATGTGTGTTGTGAGGGAGAGGTGGAGGAAGAGAGGACTCAGGTGAGGAAGAAGAGTGAGTTGGTGAGGTGGAGGGACTTGGAGAGGCCTCAGGTAGATTTCTAGAAGAACTAGAAGACTGACTCAAAGAACCAGAGGGCCTAGGAGACTGAGCCAGAGACTGAGGTGACTGAACAGGTGAGACAAAAGAAGTTGCATGACTGACATGTGCTGGACTAGCATATTCAAGAGGAGAAGAACTGGCATAAGGACTGTGAAAGGGAGTGGGAGCAGCAGAGGGTGTTGTTGGAGACAAGGTGGGTGGTATGGAAGAAATTGGGAGAGTTGTAGGCTGTGGTGCAGGCTGAACAGCTGCTGAAGAAAACAATTCCGAGTATGGAAAACGAAATTCATTAAACACAACATCTTTGGAGATGATCAGTTTGCCATCAGGACTAAGGCATTTGTAGCCTTTATGGGAGGAGGAATATCCCAGAAAGACACACTCTTTGGAGTGATAAGAGAGCTTGTGCTGCTGATAAGGGCGTATGAAAGGATAGCAGGCACAACCAAAGGTCTTGAGGGACTGAAGGTTGGGTTCCTGTTGTAACAGAGTGAAGAAGATTTATGGTTGAGAACAGGTGAAGGCATTCTGTTGATCAAGTAAGCAGCTGTTAGAAAGGCATGATCCCAAAGATGGAAGGGTATGGATGCATGAGCTAGGAGAGTGAGGCCAGTTTCAACTACATGTCTGTGTTTGCGTTCTACAAGACCATTTTGGTGATGGGTGTGAGGACAAGCAAGCCTGTGGACAATGCCAAAGGCAGACAGATACTTGAAAAAGGGACGAAATTCCCCACCCCAGTCACTTTGAACAATGTTGATTTTTGTGTTAAATTGTAACTCAACCATAGCTTTGAATTGAATAAACTGAGAAAGAGTATCAGACTTTCGTTTTAAAGGAAAGACCCAAGTGAAGCGACTAAAGGCATCCACACAAGTTAGAAAATAAGAGCATCCAGTAGAGGATTGGATTGGGGCGGTCCCCACAAATCACAAACAACAAGTTCAAAGGGGAATTTGTAAGTAGTGGTAGAAGAAGGTGCTGGGAGGCGATGTGCCTTGCCCAAGCAACATGCAGCACAAAAATCCATTGGATTTTTGTGTGGAACAGGAATATTGGAAGATTTAAGCGCTTCTCTAAGTGCATCATGGTGTGGATGACCTAAGCGAGAGTGCCACAATTTGTAGGAACAATGAGTCATGACAGAATCAGAAGTACTTTTATTCACAGTAACTGGTGATACATGTACATTTGGAGTGGAATTTACATTGAAAACAGAAATGGAATTACAAGTAGGTACATTATTTGTATGAGTAGTAACAGAACTGCTGCTAGGAGAGGAAGACATGAATGAAGGAGAGACATGATCAAACTTGTAAAGACCATCTGGACCAACATTACCACGAAGCAGAATTTCAGAAGAATCCTGTGATTTGACAAGACAAAAGGAAGGGTGAAATTCAAAATAAACATGGTTATCACGAGCAAATTGACTAACACTAATTAGATTTTTGGTAATTGAGGGAACAAGAAGAAGATTGTGTAAGGTGAACTTGGTGTAGGGATAGAAAGGAGTGCTAAAATTCATAAAACCAACTTTGTTAATAGACAAACCTTGGCCATTGCCCAAGAAAACCTTATCAGAATTTGTCAGAGAGGCAGTCTCAATCAGATTGGAAGGATCAGGAGTGACATGATGAGTTGCTCCAGAATCAGGGTACCAGGAGCTACCAAACTGAGACTCAATGCCTGTGAGATAAGCCTGTGGCTGCTGTGGCCTAGGTGGTGCAGCAGAGGTTTGAACAAAGTGATGAGGCCTGGGCGATTGTTGAATCATTGGAAAAGGAGGCCTCTGGTACACAAACGAATTCCAGTTCTGATGCTGTGGAGGTCCTTGATAACATTGATCACTATTAGAATGTCGATAGTAGCAAATGTTCGCGTCATGCCCAAACTTTTTGCAAATTTGGCATTGGATGTTGGAGCGACCACCAGATCGTCCACCACCACGACCTTTGGACCTGCCACCACCATAGCGACCGCCACCGCGGTTGCCGCGATAGGCTTCGCCTCTGTTTCCTGATTCACCTCCAGTAACATGAGAAAAACTCTCTGAAAATTGAGAATTCTGAAACGAACTGTTACTAGGAGGATTTGGAGGATTAAAGTTGCCACTGAAATTGCCATTATTCGAACTTTGAGTGGAGGATTGAGTGAGATTGATAGAGATTGAATCAGGAAGAACATTCTTCTTGTTCTTTTCAAGGCGAGCTTCATGAGCTAGAAGGACCGATTCCAGTTCATCAAGAGAAACGAATTCTGTCTTGCTATTAATCGCAGCTACAATAGGATCATAATCCTCAGGAAGCGCATCAAGCGCAACTTCCAAAAGATTTCGATGCGGAATGGGATCTCCGATTGAGAGAAGCGAATCAGAGAGAGAACGAACATGAAGGATGAATTCCGAGACAGACCGATTACCTTTGGATAGATTTCGCAACTCAGAACGGAGCTTCCTAGCTTTCGTACTCAAGAGTGTATGAAAATGCTTATGAATTTCATCCCAAATTTGCCATGCATGACCACAATTAACCACTCGCAGAAGAAGAACATCAGAAATCGAAGCTAGGAGCCAAGTGGAAATCAGCGCATCTTGCTGTTCCCAATCACTGTACGCAGGATTCTCTTCGGCATTTTCTTGATCGGAATCAGTGATGAACCTCGGTGGAATTCGAGGATCAGTGACAAATTTCTGAAGTTTGTGGCCACGAATTACTCCTTCGATCTGTTGTTTCCATTGTCGAAAGTTGTTATCATCGAGTTTCAACGAGATTGGATGTGAGTGAGTAAATTGAGGTGCGCTAGGGTTTGCAAAAGGATTGACAGAAGCCATGGCTTCAGGATCTAGAAGCTCTTTGATACCATATTAGAAGTAGAAAGTGTTGCAAGAAATGATAGATTTCATTATTGTAAAAACTGAATCAGTTACAAAGAAGCTACTGCTATATATAGCAGAGACTGAGGCGATTCTGAGCCAAGCTAACAAATGAGGCAGTTACAACTGAAATAACAGATTGTACAGCTGTGCAAAACTAACAACTAACAGAATGTGCAAAACTAACAACTAACAGAAACTAGACTATCTCTAACAAAAGGCTTATGCAGGACAATTGCAAAACATAGAGACTATAGAACAAAATATTGTCATTATAATTAAATATTATTAATAAAATATAGATAAATATTTATAAGCAGGACAATTGCAAAACATAGAGATTATAGAACAAAATATTGGCATTTCCCTGTTCCAATCTCCTCACACCATCATCTTGGAGACATATGATGCTTTTAGGTTATTTAAGAACGAATGTTATAGAAGCACAAGATAGAGACACATAACCTGATTACCACGGACTCCTTTGTTCAAATCATGAAAGTTGCGTTCCAAAATCCACTTATAATACCTACATTAATTGAAGTATCAGCAGAATTTTGAAAAGTGATGTTACAGAAATTGCTTAAAAAAATTCCTTCCCGGAACTAAAATTGCACTTACTGTTTCTGAAGAGGTGACATTTCAACCCGAAGGATACGCTCAATTTTGGGGGGTAATGATTTCTCCACATCTTTGATAACTCTTCGAAGTATGTGAGGCCTCAGTTCCATATGAAGATTCGCAAGCTAACATAAAATAATATACAGACATCAAATTACACTGAAAAGCAGTCAAGGCCAAGAAAATCAAGTAAAAGGAATAAGTAAAGGTTATCTATGACAACTTATACCTCATTCTCATTGAATGAACTCAGGTTCTTATAATTTTGAACAAAATCATCCTTGCACTTGAACTTCTCAGGATCAAGGAAGTGGAGCAAAGCCCTGCAAAACAGGATGCAGGGGAGGGGAAATTGTCATACAGGCAAGGAAAATTGAAGCAAACAAAATAACGGATAACATAACCTAATTAGAAATCAATAAAGTGGACATGATATAATAATAAACCACCAATCAAGGGTGTCTCCTGAAGGAATGCAAAAAGATATCTTCCTTCGTATTTTACCAAAAAATAAATCTTCATATTTGTGAGAATGCAGAAAATGCATGCTATTTATTTACACAGTAATGAACAACCACGTAGAAGCAACTAGGAGGCGTATCACTGCAGAGATGTTAAGGTAGCCCACTACAATATCATAAGCAGAACGGTTAATCATGTTGCAAGCTTCTTGAAATAGCTAACACAGTCACAAATGATATACAAAAGATTCATGACTTAGTCATGCATCAAGCAGTAAATTTTCTGCATGTTAAGTTGCACACATTGAAGGAGAATCTAATTAGAATTATGTATACAACACTTATCCACAGATAAACATTAAGAAATCTAACAAATCCACAGAAGATATAAATTTCCTTTTGACAAGTCTAACATAAAAGGAAAATGTTATTAACCATAGCTCTTCAACACTGTTCTGTAGAGGAGTCCCAGTGATAAGCAACTTATTCTTGGTGCTGAATTCCTGAAAGGATCCGCAAAAGAATGAACCATCATTTAAAAAAGATTAACATAAATATCATAAATAGCAGCTTAACACTAAAATTAAGTACAAAATTACATACTGAAAGTGTTGTGTACAACTGTGCCTCACTATTCTTTAGTCTATGAGCCTCATCTACCATAAGATAATTCCATTTGATCTTCGAGAGAACAACCTTATCCTTCAAAACTACTTCATAAGTAGTCAACAGTGCATTAAATTTTATAGGTCTTCCAACCTTTTTATCATTATAAAACTCATATTGTTGACAAACCTGCAACAAAAAAGGCAAAAACAAAAGAGAGAAAAAAAATCAAAAATAAAAAAATAAAGCCAAAAAAAGCTGACAGTACAATCATTGATTACAACTTATACCATCTGCATGTAGATTATCAAACACAACAGTTTGCTTCCAGGCTGATTAATTAAGCTTTCAACTATTAAAAAGTAGAATAAAACAGTGACCAATTTATCTTCTCTAAAGGTCAAACAAGATACTAATTAGAAAAGAAATCACCTAGTTCTGATCTAGCAAAGAAATGTCAGACCCAAAATTCTTAATTTTTTTCTTCGTAGTAAGAAATCACCAAGCATAATAACAAAGGGGACCAAAACTTGACATTGGTTGATAGCTATGTAGTCAACCGCGGATTGCGTAGCGTAGCGGCCAACCCTAAAACGCAATAGCGGTGTAGCGGTATGGCAGCTACGTCAAAGTACAGGGAAACTATACAAGAAATTTATACCATATACATATGAAAGCTAAAAAATAGAAGAATACACAAAATTAAAGACATATTCATAACTACTAATCAATGTTCATTGTTACTTAAATATTCAAAGTTCATACCCAAATATAAAGCAAATAAGTTCTAGCCTCCAAGGCTCAAAATAAGTCATCTAAGCATTTAAAATAAATACAAGTAAATCCTTAATTGAAATCACTATCTCCAAGGTCTTCATCTTCATGGTCAGTCTCTTCACCACCACTAGACCTCAATTCTTCTACATCCTCCTCAACTTCTGCCTCTATAGGAGCAGCTTGGTCCCTTCTCCTTGTTCTTGTTTGCTCTTTGCTGCCTAGTCATTGTTGATGGCTCACCAACTTCAGTTTAACCAGACCACAACATTCAGGGCCGGATGGTGGTACTGTTTTGGAACAGGATGCCATCTACAAAGTAGAAACAGAGAACAGAGATGGGACGAAGTGGAGAAGAAGAACAGAGGAGGCCGCACAAGTCGCAGGGCCGCTGGAAGTCGCAGAGGTGGTCGTCGAAGGTCACAGGGACGATCGCCGGAAAGGAAAGTGAGAGGGGAGAAGACTAGGGCTGTTGTCAAAGACAACAGCAATGGAACCCTAAAACGAAACGGCTTCCTTTAGTTTTGTCGAAATGACCAAAAGCCCAAAAAAAACCCTAAACCGACTATAAATCGAGGGCATTTTTGGGTTTTCACCTAATCTTCACTGGTGCGTCCGCAACAGGCGTGATTTGGCCTGCGATTTCACCTCTACCAGAGGCGCAACGGCCGCGACGCAACAAGGTTTTGTGTAGCGCCGAGGTACCGCTACGTAGGGGTATTCATTGGTTCGGATCGACCTGATGAACCCGAGAATCCGAACCGAACCAATTAAATTAATTTGGATTTTTTTGGTGTTCGGATCCAGTCCGAACCGAACCAAACCAAATCCAATGGTAATTGGTTCGGTTCTCGGATTCCAGGATTATGGATCCGAACCGAACCAATTACAATTTTTTGAATATTTTATATACATTTTTTAATATTTATTATTTATTATTTATTATAATGTAATATTCATATAAATTTAACGTTTTAATAGTTTTATATGTTTATAATTAATATATTTTATTTTTTATATATACAATTTAATATTTTATATATTTAATATTTATAATTTTTCGATATTTTTTATATTTTCGGGTCCGAACCAAACCGAACCAATCCGTTTTTTATTGGTTTGGTTTGGTTCGGATTTCCTGACAAAAAAATTACAAATCCGAACCGAACCAATTGATTTTGATTGGTTCGGATTTATTTTTCACCCAAATCCGAACCAAACCGACCCGTGAACACCCCTACCGCTACGAGCCACGCCGCCGTGATAGCGGCCGCGATTGACTACAGAGGTTGATAGTATAGCATCAATGTGATTAAATTCTAGGAAAAGACACAATGAAGCATGGAAGACTCAACAAAAAAAAACGTTAAAAAGACACGAGACAAAACAAGTAAACAACATAGAACCAGTAGGATTCAATAAGTTTTCTTTGGTAAAAATCCGACACTAAACTATCCCCATCCGCCTTATTAGATTTTGAGCCTAACTCAATCCCAAAAGCTAGCTCATGGTATGAGGATTGCCCACTACTTATAAGCTCTTATTTGGCATTATCTCTAGTCAACGTTGGGACTTGGCATTAATATATTTTATTTTTTATATATACAATTTAATATTTTATATATTTAATATTTATAATTTTTCGATATTTTTTATATTTTCGGGTCCGAACCGAACCGAACCAATCCGTTTTTGATTGGTTTGGTTTGGTTCGGACCCGCTCACGCCCAGCACTATTGGGCTTGGTGTGTGGATAATGCGGTGGGTGGCCCAACAATGGATCTAGGATAGCTCTGATACCATATTAAATTTAGGACTTAACTCAATCCCAAAAGCTAGCTCGTGGGATGAGGATTGTCCACTACTTATAAGCTCTTATTTGGCACTATCTCTAATTGGGACTTGGATTTTTCCCAATACGCCTTTCCAAAATTCTTTTGTTCACCTACTTTTGTTTTTGTTGTATTTGTTCTTGAAACAAAGTGAAGGACCAAAGCCACCATATCAGCACAAAAAAACTAGAGATATGTTGGAATAGAAGCTGTGAATTAACACTTTAAGATTTATGTAGCAAGTGGCTGCATCCTGCACCCTTTTAATGTTATCTCATTTAGCATACATAACTGAAGTCTAATAAAAATACAAGTCGCTGCTATAAATTACATATCTGACAGATTTTATAACTTTATTCACATATGAACCAAAAACTCATGAAGAGATAGGTCTCACCTCTCGACTTGCACGAGTACCAACATATACGATAATATTCATATCAGGAAGCCACTTCCTGAATTCTTTGGCCCAGTTTGATAAAGTAGACAATGGTACAACTACAAGAAAAGGACCGTGGATTTGCTGGGCATTCTGTATAACAAAAAATACTTTTATTTATTACATTGCAAATGTATTTATAACCAAACAGAGAATTGATCCTATACCTGTAGAAAACCTAGCATTGATACTGACTGGACGGTTTTACCAAGACCCATTTCATCAGCTAAGATGACATTTGTATCATTTCTCCAACTGCAAAATGCAATCGACAAAGATTTAGAAAACCAGAAAATGAAAAGCATTCCTTAATACATACATACACGCATACCTACCTGTTAACAAGAAAATTCAGACCCTCAAGTTGATAATCACGGAGCTTTCCACCCTTCAACCATCCAGGCTGTTCCTCAAGTTTCCGCAAACTTGCTAATAATCAGAACCACAGAATAAAATGAGAATTTACATAAATCACCAAAAAAAAAATACGCAGATGATATTATTCGGTACTCGATACATGAAATGATGAAAGAAAGCTATAGGAACATGCTCACCGTTGAATTACAGAGGAACAAAATCATTTACTACTTTCTCATATTAAAGCCAAAGTAATCATAAGTTTTCAATCAATGCTATTAAAACTCAACTTAGAATCAAAGTTAATAATTTATTTGCTAATATTTTGATTTCCAATTAAGACAAATCATTTTTGCTCAAAAGTAGAAATAAAATATGAAAATAAAGTTAAATCCCCTGAGGAAATATTTTCTTTTTGTAAGAGAAAAACTTCAATAAGACAGAGAGAAGAAATAATTACATCTTAAAAACGAAAGAAATCGGTGGCACATAAATCACTAACAAAAAGATTTCCACATGTATCTATAAGGTTTTGTCAGCTACGTAGTTTACTTTAACGCAGTCACTTGAAAATTGTGGTTTCATTTTCACATATTAAAAATTGACATTTTAATAAAACACTAAAATTATATATTTTTTAAGAACAAGAAGAGTATAGTTTTTATCAACAAAAAAAATAGAAAATAAAAAAAAAAGGCGGAACGCCAGAACCAAAGCAAGGATAACATATTCTCCTAAAAGAAACCAAAAACATGAAAAGAGCCCACCCAAAATCTAATGATTTTTTATTATAAAAGAATACGGCATTATAACAATTTTGATTTATACACAAGCAAACAAACCCAAAGACCAGTCATATCTCATCCGTTTATAACAATTTCAATTTATACACAAAACAAACAAACCCAAAGACCATTCATATCCTATCCTGCTCCGGTGTTTAAGAGAAAAGAGATGTCATTAAAACAATGACTACCTAGAAATAGAATCAAGTAAACAGAGACAAAGAAGTCTCTAATAGAGATGATTATCAGGTCTTGTCTTCAAAGCCAGGCTGTATGCAGTGATATAGCGCAATTACTAAAACTGTACAAAAATACTGTAGGTGATGTTTTGTAAATTAACCAAGAAATAAGAAGATAAATTGCAGACGAATGACATCAGCATAAACAGTACTGCACTGACAACCATGTCAAGTGTATACAGAAAACTGGAAAACGTATGAGTTTATTGAAAATAAAGTAGAACAGAAGGCACATAAACATGTACATTAAATTAGCATTCCACTTCTACCTCTCAATAGCATTGCCATACAACAAGCTTACATAGTACCTAATAGATACCAACCTTTACTCTTCTTACGCTGGGAATCTACTGTCTTTCCTTGAACTGACATTGCAGCCTCGCGAGCCTGTTCAAATATGACAGAACAAAAAGTTTACTAAAACGAAATATTCCAATTATCAAATATGAAGTTTCCCTGTGCATTAGTGTGCATTCATTGCAGACCACTGATAAACAAAATACAACAACCAAGCCTTACCCTGTGGTTTAAAGGTGAAACCACAGGACTACATAGGAGGTCACCCATCCAAGTACTACTCTCACTCAAGCATGTTTAACAGCAGTATTTTAATGGGATTGGAAGTAGAAATAAATGAGACAAAACACAAATTGGATGGTGATATTTAAAGAGAAATCCAAAACTACGAGAATTGTAAAAATCCCCTACTGAGGGGTTAAAGGAAAAAGAAACTGTTAATCAGATGGAACAGAGGAAACATCATGTACTGATCCCAACTAATCGTCCATGGTGTCAAAGTTTCACTATCAATTGCTATGTAGCAAACTACCTGTTTGTCAGTTAAAAGAGTGTGCCAAGTGTTCGATACAAGGAATTATGGTCACTCCAACATAACCAGCATATAAATGTTGGATAGTATCCGACATATATAAATGTTGGATCCGGTTGTATTATCAAGAACGTATCCTGTATTTCTGAAGTCTATAATTTTGGACAAGGCAAGGCTGAGATACAGAGGAACTCAGCTCAGTGAAGGTTGACATTGCTTAATATACAGACTGTGACACAAACAGAACAGAAAAATCAAAAAGACAAATCTGAAATCCAAGTTATGTAGAACTATCAGGAATTATTCAATCTTCTGTCATAGAAAAAATTACTCCAAGGGCGTCTAATTACTTAGTTAGTTGTATCCCTCCAATATAGTATCCTAAATTTTTCAAAATCATCATGTCCTCATATCCATGTCGTATCATACCCATATCCAGAAACAAATTTGTGCTTCCTGGGTTCAATGCTAGTCTCAATCTCCTTGTAGCCATGATACCTTAATTTGCACATGCTAAAACACAAGCCATATAGTTGGATAATAACTTCCAAGAGAAGACGACTACGGAATACAATCCAGTGAAACAATAAATTTCACGAAACAAACTTTATGTTAGATTCCATCATAAAACCAATTGGTATTAAGTGGAGTTGTCAAACAGGTATTTAAACCACACCCCGGGATTTGAGGTAGGCGATGTGAGACTTCCAACACCCCTCCTCCACAGGAGCCTGTCAGAATAGGCGATACACGGGAAGATTGTCATAACAGGCGACAAACGATGAAGATGGGCTCTGGCTCTGATACAATGTTAGAATCCATCATAAAATCAATTGACATTAAGTGGAATTACCCAACAGGTATTTAAATCGCACCCCGGGATTTGAGGTAGGCGATGTGGGACTTCCAACACATTATAATGACAAAATTAAGGGGGGAAATTTGTGAAAGAGGGAGCAGCTACCTTATACTCATCAATAGCATGTTGAGCAAAAGTGATATCGATGTCCTTTTCCCTGGTGCAACATACGAACAAACTTAAGAGTGACCATTTAAATAGAACAAATAAAACTACACAGACATCTAATAACTGCGAAAAGTAACATAAAACTAACAGAATGGGGACCTAAAATTCTAAAACACAGTGCATCAAAATGCATGGAGATCAACCCATCCACCTTTCGTATATGAAGGCACTGGATGCACATAAACAACAACATCAAAGCCTTTTTCCCACCAAGTGGGGTCAGCTACATGAATCAAACAGCACCAATGTGTTCTATCAAAAACCAAATCCTCCGATCGGTTATTTAGGTCTAAATCCTCTCTGATGGTTTCCCCTAGAGTTTTTCTTGGTGTACCTCTCCCTCTAATTTTGAGACCATCCTTCATCTGATCAACTCTCCTAACTGGATACACACATAAATAAATCATTCCTAAATGTCTAAAGTATTTTACCAAGTTGCTTCAGCATAAGATAGCCCTTGCCACTTCACCAAGTATTCTGGAATAACAGTACCAGAAATATCTTTGCTGATCCTATCTGCAATTATTCTTTCCACCTGATAATACAAATAACAACCCGAATTAGGAAAATATCATAGGTAACAAGAAAAAGGAAAGATCAAAATGACAAATTCACAAAATGCAAGAAAACAAACCTGACTGTTTTGCTTGATAATATCTAAATCCATTTCCTTACTCACATCATTGACCTCAATCTGCATATAGAACCCACAAATGATTAAAAAAGTGGACACAAATAATAAATATCAAGTGCGTACTTGGATTAGGTTGTTTGTTCAGAAAGGATTAATAGCAAGATGGTCACGAGAGAGTTTTTACCTGAAAAGCTATTTTCATGTAAAAATTAAGCATAATTAACCGTGCTAAAATATAACTAAAAAGATATCTTTCATTATAAAGAAAAACTATGATACCACAAAAGTGATACATAACACAATTGGGGAAACCAATGAGAAAATTAACCAAAAAAAAAGGATTGTGTGTTTCAACTAGTAGTGAAACATCAATGTAGAAAAATTTTCCTTCACAGCGCAGCTACAAAAAGTAATAGATGAAAGAAAATAAGTTAAAAAAACAAAACAAAAAAAGGGAGAGTAAATGCCTCAGAGAGTGAGGTGACTGGCCAACGGTCCATCCCTATGTATTTTAATTTGACCATTCTCTAAAGGTTAGGCAATCTGCTTCTTATAAGCAAACTTACAAGTTAGTGGAAATAACTATAAATTATTTCCACCAAATAAATTTCTGCAATAGTTTCTGAAGTATTTCTAGTCTACAGATAAATTTTAAATGAACCAGAATGTCAAAATCAATATCTTCAAATAGCAGAACACAAATATATACCTCCTCTCTTGAGATAGTCTTCCGGTGCCTGATGTCCTCCATTATCTTCTTTGTATAATTCAAAACCTTCTTAAAACCACTGAGCTGCAATCTCACAAAGACAGTATATAGTACACTTCAGCCAAAAAGAAAAGAGAAAAACCACAACAAATATATAAAATTAAGATGACCAAAACAATAAGCGGGATTATTACCAAAAAAATAAATAGAGATAGACAACCGTAACAGCATAACAATGATTAATGCATATAAACAATAAAAATGAATATCATACGTTTTGCAGCTCAGCAAAAGACTTCCACTGGCAATGCAAATGTGACTGGCCTTTCCATTTTATCAAGAATTCCATCTCATTCCAATCAACTTCAGAATCAAACAAGTGACTAATCAAGACTGGCTCTGTTGATCTATTATTCCTTTGAGCATCTTCAGCCATGCCTTTCGGCTGATGCCAAAGCACCTTTTCAATGGAGTCACCATCGTCCTCTTCAATTTCTTCCTGAAGCATTTAAAAAAAATCACATCATTAGAGATAAATTAAACGCATACATTAAGAAAATAGGTGGCACCAGAGTAACTTAACTAAGTAACATGCCACATTCCTACCAGCAAGACATTCTCATATAAACAAAGATGGTAACATCTCAGCTCAGTAACCAAAAACCTTTGAAAAATATAATAAACTATACACTAAATTTTAAACAAGAGCACCTGCACCTCACAGAAAGATGTAATATATATAATCCTTCTAGGAAGGTAGGGTGGGGGAATCTCAAATCTCAATCATGAAAGCCATAACTACTGAAGTTTCCTCTTTAGCGTAAGCTATGTGAATGCATCAACAAACCTCATGACTGAGATTTCTCCACCCGGACGACATATATAAAGAATAAAAAGAATCTCTTTTACTGACTACATACAAACACAAATAGTATTTCACCAAGCAAGTGTCCATATACCATCTCTTAAGACAAAACATTCCAATTTATAACCCCTTCTTCAAGTAAGTCATGACTTACCCACTCATTCTCTCACACACAGAGGCAATACACATGGGATAAAAGTCATTAATTCCTTACCTACATCCATAAAAACTCAGTCTTCTGTACTGTATATCGATTAATAACAAGCCATCAGTAGATTTGTTCCCCGGCTCTTAGTAAATTACCCCATAAATCTTATAATCACATCACAGTTGTTGCACAATATTTTCATGCTAAATACATACACCCATTCATTTTGCGATGATGAAAAGGAAAAAAAAATACCAAAATAGTATATAGGTTTGGGCTAAGGTGCACCACTCACTACACCACCCATATGGCTAGTTTTGGAGCAATGAATACATTGTATATACTTGCAAATATTTAAATTACTTTCAAGTTGAAAAGTCAAATGACCACATGTACAAATGATTGGTGGAGCTCTTGACATGTGGGTGGTGTAATGGGTGGTGCACCAATTGTTGGGTGGTGCACCATAGCATTTACCTATAACTCAATAATCATCTGTTTATCGATGTATTTACATTTTCTAATTTTTTCCATCGCATTGAAACTAGTGTTATTAAACTCGGACCGATTGGACTGGAAACCGGACCCATGGCCGGTCCGGTCAACATATCAGATTGGATATGCAAACGAACCGAACCTGACATCATCGAACCGCGGTTAACCGGTTTGAACAACTTGGCTCGGCTGGAAGTTGAACCGTCCCTCACACTGCCCAAGGTCTCATCCACTCACGCATGTGCACGCTGACCAAGGAATCGTCCACTCACGCGCCTGCTGCTCATCCAATTGAACCGTCCCTCACGCTGTCCAAGGTGGAATCGTCCACTCACGCGCCTGCTGCTCATCCAACTCATGCGGAATTCAGAAAATTGCCAAAACATACCAACTGTGATTTGGTCCCTAGACCTTGTCAATAGAGGGCTTGTTGTTCTGCCGCTGGACGACATGAGCTACTTGGTAAAGGTTTGATAAATATTTTATATATACACAACTTCATTATAAAATTTACAATATCGGTTCAAACGGTTCAACCAATGACTCACTAGTTCGACTAGTGACCCATCAACCTAGTGTCCTGACCGAGTCGAAGGCCGATATGGGTTAATAACACTGATTGAAACTGAAACAGAAGGATAGAAAATACTTTTCAGATTTCAAGCATATTCAATCAGATATTCCAATTCCTAATCCCCAAATAAGATCCAATGGTCAAGATTAATTGTTCTTATTTCTCACAATAACAAAGTGGTCTCACCCTATACATACATATATGTTGTGCCTAAGTCCAACAATTTTTTAAAATTGGTATCCCCGCCGTGTACGTATCATGTTGCATGTCCGTGTAAGCGTCTGTGCCAGAGCTTCTTTCTAATAAAATCCTTTTTCTATAAATATATATATATATATATATATATGTAAAATCATCCTTTTCAAAGAAACCAATAACTTCCTTATAATATACTAGCAAATATTTTGAAAAAAATGTCATGTCACCATTCATTTGGCATGCAATCTAACACAGCCTATTGGATATCATGCTATCCAATAGTGAAATGATGATTTTGGGTCTTTCTTGCATATGTTAAGAGTCCACGATTAGCATTTACAGAATTTTAGTACATAAATAATCCCCAAAACATTAACACGAAAATACAGACACCTAAAGAGATAGGGACCATAATCAAATGTGTAAAACAAGGTGTACCTTTTGAGATTTTTTCTTCCTCCCTTCTTCACCTTCTTCACTTTCTTCACTTTCAGCATATGATACCTTCCTAACTGTCCTACTAGAAGTGCGAACCTCACTGTTGCGCATAGAAAAACTTGTGACTGCAGAAGAGCGGCCATTATTCTTGCGGACATGGACACCTCTCTTTTTTATGCTTTTGAAATCCCCATCACTATCACTGTCAGAATCCTCTGCTGATGACTCATCGTCTTCAATAGTTGATTTAACTCTTCTTTGTCGACCAGATGCAGCATATGTTTTGCGATCTCTAGTAAATTTTATGCTTTGTCCAACTTTACCTCGTTGCCTTCCTCTAGGTTTTTTGGCATAGTAAGAATCATCATCATCTGAGACATCTACATTTTCATCACTATCATCATCTTCATCCGAGCCTTCACCTTCCCAATCTTTATCCTGGAACAACAGTTCAACCATTTGATAGTCACTTGGTCAGGAACACTCACCAAGAAACCAGCATATATTAGCTTCAAAACTAACAGTAAAGCAACATTTGACCTCTGAAGAGCATATACAACCCCTTTCCCCAGTCAATAGGAATTAGGATATTGCAAACAATTACTTTTAAAAAAAACCATTATTGCAAATGATATAGAACTTGGTGATCAAAATAAATACAAATCAACAACCTTGCTTGCTGCATGAACACTTGGCGCAGGCTCAAAGTCTACATCATTGGGATCATCTTCTGCGAGGTAATAAGCATAAAAAAAATTGAATAAATAAAAAATGCATCAAAAGAGTACATCACTAATCATTACCAGGCAGTAAGAGCTACACGTTAGCTAATATTAAGAGTAGTGTTTCATGCAAAAGAAACAATTTTTAAATCTTTATATAAATACAATGTTTAACACACCATCTGCTTCATCCTCCTCTTCATAATCAGCATCACCGTCATCATCATTGTCATCATCGTCATCATCATCATCATCCTCAGCATCATCTGAAATCCTGGATTTCCTATGTGCATTTCTATTGACGATAGTAGACACCCGCTGAGGCCACGAATTGGATCCAGTGGGCTTCTGAATCCCCTGGTAATGCAATGAGTCACACTGCTCTTCCCCATCCTGCTCATAATATTCATCGGACAACATCTCTTCAGCAGGAACATCAGAATGGCCTAATGGACCTTTTCCTGCTTCCCTTTGTTCATCGTCATCTTCTGTGTCTAATCTTTCCCCTCTTCCATCCATTGAATTATCTTCAGAACCATCTTCATTTCTATAGTCTGATCCACTTTTTGGTTCCTGCCCAGATTCATAACCATTCTGAGGGCGCAGAGGCTGGCAGTCCTTCCAAAATGTCGAACCCCACCTTCCGGTCATTGCTGTTTTACTACCAGTAGTCTGTAAGTTTGATTCTCTCGTAGCAACTCCATCATCAGCTGTTGCTTTGTTTTGCAGTCTACTGACACCATCTGGTTCAGTATCACTCTGATACTGTGCCTCCATGTTCATATCAAATTCTTTCTCATTAGAAGTTGCATCAGCACATTCATTACCTACCGATCTATGTACTCTATTATCATTCTGTCCTTGGCCTTTATCTTCCATGACACTATGTGAGATTGTATCATTTTGAAAGCTCCTAAAGAAAGCCATCCTGTACTGTATGACTAACTAACAATTTTCTTTACTTCAATCTCCTCACTGTGTAAGAGTGATTGATCATAATTTTAAAAACTTCCGTTATGTGCCACTTGCTGCTTTTGTTATCTTCTATCTCCACAAAACCTGAACAAAAGGGTGATAAATGGTCAGTAGAATCCTGAATTATGCTCAGCTCGAGTAATTAATAACACAATGATATTATGAACATATCACTGATGAACAGTGCGAGTTAAATTCATAACAAAATAGAATTCCAACTCTCCAATAAGTTAAAAAAAGGGCACAGAGAAAAGCATATGACCAATTTACACTGGACACAATATTTCAAGAATATATACTTACAAAACCTCCAAGCATGCTCAGCCTTAATATTCAAATTACTGGGTTCAACAACCAGTAACACCGCTGAGGTTAAATTCCATTACAAAGTACGAACCACCAGTTAATGAGTGAGTTAAAATTCTTTTGCTATTTATTTCCACAAATTTTCTGCAGCCAAGTGATTAGCAAGTGCAAATTAAATCCAAACATCGGGCTTCAGGTTGACTTCAAGCAGAAATTGGACCTGGTAACGTAAATTCGATTTTAAACTTGATGTTACAGGTTAAAAACAGTTCTATCCACATTAAACCAAGTTCAGGAATGAACTCCATTGATCAAAGAGTGTAAGTACTGCTTCAAATAAGTGTCTAACGGTCAAATTTGAATTACAGTAAAACCTATATTTTGCAGAACTCGAATTCAAACACCTTGCAATGCACAAAACCATCAACACCGGATTAAAAACAAGTTAATCTCCTACAAGCAATGACAAAACTGAATCGAAAAGGAGAAAGCAACGGATCAACAAGCAAATTCAATGAAGCTAACCACTAAAACCCCTAAGAACAAAATCCGACCTAAATCTGCAATGAAACCCTAATTCCGAAACCGAATCACTATGAAATGAGCGAATCAACGCAAGCACGGAGACACGGCGATGATGGAAGAGCTAGCGGCTCTCACCTTTCAAACAACAGCAGAGTTCCGCCAATTTGGTTCGAATAGAAGGAAGCGCAACGACGAACGACGGTGCACGAGTTAGTAATCGTGCGCACCTTCTCCTCCGACAAGGACACGCCGGAAACTGAATCGCCGGCGGCGAATATCGAAGGCAGAAACAAAGGACACGAAAATCGGTTGCCGTTAGAGGTAGAGGTATCGAGCGAGATTCGAAATGATGAAGCGGCGGCGGCGGTGATGGTTGAGATTCGCCGGGTGAGACGGCGGCGGAGGTAACGCCCGATTGAGAGAGTAAAACGACGAGGGATTTGGATTAATCGACGACGACGGTATGAAGATGGAGGGGGAGAGAAAAAAAGTTTTTTCCCTTATTTTATTTTTTTAGAGAGAGACGCTGAGACAAAATTGATATTAATACTGGGAGGAAAATTTTAGAGTAGGTTTTTGGTTTTATAATTTGGAGGAACTTTTTTTTTTTTTTGGAAGCATAACGTTTGTTTTTAGAACTTTCTTTTTTCTCCTTTTATAATTTGCATAACCTCATTCCATTCGCTTGAGTATAACCAACGAGATTGGTCCATGTGGCAATAGGATTGAATGATGATCGAATCGAACGGTGTGAATATCACTTATCAGCATCTTTTTTTAGTTTTTTTATTTATGAAATTTAAAACCAACTATTGTTTTATAAAATAATTTTTTTAAACAATTTTGTTACATCTGGTCAAAAAAAAAACATTCTGGTTAAACATAAAATATAAATATTACACATTGACCTGAATGTGAATAAATATTGATAAAATAAAAAATAAAAAATTAATATCTATTATTAGTCTAAAGATTTTTAGTATTGTCATCAATTCACAATATTAAAATATTTGAATTTTTATATTAAAAATATTTAATTTTATCATAATTATTTTAAAAATTATACATAAATGAATTGTAATTGATTGATAATGTAACATATTTTAAACATATCAAAATTAAACTCCAAAATAAATATATTATATGTAAAATAATAAGAGTGTAATGTATATGTACTAACATTTTTATACAGACATCTAATAGTATTTTAACAAATCAATATTAGTATTATTTCTTTCTATTAATTATTATTAAAAAAAATACACAAATCAAAATATTAAAAAAGTTGGTGTAAATACAATGCATATAACTTTAATGTTAAGAGTTTAATTTGTATACACTATCGGTGTAAATATTTTTTATAAGGGCAACCAATCAAAAATCAAGGACTTATTGACTTTTAAGGTGGTAAGGATAAGAATCAAGCATTGATAATAATATATTAATTTCTGATTGATTGACAATGTAAAAAAAATTTACACTGTCAGTGTATATCAATTAAATCCTAATGTTAAATATAAACAAATATCGACTGATAGGCAATATGTAAATTCCATTATAAATCATCGCTGAGGTTGGTGGTATTTCATGGCCTTGCAAGGGACGTGCTTTCTCTCAATCTAAACTTAAAAAAAAATTTTTTGGTCCCTATACGTGACACTGATTTTAAATTTGGTCCCTATACGTAAAAAGTTATCAATTTGGTCCCTATACGTGACACTGGTTTTCAATTTGGTCCTCACCGCTAATTGGTCCCTATATAAGAGCCCAAATTACAAATTATTATCACATATGGGGACCAAATTGAAAATAATTGTCACATATAGGGACCGATTTAATATATCAAATATATGATTCTAAAAGATGTAAAATATTCTGTCATGGAAAAGCCAAAATATACAATAAACCTTTGTATGTTCTGACTTTGGCAAACTGTATGACAACAACATAATTGACTCCACCACCAGCACCAATAAAGTTATTGAACTCATCAAGAAAATTGCCAAATAGAGCACATTCAATTTTATTGCTGCTTAAATAAATTACACGTTAAAAGACATATAATAAGAAACGAAACCACAAAATAGGGGAAAATAATTTAGATGAGTATGGACTAACCCATCATTGTCCAATTTGATAACCTTCAATGTGTATTTTTTCCCCATCCTTTACATATTTCTTTTCGGAGCCTACACCAGTAAGTAGACCGATTACATCTAAAAGCATCCCATTGAGAAGTAAAAATGAAGAAATAATGTGGAAAGTACATCACTAAAAGTTAATAAATGAAATAGCAAGTACATTACTAAAAAAACGTACCAACCAAGTAACATGCATTAAAATTGAGATCCAATATTTCGGTGAAGGGCACAAAAGAGTAAGGAGTTGGGAAAATTTGGGTCTGTTGTAATGGCTACACTTCGGTATCATACAGAAAATTCAACTTGTAGTCATGTCTTGTGGTTTTGTAATCACCTCCATTAGAGCCAACACCAACAACAGTTATAAGAATGACTTTGCCCTCAGACAACAGACGTTGAAATCTATAGATAAAAGACTTTCGAATAGATGCTTGTATTTTTTTCACCCCGAAACATAGATAAATAACATTTAGAGTTTGAGAATTTAATCATGATTAATACTAAATTAAATAGAGAACACTAAAAATTTACATGCTCATCCATGCCAACTGTAACACCCCGATTTTCACTGCTTTCTAGTGTCGGTAATTAATATATAAAAATATATTTTTATCCGAGACCTAGAAAATTATTTTGGGCGAAATACTGTTATTTTCCCGTCATGTTTTATATCTTAGGGTTACGATGAAATTTTGGGTTCAAAATTCAGACGGAACCCGGTTTGCGTTTTCACTGACAGTAAAAGTTTACTGCTCATAAGACCTAATTTTAACTCGTGAACGAGATGAAAAATGTTTTTATCGTATTTACTACGATACTGGAAGTTTTGAAAATTTTGGTAAAAAAAATTTAAATATTATATTTGTTGTGGGCGTATACGTCGAGATGTCTCTAGGAAAAGCTTGCGCCAGATGAATCGAGGAGTCGGCAACGTAGCAGAGATGATGGATTTGACCGATTTGCCGAGTATTTATGACGAGCTTATCCGAGTCATAATGGCCATAATGGCACATTTATGACAAAGTGAAATTTTCCTATGAAATGACCATTTTGCCCTTGTCTTTTTATGACAATTGCAAGCAAATGCCATTGGAAAAGTTGACTAAAGCTTACCCAAAACCCACGGCTCCAAGCCTTCTTCATCAAGTTTGGTTCCTTCTTCATTAAGTTGTTGCCTTCTTCATTAACCATTTTCTTCCATTTCCATGTTCTTTTTCTTCAAAGTGTTCATAATTCGTCAGATTTTGCCTAGCAATTCTGACCAGTTTATATTTTGAATCTCGAAAAACTTTAAACATGAAAGTTGTTCATCTTTCTCTCTTCTTTCCAACGACATAAAGATCATCCAAAACGGACAAGTATGTTGAGAGATCTACCCAAAATACTAAAATTGTTCTAAACCCTAACTATGTTCATCTTCTTCTTTAAGTTTCTTAAGAACTCCATAAGAAGTCCTTGAAGAACATCATCCAAACTTTGTTTTCTTGGATCATCACGAGGTAATAACTTATTCTCTTGTCATTTAAATCATTTCTCTTCATCACTTTTCTAGATCTATGACTTAAATCCATATGTTCTTCATTTGTTCAAAGTTCATGGAACTAGATTCAAAAATTCATAACTAATTCTAGAAAAATCCTTTTGACATGAAACCAATTGCTATGATCTTATAATCATCTTTATTTTCATCATCTAGAAGCACAAGATCATGAGAAATTTCTTTCCCTAAAATATGGACTGGGCCGAACCTAGGTTAACTTTGTGTTCTTAGGTTTTGTTTCAATTTCATGCCTTGATTCATGATTATAACTTGATAGTTCTTGTATTCAAGTATATAGAAGATCAAACATCAAACATCAGCCTATTTGGTTCTTCAAAAACCGAAACCCTAGGTATGATCACTTAATGATTTTGTGATTCAAAAGTTGTTGCAATCTTTGAATTCAACTCTAAGCTTTATATGTTGATTAAATCCAAGAGTTGATGAAATTTTAAAACTTCTAGCCTATTAATCTTGATAAAACCGAACCCTAGTTCTTAGAACTAGATGGGTTTAGTTCTTGATTCTTAATTCATAATCATGGTTAAAGTGATTAATCATGCTTAAGTAACTTATGGATCATTAATCCCTAAGTTAATCAAATTTTAAGTTTCCTAACCTAGAAAATTGGGTGAAGCCGAACCCTAACCTCCATGAGCCAAGTATATTGTTGTTTGATTTGATTTATTTTGGTTGCAATTCGTTTGAAGGAAACAACCGAGTTAACTGATTTACGCTGACAGGGAGAAAAATCGGATCGGGATCAGGAGATTAACAGGAACTATAGTTTAATCTTCAAGAGGTAAGGGGAGCTTACCTGAGGGATTTTCTCAATAATTATTTGCTTGTGGTGTGGTTTATATGATTTATATGTAGTTGTGGTTAATGGTTTTGTTGATTAAGTGGTGTGGTTTATATGATTTATATGTGGTGTGGTTTATCGGTGTATTGGTGTGGAGTTGTGTTTAATTTATTTAATTAATTGCAATTGTATATTATACTACTATGATGCATGATCTGCCTGGGGAATATCTGTGATATAACTGTTTGTTGATGTGTGAGAAGCCTGACAGTGGTCAGTGCTCAATTAAAGTTAATCGGATAAAAGCTTTAAGAAGCTACGCAAATTATATTCAATGTTTTAACGGCAAAATATTGCTATATAATATCAAAGGAATTTTATTTTGAGGAAAATGAGGAGTTTTGGAAAATATTATTATTTTAATAATTTATTTCTGGAAAAGGGAATTATGAGTCACAATGAGATCGAAACCGTGAAAATATTTTTGCACTGCTAATTTTTACGTAAGAAATTCCAGAATATTATAAATTAGTATTTTATGAAATTAATTGGTGAAAATAAGTTAATCATGATTTTAGAAAATCAATTAAGTGGAAAAAGTTAAGTTTTGGCTTAAAAAGCTTTAAAAATAATATTTGACGGCAAATTTGGAAAAGTGTAGACAGCAAGTATTTTTGAAACGGCAGTACATATTTTGAGGAGAATAAACCTCAAGTGACTCATTGGTTTGTGAAAAACTAAGTTTTTTGATTTAAGGATTTTATAATGAATTTCTACATTGGAAAAAGAATTTCTGAAAGTCAAAAGTTGATTTCAACCGTGTTGAAAGTACAGTTGGACTTAGTAACCAAAACGTCGGGGTACTAAGGTTCTGTGGTGTGATGGACTCGAGGTCATTTGTACTTGAGGGCCTATACCGTATACGTGAGGTATACTGTATTGAAACATTGAAGATGTTTTCTAGTACCACGAACCTAAGACTGGTGCATCGGTCGAGAGGTGTCGTGATTGAGCACTCGGACTGTGAGGTCCTGTGTTGTAATAAAAGTTTTAAGGGTGTTTTAAAACTATGTGGGTCATAAGCCATTTTGAGCTTTGGCAAGGAAAGATTGAACACAAAGAAAAGAATGAAACAAAAGTGTTTTGCATGCATTGGCAGACGTGCCTGGTGTTCTGGCTGCATGCCTGGTGTTCTGTTCTGGCTGCGTGCCTGGTGTTCTGTTCTGGCTGCGTGCCTGGTGTTCTGGCTGCGTGCCTGGGAGTCTGATCAACTCATTACTTGTTGGGATATCTCATGAGATTAGGTGTGAATGTTTAGATGATGTATAGAAGTGTTCATGCATAGTTTTTCCAATGTTGATGTTTGGGGTGTGAAACCCACTGATAAACTGTATGCTATAATTGAGACGTTTGTGTATATGTGTATGTGTCTTCTTTTGTGCAAGCATTTAGTTATTTTGTTAAATCCATATATTGGTGTCTCACCCTTACAACACATATCAGAGACATACAAGGGGTAGGATTTCTACAAGAAGGAGAAGGTTGTCTAGTTCAAGGCATGCTGTGCTGCTCCAGTTGGCGGTAGTGTCTGTTAGTTACGACCAGCTAAGGTCCTATTGAGTTATATTATGTTTTAAGAATAAATTAACTGGTAAGGATCTAGGTGTGAAAACATACGAGGCAGTATAGTTGTATAACTTATATACAATATGTATTTAAGTGTGGTTTGATTTCGTTGTTGTGGTTATGAGGTTAAAAGAAAAGGAAAAAAATTTATCACCATATTTTGAAAAGATGAACGTTGAGAAAACATTATTTTCCGAAAGTAACCAGCAAATTAAGTTTTATTTCCGCAAACGGGTAACCATGTGATGACCCGAGTTTAGGGTGTCACAACAACCAACTCCAATGAATATGGTATTCTAGAACCATTTAAACTCGGAATAGACCACATTTTGACGATTTCAACTTTGAGGTTCCAAGCAGACTTTGCAACTGTTACAGCAGACATCAATTCATGGTATGCATCCATGATGAATAATTAGTACAAGAATATGAAAGTGTTGACAATTGCTATAGTATGAGAAGTGAGATAATTGGAGTGATAGTGATTTTGGTCCTTAATTTATACACCTGCGTTTTATATATTTATGTATATGCCATCAATATTTATTTTAATTGATAATCAATATATTGATCTGCTTTTCGATAACCAAACTTTATTTGAATTATTTGATTAATTAATGTGCCTTTAAAAAAATGCGTTGATAACATTTTAAAAATTGTATTTCATTTTAAAAAATGAATTTCGAAATAAAATAAATAATATAAATAAATAAAATAAAATTAAAATCAATGAAAGTAGAATAGAATGGGAATCTACAAGTCTAATCTAAAATATCTAAAATGTAAAATATTAAAATCAAAGAAGGGAATTCGAAATAAAAAAAAATATTAAAATCAAAGAATGATTTCCATGCTTATCAATCAAAATAAAAGCAGATTAATATGATATTGAAAATAATCAAAATCTTTTTGTTTTTATATGAATGATTATGAGTAAACGGATGTTGATATCAATTTGTATAAAAGCATGTTGATATACAACTATGAATTGATTGAGCTAATCTATACTATATATGAATTAATGTATTGTTCCTAATTAAAAAATTGGATTTCGAATTATACTCCTCAATTAAAAATTGATTGAGCTAACTAATACATAAATATGATTTAATGTATTATGAGTAATTAAAAATCTGGAATTCAAAATTAAAATAAAATAAAATAAAAGAATGAGTTAGAATGGTATATGAGAAAGTATTGCACTAAAATAATTTAAACAAATAAAATTTGAAATTTAAAAACCGGGGGACTTAAAAAGTATGTTGTCCAATATTATTATTTGAATTATTTGAGTAATTAAAAAAAATCTTTTATTCGAATTTAAGAAAATTTAAAATAAAAAAATCAAAGAATGAAATTCGAAATAAATTAAATTAAATTAAAATCAAATAAAATTTGAATTATATGAACGAATATGAATAAACACATGTTGATATACTAATATGAATTGATTGGGCTAATTAATACATAAATATGATTTAATGTATAATGAGTAATTAAAAAAATTGAATTTCGAAATTTTAAAAACTAAATAAAAAGATTGGATTATAATATTATGAGAAGCTATCTCACGAGAGAGTGACACTTGTCAAAATTCCAGCCTAATTGTTCCTAATGAACCTTCTTTTATATATAGTATAGATTAATTTTGATATGCTATCAACGTAAAGTTTTTTACATTTGCTGATATCCAAATTTTATGACTGCGACAACATTGTTAATAAAAAATAAATCATATCATGTGTAACTTTGAGGAAGCATTTGGTAGAAAAAATCTTTTTAGTTTTTTTTTCAGGAATCCTAACGTCGGAATCCTAAATTTCCATGTTTGATATGTTTTTTGAAAAACACATTCCGATGAAACTAGGATACCAAAGTAAGATTGTTTGCGGATTGGATTGGAAAGATTTTAAATCATCCGATCAAATGATGAAAAGAACGTGCGTTTGGATTAGATCGGTTTGCTTCCTTAAAAAAATCCGACACAATCCAATCCAATCAAATGCGGTATAGGTTGGATTGGATAATTCAGTTTTTGTCATACTTTATTTTTTCTTACGTCAAGTGTCCTTTCTACTTATTAACAGTGGATAGAATATAATCTTCATTAAAGAGAACCAGTTTAGAGTGTCTAACACCTATTTTAACACCTCTCTATACTATAACAGTGGAACATTTATGAAAGACAGTAATTATTTGTTCCTTATTATTCATTATTTGATTTGATGGCGAGTGAAGGAAATTCTATAGAATTCCTGACAAAATTTGGGATTTGAGAAAAAATAACTATTGATATTTTTTAACACGTTATTTTATGTCAAATATTCTTTTATGTTAATTTTCTATATCTATTCTTATTTATCATGTTCTTTTCCTTGAACCAGCTACAAAATATATGTCATGCATCAAAACTTTTAACAAAATACAACTTCAAGACATTAATATTTATTCTAAATAATCTCATACATGTTATTCCAACAAAAATGTTAAAGAGAATGAGGGTCATAAAAGTATGAAAAATGTAACACCCCGCTTTTTGTTAAGTGCTTTTATAAAGCTTGTTTGGTTGTTTGAGTTGGTTTTGTTAAGTTTAAGTTGTTGGCTAAGGGCTCAGTAGGATTTTTGGCTCAAAAGTCACTTTCTGGTACATGAGCACGCCCGTGCTCATTAGCCAGCATGCCTGTGCTCAATGTGCGGACCGCGTCTCGCTGACGCTAAGTCCAGCACGACCATGCTTAAGGGGGTGCACGGCCGTGCTCGAGTGCAGCCTATTTATAGGTGGCACAGAAACCGAGGGTTGCGTTTTAACCCTATTTCCTGACGTCAGTCGTCACCTAGTGCGTCCAAAGCAGTTTCTCTTCCCTTTTCATCCAAACTCAACCAGTTCTTAGAGTTTTAGAGACCCTTAGGAGACCCTCGTGGTTGGCTTCGTTGTTGGAACCTTCAATCCAGGTGTGGGGAGAAGGGTAGTGTAACCATAGGCAATGGGGGTAGTGTAAGGTAAAGGGGTTCCCCATAATCCCGTCGTTCTTATATGTTATATGTTAATATGTCGTTGTTGATAATATGATCTGTTTGGTTTGATTATGTTCATGATATATGTCTTATTGCTATTATTGGTTGTTTTATAAGGTTAATGTCATGATTATCATTGTTAATGCGATGTTGTATGATGATTAAGATATGGCCATTGGAATGTTGGTTTTGTTATTAAATATCAATTGGCTAATTAGGCTCTAAAATGACTTAATGATTAAAGGAATAATTTCCCCAAAATTGGTTAAAAGAACTATGTTTGAATCTGCCCAGAACAGTACTGTCGTGCATTGAGCATGGTCGTGCTGACAGGGAGCACGTCCGTGCTCCCAGTTCAAATTATAGAAAAATGGCCGCCCTTTATGCAAGGTCGTGCTACAGAAGAAGCACGACCGTGCTGCTAAGCACATGAAAGGAAGCACGTTCATGCTTCACTTATGTGACCAGCACGGTCGTGCAGGGGACAAGCACGCACGTGCTCCCCTACAGGACAGAGATGGAATTAAAGGTTTTTAAAGGGGTTTTTAACCCCTAGTTTCCCCAATAACGTTATGATAACACAATTAATCAAAGATAAAGATTAGACAACTTGACTAAAGGCTGAGGACAATAACTTAATGAGGATAAGATGTTTAAGTCGGTAACCGTTGGGTTATCGCACGTTGATAATTTTGGTGTTTATTGGCCAAAGTGACATCGATACTTATTGGTCGAGGTGTTGATGATGTTAAGTCTTGGGTGCTTATTGGCCGAAGCACGATGATGTTGATGATGAAGTCTTGAAAGCTTTTTGGCCCAAGCAGAGGTGGTGGTTGTTGTTGTGCCATGTATAGAGCATTGGAGTTGATGGTTGAGGGGAAGGTTCGACATAGGGGAGATCGCACGAGAGTACGGTGATCTGGCCATCCACGGTAGGTCACCCGAGGTTTGGTGACCGCGGCCCCCCGTGATGAGGCATCCACGATTTGATGCGTTGGCTATCCATGGGGTTCACCATAGGTTCGGTGAACTGTCGGTGTTGGTGCTTCTATGTCCAATATGGATATGTAACTCTGAATTCGTTCATCCTGAGTTAGTTTGGATCCACATGCATAATGGAGTAGCGGAGTAGCGTTGCATTGCACCGCATAACATGCTTGTCATGATGTTGATATATGTTGATGTACATGTTGTTGTATGCTTATGATGTTGCCATGTCTGTTTGTTTACCTTACTTCCTATCTTCATGCCGTACATGTTTACATGATTCTTACTCCCCGTTTTCTGTTTGTTTGTTTGGCATGTTTGGCTTCATGCAGAGGATTGCGAGCAGTCCGGAGAGGAGTGATTCTGAGGAGCCACCGCTCGTAGTTAGGATTTCTCTTTCAGTTTAGTTAGTTTCGGTTGTTTTTCTGTGATGTACGGAACGGTTATACTAACTCTGTTTGTGACATCGGGTTGGGACGTTTGTTTATGTTTTACTCATTTATATTGTTTAAACTTAATTTTATTTTCGCGTTTTGAGAACTCATTCATGTGGGACCTTTCTATCTGTGGACAAATGCTTTATATCAAATATTTTATTTATTTCAGTAAATACATGATTTATTTTTAAGTTTTGTCCCTTTATACCTTTTTAACATGCGGGGTAGCAGGCTGCCACAAAAAACAATGCTTAGGTATGAGTGATACTATAATTTAAAAATAACAGTATATGTATATAATAGATCGGTTTGGATTGGTTTTCACCGGGGATCCGAAATCCGATCCAATCCAATAAAAAAATAAGTTGTTTTTCCGTTTTCAATTTTTCAATTTCCAATTTGGTTTTTGCGGTTTGATCGGTTGATGAACACCCCTATACCTGTTCGTAATGGCTACAATCTCAAGAGGGTGGTGAATTGAGAGTTTAAAAACTTTTTCAACAAATTCAACTAAAACAGAGTTTTCTAAGAAAAATTGGTTTCCACTCAATTTCAATTCTCAAGATTCAGGTTACTAATCAAGCAATGATGATAACAATAAAACACAATCAATTATATGAAAGTCTAACACAAGATTATAGCATAAAGATTCAGTTTCAAGAGCATTTAAACAACTTTAACAAAGAAAGCATGCATATGACAATTGTAAGAAGTTTAAAGGTAAAAAGAATGTGCAAACCAATTTATCCTAGTTCAGCTACCTCCTCTGGTAACTACATCCAATCCTACTCCTCTATGGTTTTCTCAAATATCATCATAAATTACACTATCCGATTACAACAACACAAGGCTTCATTGCCTTGCATAAAACTTCACCAAAAAGCACACTAGCTTTTTCTACCCAAGGATTCCTTATATCCTTGTCAAAAACCTAAGAGATACCATCTCTTAAATCATCAAGGATCCCTTCTATCATTGTGTAACAACTAAGAGAGACCCTCTCTTAAATCATAAAGGCTTCACTACCTTGAAAACCTTCAGCAAAAGCACACTTGCTTTGCAACCCAGGGATCCCTTCTATCTCTGTAATACAACAAAGAGATACCCTCTCTCTAATCAACAAATTGAAGCTTGAATGAAAAGAATATGACTCTAGAAGTCAGATACTACAAATTGAAGCACTTAGTGAATATCACACTGTTCTCTCAAAGATGAAACTCAATGGAAACTTGGATTTTCGTATTTTCCAATTCAGAGTGATTAAGTTTTTGAAAAGTGTTTCTATGAGGTCCTTATATAGTGAGTTTAAGAAGAAGATCCGTTGGACAAATCATAGAAGTTGTTACAAGTGAAACATATTCAGTTTTGAAAAACTGACACGAAATAATCTGTGTAGAACATCTGTGTATTCACAGTTTTTGAACTTTTGTAAAGCGCGTATACAGATTACGTTCTTTGTACATCTGTGTATTAAACTGGATTTTCAACTTTTGCACACGCGTACACAGATTACTATCTTTGTACATCTGTGTATACGATTGGTTTTTGAACTCCAAATCATGCGTACACGGTTTAGCATTTTCGTCCATCTGTGTATCTCTTGCCCTGTTCTTGAATGCACAGATTATGATCTTTTGTACATCGGTGTATATTAGAACACCAACCCAGATCATTCCAAAACTTCATACACGGGTTGTGTACATCGATTACACATGAAAGCACAAGTTCTGAAGCATCTGAATTGTTCTATACACAGGTGTATAAATTTGTACATCTGTGTACTCTTTATATCTTTCAAGAAACAACTTGAATACACATGTGTACAACACGCGTGTACAGAAAGGTTTTCACTTGCACTTTGTAAATTAATTGAACATACACATGTGTAACACACAGGTGTATAACTTTAATTAATTTCCTTTTTCAATTAACATATTTTGAAAATCCCTTTCCTTGAAAAACCCGTTTAATTATTCTTTTGAAAACTTATATTTTCCATAATTTTCCAAGAGCTTCGCTAAGAGATTAAGCGTGCTATTCTTATAATAGCATCTAAGAACTTAAGGTCTTCAATAAACTTGGTCTTGATGCTTTGTTCCATATCATCTCCTTTGAATCTTTGAGTCTCATGATCTTCTTTGATCTTTGTCATTTCATCCTTTGATCCTTTGACTTTTTCCTTCATAAGTAAACTTGCAAACACTTGAACACTTTATTAGTGTATAATCAAATTGAAAAACTCATCTAAAATTCACATTGTTTATCATACATCAAAACCTCAAAATGGCATAGTCTTACAATACCCGGGTATGTTTTTTTGGTTGTATTTCCCCCCCAAATTCATTCTCATGGGATGGGGTGAGAATCCTAGTTTCATATGAATAAGAGAAAGTTTTTTTTTATTTGAAAATATTTGAAAAGACTATTATAATATAGTTTCTCATGGGCAATATTACTATTAATATTATTTATTATATAAAAATGTTAAATAATTCGTTTTTACTGTAATATTTTTTTTATTATAGGGATTTTTCTTAATTTATTAAAATATGATTACTATTTTAGAATATAAAAAATTATAAAACAGTAATTATATTATAACTAAAACAAAATATTTAAATATATCTATATAAAAACAATACAATTCTATCCCCTATTCAATGTATGTTTGCCATGTGCCGCCTTTCCTATGCAGGAAATGCAACGATGTCTATGGATGTTAAATGTCAACATTACAGTTTTTATGATTTATTATTAAATTTATTTATAAACTTAACAAATCTTATTTAGTTGCCTAAATCTTATCTACAATTATCTAATTTTTGAAATTAAATCTGATTGTTTTGTTTCAATCTCTATACTGATCAATATATAGGACATGTTTCTGGTCAATTTCATCGATTTTGATAGAACATGTTGCTATTTCAAAATAATATAATTAATATTTTAAATATAAATATTGGTTCAAATATTGATTACTTACAAATCAAAAAATTATAGCTACTTGCAAACCAAAAATTCGTTCACTTCAAGAGATAAAAAAAATTGAGGCAATTGGCGTACATATAAAAATGTAAGTTTTGAACCAAATTTTATTTAAAGAGGAAAACTTTAAGGTCAAAATTCAGACATACATTGTTGACAAGAAAATGAAATTATTGCCCCCTTAGAAGTTTAACACCAGTGAGCTTTGAAACTGGATAAGCTTAATTACATTTAAAATTTATATTTTAGAAATAAATGTATGTAAATGGCTATGTGAAAATAAAATGATATGGCTTGATTTATGTAACATCCTAGAAATCTTATTATAATTAAGTTGATAAAAAAAATTGGTTATTAAAATGTATAGCACAAATAAAATATAATTAAGACGTTTAGTGTAAAAAATTTAATAATATAAGAATTTATTGAAATTACTTAATTATTTTAAAAGAATGTAATATATATATATATATATATAAATACACATACATATATACAAGTAAATGGCGTGCAGGGCCAAGTAGCCTTTTGGTTCACTTTTGGATTTTTGCCAAAAGGCAATTCATAAAGGTTTTAAAATATATATATATATAAAATAAAAAAAAGGGGGGAAACACGTCAGGGACCTAGGGTCAAAGGTAAGGCAACGTAAACATAAGGGTTATTTGACACTGCGCCGCACAGCAAATAACTGGGAGAAGCCGCATAGTGAGTTTAGGAAGGGAGATGCTCCTGAGACGCGTTTCTTTTATTTAGTAGTGCAATCATGACACTGAAGGGAATAAGATTTTTTTTACAGAGACATTAGTTTTATCATACAACAATTTTAGAGCACTTTGGAGGCCTTCGAGGGGTGAGTAACAATACTTTTTGCGAACACTTTCCATGGTATAATTGTTTGTATGTGTGTGAAAGGGTTTACCTTATAGTTTTTTTTTTGGGGGATTTGAATTGAATATATGAATGATATCACCAACCTAAATTTTAAAATCGGGGGTTTTCAATTAAAACAAAAATTTGTTAAATTGAGTATTTACTCCTGTTACCGATGGCATGAAATACGTGATTGATATTTGTACTAGTTGAATGATATGCTTGATGACATATGTTATGTCTTGATGTTCGTGATTGTCATAGTGTAGTTATAAAATTACTCGATAACATGATATGAGTCTATTTGGTATGCATGATAAGATTAAATATTTAATTTATGGTAAATGAGTTGTTATATGTATGAGACATGAAATTTATGCCTTATGATGAGTTGTATGATGTTTGTCACAATACTACTTATGATAGGGGTATCGAAGAGTAATACCGCCTTAATGAGGTATCGAAAGTAACATCGCCATGTGATTGGGATGTCGAAAATGAACAATACCACCTAAAAAGGGGTATCGAAAGCGACACCGCCACATATTGGGGTGTCGAAAGGGGAAAAATACCACCATGTGCACATGGGAGGTATCGAAATGGAAATGTCCCCGACAGGAGGGTGACATCGAAACACCCCTCATGAGTAGGGGTGGGCAATGAGACGCCATTGTCATGTGATGTGTGAATTTATGGCATGCCGGCAATAGACCAATTTAATTAGGAGGTCTTCGGGCCATTTGGATTAAAACAGAATCTACTTGGTATATGGAATCTGATGCATTGAGATAAGTTGTTGTTACGTTATATGCTATTGAGTTGATGAGATTATTGTTGTTATTAAAAGTATTTTCTTTTATATATATTATTTTGGAAAATTAGCGGGTGCCATGGACAGTTTTTCCTATCTCATGTTCGGTGAGAACAATACTATTTTCGAAAATATTTTATAAAACTGTATTGTTGATCACTGAGATTTTATATCTCATTATAAGTGTTGTTTTCAGAGACCAAGGACATCGCTGTTGAGAATCCAGAGATATGAGGAGTCATCTTTTTATCACCTAGTTAGTTAGTAATGTAGTATGGTTGAGGGTGCTGACGACGTTCTTTGGTTTACGTATTATTTTTCTCGTATTGTAATTAGACGCCCGGTTTTGAGGCTTTTGGTTTTTATTTATTATTCGAACGCATGGATTTATATTTATATTCATTACATGGATATTTTATTACTATATTATTTAATATGAGGTATTTTCAGACTTTAAATATTTTTTTAATTTTTCTTTATGAGATATATGTTTTAATTAAATGTTTTAAAGGATTTTTATTGATTTTATCTTGGGATTACTAATGTAACAAAGGGTGTTACAATTTAAATTTAAATATTGGTTTTCTTGAAGTAAAATTTAATATTGGTAGAAATTTTGATTACTTGGAAACCAAAAAAATAGGACTACTTGCAAAGTAAATTTTTTTCCCTACAATTTATCATTTGATTTGTATCCACATTTAACATGTTATTTGTCATCATTCATGCTAATCGTTACTACTTATATTTCGTATAGAGACAAATAGTAAGGAAAATATTGGTGTTGGAAGAGTAAACAAGAGAAATTTTGGGAGCAATGACTAGAGGAATAGAGAACCATTGTCTCCATTCCCAACTCCTGATTCAAATGGTGAGAAAAATGATTGTGTTGAACCATTGTCTCATTTTTTTTACCAATGATGTTATAAGAAATAAATTCCTAAATCATTAGATTCGCATATATTTTCTATGTTTATATTTTTTTTTTGGGTAACACTTTCTATGTTTTTTTACTAACGCAATATGACATATGAAGGTGGCACAAATGAAAGTACAAATGAAGGACAAATGATTAGTCCTCTCACATACATAAATATTTATATATAATTTATGAATATTTTGTTAAAAACTATATATAATTGATAGGTTCAAATTCAAAAGTTATCTTATAATACTACATTATCAATATATGACTTTTTTTAAAAATTTATAATATAAAAGTTATTAATCAAATAATTTAAAATCCATTCCTAATTTACCCCGTGCGAGCACGGGATCAAATTTTAGTATAATAAATAATAATAACTATAAATTATAATTAATATTAGTATTTAATATAATTAGTATTAGTAACGAATACATAATATTATTAATTATAAATTATTAAAACGTAATTAATATTATTAATTAATATAATACATCATAATTATAAATCATAAAAATATAATTAATATTATAAAATATAAAGTTCACTAAACCTGCTTTTAAATTATTTAACATTTAACATTTTTTATAATATTTGTCATTTTTTAATTTTCATTTTTCAATTAACACATATTTAGGGTACTTTTAAAAATAATGTTAACTTTCCCAGTTAAGACGCTCTTAAATCAAACAAAAGAATCAAGATTTCTAAGTAACATTTCTAAGAATGTTTAATATCTACTTAACACAATTTTAACATTTTCAAGAACCATCTTCGCCGGTGTCAAAAAAAAAAAGAACCATCTTCTAAGAACAAAAAAAAAGCTGCTTACCAAGCGCCTCCTTAAGGTTATTATGATAATGGGCAAGCATTCTAATGATGTGATAATTTATTATTAATTAATAATACAAAATATCTTTACACTGGTATTATATATCAATTAAATCCAATTGTAAATTAGTGATGTTTTTCATTAGAAAATTATTTAATTCACCAGCTCAATTATATGTTTCACCTATGAGAAATGCAAGAAACACATCTTCATCACATTATCTTCAACATACTTTATATCACGTGGTGTATTTTTGTGGGACCCGCTAAATCATGTGGGCCTACTCTCTATTCAATGGATCGTATATGAAATTCATCAAATGGTAGAGAGTGTCTTTAAGGAAGTATGCTAAAGAGTGTATTACTGGCATTCCCCTTAAAACATTACCTCTACTAATTTCACCATTTATCTATCTACTATATAAAAAGTGTGTTTTCCTTTGCCACATGTCACTCTCCTATCATTTTTGTTTCCTTCCAAAACCAAATCCCCCTTCTCTACAAAGTTTCTTTCCTTTTTTCCCCCATTTTTTTAATGATTCCAATTTCAATTTGATTCTTTCCCTAAATTCACTCTCCCAAAACCAAATTCCCTTATATTCAAAGCTTCCACTATAAGCTTCTTTGCTTTTTTTTTTTTAAAGAGTAAATTATACTTCACCACCTTTAAGTTTATTAAAACAGCAACAAACCCCAAAATTGGTCTCAATTCACCGTCCCAAAACCAAATCCCTTCTATATAAAGCTTCCACGATAAGCTTCTTAGTTTTTTTTTTAAAGAGTAAATTATACCGTACCACATTTAAGTTTTTTAAAATAACAACAAACCCCAAAATTGGTCTCAAATTACACTTGACCCCATTTTTATTGTTAACTAACTGTTGACTTAACACTGTTAAGTTATTTAAAATTCACCACCCAAAGTATTTATTTTTAAAAATCCATTACATATTTATTTTAATAAAAAAGTATTTTTTTAGTGTATATTCTAACAAATAATCGATATAAAACGTTTATCAACTATGTGGGAAATAATTTTTTTATTATATTTTTTTATAGTCTTTTAGCTTAAAAAATCCTAATTTCATATCATGCTTTTAATTTATTTACGCACAGTATTATTTTAATTTATAAACAATTAACCTATATTGTGTTCATTATGTAATAAAAAAAATATAATACTCTTGGTTAATTGATTTTCTTTTGTTGAGCCTATAACATATTTGATTATTAGAAAAGTTCTTGCTTCAAATTATTTTGTCTCTACATGACATAAAATATTATAATATAAACACACACACACACACACACACACACACACATATATATATATTGTTAAATTTTAATTTAATAATTTGTGGATTAGCATTAATTAGTGATTAAATTATTAATATATCAGTTATAAAATTAATTCTTAATTACGTAACCAATTGGTGAAATTGTTGTTGGGTATTTACTAAAGAGTGACCCTATGATGGGCTGGGTCATTCTAATGTTAACCCGTTGAGAGGTCCCTACTCTCTGCTGGTAGGTTATAAGAATTGCCTCCCCATTAGGCATTCTAACTGACAGACACACACTGAACCAACCAGAAAGAGAGGAGTAATCCTCTCACATTCTCTCACATTCTGATCTACTGTTCATCTCCCTCTCACAATCTGAACCACTGTAATGGATTCTACATTGATGGAAGGTACATAGTTCTTCTCCTCTCATTTGATTAACATGAATCATATGCTATGATTTGTATCTGTATGATGTTTAGTATTATAGGTTTTCCTTCAATTGGTATCAGAGCCAAGGATAGATACATGTTATAGCTATTCTGAAAATTATATGAACCCTAATTTATGTTTTTCAATCAAGATGCAAAATCTTTTTTTGGGATTTTCATATCATGTTATATCAATATTGTAAAAATTTTGTTTGCCCAGAATTTTTTTCTTCACCAACTTTCGTTTTTCATGCCTTGTTCTTCAAAATTCGAAACTATGATTCTGGCCAATAATTTCGAAAATTGTTTGAGGGCTTTTCTTCCCACATGTTATTCGAGTAACATACTCGAAAATCGTTGGATTTCATCAAATAAAACGTGAGAAATCGATGGTTTTTCGTTTCCTGCTTGCGTAAAAAAAGGCCCCAACTCGTTCGATCGCCCCGCGAGTGTATGCTCGCCTCGCGATTCTGGGCATCAGCATCTGTGGAATTCCAGATTCGCCTCGCGAGATTATTCTCGCCTCGCGAACCTGAAAGCCAGCAGAACAGTGAAATTGTTATCCTCTCTGGGTCGCCCCGCGACTACGCTTCTCGCCTCGCGACCCCGAAGGCTGACTGTTCTGGGAAAATGAAAGGTCTCTGGGTCGCCCCGCGACTACTCTTCTAGCCTCGCGACCCCGAATGCTGACTGTTCTAGGAAAATGAAAGGTTTCTGGGTCGCCTCGCGAACACTTGACTCGCCTCGCGAGTACCCGCGAGAAGACCAAACGCTGCTGACTTTTCACAAGATTCGCCTCGCGAGATACCTCTCGCCTCGCGAATATTTTATATGGTTAAATCCGAAAAATATATTGTATTTTTTAATACTGTACTCTAAGGTTTTGATCTAAAATTTTGTGATTGTTTCCTACTTTTTTGTGACACTTTGATATGTTATACTCTCTTTGATCATGTGTCATATAGATGTAATTAATTTTAGAGCCTTATGTGAATTAAGTTGTGTGTTCTATGCTGCATTTGTTATACAATATAATTTTTCTAATGTATAATTGTAGCATGACTATTGATATTTTGTATAGTTATGAACTCACCTATCGTGGGTATAATTATACAAAATTTGTGTTGTTAAATAATTAATTATTCTAATGTGTTATATTTGTATTATATTTTGTATAGTTATGAACTCACCTATCGTGGGTATAATTATACAAAATTTGTGTTGTTAAATAATTAATTATTCTAATGTGTTATATTTGTATTATATTAATAATAATTATACCCTATCGGTGTAATATTATTATTAATGTAATTCGTTATTATACATCGTACTATTGTCTCAAGCTTATGTCAATTATGGTTTTCAAGTACCCTATCGGTATTAGAAATTTTGGTGATGTAAGTTTTGTACATTGTATTATTCTTCTTATTATATTTCTTATTTATTATGATTCGGGACCCTTAGGCGGAATTATAATGAATAAGAAATTTGTATTATGGGCAAGATTGGCTGAACATATATATGGAATCATATTACCTTTCAATTCTTAATGATTCCTTATTCTCTATTTTATGTCAGCCTCCTTCCCAAATTCTGTCAAAACTCTAAATGGGACAAACTATGAGGACTGGAAAGAGACTCTAGATCTCTACTTAACCATTGCTGACTTGGATCTGGCCTTAAGGGAAGACAAGCCAGCAGCTCTCACAAATGAGTCTCTCGGCCACGAGAGGATTGCTTATGAGAAATGGGAACACTCTAATAGAGTGTGCCTGAAAGTGATGAAGTATACTATGGAAAAATCCATCAGGCAGAATATCTTAGAGACTGATAATGCTAAGGAATATCAGAAAGCTGTTGGGGAGAAATTTATGACCTTTGAGAAGGCTTTAACATGCTTTGAATCCAATGTCATTGATGTTCCTCCAAATACTTGGTGGTTAGATTCAGGTGCAACCATTCATGTTGTGAATTCCTTGCAGGGGTTCACAAGCCTGAGGAAACCAAGTGATGCTGAGTCTAAAATTATTATGGGAGATGGAGCTGGAGTTTCTGTTATTGACATTGGAATTGTTTCTTTACTTTTGCCTTCTGGGCATAATTTGCTTTTAAGAGATGCTGTGTATGCACCTTCTATGAGAAGGAACTTGATTTCTGTTTCTGCTTTGGATAAATGTGGTTACACCTTTAAGTTTGGTAGTGGAAAATTGATTGTTTATTCAGATTCTATTTCCGTTGGTTCAGGAGTTTTACGTGATGGCCTTTATATGTTAAATCTACATGACATGTCTCACATTCTCTTTGTTGGAAACAAACGCAGTAGGATTAATGAACATTCTTCTATGTTATGGCATCGACGTTTGGGGCATATTTCTAGGCCCCGTATTGAGAGGCTAGTCAAGGAAGGTATTCTCCATGATCTAGACTTCTCCGATTTTGATACATGTGTTGATTGCATCAAGGGCAAATTTACTGCCAAGGTTAGGAATAAAGCAGCAAATAGGTGTGATGATGTGCTGCAGTTGATTCACACCGACCTGTGTGGACCTATTACACCCACTGCCATGGGTGGATATGGGTATTTCATTACCTTTATAGATGATTTCTCGAGATATGGATGGATAGATCTTCTTCAAGAAAAGTCTAGTTCCCTAGATGCTTTCAAATCCTTTAAGGCTGCTGTTGAGTTGAAAACAGGTAGGAAGATAAAATGTGTAAGATCTGACAGAGGTGGAGAATTCTATGGTAGATATAATGAGACGGGTAGAAACCCAGGACCTTTTGCCAGATTTCTTGAGGAATGCGGTATTGAAGCTCAATACACTATGCCTGGTACTCCTGAGCAAAATGGAGTTGCAGAGAGGCGTAACCGCACACTTATGGATATGGTAAGATGTATGTTAAGCCATTCATCATTGCCAGACTTTCTTTGGGGAGATGCCTTAAAAACTGCTGTCTACATTCTAAATCAAGTACCCAAGCAAGTCATGCCAAAAAACTCCATATGAGCTCATGAGTGGAAAGAAGCCTATTTTGAAACATTTTCATGTTTGGGGTTGTAAGGCAGAAGTTAGACCTTATAATACTCAGTCTAAGAAGCTTGATCTTAAGACTGTTAGTGGTTTCTTTATTGGCTATTGTGTGGGTTCCAGAGGTAGCGATTCTATTGTCCATCTCATTCTATGCGAGTCGTCGAATCGATCGGCGATTTTCTTTGAGGATGACTTGGATAGTGGGAGTGATATACCACGACCAGTTACTCTTAGAGAAGATCGCACCATTGTTCCTATACCAGCTGTTCCTTTTCCTACAGAAGTTATGATTCCAGCTAATGATGTTGATCAGAATCTTCAACATGAAGATGGTGTGGCAGCACCGCTTGTAGATGAACAAGAACATGATCTTATTGTTGATGAAATTCCACTGAGACGATCTCAAAGAGTGCGCGAGACCTTCCATACCAGATGATTATGTTGTATATCTTCAGGAACATGAGTTTGACCTCAATGATGATGATGATCCTATTACCTTTAAGGAGGCAATTTCTAGCTCTCATGCTTCTGATTGGCTGAATGCTATGCATGATGAGTTGTCTTCTATGTCTCATAATGGTGTTTGGAGTCTAGAGGAATTACCAATTGGTTGTAAACCTGTTGGATGCAAATGGGTTTTCAAAACCAAACGTACTCCAGATGGTAAAGTTGAAAGGTACAAAGCCAGACTAGTAGCTAAAGGCTATAACCAAAGAGAAGGCATTGACTATAAGGAGACTTTCTCACCAGTCTCTACAAAAGATTCATTTCGAGTTGTCATGGCTTTGGTAGCTCATTTTGATCTAGAACTTCACCAGATGGATGTGAAGACGGCTTTTCTGAATGGAGACCTTACTGAAGATGTTTACATGGTTCAGCCTGAAGGTTTTGCTGAAACAGGGCAAAGAGCACTTGGTTTGCAAGCTGAATAAGTCTATTTATGGACTGAAACAGGCCTCCCGGACAATGGTATTTGAAGTTTGATCAGGTTGTCACTTCTCTTGGCTTCAAAGAAAATGCCTCAGATCAGTGCGTTTACTTGAAGACTTGTGAGGGTGAATTCATCATTCTTGTTCTATATGTTGATGATATACTTCTTGCTAGCAGTTGTGTTAAAATTAACCGAGACAAAACTCATGTTGAGTAGCCACTTTGATATGAAAGACCTTGGTGATGCTTCTGTTGTTTTAGGCATCCAGATTTATCGTGATAGGTCACGTGGTGTTCTTGGATTGTCTCAAAAAGGATATATTGAAAAGGTCCTCAAAAGGTTTAATATGCATTCTTGCTCCCCATGTCTTTTCTGTTCAAAAGGGTGAGGAAAAATTCTCTAAATCTCAATGTCCTCAAAATGATGTAGAAATAAATGAAATGGAAAAGGTCCCATATGCTTCCGTTGTTGGCGAGTTTAATGTATGCTCAAGTTTGTACTCGTCCCGACATTGCTTTTGCTGTAAATGCTTTAGGGAGATACTTGAGCAACCCAGGTTTGGGTCATTGGAAAGCCATAAAAAGGTCATGAGATATTTGCAGGGAACCAAAGATTATATGTTGACCTATAAGAAGTCTGATCAACTTCAGGTCACTGGTTATTCTGATTCTGTATTTCGAAGGTTGCCCTGATGACCGAAAATCTACTTCAGGCTTTATCTTTATGATGGCGGGAGGAGCTATTTCTTGAAAAGCGTCAAACAGACGCTTACGACTACTTCTACCATGGAAGCGGTAGTATGTTGCTTGCTATGAGGCTACTTGTCAAGCCATGTGGCTGAAAAATTTGATTTCTGGCTTTCATATTGTTGAAAGCATATCTAGGCCACTTGTGATATATTGTGACAATACTGCTGCTGTGAACTTCTCTCATAACAATAGAAGCTCTTCTCGCACTAAGCATTTTGATGTGAAATATTTGTTCGTTAGAGAGAAGATTCAGGAGTTTCAGACTCGTATTGAGCATATTGATACAAGAAACATGCTTGCTGATCCACTAACCAAAGGCTTAACTGTTGGAATATTCCGGAATCATGTAATTCATATGGGCTTAGTTAAGTCTTTTGATGTATTGGATTAGCGGGAGTCTGAAACCATTATTTGCCCATTATATTTTTTATGAGATATGTAAATTGACGTCATTCTTGTTTTCATATCTCTTATAGCATTTTAAGATGCTTGGACCATTTTTTGAATTGCATATTTCTCTTTATTAATTATATGCAATTTTATATTCATCAATCTTTATGTGAAATATGAGTCTTTAGCATGTATGATTTACTTCCCTATCGGATACTATTTCTGCATTGTTAAAGCTTGTATTTCTTATCTTTGGTTAACGTGTGCTTTGATCGTAACTGGTATTTCCTTTTAATAATTGATTAATGCTATCCAAGTGGGAGAATTGTTAAATTTTAATTTAATAATTTGTGGATTAGCATTAATTAGTGATTAAATTATTAATATATCAGTTATAAAATTAATTCTTAATTACGTAACCAATTGGTGAAATTGTTGTTGGGTATTTACTAAAGAGTTACCCTATGATGGGCTGGGTCATTCTAATGTTAACCCGTTGAGATGTCTCTACTCTCTGCTGGTAGGTTATAAGAATTGCCTCCCCATTAGGCATTCTAACCGATGACACACATCAAACCAACTGAGAAAGAGAGGAGTAATCCTCTCACATTCTCTCACATTCTGATCTACTGTTCATCTCCCTCTCACAATCTGAACCACTGTAATGGATTCTACATTGATGGAAGGTACATAGTTCTTCTCCTCTCCTTTGATTAACATGAATCATATGCTATGATTTGTATCTGTATGATGTTTAGTATTATAGGTTTTCCTTCATATATTACATTTTTTTTGTTTTTATACTAAAGTTATTTTTAGAAGTTTATATATTAAATAGTTAAAAGTACGGGAATTTTAATCCAATATTTAACTTCATTTAGAAGATAGAAACATATTTATCTTCATTCTTATAGTCAAATATGTCTATTTAAATAATATTTTCATTATCTTTATTAAAGACAATTATTATAATAAATCATACATTCCATTAACAAAATAATCGAAAGTGTGATATTTGTTTAGAAATTGTTGAATTGACTAACACAAGAAAAAGAAAAGGAAACATTTTTCAGATAGTATTTTTATGTTTAATATTCATAATTTGTTAGAATGTATACTAAAAAATCATCTATTTGGGAAAGGTATATATATGTACATATATACATACATACATATATATATATATAATCAATTTTAAAAAATAAATATTTTTATGAATTATGTTTCCTTATATCATATTTTCAAATTGTACATTTTATTTCTCAAATTAAAAATTAACTTTATTTTGTAACCAAGAAATCCTGGGATCAATCTTTAAAAACCTTTTCTTATTGCATATATCAAATAACTAATTATAAATAATTTGTTATATTTAGTGACTTGACGGTGTTAAGTCAATGATTAGTCAACATTAAAATTTGGGGTGGGTGTAATTTATAATTATATTTGTGGTTTATTGTTATTTTGACAAACTTCAAGGTGATAGAGTGTGATTTACTCTTTTTTAATGATTTCAATTTCATTCTTTCCCTAAAATCAAAATAGTTCAACATCCAAGATTAAATAGAAGTCCAATATCATGATGGTGTTTACAACAATCATTGACACAACCAATGTTATTGTTTTTTCTTTTTTGTAATTGATCTTGCAGGTTTTCTTGCCCTGAGTATCTCCAAAATTGACATAGGCACACATATCTCCAATGGTCACTTATTTTTTTTCTTGATCTTACTTTGCCACATAAAAGAAACTAATGAGTTTGTGGTGGTTCTGTAAAATGTCAAAGATAATTCAAATATCGTGATGGTGTTGACAACTTGCAATTATTAAAAGTACCGAATATGTAATGTTCTTGCAACATGCTTGGTCTTTATTTTTAACTTCACCTGGAATAAACGTTGATCTCAATCATAAATATCAATAAGTTTGAAATAATAATAAAAAACAAATTTGTTAAAAAAACAAAAGCATATAACAACTATTATAAACAATAGTAAACAATTAGGCTGCAAAATGGAGAGGTCAGGTCCGTCTGGCTTCAAAGCAGAGCAACCTAGTATTTCCATTTGGCTTGAAAGTTGCATAATTCTAACTTTGTTACTGGCATATCTGATTCTTACCTTACATAATTCTATTTTATGTCGTTATTCAGTTCTGATGCACATTTGATTTTCACTTTTGATTTCTCCCAAATATCACAATTTGATGCACATTTGATTACCAAGTTTATATATTTTTCATGTTTGAAACAGATGTCGGTGTCCTTGGAAAATGGATCATATGATCAGTTTTTTGGAGGAGGAAACTCTCCAGCCTTTGTTGTTGTAACACCCCCTTGGATCATTATATGGTTAACTCGTTGCGGAAAATAAAACTTTATATTAATTCCTCGGTTGCTTTTAGAAAATAATATTTTCTTAAGTTGTAATCATTTCTCAAAATGGTGATAAAATTTTCCCCTTTTCTTTTTCTTTTCGACAACCACAACAACAACGCAAACATGACCGTATATGGATAGATATGTGTGTATATATATATATATATAGATATATATATATATATATATATATATATATATATATATATATATATATATATATATATATATATATATATATATATATATATATATATATATATATAACACACACACACACACTCATGTAACTATATTGCATCATAATTGTTTACACAACAAGACCTTACTAAGTATAGGTTCTTCCAAAACGTAATATAATTCAAAACCTAAGCTGGTCGGAACTAACAGTAGCTATCATAGTAGAAACGAGCATCAGCCTGTTCCGAACTAAGGAAACTTCTTCTTGTAGTCGTCAATTCCCTTGAGTGGTTCATTTGGACTCGGATATAAATATATGCACAAGTAGAAAACCAGCAATAAAACATGCAAGAGTGAGAAACCAATATAAGGATTTAACACGATAATTACATGTGCGACACAAAAGAAAACATTAACACATATGCAACTTCATAATAACATATCCTTATAAATAAGCAAGTATTATATCAATGGGTCTCATACCCGATCATCGTCATTTGAAAATTATGCATGAACACTTCAATATTCATCGTCTAACATTTTACTTAATCTCCGGAGATCCCCCAATGTCGTATGAATGAGTTGATTAGACTCGATGGCCAAATAAGGCACGTCGTTTTTTTACCATAGCCCATTGTCCAACACAAGGCACAATGAGAACGTCGTGTATGGTTTTCATTGACCACCAAGGTACAATGATACGTCAAGACATGAATATCACCATGATACCATGAGTAACTTTACCATAGCCCATTGTAAAACACAAGGCACAATGAGAACGTCGTGTATGGTTTTCATTGACCACTAAGGTACAATGATACGTCGAGACATGAATATCCTCAAGATACCATGATTAACTTCATAGGCACGTCTGCTAAAAATGCATGTAAAACGTTTTGTTTTCATCGTTTTTCTTCGTGTCCAATCTTTCCTTGACAAAGCTCAAAAGCTTACGACCATCGTAGTTTTCAATGTCTTAAAATTTTCATCGTTAACACAGGACACAAAGTCCGAATGCCCAATCACGAAACCCTAGACCGCTGCCCCAATCTTAAGTTCGTGGTAATGGAAAAACATCAAAAATCTTTTAACCTCGTTTATTACTCCACAAAGTAGACACAATGTCCACATGACATCAAGTTCTTAACGTCGTAAGAACACTAGTACCCCGACGTCTCGGTTACTAAGTCCATTTCACCGTTTACATCCTTTTCGTTCTGTGAAAAACAAATCCAAAACCAAAACCCCCACAACTTATCCAAGTTGTCGGAAATACCGTCGTTGAGTAAACTACTTGATTCTGAAAAATCATTTCAAAATTGGAATTTCCTTTATAAAATCATCAATTACTTGAAATCTTTTTCTGAAAATCTTATGTTTCAAAAAGAGAGTCACTTGAGCCTCAAACTTAGTTTAAAACACGTACTGCCGTTTTAGAAACATTTACCGTCTATACTTTTCCAAATTGTCATCGTTAAACATTTTTAAAGTCATTTAAGCCAAATCTTAGCTTTTTCCACTTAAATAATTTTCTAAAGTCATAATTAAGTTATTTCTGAAGATTAGTTTCATAAAATAACTTTTCATAATATTACGGAATTTCTTACGTAACAATTAACAGTACAAAAATAATTTCACGGTTACGTCCTCACTGTGACTCATAAATTACTTTTACACTAATAAATCATTAAAATAATAATATTTTCAAATAATCCTTATTTTCTCAAATAATTATTTTAAATAATAATATCTTCCAATATTACTCAATTAACTATTGAATATTCCATGTAACGTGTTTTTTTTTTAAATAAAAGGCTAGGCATGCAAAGGCATCCCAACTAGGTTGACACACCAGACCCTACCAATCATCTGTAGCACACCTAAAAGATATTATTAATATAGAGATAGAGATACAAAAAGAAAACATGGGGGGACTATGCCAAGACCCATGGAGAGCTATCTAAACCTGAACTGAGGTAAACCCAGCTTATCATGATAGAACTCAGTCTTTACAGAATCCGGAAAAAATCTCCCACCAAGTGTAACTAGAATCAGAAGCACCAGAGGAAGCTAACTTATCAGCACACTGGTTACCCTCTCTGAAAATATGAGTGAAGACTAAGAAAATGAAGTCATGCTTGTTAGAATTACAAAGCTTTTTAAGAAACAGCCTAGTATTTTCATTGGCTAGGCCCCTGACATTCCAATACAAGAGCTTCATTGAGCACCTTTAGGGAGAGCACCCTTATGTTGGGTGTTATAACCATCCACTTTAAGCGGCTGCTATAGTTTCTGCCTCAGTTTTTTCTTTTTGGATTTAGATAGGACTGCTGTATAATCACCATCCGGACTACCATCCACATTCGAGATCCTTGGAGATCTCGAAATGGAATCAATTTCCTCCTCCTCTTCTACCTGATCAGCCCAGAATTTACCCATTATTTCCAAGTCTCTAGCCACTCTGGGGGGCAGAGACGACATAACTTCTACTGTACTTGCAGAGTCTGGACAAGCAGGGATCGCAACAATAACAGATGATGACTCCTCAGCATATAATACTGGATTGTTTCTATTAAGGCCTGAGATCCCTCCACATAAAATATCAGGCACAGATTTGGCTTCCACAGCAGAAGTATAAAATTGTGTGAACAAAATGGGCTCTGAATTAGCCAAAGGACTTTGAGGCATACCTGAACCATTCACGGTTGTAGAAACAGACAAATCAGCGACAGCAACAGAACCAGCGACAACAGCAGTTTCTTGTCTACCAAACAAGGGATTCTAAACCGTGCTAGTTTGTCCCTGATGCAGAACTCTAGGACTATGATCTGCCAGAGGCGTCTTCCCATTGCTATTACTAGCAACCACCGAGTCATTATGATCAGAATTTTTGTCAACAAGGTTATTGTGCAAACCAGTACGCGAGGGAGAGTCAGAAATAGATTCCAACACGTAAGGAACATCATTAGGCAGAAAAACCCCTTTGCTATTGTTTTCCTCTAGCACCTCCCCAGTCACAACATCCGCAATGAGCATAGCAGCAGTAGGAGCAGAAATAGGTTGCACCATCCTTGGATGGTTCTCATTCTGGCTTGTGACAGAATTTAAACCATTCTTGTCAGAGACATCATTTACCATGTTGGGATCATCAGTAACAACATTATTCATAATGCCAGTGGTCGTTTCAGGAGCAGGAAGATTAACCATGTTGGGGGTAACCATGGCAGTCTTCTTTGGAACATAACATTGAACCACTGGAGGAATACCTTTTTTGGAGACCGGTTGAATCTTACAGGCTTGGGCAGCCATCTTGGTGCAGTTATCAACAAGGTGGCCGATGGTTTGACAGAAGTGGCAAAAGTTAGGAATTTTTTCATATTCCACTGTCACGTAGAAAGAAAAATCGTCCCTTTCTACCATAATATCAATAGGGAGGTTCGATGATAAATCAAGATCAACCAAGATTTTTGCGTAATGGCCATACATCCTCTTGCGAGTCGTATCATCAATGGAGATAGGAGTTCCAACTCCGGAGGCAATTTCAAATAGAATTCTTAGTCTCCAATACTCCTGGGGCAAATCATGCAGCCGTACCCAACATTGAGAATGTGTATGTTTTTGGTTTTTTGGGTTGAAATCAGCCGTCCATTGAGATAACCTCAGTAGCCCAGGCTTTAGGTTCCAAGTCCCTACAGACCAGACGCTCCTAAGATCTTCCGGTGTAGAGAAACCAAATTCAAAATACCCTTTGCCAAGGGAGGTCAGACGCCATTGGCCATCGGTTTCCAAAGCGTTGCAAGCTTATCACGCAGGTCATTATACTTCATGGATTTATCCCCTTTTGAAAGAAGCAAGCGGTCGTGAAGGCTAAGTTTGCAGGCATCAACGCCTTTGTGATACTCCTCCTCCGAAATCTTGATGGACACGGTATCACCAATCTTGCATGGTTTTGGGAGTTGTGAGAGAGAAACATCCAGAGAGTTGTTTAAGGCTTGAGCAAAGGATTTGCCATGATGAGGAGCTGCAAGACGATAGGGAGGAGGAGGGCGGGGGGGGGGGGACTAGGAAGCCCCAAGGGCAAATAGAAGATGGCTCCGCAACCATGGAAGCAAACAAAGGCCCTAAGAGTTAACGTCTTCTTAAAGCTTTTATCTGATTAATTGATTGGGCACTGACCACTGTCATACTGCTCAAACAACAATCAACAACATCATAGCAATAATTCCAGGCAGATCATGCATCACAACATCATAATATATAACTGCAGATAGACAATTTAAATGCAGATAAACCATCACAGATTTGATAAAAACAACACAACTCAAAACAGACTAAACCAAACACCACAACCACATATAAATCATACAGACCAACAACTTGATAGCACGTAGCCATCGAAAAAATCCCTCAGGCAATACCCTCTTACCTCTTGTAGAATTTATCTTATGATCTCCTTCCTCGAACGTACGTCAAACCCCGGTTTCACAACTCACGTATAATCGATACACTTAACCTTCAATAACCACAATCAACCAATTACAAACAAGTAAATAAAATCACCTATTCCCTAATGATGGGTCACGACCTCAACAAGATTTTGTGGCTAAAATTTCTAAAATTTCTCAAGTCATTGGATTAATGATCCTAAGTACTTAAGACAATAGATTAGTGATTAAACAATAAAGTTTGAACCAAAAACTTCCAAACTCCCAAAGACCTAGATTCGGCCATGATGAGTAAATGGATCAAATGAATTTTGTTTGATACATAGGCTTGGATTCCACATGGATATATACTAGAAAGATAAGAAACAAGATCATTTATAAAGAATATGAACAAAAACATTTCCTCCAACCTTATGGATAGGTTCGGCCTTGTCAAGAAATTTGGGGAGGAAACCTTTGTTTGAAACAAACTCTTAGATTATGATTATAGGGATGATAATAGGAACATAGAAATTGGTTTCATATTTTTAGGATTTTTCTATGATTTTCTATAGAATTTCAAACTTTATAGATCTAGAAATTGAAAATCATGAACAAGGCTTTAAATCAAAAAATGAATTGAAGAGACTATAGTTAAATGATGATAAGAATCATGAATCACCTCTTAGAATTTGAAGAATGACTAGGAATCACCAAGTTGCTCCACAAACCAAGCTATGGAAGCTTAAGAGAGAAAGTGAGAGTAGAGAGAATCGGAGAAGATGATAGTAAGTTCAAGAAAGTGATGGAAGTCTCTAGTTGCCTATTGAAATTTATGAGCAAGCCAAAGAGGCCTTGGGCCTTGTGCATGGGCTTGGACAAATTCACCAAAGTCCAATTGATTTTAAGCTTGAAAAATGCTTAAGACTTGATACTTTGTCAAGGAAACTCAATAGTAGAAATTTGCCTCATGCAAAATGAATTCATGACCATAATATTGGGCCCAAAAACCGCAGCCCAAACTTGGTTTGGATGAGCCAAAATTTGATCTACTTCAATTAGTGTATCATGGAAACTAGTTAGGGACCAAAATGAAATTAAAAGAAAGTTTAAGGATCAAAATACAATTTCCATAGAAATTGTCATCAGTACCATGTGTATCATAAATGCCTTCATATGGGGTGAGTCATCTTGTATGACTCATTGATATTATCTGCTAACGGTCCCCGAAACCCCATATTCGACTTCGTCGCTTACCCGATTAATAGATCACCCGGATAAAATATAATATTTCACTTTTTAGTGAAATATTTCAAAATAACCAAAAACGTTGGAAATTAAATAAAAACCTTGAGTGTTTCGTTTACGAATTAAAATTAGGTCTTCTGATCAGTATAATTATACCGTTAGTGAAATTCACAGACCGAGTTTCACTTGACTTTTCATCCTAAATTTCAATCGTAACTCTCTACCATTTAGTAGAGTATGGATAAGGTTTTGGTTTATTTAAAAATATTTTATAAGTCTCAGATAAATATATAAACGTATTTATATAAATTTCCGATATTAGAAAACAGCGAAAAGTCGGGGTGTTACAGTTGTGGCAGTTGTTGCAGCCATTTTTCATTGGATAATGTACATCTTTCATGGATTAAATTTAAATAATTTATTTCAAAAACTGATATAGTAAAAAGAGAATCCCTTTCTTTTGATCCTAGTGAAATACATCTTCATTGATTCAAGATAATGCTTTAAACTTTCAATGATCAATTATGAAATATATCTTCATTATGTATATATTTTTAATATGAAATAGACATCGCTCTAATTTTTTTAATGATATTGTTTTAGATAAAACTTGAAGAGGAAAAACAATTAGGTTCTTTGTAATGCTTATTCTAATACTTTTATTTTTATAATGAATTGTATCTACTGTTTTTTGAGGAACATAACTAAATACAAGTCAAGGACTAAAGCAAACCAATATTCTACAAAAGTCTCTTCTGCCAACACAGATAGAACTTATATAGTTATGAAATATTTCGTTCCTTAATAGTACAAATATATCTGAAATACATAGCGGTAATTTATTATTTGTTACACATTGTAATATTCCATGTGTTTTCAAGTCTACACGGAAAACATAATTTGGCTTGGATATATACAACCGAGAAGCATGGTTATGAATATATATACACCCGGGAAGCATGCTTTGGCTTGGGTTAAGTTTGTTGTTATAACTTCATTGAATTTAAGCACATATTAATTTCATGTTATCATTAATGTATAGAGCACATGTAATTTCTTACTAGCTGAAAAGTTGCTATATCGTTGATGCAGTCTTTATTTTCGTCATAAAAGTTGTTGGTATATATGGACTTGGTATAAACAAACTTATTAGTATATAATATATTATTTATACACAGATTGTTTTGAACATGTGTAAAAAACGAAACTGACCCGTCCGAATGCACGAGTAACTTACTAGTTCTAAACTAATCTTAACCCGTTGAACCTGCTCATCGGCCATGATAATGTTTTGGGCTGGACCCAGGGATCGAATATGAGTCTTTTGTTGAATATTGTATGGTTCATTCCATGTATCACAATAAACCTATTTTGTATATCAGGTCCAGCCCAACGATAGGAGAATGTATTGGACCGTTTAACAATTCTAGGTATCAATAATAGATATGACCACAAATCGTCCAACCAATTGATATCCGACTTGTTTTTTCACCATCCACACAGCTGCATCTACGAGATAAATCATTATTTTATATTTTTCATTTTACATAACTGCGTGTAGAGATGTCAATTGGGCCCTAAGCCACTAAGCCAGTATCTGTCCTCCCAAATAATAATTCTGCCATTTAAATTTAACTAGAAGTATCAAATGGGCCACCCTAGCTTTTTAGCCTACCCTGGCCATGTGGGCCGATGAATGATAATAGGCCAAAAAAGGCCCACATTAAAAAAAACGCAAAGCCAAAAAGCACTAAAAAGCCCTAGGGGTCAGAGGGACGACCATGGGCCATATTTTTTTTTGATAGTCCTATTTATATTATTTAATTTATAAAACTTGACAAAAAGAACAAAAATTATAATCACGTTAACATTAGGTAATAATATCATTTAACCTATGAAATTAACTATCAAATATGTATTAAGTGCTATAGTTTTCTCTAAAAAAATTGAAGAGAAACCATTGTTTTTTCTCTTTTCATCCTTGTCTTTATATGAAATGAATTGTTAAAGTAAATAACTGATATCAAATTATTGCAATAGATAATATTCCAGCTAAGGAAAACCATTCACTTGGATTTAAGTGGTTGTGCGGTTAGTGAAGGAAAAATTATAGCACGTAATACATATTGAAATAGATAATTTCATAGGTTAAATGATATCATTACATAATGTTAGAGTGATTATAGTTGTTGTTCTTTTTGTCAAGTTTTATAAAAAAAAAAAAAATAGGTCCATCAAAAAAATTATGGCCCATGGGCTGGCCCTGACCCTTAGGGCATTTTAGGGCTTTTTGGCCCTGTGGGCTTTTTTTTAATGTGGGCCTTTTGGCCCTGTGACCCATTTGGCCCTAACCCAAACGGGCTAGGGCTAAATGGGCTAGGGCCGGCCCATTTGACGGCTCTAACTGCGTGTGTGTATATGTGGCATAAAGGATTTACCAAAAACAAAAGCATGGAGCATAACTCGCTCCCCGTCAATTTAAGATAAAGATCTCTGTACCATTTGTTCTGTCATATTCTAGATCCTCATCAATGATAATTTATCACTTAATAAAATAAAATCATAATTCATCAATATTGATACATATTTCTACCCTTTAATTGGTAGGAGTTACCGAAACACCATTTTTTGGAACAACAAATTTGTGTTCGTCAATTTAAGTCACTTATTGTTAGGATTCGTGGAGTGATAAGTTAACACTGAAAGATTTTTTTACAGGCTAAGTGAAGAATTATATAAGTGAGTTTGACATCATACCATGACTCAAAATCTTAAGGTAACAAGTCAATACTCAATAGGTATTCTCCACTTATATAAATCTCTAACTTATCAACTTCTTTCCAATGTGAGTTGTGGGATGAGTTTCAACCAACAAGGAATCAAACACGGTTTGAGTGTGGAAATCTGAGAACATAAAGGTGGGTTGCCGACGGCGATGGCACAGGCGGGTTTTGTTGGTTGACTGTTTGATTTGTCAGGTTATGACGGTTGGTACGTAGCGGAGATGAGCGACAACGGCTTTGCATGATGGTTGCATGATAGCAAGGTAGTTGCGACATCGTGGCTGTCGGGTCTTCACTTGGGTCTTTTTGCAATTATTATTAGTTGGAGGATCACATTACATTTCAAAATCCGGCTTCTTTGTAGATTTTTGAACGAGATAAAAAATTCATAGTAAACAAGAATTCAAAGCAAATAAGAATATATTTATTATTCATATTTAAAATGAGTTGACATTATATTATTACTTTCCCATTTTATATTTTCGTTTAATTCAAAGGAGATTAATCTTTTGAATGCACGTAGAATCATCCAATAAGCTCGACCCAAAGAGTTCAACCTTAATCACAATCCCATTGTATTATACAAATTCCCTCTATAGTATTAACATTAAATTCCCCCTTGCCAATGGATCACTTTCCAACTATAGTGACTTTTCCACTGGGGCCTACAACATATGCTAGCAGTCTCTTGCTCCCAGTCCCACACTGTTGAGCTAAGTGTTACTAAAGAGTCAAAAAAAAAAAAAATCTTAAAAACTCAAATGACAAACTAGTTAGGAAAAATGACACCTTTTAACCAACCAACAACATTAACTATAAACTCAACCTTCTCTTTATTTGTTCCTTTTTTTCTCTCTCTTTCATAGATCACTGCATTTGAAACGTACTTGGTTGCTTTGCTTGTTCAAGCATTTCAACCACTTCCCTCATGGTTGGTCGCTCCACGCTTTGTTCCTGAACACATAACATGGCCACAAAGAACACTTGCATTGCTTCATCTAAAGGAATGTGATGTAGCCTCCCATCAAGAATCTTCACCACTCTCTCTTTCATCCAATTGGTTTGCAGCTTGGTCCATTGAACAATGTCTAGCCCTTCTTCACCAAAATCACCCACTGGCCTTCTCCCCGTTAACAGTTCTAGCAACACCACTCCAAAGCTATAAACATCACTTTTCTCATCAACTTTCAATGTGTATGCATATTCTGCAACATAAATCAAAATCAGTAAACCATATATAATTGCTAGCTTTCACATTTTAAGCTCTAAAGTTACTAGCCATGACAGTACAGCAAACTTTGTATTTGACTAATTTGAGAGACAAAAAAAAAAAAAAATGAGTACTCTATGAGAACTTGTGTGGATGAATATAAAGCATTCAATACATTACAAACTTAAAAGATTTATTTTTCATCAAACACTTCTTATTTTTAATTTCTTAATAAGTATACTTGCTAGTAATAAACTCATATAATAATAAGAAAAAGAGGTGGGAAGACTGGGTCACTGTCAGTTTATATAGTAAAACAATAGAAAAGCTTCATTTTAATTTTGGAAGTAACAAATTAAATTTGTAAAAGGATAAGGGTGGTAGTGTCTTGTGACTGTATATTGTTCAAGTTTTTTTTGTTCTTTTTTTTTATCTGGGGGTTTGAGAAAGTAAATCTTAGATCCCATTCTGGAGCCTTAATATGCTTTTGGTTTGGTTAATGTGCATTTGTTGGCTGTTATAGATATGATAAAGGGTATTGGTGAAAAAAAGATGGTTGTGATTTATTCTGATTTGAGTCTGAGTTTATGGTTTCAACTTTCAAGGCATGCAAAAGCAACATCCCAGTTAGCGTGAGGAAAAGCAAAAGAATTTTCCTTTGTTTGTGTTAGTGGAGCCTTTGTCCTCCCCAATCTAGGAATTCACGTACATGCAGGACACTGTGGTCCTAGAAAATAGTAAGTATAGGCTACATTGGTAAAGGAGAAAAGAAAGGGAATACTTTGTGCTTAGAAAAATGAAAAAAGAAAAGTATATTCCTCCCATTCCTTTTGACTTTATGAATATTCGATAATTGATATTAGATACTCAGATAGATGTGAAATAATCATCCCTATTGATTCATGTTAAGTTTTTTACTCATTTCAGTCAAATCAGCAATCTAAACAGTGATGTCTTAAAGTTAGTTCGAAACCAATTAGATTGAAACAGAAGCTATATATAATTCTACTTGAATAGCTATATAATTATTCAGACCAACTGATTTGTGTAATCTTGAATATTAAAAGTATGTACCTGGAGCTATATAGCCATAAGAACCAGCAATGGAAGACATGCACTCTGATGTCCCAGTATCTTGCAAGAACTTGGCAAGCCCAAAATCAGCAACATGAGCCTCAAAGTCAGAGTTCAATAATATGTTGTTTGACTTGACATCTCTATGGATTATCAAAGGGGAACAATCATGGTGCAAATAACAAAGCCCTTTTGCAGCTTCTGTGGCTATTTTCAGCCTAGTATCCCACTTGAGAAACTCACCCATTTTCCCATGCAAGGCTTCACCCAAGCTTCCATTTGGCATGTACTCATAAACAAGTAAATTGGTCTCTCTATTTGAACAAAATGCCAGCAACCTTACAATGTACCTGTGCCTGATTCTACCGAGTGTCTTTATTTCTGCAGAGAGGCCATTATCATGAGAACAACCTTTGTTGATTCCCAACAGCTTCTTCACAGCTACTTGCTCTCCATTAGGCATGGTTCCTCCATATACAACCCCAGCTCCTCCTCTTCCTATGACATTGCTTTCCTTTATGCACCCTAAGATGTCTTCACTTCCATATTCCAACTTCTGGAATGCTGTGAGCTTCCATGAATTGGAGTTCCTCCTTGCCTTCCAGCTCTTGATAATGGCTAATGTTGCAAAAACCAATGAACAACCTAACAGTGCCAATGCAAAAAGAAGCTTATATTTCCCAGGAACTCCAGGTTTTGCACTGCTTTTGTCCTGAGACTCCAATACTGCAGTTGAAGAATGGTTGCATGGATTCAAGTCATATCCACAGAGCTGAGGATTACCCTCAAAGGATGTTGAATTAAAGACTGAGAATTGTCCCACCTCAGGTACTGAACCAGAGAAGTTATTGTGAGAGAAATCTGCTGAAGTTAAGCCCTTCATGGCCCCAAGTTCTTTGGGAAGACTTTGGCTTAGGTGGTTCCATGATACATTAAGATAGTTTAGTATGTGAATTTGAGAAACCTGAATTGGGATAGGGCCTGAGAGTTGGTTATGGCTCAAATCTAAATAGGTGAGCAAGACACAATTACCTATCTCAGGAGGAATGCTGCCTGAAAAGTTGTTGATACTCAAATCCAACTTGAGAATACTTTTCAACCTCCCTATATCTGCAGGGATTTCTCCTGAGAATCTATTTCCATGAAGCATCATGGTTTGCAACCTGGAAAAGTTTCCAGTTGAGGTTGGTAGAGACCCGGTTAAGCGGTTATTTGATAGATTCAACTGTTCAAGTTTAGAGGGTGAAGTGCTTGTTGCTTGTGGAAGCCAGCCACTAAGATAATTGTTCTGTAGTTCCAGAAGGGATAGCTCAGGCAAATAAAGAAATCCTTTTGGTATTGATCCAGTCAAATAGTTCTGTCCCAGACGAACTCTTTGGAGTGTGTAGCATTGACCAAGATCAGCAGGCAAAGATCCAAACAGAAAGTTATTGAGCAAGATCAAAATCTTCAGCCTCTTTCCAAGGCATAGAGATTTTGGCACTAATCCAGTGAGCTTATTTGTTGAAAGATCAAGCTCAGTCAATTTACCATTCTGGCCAAGCTTTGAAGGGATTGTTCCAGTGAAGTTGTTCTGCCAAAGCTTCAACACTTCCAACTTAGGTAGCTCAGCAATGAAGTGTGGAATTTCACCATGCAACCTGTTGATGAATAGGTTCAAGAGGGTAAGCTCATGAAGGCCTGAGAACTCATTTGGGATGTCTCCTGTTAGCTCATTGTTTGATAGATCAAGAGATTTCAAGCTACTCAGGTTGCCTAGTTGGGGAGGGATTGAACCATTCAGCTGATTAGTTTGCAAGAATAGTGTGTCTAACTTGTAGAGATTGCCTAACTCAGCTGGAATTGGACCTTTCAAACCACAGTTAGCAAGGTCAAGATGAACCAAATTGATCAGCTTCCCAAAATGAGGTGGGATCCCACCATCAAATTGATTGTAATAGCCCAAAAAAGATGTGTCAGGTTAGTGAGATTTCCAAGCTCAGTTGGTACAAAACCTCTCAAATCATTTCCTGCAAGAGACAGATAGTTGAGCTGCACCATGTTACCATAGCTTGGAGGGATTACCCCAGAGAAGTAATTCCCGCCAAAATTCAAGTACTTGAGCTTAGGGAGCTCAGTGACACCAAGAGGGAGGGAGCAATTGAACATGTTGTCATAAGCATCTACCACTTCAAGCTCTTTCAATTGGGAGAATCTCCAACTCAAACTTCCACTGAACATGTTGTTGGATATGTTGAGGAATCTTAAACCCTCTAGTTTGTGAACTTCAGCTGGGAACTCACCAGAAAAGCCATTCCCAGCGACCGAAAGACTGACAAGGTTCCTGAGTCTTGTGATGGCAGGTGAAAGCGAGCCAGAAACATTCAAGTTGGATATATCTAGGGACACCACAGACATGTTCTTATGGTCACACTGAATGCCTTCCCAAGTGCAAAGGGACATGTGGTTGGATATGTTCCACCTCTTCAAAGAAGAAGAGTTGTTGGCTTCAAAGTCTTGTCTAAGAGAAACCAAGATAGAAGCTTGCCTTCTCAAAGACATAGGGAGTGAAGAAACAGAAGCAGCATGCCAAGTGAGGCAAAAAAGAAAGAGGCTAAAGAGCACAAAGGTGAAAACAGGAGTAGCCATTTTTTGGGGTAAGTGGTTTATAGGAGTGGGATTCTAGAGGTACCAAATATACTACTACTAGGAGAGTGAAAGTTTGGTTGGAATATCATAGAGTTATACTGAATATGCAGTAGTAGATGCAGAGAAGGGTGAGAGGAGTTCTGTAATGAAATGGAAGGTGGAGGTAACATTGTACAGCATCTTATGTCCTCTCTTCTTTCTCTTTATGTTTTCCCTCACTTCTTTTCCCCCACATTCACGCACACACATACACACACACTACTTTGGTGTCATCTTTAGCTTTTAAAAAGCAAAAGCAAAAGCAGAGTATATGGATAGAAATGCATAACCACAGACCGTTTCATAACCCTGTTAACAATTTTTTGGTATTCTGTCGGTTTTTGAGGTTAGTACCAACAATGTCCCAAGCTTTTTTTGATTCATAAACCAAGTCCAATAGGACAGCTGAATCAGATTTGGAATCTTAAAAGCAGTTGTAGGATATAATCTTAAACCATTTTATAGGTACCAATCATGGGAAAGAATAAAATGATGACAATAATAAGCAAGATGAGTGTACCTAACCTATATTATTTTTTAAATTTTTGGTTTCTAAAATGAGGAGGAGGTGGGGGAAAGTATGTAGTAGCAGTGTAGCACCACATACATACATATATATACTAACCTTAGGCATTAATGGAGAAGATATTTCGCATAACTGTAACCAAAATTTGAGGGGGGTATTTTTGAATACCTCATTCATTCATATCTTTTGGCAAATGATTCCTCATCATAATCGCTCGGTCTGCCAATTCATGAACAGAAAATGTGCATGGTGTCCAGAAAACAGTGCAATGACTACATGGTAAAATGATTGTAGAGAATCTGGATCCCTGAATTCAGATTATTAAAAGAGAAATTACTATGAGATTATTAATTCATGTTTTTAAAGTAGTAATTTTTCTGACCTGGATCCCCTCCATTTACAAATTTCATACATCCATCTTTACATTAATATATTTATCATATACAAAATTTAATCAATGTACAAAAGTTTAACACATCATTCATTTTCTACCAGTGAATCATATAAAAAAAAGTTACTTACAACTTGATTGTTCAACCAGACGATGAAGTAATAAGGGATTTGAACACCTTAAGCAAGTGGTCGGGAGTTCGAATTTTGACTCTTGTATATAGAGAAAACCTGGTTGGGAGGGGAGAGTCCATCTTGTGTGCCCGACAGGTTCCTACGGGATCAGTCACTGCTAACGGTGGTGGATATTTCATACGTATGTAAAAAAAAGCTATCTTTATCTATTAGATCAAGGTCCTTTTCCATAAAGAAAAATGATAATAACACAAATTCAACATCGCTAACAACTGACATAAGATGGATCGAAGTTGATCTGCCAATTTGATTGAATCTATAATGGATGGAAGCTGATCTGCCAATTTGAACCAAACGAACACCACAACAAGACGGGAAATCAAACGACGCCGCAACAAGACGACGAACAAAAACACCACCGCACGCAGACGACGAAAACACGAAAAAACGTGAAAGAAAAACCAGATCTATGTGGAAAAACCACTTATTTAAATAAAAGTAGAGAAAAAACGATGTAGAGGGGTGATTCTAGGCCAAAAAATAGCCCAAAACCACCCCTCCGGTGGATGAGGAAGAAGGAAAAAAGAAGTAGAGTGAAGGTTGAGAGAGAGAGGCGGCAATAGAAACAGTACTTATTTGAGAAGTAAAAAGTTTGTGGAAAAAATATGTTAAATTATGTTTTTTCGTTGTTTTATTATCCAAAAAAAAATGACATAAGAATGATATGAAAAATATACAATATCATTACTTTTTCACAAATTAATCATGTCATCAATCGTTGAAAAATTATAAAAATAAAACAAGAAGGGGAAATTAAATTTAAAAAATGGGGTTGATCCAATCCCACTAAACTCTAATTATAAATAGGGCTCAGCCTCTCAATTTGAGATGCACTCATCACTATACCAATCAACATACTCATCTTTATTTGATAATTTGATATGCACTCATCACCATACCAATCAACATATCAAGAGATCACTAAAATAATACATGAAAAATTATAATATGAAGATAAAAAAAATCTTATACATGAGTTGAGAGTGGAAGCCAACTCAGACTAGGCATATATAGATGTAACGAAAGAGACAATCTTTATGATTGAATAATGAGGATATAAGGATGAAATCAACCTAGGTCAGCTCATAAACTACCACGGTTTAATTTCTTTTTAGGTGGATACCTTTGGTCCCCTGGACCCTTTTATTTCTTTGTTGTTACCTTGGTTTCATTTCAAAGAATAAAGTACAAGTGTCACACCCTCTTTTAAACCTCGCTTTACACCCCGTAACGTGAAAAAGAAAAAGCAAATTCCATTGATTCTTCTTTTGAGAGCGTGTTGGGATCCATCATTTTAGTCTCTCCCATATCTCTCTCCGAAATGTGGACCATTTTGAATCTTTCTTTCTTTATACCTTAGTTTTTTTTATAAAAAAAATGTACCAAGTGAAATTGGTCAATGGCTTTAAGCCAATCTTGGCATGGTCTATGCTTCAATTCATGGAATGACAGTTGGGGTCTGGAAGACTGATTGCGAAACATGCTGGCCCCATTCTGGAAATTCCTTGTTTTGTTTTGGGTAGTGGGGTTAGGACCCATTTCTAGCATTAAGCCACTAAAATTAAGTACTTTTGGTACACATTCTGTTTCAGATGAAGATATGAAATATTATGGATGTGTCCAAACCTTGATTCCAAGTGGCTAATGTTCATCAATATAAATTTCAAAGTGGCCTGTGCAACGAGATAAAACATTATATAAGGATCAATAAAGAGCACGTATCTAAATTTAAAATAACATTATAGAGCATCGATTTATCAAAAAAAAAAACATTATAGAGCCTCTCTTTACCCATCTCATGTTTATATATATGATGTCTCCCACTGAGCAAGAGCTCGTGGAACTGGCACTATGGCAGCTGAAACTAAATTATAGCAGCGATAGAGGTGCAGGGAAACATATTTGTCCTATCCAAGATTCCACGTTTATATGGGCCTTCTCCTTGTATAGATAAGGAATGATATCAACTTAGATAACTTTTTTTTTTTTTTTTGAATCAAACTTGGATAACTTATGAATTGAATTAGTGTGATACATTTTATATACGTAGGTGTCCATGTGTAGCAACAATCTGCATATGTTAAATTTCTACGTAACTGGTAGCAAACTAAGATAAAATATGAATATCGTGTAAGACAATCGACAATAAACATAAAGCTTTATCGAATTTCAATGACATATACCTATTTATGTTGGCAAATGCTATAGTGTCCAAGAGGTTCTAGCTCAAGTGCTAAGCAAAATTTAGTTAAATACCTGAAAAGTTTCTACAATGTTAGGACTTGGGGAAATATTATGTCAATAAGATTATATATTAGACTAGAATATCCTACACAAAATTCACTATCAAAGGCACTTGGGGCCTCCCCTTATATAAACACACACTAAGGAAAATTTTAAGTATGTCCATTTTTTATGTTTATACTACTCTTATCTCAATTTTTTCACTCTATGACTAACTCACGCAAATAGTTTAGAGTAAAGATACTTTGACACACAATTCGGACATCTTTTATAGTCACTACATAGCTTATGAGTGTCTTTTGAGAGTGATGAAATACATGATCAGAGGGAAGAAAATAATAAATAAATGAGAATGAATATTTTTATACGGTATTTGATATCATTTTTGTGTTCAAATATCATTACTCGAGTTTATTTGTAAATAACTGAAGTACCAACTCCTCCGTGACTTATGTAAAGCCCCCTCACATGATTAGACTATCCTTAAACTACCCTCTCAAGTATGGAATCTATATCTATATCTATATTATACATTCTATATAATATACATTTGAGAATCATCTCAAAACGGAATCATCCACGTGTCAATCTCTCAAGCATTCCCCCAGACAAAGTTTTCATAGGTGGCTTCACCTGAGTTCTTCCCTCCAAAATATGCTGATGTGTCGTGCTCACGTTCATTTGAGAGAAAACCATGTTTATTGGTCCAAGCACATTAATGAAAAAAATTATAGTTTGAAATTATTCATTTAAAATGTTATTGATGTAAATAATTGATTCTGTTATTAATGAAAAAATGAATTCTTAATATAATTGCCATAAAATTACTTCCACAAATTAATTTACTTCCATGAATTAATTGATTTTAAATTGTCATAAAAGTCAAACCATCTAATTTTAGACCAATCATTTAATTTGACGTAATTTATAAAATAAAATCACTCAATAATTCATTGTAGATCGCAACTAATTTTCAAAAACACATGTGTTATGAGAATTTAAATATTGGGTTACAAAATCAATTTGCGAATATTTAAAAGCAATAATTTTTTTTATTCCGTAACAAGAATCATGGGTTAAGAATTAAGAATGCATTGATTAGGATTAATTACACATACAATACATTGATTAGAAAATATTATAAACTAACATTATAGTAATTCAAATTTGAAAGATAAATAATCCATTTATTATAAAAATCATCACTCATTCTCAAACCATTTCGGGAGCCATTCAATAATGTTTGTTTTTTTTTTTCTTTTCAAAACCCTATTACTTCTTTGAGACATCAGAGCCCCACTTCTTTGACAAGTATTACATTGCCTTGATATAATATAGGATGAAGTTTAGTAATTTCTCATTGCCTTGATATAATATAGGATGAAGTTTAGTAATTTCTCACTAATGTTGTTGTTGGTGTTTTTTGGCAGCTATAACTGACAAGCTGGGAGATATAGATTCAGTCAAAGAAGGCATATTCAACCTCCGAGTATGATGAAAAAACAAAATGGTGGAAGTATGGTTTTCTTTCTTAATCCTATATATATTGTATTTTGTAATCAAAATGTCTCTAATAAATGTAAGAGCCAATATCCCAACTTTGGACTCTTCCTTCTCCTACCCTCTCTTTTTGTTCCATGTTTCTTCTGCAAGCTCTAAGTATCCTCTTCTTCTACAGTTATTATTATTATTTTTTATCACGAGTTATTATTAGCTCTTTGCACCAATGGATAAACATTTTTTTGTTCTCACTTGATAAAAAAGAATCACCGATTAGAAATTATAGTCGTCCTTCTTCCAATTTAGCTTGTGCAGAGTATGTTGCACCGAAGCCTCAAGCTCGCCAAGTGGTTGAAGCTTGCTGTTACGCGCATAAAGCTCTTCAAGAATAACAGAGAAGCCCAGCTGAAGCAACTCAAGAGGGAGTTGGCTAAATTACTTCATATTCGTTTCAACTCATATAAAAGAAACAATGAATGATACTCCATTGGGATTTTTTTTACATGCTTTTATTTTAGTTTTACTTTTATCCTCATAATTAAATATTTTTTCTTCAAACTATTCCTGGAAATCTATACAATATATAAACGAATCCCCATTAGAAGGAAACTATGGACATATATCACGATGAGGTTAAAAGCTTCTCATGGAAGCCTCTATTAGACTTTCCTAATCTGGAATTAAAAAAGGTAATTTCTGGCCTCAAAATTCATTGTAAACTTAAAAATAAGAATTATAAGAACTATTAGTAGCTATTTACGAAGCACCTAGTTGTTTCTAAGACACCCCGTTGTGCCCCATTGTATTATTACATTAAATTCTTAATTATTTATTTACCTAATCGCGCGCTTATCGTTGAAAATACGTAAAAATTAAAAACTTAATTAATAATCAGATAACTTCTACAAATATACACCACACCAAACTATTTTACATAAATACACACATAAGTATCCTTTATTTAACACAACTTGCTCATAACTAAACCTTGGTATGACGCATCACAGTATACGTCAAACGGTCCTAATGGATCCGGTAAAGTCAGCACAGGTGATGTAGTCAACCTTTCCTTCAGCTTTTGGAAACTCTGCTCACAGTTGTCCGTCCATACAAAAGCTATATTTTTCCTCGTCAACTGCGTCATAGACAACACAATCTTCGAGAAACCCTCTATAAACCTCCGATAATATCCAGCTAACCCTAGAAAGCTTCGTACTTCACTTACTGACTTAGGCCCTTCCCATTTAAGAACTGCCTCAACCTTTGCTGGATCTACTGCTATACCTTCCTTGGTGATCACATGTCCTAAAAATTGGACTTCTTCCATCCAAAACTCACACTTGGAAAGTTTAGCATAAAGCTGCCTATCCTTCAAAACTTGCAGCACTATCCTTAAATGTTTCTCATGATCTTCCCATGTACGAGAATAAATAAGGATGTCGTCGATGAATACAACCACAAACTTATCAAGAAACGGTCTAAATATCCGGTTCATATAATCCATGAACACTGCTGGCACGTTAGTCACACCGAACGACATAACTAAATACTCGTAATGTCCATACCTTGTTCTAAAAGTCGTTTTTAGTATATCTTCCTTCTTTACTCTAATCTGATGGTATCCCAGATCTCAATCAATCTTGGAAAATACTGCGTCTCCTTTCAATTGATCCATCAGATCATCTATCCTAGGCAACGGATACTTATTCCTAATTGTTACCTTGTTTAACTGTCTATAATCTGTACACAACCTAGCACTTCCATCCTTCTTCTTAACAAACAACACCGGAGCTCCCCATGGTGAAACACTCGGCCTTATGAACTCTTTTCCCAACATATCATCCAATTGCTTCTTCAACTCCGCCAATTCTATAGGTGACATCCGATAAGGCGCCATAGATATAGGTCCTGTCCCTGGTACAAGATCTATGGTGAATTCCACTTCTCGTTCTGGTGGTAAACCTGGAACGTCAGCAGGGAAAACTTCAGGAAACTCTCTCACAATAGGCATAGAATCTATACTAGGGGTCTCGATAGTTTCCACCGTGAACAGCATCACGTACTGCCGAGAATCGTCACCCCTCATGGTTACTCCTTCATTAGCAGAGACTATACTAGAAGACTCAAGAAATGATAAGGTCTAACTAGAACTAGGGGTGTTCGCGGATTGGATTGGATCGGTTTTGAGCTAAAAAGTCATCCGATCCAATGATGAAAACATCGTGCGGTTTGGATTGGATCGGTTTGCTTCCTTAAAAAAATCCGATCCGATCCAATCCAATCAAATGCGGTTTGGATTGGATTGGATAATTCGGTTTTTGTCATACTTTATTTTTTTTCCTAATGTCAAGTGTCATTTCTACTTATTTAATAGTGGATAAAAGATAATCTTCATTTTAATTTGGGAGTTTGAGAAGAAAAAAATTATTGTTATTTTTTAACACGTTCTTTTATATTAATTCTCTATATTTACTCTCACTTATCCTATTTTTTTTTTCTTGAATCGGCTACAAATAAATTTTAGCTAATTATTTTTCAAATTTACTTAATTGTTTTCCTATTTTTCATGATTACTCAATCAAATATATATATGCTATGCATCAAAACTTTTAGTAAAATATAACTTCAAGTCATTAATATTTATTCTAAATAGTCTTATATATGTCATTCCAACAAAAATATTAAAGAGAATGATGGACATAAAAGTATGAAGAATAATGTTTAAGTATGAGTAATACTATAATTTCAAAAATAATAGTATATGTATATAATAGATCGGTTTGGATTGGATTGGATTGGATTGGATTTCACTATAGGATCCAAAATCCGATCCGATCCAATAAAAAATTGCGGTTTTTTTCGGTTTTCGGTTTTTTCGGTTTTCGGTTTGTTCGGTTTTCGGTTTTTCGGTTCGGTTTTTGCGGTTTGCATTGGTTTGGATCGGTTGATGAACACCCCTAACTAGAACAGTCTAGCATTACATGGTTAGCCGAAAGCCAATCCATGCCAAGAATAACATCTATCTGTTGCATAGGCAAACAGGCAAGGTCTACAATAAATGTCCTATTCTCAACAACTATAGGACACTGTAAACAAATAGACATAGTAGTCAAAGGATTACTAGTTGGAGTAGATATTGTAAGGGTATAAGGTAATTGAGAAACAATTAATTTTAATTGATCCACACATTCATACGAAATAAACGAATGTGTAGCGCCTGAGTCAAGTAACACGTACGGGAGTCTACCAGCTATCAAACACATACCTTGTATAAGATCAGCAGATTGAGAGGATTCAGCTCCCTTCACAGTAAACACTCTTCCAGTGACCTGAGGTCTTGCTCCTTGTTGCCCTGCTGATATGACTCCTCTCCCAGCTCCACCCCTATTGCCTCCATTTCCTCTTCCTGCAGCTATCGGTGGTCGCCTAGCCTGCTGTCTGTAATCTCGGGCCATATGACCTATTTTCCCATAGTGAAAACAACTAGGTCGCTCCATGCAGTCTCTAAGATAATACGGTCCTCCACATCTGAAACAAGATAAGCCTTGCTGCTGTTGACCAGCTCTAACCACTGGTGCTGGTGCTGGTGCTTGCACTGGTCGGGCATACGGTCTTTGTCTCCATTGAGAGTTACTACCTCCTTGCCTCTGAAAACCCGATCGAGTAGGACCCCCACTTCTTAATTGTTTCTGCTCATTAGCCAGCCTCTGATCTAGACTTTTGATCACACTGCATCGTTCCACTAGCTCTGGAAAACTGGATATCAAGAGATACTATAGCCCTCTGGAGTTCATGTCGGAGTCCTTCCTCAAACCTTCTACATTGCCAATCTTCATCTGGGAATCTCTGTTAAATTCGGAATACTTAATCAGAGCCTCGAATCGTGATGCATAATCACCAACAGTCATGTTGCCCTGTTTGAGACTCATGAATTCCCTTTCTTTCTCGCGTCGAACTAGACGCGGAAAATACTTCTCAAAGAAGCAGTCACTAAACAGCTGCCAATTGATAACTCTGCCTTCGGCATCCAGTAATCTTCGCTTGCCTCTCCACCAAGACTCTGCTCCTCCAGCTTAGCATGAAGGCAAAGATACGTCACTTTCCTATCCTCTCTGCAAAGACATGGTATCGAATATCTTCTCGATCTCTTGTATCCACCATTCTGCCTTCTCTGGATCATAATCTCCTCGAAATTGGGGTGGCTTCCATTTCAGGAAAGTAGCCATTCCGACATCTTCAGCTGCGGCAGCTCTCCTTTGATTCTATTGTTCCTGCCGTTTCTTTGTTAATCTGCACCATCTCAAGATTCTCACTGTGTTTGTAATAATAGAGCAAGAACTATTTTTTTCATGGTATCTTGAGTCTCACATGACTCTCCTCCACTTCCTGTATGATTATTTTCCACATTGTTAGCTCCAACAATTCTTTCAGGAGCTCACATCATCGACGATCGGACGTCCTCTTCCACGAGCCATGATTCTCGTGAAAGAAATCATTTGCTCGATCGATGATGACATATAATACCACATAGACCAGTATGTAAATACCATATGCCACACTAATGTTAATTAACGATCGGATTCGGACACACTACCCATCTTCTAGGCATAGTTGAAATCCGATGTGGATTCAACTAGACACGGCCAGTAACAACATCCTAAACCTCACAACCTGATTAGAATCGAACTGCTCTGATACCACCAAATGAGACACCCCATTGTGCCCCATTGTATTATTACATTAAATCCTTAATTATTTATTTACCTAATCGCGCTTATCATTGAAAATACGTAAAAATTAAAAACTTAATTAATAATCGGATAACTTCTACAAATATACACCACACCAAACTATTTTACATAAATACACACATAAGTATCCTTTATTTTACACAACTTGCTCATAACTAACGGAAAACAAAACATCTTATGTGACTCACACGGCCCTAAACTTACTACGCTACATTATCGGGGATCGTGAGGTGGTTCTTCAGCGTCAACTTCATACGGAACGTCGTTCAACTCTTCAACAATCTCCATCTCGTATGGGGTTCCATCCATCTCTTCCGTAACATAGTCGTCCATATGGTCTTCTAACGTAACCAAGTAGACATACACCAAAAATACAGAAATAGGGAGATAAGAAACAGTTCTATCATCATAAGTGGAAAGATTCATAGCATATAATACAATAACGGTCACAAACATGCATCACTCACAACTTAAAATCATCCATACTTTATAACATCATCCTCTACCCTTCAACTCATGCAACTAAACCTTTATGCTGACGTGGCCACTACTACTCCTGTCACACATCCCTCGTTAGGGATGCCAGTCAGTCGTCCAAGTGACACGTTCCCAACGCTGGTGCACATTCACATCCATGGTGTACATCCATGGTGAGAATGCTCATGCAAAGCAATGACACTATAGCTGCACAAAGACCGCGGCACACCCTGGTTCTCTCTCTCAACTCAGTCAAGGGTGCTCATGCATAGCAATGACACTATAGTTGCACAACTTAAATTCTATTTTGGAACGGTCCACGAGAACTTCGGATCTCGTGTATCTCAAATACACGGTTATGAACACCAATGCAACATATGATCCTCACTGACTTTTATCAATAACAACCTAGTACCTCAAGCTTTTCCTCATAACCTCCACTTACATTCTATATCACATCACTTCTATAAAATAATAGCGAGGCACTTCTAATTCATATTCAAAACTCTCACCCAAACAAAATACCTCTGAGCAATATATATATCTTTCCTTAAAATCATCTAAGCATAGTATTAAACCCAGGCAGATCATGCATAACAAATTAATCAACAGAATATTCCGACATCTCAATATCATATAAGGCAATTTATCACAACCAAATAATTAACAAAGTCGAGACTCTTCACCGCGGCCGGTGATCACGGCCGTGACAGGCAACCAAGGCAAGTCAGATTCTGTCACGGCTTGGCCGTGATAGCCATCACGGCGGTGACAGACAGCAAACATCCTCACTATCATAATTATCAAAACACCGAAACAATACGTCACATGCAGATGGAATACCTCAACCAGCGGATCACAAACAGTCAAAAGTAAATAATTCAAACATCCTCAAATATGAATAATCAACCTAAGGCGATAAACCTACAATTCCCAAATCGTCATTGGTATTACGGAAAAGGTTCCAATACGATTTTGGTATTGTCGATTACTCGACCACTAGTAGGGTTTAGGTCGCCCTACACCATTATTATAAATTATATACTACCTATCGGTTCCGACGATGGAATGGTTCTTTCTCCCACCTGAGTTTGCACCGAAAACACGTACACGACGATCCTCGTTATCCCGCCACGAGTTAACACAACCACCTTCAACTAAACAACATAATTATAATTAATCAACTAACACCCATCTATGACACTTTAGGGCTAGGTTCGGCCAAGACTTAAAAAATAGGTTTAGGATTATCTTCTTAATGCCATCTTTTGGATTCTAGTTACTAGAGTCTTAACTAACATAGATTACTTATTACAAGACTAAATTTTGAAACAAAATCCTCTAACCTTTAGGGTTAGGGTTTTGGCCAAGGGCTGACTTTTAGGGTTCAAAAATCCTTAAAATTTCTAATCATGATTAATTCATAGATTAATGATCCTTGATTAACCTAAATCATGGATTAGTGACTAAACAACTAAAGTTGAAACTCAAAACTTCCTATCTTTTTTATACAAGGATTCGGCCTCAACATGTTCATAGGGTTAGGGTTCTTAGTTTAATAAACCAACTTGGATTTATTAAGCATACATACTAATAGCTTGATTAACAAGATCATTAATGAAAACCATGAACAAAAACTCTACCAAACCTACTTTGATAGATTCGGCCAAGGCTAGGTGTTTAGGAAAGAAATTTTTGATCACATCATGCTCTTAGATTTAGATAATATGCATGATATCAAGAAGATAGAAAGTAGTTTCATCATCATTAGATTTTTCTAGAATTTATTATGACTTTTCAAAGTTCTAGGGTTAGAAACTTGAAAATGATGAACACATATAAAACAAACTTTGATTCAAGAAACTTGCTAAAGAACATAGGCATGATTAATTAAGGAAGAAGATTAGGATTTACCTCTTGAAAATCTATGACAAAGGAAATCCAAGAAACTTACTTCACAAATCTATCACTAAAAGACTTATAACTTTAGGGTTTTTGAACAAATGACAATAGAAACTAAGTGAAAAGTGAGAGTATGGTATTTATAGATCTTGCTTGCGCCATCTTGGGAAGGATCTAGAAGTGATGAGTTGTCTTGCTAAAAGGATTAAAATGCAAATACTTCCTAGGGACCATTTTGCAAAGATTCCAAAAGTTTAAGGACTAGTTTGAAATTTGCCAATAAATTGTCATGATGACTTTTTACCACATTTAATGTGAGCTTATCTTGACTAACTTTGGCTGAATTTATGTCATAGATATTTTTAAGAAAAATCATGAAGGTTGAAGAATGTTGAAGAACAAAGTAGAAGAATGGAGAACGTTCTAGAAAATCTTGGCTCATCCAAAAATAAATGAGGGCATCCTTCAATCCCTCATGGGCTTGTTAAATTTGGGCTTGGATTCATTTTTGTGGCGCCCACTTAAAGATTTAAGCATTAAGCTTGACTTAGGAGACTTGTATAGTTTCAAATAGGTTTTATGGAATCAATTCATGAACTAGACAATTTGGGCTTCATAGCCAAGCCCATTAGAGATTGGTAACAAGGATTCTAGCCCAATTCACTTGAAAAAAACTTAGAAACTAACTTAGGGACAAAAGGGTAATTTACAGAAAGTTCAGGGACTTAAGCGTAAAATTCATAAATTTTCACTTTAACCCTGAAGAACCTTCTAGACTTAAAAATATGATTCATCCCCTTGAATAATCTCAAAATCCTAATATAAACCCTCTATCGGCTCTTAGAAACTCTGAAATCCCCTCCGTCGTCTACCCGATTACGTGTTTCGTTCGAAAAACATAAATTATTTTATTTTTTTCCAAAATAATTCTAAAAATATATAATTGTAGGAAATAAAATAATAATCTTAAGTCTTTCGTTCACGAATTAAAATTAGGTCTTTTGAGCAGTATAATTATACTGTCAATGGAATTCATGGTCGTGTTTGCCTGACTTTCCAACCTAAATTTTAATCGTAGCTTCCTACATTCAAGTAGGATTGAGTAGTAAACTCCGTTTATTTAAAATAATTTTCTAAAACTCAAATAAATTTATAAACATATTTATATGTATTACTGTTATTTAAAACAGCGAAATACATGGTGTTACATTTCACTCTAAAAAATTAATGCCTTCTTTTAAATTAGCCGTCACTTTCCGAATATTATGTGAAACTCTTCAAATTCATTGGCCGATTTCAATAAAGAGTGACATATTCCAAGACATATTCTATGATCATACATTATTGAAACATTTAAAACAGATACATGTACACTTACGAACATAGTAGGTGCGGTAAATACAGTGTCATTCCCAATAATCTAATTACTCAGTATGTTTAATAAAACGTTTTTAAATCTTCATTTTCCCGTAATGAATAATTTATCTGGCCACTATTTCAAGAAACCATATGAACCATCTAACAACTATCTAATTAATATTACACTCGTCCAAAAAATAGTATAAATACATACAACATACTATGAGCACCCCACTAACATTCAGTCATCACTCTCACTGATGAGAGTTTCAGAAAGTTTAGGTTCAAACTCGCGTAGGGCAAGAGTCACTACAAAAAATCAAATGTTTAGCGATCGGCATATTCGGTCGCTAAACTTTCTAATTCGGTGGTGGTGACTGATAACCTGGTCGCTAAGATTTTAGAGACCGAAACATTAATTCGGTCGCTAAATGGCGACCGTAATTTCGGTCGCTAAATAATAAAAAACGGTCGCTACACGGTTGGTCGCATTGTTTGGGTAACCATTTTTAGCGACCGATAATCGGTTGCTAGTTCGGTCGCTAATGTTGGTTACTGTTAACATATATTAGCAACCGATTTTCGGTCGCTAGACCACAATCTTTTAATGTTAACTAAAGTTTAGCGACCGAATTATTAGTTTCTAATTCGGTCACTAAACTGGATTTTAGTAAAAAAAAATTAAAATTTAATTTTTAAAATAATATTTTTTTTGTTTTCTTTAAAGTTTATAAAAATTACTAATAAAACACACCAAATTACTAATGAAATATACAATCATAAGAAATAATGAATATATATAAAAAAAATAATCCAAAGTGTCGTACAAGAATCATTTAAAGTCAAAAAATGAAAAAAAAACAGTCACGATGAGGGGGAGGTGGAGGAACCCAATCATCCTCAGCGTTCGTACCACCGACGTCTGCTATCTGATCGTCCTCTGCAGTAGCAGCATCAGTAGCTGGCGGCGGAACTGGAGGAGCGGCAGCAAGCGGCACAACCATCAGAGCATCACCTTGAGCAACTGGAGTCTGGATCCTCATCTGCTCCAACACCAGCCGCAGTGTCTGTCCTTGCTCGATGCTCGTCTGCATGAGCTGCTGGTGTGCCTGAGTCAACTGTGCAGTCTGGTTCGCCATCTGCTGCTTTCTCTTGCTCTTCTCCCGAAGCTCCGCGTTCAGCTGCGTGATGGTGTCCTGCATTTGGTTGAACTGCTCCTGAGGGACGGTATCGGTGTAGGAAGGAGCAGGCGCGCCGGATGATGAAGCGATAAACTCGTCTCCCAGGTGTCCGAGGCCATATACGTGCCCCTTCTTGTTCCCTGCCCGACGACCTCCAAATAAATGGCATTATCATCAACGGAGATAGGAGAGCTGGGCCCATCACCAGTCAAGGCCTCATCTTGTGACTGTGAGGCACGTGATATGGTATCGTCCTTCTTCTCGTTGAAGCCCACCTACAAAGTATAGATGAAGAGATTTAGTTAAAATTATAATCAATATTAACAAATCATATATAATAAATTAAAAGTAAACACTAAATTGTTTTTTTGCTTACAGCATAGTTACGGGCCTTGTCGTTGACCCATGTCCCCGACTTCAACTTCTTCGTCTTCTCCACCAACTCCATAGCAGTGGGGGACCCGCTGTTTCCGTGCTTTCTACACAAAAATATAATCTTAAATTCATAAGAATATTTAAAAATGAAAACTCATTAAATAGTATATTAAGTCAAAACTTTAATGTATTACCAGCTCGTCGTAGTGGGCGGCTACTGATTTAGACCTGTAGGTTCAAGAACATGCGCTACCATTAGAAGCTTGATTACGTCGAGTTGTGGCCTGGATCTCCTGGAACTTCTCAGTAGCCCAGTACTGGTCCAGCTGCCTCCTGATCTCAGGATCCACCCACTTCCCCTTATTCTTACCCTTCCTCATCTTGTTCGTCAGATTCTTCATGACCAGTGAGCCTTTATGCTCAAATATGTCCCTGACGAGACCCTCTAAAGCTACGTCCCACCTATACTCTTTCTGCAACTTACAGTTGTTAGGAAATTCGTGTGTGTGTGTGTGTGTGTGTGTATAATGTAAATTTAATTTAAATAACTTATTAAATTGTTACCTTAAACTCTTTAAACAACTGATCCCTATGGCCCCCTGGGATGGCCTTCCATGTAGGCCATGGACCATCAAACTTGCGTCGCAGGATCTTCGATATCGAATCAGAAGGGCCCTTCGCAGGCAGAAAGCTGCAGCAAAATTAGAGCATTAATAAATGTTATAAATAAATAAAAAAAACAAGTAAATAGAAATTAACGGTACTTATTTATATTAAAATATTAAATTAGCTTACTCGTTATCCCCCCCGGGGATAAGAAGAATCCTCCTGTGGGATGGACCACGGCTCTCCTGTCCCGATAATGATGATGGTCCTGTCATAGGTGTGGATGATGACGGTGCAGCCTGTGTCCCGAACATATGAGGCTGGGTAGGGGGTGCAACTCCATCACCCTGAGGTGTCCCGTCCATAGAGGTGCTAGTAGGGTGGTCTCGATCTCGAAGGTCGTGGGTCGGCCGTGGAGGGACTCTCGCAAAGACGACCCCGCCACGACCTTTACGACGACCCCTACCTCTAGAGGAATCTGTCATCTGTGTAAAAAAATGAAAAGATGATTACACAACAGTGTAAATAATACAAAAATAAATCACCTAAGTAGAATGAAATTTACACAATGAATTATAACATAAATAAATTACCTAAGTAGAATCTCCGTCACTAAATTCACCCTCACTCTCATCAGTCTCACTTGATCGGAATGTGCCTTCGCTAGATGCGTCCAACTCGGATTGATCCATTAATTCTCTTTCAACTTCTTCCCCATTTCCGGAAATGTCCGCCAGAGAATTAACAATAATGTCCGGCATAATTTGCAACGGTACGTGGGGTCTTGAAAACTCATCATCTTGGTACGGAGCATCTTTTTCAGGCTGGTTGGTTACATTATCAGTAATTATACTGCGAGCCTTTATCTTAATAACACCCAACCAGCCTTGATGTCCTTCGGGATATAGCGAGTAATAAACCTGATCTGCCTGTTGTGAAAAAATGAATGGGTCGTACGCCTTATTATACCTACGAGACAGCCTAACTTGACCAATACCATATTTTTTATCGATTTTTATCCCTATGTCAAGAGTAGGATCAAACCAATCACACTTGAAGATAACTAACTTCATCACGGGAAACCAAAGATAATCGAGTTCAAGGATGTCAGTTAGAACCCCATAGAAATCATCCTCTACATTGCCATCAGTGGCTCGCACACAAACACCATAGTTACATGACTGCATTCCTTCATTCCATGTTTTTGTGTTAAATTTATATCCATTTACAATGTAAGTATTCCATGATGTAACCCATCTGTTAGGCCCCCATGTCAAATTTGTCAACAATGGATTTTGAACATTGTTTTCTGGATCTAGTACCTAAAAAATCAAATATTATATTATTCTTATACATGCTATATATTTAAGGAGATAAAATGTATTGCAACAAATGAAGATGCTTAACCTACATATTTACTGAACCACGTAGCAAAGTGAAAAGTAATTTCTCGATCAAACTGATCGTTTGAAATGTCAGGTTGGAGATCCCTTAGAAAAATGTTGTACATCCTACATATGGGAGATTAACAGTAGGGCGATTAATAATCGTAAATGTCAATTGAACTTATAAAAGACATTGTAGAAACTTACTCTAAATATGGCACCACCTCTTCACAATTTTGAAGGATATACAGGTGAGCAACATTAATGTCACGCTGCTCCAAGAAATATCCTTTTGATTTGCCACTAAATTTGCCCGGATAGTTGAATATTGATATAGGAGGACTAGTTGAACTTCCTTCGCCCGAATCAACGTTTCTAGGCATCCTTGTCCTTTTCGTGTTAACTTTGTCCTGATAGTAATAAGAGGCAAAAGTGGAAGTCTCCTCTACTAAGTATGCTTCACAAATGGAACCCTCAACTCATGCCTTGTTCTTGACTTTGTGTTTAAGAGAGTGCAGGAACCTATTAAAGAGGGATACATACAAATAATTACTAGTTTTAGGGAAAGCTAAACTACAATTTCGTGTTTGTGAATTTCATATGTATTAAGTAAAATAGTTGATGTTGTTTACCTCTCAAATGGATACATCCAACGGTATTGGACTGGGCCACCAACTCTTGCTTCGTAAGGTAGATGAACTGGAAGGTGTTCCATAGAATCAAAGAAACTCGACGGGAAGATTTGCTCCAGCTTACATAACAAAATGGGTATCTTGACTTCCATATCATTTAATTGATTCACATTTAGTGTTGTCGATGTAAGCTCCCTGAAAAAGTGGCTAAGCTCAACAAGTGGGTTCCAAATTTGCTTCGATAATGCGTCGAACGCAATTGGAAGCAATCGTTGCATGAACACGTGGCAATCATGACTCTTCATTCAATGTAACTTTGATTCCTTAATGTCAACACATCTACCCAGATTGGAAGCATACCCATCTGGTAACTTTAGTTCTTTAACCCACTTACAGACGACCACTTTCTGTGTTTTGCTTAGTGTATAACTTGCCTTCAGTTTGATAAGTCTGCCACGACCACCGTCCTGCAACTCAAGCTCCTTCCGATTACAAATTTCAGTTAGATTCAATCGGGCTTTATTTGTATCCTTTGTCCTCCCCTTGATGTCCATCACAGTGTCAAACACATTCAAAAACACATTCCTCTCAGTATGCATGACATCAATGTTGTGACGGAGTAGTTGCGTCCTCCAATACGGCAACCTCCAAAATATACTTTGTTTTGTCCAATTATGGTTGACGCCATAATCAGGAATATGTTCTCCTTGGGATTCATGGACAAGCGGTAAGTACTGTACTCTCCGCCATACATTAGGACCAGACAAACGTGGTGGAGGCGGTGTTGTCTCCGTACAACGCTTCTTGAATGCATTCTTCTTCTGCCTATAAGGATGATCTTCTGGAAGGAATTGAAGATGACAATCAAAATATGAGATCTTTCGACTGTTTTAAGCGTGAATGCCTTCGATCGCTCCATACATATTGGGCAACCAAGCTTCCCCGCGGTCATCCAACCCGACATCATCCCATAGGCGGGAAAGTCGTTGATCGTCCAAATCAAAGCTGCTTTCATCATGAAATTATGCCTCAAAGATACGTCATATGTCAACACACCATCATTCCACAACATTGTCAACTCATCTATTAGCGGCTGCAAGTACACATCAATCTTACTTTTTGGATTAGACGGACCCGGAATTATGACTGTTAGGAACATAAACTCCCGCTTCATGCACATCCACAGGGGAAGATTGTACGGAGTCAGGATAACCGACCAACAAGAGTATGCTTTTTCAGACTGCCCGAAAGGATTAAATCCATCAGTAGATAACCCCAATCGGACGTTCCGATGGTCCTGCGAAAATGCCATATGAACCTGATAAGCCTCTGGCTTATCTAGTTTTATAACTAGTAAGACGGTGGTATACGTGCTAATTAGTCGAGTTCAATCTCGTTTTCGCCCAAATTTGCCTTGTTTTGTTCCTAAGTTGGACTTTGACTCGTTTTGCGTCTTTTGTGTAGTTTTTAGCTTCTTTTGGATAGAATTACGCTTGTGGTTGCTTGTGTTGTTTTCAGGTCCATAAGTGAAGCTCTAAGAATTAAGGAAAGTCAAGAAATAGTGGAGATTGCCATTCTGGAGATTCTCGCCCCGCGAGAGAAAGCTCGCCCCGCGAGAGTTTGAAGACCCGGGAAGACAGAGACCATCACGGCCTAGCCGTGATTCACATCACGGGGCGTGACAGGAAGGTTCGTGTCGCGAGACGTCCTTCGCGTCGCGAGTGTGTGAACTCCAGAAAAGCACCAGAATCAGAGACCATCACGGCCTAGCCGTGATGTATATCACGGCCGTGACCTAAAAGCCACACAAGTCAGAGACCATCACGGCCTAGCCGTGATGTGTATCACGGCCGTGACCCAAAATCCACACAAGGCAGAGAACATCACGACTTGGCCGTGATTCACATCACGGGCCGTGACAAGAAGACTCGCGTCACGAGACATCCTTCGCGTCGCGAGAGTTCAAATTCCAGAAGTGCGCCAGAAACAGAAGCCGTCACGGCCTAGCCGTGATGGCTATCACGGCCGTGACGCGTGGCCTCCTTATAAATAGAGCAGATCAGAACAGAAAAAGAGGACTTTTTGGATCATAATTTTAAGAGATCTTTTGTAATCCTTATTCTGGGGCTTCTTCTCCTCTTCTCCTCTCTTAATTCTTAGGCTTAGGATGAATTCCGATTGTACGTGCGTTGTTGTTACGGACATGAGGAACTAATCCTCTTGTCTAAGGGATCGATGAAGCCACCTATGGCGGCATAGTATTCATGTGATGTAACTCTCTCTCTTAATTCAATTATTGTTTTTCAATTTTGATTTCATTGTGTTGATTATATGCTTGCGTGATCAACTTGTTAAACGTGTATGAGGCCGAGAGGCGAATCGCGTTTCAGAACTTGAATTGGGAACATCGATCGAGTGTTGCACGAGAGTGAATAGGAGATCGATGCAACTCTTAGGGAACAAGAATTAATAGAATTCGAGATTAGGGTTAAGAGACCTAGGAAGTAATTAACTCAAATCATCGAATACGTCCTATTGAGCACGACAGTGGATATAGGAGAATTTAGGGGTCTCGTTGACATTAAAATTGAACCTAGGGAGGAGAGCAGTATCACTTGGGTACTTTGCATGATTGGGTAGGTGGATTCGAAACCTTAGATGCTTTTAATTACAGATTTCATCATCATATCTTTGATTGTTTCGATTTGTTAATTTAAATTGTGATCCTAATTTCTTTCCAACCACTTTCTCTACTTATCCAACTTATCGGATTTCTAGCGAAATTAGTCGAATTGGTAACCCAATCCTTGTGTTCGACCTCGGTAGACTCTTACCGTGTTTTATTACTTGCGACGACCCGGTACACTTGCCGAAGTCACAACAAAACCCTATCAAAATGCTTCCAAGCTTCTCCATTAGATGGATGACACAAGACATCTTGCTCCCTCTCATGCTCACTATGACACCTGATGTGAGCTGCAGTGGCCATCGAAGAGTACAATCGCGTAAGTCTTGGCACGAGCGGAAAGTACCACATTTGTTTTAGCGACCTCTTCTTCTCAATGCCCACCCTAGTAGTTGTCTTATACCGATCCGCACCACAAAATCGACAACATGTTAAGCTCTCCGCTGAATCATCCTTATAGTACAACATACATCCATTCGGGCAACAATCAATTTTCAAACACCCCAGACCCAAATTTTCCACAGACTTCTTAGCATGATAAAAACTAGTAGGCATCCGATTGTCTTCTGGAAACGCCTTGGACACTGACCTGGTGAGGCAATTAAAACAGCCTTCTTTCATATTGTAGTCAGATTTGATACTCAACCATTCCATGCACATCGACAACTCCGTGTACTCCCGACATCCTTCCCACAATGGAGATCGTGCATCACTCAGCATATCATATAATCTTTGAGCTTCGGGATTCGGATTCTCCTCTATGTATTGGGAACCGATTCCATCATCTTCTCCCCCATCTTCTTCTAGTACAACACCAACCGATGGTCCAGTATGATCCATTATCATCTGCTCGTATGGATTCAATTCTTCCCTCCGGTCACCATTTCCATAGTACGAACCTTCAAAAACAACCGGGTTTAAATCAGGCAATGTCTCACCATGGTTACTCCACCAATAGTAATCGAGCATGAAGCCCTTCTCATAAAGATCGGCTACGACTCCATCCACGCTTTTGAAAGATTGACACTTGCATCTTTTGCAAGGACACCTCAAATGATCACCGCCCAGTCGTATAAATCTCTCCTGGCTAACAAAAACTCTATAAACTCACCCACTCTAACTCTATACTCTTCCCTAAGACGTTTATTCCGATCCAACCTACGATACATCCATTTCTGATTCTTCGGAATATCCATTACTGGCAATTAAATAGCCTGACCAACCCTACAATAGCACATATATATTACGATGCATTCCAATAACTCCATCAATCTCGTTCTTATGACAAGGTATGAACCTATCCCATTCGAGAAGAAACCTTTACCACACTCGGCTAATAATAGCTATTCCCTTATTCAAATACCTTATACTTACAAAAATTTCGGTAGCATTTCCCATCGGTCTCCAAGTACACGACTCGAGCACGGTGAGAATCAACGCGATCAAGTATGCACCAGGAGAACAAAAGGAAATGCATCAGACCGAGATTTCAACAAGTATATAAGGCATTTGAACATGGAAATGACTATTGTACGAGTGTGAAAAAGGTTTTTCCCAAACCATCCCACTTGGACAATTCAAGATTCAATACAATGAGCATGCGTACCCTGAGAAGGTATGCATGCTCATTAATATTGAATCTCAAATAGGAAACTAAGGCTTTCGTAAATTAATAATTAACTCTAGCAGAAAATAAAACCATTGACTTATAAGGATTGCAGCATACTTCAACAAATATATATTGAAGCATAATTCAATACAAACTTAGATAAAATATAGTAGCAAACATCCTATTGAGCTCCGCTCTCCACTAACAAGTAACACATAATTGTCAAACACATGCATAACTTCTAAATTAGCAACACACAACAAGCATCCCGCCTTTTTGACAGGATCATATCCTATTGAGCTCTGCTCTCCACTCACAAACAACACATAATTGCAAATACATGCATAAATATTAAATCATCAGCACACAATCAGCATCTTGCCTTTCAGGCAGGATACCTTCCTATTGAGCTCAGCTCTCCACTAACAAACAACAAGATATATAATTCACATAACACATTACAAACACCACACAATCAGAACCTTTTAGACAAAGCAAAACCTTAAAAGAGAGTATTGAGAGAACTTACCTATGTGACAAAATGCAAAAACAAGTAAGGATAAGGGGAGGAGCCGCAGACAAGAAGATCGGGAACTGATAAATATAATAAGACAATATGAAAGCAAATTAATATCCTTAGAGACAACTTAATTGTATTCAAGTTAGTAATATAAAAGTTCAAAAAATTGCCATTACGACCAATTGATTACCCGTGGAGATGGAGAGGGGACGAAGGGACTCGGTTTCAACTCACGAGAAATAGAGCAATGACCTATAATGCATAAATAAAATTAATCCTGTCAAATACTAACATTTAAGAAACTAAAATTTAAGGCTCTCATATATTGTCACTTTGCAACTAATTCGATGTACTCATGAATCTTGAACCACTCAACTCACTCTCTTAATTATCGGTTTTGTTTGCGATGTTTTTCAAAATCATGAATCAACTCTCTCAAAACTTAAACTATATAGGTGAAGGCACATGAGTAACTTCATGTAGCATTCATAATGTACAAGTCCATTTTTCAGATATTTGGCGTTGTTTCATTAATTGTTGGATGCTGAATTAAAACCTTAACTAATAAAATACATGTACAAAATGGAAAACATAATAAAGATCAAACACAAGGGATGGTTCAAAAGCAAGAGCTTTACATTGCCTACGAGAATCTAGAAAGTTGGCAAATCTATTTTTCAAGTCACCGCACATAAGGGATTAAGTTTGGTTTTCTATTGGTTCTATCCAAGATTCCATGTGATTACTACCCCCTCCAGCTCTCATGTAAAAATATCAGTTTCAGCATGCTTTGTGCTAAAGAGAAGTGTGTAACAAAGAAACAACACAAACACAAGCATAACAAGTTTTAACAAGTTCTCTAATTTGTTAGTATCAAGGCCAGTATAATAATACTTGAAAATTCAGCATTTTCAAACAAACAAGCATAACAAGTTTTCACAAGTTCTCTTATTTTTTAGTATCAAGACCAGTATAATAATACTTGAAAATTGAGCATTTTTTAGTCAATAGTGAATACAGTTATGTTGCATAAAATAAAACGAATGAAAATAAAAAAATGCACACTAGCTACATTCACGATAGCATCACCATCTCTTTAGTTTCAGTCAAGTACATTTTCAAGCATCTATATTCACAGTACCGAGTTTCAGTCAAAATGAAATAAAAAATATATTCAAAGAGGGTTTACAATAGGAGTAAAATACCCCCAATTTAAGAGCATTTACCAATCACTAGTTCCCTGAATAGGTAAATCAATCAATATAGTCTAGAAAAGGTATGAAGTGTCATACAATCAATAAATCAATCAATAATCATGTTTCATACTATCAATGGACCAAGTCTTTTCATTAATGGTCTGCTTGTTTAAGATTGGCAAAGAGTGTGATTGTTGATTACTTGAGACATAATCATTAATCATTCTCTAAACCCTAACCCGAGACAAAATTGATCAGAGGAGACAGTGGGGGTGGTGGCCGCGTGAACAGAGCCCCTTGAGATGGTGGTGGTGGTCGGAGGAGGAGGTGACAGCACCTGAGAGAGACATAGAGAGAGAAACTTAGACACAGAGAGAGAGAACCGAGCAAGAGAGAGAGCGCGAGACATAGAGAGATAGAGGAGAAAAGAAAAGAGCCTACCTATGGAAGAGGAGGGTGGTGGTGGTGGTCGGAGGAGGAGGGTGAAAGAGAACATGAGAAATGGAGAGAGAGAGAGAGGGGGATGTAGAGAGACGGAGAAGATGAGAGCTTACCGGAGGAGAGGGGATGACGGTGGTGGCTCGAGGCATCCTGTGGTGGCTGGAGCTCACGAGACGAAGAGAGAAATGGTGAAAAAGAAGGAGAGGATCGGTGCAAAAGTGAGGAAGAAAGGAGGTTCTGTTGGATTTAGGGATTTTATTTTTAGCGACCGAATTATTCGGTCCCTAAATTGGTCGCTACATGGGTTAATGTGAAATTTGAATTCATAAATTTAGCGACCGATTTAAAATCGGTTGCTAACACCCTCTATTTTAATTTTTTACGCGCCGTTTAGCGACCGAATTAATATCGGTCACAAATATAAATAGAACTTAACCGTTGCATTTAACTCGGTCACCATTTCGGTCGCTAAAAAGTCAGCAAGTTTTGACTTTTACTTTCCTTTAGTTAGCGACCAGAATAGTGACCGATAAATCTGCTACGTTCTATTTCGGTCGCTATTTCGGTCACAGTATCAACTATAACCAGTGTTTCATGTAGATCTTACAATCGGTTGCTATTTCGGTCGCAAACAGCAACCAACAAATTCGGTCACTATTTTCGGTCGCTAAATAACCTTTTTTTTGTAGTGAGTGGAGAAGAAGTCATTCTTTCTGGTGATTGGGAAAAATTCTGTCAAAAGAATTATCTGAGGTTTGGAAGTCGTATCATAATTGGAGTTGATGAGCAAAATTCAGTGAACTGGTATGCTAAGATTGCATTTCTCTGTTGAAAGTTAAAGGAGTTCAACCATCAAGCTTCAAAGTTTTTTGTGCAAGAAAGTATTTTGGAAATGAAGGCTGTAATAGCTTAGTTTGTTTCTTTAAATTTAGAATATCATGTTTATGTTGGACAGGGTTTTTTAAATTTGGTGTTTATATAACTCTTCATTGTCGAAATTAGATTTGATGATGGTTATGTATTAAATTTTGCTAATGCTTTATTACTAAATTTCAATATTTTATTACTTATTTGTTTAAATTTATTCTTTAATTTAAACATGTTAAATTAATCCTACTAAATAGAAATATCAAAATTTTCTCTCGAAAATAAAATTAAAGAACCAAATTTTATTGTAAACTGTTTTTACTTCTACTATCAAATTCATTGAACAAAGTTTTACAAGATTCCATATTTTTATACAAAACAATCTTTTTTTTTTTTTGATAAACAAAAATTGTATATGTAAAGGGTACAAGGGGTACTCTAACCCATATACATAGAAGGAAAAGGGAGAATTAGAGATACTATTTCAACCAAGAGCACAAATAGCAACTCGGTTGAAAAATAACTAGAGATCTACCCCAAAACACCGAAAGAACCATCACTGTACTAATACTAAAGCTAAAGTAAAACCAACGTGGTCAACTTTACACATAAGATAAAACGCTAAAGACCACAAAATCAAACATTAGATGGATGAGCCAAGCACTTAGGCAATCAAGCAGTATCAGCAACTCCCAGCATCATGCGTGGCACTAAAGAGAAAAGACCAGGTATCAATGCCACATGCTTAAGACATGGTAAGCAGAAACTCCACCAGTCCTTCGAACAAAGGTTCACTTTATGGTAACCACTATAGTCATGCATATATTTCCCCAATAGATAACAGTTTAGAGATTAATTCTAGCTAGCAGCTGAAACCAATGAAAGAGACCAAATCACCAAGAGGCAAGAAATGCCAAAAGAATAACACCAATCAAACACTCAGCGTCACAAAACAATCTTAGTAATTTGCAGTTTGCTCTAACTTAAGTATACTATTTTGTTTTCTTTCTAATTTTTATTTGTGCTTATATAATATATAAAAACGAAATTATATATCTCACATTCAATAGAGAAAGATGTATATAAAAAAAATACAAGAAATTTAAATAAGTAATATACATAAAATCAAACTACGTTTGTTTACTAAATTCATTAATCAAACCTGAAATAAAAAGTATTCACCAATTTTATTAATGCAGTTGTATAAAGTAAATATTTTCAAATGAAACAAATTGTCCGCAAATAATGGAAACCTTTATTTAAAAGTGCATATTAATTGAATAACAATTTTTTTTTCAAAAAAAGTTTAATATATTTTGAAACCCCGTTACAATAATATTTTTCATAAAATTTTCGTATTCAGAAATATATTAAAGCACAACATCATAAAAAAAATATTACAAGTTTTTTAGTATTAATAAACTTTTTTTTATAAAAATATAAGATAGGATTACTATCTACAATATTTTCTTAATATATTTTAAAACCCCATTAGGAGTATGGACAGGTATCACAGTGAGAATGCAAGCTTATCAAGGAAGCCTCTATTAGTTTTTCCTAATCTAGAAATAAAAAATTAATTTTTGGCTTAAAATTTTTTAAAATTAGGAATACAAAATATTAGTATCAAATTATGAATCATCATCGACTTTTAGTTTAAAAATTGGAAACATTCATTTGAATAGTCATCTGATTTCAAATTTGCTTAAACTATTTAACTTCATTAGCTGAATTCAATCGAGATTAACAAATTCCAAGACATATTATAATTTCAACATTGTTCAACAATTAAAATAGATACATGAACACATCAAAACATGTTGCACATTAAATACATCGTCAGTTCCAAAAATGTTGATCCTAAAACGTGTTTAATGTTTCATTTACACCTAAAGGACAATTTAAGGGGCCAATATTTCCAGAAATCAAATGAACCATCATATTACACTCATCCAACCATTGCAACTATAGTATAAATAGATGCAACATCCTCAAACCACCTAACTAACTTTCTTCTTTGCTTTACTTTCAAAATGGCCGAAGCCTATGACTCTGTTTTTGCTATTTCTGCTGAAAAGGATTCCTGGAACATCAAAGTTGAAATTTTCAGGATGTGGGTTGTTCCAAGTTTGAATGGTTCTAAAATACCATTCTCATTGGAGATGGTGCTGATGGATGAGCATATTATTTTAAATCACTTTTTTTTTGCAGTACATTTGATCATTTGTCTTATTTTCCTTACTCATTGTTGTTTACATGTTTATTTCAGGGTGCGAAAATATCTGCTTCTATGAAGAAAACATTGATTTATCGATTTGAAAGTCTGCTGACTGAAGGGAAAAATGTAATTATTACTGATGTTGGTGTTGCAGCTAATGGAGGTGACTACAGGACCACGAGACATTATCACAAGCTAAATTTTAAATACACTTCCAATGTTTAGCCTCTCGACCAGAACCAAATAATTGCATCTCCATACTCTTTTGTTTCCTTTACTGAAATTCTGGACTTTAATTATGATACTTCTTATCTAGCTGGTATATTTACTGTCTCTCTCATCTTTGTATTTCCAACTTCACCATACATATTAATTTTGACATTTTCTAATGAGTGATGATCTGCAGATAATAATACGATAGATAAATATATCTTACAAAAATGGGTAACTTGCATCGGATTTTTTTTGGGAGCAAAAGTAGACACTAGTGCAAAATATACTTTTAACATCGGGGTTTTAACATCGGTTTTCTGAAAACCGATGTGAAAATGGAGGCGGTGGCATTTTTGAAATTAAATTGAAAATTTTTAACATCGGTTTTTTTTAAGCCGATGTTATAAAGTTTTTAACATCGGTTTCTAAAAACCCGATGTTGAAAATTGAACCAAAAATAAAAAAATTTAAAAATGCATAATTTAACACATCGGTTTTGTCATAACTGATGTGGAAATGTGTATGTTTTAACATCGGTTTTTAAAAACTGATGTGGAAAAACGAATAAAAAATTATGGAAATTATAACTTTTAACATCGGTTTTATTAATAACCGATGTGTAAAACCTTATAACATCGGTTTTTGATTAACCGATGTGTATTGTTATATGTCATTTTTTGATTCCCTCTTCCTCCTTTTCATTTTCGCGCTGCTATATAAGAGGCCTTTTCATCTGTCATTTTTAATTCCCTCTTGCATGCCTGTGCTCACTCTCCCTCCTTTTCGTTTTGATTTCTTTGAATATTTGCTATCATCATTTCACTCATCGCTACCACCATTCACTCCTCGAAAGGGTTCTGTGCTGCGGCTTCTAACCCTAACCTCTAACCCCCACGACGGCATCGACTCGTCAAGGAGGAGACCCACCCCACCCACATCGTTACTGGTTGCTACGCCTGCAACTTAAGGAGACCCACCACTCCGTTCGTGCTTCCGCGAAGAGGACCGTTACTCACGACCGCAGAAAAACGAGAACCACCACTCCGGTCTCTTAGTATCTCACAACTCTGGTATGTTCTCTCTGCTGAAAATATTTTTAAACCCAAAAACCTGGTTGCTGTGAGGCTAATGGTGAACTGCATCCATGTACAACTGCATGTCTAGGCTCTGTCATGAGTGTGTTAGTGCCTTGTTGTGACCCCTTTGATGAAGTTTGTGTCTTGGGTCATTGTTCTGTGTATGTCTATATATACATATATATAAATATAATATACTGTGTTGTTCTGTGTGTGAAGTGTTATAAAGTGTGAATCTGTGTCTAATCCACCATAGTGAAAATGGCTCCAAGACTGGATTTTTCCAATTGGTGGACAAAGGATACATAGAAAGGAACACCAGTGGTGGTATCACGCGTCACGGCCGTGATGCCTGTCAGGCTAGGCCGTGACGGATTCTGCCTTGGAGGCTGCTTCACTGGTTGGTCTGTCACGGCCGTGACCACCATCACGGCTAGGCCGTGATCAGTTCTGCCTGTGAGGGTCTGGTTCAGTTGGCATGTCACGGCCATGATGGACTTCACGGGCTGGTCGTGACCAGTTCTGACTTTTCCATTCTTTCTTTTCAGCTCTACTCGATCATGGCCGTGATGGCTGTCACGGCTAGGCCGTGATGAGCTCTGTTTGGCTCATTTTCTTCACTTTTCAAGCCCCATCTTCATGCAAGCTCCATCATGGTTAATCCTGATCAATTAATCCTTAATTCATGCACAACAACACCACAAAATCACCTTAACCGTTCCAAGGTAAAAACTAACAAAGAATCAATTAAAATATGCCTAAAATGTCGCCGAAATTTTGTCGAGTATAAGCATGAGAGTTAAGGACTAACTATTAATCGAATGTTGAAAAAGTTTCTTCTCGAATGGGATAGGGCCATACCCTTTCATAAGAAGTGGTTATGGGAGAACTTTACTAGTTGACCACAAAGTAAGTTTAGTTTGAGTTATGTTTAAAGGCATATTATATGTTTACGTTGATATTTATAAATTATGTTTACGTACGTTGATCGATATTTATAAGTTATGTTTGATATTTATCCTGACATACTAACAAGCTTTTTTTTATTTAAACAGGTATACATGGCTGATCGTGAGGATATCCCTCCTTCATGCAGCGGGTCGGAGACCCCGTCTACGGGTAGAAAGGGTAGACGTGCCACACGAATGAGGAATTTGACTGCCAACCGTGGTTCAAATCAAAGGATAAGAATAGACTTTGATAATAACCTCAATCCTATTGGGCCAATGGCAGAGCAGTTTAACAGTTTTGTGGCGACCCTTACTAGGAGCAGGCCTAGTATACTCATTGATAATTGGAAAGATATACCGACAGACGTGAAGGATCGGATATGGGAGAGTATTCTGTTATCTATACTTTTATGTCTTGTATTTGTCTGTATCTACTTTATTTTAATCTTACTAATATCATTCAGTAATTCGTTGATTCTTTTGGTCTTAATGTAGCTCACCTTTGACATACCGGATACGATGGTTATGAAGAAGCGTTTGAAAAAGTATGTTGGTGAGCGTTGGAGGGCTTTTAAGGTCGACCTGGGCAGATACTATGTATTCAATCCAACATGTGAAAAGAACCCACTTGAGGTGTACCCTTTCCTTGACCAGGCGACGTGGGATCGCTTTGTTCAGAGCCGACATGATCACGACTTTCAGGTTAACTTATTTGATTTGTCTCTAAATTTATGTAATTTCATTAATTTTATTTACTTATGTAATTTAATTACCTTCTATTTATAACAGGAGAAGAGAAAAAAGGGGCAGGAAAATCAAAGCAAGAATGTCTACCCCCATGTCATGTCTCGTGGGGGATATAAAAAGCTTGGTCAGATAATGGTGGAAGAGGAAAATAAAGCACGTCAGGAAGCAGCATCTCAGGCGGATCCTAACGCTGAAAATCGTCTAGAGATTGTTGATCCACCTCCACCCCCACGCCATCATAAATGGAAGAGGGCCCGACAAAGAAAAACGAGACAATATACATCTGAGGAGGCCCGCCAAGTAGCTGAGAAGATTGTAAGTATAGTTTTAATTGTAATTGTCATTTTAAGATTGTTACGGAATTGTAATGTGACCTGATATTTTATATGTGATGGGATGCCTTGGACGAGTAGGTAACCCAAGGAACCTTTGTTCCTAGAGGACGCGATGATATCTTAGCTGCTGCCATCGGTAAACCAGACCACCCGAGCCGTGTCATTGGTGTTGGATGGTGCGTCGGCATTCGCCAATACCATGGTTCATCTTCACACCCATGGCATTGGGATGTTGATGCAGATAGAGCACGGCTAAAACAGGAGATTGCAGTTGAGCTTAGACATGAGTTGGCCGAGCAGTTTGCCCAGCAGATGACAATATTGACTTCTATGTCCCAGCAGATGACAGCCGGTGTCCAACCCTCTGTCCAACCCTCTGTCCATGTGAGCACTAAGGGCTCATGTGATCCTCCTCATCAACCTGAAAATGATGATGATGACGACCCTGATAGGTGTGAGCTGTATGTTGACGATCATCATGATCGCCGCTTAGTGGCATTGGGGAGGGCACATAATAACTTAGGTAATACCATACACCATCGTTTATTTCCGGATGATCAGGTGAGGGTTGTTGTTGAGATTATTCAAGATGCTGATGCTCGAGTCCCTGTGCCCACTGAGGAGGTTCAAACAGTGGGTCAGGCCCCCGGTAACTTCATCCTCTGGCCAAGAAGACTGGTCAGCTTTCTTGTTGCATCTGAGGTATTCAGTTAGTTGTGTTTTTCTATATTCATAGTTGAAATTATTTATTATTGTTTAAAGATAATGCTTTATTTTTATTCGTTATAGGATGTTGGAAATGATATTCTGCCTAAAAGGTCGAATCCAGGAAGACCAGAGATGTCTGCTCCTGCCAAGGTATTCATTTGACCATTTAATTAATTACGAATGAAATAACTTATCTGTGATTACTAATATATATCTTTGTTGTTTAGGGGATCGACAAGGGGGCACCTGGTGATGTTTTTAAACTATTGGCTATACAGGTTGTCACCATGGAGAATGACGCAGCTTTGGTGAGGTTGGAACATGATGCCAGTCCAGGTGATGAACTATATATCCCAAAGAAGGAACTTACGGAGATTGTACTCAATAAAGAAATGTCTAGTTCTGCACACCTATCGTTATGGTTCACGTAAGTACATTTTATTTATAAGTTAAGTAATTAATTTTTAAATACTATAATAATTAACATGTTTTTTCAATATATTAGGTATCTGCGTCGTATGTTAGTTGATCAGGGTAACCTCGCCCTTTATGGGTTCATTGACCCCATGTTCATTCAGGGTGATGTTCTCCTAGCATCAGAAGACCGGGTCACCACCATACGTGATATACTTGCCCGAGACGATCATCAATTCTACCTTGCGCCTTATCTCAATAAGTAAGTATCGGTTATTTAATTATAACTATATATGACTTAGTCACTAACTGTTCCGCAAATACAGCCAGCATTGACAACTGTTGATCTTGTACCCTAGGATGAACGTCGTGGCTTCTTCTGCTCAATTGGAAATAAGTCGGCGAATGAACTGAAGACGATCATCGAAACGTAAGCATTAAAATACTTTATAATCAGTAATGCAGTTGTTTTAATTATCTGAAATCTATTAGATATACTTTAATTAATGTTTATTTTGTCATGATAGTTCTATTAATGCAAACCACATGTTGCATGGTGAAAGGCGTCGGGCTATCAGATGGATTATTCATAGCGTAAGATATTTATTAGTTCAAATGCATCAAATACAGTGGGTATAATTATTGATTTCTATTTAATTCCTCATATTCTAATTGGGTTTCATTTGTAAGTAGTCACGTATACAACGTGGATCATGGGAATGTGGCTACCATGTGATGCAGTGGATGTTGGAAATTATCTCCTCTAGGATCACTGAAAGATGGCACGAGGTAAATGTTAATTGATAACAATTAGAAGTAACAGTTATAGATTCGTTATATGTTTTATGTTAGTTTATTACTTAAAAGATATAATCTTTTGTCCAATTAAACTTGCAGATATTCAACAATCCAACCTCATTATCTTATTCCGACATCAACAACATAAGGAGGCGTTGGGCAACTTTCTTTCTTGAAGTGTACCAACCATAGTTTGTATATATGTAGTTAGTTTAAAAACTTATCATGTACTAGCTATAGTGTACATTTGACTGATCATATGTATTTTGATATGAAACCTATAATATAACATGTAACTTTTTGGTTTCTAATTATCTTTGTTGTCTGAATGTAATTGAACGTACATATGTATTGTTCGTAATAAATTCAGTATATATTAATTTAGTGTGTTTTTGTTGTACAAAAGTGATTGTGTTAAGAATATTTAAAGTATGTTATTCTGGTATTGATCTGCATTACTGAAACAGGGGAAATGAATGATAGAAATGTAAAAAATAGTTTTTTTAAAAAAATTAGACTTTACACATCAGTTTTGCCAATCCACATCAGTTTTCCTAAAAACCGATGTGGAAAGTGAAATTTCCACATCGGTTTTCAGGAAAACCGATGTGTAAAGTCTAATTTCCACATCGGTTTTAAAGAAAACCGATGTGGAAAGTGATATTTCCAATAGGTTACCAATTAACAAATGAACTTTCCACATCGGTTAATGTAAAAACCGCTGTTAAAAATGTACTTTAAACATCGGTTTTAAAACCGATGTGAAAAGTGGCAATAAACCACGTCGGTCTTTTCAACATTAGTTTGAAAACCGATGTGAAAAGCAAAAAATAACCGATGTGGAATCCTTTTTCTGCACTAGTGAGAGTAGTAACAAGACTCTCAATGAATAGTATCATCCCAACTTGGTTGGCACCATATCAACATCGGTCTCAACCAAGAAACTAACTCAATATTATTAAAAAGTAAAAAAAAAATAAAGAATACAAAAAAAAAGTGTTTTAGTTGCAATAGGTCAGGCCTTCATAATTTTAGATTTGTTGGATGTTATTGATTTTTTTACATGAGTTTTGGAACTTGCTTCAGGTAATAGTAGAAATAATTCAAATAAATTTTCAAGAGAGGAAAAAAAAAGATAAATAAATATATTTTTTAAAAATTGTTAAGTGTATAATATAAACTAATAAGATTTTTTTTTTTGAAGCAAATGATTTTATTTTTTAATCAATAGACATGATTTTTATTTTATATATTATCTAACAACAAATTCAAATATTTGGCATCAAAAATTAAAAATTTCAATTTCATATATTTTCGATACATACTGCCCGACATATGATAAGTGGCTTATCATATACATATGTAGGGGATTGAGTTATATATGGGAAATGTATAAATCGGACATTAGAGGCATTATTTATTTTTATGAATTACATATAAATGATATTAAAATTTTAAATCAGTCTATGAAGCAATCTTATTTTTCAATTCTCAAATTGTAAATAATTTTTAAAATTCACGAACTTTTTACACTATTGCCAATCATTCTTATATCACTTGCATTGTAAGGGTAACATCTATTTGAATCATCATTAGATAAATACGGGGAAGATTAATATACAAGCTTATCTTAGTTGGAAATAGGACACCTTCTGCAAAAAAATTGGTTTGGAGTGAGAAAGCACAATTTTTTATAGAAATTAGGGGAGAGAATCGTGCACTTTGGTTAATATAATGAAGATCTTATAACAATAATAGTGTTGCTTGATTGATATTTCTTTCATTTTCTCTTTATCAGTTCAATTATTATTGTACGAATATACATTGTCGCGACCGTTCCGTCCGAGAGCCATGAAAAGAAGGTAAAAACAGAGGAGTCGCCATCAATATTTTTAAATTGGAAAAACATTGGAAAACCAATTTTTTTAAGGCAAACTGGTCTTTTTAAAAAAGAGAGATGTTTGAGAAGGCTTATGTGATGCATGCCAAAAGGGTAAACAAGTCAAAACCTCATTTAAGGCTAAAAACATTGTTTCAACTAGTAGACCCTTACAATTGCTGCACATGGACCTTTTTGGACCTTCTAGGACGAAAAGCTTTGGTGGAAATATTTATGCTCTTGTAATTGTTGATGACTTCTCTAGATTTGCTTGGACCTATTTCTTAGCACAAAAGAATGAAGCTTTTAAAGCTTTTAAGAAAATGGCTAAGGTTGCTCAAAATGAGAAAGACGTGAAAATTGTTTCAATTAGGAGTGACCATGGAGGAGAATTCCAAAATGAGGAGTTTGATAACTTTTGTGATGGACATGGTATAAAACACAATTTTTCTGCACCTAGAACTCCACAACAAAATGGAGTAGTTGAGAGGAAAAATAGGTCACTTGAAGAAATTGCTAGAACCATGTTAAGTGACTCTAATTTACCAAAGTATTTTTGGGCTGATACTGTGAGTACTGCATGTTATGTTTTAAATAGAGTTCAAATAAGGCCAATTTTGAAGAAAACTCCATATGAACTTTACAAGGGAAGAAAACCTAACATTTCTCATTTTCATGTCTTTGGTTGTAAATGTTTTGTGCTAAATAATGGCAAGGATAATCTTGGGAAATTTGATCCCAAAGCTGATGAGGGTGTCTTCCTAGGTTATTCATTAACTAGCAAAGCATATAGTGTTTAATAAGCGTACTTTATCAATGGAAGAATCTGTTCACATAACATTTGATGAGTCTAACCCCAATAGGTTGGGAAAGGACATTTTTGATGATGCAGAAACTCTTGAGGATGAAGTGAAATCTGATGAAGGAAACGAGAGCAACAAGGAAAAGGAAGATGAAGAGAGCAATAAAAAAAAACCTCAAGCAGAACTTCAACAAGAATATCTTCCTAAGGAGTGGCAAGCTTCAAAGAATCATCCCTTAGACAATATCATTGGTGAGATCACCAAAAGGGTAACCACTAGAAACTCTTTAAGGAATATTTGCAATACCATGGCGTTTGTATCTCAAATAGAACCAAAATGTGTTGATGATGCTATTAATGATGAACATTGGATGATTGCAATGCAAGAGGAGTTAAATCAATTTAAAAGGAACAAAGTTTGGGATTTAGTTCCAAAACCTAAAACTAACCAAATAATCGGAACTAAATGGGTGTTTAGAAACAAAATGGATGAGAATGGAATAATAGTAAGAAACAAGGCTAGACTAGTAGCTAAGGGATATAATCAAGAAGGAATTGATTATGATGAAACATATGCTCCCGTAGCTAGATTAGAAGCTATAAGAATGCTCTTAGCCTATGCATGTATAATGCACTTTAAACTGTACCAAATGATGTGAAAAGTGCCTTTTTAAATGGAATAATACAAGAGGAAGTATATGTAAGTCAACCCCCTGGCTTTGTTGATAGCGAGTTCCCAAATCATGTCTATAAACTAACTAAAGCCCTCTATGGACTCAAGCAAGCTCCTAGAGCTTGGTATGAGAGATTAATCAATTTTCTCCTAGAGAAAGGCTTTAAAAGAGGAAAAGTTGATACAACGCTATTTAATAAAACAAAAGCACACAATATCTTACTTGTTCAAATATATGTTGATGACATTATTTTTGGTGCTACTAATGAGTCTTTATGCAAGGAATTTGGTGAACTAATGCAAAGTGAATTTGAAATGTCCATGATGGGAGAGCTTACCTTCTTTATTGGACTTCAAATTAAACAATGCCAAGATGGAACCTTCATAAGCCAAATAAAGTATTGCAAGGAACTACTAAAGAAGTTTGGAATCGAAAGCGCAAAGGAAGTGGCAACACCAATGAGTCCAGCCTGCTACTTGGACAAAGATGAACATGGTAAATCTATAGATGTATCCAAGTATAGAGGTATCATCGGATCCTTACTTTATCTCACTGCAAGTAGGCCAGATATAATGTTTAGTGTGTGTATGTAGGGTATCAAGCTAATCCTAAAGAATCACATCTTACTGCAGTTAAAAGAATCATGAAGTATCTTTTAGGAACAAAAGAAATGGGGTTGTGGTATCCCAAGGGATCCACTTGCACATTAATAGGATATTCCGACTCTGACTTTGCTGGATGCAAGTTAGATAGGAAGAGCACAAGTGGAACATGCCATTTATTAGGAAATTCCCTAGTGTCCTGGTTTAGTAAAAAGCAAACTAGTGTGGCCTTAGCCACAACTGAAGCAGAATATGTTGCAGCTGGGAGTTTTTGTGCTCAAATCCTATGGATGAAACAACAATTAATTGACTATGGTGTTTATCTAGATCATGTACCAATAAAGTGTGATAACACTAGTGCAATTAATCTAACAAAGAACCCAATTATGCTCTCAAGAACCAAGCATATTGAAATTAGGCATCATTTTATCATGGGTCATATTCAAAGTGGTGATGTTGTGATTGAACATATAGATACAACCAAGCAATTAGCTGATATATTCACCAAACCACTAAATAAGGAGACTTTCGTCTTTATAAGAAGGGAACTTAGCATAATTGATCCTCAAAATGATTGATATCAGATGTTATTTTCGATAATATAGTCAATATGGCAAGCGAGGCAGCACAAGATACTGAAAATTATGAAGGACATGGGCAAGATGCTCTTATCTAGTCTCAGTTTAGACTAAGTGTCCTTTGGTGTCTATAATTCCTTTTTTTTGATTTCAGTGTTTTGGTTGTTTTGATGTATTGCATATGCTCTGTAATGATTTATTATCAATGAATGCAAGACTTTTTTTTTTCCAGTTTGATTTCAATATTCTCCATAGTTTCTTTTTGATAATGACAAAGGGGGAGAAAGATGAACCATACAACTATTAATTCTGTCTTGCATTTGCTGTAAATTTTTTTCTCTGATATGTAAATTTTTTTTTCTCTCTGATACCTAAGTATGAACTGTATTGAAAAGACATACTTAAACTTATAATACATGTGTAACATCCTAAAAATTCAAATATAATTATTTTAATAAAAAAAAGGGTAGTATAAGAGCTTATTATAATTGTTTTCTTTATAATAAAAATATAGTGGGTTCCACAATAAAGTAAAATTGATTTTAAAAAAAATAACATAAAAATAAAGAATAAGAACCTACCCTGGACTAAATTATTGTCGCAATAATGATAGGAAACATAAGCATATCAAGGCTCATGCTGTGTTACCCATTATAAATAGGTAGTTTGAGTGTTTTAAGCTCAATTTCGCATAATATGACTAGATACCTAACTTCATATGGATATTTCGTAACCAAAGAGAACTTGTTTGAATTCGATATCTGAATAAGAAATATAGCCTTGTCTCTTAGATTTCCATAGACACCAAATTCGTCCAAATTGGACTCTTGTAGCTCAAGTTATGACCAACTTCGTAAACACTATTCATGTTCCAGTGCCAGAACCGTTTTTTTAAATTCTATCCACGTTTTGACTATCTAAACGTCGGTTTCAGATTTTGTGGTCTTCATAACAGTTGTAGACAATTCTTTTATCTTTCCAACAATATAAAATGTATAATTTTTGAATGTCTATAACTCAAGATATGTGCGAAAACAGCACCATATGCAGAGTAAGCGGGCTTAGCACGTTTTTACACGTTTTGGGCTATTGGGGGCTCTATAAATAGAATCTTAACACTCTTAGGGTGCGTTTTTGAACCTAATTACACCTAGAAACTCAGAAACGGCTAAGAAGATAAGAAATTCAAGGATTAAGAAGAGATAGTTGTGGAAGAAGGAGTCTTGGAAGAGGAAGATGATGATAACTCTTAGCAAACGTTAGGATTCGTAGTAGGAAACGCTTAGAGTTATTTGGAGGTCTTCAAGAGGTGAGTAACAATACTTTTTACGAACCCTTTCCATGGTATATATGATTGTTTGTGTTGACAATGAATTACCATATGAAATTGAGAGTTTTTAATTGATTTGATGCATATTGTCAATAACCTAATTTCTAAAATTGGGGGTTTTTGTTAAAAGGGGAATAAGTTGATTAATTGGTGTTGTAAGATGCTTATTCATGTATGATATATTGTGATATTCGTGATTGCTTGTTGTTGGGAGAAATTTATTTGTTTAATTCGTGGAAAATAGTTTGTTACATGCATGAGACATGACATATTTGAGTTATAATATGTTGTTTGATGTTTTCCGCAATACCACCTATGATAGGGGTATCAAAAAGTAATACCACCGTAATGGGGTATCGAAAGTAACATCCCCATATAATTGGGATGTCGAAAAAGACCAATACCGCCTAAAAAGGGGTATCGAAAGTAACACCGCCACACGTTGGGGTGTCGAAAAGGGAGAAATACTGCCATGTGCACATGGGAGATATCGAAATAGAAATGTCCTCGATAGGAGGGTGGCATCGAAACATTCCTCATGAGTAGGGGTGGGCAATGGGACGCCGTTGTTATGTGATGTGTGAGATTTATGGCATGCCGGCAAGAGACCAGATTAGTTATGAGGCCTTCGAGCCACTTGGATTAATTTAGAGTTTACTTGGTATGTGGAATGTGATGCATTGAGACGAGTTGATCTTATGCTATATGCATTTGACTTGATGAAATTTTTGTTGAATTTAAAAGTATTTTTTATATATATTATTTTGGGAAATTAGCGGATATTATGAACAGTTTTTTCGGTTACCGCACCGACTGAGAACAACATTATTTTTGAAACATTTTATAAATGTATTGTTGTGCATTGGGATTTTATATCTCATTATAAGTGTTGTTTTCAGAGCCCTAGGACATCGCTGTTGAGGATCCAAAGATCTGAAGAGTTATCTTTTATTAGCTAGTTGGTTAGTAATGTAGTATGGTTTGGAGTATTATGCGGACAACATTCTTTGGTTTACATACTATTTTTCTCAGATTGTAATTAGACGCTCGGTTTTGAGGCTTTTAGTTTTTATTCAAATGATTGGATTTAATAATATTTTTTCAATACTTTGTAAATACTATGATTTTATTTAATACGAGGTATTTTCATACTTGGTTATTTGAGAAAGATTTTATGACTTGTGTTTTTTTTAATTAAATGTTTTTAAAGATTTTTATTGAAATTAATTTGGGTTGCTAATGTAACGAAGGGCGTTACATTTTTGGTATCAGAGCAGTTCGATTCTAAATCGGACTGTGGTAGTGGGACTTTTTCTAAAACAAAACTTGTGCGTATAGGATGCTTGTTAGAGTTATAAATACTGCATGTTATTCTTTGGGATATTGGACATGATCAACCCAATATTTCATAGGTAGTGAGCAGACTTATAGGACTAATAGGCGAGGGACGAACATTGCACTTGCAGCAGCTTTGGTTTGTATGATCAGAGCTACGCAAGGGCAGACGGAGACTCTCCGTCAACTGTAGGGGAATGGAGGCCAATCACTGATGGAATGGTGGCTACCTAGGACCCTTAGCACGTGAGACTTTTCGAATTCAAGAAGAATGATCCGCTATTATTCCGAGGCAGCTTAGAATCCGAAGGAGACTTGATTTCTTCAACTCGTATAGGGGAAGAAGTTACTATATTGTTTGATTCAGGAGCAACACTTTCTTGGATATATCCTTCAAGTGTGAAATTTGAGTTGCCTATCTTTCGTTTGTCCTTTGAGTCACGTGTTTCTAAAAAAAAAGTTGTAATTTAGGGTATTTTATTCTTTATATGAGATTTTTGAATGTTGATGATGAATTGATTTTAATAAATTTATTTTCCTTGAATCTATAAGGAATTATTACTAATGGTAGTTTTGTATGTGCGTTCATGCTGGTCTTTTCTTGTTTACATTATTCTCATCATCTATACTTCTGCCAACACTGTCAAAACCCATTCCCATATCTAATTGAAATGTCCTATTAATTTTTTTAATTCATTCTGTGCGTGAAGTTCACCTCCATCGCATCGAGGCCAATTTATTGAATTGTAATTATATTTCTAACTTCCTCTGACTCATGGATTTAATTGTGGCATGAATTCTATTTTTGTTAGTTTGAATCAAATTATATATTTAATATTTAAATTAAATTATGGTTCACTTTATAAATTTTAAAAATATGTTTGATTTTGTATTAAGTTTTGAGTGCTTTTAGTGGGAAAAGATGATGGGAGTATGAGGCTATATGTGGGCAATATGCAACTGAACAAAGTAACTATTATGGATAGGTATCTTTTACCTAGGATAGATGAGCTTAGATCAATGGAGTAGAGTAGTGGTTGACTCTTGTAAAGTAGATGCAGGGATAGGGTGAGAGAAGCCTAAGACAATGACAAGTGTGAGAAGTTTCCTAGAATTGAAGAAGTATTATAGGATGTTATAAATGAGTTCTCTAGACTAGCCTTACCTCTCACCAAGCTGATTAGGAAATGAAAATCTCTTGTATAGGATACAACTTGAAGTTTTTAATGATCAGTAGAGCCTTAAACAGTTGTTAAGAGATAGAGACAGAGACATAAACGAAGAGTTTAATATAAGGCAAAGAAAGTGGATGAATTTTCTTAGGAACTATAATTTTGAGTTGAAGTATAGTCCGGGAAAGGCTAATGCAGTGGTCGGTACTCGGAGTAGGAAATTTTCGCACAAGTCTAACTTGAAGTTGCAAGAGATGAACCTAATAGAAGAGTCTAGAGACATGAATTTGGATATCTTTTTAAGGCTTAAATCTTGGAATTGAATAGGTTGAAAATTTGTAGTGACCTTAGAAAATAGATTAAGCGAGTGTAGTTTTTAAACTAGGATTTGAAATCTCTTTTGGATCAAGATAATTATGTGTTATATAATAATGGTGTAGTGTTGTTTAAGAATAGGATCATTGTCCCTAAGGAGGGGAGCCTTAGAGGAAAAAAATGTTAGAAGAGACACATAAAAGAACGTTAACCATGTGTCTAGGAATAACCAAGAAGCACCAAGATTTAAAGAAGTATTAGTGGATGGGAATAAAAATGGAAGTGAGATTTAAGAATTTTATATATATGTTCAAATTTTATTATAATGTTGTAATTTTGTTATATAATTTTTAGAGGATCACTCTCCTTGAAATTTCAAACTGCTTCTCAAGTGACAAAGTATTAATCGCGATTGATATTCCCCTATGATTTGTTTTCCATATAGATTAATGGCATGTCTAATCCTAACAAACTTATTTTCTTAACAAAAAGTGAAAAAAATGTTATTTCTTATTTGTATGTGCCTACTCAAAGATCGAGATTGAATTGGTTTCTTATACTATTGTGGTGTTAATTTTTACAGTTGTTTTTGCATAATGTCTGCACAGTTTAATTGTAATTTTGTCAAACATTATTCTCCATTTTGTTATCACATATTTTTTTTAGTAAGATCTTCTTATCAACATAAAGTGAAACTATTTCTTCCTCTTTTGAACGTGCTATTTCTTCCTCTTTAGTAAGATCTCCATTTTGTGAACGTGCTACTGCTTCACATTTCTTTATTTATAAAATTCCTCAGTTCTGTGTAGAATATAAGAAATTTGGTGTAGAGTTCGTAAGAGATATTATATCTACGTGTGGATGATATAAAATATTACATCAATTTCTTTTTTGGATTGTTTGTTAAATTTAATTTGTGAGAATGCTTATAAAGATGAAATGCAAGTGAAGGTGTTCTAATTATAGGCGGATGGATAGAAACAAATGCTTAAGTGCATGATTTTATTATATAAATGTTATTATTGACTTCATTTTAAAATTACATTTTATTTCTTTAAAAAAATATTTTTTTTAAGTTAAGGGACCATAAATTGTGCATTTATTATCTGGTGGAATATTTAATGACTATACATACATACATACATACATACATACATACATACATACATATATATATATATATTAATGATGTGATTAGGAATGTAGATCCCCTTTTATGATAGTGCGAAGTAGGTGAGAAGATATTGTTAAGATCAGATTTAATCAAAGAGATCGCAATTAGGATTAATAGTTGAGGGAAAGATGCGCATTGCGCAGAATAGATAAAAAGTGTTATGTCGACAAGAAAAGAAATCATTTAGAATTTTAGGAAGAGGAACGTGTAATCTTGAGAGACACTCTTAAGTTTTGGATGGGGAAGTCAATGTCATTCAGAAAACTGACTCTTTGTTTCATGGGACCTTTCCTAATTCTCAAAAGAGTCGTGCCCGTTGCTTACCAATTGGCTCTTCTGCCACAATTGGCAAATCTTCATGATGTTTTCCATGTGTCGCAACTTAGAAAATATGTACCTGATGAGTCTCATGTGATAGCTCCCGAGTCTTTACAATTGAAGGATAATTTGATCTATAAGCCTAGGCCTAGTCAAATCTTGGACAAGGGCACAAAGACTCTAAGGAACAAGACAATTCCATTGGTGAAAGTGTTATGGTAAAGGATTAACTCCGAAGGAAACTACTTGAAAGATGGAAGAGGACATCGTATGTCAATACCCAGATCTTGTTGTTTAAGGTAAGGTAACATTTATGTTTGGTTTTCAGCATATGTTACAATATGTGCGTGAGTGTGTGATGAATTTCGGGGACGAAATTCTCTAAGGAGGGGAGAAATGTAACATTCTAAAAATTCAAATATAATTATTTTAATAAAAAAAAGGGTAGTATAAGAGTTTAATTATAATTGTTTTCTTTATAATAAAAATATAGTGGGTTCCACAATAAAGTAAAATTGATTTTAAAAAAAATAAAATAAAAATAAAGGATAAGAACCTACCCTGGACTAAATTATTGCCGCAATAATGATAGGAGACATAAGCATATCAAGGCCCATGCTGTGTTACCCATTATAAATAGATAGTTTGAGTGTTTTAAGCTCAATTTCGCATAATATGACTAGATACCTAACTTAAGATGGATATTTCGTAACCAAAGAGAACTTGTTTGAATTCGGGATCTGAATAATAAATATAGCCGTGTCTTTTATCTTTCCATAGACACCAAATTCGTCCAAATTGGATTCTTGTAGCTCAAGTTATGATCAAATTCGTACACATTATTCATGTTCCAGTGCCAGAACCGTTGTTTTAAATTCTATCCATGTTTTGACTATCTAAACATCGGTTTAATATTTTGTGGTCTTCATAACAGTTGTAGACAATTATTTTATCTTTCCAACGACATAAAATTTATAATTTTTGAAAGTCTATAACTCAAGATATGTGCGAAATACAACACCATATGCAGAGTAAGCGGACTTAGCACGTTTTTATACGTTTTGGGCTATTGGGGGCTCTATAAATAGAATCTTAACACTCTTATGGTGTGTTTTTGAACCCTAATTACACCTAGAAACTCAGAAAAGGCTAAGAAGATAAGAAATTCAAGGATTAAGAAGAGAAAGTTATGGAAGAGTGAGTCTAGGAAGAGGAAGATGATGATAACTCTTGGCAAAAGTTAGGATTCGCAATAGGAAACACTTAGAGCTATTTGGAGGTCTTCAAGAGGTGAGTAACAATACTTTTTACGAACCATTTCCATGGTATATATGATTGTTTGTGTTGACAATAAATTACCATATGAAATTGGGAGTTTCTAATTGATTTGATGCATATTGTCAGTAACCTAATTTCTAAAATTGGGTGTTTTTGTTAAAAGGGGAATAAATTGATTAATTGATGTTGTAAGATGCTTATTCATGTATGATATATTGTGATATTCATGATTGCTTGTTGTTGGGAGAAATTTATTTGTTTAATTCGTGAAAAATAGTTTGTTACATGCATGAGACATGACATATTTGAGTTATAATATGTTGTATGATGTTTGCCGCAATACCACCTATGATAGGAGTATCGAAAAGAAATACCACCGTAATGGGGTATAGAAAGTAACATCCCCATATAATTGGGATGTCGAAAAAGAGCAATACCGCCTATAAAGGGGTATCGAAAGTAACACCGCCACACGTTGGGGTGTCGAAAAGGAAGAAATACCGCCATGTGGACATGGGAGGTATCAAAATAGAAATGTCCCCGACAGGAGGGTGACATCGAAACATTCCTCATGAGTAGGGGTGGGCAATGGGATGCCATTGTCATGTGATGTGTGAGATTTATGGCATGCCGGCAAGAGACCAGATTAGTTATGAGGCCTTCGAGCCACTTGGATTAATTTAGAATTTACTTGGTATGTGGAATGTGATGCATTGAGACTAGTTGATCTTATGCTATATGCATTTGACTTGATGAAATTTTTGTTATTATTAAAAGTATTTTTTTTATATATTATTTTGGGAAATTAGCAGATACTATGAACAGTTTTTCCGGTTACCGCACCGGCTGAGAACAACATTATTTTCAAAACATTTTATAAATGTATTGTTGTGCACTGGGATTTATATCTCATTATAAGTGTTGTTTTCAGAGCCCGAGGACATCGCTGTTGAGGATCCAGAGATCTGAATAGTTATATTTGATTAGCTAGTTGGTTAGTAATGTAGTATGGTTTAGAGTATTATGCGGACGACGTTCTTTGGTTTACATACTATTTTTCTCAGATTGTAATTAGACGTCCGGTTTTGAGGCTTTTAGTTTTTATTCAAATGATTGGATTTAATAATATTTTTTCAATACTTTGTAAATACTATTATTTTATTTAATACGAGGTATTTTCATACTTAGTTATTTGAGAAAGATTTTATGACTTGTGTTTTTTTTAATTAAATGTTTTTAAGGATTTTTATTGAAATTAATTTGGGTTGCTAATGTAACGAAGGGCGTTACAGAATGCAAGATGATTTTTTATTTCATGATAATGATATGATAACACTTGATTTTTTTTGAAAGATATCAATGCACAGGGGGAGGCTGAAAATGACTCAAGAACCATGCTTACTGAATAGCCGCACTCTGATTTCTTAATAACTAAGGTTAAGTATGGTAAGGTTTGTCATAATCAAAAAGGGGGAGTTTGTAAGACTAAGCCCTCATTCATGTTTTGATGTCTGACAAACAAAATGTATTTTGCATAAGATTTTTGATTTTGACTATGTACTCATTATGTGTTAAGTTGCATGCAAGATCACTCATGAAAAAAGTAAAACAAGCTGACGTCCAACAAAGTAAAACAAGCAGACGTCCAACAAAGCAAAACAAGCTGACATCCAACAAAGTAAAACAAGCAAACGAAGGGATAAAAAGCTGACGTCCAATGAACTACTAAAGTATCATTTGTAGTGCGTCCACTGAAAGTAACAGAAGAGCTCATCTGCTGATGTGGCACATATAGCTCATCTAACAAGAAGAGCGCGTCCACTAAAAGTAACAAGAAGCGCTCGTCTGCTGACGTGGCACATGGAGCTCGTCTAACTGAAAATAACAAGAAGAGCGCGTCCACTAAAAGTAACAAGAAGCGCTCGTCTGTTGATGTGGCACATATAGCTCGTCTAACAAGAAGAGCGCGTCAAATGAAAGTAACAGAAGAGCTCGTCTGCCGATGTGGCACATATAGATCGTCTAACAAGAAGAGCGCGTCCACTGAAAGTAACAGAAGAGCTCGTCTGCTGACATGGAACATGGAGCTCGTCTACTGAAGTAAAAAAAAGGAGAGCTCGTCTACTAAAAGTGGCAAATGGAGCTCGTCTACTAATGATACCCGCTTTGGACTTACTAAGATCTTAATGAGAAGCTTCATCCACTAACATGGCATATGAAACTCGTCTACCAGTTGAAGCACGTCCAATAACTTGTGTTAGCATTCCCGTCTACTGACGAGGCAAAATGGACGCGACTATTTGCTATTCTTTCAGATAAAAACGGATATTTTACTCTTCAATTAGACTTGGCTATCCTTTCATATGGAAACAGTTATTTTTCGAGAAGGACGCAAACTCTACAAGAATCAACAGAATCTCATTTCAAGAACAAGAATCAAGAAAACAGATTTTGTTAAATCAGATCCAAATCTGTTTTAAATGATCCCAACGACTATAATTTGTCTTCTATATAAAGAGGGATCAAAGGAACACTTTTCATGAACCTAACTCATTCTGATTGTGAAACTACGAAAGATCCAAAAGTGCTCCATCTCTGAGAAAAGTGTGATATTAGTTAGAACTTCAATTTGTATAATCAGACTTTTAGAGTCTTTCTTCTACTCAATTCTTTTCGTGAATTAGTGTGATTAAGAGAGGGTATCTCTTAGGCTTGAACAAGGATAGAAGGGATCCTTGGGTATAGAAAAGCAAGTGTGCTTTCTGGTGAATTCTTGAGCAAGGAGGTTATCCTTGTGTTGCTGTAATTGGAATTTTGTAATTGCTGATTATAGTGGAGAAAACCACAGAGGTGTGGGACTGGATGTAGGCTTACCAGAGGAGGTAGCCGAACCAGGATAAATCGGTTTGCGTGTTCTTCTCATCTTTAAACTCCATATACTTGTTATATGCACTTGTGTGTTGTGAATAAGTTTTAAGAAAAATTGTTAACTTGAATCTTTGATCTACAATCTGTGTTAAACTTGTTATTACTTCTTATAATTCTTCTTAACATCATCACTTGTTCCATAACCTGATTCTAGGGAATTAAAATTGAGTGAAAATCAATTTTCTTTAAAGAAACACTGTTTTGTTTTAAATTGTTGAAAAAGTTTTCAATATCTCAATTCACCCCACCCCCCCTTGAGATCGTAGCCACTACCAAAAATAAAACCAAGCAGAATGGAAAAGAAGCTTCTAGGTTCTCGTTGTTGTTACCAACGTGCAGAGTAGAGGGTCAAGGAGATTGGTGGAGGCTTGGACAACGAAGGCCAGGTGACACGATGGAAGCGGGAGGCGAGGTGGTTGGGCTGGTCGACGACGTGCGGCAGTTCGTGCGGCGGCGGGTGCGTGTAGCAGATCTAGCGGTTCGTGACGACGGGAAGGACGATGCGGCGGAGAAGATTGAAATCGCACAGAATGTCCTGGACGGAGGCAGAGGGCAACACGGCGGTGTCCAGACCGTGCAGGTACGACTCATGGTGGCTTCTGGGCGGAGTGGATAAAGGTACTGTTGTGCATCGAGGCTGATAACGACGGCTGCAGTGTGGTGGAGCAAAGTAGATGGCGGAGCTTGGCGGCGGTGACAAGCAACTGGACAGGGCGGAGGAGCTGATTTTGGTCAGGCGGCAGTGACTGTGGGGCCTTCTTCTCAGATCTGCAATGTGTTCTTTTTTTCTTTTTTGTTTTATTGTGTATTTTGTTTAATGAGGAGATGAGTTAGCATAAAAATATAGGAGAATGGGAATGATGAGAATGGAGAAGGAACTGGTAGGATGTTGTTGGGAAGAAGATGATGGTTATGGTTAGAATGGAAAAGGAGGGAGGTTCTGATTTCTATTATGATTTTCGGACTCCCCCCTTTCAGAATCCCCCCCCCTTTTTTGCTGTGTTTGTTGATTGATATTTGTAGAGAAAATTTCCAGTCTCTGCTTTCACCTTGGGAACATGTAAATTGGAGTGTTAAAGAAGGTAAAATCTGCTTCTGTCCCTCTCAACTTCCATTTTTATGTTCTTTTCTCTGATCGAGGCAAAAGACCCTTCCCAAGTTCTGAACATTACCTATAAATGGGAGGCTAGCTGCTTGAAGCCTTGAGCCTTGTGAGAACTACGGTGGAGATGGAGAAAACACAGTGGACGAAACATTTAACTTCCAGAAAAACATTTCTTTTTGTTTTTTTTGTGGTTTTTTTAATTAAATATCTTTTCACTCGGGCTTGGACTCAAAACAGCTTGTAACAAAAACAAATTAGGCCAATAACGACGACTGCAGTGTGGTGGAGCAAAGGAGATGGCGGAGCTTGGCGGCGTTGATAAGCAACTGGACAGGGCGGAGGAGCCGGTTCTGGTCAGGCGGCGGCGACTCTGGGGCCTTCTTCTCAGATCTGCATTGTGTTCTTTTTTTCTTTTTTGTTTTATTGTGTATTTTGTTTAATGAGGAAATGAGTTAGCATAAAAATATAGGAGAATGGGAATGATGAGAATGGAGAAGGAAGTGGTAGGATGTTGTTGGGAGGAAGATGATGGTTATGGTTAGAATGGAAAATGAGGGAGGTTCTGATTTCTATTATGATTTTCGGACTCCCCCCTTTCAGAATCCCCCCCCCCCCTCCTTTTTTGCTGTGTTTGTTGATTGATATTTGTAGAGAAAATTTCCAGTCTCTGCTTTGACCTTGGGACCATGTAAATTGGAGTGTTGAAGAGGGTAAAATCTGCTTTTGTCCCTCTTAACTTCCATTTTTATGTTCTTTTCTCTGGTCGAGGCAAAAGACCCTTCCCAAGTTCTGAACATTACCTATAAATGGGAGGCTAGCTGCTTGAAGCCTTGAGCCTTGTGAGAGCTACGGTGGAGATGGAGAAAACACAGTGGACAAAACATTTAACTTCCAGAAAAACATTTCTTTTTGTTTTTTTTTTTGTGGTTTTTTTAATTAAATATGTTTTCACTTGGGCTTGGACTCAAAACAGCTTGTAACAAAAACAAATTGGGCCAATAACATAATCAATTTATTTTAATTTTTTTATGTATTTTTTATTTTTTCCTTTTCAAAATATTAATTTAAAAAAGAAAATACCCGGACAAAATTAGGTTTTCACAGCTGCCCCTCTTTACTTGTTTCTTATTAGATAGTAGGTGTAACCATAGTTAACCTATTATCGTTATAAGAAACGAGTAAAGACATGAACTCCAATTTTGTTCGGGATACACCGACAAACAAAATGACCTATGAATACAACACGATTTCCTGTAAAGAACTCGCAGGTTGGATTGCCCACTGAGCTTAAAAACGAAGATAAAGAGCTTAAGGGGTGGATTGTCCGTCAGAAGCTCGAACATAAAAAATGAGCTCACGGGGTGGTACCCGCCAGAAGCTGGAGCAGAAAGATAAAAGAGCTTACGGGGTGGATTTCCCGTTAGAAGCTCGAACAGAAAGGTAAAAGAGCTTACGAGGTGGATTGTCCATCAGAAGCTTGAACATAAAAAATGAGCTTACGGGTGGATTGCCGGTCAGAAGCTCAAACAGAAAGATAAAAAAGAGCTTACGGGGTGGATTGCCCGTCAGAAGCTCGAGCACAAAGATAAAATAGAGCTTACGGGTTGGATTGCCCGTTAGAGGCTCGAACAAAAAGGTAAAAGAGCTTACGGGGTGGATTACCCGTCAGAAGATCGAACATAAAGATAAAAAAGAGCTTACGGGATGGATTGTCAGTTAGAAGCTCGAACAGAAAGGTAAAAGAGCTTACGGGGTGGAAGCTTGCGGAGCTGGGTATCCGCCGAAGCTTTGAAAAGAAAAGTAAAATGCTTGTGGAGTCGGGTATCCGCTGAAGCTTGACATGAAAGATAAAAGAGCTTGCTAGGACCTATGCTTAGAGAAGCTAACAAAGGTATAACTTATGGGCCATGTACCCGTTACCGCTAAACAAAAACAAATACGAAGCTTATGAGGCCCTATGCTTGCTAAAGCTAACAAAGATGCAGCTTATGGGTCCTATACCCGTCAAAGCTGAACAAAAGAGAAGCTTACAAGGCCTTATGCCTGCTAAAGCTAACAAAGACAACAGCTCATGGGCCTTGTGCCTGCTAAAGCTGAACAAAAATAGAACGGTGCTTACGAGGTCTTGTGCCGGCTAAAGCCAACAAACACATGACTTTTGGGGCCCTGTGCCCGCTAAAGCCAAACTACAACAAAACAAAACTTAATAGGCCCTATGCCTACTAACACTAACAAGACATGACGTTTGGGGCCATGTGCCCGCTAAAGCCTAACTACAATAAAACAAAGCTTAAGAGGCCATATGCCTGCTAAAGCTAACAAGACATGACTTTTGGGATCTTGTGCCCACGAAAGCCGAACAAATGCACTGCAAAGATGTTGACTTTGTTGATGCATGATATAAGAGATGATTTTTTTTTGTGATTGGTGAAAACTGTGATAATTTTTTTTTATTGATGCATGAGATGATTTTTATGATCCTGATTATTTTTTATGCATGATGCATGAGATGCTTTTATCATTGATGAAAACTCTGATTTTATTTTTATTTTATTTATTTATTTATTGCAAAAAACTCTTTGATCATTGGCTCCTTAGAGTCTTGATTGTAGCTGAGATTGGGGATGAGTTGGAGGGGACTCCTTGATCTTGATTATCACTAACTCGCTCAACTGATATTTTGCTTCTTGACTGAGATGTGCTTCTTTGTAATGATTACCCCAATGGATGAGATTGTCTGATCAACTTTCAAGGATGTGACTTTCCCCAGTCCCATCATCAGGAGCTTTCCATGACTTATCCTCTTAAACTGCCCCAGTTTATTAGTTTGAGGAGACTTATTGTACTTTCCTTGTATTTGACCCTAATATTTGTGTAGTCGCTCTTTGCGAGTATTCAACCTACCGGGTCGCTCCAACTTTTGCTAGACTGCTTTTTTGGGTTTTTCAGTCTAGCGAGCTATTTTACTCACTTTTTTTTATCTTTTTTTTTACTTTTGAATTTTTTTTGGACGTGGACATTTTTGTCACCTTTATTTATGAAGATCAAAGATTCTTGCTTGATTGCCAACTGAGATGTCACTTTCCCACTTGTATCAAGAATTCTTCTGGCCAGAGTTGTTCTTCAAAGAATTACCATTAAATGGTTAAATTGTATCATTGGACTCATGTTTACCTTACCTGAAGCATCATGTAACAAACATGCATATACTCAAAAGTATGACAGGAAATGACTTTATTGCCTGAACAGCTTCTCGATTGGTGTTGGAAGTTGGATGACTCAAATGGTATTCAAAAGAACAGAAATGAAACAAAATGCACAAGAGGTGATATGAAGATCAGAAGGGTGTTGCCCCAGTTTGGATTGATTTGATCATGGCGATTGACTCGATATATGTTGCTTGGGAACAAATTTACCTCAGAACAAGTCCCTTGAGAATTGAGTGGCCCTAGGGTAAGGTATCCAATAATGGAAATGCTCTAGGATAAGGCTCTTGAAAGCACAGCTTTGCCCCATGCGAATCTTGCTCTAACTTTGGTTAGACTGTCCTTGAGGGTTTTCAGCTTAGCGAGCTTTCTCTTTCTTTTTTTGTTTTCATTCTTTTCTTCTTCTTCTTTTTTTGGATTTTTAGAGGAGCAATTAGTTAAAATCTCAGAAGAGGACAAACTTTTTTTTTGTCTCACAAATAAAGTTGATGAAAAAGTTGCAATCATTCATTGATCGGAATGGACTTTTTGAAGCTTGTAATGTGGCCGGTGGTTGAAGGTCATGAAAGGAAGGATATAAGGCTCAAACAAATGTGTTAAGGTTGAATAGGGCCAAGGATCCATGATCTTTTTCGATTTCTAAGAACATTTGTTTTCCTCTAACTTTCCTTTTTTTTTTCCTTCCCTTTTTTTTTTTTGCATGAGCTTTTCTCCTCCTCCTCCGTTTAGGGGTGATCCTTATCCAAGGTTCTTTGAAGAAAAGTTTCAAGCTCAAAAGGGGTAACAAGGGATAATGAAGATATTTTCTAAGGATAAAGAAAGACGGATTTCAAATCATGATTGCTTATTTTAAAAAAAAAACCTTTATTTCAGAGGCAAAGATGGTACTCACCAAGTTTTTATTTATTTGCTCCTCTTTTATTTTAATTATTTAATTTTTTTTAAAAAGGTGTGGGCCCATGTGGGCTGATCAATGTCCCACAAAGAACTTCTAATAACGCGAGCTTAATGAACAAAACCAAGGATGATTCTTGGGGAAGAAAAAGAGAAGCTGAGATATGAGAATGATGGGAGAAATATTATGATGTGGAAGATGTAAAGAATGGATGAGACAAGGTATGGATGCAAATCAATTACATTAATGCTTCAAGAAAGTGAACATGATTCAAGTATTACATGATAAAATACAATGTAACCACCATTTCATGGTAAACTACTAATGAACCAATCTAGCCTAGGCTGCTTTGGAATTCCCAAGACGGGGATAGCAAAGTGTTGGCACTTCTCACAACCACTAGAATACGAATATCTGGTGATGTCGTTGTAGCTTTCTTCTTGAAGTCTGAGTAGTCCACTAGAAAATAACATTTTCAAAGAGGTCTCAAAATTGACATGCCCTACTTGACTTCTGAGAAATGACTATGAAAGCGTGCCCCTCGACTTCATTGGCATCAGAACCTGCATCATCGGGTACAAGGTTGTGATCCGCATTTTCAGACCACCTGAGCAAGTTTTATTTCTAGCTTCACCTCGTGATCCATGGTTTAATTGGCATTCTTTGAAAGCGCGATAGTTCCATTTTCTCTAAGGAGCACAATGAATGGAATGAATTTTTTATTTTTTACCTAAAAGGTATTGATGCATGAGATGTATGAAAAATATGTTTTCATATTGACCCAAGATGCATGAAGGTACTTTTTTTTTCTTACCAAAATGGCAATGCATGAGATGTGCTTCTTATTTTTTAGATGAATCATTTTTTAATTTTATGAATGCTTGAGATGAATGATTTTTTTTGGTAATGAATGCATGAGTTGAATGTTTTTTCTTCTAATTAATTTTTTTTATGATGAGATTCACATAAAAAGTAATTGATGCATGCAATGCCTGAGAATGACTTTTTATTTCTTTATATTGACTCAAAAAAAAAAATTAATGCATGAGATGCATGAAAAAAGATGAATAATCCTTTTTTATTCTTTTACAGGAAATGTGGATGAGTTATAGAAAAATGCTTTACACAAGTCCTTTTTTTTTACAAAAATATATGAGTTACAAAAATATGAAAAAAAAGTTTTTTTTTTGGTAAAAAACAAAAGGACTTGTGTAAATCAATTTTTCTTTTAGAAAAAAAAAACTAAAAATGTGAATATTTTGACAAAAATGAAAAAAAAGACATGAAGATGGTTAAGGAAAAAAATGCTCTCTTTGTGTCCTAAGACTTAGGGTTTGACACACCTAAAGTCTCGACTTTAACTGTCTGGTTCCTAAGTTTGCTCTATCAGTGAAAATTGGTTAGGTCTAGATTTCTAAAATCTATGGTCCCTGGATTCCCCATATCCCGAAAGGTAATGATCCGACTCACGAGTCTAGCCACAAGTAGGGATAAACCCTCTCAATATGACCATCCCATGATATCGGGTACAACCTGAGTGGTGAATCGACAAATATCAGGGGGGTAGAAGACCTCTTCAGTGACAATGTCGAGACACCGCCTAATCCTCAAGCTTCCACAAGCTCGGGTATATAGCTAAAAGTGTGTGAAATAAATGTAACTGATGTGTGTGTTGGGAGCATACAAACCTGCACCAAACCTATTAAAACGAATATTGCAACACAAACGCAAAAAGAACCGTCAACAACATAATAATTCTCTACCCTAGGGTTACAAGAATATACAGAGGCATCTATTAAAGCATATAAAACTATTCACAAAACAAGTAAAACAAAGAGGGATAAAATTAATATTTTCAATGTTATTAAAAGAAATTGCACGACCAACTATGATAGGCCTGACTCTCTAAAATCTCCAGTGGAGTCGCCAGCTGTCGCGACCGTCCCGTCCGGGAGCCGCGAAAAGAAGGTAAAAACAGAGGAGTCGCCACAAATATTTTTAAATTGGAAAAACATTGGAAAACCAATTTTATTTAAGGCAAACTGCTCTTTTTAAAAAAGAGAGATGTTTGAGTTCGGGAGTCAGTTACGAGTAGGGAAGGTGTTAGCACCCTACATCGCCCGTTTAAAAAACGGTACCTCAAGTTAGTTGTGTAAATTTTTAATAACCTTTTTTAAATATTTATTTTACCCCAAAAATTATTTACAATAAAGAATTACTTTTATTTTTGAATATTTTTATTTATTTATCGATTTTGAATTTTTAAAAAAATATTGTTGATAAACCTAAATGAGATTGAACGTGGTACATAAGTCCACGGGGGAACCTCAAATCTAAGGGATTGAACATGGCACTGTGTCCATAGAGCATCCCTAAGTATCACAAGTTTAATTATTTTGATTAACTATTCGAAAATAAAAAAAGACACTAAAAAAGGAAAATTTTAGTTTTGGCTTGACAGAATGATTGATTCTGCTCCTATTTATTCCCGGGTGCGATGGGAAACTCAAAGCCACGTAGTTCTTTAAAAAAGGTTTGATTAGTCGATTGATTTTTGTTTTTTGAAATGGATTAGATTTTGAAAAATAATTTTATTTAGGAGAGTTTTGATTTTTTTGCCTAATTTTAAATATTGAAAACTCCTAAACGAGATAGAATATGGCACGTTCATCCATAAAGCGATCCCGAATTTAAAGAATTGAGTGTGATATATTTCACAAAGCAATCCCAAAATTATTTACAAGTAATTATTCTATTTTAAATTTTATGCTTGGCAAAAATAAACAAAGAAAAAGTCTCACTCATGATCCTAAAATAGTAAGCCCAAGCAGTCAGAAGCCCAAAATCAAAAGATAAAACAAATTATAATTATAATAAAAGCTAAAAGAAAGAAAATAAAACCAAGCATAATGGAAAAGAAGCTTCTAGCTTCTCGTTGTTGTTACCAACGTGCAGAGCAGAGGGTCAAGGAGAATGGTGGGGGCGTGGACAGTGAAGGCCAGATGACTCGACGGAAGCGGGAGGCGCGGCAGCTGGGATGGTCGACGATGTGCGGCAGTTCGTGCGACGGTCGGTGTGTGCAGCAGATCTAGCGATTCGTGACGACGGGAAGGACGACGCGACGTCTGGGCGGAGTGGATGAAGGTGGTATGGTTGTGCACCGAGGTTAATAACGGAGTCTGCGGTTGGTGGAGCAAAGGAGATGGCAGAGCTTGGCGGCGGCGACACGCAACTGGACAGGGCGGAGGATCCGGTTCTAGTCAGGCAGCGATGACTGTGGGGTTTTCTTCTCAGATCTGCATTGAAAGTAATTCTCTGATTGTGATATTTCATTGAGTGTTAGAGGGATATATACAAGTGATACATAACTGTTACATGTGATACTAGGAGAAGATCAAGCTAAATCTCTAGAAATTAGGCAAGTATATTTCCTTCATTAATACATAGCCTCAATTAAGCTAATTATAATATTTGACAGTAATTACAATCATATCAGATCTTTGATTTTGTAACACTCCCCCTCAAGCTCAAGAACTGGGAAGGTACATGAGCTTGAAACTAGCTGAGCATGTGAAGATGGAAGACGAGCCTTTGTGAAGACATCCGCTAGTTGCTGATTAGAGGGGACAAATGTGGTTCGAAGTTTGCCTTCTTGAATTTTATCCCGAACAAAATGACAATCAATTTCAACATGTTTTGTTCTTTCATGAAAAACTGGATTGTTTGCTATATGGAGGGCTGTTTGATTATCACAAGATAAAGTTGCAGGATGTGATGGAATGCCTAATTCATGGAGAAGACTATGTAGCCATGAGAGTTCACTAACAGCATTGGCCATGGGTCGATACTCGGCTTCGGCAGAGGAGCGAGAAACTGTTGGTTGCTTCTTGGTTCGCCAAGAAAGGAGACTTGGACCCAAAAAAATACAATAACCGGTAGTTGATCTTCGGGATGTGGGACAAGAAGCCCAATCCGCATCACAATAAGCATGCAAGCATAGAGAAGATTTAGATGAGAGTATGGATGCCATGGTCTGGGGCAGGTTGGATGTATCCGACCACTCTAAGTGCTGCATGCCAATGTGTGTCTCGAGGGGAAGACATAAATTGAGACAACAAGTTCACTGTATAAGTGAGATCCGATCGGGTGACTGTAAGATATAACAGTCTAACAATCAATCGTCTATATGGAGCAGGGTCAGAAAGAGCCTCACCAAGATCAGCAGTCAAAGTGTGATTGTAATCCAATGGAGTTGTTACTGGCTTACTAGCAAGACCAGTGTCCTGCAGAATTTCTAATGCATATTTACGTTGATTAAGAAAAATTCCAGTCTTGGACCGTGCCACTTCAATGCCCAAAAAATATTTCAATGGGCCCAAATCTTTGATGTTGAATCGGTGGCAACGATATTTCTTGAGGAGTGTAATAACCAAATCATCATCTCCTGTAATTACAATATCATCAACATAAACAAGTAAAATTGTTATATGTGATTTACGAGTAAATGTGAACATTGCGTAATCAGCTTTTGACTGTGTAAACCCAGCATCAAGCAAGGCATTCGCAAAAATAGAAAACCAAGTGCGAGGTGCCTGTTTCAATCCATAAAGTGACTTGTTGAGCCGACATGCTCGAGTCTCCCCCTGTTTACGAAACCCGGGAGGAAGCTACATATAAACCTCTTCATGTAAATTGCCATGTAAAAAGGTATTGGAGACATCCATTTGATGAGTTGGCCAATTTTTTGCTGCTGCAATACTAAGAACAGTTCTCACAGTAGTTAATTTGGTTACAGGAGCAAAAACATCAGTAAAATCAAATCCTTCTAACTGCGAGTAACCTTTAGCTACCAAACGTGCTTTGTTCCGTTTAATGGAACCATCTGAATTATATTTTATATGGTACACCCATTTACAGCCTATGGCTGTTTTTCCAGGAGGTAAAATCTCTAAAGTCCAAGTATGGTTAGCCTCTAAGGCCTTTATTTCGTCCTCCATGGCTTGCCTCCAATGTGGGTCTTTGCGGGCAACAGAATATGAAGTGGGTTCAGTATGTTTGATGATAGAATTAATGTAGTGGAGATGGTTATGTGAGCATGTATTTGAGCAAAGATAGTTTGAGATGGGATATTTCATACCTGATGACGATGAAGAAGATTGAGCGGAGGCCATATTGCATGAGTAATCAGCAAGGTGAGCTGGAGGGCGTGTGGCACGTTGAGAGCGTCTAGATTGGGGGTTGGTCATCGTAGGGGTTTCAGGAGCATGTGTGGGTTCATAAGCATAGGACATGTGGTCAAGGGTTGAGGTGGAAGGGTGGGTAAGGTCTGTAGTACGAGGGGATGTAGGAGGGTTGCTAGCTAGGTGTGGTGAATTTGTGGGCTCTTGATCACTGATGGGTAGTGGCACAGGGGTTCGGCCTATGTGGAAATCATGCAAAGCCTTATCATTCTTGAATGAGAATATTTTTTCATGAAAGATGACATCTCGACTAACTAGAAATTTATGATCATCAAGGTCATATAGTCGATAAGCTTTTTGACCAGTGGGGTACCTAACAAAGATGCAACGTCTAGCTCTAGGTTCAAATTTATTTGGATGATCATAGGAAGTGGATGCATAACACAAACAACCAAATGTACGTAAATGAGTGAAATTAGGTGGTTGTCCAAGGAGTTTTTCATAAGGATTTTTACCACCTAAAATTTTGGTTGGTGTCCTATTTATTAAATGAGTAGTAGTGAGAATGCAATCACCCCAAAAATAAATTGGAAGACCAGCTTGGAAACGTAGAGCCCGTGCAACATTAAGAAGATGGCGGTGCTTACGTTCGACGACACCATTTTGTTGGGGAGTACCTGGACAAGTGAGTTGTTGTACAATTCCATAATCATGCAGAATTTTCTGATAAGAATGATTGGTAAATTCAGTGACATTATCAGAGGGAACTGTTTTTACACATGTTTGAAAATGATTACGAACATAGGCTAAGAAATGGACTAGCAAGGAATAAGCATCAGATTTGTATTTCATGAGATAAGTCCATGTGACACGAGAAAAATCGTCAACAAGAGTTAAAAAATATTGATGACCATTTCTTGTAGGTGTAGCATATTTACCCCAAACATCAACATGAATTAAGTCAAAAAAATTATTGCTAGTCGATGTATGTAAGGGAAAAGGGAGTCTTGTTTGTTTGGACAAATGACAGATTTCACAATGGTCACAAGAATCTTTATTGAAACCAAGAACAGGAGCTAAACACTTGAGGGCATTTGATGATGGATGGCCAAACCGAGCATGCCATGTGGTAGAGGATGTGGTGAGAAGGGCGGCAACAAAGGTAGAGGCGAGGAATAAAGAGGGCAGAATAAAGAGCTTGAGACTCACCGATGAGATTGGTGATGTTGTGCGGCGCGCGTGTGTTGCGCGCCGCGCTCTGCGATTCCGGCAAGTGTACCGGATTGCCGCCAAGTAATAAAAGATATCAAACCCACAGAGACTGTGTTCCCGAATCGCAACTGGTTTTCGAATTGGTTAAATCTGGACTTTTTAAAAGGATTTTTATATTTTGAAAAGGTTTGAATTCGAAATTAAAAGATAGATGAACAGAAGATAATTAAAACAGAAAACAAATGTTTTTGGGGTTTTGATCTAAATGGATTCCTAGGGATTTGGGTTACCTTTGAGGCTGTTTATGTTGCTAAGTCGATTACCCTTGTTAATTAACGAAATTGCCTTGAAGGCGAGTTTATCCTCTAATAGCTTAAGCTCCCTCTCGGGTTACAAAAGCCGTGCCCAATTGACCCGACCCCTACTCTCGTGGTAGTCGATCCCAGATTGGGCCCTTTGCGCTTCGTGACAACTCGTTGCTCCTCGAGGGACGGCTTCTAACTCTCGTGATTTCAGTCCCAAGTCTGACTTCTATAGGTCCGACACCTAAGTTCACCGCTAGGTTCCTCCTTAGAATGTCTCAGTCATGCAAATAACCTAAGTTCACCGCTAGGTTCCTCCTTAGAATATCCACGTCTCGTTGATAAGCGGCCGCTGAACTTTACGAGTGAAACACACTAGAAATCCTAAGTTCACCTCTAGGTTCCTTCTTAGAACGTCTACGTCACGCAAATAAGCGATCGCCGATTTTACGATTGATTAAAACGCTAGAAATCAGATCTAAAGCAAAATCATAATTACAAAGATATTACATCAAAATCAGCATCGTAAACAAAACTCGGGCAGAGCCCCTATCCCTAGAAACAAACTACTACTCAAGTCTTGCCATGGAGATGACAAGCTTGGTTGACAACATCATAAAAATCAGAAAAGAGAGGAGGAGAGGAGAAGAGAGATCTATGCCTAGAGTCCTAGTTGTTATGGATGATCCCCATCTGTCCTATATGCCCTGTTCCTTCTGCCTTGATCCTTATTTATAGAAATTGGGAAGTTAGAGTCCCAATCCAACTCAAAATCTGATCTATTTCGGTTGCTTCTGATCCAAGTAATGCACGTCACGGCTGTGATGACCATCACGGCTAGGCCGTGACGGCTTCTGTTTCTGGCACTTCTGGAAATTTTGGTCCCTCGCGACGCGAAGGGTGTCTCGCGACGCGAGCCCTCAAATTTTGCAACTTGTCACGGTCGTGATAGGAATTATAGCTAGGCCGTGACGGTCTCTGACTTGTGGGGGTTTTTGGTCACGGCCGTGATGGCTATCACGGCCAGGCCGTGACAGACTCTGACTTCAGCCTTTGTTCCTTTTCAGTTTTGCTCGATCATGGCCGTGATGGGCATCACGGCTAGGCCGTGATGGACTCTGTTTGGCTCATTTTCTGCACTTTTAAAGCTCCATCTTCATCCAAACTCCATCATGGTTGATTTTGAGCATTTTACCCTTGATTTCTGCAAAACAACACACGAAAACCGCCTTACCCATTCCAAAGGAAAATTAACCTAAAATCTAATAAAAATACCTAAACTACATGAAAAATGCATGCAAAATGATGGACAAAGATGAGGTGAAATCACACTCATCAAATCACCCCAAGCTTAAAACTTTGCTTGTCCTCAAGCAATTACTCAGGTCATAAGATATAAATCAATCAAAGCATGGATAGTGAACCAAGAATCCTAGAAGCTAATCCAAGTGACAGGCATATTTAATAAGCACTCAAGAGATAATCAATTTAGTCCAATTAGAAGCTTAGGTTCTTCAAATTTATATTCTCACTGATTCAGGCACTCAACTCACCTCACTCTAGTGTTTAAGGGTATATACGACAATTCGCTCAGTTTCCTCAAGGAAAGTACTTTACCATAGGCTTGACTATTAACCAAATCTCTACTTTATTAATGAAAACACATAAGAATCAAGAGGTCTTTTCCTTTGGTTGTAATGTGGCCATGGGATTTATTATTAGGTGGGAAAATCAAGGAAAGGGAAATTCAAGAAGGCTAAACAAATTATCAAACATTGCAAAACATGACACCTTCTAAAATACCTTTTAGGGGCTTTGATTCACTTCTCCACCCTTTGTTTCTTCTTCCTTTTTTTTTTATTTTCATTTCTCACTTTCTTTTGTCATCCCCTTCTCCATTTTTTTTGTGTTTATTTCATTTTATTTATTTGGAGAAGGGGAGATTTATAGCTCAAGAGAAATTACTTTCTAGCTTTTTTTTTTCATCCCATACTTTTTCCAACTACCATTTTGCCCTTTTTGTAATACTTTAAAAGGTGTCATACCAAGCATTATTTATCAAAGTAATTCAAGGTACCAAGAAAAGTATTTTTTTTCCTTTTAGGCTCAAAATTGGGCAACTAAGGGGTAGCATTTAAACATTCAAAGCTCGGGAGGCCGGAAAAATACCTAGTGCCTCCATCATTTCCAAAAGTGTTTTAAAAATTTTTTAAGTTTCGAAATGGTTTCAAGTCAAGTTCTAGAAAATACAATCCAAGAGGAATTACAACACTCTATCACAAGAAATGGGGTAGATTTAGTGAGTACCCCTATTTGGCTCAAAATCTTACATTTAGTAGTTCAAAAATCAGTGAGGAACACAAATCTAAGGAACCACATGTTAATTATTAACTATCAAAAGATTATCTCAAGATTTTTTTTATTTTTAGCCTTATCACAAGAATAATGAAAAATTGGGTTCGAAAATTCACTATCTCAATTCATTTGGCTCCAAGTTCTCACAATTGGATGCATGTTCTAAGTGAGGGGCAATCTAGAGAATGTGATCATACCAATCTATGCCTATGAGAATGCAATATGAATGCAACAATGCAAATGCAAAAATAATGCAAAAATACCCCTACCCCAAGCTTGATTACTTACATTGTCTCCAATGTAAATAATCAAGTCGGAGAGAGGAGAAAAATTGGAACAACTTACCGAGGTGGTAGCGGGTGTTGGCTCACATTCCAGTCAAACCTTTGTTGGAAATTGCATCACGGCCGTGAGGCTCATCACGGGCAGGCCGTGATCGTTTCTGGTCCTCAGGAGTTGCCCTGTCACGGTCGTGATCTACATCACGGCTAGGCCGTGATGCTCTCTGATCTTGGCATCCTACTCATCACGCCCGTGATGTGTATCACGGCTAGGCCGTGATCCTTTCTGTGCTCTTGAATTAGTTCATCACGGCCGTGACAGTGATGGCTTCTGACTTTATTTTTTTCTCTGCTCTTCTTCCCTTCTCAACCTGAAAACACTAGACAAATCTATTAATTTATGATTTTTTTGCCTCTTGATCTTCTCAAATTATTCAAGAGGTGAATTCAAAAACAAAAGGAAAAGGGAAATAAAACTTGGGTTGCCTCCCAAGAAGCGCTTATTTACGGTCCTAAGCTTGACCAAACTTCCTTCAATCAACCGGGGTCGGCTGGGCGTAGATGTGCCGGAACATTTCTCTTCCACGGAACTCCTTCAAAGAGCCGATTCTGCTCATACGGCCAGTCACGCTTCCGCTTCGCTCTTTTCATTTGGATCTTCCTAACCTTCCTTCCTCCCGGCGGAAGTTTTGTTTCCGCATGGTCAGCAACTCCAACTTTATCACCACTGGGTGCATCTTCATCCATGCATATCTTTGGAGTCACTTCCATGCTAAGTTCCTTCTCTACTGCTGGAGACGTTATATCAATTCTGCACGCATGGCTCTCAAAAGGATGGTTGTTATATGAGTTAGTAAATTCAAAATCGACCCTGCCTTTCTCTACATTTAGAGAGAGTTTGCCATTCCTTACATCTATTACTGCTCCAGCGGTGGCCAAGAATGGCCTTCCTAAAATGATGGGGAATTTAGAATTCCCTTTCATGTCCAATACCAGGAAGTCGGTAGGGATGAAGAATTTCCCTACCTTTGTAGGAACATTCTCTAGTATGCCTAGAGGAGTCCTAGTTGAGCCGTCCGCAAATTGTAAGGAGAATTTGAATGGTCTCAACTCTTTACTTTCCACCCTTTCCATGATAGTGAGGGGCATCAAGCTCGCACTAGCCCCTAGGTCACATAAGGCTTGGTCGATTTGCACCTGTTCGATCGAGCAAGAGATGGAGAAACTACCTGGGTCTTTCAGTTTAGTAGGCATTTTAGTCTCTACATCTACTTGCTTTTTCCTGACCAACCTTTGTGGGAAAGGTATCGGGGGTTGGTACGGTGGTGGAGGGACATACTTTGGTTCTGGCTCTTCCTTTTCGCTCTTGTCCTCCTCCGGTTCCACGTCCATTTCAGTTACCCCCACCCCAAGCTTATCATCCCTTAAGTGTATGGCACTGCAATGTTCAACGGGATTTGCTTCGGGTTGCCCCGGGAATGTACCCTTAGGTCTCGAGTACGTGCTGGCTTGTTGGGCAATCTGGGTTTCTAGCATCTTGCTATGAGTTGCCAAGTTGTCTACCTTAGATGCTAGCTCCTTTATTACCTCATTCTGCTTAGTTTGCGTGGCAACAAAGCTTTCCATAAGAGACTCGAGCTTAGATTTTTGTACCTGAGGATACCCCGGTGCGGCTCTCCTATTACCTTGGCCCTCTTGGAACTCATGGTTGAGCGTGTTACTGTAGTTGCCGTAGGAGAGGTAAGGGTTGTTCTTCCTTTGGTTGTAGGGATTTGGGGGGGCATAGTTGGGCAGCTTCGGGTTCGTGTCGTAGAAGTTGTGACAAGAGTTCACTTGCTCACCCGAAGCGCCGGATCCATGAGCGATACCACGAGGGCATTCCATCATGTCATGTCCCTGCATTCCACAAATCTCACAAACAAGGTTAGTAGTTCCTAATGCACTCACATTAGCTCTTTCAAGCCGATCAAAACGTTTATTAAGTGAGTCTATCTTTGACATAATAAGATCTGTGCTATTTACCTCAAACTTACCCCCCGAAATCTTGTTCGGGTTATTACCTCTTTCGGATCCCCACTGGTGGTAGTTGGTGGCGACATTCTCGATGATGTTGAATGCCTCAGTGAGAGGCCTATTCATAAATGCTCCACCCGCTGCAGAATCTAGTGACACCTTCGAAGAGTAATCCAATATGTTATAGAAGGTGTGCACTATTAACCACCTCTCGAGTCCATGGTGTGGGCAAGACTCCAGCAGTCCCTTGTATCGATCCCAAGCTTCCGATAATGATTCTCCGTCTTTCTGGAAGAAGCCGGTGATCTGGGTTCTTATGTAGGCCGTCTTGGATGGAGGGAAGAATTTCTCCAAGAACGCCTGCTCCAGTTGGTCCCAAGTAGTCAAGGTATTAGCGGGGATTTGCTTAAGCTAGGCCTTCGCCTTTCCAGTGAGAGATGAGGGGAACAGTCTCAAACGTACAACATCGACCGAGGCTCCATTAATCCTGATTGCATCGGTGAACTCCAAGAATGTTTCTATATGGTCAGTCGGGTCCTCCGAAGGCAATCCTTCGAATTGATGTTGCCTAATCATGTTGATTAGCATAGGTGGTATGGTGTAGTGCTCTGCCTCAATCTCTGGCCTAGCAATCCCAGTTCGCAAGCCTCTCGCATTAGGGGCTGCGTAATCCTTCAAAGGTTTTGTATCCGGTTGATTCGCCATGAGTGGAATGGGGGTCAAACTTTCTCCCTCTCTTTGTAGTCTCCTACGTCTATGGAAGGTCCTCTCGATTTCTGGATCAACCTCACTAAGGCTCCCAAGACTTAGGGATCTTTGCATATAACACACAGAGAGATGGATACACTAGAAGGAAAGATTTTTTTTTATCAGAAATAAAAATCAAATAAAAAGAAAAGGGTCCAGAAAAATCAATTTAAAAACTAAATTGAAATTCGAAAAGGCACAATCCCCGGCAACGGCGCCAAAAACTTGATGTCGTGCGACGCGCGTGTGTTGCGCGCCGCGCTTTGCGATTCCGGCAAGTGTACCGGATTGCCGTCAAGTAATAAAAGATATCGAACCCACATAGACTGTGTTCCCGAATCGCAACTGGTTTTCGAATTGGTTAAATCTGGACTTTTTAAAAGGATTTTTATATTTTGAAAAGGTTTGAATTCGAAATTAAAAGATAGATGAACAGAAGATAATTAAAACAGAAAACAAATGTTTTTGGGGTTTTGATCTAAATGGATTCCTAGGGATTTGGGTTACCTTTGAGGCTGTTTATGTTGCTAAGTCGATTACCCTTGTTAATTAACGAAATTGCCTTGAAGGCGAGTTTATCCTCTAATAGCTTAAGCTCCCTCTCGGGTTACAAAAGTCGTGCCCAATTGACCCGACCCCTACTCTCGTGGTAGTCGATCCCAGATTGGGCCCTTTGCGCTTCGTGACAACTCGTTGCTCCTCGAGGGACGGCTTCTAACTCTCGTGATTTCAGTCCCAAGTCTGACTTCTATAGGTCCGACACCTAAGTTCACCGCTAGGTTCCTCCTTAGAATGTCTCAGTCATGCAAATAACCTAAGTTCACCGCTAGGTTCCTCCTTAAAATATCCACGTCTCGCTGATAAGCGGCCGCCGAACTTTACGAGCGAAACACACTAGAAATCCTAAGTTCACCGCTAGGTTCCTCCTTAGAACGTCTACGTCACGCAAATAAGCGGTCGCCGATTTTACGATTGATTAAAATGCTAGAAATCAGATCTAAAGCAAAATCATAATTACAAAGATATTACATCAAAATCAGCATCGTAAACAAAACTCGGGCAGAGCCCCTATCCCTAGAAACAAACTACTACTCAAGTCTTGCCATGGAGATGACAAGCTTGGTTGACAACATCATAAAAATCAGAAAAGAGAGGAGGAGAGGAGAAGAGAGATCTATGCCTAGAGTCCTAGTTGTTATGGATGATCCCCATCTGTCCTATATGCCCTGTTCCTTCTACCTTGATCCTTATTTATAGAAATTGGGAAGTTAGAGTCCCAATCCAACTCAAATTCTGATCTATTTCGGTTGCTTCTGATCCAAGTAATGCGCGTCACGGCCGTGATGGCTTCTGTTTCTGGCACTTCTGGAAATTTTGGTCCCTCGCGACACGAGCCCTCAAATTTTGCAACTTGTCACGGTCGTGATAGGAATTATAGCTAGGCCGTGACGGTCTCTGACTTGTGGGGGTTTTTGGTCACGGCCGTGATGGCTATCACGGCCAGACCGTGACAGACTCTGACTTCAGCCTTTGTTCCTTTTCAATTTTGCTCGATCATGGCCGTGATGAGCATTACGGCTACGCCGTAATGGACTCTGTTTGGCTCATTTTCTGCACTTTTAAAGCTCCATCTTCATCCAAACTCCATCATGGTTGATTTTGAGCATTTTACTCTTGATTTCTGCAAAACAACACACGAAAACCGCCTTACCCATTCCAAAGGAAAATTAACCTAAAATCTAATAAAAATACCTAAACTACATGAAAAATGCATGCAAAATGATGGACAAAGATGAGGTGAAATCACACTCATCAATTGGCTTTAGGGTGATTTACCTCCCTTAATAGGCGAAGAAGTTACTGGATGGATTCTGTTGATAAAGGATCCTTTGCAGCATCATTTGATTGTGTAAGATTGTCAGAAGAATGAAGATAATAAGGACTCTCCAGATTAAGGTTGCAGGAGGTAGAGGATTTGGAATTGTCCGTGTTTTGGTGGTGGAAGATGTGTCTTGGTCATTGGCCATGATGCAGCGGGAAAAAAAAATCAGAGTGATTTTGAGAGGTGCTACTGATACCATGAAAGTAATTCTCTGATTGTGATATTTCATTGAATGTTATAGGGATATATACAAGTGATACATAACTGTTACATGTGATACTAGGAGAAGATCAAGCTAAATCTCTAAAAATTAGGCAAGTATATTTCCTACATTAATACATAGCCTCAATTAAGCTAATTATAATATTTGACAGTAATTACAATCATATCAAATCTTTGATTGTGTTCTTGTTTTGTTTTGTTTTATTTTGTATTTTGTTTAATGAGGAGATGAGTTAACATAAAAATGTAGGGGAATGGGAATGATGAGAATGGAGAAGGAAGTGGCAGGATGCAGTTGGGAGGAAGATGAAGATGATGGATATGGTCAGAATGGAAAATGAGGGAGGTTCTGATTTCTATTATGATTTTCAGACTCCCCCTTTCAGAATTTACCCCCCTTTTTGCTGTGTTTGTTGATTGATATTTGTTGAGAAAATTTCCAGTCTCTGCTTTCACCTTGGGACCATGTAAATTGGAGTGTTGAAGAGGGTAAAATATGCTTCTGTCCATCTCAACTTCCATTTTTATGTTCTTTTCTCTGATTGAGGCAAAAGACCCTTCCCAAGTTCTGAACATTACCCATAAATGGGAGGCTTACTGCTTGAGGCCTTGAGCCTTGTGAGAGCTATGGTGGAGATGGAGAAAACACAGTGGACAAAACATTTAACTTCCAGAAAAACATTTATTTTGGTTTTTTTGTTGTGTTTTTATTGTTTTATTTATTTATTAAATATCTTTTCACTTGAGCTTTGACTCAAAACAGCTTGTAACAAAACAAATTGGGCCAATAACATAATCAATTTCTTTTAATTTTTTATGCACTTTTATTTTTTCCTTTTCAAAATAATAATTAAAAAAAGGAAATACCCGGACAAAATTAGGTGTTCACATACATCAAGAATATTTTTATGCTTATACATCAAGAACTTTATCAGTTATATTATTATGCTATATATCATAATGTTTTAGCCTTACGATGTTCCTTAAGAATATACATTTTTTCCCTATAATATAGGTAAAACATTTTAACAATGTCAAAATGTTCATATTTTTTTGTTCATAAACAAATTTAGATAACTTACAAAATACAAATTTATGATAAACAAATTAAAAATATTTTCATAGAGAATAAAAAAATAATATGATAGATAAATATATTTTCTAAAAAAATAACTTACACGGGAAAAAGATGATATCAAATCTATTTTCAAGAGGGATGAAAAATAATAATATGATAGATAAAAATATTTTCTAAAAATGGTTAACTTGCGCAAGGAAAATATGAGAAATAAACCAAATAAATTTTTAAGAGAGAAAATGTGTTTTAGTAAAACATCTTTCCTAATTATTCTAACTAATATACTTTTTTAATTGTAGGGTTTACTTGCTCGGTTTGTTAAAGAGACACTGTTCTCTAGGTCAGTCAGTTGCGCTATCAAGATGATTAGAAACGAAGCTTTTTCTTGCAACAGTAGATGGGTCGAGTGAAGGCTATTTGAAGGATACATAACGGGGGGTTTGGTACAATTTTGACGGACAAACAAGCTGAGTAAGAGGAGCAAGATCGAACTGAAAGTAAATGTTGCAGATTAGAAAACAATATATGTAAAGACTAATGTTGTTTTAAATTATTTTTAACTTTTTGTGTCTCTAAACCTTTATCTAAATTACCAACTCGCCTATTTTGTGAATTCTGTTTATCAATCAGTTTCATCTACTAGATCTTTCCGTTTATTAAACATTAAATGATTATATATTATATTATTAATCTTTCATATATGTATCATTCATAATCATATTAGAGAATTTTTTTTCCGGGCACGAGTGCACATACTAGTAGGTCATATGATTTTCTTTATTTTGAAAGCTTTGTATTAATTGTGTGGTTCAACACAATGAGTCTATTTTTTAGAGCCGGAGGTTTCAGAATGTGCAATGATGTGACATTATGTAGAAGTCTTATAATGTTCTTAATTTTTTCGGGTATGTAATTTGGTGAGTGGTAACTCATATCATTTGTGGCTTTTTATTTCTTGATTTTTTTTAATTGGACACGGTTCTTTAACATTTCTATTTAAGGATATCAACTCTTTGGACAATATTTTATGCCGGAGTTTTTCGAGGTTGTGGTTGATAAACATCTACAATGGAGGAAACCAACAACAAGAAATGTGTTTATGCTACATATTGAAGGTTGGTAGGTTGGTGGGAAGCTTTGAACCAATAAGAGAAATATAGTATGTTGTTGTCATAGTTGGTATGCAGCTGTGAAATGTTATTTTTCTAATGAAGATTGACGAGAGTTAATCTCCTTCATTTCATGTTTCAAGTATTTAGTTATCTTTCATTATATATATGGGTGATAAATAACTTTCATTCCATTCATGGTACATAACTTGTTTCGAGTATTTAATTCCGTGCCTAGCAGAGTAGCAGTCGTATGATAGAAGCATTATTCCTAATTTTTATTTTAACTTATTCTATCTAAGTTATTAATTGTGCTACTAGGTGATAAATGATTTTTGGTTCACAAAAAGAATTCTTTTGGATTTAAGTTCATGGAGCAAGAATTGTCCCATTAAAATTACATATTTTATCTTGAATGTAATTATTTATTTTATATTTTATGCAGAATTCCTGTAGTCATATTTTATCATTTACTAATGTTTCCATTTTTACATGTTCTTTTTTCACTTTTTGTTATATTCAACTCTTTGGTTTCAAGAACCTATACAGTGAAGGTTTTTATACATGTCTGCCTATGATAATGTCTCACGGAAAATAGGACACATCTCATTCTCTCAATGCACAAGACTCATTCTGAAAAGGAAATAATTCAAAAATCTCAAACATGTATCAAAATGCACCGAGTATCATCAATCAGCATAAATTTTAAAATGACAATAATCAAAACAACTTGAAATTTAAATTAATTCAATTGAAATGTCATTAATCAAAGCAAATCAATTAAAAAAATATATGCACGCTCAAAGCGATGTCATTAACTCTTATAAAAAAAGGAAGTTATTAACTTCAAATCAAATCAATTTGAAATATTATTAATTATTGTTTACTATAATGTCAAGAAGAAAATTACAACATTTATAAATGAATATTATTAAAATTTGTTTACCATAATACTTCAATTTTCTTTATCAATGAATATTATAAATTCTGAATTTAATATTATTAATTAATAATTAATAAATAAATTACTTCTTAAACAATATTAAAACAAATATTTATTAAATTTTGTAGGAATGTAAAGTTAATAAATTCCAAAAAAAAATTAATAAAAATAAAATTTGAATTTGTTGATTATAATATTCATGAAAACTGATATAATTTGCTTTAATTACAATGAAAGCTATTCAAATTTTACATTTTCCTCAAATTGTTTCATTTATTTCAACAATGTATTAATTGCAGTGAATTCCCTTTCGAATTTGGTTATTTTTTATGCTCGAGCCTTATTCTAATAAAAAGAATCATTAATTGATTTTCATATGTGTAAAATATTTTTATCAGTTGGTTTCCAAAATTGGACAACGATCTCCATCGATCTCTATAATGAATATTATCATTAATGTCACGTCCTCAATAATTGCATTAATTCTCAATGGAATCCGTCCAATTAGTATATTTGAATTCGTATTCAAAATGTTAAGAAAACATATATCTCTTAGCAGAATTTGGGGTAGCACTAATATTTCGCTCCATATGATCAAAAATCATTTATGATAAATTATTATATGATATTTTTCAATTGATATTTAAGACAATATCTTTTTGATTAATTACAATTTTTTTATGGTGTTTATATACATAAAATTTTGTATTATCATTAAATTTTATTCTCAAATAAACATATTTTTTGTGTTCTAAATAAACAATTTTTTAAAATAACAATATTCTTCCTTTATTTTTTCTCACATGCAAACATTTTTTATATCTACCTTTTAATATTGCATAAATATCCTCATATTCCACTTACGCCACATATGTAACAAAATATCTATTAGACTTTTTGATCGACGATTTAGACAAAATAATTTTTGTATATAATTCCCCACAAAAATTTTTAAACCACAAACGTAAAAGCAACAATTGCATATTTCTTCACTGAAATCTTAAAAAATTAGCACATTCCCCGTGCATGGCATGGGCCCACATGTAACACCCCCATTGGGGTATTACTACGTAACCCATGCGGAAGTAAATTAAAAGACAATTTGCTGGTTGCTTTCGGAAAATTTGTTTTCTCCTAAGTCAGAAAACTGGGGTATAAAATTTTTTTTCTATAGGGATAACTCTGAAATCCATCATACATACATTTAAAACGTAAAGTCACGTTCGTAACAAAGTTACCATGACATACAACATTTCTCTAAGTTTCCACTTTCGAAAGAAAAGTTCAAGCTACAGATGGATGTATATAACACTACATTTACCGACCTCTTTAGATATACAACCCAACTCAGACTCTTAAGCTGGTCATTCTATCAAATATTCATTTGAGAGACCCCCAATCCGAATACTTTCCCAACCTCTAACACTAGGTCTTCAAGTGACTTAGAAAGACTCCTCTGCAACATCGGTACTGGAGTACCAAGGTACTACAGCAAAACCCGAAGAGACCTGATATAACTGTAAGAGTGAGACACCGGCAAATGGATATATCATACAACAACCATACACATGATACATACAACACCTTGGCATATTAACATTCTAAACATTGCTCATAGGTAAACAACAAGTACTATTTCAGTGGGTCTCATACCCGAATCAATCAATTTTATAAAGATAATGCATGACACTTCTATCATCAGGCTCTATTCTTAATCTCTGGAGATCCCAACATCCTCCAAATGAGTTGATCAGACTCGATACACCGTCTCATTGGCTAGCTAAGCACAACGATAATACACCGTCTCATTGGCTAGCTAAGCACAACGATAATACACCGTCTCATTGGCCATTTAGGCACAACGATTATGCACGTCGTTTCATTGTCCATTTAGGCACAATGATACACGTACATCGTCTCATTGTCCAATTTTAAGAAAAACGATAATACACCGTCACATGATACCTTTCCTCCTAAGGTCTCACGTTAAAACCATGTCGGGCACGTCTGTCGTAAATGCAAATGTAAAACATTTAGTTCTCGATTTTTTTTGTGTGTTCGTTCTCATTCGTTGTCGAAGCTCAAAGGCTAGCGACTATTCATAAATTTCACCATTTTGAAATTATCAACATCAACACGGGACACGCAGTCCGAGTGCTCAATCACAACACCTTAGACCGATGCACCAACCCTAGGCTTGTGGTCGTAGAAAACAACATTCACCTTTAACAACGTTCATCACAACGTGGTTAGTACACACAGTCCATAACAACGTGATTAGGACACACAGTCCACAACAACGTGATTAGGACACACAGTCCACAACAACGTGGCACGGATCAAGGATCAACGTGCATATTACAGAATACTAGAAGTGATGTTTCACGAACTAGATTCAATTCACATGTGTTTACTTTTCGCTCAGTGAAAATCAAATCCAAAACAAAACCTAGGTCACTTATCCAAGTAACCGGAACGTTTCCAAATCATTTAGGAGAAAATTATTTTCCTTTGCAAAATCTTTTCTAAAACATTTAGGAAATTCGTTTGTATTTGAAATTCCTTGATGGAATAAAGTCAAATATTTTCAAGGGTTTTTCCTTCATAAAACAAATAGTTCGAAAAAGTTTTTCTCTCGTACCAACTTTGGATCATAAAAAGGGTAGTTTCTATCGTCTTAAAAACACTTCAACGTTTCTTTTCAAAATAAGAATCTCATTTTCTTGAAGTAAGCATTTTAAACAAGGAACTTTTATAAATGAAACCAATACTTTCAAAGTTCTATTCAAGGCTTATTAAGGCTTTTAATCCTTTATAATCATTGTGTACAGACTCGAGTCCGGCTTCTCAAACTTCAATATATTCTCAACAATAATATCACAGTTAACGATAGTTCATCACATATATATAATTCATAACACTTTAAAGCAAGTAATGTTCAACTTCAAGTAATAACCACAATAGTTCAAGTAAACAAGTTATTCAAGTATTGACTCAATATTACAATAATATTCAGATCACTCAAATAAACACATACACACATGCATATAGTCATTGAATATCCCTAGGCAATCCCCTCTTACCTTCCGTGAAGGTAAGGAGATTAGATGCTTGGAGAGGTAAACCACGAACGTCCTTGTTTTCTCCGCGATGAAAGTCTAAGGTTATGAACACAAAATCACAAGTTAAAATCAAACAAGAACACTAAACCACAAGGTATAGGTTTAGCCAAGACTAGTTCTTAGGGTTAGAGATTCCCGAAAATTATACAACTCATGGATTTATGATCCTTAAGTGTTAGGAGTTCATAAACAATGATCTTTTAACAAAGTTGAATTAAAAAACCCACTAAGTACTTGACTTAGGGTTTCGACCAAGCATAGATAAATAGACTAGAAATTTCTAAACTTTCCAATCTCTTTAGGTTAGCATCCATACATAGTAAGGAGCTTGAAACCATGATCATTTCGGAAAATGGAAAAATCAAATGTCTTAGACCATGAACTCTTAGGTTCGGCCTTAACAAGTTTGTGAGGTTAGAGATCTTTAAATCACCCAATCTTTTGGACATAACATCCTTTAATATGAAGGAGCTTTAATCCATAATCATATTGAAAAACAAAATAAAACAACACATCCTAGGTCAAATGTTACATTTGTCCATCATAGGAAAATAAAGCAAGAAAATATTTTAAACTTTCCAATCACTTTAGACATAGCATCCTTTATTATAGGAGCTTTAATCTATGATCATTTTGGAAGAAAACAAAACTTAATATTTTTGCCAAAAACCTTTAAAGTTCGGTCTTGATACAAAATAAAGGTTAGAAATTTTCAAACTTTCCAATCCCTTGGATTTAGCATCCTTATACATCAAGAAGCCTTAATCCATGATCACTTTGGAGAAACATCAACTAAGCACCAATGTCTCAAACTACTTAAAGTTTAGGCCTTTACATGAAAATGTGTAAAATCTCTAAACTTTTCCAATCACTTAAACCTAACATCCTTTAGTACAAAGGAGCCCTTGGTCATGATCATCTTGGAATAGAACTCAAATACAAGTCCATACAAGCAAAGTTAAACAAAACTCACCAAAACCAAAAAGCATGGTTTCGGCCTCATCAAGAAAATAGGGTTAGAAATTTTTGTTTTACACAAACTTTTAGTATGTTGTAGTAGGAGTAAAAATAAGAACATAGAAATTGGCTTAAACTCAAACGGAGTTTTCTACCATTTTTAAGAGATTTTAGAAGTTAAAAACATATAAATGACATATGAAGAAAACTTTGAAATAAAAGATGAAACTTTGAAAAAGAACTACATAGAAGTATTAACCTTAACAAGATGAACAACTTTGATGAAGAACTTTAAGAGAAAAGCTTGATAAAAATGTAAATTTTGTAAGAGAGAAGAACAAGAAAATAAATGTAGTGAAGTGTAAAGGTGGGAAAATGGAGGAAAATGATGAAGTGTGGAAATGAAAAGTATTTATAGAGAGTGAGGGAGAGTGACACGGTTTTGGAGAGGAAGAAGAGAAGAAAGAAGAAGAAAGAAGGTGAGTTGATTGTAGAGAGGATAAGGAGTCAAGGTGATGTGATATGATTGGAGAGGGAAAGATGAAAAAGTGAGATTTTGAATAAAGTCAAGATTCACTTTTTTAGGTGTGTCACAGCCTTCACATCAAGTCACTCCATGTCACTTCATCCTCTTGATGCTCTGCTCCATTGTGCATCAGATGACTTCCCCGATCGTATTTCCTGACGATTTCGCCTGGGAAATCCTTAAGATTTGGCCACGAACAAGATTTTTCGAAAAACTTCAAACCCACACGAAACACCATAAAAACACTAACCGTCTCGTTCACGAATTAAAATTTTGTCTCTGCTCAGTAAACTTGTACTGGCAGTTAGAACCCAGACCAGTTTTCGTCTGAATTTTCGATTGAAATTTTACTGTGACTTCATGGGGTAAAACAACACAAGAAAATGATTTTATTTTAAATAAAATCATCCTCTGAATTTTATCAAAAATAAACACATTAAAACATGTATTTACTGATAAAGAAGCATAAGAAACACAGGGTGTTACACCACATAGTAGTTTTGTACATAGTTAAGAAAGCACAAATCATCTTATTATTGATTTCTAAGATATTTATTATAAAATAAAATATTTTTAATGATATGATAATTTATACTTAACTAAGCTTGTAAAAAAATAAGTAATACAATGATTAAATCCTTTCTTTTCAGTAAAATGATACCCTTTTGAATAGTACACGACGGCAAAACCTATCGTCGATGACAATTAATAAATATTTTAATAATAATATATTGTTGATATAAATGTTTTTATTGATAATTAATTATATATTATTAACTATTGTATATACAACTTTTGAGATAATTATTATGATAAAAAATGATAAATATATAATTAATCGATAGTATAAATAGCAGAAATTATCCTTATATAAATATAAATATAAGTCTTTCTATGAACCCTCTTATGAATTTAAATTTTGATACATGTCACGTATTATATTTAAAAAATATAAATTTATCTTGACATTTGAATATTTTCATTTTTTTGTCAAGTGAATAGGAGGACTTGAAGGAAAATCTATAGGATCAGTAATCAAATTTTTACACAAATAAGTGAAACAAAACGACACATAAGAATTTCTCAAAAAAATAAATAAATAAACAACATAAGAATTAAAATTATTTAATCGTTGATTTAATAAAATGATTGAAAAGGTACTGGGAAAAAGACAAAGCAAAATATATCGCGAGCATTGCATAGTAGCTGTGACTGTGGGAGAAGAATTGCACACAATCTTAAACCCTAAACCCACAAATTATAGGGTTTGGTTTCACCCAATTTGATTCCACACACGCACAAAATGATAACTACGATCCTCAGAAAAACTCCTTCAATACTCTCAAGGCGCGCTTTAACCGCCTTCACTTCCATTTCCGCCCAACCCTTACTCCACCGCCTCACTTCCCCCGCCGCCGACTCCGGTCTATTCGAGTTCAAGGAGGCGCGTGCTTTTCACTCGAAATCAGTGCCCTTGAATTTCCACGCTTCTCTGGTTTCTCGAGCGGAATATGCCGTTGACGATTACCAATTCGAAGGGAACAACAGCGATGAAGGCCTCGACATCGCAAAACTCGGGATTTCTCAGGATATTGTCTCTGCTTTGGCTAAGAAAGGCATCACCAAGCTCTTCCCTATTCAGGCAACTTTTGTTGATCTTCCTTCTATTTTTCCATTTTCGTTGATCGAAAGTATTATCTGGGAATAATAAACAATAGTGTGTAATTTAGAATTTTAGTAACTTTAAGCTGTTGTTAATTTTAGTTGATCCAAAATATGATCTTTGAATAATTAACGATTGTGTATAATTTCGAAATTTAGTAACTTTAAGCTATTGTGATATATTTTTTTTAATTTTTAATCTGTGATTGGATAAATTGTAGAGGGCTGTGCTGGAACCTGCTATGCAAGGTCGTGATATGATTGGTCGAGCTAGAACTGGAACCGGGAAAACTCTTGCCTTTGGGATACCCATCATGGATAAGATCATTCAGTTTAATGCTAAGCATGGGTTGGTATTTTGTTATCTTAAATGTGCTTCTTGTTTCTCTGCTTCAATTGAAGGTGGATTAGGTAATTGGTTTGTTGTTGCTAGAAGATATTGACTTGTGTCTTTAACTGGGGAATTTTTTTTTGCTTGATATTGTAGACGAGGAAGGGATCCTTTGGCGTTGGTTTTGGCTCCAACCAGAGAGCTGGCGCGGCAGGTTGAAAAGGAATTCTATGAGTCGGCACCTAACTTGGATACAATATGTGTTTATGGGGGTACACCCATCTCTCAACAAATGAGGCAGCTTGATTATGGTGTTGATATTGCAGTAGGCACACCTGGTCGAATTATTGACCTTCTCAACAGAGGTGCTCTAAATTTGAAGGATGTTCAGTTTGTTGTCATTGATGAAGCTGATCAGATGCTTCAAGTGGGCTTTCAGGAAGACGTGGAGAAAATCTTAGAGAAGCTGTCCCCAAATCGTCAGACTCTTATGTTCTCTGCCACAATGCCATCCTGGATAAAGCAGATTACGCGCAATTACCTAAAAGATCCCTTAACCATTGATCTTGTGAGTATGGAATTCTGTTTTAAGTTAAGCATTATGGCTATTGCATGGTTGAAATTCCCTTTAGTTTATTGGAATTTTCCTAGCTTGATATCTCTTCCTCTGGAAATTAAAGTGCAGAGGGTAGATCTAGTAGATGAAGTTGAAGGGCACATAGACCATGATCACCATTTTAACTTTCTAACATTTATTTCTTGATATATAAATGTACATATAATGGTATATATATGTGGGTTTCAATTGTACCAAAATAAATGTTTTTGAGATCGAAAGCAGACGTTTTTGAGATCAACTTGCTCAGTTAATATTGTTTGTTGGTTATTTAACTGAGAACTTTTTGTTGAAATAGGTTGGAGATTCCGATCAGAAGTTGGCAGATGGAATATCGTTGTTCTCAATTGCAACTGATATGTATGTTAAAGCTGGAATTCTTGGACAACTAATAACGGTATGCTTTCTGATACCGTCATTTCCCGACTTGTGTGTAGTGTTGGTTATGATTAATGATTGTTATAATTGCTATTTCATTAGAAGTAGCTATTTTAAAATCTATTATATCATTTTCTTAATTTTTACTTTTTTATAAAAAGCAAAAACTAGTTAAGGAACTTAATTAGTTGTTATTAGACTTGCTTTTGTTGTCTTTCCTAAATATATATCCTTCGGTAGGAACATGCGAAAGGAGGAAAGTGTATTGTTTTTACTCAAACCAAACGTGATGCCGATCGATTATCATATACAATGGCAAAAAGTCTTAAATGTGAGGCCTTGCATGGAGATATATCACAAGCTCAAAGGGAAAGAACTCTTGCTGGCTTCAGAAATGGCCATTTTAATGTTTTGGTGGCAACTGATGTTGCTTCACGTGGGCTTGATATACCAAATGTTGATCTTGTGAGTTGTGTTTTACTATGTTTTTTAATTAGTTATATTGTTATCTAACCTAATTTATTTGTTGTTTATTGATAGTTAATTCAAGTTCCAGAAAAATCCATATTTTCTACATGATGTTTCTCATTGTTTTTAGCTTTCTTCTTCATGTATCTGAGATACTTATTAACTATGTATGGGCAAGGTGTGCATGTGATGACTGGATTAGTCTGATCGTTTACTGCTTAGAATGTTTTGTTATTTTATGAACTGGATTCTCTACATTTCCCACTTGCATTCATCATCTTAATTTTTAGAAGTTTGCTTTACAGAACAAATAAAGGATCCTCAAAAAATCCACTGCACTCCTTCTGCCCAATGATAATATTATTAGGTTTTTGTTGCCATATTGGTAACATGAAATATCCAAACACCCATCCTTCATTCTTGGGGTACTTTTTAAAGCTTGAATGTGGAAATTTTTGTAACAGATGCTCACCCCTTGCTTCTCGGTAATGCAGCAATGTTGTGTTTTAAAATGTGAAAATTAGTATCTGACATAGGCAATGCTGCTGTTATTTTGTTATTCAATTTTTTATATGTGAAGTTTTAACTTGGTTTCCTCATGTAGATAATACATTATGATCTTCCCAATTCTTCAGAGATATTTGTTCATCGATCAGGACGAACAGGTCGTGCTGGTAAGAAAGGAACTGCTATACTTGTTTATACAGAAGATCAATCCAGGGCTGTTAGGACTATTGAGCGTGATGTAGGCTGTAGATTTACAGAGGTGATCTCCTTGCTTCATTTCAATTTCCGTCTGTATCTTTTTTACTTGAAGTTGTACCTTGTTTATTATTAATTTTCTGGTCATTTGAAATTGAGGTTACACAAAAAGGGTAGCATTTCTCCCTGCCTTAAATCTGGACCTGCCAGCTCCCAGTGTCATTTGAAACTGTGTGGAGCAATTGATGCTGAATAATCAGGGTTCCCAGAGTTAGTGAATGTGCCTAAAAGTTTATTATTAGTTGTGGCCAAGGTTTTCCACTAACATCATGTACCAAGTACAGATAAAAATAAGTTGCTGAAAATCCTAATTGTGTCTAGTACTCTTTTATATCTACACAGCCAGTGAACTGCTATCCTTAAGTTGTTGTTTTGATACTGTGATGGTTGCCTTTCCCTCTCCATATGCTGATTACATTATAGGTCAGTATTTTTTTATATGTATAATGATAACTGATTTCTTTTTATTCCAATGTTCATGTTTATCAGCTACCAAAGATTGCTGTTGAGCGTGGATCAGTGGACACATTTGGTGGCATGGGTGGCGGGCGATTTGGTTCTTTTGGAGGTACAAGAGATCGTCAATATGGTGCTACAGGTTTTGGCCGTGGTCCTGGGTCTGGCCGTTCTGGGGGCTACAGTAGCCCCGGATCTGGCCGCTCTAGCTATGGAAATTCTGGCGAGAAGTTTGGTGGGTCAGGTCGTTTCGGTGGCCCTGGTTTGAGTCAATCAGGAGGGGGGTTTTCTGGTAAATCATCTGGTGAAATGAATAGGTATGGTGGACCAAACTCTGGTCGTTATGGCTCCTCTGGTGAATTTGGTTCAGGTCAATCAGGAAGCAAATCTGGTGGTTTTGGGGGATTTGGTAGTTCAGATCATTCTGGTGGTTTTGGAGATTTTGGCCAGAACAATAGGGGAAGATCATTCTAACTTCATAAATATGTAGGTGCACACCGTATTCCTTTTCTTCATGGTTTAATTCTTGCAGAATTTGGTTTACTGCATTCCATCTTAAACCGACAGACTTACAAGCATATATGCATAAGAATCATAAGCTGTTACTGTCTTTGGCTCAACCTCAACTCTAGTATATTTCGCTCCATCTACAAAAAAGAAGAAAAGGAATGAAAGGGAGGGCTTTATTCTATCATGTCAACCATTTGTTTGGCTCATTATATTCTAAGCAGTTTGCTACATCATGATCTTAAAATGCTTATGTATATGCATGGGCAGTTTTGAAGAGGTAGCTTTATGAAGGAGTGGTGATTCAATTTATTTTATGTATTTATGTTCCTTAAAGTAGTTAATGGGCAGAAAAAATTCTATAGAAAGCTGGAGAGCGCTTTGCTGTTTTATATATTATATTAAAATTTTATTATGCAAGAAAATTATCATCTAACTGCTATGTAATATTTTCTCAGTAGTAATTGGTTTTTCGCCCCCTTCACCACGGGTTACTTCTGGACTTTGATAAAATAATTAAAAGAATCATATTGATTAAATCCTATTTTTCTCGATGATTGTATTTTGCCTAGACAAAGTTGCTAGATTGTATTAAATCGTATGAAATGATTTTTAATTAAGAAAAAAATCAATGGGCTCCTGGTATGCGGAGCGCATTTGATATGCAGGCTATGAGAAACTTGAGTGGGGCGTTACTTGCACGAAGTTATAATTATACACAATTTTATGTATAGCTCATTTGGACAGTTGAGCTGTATGAAGTTTAGAAACTCTTATCCTTTCTTCTATAAAGAAAGTTGTATTTGAGACGCATGGATATCTAGATTGCAGTAATGCCGTAGATACCTATTATTATGCCCTATGTTTTGAAGGAAAGGGGAGAAAAGGGAAGATTTTTTTTTTTTTCATTTATAAATGAAGAAAATTATAAAATGTTTATGAAAGGATATTTATACATAATTATTTTTCATTTTATTCCTTTATTTTAAAAAAATCTTAAATATAGATAGTATATGGATTATAAAGAAGTCGTTATTTGACTCATTTCTCCATTTTCCTTTTTTTTTTTTGACTCGTTCTCCCATTTCCATTCAAAACCCCAATATCCAACCAAGTGGTTGAGTGTAAGTGGTTAACGTATTGTTACGAATCGTTCGGACTCTACTCGAGTTCGATCTTTGGGTATACAACAATCCTTGGTCAGGCTTTACTAACCGTGCGGTCGTCTCGGAGATTAGTCCCATAATGGGTCCTAAGGATCTAAGTCGTGGGATACTTCGAGGGTTCACTCGGTCCCATAGACTAATTAGGGTGAATACCGAACCAACAAACCCCAATATCCAAACATAACTTCAGTGATGTGATTGGCTAGTGATTAATGATATAAAGTAGGCATGTTAATGTGTTTTTCAATTAGTTGTAAAAAATTGAGTATTTCAATAAGTAGTTGCATGCATAATCAATTATTATAATAATTAATTATAATAAAATCAACTTTGTATTTAAATGCAGTTTTTTTTTAAAGAATTATTTAAATGTAGTTGTTGAAAAATAATTTTAAGATTCGTTTGAGTTGTGTAAAAAAAATGTTTTTTTATATAGTAAATTAAAAAATAAAATAAAATAGAATATATAATTTAATAATGTTTATTTAATAGTTAATTTTACAGAAATTCAAGAATTTTTTTTATTAATTTTAATATAATATAACAACTTAAATAAACTTTAAACTTCTAGTTTTTCTAAATATAATTTTTCTTTTCTTTTTTTACGGAAAATATCATTTTTTTTATTATACAAACATTTTTTTACAAGTTTAATCAGACTTACCAAATACATGGGCTTATTTTTTATAGATTAAAAAATAAGTAATTTTTACATTCAATAATTTAGAGATTATTTTTTAAAAGAATTTAAAGAAAAACAGAAGCTATTTTATATTTGTTTACAATCATAAAAAGTACTTTTTTTTTTAAAGTAGCTAGTGATAGCTAATGATAAGAATTTTTTTTTCCCCAAAAACTAATGAAAGTAGTTTTTCATTTTAACCTTAAAAATGATTTTTTTTAAAAAAAAAAAACCCAATTTTATGAAAAGATTAAACAAACATAATTAAACTCACTAAGGATCCATTTGTTATAGATTAAAAAATAAGTAATTCTGACATTCAATAATTTAGAGATGATTTTTTAGAGATTTTTAAAAAATGCAGAAACTATTTCGTGTTTGTTTACAATTATAAAACTCACTTTTTAAAAGATAGTTAGTGTTCCGTCCAAATATCTCAGGTGGGAGATACTCGTCTGGAGAAGGTCTTGTGGGAGTGTTTTGGAATTAGCTTGACAGAATCAAAATTCTGCTCCTATGTATCCAAATGAGAATAAAAGCTAACGTAGTTCTAAGTGAGGGGGTTGGACCCCTATTTATAGAGATGTTTTAGTGTAACCGTTTGGGTAGGACTGTTATTGAGATCCTATTTATTAGGATCGGATTGTTATTGCCGTTAGACAATGATAAGGATAAGGCTCCGAGTTATACGGAGAGATATTCGGCCCAGCGAGATATTCAGCCCAGTCAGTTGTGACTGGATAGCTCGGGGTCGAGATATCTTCATCCTTGGCCTGCTGTGGAATAGGCCCGAGTAGTTATCCTCGGGTGTCAAGTGCATTAATAGGTCTTCGGCCTTATGGGAGTTCGGGTCACGACCCACTTACGAGAATGAGCTCGGTCGTATTGACAATCCTCGGCCTTATATCTTCGGCCAGTACACAAGCCCCCCGAGCTCCGAGTTTAAATAAGCGAAAGAGCTGACAAGTATTAAACCGAGCTTATTCTTCGGCCACGTAGACTTCCGTATTCCCAGCTGTCATTTCAACCGAACCTTTCCTCCTGTCAGAGAAGGCAATCATTCCCCCTAATCCTTCTGCGGCACGCTACAGGTGAGTAACCCTAGAGTTCCGCGCCCATTTAATGAGGGGAAAATTAAAAGTCGCACCTTTGGGCTTCATGAAACGTGGGTCGTTGATCGTATCATCAACTGTCGCAGCTATAAATATCTCTTCTAACTCTAATTCACCTCCACCTTGCCTATCTTCCTTCGCCATTCATCTCTGTCTTTCAAGTTTCTGCCATCACTCTCCTGTCTGTCACTCTTCAGGTATGCCCAGTCTTCTTCCCCCTTTCGTGCTTCTAAGTTTATTTTCTGTTTCCAGATGAGTTCGTCCGAGTCTTCTGAGTCGAACACCTCGCCTTTGGTTGAGCGCGAGGTTTCCCCTATTGGGGGCTCTCCTTCCACTTCTTCCGTTCCTTCCCAGGAACTGAACATTGGACAGGCGGAACCGTCTTCCTCCAGGTCGTCTTCCACCGAGTCTGGTTCTTCTGGGTCCGACTCTTCTGGGTCTGGCTCTCCCTCCCCCCAAGTTTCCAAACCCGTCGCTCGCAAACAACGCCTAAGGGTTCCAAAAGACCCTGTTCCCGATATTACCCTTCCTGGGTATACCTGGGTTAAAGGCGAAGTTGGGACTTATTTTTCTGACTTTCAGACTTCAGACTCCATTGCTCGTCTTCGATCCCAGATCAATATCTCGGCGTCCGGAGACGAATCCGAGTTTATTTGCTCCCCATGCTCGGGTACCGAGTATGTCTTCTTCAGGGCTCATCCTTCTGAGCCCCATTTTACCTACATGTACAAAACACTGTTTGCACAGTTGCGTGTGTCCCTTCCTTTCACTGAGTTTGAGTGCGACGTTCTGAGAACCATGAATGTCGCACCTACTCAGCTTCATCCCAACAGTTGGGCTTTTATGAAAGCCTTTCAAATTCTGTGTAAATACATCGGGATGGAGCCCACTACTCCCAAATTTTTGTACTTTTACCAAACAAGGTTTGGTAAGAAAACGGGATGGATTTCCCTTAATGGGCTGAACCGGAGAGGACTGCTTAGTCTATACACATCATCGTATAAGGACTTCAAAGTCGGCTTCTTTCGAGTTCGCCCCTCGGGCTCTCACTCCTCCCATTTTTTTGATGAGAATGGGTGCGCCAGGTTCCCTTTATGCTGGCAATCCTCCCCTACCAAATTCGTCGGTTTCGAATACCAATCCCTTCCTGCCGAGGATAGACGGGATATAGATATATTAGAAAAACTTCCTCGACCTCTCCATTGTGGACGTCTTCTGAAACTCCCCTTCTCATCCACTCCGAGAGCCGACCTTAAAAATAAGTGTTCGGCTTTTTAGTTTTCAACTATTTTATGTATGTGTTCCTGTACTAACAATTTTTCTTTTTGGCAGTCATTATGGGGAAATTCGACTTCTCCAAGTGTATATAATTAAAAGATCATAAAAAGATAGGGAAAAAAAAAAAATAAAAAAAAATTTTTAAACTTACCACCCCCCCCCCCCTGAAACCCTCCACCACCACTTAGCCTCGCAGTGCCCTTTTTTTGGTTAAAAGGTTCCTTTTTCTGGCGGGTTTTTTGGTCGGGGGGGGTTGTGCGTTTTTTTTATGGGGTCTGCGGGGGTTTTTTATGGGTGGGGTTTTTTTTTTTCTTCCTGGGTTTTTTCTTTTCTTCCGCTGTTTGGCTTTCCATTAATAAACACCCCTCTCCTTCCAGAAAACTATAAAAATCACACTAATTGCCTAAATCAAAGAGGGGGTTCTCACCAAGCTTTTAAAATCTGCTGCGAAAGAGGGTCAGGGTCCCTCCACGATCGAGAAGAAGAAAAGATTTCCTCCGGCCACTGCTAAGGCCTCTGCCAAGGGGGACTTCATCATCCGCCCCTCACAAAAGAAAGAGGGTAGAGGTAGTGGTTGACGCCGAAGATTCTTCCCCTCCTCGCTCAAGTCCCCCACACCCTACCACTCACGAGACGGGAACTACGGGGCGAGAAGAACAACTTCCTCCTTCTACCGAGGTGAAGTGGTATAACACTTCTCTAACAGCTGGGACTTCGTCTCTCTGGGGCGAAGACTTCAACCCCTTTCCTTCTTTTGACTCGAACTTCCTAAAGCCCGCTGATCTCCGATTAATCAGGAAACAAGGGGCTCAGTCTAGCATGGAGGCCCTCTCGGCCTACTGCATCCGAGCTGCCGCTCTAGCCCGCTTTTGCAGCCGAGATTTGGTGGAGGCCGAGAGGAAATCCCGGCATCTGGAAGCTGAACTTTCTTCTATCGAGAAGCTGAAGGGGGATTTTGCCCGAACCTTCGCGGAGCGTGATGAGATGGCCAAAGCCAACAATCTCCTGAGTACTACCATTACCGAGCTGAACGGCCATAACTCCGAGCTTAACTCCCAAGCAAAATTTGCCGAGGAGAATAAAGCTCGGAGCTAAGAAGAGCTCAAGAAGGCTCAAGCTGAAATCGAGCAACTTAAAGCTGCCCTGGAGGCCGAGACTAAGGCCAGGATGGAGATCCAGGAAGATCTAAAAGAGGCCATTGACTGCATTCTTGTCGAGCATCGGAAAGGTTTTGAAATGGCCATTGCTCAAGTTGAAATTCTCGATCCGGGGGTTGATATTTCGGGTGTCGATGTGACCAAAGAGGTGCTGAACGGGGAACTTGTTCCCATTATTCCCGAAGAGGAAGAGGAGGTGGAAGGGCGCGGAAGATTCTCCCGAGGATCACATTGAGACCGAAGAGAGTCATAGGGACAAGTAATTGTATTCTCTGTTTTTTGTTTTCTTCATCCCTTGTAATGGGCTTTTGCCCTTGTAACCTCGGTTGATTTAATGAGAATTCTTCCACCATTTTGATGACTTCTTGTTCCTCTTGTAGCTTTTGTTTGACCGAGATATTCTTCAAAATATTTTTATATTCCGATGTTGTGTTCGGCTTGTTTAAACAAGACCTCGGCTAAGACCGAGATATTCTGCCATCCGTATCAAAAACGGATAGTTGTTGTCACACGTGAAATACATGATTCACGCTTTGCATATGTGGTCACACATTATGTGCTTTGGAAACCACAGTGGGTTCATGCAATTACTACTTTTTACTGAGTTTCGAGATTTGTTTTTCCAACAAACCTTTTCCCAGCGCATATTTTTTCCTTTCCAACGCCTCTCCCCCCTTATAAATAGGGTTGTTTCACTGCTTCACTTATTCATTCTTCATTCTTTTCCACTAGCCAAATTCGTCCTTCTTCAACCCGAGTAGTTCTATAATAGTGTTAGGGGTTTACGCTCCTCTCTCCCAGTTAACATCCTTTTTCACGCTTTGAAGATGTCAAAAAGGGTGTAAGTGGGAGATGGGATCCGGAATTCCTTCTATGATTTAATCCTTCAAAAAGGATGTTAACTGGGAGAATAGCAGTCTTCGGGAGTGGAGAAAGGGGTAGAGGCCGTCTACTCCCGGAGCAGGCCGAGCACCTCATCGTCCAGCTTTCGCAGAGGGAAGTGATTACTTTCCCCCTTGAGGGAAAGTCGTGGCGTCCGATTGGGGGGACTACTGGCCAACCGGTCTTGCCCCTGTTCTAATTGGGGGAACTACTGGCCAGCCTGGCGGGCCTTATTTTCAATCTCAGCTCTGTATCTAAGTCGTAGTACTTTCTAGTACTCGGCTCGTACCTTGTTTTTATTTTCGGCATTGTACTCGGTTTTATTAAAAAAATTTAATGGCTCGAACTCGGCCTTTAGATCAAAATTTTGTTCTTCTTACTGCTCGTATTCTATTTTACTTAAATAATTTCGAAAGCTGGAACTCGGCCTTAAACAATTTAATTGGCTCGAACTCGGTCTTCAGGCTCAAACTTGGCCTTAAACAATTTAATTGGCTCGAACTCGGCCTTCAGGCTCAAACTTGACCTTAAAAATTTAATGGCTCGTACTCGGCCTTGAGGCTCAAACTTGGCCTTAAAAATTTAATGGCTCGTACTCGGCCTTGAGGCTCAAACTTGGCCTTAAACAATTTAATTGGCTCGAACTCGTCCTTAAACAATTTAATTGGCTCGTACTCGGCCTTGAGGCTCAAACTTGGCCTTAAAAATTTAATGGCTCGTACTCGGCCTTGAGGCTCAAACTTGGCCTTAAACAATTTAATTGGCTCGAACTCGGCCTTAAACAATTTAATTGGCGCGAACTCGGCCTTCAGGCTCAAACTTGGCCTTAAAAATTTAATGGCTCGTACTCGGCCTTGAGGCTCAAACTTGACCTTAAAAATTTAATGGCTCGTACTCGGCCTTGAGGCTCAGACTTGGTCTTAAAAATTTAATGGCTCGTACTCGGCCTTGAGGCTCAGACTTGGCCTTAAAAATTTAATGGCTCGTACTCGACCTTGAGGCTCAAACTTGGCCTTAAAAATTTAACTCGCTCGAACTCGGCCTTCAGGCTCAAACTTGGCCTTAAAAATTTAATGTTCGCGGAATAAATACATCGGCAAATTAAGAAAATAGAACAATGTCCATAATAAATTCTTTTATTGGATAAAAAGGAAGTCTGCGGTGTGCCTCGTTAAAACCTTCTCGGTCAAAACCCTTTTTGGGACTAAATACCGAGATAGGAAAAAAAGTACATCACCTAACTATATACATCAACTATAATAAAATTTTAAATGAGAAGCATTCCAAGTTCTCGGGATAGGCTTCCCTGACAATTCTTCTAACCTATATGCTCCATTTCCCAAGTTTTCTATCACTCGGAATGGCCCTCCCCAGTTTGCTGCTAGCTTGCCTTCCGTATGATCCCTCCTTGCTTCTCCTTTCATCCATAGCACCAAGTCTCCGCGCAGGAAAATCCTCGGTTTCAGTTTTGAATTATACCTCCGAGTAGCTCTTTGTTTGCAGGCTTCCTCCCTGATTTTAGCCTCCTCTCTGATTTCCTCCACCAATTCAAGTTCGACCCTTAAGTTGCTTTCATTCTCATTCTGCTCATGTTGCATACGCCGGAAAGACGGCTCACCAACCACAACTGGTATCATGGCGTCTGTTCCATATGTCAGCTTGAAGGGTGTTTCTTGAGTAGTGGATTGAGGCGTGCAGTGGTAGGCCCAGAGGATACTCGGCAACTCTTCTGCCCAAGCTCCTTTGGATTTTCCCACTCTCTTCTTCAGCTCTCTGAGAATGACCTTGTTGGCCGCCTCGGCTTGCCCATTGGTCTGGGGATGTTCTACCGATGTGACGTGGTGTTTAACACCGAGATTGACATAGAATTCTCGCAATGTCTTATCTATAAACTGTCTTCCGTTATCGGTGACGATGGCAAAGGGAATTCTGTGCCTACAGATGAGGCTTTTCCACACAAACTTTTGTACCTTCTCAACGGTGATTTTCGTCAAAGGCTCTGCTTCAATCCATTTTGTGAAGTATTCCACTGCTACCAAGAGAAATTTGACTTGACCTTTGGCTACGGGGAATGGTCCAAGTATATCCATCCCCCACATAGCAAAGGGCCAAGGCGAGTTTAATGTGTGAAGTTCTTCGGGTGGGGTACGACTTACATTGGAAAATCTTTGGCACTCATCACATTGTTTCGTCCACTCGATGCAATCTGCTCGGATGGTAGGCCAATAGTACCCTGCTCGGACTACCTTGGAGGCCATTGATCTGCCCCCGCAGTGAAAACCACAGATTCCTCTGTGAACCTCTTCCATGACATATTTTGACTGTGCCTTTGTCAGACATTTTAACATCGGTACCGAGAATCCCCGTTTATACAACTCTCCGGAAACGATAGCAAAGTGACTTGCTCTGAGCCTGATCTTCCTGACCTCTGTGTGATCTGGGGGCAGAGTTTCTGAGGATAAATACTCCCATATGGGTGTCATCCACTCTCGGTCAACCGGCTCGTTGGCCATCACCTCTCCAAGAGTGATACTCGGTTCATTGAGAGTTTCTTGAATAACTGTTCTATGCTGGCCCGGTTTCTTCGTACTGGCCAATTTGGACAGTAGAACGGCTCGAGTATTTTCTTCTCTGGGAATGTGTTCAATAGCGAATTTCTCAAAGCTGGAAATTAACTGATTGACTTTACATAAATACCTGGTAAGCTGAGACTCTTTCGTTTGGTACCCCCCAGAGATTTGCCCTGTGACTAGCTGTGAATCACTTCGGCATCTAACAGCCTTTGCCCCCATTTCCTTAGCCAGCATTAACCCTGCTATCAAGGCTTCATATTCGACTTGGTTGTTTGAGGTTTTGAACTCAAACTTTAATGATTGCTCCAGGATCAGCTCTCCTGGGCCTTCCAGTATTACCCCAGCTCCACTACCTCTGACATTCGAGGATCCATCCACATACAAATTCCACCATATATCCTCGGTTATCGGCAGCGGATTGAGCTCGGCTACGAAGTCGGAGATACATTGAGCTTTCAGAGGACCTCTCAACTCGTATTTCAGGCCGAACTCGGATAACTCCACCGACCACGCAATCATACGGCCTGCCAACTCGGGCTTTTTGAGAATCTGCTTAATCGGGTGATCGGTTTTGACAATCACCTGGTGACTCTGGAAATACGGACGCAATCGCCGAGCTGCAGTTACCAGGGCCAAAACCAGCTTTTCTATTACTTGATACCGGGTTTCGGCATCATGAAGGACCCTGCTGATGAAGTACACCGACATTTGAACTTTCTCTACTTCTTGTACAATGACCACACTGATGGCGTACTCGGTGGCTGACAGGTATAAATATAACTCATTCCCTGGGATAGGTCGAGTTAATATCGGTGGTGAAGACAAAAAGGCCTTGAAGTCGACGAAGGCCTTCTCGCATTCCTCGGTCCACGCGAAGTTTTGAGGCCTCTTCAATAATCTAAAGAAAGGCCGAGCTTTCTCTGCAGATCTGGGGAGAAACCGAGATAGTGATGCCAGCCGCCCTGCAAGTCGTTGCACCTCTTTAATATTTTGTGGGCTTCGCATCTCAATCACAGCTCAACATTTATCAGGATTGGCCTCAATTCCCCGGTGTGTCAACATAAAACCGAGGAATTTTCCACCCTGAACACCGAAAACACATTTTTCCGGATTCAACCTCATATTATACTTTCTCAGCTGCTGAAAAATTTCCTCCAAATCTTTCGGGTGGTTGTTGTGGTCATCGGATTTTATGACCATATCATCCACATAAACCTCCATAGTCCTTTCGATCTGTTTTTCGAACACCTTGTCCATGAGCCTTTGGTAGGTAGCCCCAGCATTTTTCAATCCGAATGGCATTACCCGGTAACAATAATTCGAGCCTTCAATTATGAAAGCCGTTTTCTCCTCATCTGGGGGATACATTCGGATCTGATTGTACCCCGAGTATGCATCCAAGAAGCTCAAAATTCTGTACCCGGAGGCACCATCCACCAACCTATCAATACTCGGTAAAGGATAAGAATCCTTTGGACAAGCTTTATTTAAGTCTGTGTAATCAGTGCACATGCGCCACTTGCCATTTGCTTTTTTGACCAGAACTACGTTGGCCAGCCAAGTAGTGTATTCTACTTCTCGAATAAAGTTGGCTTTAACCAACTTCGCTGTTTCTTCTTCCACCACTTTTCTCCTTTCCTCACCAAGTCTCCTTTTCCTTTGAGCTACCAGTTTTACCTCAGGACAGATAGCCAGTTTGTGGCATAATAAATCGGGGTCAATCCCCGGCATGTCTGATGTGGTCCAGGCGAACAAATCAGCGTTGCTGCGGAGCACTTCCTTTATTTTCTTTTTTAAATTCGGCTCAAGTTGACCGCCGAGCTTGGTGCACTGACCGGGCTGTGAACCGAGCTGGAACTTTTCTAACTCCTCAATGGGTTGTGGCCGTTGTTCCTGCATGTCCATTCTCGGGTCTAGTTCAACAGAGTTAACAGAATTCACAGACTTGTCTTTTCCCCTGTCTAGTGTTTCTGCAGGTGTAGTTTTGAGTTTGCTTACACGCAAACTATCAGCATAACACTGTCTGGCCATTTTCTGATCAGCCCGGACAGCAACTATGTCTCCCGAGTTGGAAGGGAACTTCATTGTGAGGTGAGGAGTAGAGACCACAGCTCCTAACTCGTTCAAAGATGGTCTTCCGATCAGGATATTGTACGATGTTACTGCATTAACCAACACGTACCTGACCATGATAGTCTTGGACGCTTTGCTATCCCCAAAAGTAGTTAGGAAGTCAATGTATCCTCGGGTATCCACCTGTTCCCCTGCAAAGCGGACGAGCTTACTGTCGTATGGCTGAATAGATTTTTCTGGGATCCCGAGCTTCTGAAATGTTGAATAATATAAAATATCAGCCGAGCTCCCCTGGTCGACGAGAGTTCTCTTGACCGAGAAGTTGGCCAATTGCACTGTGATTACCATAGGGTCGTCCTGATTAGGATCCACCCCCAAGAAGTCTTCGTCAGAAAAGATGATCGGTGGGGAAATCCTCGGGGGTTTGCCAGGATACCGAGTTGACAGCCCGAATGGCCCGCAGGTGTTTTCTCCGAGCTGAACTTGTCGTGCCTCCCCCTGCAAATCCACCTGAAATAGTGTTTATCACACCTCAGACAGTATTATCCTCCTCTCGCCTTTCATTCTGGTCTTCCCTGGTTTCTGTTCTTTCATTATTTTGTCGGCCGCCGCCCCTTCTCGGGCTTTGGCCACCTCCTCTTCTTCTACTTCTGCCACGCCCTTCACCATTGTTGCGACTTCTTCGAACAAAATTATTCAGATGGCCAGCTTGCACTAACTCTTCAATCTTGTCCCGCAGGACCCAGCTCTCCTCGGTGGTGTGCCCGTAGTTACGATGGTACCGACAATGCTTCTGTCGATCAGCATTCTGGGACGTGTGGCCACGGTTGGGGAGCTGCAAAAGTTCTGCGTTGTAGGCTTCCTCAAACACCCGAGCTCGGTTGGTGTTGAGGGGGGTATAGTGCTCATACTTCGGTCCCCTATGTAAATGCTCGGATGTGCTTTTGAATTTCGGCTTATCACCTCCAGCCCTCCTCTTCTCTCTCCCTTCTCGTCTGTCAGAATCATCAGTTCTTTCCCTTTTCTTAGATTCTTCAATTTCCTCCATATTGATGAATCCGGCAGCCTTTCTCCTTAACTCATCCATACTGGTTGGAGGCTTCCGGGCTAGGTGTCTGGCAAAAGGGTCAGGCCGTAACCCGGTCAGAATAGTATGCAGTGCGACATCGACACTGAGATTCCGGATGAGGATAGTTTCTTTGTTGAACCTGGCCATAAAATCACGCAGAGACTCGTTCTTTTCTTGCTTAAAGTTTACCAACGAGGCCGAGGTTTTTTTATGAGCTCGGCTCGTAGCAAATTGAGCATTGAACTTAGTCATGAATGTGTCAAAGGAGTCAACTGATGCTGGCGGTAGCTGGGAATACCAGCTCAACGCAGCATCTTTCAGAGTAGTTGGAAAGACTTTACACATGACAGCATCATCGTCGGTGAAGAGGTACATTTGAGTAGTGAAAGCATCTAAGTGATGCTCCGGGTCCGAGGTGCCATCATACCTGTTAATGTTTATTGGTTTGTAGTTGGAGAGGAACCTCCATGATAGCATCGGTGAAGGGATGTCTCGGCCTTCGCACGCCGGCCCTTTCATTAGGCCTATTTGCCTGAAGTGAAAGTTCAGGGGCCTGCCTAGGAAATTCCCCCTCATCTGCTCGGTCAACATGATGAGAAACCCGGGGTGGTTGGCCTCCCTCTCTGCACGTGTTTCTGGATCCTTCATTCTCGGCTATCCGGCACTCTCTCTCATGAGGAGAAGAGGCGGACCTTTCTTTGCTTTGCTCTCGTTCACGACGGCTGTTCTGCCGCCGAAACTCCTCATTCTCCCTTCTCAGCATTGCCACTTGTGCGAGGAGTTCTTGGATAATGGGATTGTCGGTCGTCATAGCCGGGTTTATGGACCGTTCCCCATTATCCCCGTTGTTGGCATTCTCTGGCTCCTCTCTCCTGCAGTTTCCGCTCCTTGTCCTCACCATTATTTGTGGTATGGGAAAATTTTGCTTCGATTCCCACAGACAGCGCCAAATGTTCCGTCCAAATATCTCAGGTGGGAGATACTCATCCGGAGAAGGTCTTGTGGGAGTGTTTTGGAATTAGCTTGACAGAATCGGAATTCTGCTCCTACATATCCAAATGGGAATCAAAGCAAACGTAGTTCTAAGTGAGGGGGTTGGACCCCCTATTTATAGAGATGTTTTAGTGTAACCGTTTGGGTAGGACTGTTATTGAGATCCTATTTATTAGGATCGGATTGTTATTGCCGTTAGACAATGATAAGGATAAGGCTCCGAGTTATACGGAGAGATATTTGGACCAGCAAGATATTCGACCCAGTCAGTTGTGACTGGATAGCTCGGGGCCGAGATATCTTCATCCTTGGCCTGCTGTGAAATAGGCCCGAGTAGTTATCCTCGGGTGTCAAGTGCATTAATAGGTCTTCGGCCTTATGGGAGTTCGGGTCACGGCCCACTTACAAGAATGAGCTCGATCGTATTGACAATCCTCGACCTTATATCTTCGGCTTAGTGATAAAAAATGATTTTCCCCAAAAGCTAATGAAAGTAGCTTCTCATTTTAACCTTAAAAATGATTTTTTTTTTTAAAAAAAACATTTTCATGAAAAGCTTAAACAAACACAACTAAACTCATTAAAAATGATTTTTTTTTTACTTAAAAAAAGTGATTTTATCATCAAATAATCTATAACAAACACCTTCTAAACCTGTTCTCAAAAAAAGAAAAAAACACCCTCTAAACCTAAAAGGCCTTCTTTTTCAAAATAAAACCTATTTCTTTAGATTATAAAATTCAGATAAACCTACATTAGACACTAGGATCACGATAATAATAATTAATAAAACAAATAATTGATGACACAATTAAGACAGCTCTGTTGTGTCAACACCACATAAACTATTTACAGAAGCGTGCGAATGATCTCAAGTTCACAAGCAATTAATAAGGGCAGCCGTCTCAGGAGGGAGAAGGAACTAAAAGCCTACCATGTGCTAATAATATATATATATATATATATATATATATATATATATATTGATTCATTTCTTTGTGCTAATAATATTTTGCTATATAGCTTCAGTGACAGCATTGTGTAATTTACTACTTTACTCAGATAATTTTCTCCCCATCAATGGTCAGCTGCCGCATATTTCCTTGTGACACTCTTTGATGAAAAAATTCCAAGCTATCCACGCCGCCCCAACAGCAGGCTCCACCTGTTTTACAATAAACCAAAAATGTTAAAAATTGAATCTTCTTGATATCACCTCTCATGCCGATGCTCCTTGCTACTATTGTTATTTTCCGTACAAGAAGATAAAGCCACAAATTCATGCTTAGTTAAAAATTTTAAGGATGCTTTGCAGAAAGTGGTATTACACTCCAAAGTATCTCTTAGCATAAAAATGTCAATTCCTTTCTAGACATTCATAAAATTTTGCAATTTTATTACAAACACTTTGCCGACCAATGTGCAAACCATAGCAGATTTTATAATATTTTTTAACAAACAGTATTGTGATCATGCAATGTTCCAGAACCCACTTATTTGAGTACTTCCATTTCAGAAATATTCCTTCAAGTGATGAGGGTATAAAAAACCATGAAAACAATCATTGAGCTCCTCTTTTGTAACTTGTAACCAGAATGGTACATCATATCTCTTCTAAATCACCAGGAAATGAGACCTAAATTGTTTCCAAATATGGTTATCAACCTCTAAGCAAGGTAATAGCAATGCAAAAAATTAAGCCTATACTAGAAGTATAAATGGCTAGCTACTAAAATAAATGACAAAAAATATGCATACCTTAGGTCTAATAGGAAGTACTCCAGGAAAGTACTTGGAAAGGAGGTTCATTACTTCTTTACCTATATCCCACCTCCTATTTGCTTCCAGAACACCACCAACCATGACAAGGGGAAAAGCATCCTTTCCATCTGCCAAAATTACAGACTACCAGTCATGCATGCAAGAATGAATACCCTAATGTCATAACTCATGCCATCTATTCTTTTATATTTTAAAAGAACGTTTTTGAGGCCAAAGCAATTACTCCAAATTTTATTCATACTTTCAATCCAAGATAATTTTGCAGTGCTTTTCTCAAAATAATTCAAATTGTTATCTCACACCGGTTACATCACAAGCTTTATAATAATCTTGCCTATATTACTTCATTGCTAGACTACACGACTATTTTTTTTTATATCTATGATGAGTAATTGAGTATAAATGCCATTAACTCAAAATAATATTAAATCAACTCTCACCTTGACCACATAATCCAAGTCTCTCAACAACAGCTTTGACACTGGAAGCCAGCTCTTGTGCAGATTCTAGCAAAATCTTATTTGCAACTTCATCCCCAGCCTCTGCACAGGACACTACAACTGGAACCAGTGCAGCAATGCGGGCCCAAGAGGAATCTGCATAGGTCCACCTGATTTTCAATGAGACAAACAAAAGATTGTGATCCTATATCCTGCTCAATTGTCTAGACATTATTTTCTTCATACTTTTATATTCATGTCTGATGGATTATCAGGATCCCAGAAACTGGTAAAACTTCGTTGATAAAGATTTTTAAACACATTCCAACCAAGAGGGTTTTGGGGAGCCAGGGGGAGGACTAATAAACATTCATATAACCCTTTATAAATTTCATCAACAGAATACAATATTCAATAAACAAACACAATCAAATAGTTTTTTAGAGTTTCAAATCCATTCAAAAAGACATAAAACAAACAGGATGCATCGCATTGCAATATCAATCAGAAAACACTAAAAGCTGAACATAGCACGGAAAAAGTAACGAAATCAAATTACATCGAGAAAATTACTTTAACCTTAAGATTTCTTGTTTTTGAAAAATATAAACTCAAAAAACGTATTTGCGTTTATTGTATAGATAGGCAAGTGACTATCACATTGTTACATAGCAAACTTTTTTATTCATAGCACATATTTTGTTTTTTCTCTCCACAAATTGCACAAAAAATGACTCAAAATTGTAAGATTTCAAAATACAGTTATTTACTTCACAAATATATATGAAATAAACAATTATATAACTAGCATATATACCCTATTAATTCCTCTGCAGAAGAAAGACCAAGTGTTTCTAAAATACTACTCGTAAGCATTGTACTTGGACCACGACCATCATGTGCTTTTATTACTGCAGTTAATGCCATCGCAGCTATTCCATACCCGCTGCAAATAAAAAGCAAAACTTTCAACCAAACAGTAGATGAAATCAAGGTAGAGATCAAAAGAATAACCTTTAAGGCTTTCCAAGCATTATGAGTGATGCCAAGTTCTCAAGAAAAGTAAGGTCAGATCATTTTAGAAACTTAAAGCCTTTTCCAGTAAATCGATCTCTCGGTCTGCCTAACAAATATTGCTTCACCAAAAGCTTGAATTCATGGCTTAAAAAGTATTAGAGAGAGAGAGAGAGATTATGAAAGGCAAGAAATAGTTATAATGGATTACTACCTGCCCCAGTCACCTAAGACAGGTCCTGCACCTGCAGCCCTTGCTTCTTTGCCATCTTCTGTAAATCCATAGGCAATTGTCCCTGTGCCAGCAATTAATACACATCCATGAAGTTTACCTATTGTTCCACTTGCCAGAGCAGCCACAGCATCATTCCGAACATACAGCCTTACATGGCTTGGGAATATATCCCTGATTACATCAAGTCACAATAAACTTTAATCAATAGACTCAGTCAAACTTTAGTCTCTAGATTAGCATAGAAACTAACGCGGAAATTAAATGACACAACATATTCGAAGAACTGAACCAGCAAAATGCACAAGTTACAATTTAACTAAAATTTCAATTCTTTACAGATAAGTTACCTAATTCTATTGTGGTCCTTACTTCGATTATCTACACATACTGCTTTTCAGAAAATTCAAGAAGTGAAGAAATCCAGTATCATTCAATTTATATAAAATTGAAATAATGGAGTAAGACAACAAAACAGGAAAACTAGAAGCAGCAGAGGTTATATTATCACTCTCCTTTATACATCTTCAGTGCTGCATAAAGCTAATACTCATGACAGCATAAATTCTGTTTATTGTCTATATTACTATGATAAAAAACTTAGACTCAGGTTACCAGTCAGAATTAGCAATAACATTGAACCCACCAATTCTCTATAACAGACAGAGGTATTTCCTTTCCTTCCATAAATTTTAAGAAGTCAATAACAGATCATCTATCTCATTAAGACAAAGAGAAAAACATTACACACAAAATAAATAAAATAAATAAATTTCTTCAGTTTCTTCTAACATCTAAAGAGTAAAAATAGCAAAAATATACTTTTCTGTTATCCAAAAAGTGAGCAAGCATGCAAGATACACTTATATATAGCAACCTAAGCCAACTGAGAATTCTTTGTTGATCTGTTGGATGGTTAACACCAGAAACAGCCAAACAAACAGCTCGGACTGAAGATCGTTTTGAACCACACTTTGAAAGGGCATCTGCCATAACTTGCTCTAACGTTTCCCTTGCAGCAATTTCTGTAGAGGAAGTGATTAATTGTAACAACTAAGAACATGGCTATCCTGGTAATGAGATCTTCATTCTATTATCATAGATATAATTCTCTAAAACTGTGGAAGTCATCAAATTGTGTCGTTTATGCAAGAATTTCCCTTACAAAAACAAGCCAACGGCGATGCTACAGGTGTACTTGGCAAGAAAACACAAGTTACTAGCAATTGTTGTTTTTTGGAGAGAGGAAAATGGTTAAAATAAGAAATTCATTAATGTGAAATAAGAGAAAGTAATAAGTGGAGATTAAAAAAAACATCTAAAGACAAAAAGGCAAAAAAGCACTATTTGTCAGAACTTTAGAATGTCCAACAGCCCAACGGGATAAGGTTTGGCTGTTGTTGTTGTTTAGAATGTCCAACAGATAATCTTATCATAAAGTCAATGAAGGAACAGCATGTAATCTTTAAAGATATTAACAACTCAAACCAAAGAAGGTACCAGTACCACTTCCTCCACTACAGAAAATGTTTTTGTTCACCAAATTACCTAACCATAACCAACATCCTCCTAAGGTATGCAAAGTACAATGTACATCCAAACCAACTAAGTGGTCTCTATTATTCTCCCCATCGTCTCAAACCCACAAAGGAAAGGAATTGAAGAAAGCATGCAGTGAACCTAACAAAGGGTCAATGTAAATGACCAAATAATTCAAAATGCAAGAGACCCACAACAAACGTTGCTACACAAGGAGCTAACAAAAAACCCAACAAACCCATAAACAAAATCAAATTTTGAAATCAACCCACAAAGCAAGATCAAACACAGGGTGCATAGAACACAGAAAACAAAGGCAATTAATTACCTCCAACACTATTGTGATTGGAGCAACCAGCAACAGCCCTTGCAAGGATAGGAAGCGAATGGAGCTGAGAATGAGAAAAAGGAATGATGGGCATGCAAATGCAGACAGTGGAGGTTGCTCCACCATCCAAGCCCAACAAGACACCATTTCCACCATCATCTGAGACAGGAATGTCATCCTCAAAATCCCAAATTTCACCATTCCTATGCCTCTTCATCTCTGCAATTGAAAATTTGAAGAGAGAGAAAGACAAAAAGATCAAAGTTGAAAGGCAGAGAAAGGACAAGGGACATAGGACAAGGAGAATGGGAACAAGAAGATTGTATTTTTAATGAAGGACGGATGCGACCGAATGACGAGTATCCGATTCAGATCAGGGTCAGCGATTCGGGGCTAAATATTTCTTGAGTATTTTTACAGCGTGTAAATTTTTTGGTTAATTTAGTTTATCGAAGGGTTAATAGTTCATTTGAAATTTATTTTTTATAATTATATAAATATTTGATTAATCACATATAAATATCTGATTAATTCAGTTTTTTATATGATTAATGGATCATCATGAATTAATCAAATATTTATACATGATTAATCATATAATAAATTAAATTAATTAACCAGATATTTGTATCATTAATGATATCAAAAATTGGTATCAAATTTTAATGTCATAATATCATTACTCATATTTCTATGGGTAAACTGCGCATTAACTCCTTGGACTCGTGATCACGGAGTTTTGTTAATTTTATTGGCAAAATAAGTTCATTGATCGTATATGTTTCTTTATTAGATATGTTTTATTTTTTGGTATTATAGTAATGTTTGTTATCATGATACTTATAAGATGGATGCTAAGGAAGAGACGAAAATGACTAATATGAAAAACGAGACATAACATATAAGATCAAAATAAAAAGAGTAAATATCATTTTTGGTCTCTGGAAATTTTGGCGGATCCCATTTTAGTCATTGAAAAGTAAAAACTCTTCAATTAGTCCCTCGAATTTCATTCTGTGAGACCTTTTAGTCCCTCCGCCAGTTAAAGCGCGTTGACCACCGTTAAGTGTGTGACGTGTCACTTAATTGTCAAGGTGTACCGTTAGTATTTTCCAGCTTGGAATTGTTATAAAAAATCGAAATTAGAGGGCCATTTTGGTCCTCAATAAATTTTAAGTGAGCCATTTTAGTCCCTGACATTTTTGTCGTGACCCATTTTGATCCCTCACCGGCACATGCCAACACAGATGCGCAACTATACAGATACATAGCTAAAAAATAGACTGATACACTAATATGAACCATATGAACCATACCAGTTACACGTCACAAAAGCTAGCTATGATTGGGCGATGAAGAAATTGAAACAAAAGCTAATTACCCAACTTGACTCTAGAAGGAGACAAGTTTTTGAGATCATGAAGGATGACTTCATGGTTCATTTAAACGGCAAGAAACTATCAAAGGCATTGAAAAATGCATGACTAGCTGTGGAGGGTTCAGAGAATGATCAATATGGTAGGTTATCAGACTACATGAACGAGCTGTTGACAATCAATCCGGGATCAACTACCAAGATGGATGTCATGCCTCAACCACAGGCTTCACCACTGTTTCAGAGGATATATATCTCCGAGACAACAGATAATTGGAAATGATTTCTACAGCTTCTGGAAGCTGACATTGGTGACCACATGACTTCTAGGTGGAATTTCATCTGTGACCAAGAGAAGGTAGACACTTATGCTTATTTATTTGTCAGTGGATATCTCTATTTATGTGACATGTTCTATTGGTGACCGCAGCTGGCTTGCTTCTATTTAATCTTTGAGCCCATTATATGCAAGATATGTTAGTTCCTTTTCCATTAGTTGATTTGTGCAGGATTTGTGCTGTCTAAAATTAACGTTTTTGTCCAATATTGATGATTATAGTAATTATAGAATGTCATTGTTTACAATGACTACATCCATATTGCAAATGAGGATGGCCTTAAAGCAGGACTTGAAGCAAGTCTTTATGCTTGTTTGTTACAATCTGCCCCTTCTAATGGACGATAATTTTACATATGGTTCATATAGGTATGGTTCTGTCATGACATGTGTTACTGGTATGATTCATATGGTTCTTATAAGTGTATTCGTGTATCTGTTTTTTAGTTGTGTATCTGTAGTGACACGTGTCGGTGAGGGACCAAAATGGGTCACGACAAAAATGTCAGGGACTAAAATGGCTCCCTTAAAATTTATTGAGGACCAAAATGACCCTCTAATTTAGGTTTTTTTAAAACAATTCCAAGCTGGAAAATACTAACAGTACACCTTGGCAATTAACGTGACACGTCACACACTTAACTGTGGTCAACGCGCTTTGATTGACGGAGGGACTAAAAAGTCTCACGGAATTAAATTTTGGGGACTAGCAGAAGAGTTTTTATTTTTCAAGACTAAAATGGGATCCACCAACATTTTCAGGGATCAAAAAGGGTATCCACTTAAATAAAAAAAATAAAATAACATGTATGTTCTCTTTTATTGCTCCTTATTTTGATCGTGTTATGTTTGTCTTCCACGTTAGACCTAAAACTTATACATTGACGAGTGTCAACGCAAATAAGAGATTATTGAAAAAGGTAAAGAATATTTGGTCCTATCGGATAAAATTGTTTGTCCTATAATAAAAATTATTAAAATGGTCCCATATATAGATTGACAGAGTGTCAAGGCAACATAAGTATAGACCTATTTGAAAAAAAAAACCTATAGGATCAATATGAAAAGAAAAAAAATGTATGAGACGAATCAACCTATTTTTCCAATTTTATTTGGTGATCATTTATCATACACAACGAGTGGATTCTATGTTTTGAATCGATAACAAATTATTCTATATATATACCTTGTAAGGGAGTTATATGAGTCAAATATTTTTCATGATATACGTAGACTCCTAGTCATATGTTGCATATCAGGAGCGTTTAATTGGTTGGGTTTTTCTGGGTTTTTCCTCCCTCATCGGTGACTGAAGGGAAACATTGATGGTTTTCAGTTAAGAGGGATGTAAAGCTTCTTATGGTGACATTTTTCGTGATGACCCTAGGCGTTGGGTTGGTGGCTTTGTGAGGAATTTAGGCTCAGTTAGTGTGCCCATGGCAGAGCTATGGGGAATTTTAATAGCTCTTCAGTTAGCTTGAGAGTTGAATATACCCGAGTTTTGGATTGAGTGTGATTCTGAGATTATTGTGGGTCTTGTGGAAAAGGGTGTAATAACAGTTATCCTTATGCTCCCATGGTTTTGGCTATCAAGGAGGTGGTGTCTAGATATTGATGGTGCGTATTACGCATCTGTTGCATGAGGGCAATAGGGTAGCAAACTTCTTAGCTAACCTGACTCTTTCTATGGATTTTGGATTTCATTTCCTTCGTTCACTATATGGATGATGGATCTTGTTAGCTAAGAGCAGTTCTTCCATGAAGACCAGAGCAAACCAATTAACCTGGAAAGCTTTGGGACAATCACAGTTTCACTGTATCAAAATATTTTCTCAAGTGTAAACTTTGCACAACAGAGGAATAGGACAACTTGATTTACATGTCTGTCAAGTAGAGCACCCCAAGGAAAGAGCTTAAGGCCTGTTTAGTTTACTTCGTGTCACCTGATTCCATTTCTTGATTTTAAGAACAATTACAATAAAATTAATTATAAAATTGTTACTTTAATTTTATTCCATTTCCTGTTCCCAAAGGTTTGTATATGAAACACTGCAAACAACTTTTTGTTTATTTTCATTGTTTCCTATACAAATATTTGAAAACAAGAAATAAAATGAAAACAAAGTAATAATTTTGTAATTATTCATGTTGTAGTTATTATTGAAATCAGGAAATGAAAACAAAAAATGGAAAATAAACCAAACAACCCCTTAACTTTCCTTAGAACATTTTCCAGCAATATGGACCATTCTGTGTTGGGGAGGGCTAACCATTATAACAAACATGACGGGCTACCTTTCTTATATGGATCCTTTCGCGTTACTAACATGTTACTAGATGGATACGCAAAAGCAAAATCAATTATATAAATAATGGTGAGTCTTTTTATAATTGTTTTTTCGTCATTTTCTCTCATAACATGACCCTCTTATATTAATAAGTAACACGACTTAATACTAATTTTGAAATAATTGCAAATTAGAAAATGGTGTAGAGATATCTTGAGGAAACAGTTCTATTTATAAGTACCATTAACCAGCACAATTGTCAACAAAGAGAAAAAGGTAACACTTCAACATTTCATCGAGTTTCGATCTACGGGGAAGAAGAGGAGGAGGAAAAAGAAGATAACCACCACGACCCTCTTTCAACCTGAGTAAAATGGTTGTAAAGGGCCAAGAGGAGGTTGATCCAGCTGGTAAGATCAAAACATCTCACTAGTAATGCTTAGGTATGATTCTTGAAGCCAGTAATACCCCCTGGTAGAGTGGCAATGCCCTTACCTCCCCTTATCCTAAACTTCAGTGTACCAAGAAAAAAAAGTTGTATAAGAATCACGAAGAAATAATGTACAGATTATAGAACTATTTATACATGTACATATTGGTTACTCGAGCCCAGGCTCTAAGGAAGTTTGAAAAAGGAATGATAGAAAAATAAGGACCAAACGCCATGCAACAATACACTAGAGAAACTTGGTTCATGCTGGATTTTAAGCATTCCGTCGTGACCTTATATACTTTTTTCGCCGAGACGGAGGAAACAACAGTTGCTGAATCTGTTTTTTAGCCACAGATACAGAGGTGGCCTGCAAATGCAAAGAAAAAAGTTCCATTAGTTCGAAAAGGTACCATAACAGACATTTTTCTTTAACCAAATTTATATCCACACTACACAAAAATGCTTATAAAAAGGGCCAAGTCTATGGTATGCAATAGCCTATATAGCTGGCTTATGTTGACCATTAGATAAAAGTGCATTAGATGAATGGTGGTGGACAGTCAAGGCTTCTTTCATGCATGGCCAATTACACAGACCCTAAAGTGTTCCCTTCTTTTCCAACTATACGTTCATCACCTTCCCCCTGTTCCCCTCCTCCTCTCCTTCAAGACAATGTACCTTTATTGCATTCGATGCAGTGGTGACCCTAGACATACTTGCGCTTGCACTTGTACCTTTCCTTTCCATTTTCATTCTACGGGTTGGTTTATTTTTATTCCTTCAGAAATCAAGACTTGCAATCCTAACTAAACTGCTAACCGAGAAACCTGCTTCCTAAATACTACCAAAAATGTATTTCTGGATAATCTTGTTCGAACTCTCTTCCTGTAACACGACAAATTAGTTTTACACAGACCCTCAAATGCTGTGCAATTTTAAAATAGGATTTGGCCCTCATATGGTCATCAATCGGATTGGTTCACATCTTCTAGCTGCAAATGTCTCCCAGCTGAAGAAGGCAGTAGGAAAAGCTCCTTGGGAGGATGTATCTCTGATTCATTTTCAGTTCCAAATTTCAACCTTGAAGAGAAGGTTGAATTTCAAGAGGGGTGGTATTGTTAGTATAGAAGAGTAGTTCGTTAGTTAGTTAGAGAGGATATAAGTCAGAGGACATAAGGTTGGAGACATCCATTCAAAGAATTAGAGTTTGTATGAAAGAGAAAGCCCCCTACGATGAGAATTCTTTCTCCTATTCTCAGTCATTCAATAAAATTGTTCATTTCTTTTGCTTGTTTCTATCAATTCCTCAGTTTTCTTTCGTGGGTTCCTAACAATAAAGATGTTCAGATGGGAGGATCCATGTTAGAATCAACCTGAAATAATGTAAATTCCATTGAAGCCCGAGATGCTTACCAGGACTTTGAATGGAAAACGATGAGTTTTTACTTCTGCTCCTGAAAAAACTCTAACATCCATGCCTAGGCTGTCAACCCCAATGAAGCAAGCTCCCTGTCACCCCAGTAATAATAGTGAATTAAACAATCAGAATAAACACATAAGAACCAGAAACACTTTTTTATATACATCCCACATATTCATTTGCTCAGACCTTAGACATCTTCAAAGGTACAAACATTTTTAATCTTGAATTGTTACAATCTAAGTTCCTTGGAGAAGAATTCCACTTAAACGAGTTATAACTTCATAACTGCCATTAGTGTCATTGTCCTTTTTTAAAAGAAAATTCCTTCTCTATGTATTACCTGCTTCTCAAACCTTTGCATACACTAACGGGCATACACTCCTTGTAACCGAGTTATTGATGCAGAACAGAAACACAAAATAGACGATCTGGAATCAACCTTGTACAAACTCCAGGATTTACCATGAGTTCTAGAATAGAGAGAAAGTCCATGAAATAATATTGATAATTGAAAATAGATGCAGTGTCTTGGTCCATATATAATGAGCCCTTTTATAGGCATATAACAGTATTCTAGAACTTTCCTTAACCATATAGTTTCCTAATGGAACTTTTGGTCTATCATAACAAACTCAAGATTACCAAAAATATTAAGAATCCCTCAAGATTATTCATTTCTCAGGGAAATTACACAAAAATAATGGATAATATCCTTTTAAGCACTGTGTGTTAATTTAAAAGCAAAATACAATAACCACAAAACAAAATTCTCAGAGATCAAATGTTGAAAAATTGGATTACCTCGACATCAAGACCTTTCTTTTTGCATAGAGCTTTAAGAGCGTCATCACAATCATACTTGAAGTCGTCCAGAATTGCGGAAGTAGAGTGTGCAAGAATATCAGGTTCAGCATCTTGAAACTCTAGCAAATTGATTTCAGGCTGCAAATTTTTCGAACAGGCAGAACATGCATAACTTGTAATTTAGGATAGCTCTATACAAACTTAATGTTCTCTAAATAAAGCTTTAAATTGCAGAGAAAATATTATTCAGCAATGACAAACACACATAACCGATTCTGTGATACATGCCTGACATCCATACACGGAGTATAGCTTGATTTTCATGATCTCCAACCGATAGAGTGTCAAACCAGTGTATCCTTGATCACTAATCCTATTTGAGAAAACGTCTTCACCGTCTAAAGATTCAAATGAAAAATGTTAAAAGAAAATTTAATTAAAATGTCATACGTTACATAGAAAGGGAAGGCCCTGCCTCTGCAAGTCAAATAACATGCAATATGCTCACAAGACTGCAATAATAAGCTTAGAAGCGTTGCTGGTATATTGCAATATGCAACACTAGAGTAGATTGGCATCCTAGATAAAAAACAGTGAGCAAGAATAGCTGAAACCCAAGCAACTAGCACCAAAGTTCCAATTTTCAATAAAATAAACACAACTTTAGTCAATAAAACTAGATCCTTCTACAACAAAATTCAAGGAGGAGTACAAATTGCAAGAAGTACGAAGCATTTTGTCCTCTTTAACATGCTTCTTCAGAAACATCCCATAACAAGAAAAAATTATATAGAATGCACATAAAAGGTAACCTATAAATTAATAAACTATTTATTTGCATAAAAATAGAAATAAAAAGTAACATGTAAAAGATAAAACTGGATTAGTATAATTGTATCCTTAACTCAAATTTCCCAGAAAAGAAACATTACATCCCCTTTAAATAAAAATCTACGTTCGTTCTTCAAAATTTACTTTTATGAATTTATAAAAATTTCCATAGTGTTGCTCCTTTAAAAAGAATGATTTTACACTAAATTTGTAAAACAAGAAATTTGTAGATCCTAGATATCAATATTGAAAATGCCAGATACCTTTCCACTCTGAGCTGTTTCCATCACCATCTTCGGTGTGATATATCATTCTCAGATATGACTCTTCATCAGCAAAAGCAGGTCTAAGGTACCCCAGAATAGAAACACCATTTGAAGGATGGTTCATTCGTTTATCACAGTCCACGTTGACAGCCTAGAAGAAAATTGACAGAGAATCAATATTGTTTCTTCCAGGGCTTATGAATTTGCAAGTTATCGGTTCTCATTATGATAGGTAAAAAACACCTTTGTTAAGCACTTTGAAAAATAAATAGGATGAACCGGGCTAGAAGTATCTGGCAGTTCCCAATTCACTGGAATATTAGACTCTTCTGATTCCAGATCCTGTTTGGAGAAGAATAGACTTGTGATTTGAACTCCTAAGATGCATTAAAGAAACAATTTTATAACTAAAACAACTAACTACACTCTATAAATCAAGAATTTAAAAATGCTAACCTCAACGTAATCATCATCTAATGGGAATTCATCAGTGTTGCCACCATTGAAAATGTCATATTCATCACTAGTCCTTCTATTATCATAAATTGGGATGTCCATTCCAATCAAAGCATTCTGAAGAAAGACAAACCATGAATATCAAATACACAATTTCTATGATAAACATAAGGATGGAACACAAAAATACCATGAGAAAACCACTTCAATTTACCATCCTAATTACAATCACAATCCTTTTAGCCAGCCATTGCAGAAAAACAGAGACCAACTGCTTAAAAGCAATACGTACTTTAAGATGACTAAGTAATCTCTGGATATGTACTAACATTTCATACAATTTGAAATTGAGTATCTCTTATATTATTATGGCTCATTATTTTGAGCGAAGACATGAAATCTAACTGGAATTCCAAATTACAGTAGTCGAAAAATAAAGAAAAGAAGGCATCAACAGAAAAGGTACGCACAAGTAATTAGAAGTCTAGGCCTTACAACCAGAAATATTATACATAAAGCTTGACAGAAAGACTGTAAGAGACATTACAGGATTCCAGGCAAATATCATTTGGATTTTGAAGTTTCTTAAAATGTTTGCTGCTTGCAACTTCCATCAATTTCCAACATAAAAGTAAATATTGTCAGATGAGGAAGTCAAAGAAGTACAAGAACCAAGGATAACGAATCCTCTTTAGAGAAAAGAAAAAAATACAAAAAGAACAAAAAGAAAGCACAACAGCTAAGCAAAGCTGGCCACAAAATTCTTACCACAGGATTATTTGCCCCACGATCTTGCAAAATGTTTGCATCATCAAAGATTTCAAAATATATATCTACAGGAAAAAAAGAAACAAAAATAATAATAGGTTAAAATTCTCAATGTTTAATATCAAATCATGAATTCATTAAAGTAAATGATAACTCACATTTCACAAACAAAGTTGTGACCAATATTATATAAACGAAATATGTATAAAAAAAAGACGACAAACCTCCAAAATCATCGATGAGATATTGAAACTCGGCCCATGAAATCTGTTCATGTGGTTCACAGTGTACCGTTCCAGGAAATACTAGCAAAGCGTTTTTATTAGCCTAATACCAACAAACAGGGCATGGTGATACTAAGTATACAGATATTACCTAAATATGTCCAGCAAATAGAAACATCAGATTATGCTTACAGGGTTTGTAATCCTAGACATTGCAAATGAACTGGTTCCAGATACACAGAATCAGAGGGACAAACCTCAACAGTTGTTCTTGCCATCTCAGCAGAAGAGAGTCTAGTTGGCCGCGTATCATTGGAAATCTTCAGATCTTCAAGAGGATGATAACCTTGTTTACTCGTGTAACTAGATGAATCAGGTACGGAATCTGAATAGTCTGCAGCAACACAAACCTTTGAAAGGCACAGATCATGCCCCATGGATAGCCAAAGGAAGTGTGATGATCCAAAAAAAGGACTTTTGTATCTAAATATAACCAAAACTATTTTCAGTAAATGGAGAAAATTAAATCTTCCAATAAGAATAATTAAAAGCAGCCATAACACTTTTGTGAACTTTCAACCAACACAGTAAATGGAATATCCGGTTGCATAATCAGGAGAAATAAGAGGCTCAATGAAAATATTGTAGTGATATAGTTAATAGTTATACTCTTAATTTAAAAATTATAGCATTCATATTTCAAGGGTTCTATGTGGTTCCTCATCAAAAGGAATTCCATAAAGTTAGAATAAATGTTTGGTTACCAGAAGTCAAATCTTGAAACAAACTAAAAATCCTAGCATCCAGGAAGCATGTGTTAGGTTATAAAAATAATTCCTTGACTCAGCTTAACAGTTTAAGATTTCAGGTCAAGTGGATTGACAGTGTGCACATATATTAAGGGTTAAACTTGCCTAGCTCTAAATAAAAAAAAAAAAAAAGCCACTGGATAAATAATCATTATTCATGTAAGGACCTGGTGCTGGCAAGATCATGCACCCTTCGGCAATCAATAGGAGATTTTATTGAGTTGCATGTGATTCCATATGATGTTGAGTAACATATCCCTTCTGCAAGACACAGATTGTAGAACAAATATGAAAACACCATCCAACAGAGAGAACACGGGTACCGTGATTTGAAATCTCAGTTTATAAATCATAGACCATCTCATGTGCAGGGACATGTCTAAAATTACATCAAAACAAAAACCCATGCGCAAAAGAAAACCTCAAAGTTGTGAAAGAATTAACAACTATCTACATTATATACACTTGACTAAAGATTTTATCAATAAAAATCTAGTCTCCATCAGAATTTTATCGAAGGATTGATTTCCTAAAATCTGCATTTAGCTCCAATTGAAGTTTTGCGCTTATTCCCAATCTGAAAAATGAAGGCATAACATAAGCACTTTTATTTTTCTGCTCCCGAACTCTACAATCATAGTATTGTAAATGAAATGAATGAGTCTGCATTCTCCTCAATCGAAACTTCCTAAGAACCAAAACTCAATTGAGTGAGCCTGATAACATGTTTAATTGGACTTGAGACTTTCTCACCTAATTTGTACTAGAGTGTAATTTGGTGAAAACACAAAACGAGTTTCATGCCATTTTCGTTAATTCCAATCCACACCATAACCCACCAAAGGAGCTTCAACCCAAAAGACAAAAGTCCTGGCAGCGCAACACAACTAGTATGTATTCATGCACGATGATTTCGAGTAAATCTCAAATTTTGCACAATTCAAGCCCCCAAAAAAATAATAATTAATGCAAACACGAAAATAAAAAACGGTTTTCGTTTTGACAAATTCATCAGTGAAAACAAAATGAAGTTATGAACACTCCTTGGATGAGAAACTTCCGAATTGAATAGAAATAACAAGAAAAGATGGAAGATTACCAGAGGGAAGTGAAGAAGCAGCAGCAGCAGCAACAATAGCCATTGGAGTTCAGAAGAGAAATGGAAATGGGGGAGAGAGAGAGAGAGGGCAATGATATGAGATCAGGGTTTGAAGAAGGAGAAGAAGGTAACTGTCTCTATCTAACTATCACTATGTGACAGTGCTGAAGTGAGAGTGGTCATCATGATACTGTGTCGTTTTGTGCGGAAAGTGCAGTCTGAGGAACTCGAACCTTAAACTGAAAAACGTGAGCGAGCTTCTGCTTCTGAGTTGTTTCACCTGCCTCCAATATGCCTCCCATTCAATTATGTTTTTTTTACACCTGAATTTCGACACATTTTTTGCTCCAGGAAAAAGCTCGTATTTTCTTTTTTTTGACGGAAGGAAAAAGCTCCTTCGTGGTGAGTTTCCGTGCAAATAATTAACTGTAGTAAATAACTATCACTTATTTAATTTAAAATGTACTTACATTTGACTTTATTATTAATTAACAATAAGTGAGTTTAAGTAACAAAAATATCAGGATAAGCATAGAGCCGTCTCTCTCTCTCACAAACTTCCCTCTATTCCTTCTTCCCATCCATCGAATGGGGTGGTTTTGAGTCATTTTTTGGCCTGGAATCACCCTCTACATCGTTTTTTCTCTCATTTTATCTAAATAAGTAGTTTTTCTACACAGATCTGGTTTTTCTTTCATGTTTTTCCGTGTTTTCGTCGTCTGCGTGCGGCGGTGTTTTGTTCGTCGTCTTGTTGCGGGGTCGTTTGGTTTCCCGTCTTGCTGCAGTGTTCATTTGGTTCAGATTGGCAGATCAATTTCGATTCATTACAGATTCAATCAAAACTTAGGCGTCAACATTACAGATCCGGGGGCATGGGTATTCCAGTCACTTTGATTTTGTCACATTTGTAGGCATTTTGCCGTGTTATACTATTAACCTGGGTGCTGTGAGTTTGTTCACAGATTCATCCTTTTTGGTTTTTAGCGATGTTGAATTTGTGTTGTTTTTTATGTATTTTATCAATTTGAATGAATTAATATATTTTTTAGTCAAAAAAAAAAAACAATAAGTGGGTTTAAACTGAAATAGACAACTATAAACACGAGAAGGGGGGTTGAATTGTGTTTATTAGAATTTAAGCAAAGTTGAAATCTTTTCGCAAACAGAAAGCTAGTTTTGGACGAGTGGAAGAAAACAGGATGGACGGGTGACTTTTGCAAACACACCACTTGATAGACGCAAGAAAAACTAAAGCAATTAAATTTAAAGCTTAGGAAAGTCTGTGTAATAACTTCAAATGATTGAAGAATACTGAATGAAAGAATGAAGAAATTAATGCACAGAGTAATGGCTTTTTAATGCAATGTGTATTCTCTGTTCTTCATCTTCAATAACATCTGTATTTATGGTCTTCAAGCATTTAAGATCCGTTAGAGACATTCCCTCAGATGTTGGCTTCAAGCAGAACTTCATTAAATGCAATAGAGTCGTTCTGGGCAGCCATTAATGCAATAGAGTTGTTGGTTGTACTCTAACATGAAGGATCATGGCTTTATGCATCGTGATACAGCCATATCAAAGTTATGCAGAGAGCCTTTTGTACTTTGCTGAGTACACTTCCCTTTTTGTGTAAGGACCAGAGGTACTAGGGAATAAAGTATGTTGGAATCATTCTTTAACCGGTCTTTGGTTCTGATTATCCAAGGTTGCTTGAGAGAGTAACTTATGACTTTTCTTGATAAGTGTGAAACTGAGTAGGAGAGAAGGCTTCAAGTCTCTTTCTGGTTCTTGAAATACGATTATGATAATCCTTATATAATTCGCGTTTATAAGATAAGTGCTTCCATCTTGAAAATATCCGCGTCTATCTAGCCATTTGAGTTTTCATTTGGGCTAGTAGACGAGCTCCATATTAAGGACTCAGCAAGTCCAAAGACTAGTGTGGACTAGGGCCTCTTGCACTTTAGTGGACGAGAGCCTCTGTTACTCTAGTGGACGAGAGCCTCTTGCCACGTCATTGGACCATTCTAAATGGACGAGCTCCAAACGCCACGTCATTGGACGGACCATTCTGATACCTCAATCGACGAGCTCCATCTGCCACGTTATTGGACGAGCCATTCTGATTCCTTAATGGACGAGCTCCATCTGCCACGTCATTGGACTAGCAATTCTGATACCTTAATGGACGGGCTCCAAATGCCACGTCATTGGACGAGCCATTCTGATACTTTAATGGACGAGCTATTCCGATAATTTAATGGACGGGCTCCAAATGCCACGTCATTGGACGAGCCATTCCGATACTTTAATGGACGAGCTATTCTGATACTTTAATGGATGAGCTATTCTGATACTTTAATGGACGGGCTCCAAATGCCACGTCATTGGACGAGCCATTCTGATACTTTAATGGACGCGCTCTGAATGCCACGTAGGTAGACGCTGGCTTTCAACACTTTGGTGGACGCAAGTTTGTTTCTCTTGCATTTTGGACGTGCGCTTCAATCACTTACAGTGTTGGACGTCTGCTTGTTACACTTTGTTGGACGTCTGCTTTTCTACACTTTGTTGGACGTCTGTTTGTTACACTTTGTTGGACGTCTGTTTTTTTACACTTTGTTGGACGCCTGTTTGTCTTATTTAATCTGCACACTCGATAGATAGGTTAGCAACCAATATGAAGGTTAATTAAATCATTAACCAATGTTTAGTTCTCATCAAAACTTAGGGAAATGCACATCAGACATTTTAGAGACTTAACAATCTCCCCCTTTTTGATGATGACAAACATTGAGATGATTTAATGAACCTCATAAAATATCAACAAAGAAAATAGCATATATCAGATAGGTTGAAATTTTCTTAAGCGAACAGTTCAAAACTTCAAATCATATTTATTCTCCCATTCTCCTATTCTCCCATTCTCCCTATTCATTTCTCCCTTTCTCCCCCTTTTGTCAACATCAAAAAGGATTATCAAGTTTTATTTATGAGATATGTTAAAGGCAATATAACATGTTAAGAAAATCATAGTAATGCAGCAAGCATTGTAGACATACTCCACTTAAACTATTGTATCATTACTCCCCCTGAACTAATGCTTAGTTAAAAGAACATGTATATAGGAGTAATGACAGATTTAGCATAGACTCGTTAACATTCATATATGTCATTCAACAATGTAATGCATATTTAGATTATCTCTAATAAATAAAAACCTTTCTTCTGCGATGGGTTTAGTGAAAATATCAGCCCATTGATTTTCAGTTTTAACAAACTTAATATCAAAGATGCCTTTTTGAACATAATCCCTAATGAAATGATGTTTGATTTCAATATGCTTAGCCTTAGAATGCTGAATTGGATTTTTAGTTAAGCATATAGCACTGGAATTATCACACCATACAGATATGTTATGTTCATAAATAAAGCAATCCTCAAGTTGATGTTTTACCCATAAGAGTTGAGAGCAGCAACTAGCAGCAGAGATGTATTCTGCTTCAGCAGTAGACAGGGCAATGATTGTCTGCCTCTTGCTTGACCATGAGACTTAACTTGCTCCAATGAAGTGACATCCTCCACTGGTGCTTTTTCTTTCTATTCTGTCTCTAGCAAAGTCAGCATCACAATATCCCACTAATCTGTATTCTTTTGATCTTAAATATAGCAAACCGAGATTAGTAGTTCCAAGCAAATATCTAAATATTCTTTTAACAGCCTTAAGATGAGATTCTCTAGGATTAGATTGAAATCTAGCACACATACAGACACTAAATTTAATGTCAGGTCTGCTTGAAGTTAAGTACAATAGAGAGCCAATCATACCTCTGTAGGCAGTTTGATCTACCTTTTTACCTTCATCATCTTTGCTTAGTTTTACATTGGGTGCAATAGGGGTTTTCATGAGCTTTGCATTTTCCATTTTGTATTTCTTGAGTATCTCCTTGGTATATTTTTGTTGATGAATGTAAATTCCATCACTTGTTTGCTTAATTTGTAATCCAAGGAAGAACTTCAATTCTCCTATCATGCTCATCTCAAATTCAGCTTGCATTAGATTTGAAAATTCCTTGCACAGCTTTTCATTAGTTGCTCCAAAAATAATATCATAAACATATATTTGAACTATAATAAAGTTCTCTTCAGAGCATTTTTTGAACAGAGTAGTGTCTACTTGTCCTCTAGTAAAACCATTATGCATGATAAAAGAACCGAGTCTATCATACCATGCCCTAGGTGCTTGTTTCAAACCATATAATGTTTTTTTAAGTTTGAAAATGTGATCTGATTTATCAGTATCCTCAAAACCAGGGGGTTGTTTAACATATACTTCTTCTTCAATTATACCATTTAGAAAATCACTTTTTACATCCATTTGAAACAGGGTAATTTGGTGTTGTGCAACATATGACATTAAAATGCATATGGCTTCTATTCTAGCTACAGGTGCAAAGGTTTCAGTATAATCAATACCTTCTTGCTGGTTATAGCCTTGAGCTACTAACCTTGCCTTATTTCTGACAACTTTACCATCTTCATCCAATTTGTTTCTGAAGACCCATCTTGTTCCAATAACCGACTTGTTTTTAGGCTTAGAGACAAGAGTCCAGACATCATTTATGGTGAATTGGTTAAGTTCTTCTTGCATAGCAAGAATCCACCTTTCATCCTCAAGAGCTTTTTCAATGCGTTTAGGCTCCAAATTTGAAATAAAGGCCACATTACTTGATTCTCTTAATGTGGATCTGGTTCTTACTCCTTCAGAAGGATTTCCAATAATAAGATCCTTAGGTTGATGAGTATTGAACTTCCAATCCCTTTTGAGATCATCATGAATATCTTGACTTGTCTGCTGACTTGTTTTTTCCACTTGTCTTTCAGCCTCAGGCACAGATTCTATTTTGGTTAGATCAAGTTGTTGACTTTCTGGCTTGTTTATATCAAGACTTGCAAGATCATCTTCTAGATCTGATAGTTCTTTATCAGTCTTTAATCCATCATTGAATTTAACATGAACAGATTCTTCAATAATACAAGTTCTTGAATTATAAACTCTAAAAGCCTTAGACTTTTCAGAATATCCTACGAAAATACCTTTGTCTACCTTAGAATCAAACTTTCCAAGATTATCTCTAGTCTTCAGAATAAAGCATTTACATCCAAAAGCATGAAAATAAGATATGTTGTGACTTTTTCCTTTCCACAATTCATAAGGAGTCCTTTTTAGAAAGGGCCTAATAAGTATTCTGTTTTGTACATAACAAGCAGTGTTTACAGCTTCTACCCAGAAGTACTTAGGGAGATTATTTTCATTGAGCATAGATCTAGACATCTCTTGCAGAGATCTGTTCTTTCTCTCAACCACTCCATTTTACCGTGGAGTTCTAGGTGTAGAGAAATTGTGAGAGATTCCATTCTCCTCACAGAACTGTCTAAACTGCTCATTTTCAAATTCTCCCCCATGATCACTTCTAAGGGTAGAAATACAGAAACCCTGCTTATTTTGTACTCTTTTGCAGAATACTGAGAAAGCCTTAAAAGACTCATCCTTGTGTGTTAGGAAGAGTACCCATGTGTATCTAGAATAGTCATCAACTATGACGAATCCATATTTTATTCCAGCCAGACTGGCAACACTAACTGGTTCAAACAGATCCATGTGTAACAACTGAAGAGGTCTAGAGGTTGATACTTGGCTTTTAGATTTGAAACTTGATTTTATCTGTTTACCTCTCTGACATGCATCACACAAGACATCTTTCTTAAAACTAATATCAGGCAATCCTCTCACGAGATTATTCCTTTTTAATTCAGAAATTAGTTTCATACTAGCATGTCCTAGTTTCTTATGCCATAACCATCTCTAATCCTCTTTAGACATCAGACAGGTTACACTTTGATCTGAGAGATCAGACAGTTCAATCTTATAAAGATTTTGTTACCTTTTGGCTGAAAAGAGGGTTTTCCCACAACAGTCTTTAACTATGCATACATCCTTGGTAAAGGAAACATCAAAACCGCTATCACATAATTGACTTATGCTAAGCAGATTGTGTCTTAATCCTTTAACCATAAGAACATTAGATATAGAGGGAAGTGGGGGTTTACCATCAATAGTACCAATTCCTATAACTTTCCCTTTTTGATTCCCTCTGAAGGCAACGTGTCTTCCTTTCTTAAGTTGGAGGTCTAGGAACATAGACCTTTCTCCTATCATATGACGCGAGCAGCCACTGTCCAGGTACCAGCAGTGGTGTTTTCTTTGTCCTGTTGAGGACATCTACAACAAAAATTATTTGATCTTTAGGTACCCATATTTTTCTGGGTCCTTTTCTGTTAGTTCTAGGAGTCTGTAAAGACTTCCTTCTCTTCTTATGGATACACTTAGACATAACATGCCCAGTTTTTCCACAGAAGTTACAAATAGGTGTTGATTTGGTTACAGTTGACTTAACAAATACTTTAGAAGCTTTAGTTGATACTTTATGATGTGTCTGATGGACATATCCAATACCTTCTTTGTTAAGAGAGTGCTTTTGACTGCCAATCAGCTTAGTCAGATTGTCTCTACCATTAACAAATTTGGCAAGATCAGAAGTGAGCTCTTCCACTTTCTGTTGAATCTTTTCAACTTCTTCAGATGGTGATGTTTCACTTGAGATCTTAGCTTCATTAGACTTTTCAGTCTTAAGCTCATTGTTCTCTTTAGCCAGCTTCTCGCACTCTTGAGATTTCTGTTTATGCTCACTGGTGAGCTTTACATACTCTCTCTTGAGGGATTTGAAGGCTTTAGATAAGCAGTTGGATTCCTCCAACAACTCCTCATAAGCATCAAGTAATTCCTCATAGTCAGGATGTACCTCATCATCAGAGTCTGATTCAGTGTTGGCCATCAAACAGAGATTGGCTTCTTCCTCAGTTTCTTCATCAGAAGATGTTGACTCCAGATCCTCTCAAGTAGCCATCATTCATTTCTTCTTCATCTTGAAGAATTTCTTAAAAGGGGCCTTCTTGAGTTGAGGACATTCAGTCTTGAAGTGACCGGGCTTCTTGCACTCATAGCAAACAATTGGACTCTTGTCTGTTGAGGTGGATTCTTTGAAGTTCTTGTCCTTGTTGGACCTTCTGAATGGCCTATCCCTCTTGAACTTCTTTTTCTGTAGGAGAAGCTTTATCTTCCTGGTCAGGAGAGACAATTCTTCATCACTCTCTGAATCCTCGAGTTCTGATAGGTCAGCATCACTAGATGACTCATCTGCCTTCAGAGCCTTGGAACCTTTTGCTGACTTTTGATCAGCTTTCAGAGCAATTGACTTGCCCTTCTTTGGTGCAGCTTCATCTCCAAGTTCTTGCTCATGAACAGTGAGTGTTCTAAGAAGTTCATCCATAGTCAAGGTAGCGAGATCCTTGGCTTGGGAGATCGCAGTGACCAAAGGTCTCCACTGTTTAGGTAGACTTCTCAGAATCTTACCAACCTTCTCAGCATTGGTATAGACTTTGCCAAGAGATTTTAAACTGTTGATGATAGTTTGAAATCTTCCTATCATCTGAGGAACAGACTCACCTTCCTCCATGATGAACAGTTCATACTTTCTGACAAGTATGACAATCTTTGATTCTTTGACTTTAGCTGTTCCTTCATGAGTGACAACCAAAGTGTCCCATATTTCCTTCGCAGAGTCACAAGAACAAACCTTCTCAAACTCCTCCGGACTGAGAGCACAAATGATGTTATATCTGGCTTTGTGGTTAAGCTCCCATTTTGTCTTTTCAGCACCAATCCATTGAGCTTTTGGTTTGTCAGTGTTATCATCATTTTTGGGAATGAATGGACCATCTGTGATGACATCCCAAATATCAGAGTTTGTGGATAGAATAAACCACTGAAATCTATCTTTCCAGTAATTGTAATTTTCTCCATTGAAGTAAGGAGGTCTGGTTAGGGAGGCTCCTTCAGTCTGATGACTTCCACTTGTACTAGCTCCAGCCGTCATGTCTATTCTTCAGGACCTTTTACCTCTACACTGTTAGATGCTCAACCCAGAGGCTGAGCTCTGATACCAACCGAAATAGACAACTATAAACACGAGAATGGGGGGTTGAATTGTGTTTATCAGAATTTAAGCAAAGCTGAAATCTTTTCGCAAACAGAAAGCTAGATTTGGACGAGTGGAAGAAAACAGGATGTACGGGTGACTTTTTCAAACACACCACTTGATAGACGCAAGAAAACTAAAGCAATTAAATGTAAAGCTTAGGAAAGTCTGTGTAATTACTTCAAATGATTGAAGAATACAGAATGAAAGAATGAAGAAATTAATGCGCAGAGTAATGGCTTTTTAATGCAATGTGTATTCTCTGTTCTTCATCTTCAATAACTTCTGTATTTATGGTCTTCAAGCATTTAGGATCCGTTAAAGACATTTCCTCAGATGTTGGCTTCAAGCAGAACTTCATTAAATGCAATAGAGTCGTTCTGGGCAGCCATTAATGCAATAGAGTCGTTGGTTGTACTCTAACATGAAGGATCATGGCTTTATGCATCGTGATACAGCCATATCAGAGTTATGCAGATAGATTTTTGTACTTTACTGAGTACACTTCCCTTTTCGTGTAAGGACCAGAGGTACTAGGGAATAAAGTATGTTGGAATCATTCTTTAACTGGTCTTTGGTTCTGATTATCCAAGGTTGCTTGAGAGAGTAACTTATGACTTTTCTTGATAAGCGTGAAACTGAGTAGGAGAGAAGGCTTCAAATCTCTTTCTGGTTCTTGAAATACGATTATGATAATCCTTATAGAATTCGCGTTTATAAGATAAGTGCTTCCATCTTGAAAATATCCGCGTCTATCTAGCCATTTGAGTTTTCATTCGGGCTAGTAGATGAGCTTCATATTAAGGACTCAGCAAGTCCAAAGACTAGTGTGGACGAGGGCCTCTTGCACTTTAGTGGACGAGAGCCTCTGTTAATTTAGTGGACGAGAGCCTCTGTTACTCTAGTGGACGAGAGCCTCTTGCCACGTCATTGGACCATTCTAAATGGACGAGCTCCAAATGCCACGTCATTGGAGGGACCATTCTGATACCTCAATGGACGAGCTCCATCTACATTCTGATTCCTTAATGGACGAGCTCCATCTGCCACGTCATTGGACTAGCAATTCTGATACCTTAATGGACGGGCTCCAAATGCCACGTCATTGGACGAGCCATTATGATACTTTAATGGATGAACTATTTTGATACTTTAATGGACGGGCTCCAAATGCCACGTCATTGAACGAGCCATTCTAATACTTTAATGGATGAGCTATTCTGATACTTTAATGGATGAGCTATTCTGATACTTTAATGGACGGGCTCCAAATGCCACGTCATTGAACGAGCCATTCTGATACTTTAATGGACGCGCTCCGAATGCCATGTAGGTAGACACTGGCTTTCAACACTTTGGTGGACGCAAGTTTGTTTCTCTTGCGTTTTGGACGTGTGCTTCAATCACTTACAATGTTGGACGTTTGCTTGTTACACTTTGTTGGACGTCTGCTTTTCTACACTTTGTTGGACGTCTGTTTGTTACACTTTGTTGGACGTCTGTTTTCTACACTTTGTTGGACGTCTGTTTGTCTTATTTAATCTGCACACTCGATATATAGGTTAACAACCAATATGAAGGTTAATTAAATCATTAACCAATGTTTAGTTCTCATCAAAACTTAGGAAAATGCACATCAGACATCTTAGAGACTTAACATAAACCTATACAATATATAAACTAATCCCTATTAGAAGGAAACTATGGACATGTGTCACGATGAGGTTAAAAACTTATGAAGGAAGCCTCAATTAGCCTTTCCTAAGCAGGAAATAAAAAATGATTTTTTTGGCCTGAAAAATATTTTTAAAAAACGAAAATAGTTTTATCTATTTAATTTAAATGTTCAAACTAAATTAGTTTTATTACTCCAATACATCGTGACTATCAAAACAGGTTTCAATGCATTGATTTTCAGAATTTATTTCTTTAAAATTATTTTAATTGATTTATTCCAACTCCCAAAAGACCATAAAATTAATTTAATTCCTACCTCTCATGACATTCAATCTATATCTATACAATATATAAGCTAATCCCCATTAGAATGAAACTATGGACATGTGTCACGTTGAGGTTAAAAGCTTATCAAGGAAGCCTCAATTAGTCTTTCCTAATCAGGAAATAAAAAATGATTTTTTTTTGAAATAAAAAATGATTTATTTGGCCTCAAAAATATTTTTAAAAAACGAAAATATTTTATCTATTTAATTTAAATGTTCAAACTCAAATAGTTTTATTGTTCCAATACATCGTGACTATCAAAATAGGTTTCAATGCATTGATTTTCAGAATTTATTTCTTTAAAATTATTTTATTTGATTTATTCCAACTCCCAAAAGACCATAAAACTAATTTAATTCCTACCTCCCATGACATCCAAAAGAATAATTTATTTTTTCTTATATTCTTTTTTCATTTTTTTTCAATACCAATACCAGATTAATTATTACTTAATTTCTTCCATAAGCCTACATGCAGTACCTATTCCCAAGTAGTTTTTTTTAAGCTTTTAATATTTTTTATAATTTTTCAATAAAATAATATAGATAATGGGCTGGGATATTAGTTTTCAATGTTGACTCAACTTAAAATTTGAATGACACAACAGACCAAACAAATTGCTCCGTTGGGAAGCAATTAAGTATTGGGAAATTAAAAAGTAATTAATTCTAATATTGTTTCTTTTTTATTTTTGTTTTTTCTTATTGTTTATTTATATCTGGAGGACTTTGGATTGGATTTTGGGATTGAGGAAGCAACAATATTTTCATTGCTGAGGTGCTTTTGATTCATCAGAAAGCAAACATTATGTCTGGCTAGGTTTTCACATGGAGTAAATGTATATTTTCACTGCTTCAAGTTTTATTTCATGAAGGATTTTCCATTTTCTCTCTCCATTTTCTCTTTAATGAAAGAAATAAAATGCACTTTTACAACATTGCTTCTTTTAGGGAGGAGGAACCTTTTGGGAATCCTTATCTTTTTCTCTGTTCATTTACTTCCATTTTTTATTCTACAATTCCAGAATATAATAGCCCATTAGTTTATGTATAATATATACTAAAATTATTTTATCTCGCCAGGTATTGAATGAGCTTGGTCGAACACGGATGGAAGGAAATATTAAGGCCAAACAATTTTCAGGTTTAGGGTGAAATCTTTTGGTAGTCATCTATCATCTATTTGTTTTAATTATTACTGTTTTTTTAATCATGTTTTTCAGGTGAAGAGTGTCTTTGGTGCAAAGATGTTTGCACCTGGGTTGTTGTCAAAATTCATGTTCCAAAATAAACAACATAAATATTTTTTATAGTAATTTTGTTGATGTCATGAACTATTCTTGTTCCAAGTTCCTTTTTTTTCTCAGATGAAGCCATGGGGAATATGGTTGAATTTGCTGGCAGCAGGTGTATTGAAGTTCATTTTTATGATGGATCATGTGATCCATTGGAAGTTTAAATTGGGATGCAAAATTGGAGCGAGTCTCTCGAGATTGTTTTCAATAATAACAAGCTGATGAAAACAGTGAAACTAGAGAAGAATATTTTAATTGTTTGATCATGCTGAATTACAATGCAATTTTTGTTGGATAAAAGGTGGATGGACTTATGCTTTGGGGGTTACTATATTTTTTTTATGAAATTTCGGAATTTTAATTTGGTTTGTTCTTCTTTAAGTGACTAAGAAATTATTTAACAAAAAGACTGATAGCGGGAATAAATCGCAAAATAAAAAATAAAACAATATAACAAATCAACTTAGACGGGGAAAGGATGATATCAAATATATTTTCAAGAGAGATGAAAAATAATAATATGATAGATATAAATATTTTCTAAAAATAGTTAACTTGCACAAGGAAAATTGGAGAAATAAATTCAATAAATTTTTAAGATAGAAAATGTGTTTTAATACAACACCTTTGCTAATTACATTAACAATATACTTTTGTAATTGTAGAATTTGTGTGTTTGTTAAAGAGGCATTGTTCTTTAGGCCAGTCAGTTGCACTATCAAGATGATTCAAAAAGAAGCTTTTCATGCAAAAGTAGATGGGTGGAGAGAAGGCAATTTGAATGATACATAACGGGGGGTTGGGTACAATTTTGATTGGAAAACAAACTGAGTAAGGGGAGCAAGATTGAATTGAAAGTGAATGTTGCAGGTAAGAAAACAATATATGCGAAGACTAAAAATGTTTAGAGCCTTTTTATGAAAGTCAAGACTAATGTTGTTTTAAATGATCTTGAACTTTTTGGTTCTCTACACCATTATCTAAATTACCAACTCAACTATTTTGTGAATTCTGTTTATTTTATTTATCAATCAGTTTCCTCTACTATATCTTTCAATTTATTAAACTTTAAATGATTATATATTATATTGTTAATCATTCATATATGTATCATTCATATTGATATTAGACAATCTTTTATCCCGTGCCGGCCACGGTTGTACATGCTAGTTTGATATATGTGTAAAGTTTTTCATACTCTCAACTAATTGAAATAGACAACTATAAACACGAGAAGGGGGGTTGAATTGTGTTTATCAGAATTTAAACAAAGTTGAAATCTTTTCGTATACAGAAGCTAGGTTCAAACGAGTGGAAAGATACAGGACAGATAGGTGTCCTATCTGATGAAATTTTAACAGTGACTTTGGCAAACACACCACTTGATGAACGTATAAGAAAACTAAAGCAACTAAAGAGGTTATAAGGAAAGAGAGATTGGCAAAGTTATTTATCCTGGTTCACTCTTCAAAGCAAAGAGCTATGTCTAGTCCTTGACAGCACCAAGATTTATCCACTATAACCGATCAGGTTACAAACTCTAAGTATTGTTTGCACACCTAGCCTCTTCAGACTCCAAGACAAGTATTCTTTGAACACCTAGCCTCTTCAGGCTCAAGACAAGTACTCTTTGCACACTTAGCCTCTTCAAGCTCACTCAGGTTTGTTTGAGAGATTTGGTTTGTAATAAATACAACTTCAGACAGACAGAACTTTCACTAACACTCAGAGAGTGATTTAAATGTAAAGCTTAGGAAAGTCTGCGAAATAACTTCAAATGATTGAAGAATACAGAATGAAAGAATGAAGATATTAATGCGCAGAGTAATGACTCTTTAATGCTATGTGTATTCTCTATACTTCATCTTCAATGACATATGTATTTATAGTCTTCAAGCATTTAGGATCCGTTAGAGACATTCCCTCAGATGTTGGCTTCAAGCAGAACTTCATTAAATGCAATAGAGTCATTATGAGCAGCCATTAATGCAATAGGAACGTTGGTTGTACTCTAACATGAAGGATCATGGCTTTATGCATCGTGATACAGCCATATCAGAGTTGTGCAAAGAGCTTTTTGTACTTTGCTGAGTACAATTCCCTTTTTGTGTAAGGACCAGAGGTACTAGGGAATAAAGCATGTTGGAAGCATTCTTTAACTGGTCTTTGTTTCTGATAATCGAGGTTGCTTGAGAGAGCAACTTCTGACTTTTCTTGATTCTGGTTCTTGAAATAAGATTCTGATAATTCTTATAGAATTCGCGTTCATAAGATAAGCGCATCCATCTTGAAAATAACCGCGTCCATCTAGCCATTTAAGATTTTACATACGGACGGGCTAGTAGACGAGCTACATATGCCACGTCATTGGACGGATACTCCTTTAACTAGTTGAACGTAACCTAGTAGACGAGCTCCATATGCCACATCATTGGACGGAGCTTCTCATTAAGGACTTGTGTGGACGAACGCTTCTGATACCTTAGTGGACGAGCGCCTATGTTACTTTAGTGGACGAGCGCCTCTGCACTTTAGTAGACGAGCGCTTCTGTCACTTTAGTAGACGAGCGCTTCTGTCACTTTAGTAGACGAGCGCTTCTATCACTTAGGGAAATGCACATCAGACATTTTAGAGACTTAACAATCTCCCCCTTTTTGATGATGACAAACATTGAGATGATTTAATGAACCTCAGAAAATATCAACAAAGAAAATAGTATATAACATACAGGTTAAAATTTTCTTAGTCACACATAAGTTTGACTTGTTTTACTTTGAAATTATTATCAGAGCAATCTTACTTAAGATTTATTGGAGCAATTATCAGACCATACTCATGTCCATGTATTATTTAAGATTCATATCATATTCATTCTTTTATAAGACATTTCGATCACATTTCTCATTTCTCCCATTCTCCCCCTTTTGTCAACATCAAAAAGGGTTACCAAGTTTTATTTATGAGATATGTTAAGGGCAAGATAACATGTTAAGAAAAGCATAGTAATGCAGCAAGCATATGAGACATACTCCACTCAAACTATTGTATCATCACTCCCCCTGAACTAATGCTTAGTTAAAAGAACATGTATATAGGAGTAAAAACAGATTTAGCATAGACAGGTGATAAAGCACAGACAGGTTAACATTCAGACGTGTCATTCAACAATGCAATGCATGTTTAGATTATCTCTAATAAATAAAAAACTTTCTTCTGCAAGGGGTTTAGTGAAAATATCAACCCACTGATTTTCAGTTTTAACAAACTTAATATAAAGATGCCTTTCTGAACATAATCCCTAATAAAATGATGTTTGATTTCAATATGCTTAGCCTTAGAATGCTGAATTGGATTTTTAGTTAAGCATATAGCACTGGAATTATCACACCATACATATATGTTATGTTCATAAATAAAGCAATCCTCAAGTTGATGTTTTATCCATAAGAGTTGAGAGCAGCAACTAGCAGCAGAGATGTATTCAGCTTCAGCAGTAGATAGGGCAATGGTTGTCTCCCTCTTGCTTGACCATGAGACTAAACTTGCTCCAATGAAGTGACATCTTCCACTGGTGCTTTTTCTTTCTATTCTGTCTCCAGTAAAATCAGAATCACAATATCCCACTAATTTGTATTCTTTTGATCTTAAATACAACAAACCAAGATTAGTAGTTCCAAGCAAATATCTAAATATTCTTTTAACGGCCTTAAGATGAGATTCTCTAGGATCAGATTGGAATCTAGCACACATACAAACACTAAATTGAATGTCAGGTCTGCTTGAACTTAAGTACAGTAGAGAGCCAATCATACCTCTGTAGACAGTTTAATCTATCTTTTTACCTTCATCATCTTTGCTTAGTTTTACATTGGGTTGCATAGGGGTTTTCATGAGTTTTGCATTTTCCATTTTGTATTTCTTGAGTATCTCCTTGGTATATTTTTGTTGATGAATGTAAATTCCATCACTTGTCTGCTTGATTTGTAATCCAAGGAAGAACTTCAATTCTCCCATCATGCTCATCTCAAATTCAGCTTGAACTAGATTTGACAATTCCTTGCACAGTTTTTCATTAGTTGCTCCAAAAATAATATCATCAACATATATTTGAATTATAATAAAGTCCTTTTTAGAGTATTTCTTGAACAGAGTAGTATCTACTTGTCCTCTAGTAAAACCATTATGCATTAGAAAAGAACTGAGTCTATTGTACCATGCTATATGTGCTTGTTTCAAACCATATAATGCCTTTTTAAGTTTGAAAACGTGATCTGGTTTATCAGTATCCTCAAAATCAGGGGGTTGTTTAACATACACTTTTTCTTCAATTATACCATTTAGAAAAGCACTTTTTACATCCATTTGAAATAGGGTAGTTTGGTGTTGTGCAGCATATGACATTAAAATGCGTATGGCTTCTATTCTAGCTACAGGTGCAAAGGTTTCAGTATAATCAATACCTTCTTGTTGGTTACAGCCTTGAGCTACTAACCTTGCCTTATTTCTGACAACTTTACCATCTTCATCTAATTTGTTTCTGAAGACCCGTCTTGTTCCAATAAATGACTTGTTTTTAGGCTTAGAGACAAGAGTCCAGACATCATTTCTGGTGAACCGGTTAAGTTCTTCTTGCATAGTAAGAATCCAGCTTTCATCCTCAAGAGCTTTTTCAATGCGTTTAGGCTCCAAATCTAAAATAAAGGTCACATTGCTTGATTCTCTAAATGTGGATCTGATTCTTACTCCTTCAAAAAGATTTCCAATAATAGGATCCTTAGGATGATGAGTGTTGAACCTCCAATCCCTTTTGAGATCATCATGAAGATCTTGACTTGTCTGCTGACTCGTTTGTTCCACTTGTCTGTCAGCCTCAGGCACAGGTTCTGTTTTGGTTAGATCGGTTTGTTGATTTTCTGGCTTGTTTATATCAAGACCTGCAAGATCATCTTCTAGATCTGATAGTTCTTTCTCAGTCTTTAATCCATCATTGAATTTAACATGAACATATTCTTCAATAATACAAGTTCTTGAATTGTAAACTATAAAAGCCTTAGACATTTCTGAATAACCTATGAAAATACCTTTATCTACCTTAGAATCAAACTTTCCAAGATTATCTTTGGTGTTCAGAATAAAACATTCACATCCAAAAGCATAAAAATAAGATATGTTGGGGATTTTTCCTTTCCACAATTAATAAGGAGTCCTTTTTAGAAAAGGCCTAATAAGTATTCTTTTTTGTACATAACAAGCAGTATTTACAGTTTCTGCCCAGAAGTACTTAGGGAGATTATCTTCATTGAGCATAGATCCAGCCATCTCTTGCAGAGATCTATTATTTCTCTCAACCACTCCATTTTGCTGTGGAGTCCTAGGTGCAGAGAAATTGTGAGAGATTCCATTCTCCTCACAGAACTGTCTAAACTGCTCATTTTCAAATTCTCCCCCGTGATCACTTCTAAGGGTAGAAATACAGAAACCCTACTCATTTTGTACTATTTTGCAGAATTCTAAGAAATCCTTAAAAGACTCATCCTTGCGTGTTAGGAAGAGTACCCATGTGTATCTAGAATAGTCATCAACTATGACAAATCCATATTTTCTTCCAGCCAGGCTGGCAACACTAACTGGTCCAAACAGATCCATGTGTAACAACTGAAGAGGTCTAGAGGTTGATACTTGGTTTTTAGATTTGAAACTTGATTTTATCTGTTTACCTCCCTGACATGCATCACACAAGACATCTTTCTTAAAACTAATATCTGGTAATCCTCTCACGAGATTATTCCTTTTTAATTCAGAAATTAGTTTCATACTAGCATGTCCTAGTTTCTTATGCCATAACCATCTCTCATCCTCTTTAGACATCAGACAGGTTACACTTTGATCTGAGAGATCAATCAGTTCAATCTTATAAAGATTTTGTTGCCTTTTAGCTGAAAAGAGGGTTTTGCCACAATAGTCTTTAACTATGCATACATCCTTGGTAAATGAAACATCAAAACCACTATCACATAATTGACTTGTGCTAGGAAAATTGTGTCTTAATCATTTAACCATAAGAACATTAGATATAGAGGGAAGAGGGGGTTTACCACCAACAGCATCAATTCCTATAACTTTCCCTTTCTGATTCCCTCCGAAGGCAACGTGTCCTCCTTTCTTAAGTTGGAGGTCTAGGAACATAGACCTTTCTCCTGTAATATGACGTGAGCAACCACTGTTCAGGTACCAGCAGCGGTGTTTTCTTTGTCCCGTTGAGGACATCTGCAACAAAAATTATTTGATCTTTAGGTACCCATATTTTTCTGGGTCCTTTTCTGTTAGTTCTAGGAGTCTGTGAAGACTTCCTTCTCTTCTTCTGGATACACTTAGACATAACATGTCCAGTTTTTCCACAGAAGTTACAGACAGGTGTAGACTTGGTTACACTTGAATGGAATATATTGGATGAAATTTGTTTTTTCAAAATATAAATTATAAATTATAAAACATTTATTCTCCCACTTGCATTTGATAGATATTTACAGTTTCAAAATGTGCTATCTATTCTAATGTAAACCAAATAAAACATTTTGCATTTGTTTTGCCGAAGTAATATTATTTGTATGATTTTCTGGGTAACATATTTATGCTACATTAGCAACACAATGAATTGTAAATGATGCTATTATATCATGTTTAACATAGAATTTGTAACTTCCAATATCGTCTTAAATGATTGAAAATATGATAATAGTTAGAAAAGGAATAACACATATTTGTTATGCTTTATTTTTTCTGATTACATGCACGGGACTCCTCTTCATGGGCTTATTAAATCTAACAAAGTTTGAATCCTCTTACTTTTCTCAAATCTTTTAAAATTAATTCATCTTTTTTTATTTATTTGTTGGATACAAAGTTTAAAGCAAGCATTGCAAGGTTGAAAATTTATTTTTGTGAATTTTATCACATTAATATTAAGTGTTTGTTTCGAAATGACAATGAAAATACAATTTAAATTGCCAAAAAATATATTTATATCAACTATTTGTTTTAAAAAATTTATACGTTCTCCTACGATGCACGGACACCGACTAGTTTTTATTGAAAAATAACACCATAAGTATGCATACTGCATCTAAGTTGTGACTTCAATTAAATTTATTATAATTTAAATATAAATACAGTCTTGCTTATTTAGCAACTTAAACTTATCTTAATGAGCATTACGTCATCATCATTGTTGTTACTTTTACGTGTTAATTAAATTAAATTAAATTTTGAAATAATGTGTCCCTTGAACTTAAGGAGACTCAAGTCATTTTCTTTTCTCAAGGGGAGGGAAATGGGGATAAGGGAAAGGGGAAGAAATAGATCGCAATATGGGATTTTAACATGCATATTTATAATTTATGTTTTGTAACTTAACCAACTGAATTGGATTGAGGGGATAGACACTCACTTAGATATATCTCTACTTTTTCACTATGACTTAAGTAATCAAACTTATTATTTATGATAATACATAAATTTAAATTTAAATCTCACGAGAGAAATATAGAATAAAAAATATCCCGATTACTAAATGAATGTATAATTCAAATTTAATAGAATAATTTTAATAATTATTTTATTTTTAAAAAATAAGTTATTAATAATAATCATTATAAACTTACCAATTTATTCCAAAATCAATTTACTAAATTACACCCAGGACATTATTCAATATACCAAATTACCCATGGGCAATCTATCAAATTACTCGTAAGTAGGGGTGAGAATAGGCTAAACCGAATTAGTTCCTGGTAAGCCTGGATCTGACCCGTATTCCAATCATGAGGCCTGAGCCTGGCCTATAGCCTGATATAGACCAATTTCTAAGGCTTGAGTCTGGCCTACTTTAAAGCCTGACCTGACCTGAAAACCTACTTAAAAGCCTACTTATCAACAAGACTTTTAAATGTGTCTCCATCTACAAATAAGTCATAGTTCTTCACTTTTAAATAGGCTCGTAGGTCTTTAATGACAAAGAAATTGATAGACATATACTAATAAATAGGTCACTAGGCATTCACAAATAAATAAGCAAGTATGCCATTACATGGTCAATAGGCTTTTATCTTTAAATATTATCAATAATGTAAATAATATATTATACTATTATAATATATTATATATATATATATTTTATGTGTGTGTATGTGTTAAATAGGTCGGCCTGATAGGTCTAATAGGTTTTTTTAAAGCCTTATGCCTGACCCCTATTTAAATATATATGCTTTTTATAAAGCCTAAACCTGATCTTTTTACCAAATAGGATAGGACGAGCTAGGCCTTAAATAGGTTAGGCTGTAGGCTCCCGACGAGCGGCCTGACATATTCCCACCCTTACTCGTAAGTCAATCTTATCGTAGTATCAGGAACTATAATAAGTGTATTTTTCTTTTTAATTCGTAAAGATCCTCTTAAAGATTATCCAGATGAATTTAATTAAGACTAGCAAGAATATTTGTAAAAACTACACTATACGATGACCCATTTTGACGTTTCATGTTTTTTTTTTCAAAAAATAATTCAAAATATTTAAAAATTAAGAAATTTTGGATTGTCCGACTTGTACATTTGTAAAGATCAAGATAAACATTACAAATAAAGAATTAGTGAATTATCCTTATAATATAATATTTTTTTATACTATAATATATCCTTATACCATAATATATAAAGAATGAGAGAGCCGTTCCCTATATAATTGAAGTCTAAGATAAACATTATAAATAAAAGAAAAGGCCCATTTTGATTCTTAATAAAAACATCGAGGTCCGTTTTAGTCCCTGACAAAATTAAAGTATCAAACTAGTTCCTCATCATTTCAAATTAGGGACACGTTAATCCTTCTGTTTGATCCGATTAGACACCATTTGTTATATCTGTGGATTAGGGGTTCTACAAATGCTAATGTGGGACAGAAATTAGAGTGACGTTGATTAGGTCTCATTTTAGACATTTAAGTAACGTTTTTTGTTGGTGGCTATTGGTGGGGGTTGGGCAAGATCTGTGTCCTTCTCATTTGGTTCAGTTGCTGTTGTTGGCATTCTGGTTGCAAGTGTAATCTTGCAGGGTCTACAAGTTTCTAGTTTGCAGGGTGGTTTGGAGGGGGTCCATAGGGGTTTTTGACCAAACTGGGTTCCTTTTAGAAACTATTTACCAGTTTATGGTTATTCTGAAACTATTTACCAATAGGGGGTCGTTTTGAATATTTTATTATTTTTTGGTCTGACGGGTAAAAGGCGCCATTATAAAAAAAAAATCAAAAGGGGAGGAGCCAACTGCAGTGGCGCCTCTGCCCCTACGTACCTGCTACAGTAGCGCACTGTAGCGCTGCTGCCCCTGCTTAAATTTTGACTTTTTTTTTAAAATTTTGACTTTTTAAAAAAATAAAAATTTTATTTCTAAAAAAACCTATTCACCAGATAATGAGCTGAATTCACCAGATATTTGTACATGATTCACCGGATATTTGCACATACTTAACCAAAAAATTTATTTCTCAAAAAAACCTATTCACGGATAATGAATCAATCCACGGATATTTATACCCGATTCACCAGATATTTGCACATACTTAATCAAAAAAATTATTTCTCAAAAAAGCCATTCACCAGATAATGAACTGAATTCACCAGATATTTGTACTCGATTTACCAGATATTTACACATACTTAACAAAAAAAAATTATTTCTCAAAAAAACCCATTCACCAGATAACTTTGTCTTTGGGACCACTAACTTTGTCCTTTTGTAAGTACCTACTACTATCTTGATAAATGAGTATTTCTGCATGTGTGCTAGAAAGTACATAATTCCACCTGGTGAATCGGGTACAAATATCTGGTGAATTCAGTTCATTATCTGGTAAATGGTTTTTTTGAGAAATAATTTTTTTGGTTAAGTATGTGCAAATATCTGGTGAATCGGGTATAAATATCTGGTAAATTCAGTTCATTATCTGGTGAATAGGTTTTTTGAGAAATAAATCTTTTGGTTAAGTATGTGCAAATATCTGGTGAATCATGTACAAATATCTGGTGAATTCAGTTCATTATCTGGTGAATGAGTTTTTTTAGAAATAAATTTTTATTTTTTTTAAAAAGTCAAAATTTAAATTAAAAAAAAAGTGCTGCTATAGTAGCGTTACAGTGCGCTACTGTAGCAGGTACGTAGGGGCAGAGGCGCCACTACAGTTGGTGCCTCCCCTTTTGATTTTTTTTTATAAAAAGTGTAGGCGCCATCGGCAGCGGCGCCTTCAAAGGCACCATCTACAGCGGCGCCTTCAAAGGCGCCATCTGCAGTGACGCCTTTGACCCGTCAGACCGAAAAATAATAAAATATTCAAAACGACCCCCCATTGATAAATAATTTCAAAATAACCCTAAACTGGTAAATAGTTTCTAAAAGGAACCAATTTAGTCAAAAACCCGTCCATAGGATAGTTATCAGATAGAACATTAGGGAGTTGTTTGTTTGTGGAGAATTAGTTATAAATTCAACATGTGTGCATCTTTATGTTATAGGTTGTATCACTAGCTTCTTCACATTCTTTCTTTTTTGTTACATATGTATATTGGTGAGTACCTCCTGTACTCTTTTATACATATACATACATATATATATATATATATATATATATATATATATATATATATATATATATATATATATATATATATATATATAAAAAAAGTGATGTTTTTTGTTGCTTAAGAAGCCAATTTCTTTTTACTGTGTTCAAAATGTTGTTTTGGATATTTTGGCCATTTAAGTAAATATTTAATAACTAATTTACATCAGTGGCGGACCTTCTAAAGGATGCTGGGCGAATTCCCTCAGTTTTTGAAAAAGTTTCAATATAACAATAATACTACACACTTAAAAATATTGTATACTATGTAATTAATTTTAGAAGTGATACTTTTATCTTAAAAAAAACAATGACACAAGCATAAAAAATTGATGGGGGGGGGAACGACTTCCCTCAGTTTTTTTGAAAAAAAAAGTTTCAATATAACAATAATATTACACACTTAAAAATATTGTATACTATGTAATTAATTTTAGAAGTGATACTTTTATCTTAAAAAAAACAATGACACAAGCATAAAAAATTGATGCAATTTTTGAAGAAGAAAACATATGATAGAGATAAAAATTGTATAACTTTAATATTACTGGAGTTTAAAAAATCTTTACACCGACAATATGTACCAATTTAATCCAGGAATTATATGGAATTGATATGTAATACTAATGTCAAAATTTTATACGGTCAACCAATCATAAATTATTACATAATAAAAATGTTTCACTTTTATACTAAATACCTTAGAAAATCACGTATAAGATGATTTGTGATATGTTAATAATATAAAAACTTTTTATCAGTGATCTATCAAGATTAAAACTTTTTATCAGTGATCTATCAAGATTACACTTAAAATTATATATAATTAATTATAATTTTTGAATATATAATTTTAGCTAGTAGCTAGTTGGCTCTCCCAAAATTTTCGGTCAAGATCCACACTGGTTTACACAGTGAAATTTGTAAACATTATATAACAGTGCACCTAAGCAAGAAAACAGAACACGCCATTAACTTAATGGACCATAACTAACGGAGGGTTTACGAAGGGACTAACATATCCTAGTTTAAAATTGGACTAATTTGATACTTTAGTTTTGTCAGTGACTAAAATGAACTCAAATATTTTTCTAAAGGACCAAAATGATCAGTTTTTCTTTTATAAATAAAGGAGTGAACAGTCACACATTATTAGAAGTCAAGATAAACATATTTATATTTTAAAAAATAATAAATAATTTAAAATAGTTCTACCGAAATTATCTTGTGTTTTTCACCAATTTTTTTTAAAGGAAACCGTTCCTCAGTGGAAAACATTTAAGTTACTGCCAATTTATTACGGTGTCACCTTTCCTATAAAATCATTATATTGTTACTTTACTTTTAAAATCAAAAGTTTCAGGTAAAGAAAACAAAAATCAAAAGTTTATAAAATGCCGAATTTGAAATTGTCATTTTAACCAAAGTTCTTAATCCAAGATTGTGCAATAGTAAGCTAAAACACGGAAACTTTTTTCCTGGTGTTCGTAGATCAGGAAAACTTAAAATTAGCTTGTAATTTTTTTTTTATCAGTCAGCTTGTAATTAATTACGCTATCTTCTATAATATTTATGGTATACAATTTTGAGCAATGCAAATAACGTATCCTTTTTAACATTCTATTCAATACATTCTTTATTAGCAGGTAAATCCATGTGATTTAATAGATCCCACGTAAAATTCACTTAATAATAAAGATTGCATTAACAAGAGCTTCAAAAAAGAGCAAATTCACAGGAAAGAGTAACAATTTGTTACAAAGAATAAGAAAATTATTAAATATCCTCAATTTAGTTTCTTTCAGTATAGCTAAAACTAAAGAGAACCAAGCCCTCACACTATCAGCCAACAACAGCGGGCTCATTGCCGGAGGCTGGAGAGACCAAACCTTAGTTCGAAGCTTCGTAAGATAGTCAGTACAGAAGTTTCCTTCATGCAAAGTATGCTCCACTCTAACATCCCAATGGTTGTGCAACAAGATTTTGATAGAAAAAATATTAGGGACATATATATGAACCCACGACTCATGCCCTATAACTAGATTCACTGTGTCTAAGAAATTAGAAACATAAATAAGCTAACACACACCCTTGCTCCAAGCAAGTTTCAAACCACTATATATAGCTTGAATCCCCGCAAGGAACTCCGTCGAATTGGATTGGTGCTGGAATTAGATTTCTTGAACTTGCCCCAAATATATCAGTAGCGAAAGAAGGAAGGCTCTTTTCCCACCATAACAAGCATCCTATTTTTATTCAATCAAGACACAACAAGCATACTATTTTTTATACGATTCGAAGGGCTAGATTGTATTGTTTTTTATCAGAAATTAATCTCACATCTAGAAAGTGTGGCCCCATCGCACGAATTCCATTTTCAGTTCATGTTGGGGGAATGTCACGTTCTCTTCACCGAACATTTCAAGAATATCATATTCATGGCAATCTCAAGCATACACATTAATACAAGTAGATAAACCTACAAACAAATCACACACGAGTTTAACACGATTTTGCCTAACAAACCACCATAACTCATTTACAATTATCAACAAATCTCTATCAAATTTATTACAAATTTTTTGACATGTCTTTAAAATCTTTAGGACATCTTTAAATATTTATCATCTCTTTATAAATATTTACGTTTCTTCGCAAATTAAGAATTAAGGGGTAACGATGTTAGACATGATATGAGTCAACTAAGGGAGGTTTTAGAAAAAGGATGTTAACATTACTGAAAATATTGAAAGCCAGCAGCTGTCATTAGCATTGTTTTCCCTCTGACATGTAGTGCCATTTTTATGATTTTAAAGACATTCATTTCCATTTTATTCTTAACTCACAACAAAACTTTTGTCATCACTTGCGTCTACGGTTAAGGAACACTAAATCACTCCGAAGAAACACCTATCACGCCTAAGGAACACTCCATCACGCTGTTAGGAGTGAATTTTCATATTTGAGTTTTCGTCAGACAGGCAGAAAGATGCTACATGAAAATTGAGAAAGAAGTCCCAAAATTGGTATATACTGGTTTGGCTAAAAGAAAATTGACAGGTACTAAGTTGATAAATGGAAAGTTGACAGAAAATTGGTCAAGAAAGTTGACAAGTACTAAGTTGATAGACGGAAAGTTGACAGAAAATTGTTGACAGACGGAAAGTTGACAGAAAATTGGTCAAGAAAGTTGACAAGTACTGAGTTGACTGACGGAAAGTTGACAGAAAATTGGTCAAAAGCAAGATTGTCAAATTCATAAGGAATTCCCAAAGTAGACGAGAGTTGGATTGAGGAGAGGAAAATTGACCAAGTTCAAAGTCGACAGGAATAAAATTGACAGAAGAATGTAAGAATTGACAGGTGTGGAGTTGACAAGAAGTTCTTCAGTTGACATGTCAGATAAGAAAAGCCGTCAAAAAGGGCAAAACTTAGAGCGCATCTGTCAAGGGTGAAATTTCTGATTATTGACGGATGCATTTTGACAGGCTGACGAAGGAATCAGAGTAATGACTGATATTTTCTAAGTATTGAAAATATTTAGTTGACAATAAAACACTGGTCGACAGAAAGGATAAATTGACAGCCAAGCATTTGACAAAGTATTAAGAAGAGTTGTCAAACATACAGAGAAGTGTGAAAATAGTCAAGTCCTTAAGACTAACAAGGCATTACCAAGATAAGCTGTCAGGCAGCCAGACCGTTGACAACAAGCAAGTTGACACAGAGCGGTTCAAAGAATTGAGCAGTTAGAGAAGTTTGTTTGTCAAATAGTTTGAATTTGAATATGGCAAAACTGCCATACACGTGTCAGGAAGTTACCTTTAGGAAGTTACCTTTAGGAAGCTATTTACTTTTTCTATAAATACTAGTTATTACAATGTAATAAAGGTTGGAACTTGAAATATCCTACACGTCTCGATCACACAGCAGACTGACGGATTAACTCAAGTATTCCTTCCACCCTTTTATCATTAATGCAATGTTCAATTTCAATTCAATATTGGTTCATTTCATGTATTTACTTTTCTACAATTTACATCTCTTGCAATTTATCTTTCATGTCTTTTACTTGCTTTCTTTTAATTTTATGCAATGTAAACGTTTTCTTTTACTTTTCAACCATTTAAATTCCTGAAATTCATTGCTTTCCTTTAAATTTCCCGTTGTTTATTGCTTTCCTTTAATTTCATGTTCTTTATTTACTTTCTTCTAATTTTCTGCATTTTATATGCTTTCCTCTATTTTTATGTCATTTAATTGTTTTCCCTTAATTTTCAGCATTTCTTTCATGCTCTTCATTGAAGTTCTTTTATTTCAGAATTTATTTAAGTCATTTTACATGTTCTTCTTTACTTTCAGCATTTCTTTCATGTTCTTTATTTTAAGTCCTTTTACATGTTCTTCTTTACTTTCAACATTTCTTTCATGTTCTTTATTTAAGTTCTTTTATTTCAGAAATCATTTAATCATGCTTTACACAAATTGCTTTTCAAATTAATGTTATTTCCATTTCATTTCACGTACAAATAATGAAGTAATCAGGAAGTTACTTCTATTTAAGAAACTAACTTTCCTTTTTAAATTAAAAACATATTTTCAAAAATATCAAACCCAAGTCCTTGCCAGTATTTACTAGATTTGACTAATTTGTCAAATTCATACTTGGCAGACATACATATGCACATTATGACGAGATTACCGCATAACTCATTCGTCCCACACTCGTCTGATCTCTAATAATTATTTGTAACAAAAGAATTTTGGACACCAACAAAAAACCAGCGTTAACACACGCAATTCATGCACTTCCTTATCGCGCAATATCACACATCTACAACTATATAAGTACCCATTAACACTCTTTCCTGTCTTCAATAAAATACAGACAAACTCGATAACCACAACATGAAGAGCATATTTGTAGCATTCCTAGTCTTGCTAGCTGTGATGCTCCATTCAGCAGAGCAAACACAATGGATTACCTCACAATGTATTTGACTCGTTGAATGGAGTACCTCACCGACAAAGGAGGTGATGCCCCTCCAGGAGCATGTTGCAGTGGCATCAATGACCTAAAATCATCAACGCCTACAAGGGATGATAGACGTTTTACTTATATCATTATACGAATCCCAAAGTTCAGCCATAGGTATAGTATAAAGAGTAAGATGCACCATTAATCTCAAAAGGAAGCCACTCGTGTCATTCCTAGACATGCTTCAACAAAAGAGTGTACCGACTATTACATATCAGTTTGTCGGGATTTCTTATCAAATGCAACCATATTTTAATGGCACTTTACATCTTTATCTACATCCAAAAATTACATATCCGAAGGGCTAGAATGTATTGTTTTCTATAAGGAGAAATTGATCTCACATCTAAAAAGTGTGACGCCATCGCACGAAACCTTAGGGCCTATTCAGTTTCATCGGCTTTTGTCAATGAAAATAAAAAAGAGAGAAAAACATGTATACATAATGTTTCCATTTTCAATTCATGTTGGGGGAATGTCACATTCTCTTCACCGATCGATCATTTCAAGAATACCATATTCATGGCAATCTCAAGCATACACATCAATACAAGTAGATAAGTCTACAAACAAATCACAAACGAGTTTAACATGAATTAACCCAACATGCTAAAGTTATCAAACAAATCTCTGGAATCTTATATAACTATATCTCTCACATTTTTTAATGTTGTTCCCATAGCCCATAAAAATCCCCATTACAGATGTATATAGCTCTGCAAAACTTTGTCTAACAAACCACCATAACTCTTTTACTATCATCAACAAATCTCTATAAAATTTATTACAAATTTTTTGACATATCTTTAAAATATTTAGGACAAATTTACATATTTATCATATGTTTATAAATATTTACATTTCTTCGCAAATTAAGAATTAAAGGGTAACGACACGGGACCACTAACGCGTCAGGCAAGATGGTTAACGTGACACATTGGCAAGTAAAGTGACGTTGAAAGTGAAAGGAGGAACTAATATGTCCCGCATTTATAAATTTGATGGACTAAATAGTTAATTTAATTTTTTTATGGACTTGGGTCCTCAAAATTTTTTAGAGACTAATTTAGACATTTACTAGTTTTTTTTGGAAGTTTTGGGACCATGTTTGGGATAGGATTAGTGTTTAAAAGTTTTTTATTTTGATTATGATTTTAAAATATATTATGAATATTATATATTATAGGTTAAAATACAATTTTTCTCCCTTAACTTACTTTTTAGTTTCAACTCCATCGGTTAACTTTTAAATTTTTCAGTTGGGTTCCTTAATTTGTCTGTGTTAATACAAATTCGTCATCTTCATGATTAGTCAATACTGGTGTTAACTTCTTTAGTTTAATAACAAAAATTAAAGGATTAGTTTGAAATATATTAACAATTTTAATGACCAATTTGAAACCCATTTAAAACATAAGGGACTGGGAGTTAACACCGCTATTGACTTCATTGACTGAGAGGAATAACTTGTGTTAACAGATACAAATTAAAGGACCAAATTGAAACTTTTAAAAGTTAAGGAATGAAACTGAAAATAAAAAATATGTTAAGGGATCAAACTGATATTTTAACCTACCATACCATATGATATATATATATATAATACTAGCTCAACACATGTGCGAAGCACAAGTATGATAAAGTAAAACATTTTATATCATTTTAAATTTTTTTAGTATTTAAAAGCGGATAAAAAACAAAAAAAATGTAAAGGATAACTTTGTGACCTATATTCGAGCATAGATCAAAATGATGATATGTATTAGCGTTTGACCCAATTTTTTTGAGTTTATAAGCGACCTTAAAGTTAAAGTTAGAAATAAATTTGTTTGATAATCGTCATATATTTTTTAACTTTAAAACTACTTTTAAACTAAAAGTTGATTGATATTTTTTTAATCAAAGCTCTGATTTTATTTAAAATTACCATAAAGGATATTTAATTATAAAATTGTGTATATTATTAATGCGCTTATAAAAATATATATTACTAATGAATGAAATATTTTAAAAATAATAAATTTTTTAAATAAAAAAACTATCAATTAAAGACAAATAAATATTTTATTTTTGCGGAAAACCTCTATGCCTTAGATTATTTATTTTCTCGTAACAAAATAATGGGTTTGCTTGGCAAATAGCTTGTTACCCCACCCCACGAAAAGGTCAAAAAAACAAGCTTTCTCAGCTTGTTACCTCGATTATAAAGGCGAGGATGCCTCCTCGAGAGCATGTTGTAATGACATTAATGACCTAAAATCATCAACACATACTTGAGAAGACAAATGTGCTGCCTATAAATACATTAAAGAAGCACCAAAACCTTTACCACTATTTTTGGGTATGACTGTGGACCACTCTAATAGCGATAACGAACACTCCATTAATGTCTTCATTATTTGACAATATCCCACGATTGCAGCTAAATAACTGCCTGTCTAACCCAAATTTCCTATATTTTTCAAAACACAAACAAGTTCAATAACCATTATTTGTAGCATTTTTAACCTTACTAGTTGTGTTACTCTTTACTTTGAAATTGGGACAAGCCTTCAGCATTGAAGATACACAAAAATCATTGTCTTCCTGGTTAGATTACCTCGCTCGTAAGTGGTGATGCCTCTCCAAGTGGATGTTGCATTGGTGTCAATGACATAAAACCTACAATGCCAAGTAGAGAATCAAATGTGGATGGTGATTTTGCTTGTGTTTTGCAAAGATGGGATATAAGGGTAATGTATATTGGCAAAAGGTAGGATATTTTCAAAGGAAGGTGCAATGAATGACTTGATGGAATTTTTTATAACGAGAGCTGCAAATAATGTAAGAAATTTTACTGCTTCTCTTAGGCAATCATAATGGCACATTATGTCATCTTTAGTAGACGATCATGATTTCGTGTTGTTGAACCATCACAACATGCACTTCAAGGGCATCATCACCCTTAACGGGTAATCTATGAGCGAAACCAATTGAACCTTGATCAACTCTTCTTTCCTATCTTTAGATTCGACCGATTTTTAAAACATTAATTATTAGAGTGTTTTTTGCTATAACAAAAAATATTAGTAAAAAATACTTTTGTCGTTTTAGTTCTCAATCATGATGCATTAGAATTTGTAAATAATTTGCACTCTCTTTAAGGAACTCCATCTAAGATATACACCTTATCATATATGGTTTCAGGCAATTAATTTCAAATTGAATAAAAAGAAACAAATTTTTAAAAAAAAATATTTGTTGGACACATCACTGTCGGAGGTGCCTCTGCCCGTAACGCTACAAGTGGCTCCACATATAGTGCCTCCTCAAATAGAAATGTGCCATGTGGCGCACTAATGGAATGTGTTTACATGTGACACCACTAGATTTGCACATGGACTAACATCTTTCACATCGACAATCAAAAATTTAAAAAAATGTATGTTGGCAATTGATAAATAGTTGGCTGTAGTGCAGTTTTTGTCCCTCTACTTTTTTCTATGTGCGATTTTAGTCCCTATAATTTTTAGCACATATAATCCCCAATTTTTCAAATGTTGCGGTAACTTCAGTTGATTTTCTGACAAAATTTGTCTACGTGACAAACATTGTGCCACTTGCTAATCCATATGGATTTAAATATATAAAATAATTAATATTAATATATTATAATATATAAAATTATTTAAAAAATAAAAAAGTTATTAACTTGTTAGTGAAACATGAGACCCCTTTGTCCTCACCTTCTATGTCCTCTCGTGTTTGCTTCTTTAACCCTAACATACGTTGGTCCATTGTCGAGGGAGTCCACCGCATCACTACCTAAAATCACCGCCCAACCCAATTCCCCCTTGTGGTCTGTATGGTCATTGGCGATGGCATCATCGACCTCTACATCGCCCAAGCCCTTTCCACCAATGCGGCTGCCAAAGTTGTCGTCACCGAAGTCAGAGACAGAGTCGGCGGCAATATCACCACCGTTGAGAAGGACACTTATCTTTGGGAAAAAGGTCCTAATGGTTTTCAGCCCTCTGATCCTATTGCTCACCATGGTGGTACATATGGTTCCCACGTCGCATAACCTTTACACGCTTTTGGAAATTGACCTATCGTTAAGCTCACTATCTCATCCACCAGTGTTCTGTTATTTTTATAATTGTATGAACTTTTGAACCAGGATGTAGTGGTAATTTACCTTGTGGTATTAATTTTTATGCACTGGGCAATGTGGTTTTTGTGGTGCCATTTAACTCTCTGATTGAATTGTTGATTTTTGGTTGTTTCAATTGGTAGGCATCCAGTGGTTTGAAGTATGAACTTGTTCATGATGATCCTAATTCACCTCCATTTGTATTACGGAATGGATGATTGAGGTTAATACATGCAAAGCCGAATGATTTGCCTTTCTTTGACTCGATGACTTAATAAACCTTATTTTATTTTATGTTATAAATAATATTATAATATATTAATATATTAATAATTATTTAATATATTTAAATCCTATTGGATTAACAAGTGACACAATGTCTGCCATGTAGGCAACTTATGTTATAAAATTAACAGAAGTTAGATGGGGGGACTAATATTGCAACATTTGAAAAATTGGTGGACTAACCATTCAGTATAAGATAGACCTTTCCAAATATGGTTCTGTGATATAAATATTTACATTTCTTCCCACAAATAAGAAGTTAACGACAACGATAAAAATATTAAACATATTGGAAATGGTTCTCCTGTTGTGCTTCTTTATGGTGGCGGGATTTGATTTCTATTTATTCATCAAATAGTTGCAATCCTGGTTAGTTTTCTAACGCAGTGGCTTGAAAGATTGGAAATGATTCTCAAGTCTAGTTTTGGCCGGATCGTTGGATTACCGAGATTTCTATTAAAGAAGCTTTTCCCAGGCTTTTTGGGATTTCCATGGATCAGCAGGTCATAGTTTCTGATATAAGGGAGTGGACTAGTGCTGGTTGGCACTGGAATTGGGGATGGAGGCATCGATTGTTTGTTTGGGAGGAATAATCTTTGTCAGATATCCAAAATCTTCTCGGATGTGTTGATCTGCAGCAATACACTTCTGACTCTTGGAAACGAAATCGAATAGTGTTAAATCCTTCTAAGTTAAGTCAGCATATGGTCTCCTTCAATCTTCTTCATCTCCTATCATAAATGATTCCTCAAATAGGAGTCTGAATAAGATATGGCGTTGCTCCGTCCCTTCCAAGGTTCGGGTTTTTAGTTGGAGATTGTTACCAGATCGTTTACCAACCAAATTTCAACTTTCAAAATATGGTGTCCCTCTTAATGAGCATGAAACTTGTTGTGTGCTTTGCTTTGGACAACAGGAGGACAACAATCAACTTTTCTTTACATGTGCGTTTTCCTCTCACGTTTGGTCTCTTACTTATGCTTGGTTGGGCTTTTCTGGAGTGCTTCATAATCAGGGATTACAGCATTTTGTACAGCATGGTTATTTTTTTCCAGGAAAGAGACATCATAAAGAAAGACATTTGATTTGCTTATCTGTCACTTGGTGCTTGTGGTTGTTAAGAAATATCATTATTTTTCAGGGAGATGTTTCTGATATGACAGTTATCATAGCTAATATTAAGATTGTTTCCTGGTCTTAGTTTATCAATAAGGAAGGGTAGGAATTCGGGTCTATTTTTTTTCGGATTGGTGTATTAATCCGGTTCAATGTTTAAGACAATGTCGAGTTTATTCTTGATTTGTTTTTCACTGTAGTGGGTTAGAGTACCTTATACTTGTTTCAATAAATTTTTGACTTGTAAAAAAAAAAGACAAAATTCTAGTGAACTTTAAAAGGTTTTAGAAAAAGATGTTAAAACATTCATGAAAATATTAAAATCAAACAATCGTTTACCATTATTTATTTTCACTCCGAGACGTTGTGGCAGTTTTAGGAGTTTAAACAGAAACCACAACACATTCATTTCCTATTTCATTCTTATATCACGTTCTTCCCCCGCAAAACTATTATCACTATTTATGGTAAAGGTTAAGAAACACTTTAGCATGCGTCAGGAACCACTCCATCACATCATTCTTCATTCATGTGCTTTGTGCTTCCTTCTCTGACAATTTCCCACATTTACTGCTATATAACTTACCCTTCAAACCTATTTTCCTATTTTTATCAAAACGCAAACAAACCCAACAATCACCAGACAAGGATCGTATTTCTAACATTTCTAACCCTGTTAGTTATGTTGTTCTTTATAGCAAAGCCAAAACAAGCCTTTAGTTGTGAAAATGGGGAAAAAAAATCTTCATCTCCTTACTTGGATTACCTTACTAGTAGTTGGTGATGGTCCTTGAACAACATGTTATACTGATGTCAGTGATTTGGAATCATTAATGACTTAGAAATGACAAACATGCCACTGCCATAAAGAAGCAGGTATGCTATCAATGGCAGATTATGACGGCCAGCCACAATCCAACATATAATATGGCATTGTAGTCTATGACAAAAACACGACGGATATAATAGACATGACGGCCTATGACTGTTCTTTTATTTTTTATGTTGGACAACATCTCGAGAGCAATGGAGAAAACAATATATTAAATAGATGCCCATACTTGGAAGATGCCATCTCGGGGAAAAATATTGTTTGTTGTACTTCATGAATGAATAATTAATGTAGTCAAACCAACAAAAAATCTGCCATATAAATATGGCATTACGACCTAGGGCAGAAGCATGACGGATATAATAGGCGTTGCGACCTATGGCGCCTGGCATAGAATCCGCCATATGCCATAACGCCGTCATATTGGCAACTTGACAACACTTTTAATATTTCTATATTTAGTTTCTATAATGGTTTGTCGGGGTCACCTTGCATTCATCTTGACAAATAAGATTCAGATATAGTTGTTGTAAAGTGACTTGTGTTATCAATCCTGAAAAGTAGCATGGCGACCGATCCCAAAACCGCTCAAGTGGGATAGCGGAAAGCAAGATGGCTATTATTGTGAAGAATAAAATACAATATAATTTATATTTATATTATACACATATAAATACTAAAAAATAGAAAAATACACAAAATTAAAGGCATCATCATCCAAAATATAACTTCCAAATTAATAATAAAGATTCAACATACATCATTCAAAATATTAATGTTGTAAGCATTCAGCATAAGATTATAACTTAAATTCTAATCTAGGTTCTAAGCATTCAAAATGATTACAAGCAGGAATCCAAGTTCTATTCAACAGAGAGTAGGAGAGAGGAAAAAACTTGCAGTCACTCGTTGAGGACGCAAAGGTATGCAAAGAACATTGCTACTCACTGGAAAGTCATTATTGCTCTTCGGAAAATGCTGTCAATAACTGGAAGTCGCCGGTCGTTGGAAAACACTTCAACTCACCGGAACAAAGAGTGGAGCAATGAGAGAGAACGATAACAGTTGTTGTCTTGGAATTGACTAGATGGGCTTGCAAAACTAAAAGGGATTTTTGAAATGATGAAAATACCCTTAAAAAGAGGGAAGAATTAGATTTTAGGGATAATATGGGAATTGTGTGCCCCTACACACAGCAAAAATGCACCGTTTAGAAGTAAATCTAAAAAGAAAAAAGGATATGAAAGGGTCCTTTCATTCCAGGCTTGCGACTTTGCGTGGGTCATTGAGACCCAATTTTGGAACCCATTCGTTGTAAAAAATGCAACAGCTCTGAGGGGTTTTTAGCCTGCCTTCCTTGTAGCGGCCGTTATAGGTCGTAATCAACACGATTCTAGCACGATTTCTGATCACTATCATCGCACCAACAAAACACGATGCACCTCAGAAACTCGAAGCGACGAGGACTGAATCCGTTTCGCACCATCGTGAATCACCGCCATAGCAGCACTATCGATGACATAGAACATGACCCCAATTGTCTTAGCAAGAATTCAAAGTTGAATTTATGACAAACGTTGTACATCACTCGCTCATCCACCACTAAACTAGGTCTAGAATAAAGAACAAGTAATTAAATTTGCATATGAACTAAATCAAAAGGAAAAAAATGATATCAAATAAGTGAACTTTATATGTAGTGCATAGCTGCAAATTGTATACATAAATAAAAGCAAATGGTATATTATATGGGTGTTTATACATGTGCGTGAGAAAAATAAAGAACAGAAGAAAGAAAAAAGCCCAAATAAGTTAATAACTAGCAAAACTGCAAACAAAAGGAAACATCATAAACATTCACCATGAAGGCTGCATGATGACAACCGGTAAGAAGATAATGTTTCACTATCAAATTCACATACCTATTCTCTTCTCTGAAGGTGTGCTACAGAATGACATCTCGATCTTCACATGAGCTTCAAAATTTCGGCAGCATTCCTTGAGCTCAAGGAAATGGAGACGATAGTATATTAAATGGGATATCCACACTTGGAAGTTGCCATCCTGGGAAAAATATTGCTTCTTGTATGATTATCAAGTAAAAGTTTGATATTAATAATAATAAACGGATATATAATTTCTATATTTAGTTGGTATAATGGTTTGTGTGAGTCACCTTGCATTCATCTTAAATAATAGTAATACACACAGTCGCAGAGAATAGAAGATTTATAAAGATAATTGTTGCACTGTGAACCTAATTAATTGTCTTAGATTCTTAGTAACGATTTGAAATCAAACTTATGACAAATGACTTCACTTGCTCATCCACCACTAAACTAGGCCTAGAAATAAGATAGGGTAACTAAATTTCCTTATGAACTCAATCAAAAGAAAGAAAATGATGTCAAATAAGTGACTATATGTAGTGCATCCTTTCAAATTGTGATCAATATATTAAAGCAAATAGGATAACATATGGTTGTGTATGCATTTGTATGTGTGAGATAAAAAAGGGGGGGGGGGGGCAGAATGACCAAATAAGTTGATGAGCAGCAATGCTGCAAACAAAAGGAAACATCATAAACATTCACCATGAAGGCTATAAGATGACAACCGATAAGGAGACAATGATTAGATAACAAATTCATATACCCATTTTCTTCTCTGAAGGTGTGCCGGAGAATGACATCTGTGTTTACAAGAGCTTCAAGATTTTGACAAGATTGGCATACGAATGCCATGGCTTGTACCTACAATGAATCATATTCAAGTGATATTAATATGATGTGATGACTACGTGTTGAAGTGATTAGAGAAGAATGAAAAACAACCCTAGTAGTCCTATTTATACTAAATATAAAATCCCAGTCCTTATTAAATAAGGAAAACAGACATAAAATATAAATAAGAAATATATCATAAGATATCATCTAGAATACTCTAAAATACTCAAATACACACACAAAAAAAGGTATAATCAGATATTTTTCAGATTCAATAACACTTCTCAAAAAGGTGTAGAACACCGAGGTTATAGGCCAAGTCACCCCATATAATTCTCTATGCTTCTCTTCTTTTCCTATACTTCCACAACAAATTTAAAGGAAAAAATGCATAAAAATACAACCATAAAATACAAATTGCAGCATCTATAGACCTTTAAAGCAAATGATCAAAAACATTGTAGGCACAACCTTAATATATAGATAATGAAATAACCTCAAAATACAAACCATGTGGGAATTAATATACACAAAAACACAAACCCGCCAAAAGAGTCCCAATAAAGAAAGAAATGGGGTTGTGTAAGATTAAGTTAAAATGATATCAAAAAAAAAAAAGAAAAAGGGAAGACAATCTTATAATCATTATCATAAATATAACCACCAACTATTTCAATTTGGAGACAAGCTGAAAATATAAAAATAAAAAATATCTTAAAACAAATTCGTTGAACACACCGTGATAAACGAGAGAGAGAGAGAGAGCAGCTCTCACAATGACAGCAATGAATATTGATAAGCGGTGAGATTCTTTAACCTGTAGTGAAAAGTGAAAGCGTAAAATGGTGTGAAAAGGTTAAATAGTTCTTGGAATAGTGAAAAAGTGCAAAAGTAAAAGGATGAAGAGGTGAAAAATGAGAGGCAATTGTTATAACTTATTAGTAAAACTTGAAGTGAAGGTGCACATATTGGCAGGGTTTGAAAGCGTATCCTTACTCATGGAAGCTTTGAAACAAAACACTTCAGAGTTGTCTAAAACCATTTTAGACTGATGAAGCAAATCACATATAAACAATTAAAGTTCAAGCTAAATAAAGACCATCTATCATGAACTATGCAAGTTACCACTTTCAACAGAAATTACAATGGTGGGTTTCAAGTCCAAGCCAAACAACAAAAAAGTTTAAGCATCAAGTCAGGTGGCATGATCAAACCCACTTTGGAATTCAGCTTTTAAACCAATTTTCCAGACATCAAATGAGCAATTTTCCAGCATGTGAACAACACAAGGTGCATTCAGCAGCTCTCATATCATCGAGCTGAATATTGGGGGAAAGGAGAAAAGGGACAAAATTGCGTATAGAAGAGAAGCTTCAGAAGTCATCAAAAAGGAGAAACGAGAATGACAGAGGCAAGAGGCTATTCTAATGAAAGGTTACCTCAAATGAGAGACAGGGAGAACCCTGTTGCTACAGCTCTAAAAGACTAAAATTCGGAACCGTAACTCCGAATTTAATCAAAGGAAACGAAAACCCTAATTCAACGACGATGGTTCACGAGGAGTAGGAAGGGTAAAAAAAACAATCCAAACGCTGAAAAACCGAAGGTGGAATGGAAGAATTGAGGAGGAATGGATGATAGAAAGAAAGTTAATAAAAAGTTGGTTCGATGAGTAATGTCAGTGTGAAGAAGCTAAAGAAGAACGGAAGGATGGAGTTGAGTCGTTACCATTAGAGTGACTTCCCTGACACTCTGCTTGTTTGGTGTGGAAATGAGAGAAAATGTGGAGAAAAGATCCTGAAAATGTGTGAGGATTTCTCGGTGTGGGGAAGAAAAAGAGGAGAGAAGACAAATACTATGGAACCCACCTAAGAGCTTTTTTCTCTACACGTCAGTGAAGAAAATAGGATAAGAACTAAGAAGAGATATTGTAGTATGAAATGACGCATATACCCCGTTCTCTCTTTCTGTGAAGCTAGAGAGGGGCAGAGCAGCGTTAAAGTAGAGCGGATTGATGGAGTTGAGCCGTTACCATTAGACTTCATTAACACGACGCAATGAATGAGAGTAAAGACTGATAAATCTATTTACTTTCCCCACACTGTTTTTCACTCTCACTTACCGTCTTTTTTAAAAAATAAAGATAAATCTTTCTAAAAATATTTTTACACCACACCTTACTCATATAGTAATGTTATTTGTAAAATAAATCTTTTTTAAATAATGTTATTTCTAAAATTATTTTTTAAAATAATATTATTTGTAGAACTGGATTTTGACAATTAGGATGACAACTGCAATATCTGGTTAATGCAGTTCAAATATGTGGTTAATTACGTTCAGTGATTGGTTAATGAGTTGTGACACCTTGTTACATACATTAACCATCCACTGAACGTGTGTGAATATATGGTTACAACAAGGTGTCACAACTCATTAACCAATCACTGAACATAATTAATCACATATTTGAACTGTATTAACCAGATATCGTAGCCGTCCAAGTTGTCAAAATCCAGTTGTATAAATAACATTACTCTTGCTCATAACACTTTTGAACACATTATCCTGAAATTAAACTTCGAAATTCGTGAGTTTTCAAACCGTAACCAAATTTCGGTACTATGAAGAAATATATTTGAATTTTACAATAAAAATGGTATTCCACAATTTAGTTTTCATAATACAAATAAAATTTAATATCTATTTCGGAATTTAATTTCTATAGTATAATTGAATTTCTTTTTATGGATCTTATTAATAAATGTCTTAATGATATTGTTTAAGAATTACAAACAATATAATTATTTATTGAAAAACTAACTATATATGTTTCCAACAGAAATATTGCTACTAACAATCACTCTAACACTTTCTTTTTGGACACTCTCCCACACAGCCAGCCACATCACCCACTCTTTAAAAGTCATCACTTGATCATCGGTTGTTTGGGTTCACACCTTTCACCACTTTTTTTATTAATTTTTTAAAATTATTATTGGTATCCCAAAGGTTAAACCTCTACTGCGCGCCCTTTCTTTTACACAGACCTTATCTATCTCATGTACCACTCACACGCCCTCTCTGTGCGCCGCTCAAGCAAGGGATAAATGAGCATAAAGCAACAACTGACAAGAGGTGCATCCTCCAGGTACTGTTTTTTTTCCCCTTGCAAGACACAATATATGATAGCACTTTTATACAACTTGTATTTCCTTTTTTTTTTTTGAACATAGCACTTGTAATTCTGACCTGTAAAAAATGGAAGAATTGATTTTTCCAAAAGATGTTTTATCTCATGTTTATTTAGTTGATAATGGCCCATTATAATTGCACTAAGTTATTGCACTTTTATTTTTTTAAATGTTAGGAATTAATGGAACCTATTGATGGGGATAGAGATCATGTTGTTAATGAGACCGAGACAGAGATTGCAAATAATGATTTGAATGGAGATCATGTTACTAATGACACTGCTAATAATGATTTGAATGGAGACCATGTTGTCAATGAGAATGTCAATAATGATTCATATGGATGTGATTCAGAGGTTAATAATAGTGAAGAACCTTACAATGGAATGGAGTTTGAGTCAAAGGAGAAAGCTTATTCGTTCTATGCTCATTATGCTAAATGTGTCAAATTTGGTGTATCCACTAAAAGTAGTTGATGTTCAAAAATCTCTAAACAATTTATTGATGTGAAATATGCTTGCACAAGATATGGAAAGAAGCGAGAATCCATTGCACATAGTCCGCGTCCTTGTTTCAAGGTGGAATGTGAGGCTGGCTTACATGTTAAAAGAAGATGTGATGATTCACAACTTCATCAAAGATCATAATCATGAGCTTTTTCCAACACATGCTCGTTATTTTCCTTGCCATAGAGGCATCAATAAATCTCAAAAGCATTGCATTGAAACTTTGCAACAGGTTGGAGTGAGAACAAGCCAAATTTATGCCACAATGCAATCATTTAGATAAGGGTCGTCGTCTGACTTTAGAATCAGGAGACGTAAATGCAATGTTGGATTGCTATACGCTTATGCAAGAAGAAAATCCAAGATTCTTCCATGCTATTGATTTGGATGATGAAGGTCGTGTGAAAAATGTATTTTGGGTGGATGCAAAAGGAAGAGATGACTATCAAGAATTTGGAGATGTGGTTTCATTAGATACAACATATATCACAAATAAATACAAAATGCCATTTGCTCCTTTTATTGGTGTGAACAATCACTTTCAGTCAAGGTTACTTGGTTGTGCATTACTAGCATATGAGACCTCAAAAACATTCACATGGTTGATGAAAACATGGCTTAGAGCAATGGGTGGGAAACCTCCAAATGCAATAATAACTGATCAAGACAAAGCAATGAAAGCGGTTATTGAAGAGGTATTAGAAGCAAGCATCATGAAAGAAAAATGAATGAAAATGTTTCTTCTAATAAGGAGAGATATGATCGTTTATATGAAAAGGCCATTGAATTGTTTGAGGAAAGATCCTTAACCAATGAAAGTTATAGTTTTGCCTATCATGCACTTGAAGAGGCCTTAAAACAATTTGCAACCATTAATCAATCTTTGAAAATTGACAATGCAAATGTTGATAAGAACATTTCGCATGAGAAGCCATTACCTGACCCTCAAGTGTCAAAAACTAAAAGGGCTCCAAGAAGAATAAAGAGTGAGATTGAGAAAGGTCGTAAGAGAACATATGGTGGTAAAGTGAAAAAGGTATGAGTTCATATTATAGAATGAAAGTTAGATTGCATTAATTCATTTATTTTTCCTCATAGTGTTATTTTTAAGTAAGGTGATTTAATGTTTAATAACTAGCTGCATTTTCAGTTGCTAGCTAACTATCTCTCATTCTTCTCATTTTTGCAGGCCAAGTAATAAGGATCAAGGAGTTAAGAATCTTCAAAGGAATTTTTATTTTTTTTGTAACTTTTGGTCTTACTCAGTCGTTCATAAGGAATTTGATTTCAAAATGTGATGTTTGGGTTTTGGTACAGACTAGTTAATCAAGCTGGATTTTGTGAATCATTGTTATCATTATGTTTTCGTTTGAGACTATGATGTTGTTGGTATCTTTCTAACTTAGTGATGGAAATTAATACCATTTGATATTTGATTCTGGTTGATATTATTGTTCCCTTTTCTCATTGAGTAATGCATAAAATTTTCTATAATTTGACAACGGCAACCAAGTTTTAAAAGCTCTATAAATATTTTAAAAATTGGAAGGTTGAAGATAGCTGCAAGTTTAAAGCTTCCAGAAAAGCTTAATTTGTTGCATAGAAAAATTTGTTCCAAATAAAAAATTCAATTTTTTTCTATGAAAGACTTGATAACGAAATTAAGTTAAAAAAAATTTACTCGTCCATGACAAAGTTAAAAAAATAATCAAGTTATTAAGTTATCACCTTTAATAAAAAAATTGAAAATGAAATTAATAAAGCAAAAGTAACGAATTAAAGTGGTGCAACGATGTCGGAGCAGCTAACATAGTGGGCACGTATTTGAAGCAGGTGATGCCGAGGCGATGCGCTTTGAATGCCAGTAATATTAAAAAAAGAAAAATACAAATTGAAAGGTGTGAACCCAAAGAACCGGTAACCAAGTGATGACTTTTAAAGAGTGGGTGATGTGGCTGGCTGTGTGGGAGAGCGTCTTGCTGTGTGGGAGAGCGTCCAAAAGAGTGTTAGAGTGATTGCTAGTGGCATTCATTATCTTTCCAATGTATTGAAACACAATTTTCCATAAAACTTATTTTTTTAAGACTTCTTGAACATTTTTCAAAGTTTTCATAATACAATTCAAAATTTCCTATCTATTATGGAATTTAGTATGCAACATCACTGCATATTTGGTAATGTCCACAAAAAAACAAAAACAGGGTAATACATATTAAAATGATCATTAATTGAAAACTATGATTTTGATACAAAGGCATACTCTAATTATACAACTGTACAACTAAAAAAAAAGGAATTACACTATAGAAAATGAGTAGAACAGTAGAAAATATTCATTTGTATTATGGACTCTTATTTCCATAATAGTAAAAAAAAAATTCATTTATATTAGGGAGTTTAAATTCTGTAGGAGAGAAAGATTGAAATGGACAATACGGAAAAAAGAAAAATTAAAAATTAGAGATAAGTGTGTGGAGTAAAATAAATGAGATGAAAAGTAAGGCCCTGCAAATATTGGTTGCCAGATAGTTTGGGGTGGGCTCTGCACAAGGCCCATTTTGAATAACATCAGATCAGCATCAGATAATATTGAAATAAAAGATATATATAATTAATTTTTTAACAAGAAATAAAAGTTATTCCAAAAAAATTTACAATAGACTAATAGCAGATAATATGAAAAACACACATATTGCATGCACCACACGCTCAATCCCTAGTTTCCTATACATGTTCTTGAATCTTGATCTTTAAATCCTAATAAACCGAATTCTATTTCTTTACTCATTTTACACAATAAGTTAGTGAGACATAACAATTTTGTCATAAAAATGTATAAGCTTCGTCATTCTTGTTTTCTTGTCTCAGTTTATTACATTAATCTTCTTATATTTCAAACAATACTATTTTTTATGGTTATTTTTCAGAATTAAATTGAAGATTAGTGCTCTGAAAACTCTGGAACAATTGAGAGTTTAAGTTGAAGGTTTAAAATCAGCAATCAGGTGCTATTGTTTCATCTCATTGCTGTTTGCTTGTTAGAGGATCCTTGTTTGATTTATAGATTATAGTTTGTGATTTTATCTATACTTATCGTCTAATTGGTTAGAGCTTGATTCCGGACAGATTCAAAGTCCTTATGTAAACCATGAAGAACAAAGACCATATACATATACTCAAGTTTTGCTAGTACCTTCGTAAGATCATCACATGTTGTAATGCACTTAATGTCATCAATAACAGATTGTGTTTCATTTAGATAAAAGGGAAGATCATGATCTGTCATCTGAAGAGTGGCCAAATTGTGGACAGAGGCATAGAGGCGTTGTAGGTCATTGGAATAGACATTTTGAGCTTTCTTCCATATTTCATAACAAGTTTTGTATGGGCAAAAGTGTACCAACAACTTCGGATCAATAGACTGCCATAAAAGAGAGACCAACTGATAATCTGTCCTTTTCCATTCATCACGAATTTTCTCATCAATCTCTGCTTCCTTCTTGGTGAGATGTTCATAAAGCCCTTGACCTACAAACAAAACTTCAACCGCATTGTACCAATCCACAAAATTCTTACCATTGAGTTTTTCCGATGTGATAATGGGACTTCCAGAGAAGGCAAAAAAGATGAGACCCTTCCCTGTAGACCCAGTACCAGCACTAGAATTTGCAGTAGGCGAAATAGTGCCGTAAATGGACGAACTAGAGGACATAATGAGAGGGGCAAAAACCAAACAAACCAAAAATTCACTTTTGACCCTCTAAACAGAGGCAGAGGACGCCAGAAAAATGATCAGAAGAAGCCGCAAAAAGAACGGACGTGTGCAGGGAGGCACATGGACCCCACGCACTCGGAGAAGCAGCGGACAATGGCGGCACGTGGCGGACCGTTTTTGAGATGTCCGGTCACCTTACTTTGGTGATCCGAGATATTCGCCGGAGACGGTCGCCAGAAAACGCTCACCGGAGGACTGTTCCGTGACCAGATTGAACCTAGCTCTAGATACCAACTTGAGATAGCTGAATAGCTTGAGAGCCACCCTCTCAGCTTTGTGAATTTTATAGAACAATAAATTACATACATCAGTATCAAATCCCTTGATTTTCGGGATGGAGTATATCTCCTATTTACAATAGATATATGATAAACTAGGAAACTAAATCATCTATTTTATCAACATATCAAAACAATCAAAACAATATCAACAGCTATAGATGATGTCGCCTTTGCTAACATATGGGCTACACCATTTACTTGCCTCCTAGAAAAACTTACATTAGAGTTTGAAAAAGAATTAAGAAGAGAATGACATGCTCTAATAATATGACCAAATTCGGAGATATCATCATTCGGATTAACAACACTATCTACCACCACTTGACAATCAAGTTCAAAAACAATATGATAGGCATTGAGGTCCATGTTTTGAATCCACTGCATAGCCTTGAGGAGACACATAGCTTCTCCTTCACGGACTGGAAGAAAGATAAGGATACATTCTGTTTTGGCAATAACAAAATGACCTCTATCATCCCTAACACAGATGCCAATGCTAGTTGATCCATTTTGAGAGGAGAAACTAGCATCCACATTACATTTGTAAGACCCATGTCCAGGAGGTTCCCAAGTTACACTGCGGGGTGGTTGATTATTCACGTTGGATGGCTGCATGGCATTTGCGGCATTCCAGTCTTCCAAAAAAGAGTTGGCCAGTCTCGTGATGATGGCTGGGGTAGGGACTTTTTTCTCCCATAACAACTCATTCCTTCGTCCCCACAAGCTCCAGAGTGTCATCGCAAAGCAAACTTTGTGGCTAGCATCCAGGGAGCACAGCACACCAAAACACAAGTCTGCAAAGTCATTGGCCGAATCTAGAAAAGGACGAATCTGGTGCCAAAGGCCTTGTTGAATCCAAGTCACCTGACTGATATTGCATGTGAAAAGAAGATGGCAAAGATTCTCTTTGTCATGCCCACAAAAGACACGAGCCAAGGCAAAGAATACCTTTCTTTTGGAGCTGACTTCTTGTTGGAAGGACATTACGACATGCTCTCCATATGAAAATCCTGACTCTAGCTGGGACTTTAAGTTTCCAAATAATACTCCATTCACCCATAACCTTGAGATGAGAACAATCAACAATAGAATTTAAGATGAGTTTGTAGGCTGACTTAACTGAATATATACCATTCTCACTCTTTCTCCAAACCAACCTATCTTTAGTCACAAGATCATTTAGAGGGGTATTCACCACTTGAGGAATCGTTTGTGCAGGGACTACCGCAGGCAACGTATTTACGTCCCAAGCTTTCACATGAGGCAAGTACAAGTATTGCACAGAGAGGTTACGCCATTCGGGTGGATAGTTTTCTGGGAAGTTGATACTTGTACCACACCCTACCCAAGGAGAGTTCCACAACGGGATATTGGAGCCAGCACCTATGACCTATCTTGCACCATCCTGCACCACAATCTTGGAAGACCATAAACTACGCCAAGCATATGAAGGATTGTGGCCGAGAGGAGCCTGCAAAAAATTACCTTGTGCAAAGTATTTGGATTGGAAAACTCTAGACACAAGGGAATTTGGTTCCACTATGAACTTCCAAGCTTGTTTGCCAAGTATGGCTAGGTTGAAGGCATGCATGTTACGAAAACCTAGACCACCCTAACATTTGGGCATAGATATTTTGTCCCAAGATAACCATTTGATTCCTCTTGATTCTCTATTAGACGATCCCCACCAAAATGAGTTTAGCATTTTTTGAATCTCATCACTAAGAGAGGGAGGGATGAGATACATACTCATGCAGTAGGAAGGGATTACTTGAGCCACTGATTTTATTAAGACTTCCTTTCCTGCCATGGATATAGTTTTGCCTTTCCAGGAGCTCACTTTCTACCAGATCCTATCCTTCACGAAATTAAAGACTGCCTTTTTGTTTCTTCCAACCATTGCAGGAACCCCCAAATACTTCCCAACATTCAATTGTTCACCAACACCAATAATACTGGCCAATTGATCACGAACTTGGGGAGGGACATTTCGAGAAAAAATCAAAGCTGACTTGTCCAAATTCATTGATTGCCCAAAAGCTAATTCATAAATATGGAGGAGATCTCTGATAACTCTAACTTCATCCTCCTTAGCTCTCAAAAACAGAAAACTATCATCCACAAACAAAAATGAGAGATGATAGGAGCCCTCCTACAAATTTTAACTCCATGAATACGACCTCTCCGCTCTTCGAATTTGATGAGAGAAGACATGCCCTCCGTACACATAATATATAAATAAGGAGAAAGAGGGTCTCCCTGACGGAGCCCTCGACCGACTGAGATAATACCCGTTTCTTCGTGATTCATCAAAACAGGATATCGCGCAGAGGAGACACACATAAGAACCCAATTGACCCATTGGGTATCAAATCGCATTTTAAACATGATGGCCATAAGATAATCCCAATTAACACAGTCATAAACTTTACTCACATCCAACTTCAAAGCAACATCACCAATAGCCCCCCTTGTTTTACATTTCATGTAATGGATAATATCCATAGCAATAAGAGCATTATCCATTATAGACCTTCCGACAACAAAGGCGTGCTGCCTGTGAGTGCCTAAAGGAAGCAGCCAGTCGGTTTTCTGGGATCGAGGATGACTTAGCTGCGTCGCTTCCCGAACAATGTCCTGCTGATGTGGGATTCACCATCTCGAAGGACATGAATTGTAGTAGGTAAGTTGTCAACAACTCTAACAACATCCAGTTCACCTCGTTTATTTTCTTCCTTATTGAAACTGTTTCAACAATTAAATGATATGTATTTATCACTTTTTATTTAGTTGAGTTTTCAAGGTGATGCTGCTTTTGTTTTGGATTTTTTTGTTGCACAGTATTCCTTGAGCTCGAGGCAATGGAGGAAATAGCGTATTGAATGGGATATCGCCGGTGGGAAGTTGTTAAACCAGGGGAAAATATTGTATTTTCTATGTTTGTGGATTAAAAGCTTGATCTTAATAATAATAATAATAAGCAATGGATATTTACTACTTACTATTTCCTATATTTTCTATAATCATCTTGTCTAATATGCCATATGCCCCGAGGAAAGAAAATTCACAAACATAATTGTTGTAACCCGACCCCATCTAATTGTCTTAGTGAGGATTCGAACTCAGACTTATGACTGCTGTCGTAAATCACTTCATGATCCACCATGAAACTAGGCCTAGAATTAAGAATGAGCAATTAAATTTGCATACGAACTAAATCAGAAGAAAATAAATGGCATCAAATAAGTGAACTCTCCATGTAGTGCTTTAAGAATGTGATCCAGGAATAAAAGCAAGTGGTTTGATATATGGATGTGTGTGTGTGTGATAAAGAACGTAGCAAAACGGCCAAATAAGTTAATATATAGTAAAATAAAACAAAAGGAAACATCATAAACTTTCACCAAGAAGGCTAAATAGATGGCACTTTACATATTTTATCTACATCCAAAAATGCAACCATATTTTAATGGCACTTTACATCTTTATCTACATCCAAAAATTACATAACCGAAGGGCTAGAATTTATTGTTTTTTATCAGGAGAAATTGATCTCACATCTAGAAAGTGTGGCCCCATCGCACGAAACCTTAGGGCCTATTCAGTTTCATCAGCTTTTGTCAATGAAAATAAAAATTGATCTCACAGTTTCATCAGCTTTTGTCAATGAAAATAAAAACCGAAGGGCTAGAATTTATTGTTTTTTATCAGGAGAAATTGATCTCACATCTAGAAAGTGTGGCCCCATCGCACGAAACCTTAGGGCCTATTCAGTTTCATCAGCTTTTGTCAATGAAAATAAAAATGAGAGAAAAACATGTTAACATAATGTTTCCATTTTCAGTTCATGTTGGGGAATATCACATTCTCTTCACCGATCATTTCAAGAATACCATATTCATGGCAATCTCAAGCATACACATCAATACAAGTAGATAAGTCTACAAACAAATCACAAACGAGTTTAACATGAATTAACCCAACATGCTAAAGTTATCAAACAAATCTAATCTGGAATCTTATATAACTATATCTCTCACATTTTTTAATGTTGTTCCCATAGCCTATAAAAATCCCCAATACAGATGTATATAGCCTGCAAAACTTTGCCTAACAAACCACCATAACTCATTTACTATCATCAACAAATCTCTATCAAATTTATTACAAATTTTTTGACATATCTTTAAAATATCTAGGACATATTTATATATTTATCATATGTTTATAAATATTAACATTTTTCTTCAAAAAATAAGAATTAAGGGGTAACGACATTAGACAGCATATGAGTCGACCTAGGGATGTTTTAGAAAAGGATGTTAAGATTGCTGAAAATATTGAAAAAAGTCAACTGTTGTTAGCATTTTTCCCCATCTGATATCTAATTTGTGACTTTGAAGACATTCATTTCCTTTTTCATTCTAAACTCACTCTAAGGCAAAACTTTTATCATAACTTGCGCCTATGGTTAAGGAACAATATCACGCCTACGAAACACTAAATCATGCCTATTTAGTGCATATTTACATATTCATCATATGTTTATAAATATTTATATTTCTTCGCAAATTAAGAATTAAGGGGTAACGACATTAGACGTAATATGAGTCGACCCAGGGAGGTTTTAGAAAAGGATGTTAACATTGCTGAAAATGTTGAAAAAAGCCAACTGTCGTTAGCATTTTCCCCCCTCTGATATCTAATGCCAATTTTGTGACTTTGAAGACATTCATTTCCTTTTTAATTATAAACTCACTCACAGCAAAACTTTTATCATAACTTGCGCCTTATGGTTAAGGAACAATATCACGCCTACGGAACACTAAATCATGTTAAATAAAACCCCATCACACCATTCATGCCCTTCCTTCCCTCGCAATATCACGCATCTGCAACTATAAGTACCCGATACCACTCTTTCCTATCTACATCAAAACACATACAAACTCGATAACCACAACATGAAGAACGTATTTGTGGCATTCCTAGTCTTGCTAGCTGTGTTGCTCCATACAACGGAGCAAACACAAGCAATCGATTGTGAAAATGCAAAGAAATCGTTGATTCCTTACATGGATTACCTCACCGGCAATGGTGATGATGCCCCTCCAGGTGCATGTTGCAAGGGCATCAATGACCTCAAATCATCAACGCTTACAAGGGATGACAGGCGTGCTGCCTGTGAGTGCCTAAAGGATGCAGCCAGTCAGTTTTCTGGGATCAAGGATGACTTAGCTGCCTCACTTCCCTAACAACATGGTGCTGATGTGGGATTCACCATCTCGAAGGACATGAATTGTAGCAAGTAAGTTGTCAACAACATCCGGTCCCCTCTTTTATTTTCTTCCTTATTGAAACTGCTTCATCAATTAATTGATATGTTTTATCACTCTTTCTTTAGTTGAGTTTTTATGGTGATACTGCTTTTGTTTTGCATTTTTTTGTTGTGCAGCATTCCTTGAGCTCGAGGCAATGGAGGAAATAACGTATTGAATGGAATATCGCCGGTGGGAAGTTGTTAAACCAGGGGAAAATATTGTATTTTCTATGTTTATGGATTAAAAGCTTGATCCCAATAATAATAATAATAAGTAATGGATATTTATTACTTACTATTTTCTATAATCATCTTGTCAAATATGCCCTACGCCTCGAGGAAAGAAAATTCACAAACATAATTGTTGTAACCCGACCCCATCTGATTGTCATAGTGAGGATTCGAACTCAGACTTATGACTGATGTCGTAAATCACTTCATGATCCACCATGAAACTAGGCCTAGAATTAAGAACGAGCAATTAAATTTGCATACAAACTAAATCAAAAGAAAATAAATGGCATCAAATAAGTGAACTCCCCATGTAGTGCATGCTTTCAGAATGTGATCCAGGAATAAAAGCAAGTGGTTTGACATATGGATATGTGTGTGTGTGATAAAGAACGTAGCAAAACAACCAAATAAGTTAATACATAGTAAAATACAAACAAAAGGAAACATCATAAACTTTCACCAAGAAGGTTAAATGGATGGCAACCGACGAGGAGATAACATCAAGGTCGCAAATTCACATACCCATTAGGTTTGTGGAGAATGACATCTTGAATCATATTCAACAAGAGCTTCAAAACTTTTTGGAAAGAATGGTGGGACCAGGATTCCATGGCTTGTACCTAAAATGAATCATATTCAGCAAATCCTTCAAATGGGAAGTTTTACTTGTATCATTATACGAATCTCAAAGTTCAACCATTGGTTTAGTATAAAGACTAAGATGCACCATTAATCTCAAAAGGAAGCCACTCGTGACAATGCTAGAAATGTTTCAACATAAGAGTGTACCGACTATTACATATCAGTTTGTCGGGATTTCAAATCAAATGCAACCATATTTAAACGGCACTTTACATTTTTATCTACATCCAAAAATTACATATCCGAAGGGCTAGAATGTATTATTTTCTATCAGGAGAAATTGATCTCACATCTAGAAAGTGTGGCCCCATCGCACGAAACCTTAGGGCCTATCAGCTTTTGTCAATGAAAATAAAAATGAGAGAAAAACATGTTTACATAATGTTTCCATTTTCAGATCATGTTGGGGGAATGTCACACTCTCTTCACCGATCATTTCAAGAATACCATATTCATGGCAATCTCAAGCATACACATCAATACAAGTTGACAAGTCTACAAACAAATCACAAACGAGTTTAACATGAATTAACCCAACATGCTAAAGTTATCAAACAAATCTAATCTGGAATCTTTTATAACTATATCTCTCACATTTTTTAAAGTTGTTCCCATATCCTATAAAAATCCCCGATACAACTGCAAAACTTTGCCTAACAAACCACCATAACTCATTTACTATCATCTCAACAAATCTCTATCAAATTTATTACAAATTTTTTGACATATCTTTAAAATATCTAGGACATATTTACATATTTATCATATGTTTATAAATATTTACATTTTTCTGCACAAAATAAGAATTAAGGGATAACGACATTAGACGGCATATGAGTCGACCCAGGGAAGTTTTAGATAAGGATGTTAAGATTGCTGAAAATATTGAAAAAAGCCAACTGTCGTTAGCATTTTTACCGCTCTGATATCTAATGCCATTTTTGTGACTTTGAAGACATGCATTTCCTTTTTCATTCTAAACTCACTCAAGGTAAAACTTTTATCATAACTTGCGCCTATGGTTAAGGAACAATATCACGCCTACGAAACACTAAATCATGCCTATTTAGTGCCTATTTACATATTCAACATATGTTTATAAATATTTATATTTCTTCGCATATTAAGAATTAAGGGGTAACGACATTAGACGGAATATGAGTCGACCCAGAGAGGTTTTAGAAAAGGATGTTAACATTGCTGAAAATGTTGAAAAAATCCAATTGTCGTTAGTATTTCCCCCCCTCTGATATCTAATGCCAATTTTGTGACTTTGAAGACATTCATTTCCTTTTTCATTATAAACTCGCTCACGGCAAAAGTTTTATCATAACTTGCGCCTTATGGTTATGGAACAATATCACGCCTACGGAACACTATATCATGCTAAAGAAAACCCCATCACGCCATTCATGCCATTGCTTCCCTCGCAATATCACGCATCTGCAGCTATAAGTACCCCATAACACTCTTTCCTATCTCCATCATAACACATACAAACTCGTTAACCACAACATGAAGAACGTATTTGTGGCATTCCTAATCCTGCTAGCTGTGTTGCTCCATACAGCGGAGCAAACACAAGCGATCGACTGTGAAAATGAAAAGAAATCGTTGATTCCTTGCATAGATTACCTCACCGGCAATGGTGGTGATGTCCCTCCAGGTGCATGTTGCAAGGGCATCAATGACCTCAAATCATCAACGCCTACAAGGGATGACAGGCGTGCTGCCTGTGAGTGCCTAAAGGAAACAGCCAGTCAGTTTTCTGGGATCAAGGATGACTTAGCTGTGTCGCTTCCCAAACAATGTGGTGCAGATGTGGGATTCACCATCTCGAAGGACATGAATTGTAGCAAGTAAGTTGTCAACAACATCAGGTCCTCTCTTTAATTTTCTTCCATATTGAAATTGTTTCATCAATTAATTGATATGTTTTATCACTCTTTATTTAGTTGAGTTTTTATGGTGATACTGCTTTTGTTTTGCATTTTTTTGTTGCGCAACATTCCTTGAGCTCGAGGCAATGGAGGAAATATCGTAATGAATGGGATATCGCCGGTGGGAAGTTGTTAAACCAGGGGAAAATATTGTATTTTCTATGTTTATGGATTAAAAGCTTGATCTTGATAATAATAATAATAAGTAATGGATATTTGTTACTTACTATTCCCTATATTTTCTATAATCATCGTGTCAAATATGCCCTACGCCCCGAGGAAAGAAAATTCACAAACATAATTGTTGTAACCCGACCCCATCTAATTGTCTTAGTGAGGATTCGAACTCAGACTAATTATTGATGTCGTAAATCACTTGATAATCCACCTTGAAACTAGGCCTAGAATTAAGAACGAGCAATTAAATTTGCATACGAACTAAATCAAAAGAAAATAAATGGCATCAAATAAGTGAACTCTCCATGTAGTGCATGCTTTCAGAATGTGATCCAGGAATAAAAGCAAGTGGTTTGGTATATGGATATGTGTATGTATGTGTGATAAAGAACGTAGCAAAACGACCAAATAAGTTAATACATAGTAAAATACAAACAAAAGGAAACATCATAAACTTTCACCAAGAAAGCTAAATGGATGGCAACCGATGAAGAAATAACGTCAAGGTCGCAAATTCACATACCCATTAGGGTTGTGGAGAATGACATCTTGAATCATATTCAACATGAGCTTCAAAACATTTTGGAAAGAATGGTGGGACCAGGATTCCACTGCTTGTACCTAAAATGAATCATATTCAACAAATCCTTCAAATGAGAAGTTTTACTTGTATCATTATACGAATCTCAAAGTTCAACCATTGGTATACTATAAAGACTAAGATGCCCCATTAATCTCAAAAGGAAGCCACTTGTGTCATTCCTAGAAATGTTTCAACAGAAGAGTGTATCGGCTATTACATATCAGTTTGTCGGGATTTCAAATCAAATGCAACCATATTTTAATGGCACTTTACATCTTTATCTACATCCAAAAATTACATATCCGAAGGGCTAGAATGTATTGTTTTTTATCAGGAGAAATTGACCTCACAACTAGAAAGTGTGACCCCATCGCACGAAACCTTAGGGCCTATTCAGTTTCATCAACTTTTGTCAATGAAAATAAAAATGAGAGAAAAACATGTTTACATAATGTTTCCATTTTCAGTTCATGTTGGTGGAATGTCACATTCTCTTCACCAATCATTTCAAGAATACCATATTCATGGCAATCTCAAGCATACACATCAATACAAGTAGATAAGTCTACAAACAAATCACAAACGAGTTTAACATGAATTAACCCAACATGCTAAAGTTATCAAACAAATCTAATCTGGAATCTTATATAACAATATCGCTCACATTTTTTAATGTTGTTCCCATAGCCTATAAAAATACCCAATACAGATGTATATAGCTTGCAAAACATTGCCTAACAAACCACCATAACTCATTTACTATCATCAACAAATCTCTATCAAATTTATTACAAATTTTTTATATATCTTTAAAATATATAGGACATATTTACAAATTTATCATATGTTTATAAATATTTAAATTTTTCTTCACAAAATAAGAATTAAGGGATAACGACATTAGACAACATATGAGTCAACCCAGGGAAGTTTTAGAAAAGGATGTTAAGATTGCTAAAAATATTGAAAAAAGCTCTGATATCTATTGCCATTTTTGTGACTTTGTAGACATTCATTTCCTTTTTCATTCTAAACTCACTCAAGGCAAAACTTTTATCATAACTTGCACCTATGGTTAAGGAACAATATCACGCCTACGAAACACTAAATAATGCCTATTTAGTGCATATTTACATATTCATCATATATTTATAAATATTTATATTTCTTCGCAAATTAAGAATTAAGGGGTAACGACATTAGACGGAATATTAGTCGACCCAGGGAGGTTTTAGAAAAGGATGTTAACATTGCTGAAAATGTTGAAAAAAGCCAACTGTCATTAGCATTTTCCCCCCTCTGATATCTAATGCCATTTTTGTGACATTGAAGACATTCATTTCCTTTTTCTTTATAAACTCACGACAAAACTTTTATCATAACTTGCGCCTTATGGTTAAGGAACAATATCACGCCTACGGAACACTATATCATGCTAAAGAAAATCCCATCCCGCCATTCATACCGTTGCTTCCCTCGCAATATCATGCATTTGCAGCTATAAGTACCCCATAACACTCTTTCCTATCTCCATCAAAACACATACAAACTCGTTAACCACAACATGAAGAACGTATTTGTGGCATTCCTAGTCTTGCTAGCTGTGTTGCTCCATAGAGCGAAACAGACACAAGCGATCGACTGTGAAAATGCAAAGAAATCGTTGATTCCTTGCATGGATTACCTCACCGGCAATGGTGGTGATGTCCCTCCAGGTGCATGTTGCAAGGGCATCAATGACCTCAAATCATCAACGCCTACAAGGGATGACAGGCGTGTTGCCTGTGAGTGCCTAAAGGAAGCAGCCAGTCAATTTTCTAGGATCAAGGATGACTTAGCTGCATCGCTTCCCAAACAATGTGGTGCCGATGTGGGATTCACCATCTCGAAGGACATGAATTGTAGCAAGTAAGTTGTCAACAACATCAGGTCCCCTCTGTTATTTTCTTCCTTATTGAAACTATTTCATCAATTAATTGATATGTTTTATCACTCTTTATTTAGTTGGGTTTTTATGGTGATACTGCTTTTGTTTTGCATTTTTTTGTTGCGCAGCATTCCTTGAGCTCGAGGCAATGGAGGAAATATCGTATTGAATGGGATATCGCCGGTGGGAAGTTGTTAAACCAGGGGAAAATATTGTATTTTCTATGTTTATGGATTAAAAGCTTGATCTCAATAATAATAATAATAAGTAATGGATATTTATTACTTACTATTTCCTATATTTTCTATAATCATCTTGTCTAATATGCCCTACGCCCCGAGGAAAGAAAATTCACAAACATAATTGTTGTAACCCGACCCCACCTAATTGTCTTAGTGAGGATTCGAACTCAGACTTATGACTGATGTCATAAATCACTTCATGATCCACCATGAAACTAGGCCTAGAATTAAGAACGAGCAATTAAATTTGCATACGAACTAAATCAAAAGAAAATAAATGGCATCAAATAAGTGAACTCCCAATGTAGTGCATGCTTTCAGAAAGTGATCCGAGAATAAAAGCAAGTGGTTTGATATATGGATATGTGCGTGTGTCATAAAGAACGTAGCAAAACGACCAAATAAGTTAATACATAGTAAAATACAAACAAAAGGAAACATCATAAACATTCACCAAGGCGGCTAAATGGATGGCAACCGATAAGGAGATAACGTCAAGGTCGCAAATTCACATACCCATTAGGTTTGTGGAGTATGACTTCTTGAATCATATTCTACAAGAGCTTCAAAACTTTTTGGAAAGAATGGTGGGACCAGGATTCCATGGCTTGTACCTAAAATGAATCATATTCAGCAAATCCTTCAAATGAGAAGTTTTACTTGTATCATTATACGAATCTCAAAGTTCAACCATTGGTATAGTATGAAGACTAAGATGCACCATTAATCTCAAAAGGAAGCCACTCGTGTCATTCCTAGAAATGTTTCAACAGAAGAGTGTACCGACTATTACATATCAGTTTGTCTGGATTTCAAATCAAATGCAACCATATTTTAATGGCACTTTACATCTTTATCTACATCCAAAAATTACATATCCGAAGGGCTAGAATGAATTGTTTTTTATGAGGAGAAATTGATCTCACATCTATAAAGTGTGGCCCCATCGCACGAAACCTTAGGGCCTATTCAGTTTCATCAGCTTTTGTCAATGAAAATAAAAATGAGAGAAAAACATGTTTACATAATGTTTCCATTTTCAGTTCATGTTGGGGGAATGTCACATTCTCTTCACCAATCATTTCAATTATACCATATTCATGGCAATCTCAAGCATACACATCAATACCAGGGTTATCAATCCCGGATAGCGGCGCGGAGCGGCTGACCCCGAAATGCTATTGCGGGATAGCGCATAGCGGGACGGCCACTATTTTAGGCAAGTGGGGAGAAGTGATAGGGGAGGAAGGAGCAGATGCAGTAAAAGCAGAGGGAGAAGTGCAGATCTGAACATAACATAACATAAAAGGACGTGAGAAAGGGGGAGCGAGAGAGTGGGAGGAAGAAACAGAACAAAATAAGGGTAAAATAGAGATTTACTAAATCTAAGTGAGGGTAAAATAGAAAATAGAAATTTAAGTGTTAAAGAGAAGGTAAAATAGGAAGAGAAGAGAAGAGAAAAAAGAGTGACCTAATTTCTGTTTGTGCAGCAGTCGCATGGTGTAAACCCTAGATATAGCCGCAGGAGAGAGAAAAGGGTGTGACCCATCTTCTGTTTGCAGCAGCCGCATAGTGTAAACCCTAGATCTAATTGCAGCCGCCGTAGGAGAGCCTGGTGACACCTCCAACAGCGGCGCCGACTACTGGGTTCGGCCGGAAATGGCTCATTGGAGGCGAATCTGGACGGAACATCGACCCATGATAGAGGAGCGGCCCAAAAGCGCCCGCCCCACCACATTTCATCGCTATTTCTGCCACTAAATCGGCCGCGACTGAAAAACACTCCGCCACGCCATCCGAGTAGCGGCCACCGGCTGCTCAGCCCCGCCCCTCCGCTGGATAAGTCTACAAACAAATCACAAACGAGTTTAACATGAATTAACCCAACATGCTAAAGTTATCAAACAAATCTAATCTGGAATCTTATATAACTATATCTCTCACATTTTTTAATGTTGTTCCCATAGCCTATAAAAATCCCCCATATAGATGTATATAGCCTGCAAAACTTTGCCTAACAAACCACCATAACTAATTTACTATCATCAACAAATCTTTATGAAATTTATTACAAATTTTTTGACATAACTTTAAAATATCTAGGACATATTTACATATTTATCATATGTTTATAAATATTTACATTTTTCTTCACAAAATAAGAATTAAGGGGTAACGACATTAGACGGCATATGAGTCAACCCAGGGAAGTTTTAGAAAAGGATGTTAAGATTGCTGAAAATATTGAAAAAAGCCAACTGTCGTTAGCATTTTTCCGCCTCTGATATCTAATGCCATTTTTGTGACTTTGAAGACATTCATTTCCTTTTTCATTCTAAACTCACTCAAGGCAAAACTTTTATCATAACTTGCGCCTATGGTTAACGAACAATATCACGCCTACGAAACACTAAATCATGCCTATTTAGTGCATATTTAGATATTCATCACATGTTTATAAATATTTATATTTCTTCGCAAAGTAAGAATTAAGGGGTAACGCCATTAGACGGAATGAGTCGACCCAGGGAGGTTTTAGAAAAGGATGTTAACATTGCTAGAAATGTTGAAAAAAGCCCACTGTCGTTAGCATTTTTCCCCCTCTGATATTTAATGCCATTTCTATGACTTTGAAAACATTCATTTCCTTTATCATTATAAACTCACTCACGGCAAAACTTTTATCATAACTTGCGCCTATGTTTTACGAACAATATCACCCCTACGAAACACTAAATCATGCCTATTTAGTACATATTTACATATTCATCATATGTTTATAAATATTTACATTTCTTCGCAAATTAAGAATTAAGGGGTAACGACATTAGACGGAATATGAGTCAACCCAGGGAGGTTTTAGAAAGGATGTTAACATTGCTGAAAATGTTGAAAAATGTCATCTGTCATTAGCATTTTCCCCCCTCTGATATCTAATGCCATTTTTGTGACATTGAAGACATTCATTTCCTTTTTCATTATAAACTCACTCACGGCAAAACTTTTATCATAACTTGCACCTTATGGTTAAGGAACAATATCACGCCTACGGAATACTATATCATGCTAAAGAAAACCCCATCACGCCATTCATGCCGTTGCTTCCCTCGCAATATCACGCATCTGCAGCTATAAGTACCCCATAACACTCTTTCCTATCTCCATCATAACACATACAAACTCATTAACCACAACATGAAGAACGTATTTGTGGCATTCCTAATCTTGCTAGCTGTGTTGCTCCATACAGCGGAGCAAACACAAGCGATCGACTGTGAAAATGCAAAGAAATCGTTGATTCCTTGCATGGATTACCTCACCGGCAATGGTGGTGATGTCCCTCCAGGTGCATGTTGCAAGGGCATCAATGACCTCAAATCATCAACGCCTACAAGGGATGACAGGCGTGCTGCCTGTGAGTGCCTAAAGGAAGCAGCCAGTCAGTTTTCTGGGATCAAGGATGACTTAGCTGCGTCGCTTCCCAAACAATGTGGTGCAGATGTGGGATTCACCATCTCGAAAGACATGAATTGTAGCAAGTAAGTTGTCAACAACATCAGGTCCCCTCTGTTATTTTCTTCCATATTGAAACTGTTTCATCAATTAATTGATATGTTTTATCACTCTTTATTTAGTTGAGTTTTTATGTTGATACTGCTCTTGTTTTGCATTTTTTTGTTGCGCAGCATTCCTTGAGCTCGAGGCAATGGAGGAAATATCGTATTGAATGGGATATCGCCGGTGGGAAGTTGTTAAACCAGGGGAAAATATTGTATTTTCTATGTTTATGGATTAAAAGCTTGATCTCAACAATAATAATAATAAGTAATGGATATTTATTACTTACTATTTCCTATATTTTCTATAATCATCTTGTCTAATATGCCCTACGCCCCGAGGAAAGAAAATTCACAAACATAATTGTTGTAACCCGACCCCATCTAATTGTCTTAGTGAGGATTCGAACTCAGACTTATGACTGATGTCATAAATCACTTCATGATCCACCATGAAACTAGGCCTAGAATTAAGAACGAGCAATTAAATTTGCATACGAACTAAATCAAAAGAAAATAAATGGCATCAAATAAGTGAACTCTCCATGTAGTGCATGCTTTCAGAAAGTGATCTGAGAATAAAAGCAAGTGGTTTGATATATGGATATGTGTGTGTGATAAAGAACGTAGCAAAACGACCAAATAAGTTAATACATAGTAAAATACAAACAAAAGGAAACATCATAAACATTCACCAAGAAGGCTAAATGGATGGCAACCAATAAGGAGATAACGTCAAGGTCGCAAATTCACATACCCATTAGGTTTGTGGAGTATGACTTCTTGAATCATATTCTACAAGAGCTTCAAAACTTTTTGGAAAGAATGGTGGGACCAGGATTCCATGGCTTGTACCTAAAATGAATCATATTCAGCAAATCCTTCAAATGAGAAGTTTTACTTGTATCATTACACGAATCTCAAAGTTCAACCATTGGTATTAGAGGTGGGTATTTGGACTCGGGTCCGCGGACAGTCCGTTAAACCCGCAGTCCGCGCGGACTTGGACGCCCTAAAATACGAGTCCAAAAAAATGCGGGCTTTTTGGATCCGGTCCGTTTAGCCCGCGGGCTTAACGGACTTACGGACTCGCGGATTCACGACCCCGTCGATCGAGTCGTTTAAAAAAAACTGTTGGGCCAACAAAAAACTAACCCTTCTAACCCAAAACTAACCCATCTCACTCAGACACTCACCCATCTCTAACCCTAAACTACTCAGTACCCACTTCTCCTTCAACCTTCATCTCCCTCTCCATCTTGCTACTGTGGCGGCGGTATGTTGCTACTGCCATTGTGTTTTTCTTGATTTCCTTTTTCCCTTTCTTCGGATTCACCATGAGAGAGTCTTGTGAGCTTTTGCACGAGTGCCATGAAGTCTTTAGGGCGAGTCTCGATGATCTTTGGAGAATGAGTGTCGACGATCACTGGTTGCACGAGCGCCTCGGTCGCCGATCTCGTATCCACCGCTTCTTCTCTATTTGAGGTTGTGTTCTCTTCTCAGTGGCGATTCCAAGAATGAAAGGAATTTCAACACCTGTCACCATCCTCTGCCACAGAACGACGACTCCTGACCGCTGTGCGTTGAGCCGCCGCCGCCGCCATCTTCTCCAACGAATCCGCGTGTTCTGGTTTCTTCATTTCATTCCGTTGTGCTATATAAATGGCGTTTTCCGGGGCCGTTTTCGTTGCCGCTTTCTTGCCGGTTTCGATCTGGTTGTTCTCAGATCTGGTGGTGAATGGTGCTGCTGTTCTGATTCTGATCTCAGATCTTGATTGTGGCATGAGGAATCGTATTTTGCTGCAATTTTCGACTTCCTTTCTTGGTTTATTAAGATCTGGTCTCTTCACAAAAAAAAAAGGGGATAGATCCAAATTTTTTGTGCCTTTTTTTCTTTCTATTGTTTTTTAATTGTTTTTTGTTTTCATGGGATAGAGTCCGCGGACAGTCCGTTTAATCCGCGGACTATGCGGACTGGACTTGGACTCTATTTTTTCAGAGTCCATTTTTCATGCGGACTATAAAGTCCGGTCCGTTTAAATGCGGACTTATGCGAACCGGACTTAAACGGACCGGACTGGTCCGTTTACCCACCTCTAATTGGTATAGTATGAAGACTAAGATGCACCATTAATCTCAAAAGGAAGCCACTCGTGTCATTCCTAGAAATGTTTCAACAGAAGAGTGTACCACCTATTACATATCAGTTTGTCTGGATTTCAAATCAAATGCAACCATATTTTAATGGCACTTTACATCTTTATCTACATCCAAAAATTACATATCCGAAGGGCTAGAATGAATTGTTTTTTATGAGGAGAAATTGATCTCACATCTAGAAAGTGTGGCCCCATCGCACGAAACCTTAGGGCCTATTCAGTTTCATCAGCTTTTGTCAATGAAAATAAAAATGAGAGAAAAACATGTTTATATAATGTTTCTATTTTCAGTTCATGTTGGGGGAATGTCACATTCTCTTCACCGATCATTTCAATTATACCATATTCATGGCAATCTCAAGCATACACATCAATACCAGGGTTATCAATCTCGGATAGTGGCGCGGAGCGGCTGACCCCGAAAACGCTATTGCGGGATAGCGCATAACGGGACGGCCGCTATTTTAGGCAAGTGGGGAGAAGTGATAGGGGAGGAAGGAGCAGACGCAGTAGAAGCAGAGGGGGAGAAGCAGAGGGAGAAGTGCAGATCTGAACATAACATAACATAAAAGGACGTGAGAAAGAGGGAGGGAGAGAGTGGGAGGAAGAAACAGAACAAAATAAGGATAAAATAGAGATTTACTAAGAATAAGTGAGGGTAAAATAGAAATTTAAGTGTTAAAGAGAGGGTAAAATAGGAAGAGAAGAGAAAAGAGTGTGACCTAATTTCTGTTTGTGCAACAGTCGCATGGTGTAAACCCTAGATCTAGCCGCGGGAGAGAGAAAAGAGTCTGACCCATCTTCTGTTTGCAGCAGCCGCATAGTGTAAACCCTAGATCTAATTGCAGCCGCCCCAGGAGAGCCTGGTGACACCTCCAACAGTGGCTCTGACGACTGGGTTCGACCGGAAATGGCTCATCGGAGGTGAATCGGGAAGGAACATCGACCCATGATAGAGGAGCGGCCCAAAAGCACCCGCTCCACCGCATTTCATCGCTATTTCTGCCGCGAAAGAGACCGCGACCGCCGCGACTGAAAAACGCTCCGCCACGCCATCCGAGTAGCGACCACCGGCTGCTCCGCCCCGCCCCTCCGCTATAACGCCGCGATCTCACGCTATTAACTACCCTGATCAATACAAGTAGACTAGTCTACAAACAAATCACAAACGAGTTTAACATGAAATAACCCAACATGCTAAAGTTATCAAACAAATCTAATCTGGAATCTTATATAACTATATCTCTCACATTTTTTAATGTTGTTCCCATAGCCTATAAAAATCCCCCATACAGATGTATATAGCCTGCAAAACTTTGCCTAACAAACCACCATAACTCATTTACTATCATTAACAAATCTCAAAGAAATTTATTACTAATTTTTTTACATATCTTTAAAATATCTAGGACATATTTACATATTTATCATTTGTTTATAAATATTTACATTTTTCTTCACAAAATAAGAATTAAGGGGTAACGACATTAGACGGTATATGAGTCGACCCAGGGAAGTTTTAGAAAAGGATGTTAAGATTGATGAAAATATTGAAAAAAGCCAACTGTCGTTAGCATTTTTACCCCTCTGATATCTAATGCCAATTTTGTGACTTTGAAGACATTTATTTCCTTTTACATTCTAAACTCACTCTAGGCAAAACATTTATCATAACTTGCGCCTATGTTTAAGGAACAATATCACGCCTACGAAACGCTAAATCATGCCTATTTAGTACATATTTAAATATTCATCATATGTTTATAAATGTTTACATTTCTTCGCAAATTAAGAATTAAGGGGTAACGACATTAGACGGAATATGAGTTGACCCAAGGAGGTTTAAGAAAAGGAAGTTAACATTGCTGAAAATGTTGAAAAAAGCCAACGGTCGTTAGCATTTTTCCCCCTCTGATATTTAATACCATTTCTGTGACTTTGAAGACATTCATTTCCTTTTTCATTATAAACTCACTCACAGCAAAACTTTTATCGTAACTTGCGCCTTTGTTTAAGGAACAATATCACGCCTACGAAACACTAAATCATGCCTATTTAGTACATATTTACATCTTCATCATATGTTTATAAATATTTACATTTCTTCGCAAATTAAGAATTAAGGGGTAACGACATTAGACGGAATATGAGTCGACCCAGGGAGGTTTTAGAAAAGGATGTTAACATTGCTGAAAACATTGAAAAAAGTCAACTGTCGTTAGCATTTCCCCCCCTCTGTTATCTAATACCACTTTTGTGACATTGAAGACATTCATTCCCTTTTTCATTATAAACTCACTCACGGCAAAACTTTTATCATAACTTGCGCCTTATGGTTAAGGAACAATATCACGCCTACGGAACACTATATCATGCTAAAGAAAACCCCATCACGCCATTCATGCCGTTGCTTCCCTCGCAATATCACGCATCTGCAGCTATAAGTACCCCATAACACTCTTTCCTATCTCCATCAAAACACATACAAACTCGATAACCACAACATGAAGAACGTATTTGTGGCATTCCTAGTCTTGCTAGCTTTGTTGCTCCATACAGCGGAGCAAACACAAGCGATTGACTGTGAAAATGCAAAGAAATCGTTGATTCCTTGCATGGATTACCTCACCGACAATGGTGGTGATGTCCCTCCAGGTGCATGTTGCACGGGCATCAATGACCTCAAATCAACAACGCCTACAAGGGATGACAGGCATGCTTCCTTTGAGTGCCTAAAGGAAGCAGCCAGTCAGTTTTCTAGGATCAAGGATGACTTGGCCGCGTCGCTTCCCAAACAATGTGGTGCTGATGTGGGATTCACCATCTTGAGGGACATGAATTGTAGCAAGTTGTCAACAACATCAAGTCCCCTCTTTTATTTTCTTCCTTATTGAAACTGTTTCATCAATTAATTGATGTTTTATCACTCTTTATTTAGTTGAGTTTTTATGGTGATACTGCTTTTGTTTTGCATTTTTTTTGTTGCACAGCATTCCTTGAGCTCGAGGCAATGGAGGAAATAGCACATTGAATGGGATATCGTCGGTGGGAAGTTGTTAAACCAGGGGAAAATATTGTATTTTCTATGTTTATGTATTAAAAGCTTGATCTTAATATAATAATAATATTAATAAGTAATGGATATTTATTACTTACTATTTCCTATATTTTCTATAATCATCTTGTCAAATATGCCCTACGCCCCGAGGAAAGAAAATTCACAAACATAATTGTTGTAACCCGACCCCATCTAATTGTCTTAGTGAGGATTCAAACTCAGACTTATGACTGATGTCGTAAATCACTTGATGATCCACCATGAAACTAGGCCTAGAATTAAGAACGAGCAATTAAATTTGCATACGAACTAAATCAAAAGAAAATAAATGGCATCAAATAAGTGAACTCTCCATGTAGTGCATGCTTTCAGAAAGTGATCCGGGAATAAAAGCAAGTAGTTTGATATATGGATGTGTGTGTGTGTGTGTGATAAAGAACGCAGCAAAACGACCAAATAAGTTAACATATAGTAAAATACTAACAAAAGGAAACATCATTAACTTTCACCAAGAAGGCTAAATAGATGTCAACCGATGAGGAGATAACGTCAAGGTCGCAAATTTACATACCCATTAGGTTTGTGGAGAATGACATCTTGAATCATATTCAACAAGAGCTTCAAAACTTTTTGGAAAGAAGGGTGGGACCAGGATTCCATGGCTTGTACCTAAAATGAATCATATTCAGTAAATCCTTCAAATGAGAAGTTTTACTTGTATCATTATACGAATCCCAAAGTTCAACCATTGGTATAGTATAAAGTCTAAGATGCACCATTAATCTCAAAAGGAAGCCACTCGTGTCATTCCTAGAAATGTTTCAACAGAAGAGTGTACCGACAATTACATATCAGTTTGTCGGGATTCCAAATCAAATGCAACCATATTTTAATGGCACTTTACATCTTTATCTACATCCAAAAATTACATATCCGAAGGGCTAGAATGTATTGTTTTTAATCAGGAGAAATTGATCTCACATCTAGAGAGTGTGGCCCCATCGCACGAAACCTTAGGGCCTATTCAGTTTCATCAATTTTTGTCAATGAAAATAAAGATGAGAGAAAAACATTTTTACAAAATATTTTTGATTTTCAGTTCATGCTGGGGGAATGTCACATTCCCTTAATCAATCTTTTCGAAAATACCATATTCATGTCAATCTCAAGCATGCACATGAATACAAGTAGATGAGTCTACAATCACACACGAGTTTAACATGATTTAACCCAGCATGCTAAAATTATCAAACAAATCTAATCTGGGTCTTATGTAACTATATCTCTCACATTTTTAATGTTGTTGCCATAGCCCATAAAAATCCCCAATACAGATGTATATAGCCTTATACCTCAAAAGCTAGCTATTAATGTGGGAGAGCCTAAGGACTTAAATTGCATTCCACACACTGGTATTTAGCCAATGCGGGGCTCTATCAGAGAGACACAAACTCTCTGAACTCTTCCTTCTTCTCGATTCCAGAATGACCCACCTCACCTCTACCTGGTGATTTATACTACATTACAATTGTCCTAACTGCCTACAACTATCCGAGCTGTTATTAACAACTTTGGCCCCCACTTATTCAACCCTTTATTCCCTATTCCTCTATTCCTAAATATAACAAATGTCTAAAACCATTTTAGATTCACACAGAAACAATTAGAGTGCTTCAGACGCGTTCAAGCTAAATAAGACCCTTTATCATGAACTATGCAAATCACAACTTTCAAGAGAAATCACAATGGTGAAAATTTAAAGTCCAAGCAAAACAACACCACAGTTTAAGCCAGGTCAAGTGGCATGATCAAACCCACACTGGAATTTGGTTTTTAAAACAATCTTCCAGACACAATTGAGCAACTTACAAATATTTTCCAGCATGTGAACAACACAGGCTGCACATATAAATCCCATCCATGATATTCAGCATGTTTTAACCAATGAGTTGGTACACCATTTAACATATTTAACTCAAATAGACAGCACATAAATAGTTTTACAAAATAAAGGGGCCTAACATTTCATCTATCAATCATCACAGTGGACAAACACCATCATTGATGCAATATCCTCACAATATCAAACCAAAATTGCAATACTCACAACACATTCCATTCCACAGTTCAATTTCTTGCAGTATTTTATTATTAATCTTTGTCACAAAGCCCATTGTCGCACCTGATGATCAGAGCATCGTGAACGCGGGTGTAGTACATAGGGGTACCTAATACCTGATGATCAGAGCACTTGCACGTGTACATTTATTATTCAATTAATTTAGTTTACCTTAAAGTGGTTAGACAGTTAGTGGACAGTTAGTTAGTTAATGTTCAGTTAGGAACTCCTCAATTGTAACTTTGTATATAAGCTGGAGACTCGGCTGTTGTTGAATGAGAAATCATTTCAATCATTACACAAAATCGTTTCATGGTATCAGAGCTCTCACTTTGAGAGCTCTGCTGCGCAAATCTTGATTTTTGTTTCAAAGCTTCATCCATGGCGGAAGCACATGAAGAAGTGATTCAACCTGAGGCAGCTCGTGCAACTGCAATTGATCCTGTTCAGAACCCCTATTATCTTCATCCTGGAGAAAATCTAGGTATGATTCTTGTGTCTCCACCTTTCGATGGGACAAATTACAATTCTTGGAGCAAGGCAACACGAAGAGCCTTAGTTTCCAAGAACAAATTCAAATTCGTTAATGGAGTGATTCCATCTCCAAATTAAGATGATCCTAAGTATGAAGCTTGGGAAAGATGCAACACCATGGTGATTTCTTGGATCACAAAATCTTTGTCCTAGGAAATTGCTCAAAGCATATCAGAAATTGAAAATGCTGGAGAGATTTGGGAAGATTTGAAAAATAGGTTTTCAAAAGAAAACTATTTTCGTACTTCTGATTTGATACAACAAGTTGATGAGTGTGATTTCACCTCATATTTCATTGACATTTTGCATGCATTTTCATATAGTTTAGGCATTTCTAATTTTATTTTGGTGAGTTTTTACCTTGGAACGGGTAAGGCGGTTTTGTGGTGTTGTTGTGCAGGAATTAAGGATTAAAATGCTTAAGATCAACCATGATGGAGCTTGCATGAAGATGGAGCTTGAAAAGCAAGAAAATGAGCCAAACAGAGCCCATCACAGCCTAGCCGTGATAGCCATCACGACCATGATCGAATAGAGCTGAAAAGAAAGAATTAAAAAGTCAAAACTGGTCACGGCCAGGCCGTGATGTCCATCACGGCCGTGACATATCAACTGAACCAGACCCTCACAGGCAGAACTGATCACGGCCTAGCCGTGATGGTGGTCACGGCCGTGACAGACCAACCAGTGAAGCAACCTCCAAGACAGAATCCATCACGGCCGTGACGCGCAATATATGGATCTTTAGAAACTGATTTGATCTGAATTTGGGATTGATTGGGATTCAAGTTACCCTAATCTATAAATAGAGCACTTAGGCTCGAAAATAAGGGAGACTTTTAGGGACTTTTTGGCTGCTACCTTAGGCAAAATTAGGATTTTCTCTTCTTCTTCTTCTCCTCTCTTAGGTTTTCTTTCATGATTTTGTTAATCAAGCTTGTCATGATAATGGCAATGCTTGAGTAATAGTTTTATTTCTAGGGATTGGGGCTATGCCCAAGATTTGTTTTATTGTTATGAATTGATGTTTTCCCTTTGTTAATTTCGATTTTGCTTTCGATTTGGTTTCTATCGCATGAATTCCTTGTGAATCTGGTGCGCACTTATTTGCATGTCATAGATACTCTAAGGAGGAACCTGGCAGTGAACTTAGGTATTGGATCTATAGAAATCAGACTTAGGACTTAAATCACGAGAGTTAGAAGCGATCCTTCGAGGGTTCACGAATTGTCACAAAACTTAAAGGGTTCAATCTAAATTCAACTACCACGAGAGTAGGGGTTGGTTTAATTGGGCACGGTTTTTGTAACCCGAGAAGGAGCATTAACTTATTTAGGATAAATTCGCCTTCAAAGCAATTTTGATAATTAACAAGGGGTAGTCAATTTAGTAACATGAACAATCTTGTTGGTAACCCAATTCCTGGGAATCTCTTTAGATTTGAAAACCCACAAATTGATTTACTTTCCTATTTTGTTTAATTGCAATTTTAAATTTGATTGTTACTTGATTCTTATTTCAAAAATCAAAACCTTTTCAAAATCCTTTTTTATATAGTCTAGTTTAATTGATTTGATAATTAGTTGTGATTTGAGATCACGGTCCCTGTGGGATCGATCTTTTTATTACTTGACGACGAATCCGGTACACTTGCCGGAGTCCATGCACATCACAAGTCCATTCCATGAATCAAGGAGAAAGGAGCATATCAACCTATTTCACTGATTTCAAGACGGTTTGGGAAGAATTGGAATCCATGAGACCACTTTCTTCTTGCATTTGTGCTACCAAATGCAATTGTAGCTGTGAATTGATCAAGGCTATCAAGAAGCAAAGGGATTCAGAGTATGTGATATGTTTCCTAAAAGGTGTGAATGATCAATACAGCACTGTGAAGAGCAACATCCTGATGATGGAACCCCTGCTTCCAATAACTAAAGCCTTTACAATGCTGAAACAGCAAGAAGGGCAAACTGTAACGGAGACAAAGGTTTTGTTCAATGGCACAGAATCTAACCAAGACTGGAAACCACAAGGCAGAGGCAATGGAATGAATGGTAAAGGCAGAGAAAGATCAAATGGAAGGGGTTTCAATGGAAATAACACAAAGGTCTGCACCTTTTGTGGGAAAGAAAGGCACAAGGTTGACACATGCTATTATAAGCATGGCTTTCCCCCAAACTTCAAGTTCAAGTTCAAGAACAATAATGCTTTTGTAAACAACACTGTTACTGATGAAACTGTGCTCAAGAGGAACAATTTGAGTCCATGCAGGTTGCAGATCAGAAAGAGTCAGTTACTCAGTCCTGGGCAGTATGCAAGTCTTGCTGCCTTGTTCCAGAAAACCAATCCAACACATAGTGTTAACCAAGTAAGCCACACCAAGGTTGATGAGTCATCCACTCATCAACTTCACTCTTCAAGAAATGATATCTGGATCCTAGACACTAGTGCTACTGACCATGTTACCTATCCCCTTTCCCACTTTACTACATTTAGATGCATTAAACCATTAACTGTGAAATTACCTAATGGCAGTAGCACTATTGCTAAACATGCTGGTACAATCATCTTTTCTGACAAACTGCATTTGCATGATGTATTGTACATTCCTGATTTCAAGCATAACCTCATCTCCGTTCACAAATTAACATCATCCTTAACTTATACACTGACATTTGATAACCATTGCTGTAAAATTCAGGATATGAGTACCTTGAAGATGATTGGGCGTGCTGAAGTTAAGAACAACTTGTGCATCCTCACTCATCCAAACAAGCCACTCAAGCTTCCCTCTACTTCCAAGCTTCCCACAAAACATAATTGTACAAACTTTACTGATACTTGTACAAACTTTACAAATACCATTCCTTCATTTGATATTTGGCATTTTAGATTAGGTCACCCATCTCATTCTATACTTCATACTGTAACCAAACATTTTCCATATGTAAAAGTTGATTCTAATAAAGTGTGTGATTACTGTCATTTGGTAAAACAAACAAAATTACCTTTTCCCACTAGTTGCACCAGCACTGTTGCTGCCTTTGATCTTGTGCACATGGATATTTGGGGACCACTTGGCATACCATCTATTCATGGACACAAATATTTTCTAACCGTTGTTGATGATTTCACAAAGCATACATGGATTTTCTTGATGAAAACAAAAGCTGAGACACGGGCCTTAGTTCAAAACTTTGTCTCACTTGTCTCAACTCAATTTTCCAAGAAAATTAAAGTAATTCGAACTGATGATTGACCTGAGTTTTTTCTAAAACAGTTTTATGCCACAAATGGCATCATCCACCAAACTTCTTGTGTGGAAACTCCACAACAAAATTCAATTGTGGAGAGAAAACATAGACATATTCTCAATGTTGCTAGAACTCTCTTGTTTCAATCCCATTTACCTAAGGCTTTTTGGTGTTATGCAGTAAATCATGCTATACACCTCATCAACAGACTTCCAACACCCATTTTACAAAACAAAACTCCATTTGAAAAGTTATATGACAAACCACCAACCTTACTAGATCTAAAGGTGTTTGGAAGCCTGTGTTTTGCCTCAACACTTACACACAATCGCACAAAACTTGATCCTAGGGCAAGAAAATGTGGACTTCTTGGTTCCATGTCAAGGGATACATTCTTCTAGACTTGAACACAAGAGAGATCTTTATATCAAGAAATGTCATTTTTTATGAATCAAATTTTCCATATTCTCCAAACTCAGACACTACCAGCTCTGACACAATCCAACAAAGGCATACCAACTCCTTTGACTTCATGCTATGTGACTTCCCTGCACAAGGCAGCAACCATCAATTCCAAGCAACTCAGGGTGAACCAATTCACTCACAAAAATCATTTAATGATGCAAATGACTCTGATCATCCATGTTCAGAGACTGAACAAGATTCTCCAATTTCAAACTCTCAGCCTCACCTAAATGATCCACCTATCCAACCACCTTTGAGAAGATCTACCCGAACCAAACCAACTCCCACTTATCTCCAAGAGTTCCATTGCAATGTTCTAACTTCAGCACCTGCACATTCATCCACAAGTACAAGGTATCCTTTTTCATCTGTCATTTCTTATAAATCCGTATCTCCATCACATCTCAAATACACACTTTCACTCACCACTAACACTGAACCCAAATCTTATAAACAAGCCATTCAATCCCCCGAATGGATCAAGGCAATGCAGGCTGAATTACATGCTCTAGACCAGAATAAAACTTGGTCTCTTACTGATCTGTCACCACGCAAGGTTCCAATTGGCTCCAAATGGGTATATCGGATCAAATACAAATCAGATGGAAGCATAGAAAGATACAAGGCACGTCTTGTGGCAAAGGGGTACACACAGACAGAAGGCTTTGATTATCTTGAGACATTTGCTCCTGTAGCTAAGCTCACTTCGGTTAGATTGATTCTAGCACTTGCAGCTTCTCAAAACTGGTTCCTACATCAGCTAGATGTAAATAATGCGTTTTTACATGGTGACCTCGATGAGGAAGTTTACATGGAAGTTCAACAAGGCGTCACATGTCCAAAACCAAATCAAGTGTGCAAATTGCACAAATCACTCTATGGCCTTAAACAAGCTAGCAGACAATGGTTTGCTAAGCTATCAAGTTCACTCCAAGGGCTGGGATACACTCAGTCACAGCATGATCACTCTCTATTCTACAAGAGATCAGGTTCCAAATTCATAGTTCTGCTAGCTTATGTTGATGATCTCATATTGGCAGGAACTGACAGCAATGAAATAGCTTCTGTCAAGCTATTTTTAGACAAGTTCAAAATCAAAGACCTTGGCACCCTGAAATACTTTCGTGGCTTAGAGTTTGCTAGATCACATAAAGGCATCACTCTATGCCAACGAAAGTACACTTTGAATATGCTCTCTAATGTTGGTCTACTGGCTGCAAAACCAGCTCCGACGCCTATGGTCAAAACCACTAAACTACATGACTCAGATGCTGCCCCTTACACCAACCCTGCTGAGGACAGAAAACTAGTAGGCAGATTATTGTACTTGACTAATACTCGCCCCTGATATCAGCTATGCAGTACAACAATTAAGCCAGTTCATGTCCTCTCCAACAGAAGCACACTACAAGGTTGCCACTCGAGTGCTCAGATACCTGCAAGGTGCTCCTGCTCAAGGCCTCTTTTATTCCAGCACCTCACCAATCCATCTAAAAGCCTTCTCTGACTCAGATTGGGCAGCATGCTCAGATACTAGGCGCTCTATCACTGGACATTGTGTCTTTCTTGGAGATTCCTTAATCTCATGGAAAACTAAGAAACAAACCACTGTCTCTCGATCCTCCTCAGAAGCTGAGTACAGGGCACTTGCTGCCAGAGTTTGCGAAGTACAATGGCTCACATACTTGCTACAAGAGCTAGACATACAATTCATCAATCCAGCCTCTCTATTCTGTGATAGTCAGTCTGCCAGACATATAGCCGCAAACTCAGTTTTCCATGAACGAACCAAGCATATAGACATCGATTGTCATTTGGTAAGGGAGAAGCTTCAAGCTAAACTATTCCATCTACTACCCATTTCCACTACTGAACAGTCCGCAGATATCCTTACCTAGGCTCTGGATCCTTCCCCATTTCAATATCTTCTCTCCAAGCTGGGAGTAATTGACATTCACTCTCCAGCTTGTTGGGGGGTTTTGGACAATACTTGATGTAACACTGTGACACCGATGTAGTACATGGATGTATTAACATATACAGTAAATGCAACCAGATCGCGGACACAGGCATAACACATGAGTGTACTCGATACCTGATGATCAGAGCATCGTGAACACGGGTGTAGTACATAGGTGTACCTGATACCTGATGATCAGAGCACTTGCACGTGCACATTTATTATTCAGTTAATTTAGTTTACCTTAAAGTAGTTAGACAGTTAGTGGACAGTTAGTTAGTTAACGTTCGGTTAGGAACTCCTCAATTGTAACTTTTTATATAAGCTGAAGACTCAGCTATTGTTGAATGAGAAATCATTTCAATCATTACACAAAATCATTTTACAAACTGTTGAAACACACAAGCTCACACACTCTAATGGTGGAATAGAAAGAATATTGAGAGAAGAAAGAGATAAGAGAATGAACACTTAGTGAAAAATTTTATTCACTTTACATACTTCTACACTTCTCTACACATTTACACTACAACACTAAGTCTATTTATAGACTTACACATACACTAACTAACTCTCTTAATAGTTTCTAACTAATCTCTTTAGTTATAACAAACTAATCACACTTTAACAAACTTCTAACTAATTACCTAATTTGAATTATCTCCAACACAAACACCCAGCAAACTCGGAGGGGAACACCCAACTACTCTACATTTCTGCATAAATTTCCAGCTACTTGCTTCAATTTAGGACCTTCTTTTCTTACTATAAAATTAATATTACTATTGACTTTCGTAGAGGGAAAAAGATATAAAGAGAACTTAGGGAAGGAATTAAATATAATCGTTTCACATAAGCAACTCGGAATCAAACCTCATTTTCAGAATCAAGCAAATATATAAATCAAGCACGAACAGGAAAAAAAAAATATAGCAGATATTACGAATAAAATGCACTCAAAAAGGCTTCAAAGAAAAGGGACAAAATTGCATTATAGAGTAGAAGCTTCAGACGCGATCAAAATGGAGAAACGAAAATGACAGAGGCAAGAAGCTATTCTAAAGAAAGGTTCAGCAAGTTACCTCTTTTTGTTGGGGGAAATGAGAAACTGAGAGAACCCTGCTGCTACAGCTCCAACAAAGGTCGGAACCCCAATTCTGAATTTAATAATCGAAAAAGCTGCGGTGGTGCAAAGAACGAATCGATGGAAACGAAGGATGTTTCAATTAAGATTGTAAATGAGGAGTAGGAAGGGTAAGCAACAATCCAAATGCGGTGGCAGTGGCAGTGGCATGGAAGAAATCAATTGAGGAGGAATCGAGATCGAGGATGGACTAACGGAGGGAGGGTTTAGTATTTTTTGGTAGATGGAGGGAGGGTTTAGTTTAGCAATATCGTGGGATGTTTTAATAAGGTCTCAAATTGTTTCCCCAATAACTTAGAAAACCCACCCCTTTTGGTATCTGAAACAAAAATAAATAAATAAATAAATTTAGTCAATCAAATTTATAAACACGCTTTTTTTTTTTATATTTTTTTGTTTTTGGTGTGTAATTTTTTTTTTTATATTTTTTTTTGTTGTTATTTGTCGGTTGCATTTGAGTGAAAAAATGAATAAAAAGTACAAAAACATGCACAATTTTCAGGTATTAGGGTATTAAAATTTTGCACTTTTTTTTACTTTTGTTCATTTTTTCACGGTAGAAATCTGTCATATACCACAGGAGATCACTAACGAGTTAGACAGGATGGTTAACGAGACACGCTGGCAAGTAAACAGACATTGAAAGTGAAAAGAGGAACTAATATGTCCCATATTTGTAAATTTGAGGGACTAATTAGTTAATTTAATTTTTTTATGGACCTGGGTCCTCAAAATTTTTTAGAGACTAATTTAGACATTTACCTTTTTTTTTTTGAAGTTTTGGGACCATGTTTGAGATACGATTAGTGTTTAAAAGTTTTTTATTTTGATTCTGATTTTAAAATATATTGTGAATATTATATATTATAGGTTAAAATACAATTTTGGTCCCTTAACTTATTTTTTAATTTCAAATCCATCGGTTAACTTTTAAAATTTTTAGTTGGGTTCCTTAATTTGTCCGTGTTAATACAAATTAGTCATCTTCATCGATTAGTCAATAATAGTGTTAACTTTTTTAGTTTAATAACAAAAGTTAAAGGATCAGTTTGAAATATATTAACAATTTTAATGACCAATTTGAAACCCATTTAAAACATAAGGGACTGAGAGTTAACACCGCTACTGACTTCATTGACGGAGAGGAATAACTTGTGTTCACAGAGACAAATTAAGGGACCAAATTGTAACTTTTAAAAGTTAAGGGATCAAACTGAAAATAAAAAATAAGTTAAGGAATCAAACTTATATTTTAGCCTACCATATTATATATATATATATATATATATATATATATATATATATATATAATACTAGCTCAAGACCTCTGCGAAGCACGAATATGAAAAAGTAAACATTTTATATCATTGTAATTTTTTTTTAGTATTTAAAAGTGTAAAGGACAAAAAACAAAAAAAAAATGTAAAGGATAGCTTAGTGACCTATATTCGAGCATAGATCAAAATAATGATATATATTAACGTTAGACCTGGGTTTTTTTTGGGTTTATAAGCGACCTTAAAGTTAAAGTTAGAAATAAGAGCTTCAAAAATAAAGTTAAAGTTGTTTGATAATCGCTATATATTTTTTAACTTTAAAGCTACTTTTAAATTAAAAGTTGATTGATATTTTTTTAATAAAAGCTCTGATTTTATTTAAAATTACCATAAAGGATATTTAATTATAAACTTGTCGCACCTATAAAAATATATATTACTAATGAATGAAATATTTAAAAATAATAATTTTTTAAATTAAAAAAACTATCAATTAAAGACAAATAAATATATTCTTTTTTGCGGAAAACCTCTATGCCTTAGATTATTTATTTTCTCGTAACAAAATAATGGGTTTGCTTGGCAAATAACTTGTAACCCCACCTCACGAAAAAGGTCAAAAAACAAGCTTTCTCGACTCAACAAATCATATGTGATAACAAATCGTCGCTCATGGATCTTGTTGTAGATAGGGGCGGATATCCACCGACTCGAAACCGACTCTAAGGCTTTGTTTGGTTGTGAGAAGAAAATAAGAAGAGAGAAAGAGGTGAGAAAGAGTATGACAAGAGAGAAAATGATGAGAAATAGAGTAGATTTTATGTATTGTTTGGTGTAAGAGAAATATATGAGAAATATGTGTTTTCTTTCTCTCCCCTTTTGTTTGGTTGGATAGAAAATAAGCAGAGAGAAAAGTAATTTTTTTTTAAATATTATTAACTAAAAAATCAATATAAAAATATTTAAATTTAATTGATTTAAGTTATTTTAACTAATCAAATAATTTAAATTAATTTAACTGATTTAAGCTATTTTAAATAAAATTTATTAGTTTAATATAATTATTTTATTTATTTCAATTTAATTTAATTAAATAAATGATTAATTTAATTCAATTTATTTAAATTTATTAAATAATTGAATGAGAACTCAAAAAGAATGGTACAAAAGTCATTTTACTTGAAACACTCTCTCCCTCTTCCATTTTCTTCTCACTTGGAGAGAGGAAAAAATTTTGAGGTGGGTCCCACCAATTTTCTTCTCTCTTCCCTATTTCTCTCCTCCACTAAACAAGAGAAAAGTGTATTTTATCCTACTTTTCCTTCTTCTAGTTTTCTCTCTTGCCATTTTCTACTTTAACAAACAAAGCCTAAATCCGTCACAGCAGGTGGATGACAATGAATCTCCGGGTTGGCGGTTTGGAAATGAGAGTTAGAGGCAGTTGACGACTATCAAGCTCGATTCCGAAAATCTACCATTGTCAGTGACCGAACCCAACCGAGGAGGTTCTAGTTATGGAGGTTCTAAGCGTTTGGCTATGGAGGTTCTGATGTGGTGATAAAGCTAGGTGAAGGAGAAGAAGATGAGAGAGAGAGAGAGGAAGCAGGTTTTATTATTATTTTTTAACTTTTAATGATATTTGCTCCTTTTGTTTTATAGTTAGGCAGCATGAAAGTTCCGTTGCCAACTGCGTTTTGCCAAAGCTAAACCTTGGAGCGTTTGAAAAAGGTGCATCGGGAAGGGGAATATCTCCGTTTGATTTTAATTTCTATGCACTGTCAGTGTAAAGATTTTTACACAGACAACCAATCAAAAATCATGAAATTGATGACTTCTAAGGTGGTTAGGATAAGAATCAAAGATTTTTAATGATGTGTCCATTTTTGATTGGTTGACAGTGTAAAAAAATTTTACACTGTCAGTGTATACCAATTAAATCATTATTATTTTTGAATAGGAAATGGTCATTGAAATTTAAATGAGTTATTTCTGTTTAAGGGGCTTGCAATCCAATAAATTTTACGACCCGTAAGTTATGGCTCATGTCTAGAGTATCTTAACATCAAAACAAACCCTAGAGACTCTAAACAAAAGTACAGAATACGAAGACCAAAGAGGTGAGTTCAGAAGTGGTGGCGGAAGCAAGAGGGAGAGTGACGAAGGAGAGACTGAAAGTTCAATAATAAAAAAAAAAATGGAGAAAGAGGTTGGCTGGAGATCAAATAGGGGTTAAGAAGGGAGAAAGCTCTGCATAAGTAATAAAAAGCTCTGTGGGATAGCTTTTCTGAAAGTTTTTTATTTTTATTTTTATTTTTTGTTCATTACAAATAAGTTCATTATTTTTTTAAAAGCTTCTCATGAAAAATGTTTGCCCCTCCTTCTCCTTAGTCCTTAAGGAAAAGAGAAGCGAAAAGAAAGGTTGGCCAAACAAAATCAAGCATTCTAACCTTTATCATAACAGTAAATAAAATGCATATTTTTAAGCATTACAATATTTAAATGTTGCTTGCCAAAATAATGTCATCATTTTGTAACAAAAAAATGTATGACATTGCAATACTGTTACAATGTCGCTAGCCCTCTATAGTAATTTTTTTTTTTCAAAGAAAACTTTTTCTTTTTTTTTTATTTAAAAAATGGCATCTATACTTTGGATCGTAATTTTTTTTTCCTTCTGATAAATTTTGTTTATTTTATTATGTAAAATTATGGGTTTTCTTCTTTTATTTTAATAGCTCTTTCTCAAATAAGCAACTTTTCCACATTCCGTAAAAATACACTCTAATTTATTTTATCCTTAAAATTATATTATATACTTTTTATACATTGATTTGTCTGAGAGATGACAAGTTATAAGTCAATGATGCTTGCTCCAATTTAGCTTAAGTATGGTTGAAGTGTCAAAGATCTTACCTTTTAAGGTGAAAGTTGTTTATATAACTTGCAGTTGCAATAGTTTCAATTGATCCATGTAAATTTATATAGCTCTCACATAAGGTTTTACTTACTAAACTCACTTGTGCCCTTTGCCAAAATGTTATTCTATCAAATACCCCAAAAAAAAAAAATGTTATTTCTATATGTAGATATGTTTCTTTTGTGGAGTGTTGACTTCCATGCTTGATGCTAAATATGTTAATTGAGACGTTGTCAATTAAAAATATCGCTAAATCGTCGAGCTCTTCAAAAAGTATATGAGGATGTGAAATCAATTATATTCTCCGTTATAGAGGTACATAACGTTTATGGTAATGTACAATCAAGTTTATTTTATGATATATCTATATGGGTCTTTTGTCTTAATCTTAATAAATATTTGATTGAGTATTCTTTCTTGCTTTCCAAAGCAAACCTTCCAACATTTTACATTAGCTAAATTATATTTCTTGTCTATCACAAAAACACTGAAAGAAAACGGATAAAAGTCGTTTTTTCGAGATTATAATTAACCTAAATCAAATGTACAAACGGGATTTAATTATAGTATAGATATTACACTTTCTCCCATTTTTCACTTCACCTTCATCCTTCCATCTTCATCTATTCACTGCATAGCCATCTCCTATTATCATCTCCATCAACCCAAGCTCCTCCTTCCTCTTACATTCATATCATCCTCTGAACCATCTACCAATAAGCAATCACTACATTCATAACTAAGAAAAAAAAATCAAACAAAAATCAAGAAGAAACAGAACAGAGCCAAGTCGTACTCCTCCGCCATCGTCGTTTGCTCCGCCCACCACACCGCACTCAGACCGCCACCACCGCATCCCCACGTCGTTGCTCCGTCCACCGTCGTTCCTGCCCCGCCGACCACGAGATGAAAAGCCTATTTGTAGCATTTCGAATCCTGCCAGCAGGGTTGCTCCAAACAACGGAGCCAACATAAGCAATTAACTGTGAAGATGCAAAAAAAGCATTGTCTCCTTGCATGGATTGCCTCACTGGTAAAGGTGGTGATGCTACTCGAACTGCATGTCGTAATTGTGTCAATGACTTGAAAACACCAACGCCTACTAAAGATGAGAGACGTGTCGTCCGTGAGTGCCTTGAAGAAGCAATAAAACCTATATCGTTATTTTTGTACAAGGCTGAGGAACGCTCCAATAGCAACAAGAAACACTCTATCATGCCGTTCATGTTCTTACTCTCATAATATCACGCATTTGCACTTACGTAACAACCCCTCAACCTTTCTTTTTATCTTTATCATAGCATAAGAAAATTCAACAACTACAGTATACAAAATTAATAGCATTTCTAACCTTACTGGTTGTGGTTTTAAGGTACGTAAATTTCGAGGACTGAATTTTCTTTAAAAAGGGATAGTAATGTAACAGCCGGATTTTAATTATGTTGTTCAACCGGTTAAAATATAATTAATTATATTTTAATCCGAAAGTTAGTAACTGTTTTTGAATAAAAAAAAATCATATTCATAGTCTACCTTATGGTAGAGGGTTACGGTAAAATTTTGGGTTGAAAATTTAGACGAAACCCGATCTGCGTTTTCACAGACAGTAAAAGTTTGCTGAGAAAAAAACCTAATTTTGAACCGTGAACAAAACGGTTAGTGTTTTTGTGATGTTTTGTATGATACTGGAAATTTTCGAAAATTTGAGTTCGTTAATAAAATATAATATTTATACCGGGTGAAATACGATCGGAAACTTGAACCGGATACGTAATGGAGCATAGTAGGGAGCACAAAAGTGATGAGGTGACATGTGAGAGTGAGGTGACTTACTAGGGGGATGGCCTAAGTCACATTCTAAAAAGTGGTCATGATGACAATTTTTTAATTATAACATATTATATGCTAAAAACCCATTTTTCTCTCTCTTCTTCAACCAAACAAGGCATAAGCCAAAACTTGGCCACCAAGACTTGCTTCTTACTTCTATTTCATGCCACTCTCACCTCCCCCTCTATAAATACCCATTTCATTTTCTATTCATCACTTCCCGACTTCTTCACTTTCTCATTTTTAAGTTTCTATCACTTAAAGTTTCCATTTTTACTTAGTTTCAAGCTTCAAGTTTTTCATACGTTTTCTTTCTATTTTCAAGGGTAACCCTCTCATACTCTTCTATTTCAAGTTTTACACTTATTTCATGAGTTTACTTTATGTCTTCTTAAAATGTTCTTAAAGCTCTTTTAACTACTAAAATCTCTAGAAAATGGTAGAAAACTCTGTTTGAATTGAAACCAATTTCTATGGACTTCTATTAATCTTTACTTTCATATTCTAAGAGCTTGTATCAAACAAACGTCTCTAAACTATTTTTCCAAGGATGATCGAAACTATGTATTAGTGGCCTAGGAAGTTTTGTTTCAACTTTTTGAAAGATGATCATGTATTTGAGCTTCTAGATACCTGTTGATATTAAATCTAAAGTATTGAAAAGTTTAAAGATTTCTAGCCTATTTCTCCTATGGTGGCCGAACCTATGATGGTTGTGAACCTAGGACGTTTTGTTTTCATTTTCCAATATGATCATGGACTTGAGCTCCTTAATACATTTGGATGTTAAGTCTCTAAAAGATTGGAAAGTTTAAAGATTTCTAGCATATTTCTCCTACGATGACCGAACCTATGATGGTTGTGAACCTAGGATGTTTTGTTTTCATTTTCCAATATGATCATGGACTTGAGCTCCTTAATACATTTGGATGCTAAGTCTAAGAGATTGGAAAGTTTAAAGATTTCTAGCCTATTTATCATATGATGGCCGAACCTATGATGGTTGTGGACCTAAAATGTTTTGTTTTCATTTTCCAATATGATCATGGACTTGAGCTTCTTAATACATTTGGATGCTAAGTCTAAGAGATTTGAAAGTTGAAAAATCTAGCCTATTTATCCTATGATGGTTGAACCTGTGATGGTTGTGAACCTAGGATGTTCTGTTTTCATTTTCCAATATGATCATGGACTTGAGCTCCTTAATACATTTGGATGCTAAGTCTAAGAGATTGGAAAGTTTAAATATTTCTAGCCTATTTTGTAATACAAGGCCGAAGCCTACCCTAAGTGGTTGGATGATTTTTATTTCATATTTCAAGTGATAGCAATTTATCTAAGTTACCTAGAACCTAAGTGATAAGTATCCAAAGACTTATGTTGAGAAAAGAATGCTAACTCTAATTTGAATTAAATGGCCAAACCAAGCCTAAAGAGAACATAGATGAGTTTGTTTGATTTATTGGTTATTATGTTGATTGGTTGAAGGTGGAGTTAGTACTTTGTGGTGTGACAACGAGGAGCTTCGAGCTCGGGAGTTCGGTGATAACCCAGGTGGGGGGAAGAACCAACCTATCGTCGGAATGGATAAGTAGTAGATTATATAATAATTGTGTAGAGTGACCTAAACCCTACTAGTAGTCGAGTAATCGACAAGACCAAAATCACATTGGAGACCTTTTTCTGAAAAACCAATGGGGATTCAGGGATTGTAGGTTAATCGAAATTAGGTTGATTTTATATTGTTGATGGTTGATGTGATTTTATTATCTTTGTTGATTTGATTTTGTGCTATATTGGTGATATGAGAATATTTTGATTGATATTGTGTTATGCATTATCTGCTTGGTTTTTATTATTATACTTAGTGGATTTTAAGCAAAGATATATATGTTGTCTAAGAGATGATTGTTTTGGGTGTGAGGATAATGATGATTTAGAAGTGCCTAAAATAGATGATGTATGTTAAAGAGGTGTTATGGCATAGAATATGTGTCAAGTTCTAATGGAAGGTTAAGGCACTAGGGTGTTGTTAAAACGGGTTGGTGAGATTCAAGTATATGTGTTGTTGCCCACAACCGTGTATTGGTAATATAATACACAAGGACAAAAGTGTATTGGTAATATAATACATAAGGACATCTATGTATTGGTAATATAATACACCATGTATTGGTAATATAATACACGTAAAACCATTTCTGTGTATTGGTAATATAATACACCGTGTTTTGGTAATATAATACATGTAATAAACTTTTGTGTATTGGTAATATAATACACCGTGTATTGGTAATATAATACACGTAGAGAACAAGAGTTCTCGCGAGACCACTTCCACCTTAGGAAATAGGTATGTAGATATGGTGTCATTGAGTAGCATGAGATTGAGGGTAGAGGATGATATATTAATTTGAGGAAGATTTGTTAGTTAGGTGTACTGATTGTCTGTGATAATTACTATATAATGTACTATGACTCTTTTCTGTTTTTTTGAAGATAGAACTGCTTCTTATCCCCTATGTTTCTATATTTTTGTGAGTTACTTTGGTTTACGTTAGAAGACCCGATGGAGGGTTATGTTGCTGAGGAACTGGACGGAACTCTGTCTGAAACGGAGATTGCTGAGGAGTTGGATGGAACTCCTTACGAACCAGACGCTGGAGGTCGAGCTGTGATCCATGGTGATTAGAGTATAGACATTATGGCGAGTGTGTCTAAGGAGTATTTTATATTTTCTAAGTATGTCTGTTATTTAGTTTATGCCTGTGCGGGATCCTACCGAGAGGATACCCTCAACAGTGTTTTGGTATTGTAATGAACAATTAGGTGTGTGTTTATACATGTTAAAGTGGTTTTTTTTAAAAAATTTGCAAAAGTTATATGATAATTAGATAAGTTTTAATTTTTACGTATTTTCATGATAAGCGCATGATTAAGAATTGATAATGGAAGGTAATCAATCTAATAAAACACTGGGACACAACAGGGTGTCTCATTTTGGTATCTAATCAGTTTGGTTCTAAAATGGACTGTGGGTTATGTCCGATCAGAATCAAGGACTACGAGGTTTAGGATGTTGTTACTGGCCGTGTCTAGTTGGATCCACATCGGATTTTGACTATGCTTAGAAGTTGGGTAGTGTGTCTGAATCTGATGTGAGAGGTTAATATTAGTATGGCATATGGTATTTATATACTGATCCATGTAGTATTATATGTCATACTAATGAGAGCGGGTGATTTCTTTTAACAGAATCATGGCTCGCGGAAGAGGACGTCCAACTAACAGTGGTGACGAAACTCCAGAAAGGATTATTGGAGCTGTCAATGGTAATGCCGACAATACTGAGAATGGAGGAGGATCATCTTCGACTCCAAATGCAATGGAAACACTAGCTACTTCTATGCTATTGCAAATCCAGCAGAATGCTGTGATGCTGCAGATGAACAAAGAGCAGCTAGAAATTAAGAATCAGAGAAGGGCGGTAGCAACTGAAGATGCCGGATTGACTCATTTTATGAATGGAAAGTCACCTCAATTCCGAGGAGAGTATGACCCAGGGAAGGCGGAATGGTGGATACAAGAGATCAAAAAGATATTTGCTACTATGCACTGCAGGGAGGAGAAGAAAGTGACCTATGCTGCCTTCATGTTAACCGAAGGAGCAGAATTCTGGTGGAAGGGAAATAAAAGACTATTGGAAGCTGAGGATAGGAACATTAACTGGAAGTTATTCACTTATTGCTTTTTTGAAAAATATTTTCTGCATCTAGTTCGACGCGAGAAGGAAAAGGAGTTCACAAACCTCAAACAAGGCAACATGTCTGTTGGTGAGTATGCATCACGCTTTGAGGCTTTGATCAAGTTTTCGGAACTCTATCAGAGGTTTCCAAGTAAGGACTGGCAACATAGAAGATTTGAGGAAGGCCTCAGAGATGAGCTGTAGAGGGCTGTAGTGTCTCTTGACATACAGTTTTTCCCAGAACTAGTCGAGAGATGCATTGCCATTGAAAGTATAGACCTAAGGATCGCCAATGAACATAAACAACTGAGGAGTGGAGATCCTAACCGATCAAGTTTCCAGAGGCACGGAGGACGTGGTTCTCAGTGGAGACAGAGACCATATGTGAGACCCGGGCAAATGCCGGCACCAGCACTAGTGGCTAGAGCAGGTCAGCAACCACAAGGCTTAGTTTGCTTCAGATGTGGAGGATCGCATTATGCTAGAGACTATACAAATAGGCATAGCTGTTTCAACTGTGGGAAACCAGGTTATGTGGCACAAGATTGCAGACAAAGGGTTATGCAACAGCCGATAGCTGCTAGAAGAGGAACTGGAGACAATATAGGTGGATCTGGAAGAGGAGTCCTAGCAGCAAGACCACAAGTGGCCAAACCTCAAGCCACTGGAAGAGTGTTTACCGTGAGGGGAGCTGAATTCTCTCAATCTGCTGATCTTATACAAGGTATGTGTTTGATAGCTGGTAGACTCTCGTATGTGTTGTTTGACTCAGGTGCTATATATTGTTTTATTTCGCACGAGTGTGTGGATCATTTGAACTTAAATGTTTCCAAATTACCTTGTACCCTCACAGTGTCTACTCCAACCAGTAATCCTTTGACCACTATGTCTGTTTGTTTACAGTGTCCTATCATTGTTGAGAATAGGACATTTATTGTAGATATTATCTGTTTGCCTATGCAACAGATAGATGTCATTCTTGGCATAGATTGGCTTTCGGCTAACCATGTAGTGCTAGATTGTTCTAGCTAGACTTTATCATTTCTTGAAACTTTTAGTGTAGCATCTGCCGATGAAGGAGTTTCTACGAGGAGTGACAACTCTCAGCAGTTTGTGATGCTTTTGGCAGTGGAGGCTAATGAGACTCCTAGCATAGATTCCATGCCTATTATGAGAGATTTTCCTGAAGTTTTCCCTTCAGACGTTCCAGGTTTGCCACCAGAAAGAGAAGTGGAATTCACTATAGATCTCGTACCAGGGACAGGACCTATATCTATAGCACCTTATCGGATGTCACCGGTTGAGTTGGTAGAGTTGAAGGAACAATTGGATGACATGTTAGGAAAAGAGTTTAGTAGAGGAACGGATGGTGTGTTAAGGTTTAGAGATAGAATATGTGTGCCAGAGGATGCAGAACTTAGGAAGATGATTTTAGAGGAGGCACATAAGAGTCAGTTGAGTTTCCATCCTAGATCCACAAAGATGTATCAGGATTTGAAGAAAATGTTTTAGTGGACAAGGATGAAGAAAGAAGTAGCGGAGTATGTTTTATCTTGTCTGGTGTGTGATCAGCCTCTGGCTCGACTAGTTTTATAACTAGTAAGACCATGGCTTTTGCACTAATTACTCGAGTTTAATCTCGTTTTCACCAAAATTTGGATTTAATTGTCCTCAAGCAACATTTTGAGTTTCTTAAGTAGTTTAGGACATTTTAGTTAATTTTGAGTCAAATAAAGCATTTACTGCTATTTCATGTTTTCAGGTTAATAAAAAGAGCAAAAAGGGAAGGACACCTGAAGCAGAAGCCATCACGCCCAAGGTCACGGCCGTGATGAGCTACCCATGAAGATCAGAAAGCATCACGGGCCAGCCGTGACACCCATCACGGGCGTGATGAGGAGACCCAGGAAGTCAGAATTGATCACGGCCTAGCCGTGATGAAGGTCACGACCGTGACAGATCAGCACCCATGGACAGAAGCAATCACGGCCTGGCCGTGATAGGCATCACGGTCGTAACAGACCAGAATTTGAATACATGCCCTTGGCAGAATTGATCACGGCCTGGTCGTGATGGCCATCACGGTCGTGACGCGCGGCTACTCTATAAAATAGGAGCGCAACAGACACATAAGATATCCAGTTTTCACCATTTACAAGTTATTTCTAGGATTTTTTATATGTATTTGATGAAGAACTAATCGCCAGGGATTAGTCTGCTGTAATCGATTTCCGCCGACACTTGAGGTTCCGTAATTTCCCAATCGAATTGCTCATCTCTTTCAATATTATTTTGTATTCCTTGTTTGCTTAATTCAAGTTATATAGAATAAGTGTTGATTAATTTTGATGATTGTATGTTCCTATACCTTGATCGCGTTTGCTTAATTCGCGTCTGTTTGTCGTGTTTGCTTAATTCATGAGAGCTTCACCCCGTTTGCTTAATTCGGGAATTAGGAACATACATCTCGTAGTGTCAATTGCGCTTGTCTAATTGCTGCTACAATCGAAAAGAGAATAGAATCTGCCTAGGGCATGGAAATTATGTGAACCAATGATAGTGGAAAACCGAAACAGCAGATTAATCGTTTCAACTTATTGACAATCACTTAGTTTGCACTATTTTTCTTAACTGTTTTCTAAATTGAATTTCAAATCTTAACCCCCCCCCCCCCCCCAAAACTGATTTTTCTGTTAATAACAATCTAAGAGTCCTTGAGAGATGATACTCGAGTTGTCACGCCCTAACTACAATTTTTGTAAACCACTCGTTCTTTTTGACCCGTGTGCGACAGCGTGTCAAAATTGGCGCCGTTGCCGGGGACTCTTGTTGTTATTAACGGATTTGCTGATTAATTTGAGTTAGTTCTGGCTACTAGGTCTGGCTGTTCTGAATTGTTTGATTTTGATCCTGAAATTGAAAGAACTTTGCACACACGCCGTAGAGCAATTCGGGCTAGCACTAGTTCACCAACCAGTAGTGATTCTGATTCTGAACTTACTTTTGATAACATGGCTGATCAAAGAACATTAAGACAGCTTGCTGCTCCTGATGTTAATTATAATGGTTTGTGTATTGAATATGCTGATGTTGTTGCTCCTTTTGAATTAAAATCTGGTTTAATACACTTGTTGCCAAGGTTTAGTGGTCTTGCAGGTGAGGATCCGCACAAGCATCTGAAGGAATTCCAGGTTGTTTGCTCTACACCCTAGAGACCAGAAGGAATAACTAAAGACCATATCAAGCTGAGAGCCTTCCCGTTCTCACTTCAAGGTGTTGCGAAGGATTGGTTGTATTACCTTGAACCGAATTCTGTTACAACCTGGAATGATTTGAAGAAGGTCTTCGTAGAGAGATACTTTCCTGCCTCCAGAGCTGCATCAATCAGGAAGGAGATATGTGGCATTAGACAAGGCAATGAATCATTGGCCGAGTATTGGGAGAGATTTAAGAAGTTAGTGTCCAGTTGTCCTCAGCATCAGATTTCCAAGCAGCTACTCATTCAGTACTTTTATGAGGGATTGCTACCAATGGACAGGAACATTTTAGATGCTGCAAGCGGGGGAGCACTTGTTGATAAGACTCCAGCTTCCGCCAAGTCATTGATTGAGAACATGTCACTCAACTCCCAGCAGTTCACAACCAGAAACAATTATGTCGAAACAAGGGGTGTGAATGAGGTCCATGTTTCTTCTTCCCAAAAAGCCCTTGAAACCAGAATTGATGAGCTTACTTCTCTAGTGAAACAGTTGGCAGTGGATAAAGTTCAAACAACAAGGTTGTGTGGTATTTGTACTTCTCCTGAGCACCTGACCAATGCATGTCCCATTCTGAAAGATGAGTCGGTCACTGATTTGCCTCAAGCATATGCATCCAATCTTTACAATCAAGGCAACAATCAGAACAGGTACAACATTCCTGACCCACTAATAAGTATCACCCAAGCTGGAGGAACCATCCAAACCTTCGGTATGGAAACTCATCCACACAACAACAACAGTTGATGTTACCACCACAGAATCCACCCCAAGTGACCACCTCTGCACCTCCCGGACCTTCACTAGAGGACCTTGTCAAGTAAATGGCTGCACAAAATCTCCAGTTTCAGCAGCGAACGGATTCTAGTATTCATGCTTTGGAAACACAGATTGGACAGCTTGCCACTTCGATGAATGCCATGCATCAAGCTCAAGGATCGAACCAACTACCTGCTCAACCAGTAGTGAATCCTAATGTCCCAAATCCTAATGTGAGTGCAATGACTTTGAGATCCGGAAAAGTTGCAGAACCAGCCCCTGAAAATAAAAAAACTGTTGAGGTAACACCTGAACCTTCTATCGTTGTTGAAGCTGAGAAAGAGTATGTGCCACCAATCCCCTTCCCGCAAAGAGTGCTGAAAAGTAAAAAGATTGATGAGGAAGACAAAGAGAGAGAGATTCTGGATGTATTCAGAAAGGTGGCAGTGAACATCCCGCTCCTTGATGCGATTAAGCAGGTTCAGAAATATGCAAAGTTTCTGAAGGATTTGTGCACACACAAGAGGAGGTTGAAGGGTAATGAGATAGTCAATTCGGGGGGAAATGTTTCAGCCCTCATTCAACCTAAGCCTGCACCTGAAAAGGTTACTGTTTCGGCCCTCACTCAAGCAATGCCACAGAAATGCAAGGATCCGGGAACTTTTGCTATTCCATGCACCATTGGGGATACTAAATTTGACAATTTCATGTTGGATTTAGGGGCTTCTATTAATGTCATGCCTACTTCTGTTTTCAACAATCTTGATCTTGGTCCTTTGGAGCACACAAGTCTTACTATTCAGTTGGCAAACAAGACCAATGCTCGCCCATTGGAGTAGTAGAATATGTACTTGTTCAAGTCAATGACCTGATTTTCCCTACTGATTTTTAGGACATGGCAGGGGAAACAAATTCAAGCAGATCACCAATCATTCTGGGCAGACCGTTCATGAAAACGGCAAAGACAAAGATTGATGTTGATGATGGAACCATGTCCATGGATTTTGGTGACATTGCTGCAAAATTCAACATTTTCGATGCTGAAGCATCCCTTGGAAGATCATTCTGTTTTTCAAATAGAGTTGCTCTCCGAAATTGTTGATGACACTTATGATGATTTGGTTGCTGATTTTCCATCTATTTCTGGTTTTGATGATGTTTATTCATGTGCTGATTGTAGAAGCACTGACCCTTGTGCTGTTTGTGCTGAGATTGATGCTGCCTTGCAGGGTGACAGTGTAAGTGAAGCTATTTGTTCAGCTGAAGTTCTTGACAGCACGGCTGCCCCAAACATACCATCCATTGAGCAGCCACCCTCCCTAGAGCTTAAGCCACTTCCTGAAAATCTGAAATATGCTTATTTGGAGAGGAATGAAAAACTTCCGGTTATAATTTCCTCTAACATTGATTTTGACCAGGAAACTAAGCTCTTGCAGATTTTGAAGAAGCATAAGAAGGCGATTGGGTGGACCTTGACTGACATACCAGGTATTAGCCCCTCTAGGTGTATGCATAGGATCTTGTTGGAGGATGGGGCTAAAACAGTTAGGCAGCCCCAAAGGCGGCTCAATCCCTTGATTCTTGATGTTGTGAAGAAGGAGGTAACAAAACTCTTGCATGCGGGTATCATATACCCTATCTCTGACAGTAATTGGGTGAGCCCAGTGCAAGTTGTACCTAAGAAATCTGGACTCAGTGGTAAAGAATGAAAACAATGAACTTGTCCCCATTAGAGTTCAGAATAGCTGGAGAGTTTGCATTGATTACAGGAGATTGAACCAGGCTACTAGAAAGGATCACTTTCCTTTGCCGTTCATCAATCAGATGCTTGAACGGCTAGCCGGTAAATCACACTATTGCTTTCTTGATGGTTTTTCAGGTTACTTCCAGATCCACATTGCACCAGAGGATCAAGAGAAGACAACCTTCACGTGCCCTTTCGGCACTTTTGCTTACACGAGGATGCCATTTGGTCTTTGCAATGCCCCTGGCACATTCCAGAGATGCATGATTAGTATTTTCACTGAATATATTGAGAATTGCATGGAAGTGTTCATGGATGATTTCACTGTTTATGGTTCCTCATTTGATGCATGCTTGCATAGTTTGAATCTGGTTTTGGAGAGATGCATTGAAGCTGACCTTGTTTTAAATTAAGAAAAATGCCATTTTATGGTTGAACAGAGGATTGTTTTGGGGCATATTATTTCTGAGAAAGGTATTTCAGTAGATCCTGCTAAGATTGAGGTGATTTCTACACTGCCTTACCCATCTTGCGTTCGCGAGATTCGCTCTTTTCTTGGTCATGCAGGTTTTTACAGGCGCTTCATAAAGGATTTCAGCAAGATAGCTCTCCCTCTGTCAAACTTGTTGAAGAATGACGCCATTTTCAACTTTGATGACAACTGCAAAAAGACGTTTGATTTCTTGAAGAAAGCATTGACCTCCACTCCCATCATCCAACCTCCTGACTGGACCCTCCCTTTTGAGATTATGTGCGATGCCTCTAACTATGCTGTGGGGGCGGTCCTTGCACAAAGGGTGGGAAGGGCTGCCCATGTGATTTATTATGCTTCTAGGACTTTAGATGCTGCACAGGCTAATTACACCACTACTGAAAAGGAACTTCTAGCTATTGTTTTTGATCTTGATAAATTTAGATCATATTTGCTAGGTTCCAAGGTTGTTGTTTTCACTTACCATGCAGCTCTAAAGTACTTGTTGAAGAAACCAGAAGAAAAACCGAGATTGATTCGGTGGATGTTGTTACTCCAAGAGTTCAGTGTGGAGATAAAGGATAAGAGTGGAGCTGAGAATTTGGTGGCTGATCACTTGAGCAGAATAGAGAGGGATGAGGATCCTTCTCCTATTCAGGATGACTTTTCTGATGAGCAGCTTTTACAGTTACATGGGGTAACTCCTTGGTTTGCTGATATTGTTAATTATCTTGTTGCTGGTGTTTTTTCGACAGGTGCAACTAGGTCACAAATTCACAAACTCAGGAGTGATGCCAAATATTATGTTTGGGATGATCCATATCTTTGGAAATTTGGTAGTAATCAGGTAATTAGGAGATGTGTCCCTGACTATGAGATTGAATCTATTTTGCATTTTTCTCATGCTTCTCAAGTAGGGGGACACTTTGGGCCACAAAGAACTGCAAGAAAAATCCTAGATTCAGGTTTTTACTGGCCCACCATTTTTAAAGATGCTTATGAGGTTTACTTCACTTGTAGAGAGTGTCAGACAGCAGGTACAACCATCACTCGTAAGAGTGAAATGCCTCAGCAACCTATGCTTTTCTGTGAGGTGTTTGATGTGTGGGGAATTGACTTTATGGGTCATTTCCCTGCAACTTTTGGTTTTCTCTATATTTTGCTTGCTGTTGATTATGTTTCAAAGTAAGTGGAAGCTGTCCCCACTAGGACTAATGATTCTAGAGTTGTTGCAAATTTTGTCAGGTCCAATATCTTCTGCAGGTTCGGAATACCTCGGGCTATCATAAGTGACCAAGGCACTCATTTCTGCAACCGCACCATGGAAGCTTTACTCCAAAAGTATGGAGTTGTGCATAGGGTCTCTATTGCATATCATCCCCAGACTAATGGGCGGGCTGAGATCTCAAACAGAGAGATCAAACAGATCTTAGAGAAAGTGGTGCAACCAAATAGGAAGGACTGGAGCCGCCGTCTAGAAGACGCATTTTGGGCTCAAAGAACAGCTTTCAAGACACCAATAGGGATGTCTCCCTATAGACTTGTGTTCGGTAAGGCATGTCACCTTCCTGTAGAAATTGAGCACCGTGCTTATTGGGCGGTCAGAAGCTGTAATTTGGAAATGCAAAAAGCAGGCATTGAAAGAAAACTCCAATTACAGCAGCTTGAAGAGCTCAGGCTAGAAGCCTATGAAAGCTCTCAAATCTAAAAAGAGAAAACTAAGCACTTCCATGATAAGATGATTTCTAGGAAGGAATTCTCTGTGGGCGAACAGGTTTTATTGTTTAACTCCCGCCTGAAAGTGATGGCTGGGAAACTTCGATCCAAGTGGATTGGCCCATTTGTTGTCACTAATGTTTTCCCTCATAGTGCATTAGAAATAAAAAGTGCAGGCAGCAACAAGGTATTTAAGGTTAATGGGTAGTGCTTGAAGCTATTCCATGAGAGCTCAGTGCCTGTAGATGCAACCGTTGAAGAGCTCTCCTTGGGAGAGCCCACCTACACTACAACTTGATTAGGGAGCACCTTCTCCTTTCCCTCACTCGTATTTTATATTTGTGTTCTTTCATTGAGGATAATGTATGACTTAAGTGTGGGGGAGGGAACCAATTGTTTGTTTTTGTTTTGTTTTCCTTGTTTGTGTTGCTTTGAGTCGTATGTGTGTTGAGTCTTGTGTCGGTGAGCTTGTTGGATTCTAATCAAATTTTGCATAGATGGATTGCATGATATATGTTGACTGTTGATGATTTCCCCCTAGGTTTTGAAAATTGAAAATTGATCCCCATGTGAAAAATTGAAAATTGAACTTTGAGATACTCTATTGTGATTGCATGATTTATGATAAGTTTGTGGTGAAGGGATGCACGCACTAGGGATTGAATCTCGGTCAAACAATTTGCGAAAAATGTCCAGGTGAGGATTTGAGCCTCCAACATGTTTTTAATTGTGTGAATCACTTTTAAGCTGCACTTTCCCGAATTTACTTGAATCTCTTCATGGTTTGCATGCTTATGTGGTTGCATCAAATGATTTAGGCAATTTTATTTGAAATAACTACTTGGCCTAAAAAGAACCATCCCTAATGCATGATTCCTAGTTAGCCACATTGAGCCTAATAAGCCTATTGTTTCTTGATGACCTTATGTTATAAGCCGAAAATCTGGAAAACCATGTTAACCCAATCTTAGGATTAGGAGAGCATGGAAGCTTAGCAAGAGAAGGGTTGCAAGAAAGTAAGTTTGGGATGGCTACAATGTTTGATATGTCATTCTGGGTTGAGAAAAATAAAAATGAAGGTTGGAGCCAAATGCAAAAGAAGGAAAAAAAAGCACAAAAATGTCAAAAAAAGGGTATTAGAAGAAAAAGGCTGTAGTCACCCAAAGCAAAAAGAAAAAATGGAAAAAGGAATTTGAGTGGAAGTTCGATGTGTCAAAATGCTCATGCTCTCTTAGTTCCTGGGGACTTAAGCCTAGTACCTTTGAATATCCTACATTTAGCCAAGCCTCATTACAACCTTTAAAAGACCTTTTGATGTTGCGTGCATGTTTTCGTGGGAACTTTGTTTGAGATGAAAATCAAATTCATGGGAAGTGCTCTTGAAATGTGAAATTGAGTGAAATGTTGATAGCCTAGACAAATTGAGCGGATGAGTGAAATATTACATGCCCTTGTGAGGAAGGCAATTGTTTGAAATTGGTGATCTCCCTTTTGTGTGTAGCTTGGATCCTCAACTTAGATTAATGATTGCATGAATGATGGAATTCTCAATTGTTTAAAGTAAATGAATGTGGGGATTACATTGTTGCAAAGGGGGAAAACATTGAAGAAAATTTGTTTTGTTGAAATTGCATGAAGTTTGTGCGAGATTGGTTGAATCCTTTAAGCTTGCCAAGTTTGAGTCTTTTTGAGTTTTAGTTTGCTTGGGGACAAGCAAAGTTTAAGTTTGGGGTATTTTGATCAGCCTCTGGCTCGACTAGTTTTATAACTAGTAAGACCATGACTTTTGCACTAATTACTCGAGTTTAATCTCGTTTTCACCCAAATTTGGATTTAATTGTCCTCAAGCAACATTTTGAGTTTCTTAAGTAGTTTAGGACATTTTAGTTAATTTTGAGTCAAATAAAGCATTTAATGCTATTTCATGTTTTCAGGTTAATAAAAAGAGCAAAAAGGGAAGGACACCTGAAGCAGAAGCCATCACGCCCAGGCCGTGACACTGGTCACGGCCGTGATGAGCTACCCATGAAGATCAGAAAGCATCACGGGCCAGCCGTGACACCCATCACGGGCGTGATGAGGAGACCCAGGAAGTCAGAATTGATCACGGCCTAGCCGTGATGAAAGTCACGGCCGTGACAGATCAGCACCCATGGACAGAAGCGATCACGGCCTATCACGGCCGTGACGAACCAGAATTTGAATGCGCTCCCTTGGCAGAATTGATCACGGCTGTGACGAGCGGCCATTCTATAAAATAGGAGCGCATCAGACACAGAAGATATCCAGTTTTCACCATTTACAAGTTATTTCTAGGATTTTTATTATGTATTTGATGGAGAACTAATCGCCAGGGATTAGTCTGTTGTAATCGATTTCCGCCGACACTTGAGGTTCCGTAATTTCCCAATCGAATTGCTCATCTCTTTCAATATTATTCTGTATTCCTTGTTAGCTTAATTCAAGTTATATAGAATAATTGTTGATTAATTTTGATGATTGTATGTTCCTATACCTTGATCGCATTTGCTTAATTCGCGTGTGTTTGTCGTGTTTGCTTAATTCACGAGAGCTTTACCCCGTTTGCTTAATTCGGGAATTAGGAACATACATCTCGTAGTGTCAATTGCGCTTGTCTAATTGCTGCTACAATCGAAAATAGATTAGAATCCGCCTAGGGCATGTAAATTATGTGAACCAATGATAGTGGAAAACCGAAACAGCAGATTAATCGTTTCAACTTATTGATAATCACTTAGTTTGCACTGTTTTTATTAACTGTTTTCTAAATTGAATTTCAAATCTTAACCCCCCCCCCCCCCCCCCCCCAAAAAAAAACTGATTTTTCTGTTAATAACAATCTAAGAGTCCTTGAGAGACGATACTCGAGTTGTCGCGCCCTAACTATAGTTTTTGTAAACCACTTGTTCTTTTTGACCCGTGTGCGACAGCGTGTCAGTGTGTCAGAAAGCTAAGATTGAACATCAGAAGCCAGCAGGATTATTACAATCTTTAGATATCCCAGAGTGGAAATGGGATAGCATAGTTATGGATTTTGTGGTCGGATTACCACGAACTCCTAAGAAGCATGGTGCGATTTGGGTCATCATTGATAGATTGACGAAGTGTGCTCACTTCTTATCTATTGGTGAAAGTTATAATTTGGAAAGGTTGACTCAAATTTACATCACAGAAATTGTTAGATAGCATGGTGTGCCATCGATCATTGTCTCAGTCGAGATCCTAGATTCACATCTAGATTTTGGAGACAATTGCATAATGCCTTGGGAACCAAGTTAAGGATGAGTTCTGGTTATCATCCACAAACTGATGGACAGTCAGAAAGGCCAATTCGGTCATTGGAGGATCTATTGAGAGAGTGTGTGTTGAAGCACACTGGAAGTTGGGATGAGTTCTTACCATTGATTGAATTTACTTATAACAATAGGTTCCATAGTAGTATCGGAATGGCACCATATGAGGCTTTGTATGGCAGAAAGTGTAGGACCCCGTTATGTTAGTATGAGACTGGTGAGAACCAAGTTTTGGGTCAATATGTGTTGCAACAAATGATAGTGTGATTTTACATGATGTTTCCTGTACACTTTTGCATGCATATTTCATATAGATTAGGCATTATTTATTTGATTTTGTTAGATTTTCCCTTGGAACGGGTGAAGCGGTTTCTTGATGTTGTTTTGCAGGAATCACTGAAAAATCTGGTTAACTTAGAGCCAAGGGAGTGATGAAACAGTGGAGAATGCAATTCTGGGAATGCTCGCCCCGTGAGAGTCTACTCGCCCCGCGAGACTGCACAGACCGAAAAAAGAGAATGTCATCCTTTCTGTCTCGCCCCGCGAATCACACCTCGCCTCGCGAGCCTGACTGATGACTGTGCCAGAAAATGCAACCTTTTCTATCTCGCCACGCGAATAGTGTCTCGCCTCGCGAGAGATCCAATCACTAAAGACCAGAAGTTTAATATTCGCCTCGCGAGATACATCTCGCCCCATGAGAGCGCGAAACCCAGAACCCCTGTTTTAAGATTATTAGGGGAGAATTGGAAGGGGCATCTGGGAGACCTTGGAGGCTACGAGTTTGGAAACCCAAAAGGCTCTTTGAATCAGAGGTAGCTTCTGGAGGATTGCCCTCATGGAATCCCTTCTCTCCTTCATCTATGTTTCTTTGGTTGTGGCTATTATTATGAGTAGCTAAACCTCCATTGTTGGGGTTAGGGTAGCTATTTCTGAATTCTCATGTATTTGATTTAATCTTGCAATACAGTTTCTGCTTTGTTATTGAGTGATTGATTTCTGTACTTAATGCTTGTTGTGGCTAGCACCCCCATGACTTGTTTAGTGTTTTGATATGCAATTGGAAAATTCGTGTTAAAACCGGAATTGGGATTAATCACCTAGTAAGCCTTGTATCTAGGAATGGAACTAGGTTTATTAGCAATCGCATGATCCCTAATCTTAATGCGAATTCACTAATCTAGGCCACCTAAGGAATTAGGGTCTATTAGTGGATTTAGGCTCTTGTCATCCGAGGGATCGGGACTTGAGTAATTTAGTGGATTGATTGTCATAATTAAAGTAGAAACTGTTTGTTAGTTGTTTCATTGCATGAGGATGAAGTTTAGTGAACCTAATCCCAACATCTTTTATCATATTTGAAAACCTTCTTTTATTGCCTTCCAAGTGTTTGAGAAAATTACAAAAAGAGTTTGTTTTTCTTATTCTGTTTATTTTTACTTTTGTGGGCTTGATAATTAGTTTAGAACTCTCTTCAATCCAAGAATCGCTTAGATAGTAGTTGAATTGGTACGTGCTAGTACTTGTCACAGTCCTCGTTGGAACGATTAAATGGTCTCACCACCGTATTACTTGCACGACTGGGTATACTTGCCCAGATTCGTCAACAAGTTTTTGGCGCCGTTGCCGGGGACTGCGTCTCAATACTAGCATATCCATTTTGGTTACTAATTTAGGCAAAAAAAATTCTGTTATAATCTGTTCTGTTTTTGCTGTCAATTTTTTTCTGGTGTGTTTGCTGTTGTGTGCTAACCTTTACTGCTAACACTCTTCTTTGCTAGACTGTTTGTGTATGCGAGGTACTATTCCAGCTGACCAACTCCTCTACGACCCAGAAATTGAAAGAACAGCTAGGGCGAATAGGAGACAAGCAAGACAGCAGAATTTGTTAGAACAACAAGGAGAAGAACAAGAGACTTCCACCTCTCAAGTTTGTCAAGAAGAACTCAAGATGGCAGGCAATGGTGAAGATGCTCCACCACGGAGGACACTTGGTGACTATGCCAATACAAGTATCAACCGGCATGCCACTAGCATAGTGAGGCCTCCAGTGAACTGCAATAATTTTGAAATCAAGCCAAATCTCATCAATATGGTTTCACAAAATCAGTTTGCTAGGTTGGAGAAGGAAGATCCTAACAGTCATGTTATCACTTTCCTAGAGTTGTGAGATACAGTGAAGATAAATGGTGCCTCTGATGATGCAATTCGCCTGAGGTTGTTTCCTTTCTCTCTAAGAGATAGAGCCAAGTCTTGGCTCCAATCACAACCAAGGGGGAGCTTCACTACATGGGACAACTTAGAGGCAAAATTTCTGGCAAGGTTCTTCCCCACCTCAAGATTTGTAAAGGCAAGGGGTGACATTATAAGTTTTGCTCAACAAGAAGGTGAGACTCTTCATGACACCTGGGAAAGGTTCAAGGAATTGCTCCGAAGATGTCCAAATCATGGTTTTGATGATCTTACTCAGATGCAAACATTCTGTAATGGATTGAGGCCGTCAACCAGGTACATGTTGGATGCCTCAGCTGGAGGTTCCATGAATACAAAGACAGCAGAGGAAGCACTGGTTTTGATAGAGGCTATGGCCTCTAATGACTACTTGATGCATCATGATCGAGGTCCCACACAAAGAAGGGGAGTGTTGGAGTTAGATTCACAAACTGCATTGTTGGCTCAGAACAAGCTCATGACACAACAACTGGAGTCTCTTACCAAGCAACTAGCTCAACTCCTACAACAACTCCAAATTGTTCAAGGGATGACCATGCCACCATAATAGGTAATGAGATGTGATTTTTGTGGAGGTGATCATGAGAATGGAAGATGTGAGGCACCACCTAGTTCCCATGAGGAAGCCAATTATATGGGGAACTATGGGCGGCCAGGCAACAACCAATTTCCTAACAACTACAATCAAGGGTGGAGGAATCAATCAAATTTTGGTTGGAAGCAAGATACCGGACAAACAAGCAAACCTCAACCCACACCACCGCCTCAAGACCGGACTTCTATCCTGGAAAACACTCTTAATCAGTTCATGCAGATGTCCATGTCAAACCAGAAGAACACAGATGCATCCATAAAGAATTTGGAGGTTGAAGTTGGGCAGATTGCAAAGCAACTAGCAGAACAATCCAGCAGCAGTTTTTCAGGTAACACTCAGACAAATCCTAAAGAACATTGCAAGGTTATTGTGTTGAGGAGTGGTAAAAGTCTAGAGCAAGAGGGTGGTGAGCCTTTGGTGAAAAGTCAGAGAGAAGCTGAAGAAACAAAAATGAATGCTGACAAAACTGAACTAAGTGAAGAACAAGGTAAAGATGTTGTAGTTGAGGAAGAAGAAAAGGGCAGTGAACAAGACAAGAGGGAGAAGCTAGTGGATGAGAATTCAATATTGAGGAAGACCAAAAGTCAGATTTTGAAAGATGGAGACAAGCCTCAAGTGATCCCCTCTTATGTGAAATTGCCATACCCTCATTTGAGCAAGAAGAATGAGAAAGAAGAACAGTTTGCCAGGTTTCTTGATATCTTCAAGCGGCTACAGATCAACATACCCTTTGCTGAAGCACTTGAGCAGATGCCTACTTATGCAAAATTTATGAAGGAGTTGCTCACAAAGAAAAGAAAGTTTAAAGAAGGCGAGACTGTTGCCTTGACTGAAGAGTGTAGTGCAATACTTCAGAGGAAGCTGCCTCCAAAGCTCAAAGATCCTGGTAGTTTTACAATTCCTTGCACTATTGGGAGTGTTGCTATCAGGAAGGCCTTATGTGACTTCGGAGCGAGTATCAATTTGATGCCGCTTTCAATTTTGAACAAGCTTGGAGGAGGAGAGGTGAAACCAACCAGGATGGCATTGCAACTAGCTGACAGATCAATCAAGCATCCTTATGGTATCTTGGAGGATGTTCTGGTAAAGGTGGATAAGTTTATCTTCCCAGCGGACTTTATGATTTTAGACATGGAGGAGGATGCAGAAGTCCCGCTCATACTGGGGAGACTTTTTCTAGCGACTGGTCGCGCTTTGATAGACGTACAAAAAGGCCAGCTGCGATTCAGAGTGCAAGACGAAGAAATCACTTTCAATGTGTTTGAAGCTATGCATCGCCCGAGCGATGAAGAGGATTGTTTCCGCATGGACATTGTGGATACAGTGACTAAAGAAGTCGTTGCACCTCAGCACCACCCCTCTACTCCTGAGAAGAAGGAAAAGCTCAACATGAAAGCAACTATGCAGCTCTGCAAGACAAATGATGTATCAGTTGGTGATGAAGTTGGATCTGCTCATCTTGTGAAAACAGAACCTCCGCCAGGAAGGAGTAAGACAAAGGCCATGAGGCCCAGAGCGAAAACGGCAAAGCGGAAGCACAAATGTTGGCCTTATAAGCAAAATCAGCTCTTTAAAGGAGTTCCATGGAAGAAAAGTGCTCTTGAACTTCTATGCCCAGCCAACCCCGGTTAATTGAAAAAAGCACGTCAAGCTAGTGACGTTAAAGAAGCGCTTATTGGGAGGCAACCCAACTTTTCTTAACCCTTCTCTTTAGTTGGTTTCATTTTCTTAATAATTTTGTTTTTGATTTTAACCTCTTGAATAATTTGAGAAGCTCAAGAGGAAAAATAATAAATTGAGAATTGCCAAGTGTTTGCAGGGTAAGAAGGAAGGAGGGAAGAGCAAGAAGATAAGAAAAAGCAAAATCAGCACCCGCTACCGCCGCGGTAAGTCGTTCCAATTTTTCTCTCCCCTCTCCATCTTGATTGTTTACATTGGGGACAATGTAAATTCTTAAGCTTGGGGTAGGGGTATTTTGCATTTGCATTTTGCATGTTGCATTCATATAGTTGCATGATAGCTTTGCATGATCACACAATTAGATTGCCCTTGTTTAGATTTTGCATCCAATTGTTGAACCCATTTTTTGTTCATTCTTGTGATAAGGCTGCAAATGAAAATGCTTGAGATAATCTTGGATAGTTGATAATTAGCATATGGTTTTATCGATTTGTGTTTCTCATTGATGGTTGAACTACTAAAATGTGAGATTTTGAGCTAAAGGGGTACTCACTAATTCTACCCCATTCCTTGTGTTAGAGTGTTATTCCTCTTGGATGTATTTCTCTAGAACTTGACTTGAAACCATTTTGAAGCTTAAAAATTTTTGAAAACATTTTTGAAAATGATTGAGGCAATAGGTATTTTTTCTGGCCTTCTGATCTTTGAATGAATAAATGCTACCCCTTAGTTGCCCAATTTTGAGCTTACATGAAAAAAAAAATACTTTTCTTGGTACCTTAAATTACTTTGATGAATGATGTTTGATAAGGGACCTTCTAAAGTATTACAAAAAGGGTAAAAAGGTAGTTGAAAAAAGTTTGGGATGAAAAGAATCAGAAAAATATTTCTCTTGAAAAAAAATATATATCTCCCCTTCTCCAAATAAAAGAAAAAGAAAAAGAGAAAAATAAAAATAAAATAGAGAAGGGGATGACAAAAAGAAATGAGAAATAAAAAGAAAAAGAAAGAAAAGAAAGGTGGAAAAAGGAATCAAAACCCATAAGGGTATTTTAGAAGGTCATGTTTGCAATGCTATATTTTGTTAGCCCTTTTGGAAATATCCTTTTCTTGATTTCCCCACCTAACGATTAATCCCATGGCCACATTACAACCAAGTAAAAGACCTCTTGATTCTAAATTGTTTTCATTAATAAAGTAGAAATTTAGTTGATAGTCAAGCCTATGGTAGATGCCATTCCTTGAGGAAAGTGGAGCGAATTGTCTTATTTCCCTAACACTTGAGTGAGGTGAGAAAGAGAGCCAAGCAAAAGAACAAGCTTGGGGTGAGCTTCAGGTGAGCAAGAGTGCCCAAATCAGTGAGAATATGAGTCTAAGGAACCTAAGCCTCTAATTGGACTTGAATTGATTGTCTCTTGCTGAATTGTTTGAATTGCCTATTACTTGGATCATTTACTCGGGTTCTTAGTTCACTATCCATGTTCTGTTTTCTTCTACTGGCCTTGGTGATTGCTTGAGGACAAGCAATTGAATAAGCTTGGGGTGATTTGATAGTGTGATTTTACATGATGTTTCCTGTACACTTTTGCATGCATATTTCATATAGATTAGGCATTATTTATTTGATTTTGTTAGATTTTCCCTTGGAACGGGTGAAGCGGTTTCTTGATGTTGTTTTGCAGGAATCACTGAAAAATCTGGTTAACTTAGAGCCAAGGGAGTGATGAAACAGTGGAGAATGCAATTCTGGGAATGCTCGCCCCGTGAGAGTCTACTCGCCCCGCGAGACTGCAGACAGCCAGAAACAGCAGAATGTCATCCTTTCTGTCTCGCCCCGCGAATCACACCTCGCCTCGCGAGCCTGACTGATGACTGTGCCAGAAAATGCAACCTTTTCTATCTCGCCACGCGAATAGTGTCTCGCCTCGCGAGAGATCCAATCACTAAAGACCAGAAGTTTAATATTCGCCTCGCGAGATACATCTCGCCCCGCGAGAGCGCGGAACCCAGAACCCCTGTTTTAAGATTATTAGGGGAGAATTGGAAGGGGCATCTGGGAGACCTTGGAGGCTACGAGTTTGGAAACCCAAAAGGCTCTTTGAATCAGAGGCAGCTTCTGGAGGATTGCCCCCATGGAATCCCTTCTCTCCTTCATCTATGTTTCTTTGGTTGTGGCTATTATTATGAGTAGCTAAACCTCCATTGTTGGGATTAGGGTAGCTATTTCTGAATTCTCATGTATTTGATTTAATCTTGCAATACAGTTTCTGCTTTGTTATTGAGTGATTGATTTCTGTACTTAATGCTTGTTGTGGCTAGCACCCCCATGACTTGTTTAGTGTTTTGATATGCAATTGGAAAATTTGTGTTAAAACAGGAATTGGGATTAATCACCTAGTAAGCCTTGTATCTAGGAATGGAACTAGGTTTATTAGCAATCGCACGATCCCTAATCTTAATGCGAATTCACTAATCTAGGCCACCTAAGGAATTAGGGTCTATTAGTGGATTTAGGCTCTTGTCATCTGAGGGATCGGGACTTGAGTAATTTAGTGGATTGATTGTCATAATTAAAGTAGAAACTGTTTGTTAGTTGTTTCATTGCATGAGGATGAAGTTTAGTGAACCTAATCCCAACATCTTTTATCATATTTGAAAACCTTCTTTTATTGCCTTCCAAGTGTTTGAGAAAATTACAAAAAGAGTTTGTTTTTCTTATTCTGTTTATTTTTACTTTTGTGGGCTTGATAATTAGTTTAGAACTCTCTTCAATCCAAGAATCGCTTAGATAGTAGTTGAATTGGTACGTGCTAGTACTTGTCACGGTCCTCGTGGGAACGATTAAACGGTCTCACCACTGTATTACTTGCACGACTGGGTATACTTGCCCAGATTCGTCAACAACAAACTACAGAGCAAGTCAGGAAGATACGAGAAAAGATGAAGGAAGCACAGGATAGGCAAAGGAGCTACAGTGACAAGAGGGGGAGACCGTTAGAATTCCAGGAAGGCGATCACGTGTTTTTGAGAGTTACTCGGAAAACTGGAATTGGCAGAGCTATCAAATCCAGAAAACTTACTCCTCGATTCAGTTGGACCTTTTCAGATTCTTCGACAAATTGGTCCAGTAGCTTACCAAATTACCTTACCACCCAATCTTTCCAACCTTCATGATGTCTTTTATGTTTCTCAGTTGAGAAAGTATTATCCTAATCCATCACATGTCATTGAGTTTAAGACTATACAACTGCGAGAGAATCTAGAGCATGAGGCTTTACCTGTAAGGATAGCAGATTGACGGATTACAGAGCTTCGCGGTAGACAAATTCCTTTGGTTAAGGTCGTATGGGATGAAACGACTGGAGATACTACTTGGGAACGCGAAGAGAATATGCAACAACAATATCCACATCGTTTCTAAGGTACGTAAATTCCGAGGACGGAATTTTCTTTTAAGAGGGATAGTAATGTAACAGCCGGATTTTAATTTGTTGTTCAACCGGTTAAAATATAATTAATTATATTTTAATCCGAAAGTTAGAAAGAGTTTTTGAATAAAACAAAATCATATTCGTAGTCTACCTTATGCGGGTTCCGGTAAAATTTTGGGTTGAAAATTCAGACGAAACCCGGTCTGCGTTTTCACTGACAGTAAAAGTTTACTGAGCAGAAAACCAAATTTTGAACCGAGAACGAAACGGTTAGTGTTTTTGTGATGTTTTGTATGATATTGGAAATTCTCAAAAATTTGAGTTCGGAAATAAAATATAATATTTATTCTGGGTGAAATACGATCGGAAACTTGAACCGGATACGCAATGGAGCAGAGAAGGGAGCACAAAAGTGATGAGGTGACATGTGAGAGTGAAGTGACTTACTAGGGGGATGACCTAAGTCACATCCTAAAAAGTGACCATGATTACACTTTTTGGATTATAATATATTATATGCTAAAAACTCATTTTTCTCCCTCGTCTTTAACCAAACACGGCATAAACCAAAACTTGGCCATCAAGACTTGCTTCTTCCTTCTCTTTCATGCCACTCTCACCTCACCCTCTATAAATACCCATTTCATTTTCTCTTCACCACTTCCCTACTTCTTCTCCTTCTCATTTTTAAGTTTCTAACACTTAAACTTTCCATTTTTACTTAGTTTCAAGCTTCAAGTTCTTCATACTTTTTCTTTCCAGTTTCAAGGGTAACCCTCTCATACTCTTCTATTTCAAGTTTTACACTTATTTCATGAGTTTACTTTATGTCTTCTTAAAATGTTCTTAAAGCTCTTTTAACTTTAAAAATCTCTAGAAAATGGTAGAAAACTCCGTTTGAGTTGAAACCAATTTCTATGGACTTCTATTAATCTCTACTTTCATATTTTAAGAGCTTGTATCAAAAAAACATCTCTAACGTATTTTTCCAAGGATGACCAAAACTATGTATTAGTGGCCTAGGATGTTTTGTTTCAACTTTTTGAAAGATGATCATGCATTTGAGCTTCTAGATACCTGTTGATATTAAATCTAAAGTATTGGAAGGTTTAAAGATTTCTAGCCTATTTCTCCTATGATGGCCGAACCTATGATGGTTGTGAACCTAGGATGTTTTGTTTTCATTTTCCAATATGATCATGGACTTGAGCTCCTTAATACATTGGGATGCTAAGTTTAAGAGATTGGAAAGTTTAAAAATCCATCCTATTTATCCTATGATGGCCTAACCTATGATGGTTGTGAACCTAGGATGTTTTATTTTCATTTTCCAATATGATCATGGACTTGAGCTCCTTAATACATTTGGATGCTAAGTCTAAGAGATTGGAAAGTTTAAATATTTCTAGCCTATTTTGTAATACAAGGCCGAAACCTACTCTAAGTGGTTGGATGATTTTTATTCCATATTTTCAAGTTATAGCAATTTATCTAAGTTAGCTAGAACCTAAGTGATAAGTATCCAAAGGCTTATGTTGAGAAAAGAATCCTAACTCTAATTTGAATTAAATGGCCAAACCTAGCCTCAAGAGAACACAGATGAGTTTGTTTGATTTATTGGTTATTATGTTGATTGGTTGAAGGTGGAGTTAGTAGTTTGTGGTGTGACAACGAGGAGCTTCGAGTTCGGGAGTTCGGTGTTAACCCAGGTGGGGGAAAGAACCAACCAATCGTCGGAATGGATAAGTAGTAGATTATATAATAATTGTGTACGGCGACCTAAACCTATTAGTAGTCGAGTAATCGATAAGACCAAAATCACATTGGAAACCTTTTCTGAAAAACCAATGGGGATTCGGGGATTGTAGGTTTATCGATATTAGGTTGATTTTATATTGTTGATGGTTGATTTGATTTTATTACCTTTATTGAATTGATTTTGTGCTATATTGGTGATATGAGAATATTTTGATTGGTATTATGTTATGCATGATCTGTCTGGTTTTTATTATTATACTTAGTGGATTTTTAGAAAAGATATATATGTTGTCTAAGAGATGATTGTTTTGGGTGTGAGGATAATGATGATTTAGAAGTGCCTAACCTAGATGATATATGTTAAAGAGGTGTCATGGCATAGAATATGTGTCAAGATGAATTAAAATCATTGTCTCCTTTCTTAGATTACCTCGATTGTAAAGGTGAGGATACCTCCTCGAGAGCATGTTGTAACGGGATCAATGACCTAAAATCATCAAAACCTACCTGAGAAGATAGATGTGCTGCCTGTAATTACATTAAAGAAGCACCAAAACCTTTACCACTATTTTTGGGTATGACTGTCGACCACTCTTATAGCGATAACGAATACTCCATTAATGTCTTCATTATTTGACGATATCCCACGAACGCAGCTAAATAACTGCCCTTCTAACCCAAATTTCCTATATTTTTCAAAACACAACCAAGTTCAATAACCATTATTTGTAGTATTTCTAACCTTACTAGTTGTGTTACTCTTTACTTTCGAATTGGAACAAGCCTTCAGCATTGTAGATACACAAAAATCACTATCTTCCTGGTTAGATTACCTCACTCGTAAGTGGTGATTACTCTCCAAGTGGATGTTGCATTGGTGTCAATGACGTAAAACCATCAACGCCAAGTAGAGAATCAAATGTGGATGGTGATTTTTCTTGTGTTTTTGCTAAGATGGGATGAGAGGGTAATGTATATCGGTAAAAGGTAGGATATTTTGAAAGGAAGGAGCCATTAATGGCTTGACGGAATGTTTTATAACGAGAGTCGCAAATAATGTAAGAAATTTCGCTGCTTCTCTTCGGCAGTCATAAGGGCACATTATGTCATCTCTAGTAGACGCTCTTGATTTCGTGTCGTTGAACCATCACAACATGCACTTCAGGGGCATCATCACCTTTACCGGGTAATCTAAGCAGCGAGACATTGACTTTTGTGCATCTTCATGATGAAAGCCTTATCCCGGCACTACAGTAAAGAGCAACAAAACTAGCAAGGTTAAAAATGCTAGAAATGGTGATTGATGAACTTGCTTGTGTTTTGAAAAATATAGGAAACTTGGGACAAAGGGTAATTACATAACTGCAAACGTGAGATATTGTCATTGAATGAAGACATTAATGGAGTGTCCGTTGTCGTTGTTAGAGTGGTCCGATGTCATACCGAGAAATAGTGGTACAAGTTTTGATGCTTCTTTAATGCATCCACAGGCAGCACATCTGTCATCTCTAGTAGGTGTTGATGATTTTATGTCATTGACACCATTACAACATGCTCTCGAGAGGAATATCAAACTTTACAATCGAGGTAATCTCAGCAATGAGACAATGATGTTAACGCATCTTCACACCTAAAGACTTATCGAAACTTTGCTATAAGAAGCAACGTACGTAACAAGGTCAGAAATGTTGTTAATACTTTGTTTAAAGCACAAGTAACAATGTTAGAAATATGTTCATCATCTCTAGTAGATGTTAATGATATCAGGTCAATGACACCATTACAACATGCAATTGGAGGGCATCATCGCCTTTACATGTGTGATGATTTTACAAAGGAAAATCATTTTTGTGCATCTTCACAACTAAATACTTGTCATGGCTGTCAGATAAGGAGTAACACACTTGACAAGGTTAGAAATGCTTCGAATATTGTATTTATTGAGTTTTTTTTTGTGTTTTGATAAATATAAGAAAACGGGGTTTAAGGATTATTGCGTAGCTACAAATAATGTGTGACATTGTGATAGAAGGAAGAGCATGAACGCCATGATAAAGTGCTCCTCAATGTTGTTGGAGCATTCCTCAACGATATACAAGAACAATTGTAAAAGCCTTGTCACTTTTTTGAGGCACTCACAGGTGGCACATCTATGATATCTAGTTAGCGTTGATGTTTTCAAGTCATCGATCCCACTACGACATGCAGTTCGAGTAGCATCACCACCTTTACCAGTGGGGTAATCCATGCAAGGAGGATTTTTTTGCATCTTCACAGCTAATGGCTTGTGTTGGCTCCATTATATGGAGCAACCCTGCTAGTTGTATTCGAAATGGTACAAATAAGTGTTCCATCTCGTGGTTGTTGAGTTTGCTTGTGTTTTGATGAATACAACTAATCAAGGTTAAAGTAGTAGTTATATATTTGCAAATGTTCGATATTGTAAGAATCACACCAGCATACCACTGATGTCATTCATTCTCTTAAAAAATCGAACATCTAAAAATATATACCTGCTGCTTTAACTTTAATTTATTGTATTCATCAAAATACAAACTCAATAACCAAAAGATGAAAATCCTATTTGAAGCATTTCGAATCCTGCCAGTAGGGTTGCTCCATACAATGAAGCCAACACAAGCAATTAACTGTGAAGATGCAAAAAAATCATTGTCTCCTTGAATGGATTACCTCACTAGAAAAAGGTGGGGATGTTACTCAAACTGCATGTTGTAATTTTGTCAATGACTTGATAACATCAACGCCTACTAGAGATGATAGACGTGTCGTCTATCAGTTCCTTAAAGAAGCAATAAAACTTTTACCGTTATTTTTGTATAAGGCTAAGGAACGCTCCAATAGCAACAAGAAACACTATATCATGCCGTTCATGTTCTTACCTCTCTCACAATATCACGCATTTGCCCTTACGTAACATTATCTCATTGGTAAAGGTGGTGATGCCCTCCTAGTGCATGTTGCAATGGTGTCAATGGAATTAAATCATCATCATCTACTATAGATGAAGAAAAGAACAAACACTTCCTAGCATTTCTAACATTGTTGGTTGTGTTTTCAACAAAGTATTTACAACATTTCTAACCTAGCTACGTGTGTTGGGGCTTGTAGCAAAGCTTGGATAAGCCTTTAGTTGTAAAGATGAATTAAAATCGTTGTCTACTTGCTTAGATTACCTCGATTGTAAAGGTGAGGATGCCTCCTCGAGAGCATGTTGTAATGGCATCAATGACCTAAAATCATCAACACCTACTTGAGAAGACAAATGTGCTGCCTGTAAATACATTAAAGAAGCACCAAAACCTTCACCACTATTTTTGGGTATGATTGTGGACCACTCTAATAGCGATAACGAACACTCCATCAATGTCTTCATTATTTGACAATATCCCATGATTGCAACTAAATAACTGCCCGTCTAACCCAAATTTCCTATATTTTTCAAAACACAACCAAGGTCAATAACCATTATTTGTAGCATTTCTAACCTTACTAGTTGTGTTACTCTTTACTTTGGAATCGGAACAAGCCTTCAGATTTTAAGATACACAAAAATCATTGTCTTCCTAGTTAGATTACCTCGCTCGTAAGTGGTGATGCATCTCCAAGTGGATGTTGAATTGGTGTCAATGACATAAAACCATCAACGCCAAGAAGAGAATCAAATGTGGATGGTGATTTTGCTTGTGTTTTGCAAAGATGGGATAAGAGGGTAATGTATATCGGCAAAAGGTAGGATATTTTCAAAGGAAGGAGCCATGAGTGGCTTGATGGAATGTTTTATAATGAGAGCTGCAAATAATGTAAGAAATTTTGCTTCTTCTCTTAGGCAATCATAAGGGAACATTATGTCATCTCTAGTAGACACTCATGATTTCATGCCGTTGAACCATCATAACATGCACTTCAGGGGCATCATCATCTTTACCGGGTAATCTAAGCAGCGAAACATTGAGTTTTGTGCATCTTCACGATAAAAAGCTTGTCCCGACTCTACAGTAAAGAGCAACAAAACTAGCAAGGTTAGAAATGCTAGAAACGGTGATTGATGAGCTTGCTTGTGTTTTGATGAATATAAGAAACTCGGGTCAAAGGGAAATTACATAACTGCAAATGTGAGATATTGTCAGAGAATGAAGACTTTAATGGAGTGTCCTTTGTCGTTGTTAGAGTGTTCCGATGTCATACCGAGAAATAGTGGTACAAGTTTTGATGCTTCTTTAATGCATCCACAAGCAGCATATCTATCATCTCTAGTAGGTGTGGATGATTTTAGGTCATTGACACCATTACAACATGCTCTCGAGAGGAATCTCAAACTTTACAATAGAGGTAATCTAAGCAATGAGACAATGATGTTAATGAATCTTCACACCTAAAGACTTATCGAAACTTTTCTATAAGGAGCAACACACGTAGCAAGGTTAGAAATGTTTCTAATACTTTGTTTAAAGCCCAACTAACAATGTTAGAAATATGTTCATCATCTCTAGTAGATGTTGATGATATTGTAAGACTCAATGACTTAGAGATTTTGATATATGACAAATAGAACTTAATGTGTATGCAAGTGATTTAGTATCAAATAGCAAAGACGGGTATCGAGCATTGATCAACAAGTTCAGTGAGCAATTAAAGGAAAATATTCAAGGAAGAACTTGAAGAAATCAAAAGAGCTACATGGAGGAATCAAAGAGCAAAGACAAAGATCAAAGAATCATCAAGACAAGAGCTTAAAGGAGAAATTGGATTCAAGTCTTAGATGGGTTGTAAGAGAAGAAATCTCTTATTCACAAATAGCTCATTTAAAAAGATGCATGAAGAAAATCATTTTTCATAACCTGCATTAAAATGAATAAGTTTTCGTTAACGAAAATGATTTTTAGAAATAAGATTTTTTGAATCAAAGCGCTCGTCTAACACTGAAGTAATACAAGCGCTTGTCCACTAAAGTGACAGAAGTGCTCGTCCACTAAAGTGACAGAAGCGTTCATCCACTAAAGTGACACAAGCGCTCGTCCACTAAAGTGACAAAAGTGCTCGTCCACTAAAGTGACAGAAGTGTTCATCCACTAAAGTGATACAAGCACCCGTCCACTAAAGTGACAGAAGCGCTCATCCACTGAAGTGATAGAAGTGCTCGTCCACTGTGTTATTTGCGTTCAAAACTGAGTTGATCAAAACCATTCTTGATTACTGAAACTGAACTAATACTGAAACTGAAACCTGCAAGTTCGTTCTTAATTGTTAGTGCTTGTATCTGAAACTTGTATAACTTGTTCTTAATCTTTAAAGGTTTAATCAGTTTCTGCATTTTGAGAACTCAATTCACCCCCCCCCCCCCCTCGAGTCGTTGAAGACAAAACAACAGATATCAGGTCAATGACACCATTACAACTTGCAATTGGAGGGCATCACCGCCATTACCTGTGAGATCATTTTACAAAGGAACGATCCTTTTTGTGCATCTTCACAACTAAAGACTTGTCATGGCTATCAAATAAGGAGTAACACACCTGACTAGGTTAGAAATTCTTTGAATATTATATTTGTTGAGTTTTTTTTTGTGTTTTGATAAATATAAGAAAAAAGGGTTTAAGGGATGTTGCATAGGTACAAATAATGTGCGACATTGTTATAGAAGGAAGGGCATGAACGCCATGATAAAGTGCTCCTCAAAGTTGTTGGTGCATTCCTCAACCAAAGACAAGAACAATTGTAAAAGCCTTGTCACTTTTTTGAGGCACTCACAGGTGACACATCTATGATATCTAGTTAGCGTTGATGTTGTCAAGTCATCGATCCCACTACGACATGCAGTTCGAGTATCATCACCACCTTTACCAGTGAGGTAATCTATGCAAGGAGGATTTTTTTAGCATCTTCACAGCTAATGGCTTGTGTTGGCTCCGTTGTATGGAGCAACCCTGCTGGCAGGATTCGAAATGCTACAAATAAGTCTTCCATCTCGTGGTTGTTGAGTTTTCTTGTGTTTTGATGAATACAACTAATCAAGGTTAAAGTAATAGTTATATATTTGCAAATGTTCGATATTGTAAGAAACACACCAGCATACCATTGATGTCATTCATTTTCTTACAAAATCGAACATCTAAAAAAATATACATGCTGCTTTAACTTTAATTTATTGTATTCACCAAAACACAAACTCAATAACCACGAGATGAAAAACCTATTTGTAGCATTTCAAATCCTGCCAGAAGGATTGCTCCACACAACGGAGCCAACACAAGCAATTAACTGTGAAGATGCAAAAAAACCATTGTGTCCATGCATGGATTACCTCACTGGTAAAGGTGGTGATGTTACTCGAACTGCATGTCGTAATTGTGTCAATGACTTGAAAACATCAACGCCTACTAGAGATGATAGACGTTTCGTCTGTGAGTTCCTTAAAGAAGCAATAAAACTTTTACCGTTATTTTTGTATAAGGCTGAGGAACGCTACAATAGCAACAAGAAACACTCTATCATGTTGTTCGTATTCTTACCTCTCTCACAACATCAAGCATTTGCACTTACGTAACAACCCCTCAACCTTTCTTTTTATCTTTATCATAACACAAGAAAATTCGACAACTACAGCATATAAAATTTATAGCATTTCTAACCTTACTGGTTGTGTTGCTCCTTATTTCGAAGTCATGACAAGGCTTTTGTTTTGAAAATGCACAAAAATCATCGTCACCTTTTTAAAATTATCTCATTGGTAAAGGTGGTGTTGCCCTCCAAGTGAATGTTGCAATGGTGTCAATGGCTTGAAATCATCATCATCTACTATAGATGAAGAACAGAACATAGACTTCCTAGCATTTCTAACATTGTTGGTTGTGTTTTCAACAAAGTATTTACAACATTTATAACCTAGCTACGTGTGTTGGGGCTTGTAGCAAAGCTTGGATATGCCTTTAGTTGTGAAAATGGATTAAAATCATTGTCTACTTGCTTAGATTACATCGATTGTAAAGGTGAGGATGCCTCCTCGAGAGCATGTTGTAATGCCATCAATGTCCTAAAATCATCAACACCTACTTGAGAAGACAAATGAGTTGCCTGTAAATACATTAAAGAACACTCTAATAGCGACAACGAACACTCCATTAATGTCTTCATTATTTGACAATATCCCACGATTGCAGCTAAATAACTGCCCGTCTAACCCAAATTACCAATATTTTTCAAAACACAACCAAGTTCAATAACCATTATTTGTAGCATTTCTAACCTTACTAGTTGTGTTACTCTTTACTTTGTAATTGGGACAAGCCTTCAGCATAGAAGATACACAAAAATCATTGTCTTGCTGGTTAGATTACCTCACTCGTAAGTGGTGATGCCTCTCCAAGTGGATGTTGCATTGGTGTCAATGACGTAAAACCATCAACGCCAAGTAGAGAATCAAATGTGGAAGGTGCGTTTGCTTGTGTTTTGCTAAGATGGGATAAGAGGGTAATGTATATCGGCAAAAGGTAGGATATTTTCAAAGGAAGGAGCCATGAATTGCTTGATGGAATGTTTTATAATGAGAGTCGCAAATAATGTAAGAAATTTTGCTGTTTCTCTTAGGCAATCATAAGGGCACATTATGTCATCTCTAGCAGACGCTCATGATTTCGTGTCCTTGAACCATCACAACATGCAGTTCAGGGGCATCATCACCTTTGCCGAGAAATCTAAGCAGTGAAACAATGACTTTTGTGCATCTTCACGACTAAAGGCTTGTCCCGGCACTACAGTAAAGTACAACAAAACTAGCAACGTTAGAAATGCTAGAAACGGTGATTGATGAACTTGCTTGTGTTTTGATGAATACAGGACACTTGGGTCAAAGGCAATTACATAACTGCAAACGTGAGATATTGTCAGAGAATGAAGACATTAATGGAGTGTCCGTTGTCGTTGTTAGTGTGGTCCGATGTCATACCGAGGAATAGTGGTACAAGTTTTGATGCTTCTTTAATGCATCCACAGGCAGCACATCTGTCATCTCTATTAGGTGTTGATGATTTTAAGTCATTGACGCCATTACAACATGCTCTCGAGAGGAATCCCAAACTTTACAATCGAGGAAATCTAAGCAATGAGACAATGTAGTTAACGGATCTTCACATCTAAAGACTTATCGAAACTTTGCTATAAGGAGCAACACACATAGCAAGGTTAGAAATGTTGCTAATACTTTGTTTAAAGCACAACTAACAATGTTAGAAATATGTTCATCATCTCCAGTAGATGATGATGATATCAGGTCAATAACACCATTACAACATACAATTGGAGGGCATCACCGCCTTTACGTTTGAGATGATTTTATAAAGGAACGGTCATTTTTGTGCATCTTCACAACTAAAGGCTTGTCATGGCTATCAAATAAGGAATAACACACCTGACAAGGTTAGAAATGCTTCGAATATTATATTTGTTGAGTTTTTTTTTTGTGTTTTGATAAATGTAAGAAAAAGGGGTTTAAGGGTTGTTGCATAACTACAAATAATGTGTGGCATTGTGATAGAAGGAAGGGCATGAACGCCATGATAAAGTGCTCCTCAATGTTGTTGGAGAATTCCTCAACCATAGACAAGAACAATTGTAAAAGCCTTGTCACCTTGTTGAGGCACTCACAGGCGGCACATCTATGATATATAGTTAGCGTTGATGTTTTCAAGTCATCGATCCCACTGCAACATGCTGTTCGAGTAGCATCACCACCTTTACCAGTGAGGTAATCTATTGAAGGAGCATTTTTTTGCATCTTCACAGCTAATGGCTTGTGTTGGCTCCGTTGTATGGAGCAACCCTACTGGCAGGATTCGAAATGCTACAAATAAGTCTTCCATCTCATGGTTGTTGAGATTGCTTGTGTTTTGATGAATACAACTAATCAAGGTTAAAGCAGTAGTTATATATTTGCAAATGTTCGATATTGTAAGAAACGCACCAGCATACCATTGATGTCATTCATTCTCTTACAAAATTGAACATCTAAAAATATATACATGCTGCCTTAACTTTAATTTATTGTATTCATCAAAACACAAACTCAATAACCACGAGATGAAAAACCTATTTGTAGCATTTCGAATCCTGCCATCTTGGTTGCTCCATACAAAGGAGCAAACACAAGCAATTAACTGTGAAGATGCAAAAAAAAATTGTCTCCTTGCATGGATTACCTCACTGGTAAAGGTGGTGATGTTACTCGAACTGCATGTCGTAATTGTGTCAATGACTTGAAAACATCAACGCCTACTAGAGATGATAGACGTGTCGTCTGTGAGTTCCTTAAAGAAGCAATAAAACTTTTATCATTATTTTTGTATAAGACTGAGGAACGCTCCAATAGCAACAAGAAACACTCTATCATGCAGTTCATATTCTTACCTCTCTCACGACATCACGCATTTGCACTTACGTAACAACCCCTCAACCTTTCTTTTTATCTTTATCATAACACAAGAAAATTCGACAACTACAATATATAAAATTAATATCATTTCTAACCTTACTGGTTGTGTTGCTCCTTTTTTCAGAGCCATGACAAGCCTTTTGTTGTGAAAATGCACAAAAACCATCGTCACCTTTTTAAAATTATCTCATTGGTAAATGTGGTGTTGCCCTCCAAGTGCATGTTGCAATGGTGTCAATGGCCTGAAATCATCATCTACTATAGATGAAGAACAGAACATAGACTTCCTAGCATTTCTAACATTGTTGGTTGTGCTTTCAACAAAGTATTTACAACATTTCTAACCTAGCTACGTGTGTTGGGGCTTGTAGCAAAGCTTGGATAAGCCTTTAGTTATGAAGATGAATTAAAATCATTGTCTACTTGCTTAGATTACCTCGATTGTAAAGGTGAGGATGCCTCATCGAGAGCATGTTGTAATGACATCAATGACCTAAAATCATCAACACCTACTTGAGAAGACAGATATGCTGCCTATAAATGCATTAAAAAAGCACCAATACCTTTACCACTATTTTTGGGTATGACTGTTGATCACTCTAATAGCGATAACGAACACTACAACAATGTCTTCGTTATTTGACAATATCCCACGATTGCAGCTAAATAACTGCCCGTCTAACCCCAATTTCCTATATTTTTCAAAAACGACCAAGTTCAATAACCATAATTTATAGCATTTCTAACATTATTAGTTGCGTTACTCTTTACTTTGGAATTGGGACAAGCCTTCAGCATTGAAGATACACAAAAATCATCGTCTTCCTGGTTAGATTACCTCGCTCGTAAGTGGTAATGCCTCTCCAAGTGGATGTTGCATTGGTGCCAATGACGTAAAACCATCAACGCCAAGTAGAGAATCAAGTGTCAAAGGTGATTTTGCTTGTGTTTTGCTAAGATGGGATAAGAGGGTAACGTATATCGGCAAAAGGTAGGATATTTTCAAAGGAAGGTGCCATGAATGGCTTGATGGAATGTTTTATAACAAGAGTCGCAAATAATGTAAGAAACTTTGTTGCTTGTCTTAGGTAATCATAGGGGCACAATTTGTCATCTCTAGTAGACGCTCATGATTTCATGTCGTTGAACCATCACAACATGCACTTCAAGGGCATAATCACCTTTAACGGGTAATCTATGCAGCGACACCAATTGAACCTTGATCAACTCTTCTTTCTGATCTTTATATTCATCTGATTTTTAAAACATTAGTTATTAGATTGTTTTTTGCCATAACAAGAAATATTAGTAAAAAAAACTTTTGTCGTTTTAGTTCTCAATCATGATGCATTAGAATTTGTAAATAATTTGCACTCTCTTTCAAGAACTCCATCTAAGATATACACCTTACCATATATGGTTTCAGGCCATTAGTTTCAAATTGAATAAAAAGAAACAAATTTTTTTAAAAAATATTTGTATGGGACGCATCAATGTCGGAGGTGCCTCTGCCCCTAACGCTACAAGTGGCTCCACATATAGTGCCGCCTCCAATAGAAATGTGCCATGTGGCGCACTAATGGAATGTGTTTACATGTGACGCCACCATATTTGCACATGGACTTACATCTTTCACATCGATAGTCAAAAATTTAAAAAAATGTATTTTGCCAATTGATAAATAGTTGGCTTTAGTGCAAATTTTGTCCCTATACTTTTGTCTATGTGCGATTTCAGCCCCTATAATTTTTTTAGCACATATAATCCCCAATTTTTCAAATGTTGCAATAACTTCTGTTGATTTGCTGACAATTTGTATGCGTGACAAACATTATGCCATTTGTTAATCCATCTGGATTTAAATATATTAAATAATTAATATTAATATATTATAATTTTATAATTTTATAATTTATAAAATTCTTTAAAAAATAAAAAGGTTATTAACTTGTTAGTGGAACATGGGACCCCTTTGTCCTCACCTTCTATGTCCTCTTGTGTTCGCTTCTTTAACCCTAACATACGTTGCTCCATTGTTGAGGGATTCCACCGCATCACCACCTAAAATCACCGCCCAACCCAATTCCCACCTCGCATAACCTTTACACACTTTTGGAAATTGACCTATCGTTAAGCTCACTATCTCATCCACCAGTGTTCTATTATTTTTCTAATTGTATGAACTTTTGAACCAGGATGTAGTGGTAAATTACCTTGTGGTCTTAATTTTTATGCACCGGGCAATGTGGTTTTTGTGGTGCCATTTAACTCTCTGATTGAATTGTTGATTTTTGCTTGTTTCATTTGGTAGGCATCTGGTGGTTTGAAGTATGAACCTGTTCTTGATGATCCTAATGCACCTCCATTTGTATTACGGAATGGATAATTGAGGTTAGTACATGCAAAGCTGAATGATTTGCCTTTCTTTGACTCTATGACTTAATAAACCTTTTCGTTATTTTATAAATAATATTATAATATATCAATAATTATTTAATGTATTTAAATCCTACTGGATTAACAAGTGATACAACGTCTGCCACGTAGGCAACTTCTGTTATAAAATTAACAAAAGTTGGATGGGGGGACTAATATTGCAACATGTGAAAAATTGGTGGACTAACCATTCAGTATAAGATAGACCTTTCCAAATATGGTTCTGCGCCATTGGAAATTTTTCAAATGCCATGTGCTTTTTGTTATTTTCTGTGACATATATTTACATAATTATCATATCATTATAAATATTTACATTTCTTCCCACAAATAAGAAGTTAACGATAACAATATTAAACATATTGGAAATGGTTCTCCTGGTGTGCTTCTTTATGGTGGCGGGATTTGATTTCTATTTATTCATCAAATAGTTGCAATCCTGGTTAGTTTTATAATGCAGTGGCTCGAAAGATTGGAAATGATTCGCAAGTCTCGTTTTGGCCGGATCGTTGGATTGCCCAGATTTCTCTTAAAGAAGCTTTTCCTAGGCTTTTTGGGATTTCCATGGATCAGCATTTCACAGTTTCTGATATAGGGGAGTAGACTAGTTCTGGTTGGTAGTGGAATTGGAGATGGAGGCGTCAATTGTTTGTTTGGGAGGAATAATCTTTGTTAAATCTCCAAAATCTTCTCGAATGTGTTGTTCTGTAGCAATACACTTCTGACTCTTGGAAACGAAACCGAATAGTGCTATCCTTCTTAGTTAAGTCAGCATATGGTCTCCTTTAATCTTCTTCATATCCTATCATAAATGATTCCGAAAATAGGAGTCTGAATAAGATATAGCGTTGCTTCGTCCCTTCCAAGGTTCAGGTTTTTAGTTGGAGATTGTTACCAGATCGTTTACCAACCAAATTTCAACTTTCGAAATGTGGTGTCCCTCTTAATGAGCATGAAACTTGATGTGTGCTTTGCTTTGGAACAGGAGGACAACAATCATCTTTTCTTTACATGTGCATTTTCCTCTCACGTTTGGTCTCTTACTTATGCTTGGTTGGGCTTTTCTAGAGTGCTTCATAATGAGAGATTACAGCATTTTGTATAGCATGGATATTTTCTTCCAGGAAAGAGACATCATAAAGCAAGACATTTGATTTGGTTATCTGTCACTTGGTGCTTGTGGTTGTTAAGAAATATGATTATTTTTCAGGGAGATGTTTCTGATATGACAGTTGTCTTAGCTAATATTAAGATTGTTTCTTGGTCTTAGTTTATCAATAATGAAGGGTAGGAATTCAGGTCTATTTTTTTCAGATTGGTGTATTAATCCGGTTCAATGTTTATGACAATGTTGAGTTCATTCTTGATTTGTTTTTCTCTATAGTGGGTTGGAGTACCTTATACTCGTTTCAATAAATTTTTGACTTGCCAAAAAAAAAAGACAAGATTCTAGTCAACTTTAAAAGGTCTTAGAAAAAGATGTTAAAACATTCATGAAAATATTAAAAACAAACAGCTGTTTACCATTATTTTCACTGAGACATTGTGGCGATTTTGGGAGTTTAAACAGAAACCAACACATTCATTTCCTATTTCATTCTTATATCACGTTCTTCCCCAGAAAAACTATTATCACTATTTATGGTAACGGTTAAGAAACACTTTAGCATGCGTAAGGAACCACTCCATCACATCATTCTTCATTCATGTGCTTTGTGCTTCCTTCTCTGACAATTTCCCACATTTACTGCTATATAACTATCCCTTTAAACCTTTTTTTTCCTATTTTTATCAAAACACAAACAAACCCAACAATCACCAGACGAAGATCATATTTCTAACATTTCTAACCCTGCTAGTTATGTTGTTCTTTATAGCAAAGCCAAAACAAGCCTTTAGTTGTGAAGATGGAAAAAAAATCTTCATCTCCTTACTTGGATTACCTTACTAGTAGTTGGTGATGGTCCATGAACAACATGTTATAATGATGTCAGTGATTTGGAATCATTAATGACTTAGAAATGACAAGCGTGCCACTGCCATAAAGAAGCAGGTATGCTATCAATGGCAGATGGCGAATGACAGATTATGACGGCCAACCAAAATCCAACATATAATATGGCGTTGTAGTCTATGACAAAAACACGACGGATATAATAAACATAACGGCCTATGACAACTGACACAGAATCCACCATGTCATAACGCCCGTGACGACAGTTTGACAACATTGTGTGGGATTCATAATCTCCAAAGACATGAGTTGTAGCAAGAAAGTTGTCAACATCTCTAATAACATATACTTTTCTTCCTTACTTCATTGTGTCATCAAATAATTAATCCGTGTTATTAGTCTTATTTACTTGAGTTTAGTTGTTGATACTGTTCTTCTATTTTTTTTTTTGTTGGACAACATCTCTTGAGAGCAATGGAGAAAACAATATATTAAATGGATGTCCATACTTGGAAGATGCCATCTCGGGGAAAAATATTGTTTGTTGTACTTCATGAATGAATCATTAATGTAGTCAAGCCAACCAAAAATCAGCCATATAAATATGGCATTACGGCCTATGGCAGAAACATGACAGATATAATAGGCATTGCGACCTATGGCGACTGGCATAGAATCCGCCATATGCCATAATGCCCATGGCACCGTCATATTGGCAACTTGACAACATTTATCGTATTTCTATATTTAGTTTCTATAATGGTTTGTCTGGGTCACCTTGCATTCATCTTGACAAATGAGATTCAGATATAGTTGTTGTAATGTGACTTATGTTATCAATCCCGAAAAGCAGCATGGCGACCGATCCCAAAACCGCTCAAGTGGGATAGCGGACAACAAGATGGCTATTATTGTGAAGAATAAAATACAATATAATTTATATTTAGATTATACATATATAAATACTAAAAAACATAAAAATACACAAAATTAAAGGCATCGTTCCAAAATATAACTTCCAAATTAATAATAAAGATTCATCATACATCATTCAAAATATTAATGTTGTAAGCATTCATCATATGATGAAAACTTAAATTCTTATCTAGGTTCTAAGCATTCAAAATGATTACAAGCAGGAATGCAAGTTCTATTTAACAGAGAGTAGGAGAGAGGAAAAAACATGCAATCACTCGTTGAGGATGCAGAGGCATGCAAAGAACATTGCTACTCACCGGAAAGTCATTGTTGCTCTTTGGAAAATGCTGTCAGTAACTAGAAGTAGCCGATCGTTGGAAAACACTTCAACTCACCGGAACAAAGAGTGGAGCAATGAGAGAGAACGATAACAGTTGTTGTCTTGGAATTGACGAGATGGGCTTGCAAAACTAAAAGGGATTTTTGAAATGATGAAAATACCCTTAAAAAGAGGGAAGAATTAGATTTTAGGGGTAATATGGGAATTGTGTGCCCTACACACAGCAAAAATGCACCATTTAGAAGTAAATCTAAAAATAAAAAAAGGATATGAAAGGGTGCTTTTCGTTCCAGGCTTGCGACTTTGCGTGGGTCATTGAGACCCAATTTTCGAACCCATTCGTTGTAAAAATGCAGCAGCTCTGAGGGGTTTTTAGCCTGTCTTCCTTGTAGCGATCATTATAGGTCGTAATCAACACGATTCTAGCACGATTTCTGATCACTATCATCGCACCAGTAAAACACGATGCACCTCAAACTCATAGCGGCAGGGACTGAATCCGCTTCACACCTCCGCGAATCACTACCATAGCAGCACTATCGATGACATAGAACGTGACCCCAATTGTCTTGGTAAGAATTCAAAGTTGAATTTATGACAAACGTTGTACATCACTCGCTCATCCACCACTAAACTAGGCCTAAAATAAAGAACAAGTAATTATATTTGCATATGAACTAAATCAAAAGGAAAAAAAAATGATATCAAATAAGTGAACCCTATATGTAGTGCACGGCTGCAAATTGTATCCATAAATAAAAGTAAATGGTATATATTATATTGGTGTGTATAGATGTGCATGAGAAAAATAAAGAACTGGAGAAAAAAAAAGCCCAAATAAGTTAATAAATGGCAAAACTGCAAACAAAAGGAAACATCATAAACATTCACCATGAAGGCTGCATGATGACAACCGATAAGAAGATAATGCTTCACTAACAAATTCACATACCTATTCTCTTCTCTGAAGGTGTGCTACAGAATGACATCTCGATCTTCACATGAGCTTCAAAATTTCGACAACATTCCTTGAGCTCAAGGAAATGGAGACGATAGTATATTAAATGGGATATCCACACTTGGAAGTTGCCATCCTGGAAAAAATATTGCTTCTTGTATGATTATCAAGTAAAAGTTTGATATTAATAATAATAAACAGATATCTAATTTCTATATTTAGTTGGTATAATGGTTTGTGTGAGTCACCTTGCATTCATCTTAAATAATAGTAATACACACAGTCGCAGAGAATAGAAGATTTATAAAGATAATTGCTGTACTGTGAACCTAATTAATTGTCTTAGATTCTTAGTAACGATTTGAAATCAAACTTATGACAAATGACTTCACTTGCTCATCCACCACTAAGCTAGGCCTAGAAATAAGATAGGGTAACTAAATTTCCTTATGAACTCAATCAAAAGAAAGAAAATGATGTCAAATAAGTGACTATATGTAGTGCATCCTTTCAAATTGTGATCAATATATTAAAGCAAATAGGATAACATATGGCTGTGAATGCATTTGTATGTGTGCGATAAAAAAAAGAGGGGGGGGCAGAATGACCAAATAAGTTGATGAGTAGCGATGCTGCAAACAAAAGGAAACATCATAAACATTCACCATGAAGGCTATAAGATGACAACCGATAAGGAGACAATGATTAGCTAACAAATTCATATACCCATTTTCTTCTTTGAAGGTGTGCCGGAGAATGACATCTGTGTTTACAAGAGCTTCAAGATTTTGACAAGATTGGCATACGAATGCCATGGCTTGTACCTACAATGAATCATATTCAAGTGATATTAATATGATGTGATGACTACGTGTTGAGGTGATTAGAGAAGAATGAAAAACAACCCTAGTAGTCCTATTTATACTAAATATAAAATCCCAGTCCTTATTAAATAAGGAAAACAGACATAAAATATAAATAAGAAATATATCATAAGATATCATCTAGAATACTCTAAAATACTCAAATATACACACAAAAAAAGGTATAATCAGATATTTTTCAGATTCAATAACACTTCTCAAAAAGGTGTAGAACACCGAGGTTATAGGCCAAGTCACCCCATATAATTCTCTATGCTTCTCTTCGTTTCCTATACTTCCACAACAAATTTAAAGGAAAAAATGCATAAAAATACAACCATAAAATACAAATTGCAGCATCTATAGACCTTTAAAGCAAATGATCAAAAACATTGTAGGCACAACCTTAATATATAGATAATGAAATAACCTCAAAATAGGGAATTAATATACACAAAAACACAAACCCGCCAAAAGAGTCCCAATAAAGAAAGAAATGGGGTTGTATAAGATTAAGTTAAAATGATATCAAAAAAAAAAAAAAAGGAAGACAATCTTATAATCATTATCATAAATATAACCACCAACTATTTCAATTTGGAGACAAGCTGAAAATATAAAAATAAAAAATATCTTAAAACAAATTCGTTGAACACACCGTGATAAACGAGAGAGAGCAGCTCTCACAATGACAGCAATGAATATTGATAAGCGGTGAGATTCTTTAACCTGTAGTGAAAAGTGAAAGCGTAAAATGGTGTGAAAAGGTTAAATAGTTCTTGGAATAGTGAAAAAGTGCAAAAGTAAAAGGATGAAGAGGTGAAAAATGAGAGGCAATTGTTATAACTTATTAGTAAAACTTGAAGTGAAGGTGCACATATTGGCAGGGTTTGAAAGCGTATCCTTACTCATGGAAGCTTTGAAACAAAACACTTCAGAGTTGTCTAAAACCATTTTAGACTGATGAAGCAAATCACATATAAACAATTAAAGTTCAAGCTAAATAAAGACCATCTATCATGAACTATGCAAGTTACCATTTTCAACAGAAATTACAATGGTGGGTTTCAAGTCCAAGCCAAACAACAAAAAAGTTTAAGCATCAAGTCAGGTGGCATGATCAAACCCACTTTGGAATTCAGCTTTTAAACCAATTTTCCAGACATCAAATGAGCAATTTTCCAGCATGTGAACAACACAAGGTGCATTCAGCAGCTCTCATATCATCGAGCTGAATATTGGGGGAAAGGAGAAAAGGGACAAAATTGCGTATAGAAGAGAAGCTTCAGAAGTCATCAAAAAGGAGAAACGAGAATGACAGAGGCAAGAGGCTATTCTAATGAAAGGTTACCTCAAATGAGAGACAGGGAGAACCCTGTTGCTACAGCTCTAAAAGACTAAAATTCGAAACCGTAACTCCGAATTTAATCAAAGGAAACGAAGACCCTAATTCAACGACGATGGTTCACGAGGAGTAGGAAGGGTAAAAAAAACAATCCAAATGCTGAAAAACCGAAGGTGGAATGGAAGAATTGAGGAGGAATGGATGATAGAAAGAAAATTAATAAAAAGTTGGTTCGATGAGTAATGTCAGTGTGAAGAAGCTAAAGAAGAACGGAAGGATGGAGTTGAGTCGTTACCATTAGAGTGACTTCCCTAACACTCTGCTTGTTTGGTGTGGAAATGAGAGAAAATGTGGAAAAAAGATCCTGAAAATGTGTGAGGATTTCTCGGTGTGGGGAAGAAAAAGAGGAGAGAAGACAAATACTGTGGAACCCACCTAAGAGCTTTTTTCTCTACACGTCAGTGAAGAAAATAGGATAAGAACTAAGAAGAGATATTGTAGTATGAAATGACGCATATACCCCGTTCTCTCTTTCTGTGAAGCTAGAGAGGGGCAGAGCAGCGTTAAAGTAGAGCGGATTGATGGAGTTGAGCCGTTACCATTAGACTTCATTAACACGACGCAATGAATGAGAGTAAAGACTGATAAATCTATTTACTTTCCCCACACTGTTTTTCACTCTCACTTACCGTCTTTTTTAAAAAATAAAGATAAATATTTCTAAAAATATTTTTACACCACACCTTACTCATATAGTAATGTTATTTGTAAAATAAATCTTTTTAAAATAATGTTATTTCTAAAAATATTTTTTAAAATAATGTTATTTGTAGAACTGGATTTTGACAACTGGAACGACAACTGCAATATCTGGTTAATGCAGTTCAAATATGTGATTAATTACATTTAGTGATTGGTTAATGAGTTGTGACACCTTGTTACATACATTAACCATCCACTGAACGTGTGTGAATATATGGTTAATCATGTTCAGTGGATGGTTAATGTATGTAACAAGATGTCACAGCTTATTAACCAATTACTGAACGTAATTAACCACATATTTGAACTGCATTAACCAGATATCGCAGCCGTCCAAGTTGTCAAAATCCAATTGTACCAATATCGTTACTCTTACTCATAACACTTTTGAACACATTATCCTGAAATTAAATTTCGAAATTTGTGAATTTTCAAACCGTAACCAAATTTCGGTACTATGAAGAAATATATTTGAATTTTACAATACAAATGGTATTCCACAATTTAGTTTTCATAATACAAATAAAATTTAATATCTATTTCGGAATTTAATTTCCATAGTATAATTGAATTTTTTTTTATGGATCTTACTAACAAATGTCTTAATGACATTGTTTAAGAATTCCAAACAATATAATTATTTATCTTTCCAAGAGGAATATTGCTACTAATAGTCAATCTAACACTCTCTTTTGAACACTCCCACGCAGCCGCATCACCCACTCTTTAAATTTAAAAGTCATCACTCGGTTACCGGTTCTTTGGGTTCATAGTTTTCACCACTTTTTTATTAATTTTTTAAAATTATTATTGGTATCCCAAAGGTTAAACCTCTACTGCGCACCCTTTCTTTTACACAGACCTTATTTCTCTCATGTACCACTCACACGCCCTCTCTGTGCATCACTCGAACAAGGGATAAACGAGCATAAAGCAACAACTGACAAAAGGTGCATCCTCCAGGTACTGTTTTTTTGTCCCTTGCAAGACACAATATACGATAGCACTTTTATACAACTTGTATTTCCTTTTTTTTTTTAACATAGCACTTGTAATTCTAACTTGTAAAAAATGGAAGAATTGATTTTTCCAAAAGATGTTTTATCTCATGTTTATTTAGTTGATAATGGCCCATTATAATTGCACTAAGTTACTGCACTTTTATTTTTTTAAATGTTAGGAATTAATGGAACCTATTGATGGGGATAGAGACCATGTTGTTAATGAGACCGAGACAGAGATTGCAAATAATGATTTGAATGGAGATTATGTTGCTAATGACACCGCTAATAATGTTTTGAATGGAGATCATGTTGTCAATGAGAATGTCAACAATGATTCATATGGATGTGATTCAGAGGCTAATGATAGTGAATAACCTTACATTGGAATAGAGTTTGAGTCAAAGGAGAAAACTTATTTGTTCTATGCTCATTACGCTAAGTGTGTCGGATTTGGTGTATCCACTAAAAGTAGTCGGCGTTCAAAAATCTCTAAACAATTTATTGATGTGAAATATGCTTGCACAAGATATGGAAAGAAGCGAGAATCCACTGCACATAATCCTCATCATTGTTTCAAGGTGGAATGTGAGGCTGGCTTCATGTTAAAAGAAGATGTGATGATCACAATCATGAGCTTTTTCCAACACATATTCGTTATTTTCCTTGCCATAGAGGCATCAATAAATCTCAAAAGCATTGCATTGAAACTTTGCAACAGGTTGGAGTGAGAACAAGCCAAATTTATGCCACAATGGCCAAACAACATGGAGGATATGAAAACATTGGTTGCTTGGAAAAAGATATCATAAATCATTTAGATAAGGGTCATCGTTTGACTTTAGAATCAAGAGATGCAAATGCAATGTTGGAGTGCTTTATGCTTATGCCAGAAGAAAATCCAAGATTCTTTCATGCTATTGATTTGGATGATGAAGGTCGTATGAAAAATGTATTTTGGGTGGATGCAAAAGGAAGAGATGACTATCAAGAATTTGGAGATGTGGTTTCATTCGATACAACATATATCACAAATAAATACAAAATGCCATTTGCTCCTTTTATTGGTGTGAACAATCACTTTCAGTCAAGGTTACTTGGTTGTGCATTACTAGCAGATGAGACCTCAAAAACATTCACATGGTTGATGAAAACATGGCTTAGAGCAATGGGTGGGAAGCCTCCAAATGCAATGATAACTGATCAAGACAAAGCAATGAAAGCGGCTATTGAAGAGGTATTAGAAGCAAGCATCATGAAAGAAAAATGAATGAAAATATTTCTTCTAATAAGGAGAGATATGATCGTTTATATGAAAAGGCCATTGAATTGTTTGAGGAAGGATCGTTAACCAATGAAAGTTATAGTTTTGCCTATCATGCACTTGAAGAGGCCTTAAAACAATGTGCAACCATTAATCACAACAACAACAACAACCAAGCCTTATCCCACTGGGTGGGGTCGGCTACATGGATCATACGGCGCCATAATGTTCCATCATGAATCATGTTAATAGTTAAATCATTGGCCTCCAAATCTTTCTTAATAGTTTCTCCTATAGTTTTTCTTGGCCTACCTCTGCCTCTAGCTATTGGATTGCCCTCCACTTGGTCCATTCTCCTTACTACAGAATCTAAAGGTCTCCTCCATACATGCCCAAACCACCTAAGTCGAGATTCAACCATCTTTTCTACAATAGGTGCTACCCAACTCTCTCTCTAATGCTATCATTCCTAATCCCAATCACGTCTAGTTTTTCCGCTCATCCAGCGCAACATTCTCATCTCTGCTACATTGATTTTACTCTCGTGTTGATTTTTTACCTCCCAACACTCCGTCCCATACAACATCGCCGGTCTAATAGCTGTACGATAAAATTTTCCCTTTAGCTTAAGAGGTACCTTTTTATCACACAAAAAAAACCCGAAGCCTTCCTCCATTTCGACCACCCTGATTGAATCCGATGGTTTACATCTCTCTCAATTTCTCCGTCATTTTGTATAATAGACCCAAGATATTTAAACCGTGTGACTTGTGGTATGTTGTGGTCTCCAACTTTCACCTCTAGGCTAGAGGTGTTTCGCCTTTTGCTAAACTTACATTCCATATACTCCGTCTTGCTTCTACTCAAGCGAAAGTCATGTGCTTCTAAAGCTTGTCTCCAAGTCTCCAACCTTCCATTTATATCATCTCTCGACTCTCCAACTAGAACTATATCGTCTGCGAAAAGCATGCATCGCGGTGCTGGCTCTTGAATGTGCTCTGTAAGTACATCCAAGACCAAGGTGAAAAGATAGGGGCTTAAAGCTGACCTTGGTGCAGACCTATGGTTATTGGGAAATCTTCTGTGGCTCCACCCTGCGTTCTCACACTAGTCGTGGCTCCCTCAAACATATCATTGATAGCTCGAATATAGGCAATCCGAACACCTTTCTTTTCTAGGGCTTTCCACAAAACCTCTCTTGGCACCCTATCATACGCTTTCTCCAAATCAATGAAGGCCATGTGTAAATCTTTTTGATCCCTTCGATATTGTTCCATCACTTGTCGTAGCAAGTAAATTGCTTCCATGGTCGACCTCCCGGGCATAAAACCAAATTGGTTGTCGGTGATTTTGGTTTCTTTTCTTAGTCTCCGTTCAAGCACCATTTCCCATAGCTTCATAGTATGACTCATAAGCTTAATCCCCCTATAATTTGCGCAATTTTGTATATCTCCCTTGTTCTTGTAAATCGGAACTAAAGTGCTTCTCCTTCATTCGTCTGGCATTTTCTTTGACCTCATAATCTCGTTAAAAAACTTCGTGAGCTAACTAATGCCTCTACATATGGTGGTAAAGTGAAAAAGGTATGAGAGTTCATATTATAGAATGAAAGTTAGATTGCATTAATTCATTTATTTTTCCTCAGTGTGTTATTTTTAAGTAAGGTGATTTAATGTTTAATAACTAGCTGCATTTTCAGTTGCTAGCTAACTATCTCTCATTCTTCTCATTTTTGCAGGCCAAGTAATAAGGATCAAGGAGTTAAGAATCTTCAAAGGAATTTTTATTTTTTGTAACTTTTGGTCTTACTCAGTCATTCATAGGGAATTTGATTTCAAAATGTGATGTTTGGGTTTTGGTACAGACTAGTTAATCAAGCTGGATTTTATGAATCATTGTTATCATTATGTTTTCATTTGTTGAATTTCATGGTTCAGAGAAGAAGGAGACAAAGTTGAGAGAAATTGAAAAAGTGTATATTGATTAGAATGGTAAAAGTGAAAATTACAATGAGTAATCTTGGCTTATATAGCCAACTAATCCAAGTAAACTAACTAACCATTAAAACTAATTCTAACTAACTCTAATCAATTCTAACTATCTTAACAGCCTCTCGCAAGCTGGAAGGTGTAATAACACTTCCAGCTTGGGATGATCAATACAAATGCATATCCAAAACAAATACAATGACAATGGCAAGAACACAGTGGCAAATACAAAAGGCACGCAGGCCAACAAATGCTTAACCACCGTAAAAGGCAGAAGCTCCAAGTGCTTAACCACCATGGAAGGAAGAAGCTAAACTCATCAAAGCCAATTAAGGCACAAGGCTTAACCATCTTGAGCAGAAGCTAAACATGAGGCTTAACCACTCAAGACATAAGCAAAACAACAAAGGGTCTCAATGCTTAACCACCATAAAAGGCAAAAGCTGGAATCATTAAAGCCAACAAAAGGACAAAAACTTAACCATTGAGCAGAAGCCATAACTCAAGCTTAACCACTTAACAGAAGCATATATGCTTAACCACCAATGAAAGGAAGAAGCTTACAACAAAGCCAATAGGCTAAAAAGAAACCAAATCAATCTTTGGGGAAAAAAATTGATAGCCACAGCAACATCTTTGCCAACAGCAGCCGTTGTGAAGCATAGGGTCCATCTGCAATCGCAGATCCAGTAACAATAGCATAACCTTCTCCAACCAAATCCCAAACGATTTCCATAGAGAGTGGACCCGTCTTCAATACTCCACAAAACCATGAGAGAAGAAATCTGTCTTCAAAAAGGATTTTACACAAACACCTGGTGCGCAACCAGATATTCATAACCAAGAACTACGTAATATACAACCTAGCCATAGACCAAAAGAACCATCACTGACAGGATGGCTAAGAATAGGGAAGCAAGTAAACCAAATATATGAAAGATAAAGGAAGGGGCAAGAATCGAGCACCAGATGGTGAAGAACCAGGTCTGAGAAAAATGGACCAAACACACAGATCCGTAACAATCAGACGCCAAGAACCGATCAGATCGTGGCAACATAGTGGCTCAATAGAAGAAACATGATCGGAAAACAGATCTGAAGCTCAAAGGCGACGGCGACGGAACCATCAGAACCGACGGGTGAAGCGGCGGAGAAGACGACGCTAAAACCAAAAACGCCCACACACATGCGAACCAGAATAGCAGTACAAGAAATGCATCATCAAAGAACCAAATCTGTAAAAGAAAGAGGAGCAAGAAAACGAAAAAGAAAACGCAGGGAACCAAAGGAACTGAAGAAAAAAGAAGAAGCTAGAAGATACAAGAACTATATCAAAATGGAGATTTTGGGTTTTCTAGGGAAAAACTGAAAAGGAAAAGGAAATAAAGTAAGAAAAGAAAAAGAAAATAAATGCAGCAGAAAGTTCAAGGTGGGTTGTATGGCTCTGATACCATGTTGAATTTCATGGTTCAAAGAAGAAGAAAGAGACAAAGTTGAGAGAAATTGAAAAAGTGTATATTGATTAGAATGGTAAAAGTGAAAATTACAATGAGTAATCTTGGCTTATATAGCCAACTAATCCAAGTAAACTAACTAACCATTAAAACTAATTCTAACTAAGTCTAATCAATTCTAACTATCTTAACATCATTTGAGACTATAAAGTGTTGTTGCCATCTTTCTAACTTAGTGATGGAAATTAATACCATTTGTTATTTGATTCTGGTTGATATTCTTGTCCCCTTTTCTCATTGAGTAATGCATAAAATATTCTATAATTTGATAACAGCAACCAAGTTTTAAAAGCTCTATAAATATTTTAAAGATTGGAAGGTTAAAGATAGCTGCAAGTTTAAAGCTTCCAGAAAAGCTTAATTTGTTGCATAGAAAAATTTGTTCCAAATAAAAAATTCAATTTTTTTCTATGAAAGACTTGATAACGAAATTAAGTTAAAAAAAGTTTAAAAAAATTTACTCGTCCATGACAAAGTTAAAAAAATAATCAAGTTATTACTTTATCATCTTTAATAAAAAATTGAAAACGAAATTAATAAAGCAAAAGTAACGAATTAAAAGTGGTGCAGTGATTTTAGAGCAGCTAACATAGTGGGCACGTATTTGAAGCAGGAGATGTCGAGGCGGGGCGCTTTGAATGCCAATAATATTAAAAAAAAGAAAAATACAAATTGAAAGGTGTGAACCCAAAGAACCAGTAACCAAGTGATGACTTTGAAGGAGTGGGTGATGTGGCTGGCTGTGTGGGAGAGTGTCCAGGAGAGTGTTAGAGTCACTGTTAGTAGCATTCATCATCTTTCCAAAAACACAATTTTTTATAAAAACTTACTTTTTTAGACTTCTTAAACATTGTCCTAAGTTTTCATAATACAATTCAAATTTTCCTATCTATTATGGAATTCAGTACGCAACATCACTGCATATTTGGTAATGTCCACAAAAAACAAAAATAGGATAATACATATTAAAATGATCATTAATTGAAAACTATGATTTTGACACAAAGGCATACTCTAATTATACAACTTTACAACTAAAAAATAGGAACTACACTATAGAAAATGAGTAGAACGGTAGAAAATATTCATTTGTATTATGGACTCTTATTTCCATAATAGTAAAAAAAATATTCATTTATATTATGGAGTATAAATTCCGTAGGAGAGAAAGATAGAAATGGACACTACGGAAAAAAGAAAAATTAAAAATTAGAGATAAGTGTGTGGAGTAAAATAAATGAGGTGAAAAGGAAGGCCCTACAAATATTGGTGGCCAGATAGTTTGGGGTGGGCTTTGCACAAGGCCCAATTCGAATAACATCATATCAACATCAGATAATATCAGATAATATTAAAATAAAAGATGTATATAATTAATTTTTTAACAAGAAATAATAGTAATTCCAAAAAAATTTACAATAGACTAATAGCAAATAATATGAAAAACACACATTGCACGCACCACACGCTCAATCCCTAATTTCCTATATATGTTCTTGAATCTTGATCTTTAAACCCTCGTAAACCATATTCTATTTCTTTACTCATTTTACATAATAAGTTAGAGAGACATAACAATTTTGTCATAAAAATGTATAAGCTTCGTCATTCTTGTTTTCTTGTCTCAGTTTATTATATTAATCTTCTTATATTTCAAACAATACTATTTTTTATGGTTATTTTTCAGAATTAAATTGAAGATTAGTATTCTGAAAACTCTGGAACAATTGAGAGTTTAAGTTGAAGGTTTAAAATCAACAATCAGGTGCTATTGTTTCATCTCATTGCTATTTGCTTGTTAGAGGATCCTTGTTTGATTTATAGATTATAGTTTGTGATTTTATCTATACTTATTGTCTAATTGTTTGAATGTGTTGCCTAGAAAACAACTTTCTAAAATGGAAAAGAAAGAAATTAACCAATTGACATTGATATTGAATCCCCAAAGAGTAAAACATCCTACAATTTTTGTTTAGAATGATGCAATGATGATTATATTCAAATGATTGAGGGCATTCACAAGGCACCAAAATCTTAGGGTCATCCCAGGCTATAGAGAACTGTAACATAAAACCTTATGCTCTGAAATGTCTAATATTCTATTTCTCAAGGTGCAGGGGTATTGGTGTTTACGTTGACTTCAAAATACTTGGAATGAGCTTCTCTTTACCGCTATTTTATCCATGAAGGTGTCTCAAAATTGAGAAGCCCCTGATTCTTCATCGATCCATCATTTTTGTGGCATAAAAATTTGTAAATGGGAGGGTACATGATGTGGGGATTAACCTTTTTGTTGTTAGAAAGTGATGTATGGGATGGTAAAGGGAAGAACACAACGGAAAAAAAATATTTGTGCGTAATAAAAATTAGCACTTAAGAAGGGGAGCTTTTAAGTGCTTATAAGACGTTCTTATAAGGCTAAGCTTAATCATGCTTTGACATCGAGCTGTTTAACTCGTCCATCGGGACTTCTAAAATGAGTTTCCCTTACTAAAACTTAGTACAATATAATAGAACTTGATTCTCACAAGAACCTCATCGATAGTAGCAAAGGCAATATGATCTTGTTCTGATTAAACTTTGTATTTTAAACTTGTCATGATTTAAATATGCTTATATATTAACCGGCTTGAATTCAACTTTATCCTTTTTCCTAGCTTGGTTCGCTCCCAAGGCTTTTCATAAATGAGAGCTCTTAGCTTTTTAGCCGAGCAGTCATTTAATACTATCAAAACTTTGAAATAACAAAGATTTCTACTCAAAGAATATCCAAGGTACGCCTCTTTAAAACCTTCTAAGGAAAAAGAGCACCACCCATTACAGAATTAAACTAAAACTTCAAATGAGATGCATTCCAGGTTCTCAGAATGAGTTTTCCTGATAACTCTTCGAACCTATAAAAAATAGTAGTCGTTAATTGCTTACTAGCATTTTCCTTTTTTAGCTAATTGCTTATTTTAACGTTAGTTGAGTGATGGTAAGGGTGTTGACCAATTTTTCTGTAGGGAGTTAAAACTTATTTAAGCTTTGACATTATTTATAGAAGAAATATAAATCACATGTTTTTCTTTACAAGCAAGAGAAACTCATTAAAGAGTAATGATATTTTCATTTTTTTTTTTTGAAACAAGGACCTCAATACAGTCCATTAATAATCAACTGCGAAATACAATATGGAACATGATAATAAACTTGAGAGGTAGCTATACTTGAGATAGCTTGAGAGCAACCCTTTCAGCTTTGTGAATTTTATAGAACAAGAAATTACATACATCATTATCAAATCCCTTGATTTTCAGGATTGAGTATATCTCCTACTTACAATAGATATATGATAAACTAGGAAACTAAATCATCTATATTATCAACATATCAAAACAATCAAAACAATATCAACACTCCCCCTCAAGCTGGTGCATAGATGTCATAAGCACCAAGCTTGTTACATATGTAACTTATTCGTGAACCCCGTAGAGACTTGGTGAAAACATCTGCAAGTTGATCATCAGATTTGACAAATGAAGTACTAATCTCTTTTGAAAGAATCTTGTCTCGAATGAAATGACAATCGATCTCTATATGTTTAGTCCATTCATGAAAGACAGGATTAGAAGCAATGTACAAGGCTGCTTGATTATCACAAATCAGTTGCATAGGACCCACCTCGCAAAACTTTAACTCTCGAAGTAGATGTTTTAACCATATAAGTTCACTTGTAGTGAGAGTCATGGCTCGATATTCTGCTTCTGCGCTTGATCTTGCAACTACACTCTGCTTCTTGCTCTTCCAAGAGATAAGATTACCTCCAATGAAAACACAATATCCAAACGTTGACCTACTATCACTCGGAGATCCCGCCCAATCTGCATCTGTATAGGCAACAATGTCTATGTGACCTCTGTACTCATATGTTAGCCCTTTTCCAAGAGATCCTTTAATATACCTTAAAATACGAGTAACTGCATCCCAATGACTATCACAAGGGGAGTTGAGAAACTGACTAACAACGCTTATGGCAAAGGCTATATCTGGTCTAGTCATCATGAGATAATTCAACTTTCCCACTAATCTCCGATATCTTCCTGGGTCTAAGTATGGCTCCCCCTGATTCGGCATAAGCTTAACATTCGGATCCATAGGAGTATCCACCGGCTTACAATTTAGCATCCCAGTTTCTTCCAAAATATCAAGTGCATGCTTCCTTTGACAAATGGAAATACCGGCCCTTGACCGAGCAACCTCAATACCGAGGAAATATCGCAACCTGCCCAAATCTTTAGTTTGGAAATGCTGAAACATATGTTGCTTTAGTCTAGTGATCCCTTCATGATCATCACCTATAATTACAATATCATCCTCATAGACCACAAGATAAATGACCTTTTTAGACGGTGAATGTTTATAGAACACAGAGTGGTCGACCTCGCTACGAATCATGCCAAACTACTGTATGACTTTACTAAACCTCCCAAACCAGGCTCGAGGAGACTGTTTCAACCCATACAATGACTTTTGAAGTTCACAAACAAGACCTGACTCCCCCTGAGCAATAAACCTAGGTGGTTGCTCCATATAAATTTCCTCCTCCAACTCACCATGCAAAAATGCATTTTTAATGTCCAGCTGATATAAAGACTAACAAGAAATAGCAGCCACGGATAAAATGAGACGAACAGAGGCCATTTTGGCAACAGGAGAAAAAGTATCACCATAGCCAAGACCATAAATCTGAGTATATCCTTTAGCCATAAGACGGGACTTCAAGCGATCCACTATCCCATCGGGACCAACTTTGACAGTAAAAACCCAACGGCAACCAATAGTAGACTTCCCATGAGGAAAGGGAACAAGAGCCCAAGTATGGTTAGATTCCAAGGCTGTCATCTCATCAATCATAGCCTGTCGCCATCCTGGATGGGATAGTGCTTCCTGAACAGTTTTAGGAATAGAAATGGACGACAAAGCAGACACAAAAGGCACAATGGGTGGAAGATAGATGGTGATAACTCAAAAAATTATAAATAGGATGAGGATTGCGGGAAGAACGAGTACCTTTGCGAAGAGCAATGGGAAGATAAGGGGAAGGCTCAGGTTGGGCCGGAATCGATGGAGATGGAGGAGCAGGAGGTGAGTCACTGGTGTCCACAACGGGTGCAGCTTCCAGAGTCGTAGGACGAGGACGGTGGTGGTAAGTGAGACGAAATGGCTCTGTGGGGGTACTTAGGAACAGCAGGGACAGCCTCTATAGGCGGACTGAAAACGGGAGAATCAAAGACTGGAATAGGCAAGACTTGAGAAACAGACTCCGACAGGAACTGTGAGGCAAAGTACGGCGTATCCTCGAAAAAGGTGAGATCAGCAGAGATATAAGTGCGATTTGTTGAAGGAGAATAACACTTTTACCCTTTTTGAACTCGAGAATAACCAAGAAAGACACACTTAATGGCACGTGCAGCAAGTTTGTCAAGACCTGGAGCAACATTGTGGACAAAACAAGTGGAGCCAAAAACACGAGGGGGAACAATGTAAAGGGGTGCCTGAGGATATAGAATAGAGTGAGGAACCTGGTTATTGAGAACAGAAGAAGGCATTCGATTTATTAAATAACCTGCAGTGAGAACAGCATCACTCCAAAATTTCAAAGGAACATTGGAATGTAATAGGAGAGTACGAGCTGTTTCAATGATATGGCGATGTTTGCGCTCAGTCACACCATTTTGTTGAGGTGTGTGAGGACAACTCGATTGATGAACTATACCATGAGATGACATAAAAGCATTAAAACGGACAGAAAAATACTCTTTGGCATTATCACTACGTAAGATACGAATAGTTTGTCCAAATTGATTGTGTATTTCAGCAAATTTTTTTTGAAAAATAGTAAATAACTCAGAACGTTCTTTCATTAAAATAACCATGTAAAATGAGAAAAATCATCAATGAAAGTAACAAAATACTTATATCCTAAGACAGAAGAAATACGACTAGGACCCCAAACATCAGAATGAACAAGACTAAATGGAGACTCTTTACAACCTGTAACCTTGCATGGAAAGGATGCCCGAACATGTTTTCCAAGCTGATATGCCTCACACTCCAACGACTATAGAATAGAGAGATGAGGGACCATTTTCTTTAGTTTATTCAAACTCGGGTGACCCAAACGACGACGAAGAAGACTGGACGACTCCATGGTAGCACATATTGTGAAGGATGGAGGCTGTAAGTAATAGAGACCACGTGACTCAAATTCTGCTCCAATCATCTTCCCCGTACTCCGGTCCTGGATAGAAAAGGAAGTAGAAGTGAAGGTTATGGAACAATTAAGAGATCGAGTAAGTTGACTAATAGAAATTAAATTAAAAGGACACCCAGGTATAAATAGGACTGAATTTAAAGACAGAGGGAAGAGGTGAGGCTTGACCAATACTAGTAGCTTGTGTTTTAGAGCCATTAGCAAGGGTGATGTGATGTGATGTGGTGTTTTGGTAGAAGATAAAGTAGAAAAGAGAGAGGAATTGCCGGCTATATGGTCAGAAGCACCAAAATCCAAAATCCAGGAACCAATAGGAGATGAATGAGAGAAACAAACCTTAGAATTACCAGTATGAGCTATAGTTGCTGAAGATGAGGCTTGTTGGGCTGCCTTAAGCTGAAGGTACTCCTTATATTCATCAACTAAAAAACTATTCCGACTGCCACTGTCACTCTGATTATCATACCTAACCTCAAATTTCTGATCGTCAGACTGCGTGACATTGACTGACTTTTCCGGCAAAGCATGCAGAGAATAACACCTGTCTTGGGTATGACCCACACGCTTACAATAAGAGCACTGAGGACAATCACCTCTACCACGACCACCTCTTCCACCACGCCCACGCCCATGGCCTCGTCCTCCACGGTTTGACAAATTAGAAACAAAGACTGAGGACTCAGAAGCTGTCTGGGAGCCAATCTTGGATGTCTCCACTGGTGACGGAACTCGTAGAACGTCATCAATGAGCTCCTCCACCGTGGGGATGTTAGGATTAGTTAGAGCTTGATTCCGGACAGATTCAAAGTCCTTATGTAAACCGTGAAGAACAAAGACCATATACATATTATCAAGTTTTGCTAGTACCTTCGTAAGATCATCACCTGTTATAATGCGCTTATTGTCATCAATAACAGATTGTGCTTCATTCAGATAAGGGGGAAGATCATGATCTGTCATCTGAAGAGTGGCCAAATTATGGACAGAGGCATAGAGGCGTTGTAGGTCATTGGAATAGACATTTTGAGCTTTCTTCCATATTTCATAACAAGTTTTGTACAGGCGAAAGTGTACCATCAACTTCAGATCAATAAACTGCCATAAAAGAGAGACCAACTGATAATCTGCCCTTTTCCATTCATCACGAATTTTCTCATCAATCTCTGCTTCCTTCTTGGTAAGATGTTCATAAAGCCCTTGACCTAAAAACCATACTTCAACCGCATTGTACCAATCCACAAAATTCTTACCATTGAGTTTTTCCGATGTGATAATGGGACTTCCAGAGAAGGCAAAAGAGATGAGACCCAGTAACAACACTAGAATCTGCAGTAGGCGAAACAGTGGCGGAAGGGGACGAACTAGAGGACATAATGAGAGGGGCAAAAACCAAACATATCAAAAATTCACTTTTGACCCTCCAAACAGAGGCAGAGGACGCCGGAAAAATGATCAAAAGAAGCCGAAAGACGAACGGACGCGTGCAGGGAGGCACATGGACCCCACGCGCTCGGAGAAGCAGCGGACACTGGCGGCGCGTGGCGGAGCGTGAGGCGGCGTACGGAGATGGGTCTTCAAGAAAAATGATCGCCGGCCGTTTCTGAGATGTCCAGTCACCTTACTTTGGTGATCCGAGATATTCGCCGGAGACGGTCGCCGGAAAACGCTCACCGAAGGACTGTTCCGTGACCAGGTTCGTGACCAGATTGAACCTAGCTCTAGATACCAACTTGAGATAGTTGAATAGCTTGAGAGCAACCCTCTCAGCTTTGTGAATTTTATAGAACAAGAAATTACATACATCAGTATCAAATCCCTTGATTTTCGGGATGGAATATATCTCCTATTTACAATAGATATATCATAAACTAGGAAACTAAATCATCTATATTATCAACATATCAAAACAATATCAACAACTATAGATGATGTCGCCTTTGCTAACATATGTGCTACACCATATACTTGCCTCCTAGAAAAACTCACATCAAAGTTTGAAAAAGAATTAAGAAGAGAATGATATGCTCTAATAATATGACCAAATTCGGAGATATCATCCTTTGAATTAAGAACACTATCTACCACCACTTGACAATCAAGTTCAAAAACAATATGATAGGCATTGAGGTCCATGTTTTGAATCCACTACATAGCCTTGAGGAGACACATAGCTTCTCCTTCACGGACAGGAAGAAAGATAGGGATAAATTCTGTTTTGGCAATAACAAAATGACCTCTATCATCCCTAACACAGATGCCAATGCTAGTTGATCCATTTTGAGAGGAGAAACTAGCATCCACATTGCATTTGTAAGACCCATGTCCAGGAGGTTCCCAAGTTACACTGCGGGGTGGTTGATTATTCACGTTGGATGGCTGCATGGCATTTACGGCATTCCAGTCTTCCAAAAAAAAGTTGGCCAGTCTCGTGATGCTAGCTGGGGTAGGGACTTTATTCTTCCATAACAACTTATTCCTTCGTCCCCACAAGCTCCAGAGTGTCATCGCAAAGCAAACTTTGTGGCTAGCATCCAGGGAGCATAGCACACCAAAACACAAGTCTGCAAAGTCATTGGCCGAATCTAGAAAAGGACGAATCTCGTGCCAAAGGCCTTGTTGAATCCAAGTCACCTGACTAATATTGCATGTGAAAAGAAGATGGCAAAGATTCTCTATGTCATGCCCACAAAAAACACAAGAGCCTGGGCAAAGAATACCTTTCTTTTGGAGCTGACTTCTTGTTGGAAGGACATTACGACATACTCTCCATATGAAAATCCTGACTCTAGCTGGGACTTTAAGTTTCCAAATAATACTCCATTCACCCATAACCTTGAGATGAGAACAATCAACAATAGAATTTAAGATGAGTTTGTAGGCTGACTTAACTGAATATATACCATTCTCACTCTTTCCCCAAACCAACCTATCTTTAGTCACAAGATCATTTAGAGGGGTATTCACCACTTGAGGAATCGTTTGCGTAGGGACTACTGCATGCAACGTATTTATGTTCCAAGCTTTCACATGAGGCAAGAACAAGGATTGCACAGAGAGGTTACGCCACTCAGGTGGACAGTTTTCTAGGCAGTTGATACTTGTACCACACCCTACCCAAGGAGAGTTCCACAACGGGATATTGGAGCCAGCACCTATGACCCATCTTGCACCATCCTGCACCACAATCTTGGAAGACCATAAACTACGCCAAGCATATGAAGGATTGTGGCCGAGAGGAGCATGCAAAAAATTACCTTGTGCAAAGTATTTGGATTGGAAAACTCTAGACACAAGGGAATTCGGTTCCACTATGAACTTCCAAGCTTGTTTGCCAAGTACGGCTAGGTTAAAGGCATGCATGCTACGAAAACCTACACCACCCCAACATTTGGGCATAGATATTTTGTCCCAAGATAACCATTTGATTCCTCTTGATTCTCTATTATACGATCCCCACCAAAATGAGTTTAGCATTTTTTGAATCTCATCACTAAGGGAGGGAGGGATGAGATACATACTCATGCAGTAGGAAGGGATTGCTTGAGCCACTGATTTTATTAAGACTTCCTTTCCTGCCATGGATAGAGTTTTGCCTTTCCAGGAGATCACTTTCTTCCAGACCCTATCCTTCACGAAATTAAAGACTTCTTTTTTGTTTCTTCCAACCATTGCAAGAACCCCCAAATACTTCCCAACATTCAATTGTTCACCAACACCAATAATACTAGCCAATTGATCACGAACTTGGGGAGGGCCATTTCGAGAAAAAATCAAAGCTGACTTGTCCCAATTCATTGATTGCCCAAAAGCTAATTCATAAATATGGAGGAGATCTCTGATAACTCTAACTTCATCCTCCTTAGCTCTCAAAAACAGAAAACTATCATCCACAAACACCAAATGAGAGATGATGGGAGCCCTCCTACAAATTTTAACTCTATGAATACGACCTCTCCGCTCTTCGGATTTGATGAGAGAAGACATGCCCTCCGTGCACATAATATATAAATAAGGAGAAAGAGGGTGTCCCTGACGGAGTCCTCGACCAGCTGAGATAATACCCGTTTCTTCATGATTCATCAAAACAGAATATCGCACAGAAGAGACACAGATAAGAACCCAATTGACCCATTGGGTATCAAATCCCATTTTCAACATGATGGCCCTAAGATAATCCCAGTTAATGCGGTCATAGGCTTTACTCACAACCAACTTCAAACAAACATCACCAATAGTCCCCCGTGTTTTACATTTCATGTAATGGACAATATCCGTAGCAATAAGAGCATTATCCATTATAGACCTTCCGACAACAAAGGCGTGCTGCCTGTGAGTGCCTAAAGGAAGCAGCCAGTCAGTTTTCTGGGATCAAGGATGACTTAGCTGCATCGCTTCCCAAACAATGTGGTGCTAATGTGGGATTGACCATCTCGAAGGACGCGAATTGTAGCAAGTAAGTTGTCAACAACATCCGGTCCCCTCTTTTATTTTCTTCCTTATTGAAACTGTTTCATCAATTAATTGATGTTTTGTCACTCTTTATTTAGTTGAGTTTTTATGGTGATACTGCTTTTGTTTTGCATTTTTTTGTTGTGTAGCATTCCTTGAGCTCGAGGCAATGAAGGAAATAGCGTATTGAATGGGATATCGCTGGTGGGAAGTTTTTAAACCAGGGGAAAATATTGTATTTTCTATGTTTATGGATTAAAAGCTTGATCTTAATAATAATAATAAGTAATGGATATTTATTACTTACTATTTCCTATATTTTCTATAATCATCTTGTCTAATATGCCCTATGCCCCGAAGAAAGAAAATTCACAAACATAATTGTTGTAACCCGACCCCATCTAATTGTCTTTGTGAGGATTTGAACTCAGACTTATGACTGATGTCGTAAATCACTTGATGATCCACCATCAAACTAGGCCTAGAATTAAAAACGAGCAATTAAATTTGCATACGAACTAAATCAAAAGAAAATAAATGGCATCAAATAAGTGAACTCTCCATGTAGTGCATGCTTTCAGAATGTGATCGAGGAATAAAAGCAAGTGGTTTGATATATCGGATATGTGTGTGTGTGATAAAGAACGTAACAAAGCGACCAAATAAGTTAATACATAGTAAAATACAAACGAAAGGAAAAATCATAAACTTTCACCAAGAAGGCTAAATAGATGGCAACCGATGAGGAGATAACGCCAAGGCTGCAAATTCACATACCCATTAGGTTTGTGGAGAATGACATCTTGAATCGTATTCAACAAGAGCTTCAAAACTTTTGGGAAAAAAGGGTGGGACCAGGATTCCATGGCTTGTACCTAAAATGAATCATATTCAGCAAATCCTTCAAATGAGAAGTTTTACTTGTATCATTATACGAATCCCAAAGTTCAACCATTGGTATAGTATAAAGACTAAGATGCACCATTAATCTCAAAAGGAAGCCACTTGTGTCATTCCTAGAAATGTTTCACTAGAAGAGTGTACCGACTATTACATATCAGTTTGTCAGGATTTCAAATCAAATGCAACCATATTTTAATGGCACTTTACATCTTTATCTACATCCAAAAATTACAAATCCGAAGGGCTAGAATGTATTGTTTTTTATCAGGAGAAATTGATCTCACATCTAGAAAGTGTGGCCCCATCGCACGAAACCTTAGGGCCTATTCAGTTTAATCAGCTTTTGTCAATGAAAATAAAAATGAGAGAAAAACATGTTTACATAATGTTTCCATTTTCAGTTCATGTTGGGGGAATGTCACATTCTCTTCACTGATCATTTCAAGAATACCATATTCATGGCTATCTCAGGCATACACATCGATACAAGTAGATAACACAAAAAAATCATAAACGAGTTTAACATGAATTAACCCAACATGCTAGAGTTATGAAACAAATCTAATCTAGAATCTTATATAACTATATCTCTCACAATTTTTAATGTTGTTCCCATAGCCTATAAAAATCCCCAATACAGATGTATATAGCCTGCAAAACTTTGCCTAACAAACCACCAAAACTCATTTACTATCATCAACAAATCTTTATCAAATATATTACAAATTTTAACATATCTTTAAAATATCTAGGACATATTTACATATTTATCATATGTTTATAAATATTTACATTTTTCTTCACAAAATAAGAATTAAGGGGTAACGACATTAGACGGCATATTAATCGACCAAGGGAAGTTTTAGAAAAGGATGTTAAGATTGCTGAAAATATTGAAAAAAGCCAATTGTCGTTAGCATTTCCCCCCCTCTGATATCTAATGCCATTTTTGTGACTTCGAAGACATTCATTTCCTTTTTCATTCTAAACTCACTCAAGGCAAAACTTTTATCATAACTTGCACCTATGGTTAAGGAACAATATCATGCCTACGAAACACTAAATCATGCCTATTTAGTACATATTTACATATTCATCATATGTTTATAAATATTTACATTTCTTCGCAAATTAAGAATTTAGGGGTAACGAAATTAGACGGAATATGAGTCGACCCAGGGAGGTTTTCGAAAAGGATGTTAACATTGCTGAAAATGTTGAAAAAAGCCAACTATCGTTAGCATTTTCCCCCTGTGATATCTAATGCCATTTTTGTGACTTTGTAGACATTCATTTCCTTTTTCATTATAAACTCGCTCACGGCAAAACTTTTATCAGAACTTGCGCCTTAAGGTTAAGGAACAATATCACGCCTACGGAACACTAAATCATGCTAAAGAAAATCCCATCACGCCATTCATTCCCTTCCTTCCCTCGCAATATCACGCATCTGCAGCTATAAGTACCCCATAACACTCTTTCCTATCTCCATCAAAACACATACAAACTCGATAACCACAACATGAAGAACGTATTTGTGGCATTCCTAGTCTTGCTAGCTGTGTTGCTCCATACAGTGGAGCAAACACAAGCAATCGATTGTGAAAATGCAAAGAAATCGTTGATTCCTTGCATGGATTACCTCACCGGCAATGGTGGTGATGCCCCTCCAGGTGCATGTTGCAAGGGCATCAATGACCTCAAATCATCAACGCCTACAAGGGATGACAGGCGTGCTGCCTGTGGGTGCCTAAAGGAAGCAGCCAGTCAGTTTTCTGGGATCAAGGATGACTTAGCTGCATCGCTTCCCAAACAATGTGGTGCTGATGTGGGATTCACCATCTCGAAGGACATGAATTGTAGAAAGTAAGTTGTCAACAACATCCGGTCCCCTCTTTTATTTTCTTCCTTATTGAAACTGTTTCATCAATTAATTGATATGTTTTGTCACTCTTTATTTAGTTGAGTTTTTATGGTGATACTGCTTTTGTTTTGCATTTTTTTGTTGCGCAGCAGGCAATGGAGGAAATAGCATATTGAATGGGATATCGCCGGTGGGAAGTTTTTAAACCAGGGGAAAATACTGTATTTTCTATGTTTATGGATTAAAAGCTTGATCTTAATAATAATAATAAGTAATGGATATTTATTACTTACTATTTCCTATATTTTCTATAATCATCTTGTCTAATATGCCCTACGCCCCGAGGAAAGAAAATTCAAAAACATAATTGTTGTAACCCGACCCCATCTAATTGTCTTTGTGAGGATTCGAACTCAGACTTATGACTGATGTCGTAAATCACTTGATGATCCACCATGAAACTAGGCCTAGAATTAAGAACGAGCAATTAAATTTGCATACGAACTAAATCAAAAGAAAATAAATGGCATCAAATAAGTGAACTCTCCATGTAGTGCATGCTTCCAGAATGTGATCGAGGAATAAAAGCAAGTGGTTTGATATATGGATATGTGTGTGTGTGTAATAAAGAACGTAGCAAAGCGACCAAATAAGTTAGTACATAGTAAAATACAAACGAAAGGAAAAATCATAAACTTTCACCAAGAAGGCTAAATAGATGGCAACCGATGAGGAGATAACGTCACGATTGCAAATTCACATACCCATTAGGTTTGTGGAGAATGACATCTTGAATCGTATTCAACAAGAGCTTCAAAACTTTTGGGAAAAAAGGGTGGGACTAGGATTCCATGGCTTGTACCTAAAATGAATCATATTCAGCAAATCCTTCAAATGAGAAGTTTTACTTGTATCATTATACGAATCCCAAGGTTCAACCATTGGTATAGTATAAAGACAGATGCACCATTAATCTCAAAAGGAAGCCACTTGTGTCATTCCTAGAAATGTTTCACTAGAAGAGTGTACCGACTATTACATATCAGTTTGTCGGGATTTCAAATCAAATGCTACCATATTTTAATGGCACTTTACATCTTTATCTACATCCAAAAATTACATATCCGAAGGGCTAGAATGTATTGTTTTTTATCAGGAGAAATTGATCTCACATCAAGAAAGTGTGGCCCCATCGCACGAAACCTTAGGGCCTATTCAGGTTCAAAAGCTTTTGTCAATGAAAATAAAAATGAGAGAAAAACATGTTTACATAATGTTTCTATTTTCAGTTCATGTTGGGGGAATGTCACATTCTCTTCACCGATCATTTCAAGAATACCATATTCATGGCAATCTCAGGCATACACATCGATACAAGTAGATAACACAAACAAATCATAAACGAGTTTAACATGAATTAACCCAACATGCTAAAGTTATCAAACAAATCTAATCTTGAATATTATATAACTATATCTCTCACATTTTTTAATGTTGTTCCCATAGCCTATAAAAATCCCCAATACAGATGTATACAGCCTGCAAAACTTTGCCTAACAAACCACCATAACTCATTTACTATCATCAACAAAACTCTATCAAATATATTACAAATTTTGACATATCTTTAAAATATCTAGGACATATTTACATATTTATCATATGTTTATAAATATTTACATTTTTCTTCACCAAATAAAAATTAAGGGATAACGACATTAGACGGCATATGAGTCGACCCAGGGAAGGTTTAGAAAAGGATGTTAAGATTACTGAAAATATTGAAAAAAACCAACTGTCGTTAGCATTTTTTCCCCCTCTGATATCTAATGCCATTTTTGTGACTTTGAAGACATTCATTTCCTTTTTCATTCTAAACTCGCTCAAGGTAAAACTTTTATCATAACTTGTGCCTATGGTTAAGGAACAATATCATGCCTACGAAACACTAAATCATGCCTATTTAGTACATATTTACATATTTATCATATTTTTATAAATATTTATATTTCTTTGCAAATTAAGAATTAAGGGGTAACGACATTAGACGGAATATGAGTCTACCCAGGGAGGTTTTAGAAAAGGATGTTAACATTGCTGAAAATGTTGAAAAAAGCCAACTGTCGTTAGCATTTTACCCCTCTGATATCTAATGCCATTTTTGTGACTTTGTAGACATTCATTTCCTTTTTCATTATAAACTCGCTCACGGCAAAACTTTTATCATAAATTGCGCCTTATGGTTACGGAACAATATCACGCCTACGGAACACTAAATCATGCTAAAGAAAAGCCCATCACGCCATTCATGCCCTTCCTTCCCTTGCAATATCACGCATTTGCAACTATAAGTACCCCATAACACTCTTTCCTATCTCCATCAAAACACATACAAACTCGATAACCACAACATGAAGAATGTATTTGTGGCATTCCTAGTCTTGCTAGCTGTGTTGCTCCATACAGTGGAGCAAACACAAGCAATCGACTGTGAAAATGCAAAGAAATTGTTGATTCCTTGCATGGATTACCTCACCGGCAATGGTGGTGATGCCCCTCTAGGTGCATGTTGCAAGGGCATCAATGACCTCAAATCATCAACGCCTACAAGGGAAGACAGGCGTGCTGCCTGTGAATGCCTAAAGGAAGCAACCAGTCAGTTTTCTGGGATCAAGGATGACTTAGCTGCATTGCTTCCCAAACAATGTGGTGCTGATGTGGGATTCACCATCTCGAAGGACATGAATTGTAGTAAGTAAGTTGTCAACAACACCCGATCCCATCTGTTATTTTCTTCCTTATTGAAACTATTTCATCAATTAATTGATATGTTTTGTCACTCTTTATTTAGTTGAGTTTTTATGGTGATAATGCTTTTGTTTTGCATTTTTTTGTTGCGCAGCATTCCTTGAGCTCGAGGCAATGGAGGAAATAGCATATTGAATGGGATATCGCTGGTGGGAAGTTTTTAAACCAGGGGAAAATATTGTATTTTCTATGTTTATGGATTAAAAGCTTGATCTTAATAATAATAATAAGTAATGGATATTTATTACTTACTATTTCCTATATTTTCTATAATCATCTTGTCTAATATGCCCTATGCCCCGAGGAAAGAAAATTCACAAACATAATTGTTGTAACCCGACCCCATCTAATTGTCTTTGTGAGGATTCGAACTCAGACTTATGACTGATGTCGTAAATCACTTGATGATCCACCATCAAACTAGGCCTAGAATTAAAAACGAGCAATTAAATTTGCATACGAACTAAATCAAAAGAAAATAAATGGCATCAAATAAGTGAACTCTTCATGTAGTGCATGCTTTCAGAATGTGATCGAGGAATAAAAGCAAGTGGTTTGATATATGGATATGTGTGTGTGTGATAAAGAACGTAGCAAAGCGACCAAATAAGTTAATACATAGTAAAATACAAACGAAAGGAAAAACCATAAACTTTCACCAAGAAGGCTAAATAGATGGCAACCGATGAGGAGATAACGTCAAGGCTGCAAATTCATATACCCATTAGGTTTGTGGAGAATGACATCTTGAATCGTATTCAACAAGAGCTTCAAAACTTTTTGGAAATAAGGGTGGGACCAGGATTCCATGGCTGGTACCTAAAATGAATCATATTCAGCAAATCCTTCAAATGAGAAGTTTTACTTGTATCATTATACGAATCCCAAAGTTCAACCATTGGTATAGTATAAAGACTTAGATGCACCATTATTCTCAAAAGGAAGCCACTTGTGTCATTCCTGGAAATGTTTCACCAGAAGAGTATACCGACTATTACATATCAGTTTGTCAACATTTCAAATCAAATGCAACCATATTTTAATGGCACTTTACATCTTTATCTACATCCAAAAATTAAATATCCGAAGGGCTGGAATGTATAGTTTTTTATCAGGAGAAATTGATCTCACATCTAGAAAGTGTGGCCCCATCGCACGAAACCTTAGGGCCTATTCAGTTTTATCAGCTTTTGTCAATGAAAATAAAAATGAGAGAAAAACATGTTTACATAATGTTTCCATTTTCAGTTCATATTGGGGGAATGTCACATTCTCTTCACCGATCATTTCAAGAATACCATATTCATGGCAATCTCAAGCATACACATCAATACAAGTAGATAAGTCTGCAAACAAATCACAAACGAGTTTAACATGAATTAACCCAACATGCTAAAGTTATAAAACAAATCTAATCTGGAATCTTATATAACTATATCTCCACATTTTTTAATGTTGTTCCCATAGCCTATAAAAATCCCCAATACAGATGTATATAGCCTGCAAAACGTTGCCTAACAAACCACCATAACCCATTTACTATCATCAACAAATCTCTATCAAATTTATTACAAATTATTTGACATATCTTTAAAATATCTAGGACATATTTCCATATGTATCATATGTTTATAAATATTTACATTTTTCTTCACAAAATAAGAATTAAGGGGTAACGACATTAGACGGAATGAGTCGACCCAGGGAAGTTTTAGAAAAGGATGTTAAGATTGTTAAAAAGGCAACTGTCGTTAGCATTTTTCCCCCTCTGATATCAATGCCATTTTTGTGACTTTGAAGACATTCATTTCCTTTTTCATTCTAAACTCACTCAAGGCAAAACATTTATCATAACTTGCGCCTATGGTTAAGGAACAATATCACGCCTACGAAACACTAAATCATGCCTATTTAGTACATATTTAAACATTCATCATATGTTTATAAATATTTACATTTCTTTGTAAATTAAGAATTAAGGGGTAACGACATTAGACGGAATATGAGTCAACCCAGGGAGGTTTTAGAAAAGGATATTAACATTCTGAAAATGTTGAAAAAAGCCAACTATTGTTAGCATTTTCCCCCTCTGATATCTAATGCCAATTTTGTGACTTTGAAGACATTCATTTCCTTTTTCATTATAAACAAACTCACGGCAAAACTTTTATCATAACTTGCGCCTTATGGTTAAGGAACAATATCACGCCTACGGAACACTAAATCATGCTAAAGAAAACCCCTTCACGCCATTCATGCCCTTCCTTCCCTCGCAATATCACGCATCTGCAGCTATAAGTACCCCATAACACTCTTTCCTATCTCCATCAAAACACATACAAACTCGATAACCACAACATGAAGAACGTATTTGTGGCATTCTTAGTCTTGCTAGCTGTGTTGCTCCATACAGCGGAGCAAACACAAGCAATCGACTGGGAAAATGCAAAGAAATCATTGATTCCTTGCATGGATTACCTTACCGGCAATGGTGGTGATGCCCCTCCAGGTGGATGTTGCAAGGGCATCAATGACCTCAAATCATCAACGATGACAGGCGTGCTGCCTGTGAGTGCCTAAATGAAGCAGCCAGTCAGTTTTCTGGGATCAAGGATGACTTAGCTGCGTCGCCTCCGAAACAATGTGGTGCTGATATGGGATTCACCATCTTGAAGGACATGATTTGTAGCAAGTAAGTTGTCAACAACATCCGGTCACCTCTTTTATTTTCTTCCTTATTGAAACTGTTTCATCAATTAATTGATATGTTTTATCACTCTTTATTTGGTTGAGTTTTTATGGTGATACTGCTTTTGTTTTGCATTTTTTTGTTGCGCAGCATTCCTTGAGCTCGAGGCAATGGAGGAAATAGCATATTGAATGGGATATCTCCAGTGGGACGTTGTTAAACCAGGGGAAAATATTGTAGTTTCTATGTTTATGGATTAAAAGCTTGATCTTAATAATAATAATAAGTAATGGATATTTATTACTTACTATTTCCTATATTTTCTATAATCATCTTGTCTAATATGCCCTACGCCCCGAGGAAAGAAAATTCACAAACATAATTGTTGTAAGCCGACCCCAACTAATTGTCTTAGTGAGGATCCGAACTCAGATTTATGACTGATGTCGTAAATCACTTGATGATCCACCATGAAACTAGGCCTAGAATTAAGAACGAGCAATTAAATTTGCATACGAACTAAATCAAAAGAAAATAAATGGCATCAAATAAGTGAACTCTCCATGTAGTGCATGCTTTCAGAATGTGATCCGGGAATAAAAGCAAGTGGTTTGATATATGGATGTGTGCGTGTCTGTGATAAAGAATGCAGCAAAACAACCAAATAAGTTAATATATAGTAAAATACTAACAAAAGGAAACATCATTAACTTTCACCAAGAAGGCTAAATAGAAGGCAACCGATGAGGAAATAACGTCAAGGTCGCAAATTTACATACCCATTAGGTTTGTGGAGAATGACATCTTGAATCATATTTAACAAGAGCTTCAAAACTTTTTGGGAAGAAGGGTGGGACCAGGATTCCATGGCTTGTACCTAAAATGAATCATATTCAGCAAATCGTTCAAATGAGAAGTTTCACTTGTATCATTATACGAATCCCAATGTTCAGCCATAGGTATAGTATAAAGACTAAGATGCACCATTAATCTCAAAAGGAAGCCACTCTTGTCATTCCTAGAAATGCTTCAACAGAAGAGTGTATTGACCATTACATATCAGTTCGTCGGGATTTCAAATTAAATGCAACCATATTTTAATGGTACTTCACATCTTTACATACATCGGAAAATTACATATATGAAGGGCTAGATTGTATTGTTTTTTATCCGTAGAAATTAATCTCACATCTAGAAAGTGTGGCCCCATCGCTCGAAACCTAAGGGCCAATTCAATTTCAACACCTTTTGTCAATGTAAATGAAAATGACAGAAAAACATGTTTACAAAATATTTTTGATTTTCAGTTCATGTTGGGGGAATGTCACATTCCCTTGATCAATCTTTTCGAAAATACTATATTCATGGCAATCTCAAGCATACACATGAATACAAGTAGATAAGTCTACAAACAAATCACACGAGTTTAACATGATTTAACCCAACATGCTAAATTTATCAAACAAATCTAATCTGGGGTCTTATGTAACTATATCTCTCACATTTTTAATGTTGTTCCCATAGCCCATAAAAATCCTCAATACAGATGTATATAGCCTTATACCTCAAAAGCTAGCTATTAAGTTGGGAGAGCCCAAGGACTTAAATTGCATTCCACACACTGGTATTTAGCCAATGTGGGGCTCTATCAGTGAGACACAAACTCTCTGAACTCTTCTTTCTTCTCGATTCCAGAAGGACCTGCCTCACCTCTACCTGCTGATTTATACTACTTTACAATTGTCCTAACTGCCTACAACTGTCCGAGCTGTTATTAACAACTTTGGCTCCCACTTATTCAACCCTTTATTCCCTATTCCTATATTCCTAAATGTAACAAATGTCTAAAACCATTTTAGATTCACATAGAAACAATTAGAGTGCTTCAGACGCGTTCAAGCAAAATAAGACCCTTTATCATGAACTATGCAAATCACAACTTTCAAGAGAAATCACAATGGTGAAAATTTAAAGTCCAAGCAAAACAACACCACAGTTTAAGCCAGGTCAACTGGCAAGATCAAACCCACACTGGAATTTGGTTTTTAAAACAATCTTCCAGACACTAATGAGCAACTTACAAATATTTTCCAGCACGTGAACAACACAGACTGGACATATAAATCCCATCCATGATATTCAGCATGTTTTAACCAATGAGTTGGTACACCATTTAACATATATAACTCAAATAGACAGCACATAAATAGTTTTACAAAATAAATGGGCCTAACATTTCATCTATCAATCATCACAGTGGACAAACACCATCATTGATGCAATATCCTCACAATATCAAACCAAAATTGCAATACTCACAACACATTCCATTTCACAGTTCAATTTCTTGCAGTATTTTATTATTAATCTTTGTCACGAAACCCATTGTCGCACCTACCCTCCACTCCCATCCCATCTCTTCACGTCATAGTTCTAACCAAACTATTGGACAATACTTGATGTAACACTGTGACACCGATGTAGTACATGGATGTATTAACATGTACAGTAAATGCAACCAGATCGCAGACACAGGCGTAGCACATGAGTGTACTTGATACCTGATGATCAGAGCATCGTGAACACGGGTGTAGTACATAGGTGTACCTGATACCTGATGATCGGAGCACTTGCACGTACACATTTATTATTCAGTTAATTTAGTTTACCTTAAAGTAGTTACACAGTTAGAGCTCGTTTGGTGGTTAGGATAGGATAGAGGCGGATAGGATAAGAGAACAGGATAGGAGTAGGATAGGATATGAGCAGAATAAGCTGTTATCCTATCCGACGTTTGGTGTCCACCAGATAACCAACTGGACAACATTATAATTTAAGTATGAATTTTAAAATTTTCGTTTTTATTCTAAATGTTTTCATCTTTTATTAGATTTTAGTTTTTTTTTTATTTTCATCCTATCCTCAACTATTGCTGAATGAGAAATCATTTCAATCATTACACAAAATCGTTTTATGGTATCAGAGCTCTCACTTTGAGAGCTCTGCTGTGCAAATTTTGAATTTTTTTTTCAAAGTTTCATCCATGGCGGAAGCACATGAAGAAGAAGTGATTCAACCTGAGGCAGCTCATGCAGCTGCAATTGATCCTGTTCAGAACCCCTATTATCTTCATCGTGGAGAAAATCTAGGTATGATTCTTGTGTCTCCACCTTTTGATGGGACAAATTACAATTCTTGGAGCAAGGCAACACGAAGAGCCCTAGTTTCCAAGAACAAATTCAAATTCGTTAATGGAATGATTCCAGCTCCAAATTAAGATGATCCTAAGTATGAAGCTTGGGAAAGATGCAACACCATGGTGATTTCTTGGATCACAAAATCTTTGTCCCGGGAAATTGCTCAATGCATATCAGAAATTGAAAATGCTCGAGAGATTTGGGAAGATTTGAAAAATAGGTTTTCAAAAGGAAACTATTTTCGTACTTTTGATTTGATACAACAAGTCCATTCCATGAATCAAGGAGAGAGGAGCATATCAACCTATTTCACTGAGTTCAAGACGGTTTGGGAAGAATTGGAATCCATGAGACCACTTTCTTCTTGCATTTGTGCTACCAAATGCAATTGTAGCTGTGAATTGATCAAGGCTATCAAGAAGCAAAGGGATTCAGAGTATGTGATATGTTTCCTAAAAGGTGTGAATGATCAATACAGCACTGTGAAGAGCAACATCCTGATGATGGAACCCCTGCTTCCAATAACTAAAGCCTTTTCAATGCTGAAACAGCAAGAAGGGCAAATTGTAACAGAGACAAAGGTTCTGTTCAATAGCACAGAATCTAACCAAGGCTGGAAACCACAAGGCAGAGGCAATGGAATGAATGGTAGTGGCAGAGGAAGATCAAATGGAAGGGATTTCAATGGAAATAACACAAAGGTCTGCACCTTTTGTGGGAAAGAAAGGCACACGGTTGACACATGCTATTATAAGCATGGCTTTCCCCCAAACTTCAAGTTCAAGTTCAAGAACAATAATGCTTCTGTAAACAACACTGTTTCTGATGAAACTGATGCTCAAGGGGAACAATTTGAGTCCATGCAGGTTGCAGATCAGAAAGAGTCAGTTACTCTCAGTCCTGAGCAGTATGCAAGTCTTGCTGCCTTGTTCCAGAAAACTAATCCAACACATAGTGTTAACCAAGTAAGACACACCAAGGTTGATGAGTCATCCACTCATCAACTTCACTCTTCAGGTAATGATATCTGGATCCTAGACACTGGTGCTACTGACCATGTTACCTATTCCCTTTCCCACTTTACTACATTTAGATGCATTAAACCATTAACTGTGAAATTACCTAATGGCAGTAGCACTATTGCTAAACATTCTGGTACAATCATCTTTTCTGACAAACTGCATTTGCATGATGTATTGTACATTCCTGATTTCAAGCATAACCTCATCTCCATTCACAAATTAACATCATCCTTAACTTATACACTGACATTTGATAATCATTGCTGTAAAATTCAGGATATGAGTACCTTGAAGATGATTGGGCGTGCTGAAGTTAAGAACAACTTGTACATCCTCACTCATCCAAACAAGCCACTCAAGCTTCCCTCTACTGCCAAGCTTCCCACAAAACATAATTGTACAAACTTTACTGATACTTGTACAAACTTTACAAATACCATTCCTTCATTTGATACTTGGCATTTTAGATTAGGTCACCCATCTCATTCTATACTTCATACTGTAACCAAACATTTTCCATATGTAAAAGTTGATTCTAATAAAGTGTGTGATTACTGTCATTTGGTAAAACAAACAAAATTACCTTTTCCCACTAGTTGCACCAGCATTGTTGCTGCCTTTGATCTTGTGCACATGGATATTTGGGGACCACTTGGCATACCATCTATTCATGGACACAAATATTTTCTAACCATTTTTGATGATTTCACAAAGCATACATGGATTTTCTTGATGAAAACAAAAGCTGAGACAGGGGCCTTAGTTCAAAATTTTGTCTCACTTGTCTCAACTCAATTTTCCATGAAAGTTAAAGTAATTCGAACTGATAATTGACCTGAGTTTTTTCTAAAACTCAGTTTTATGCCACAAATGGCATCATCCACCAAACTTCTTGTGTGGAAACTCCACAACTAAATTCAGTTGTGGAGAGAAAACATAGACATATTCTCAACGTTGCTAGAACTCTCTTGTTTCAATCCCATTTACCTAAGGCTTTTTGGTGCATTGCAGTAAATCAGGCTATACACTTCATCAACAGACTTCCAACACCCATTTTACAAAACAAAACTCCATTTGAAATGTTATATGACAAACCACCAACCTTACTAGATGTAAAGGTGTTTGGAAGCTTGTGTTTTGCCTCAACACTTACACACAATCGCACAAAACTTGATCCTAGGGCAAGAAAATGTGCACTTTGGTTCCAAACATGGAACCAAGGGATACATTCTTCTAGACTTGAACACAAGAGATATCTTTATATCAAGAAATGTCATTTTTTATGAATCAAATTTTCCATATTCTCCAAACTCAGACACTACCAGTTCTGACACAATCCAACAAAGGCATACCAACTCCTTTGACTTCATGCTATGTGACTTCCCTGCACAAGGCAGCAACACTGCACAAGGCAGCAACCATCAATTCCAAGCAACTTAGGGTGAACCAATTCACTCACAAATATCATTTAATGATGCAAATGACTCTGATCATCCACATTCAGAGACTGAACAAGATTCTCCAATTGCAAACTCTCAGCCTCACCTAAATGATCCACCTATCCAACCACCTTTGAGAAGATCTACCCGAACCAGACAAACTCCCACTTATCTCCAAGAGTTCCATTGCAATGTTGTAACTTCAGCACCTGCACATTCATCCACAGGTACAAGGTATCCTTTATCATCTGTCATTTCTTATAAATCCTTATCTCCATCACATCTCAAATACACACTTTCACTCACCACTAACACTGAACCCAAATCTTATAAACAAGCCATTCAATCCCCCGAACGGATCAAGGCAATGCAGGCTGAATTACAAGCTCTAGACCAGAATAAAACTTGGTCTCTTACTGATCTGCCACCAGGCAAGGTTCCAATTGGCTCCAAATGGGTATATCGGATCAAATACAAATCAGATGGAAGCATAGAAAGATACAAGGCACGTCTTGTGGCAAAGGGGTACACACAGACAGAAGGCCTTGATTATCTTGAGACATTTGCTCCTGTAGCTAAGCTCACTTCGGTTAGATTGATTCTAGCACTTGCAGCTTCTCAAAACTGGTTCCTACATCAGCTAGATATAAATAATGCGTTTTTACATGGTGACCTCGATGAGGAGGTTTACATGGAAGTTCCACAAAGCGTCACATGTCCAAAACCAAATCAAGTGTGCAAATTGCACAGATCACTCTATGGCCTTAAACTAGCTAGCGGACAATGGTTTGCTAAGCTATCAAGTTCACTCCAAGGGCTGGGATACACTTAGTCACAGCATGATCACTCTCTATTCTACAAAAGATCAGGTTCCAAATTCACAGTTCTGCTAGCTTATGTTGATGATCTCATATTGGCAGGAACTGCAATGAAATAGCTTCTGTCAAGCTATTTTTAGACAACAAGTTCAAAATCAAAGACCTTGGCACCCTGAAATACTTTCTTGGCTTAGAGGTTGCTAGATCACATAAAGGCATCACTCTATGCCAACGAAAGTACACTTTGGATATGCTCTTTGATGTTGGTCTACTAGCTGTAAAACCAGCTCCTACACCTATGGTCAAAACCACTAAACTACATGACTCAGATGCTGCCACTTACACCAATCCTGATGAGTATAGAAAACTAGTAGGCAGATTATTGTACTTGACTAATATTCACCCTGATATCAGCTATGCAGTACAACAATTAAGTCAGTTCATGTCCTCTCCAACAGAAGCACACTACAAGGCTGCCACTCGGGCGCTCAGATACCTGAAAGGTGCTCCTGCTCGAGGCCTCTTTTATTCCAGCACCTCACCAATCCATCTAAAAGCCTTCTCTGACTCAGATTGGTGTAAGTGACAATACTTGATGTAACACTGTGACACCGATGTAGTACATGGATGTATTAACATGTACAGTAAATGCAACCAGATCGCGGACACAGGCGTAGTGCATGAGTGTACTTGATACCTGATGATCAGAGCATCGTAAACACGGGTGTACTACATAGGTGTACCTGATACCTGATGATCAGAGCACTTGCACATGCACGTTTATTATTCAGTTAATTTAGTTTACCTTAAAGTAGTTAGACAGTTAGTTGGTTAACGTTCAGTTAGGAACTCCTCAATTGTAACTTTGTATATAAGCTAAAGACTCAGCTATTGTTGAATGAGAAATCATTTCAATCATTACACAAAATCGTTTTACAAACACCTGGCAAACTCGGAGGGGAACACCCAACTACTCTACATTTCTGCATAAATTTCTAGCTACTTGCTTCAATTTGGGACCTTCTTTTCTTACTATAAAATGAATATTACTATTGACTTTCGTAGAGGGAAAAGGATATAAAGAGAACTTAGGGAAGGAATTAAATATAATCGTTTCACATAAGCAACTCGGAATCAAACCTCATTTTCAGAATCAAGCAAATAATATAAATCAAGCACGAACAGGAAAAAAAAAATATAGCAGATATTACGAATAAAATGCACTCAAAAAGGCTTCAAAGAAAAGGGACAAAATTGCATTATAGAGTAGAAGCTTCAGACGCGATCAAAAAGGAGAAACGAAAATGACAGAGGCAAGAAGCTGTTCTAAAGAAAGGTTCAGCAAGTTACCTCTTTTTGTTGGGGGAAATGAGAACTGAGAGAACCCTGCTGCTACAGCTCCAACAAAGGTCGGAACCCCAATTCTAAATTTAATAATCGAAAAAGCTGCGGTGGCGCAAATAACGAATCCATGGAAACAAAGGATGTTTCAATTAAGATTGTAAATGAGGGGTAGGAAGGGTAAGCAACAATCCAAATGCGGTGGCAGTGGCATGGAAGAAATCAATTGAGGAGAAATCGAGATCAAGGATGGACTAACGGAGGGAGGGTTTAGTTTTTTTTGGTAGATTGTGTTTTTTTTTTATAGATGGAGGGAGGGTTTAGTTTAGCAATATTGAGGGATGTTTTAATAAAGCCTCAAATTGGTTCCCCGATAATTTAGAAAACCAAAAGTACCTAAAAAAAATTAATCATTTAGTACATCAAATTTATAAATACGGAATACATTAATCCCCTTCCACTTATAATATCTATTTACTTGTCTATGTGTCGTGTTAACCATCATATCTGATTCGTTAATGATCCTGTATAGTCAATGACAAATTTTCAGAGTGAAAAAATGAATAAAAAGTGCAAAAACATGCACAATATTCAGGTATTAGGGTATTAAAATTTTACACTTTTTTCACTTTTGTTCATTTTTTCACGACAGGAATTTGTCATAGGCCACACAGGATCACTAACGAGTCAGGCATTATGGTTAACGAGACACATTGACAAGTAAACAGGCATTGAGAGTGAAAGGAGGAATTAATATGTCCTGCATTTGTAAATTTGATGGACTAAATAGTTAATTTAATTTGGACCAGGGTCCTCAAAATTTTTTAGAGACTAATTTAAACATTTACCCCCTTTTTTTGTTTGGAAGTTTTGAGACCATGTTCGAGATACGATTAGTATTTATAAGTTTTTTATTTCGATTCTAATTTTAAAATATATTGTGAATATTATATATTATAAGTTAAAATACAATTTTGGTCCCTTAACTTATTTTTTTAGTTTCAACTCCATCGGTTAACTTTTAAAATTTTCAGTTGGGTTCCTTAATTTGTCCGTGTTAATACAAATTAGTCATCTTCATCGATTAGTCAATAATGGTGTTGACTTTTTTAGTTTAATAACAAAAATTAAAGGACCATTTTGAAATATATTAATAATTTTAATGATCAATTTGAAACCCATTTAAAACATAAGGGACTGAGAGTTAACACCGCTATTGACTTCATTGACGGAGATGAATAACTTGTGTTAACAGAGACAAATTAAGGGACCAAATTGAAACTTTTAAAAATTAAGGAATCAAATTGAAAGTAAAAAATAAGTTTAAGGGATCAAACTTATATTTTAGCCTACCATATATATATATATATATATATAAACACACACATACATATAATAGCCCAAGACCTCTCCGAAGCACAAGTATGAAAAAGTAAACACTTTATATCATTGTATTTTTTTTTTTTTAGTATTTAAAAGTGTAAAGGACAAAAAACAAAAAAAAAATGTAAAGGATAACTTTGTGACCTATATTCGAACATAGATCAAAATAATGATATATATTAGCGTTTGACCCGGTTTTTTTTTTGGGTTTATAAGCACCTTAAAGTTAAAGTTAGAAATATAAGCTTCCAAAATAAAGTTAAAGTTGTTTGGTAATCGTTATATATTTTTTAACTTTAAAGCTACTTTTAAACTAAAAGTTGATTGATATTTTTTTAATAAAAGCTCTGATTTTATTTAAAATTACCATAAAGGATATTTAATTATAAACTTGTGTATATTAATAACGCGCTTATAAAAATATATATTACTAATGAATGAAATATTTAATAATAATATTACCTCTATGCCTTAGGTTATTTATTTTCTCGTAACAAAATAATGGGTTTGCTTGGCAAATAGCTTGTTACACCACCCCACGAAAAGGTCAAAAACAAGCTTTCTCGACTCAACAAATCATATGTGATAACAAATCGTCGCCCATGGATCTTGTTGTAGCTAGGGGCGGACATCCACCGACTCGAAACCGACTCTAAGGCTTTGTTTGGTTGTGAGAAGAAAATGAGAAAAGAGAAAGAGGTGAGAAAGAGTATGAGAAGATAGAGAATGATAAGAAATAGAGTAGATTTTATGTGTTGTTTGGTGTAAGAGAAATATGAGAGAAATATATGAGAAAGAGGTGTTTTCTCTCTCTCCCCTTTTGTTTGGTTGGATATAAAATAAGAAGAGAGAAAAATAATTTTTTTAAAAAAAACAAAAATATCTTTAACTAAAAAATCAATATAAAAATACTTAAATTTAATTGATTTAAGTTATTTTAACTAATCAAATAATTTAAATTAATTTAACCGATTTAAGCTATTTTAAATAAAATTTATTAGTTTAATATAATTATTTTATTTATTTCAATTTAATTTAATTCAATTTATTTAAATTTATTAAATAATTGAATGAAAACCCAAAAAGAATGGTACAAAAGTCATTTTACATGAAACACTCTCTCCCTTTTCCATTTTCTTCTCACTTGGGGAGAGAAAAAAAATTTGAGGTGGGTCCCACCAATTTTCTTCTCTCTTTCCTATTTCTCTCCTCCACCAAACAAGAGAAAAGTGTATTTTCTCCCACTTCTCTCTCTTCTAGTTTTCTCTCTTGCCATTTTATACTTTAACAAACAAAGCCTAAATCTGTCGCAGCAGGTGGATGACGACGAATCTCCAAGTTGGTGGTTTGGAAATGAGAGTTAGAGGCAGTTGACGACTATCAAGCTCGGTTCCGAAAATCTACCATTGTCAGTGACCGAACCCAACCGAGGAGGTTCTAGTTATGGAGGTTCTAAGCGTTTGGCTATGGAGATTCTGATGTGGTGATAAAGCTGGGCGAAGGAGAAGAAGATAAGAGAGAGAGAGGAAGCAGGTTTTATTATTATTTTTAACTTTCAATGATATTTGCTCTATTTGTTTTATAGTTAGGCAGCATGAAAGTTTCGTTGCCAAATGTGTTTTGCCAAAGCTAAACCTTGGAGCGTTTGAAAAAGGTGTCTCGGGAAGGAGAATATCTCTGTTTGAGTTTAATTTCTATGCACTGTTAGTGTAAAGATTTTTACACAAACAACCAATCAGAAATCATGAAATTGATGACTTCTAAGGTGGTTAGGATAATAATCAAAGATTTTTAATGATGTGTTCATTTGTGATTGGTTGACAGTGTAAAAAAATTTTACACTATCAGTGTATACCAATTAAATCCTTATTATTTTTTAATAGGAAATGGTCATTAAAATTTAAATGAGTTATTTCTGTTTAAGGGGCTTGCAGTCCAATAAATTTTACGACCCATAAGTTATGACTCATGTCTAGAGTATCTTAACATCAAAAGAAACCTTAGAGACTCTAAACAAAAGTACAGAACACGAAGACCAAAGAGGTGAGTTCAGAAGCGATGGCGAAAGCGAGAGGGAGAGTGGCGAAGGAGAGACTGAAAGTTCAATATAAAAAAATGGAGATAGAGGTTGGCTGGAGATCAAATAGGGGTTAAGAAGGAAGAAAGCTCTGCATAAGTAATAAAAAGGTCCGTGGTATATGTAACACCCTGTATTTTACTGTTTTAAATAACAGTAATACATATAAATATGTTTATAGGTTTATTAGAGTTTTATAAAATTATTTTAAATAAACGAAATTTATCACTCAATCCTACTTGAATGTAGGAAGCTACGATTAAAATTTAGGTTGGAAAGTCAGGTGAAACCCGGCCCGCGAAATCCATTGACAGTATTATAATACTGCTCAAAAGACCTAATTTTAATTCGTGAACGAAAGACTTAAGGTTTTTATTTTATTTCCTACAATTCTGAATTTTTAGAATTATTTCAAAAAAAAATCTAATTTACGTTTTACGGACGAAATACGTAATCGGGTGAGCGGCATAATGGATTTCGGAGTTTCCAAGAGCAGATAAAGAGTTTATCTTAGGATTTTGAGATGATTCATGGGGATGAATCACACTTTTGAGTCTAGAAGATTCTACAAGGTTAAAGTGACAATTTATGAATTTTACGCTTAAGTCCCTGAAGTTTCTATTAATTATACTTTGGTCCCTAAGTTAGTTTCTATGTTTTCTAAGTGAATTGGGCCAGAATCTTTGTTTCCAATCTATTAATGGACCGTGTCCATGAAGCCCAAATTCCTTATCCATAGATTAAAATTCATAAAGCCCATTAGAAATTATATAAGTTTCCTATGTCATGTTTAAGCTTTAAGCCTTTAGGTGTGCCCCACAAAAATAAATCAAAGCCCAAATTTATTACGCCCGTGCGCAAGCCCATGAGGGAGTAGGGGCTGCCCTCATCTTGGATGAGCCAAGATTATTTTAGAATTTTCTACCATGTTCCCACATATTCTACAAGGTTCCATACCATTCCACTATGTTCTCCATCCTTCTACGTTTTTCCAAAAAGTCTCAAGGAAAATTCAACCAAGATGAGTCAAGATGAGGACACATTTAACGTGGCACATGGTCATCATTTCAATCTATTGACAAATTGCAAAATAATCCTTATACTTTTGGAATCTTTGCAAAATGGTCCCTAGGAATTATTTGCACTTTAATCCTTTGAAAAGTCACATCCTTTCTCCTAAACCCTTCAAAAGTGGCGCACCACACCTCTATAAATACCCTCCCTCACATTTCATTTTCTTCCTATTGCCTTTTTGTTTTAAAAACTCTCAAGTTCATAAGCCTTTAAGCATCACTTGGTGAAGCAAGTTCTTGGATTTCACTTGTCTTTGATCTTCAAGAGGTGAATCCTATTATTCTTCCTTAATCATGTCTATGTTCTTCAATAAGTTTCTTGATTCAAAGTTTATTTCATATTTGTTCATCACTTTTAAGTTTCTAAGTCTAGAACTTTGAAAATTCATAACAAAGTCTAGAAAAATCTCATGATGATGAAACCACTTTCTATATTCTTGATATCATACATATTATCTAAATCCAAGAGCATGATGTAATCAAAAATTTCCTTCCTAAAAATCTAGCTTTGGCCGAACCTAGGAGAATAGGTTTGGTAGGGTTTTGTTCATGTGTTGTCATGTATGATCATGTATTCCATATGACATGTATGTCTACACACTCTAATCCATGTTAGTTTATTAAAATGAAAATCCTTACTCAAAATCTCTATGTTGGCCGAACCCTAGGTGGATGAGATTTGATGAGTTTTGTTCAAAGTTTTCATTGATGATCTTAGTAATCAAGCTATTAGTATGTATGCTTAATAAATCCAAGTTGGTTTATCAAACTAAAAACCCTATCCCCATGAACATGTTAAGGCCGAATCTTAGTATAGGAGAGTTAGGAAGTTTTGAGTTTAAAATTTAGTTGTTTAGCCACTAATTCATGATCTTAGTTGATTAAGGACCATTAATCCATGACTTAATCATGATTAGGAATTTTAGTCAACCAAAACCCCTAGAAGTCGTGACCATGTAGTAGGGTTTTGGATGTTTTTAGTTTCTTGATTTGTAATTATTTGATTGTAATGGTTGAATGTTAAGTATAAAGCGGTGTACGTGAGTTTCCGGCTTCCGACGAATTTAATTCAACTTGCTGTGAATCTTCGAGAGGTAAGAGGGGTTACTTGACGGATTATTCGGATGGCCATATGTCCATGTTTGTGGTCTGTATACATTTTTTTATGTGGTTGTGGTGTTTCTGGTTTATTTTATTTGGCTATGTGTTTCTAGCTGTTTATCTGTGTTTCGATTATTTATCTGCTTTTAATTTATTTAATTATCTGCAGTAGTAAATTATATTGCTATGATGCATGATCTGCCCGGTGATATAATTCTGATGATGTTGTTGAATGTTGTTTGAGAGGCCTAACAGTGGTCAATGCACAACCGATTAATTAGATAAAATATTTAATAAGCTGTGAAAATTATATTCAATGTTTTATGGGAAATGTTGGAATATAATAATGGTGAAAAATATTATTTTGGAAAAATAATGAGTTTTTGAGAAATATTATTATTTTAATGATTTAGTAGTGTAAAAGTAATTTATGAGTCATGGTGAGAGCGTAACCGTGAAAAAATTTTTGTACTGCTAATTTTTACGTAAGAAATTACGTAATATTATAAAAAGTTATTTTGTGAAATTAATATTCGAAAATATCTTATTATAAAAAAATTGAAAATAAAAATAAAAATAAAAATAATAAAAAAATATTATAAAAAAATATTTTAAAAAATGAGAAGTCAAAGTTTGACTTTAAAACTCTTTCTTGGAAAATGATAAACGACGACAAGTTTTGAAATTATTTACAGTGAAAGTTTAAAAATAGGCGTACTTATTTTGAGAAGAAATTTAATCTGAATTGATTTAATTTTTAGAGTTGAAGTTTCAGTAAAAGAGTTCTTGACGATTTGACGTTTTATAAACGAATTTCAAGTAGAAAGGGTTTTCGGCAAATGAGTTTTACTTAATGATGTAAAGGATGATATGGAAATTAATAACCGAGACGTCGAGGTATTAAGGTTCGTTGTGTTGTAGTCTGGGTATCTACTTAAAGAAATTAAAACATTTTGAGATGTTTTCTATTACCACGAACCTAAGACTGATTGCAAGGTTTAGGGGCTTCGTGATTGAGCACTCGGACTTTGAGGTCCTGTGTTGTTAATAAAAGTTGTAAAGATGTTAAAATGATGATGGTTTTGAGAGCATTCGATGTTTTAAAACGATGATGGGTTGTAAGCTTTTGAGAGCTTTGACAAATAAAGATATAGCACAAAGAAAAATGTTGAGAACAAAATGTTTTCTTGCATGCATTTGGCAGACGTGCCACGATCAAACAAGTGATTACCTTGCGGCGTCATGGTAGATCATACAAAGATGTTCTCATTGTGGCCGGGGTTTGGACAATGAGACCCCATCTACGATGTTATCACTGTGCCACGATGTTGGACGGTGTGTGATGGGTTGTGGCTGCGTGCCTGTGGCAATCGAGTCCGATCAACTCATCACGAGGTTGGGATATCTCATGAGATTAAGTACGAAATTTTAGAGCTTGAATATTGAAGTGTTCATGCATTCGTATTTTAAAACGACGATGTTCGGGTGTGAGACCCTTTGATATATTGTGCTGTATGCTAATTTAATGATAAGAAATTAACTGATCTGGGTGTGTACATGTTTTGTTGTGTCGTACATATGGTTCTCGCGTTATGATCCATTTGTCGGTTTCTCACTCTTGCATGTTTTATTTATGGTTTCTCTTTTGGACTCTACGTGGTGGAATTCAGATGAACCTCTTAAGGACTATGGCGTCTACAAGAAGAAGAATGTTTAGTTCAGGGCATGCTGATGCTGCTCCTTTTTGTCGTAGTGGTTGACCAGCTTAGGTTTACGTTAAGTTATGTTTTGGGAATAATCTTTTCATTATAAGTGTTTAAGTGGGAAACATACGAGGCAGTATAGCTGTATGACTTATATATATAGATATATCTAAGTGTGATTATGTGGACGCTGTTGTGACGATGTTAAAAAGAAAAAGAAAATTATCACCATATTTCGAAAAGATAAACGTTGAGAAAACATTATTTTCCGAAAGCAACCAGCGAACTTATGATTTTATTTTTCGCAAATGGGTAATCATGTGATGACCCAAGTTAGGATGTCACAGTATAGCTTTTCTGAAAGTTATTTATTTTTATTTTTTGTTCATTACAAACAAGTTCCTTATTTTTTTAATAGCTTCTCATGAAAAATGTTTGCCCCTGCTTCTCCCTAGTCCTTAAGGAAAAGAGAAGTAAAAAGAAAGGTTGGCCTAACAAAATTAAGCATTCTAACCTTTATCATAACAGTAAATAAAATGCATCATTTTTAAGCATTACAATATTTAAATGTTGCTTGCCAAAATAATGTCATCATTTTGTAAAAAAAAATGTATGACATTGCAATACTGTTACAATGTCGCTAGCCCTCTATAGTAATTTTTTTTTTACAAAGAAAACTTTTTCTTTTTTTTAATTCAAAAAATGGCATCTATATACTTTGGATCGTAATTTTTTTTATTTTCTTCTGATAAATTTTGTTTATTTTATTATGTAAAATTATGGGTTTTCTTCTTTTATTTTAATAGCTCTTTTTTCAAATAGGCAACATTTCCGCATTCAGTAAAAATACACTATTATTTATTTCATCCTTAAAATTATACTATATACTTTTTATACATTGATTTGTCCGAGAGATGACAAGTTATAAGTCAATGATGCTTGCTCCAATTTAGCTTAAATTTGGTTGAAGTGTCAAAGATCTTACCTTTTAAGGTGAAAGTTGTTTATATAACTTGCAGTTGCAATAGTTTCAATTGATCTATGTAAATTTATATAGCTCTCACATAAGGTTTTACTTACTAAACTCACATGTACCCTTTACCAAAATGTTATTCTATAAAATACCCCCCCCCCCCCCCCCCCCAAAAAAAAAATGTTATTTCTATATGTAGGTATATTTCTTTTTTGGAGTGTTGACTTTCATGTTTGATGCTAAATATATTGATTGAGACGTTGTCAATTAAAAATATCACTAAATCATCAAGCTCTTCAAAAAGTATATGAGGATGTGAAATCAAATATATTCTCTGTTATAGAGGTACATAACGTTTATGGTAATGTACAATCAAATTTATTTTATGATATATCTATATGGGTCTTTTGTCTTAATCTTAATAAATATTTGATTGAGTGTTCTTTCTTGCTTTCCAAAGCAAACCTTCCAATATTTTACATTAGCTAAATTATATTTCTTGTCTATCACAAAAACACCGAAAGAAAACACATAAAAGTCGATCTTTTTCTCGAGATTATAATTAACCTAAATCAAATGTACAAACGGGATTTAATTATAGTATAGATATTATATATTATAAAGATTTTAAATTAAAATTGACTAGCATGTTACTTGTGTGACACATGGAATACAACAATGATTAGGGTCAAAGTAAAAAGTATATAAGTTTACCAACTTAGGTTAGTCCAACTGATAAGGACTTGAGCATCTTAAGATGGTAAGAGGTTTAAATCATGACTTTTGTGAATGAAAAAAAAAACTTGGTTGGGAGAAGACAACACACGTTGTGTGCCTTCAGTTTCCTCGGTAGAAATTAATCACTGTTACCGATGGTAGATATTTCGCACATATCACATGAGTACACAAAATAAAAACAAAAATATAAGAACTTTGAATTATTATTTTTTGGTAATAAAATTTTAAAAATAATTTACAATTTGAGAACTAAATATAAACATTATATAAAGCTCATATACAATAAAGTAAAATTATTCTGTATAAAAAGTATTTTTTTTTGTAAAATTATATTTTTTAATTAGTTATAACCATCATTCATAAAACATGACAATCTATATGACATTTAAACCAAATATGAATTATGAAAAAAAAAATACCACATAAATCACAACCTATAGATAAAACCCTTGAAAAAATTTAATTGACCATACCAAAAGACTATATAAATATCAAAATAAACTAACTGAATGAAGAAAATATTTATAATCAAAGAACATATTATTAGAATGAATAAAAAATAAATTCAAAGAAATGTTTACCATTATTAAAGTATTATTAAAGAATATATATATAATACAATTATAAGAAATTAAAAAATGTTAAAAACAAAATATAAAATATAAGAACTATCACAGAAACACCAAAAACATCAGAACTGATACCATATCAACAAATTAAAATATAAATGTTTCAATTTGAAGACATCAAAGACTTCTAAAAGCATTCTAGAGAAGAAACACAAAATAGATATCCACCAATCTTCCATGGACATTAAATAAAATTATGTGATATAAAAATAGGTTAAAGTAATATTTTGGTCTCTATACGTTACACTGATTTTCAATTTGGTCCCTATACGTAAAAAGTTATCAATTTGGTCCCTATACGTGACACTGATTTTCAATTTGGTCCTCACCGTTAATTGGTCCCTATATAAGAGGACCAAATTGCAAATTATTGTCACATGTAGGGACCAATACAAAAAAAAATTGAAATCGGTCCCTACTTGTGACAATAATTTGCAATTTGGTTAGGAGTTGTTTAGATGAAAAATCACCAAACATAACACTACAACACTGCTAACTGAAGGCTAAGTAGTAGAAAACCAAGTTTGGAAAGATCATGGAATTATCATCTTTAGACTTTAAATCTCAAGCCACTCGTATTTGTCATATCCACAGAAGATAACAACTCTGCAGTACCAATGCCACTCAACATCAGTAACTGTAGGCTTCCAATTGCACCAGCTGAAAAGATTATCTCATTCTTGGATTTGTTGCTTAAGTATGCTTTATGCATGATTCCAATTGCATCTTTGAAAATTAATCTGTAAGCTTGTGGCCTCCTTTTTTCTGTATAAAAATTAATAATAAACATCATGATAAAATAAAGGTGTCTAAAATTCATATCAAATATAAATTTAGTGACAGGGAGGCAGCTATATCTGACTGCATTCTTAAATCCTTACCCCTGTTATACCAGAAAGGTTTCTTCTGCACTGTGGCATGCAGATAAAGAGAAATCCTCCTAGGATCAACATTCTATACTTTGACAAAACAGTTGCACTCTGCCTGTTACCCTCTTTATCAAAACCTTAGTCCTATATAAGAGATCAAAAGTAAAACCATGGTAAGGCAACACCCCCACATCCAACTGCCCATTTCTAACAAATGATTGCCATTAGAAAATTGGAGACTCAAATTTATGGTAACAACGTAAATAGAAAATCAAGATATTAATAAACCAGGAAGCAAGTTAAAAAGATTATAAAGAAGCAGCCTAAGTGAAAATATGGGAATGACCTAACAGCCAACAAATATAATTGTTTTCCACCACTTTCTTACACATGCAATCACCAACAAACTAATTCAAGTTCTTTGACTGTGAATTAGTGTTTCCCTAAACCAATTTCATTAGTCGTTAGTTAAATTGAGTTTTCCCCAAATTGTATTTAGGAACCCTAAACCCCAATTTGATTTTATTTGAATTTGGTTCTGTTTTTGTGAAATTAATTATGATTTAGTGCAATTAGGACTCTTAATTGATGATTCCTAAGTTCATTTTCATGATCCTTTAATCAAAACAAAGTTTCCTCAAAGGGTATTGTGAAGCTTAAGCTCCAAACATGATTTTCTTTGAAAATGACCTTGTTTGGTAATAAGATTAAGTGTTTAGATCAAATTAGAAGGTGTGTTTGATCATGTGTAATTGATTTCTTGATTTCTGGTTGTCGCGCGTTGTTGGATTCCCTCTCTGAGACGTTTGACACGACTATGCTTGCTTGATGGAGTAGATAGTTACACTCTTGGGGCTAACGTGAGCATTAAGACGATGATCCTTTACTTGTCTTCAGAAGTAAGAGGAGCTTGCCTAGGGATATTCAATAACTATATGCATGTGTGTATGTGTTTAATTGAGTGTTGTGAATATTATTGTGATATTGAGCCAATACTTGAATAACTTGTTTACTTGAACTATTGTGGTTATTACTAGCAGTTGAACATTACTTGCTTTAAAGTGTTATGAATTATATATGTGATGAACTGTCATTAACTATGATATTGTTATTGTTGAGAATATATTATTGTTGATTGAATTTTGAGAAGCCGGACTTGAGTCTGTGCCTAATGACTATAAGGATTAAAAGCCTTAATAAGCCTTGAATAGAACTTTGAAAGTTTTGGGTTCATTTATAAAAGTTCCTTGTTTAAAGTGCTTACTTCAAAAGAATAAGATCTTTGTTTTTAGAAAGATGTTGAAGTGACTTTAAGTTGAAGGAAACTACCTTTTTTTTATGATCAAAAGTTTTATACGAGAGAAAACCTTTTCGAACGGTGTGTTTTATGAAGGAAAGACCCTGTGAAAATATTTGACTTTATTCCACCAAGGATTTCAAAAGCAAACGAATTTCCTAATTGTTTTATAAAAGAATTTGTAAAGGAAAATATTTTCTCCTAAATGATTTAAAAACGTTCCGGTTACTTGGATAAGTGACCGAGGTTTTATTTTGGTTTTTGATTTTCACTGAGCGAAAAGTATGCACATGTCAAAGAGAATCTAGTTCGCGAGACGTCGCCTCTAGCATTCAGTTATATGCACGCGATCTGGGATCTGTGTCAAGAATTGTGGACCAGGGGTCCTAATCGTGATATTATGGGCTAGGAGTCCGAATCTTGGAATTGAGGACTGTGTGCCCTAATTTCGTTGTTATGGGCTAGGAGTCCTTATCATGTTGAAATAAAACATGGATAAAATTATAATTTTTCTACGACCACAGCCTTGGACTGCGGAATCGGTCTAAGGTGTTGTGATTGAGCACTCAGACAACACGTCCTGTGTTATTGATTTTCAAGTAATGAAAATTGTGAATAGTCGTTAGCTTTGGGATTCGACAACGAAAAATAGCGAACACAAAGAAAAGTATCGATAATGAAAAGTCTTTTATTCATATGCATTTCCCCTTAGCAGACGTGCTGGAGTTACCGAATACCCGCTTAAGATGTGGTATTCGATGATGTATACATCCGAATGGCCGTTATAAGGGATTCGTGATGATGTTAATCTGGGTGCATGAGGTGACGGAGACAACTTGCCAATGCGGCATACGAGCCTGATCAACTCTTTCTTTCTTAATGATAAAACGGTGATGGTATCTCATGAGATGAAGTTTAGAGCCTGATGATTGAAGTATCATGCATTATCTTTATAAAACTGATTGATTCGGGTATGAGACCCACTGATATAACACTTGTTGTTTTATTTATGAATAATGCTTAAATGCTAATATGCCAATGTGTTGTGTGTATCATGTATATGATTGTTGTGTGATATATCCATCTGTCGGTATCTCACCCTTACAGATATATCAGGTTTCTTCTGGTTCGCTATCGTACCCTAGGTACTTCGGTACAGATGGTGCATAGGAGTCTTCCTAAGTCACTCGGAGACTTAGATCTAGTTGTTCGATGAAGTATTTGATTGTGGAATGACCACGTGAGTTTTCCTCATGAATAACTTTTAGAATGACCAGCTTAGGGTTTGAGACTTAGATTTTTGATAGTATGTATGAGTATGGCTCAGAGAGCCTTTATTTTAAAATGGAATGTTTATGGCTCGGAGAACATCTCTTTTGAATGAAAACCTAAGCTTTTCCTTTTGGTCATGTATAGATTATTGATATAACTATTTTTAGCATATTACTGCCTGGTTATATGGTGTAACTGGAATTCTGGAATGAAAATATAGTTATTTTAGCAGGTGTTTTTTTTACCTGGGATGTTCGATTTACAGAGGAGACTCTGTCGAATTTTTTGTAAAAATACTAGCTTTTATTCAAGTATATCTATAAATTAAATAGGCTTGCCAGGCTAGGATTGTAAGCCTGTGTGACGATCTGGGCTTAGGTTTGGAGTCGTGACAAATTTTTATACCCAATTTCGGATGCTTATGTACATATATAAATTATTTTCCGACAGTAACCAGCAAATTATCTTTTAAATTTAAATTCCGCATGTGTTACATAGTAATACCTAGTAGGGGTGTTACAAGTGGTATCAGAGCTGGTCGAGTCTCTTGGGATCTTTGGGGAATAGGTTTGTTAAGTTATTGTTGTGTGATCTCTGGTTAGTTCTTGTTTGAATTGTTTATTGTTGAATCAATGTGTGTTGACTCACAAGTATACGTTTCTTGATGGTTTTCCAAGGGTTTTATGTTCTGGGAGACCGTAGATCTTAAATGTTACTTTGGTTCGAATATGACATTCCATTATTCTTGCGAATCGTGTCAGACATTCAAAACAAGGTGCTTGTGTAAAGGGTTTTTCAGGGAGTGTTCCCTAGAAATATTCTATGTTTATGGTTAGCAAAGGACATTGATTTTAGATTGATCTAGTTTCTGGATTCGATCAGATCTCTGTCGCTTTGTGTAGGATGTTGCCTACAAAGTTAAAACAAGTTGGACGACTCGATTCAACTGGAAGATCGGTGGTCTGAACCGTTTGCTAGACCGAGTGTTTTCCTTGTGAAGCACCAATGTTGTGTGAAGGCTCGTGTCACCGTGTGGATTTATGACAACTAAGTAAAAGGATGAATTATGAACAAGTATTCTCTGACTTGCGTAGTTGATTTGGTAAATCAATTGCGAGGAGTTGTCGTCTACTCAAAGATCGACTTGAAGACGAGTTATTACCAGATTGGAGTGATGACCTATCTAAGATTTTGTGTCATCAACTCAGTTTATGAAGAAAGATCAACCCTTTGTATGTTTGATCGGTTGATTAAGTTGTCTGAGATCGTACCCAATTCAAGGTGGCCATACTAAGCATGGCTAGAAAGACTTGTATGTTGGTTGGAACCAAGACAAATCGAGTGGATTTTCGATCTTGGGTGAGTGTCTCGTGATTAAGGAACTCTTCACCGTATCCTTTGATTCTCTTGTATTTGTCAGTCGACATTTATTTCTCAAATCCTATGATTGCATTAGATAATCACAACGGTGAAGTTTGTATGTGTCAGATAAATTTTCTGATTTTAATTTGAAATCTGTCAAGACTCTTGAATTAGTTATGCTAATTCATAAATTTCCAGTTATTCATTTCTTTGTTTATGAGAAGTCATACTCACACTTCTAAATAATCCTCGATGTCTTCGACATTTGAGTGAATTGATTTAAACTGAATTCATTGGTCTAGATACCTTCACATTTTGTTGAGAGAAGTGGTTATGACTATTTCTTGAGTTATAACACATAATTCCGTGATAGCAGAAGCTTCTTGGTGAAACTTAGTTTCGTCGCTTCTATTTTTGGTAGAGGTGAAAGTCATCATTTTGTAAATTCTTTGTACTAAGAATAAGAATTAATCCTCTTTGGATTAGAAATTATTCACCCTTGATTCCTTAAATCCGCTGGAAGATTCTTGTGGAAGAATGAACTTTATTAGATTCATGTTTGTAAATGTGTATTGATCATGCATTTTTACACCCACGAACCTGATGGAAGGATCTTTTTCCATACTGGACGTTCCTGTATCCTTCAAATTAATGAAATTCTTTTCTATGCTTATGTGAAAGAAAAAAAATCAAGAAAAATTTCTTTTCTTGAGAAATTCTTTTATGATCACCAAGGTCATGTCTTATTGCGGTTCGAAAGTACTTGTCGTCGGTGATCATCTGAGTTTTACGTATTCTCCAAATGTCGTCGATGTGTGACCTATCTCATCAGTCATGAGTTGGGTATCTCCACATCAAGATGTTAGAGTTAGTCGAGTACAGTGAAAAAGGGATAGTTTAACAATTGAGACCTTCCTTGTTAAGATATTGGCATTCCTTGAATCTTTGTTATGAGTTTACTGAAGACCTACATGAGTCTTGTTTGAATTCAAGTGATCGTGGATCGACTGGTGAAGTCTACACCTTTCTTACAAGTTAAGATCCACTATGCAGTGGAGGAGTAAACCGAATAATGTATCAGAGGATTGTTTAGACTTCATGGAGTATCTTTAAGCGTTGTTTCAAATCAAAAACGGAAGTTTATCAACGTGTGTCAGTTAAGTTTACTTTAAGTGTTGAGGACTAAGTTGAGGCTAAGTCCAACTTATCATTCTCAGCGAGATGGATAAGTAATAAGATGACCCATCCTTAGCAGTGTCGTCTTTATGGTAGGACAAACCAGAGTTGATAGGAGCTTCGTTAATGTATATATGTGAATGGTACTATGAGAACCCTTAAGTTCAACATCATTGAGTGAGATGATTACAATGGACCTTATCATGATCGAGGCAGATATATTATTAAAGGAATTTAGAGTAGTGATCAACGTTTATGGTTAATGTTGACTTCGTGTGTCCGAGGATTAACGGAAAAATATCTATAGTAGATTTCCTTAAGCTGAACGGAAATAGTAAAGAAGAGTTCTTGAGAAACTAAGTTGTGAGAAGAGTTTGAGAGCTCTGTTTTAGAGTTTGAAAGGTCTAACCGTGATGAAATTTGGAGTGGTGGAATAAGTCCAAAAGAAACTAAGACTACAATTGTGTGCTTTGGATTGAGAGTTGATATATGTGGTAGAGTTAATGTTGAACTTGATGTTCGTCGTGAGGATAAGGTGTGGAAGAAGTTTTGCTAGAGGACTAATTTTGAGGCAAGAAGTACTTAAGTTTTGATTATAGCCTTTGAGTGTGATAAACTAAGGTGAAATGTCGAAGATAATGGGAATAGTGTGGTGGTGAAAAGTCTCGAGAATAAATAGAATGATATAGAGATGGATTATGTTATAAAATTAGGAATAAAAGAAATGAAGCAAAAAAAAATACAATGTAGGACATAGGGATTAAGAAATCTTGTCTAGTTTTGAGTCGCGGAATTTCGAGGACGAAATTTTTTAAGAGGGGTAGTAATGTAACACCCTAGTTTTTACACATATGATTAATTATTTTATTTGGATGTTTATGTTTATTTTGTTATGTAGTTTAGTTTGAGTAATTAAATTACTCTCTTCAAATTAATTTATTGGGTGCGTTAGCACTGACTTATTTCAGTGAATGCACGCTTACTAGATAATAATATTATTTTATTGTCACTATTAGTATTTGTTTAGGAAAATATTTAATTATGATTAAAATAAATTTATTTTTTAGATTTTATTCTATTGAATTTAATTTTATGTTTTAAAATATGTTGGTTTAAAACTAATCGGAGATTAATTTTGGATCATTGATTTTCTTAGTTGATCAATTCAACTATCAATCTTTACTCTAATTTGAATTTTGAAAATATATTTGTCAATCATTATTTTTAGATCTAAGGGTCAAGATTACATTTTTTTCTGTAAACTTAATTTCAACCACACATTTTACCTACTAAACAAAAGAAAAAAAAAATGTTTTTTCCCCTTCTCTCTTTTTCACGTGTGACATCCCCTTCTTCTTCTGTTTATTTATTTTTCGTCGATCTCTCTCCATAAAACACAACCACACCCTTCCTTCCTTTCCTCTTGAACTAGCGTCGTCCAGCCCACTGTCAGCCGCACTTCGCCGCTTGAGCATCGTCCGTTCGACCGTTGGAGTGAGGACAACAACGCGAGCCCCGCTCCTGGTTCATCTGCTCCTTGCTATGTGTCTTGCGCGTCTGGTTCGTTCCTCCGCCGTGAGCTTCGTCGCGACGCCGCCTCCAACCCGCCGTTTGGTTGCGGTCTGGTCATGTATGGTATGGAAAACACGACCAAGCAACTCAGCTTTTAGTCCCAAGTGTCCTGAACAGTTTGGTTATTCGTTGTGTCGCCGTCCCTCCGCCGTGTTGCTACCACCGCCGCCTCGCGTACCCCACAGCACCATCGCGTGCTTCTTCTTCTTCTTCTTCTTCTTCCTCCTTGGGTAAGTGGAATCTCATCTATAAGTCTCATATTCATAAAAATCCCCATATTTAATTTTGAAACCCTAACCCTAACTTTTGATTCAATTTCAAAATGTGAAATTAACACTATTTTTATGCAATTGGGACTGTGAATTAGTGTTTCCCTAAACCAATTTCATTGTTCGTTAGTTAAAATGAGTTTTCCCCAAATTGTATTTAGGAACCCTAAACCCCAATTTGATTTTATTTGAATTTGGTTTTGTTTTTGTGAAATTAATTATGATTTAGTGCAATTAGGACTCTTAATTGATGATTCCTAAGTTCATTTTCATGATCCTTTAATCAAAACAAAGTTTCCTCAAAGGGTATTGTGAAGCTTAATCTCCAAACATGATTTTCTTTGAAAATGACCTTGTTTGGTAATAAGATTAAGTGTTTAGATCAAATTAGAAGGTGTGTTTGATCATGTGTAATTGATTTCTTGATTTATGATTGTTGCGCGTTGTTGGATTCCCTCTCTGAGACGTTTGACACGACTATGCTTGCTTGATGGAGTAGATAGTTACACTCTTGGGGCTAACGTGAGCATTAAGACGAGGATCCTTTACTTGTCTTCAAAGGTAAGGGGAGCTTGCCTAGGGATATTCAATAACTATATGTATGTGTGTATGTGTTTCATTGAGTGTTGTGAATATTATTGTGATATTGAGCCAATACTTGAATAACTTGTTTACTTGAACTACTGTGGTTATTACTTGCAGTTGAACATTACTTGCTTTAAAGTGTTATGAATTATACATATATGTGATGAACTGTCATTAACTGTGATATTGTTATTGTTGTGAATATATTACTGTTGATTGAAGTTTGAGAAGCCGGACTTGAGTCTGTGCCCAATGAGTATAAGGATTAAAAGTCTTAATAATCCTTGAATAGAACTTTGAAAGTTTTGGGTTCATTTATAAAAGTTCCTTGTGAATAGTCGTTAGCTTTGGGCTTCGACAACGGAAAAGAGTGAACACAAAGAAAAGTCTCGAAAATGAAAGTCTTTTATTCATATGCATTTCCCCTTAGCAGACGTGCTTGAGTTACCGAATACCCACTTAAGATGTGGTATTCGATGATGTATACATCCGAATGGCCGTTATAAGGGATTCGTGATGATGTTAATCCGGGTGCATGAGGTGACGGAGACAACTTGCCAATGCGGCATACGAGCCTGATCAACTTTTTCTTTCTTAATGATAAAACGATGATGGTATCTCATGAGATTAAGTTTAGAGCCTGATGATTGAAGTGTCTTGCATTATCTTTATAAAACTGATCGATTCGGGTATGAGACCCACTGATATAACACTTGTTGTTTTATCTATGAATAATGCTTAAATGCTCATATGCCAATGTGTTGTATGTATCATGTATATGGTTGTTGTGTGACATATCCATTTGTCGGTATCTCACCCTTACAAATATATCAGGTTTCTTCTGGTTCCCTATCGTACCCTGGGTACTTCAGTACAGATGGTGCAGAGGAGTCTTCCTAAGTCACTCAGAAACTTAGATCTAGTTGTTTGATGAAGTATTTGATTGTGGAATGACCACGTGAGTTTTCCTCAGGAATAACTTTTAGAATGACCAGCTTAGGGTTTGAGACTTAGATTTTTGATAGTATGTATGAGTATGGCTCAGAGAGCCTTTATTTTAAAATGGAATGTTTATGGCTCGGAGAGCATCTCTTTTGAATGAAAACCTAAGTTTTTCCTTTTGGTCATGTATAGCTTATTGATATAACTATTTTTAGCATATTACTGCCTGGTTGTATTTGGTGTAACCGGAATTCTGGAATGAAAATATAATTATTTTAGCATGTGTTAATTTACCTGGGATGTTAATTACAGAGGAGGTTGTTGAAACTTTTGTAAAAATACCAACTTTTATTCAAGTATATCTCTGAATTAAATATGCTTGTCAGGCTAGGATTGTAAGCCTGTGTGCCGATCTAGGCTTAGGTTTGGAGTCGTGACAAATTTTTATACCCAATTTCAGACGCTTATGTACTTATATAAATTATTTTCCGAAAGCAACAAGTAAATTATCTTTTAAATTTAAATTCCACATGTGTTACGTAGTAATACCTAGTGGGGGTGTTACAGGTAATCTATGCAGTGACACATTGAATTTTGTGCAGCTTCACGACTAAAGGATTGTCCCGACTCTACAGTAAAGAGCAACAAAACTAGCAAGGTTAGAAATGCTAGAAATGGTGATTGATGAACTTGCTTATGTTTTGATGAATATAGGAAACTTGGGTCAAAGGGTAATTACATAACTGCAAACGTGAGATATTGTCAAAGAATGAAGACATTAATGGAGTGTCCGTTGTCGTTGTTAGAGCGGTCTGATGTCATTCCGAGAAATAGTGGTACAAGTTTTGATGGTTCTTCAATGCATCCACAGGCAGTACATCTGTCATCTCTAGTAGGTGTTGATGATTTTAGGTCATTGAAAACATTACAACATGCTCTCGAGAGGAATCCCAAACTTTACAAACGAGGTAATCTAAGCAATGAGATAATGATGTTAACACATCTTCACACCTAAAGACTTATCGAAACTTTGCTATAAGGAGCAACACACGTAGCAAGGTTAGAAATGTTGCTAATACTTTGTTTAAAGCACAACAAACAATGTTAGAAATGCTAGAAATGTGTTCATCATCTCTAGTAGATGTTGATGATATCAGGTCAATGACACCATTACAACATGCAATTGGAGGGCATCACCGCCTTTACCTGTGAGATGATTTTACAAAGAAACGATCATTTTTGTGCATCTTCACAACTAAAGGCTTGTCATGGCTATCAAATAAGGAGTAACACACCTGACAAGGTTAGAAATGCTTCAAATATTATATTTGTTGAGATTTTTTTTTGTGTTTTGATAAATATAAGAAAAAGGGGTTTAAGGATTGTTGCATAGTTACAAATAATGTGTGACATTGTGATGGAAAGAATGGCATGAACGCCATGATAAAGTGCTCCTCAATGTTGTTGGAGAATTCCTCAACCATAGACAAGAATAATTGTAAAAGCCATGTCACTTTTTTGAGGCACTCACAGGCGGCTCATCTATGATATCTAGTTAGCGTTGATGTTTTCAAGTCATCAATCCCACTACGACATGAAGTTCGAGTAGCATCACCACCTTTACTAGTGAGGTAACCCATGCAAGGAGAATTTTTTTGCATCTTCACAGCTAATGGCTTGTGTTGGCTCTTTTATATGGAGTAACCCTGCTGGCAGGATTCGAAATGCTACAAATAAGTCTTCCATCTCGTGGTTGTTGGGTTTGTTTGTGTTTTGATGAATACAACTAATCAAGGTTAAAGCAGTAGTTATATATTTGCAAATGTTCGATATTGTAAGAAACACACCAGCATGCCATTGATGTCATTCAATCTCTTACAAAATCGAACATCTTAAAATATATACCAGATTATTTAACTTTAATTTATTGTATTCATCAAAACACAAACTCAATAACCACGAGATGAAAAACCTATTTGTAGCATTTCAAATCCTGCCAGCAGGGTTGCTCCATACAACGGAGTCAACACAAGTAATTAACTGTGAAGATCCAAAAAAATCATTGTCTCCTTGTATGGATTACCTCACTGGTAAAGGTGGTGATGCTAATCGAACTACATGTCATAATTGTTTCAATGACTTGAAAACATAAACGCCTACTAGAGATGATAGACGTATCGTCTGTGAGTGCCTTAAAGAAGCAATAAAACCTTTACCGTTATTTTTGTATAAGGCTGAGGAATGCTCCTATAGCAACAAGAAACATTCTATCATGCCGTTCATGTTCTTACCTCTCTCACAATATCACGCATTTGCACTTACGTAACAACTCCTCAACCTTTCTTTTTATCTTTATCATAACACGAGAAAATTCAACAACTACAGTATAAAAAATTAATATCATTTCTAACCTTACTAGTTTTGTTGCTCCTTATTTCGGATACATGACAAGCCTTTAGTTGTGAAAATGCACAAAAACCATCGTCACCTTTTTAAAATTATCTCATTTTTAAAGGTGGTGATGCCCTCCAAGTGCATATTGCTTTGGTGTCAATGGCCTGAAATCATCATCATCTATTAGAGATGCAGCGTTTTGAGAGAGTCTTGAAGATATTAGTTATACTTCATTTATTTATTTCTTTTGGGTTTATTAGACGCCCGTGTTCTGAGGTAAAACCAACTGGAAAAGAGTTATGTGGTTTTTATTAATTAATATTTATGAGACTTTATTTTATTTAGATGTAATGGTTTTGCACTGTTATTTTATTTAATTATTTTGAATATGTGAGAAACTTTCAGATTTAATTTTATTGTGAAAAATTTTATGACTCGATTATTTACTTTAAATATTTTAAAGGTTTTTATTGAAAATTAATTTGGGTTACTAATGTAACGAAGGGCGTTTCAGTCTGTGAATGCCTTAAAGAAGCAATAAAACCTTTACCGTTATTTTTGTATAAGGCCGAGGAACGCTCCAATAGCAACTAGAAACACTATATCATGTCGCTCATGTTCTTACCTCTCTCACAATATCACGCATTTGCACTTACGTAACAACCTCTCAACCTTTCTTTTTATCTTTATCATAACACAAGAAAATTCAACAACTACAGTATACAAAATTAATAGCATTTCTAACCTTATTGGTTGTGTTGCTCCTTATTTCGGAGCCATGACAAGCCTTTAGTTGTGAAAATGCACAAAAACCATCGTCACCTTTTTAAAATTATCTTATTGGGAAAGGCGGTGATGCCCTCCAAGTGCATGTTGCAATGGTGTCAATGGCCTAAAATCATCATCATCTACTATAGGTGAAGAACAGAACATAGACTTCCTAGCATTTCTAACATTGTTGGTTGTGTTTTCAACAAAGTATTTACAACATTTCTAACCTAGCTACATGTGTTGGGGGACTTGTAGCAAAGCATGGATAAGCCTTTAGGTGTGAAGATGAATTTAAATCATTGTCTACTTGCTTAGATTACCTCAATTGTAAAGGTGAGGATGCCTCCTCGAGAGCATGTTGTAATGGCATCAATAACCTAAAATCATCAACACCTACTTGAGAAGATAGATGTGCTGCATGTAAATACAATAAAGAAGCACCAAAACCTTTACCACTATTGCTGGGTATGACTGTGGACCACTCTAATAGCGATAACAAACACTTCATTATTTGACAATATCCCACGATTGCAGCTAAATAATTGCCCGTCTAACCCAAATTTCCTATATTTTTCAAAACACAACCAAGTTCGATAACCATTATTTGTAGCATTTCTAACCTTACTAGTTGTGTTACTCTTTACTTTGGAATTAGGACAAGCCTTTAGCATTGAAGATACACAAAAATCATTGTCTTCCTGGTTAGATTACCTCACTCACAGGTGGTGATTGTGAACACCTAATTTTGTCCGGGTATCTTCTTCTTTTAATTAATATTTTGAAAAGAAAAAAATATAAAAATTGCAAAAAACTCAAATATTTTGGTCTTGCTCTTGACCCATTACAAGATCAGACTTAACCCAAATTTGTTGTTACGAAGTTTTTGTGCCCATAGTCCAAGCTCATGTGTTAAAAAAAGAGGAAAAAAGAAAAAGAAATGTATTTTGTCCTCTTTGTTTTCTCTCACCTGTAGCTATCTGCCTCCTCCTAGTTTAGGTCAAACCAACTTTATTTTTATCTCCCTTCTTTTGTTTTCTTGTGCTTTTTTTCAAAATAAGGAGTAACAATCCCTACATCTGTAGCAAACCAGTAAGGTAGTGGGAGCAAAGACTGATTTTCTCCTCAGCATGGCACCACCATGAGTCCCATTTTCGTCCTCCCCTTTCAGAGCAAATAACAGATTTTGTTTTCTTCCTCATCCTGTATATACACACGTTACATTTCACAAAGAGGGGGGAGCTTGAGAGAAATTTCTGAGATCATTATTCACCACACTTTCTCCCATTTTTCACTTCACCTTCATCCTTCCATCTTCATCATCATCTATTCACTGCATAGCCATCTCCTATTATCATCTCCATCAACCTAAGCTCCTCCTTCCTCTTACATTCAAATCATCCTCTAAACCATCTACCAATAAGCCATCACTACATTCATAACTAACAAAAAAAAAACCAAAAAAAAAATCAAGAATAAACAAAACAGATCCAAGTCATACTCCTCCGCCATCGTCGTTTGCTCCACCCACCACACCGCACTCAGACTGCCACCACCGCATCCCCACGCCGTTGCTCCGTTCACCGTTGTTCACGCCCCGCTGACCACCATCCAGCCGCATCGTAACGAAGCGTGCCAGATCCGCACCCACCACCGTACAAGCGCTCGATCTGCGGCCCACCGCCCCGCATCCGTAGCTGTGGCCAGTCACGACGGAGCGCCATAACAGAACCGTCGTCTCACCATCTGATCCAGCCGTGTTCGCCATGGTTCCAGACCTGTTCTCCTTGGCCATTTTGCCTCCGTTGTTGGTAACGTTAGAAAACTTCCTTTGGGTTTTGTTCTTTTATTTTACTTTTATTGTGTGTGTTGTTATTTGTATGTGAATGGGCTTCTAACTGTTTGGGCTTGTTTCTTTTCTTTTAATTGTTGATATCTTATCTGATGGGCTTAGTAATTTTAGGATCATGAGTGAGTCTTTTACTTTGTTTATTGGGCCAAGCATAAAAATAAAAAAGAGTAACGTGTCTAAAAAAAAATTTCTTAAAAAAAATTTAAAAAGGAAAAAAAAATTCAAAAAAAAATTAAAATCAATCACCCAATCAAGTCTTTTTTAAAGAACCATGTGGCTTTGAGTTTCCCATCGCACATGGGAATACCTAGGAGCAGAATCAATCATTCTGTCAAGCCAAAATTAAATTTCCCATTTTTTAGTGTCTCTTTTTATTTTCAAACGGCTAAACAAAATAATTGAACTTGTGATATTTAGGGATGCCCTATGGACTTGGGTGCCATGTTCAGTCCTTTAGTTTTGAAGTTGTCATGTGGATTTACGTGCCATGTTCAACCTCAATTAGGTTTTAACAATAATAATATTTTTTTAAAATACAAAACCAATAAAGAAATACAAAATATTAAACATTAAAAATAATTCTTTCTTTTGAATATTTTTTGGAGTAAAATAAATATTTTAAAAAGCTATTAAAAATTTGCACAACTAACATGAGGTTCCGTTTTTTAAACGGGCGATGCAGGGTGCTAACACCTTCCCTACACGTAACCGACTCCCGAACTCAAATCTCTTTCGCTTTTTTTAGACCAGTTTTCCTTAAATAAATGGGTTTTCCAATATTTTCCTAATTAAAAATTTTGGTGGCGACTCCTCTGTTTTTGGCTACCTTTTTGCGGCTCCCGGACGGGACGGTCGCGACAGCTGGCGACTCCGCTAGGGAATTTTGAGAGTCAGGCCTATCATAGTTGGTTGTGCAACTTTTTTTTAATATTTGAAAATATTAGTTTTACCCCTCTTTGTTTTCTCTGTCTTGTATATAGTTTTTTATGCTTTAATAAATGCCTTTGTATATTCTTGCAACCCTAGGATAGAGAATTATTCTAATGTTGGTTGTTCTTTTTGTAAATGTGGTGTAGTTTTTGTTTTAACAAAGGTAGGTTTGTTTGCTCCCAGCACACATATCACTATCACATGTTTCACATACTTTTTGGGTCTATGCAGAGTCTTTGAATGCCATAGGATTAGAAGGGGTTTCGATGGTGTTATTGTGAAGCTTTTGCATCCCTAACAGTCACTGATTCTCCCGCTCAAATTGTTACCGGTACTAGGGACTGCCATATTGTAACTCATTTGTTCATGTGGTGAAGTTCATGGATCCGAGTCCTTATCTTTTAGATGAGGGCAATCTGGGGGCCATGATTTTTAGGATTCTAGACCCGTCCTATAATTCACTCATAGAGCAAACGTAGTGACCGACCAGTTAGAGTCACGACCTTAGGTGTGTGCAAACATTAGTCTTACCCGTCTTAGGACACAAAGGGAGCATTTTTTTCCCTTCACTCATGTTCATATTTTTTTGTCAAAGAAAAATTTACATTTTTTCAATTTTTTGTGAAAGAAAAAATGATTTACACAAGTCATTTTGCTTGTAACAAAAAAAAAAAAAATCCATTGTCATATTTTATATCTCATGCATATCCATAAATAATAAAAAAGGGACTTGTGTAAATCATCTTTTTGTAACTCATTCATATTCTTTGTATATTTTGTATCTTATGCATTAAATATTTTTTTGGGTTAATAAAAATAAAAAAAAATATTTTCATGCATTCATCTTATGCGTTCATTACAAAAAATCATTTATCTCAAGCATTCATTTCATGCATGCATCATTAAAAACTTTTTGGACCAAAAAAATTAAAATTCATACATTTCATGCATCAATACCTCTTTGGGTCAAAATAAAAAAATCATTGATTTCATGAATTAAAAAAATGTGATTCGTCTAAAAAATGAGAAGCTTATCTCATGCATTGCCATTTTTGTGAGAGAAAAAAAGTGCCTTCACGCATCACATGAATTAAAATTTTTGAGTCAATATAAATAATTCTTTTTCATCCATCTCATGCATTAATACCTTTTGGGTAAAAAAAAAACCTTTTTACATGCATTTCATATACTCATTTCTGTTTAAGTTGAAAGTTTATTAAAAATAAATAAAAAATTCATTCCATGCATTGTGCTCATTGGAGGAAATAGAATCATCGCGCTTTCAAAGAATGCCAATCAAACCATGGATCATGATGTAAAGCTGGAAATAATACTTGCTCAGGTGGTCTGAAAATACGGATCACAACCTTGTACCCGATCATGCAGGTTCGGATGGCAATGAAGTTGAGGGGCACGCTTTCACAGTCATTTCTCAGAAGTCAAGTAGGGCATGTCAATTTTGAGACCTCTCTGAAATGGTTATTTTCTAGGGGACTACTCAGACTTAAAGAAGAAAGCTACAACGACATCACCAGAGATTCGCATTCTAGTGGTTGTGAGAAGTGCCAACCTTTTGCGGTCTCCGTCTTAGGAATTTCTAAGCAACCTAGGCAAGATTGGTTCATTAGTGGTTTACCATGAAATGGTGGTTACATTGTATTTTATCATGTAATACTTGAAACATGTTCATTTTCTTGAAGTATTAATGTAATGGATTTGCATCCATACCTTGTCTCATCCATTCTTTACATCATCTTCCACATCATAATATTTCTATCACCATTCTCATATGTCAGATTCTCATTTTCTTCCCCAAGTATCATCCTTGGTTTTTGTTCATTAAGCTCGCGTTATTAGAAGTTCTTTGTGGGGCATTGATCAGCCCATCTGTGCCCACGCCTTTTCAAAAAAATCAAAAAATAAAAATAAATAAATAAAAGAGGAGCAAATAAATACAAACTTGGTGAGTACCATCTTTGTCTCTAAAATAAAGTTTAAAAAATAATCAGCAATCATGATTTGAAATGAAGATTGGCCGTCTTTATCTATCCGTAGAAAAATATCATGATCATCCCTAGTTACCGATTTTGAGCCTGAAAAGTTTCTTCAAATAACCCTGGACAAGGATCACCCTTAAACAAGGGGCAGGCAAGAAGAAAATGGTGATCATGAAACATAAAGTGAAAAAAAAAACAGAAGAAGAAAAAGAAAGAACAAAAATAAAGATGGAGAAAGAAAGAGGACGAAAAACTTCATTCAAAAGCAAAAAAAAGAAGTAATAAAAAGGGAAAATCAGTTGAAAGCAAATGTTCTCTGAAATCTGAAAAGAGCTTGGATCGTTGGTCCTATTTAACCTTAAAATACTTGTTTGATCCTTATATCCTTCCTTTCATGACCCCAACCACTGGCCACACTACAAGTCTGAAAAGTCCATTCTGATCAATGAATGATTGCTACTTTTTCATCAACTTTAATTTTGAGACAAAAAGTTTGTGTTCTTTTGAGATTTTAACTAATTGCTCCTTTAAAAAATCCAAAAAAAAATAATGAAAAAAAAAAGAAAAAGAAAAAGAAAGCTCGCTAGGCTGAAAACCCTCAAGGGCAGTCTAAGCAAAAGTTAGAGCAAGATCTACATGGGACAAAATTGTGCTTTCAAGGGCCTTATCCTAGAGCATTTCCATTCTTGGATACCCTACACTGGGGTAACACCATTCTCAAGTTTTCCTTGTCAAGTGCCCTACACTGGGGCAGCTTCATTATGGGAACCCTACACTAAGGCCACTCAATTCTCAAGGGACTTGTTCTGAGGCAAAATTGTCCCCAAGCAACATATGTCGAGTCAATTGCCATGACCAAATCAATCCAAACTGAGGCAACACCCTTCTGACCTCCATATCACCTCTTGTGCGCCTTGCTATCAATACCATTTGAGTCGTCCAACTTCCGACACCAATCAAGAAGTTGTTCAGGTCATATTGTCCTTTCATGTCATACATTTGAATCCATGCATGTTTGTTACATGATGCTTCAGTTAAGGTAAACATAAGTTCAATGATACAATTTAATCATCTAATGGTAATTCCTTGATGAACAATTCTGGCCAGAAGAATTCTTAATACAAGGGGGAAGTGGCATCTTAGTTGGCAATTAAGCAAGAAGCTTTGATCTTCACCAATAAGGGTGACAAAATTGTCCTCGTCCAAAAAACAGAAAAAGAAAAAATAAAAAAATCAAAATAAAAAAAAGTTCAAAAAAAAAATGGCTCGCTAGACTGAAAACCTGAAATGACAGTCTAGGCAAAAGTAAGAGCGGCCCGGTAGGTTGAAAACTCGCGAAGAGCGAGCTACACAAAAATTAGGGTCAAAGACAAGCAAGGTATAAGAAGTCTCCTCAAACTACAAAGTGGGGCAGTTTTAGAGGAAAAATCATGAAAAGCTCCCAATAATAGGACTGGGGAAATTCACATGCTTCAAAGTTGATCAGGCAATCCCATCCATCATTACAAAGAAGCATATCTTAGCCAAGAAGCAAAACACCAGTTGAGCGAGCAAGCGATAATCAAAATCAAGAAGCCTCATGCATAAAAAAATAATCAGGATTTTCATCGATCATAAAAAGTATCTCATGCATCATTCAAAAAATTATCATAGTTTTCATCAGTCATAAAAGAACATCTCTCACATCATGCAATGTCTCATCATTTCATGCATCAACAAAGTCAACATCTTTGCAGTGCATTTGTTCGGCTTTAGTGGGCACAGGGCCCCAAAAGTCAGGTCTTGTTAGCATTAGCAGGCAAAGGACCTCTTAAGCTTTGTTTTATTGTAGTTTGGCTTTAGCGGCACATGGCCCCAAATGTCATGTCTTGTTAGCTTTAGCAGGCATAGGGCCTCGTAAGCTTCGTTTTTGTTCAGCTTTAACAGGCACATTGCCCATGAGCTATTGTCTTTGGTTAGCTTTAGCAAGCACATGGCCTCGTAAGCTTCATTTTGTTTCGTTTAGCTTTAACGGGCACAAGGCCCATGAGTTGTTGTATTTGTTAGCTTTAGAAGGCATAGGGCCTTGTAAGCTTCATTTTTGTTCAGTTTTGACGGGCATAGAACCATAAGCTGCGTCTTTATTAGCTTTAGCAGGCATAGGGCCTTGATGAGCCTCTGGTTGACTGGTTTTATAACTAATAAAAACCTTGGCTTTGTGCTAATTTTATATCATTTTCATCCAAATTAGACTAGATTGTCTTTAAGCAGTATTTTGAGTCTGTAAAGTGTTTTTAGGTTAATTTAGTTGATTTAGAGTCAAATAAAGCACTTATGCTATTTTCTGTTTTCAGGTTAATAAAAAGAAATAAATCTGGAGTTTTCGCCCCGCGAGATGGCATTCGCCTCGCGAACCAGAAGGTGACTGGTCCAGAAATTGCCAACCATTCTGTCTCGCCCCGCGAAGACTTGCCTCGCGTCACGAGTAATCCAACCCTGAAGACCAAAAGTCAGCACGGTTCATCCATGTTGAAGGTCACGGGCGTTACAGTTTGGAATATGAAGAGTCTCGCCTCGCGAATATAAGCTCGCCTCGCGAGAATACCAAAAGTTGAAGACTGTTCACATTATTCGCCTCGCGAAGGTGGGTTCGCCTCGCGAGACAGCGGAATCCAGAACGTGTATATAAGTCTGTTTTAGACATAACTGAAGGGTTGTTAAGTAGTAGCTAGTTAGCAGTAGTTGTAGTTCAGTAGTTTATTTTCTTTTCTTTTCTTTTGTGTTTATTTCTGTAATGGAGAGCTAGTCTCCTAGATTAATCTACTGTGATTGGTTTCCATTACCACACTTGAGGTTGTGTATTTCCTGTTTTGTTTGCTATTCTCTTTTCAATGCGATGCTATATGTTTCTGTTTGTTTAATTCAGGAGTGTATAGTGTTGTGTTGATTCATTTTGGTGATGTTATGTTCCTATACTTAATCGCGTTTGTTTAATTCGCGTGTGTTCATTCATGTTCGTTTAGTTCATGAGGGCTTAACCCCGTTTGTTTAATTCGGGAATAGGAACATATATCTGTAGTAGCGATTTCGTTTGTTAATTGTTGCTATAACCGAAAGGGGAATAGAATCTGCTTAAGGCTTGGATTTATATGAACCGATGATAGTGGGAAACCGAGAACAGCAGGTTAATCGCTTTAGTTTATTTGATAATCTCTTTGAACTGCCTTGTATTCATTGCTCTGCTTTTGTTTGTTTTCTTTATTTTATTTGCATTCACTCCAACCCCCCAAAACTGATTTTCTGTTAATAATAGCAACCTAAGAGTCCTTGTGAGACGATACTCGAGTTGTCGCTTCCCTATCTACATTATTTTGTAAACGCTCGTTCTTTTTGGCGCGTGGCGACAGCGCGTTCAAAAATTGGCGCCGTTGCCGGGGACTCTTGTTTGTGTTATTAGTAGAAAATAACCATAAAGAAAAAAAAAAGGAAAAAAAAAAACTTTGCTGAATTATTTTTGTCTGCTTGTCTGGTTGTGAATTTTGGTACGCCCCATGGAAAATTATATGCAAAATTATGTGCCTAATGTAAATTATGAGCAACCATGCATGTATTATCCTGATTTTGGTATACCACCCCAGATATAAGCACAAATTATCCTAATTTTGTTGGAGGTTATGAGTTTAGTAATGATTTTGGTATGCTTGGAGTGAATAATCATTTTAGCCAACAAAGTGGAGGACAGAGCACCTTGGATGAGATTGCATCTCTGATACAACAAATGGCCGAGAACAATCAACGGATGGCACAACAAAATCTTGAATTCCAACAGAGGATGGAGGCAAGTAATCTTGAATACCAGAGGAGAGAAGCTGAATCTTAGAAGTTGTCCATTCTAATTGATCAAATAGTCGCCAACTCGGCTGCACTGCTAACTCCACAGCCCCTTGAAGAACATACAGATTCACAGATAGTTATTTCTGAAAATACTTCTGATGATGATTTTGATAATACTTCTATTGATGAACTGTGTGTTGAGTCTCCAGATATTGATACCTCCCCTGATTCTATCTATGATAATTCATGTGCTGATTGTTATTGTACTGACACTGCTTTGTGTATAGACTGTTTTGTTGAAAGGTATGTTGAGCAAAGCATCCATATAGAACAGGAGACAGATGAGGTTGAGGGCCATGTTCATACAGAAAATGAGGATCAGGAGGACATCTGCTTCACCGTGCTTGAGGATGATGAAGAACCTTTGGAAGTAGATGATTCAATTAAATCAAATGCATGTGTTGAGAGTAATGGGATGGATGAACTAATTGCTGAATTTCCAGACATTCAGAATTTTACTGATTCAGTTTATTGTGATATATGTACTGACTCTACTAACACTAACCTTTGTGTGGTGTGTGCTGAAATTTCTGCATGTATAGCAGGTGATAACTTTGTTAGTGCAGTGAATGAAGAAAATGCAGAAGTTGAAGCAGCACCAGTAACCCCAGCTAACTGTTTGCCACCTCCCACTGTGGAACCACCGGTGATGGAGTTCCAGCCTTTGGATTTGTCACTGTGGCCATTTCAAGAGGTTGAACCCCACTTCTATTGGGAGGACTTTATGGACAAAGTTGAGAAAGAGGTCATCTGTGACCCAAGAGGGAGTGAGAAGTCCGCCGTACTCGGCGAGGTCGTCATAATTGTCAAGTGCTCACCCCCATATCAAGGCTGCAAGTTATGGAAGCATGGAATGAACTACCACCCTTTGGCTATCACTTGGGCCTTATGTTACAAGCAATGGGATCCTGGTGGAACCGCCCCTCAATGAGTTTTCTCTAAACATTTTCCTTTTAATTATGCCTTACTTTATTTCTGCTTTGTTTTCAATAAAGCTCCTGAATAATTTGAGAAGCTCAGGAGTTGTGTGAGTCTGGTATTGGCAAGTTTATTGGATTTTATTGATTTTGCATAGATTGATTGCATGTCATGTGTTGACTGTTTTCCCCCTAGGATATGAAATTTTTGAAAAATGATCCCCATGTGATTGAAAACTGAACTTTGAGATTTTGTTATGATGGCATGATTTATGATAAGTTTGGGGTGATAGGAAGCACACACTAGGGATAGAATCTCTGTCAAACAATTTGCATGAATGTCCAGGTGAGGTTTTGAGCCTCCAACATGTTTTTGACTGTGTGAAAATCACTTTCAAGTTGCACTTTCCTGAATTTGATTGAATCTCTTTATGGTTTGCATGATTATGTGTTTGCTTCAAATGATTTAGGCATTTTCTTTGTAAATAGCTACTTAGCCTAAAATAACCACCCTTAATGCATGTTCCTTAGTTAGCCCCATTGAGCCTGATTAGCCTGTTAATTCTTGTTAACCTTATGTTACAAGCTAAAATCTGGAAAAACCCATGTTAACCCGATCTTAGGATTAGGAGAGCATGGAATCTTGATAAGAGAATGGTTGCAAGAAACTAAGTTTGGGGTGGCTACAAGGTGACATGTTGTTTGGGATTGAGAAAAAATACAATAAAAAGGTTGGAGCCAAAGGCTTGTAGAAAATAAAAAGAAAAAAGAAGAAGAAAAACAATAAAAATAAAAAGTGTTGAAATAACAAGGCTGTAGTCACCCAAGGCAAAAAGATGAATGAGAAAAGGAACTTGAGTGGAATTTCAATGTTTTGAACTGTTTCATGCTCTCTTAGTTCCTAGGGTCTTCAGCTAGTACCTTTGTATATCCTACCCTTAGCCAGGCCCCATTACAACCCATAAAAGACCTTTTGATGTTGCTTACATGTTTTCTATGGGAATCATTTTGAGATGAAAATCAAATTTATGGGAAGTGCTCTTGAAAGTGAAATTGAGTGAATGTTGTTAGCCTGACAAACTGAGCGATTGAGTGAAACACAAATTTCCCTTGTGAGGAAGGCAGTTGTTTGAATTTGGTGATCTCTCTCTTGTGTGTAACTTGGATCCCCTGCTTAGATTAATAATTGTTTGAATGATGAAATTCTCAAAAGTTTAGAATAAATGAATGTGGGGATTGATTTGCTTGAAAGGGGGGAACATTGAAGAAAACTGTTTTTGATGAAATTGCTTGAAACCTGTGCGAATTTGATTGAATCCTTAAGCTTGCCGTGTTTTGCCAGGTCTTGAGTCTTTTTATGTTTCTGAGTTTTAGTTTGCTTGGGGACAAGCAAAGTTTAAGTTTGGGGTATTTTGATGAGCCTCTGGTTGACTGGTTTTATAACTAATAAAAACCTTGGCTTTGTGCTAATTTTATATCATTTTCACCCAAATTAGACTTGATTGTCCTTAAGTAGCATTTTGAGTCTGTAAAGTATTTTTAGGTTAATTTGGTTGATTTAGAGTTAAATAAATCACTTATGCTATTTTCTGTTTTCAGGTTAATAAAAAGGAATAATTCTGGAGTCTTTCGCCCCGCGAGAAGGATGTTCGCCTCGCGAACCAAAAGGTGACTGTGCTAGAAATTTGCCAACCATTCTGTCTCGCCCCGTGAAACATGACTCGCCTCGCGAGTAATCCAGCCCTGGAAGACCAAAAGTCAACACAGTTTATGCATGTTAAAGGTCACGGCTGTGGCAGTTTGGAAATTGAAGTGTTTCGCCTCGCGAATGATAAGCTCGCCTCGCGAGAATACCAAAAGTTGAAGATTCGCCTCGCGAGACAGCGTTCGCCTCGCGAGTCTGCTGATTCCAGATTCTGTATATAAGTCAGTTTTAGACAGAACTGAAGAGAGCTAGTCGAGGCTGGCTAGTTTTAGTCAGAGTAGCAAGTAGTCAGATCTTAGTTAGTTTTAGTTTTTTTCTCTTAGCTTTTACTTTTCTTTGTTATGGAGAACTAGTCTCCTTGATTAATCTACTGGGATTGGTTTCCATTTACATTTGAGGTTCTGTAATTCCTGTTTTCACTTACTTTTCTCTTTTCAATACGATGCTATATGTTTCTGTTTGCTTAATTCAGGAATGTATAGTGTTGTGTTGATTTGTTTCGGTGATGTTATGTTCCTATATATAATCGCGTTTGCTTAATTCGCATGTGTTCATTCATGTTCGTTTAGTTCATGAGGGCTTAACCCCGTTTGCTTAATTCGGGAATAGGGACATATATCCGTAGTAGCGATTTCGTTTGTTAATTGTTACTACAACCGGGAGGGGAATAGAATCTGCTTAGGGCTTGGATTTATATGAACCGATGATAGTGGGAAACCGAGAACAGTAGGTTGATTGTTCTTTAGCTTATTTGGTAATTACTTTTTATTGCATTGTTTTTCTGTTCTGTTTTCTTTATTTAGTTTTAAATCTCAAAACCCCCCAAAACTGACTTTTACTGATTTTCTGTTAATAACGACAACACCTAAGAGTCCTTGAGAGACGATACTCGAGTTGTCGCTTCCCTATCTACATTATTTTTGTAAACGCTGGTTCTTTTTGGCGCGTGGCGACAGCGCAGCCAAAAATTGGCTCCGTTGCATGATTTGTGTTATTAGCAGAAAATAACCATAAAAAAAAAAACCTTTGCTGAATTATTTTTGTATGCTTGTCTGGTTGTGAATTTTGGTACGCCCCATGGAAAATTATATGCAAAATTATGTGCTTAATGTTTATTATGAGCAACCATGCATGTATTATCCTGATTTTGGTATACCACCACCATGCACAAATTATCCTAATTTTGTTGGAGGTTATGAGTTTAGTAATGATTTTGGTATGCTTGGAGTGAATAATCATTTTAGCCAACAAAGTGGAGGACAGAGCACCTTGGATGAGATTGCATCTCTGATACAACAAATGGCCGAGAACAATCAACGGATGACACAACAAAATCTTGAATTCCAACAGAGGATGGAGGCAAGTAATCTTGAATACCAGAGGAGAGAAGCTGAATCTCAGAAGTTGTCCATTCTAATTGATCAAATAGTCGCCAACTCGGCTGCACTGCTAACTCCACAGCCCCTTGAAGAACATACAGATTCACAGATAGTTATTTCTGAAAATACTTCTGATGATGATTTTGATAATACTTCTATTGATGAACTGTGTGTTGAGTCTCCAGATATTGATACCTCCCCTGATTCTATCTATGATAATTCATGTGATGATTGTTATTGTACTGACACTGCTTTGTGTATAGACTGTTTTGTTGAAAGGCATGTTGAGCAAAGCATCCATATAGAACAGGAGACAGATGAGGTTGAGGGCCATGTTCATACAGAAAATGAGGATCAGGAGGACATCTGCTTCACCGTGCTTGAGGATGATGAAGAACCTTTGGAAGTAGATGATTCAATTAAATCAAATGCATGTGTTGAGAGTGATGGGATGGATGAACTAATTGCTGAATTTCCAGACATTCAGATTTTTACTGATTCAGTTTATTGTGATATATGTACTGACTCTACTAACACTAACCTTTGTGTGGTGTGTGCTGAAATTTCTGCATGTATAGCAGGTGATAACTTTGTTAGTGCAGTGAATGAAGAAAATGCAGAAGTTAAAGCAGCACCAGTAACCCCAGCTAACTGTTTGCCACCTCCCACTGTGGAACCACCGGTGATGGAGTTCCAGCCTTTGGATTTGTCACTGTGGCCATTTCAAGAGGTTGAACCCCACTTCTATTGGGAGGACTTTATGGACAAAGTTGAGAAAGAGGTCATCTGTGACCCAAGAGGGAGTGAGAAGTCCGCCGTACTCGGTGAGGTCATCATAATTGTCAAGTGCTCACCTCCATATCAAGGCTGCAAGTTATGGAAGCATGGAATGAGCTTCCGTCCTTTGGCTACCACGTGGGACTTATGTTACAAGCAATGGGATTCTGGTGGAACCGCCCTTTAATGAGTTTTTCTGAACCTTGCTCTTTTAATTTTCTTTTCCTTGCTTTATTTCTGTTTAGTTTCTAATAAAGCTCCTGAATAATTTGAGAAGCTCAGGAGTTGTGTTGAGTCTTTTGTTGGCAAGTTTGATGGGATTTGATTAATTTTTGCATAGATGGATTGCATGAGTTGACTGTTTTCCCCCTAGGATTTGGAAAATTTTTTGAAAAATGATCCCCATGTGATTTAAAACTGAACTTTGGGATTTTGTTATGATGGCATGATTTATGATAAGTTTGGGGTGATAGGAAGCACACACTAGGGATAGAATCTCTGTCAAACAATTTGCATGAATGTCCAGGTGAGGTTTTGAGCCTCCAACATGTTTTTGACTGTGTGAAAATCACTTTCAAGTTGCACTTTCCCGAATTTGATTGAATCTCTTTATGGTTTGCATGATTATGTGTTTGCTTCAAATGTTTAGGCATTTTCTTTGTAAATAGCTACTTAGCCTAAAATAACCACCCTTAATGCATGTTCCTTAGTTAGCCCCATTGAGCCTGATTAGCCTGTTAATTCTTGTTAACCTTATGTTACAAGCTAAAATCTGGAAAAACCCATGTTAACCCGATCTTAGGATTAGGAGAGCATGGAATCTTGATAAGAGAATGGTTGCAAGAAACTAAGTTTGGGGTGGCTACAAGGTGACATGTTGTTTGGGATTGAGAAAAAATACAATAAAAAGGTTGGAGCCAAAGGCTTGTAGAAAAAAAAATGAAAAAAAAAAGAAAAACAATAAAAATAAAAAGTGTTGAAATAACAAGGCTGTAGTCACCCAAGGCAAAAAGATGAATGAGAAAAGGAACTTGAGTGGAATTTCAATGTTTTGAACTGTTTCATGCTCTCTTAGTTCCTAGGGTCTTCAGCTAGTACCTTTGTTTAGCCAGGCCCCATTACAACCCATAAAAGACCTTTTGATGTTGCTTACATGTTTTCTGTGGGAATCATTTTGAGATGAAAATCAAATTTATGGGAAGTGCTCTTGAAAGTGAAATTGAGTGAATGTTGTTAGCCTGACAAACTGAGCGATTGAGTGAAACACAAATTTCCCTTGTGAGGAAGGCAGTTGTTTGAATTTGGTGATCTCTCTCTTGTGTGTAACTTGGATCCCCTGCTTAGATTAATAATTGTTTGAATGATGAAATTCTCAAATGTTTTGAATAAATGAATGTGGGGAACGAGCGTTTACAAAAATAATGTAGATAGGGAAGCGACAACTCGAGTATCGTCTCTCAATGACTCTTAGGTGTTGTCGTTATTAACAGAAAATTAGTAAAAGTCAGTTTTGGGGGGTTTTGAGATTGAAAACTAAATAAAGAAAACAGAACAGAAAAACAATGCAATAAAAAGTAATTACCAAATAAGCTAAAGAACGATCAACCTACTGTTCTCGGTTTCCCACTATCATCGGTTCATATAAATCCAAGCCCTAAGCAGATTCTATTCCCCTCCCGGTTGTAGTAACAATTAACAAACGAAATCGCTACTACGGATATATGTCCCTATTCCTGAATTAAGCAAACGGGGTTAAGCCCTCATGAACTAAGCGAACATGAATGAACACACGCGAATTAAGCAAACGCAATTATATATAGGAACATAACATCACCGAAACAAATCAACACAACACTATACATTCCTGAATTAAGCAAACAGAAACATATAGCATCGTATTGAAAAGAGAAAAGTAAGTGAAAACAGGAATTACAGAACCTCAAATGTAAATGGAAACCAATCCCAGTAGATTAATCAAGGAGACTAGTTCTCCATTACAAAGAAAAGTAAAAGCTAAGAAAAAAAACTAAAACTAACTAAGATCTGACTACTCGCTACTCTGACTAAAACTAGCCAGCCTCGACTAGCTCTCTTCAGTTCTGTCTAAAACTGACTTATATACAGAATCTGGAATCAGCAGACTCGCGAGGCGAACGCTATCTCGCGAGGCGAATCTTCAACTTTTGGTATTCTCGCGAGGCGAGCTTCTCATTCGCGAGGCGAAACACTTCAATTTCCATACTGCCACAGCCGTGACCTTTAACATGCATAAACCGTGCTGACTTTTGGTCTTCCAAGGCTGGATTACTCACGAGGCGAGTCATGTTTTGCGGGGCGAGACAGAATGGTTGGCAAATTTCTGGCACAGTCACCTTCTGGCTCGCGAGGCGAACATCCTTCTCGCGGGGCGAAAGACTCCAGAATTATTCCTTTTTATTAACTTGAAAACAGAAAATAGCATAAGTGATTTATTCACCTCTAAATCAACCAAATTAACCTAAAAATACTTTACAGACTCCAAATGCTGCTTAAGGACAATCAAGTCTAATTTGGGTGAAAATGATATAAAATTAGCACAAAGCCAAGGTTTTTATTAGTTATAAAACCAGTCAACCAGAGGCTCATCAGGACTCATAAGCTTCGTGTTTGTTTTTGTTTAGCTTTAAGGGGCAAAGGGCCCATAAGCTGTTGGTTTGTTAGCTTTTGCAGGCATAGGACCTTGTAAGCTCGTTTTTGTTTTCAAGCTTCAGCGGATACCCGACTCCGCAAGCATTTTACTTTTCTTTTCAAGCTTCAGCGGATAACCTACTCCACAAGCTTTTAACTATTCTTTTCAGGCTTCGGCGAATACCCGACTCTGCACGCTACTTAAATTTTATGTCAAGCTTCAGCGGGTACCATACTCCGTAAGCTCTTTTATCTTTTTTCAAGCTTCAACAGATACTCGATTCCACAAGATTTTTACCTTTATTTTCAAGCTTCAGTGGATAACCGACTCCGCAACCTTTTAACCTTTCTTTTCAAGCTTCAACGGATAACCGGCTCCGCAATATTTTAACCCTTCTTTTCAAGCTTTGGCAGGTACCATACCCTTAAGCTCTTTTTGTTTTCAAGCTTCAGCCGGTACCAAACCCCGTAAACTCTTTTTTGTTTTGAAGCTTCGGCGGGTACCAGACCCCGTATGCTCTCTTTTTGTTTTAAAGCTTCGGCGGGTACCAGATCTAGTAAGCTCATTTTGTTTTCAAGCTTCAGCGGGTACCAAACCCTGTAAGCAACATTTTGTTGTCGGCGGGGTAGGAACGACGGTGGACGGATGGCCTAAGTCACATCCTAAAAAGTGGTCATGATAACACTTTTTGAATTATAACATATTATATGCTAAAAACCCATTTTTCTCTCTTTTCTTCAACCAAACAAGGCATAAACCAAAACTTGGCCATCAAGACTTGCTTCTTCCTTCTCTTTCATGCCATTCTCACCTCTATAAATACCCATTTCATTTTCTATTCATCACTTCCCGACTTCTTCACTTTCTCATTTTTAAGTTTCTATCACTTAAAATTTCCATTTTTACTTAGTTTCAAGCTTCAAGTTTTTCATACGTTTTCTTTCTATTTTCAAGGGTAACCCTCTCATACTCTTCTATTTCAAGTTTTACAATTATTTCAAGAGTTTACTTTATGTCTTCTTAAAATGTTCTTAAAGCTCTTTTAACTACTAAAATCTCTAGAAAATGGAAGAAAACTCTGTTTGAGTTGAAACTAATTTCTATAGACTTCTATTAATCTCTACTTTCATATTCTAAGAGCTTGTATCAAACAAACATCTCTAACCTATTTTTCCAAGGATGACCGAAACTATGTATTAGTGGCCTAGGAAGTTTTGTTTCAACTTTTTGAAAGATGATCATGTATTTGAGCTTCTAGATACCTGTTGATATTAAATCTAAAGTATTGGAAAATTTAAAGATTTCTAGCCTATTTCTCCTATGATGGCCGAACCTATGATGGTTGTGAACCTAGGATGTTTTGTTTTCATTTTTCAATATGATCATGGACTTGAGCTCCTTAATACTTTTGGATGTTAAGTCTAAGATATTGGAAAGTTTAAAGATTTCTAGCATATTTCTCCTATGATGGCCGAACCTATGATGGTTGTGGACCTAAAATGTTTTGTTTTCATTTTCCAATATGATCATGGACTTGAGCTCCTTAATACATTTGGATGCTAAGTCTAAGAGATTTGAAAGTTGAAAAATCTAGCCTATTTATCCTATGATGGCCGAACCTGTAATGGTTGTGAACCTAGGATGTTTTGTTTTCATTTTCCAATATGACCATGGACTTGAGCACCTTAATACATTTGGATTCTAAGTCTAAGATATTGGAAAGTTTAAAGATTTCTAGCCTATTTTGTAATACAAGGCCGAAACCTACCCTAAGTGGTTGGATGATTTTTATTTCATATTTCAAGTTATAGCAATTTATCTAAGTTACCTAGAACCTAAGTGATAAGCATCCAAAGGCTTATGTTAAGAAAAGAATGCTAACTCTAATTTGAATTAAATGGCCAAACCTAGCCTAAAGAGAACATAGATGAGTTTGTTTGATTTATTGGTTATTATGTTGATTGGTTGAAGGTGGAGTTAGTACTTTGTGGTGTAACAACGAGGAGTTTCGAGCTCGGGAGTTTGGTGATAACCCAGGTGGGGAAAAGAACCAACCTATCATCGTAATGGATAAGTAGTAGATTATATAATAATTGTGTAGGGCAACCTAAACCCTACTAGTAGTCGAGTAATCAACAAGACCAAAATCACATTGGAAACCTTTTTTTGAAAAACCAATGGGAATTCAGGGATTGTAGGTTTATCGATATTAGGTTGATTTTATATTGTTGATGGTTGATGTGATTTTATTATCTTTGTTGAATTGATTTTGTGCTATATTGGTGATATGAGAATATTTTGATTGATATTATGTTATGCATGATCTGCCTGGTTTTTATTATTATACATAGTGGATTTTAAGCAAAGATATATATGTTGTCTAAGAGATGATTGTTTTTGGTGTGAGGATAATGATGATTTAGAAGTGCCTAACATAGATGATGTATGTTAAAGAGGTGTTATGGCATAGAATGTGTCAAGTTATAATGGAAGGTTAAGGCACTAGGGTGTTGTTAAAACGGGTTGGTGAGATTCAAGTATATGTGTTGTTGCCCACAACCGTGTATTGGTAATACAATACACAAGGACAAAAGTGCATTGGTAATATAATACACAAAGACAAAAATGTATTGGTAATATAATACACTCAATTAGGTGTGTATTTATATATGCTAAAGTGGTTTTGTTTTTTTAAATTTGCAGAAGTTATATGATAATTAAATAAGTTTTAATTTTTACATATTTTCACGATAAGTGCGCGATTAAGAATTGATAATGGAAGGTAATTAATCTAATAAAACACCGGGGCACAACAGGGTGTCTCATTTTGGTATCTAAGCAGTTTGGTTCTAAAATAGACTGTGGGTTATGTCCAATCAGAATCAAGGACTACGAGGTTTAGGATGTTGTTACTGACCGTGTCTAGTTGAATCCACATCGGATTTTGACTATGCTTAGAAGTTGGGTAGTGTGTCCGAATCTGATGTGAGAGGTTAATATTAGTATGGCATATGGTATTTATATACTGGTCTATGTAGTATTATATGTCATACTAATGAGAGCGGGTGATTTCTTTTAACAGAATCATGGCTCACGGAAGAGGACGTCCAACTAACAGTGGTGACGAAACTCCAGAAAGGAATATTGGAGCTGTCAATGGTAATGCCGACAATACTGAGAATGGAGGAGGATCATCTTCGACTCCAAATGCAATGGAAACACTAGCTACTGCTATGCTATTACAAATCCAGCAGAATGCTGAGATGCTGCAGATGAACAAAGAGCAGCTAGAAATTAAGAATCAGAGAAGGGCGGTAGCAGCTGAAGATGCCGGATTGACTAATTTTATGAATGGAAAGTCACCTCAATTACGAGGAGAGTATGACCTAGGGAAGGCGGAATGGTGGAAACAAGAGATCGAAACGATATTTGCTAATATGCGCTGCAGCGAGGAGAAGAAAGTGACCTATGCTGCCTTCATGTTAACCGAAGGAGCAGAATTCTGGTGGAAGGCAAAGAAAAGACTATTGGAAGCTGAGGATAGGAACATTAACTAGAAGTTATTCACTGATTGCTTTTTTGAAAAATATTTTCCGCGTCTAGTTCGACCCGAGAAGGAAAAGGAGTTCACAAACCTCAAACACGGCAACATGTCTGTTGGTGAGTATGCATCACGTTTTGAGGCTTTGATCAAGTTTTCGGAATTCTATCAGAGATTTCCAAGTAAGGACTGGCAAGGTAGAAGATTTGAGGAAGGACTCAGATGAGCTGCAGAGGGCTGTAGTGTCTCTTGACATACAGTATTTCCCAGAACTAGTCGAGAGATATAATGCCATTGAAAGTATAGACCTAAGGATCGCCAATGAACATAAACAACTGAGGAGTGGATGTCCTAACCGATCAAGTTTCCAGAGGCACGAAGGAAGTGGTTCTCACTGGAGACAGAGACCATATGCGAGACCCAGGCAAATGCCGGCACCAGCACCAGTGGCTAGAGCAGGTCAGCAACCGCAAGGCTTAGTTTGCTTCAGATGTGGAGGATCACATTATGCTAGAGACTATACAAATAGGCCTAGCTGTTTCAACTGTGGGAAACCAGGTTATGTGGCACAAGATTGCAGACAAAGGGTTATGCAACAGCCGACAGCTGCCGGAAGAGGAACTGGAGACAATAGAGGTGGAGCTGGAAGAGGAGTCCCAACAGCAAGACCACAAGCCACTGGAAGAGTGTTTACCGTGAGGGGAGCTGAATCCTCTCAATCTACTGATCTTATACAAGGTATGTGTTTGATAGCTGGTAGACTCCCGTATGTGTTGTTTGACTCAGATGCCATATATTCTTTTATTTCGCATGAGTGTGTGGATCATTTGAACTTAAATGTTTCCAATTACCTTGTACTCTCACAGTGTCTACTCCAACCAGTAATCCTTTGACTACTATGTTTGTTTGTTTATAGTGCCCTATCATTGTTGAGAATAGGACATTTATTGTAGATATTATCTGTTTGCATATGCAACAGATAGATGTTATTCTTGGCATGGATTGGCTTTCGGCTAACCATGTAGTGCTAGATTGTTCTAGCAAGACTTTATCATTTCTTGAACCTTTTAGTGTAGCATCTGCCGATGAAGGAATTTCTACGAGGAGTGACAACTCTCAACAGTTTGTGATGCTTTTGGCAGTGGAGGCTAATGAGACTCCCAGCATAGATTCCATGCCTATTGTGAGAGATTTTCCTGAAGTTTTCCCTTCAGACGTTCCAGGTTTGCCACCAAAAAGAGAAGTGGAATTCACTATAGATCTCGTACCAGGGACAGGACCTATATCTATAGCACCTTATCGGATGTCACCGGTTGAGTTGGTAGAGTTGAAGGAACAATTGGATGACATGTTAGGAAAAGAGTTTAGTAGAGGAACGGATGGTGTGTTAAGGTTTAGAGATAGAATATGTGTGCCAGAGGATGCAGAACTTAGGAAGATGATTTTAGAGGAGGCACATAAGAGTAAGTTGAGTTTTCATCCTGGATCCACAAAGATGTATCAGGATTTGAAGAAAATGTTTTAGTGGACAAGGATGAAGAAAGAAGTAGCGGAGTATATTTTATCTTGTGTGGTGTGTCAGAAAGCTAAGATTGAACATCAGAAGCCAGCAGGATTATTACAATCTTTAGATATCCCAGAGTGGAAATGGGATACCATAGCTATGGATTTTGTGGTCGGATTACCACGAACTCCTAAGAAGCATGATGTGATTTGGGTCATCATTGATAGATTGACGAAGTGTGCTCACTTCTTATCTATTGGTGAAAGTTATAATTTGGAAAGATTGACTCAAATTTACATCACAGAAATTGTTAGATTGCATGGTGTGCCATCGAGCATTGTCTCAGTCGAGATCCTAGATTCACATCTAGATTTTGGAGACAATTGCATAATGCCTTGGGAACCAAGTTAAGGATGAGTTCTGCTTATCATCCACAAACTGATGGACAGTCAGAAAGGACAATTCAGTCATTGGAGGATCTATTGAGAGAGAGTGTGTTGGAGCACATTGGAAGTTGGGATGAGTTCTTACCATTGATTGAATTTACTTATAACAATAGTTTCCATAGTAGTATCAGAATGGCACCATATGAGGCTTTGTATGGCAGAAAGTGTAGGACCCCGTTATGTTGGTATGAGACTGGTGAGAACCAAGTTTTGGGTCAAGATGTGGTGCAACAAACTACAAAGCAAGTCAGGAAGATACGAGAAAAGATGAAGGAAGCACAGGATAGGCAAAGGAGCTACAGTGACAAGAGGGGGAGACCATTAGAATTCCAGGAAGGCTATCACGTGTTTTTGAGAGTTACTCAAAAAATTGGAATTGGCAGAGCTATCAAATCCAGAAAACTTACTTCTCGATTCATTGGACCTTTTAATATTCTTCGACGAATTGGTCCAATAGCTTACCAAATTACCTTACCACCCAATCTTTCCAACCTTCATGATGTCTTTCATGTTTCTCAGTTGAGAAAGTCTTATCCTAATCCTTCACAAGTCATTGAGTTTGAGACTATACAACTGCGAGAGAATCTAGAGCATGAGGCTTTACCTGTAAGGATAGCAGATTGACGGATTACAGAGCTTCGCAGTAGACAAATTCCTTTGGTTAAGGTCGTATGGGATGAAACAACTGGAGATGCTACTTGGGAACGCAAGGAGGATATGCAACAACAATATCCACATCGTTTCTAAGGTACGTTAATTACGAGGACGGAATTTTCTTTTAAGAGGGATAGTAATATAACAGCCGGATTTTAATTATGTTGTTCAATCGGTTAAAATATAATTAATTATATTTTAATCCGAAAGTTAGAAAGAGTTTTTGAATAAAACAAAATCATATTCGTAGTCTACCTTATGCGGGTTCCAGTAAAATTTTGGGTTGAAAATTCAGACGAAACCCGGTCTGCGTTTTCACTGACAGTAACAGTTTACTGAGCAAAAAACCAAATTTTGAACCGAGAACGAAATGATTAGTGTTTTTGTGATGTTTTGTATGATATTGGAAATTTTCAAAAATTTGAGTTTGGAAATAAAAATAATATTTATTATGGGTGAAATACGATCGGAAACTTGAACCGGATACGCAATGGAGCAGAGTAGGGAGCACAAAAGTGATGAGGTGACATGTGAGAGTGAGGTGACTTACTAGGGGATGACCTAAGTGACATCCTAAAAAGTGATCATGATTACACTTTTTGAATTATAACATATTACATGCTAAAAACCCATTTTTCTCTCTCTTCTTTAACCAAACAAGGAATAAGTCAAAACTTGGCCATCAAGACTTGCTTCTTCCTTCTCTTTCATGCCACTCTCACTTCTCTCTCTATATAAATACCCATTTCATTTTCTCTTCATCACTTCCCTACTTCTTCACCTTCTCATTTTTAAGTTTCTAACACTTAAAGTTTCCATTTTTACTTAGTTTCAAGCTTCAAGTTATTCATACTTTTTCTTTCTGGTTTCAAGGGTAACCCTCTCATACTCTTCTATTTCAAGTTTTACACTTATTTCATGAGTTTACTTTATGTCTTCTTAAAATGTTCTTAAAGCTCTTTTAACTTCTAAAATCTCTAGAAAATGGTAGAAAACTCCGTTTGAGTTGAAACCAATTTCTATGGACTTATATTAATCTCTAATTTCATATTCTAAGAGCTTGTATCAGAAAAACATCTCCATCCTATTTTTTCAAGGATGACCGAAACTATGTATTAGTGGCCTAGGAAGTTTTGTTTCAACTTTTTGAAAGATGATCATGTATTTGAGCTTCTAGATACCTCTTGATCTTAAATTTTAAGTATTGGAAAGTTTAAATATTTCTAGCCTATTTCTCCTATGATGGCCGAACCTATGATGGTTGTGAACCTAGGATGTTTTGTTTTCATTTTCCAATATGATCATGGACTTGAGCTCCTTAATACATTTGGATGCTAAGTCTAAGAGATTGGAAAGTTTAAAGATTTCTAGCATATTTTTCCTATGAAGGTCGAACCTATGATGGTTGTGAACCTAGGATGTTTTGTTTTCATTTTCCAATATGATCATGGACTTGAGCTCCTTAATACATTTGGATGCTAAGTTTAAGAGATTGGAAAGTTTAAAAATCTATCCTATTTATCCTATGATGGTTGTGAACCTAGGATGTTTTATTTTCATTTTCCAATATGATCATGGACTTGAGCTCCTTAATACATTTGGATGCTAAGTCTAAGAGATTGGAAAGTTTAAAGATTTCTAGCCTATTTTGTAATACAAGGCCGAAACCTACTCTAAGTGGTTGGATGATTTTTATTCCATATTTTCAAGTTATAGAAATTTATCTAAGTTAGCTAGAACCTAAGTGATAAGTATCCAAAGGCTTATGTTGAGAAAAGAATCCTAACTCTAATTTGAATTAAATGGCCAAACCTAGCCTAAAAAGAACATAGATGAGTTTGTTTGATTTATTGGTTATTACGTTGATTGGTTGAAGGTGGAGCTAGTAGTTTCTGGTGTGACAACAAGGAGCTTCGAGTTCGGGAGTTCGGTGTTAACCCAGGTGGGGGAAAGAATCAACCAATCGTCGGAATGGATAAGTAGTAGATTATATAATAATTGTGTACGGCGACCTAAACCCTACTAGTAGTCGAGTAATCGACAAGACCAAAATCACATTGGAAAACCTTTTCTGAAAAACCAATGGTGATTCGGGGATTGTAGGTTTATCGATATTAGGTTGATTTTATATTTTTGATGGTTGAATTGATTTTATTACCTTTATTGAATTGATTTTGTGCTATATTGATGATATGAGAATATTTTGATTGATATTGTGTTATGCATGATCTGTCTGGATTTTATTATTATACTTAGTGGTTTTTTAGAAAAAGATATATATGTTGTCTAAGAGATGATTGTTTTGGGTGTGAGGATAATGATGATTTAGAAGTGCCTAACCTAGATGGTGTATGTTAAAGAGGTGTAATGGCATAGAATATGTGTCAAGTTCTAATGGAAGGTTAAGGCACTAGGATGTTGTTAAAACGGGTTAGTGAGATTCAAGTATAGGTGTTGTTGTCCACAACCGTGTATTGGTAATATAATACATAAAGACACAAGTGTATTGGTAATATAATACACAAGGACATATGTGTATTGGTAATATAATACACGTAAAACCACTTCTGTGTATTGGCAATTTAATACACGTAAAACACTTCTGTGTATTGGTAATATAATACACCGTGTGTTGGTAATATAATACACGTAAAAATCAAGACTTGTCGCGAGACCACTGCCACCTTAGGAAATAGGTGTGCAACTATGGTGTCCTTGAGTAGCATGAGATTGAGGGTAGAGGATGATATATTAATTTGAGGATGATTTGTTAGTTAGGTGTTTTGATTGTCTATGACAATTACTGTATAATGTACTATCACTATTTTCCATTTTTTTATGATAGAACTGCTTCTTATCCCCTATGTTTCTGTATTTTTGTGGGTTACTTTGATTTACGTTAGAAGACCCAAAGGAGGGTTATGTTGCAGAGGAGCTGGACAGAACTCTGTATGAAACAGAGATTACTGAGGAGTTGGATGGAACTCCTTACGAACCAGACGCTGGAGGTCGAGCTGTGATCCATGGTGATTAGAGTATAGACATTACGGCCAGTGTGTCTAAGGAGTATTTTATATTTCCGCTAAATATGCTTGTTTTTAAGTTTATGCCTGTGAAGGATCCTACTGAGAGGATACCCTCAACAGTGTTTTGGTATTGTAATGAACAATTAAGTGTGTATTTATATATGTTAAAGTTATTGTTTTTATCTTAAAGTTGCTGTATTTATATTATGTGTCGTCTGTGAGTGCCTTAAAGAAGCAATAAAACCTTTACCTTTATGTTTGTATAAGGCTGAGGAATGCTCCAATAGCAACAAGAAACACTCTGTCATGACGTTCATGTTCTTACCTCTCTCACAATATCACGCGTTTGCACATACGTAACAACCCATACACCTTTCTTTTTATCTTTATCATAACAAAAGAAAACTCAACAACTACAGTATATAAAATTAATAGCATTCCTAACCTTATTGGTTGTGTTGCTCCTTATTTTGGAGCCTTGAAAAGCCTTTAGTTGGGAAAATGCACAAAAACCCACGTCACCTTTTCAAAATTATCTCATTGGTAAAGGCGGTGATGCCCTCCAAGTGCATGTTGCAATGGTGTCAATGGCCTGAAATCATCATCATCTATTATAGATGAAGAACGGAACATAGACTTCCTAGCATTTCTAACATTGTTGGTTGTGTTTACAACAAAGTATTTAAAATATTTCTAACCTAGCTACGTGTGTTGGGGCTTGTAGCAAAGTTTGGATAAGCCTTTAGTTGTGAAGATGAATTAAAATCATTGTCTCCTTGCTTAGATTACATCTATTGTAAAGGTGAGGATACCTCCTCGAGAGCATGTTGCAATGGGATCAATGACCTAAAATCATCAAAACCTACCTGAGAAGACAGATGTGCTACCTGTAAATACATTAAAGAAGAACCAAAACCTTTACCATTATTTTTGGGTATGACTGTCGACCACTCTAATAGCGATAACGAACACTCCATTAATGTCTTCATTATTTGACAATATCCCACGAACGCAGCTAAATAACTGCCCTTCTAACCCAAATTTCCTATATTTTTCAAAACAACCAAGTTCCATAACCATTATTTGTAGTATTTCTAACCTTACTAGCTGTATTACTCTTCACTTTCGAATTGGGACAAGCCTTCAGCATTGAAGATACACAAAAATCATTGTCTTCCTGGTTAGATTACCTCGCTCGTAAGTGGTGATGCCTCTCCAAGTGGATGTTGCATTGGTGTCAATGACGTAAAACCATCAACGCCAAGTAGAGAATCAAATGTGGATGGTGATTTTGCTTGTGTTTTTGCTAAGATGGGATAAGAGGGTAATGTATATCGGCAAAAGGTAGGATATTTTGAAAGGAAGGAGCCATGAATGGCTTGACGGAATGTTTTATAACGAGAGGCGCAAATAATGTAAGAAATTTTGATGCTTCTCTTCGACAGTCATAAGGGCACATTATGTCATCTCTAGTAGACGCTCATGATTTCGTGTCGTTGAACCATCACAACATGCACTTCAGGGGCATCATCACCTTTACCGGGTAATCTAAGCAGCGAGACATTGACTTTTGTGCATCTTCACGATGAAAGGCTTGTCCCGGCACTACAGTAAAGAGCAACAAAACTAGAAAGGTTAGAAATGCTAGAAACGGTGATTGATGAACTTGCTTGTGTTTTGATGAATATAGGAAACTTGGGACAAAGGATAATTACATAACTGCAAATGTGAGATATTGTCAGAGAATAAAGACATTAATGGAGTTTCCGTTGTCGTTGTTAGTGTGGTCCGATGTCATACCGAGAAATAGTGGTACAAGTTTTGATGCTTCTTTAATGCATCCACAGGCAGCACATCTGTCATCTCTAGTAGGTGTTGATGATTTTATGTCATTGACACCATTACAACATGCTCTCGAGAGGAATCTCAAACTTTACAATCGAGGTAATCTCAGCAATGAGACAATGATGTTAACGCATCTTCACACCTAAAGACTTATCGAAACTTTGCTATAAGGAGGAACGCACGTAGCAAGGTTTGAAATGTTGCTAATACTTTGTTTAAAGCACAACTAACAATGTTAGAAATATGTTCATCATCTCTAGTAGATGTTGATGATATCAGGTCAATGACACCATTACAACATGCAATTGGAGGGCATCACCATCTTTACCTGTGAGATAATTTTACAAAGGAACTATCATTTTTGTGCATCTTCACAACTAAAGGCTTGTCATGGCTATCAAATAAGGAGTAACACACCTGACAAGGTTAGAAATGCTTTGAATATTGTATTTGTTGAGTTTTTTTTTTGTGTTTCGATAAATATAAGAAAAAGGTGTTTAAGGGTTGTTGCATAGCTACAAATAATGTGTGACATTGTGATAGAAGGAAGGGCATGAACGCCATGATAAAGTGCTCCTCAATGTTGTTGGAGCATTCCTCAACGATAGACAAGAACAGTTGTAAAAGCCTTGTCACTTTTTTGAGGCACTCACAGGCGGCACATCTATGATATCTAGTTAGCGTTGATGTTTTCAAGTCATCGATCCCACTACGACATGCAGTTCGAGTAGCATCACCACCTTTACCAGTGAGCTAATCCATGTAAGGAGGATTTTTTTGCATCTTCACGGCTAATGGCTTGTGTTGGCTCCGTTGTATGGAGCAACCCTGCTGGCAGGATTCGAAATGCTACAAATAAGTCTTCTATCTCGTGGTTGTTGAGTTTGCTTGTGTTTTGATGAATACAACTAATCAAGGTTAAAGTAATAGATATATATTTGCAAATGTTCGATATTGTAAGAAACACACCACCATTCCATTGATGTCATTCATTCTCTTACAAAATCGAACATCTAAAAATATATACATGCTGCTTTAACTTTAATTTATTGTATTCATCAAAACACAAACTCAATAACCACGAGATGAAAAACCTATTTGTAGTATTTCGAATCCTGCCAGCAGGGTTTCTCCACACAACGGAGCCAACACAAGAAATTAACTGTGAAGATGCAAAAAAAACCATTGTCTCCTTGCATGGATTACCTCACTGGTAAAGGTGGTGATGTTACTCGAACTGCATGTCGTAATTGTGTCAATGACTTGAAAACACCAACGCCTACTAGAGATGATAGACGTGTCGTCTGTGAGTTCCTTAAAGAAGCAATAAAACTTTTATTGTTATTTTTGTATAAGGCTGAGGAATGCTCAAATAGCAACAAGAAACACTATATCATGTCGTTCGTATTCTTACCTCTCTCACAACATCACGCATTTGCACTTACGTAACAACCCCTCAATCTTTCTTTTTATCTTTATCATAACAAAAGAAAATTCAACAACTACAGTATATAAAATTAATAGCATTCATAACCTTACTGGTTGTGTTGCTCCTTATTTTGGAGCCTTGACAAGCCTTTAGTTGTGAAAATGCACAAAAACCCACGTCACCTTTTCAAAATTATCTCATTGGTAAAGGCGGTGATGCCCTCCAAGTGTATGTTGCAACGGTATCAATGACCTGAAATTATCACAATCTACTATAGATGAAGAACAAAACATAGACTTCCTAGCATTTCTAACATTGTTGGTTGTGTTTACAACAAAGTATTTAAAATATTTCTAACCTAGCTACGTGTGTTGGGGCTTGTAGCAAAGCTTGGATAAGTCTTTAGTTGTGAAGATGAATTAAAATCATTATCTACTTGCTTAGACTACCTCGATTGTAAAGGTAAGGATACCTCCTTGAGAGCATGTTGTAACGGGATCAATGACCTAAAATCATCAAAACCTACCTGAGAAGACAGATGTTCTGCCTGTAAATACATTAACGAAGCACCAAAACCTTTACCACTATTTTTGGGTATGACTGTCGACCACTCTAATAGCGATAACGAACACTCCATTAATGTCTTCATTAATTGACAATATCCCACGAACGCAGCTAAATAACTGCCCTTCTAACCCAAATTTCCTATATTTTTTGAAACACAACCAAGTTTATTAACCATTATTTGTAGTATTTCTAACCTTACTAGTTGTGCTACTCTTTACTTTCGAATTGGGACAAGCCTTCAGCATTGAGGATAAACAAAAATCATTGTCTTCCTGGTTAGATTACCTCGCTCATAAGTGGTGATGCCTCTCCAAGTGGATGTTGCATTGGTGTCAATGACGTAAAACCATCAACGCCAAGTAGAGAATCAAATGTGGATGGTGATTTTGCTTGTGTTTTTGCTAAGATAGGATAAGAGGGTAATGTATATCGGCAAAAGGTAGGATATTTTGAAAGGAAGGAGCCATAAATTGCTTGACGGATTGTTTTATAACGAGAGCCGCAAATAATGTAAGAAATTTTGCTGCTTCCCTTCGGCAGTCATAAAGGTACATTATGTCATCTCTAGTACACGCTCATGAGTTCATGTCGTTGAACCATCACAACATGCACTTCAGGGGCATCATCACCTTTACCGGGTAATCTAAGCAGTGAGACATTGACTTTTGTGCATCTTCACGACGAAAGGCTTGTCCCGGCACTACAGTAAAGAGCAACAAAACTAGCAAAGTTAGAAATGCTAGAAACGGTGATTGATGAACTTGCTTGTGTTTTGATGAATATAGGAAACTTGGGACAAAGGGTAATTACATAACTGCAAACGTGAGATATTGTCAGAGAATGAAGACATTAATGGAGTGTCCGTTGTCGTTGTTAGAGTGGTCCGATGTCATACCGAGAAATAGTGGTACAAGTTTTGATGCTTCTTTAATGCATCCATAGGCAGCACATCTGCCATCTCTAGTACGTGTTGATGATTTTATGTCATTGACACCATTACAACATGCTCTCGAGAGGAATCCCAAACTTTACAATCGAGGTAATCTCAGCAACGAGACAATGATGTTAACGTATCTTCACACCTAAAGACTTATCGAAACTTTGCTATAAGGAGGAACGCACGTAGCAAGGTTTGAAATGTTGCTAATACTTTGTTTAAAGCACAACTAACAATGTTAGAAATATGTTCATCATCTCTAGTAGATGTTGATGATATCAGGTCAATGACACCATTACAACATGCAATTGGAGGGCTTCATCGCCTTTACATGTGAGATGATTTTACAAAGGAACGATCATTTATGTGCATCTTCACAACTAAAGACTTGTCATGGCTGTCAAATAAGGAGTAACACACCTGACAAGGTTAGAAATGCTTCGAATATTGTATTTGTTGAGTTTTTTTTTTTTGTGTTTTGATAAATATAAGAAAAAAGGGTTTAAGGATTGTTGCGTAGCTACAAATAATGTGTGACATTGTGATAGAAGGAAGGGCATGAATGCCATGATAAAGTGCTCCTCAATGTTGTTGGAGCATTCCTCAACGATAGACAAGAACAGTTGTAAAAGCCTTGTCACTTTTTTGAGGCACTCACAGGCGGCACATCTATGATATCTAGTTAGCGTTGATGTTTTCAAGTCATCGATCCCACTACGACATGCAGTTCGAGTAGCATCACCACCTTTACCAGTGAGCTAATCCATGTAAGGAGGATTTTTTTGCATCTTCACGGCTAATGGTTTGTGTTGGCTCCGTTGTATGGAGCAACCCTGCTGGCAGGATTCGAAATGCTACAAATAAGTCTTCTATCTCGTGGTAGTTGAGTTTGCTTGTGTTTTGATGAATACAACTAATCAAGGTTAAAGCAGCAGTTATATATTTACAAATGTTCGATATTGTAAGAAACATACCACCATTCCATTGATGTCATTCACTCTCTTACAAAATCGAACATCTAAAAATATATACATGCTGCTTTAACTTTAATTTATTGTATTCATCAAAACACAAACTCAATAACCACGAGATGAAAAACCTATTTGTAGCATTTCAAATTCTTACAGCAGGGTTTCTCCACACAATGGAGCCAACACAAGCAATTAACTGTGAAGATGCAAAAAAAACCATTGTCTCCTTGCATGGATTACCTCACTGGTAAAGGTGGTGATGTTACTCGAACTGCATGTCGTAATTGTGTCAATGACTTGAAAACATCAACGCCTACTAGAGATGATAGACGTGTCGTCTGTGAGTTCCTTAAAGAAGCAATAAAACCTTTACCGTTATTTTTGTATAAGGCTGAGGAACGCTCAAATAGCAACAAGAAACACTATATCATGTCGTTCGTATTCTTACCTCTCTCACAACATCACGCATTTGCACTTATGTAACAACCCCTCAACCTTTCTTTTTATCTTTATCATAACAAAAGAAAATTCAACAACTACAGTATATAAAATTAATAGCATTCATAACCTTACTGGTTGTGTTGCTCCTTATTTTGGAGCCTTGACAAGCCTGTAGTTGTGAAAATGCACAAAAACCCACGTCACCTTTTCAAAATTATCTCATTGGTAAAGGCGGTGATGCCCTCCAAGTGCATGTTGCAACGGTATCAATGACCTGAAATCATCATCATCTAATATAGATGAAGAACAAAACATAGACTTCCTAGCATTTCTAACATTGTTGGTTGTGTTTACAACAAAGTATTTAAAATATTTCTAACCTAGCTACGTGTGTTGGGGCTTGTAGCAAAGCTTGGATAAGTCTTTAGTTGTGAAGATGAATTAAAATCATTATCTACTTGCTTAGACTACCTCGATTGTAAAGGTAAGGATACCTCCTCGAGAGCATGTTGTAACGGGATCAATGACCTAAAATCATCAAAACCTACCTGAGAAGACAGATGTGCTGCCTGTAAATACATTAACGAAGCACCAAAACCTTTACCACTATTTTTGGGTATGACTGTCGACCACTCTAATAGCGATAACGAACACTCCATTAATGTCTTCATTAATTGACAATATCCCACGAACGCAGCTAAATAACTGCCCTTCTAACCCAAATTTCCTATATTTTTCAAAACACAACCAAGTTCAATAACCATTATTTGTAGTATTTCTAACCTTACTAGTTGTGTTACTCTTTACTTTCGAATTGGGACAAGCCTTCAGCATTGAAGATACACAAAATTCATTGTCTTCCTGGTTAGATTACCTCGCTCGTAATTGGTGATGCCTCTCCAATTGGATGTTGCATAGGTGTCAATGACATAAAACCATCAACGCCAAGTAGAGAATCAAATGAGGATGGTGATTTTGCTTGTGTTTTTGCTAAGATAGGATAAGAGGGTAATGTATATCGGCAAAAGGTAGGATATTTTGAAAGGAAGGAGCCATGGATGGTTTGACGGAATGTTTTATAACGAGAGCCGCAAATAATGTAAGAAATTTTGCTGCTTCTCTTCGACAGTCATAAGGGTACATTATGTCATCTCTAGTAGATGCTCACGATTTCATGTCGTTGAACCATCACAACATGCACTTCAGGGGCATCATCACCTTTACCGGGTAATCTAAGCAGCGAGATATTGACTTTTGTGCATCTTCACGACGAAAGGCTTGTCCCGGCACTACAGTAAAGAGCAACAAAACTAGCAAAGTTAGAAATGCTAGAAATGGTGATTGATGAACTTGCTTGTGTTTTGATGAATATAGGAAACTTGGGACAAAGGGTAATTACATAACTGCAAACGTGAGATATTGTCAGAGAATGAAGACATTAATGGAGTGTCCGTTGTCGTTGTTAGAGTGGTCCGATGTCATACCGAGAAATAGTGGTACAAGTTTTGATGCTTCTTTAACGCATCCACAGGCAGCACATCTGTCATCTCTAGTACGTGTTGATGATTTTATGTCATTGACACCATTACAACATGCTCTCGAGAGGAATCCCAAACTTTACAATCGAGGTAATCTCAGCAACGAGACAATGATGTTAACGCATCTTCACACCTAAAGACTTATCGAAACTTTGCTATAAGAAGCAACGGACGTAGCAAGGTTAGAAATGTTGTTAATATTTTGTTTAAAGAACAACTAACAATGTTAGAAATATGTTCATCATCTCTAGTAGATGTTGATGATATCAGGTCATTGACACCATTACAACATGCAATTGGAGGGCTTCATCGCCTTTACATGTGAGATGATTTTACAAAGGAACGATCATTTATGTGCATCTTCACAACTAAAGACTTGTCATGGCTGTCAAATAAGGAGTAACACACCTGACAAGGTTAGAAATGCTTCGAATATTGTATTTGTTGAGTTTTTTTTTGTGTTTTGATAAATAAAAGAAAAAAGGGTTTAAGGATTGTTGCGCAGCTACAAATAATGTGTGACATTGTGATAGAAGGAAGGGCATGAACGCCATGATAAAGTGCTCCTCAATGTTGTTGGAGCATTCCTCAACGATAGACAAGAACAATTGAAAAATCCTTGTCACTTTTTTGAGGTACTCACAGGCGGCACATCTATGATATCTAGTTAGCGTTGATGTTTTCAAGTCATCGAAACTTTGCTATAAGAAGCAACGCACGTAGCAAGGTTAGAAATGTTGCTAATACTTTGTTTAAAGCACAACTAACAATGTTAGAAATATGTTCATCATCTCTAGTAGATGTTGATGATTTTGTAAGACTCAATGACTTAGAGATTTTGATATATGACAAATACAACTTAATGTGTATGCAAGTGATTTCGTATCAAATAGCAAAGACAGGTATCAAGCATTGATCAACAAGTTCAGTGAGCAATTAAAGGAAAATATTCAAGGAAGAACTTGAAGAAATCAAAAGAGCTACATGGAGGAATCAAAGAGCAAAGACAAAGATCAAGGAATCATCAAGACAAGAGCTTAAAGGAGAAATTAGATTCAGGTCTTAAATGAGTTGTAAGAGATGAAATCTCTTATTCACAAATAGCTCATTTAAAAAGATGCATAAAGAAAATCATTTTTCATAGCCTGCATTAAAAGGAATAAGTTTTCGTTAATGAAAATGATTTTTGGAAATAAGATTTTTTGAAGCAAAGCGCTCGTCCAACACTGAAGTAATACAAGTGCTCGTCTACTAAAGTGACAGAAGCGCTCATCCACTAAAGTGACTCAAGCGCTCGTCCACTAAAGTGACAGAAGTGTTCGTCCACTAAAGTGATACAAGCACTCGACCACTAAAGTGACAGAAGCGCTCATCCACTGAAGTGATAAAAGTGCTCGTCCACTAAAGTGATAGAAGCGCTCGTCCACACAAGTCTTTGGACTTGCTAAGATCTTAATGAGAAGATCCGTCCAATGACGTGGCATATAGAGCTCGTCTACTAGCCCGCCCGAACTTAAAATCTTAATGGCTAGATGGACGCGATTATTTTCAAGATGAACGTGAATTCTATAAGAACTATCAGAATCTTATTTCAAGAACCAGAATCAAGAAAACAAATTCTGTTAAATCAAATCCAAATTTGTTTTGATTGATCCTAACGACTATAACTTTTTTTCTATATAAAGAGGGATCAAAGGAACACTTTTTACATATTACATAACGAATAACATATCGAATACAATAAATATATAATTCATCATCTTTCTTGAGCTTATTGTGAAAAGAGTGTTTCGTTCTCATAAGTGCTTCAATTTGTTTATCTGACTATTGAGATTTATGAATCAATTTTTTGTTTTTACTTTTCGATTGTAAAGAGAGAGGGAGTCTCTTTGAGTGATTAGGGTGAGGTATCCCTAAGGAAGAACATTGAGGCTCTTCACAAGAGTGTGGTATCTCGAGGTGAATGAGTGCTCTATGGTGTAAAGGTTTTCCAAGCTACCTGGCTAAAGCTTGTGTGATAGTGTGTGAAATCCCACAGGTGGAGTGGGGACTGGATGTAGGTCACAGTGGAGGTGACTGAACCAGGATAAATTTGGTTGTGTGGTATCTTTAAACTCAAACTCCTTTACTTTCTGTTTATGATCAAGAACCTGTGATTTTGATGTTTAAAGTTTAATTTAATTTATGTTCTTGATCTGTATAAACTGTATTGAAACCTGAGTTCGATTGTAATCAAGACTGTGTTATCTGCGTTCAAAACTGAGTTGATCAAAACCATTCTTGATTACTGAAACTGAACTAATACTGAAACTGAAACCTGCAAGTTTGTTCTTAATCGTTAATGCTTGTATCTGAAACTTAAATAACTAGTTCTTAATCTTTAAAGGTTTAATCATTTTCTGCATTTTGTTATTATTAAGTTTTAAACCCGAACCTATTCTGAATTAATCTTTCTTATCTTAATCATCTTCCAATTCAAGATTTTATATAAACCCTTCATCGATTTTGTAAAAGATCCTGAGGCCACAAATCCGTAACTCTGATTTGAAAAGTTTTGTGGAAATGTTTTTAAGAGGGAAATATTTTTTGAGAACTCAATTCACCCCCCCCCCCCCCTCTTGAGTCGTTGAAGATAAAACAACAGATATCAGGTCAATGACACCATTACAACATGCAATTGGAGGGCATCACCGCAATTACCTGTGAGATCATTTTACAAAGGAACGATCATTTTTGTGCATCTTCACAACTAAAGACTTGTCATGGCTATCAAATAAGGAGTAACACACCCGACTAGGTTAGAAATGCTTCGAATATTGTATTTGTTGAGGGTTTTTTTTGTGTTTTGATAAATATAAGAAAAAGGGGTTTAAGGGTTGTTGCATAGGTACAAATAATGTGTGACATTGTTATAGAAGGAAGGGCATGAACGCCATGATAAAGTGCTCCTCAATGTTGTTGGAGCATTCCTCAACCAAAGACAAGAACAATTGTAAAAGCCTTGTCACTTTTTTGAGGCACTCACAGGTGACACATCTATGATATCTACTTAGCGTTGATGTTTTCAAGTCATCGATCCTTCTTTCAAGTCATCGATCCCACTACGACATGCAGTTCGAGTATCATCACCACCTTTACCAGTGAGGTAATCTATGCAAGGAGGATTTTTTAGCATCTTCACGGCTAATGGCTTGTGTTGGCTCCGTTGTATGGAGCAACCCTGCTGGCAGGATTCGAAATGCTACAAATAAGTCTTCTATCTCGTGGTTGTTGAGTTTGCTCGTGTTTTGATGAATACAACTAATCAAGGTTAAAGTAATAGATATATATTTGCAAATGTTAGATATTGTAAGAAACACACCACCATACCATTGATGTCATTCATTCTTTTACAAAATCGAACATCTAAAAATATATACATGCTGCTTTAACTTTAATTTATTGTATTCATCAAAACACAAACTCAATAACCACGAGATGAAAAACCTATTTGTAGTATTTCGAATCCTGCCAGCAGGGTTGCTCCACACAACGGAGCCAACACAAGCAATTAACTGTGAAGATGCAAAAAAAACCATTGTCTCCTTGCTTGGATTACCTCACTGGTAAAGGTGGTGATGTTACTCGAACTGCATGTCGTAATTGTGTCAATGACTTGAAAACATCAACGCCTACTAGAGATGATAGACGTGTCGTCTGTGAGTTCCTTAAAGAAGCAATAAAACTTTTATTGTTATTTTTGAATAAGGCTGAGGAACGCTCATATAGCAACAAGAAACACTCTATCATGTCGTTCGTATTCTTACCTCTCTCACAACATCACGCATTTGCACTTACGTTACAACCCCTCAACCTTTCTTTTTATCTTTATCATAACACAAGAAAATTCGACAACTACAACATATAAAATTAATAGCATTTCTAACCTTACTGGTTGTGTTGCTCCTTATTTCGAAGTCATGACAAGGCTTTTGTTGTGAAAATGCACAAAAACCGTTGTCACCTTTTTAAAATTATCTCATTGGTAAAGGTGGTGTTGCCCTCCAAGTGCATGTTGCAATGGTGTCAATGACTTGAAATCATCATCATCTACTATAGATGAAGAACAGAACATAGACTTCCTAGCATTTCTAACATTGTTGGTTGTGTTTTCAACAAAGTATTTACAACATTTCTAACCTAGCTACGTGTGTTGGGGCCTGTAGCAAACCTTGGATATGCCTTTAGTTGTGAAGATGGATTATTAAAATCATTGTCTACTTGCTTAGATTACATCGACTGTAAAGGTGAGGATGCCTCCTCGAGAGCATGTTGTAATGCCATCAATGACCTAAAATCATCAACACCAACTTGAGAAGACAGATGAGCTGCTTGTAAATACATTAAAGAAGCACCAAAACCTTTACCACTATTTTTTGGTATGACTGTGGACCACTCTAATAGCGACAACGAACACTCCATTAATGTCTTCATTATTTGACAATATCCCACGATTGCAGCTAAATAACTGCCCGTCTAACCCAAATTTCCAATATTTTTCAAAACACAACCAAGTTCAATAACCATTATTTGTAGCATTTCTAACCTTACTAGTTGTGTTACTCTTTACTTTGGAATTGGGACAAGCCTTCAGCATAGAAGATACACAAAAATCATTGTCTTGCTGGTTAGATTACCTCACTCGTAAGTGGTGATGCCTCTCCAAGTGGATGTTGCATTGGTGTCAATGACGTAAAACCATCAACACCAAGTAGAGAATCAAATGTGGAAGGTACTTTTGCTTGTATTTTGCTAAGATGGGATAAGAGGGTAATGTATATCGGCAAAAGGTAGGATATTTTCAAATGAAGGAGCCACGAATTGCTTGATGGAATGTTTTATAATGAGAGTCACAAATATTGTAAGAAATTTTGCTGCTTCTCTTAGGTAATCATAAGGGCACATTATGTCATCTCTAGAAGACGCTCATGATTTCGTGTCCTTGAACCATCACAACATGCACTTCAGGGGCATCATCACCTTTGCCGAGTAATCTAAGCAGTGAAACAATGACTTTTGTGCATCTTCACGACTAAAGGCTTGTCCCGGCACTACAATAAAGTACAACAAAACTAGCAAGGTTATAAATGCTAGAAACGGTGATTGATGAACTTGCTTGTGTTTTGATGAATATAGGACACTTGGGTCAAAGGCAATTACATAACTGCAAATGTGAGATATTGTCAGAGAATGAAGACATTAATGGAGTGTCCGTTGTCGTTGTTAGTGTGGTCCGATGTCATATCGAGAAATAGTGGTACAAGTTTTGATGCTTCTTTAATGCATCTACAGGCAGCACATCTGTCATCTCTAGTAGGTGTTGATGATTTTAGGTCATTGACACCATTGCAACATGCTCTCGAGAGGAATCCCAAACTTTACAATCGAGTAAATCTAAGCAATGAGACAATGTTGTTAACACATCTTCTCACCTAAAGACTTATCGAAACTTTGCTATAAGGAGTAACACACGTAGCAAGGTTAGGAATGTTGCTAATACTTTGTTTAAAGCACAACTAACAATGTTAGAAATATGTTCACCATCTCCAGTAGATGACGATGATATCAGGTCAATGACACCATTAAAACATGCAATTGGAGGGCACCACCGCCTTTACGTTTGAGATGATTTTATAAAGGAACGATCATTTTTGTGCATCTTCACAACTAAAGGCTTGTCATGGCTATCATATAAGGAGTAACACACCTGACAAGGTTAAAAATGCTTCAAATATTATATTTGTTGAGTTTTTTTTTGTGTTTTGATAAATATAAGAAAAAGGGGTTTAAGGGTTGTTGCATAACTACAAATAATGTGTGACATTGGGATAGAAGGAAGGGCATGAATGCCATGATAAAGTGCTCCTCAATGTTGTTGGAGAATTCATCAACCATAGACAAGAACAATTTTAAAAGCCTTGTCACTTTTTTGAGGCACTCACAGGCGGCACATCTATGATATATAGTTAGCGTTGATGTTTTCAAGTCATCGATCCCACTGTGACATGCTGCTCGAGTAGCATCACCACCTTTAACAGTGAGGTAATCCATTGAAGGAGCATTTTTTTGCATCTTCACAGCTAATGGCTTGTGTTGGCTCCGTTGTATGGAGCAACCCTGATGGCAGGATTCGAAATGCTACAAATAAGTCTTCCATCTCATGGTTGTTGAGTTTGCTTGTGTTTTGATGAATACAACTAAGCAAGGTTAAAGCAGTAGTTACATATTTGCAAATGTTAGATATTGTAAGAAACACACCAGCATACCATTGATGTCATTCATTCTCCTACAAAATTGAACATCTAAAAATATATACATGATGCTTTAACTTTAATTTATTGTATTCATCAAAACACAAACTCAATAACCACGAGATGAAAAACCTATTTGTAGCATTTCGAATCATGTCAGCAGGGTTGCTCCATACAACGGAGCAAACACAAGCAATTAACTGTGAAGATGCAAAAAAAAACACTGTCTCCTTACATGGATTACCTCACTGGTAAAGGTGTTGATTTTAACTCGAACTGCATGTCGTAATTGTGTCAATGACTTGAAAACATCAATGCCTACTAGAGATGATAGACGTGTCGTCTGTGAGTTCCTTAAAGAAGCAATAAAACTTTTATCGTTATTTTTGTATAAGGCTGAGGAACGCTCCAATAGCAACAAGAAACACTCTATCATGCCGTTCATATTCTTACCTCTCTCACGACATCACGCATTTGCACAAGAAAATTCGACAACTACGGTATATAAAATTAATATCATTTCTAACCTTACTGGTTGTGTTGCTCCTTTTTTCAGAGCCATGACAGGCCTTTTGTTGTGAAAATGCACAAAAACCATCGTCACCTTTTTAAAATTATCTCATTGGTAAAGGTGTTGTTGCCCTCCAAGTGCATGTTGCAATGGTGTCAATGGCCTGAAATAATCATCTACTATAGATGAAGAACAGAACATAGACTTCCTAGCATTTCTAACATTGTTGGTTGTGCTTTCAACAAAGTATTTACAACATTTCTAACCTAGCTACGTGTGTTGCGGCTTGTAGCAAAGCTTGGATAAGTCTTTAGTTGTGAAGATGAATTAAAATCATTGTCTACTTGCTTAGATTACCTCGATTGTAAAGGTGAGAATGCTTCCTCGAGAGCATGTTGTAATGACATCAATGACCTAAAATCATCAACACCTACTTGAGAAGACAGATGTGCTGCCTATAAATGCATTAAAAAAGCACCAATACCTTTACCACTATTTTTGGGAATGACTGTCGATCACTCTAATAGCGATAACGAACACTCCAACAATGTCTTCATTATTTGACAATATCCCACGATTGCAGCTAAATAACTGCCCGTCTAACCCAAATTTCCTATATTTTTCAAAACACGACCAAGTTCAATAACCATAATTTGTAGCATTTCTAACATTACTAGTTGCGTTACTCTTTACTTTGGAATTGGGACAAGCCTTCAGCATTGAAGATACACAAAAATCATCGTCTTCCTAGTTAGATTACCTCGCTCGTAAGTGGTGATGCCTCTCCAAGTGGATGTTGCATTGGTGTCAATGACGTAAAACCATCAATGCCAAGTAGAGAATCAAGTGTCGAAGGTGATTTTGATTGTGTTTTGCTAAGATGGGATAAGAGGGTAACGTATATCGGCAAAAGGTAGGATATTTTCAAAGGAAGGAGCCATGAATGGCTTGATGGAATGTTTTATAACAAGAGCCGCAAATAATGTAAGAAATTTTGTTGTTTCTCTTAGGTAATCAAAGGGGCACATTTTGTCATCTCTAGTAGACGCTCATGATTTCATGCCGTTGAACCATCACAACATGCACTTCAAGGGCATCATCACCTTTAACGGGTAATCTATGCAGCGACACCAATTGAACCTTGATCAACTATTCTTTCTGATCTTTATATTCAACCCATTTTTAAAACATTAGTTATTAGAGTGTTTTTTGCCATAACAAAAAATATTAGTAAAAAAACTTTTGTCGTTTTAGTCCTCTATCATGATGCATTAGAATTTGTAAATAATTTGCACTCTCTTTCAAGAACTCCATCTAAGATATACACCTTACCATATATGGTTTCAGGCCATTAGTTTCAAATTGAATAAAAAGAAACAAATTTTTATAAAAAATATTTGTATTGGAGGCATCAATGTCGGAGGTGCCTCTGCCCCTAACGCTACAAGTGGCTCCACATGTAGTGCCACCTCCAATAGAAATGTGCCATGTGGCGCACTAATGGAATGTGTTTACATGTGACGCCATCAGATTTGCACATGGACTTACATCTTTCACATCGACAGTCAAAATTTTTAAAAAATGTATGTTGGCAATTGATAAATAGTTGGCTTTAGTGCAATTTTTGTCCCTCTACTTTTGTCTATGTGCGATTTTAGTCCGTATAATTTTTTTAGCACATATAATCCCCAATTTTTCAAATGTTGCAGTAACTTCTGTTGATTTTCTAACAAAATTTGTATGCGTGACAAACATTATGCCATTTGCTAATACATCTGGATTTAAATATATTAAATAATTAATATTAATATATTATAATTTTATAATTTATAAAATTCTTTAAAAAATAAAAAGGTTATTAACTTGTTAGTGTAACATGCGACCCCTTTGTCCTCACCTTCTATGTCCTCTCGTGTTCGCTTCTTTAACCCTAACATACATTGCTCCATTGTCGAGGGATTCTGCCGCATCACCACCTAAAACCATCGCCCAACCCAATTCCCACCTCGCATAACCTTTACACGCTTTTGGAAATTGACCTATCGTTAAGCTCACTATCTCATCCACCGGTGTTCTGTTATTTTTCTAATTGTACGAACTTTTGAACCAGGATGTAGTGGTAAATTACCTTGTGGTCTTAATTTTTATGCACCGGGCAATGTGGTTTTTGTGGTGCCATTTAACTCTCTGAATGAATTGTTGATTTTTGCTTGTTTCATTTGGTAGGCATCCAGTGGTTTGAAGTATGAACCTGTTCTTGATGATCCTAATGCACCTCCATTTGTATTACAGAATGGATAATTGAGGTTAGTACATGCAAAGCTGAATGGTTTGCCTTTCTTTTACTCGATGACTTAATAAACCTTTTCTTTATTTTATAAATAATATTATAATATATCAATAATTATTTAATGTATTTAAATCCTACTGGATTAACAAGTGACACAACGTCTGCCACGTAGGCAACTTCTGTTATAAAATTAACAAAAGTTGGATGGGGGGACTAATATTGAAACATTTGAAAAATTGGTGGACTAACCATTCAGTATAAGATAGACCTTTCCAGATATGGTTCTGCGCCATTGGAATTTTTTCAAATGCCATGTGCTTTTTGTTATTTTCTGTAACATATATTTACATAATTATCATATCATTATAAATATTTACATTTCTTCCCACAAATAAGAAGTTAACGATAACAATATTAAACATATTGGAAATGGTTCTCTTGGTGTGCTTCTTTATGGTGGCGGGATTTGATTTCTATTTATTCATCAAATAGTTGCAATCCTGGTTAGTTTTCTAATGCAGTGGCTCGAAAGATTGGAAATGATTCTCAAGTCTCGTTTTGGTCGGGTCGTTGGATTGCCGAGATTTATCTTAAAGAAGCTTTTCCAAGGTTTTTTGGGATTTCTATGGATCAGCGGGTCACAGTTTCTGATATAGGGAAGTAGACTAGTTCTAGTTGGCAGTGAAATTGGAGATGGAGGCATCAATTGTTTGTTTGGGAGGAATAATCTTTGTTAAATCTCCAAAATCTTCTCGGATGTGTTGTTCTGTAGCAATACACTTCTGACTCTTGGAAACGAAACCGAATAGTGCTAAATCCTTCTCAGTTAAGTCAGCATATGGTCTCCTTCAATCTTCTTCATCTCCTATCATAAATGATTCTGCAAATAGGAGTCTGAATAACATATGGCGTTGCTCCGTCCCTTCCAAGGTTCAGGTTTTTAGTTGGAGATTGTTACCAGATCGTTTACCAACCAAATTTCAACTTTCGAAATGTGGTGTACCTCTTAATGAGCATGAAACTTATTGTGTGCTTTGCTTTGGACAACAGGAGGACAACAATCATCTTTTCTTTACATGTGCATTTTCCTCTCACGTTTAGTCTCTTACTTATGCTTGGTTGGGCTTGTCTGGAGTGCTTCATAATCAGAGATTACATCATTTTGTACAGCATGGATATTTTCTTCCAGGAAAGAGACATCATAAAGCAAGACATTTGATTTGGTTATCTGTCACTTGGTGCTTGTGGTTGTTAAGAAATATGATTATTTTTCAGGGAGATGTTTCTGATATGACAGTTGCCTTAGCTAATATTAAGATTGTTTCCTGGTCTTAGTTTATCAATAATGAAGGGTAGGAATACAAGTCTATTTTTTTCGGATTGGTGTATTAATCAGGTTCAATGTTTAAGACAATGTCGAGTTCATTCTTGATTTGTTTTTCTCTGTAGTGGGTTAGAGTACCTTATACTCGTTTCAATAAATTTTTGACTTGCCAAAAAAAAAAAGAAGACAAAATTCTAGTCAACTTTAAAAGGTCTTAGAAAAAGATGTTAAAACATTCATGAAAATATTAAAAACAACCAACTGTTTACCATTACTTTCACTGAGACGTTGTGGCAGTTTTGGGAGTTAAACAGAAACCAACACATTCATTTCCTATTTCATTCTTATACCACGTTCTTCCCCCACAAAACTATTATCACTATTTATGGTAACGGTTAAGAAACACTTTAGCATGCATAAGGAACCACTCCATCACATCATTCTTCATTCATGTGCTGCTTCCTTCTCTGACAATTTTCCACATTTACTTCTATATAACTATCCCTTTAAACCTTTTTTCCTATTTTTATCAAAACATAAACAAACCCAACAATCACCAGACGAAGATCATATTTCTAACATTTCTAACCCTGCTAGTTATGTTGTTCTTTATAGCAAAGCCGAAACAAGCCTTTAGTTGTGAATATGGAAAAAAAAATCTTCATCTCCTTACTTGGATTACCTTACTAGTAGTTGGTGATGGTCCATGAACAACATGTTATAATGATGTGGTGATTTGGAATCATTAATGACTTAGAAATGACAAACGTGCCACTGCCATAAAGAAGCAGGTATGCTATCAATAGCGGATGGCGAATGACAGATTATGACGGCTAGCCAAAATCCAACATATAATATGACGTTGTAGTCTATGACAAAAACACGACGGATATAATAGACATAACGGCCTATGGCAACTAACACACAATCCACCATGTCATAATGCCGTGACGACAATTTGACAACATTGTGTGGTATTCATAATCTCCAAAGACATGAGTTGTAGCAAGAAAGTTGTCAACATCTCTAATAACATATACTTTTCTTCCTTACTTCATTGTGTCATCAAATAATTAATCCATGTTCTTAGTCTATATTTACTTGAGTTTAGTTGTTGATACTGTTCTTCTATTTTTTTTTTGTTGGACAACATCTCTTGAGAGCAATGGAGAAAACAATATATTAAATGGATGACCATACTTGGAAGATGCCATCTCGGGGAAAAATATTGTTTGTTGTACTTCATGAATGAATCATTAATGTAGTCAAGCCAACCAAAATCAGCCATATAAATATAGCATTACGGCCTATGGCAGAAACATGACCGATATAATAGGCATTGCGACCTATGGCGACTGGCATAGAATCCGCCATATGCCATAACGCCCATGGCACCGTCATATTGGCAACTTGACAACATTTATCATATTTCTATATTTAGTTTCTATAATGGTTTGTCTGGGTCACCTTGCATTCATCTTGACAAATAAGATTCAGATATAGTTGTTGTAACGTGACTTATGTTATCAATCCCGAAATGCAGCATGGCAACCGATCCCAAAACCGCTCAAGTGGGATAGCGGAAAGCAAGATGGCTATTATTGTGAAGAATAAAATACAATATAATTTATATTTATATTATACACATATAAATACTAAAAAACATAAAAATACACAAAATTAAAGGCATCATTCCAAAATATAACTTCCAAATTAATAATAAAGATTCAACATACATCATTCAAAATATTAATGTTGTAAGCATTCATCATAAGATGAAAACTTAAATTCTTATCTAGGTTCTAAGCATTCAAAATAATTACAAGCAGGAATCCAAGTTCTATTTAACAGAGAGTAGGAGAGAGGAAAAAACGTACAATCACTCGTTGAGGATGCAGAGGCATGCAAAGAACATTGCTACTCACCGAAAAGTCATTGTTGCTCTTTGGAAAATGCTGTTAGTAACTGGAAGTAGCCGATCGTTGGAAAACACTTCAACTCACCGGAACAAAGAGTGGAGCAATGAGAGAGAACGATAACAATTGTTGTCTTGGAATTGACGAGATGGGCTTGCAAAACTAAAAGGGATTTTTGAAATGATGAAAATACCCTTAAAAAGAGGGAAGAATTAGATTTTAGGGGTAATATGGGAATTGTGTGCCTCTACACACAGCAAAAATGCACCGTTTAGAAGTAAATCTAAAAATAAAAAAAGGATATGAAAGGGTGCTTTTCGTTCCAGGCTTGCAACTTTGCGTGGGTCATTGAGACCCAATTTTCGAACCCATTCGTTGTAAAAAATGCAGCAGCTCTGAGGGGGTTTTAGCCTGTCTTCCTTGTAGCGATCGTTATAGGTCGTAATCAACACGATTCTAGCACGATTTCTGATCACTATCATCGCACCAGTAAAAAACGATGCACCTCAGAAACTCATAGCGGCAGGGACTGAATCCGCTTCACACCTCCGCAAATCACTACCATAGCAGCACTATCGATGACATAGAACGTGACCCCAATTGTCTTGGTAAGAATTCAAAGTTGAATTTATGACAAACATTGTACATCACTCGCTCATCCACCACTAAACTAGGCCTAAAATAAAGAACAGGTAATTATATTTGCATATGAACTAAATCAAAAGGAAAAAAATGATATCAAATAAGTGAACCCTATATGTAGTGCACGACTGCAAATTGTATCCATAAATAAAAGTAAATGGTATATATTATATTGGTGTGTATAGATGTGCATGAGAAAAATAAATAACTGGAGAAAAAAAAAAGCCCAAATAAGTTAATAAATGGCAAAACTGCAAACAAAAGGAAACATCATAAACATTCACCATGAAGGCTGCATGATGACAACCGATAAGAAGATAATGCTTCACTAACAAATTCACATACCTATTCTCTTCTCTGAAGGGGTGCTATAGAATGACATCTCGATCTTCACATGAGCTTCAAAATTTCGGCAGCATTCCTTGAGCTCAAGGAAATGGAGACGATAGTATATTAAATGGGATATCCACACTTGGAAGTTGCCATCCTGGGAAAAATATTGCTTCTTGTATGATTATCAAGTAAAAGTTTGATATTAATAATAATAAACGGATATCTAATTTCTATATTTAGTTGGTATAATGGTTTGTGTGAGTCACCTTGCATTCATCTTAAATAATAGTAATACACACAGTCGCGGAGAATAGAAGATTTATAAAGATAATTGTTGTACTGTGAACCTAATTAATTGTCTTAGATTCTTAGTAACGATTTGAAATCAAACTTATGACAAATGACTTCACTTGCTCATCCACCACTAAACTAGGCCTAGAAATAAGATAGGGTAACTAAATTTCCTTATGAACTCAATCAAAAGAAAGAAAATGATGTCAAATAAGTGACTATATGTAGTGCATCCTTTCAAATTGTGATCAATATATTAAAGCAAATAGGATAACATATGGCTGTGAATGCATTTGTATGTGTGAGATAAAAAAAAGGGGGGGCAGAATGACCAAATAAGTTGATGAGTAGCAATGCTGCAAACAAAAGGAAACATCGTAAACATTCACCATGAAGGCTATAAGATGACAACCGATAAGGAGATAATGATTAGCTAACAAATTCATATACCCATTTTCTTCTCTGAAGGTGTGCCGGAGAATGACATCTGTGTTTACAAGAGCTTCAAGATTTTGACAAGATTGGCATACGAATGCCATGGCTTGTACCTACAATGAATCATATTCAAGTGATATTAATATGATGTGATGACTACGTGTTGAGGTGATTAGAGAAGAATGAAAAACAACCCTAGTAGTCCTATTTATACTAAATATAAAATCCCAGTCCTTATTAAATAAGGAAAACAGACATAAAATATAAATAAGAAATATATCATAAGATATCATCTAGAATACTCTAAAATACTCAAATATACAAAAAAAAAGGTATAATCAGATATTTTTCAGATTCAATAACACTTCTCAAAAAGGTGTAGAACACCGAGGTTATAGGCCAAGTCACCCCATATAATTCTCTATGCTTCTCTTCTTTTCCTATACTTCCACAACAAATTTAAAGGAAAAAATGCATAAAAATACAACCATAAAATACAAATTGCAGCATCTAGACCTTTAAAGCAAATGATCAAAAATATTGTAGGCACAACCTTAATATATAGATAATGAAATAACCTCAAAATTCAAACCATGTGGGAATTAATATACACAAAAACACAAACCCGCCAAAAGAGTCCCAATAAAGAAAGAAATGGGGTTGTGTAAGATTAAGTTAAAATGATATAAATAAAAAAAAAAGGAAGAAGAAGAAAAGTCATCACCTTTGGAGACCATCACAGGTGGTAACATATGGAAACAATCTTATAATCATTATCATAAATATAACCACCAACTATTTCAATTTGGAGACAAGCTGAAAATATAAAAATAAAAAATATCTTAAAACAAATTCGTTGAACACACCGTGATAAAGATAATTTTGCAAAGAGTCGAAAACTCGAGAGAGCAGCTCTCATAATGACAGCAATGAATATTGATAAGCAGTGAGATTCTTTAATCTGTAGTGAAAAGTGAAAGCGTAAAATGGTGTGAAATGGTTAAATAGTTCTTGGAATAGTGAAAAAGTGCAAAAGTAAAAGGATGAAAAGGTGAAAAATGAGAGGCAATTGTTATAACTTATTAGTAAAACTTGAAGTGATGGTGCACATATTGGCAGGGGTTGAAAGCGTATCCTTACTCATGGAAGCTTTGAAACAAAACTCTTCAGAGTTGTCTAAAACCATTTTAGACTGATGAAGCAAATCACAGATAAACAATTAAAGTTCAAGCTAAATAAAGACCATCTATCATGAACTATGCAAGTTACAACTTCCAACAGAAATTACAATGGTGGGTTTCAAGTCCAAGCAAAACAACACAAAAGTTTAAGCGTCAAGTCAGGTGGCATGATCAAACCCACTTTGGAATTCAGCTTTTAAACCAATTTTCCAGACATCAAATGAGCAATTTTCCAGCGTGTGAACAACACAAGGTGCATTCAGCAGCTCTCATATCATCGAGCTGAAAATTGGGGGAAAGGAGAAAAGGAACAAAATTGCATATAGAAGAGAAGATTCAGAAGTCATCAAAAAGGAGAAACGAGAATGACAGAGGCAAGAGGCTATTATAAAGAAAGGTTACCTCAAATGAGAGACAGGGAGAACCCTGTTGCTACAGGTCTAAAAGACTAAAATTTGGAACCCTAACTCCGAATTTAATCGAAAAAAGGAAAAGAAAACCCTAATTCAATGATGATGGTTTACGAGGAGAAGGAAGGGTAAAAAAAACAATCCAAACGCTGAAAAACCGAAGGTGGAATGGAAGAATTGAGGAGGAATGGATGATAGAAAGAAAGTTAATAAAAAGTTGGTTCGATGAGTGAAATGTGAGTGTGAAGAAGCTAAAGAAGAGCGGAAGGATGGAGTTGAGTCGTTACCATTAGAGTGACTTCCCTGACACTCTGATTGTTTGGTGTGGAAATGAGAGAAAATGTGGAGAAAAGATCCTGAAAATGTGTGAGGATCTCTCGGTGTGGAGAAGAAAAAGATGAGAGAAGACAAATCTGGTGGAACCCACCTAACAGCTTTTTTCTGGATCTGGATTGCCTCTATCAATTCTCCCCTCCATCATCCCTCCATCATCTTTTTTCTCTCTTGTCTCCATTCTCTCTTTTCATTATTTATCATTTTCTCTCTCATAATTCAAATCCCCCATTTTATTTTTTTTGCTGGACTGCTGGAGGCAATCCGGATTGCTTTTTTCTCTACACGTCAGTGAAGAAAATAGGATAAGAAGAATAGATATTGTGGTATGAAATGACGCAATGTACCAGTTCTCTCTTTCTCAGACGCTAGAGTCCACAGCCCACACGGTATCTTTTTCTTTTTAGTAAAATAATGTTTTAATCCATATACGTTTTATTTATTTTTAAATTAGTTCATATATAAAAAATATTTTTATATTAGTCCCTACATGTATAATCGTTATCAAATAGATCTCTGACGTTTAATGGTCGTTAACGATCGTTAATCACGATCATTAAGTTGGTCCTTACATGTGTCATTCATTTTTAAATTAGTCCCTACATGTGTCACTCATTTTTAAATTGATTCCTACATGTATCACTCATTTTTAAATTATTCCCTACATGTTTCACTCATTTTTAAATCGAAAGATTTCTTCTCCCACCTCCTCCATCTTCTATCTTCCGATTAACCCACACTGCCACTTACGACGAGGTTTCGCTGCGATTCGGGATCGCTCCAGTCGAGGCGTGCCGCACGTTCTTCGTGGTTTGCAAAGTCGTTACTGAAAAATTGGGCCATTTGTTCGAGCTTCATATTGATTCTGGGAGGGTTGTTATGGAGAGCACAACATCTTGCAGGCAAGCCTGCTGGAATTCAACAGCACTAGATTACACTCACTCAGTTGGTTCATCATTGAATGATATTTGTTCTGATCGGATATGAAAGTTGGTTAAAATTCCAGCTGAGTGATTCCAGCAGGATTGCTTGCAAGTTGTTGTATTTCATATCCAATCAGTGAGTGTAATCCGGTGCTGTAGAAAATTCTAGTAGGCTTTCATGCAAGTTGTTGTGCTCTCCATAACAACCCTCACAGAATCAGTACGAAACTCGAACAAATGCCCCAATTTTTTAGTAGTAGCTTTGCAAACCATGAAGAATGCACGACACGCCTCGACTGGAGCGATCCCGAATCACCACGAAACCTTGCCGTAGGGACTAATTTAAAAATGAGTGACACATGTAGGACTAATTTAAAAATGTGTGACACATATAGGGACCAATTTAAAAATGAGTGACAGATATAAGGACCAATCGGGGGCACCAGTATTTGTTTAAAAATGAGTGACACATATAGGAACCAACTTAATGATCGTCAATAACGATTGTTAAACGACAGGAACCTATTTGATAACGATTGCACGTGTAATGACTAATATAAAAATATTTTTATATAGAAACTAATTTAAAAATAAATGATACGTATAGGGACTAAAATATTATTTTAACTTTTTTTTTTCTCATGCGTTTCCCTGTTACGCCAAATTGGCAAGAACAACAAAGGGCATAAAATTGAGGATGATACGGCAGAAAATTGTTTGTGAAGGTGTAAGTGCATTGGTGTTTATTTGAGAGATGTTTTTTCAACACAAACCGGTCTTTGTTTTTTAGATGTGTTCTCGAAATATATATGTATACATAGATAATAAAAAAAATGAGAAATAAAAAAAACACATATAATATTATATATGATATTTAAAATTTATATTCAAATAATACAACTCGTATTTTCTCATTGGACTTCGACGCACTTGGAATGAGCTTCTGTTTGCCATGTTATATTATATTATTCGTGGAGGTGTGTCAAAATTGAGGACGGAAAGTTAATAAAAAGATTGTACAATGAGCGAAATGTCTGTGAAGCTAAAGTAGAGCGGATGGATGGAGTTGAGCCGTTACCATTAGGCTTCATTAACACGACGCAATGAATGAGAGTAAAGAATAATAAACGAGACTATTATGAATAAGACACTTTTCTTCCGTTTATTATTATGGGAAAGAAAAAGGACGTGAGGAAAAAGAGATAGGTGGATCCGGGATCCCGCCATATTTTAGGTGAGGTTTGGAAGAGTTTATTTAAGCTCATTTTGATTTATTTGATAACATGAGCTTTTATGCAGTATGTTTGGCAGAGTTTATAAAAATAACTTATGTCATCTCATGAGGAGTTTTTGACTTATTTTCATAAGTCACTGGGAGAAGCTTATGGAATTATCATAAGAACTTATGCACTAAACATCCTCTCCGCGTTTTTCACTGTTCGAGTCTTCTCATGCCCCTTTCTTTCTTTTTCTTTTTTTAAGCGCTTATGGCATAAGCTCTTATGCGATAAGATTTTATGTGATAAGCTCTTAATGAAGTTGTTTACCCAAACGCTTTGTTCTCTACACGACAACTAAGAAAACAGGACAAGAAGAGACTAGTGTGAAATGACGCATGTACCCCTTTCTCTCATGACATCTTTTTCCTTTTTTCCTCGCGCGTTTCTCTCATCTACCACTGTCAGATCCGAAAAGATAAACAAGCGGCAAAAAATTGAAGATGACGCTATTTACTCTCCACACAGTGTTTTTAACTCTCACATGCAATGTTATTAAAACTGAACCGATTGTCGATTCGATCATGGTACTAGATTGATGGATTATTGATCGAATCAATTGGTCACTAGTTGAATGGGAAAAAACCGATATATATTAAATTTGTAAATTCCATAATTATATATATATATATATATTATTTTATTTTCTGAGAGTATAACAAATCACTGGCGTAGTTGTACATCATCTAGGCAACTACCTTCTGGAAGCAGGTTCGACATCCTCCCACTACAATTTTGGAGAATTTGTGTCCCGCGTGTGAGCTGTAGGAGGGTGACGTGCGCGTGTAAGAGCAAAGAGGGTGACGTGCATGGTTCATCCGAGCCGGGTTATCTTCACACCGGTTCAACCGTGGTTTGATGATGTTACTACCGCTTCAGAAGCATATCCGGTCTGATATGTTGACCAGACCGATCGTAGGTTCGGTTTCTGACTAAACTGGTTCGAGATTAATAACACTGCTCACATGCCATCTTTTTTTAAAAAAAAAATCTTTCTAAAAATATTTTTACACCACACCTTAACTCATAACACTTTTGCACACATTATCCAGAAATTAAGCTTCGAAATTCGTGAATTTTCAAACCGTAAACAAATTTAAGCCTATGAAGAAAAATATTTGAGTTTTACAATACAAATGGTATTTCAGAATTTAGTTTTCACAATACAATTGGAATTTATTATCTATTTCGGAATTTAGTTTCTATAGTATAATTTAATTTTTTTTATGGATCTTGCTAACAACTGTTTTAATGACATTGTTAAGGATTCCAAACAATATAATTATTTATTAAAAACCTAAGTATATATCTTTTCAATGTATTGAATACATAATTTTCCATATAACTTACTTTTTAAAATTTCTTAAACAATGTCTTAAGTTTTCATAATACAATTCAAAATTTCTTATCTATTCTGGAATTTAGTACGCAGCATAACTGCATATTTGGTCACGTCCAAAAAAAACAACAACGGAGTAATACATATTAAAATGATCATTAATTGAAAACTATGATTTTGACACAAAGGCATACTCTAATTATACAGCTTTGCAACTAAAAAAAATTGGAATTACACTATGGAAAATGAGTAAAAAAGTAGAAAATATTCATTTGTATTACGGACTCTTATTTCCATAATAGTAAAAATATTGAGTATAAATTCCATGAGAGAAAAAGATAGAAGTGGACAATAAGGGTAAAAAATTAGAGATAAGTGTGTGGAGTAAAATAAACGGTGTGAAAAGTAAGGCCTTACAAATACTGGTTGGGGTGGGCCCTGCACAAGGCCCATTTTGAATAACATTAGATCAGCATCGGATCATATTAAAATCAAAAAAATTATATAATTAGTTTTTTAACAAAAAATAATAGTTATTTCAAAAAAATTTAACAATAGACTAATAGAAGATAATATGAAAAACACAGAGATTGCATGCACCGCACGCTCAATCCCTAATCTTGAATCTTGATCTTTAAACCCTTATAAACCATATTCTATTTCTTGACTCATTTTACACAATAAATTAGTGAGACAAAACAATTATGTCATAAAAAAATGTATAAGCTTCGTCATTCTTGTTTTATTGTCTCAGTTTTTATCATATTAATCTTCTTATATTTCAAACAATACTATTTTTTATGGTTATTTTTCAGAATCAAAATGAAGATTAGTGCTCTGAAACTTTGGAACAATTGAGAGTTTAAGTTGAAGGTTTAAAATCAGCAATCAGGTGATATTGTTTGATCTCATTGCTATTTGCTTATTAGAGGTTCCTTGTTTGATTTATAGATTATAGTTTTGTAATTTTATCTGCACTTATTGTCTAATTGTTTGAATGTGTTGCCTAGAAAACAACTTTCTAAAATGGAAAAGAAAGAAATTAACCAATTGACATTGATATTGAATCTCAAAAGAGTAAAACATCCTACAATTTTTGTTTAGAATGATGCAATGAGGATAATATTCAGATGATTATGAGGGCATTCACAAGACACCAAAATATCTGGGTCATCCTTGGCTATAGAGATTTGTAACATATAACCTTATGGTCTGAAATGTCTGATATTCTATTTGTCAAGGTGTAGGGGTATTGGTGTTTACATTGACTTCAAGATACTTGGAATAAACTTCTCTTTACTGTTATTTTATCCGTGAAGGTGTCTCAAAATTGAGAAGACCCTGATTCTTCATCGATCCATCATTTTGTGGCATAAAAATTGTAAATGGGAGGGTACATGATGTGGGGATTAACCTTTTTGTTGTTAGAAAGTGATGTTTGAGATGGTAAAAGGAAGAACACAAGAAAATTAATGTAAAAGTTCTAAACATAGGGCTAATGAGTGTTTTTCCCTCTCGGGACCTACAGTTAGTTCATGAATTTATTATTTTGGATATTTATTGTGACATTTACTCGTTTTGGATGTTTTGGATGTTTTAGATATTTTTATTTAGTTTAATACTTTGGCTTGTAATGTTTCATTAGTATATTTAAAATATATTTGAATGATTTTTTAATTGAGTTATAACGTTTTTTATGTTATTTACCGCTTTTCTTAGTTAAAGTGTAGGTAACGGGTGCAGATGTGGGTACTTAGGTACCAAGAGCGTACGGGTAGGGGTACTAAAAATGAGTTTCTCTTACTAAAACTTAGTACAATATAATAGAACTTGATTCTTACAAGAACCTTATAGATAGTAGCAAAGGTAATATGATCTTGTTCTGGTTAAGCTTTGAATTTTAAATTTGTCGTGGTTTAGACATGCTTGTATATTACTAGATCGAATTCAGCTTTATCCCTTTTCCGAGCTTGGCTCGCTCCCCGGGCTTTTCATAATGAGAGCTCTCAGCTTTTTAGCCGAACAATCATTTAATACTATCAAAACTTTGAAATAACAAAGATTTCTACTCATATAATATTCATGGTATGCCTCTTTAAAACCTTCTAGGGAAAAAAGAGTACATCACCCATCACAGGATTAAACTAAAACTTCAAATGAGATGTATTCCAGGTTCTCGGGATGAGATTTCCTGATAACTCTTCCAACCTATAAAAATAGTAGCCCTTAATTGCTTACTACCATTTTTCTTTTTTAGCTAATTGCTTACTTTGACGTTAGTTGAGTGATGGTAAGGGTGTTGACCAATATTTCGTAAGGACTTAAAATTTATTTAAGCTTTGACATTATTTATTATTTATAGAAATATAAACCACGTGTTTTTCTTTAACAAGCAGGGGAAACTCATTAAAGAGTAATGATATTTTAACATTATTTTTCTTCCCATTTTTTATACCTACTTTATAATCATTGATCACCCAAGATTGTTTTTAAATCAAACAGTTAATAATTAATGGTTATGAAGCAAGTGTAAAAGGGGTGTTCGGAATGAAATTTTCACTCCTTTCTTCCTACATCCATTTTTACACATATTTTTATAAATTGCTGATCATCTACCTTTTTTTTGGGAAAAAATAATGAGTATTTTATCCTAAAAAAATCATGAGTAGATAAATTATGGGCGAGTCACTATTTTGATACTTGAAATTGTGGAGCGGTGACAAGTTGATCTATGACATTAAAAAAAGGTAAATATATATCCTAAATTAAAAAATATTCATTACAAGCCAAAGATAAATTACATCAAAAACGTTATAACTCAATTAAAAAATCATTCAAAGATCTTTTAAATATACTCATGAAACATTACAAGCCAAAGTATTAAACTAAATAAAAATATCTAAAACATCCAAAACGAGTAAATATCACAATAAACATCCAAAATAATAAATTCATGAACTAACTGTAAGTCTGGAGAGGGAAAAACACTCATGAACCCTAGGTCTAACTTTTACATTAATTTTATACTTAAAAATTGATATACAATTATAATTATACATAGTAATATAAATATATATATGTGTGTGTGGTGGATACTAGAGTACCCGTACCCGAACCCACACACCACAAAGCGGGTATTTACCCTACCTTTTGTGGGTATTTTTTTGCGGGTACCTATCATCTAGGGTCCAAATTGTCATCCCTAGTCATTATGTTATGTTTCCCAAATTAAAAACATCGCCAAATTGGATTAATGTGATAGATATATATTTTTTAATTTGGGAACATTTTTGCCTATTATTTAATGTGAGAGACCAACTTGTCATTATCCTAATCTATAAATAATAATAATAATAATAATAATAATAATAATAATAATAATAATAATAATAATAATAATAATAATAATAATAATAATAATAATAATAATAATGGTTATAAAAGAGCTGCTGGAAAAAAATGAGGGTGAGGAAAAAACTCGTCCCTTTGGGTGTAGGAAGTGACTACACATCGCAGCGCAGGTGTGTTTCATACTCTGATCTGAAGCATAGTATGCAAGCCAGTCTGAGTCTACCACAAGTTGCTGGAACAGACGAACAGACACGCAGTCAGCAGTCAATTATCACGACCCACATCGTAGCGATTCCATTCCTGTCGTTGGGGGTTAGTTTCTTTCCTTCAAATCTCTTGTCGTCGTGTTGAAATGTTCAAATCCTCAATCCATGTGAGTAGAACCATGTTAGTTTGCTTCAAAATCCAATCTTTCCAACTGTGCACAACTGCACTTAAGGATTGGGGTGATGACAATATTGCCCTCAATGATAATAATGATCTAGAGAGTGACACAGAATGGGAGAGACTCCCCAAACCTTTTGACCATAAACAGCTTCTAAGGTCACTCAACCCCATTAGCCCAATTCCGCTTTGTAAATTGCTGGAACTCCCACTTGACGTTACCGCTGCTTCAATGAAAGTGTTTAAAAGGGTGGGTGCCCAAAAGGGTTATTGCCACTCCTTTGATGTGTACTACACTTTAATTGATAAACTCGGTACTACTGGTGAGTTCAAGATTATAGACAATTTGTTGAAACAAATGAAATAAGAAAGACTTGTGTTTAAAGAATCACTTTTTATTTTGATTATGAGATTTTATGGAAAAGCTGGTTTGCATGGCCAAGCAACAAGGCTTTTGTTGGATATGTGGGGTGTTTATTCTTGTCACCCCACTTTTAAGTCCAACAATGTTGTCTTGGAAATTCTGGTTGCTGGAAATTGTCCTATAGTGGCACCGAATGTTTTCTATTATATGTTGAGTAGAGGTATTTCTCCAACTGTGTATACATTTGGGGTGGTCATAAAAGCATTGTGTAAGATTAACGAGGTTGATTCGACTTGCTCGCTTCAAAGGGACATGACAAAGCATGGTTGTGTTCCGAATTCAGTCATTTACCAAACCCTGATTCATGCTCTTTCGAAAAACAGCAGAGTGAATGAAGCAATGAAGCTTTTGGAGGAAATGTTTTTGATGGGTTGTGTACCTGATGTTCAGACCATCAATGATGTTATCCATGGCCTTTGCAGGGCCATTCAGATTCGTGAGGCAGTCAAGTTGCTTGATCGAGTGCTCCTTCGAGGTTTCGGTGCTGAAGCTCTAACTTATGGGTATTTATTGCATGCATTGTGCACAAAAGAGCAAGTTGATGAAGCAAGGGCCTTGTCAAATAAAATTCCCAACCCAAATACTGTGCCGCATAACACTTTAATTAATGGTTATGTCGCTAGCGGACGATTTGATGAAGCCAAGGATCTTTTGTACAATACCATGGTAATTGCAGGCTGTGAGCCTGATGCCTTCACATTTAACATACTGATCGATGGACTTTGCAAGAAGGGATTTTTGGTCTCTGCTGTTGAGTTCTTACATGAGATGGTAATGAAAGGCTTTGAGTCCAATGTGATCACATACACTATATTGATAAATGGTTTCTGCAAGCAAGGCCGATTAGAGGAAGCTGCTGAACTTGTGAATAGCATGCCAGCCAAGGGTCTCAGCTTGAATACGGTGGGGTATAATTGCTTGATCAGTGCTCTGTGCAAAGATGGGAGGATTCAAGAAGCTTCACAAATGTTTGGTGAAATGTCAAGCAAAGGATGGAAACCTGACATTTATACATTTAATTCTTTAATATATGGATTGTGCAAGAATGATAAGATGGAAGAGGCCTTGGGTTTGTATCATGACATGTTCTTGGAGGGTGTTATTGCCAACACTGCAACATACAACACATTGATCCTTGCATTTCTTGAGAGAGATTCAATTCTAAAAGCATTTAAGCTTGTCGATGAAATGCTATTCAGAGGGTGTCCTCTTGACAATATTACATATAATGGCCTTACCAAAGCTCTATGTAAAACTGGGGCAGTAGAAAAAGGATTGGGATTGTTCGAAGAAGTGCTTGGAAAATGAATTTTTCCTAATGTTAACTCTTGCAATATTCCGATCAACGCCTTCTGTAGAGTTGGAAAAGTAAATGATGCTCTTCAATTTCTTCGAGATATGATTCATCGTGGTTTGACACTAGATATAGTCACTTATAACTGCCTGATCAATGGTCTTTGCAAGATTGGTTGTGTTCAGGAGGCTTTGAACCTTTTTAACAGGTTATAAGCCGAAGGAATTTGTCCCGATGTAGTTACATATAACACACTGATAAGCAAACACTATTATGAGGGTCTGTTTAATGATGCATGTTTGCTTTTATATAATGGTGTGGATAAGGGGTTCATACCTAATGAAATCACTTGGTATATATTGATAAATTGTTTTGTAAAAAAAGAGTCAGGGGGTAAGACCTTTTTCTAGGGTTGACATGGTGGCACACAGAGCTGCTTTTCTTTGAAGCCAACATATTCTATCCGGCTCTCTTTATTTTGCTCCTTGATCTTATTTGATTTGTCCATTGGCAGCTAATTTTCGGCTACCCATTTTGATATATTTACTATTATCATCGGAAATTATGACTTCAACATTTGACTGTAAATTGTTTTTTAAATTTGTGAATTGTGATTGCTGGATGGATTTTGGTGTTTTCATAAGTGAAGAATGATGAATGACAGATTGAGTCATCCCATAAAAGCACAAGCATTCACTTCTAATGTATGTACTATTAGAGGGGAATATAGCTGGCTGGTTCCACTGCAGGTTAGAGGTCACCAAGTGTTTCTTGTCAGATATTGAACTTTTAACAACATTTCCGATCTAACCGCCACTTACACTATGATTTTACCCATTTCCAAGGTATGCTTTGTTTCATTTTGTTCTGTGAGGTACATGACATCTTAACCTATGGCTGAAGTTAATTGTTTCTCTGTTTATGTGCTTCAGGTGTCTAAGATGGTGAATAAGGGCAATAAATGCAATCTGTTTGTTGAGCATTAGTTCTTCATTTACTTGGCTCTTTGGTCAATAATTGCAATCTCTGAACCTCCATGAACTTGAGGTTGCTCATGGATGCAACCCAATATTTTATGCTTATATATAGAGAGATATACCAAGCAATTGTTGCTGCTAATCTCCTGGAAATAAGGACAATGGTTCCTTCAAAATATTTTTTCCATCTCTATTGCATTTCCTATAGTGTTGAAGGGCTCCAACTCTTGTAATCAGAGGTAAGTGTTTCAACACATTTAAACCACAATTTACCATTGTAGTCTGTTTTCAAGGAAACCACGTGCCTCATCAGTGTCAACTTCAACAACAATTCAAGGCTTCCAACATTACCACCCTTTTTAGTGGCAAAAGCAACTTCAACATTCACAGCACCTTAACAATTTCTTGTTCAGCAGCAGATCCCAAATGGTATATCTTTATCTATTTTGCATATGCTGATAGATACCCAGTTCTAAATTTCCATTTGCACTAGCAATAGCTTGACATTCCCATCACTTCTTGGGTAAATTTATTCCCATCATTTGCAGAGTCAGGTTATCTTTTCTTGTGCTTTTACCAATTAGGAAACTAAATTAAATTTGTATCAAGTACAATTCAATCTAATGCTCTATCATGTTAATTCTTCAGAAAATCCACCTATCCTTTTGTCTGTCTCTGGATACTAGATAGCCTTTATGTTACATTTCTAATATCTACTACAATTTAACTCGTTTTGTTTGCCTCACTTTGAAGAAGGCGTATATGGTGCACCCAACGGTGTTCTTTTTTGTACCAACCATTGATTTGATAGGAAAATCAAACCAATGGTAATAAGACCATTACAGAAAACTTGAGTGAGCAATAGGTTACAATAAAAAGGTATTAGGTATTTAAGAGTTCCTGATGTTATTTATGCTGAAAGTTTTCATGTATTGCATATTTGCACTATGAAGTCTGTCCTGGTACCCCTCCCATGATGTTTGCCATTGCAGGAACCAACTGTTGGCGTGAGTCATTAGAATCACCAGAAAATAGGAATATTAATTGTAAATAGCTGTCAAATCCCTTAGATCAAGGGACAAACTTATATTTAGCCATGAGTATCGTGTATAGGCTAAGACAACTCCTAAACTCTCTCCCCCTTGTATCTATTTATACTTTGTAAATGACTCAAATGAATAACAAGGTGAATGAAATACCTTCGGTTCTGACATGGTATCAAGAGCATAATCTTAGGACCTAAGCAGTTCTGAATAGATGGTTGATTCCTCAACAATGGGTGATTCCTCAGCAACCGGCGATTCCACGAAGCAGCCATCAAACGCTTCCGCCGTCGATTCCATTTTGGAAAATATTACGGCCAAAATGACGGAGGTTTTGTCAAAAGCCCAGCCAACATCACAACCGCCGATCTCTGATTCCTCGACGGTACCGATCAACATCAAGTTGGAAGGTTCCAACTATGCCCTATGGTCCCAGGTGGCTGAGATGTACATCTCAAGCAAAGACAAACTGGGATATATTGACGGATCCTTCCCTCCGCCGTCGGAAACTAATTCGACGTTTCGTAAATGGCGAACTGAGAACGCCATAGTGATAGGATGGTGGATCAACTCAATGGATCCCTTGCTGGTGGGGAATTTCATCCGCTTCCCAATGGCCAAAGGGGTTTTGGACGCCATTGGTACGACATACTTTGACGGATCTGATACCTCGCAGGTTTATGACCTTCGACGTAAGGTAACCCGGATGTGGCAGAAAGGAGGATCGATTGAAAAATATTACAATGATCTACAAGGGCTGTGGCGTGAGATAGACTTCCGACGCCCTAATCCCATGGAGTGCCCAAGAGATATACAGAAATACAATTCTCTGCTACAGGAGGAAAGAGTTTATATCCCATGGAAAGTGTTCGCAAAAAGTATTGTTACTCACATCTCAAAGACCTCCAATGTGCTCTAAAAATTATTTATGATAAGAATTAGCGCTTCCCTAAAAATTCTTCTTCTGTTTGGTGGCGTTCTTAGATATGTGTTGTTACGATTGCACTGACAAGGCAGAAAAGAACGTCTTTAATCGCTACACTATGCGGCACAATGACTAGAGTAATATATATAGGTATAGTGCATTAGCACAGTAACTGATAAGCCTCTGGTTATCTAGTTTTATAACTAGTACGATCATGGTTTTTGTGCTAGTTATTCGAGTTCAATCTCGTTTTCGCCCAAATTTGGATTTAATTGTCCTCAAGCAACATTTTGAGTTTCTTAAGTAGTTTTAGTTAATTATGAGTCAAATAAAGCATTTACTGCTATTTCATATTTTCAGGTTAAAAGGGAAGCAATTAGAGTTAAGGGAATGAAGAAAACAGTGGAAAATGTAATTCTGGAAGTTTCGCCTCCCGAGCCTGAAGACCAGCCTGAACAGCAACAGTCACCCTTTCTGTCTCCCCTCGCGAATCACTATCTCGCCACGCGAGACTGAAGACCTGACTGTGCCAGAGAATGTCACCCTTTCGGTCTCGCCTCGCGAATCACCATCTCGCCTCGCAAGAACCCAATTTTGAACTCGCGCCACTTTTAATATTCGCCTCGCGAGAGGCTACTCGCCTCGCGAGCGGGCGCAGATTCTGAAAGTTATAAATTGTTGTTTTAGGGCAGATTAGAAAAGAACTTTTCATATTCACCGCTGCGAATTATTTTTGAGGTTTTGTGTTACGTTTCTAATGGAGAACTAATTCCCTGAGATTAGTCTGCTGTAATCAGTTTCCGCCGCACTTGAGGTTCTATAATTCCCAATCTTATTGCTTCTCCCTTTCAATATTATCTTATATGTCTTGTTTGCTTAATTCAAGTTATATAGAATAGTATTGATTAATTTCGATGATTACATGTTCCTATACATTAATCGTGTTTGCTTAATTCGCGTGTGTACGATCGTGTTTGCTTAATTCACGAGCGCTTCATCCCGTTTGCTTAATTCGGGAATAGGAACATGTATCTCGTAGTGTCGATTGCGCTTGTTTAATTGTCGCTACAATCGAAAAGGGATTAGAATCCACTTAGGGCTTTGAATTTATGTGAATCGATGATAGTTGGGAAACCGAAACAACAGATTAATTGTTTCAGTTTATTGATAATCAATTAATCGCACTGTTTTTCTTAATCAATTTTTCTCTCGCTTAATCTAACCCCCCCCCCCATCGATTTCTAGATTAATAACAATCCAAGAGTCCTTGAGATACGATACTCGAGTTGTCGTGCCCTAGCTGCAATTTTTAAAGCACTCGTTCTTTTTGACCCGTGTGCGACAGTGTGTCAAAATTGGCGCCGTTGCCGGGGACTCTTGTTGTTATTAACGGATTTGTTGATTAATTTCTGAATTAGTTCTGGCTACTAGGTCTGGTTGTTCTAATCTATTTGATTTTGATCTTGAAATTGAAAGAACTTTGCACACATGCCGTAGGGCAATTCAGGCAAGCACTAGTTCACCAACCAATAGTGGTTCTGATTCTGTACTTGCTTTTGATAACATGGCTGATCAAAGAACATTAAGACAGCTTGCTGCTCCTGATGTTAATTATAATGGTTTGTGTATTGAATATGCTGATGTCGTTGCTCCTTTTGAACTAAAATCTGGTTTAATACACTTGTTGTCAAGGTTTAGCGGTCTTGCAGGTGAGGATCCACATAAGCATCTGAAGGAATTCCAGGTTGTCTGCTCCACACCTTTGAGACCGGAAGGAATAACTGAAGACCATATCAAGCTGAGAGCCTTCCTTTTCTCACTTCAAGGTGCTGCGAAGGACTGGTTGTATTATCTTGAACCGAATTCTGTTACAACCTGGAATGATTTGAAGAAGGTCTTCCTAGAGAGATACTTCCCTGCCTCCAGAGCTGCATCAATCATAAAAGAGATATGTGGTATTAGACAGGGCAATGAATCATTGGCTAAGTACTGGGAGAGATTCAAGAAGTTGGTGTCCAGTTGTCCTCAACACCAGATTTCCGAGCAACTGCTTATTCAGTACTTTTATGAGGGATTGCTACCAATGGATAGAAACATTTTGGATGCTGCTAGCGGGGGAGCACTTGTTGATAAGACTCCAGCTGCTGCCAAGCAATTGATTGAAAACATGTCACTCAACTCCCAACAGTTCACAACTAGAAGAAATTCTGTCGAAGCAAGGGGTGTGAATGAGATCCATGGTTCTTCTTCTAACAAGGCCCTTGAAACCAGATTTGATGAGCTTACTTCTCTAGTGAAACAGTTGGCAATGGATAAAGTTCAAACAGCAAGGTTGTGTGGTATTTGTACTTCTCCTAAGCACCTGACTGATGCATGCCCTATTCTGAAAGATGAGTTAGTCACTGATTTGCCTCAAGCATATGCAACCAATCTTTACCATCAAGGCAACAATCAGAACAGGTACAACATTCCTGACCTTTCCACTAATAAGTACCACCCCAAGTGGAGAAACCATCCAAACCTTCGGTATGGAAACTCATCCGCACAACAACAACAGCTGATGTTACCGCTAGCACCACCACAGAACCCTCCTCAAGTGACCACCTCTGCACCTTTCGGACCTTCACTAGAGGACCTTGTCAAGCAAATTGCTGCACAAAATCTCCATATTCAGCAGCGAACGGATTCTAGTATTCATGCTTTGCAAACACAGATTGGACAGCTTGCCACTTCGATGAGTTCCATGCAGCAAGCTCAGGGATCGAGCCAACTACCCGCACAAACGGTAGTGAATCCTAATGTCCCTAATCCTAATGTGAGTGCAATCACTTTGAGATCCGGGAAGATTGTAGAACCAGCCCCTGAAAAGAATAAAGTTGTTGAGGTAACACCCAAACCTCCTGTTATTATTGAGACTGAAAAAGAGTATGTGCCACCAATTCCCTTCCCACAAAGAGTGCTGAAAAATAAAAAGATTGATGAGGAAGACAAAGAGAGAGAGATTCTGGATGTATTCAGAAAAGTGGAGGTAAACATTCCGCTTCTTGATGTGATTAAGCAGGTTCCGAAGTATTCGAAGTTTCTGAAGGATTTGTGCACACACAAGAGGAGGTTGAAGGGAAATGAGAGAGTCAATTTGGGGAGAAATGTTTCATCCCTCATTCAACCTAAGCCTGCACTTGAAAAGGTTACTGTTTCGGCCCTCACTCAGGCAATGCCACAGAAATGCAAGGATCTGGGAACTTTTGCTATTCCATGCACCATTGGGGATACTAAATTCGACAATTGCATGTTGGATTTAGGAGCTTCTATTAATGTCATGCCTACTTCTGTTTTCAACAATCTTGATCTTGGTCCCTTGGAGCATACAAGTCTTACTATTCAGTTGGCAAACATGACCAATGCTCGCCCCACTGGAGTAGTGGAAGATGTGCTTGTTCAAGTCAATGACCTGATTTTCCCTGCTGATTTTTACATCCTGGACATGGCAGGGGAAACAAATTCAAGCAGATCACCAATCATTCTGAGCAGACCGTTCATGAAAACGCGAAAGACAAAGATTGATGTTGACGATGGAACCATGTCCATGGAATTTGGTGACATTGTTGCAAAATTCAACATTTTCGATGCTATGAAGCATACCTTGGAAGAGCATTCTGCTTTTCAAATAGAGTTGCTCTTTGAAATTGTTGATGACACTTCTGATGATTTGGCTGCTGATTTTCCATCTATTTCTGGTTTTGATGATGTTTATTCATGTGCTGATTGTACTAACACTGACATTTGTGCTGTTTGTGCTGAGATTGATGCTACCTTGCAGGGTGACAGTGAAAGTGAAGCTGTTTGTTCAGCCGAAGTACTTGACAGCACGGCTGCCCCAAACATACCATCCATTGAGCATCCACCCTCCTTAGAGCTTAAGCCACTTCCTGCAAATCTGAAATATGCTTATTTAGAGAGGAATGAAAAACTTCCAGTTATAATTTCCTCTAACCTTGATTTTGACCAGGAAACTAAGCTCTTGCAGGTTTTGAAGAAGCATAAGAAGGCGATTGGGTGGACCTTGGCCGACATACCAGGTATTAGCCCATCCAGGTGTATGCACAGGATTTTGTTGGAGGATGGGGCTAAAACAGTCAGGCAGCCCCAAAGGCGGCTTAACCCGTTGATTCTTGATGTTGTGAAAAAGGAGTTGACAAAACTCTTGCATGCGGGTATCATATATCCTATCTCTGACAGTAATTGGGTGAGTCCAGTGCAAGTTGTACCTAAGAAATCTGGACTCACGGTGGTGAAAAATGAGAACAATGAACTTGTCCCCACTAGAGTTCAGAATAGCTGGAGAGTTTGCATTGGTTACAGGAGATTGAACCAGGCTACTAGAAAGGATCACCTTCCTTTGTCGTTCATCGATCAGATGCTTGAATGGCTAGCTGGTAAATCACACTACTGTTTTCTTGATGGTTTTTCAGGTTACTTCCATATCCACATTGCACCAGAGGATCAAGAGAAGACAACTTTCACGTGCCCTTTCGGCACTTTTGCTTATAGGAGGATGCCATTTGGTCTTTGCAATGCTCCTGGCATTTTCCAGAGATGCATGATTAGTATTTTCACTGAGTATATTGAGAATTGCATGGAAGTGTTCATGGATGACTTTACTGTTTATGGTTCCTCATTTGATGCATGCTCGAATAGTTTGAATCTGGTTTTGGAAAGATGCATTGAAACTGACCTTGTTTTAAATTATGAAAAATGCCATTTTATGGTTGAACAGGGGATTGTTTTGGGGCACATTATTTCTGAAAAGGGTATTTCAGTGGATCCTGCTAAGATTGAGGTGATTTCTACACTGCCTTACCCATCTTGCGTTCGCGAGATTCGCTCTTCTCTTGGTCATGCAGGTTTTTACAGGTGCTTCATAAGGGATTTCAGCAAGATAGCTCTTCCTCTGTCAAACTTGTTGAAGAATGATGCCATTTTCAACTTTGATGACAAGTGCAAAAAGGCGTTTGATTTCTTGAAGGAAGCATTGACCTCTACCCCCATCATCCAGCCTCCTGACTGGACCCTCCCTTTTGAGATTATGTGTGATGCCTCTAACTATGCTGTGGGGGCGGTCCTTGCACAAAGGGTGGGCAAGGCTGCCCATGTGATTTATTATGCTTCTAGAACTTTAGATGCTGCACAGGCTAATTACACCACTACTGAAAAGGAACTTCTAGCTATTGTTTTTGCTCTTGATAAATTTATATCATATTTGCTAGGTTCCAAGGTTGTTGTTTTCACTGACCATGCAGCTCTAAAGTACTTGTTGAAGAAACCAGAAGCAAAACCAAGATTGATTCGGTGGATGTTGTTGCTCCAAGAGTTTAGTGTGGAGATAAAGGATAAGAGTGGAGCTGAGAATTTGGTGGCTGATCACTTGAGCAGAATAGAGAGGGATGAGGATCCTTCCCCCATTCAAGATGACTTTCCTGAAGAGCAGCTCTTACAGTTACATGGGGTAACTCCTTGGTTTGCTGATATTGTTAACTATCTTGTTGCTGGTGTTTTTCCGACAAGTGCAACTAGGTCACAAATCCACAAACTCAAGAGTGATGCCAAATATTATGTTCGGGACGATCCATATCTTTAGAAATTTGGCAGTGATCAGGTAATTAGGAGATGTGTCTCCGACTATGAGATTGAATCTAGTCTGCATTTTTCTCATGCTTCTCAAGTAGGGGGACACTTTGGGCCACAGAGGACTGCAAGAAAAATCCTAGACTCAGGTTTTTATTGGCCCACCATTTTTAAAGATGCTTATGAGGTTTACCGCACTTGTAAAGAGTGCCAGACAGCAGGTACAACCATCACTCGTAAGAGTGAAATGCCTCAGTAATCTATGCTTTTCTGTGAGGTGTTTGATGTGTGGGGAATTGACTTTATGGGTACTTTCCCTGCATCTTTTGGTTTTCTCTATATTCTACTTGCTGTTGATTATGTTTCAAAGTGGGTGGAAGCTATCCCCACTAGGACTAATGATTCTAGAGTTGTTGCAAATTTTTTCAGGTCCAATATCTTCTGCAGGTTCGGAATACCTCGGGCTATCATAAGTGACCAAGTCACTCATTTCTGTAACCGCACCATGGAAGCTTTACTCCGAAAGTATGGAGTTGTGCATAGGGTCTCCATTGCATATCATCCCCAAACTAATGGGCAGGCTGAGATCTCAAACAGAGAGATCAAACAGATCTTAGAGAAAGTGGTGCAGCCCAATAGGAAGGACTGGAGCCGCTGTCTAGAAGACACACTTTGGGCTCAAAGAACAGCTTTCAAGACACCAATAGGGATGTCTCCCTATAGACTTGTGTTCGGTAAGGCATGCCATCTTCCTGTAGAGATTGAGCACCGAGCTTATTGGGCGGTCAGAATCTGTAATTTGGAAATGCAAAAAGCAGGCATTGAAAGGAAACTCCAATTACAGCAGCTTGAAGAGCTTAGGTTGGAAGACTATGAAAGCTCTCGAATTTACAAAGAGAAAACTAAGCACTTCCATGATCAGATGATCTCTAGGAAGGAATTCTCTGTGGGCCAACAAGTTTTATTGTTTAACTCTCGCCTGAAGGTGATGGCTGGGAAACTTCGATCCAAGTGGATTGACCAATTTATAGTTACTCATGTTTTCCCTCATGGTGCAGTAGAAATAAAAAGTGCAGGTAGCAACAAAGTTTTTAAGGTTAACGGGCAGCTCTTGAAGCTATTCCATGAGAGCTCGGTGCCTGAAGATGCAACCGTTGAAGAGCTCTCCTTGGGAGAGCCCACCTACACTACAACTTGATCAGGGAGCACCTTGATAAGCCTCTGGCTCATCTAGTTTTATGGCTAGTATGACTAGGTTTTGTGCTAATTATATCTCGTTTTCACCCAAATTAGATTAGATTGTCCTCAAGCAAGGGTTTGAGTCTCTAAAGTAGTTTTAGGTTAATTTAGCCAGTTTTGAGTCAAATAAAGCACTTATGGCTATTTTATTGTTTTCAGGTTAAGTTAGAAGTCAAGGGAATAAAGAATCAGGGAAATTTCAAGCCTGGAGGTGTTCGCCACGCGAGAGTCTTCTCGCCTCGCGAACCTGAAAGCCAGCTGAGCAGCAAAAATGTCATCCTCTCTGGTTCGCCCCGCGAACAACACCTCGTCTCGCGACCCTGATAGCTGACTGTTCCAGAAAAATGCAACCCGTTCTGTGTCGCCTCGCGGATCCATGTCTCGCCTCGCGAGACTGAAGACCAGAAGCCATGACTCTTCCATTCCTCGCCACGCGAGCAGTACTTCGCCCCGCGAGAAGACCAAACGTTGCAGACTCTTCACGATATTCGCCTCGTGAGTGAGGGTTCGCCTCGCGAGTGGGCTCAGTTTCTGAATATTATAAATTGTTGTTCTAGACAGATTGGAGGAACTTTTGCTTCTCCATTGCTTTTACATTTTTTCTGTGTTTATTTTTTCCATGGAGAACTAATTTTCTTAGATTGGTCTACTATAATCGATTTCCACTACACTTGAGGTTCTTGTAATTCCTGTTTTGTATGCTTTTCCCTTTTCAATGTTATGCTATATATTTCTGTTTGCTTAATTCAGGAGTGAATAGTGTTGTGTTGATTTATTTTCGGTGATGTTATGTTCCTATATTTAATCGCGTTTGCTTAATTCGCGTGTGTTCAATTCGTGTTCGCTTAGTTCACGAAGGGCTTAACCCCATTTGCTTAATTCGGGAATAGGAACATATATCTGTAGTAGTGATTTCGCTTGTAAATTGTTGCTACAACCGGGAGGGGATTAGAATCTGCTTAGGGCTTGGAATTTACATGAACCGATGATAGTTGGGAAATCGAGAACAGTAGATTAATTGTCTTTAGCTATTTGATAATCTTTTAAACTGTTATGTTTTATTGCTCTGTTTTTGCATTGTTTTCTTATTTGCATTCAAACCAACCCCCCCCCCCCCCCCCCCCCAAAAAAAAAAACTGATTTTTGTGGTAAATAACAAGTCAAGAGTCCTTGAGAGACGATATCCGAGTTGTCGCCCTAAACTACATTTTTGCAAACCGCTCGCTTTTTGGCGCGTGCGCGATAGCGCGACCACACCTTCTCCTTTCCCTCACTCTTGTTTTATATCTATGTTCCTTCATTGAGGACAATGTATGTCTTAAGTGTGGGGGAGGGATCCAGTTGTTTTGTTTTTGTTTTGTTTTCCTTGTTTGTTTTGCTTTGTGTCGTATGTGTGTTGAGTCTTGTGTCGGTGAGCTTGTTGGATTTTAATCAAATTTTGCATAGATGGATTGCATGACATGTGTTGACTATTGATGATTTCCCCCTAGGTTTTGAAATTGAAAACTGATCCCAATGTGAAAAATTGAAGATTGAACTTTGAGATATTCTATTGTGACTGCATGATTTATGATAAGTTTGGGGTGAAGGGATGCACACAATAGGGATTGAATCTCGGTCAAACAATTTGCGAAAATGTCCAGGTGAGGATTTGAGCCTCCAACATGTTTTTAATTGTGTGAATCACTTTTAAGCTGCACTTTCCCGAATTTGCTTGAATCTCTTCATGGTTTGCATGTTTATATGGTTGCATCAAATGGTTTAGGCAATTTTCTTTGAAATAACTACTTGGCCTAAAAAGAATCATCCCTAATGCATGTTCCCTAGTTAGCCACATTGAGCCTAATTAGCCTATTGTTTCTTGATGAACCTATGTTACAAGCCAAAAATCTGGAAAAAAAAACCATGTTAACCCAATCTTAGGATTAGGAGAGCAAGGAAGCTTAGCAAGAGGAGGGCTGCAAGAAAGTAACTTTAGGGTGGCTATAAGGTTCGATATGTCATTATGGGTTGAGAAAAATAAAAAAATGAAGGCTGGAGCCAAAGGCAAAGAAAAAAAAAGAGGAAAAAAAAGAAGAAAAGCACAAAAATGTCAAAAAAAGGGTGTTAGAAGAAGAAGGTTGCAGTCACCCAAAGCAAAAAGAAAAACGGGAAAAGGAATTTGAGTGGAAGTTCAATGTGTCAAAATGCTCATGCTCTCTTAGTTCCTAGGGACTTAAGCCTAGTACCTTTGAATATCCTACCTTGAGTCAGGCCCCATTACAACCTTTAAAAGACCTTTTGATGTTGCATTCATGTTCTCGTGGGAACCATTTTGAGATGAAAATCAAATTCATGGGAAGTGCTCTTGAAAAGTGAAATTGAGTGAAAAAGTTGATAGCCTAGACAAATTGAGTGAATGAGTGAAATATTACATTCCCTTGTGAGGAAGGCAATTGTTTGAAATTGGTGATCTCCCTTTTGTGTGTGACTTGGATCCTCAACTCAGATTACTGATTGCATGAATGATGGAATTCTCAATTGCTTAAAGTAAATGAATGTGGGGATTACATTGTTTCAAGGGGGGAAAGCATTGAAGAAAAATTGTTTTGTTAAGATTGCATGAAATTTGTGCGAAATTGATTGAATCCTTTAAGCTTGACAAGTTTGAGTTTTTTTGAGTTTTAGTTTGCTTGGGGACAAGCAAAGTTTAAGTTTGGGGTATTTTGATAAGCCTCTGGTTATCTAGTTTTATAACTAGTAAGATCATGGTTTTTGTGCTAATTATTCGAGTTCAATCTCGTTTTCGCCCAAATTTTGATTTAATTGTCCTCAAGCAACATTTTGAGTTTCTTAAGTAGTTTTAGTTAATTAAGAGTCAAATAAAGCATTTACTGCTATTTCATATTTTCAGGTTAAAAGGGAAGCACTTAGAGTCAAGGGAATGAAGAAAACAGTGGAAAATGCAATTCTGGAAGCTACTCGCCTCGCGAGCCTGAAGACCAGCTTGAACAGCAACAGTCACCCTTTCTGTCTCGCCTCGCGAATCACTATCTCGCCACGCGAGCCTGAAGGCCTGATTGTGCCAGAGAATGTCACCCTTTCAGTCTCGCCTCACGAATCACCATTTCGCCTCGCGAGAACCCAATTTTGAACTCGCGTCACTTTTAATATTTGCCTCGCGAGAGGCTACTCGCCTCGCGAGCGGGCGCAGATTCTGAAAGTTATAAATTGTTGTTTTAGGGCAGATTAGAAAAGAACTTTTCATATTCACTGCTGCGAATTATTTTTGAGGTTTTGTGTTACGTTTGTAATGGAGAACTAATTCCCTGAGATTAGTCTGCTGTAATCGGTTTCCGCCGCACTTGAGGTTCTATAATTCCCAATCTTATTGCTTCTCCCTTTCAATATTATCTTATATGTCTTGTTTGCTTAATTCAAGTTATATAGAATAGTATTGATTAATTTCGATGATTACATGTTCCTATACCTTAATCGCGTTTGCTTAATTCGCGTGTGTACGATCGTGTTTGCTTAATTCACGAGCGCTTCATCCCGTTTGCTTAATTCGGGAATAGGAACATGTATCTCGTAGTGTCGATTGCGCTTGTTTAATTGCCGCTACAATCGAAAAAGGATTAGAATCCGCTTAGGGCTCGGAATTTATGTGAATCGATGATAGTTGGGAAACCGAAACAGCAGATTAATCGTTTCAGTTTATTGATAATCAATTAATCGCACTGTTTTTCTTAATCAATTTTTCTCTCGCTTAATCTAACCCCCCCCCCCCCCCATCGATTTCTAGATTAATAACAATCCAAGAGTCCTTGAGATACGATACTCGAGTTGTCGTGCCCTAGGTGCAGTTTTTAAACCACTCATTCTTTTTGACCCGTGTGCGACAGCGTGTCAGTAACCTAGCGCACAGTAACCTATATATATTCTTTTTGGTTTTATGATTCTTTTTCTTTTCTTTTTTTTTTGGCAAAATCCGAAAGCAGTGGGTAAAGGCCCTGCACGCACGCCCTTCTTATACATATATTTACATATATATAACGCCAATTTCTTATATATATATATATATATATATATATATATTACATTCTTTTAAAATAATTAAGTAATTTCAACAAATCCTTATACTATCAATTCTTTACACTAAATCTCTTATTTACATTTTATTTGCACTATACTTTTTAATAACTTATCGTTATTATTATTATTATTATTATTATTATTATTATTATTGTTAGAATTCTAGGATGTTACATTTTCTCCCCTCCTTAAAGAATTTCATCCCCGAAATTCATCTCATACACACACACCTATTGTAACACATGTTATATTCAAACGTAAAGGTTACCATACCTTAGGTAATAAAATATGGGTATTGACGAATGATGTCCTCCTCCATCTCCCAAGTGGCTTCCTCAGGAGTCAATCCTTCCCATAACACTTTCACCAATGGAATTGTCTTGTTCCTCAGAATCTTAGTGCTCTTGTCCAGGATTTGACTAGGCTTTGGCTTATAGATCAAATTATCCTTCAATTGTACAGACTCAGGAGCTATCACATGAGATTCATCAGGCACATATTTCCTGAGTTGCGACACATGGAAAACATCATGAAGGTTTGCCAACTGTGGCGGAAGAGCCAATTGATAAGCAACAGGCCCGACTCTCTTAAGGATTTGGAAAGGTCCCATGAAACGAGGATTTAGCTTGCGGACTTTCATCGACCTCCCTACCCCCGTCTTAGGAGTGACTCTCAAAAATACATGCTCACTTTCCTGGAATTCTAGAGGCTTTCTCCTTTTGTCGGCGTAGCTCTTTTGTCTACTTTGCGCCGTGCGCATCCTCTCCCTAATCATTTTTATTCTCTCAGAGGTTTCCTGGACCAATTCAGGTCCTATCAAGGTTTTCTCACCTACCTCACACCAACATAAAGGGGACCTACACTTTCTCCCATATAGGGCCTCATAGGGTGCCATGCCTATACTAGCGTGATAACTATTGTTATACGCAAACTCAATGAGAGGTAGGAATCTATCCCAACTCCCTCCTTCATCCAAGACACACGCCCTAAGCATGTCCTCAAGGGTCTGAATGGTCCGCTCTGACTGACCATCCGTTTGTGGATGATAGGCCGTGCTAAGGTTCAACTTAGTCCCAAAGGCTTGCTAAAAAGCCCTCCAAAATCTAGAGGTAAACCTCGGGTCTCTATCTGACACTATAGATGTGGGTATCCCATGAAGCTTGACTATTTCCTTGATATAGAGGTATGCCAACTTGTCTAAGCTATAGGTTGCCTTAATTGGCAAGAAGTGGGCAGACTTGGTCAACCTATCCACTATCACCCAAATGGCGTCTAAGCCCAAACGCGTCTTAGGTAATCCCATCACAAAGTCCATAGAAATTCTCTCCCACTTCCATTCTGGAATCTCCAAGGACTGCAACAACCCCGAAGGCTTCTGATGTTCTATATTAACCTTTTGGCACACTAATCACCAAGCTACGAAGCTAGCCACATCCTTTTTCATTCCTGGACACCAATACATCCTCTTAAGGTCTTGGTACATCTTAGTTATTCCAGGATGTATGGTAAACTTTCCCCTATGAGCTTCCTCTAATATCTTCTCTCTAAGGCTTCCCTCCTTAGGAACAACGGTCCTATTCTTAAACTTCACTAGCCCATCAACATACAACTCATAACCCTCTTGTCCCAACCGAGACTGCAACTCCTGGTCTAAAAGTTGTTCCCGCCTAACGTCATCTCTAAGGTCACTATTAATTTCCAACATATTCAACTTCAAGCTTAAGACATTTAAGGACACATCCAACACCTCCAGATTCATGTCCCTAAACTCTTCCATGAGGTTTAGCTCTTGCACCATCAAGCTTGACACGTGTAGGGACTTCCTACTCAAAGCATCCGCCACCACATTGGCTTTTCCCGGATGGTACTTCAACTCGAAGTCATAGTCCTTAAGGAACTCCATCCACCTTCGTTGTCAAATGTTCAACCCCTTTTGGTCGAACAGATATTTAAGGCTTTTATGGTCACTAAAAACTTCAAACGTTACCCCATAAAGGTAATGCCTCTAAATCTTAAAGGCAAAAACCACCGCTGCTAGCTCTAGGTCATGGGTAGGGTAATTCCCCTCATGTAGCCTAAGCTACCTAGAGGCATATGCTACCACCTTGCCCTCCTGCATTAAGACACATCCCAAGCCATTCTTAGACGTGTCGCAGTATACCACAAAACTCACTAAGGGATCCGGTATAGTTAAGACCGGTGATGACACCAATCTCTTCTTAAGCTCTTGGAACCCGTCCTCACACTCCTGGTCCCACACAAAAGGTTTCCCCTTTCTAGTCAACTCGGTCAAAGGTAAGGCTAATCTAGAGAACCCCTCTATGAACTTCCTATAGTAACCAGCTAAGCCTAAGAAACTTCTCACTTCAGTTACTGTCTTAGGTTGTTCCCATCCCAACACCGCATCAACTTTAGAGGAATCAACCGCTACACCATCCTTTGAGATTGTGTGTCCTAAAAACTTTACCTCGTCTAGCCAAAACTCACACTTCTCTAGTTTGGCATAAAGACGCTCCTCCCTCAAGATCTGCAACACCAACCTTAAGTGTTCTCCATGTTCTTTTGGTGTCCAAGAGTATATTAAAATATCATCTATGAACACCACCACAAACCTGTCCAAAAAGGTCCTAAAGATCCGGTTCATGTAGTCCATGAAAATGGCTGGGGCGTTGGTCACGCCAAAGGGCATCACTACATACTCATAGTGCCCATACCTTGTCCTGAAGGTTGTCTTAGGGATGTCCTCGCTTCTAACTCTAATTTGATGGTATCCCGATCTTAGATCTATTTTGGAAAATACTGGCGCTCCCCTTAACTGATCTAAGAGGTCATCTATCCTAGGCAGGGGATATTTGTTCTTGATGGTTACCTTATTCAATAGCCTATAATCAACACACAACCTCATAATCCCATCTTTTTTCTTCACTAAAAGCACTGGTGCTCCCCAAGGTGACACACTAGGCCTAATGAACCCCTTTTGTAACATATCCTCTATCAATTTCTTGAGCTCGCTCAACTCTAGAGGTGCCATCCTATAGGGTGCTACTGATATAGATCCACTCCCAGGTACTAGATTTATGGTAAACTCAATCTCTCTATCTGGAGGTAAACTAGAGACATCCTCAGGAAACACATCCGGGAACTCACACACAATAGACAACGCCGCTATATCACTTTCAGCCTCTATCTTAGCAGAAAAGAGAAGTATATATCCCTGAGCTCCCTTAACCAAGCACTTATGACATGAGGCAGCAGAGATAAGGTGTTCCGTCCTAGGAGAGTCAACAGACATGGGCTGTGGAATGAAAGAAATAGTTCAACTAGCACGATCAATAATAGCATTATTACGAGACAACCAGTCCATGCCCAAAATAATATCCAGACCAGACATAGGTAAACATATCATATCAACAATATAAGTCAGGTCTTGACACAATAAAGGACATTGCAGGCAGACAGAAGAAGTAATCAATCTATCTTTAGCAGGAGTAGAAACACACAAATCACATGACAGTTTAGTAACAGGTAACTCTAAGAATTGAGCACATTTAAATTAAATGAATGAATGTGTTGCTCCCGAATCGAACTATATGATAACATCATGACCTCTAATAAAGCCCTTACCTTGAATCAAAGCGTCGGACTCCTTCACCTCCTCTCCTTGGATGGAAAAGACCCTTCCATGGTTCAATGATCTGGTTTGAGATTGTCCTCCTAACTTGCACATCCTAGCAAAGTGTCCCATCTTCCTGCATTGGTGGCAAGTGGTTTGTGCCGCGGGGCACACACGATCTCCATGCTGCCACCCACACTTGTAACATGCAGTCCCCCTTTCACCTTGAGCACCTTGAACCTGCTTACCCTTCGCGATTGTGGGCACAGGTCGTAAGCTCTTCTGGAAATTACCCCCTTTCCCATGGAACATCTTGCCGTCACTGAAGCTCTTCTCCTTCGACCTCTCAGCCAGCACAACTTGCATATTCCGCTCCGTCACCCTACACTTGTTCACCAAAGTGGGGTAGTCTCGAATCTCTAGGAGCCCAATAAGACTCTACAGCTCTGGCTTCAAACCCTGCTCGAACTTAATTGCTTTCCATGGACCATCAGGATTATCCATCACCTGTGTGGAGAACCTTGCAAGCCTCTCGAACTTGGCCACATAACCCGCTACTGTCATACTTCCCTGACGAAGATGTAGAAACTCCATCTCTTTCTGTATCCGGACACTGTGCAGAAAGTACTTCTCCAGAAATACCTCCTTGAATCCGTCCCACGTGACAGGGGTACCCGAAGCAAGCAACCCGCCCCTGGCACAGTCCCACCAGTGCTCTACATCCGACTCTAACATATAGGTGGCAAAATCCACCTTCTGAGCATCAGAGCACCCCATGACCCGGAAGATCTTCTCTAATTTCAGTAGCCATTCCTCTGCCTCAATAGGATCGGTGGTCCCTCGAAAAGCTGGCGGATTATTATTCCTGAACTCTAACCGACCCCTGTACTGTGGATCTGGAGCTGCAACCGGTACCACGTTAAGCACGTTCCCCTTATCCCTTATCTGACGGAGAGTCTCCGTCTGCTCCTGCAAGACTCTGGCCATTCGAGCCAAAGTCGCTGCAAGTGCATCATTTCTCCCTCGCCTGTTCGCTGCCATAATCTGTATACCACCAATCAAATAGTGGGTTGATCAAGTCCAATATCCAAAAGAATAGAATGCAGAATTATAACTCTAACAAGCATCCTATGCGCCCAAGTTTTGTTTTTGAAAAAAAAAAGCCCCACTACCACAGTCCGATTTAGAATCGAACTGCTCTGATACCATAAATGTAACGCCCTTTGTTACATTAGTAATCCCAAGATAAAATCAATAAAAATCCTTTAAAACATTTAATTAACACATATATCTCATAAGGAAAAATTAAATTAAAAAAATATTTAAAGTGTGAAAATACCTCATATTAAATAAAATGATATTAATGTATCAAAGTAATAAATATATTAATAATCCATACATCTGCATAAAAACCAAATAAAAAGAAAAGCCTCAAAACCGGGCGTCTAATTACAATCCGAGAAAAAAACAGTACGTAAACAAAAAAAAGAACGTCGTCAGCACCCTCAACCATACTGCATTACTAACCAACTAAGTGATAAGAAGATGACTCATCAGGTCCCTGGGTCCTCAACGACGATATCCTCGGTCTCTGAAACAATACTTATAATGAGATATAAAATCCCAGTGATCAAAATTACAGTTTTATAAAATATTTTCGAAAATAACATTGTTCTCAGTCGACGCGGTAACCGGAAAAACTGTCCATGGCACCCGCTAATTTTACAAAATAATATATATAAAAGAAAATACTTTTAATATCATAATAATCTCATCAACTCAATAGCATATAACGTAACAATAACTCATCTCAATATATCACATTCCATATACCAAATAAATTCTAGATTAATCCAAGCGGCCCGAAGACCTCCTAATTAAATTGGTCTCTTGTCGGCATGCCATAAATTCAAACATCACACGACAATGGCGTCTCATTGCCCACCCCTACTCACGAGGAGTGTTTTGATGTCACCCTCCTGTCGGGGACATTTCCATTTCGATACCTCCCATGTGCACATGGTGGTATTTCTCTTTTTTCGACACCCCATCCTGTGGCGGTGTTACTTTAGATACTCCTTTTTAGGTAGTATTACTCATTTTCGACATCCCAACCACATGGCGATGTTACTTTCGATACCCCATTAAGGCGATATTTCTCTTCGATACCCCTATCATAGGTGGTATTACGGCAAACATCATACAACTCATCATAAGGCATGAATTTCATGTCTTATACATGTAACAATTCATTTACCATAAATTAAATATTTAATCCTATCATGCATACTAAATAGACTTATATCATGTCTCCAAGTAAATTTATAATTACACTATGACAATCACAAGCATCAAGACATAACATATGGCATCAAGCATATCATTCAACTAGTACAAATATCGATCATGCATTTCATGCCATCAACAACAAGAGTAAATACTCAATTTAACAGATTTTTATTTTAATTGAAAACCCCCGATTTTAAAATGTAGAGTGGTGATATCAATCATACATTCAAACCAAATTCCAAAAAAAAAACAAAACTATAAGGTAGACCCTCCCACACACATACCAACAATTATACCATGGAAAGTGTTCACAAAAAGTATTGTTACTCACCTCTCGAAGACCTCCAATGTGCTCTAAAAATTATTTATGATAAGAATTAGTGCTTCCCTAAAAATTCTTCTTCCGTTTGGTGGCGTTCTTGGATCTGTGTTGTTACGATTGCACTGACAAGGCAGAAAAGAACGTCTTTAATCGCTACACTATGCGGCGTAGTAACTAGAGTAATATATATAGGTATAGTGAATTAGCACAGTAACCTAGTGCACAATAACCTATATATATTCTTTTTGGTTTTATGATTCTTTTTTCTTTTCTTTTTTTCCTTTTTTTTTTGGCAAAATCCTAAAGCGGTGGGTAAAGGCCCTGCACGCACGCCCTTCTTATACATATATTTACATATATATAACGCCACTTTCTTATATATATTACATTCTTTTAAAATAATTAAGTAATTTCAATAAATCATTATACTATCAATTCTTTACACTAAACCTCTTATTTACATTTTATTTGCACTACACTTTTTAATAACTTATTATTATTATTATTATTATTGTTGTTGTTGTTGTTAGAATTTTAGGATGTTACATAGGACTTGCATTGCGATTGCAAATGGAGTTGCATACCCAGTCATAGGCACTGGAACTGTGGCATTATCACTCTCACTCTCCTTATCTCACACTCTCCTTGTTCCTACATTATCTAATAAATTAATGTCTGTGAGTCAAATAACTGAAGAACTCAATTGTGTGGTATTGATGTACTCTACTTTTTGTCTACTTCAAGATGTTCTCAACAAGAAGATTATTGGGCGTGGTACTAAGAGAGGGGGGCTATACTACCTAGATGATTTTAGCAAAGGAGAAGCACATCACGTGCACCACCAGTTCAGTAGCAAAGAACGAGAAATATGGTTGTGGCATCATCGTTTGGGACATCCATCATTCAGTTATTTAAGACACTTATTTCCAGATTTATTTTTAAATTTGAAGAATGTTGAGTTTACATGTGATACTTGTATTTTGGCTAAAAGCCATAGAACCTCCTATCAGATAAGTTTGAATAAAAGCAGTGTTCCTTTTGCTCTAATACATTCTGATGTGTGGGGACCTTCCCCTAGGACTACCGTATCTGGTCACCGTTGGTTCGTAATATTTGTCGATGATTGCACACGAATGACATGGCTTTACTTGATGAAGACTAAAGATGAGGTGTTTCAAATATTTCAGAATTTTCATGTCATGATTCAAAACCAGTTTTCAGCCAAGATTCAAGTTCTTCGGTCAGACAATGGAGGGGAGTTTGTTAACCATCGTTTCAAAGCATACCTCCAGCAACATGGTCTTCTTCACGAGACCTCATGCTCACAAACTCCACAATAGAATGGCGTCGCCGAACGAAAAAATCGTCATATCTTGGAGACAGCACGTGCTCTTCTTCTTGGCACCCATGTTCCAACTCGCCATTGGGATGATGCTGTAACTGTAGCTGTATACCTCCTCAACCGCATGCCCTCCAAGGTCTTGCATTTTAAAACACCTCTACAAGCACTCTCCTCTCATGTACAGTTACCTACTGTGTTGATGCTTCGACCTAGGATTTTTGGGTGTGTGGTTTTTGTTCATCTCCACAAAAACCAACGTACCAAACTTGATCCATGTGTTGTTAGGTGCTTGTTCTTGGGCTATGGACTACACAAAAAAGGCTACAAATGCTTTAACCCTACCACCAACAAAACTTATATCACTATGGATGTAACTTTCCTAGAATCTGGACCTTTCTTTTCTCCTATGGTATCTAATTCAGCTCTTCAGGGGGAGTCCATGAATAAAGAGCTAAATCGGTACTTGGCGGCTCCATCATCAACTGTTGAAAAGAAACAAATTGGAGAGCTTGAATCCGAAGTTGAAGGAGTAATCCATGATGAACCTACAGAAATGCAGCATTTAGACATAACTGAAGTTGAGAGTGTAGAGGATCCTCCTACTGATGAAGAAATTGCTAGTGAAGAGGTTCCCGTTAATGAAGAGTATATCGATCAAGGAAGTGAAGAGCCCCCTCTCTCCACAGTACCCGACCCTCTCACTGAGAACAATCCTGAGGTAAGCTCTCCTATTATCTCCTCATCTACTAATGCTCCTGTAAGATATGTATTACCTATCAGGAACAAGCGAGGAAAGCCACCCAATAGATACTCTCCTGATGCAGAAGAAAGGCGATCCAAATACCCCATTGCAAATTATGTGTCTACTCAACAGTTATCAAAGCCTATTCAAGCCTTCACAGAGACATTATTCTCCTGCCATATTCCAAAGAATGTGGAGAAGCCTTAGCTAATCCTAAGTGGGCACAAGCCATACAATAGGAAATGGAGGCTTTACAAAAGAATAATACATGGAGGTTGATACCACTTCCTAAGGGGAAGAAGACAGTGGGGTGCAAATGGGTGTTCTCAATCAAATACATAGCCGACGGATCCATTGATCGACACAAGGCAAGGCTAGTGGCGAAAGGGTTCACACAGACTTACGGTATATATTATACAGCCACTTTTTCACCGATGGCCAAACTAAATACTGTTAGAGTCCTATTATCTCTTGCAGCAAATTTAGATTGGCCACTACTCCAGCTCGACGTGAAGAATGCTTTTCTCCATGGAGATCTTGAAGAAGATGTTTATATGGATATCCCACTGGGATATATGTCCTCTTACAGAACCAAGGTGGTATGCAAGTTAGAGCGAGCATTATATGGATTGAAACAATCACCTCGAGCATGGTTTGGAAGGTTTAGCTCAGCTATGAGAAGGTATGGTTTTAACCAAAGTAATGCAGATCACACCCTATTCTTAAAGCATCGGCAAGGAAAGGTGATAGCTCTAATTGTTTACATAGATGACATGATTATTACTGGAGATGATACCGAAGAAATTTCAAGACTACAAGAGCAATTGGCAGCTGAGTTTGAGATGAAGAATTTGGGTGGACTCAAGTATTTTTTGGGAATAGAGGTGACAAGGTCACAAATAGGCATTTTGTTGTCTCAAAGAAAGTATGTGTTGGACCTATTGGTTGAGGTGGGGCTGCTGGACTGCAAACCAGCAGATACTCCAATAGTTCAAAATCACAAACTTTACAATACACAAACCAAGTGCTTGTGGATAAAGGAAGATACCAAAAATTGGTGGGGAAACTTATCTATTTGTCGCATACTCGCCCTGATATTGCCTATGCCGTAAGTGTGGTGAGCCAATTTATGCATAATCCAAGTGAAGAACACATGGATGCAGTAAACCGAATACTTCGCTATTTAAAATCCTCACCAGGAAAGGGGTTGATGTTCCCTAAGAATAATCACTTGAGTGTTGAAGGGTACACCGATGCAGATTGGGCAGGGAATGTTCTAGACAAAATCCACATCAGGATACTTCACATTTGTGGGAGGGAATTTAGTTACATGGAGAAGTAAAAAGCAAAAGGTAGTGGCCTTGTCTAGTGTTGAAGCTGAGTTTAGGGGCATGGCAAAAGGACTTTGTGAACTATTATGGCTCAGAAGGTTACTAATGGAGATCGGCTTTGGTCCTAGCATGGAGATGAACCTGTTTTGTGACAATAAAGCTGCAATTGATATCTCACAAAATCCTGTCCAACATGATCGAACAAAGCACGTGGAGGTAGATAGACATTTCATCAAGCAGAATCTTGAGGAGAAGATTATTTGATTTCCTTTTGTCAAGTCGGAAGACCAGTTGACAGATGTTCTTACAAAGGCAGTATCCGGTAAGAACTTCCATGACTCCCTTGACAAGTTGGGCATTAAAGACATTTATGTACCAACTTGAGGGGGAGTGTTGGCGTGAGTCATTAGAATCACCAGAAAATAGGAACATTAATTGTAAATAGCTGTCAAATCCCTTAGATCAAGGGACAAACTTATATTTAGCCATGAGTATCGTGTATAGGCTAAGACAGCTCCTAAACTCTCTCCCCCTTGTATCTATTTATACTCTGTAAATGACTCAAAGGAATAACAAGGTGAATGAAATACCTTCAGTTCTGACACCAACAAATAGGGGTGTTCATCAACCGATCCAAACCAATCAAACTGCAAAAACCGAATCGAAAAACCGAAAACGAACAAACCGAAATCCGAAAAAACCGAAAACCGAAAAAAATCGCAATTTTTTATTGGATTGGATCGGATTTTGGATCCTATAATGAAATCAAATCCAATCCAATCCAAACCGATCTTTTATATACATATACTATTATTTTTGAAAGTATAGTATTACTCATACTTAAACATTATTCTTCATACTTTTATGTCCCTCATTCTCTTTAATATTTTTGTTGGAATGACATATATAAGACTATTTAGAATAAATATTAATGTCTTGAAGTTATATTTTATTAAAGGTTTTGATGCATAGCATATATATATATATATATATATATATATATATATATATATATATATATATATATATTTGATTTAGTAATCATGAAAAATAGGAAAACAATTAAGTAAATTTGAAAAAGAATTGGCTACAATTTATTTGTAGCCGATTCAAGGGGAAAAAATAGGATAAGTGGGAGTAGATATAGAGAATTAATATAAAAGAACATGTTAAAAAATATCAATAATTTTTTTCTTCTCAAACTCCAAATTAAAACGAAGATTATCTTTTATCCACTATTAAATATAAGTAGAAATGACACATGACATTAGAAAAAAATCAAGTATGATAAAAACCGAATTATCCAATCCAATCCAAACCGCATTTGATTGGATCGGATTTTTTTAAGGAAGCAAACCGATCCAATCCAAACCGCACGATGTTTTCATCAGTCGAATGACTTTTTAGCTCAAAACCGATCCAACCCAATCCGCGAACACCCCTACCAACAAACACTGAGGTTGGCCTTTGTGGTTTAAAGTGGTATCTTGTTATATCATTTCATAAATGGAAGATATGTTTCCCTCTGATGGAGTTGTGACCATTGTTGTTGAAAGAGGATTTTTTTTTTTTTTTGTTGGGGGGGGAGGGACTGGGTAATGCCTAGTCGGAATGGGTTTGAAATGGTGATGCCATAGGAAGACTCCATACACAGACAACTCCAATTTCTTTGTTGTCAGTTGCAACCGAGAAGACTTGATCACTTAAACTATTAGCACCAATGTGCACAGGACTTAATGCTTGTCGCGTTGCCACTGATACCATGACATTTGCCCCAAAAAACTCTAAGAGAAAAAACCCAGAAAACGACATACACACCTTGTTTTTCAAGTCCAATAAGCTAGTTTATAGCTTATTTGATTAGCTTATAAGTTTGTTTGATTGAAATAGAGGTGTTTGGTAAATAAGCTTATCTCATTAGCTTATAGTTTTTCTTCATAGGCTTTGTTTGACAAAAATAGCTTATAAGCTATAAGCTAGCTCATAGATGATAGTTGATAGCTGAAAAGGTAGCTGATTGAATTTAAAGTGTTTGGTAAATTAGTGGTTTAACTAGCTTATAAATATAAAATGACATAAAAGGACATTTATGATAGACGTGTTAAAATGAGAATTTCAATAAATGAATGGGGGTAAAAACGAGAATAATGTCAATAAGCTATATGCCATAAGCTAAATAAATTAGCTTATGGAAAAAAGCTATAAACTAATGAAATAAGATTGTTTACCAAACAACTCTATTTCAGTCAAACAAGCTTATAAGCTAGTCAAATAAGCTATAAGTTATAAGGGTGGCAAACAGATGGATCGGACGGATTTTGATTCGGGTTATAATGGATCGGATAAAAATAACCCATCAATCCATTTCGATCCATTAAAAATATATTTAAAAAATACAATCCATCCATGACCCATTTATTAAAAAACCATCAAATCCATCCATTAATCATTTTTATGTTGATGGATATCCGATCCATCCATTAAAATTATTCTGAAAAATTAAATAATTTTTATAACTACGTGAAAATAATATCTCTTCATCCACCACAAAAATATTTTTAAAAAATAGATAATTTTTATAATTTCTCTCCCTCTATACCCTCTCTCTCTCCCGTATTATAAATCGTATGTTTATTTTACAGGACTTTTTATTTTTGGTACATTATTTTACAAGACTTTAAAGCTTCACAACTCACAATTGCACCGTACATTTTTTATTTTAATTTTTAGTTTATAATATTTTAAATAAAAACATCCTATCTCTTATCATTCTCAGTTTTTTTGTCAAAAAAATATATCATTCTTATTTCTTACCGCATCTCCAATGGTTCTTTTTTAAGGAACCCACTTTGGATTCGCTATTCCTTATTTTACACTATAAAGTGATCGCCACAGTGCCACATTATACTTAAGCAACACACCCCTAGTTTGCTCCAATGGTTAAATTTTTAAGGAACCCATGCTTTTATAATTTTTTATTTACACTCAATTTTGTTTAAATTAAAATATTTATTCATTTATTTTAATTAATACATAATGCAAATTGTACTGATTAAATTATACTGATTGGGATCCATTTGGTGGAAAACAAACAAGATAATGACTTGATAACAAAAAAAAAAGTAAAATTATGGAAGCCTTCAACGGTAAAGAGCTCAATTCAACATTTCATTAAAAAAAAAAGAGCTCGATGCAACAGCTCTTTTCCTTCAATATTCAGTGATCCAAAATAAGACCCAACCCAACACATTTTCCTCCAAAATTTGCTCTAGAATCTTCAGCTATCTAGTCTCTCCCACATCCATTTCCTTTCCCTGACATCGTCCCTTTCCTTCCTCCCTCCCTCCCAGCCATCTTCAACTCTCAAGTTCAGCCGAAAAATGGCCAAAAGCCATCACCTTTCTCTCTTTTCTTCGACCCCCTACATCTTCCCTCACTCCTTCAGCCAAAATATCACACAAAGCATCTCCTTTCACTCATTTCTTCGACACCCTACCTATTCTCTCATTTCTCTCCTTTTTCGTTCGACCCTTGGTTCAGCCACTCTCACAAATTACTCACTCCCTCACTAGTTCGGCCACTCTCCCACAAAGGAGTCTCTTTATCACACCGATCTCCCTCACGGGTTCAACTCACACTGATCTCCCTCACCTCTCCCCTTCCCCATGCTATTTCGACCGGGTCGGTGCTCAAATCTCTCGATCCGACGATGCATGAACGGAAGAACTCACTCCGGCGGCATGACGACGGAGTTTCCGGCGCCGACAACCACTTCAGGTTTAAGGTTCCTTTGTGTATGCAAACTTTATCTCTTTGGTTCTATTAATCGTTTTTTCCCCTGAGAATATATGATGGAAACCTTGTGTTCTTCCCTGATTTAGTTATCTTCCCTCTCTTTTTATTGTGCTGGTTGTTGATCATTGCTTATGCATATTTTGTTCAATAGAATCGTTCCATAGATAAGGAACGATTCCTTATTTCTAAGAAACTTGAGTGCCACGTTGGACTGCTCCAACGGTCAAAAAATGTAAGGAACGGTTCCTTAGCCTAAAGAACTGGCAATAAAGATGCTTAGTTTTTCACAAGCGAAGCCACCGTTAGAGAGACAGAGTATGAAACCCATTCCCATAATCCCACCCCTCTTCATTCTGGCTAGATGAGGAAACCACCACGTTTCACTGTGAGCTTTTTCTTCGTCTGTAGCTCTAAGTTCTGACATAGCCACTTAAGCTCTCGGATTTTTTTTAGTGGACAAAAACTTATCCATTTTTTTTGTTGGTCCAATGGATTTGTAAAAAAATTGGATGGATCATAAATCATCCACTAAAATAACAATCCAACCCAATCCAATCCATTTATTTATTTATTCAGAAATGGATGGATTGGATGATTTTTTGTTGGATGGACTGGTTGGATAGTGGATCCATGGATTATTTTGCCAGCCCTAATAAGCGAGCTTATTAGACTTGCCAAATAGAGCCATAAGCTAAATTATTTAGCTTATAGTTTATTGACTTTTCTCTCGTTTTTACCTCATTCGTTCAATGAATTTCCCACTTTACCATGTCTATAATAAATGTCATTTTATGTTATTTTACATTTATAAACTAGTTCAACCGCTAATTTTACCGAACACTATAAATTCAATAAGCTAGCTTTTTAGTTATCGGCTAAAAATTAGGTTATCAGCTATAAGCTAGCTTGTTAGCTATTTTTGTCAAACAGAGCCACAACAGACAAGAAGGAGCATTGCACAAAATTTCTTCAAAAGAAAAAACCAACTTATGAACCATCCATTTGGACACCATTAACCAAGACCTGGACACCGTTAGTCAAGATAACAATTTTTTTTCCCGAATGAATTAAGTTCAGATTAGGAGATTACATATCTCCTTTTATAGTTATGGAAGACCACCAATCATGGACAAATTGTACTGAAATAACATTGTTGAAATTTATAGAAAGATGCATGTTATTCGACAAAACAACCAGAAATTGTGGGTTGAAGTTATGCATGAGAAATATGCCACGCATAAAAGTTTCTTGGAGTGTACCAAAAAGCTTGGTTCTAGCGTTTGGAGTTCAATTTTCAAAGCCAAAGAAGTTCTGAGGGATGGTTACAAGATGAGGTTAGGTGCTGGTGGTTCTTCATTTTGGTATGACTCATGGAGTACCCTTGGTCCCCTATGCAACCAAGTTTCTTATGTGAATATTAAAGATATTAACATGGAAGTCAGAGATGTTTACCAAGACTATCATTGGAATTTTAATCTCCTTGCAACCCAGCTTCCCGAGTCTATAAAGAATGAGATTAGGAAAATGCATGTTCACCTTCATATGCACATTCCTAACACTTTTATATGGGATGAAAACAGCCATGGTTTTTAAACAACTAAAACTGGGTATGAGTGGCTAGGAAGAGAGAAAATAATTTGAATAATGTTTTTTGGACGTGGATTTGGGAACTTAAGGCACCAGAAAATATTAAGTTCTTTATTTGGTTGGCTATGCACCATTCTGTTCCACCCCTTTCTTTTTTGCACCGCTGTGGTTTTTCAACTTCTAACCTTTTTCAGAGATGTTAAGCATCTGAAGAATCTTTCCTTCACTGTGTTAGAGATTGTCAGGTTGCTAAGCGTCTTTGGATGGCTTTGGGTTTTGATAACACCCAGTTTACAGCTCAAATGGACAATGTGGTTTGGCTTAAGGAGTGGGCTTTGAGTAACAAAAATTCTGCCTTCTTAGCTGGCTTGAGGTGGAATTTGAGGACCAGGAACATCACCACTATTGGAGTCTTTCTATAAGATCTTGACTGCAGCAAATAATCTTACGGATTCCATTACTATGTGCTACCCAATTGTTTCCTCTGGAGACATTGGTCACAGATGGGTTGCCTGGCAATAAGGGTGGAAGTAGGCCAGGCCAGGCCAGGCTTTAGCTAAATAGGCCTGGCCTGTTTCAAAAATATCGCTAGCTGGCTATTCGTATAGACTTTTTAGGCTGGCTTTTTTGCGGCTGGCGGCCTTTTAAGGCTATTTCTTGTGGGCCTTAATAAGGCCCAGCTGGTGCTAATAGGTATTTCTTGTGAAGCTTAATAGGCCCGCCTTAATATGGCTTTCTACTTTTGTTTTGTCTAATTTGATTATTATTATTTATTATATATTATATTTTATATATATTTAATATTTATTTGTAATATTTGTGGTTTGAGCGTTTTTTAAGCTCAGCCTGGCCTATTTATCTAAAGGCTTTTGGCCTTTCCGCTTTTATTAAATAGGCAGGCTATAAACAGGCCAGGCCATAGGCCCCTGTCGGGCGGCCTGGCCTACTTCCACCCCTACCTTGCAACCTCCAACAAATGATGTAATTTCCCTAAATGTCGATGGCAGTTGCTTAGGCAATCCTGGGAAAGCAGGGTGAGACACCCTGTTGTGCCCCGTTATTTTATTAGATTAATTATCTTCTTAAATCAATTCTTAATCGCGCGCTTATCGTGAAAATAGGTAAAAATTAAAACTTATTTAATTATTATATAACTTCTGTAAATTTAAAACACAACAACTTTAACATATGTAAATACACACCTAATTGTTCATTACAATACCAAAACACTGTTGAGGGTATCTTCTCAGTAGGATCCCTCACAAGCATAAACTTAATAACAGACATACTTAGCGTAAATATAAAAATACTCCTTAGACACACTGGCCATAATGTCTATACTCTAATCGTCATGGATCACAGCTCGACCCCCAGCATCTGGTTCGTAAGGAGTTCCATCCAACTCCTCAGCAATCTCCGTTTCATACAGAGTCACGTCCAGCTCCTCAACAACATAACCCTCCGTCGGGTCTTCTAACATAAACCAAAGTAGCCCACAAAAATACGGAAACATAGGGGATAAGAAGCAGTTCTATCATCAAAAGGCGGAAAAGAGTCATAGTACATTATACAGTAATTGTCACGGACAATCAACACACATAACTAACGAATCATCCTCAAGTTAATATATATCATCCTCTACCCTTACTCTCAGGCAATCTGACACTTTATTTTAACGTAACCTCTCAAATCTTGTCACCGTGTCTTTACGTTATCGTGTCCACTACCACTCCTGTCACCATCCCTCATTTGCATCGGGTCATACCCTCATTCCCGTTAGGATGTTCCACCTAGTGCACACCTCCATTCCCGTTAAGGTGTTCCACTCTCATTCCCTAAGGTGGAAGTGGTCTCGCGAGAACTCTTGATTTTACGTGTATTATATTACCAATACACGGTGTATTATATTACCAATACACAGAAGTGTTTTACGTGTATTATATTACCAATACACGGTGTATTATATTACCAATACACAGATGTCCTTGTGTATTATATTACCAATATACTTTTGTCTTTGTGTATTATATTACCAATAAACTTTTGTCCTTGGGTATTATATTACCAATACACGGTTGTGGACAACAACACCTATACTTGAATCTCACCAACCCGTTTTAACAACATCCTAGTGCCTCAACATTCCATTAGAACTTGACACATATTCTATGCCGTAACACCTCTTTAACATACATCGATCATCTAGGTTTGGCACTTCTAAATCATTATTATTCTCACACACAAAACAATCATCTCTTAGACAACATATATATCTTTGCTTAAAAACCACTAAGCATAATAATACCAACCTGGCAGATCATGCATAACACAATATCAATCAAAATATTCCCATATCACCAACATAGCACAAAATCAATTCAATAAAGGTAATAAAATCAAATCAACCCCCAACAATATAAAATCAACCTAATATCGATAAACCTACAATCCCCGAATCGTCATTGATTTTTCAGAAAAGGTTTCCAATGTGATTTTGGTCTTGTCGATTACTCGACTACTAGTAGGGTTTAGGTCGCCCTACACAATTATTATATAATCTACTACTTATCCATTCCGATGATAGGTTGGTTCTTTCCCCCACCTGGGTTATCACCAAACTCCCAAACTCGAAGCTCCTCGTTGTCACACCACAAAGTACTAACTCCACCTTCAACCAATCAACATAATAACCAATAAATCAAACAAACTCATCTATGTTCTCTTTAGGCTAGGTTTGGCCATTTAATTCAAATTAGAGTTATGATTCTTTTCTCAACATAAGCCTTTGGATACTTATCACTTAGGTTCTAGGTAACTTAGATAAATTGCTATAACTTGAAAATATGGAATAAAAATCATCCAACCACTTAGGGTAGGTTTCAGCCTCGTATTACAAAATAGGATATAAATCTTTAAACTTTCTAATCTCTTAGACTTAGCATCCAAATGTATTAAGGAGCTCAAGTCCATGATCATATTGAAAAATGAAAACAAAACATCCTAGGTTCACAACCATCATAGGTTCGGTCATCATAGGATAAATAGGCTAGAAATCTTTAAACATTCAAATCTCTTAGACTTAGCATCCAAATATATCGAGGAGCTCAAGTCCATGATCATATTGGAAAATGAAAACAAAACATCCTAGGTCCACAACCATCATAGGTTCGGCCATCATAGGATAAATAGGCTAGAAATCTTTAAACTTTCCAATCTCTTAGACTTAGCATCCAAATGTATTAAGGAGATCAAGTCCATGATCATATTGGAAAATGATAACAAAACATCTTAGGTCCACAACCATCATAGGTTCGGTCATCATAGGATAAATAGGCTAGAAATCTTTAAACTTTCCAATCTCTTAGACTTAGCATCCAAATGTGTTAAGGAGCTCAAGTTCATGATCATACTGGAAAATGAAAACAAAACATCCTAGGTCCACAACCATCATAGGTTTGGCTATCATGGGATAAATAGGTTAGAATTTTTAAATTTCCAATATCTTAGACTTAGCATCCAAATGTATTAAGGAGCTCAAGTCCATGATCATATTGGAAAATGAAAACAAAACATCCTAGGTCCACAACCTACTAGGTTCGCCCATCATAGGATGAATATGTTAGAAATTTCCAAACTTTTCAAGACTTTAGGGGTATGTTTGGATTGATTGAAGGAGATTGAATGAAATGGAACGAAGCAGAATGGAACAGAATGGAATAAAAGCTCCATTCCATTGTTTGGATATTTTATGATGGAATGGAACAAAGTTACCTTCCACTATTTGAATGATAGATAGAATGAAATGAGTTATAATTTTTTATTTACTATATTACCCTTATTGACAAAATAAATATATTATAAATTATAAGCATACATGTTCTTAATATAAAAATTCAAATTCTTAAAAAATAAAGGGATAATCAAGACCACCACTTTGGTGGATTTCTTGATCCAATTTGACTCTCGAGACGTTTTCTCATCCCACTGTGTCTTGCTCTTGCATGGTTTAAAAAATAGCTTGAATTAATAAAAAAAAAGCACAGGGCTTGCTTGGTGTCTTGCATATTTGACAAGTACTTACTGTCAAAGTCCAAGTGTCCAACCATGACTTCTACTCCTGTTGGCTTGCAGCACGCGTAGGTTCTGTAACGCCCATCGTTACATTAGCAACCCAAATTAATTTCGAGAAAAATCCTTCAAAACATTTAATTAAAATATGATGGTCATAAATTTTTTCTCAATTATATAAGTCTGGAAAATGTCTCATGTTAAATAAAATAATAATAATGTATCCAAATAATAAATATAATAATAATCCATACATCTGGATAAAACCAAATAAAAGAAAAGCCTCAAAATCGGGCGTCTAATTACAATCCAAGAAAAATAATACGTAAGATCAAGAACGTCGTTCGCATAGTACTCTCAGCCATACTACATTACTAACCCACTAACTAATCAAAATGATGACTCTTCAGATCTATGGGTCAACAGCGATGTCCTCGGACTTTGAAAACAACACTTATAATGAGATATAAAATCCCAGTGATCAACAATACAATTTATAAAATATTTTCGAAAATAGTATTGTTTTCAGCTGGCGCGGTAATCGGAAAAACTGTCCATGGCATCCGCTAATTTTCCAAAATAATATATACGAAGGAAAATACTTTTAATAACAACAATAATCTCAGCAACTCGAGAGCATATAGCATAACAACTCATCTCAATATATCACATTCCATATACCAAATAAATTCTAGAATAGTCCAAGTGGCCCGAAGACCTCATAATTAAACTGGTCTATTGTCGGCATGCCATAAATTCATACGTCACATGACAATGGCGTCCCATTGCCCACCCCTACTCACGAGGAGTGTTTCGACGTCACCCTCCTGTCGGGGACATTTCCATTTCGATAGCTCCCATGTGCACATGGTGATATTTCTCCTTTTTCGACACCCCAACCTGTGACGGTGTTACTTTCGATACCCCTTTCTAGGTGGTATTGCTCATTTTCGACATCCCAATTACATGGAGATGTTACTTTCGATACCCCGTTAAGGCGGTATTACTCTTCGATACCCCTATCATAGGTGGTATTGCGGCAAACATCATACAACTCATCATAAGGCATAAATTTCATGTCTCATACATGTAACAACTCATTTACCATAAATTAAATATTTAATCTGATCATGCATACCAAATAGACTCATATCATGTCATCAAGTAATTCTATAACTACACTATGAGAATCACTAACATCAAGACATAACATATGTTATCAAGCATATCATTCAACTAGTACAAATATCAATCATGTATTTCATGCCATCAATAACAAGAGTAAATACTCAATTTAACAATTTTTTGTTTTGATTGAAAACCCCTTATTTTAAAATTTATGTTGGTCATATCATTCATATATTCAATTCAAATTCCAAAAAAAAAAACTATAAGGTAAACCCTTCCACACACATACAAACAATTATACCATGGAGAGTGTTCGCAAAAAGTACTGTTACTCAACTCTCGAAGAGCTCCAAAATGCCTTAAAAAATTTTGTATGATAAAAGCTCTCTAAAAATTCTTCTTCCCTTCACTGGCGCTCTTGGATCTGTGTGCTGCAACGATTACACTGGAAAGGAAAAGAAACGTAACCGACGAAAACACTAAACCTTCTGCGGCGCTCCTGATCCACCTTCTTTTTTCGGTTACTAACCTTTATGTACATATATATAGTGTCAGCGCATAGCCATATAGGTTGGTCTTTTTTTTTTTTAACATGTAGGTGATAAGTTACTAAACTTCACGCCTAGTATACTATATATATATATATATATATATATATATATAATTCTCTTTTTTTTTTAATTTAATATTTCTTTTATAATTATTTACCAATTCTAATAAGTTTTATATTAACATATCCTATACACTAAACCTCTTAATTATATTTTATTTCCATTATATTTTTAATAACTTAATTAATTTTTTTTTAATCAAAATAATTATGTTAGAGTTTTAGGATGTTACAGGTTCGACTCGCAGTGCGGGTTCAAATAAGATTCTTGAAAGTAACATATATAATCAATTCAAATTCATATTCACAATAAGATTGTTCGACTATCAGCAATAAGAATTGGGAAGAAGAAACACCAGAATGTAGAAATTCCCAGAAATAGATTCATGTAGGAGAGTTGGAGGAAGACGAAGCAAAATAAGAACAAAGGGATAAAATAGTAATTTAATAAGTATAAAAATAACAATAAACTGGTTCCATCCCATACCCTTCAATTTGGGAGGGAACAAAAAGAGAAGGATTGGATGGAAAGGGATGGAATGCATTCATCATGTTCCATTCCATTCCATTTGAAATTAGACAATCCAAACAATGGAACATGGTTCCATTCAATTCCACTCCACCACTTTCCATTAATCCAAACATACTCTAGATTTAAGATCAAGAGGTATCTAGAAGCTCAAATATATGATCATCTTTCAAAAAGTTGAAACAAGACTTCATAGGCCACTAATACATAGTTTCGGTCATCCTTTGAAAAATAGGTTAGAGGTGTTTGTTTGATACAAGCTCTTAGAATATAGAAGTAGAGATTAATAGAAGTCCATGGAAATGGTTTCAACTCAAACAGAGTTTTCTGCCATTTTCTAGAGATTTTAAAAGTTAAAAGAGCTTTAAGAACATTTTAAGAAGACGTAAAGTAAACTCATGAAATAAGTGTAAAACTTGAAATAGAAGAAAATGAGAGGGTTACTCTTGAAACTAGAAAGAAAAAGTATGAAGAACTTGAAACTAAGTAAAAATGGAAACTTTAAGTGATAGAAACTTAAAAATGAGAAAGTGAAGAGGTAGGAAAGTGATGAAGAGAAAATGAAATGGGTATTTATAGAGGGAGAGTATGAGGGTGGCGTGAAAGAGGAGGAAGGAGCAAATCTTAATGGCCAAGTTTTGGCTTATGCCTTGTTTGGTTGAAGAAGAGAGACAAAAATGAGTTTTTAGCATATAATATGTTATAATTCAAAAAGTGTCATCATGGTCACTTTTTAGGATGTGACTTAGGCCATCCCCTAGTAAGTCACCCCACTCTCACATGTCACCTTATCACTTTTGTGCTCCCTACTCTGCTCCACTTGCGTATCCGGTTCAAGTTTCTGATCGTATTTCGCCTGGAATAAATATTATATTTTATTTCCGAACTCAAATTTTCGAAAATTTCCAATATCAAACAAAACATCACAAAAACACTAACCGTTTCGTTCATGGTTCAAAATTAGGTTTTCTGCTCAGTAAACTTGTACTGCCAGTGAAAACGCGGACCGGGGTTCGTCTGAATTTTCAACCCGAAATTTTACCGTAACCTTCTACCATAAAGACTATGAGTAAGATTTTATTTTATTCAAAAACACTTTCTAACTCTCAGATTAAAATATAATTAATTATATTTTAATCGATTGAATAGTATAATTAAAATCAGGCTGTTACACAGGGTTTGGAGGCCTAATTCGAAACCATTTTGGTGGCTGGATATCTGGATTCTTTGGCTATATAGGTAATTCTAATATTCTTCATACAGAAATTCTAGCTCTTTTACATGGATTGAACATCACTTGGAACACGGGCTTTTCAAAAGTCATTTGCTATACAGATTCTTTAAATGTTCCGAGTCTTATTAAAGAGCCTATCAGTATGCACCACATATATGCTTCATTTATCCAACAAGTTAAAGACAAGCTTAGACTGAATTGGACTGTTTCAGTGGAACACACTCTTCGAGAGGGAAATCAATGTGTTGACTATCTGGCTAAAATAGGTGTGTCTCAGGAGGATATATTGAGGATTATTGATACTGCACCACATGAGATGAACAACCTTCTTTTAGCTGATGCGACTGAGGTTGCCTTTTTAAGGATGTAATTTATTTTTTCTGGCTTTCTTTTTTTTTTTCCCGTTCATTTACCCAAAAAAAAATGATTCTATTTTAATAAATAAAAAAATTTATACCGAAATTATGTTAAAAAAAAAAGCTATTTTAAGCATTTGCACCATATTTCATTATTCTTTCATTTATCAACTACATTAAAGTTTATTATAATATTTGCTTGACACTTATCATTTATACCTATAATAACAATAACTATAACTATGCCAATAGCAGGTTTTGGTGTACGCTATTTTTTTTTTTTAAATTAACCTTGAGCACCCTTACCAGTATTAGACGATTTTTTTTGTGTTGACAAAACCAGTACTAGACTGTTAAAATGGGCAGGAATTCGTCAGGTCATTTGTCGGGTCTACGATCTAATCTATTTAAGACATAACTCGACCTTACATATTTAGTAAAAAATGTTAGATCAAGGTTTTATAAAAAACCTATATAGCTAAATAGGTCAGGTCTAAGGCTTTAAAAAAAAGGCTATTAAATCTATCAGGCCGACCTATTTAATATATATATATATATATATATATATATATATATATATATATATATATATATATATATATAGGGCTCTTCTTATATGAGAGTGAGGGGGAGAATCTTATCCATTAGATCTAATCATGAATGATCAAAATTAAAAGTTAGTTAAAAGATTAAAAAGTCACATATCAACTTAAAAAAATCATATGACTTTTTTGTTTTAATATTGACCATTCATGATTAGATTTAATGACTATGAGTTACTCGTTTCACTCTCACATAGATAAGATCCTGTTACTTGATATTTATAATTTTTTTATACTATTAACCCATCACACATCAACGTATTATTACAAATATTTGATATTTATGGCAACCAACTTCAAAGTCATCCGTTCTCAATGATTTCTGATTGACCGTGGGTTTGTAGGTGTAAAAATTTATTTATGGAATATAAGTTTTCTAGAATCCAAATCTGAAATATATATATGAAATAAAATTTGAAGCTTGAATTTCAGGAATTTGGAAACCCTGATTTAGAGAGTTCAGACAGAGTAAAGAGTTTGATTTACATTTATATATATATATATATATGGCTTCGGATTCATTCAAACATAGGGGTACGATTGAAGTAAAGCAAATGGGGTTTAGGGTTTAATGGGGTCACTTTCACTAAACCGCTACTCAGTCGTTGAAGCTGCTCATTCCTTAAAGTGTTAAACTTTGTTTTGAATATGGCTTTATCATCGGATCAGCCATTAAAATCCGACTCCACAAACCCCTGCTGTGACCAGGTACCCCTTTCTTTCTCTTTGATTTTTGACTTATTTTAAGAAAATTGAATAATGATTTCACTCACTATTTCCCTCTTACAATTACAATGTAAGCAGTGGAAGAAGAAAATTACGAAGCTGCAAGAGTCCCGGAATGCTCTTCGACAAGCCGTGAAGCTTCTGGAACTCAAAATCAACGAATTTCAAGCTCAAAATCTCAACCTCAAGAAAAGTAACCGCCTTTCTGTTTCTTTTCTTTTATTATTTTTATTATTATTTTGGGTCATATTTGAAGTGCATTTTTGGTTGGTTGAGTTGAGTGGGAGAGAGATAGAATATACTTGCTTCAATTCAATGTAATAATATTGTAATGTAAATGCATTTTCTGCAGCATATGAGGAAGAACGATTACGGGCCAAAATAGAAACGGAGGAAAAACTGAAAGAATATAATGCTAGAGTGTCTTTAGAGAATGAAGTCTGTAGTTTGAAGTCTGAGATTGCTACAATTCAGCAGAAATTTGATGATGATGCTCGGGGTGGAAATGAGAGCATTGAAGGTTTTCAAGCCTGTATAGCGGATAAGGACAAGGAAATCAGTATGTTGAAGGAGCTTTTGGAGGCAGAGAAGAGAAGGGCTGATTCTGAGAGGAATAATGCTGAGAAGGAGAGAAAGAAAGCTGCCGAAGCTGGGAAGTTACTAGAAGTGGAGAAGAATAAGAATGTTGAAAAAAAGGCACAGATTGCCAGAATTGAAGCAGAGAAGACAAAGGAGTATAGGACTCAGCTTGGTAGGTTGGAGAAAGAAGATAATGAGGCGAAAACGAAGTTGGCGTCTGAAATGTCTGCGTTTAAAGAGGCAAACAAAAGGTTTCAAGCTGAAAAGCAGAAGATGTTAGCAGAGAAAAGAAATGTCGAGTTGGGGATGGCAAAAACTAATGAAAGGTTGGAGGTTGAAAAACAGAAGGCAACACAGGAAAAAAGACGTGCAGATGCCGAGGTGGTTAAAGCAGAGGCGCAGAAGGCACTTGCAGAAGATAACTGGAAGAAATTCTTGGAAGAGAAAAGTCGTGCAGATCAGATGTCTCGAAAGTTAGAAGAGGATAAGCAGACAATTGAGGGTTTGAAGAAGAAGATATCGGAACTCTCATCCATGAGAGAACCCATTGAAATAGCTGGAGTATCCATGGACATCGGTTTGAAAGCTGAAAGCACTAAAATGAAGCTTTTGAAAAACCAACTAAAGCTGGAAAAGCTACGAGCAAAGAATGGCAAGCAAAAATTTAAGTTAGAAGCGAGTCGTCACAGCATTTTACGGCACGAATTAGGTCGTCTAAAGATTGATTTCATTCAACTTCTACATCGCCTTGATATGTTGGATACATCATTTTCACCTGCTGCTGGAAGAATGCATGACCAAACAAAGGTTGGTTTCACTGATGAAATATTTGCAGACATATGTAAAGTTCATGTGTTGTTTGCCAGTTTGTACCTCCTCTCCATCTCAAACACATGTGCACGCACACAAAAGAGCTGGTGTTGAATTCTATACTTGAAATAACACATTGTGGTCTTATCTTTTGAAGCCAGTTGTCGGCTTATTCACATATGCAGACATGTGTGGGGCTAGTTATCTATGTTATGGATTTTTGGTTGTGAACTAATGAACTTATGAACTTAATAGTTGGTTGTCCCCTAAATTGTTTGAATCTTTGGGTTTATGATCATTTTAGCCGTAGCACCAACAGATTATTTAGTCTTGAGAAATAGAAATATTCAGGATTTTCTGAAAGTAATAAATAATTATTTGGGTGGTTATATATTAAACCGGTTTAAATAAATTGGACATTTACAATCCAATCTGGCTTGGGTTATGGTGCAATCTGGTGTAACCAGTTTTTTTTGCGCACCCCTAATTGTTTAGTTGTTATAGATACTTTTTTTTTTCTTTCTTTTGTTTGAAAAAAAAAATTGTGTTGATTCAGTGGTTCTGGTCATTTTTTGTGGAAGAGAGGATATGGTAGTGAATTTGGTCTTTGGTCAATGCTCATTTAATTAGGAAGGAATTTTTTGTTAATTTCTTTTGTTAATTCTGTTCTTATTTTATCTTATTTTTATGTATGCAGAATTCGAATGTCATGACACAAGTCTGCAATTCAGATCTGTCTCAGATGCTTAGCCAATTTGAAAATGAGCTTCTGAAGCCTTGCTGCACAATGATAGATGGATGTCATCCCTTGAGGAAAAACATGCAGCATACTCTTGCTCTATCTGGGGGTAATTACTCTGAATCCATCACAGGTATTGATTCTAAATTCGGTCCTCTTGTTAGAGGATCCAACAGAACAAAGTTACAGAGTTCTGCAGTAAATTCCGGTTCAGAATCTTTTTCTGATGGACAGTTGATGGGCTCACAGGAAACAACTGCTTTCCCAGCTCCTGCATCAGCGAAATTGGATAAGGATATCTCTAAAGTAAGCCAAAGCATGGGCCACCCATCTGACAGATCTGTTACTGAACACCATAGGAAGAGGAAAAGTATACGTGATATTGCAAATTTGTCTTCTGAGAATCTGCCTGATTTGCATGGTCTGTTGTATGAAAGAGTAGACAAATGCTTAGAAGGGAGAAACAAGATGCTTCAAAATCCAAATAATTTACAGGAAAAAAATGGCAGGGCCCACAAAAAGAGAAAGAAATCTCACAGGGAAAAAGTGGACATGGTACCTCAGATTAACAGGAATGAAGGAAAGGGCAGGGAAGAGAACAAAGCTGAAACCTATGAGGATGCAAATGCCTGTAGACACACTTCATGCCCTGCCCCATATAATTTGGAAACCACTCGAGCATGTGGGGATAGGATATGTGATGCTGCAAAAGCAAATGATTCTATGATTTGTTTTGACAAAGTGACTGATGGAAGTTATATGAAGTTGTTAGAATTAGAAAATGCTGCCAATGAGGAATGCTATAGAAGAGCAATTGATTCCCCCTTGTCACCATCTCTTCCTGAATTTGAGTTTCAGGAAACATTTGACGGGGATAATTTGAAGAATCCCTTTCTAGAGGAAGCACTCCAAGAAAACATGTTGAGTCCAAGAACAAACCTGTTTCCTCCACCTAGCTTTGATGTAATTAATGTTGAAATCAATTCCAATGAACAAAAATCTGATGCTTTTGGAGTTTCTTCTAATTCAAAGAATAAGCCTACACAGGCTAGTAAAACTGAGGTTGTAAAATTGTCACATATGCACACTCCAGAAAATTCAAGGGCTGCATGTCTGGCGGAGGGTGGAAGTGGACCTTTACACAATCAACTTCCTAAATTGTGTGTTGTCTTTTCAAATATTGAGGACAGTAGTTCCGTAACTAGGATAGTTTTTGCTACAAAAGCTTGTATAGCTCGGTGCAATTTGGCTACACGAACAGGCTGGGAAGTTGGTAGCATTCTGACTGCACTTCGAAAGGAAGAAAAGCTCTTACAGAAGTAAGTGTCTCCTGCTGTTTGTTGAACACCCTTTGTATGTTTCTGTTTTAACACTCTGCTTTTCTTTCTGTATCTAGCAAATCAGTTCATTATTATAATATTAAACCATAGACAAATGAAGGTAATAATATTATTTATTAATTTATTTTCTTTCAGGGAGAAGGCTTCTGTGTTGTTAACACTTGTGCTATTCAACTTCATGGCTGCTACAATGACATTGGGAAAGCTCTGGGATGGGAATTTTTTCATCTGCTTGAATTCTTATGCTGAACATATTCGCACAGGTTTGTTCATCTGTTTTGTAATCAAATTCCATTTTCTGTACATTGAAGTAATGTTTTCAATTACATATTTTTATATCATGTTATGTGCGCTTCATTAAGCACGGATTTCATGTTCATTCTGTGCACCATTGCATTGAATTTAACAACTTTTCTCCTCTTTGGGCAGTTATGTCCGATGCGGAGGCAAGAATCCTATTTTTAGAAAATTATTCATTGCAGGAGCTTCTTGGCCTCATCGAAGATTTTCTTATAGAAGGAAAAATTATAGTAAACAATACAGTACCTGCGGAGAATTTGTCAGATTGTGATTTGAGAACTAATGATGTTCTGGATTGTGCAAATAAATTTTCCTCTGATGTTGCTTCAAGTGAACAATTGGTAGCAGGGAGTATTATATTAGCATCAATATGTGCTGCAACTAATCATGCTGGGTTCATTTGTGAGGCTTCATGTGATATTCTTAGATTGTGCAAATGGGATTCTTCAGTGGTGCTGACTATTCTTCATATTTTTGCTTATCTGGGTGGAGAGAAGTTTTTGCCTTGGACAATTTTCGTTTAATGATGACTGTTTTGAAATCTCTAGTTATGTTCCTTGAGGGTGAGAACCTGTCAGTAGCTGCTGCTTCTTGTCTTCCTTCAATAGATCAGCTGCATACCGGATTTTGTACGAATGTTAAATGCCCATTCCTGGAAGGTGCTGAATCCATTGATATAGTTGCATGCTTGCTCTTAGAAGAGATAAAAAGCTGTTGTCTTCAAGGGATAGAAGGAGTTGAGTCGTCGGATTCTAGATTCATATCAGACAATTATAAAGCTGGACAATGGTCTAATCCGGAAGCAGTTCAGTGTGCCATTAACAAAAATTGTGATGTGCCCCGCTGTTTGAAAAAGTGCACTATTTCTGCTACTCAACCATGTGTTCTTAATAATGTCTCCTTTTGTCACCTTAGTGATGTCCTGTCGTTGGTGGAGCTGGTTGCAAACAAAATGGTATTATTCTCATATTTTGAAGTTATTATTGACCCTGTTCTATGAATTCTTTTTCTCATGCTTTAAGCTATCATATCCTGTCTGAAACTATTGTTTGGTGAGCCAGCAGGATAGGATAAACCAATCTTGTCTCCTATCATATGCTGTCCATCTAGTTAAAATTCTATCCTGAGGGGGGAGCTAGGTTAGAACTCAACAGGATAGGATAAGGTGATTTAAAGTATAATAAAGTATTAAAAAAATGTATACATAAAATAATTAAAGTATAATAAATTATAATATGGTTACCGAAAAAGGTATAATAAAACATAAAATAATAAAAATATTAATAATTAATTTTAAAAATTATTATTTCTTCTCACAAGGCTAATTTTGTTATGTCATATTATTTTTAAAAACTGAAAAATAAATAAAAATATTCTAATAATTTAACTATATGTAAAGTAAAAACTAAAAATGAATATTTAAAATTATAAAAAATTTAATTTAAGTTAAACAATATTTTAAAAATTTTAAATATTATATGTAATTTTATCAGAAGGACAATTTTGTCTTTTTATATAATCTTAAAAAATGAAAATTATAAAAAAAAACTAAAATCTAATAAAATATGAAAACATTCAGAATAAGAACGAAAATTTTAAAATTCATATTAAAATTACAATGCTATCCAGTTGGTTATCTGGTGGACACCAAACGTCGGATAGGATAACAGCTTATCCTGCTCATATCCTATCCTACTCCTATCCTGCTCCCTTATCCTATCCACCCCTATCCTATCCTGACCACCAAACGAGCCCTAAAACTCCATTATGAAATTGGGCATGATTTAAGTTGTTCACAAAAGTGATGCCACTCATAGTTTTGGCTGTCATTTGCTGGAATAAGTGACTTGTTGCCAAGGCCTTTGTTTTGATATGCTTGAAAATTTATGTTGTTTTGTACTTTTGTGAGGAGGATTCTTGATCCTCCCTTCTCTTTGTAATTTGTTCACTTCAGCTTAATAAATTTCTTCTCCTACTCGTGAAATATGCTGTTTTCGTACTTGTTGAATAACTTATAGCTTCATTTTGTTGATGCTTTAATCCTCAAACCTGATTGCATGATTTCCTTTCCTGATGCAGAGCTGGCACTGGACTGACATCAAACTTGTTCCTCAGCTTCTGAAATTGCTTGACTCGTGTGTAGAGGAGAACTTTGTTATTGCTATCATTGTTCTTCTAGGTCAACTTGGGAGGTAAATAGTCCTTGCTTTGATATTGATACTGTTATGACTAATCTTGCATGCACACTTTCATACATACATAAATGACGTGTGTATGTATAGAGGATATGTCAATAGATGTATGCTTATCATGAGAGTAAGAGTTTTAGAACTTGATTATTGGACAATCCATGCTCAAATCACTTAAAGCTCAGATGACCATTTAGTCAAGTCAAGTCACATGACTTGGTATCTGAATCTTGACCGGGCATACTAAGATCCAATTATCAAGATTTTCTCTTAGCATCTCATAATAGTTTAATAACCACACTTCTAATCTAATGTGATACATTTCAGAACTTGATATTTGTTTGTCCTGTGAAATCCCAATTTTGTTAAAACCGGATTAGAGAGCAAACTCGAGAGGTCTTTGGTGTCCAAATGTGATGAGGGCACATGAAGCATGAAGAGGCTGTCCACATACTATCCTACCTCCTTTTCTCTGTTTAAGAAATTATGTACTTTTTATCAAGTCAAAATTGAAGAGTGTAAAATATTGAAATGGAATCTATCTTCACGTTACCCAAAACACAGCAGCATCTCTGCATGACACGAACATTGCGGAATCCTATTGATAGTATCTTTCTTTAAGAAACATGAGCAGCTATTCTTTTGTGGGTCATATGTAATCCAGTTCTGTTAGTTGAGCTTGATTTAGATTTATGTCAACCTATTCTGCTTGTTTTGTTGCATCTATCATCAGAAGCTTTGCATGTGAAGAGGTTCATTTTTCATGTTAACTCTTACAGCTGTTCTTGTGCGATCACATACAGGCACATGTCAACATTGAAATATTATTTGACCTCATTTAACAAAGAAGTATGCTTTCACGTTCTAACAGTATGGTCAATCTTAAAATTTCAGGATTGGAGTTGTTGCCGGTGGATACGGGGATCGAGGAGTTGAGAACTTGAGATGTAATTTGATCACTTATTTATGCAGCACCTCTTCTATGAAACGCCTTTCTTTTCAAACTGCTATTGCAACTGCTCTTTTTGGTCTCCTTCCTCTTGATCTTGAAACCCGTTCTCATACTCACATCAGTCTGCCAGCATATTCTAAGTCTGTTTCTGACGATGTTGAAGTTTTTAGGAAGTGGTTTTCTAGGCTGGGTAAAGATCAACAGGAATTGCTATCTGGCATTTTAAGCCGCACTGATGTATATAACAAGTAAAAGTTTCATCATTACTTTCGGATAAAACTGTTTTATTGCAGTCACTGTTTCATTTGACTGCACTCGTAAAAAAGTTTTGTAGGTTGACAGACTTTGGGAAGTTGGATGGCATTGGACTCATTCAATTTGGTTGAGAGCCTTCCAACTCGGCTTATATGCTGCTGTTATGCTTCTGAGAATTGTACATGAATTTTTTCTTTTGGTTGTAAATTTCTTGTTATCATACTTATTGTCAATTTTTTTGATCTATGAATATTGTTTTGAATAATGTTGTCTCCATATATGGGTGAGTTCTATGGTGCACAAGTTAAATGGGTGGTCCATGATGCACAAGTTTTATTTTTAATCTCAACCGTTGGATCGCAAAGACTTGTACAATCTAATCATAGGCTTCCTACACCAGATCTTTTCCCCTTCTCTCCCCTCTTCCCTTCTCCCCTTTCTCCGCCCATCCACTCAGCGATATGTCGGAGATGGTTTCACCGTCAGCACCAATAACCGTCGCACGCTGCCAGCCTCCGCCTCTAGCCATCACGTCCTTCTCCTTCTAACCCTAACACTGCTTACTCTCTTCTACACCCCGCCCCCATAACTACACCGCTAAAGAGACCTTATCCTTTGTAGGGACTCTGTTTGAATCTGGACTAGTGGAGCCGGAAATGAGGACCGCATGCCTTGTGTGAGTGACGCCGCATCTTGTAGAAACGTCGTCGGAGTGAGAATCGACGCTAGAGGGAAGGGAGAGAAGGGAGGGGGAAAAGTGCGACGCACTAGCTGGTGACGATGTTTGATGAGTGTGATTACACCTCATATTTCTTTATCATGTTGCATGCATTTTCATGTAGTTTAGGCATTTTTAATTTGATTTTTGTTAGTTTTTACCTTGGAACTGGTAAGGTGGTTTTGTGGTGTTTGTGTGCAGGAATTGAAAATTAAAATGCTCAGGATCAGTTATGTTGGAGCTTGCACAAAGACAGAGCTTGAAATACAAGAAAAATGAGCCAAACAGAGCCCATCACGGCCTGGCCGTGATAGGCATCACGGTCATGATCGAGTAGGGCTGAAAAGAAAGGTTAAACTCAGAACTGGTCATAGCCAGGTCGTGATAGCCATCACGACCGTGCATGCCAACTGAACCAGACCCTCACAGGCAGAACTGATCACGGCTAGGCCGTGATGGTGCTCACGGTCGTGACAGACCAAGCAGCGAAGCCATCTCCAAGTCAGAACCCATCACGACCTGACCGTGACAGGCATCACAGTCGTGACGCGTAATATCTGGAAATTTAATTGCTGATTTTATCTGATTTTGTAACAACTTTAATCCCAAGTTACCCTACATTATAAATAGGACACTATGGCTCGAAAATATGGATCTCCGAGGCTGCTACCTTAGGCAAAAAATAGGATTTCTCTTCTTCTCAATTTCTTCTCTTCTCTTAGGTTTTCTTTTATGCTTTTGTTAATCAAGCTTGCTATGAACATGACAATGCTTGAGTAGTTTTTATTTCTAGGAATTGAGGCTATGCTCAAGACTTGTTTTATGTTATGAATTGACGTTTTACTTCTTGTTAATCCCAATTTGCTTTTGATTTAATTCCTATTGCATGAATTATTTGTGAATTTGGTGCGAACTTATTTGCATGTCATAGATACTCTAAGGAGGAATCTAGCGGTTAACTTGGGTATTGGATCTATAGGGATTGAACTTAGGACTTAAATCACGAGAGTTAGAAGCGGTCCTTCGAGGATTCACTGAGTTGTCACAAAGCTTAAAGGGTTCGATTTAAATTCAATTACCACGAGAGTAGGGGTTGGTTTAATTGGGCACGATTCTTGTATCGCGACAGGGAACATTAACTTATTTAGGATAAATTCACCTTCAAAACAATTTTGATTATTAACAAGAGGGTAGTCAATTTAGTAGCATGAGCAGTCTTGTTGGTAACCCAATTCCTGGAAATCTTTTTTTTATTTGAAAATCTCATATTTGATTGGATTTTGTTTGAGTGCGTTTTAGATATTTGATTTGTTAGTTAATCTTTTAAAAACCAAATCTTTTTCTAGTCCAGTTTAATTGATTTAATAATTGATAGTTATTTAAGATCATGATATGTGGATTCGATCTTTTTATTATTCGACGACGAAGTCGTACACTTGCGGATTCGAGCCCATCGAGTTTTTGGCGCCGTTGCCGGGGACTGTGCTTTCTTGAATTTCAGTTTAATTTTTAAATTGATTTTTATGGACTTTTTTTTATTTAATTTTTTTTCTTTCTTTTTCTAGTGTATCTACCTCTCTCTTTGCAGGAATTTTTCTCTCTTATGCGAAGATCCCAAAGTTTCAGAAATCTTATTCAAGTTGACCCCGAGATCGAAAGGACCTTTCATAGACGTGGGAGGCTACAAAGACAAAGAGCGAGAGAAAGGTCGATTCCCATTCCACTCATGGCGAATCTACGGGATACCAAACCACTGAAGGACTACACAGCCCCAAATGCTAGGGGTTTGCGAACTGGGATTGCTAGGCCAGAAATTGAGGCAGAGAACTACACTATACCGCCTCAGTTAATTGGCATGATTAGGCAACATCAATTTGGAGGATTACCCTCGGAGGACCCGACTAATCATGTGGAGACATTCTTGGAGTTCACCGATGCAATAAGAATTCAAGGTGCCCCAATTGATGCTATTCGCTTGAGGTTATTCCCCTCCTCTCTGACTGGAAAGGCAAAAGCTTGGTTGAAGCAAGTACCCGCTAATACTTTGTCAACTTAGGACCAACTGGAGCAGGCATTCTTGGAAAAATTCTTCCCTCCATCCAAGACTGCTTACCTATGAACTCAGATCACCGGCTTCTTCCAAAAAGACGGAGACTGCTTATCCGAAACTTGGGATCGTTACAAAGGATTGCTGGAGTCTTGCCCACATCATGGGCTCGAGAGGTGGTTGTTAGTGCATACCTTCTACAACAGATTGGTTTACTCTTCAAAGATGTCACTTGACTCACTTGTGGTGGAGCATTTATGAATAGACCTCACGACTGGCGTTCAATATCATTGAAAACGTAGCCACCGACTATCACCAATGGGGTTCGGAAATAGGTAATAACTCGAAAAAGCTTTCGGGGGGTAAGTTTGAAATGAATAGCACTGATCTAATTATGTCTAAATTTGACTCATTGAATAAATGCTTTGATAAGCTTGAGAAAGCTAATGTGAGTTCAATAGGTGCTACTAACGTTGTTTGTGAGATTTGTGGAGTGCAGGGACATGACACAATGGAGTGCCCACATGGTATTGCTCCTGGATCCGGTGCTTCGGAGGAACAAGTGAACTCTTGTCACAACTTCTATGACACGAACCCGAAGTTGCCAAATTATGCTCCTCCAAATCCTTACAACCAAGTGAGGAAGAATAATCCTTATCTCTCCTACGGGAACTACAACAACACGTTGAACCACGAATTCCAGGAAGGCCAAGGTAATAGGAAACCCGCATCGGGTATCCTCAGGTACAAAAGTCTAAACTTGAGTCTCTTTTGGAAAATTTTGTTGAAACTCAAACAAAGCAAAATGAAGAGTTTAGGCAACAAGGTAGGACAGTCAATGAGGCAATAAAAGAGTTAACATCTAAGGCAGACAACTTAGCCATCCATAATAAGATGTTAAAAACTCAGATTGCCCAACAAGCTAGTACATATTCTATAACTAAGGGTACGTTTCCAGGACAACCCGAAGTTAATCCCAATGAGCACTGTAATGCTATATACTTGAGGGATGATAAGCTTAGGGTAGTTGAAAAGGATGTGGAATGTGAGGAGGACATGAGTGAACAAGAAGAGATAGAACCAAGGTATGTCCCTCCACCACCTTACCAACCCCCAATACCTTTCCCACAAAGGTTGGTCAAGAAAAAACAAGTAGAAAAAGAAACTAAGCTTAATTGAGGAGCATGATGCCATGATAAAAACTGATATACCTCCTAAACTAAAAGATCCATGAAGTTTCTCTATTGCTTGCTTAATTGTAGAATTAAAAATAGACCAAGCCTTATGTGACTTAGGGGCTAGTGCGAGTTTGATGCCGCTTACTATCTTTGAGAGGTTAGGAACCAAGGAATTGAGTCCATCCAAGTCATCTTTACAATTTGCGGATGGATCAACTAAAACCCCTCTAGGCATACTAGAGAATGTCCCCATAAAGGTAGGGAAATTTTTCATTCCTACCGATTACATGGTGTTGGACATGAACGGGAATTCTAAATTCCCTATCATTCTAGGAAGGCCATTCTTGGCCACAGCTGGAGCAATAATAGATGTAAAAAATGGTAAGCTCTCTTTGAATGTAGAGGAAGGTAGGGTGGATTTTGATTTGACTAACTAATATAACAACCTTCCTTTTGAGAGTCGTGTGTGCAGGATTGAGATAATGCCTCCAAAGGTGAAGGAAGAGCTTAACATGGAAGCAACTCCCAAACTTTGCATGATAGATGATGCACCAAATAGTGACGAAATTGAAGTTGCTCAACATGTGGAGTTAAAACTTCCGCCGGGAGGAAGTAAGGCCATGAAACTTAGAGTGAAAAGAGCAAAACGAAAGCGCATGTGGCCATATGAACAAAATAGGCTCTTTGAAGGACTTCCTTGGAAGAGAGGTGGTCTTTCACTTCCAAGCCCAGCTAATCCCGGTTGATTAAAAGGAGTATGGTCAAGCTTAAGACCGTAAATAAGCGTTTCTTGGGAGGCAGCCCAAGCTTTCTTTCCCTTTTAATTTGTTTTTGAATTTTGTTTTTGAATAATTTGAGAAGATTAAGAGGAGAAAGATCACAAATTGATGTTTTGCCAAGTATTTTTCAGGTTTTAAGACATGAAGAGCAAAAAGGCATGGAAAAATGAAGTCAGAAGAGATCATGGCCTGACCTTGATGGCTATCATGGCCGTGATGGAGCAATTTAAAAAGGAAGAGGAGACCAGAATGGATCACGCCCAGGCCGTGATAGCCATCACGGGCGTGATGTGAAAAAACAGGAAGTCAGAATTGATCACGGCCCAGCCGTGATAGCCATCACGACCGTGAAGTGAAGGAGCCCAACGGGCAGAATTGATCATGGCCTAGTCGTGATGTATATCACGCCCGTGACGCGTCTTCTAGCAGCTCTATGACTGGCATCTGAGCCATCACCTTCCACCATCTCGGTGAGTTGTTCCATTTTTCTCATCTCTCCGACTTGATTATTTACATTGGGGATAATGTAAGTTTTTAAGCTTGAGGTAGGGGTATTTTTGCATTTTTGCATTCTGCATGTTGCATTCATATAGGCGTAGTTTTGCATAATCACATGATTAGATTGCCCCTTGCTTAGAGTATGCATCTAATTGTGAGAACTTTGTGCCAAATGAATTGAGACAATGAATTTTTGAACCCAATTTTTATATTCTTGTGATAGGCTAAAAATAAAAATGCTTGAGATGATCTTCTGATAGTTGATAATTAGCATGTGGTTCCTTAGATTTGTGTTTCACATTGATTTTAAACTAATAAATGTGAGATTTTTGAGCACGAAAGAGGAACTTACTAAATTTACCCCATTCTTTGTGATTGAGTGTTTTATTCCTCTTGGATTGTATTCTCTAGAACTTGACTTGAAACCGTTTTGAAACTTAAATTTTTTTTAAAACATATTTGAAAATGATTGAGGCACTAGGTATTTTTCTGGCCTTCTGAGCTTTGACTGATTAAATGCTACCCCTTAGTTGCCCAATTTTGAGCCTACTAGAATAAAATACTTTTCTTGGTACCTTGACTTATTTTGATGAATGATGCTTGATATGACGCCTTTTACAGTATTGCAAAAAGGGCAAAAAGGTGGTTTGAAAAATAAATTGTGGGATGAAAAAGTTAGAAAAATATTTCTCTTAAGTTGAAAATCTCCCATTCTCCAAATAAAAAAAGATAAAAAAAAATTAAAAAAAATGGAGAAGGGATGAGAAAAAAAAGAGAGAAAGAAAGAAAGAAATGTGGAAAAGAGAATTAAAGCCCAAAAATGTATTTTAGAAGGTTGTCATGCTTTGCATTGTTTTATATTTTGTTAGCCTTCTTGAATGTTCATTTTCTTGGTTTCCCCACCTAACGATTAATCCCATGGCCCCATTACAACGAAATTAAAAGACCTCTTGATTCTTATGTGTTTTCATTAGTAAAGTAGAGATTTTGGTTAATAGTCAAGCTTATGGTAGGATACATTCCTTGAGGAAATTGAGTGAATTGTCATATGTCCTTAAACACTTGAGTGAGGTGAGAAGAGTGCCCGAATTAGTGAGAGGCATGAATCTAGAGAATCTAAGCTTCTAATTGGACTTGAAATTGATTGTCCCTTGGTTACTTATTTGGATATGCCTGTTACCTGGATTTATTACTCGGGTTCTTGGTTCACTGTCTATGCTCTGATTGTTTATCTTTTCTGGCCTTGGTTATTGCTTGAGGACAAGCAAAATCTTAAGCTTGGGGTAGTTTGATGAGTGTGATTACACCTCATATTTCTTTATCATATTGCATGCATTTTCATGTAGTTTAGGCATTTTTAATTTGATTTTTGTTAGTTTTTACCTTGGAACGGGTAAGGTGGTTTTGTGGTGTTTGTGTGCAGGAATTGAAGATTAAAATGCCCAGGATCAGTTATGTTGGAGCTTGCATAAAGACGGAGCTTGAAATACAAGAAAAATGAGCAAAACAGAGCCCATTACGGCCATGATCGAGTAGGGCTGAAAAGAAAGAAGGTTAAACTCAGAACTGATCACGGCCGTGACATGCCAACTGAACCAGACCCTCACAGGCAGAACTGATCACGGCTAGGCCGTGATGGTGCTCACGGCCGTGACAGACCAAGCAGCGAAGCCATCTCCAAGTCAGAACCCATCACGGCCTGGCCGTGACAGACATCACGGCCGTGACGCGCAATATCTGGAAATTTAATTGTTGGTTTGATCTGATTTTGTAACAACTTTAATCCCAAGTTACTCTACATTATAAATAGGACTTTACGGCTCGAAAATAGGGATGTCTGGGGCTCTACCTTAGGCAAAAATTAGAATTTCTCTTCTTCTCAATTTCTTCTCTTATCTTAGGTTTTCTTTTATGCTTTTGTTAATCAAGCTTGCTATGAACATGGCAATGCTTGAGTAGTTGTTTTTATTTCTAGGAATTGGGGCTATGCCCAAGACTTGTTTTATGTTATGAATTGACGCTTTACTTCTTGTTAATCTCAATTTGCTTTCGATTTGATTCCTATTGCATGAATTACTTGTGAATTTGGTGCGCACTTATTTGCATGTCATAGATACTCTAAGGAGGAACCTAGCGGTGAACTTAGGTATTGGATCTATAGGGATTGAACTTAGGACTTAAATCACGAGAGTTAGAAACGGTCCTTCGAGGGGTTCACTGAATTGTCACAAAGCTTAAAGGGTTCGATTTAAATTCAATTACCACGAGAGTAGGGGTTGGTTTAATTGGGCACGGTTCTTGTATCCCGAGAGGGAACATTAACTTATTTAGGATAAATTCACCTTCAAAACAATTTTGATTATTAACAAGAGGGTAGTCAATTTAGTAGCATGAGTAATCTTGTTGGTAACCCAATTTCTGAAAATCTTTTTTTATTTGAAAATCCCATATTTGATTTGGTTGCGATTTTGATTGATTACGTTTTAGATATTTGATTTGTCTTTTAAAAACCAAATCTTTTCCAAATCTTTTTTTAATCCAGTTTAATTGATTTAATAATTGATAATTATTTAAGACGTGGATTCGACTCCTCCAAGCCAAGATTCGCAAGTCTCGTCGTTGCTCCAGCACCTCCAAGGCAAGATCCGAAGATCCATGAGACCTCCCATGGCCACCGCACTCGTTGACTGTGGTCGTTGTCAGATTCGTCGCCAACTTCGCCTCTGCCACCATCGTCGTCAGTTCTGTGCGGTGCCGTGTGAACTGTGTGGTGGCGCGTGGATGGCGGCTGATACGTGTTCGGGGCGACACTGGCTATAGAGATGACTAAGTGATGGCTAGTGGCGGAATAAGATCAATTTCTTGAGAGGAAGGGATGGTTGCGGTGGTCACCGCCCCACCTCACCTTGCTTCACCCCTGCAACCGTGTCAGCATCACCGCTGATGGCAGCGACCCTCAGGAGGCAGAAGCTACGGGCGGAAGACACCATGAACAGGGAGGCAATTTCTGGTGTGGAGGAAGAGATTTGATCTGGTGTGGGAGGAGTAAAATAAGATCAATGAACTTTTTTAATCTAATGGTTCTAACTACTTCTGCACGGTGGGGGTACCCACCCCACTTATACACGGTAGAATTCGCCCTCCATATATATTTGAACTTAGGTTCTATTCAGCAAAATTTGTATACTTAGATATTCAATGGGCAGAACTTACCATATATATATCTGAACTTGGGTTCTATTCAACAAAATTTGGATACTTATATTTAATGGGTAGAACTCAGGTATTATTCGACATGTACTTGTAGTGCTATTTTCTAACGAGAATAAAACATGCAGAACAATTATTACTCATGTTATATTTTCATTGAATTATGATACATACTTTTTCTCGTTAAAAAATAACACCATAATAAAATGGCATAATATAGGCCCAAACTATGGCATTTATGAACGTGAGTATCATTGTCCAAAAGTTGTTAATTTAAGTTATTAATAGAGTCCATTTATCAAATTAGGAGCAAATACGAAGTCATTAGACTTATAGAACCCATATTATTATGTTATCCTTCTAGTATATCCTGGGTCGATCAAGTTAAAGTATTAACATGTTACGAGAAAAACACCAAAGCATTAGCATGTTTATTAGCAAATATAACTAAATGCGTCACAATCATCTCCAAACTAATAATAAATGTGTGTTTTTCATGAGTATTCACACTCTAACAGTTGTCCACAACATCAACAGACATGACACTCAGATGGGGGCAGCATAAAACCACCTCCCAAAGATTACAAACGAGAGATCTGAAGTGGTATAGAAGCCTCCTCTCCCATCACTGGCTGGAACAAATCTAGCTCCCCATAACGCTCCAGGACTCGCATCCTGCAATCCTCAGCAGCCATCGTTCCAGTAGAGAATGCTCCATGCACAGACCCCGGATACATCACACTTGTTGCTTCCCCTGCAAAGAACAAGTTATCTACTGGAACCCGTAGCCTCTCATACAGATCATGTGGTTTCCCGACTGAATCATAGCTATAGGAACCTAGTGAATTAATATCTGTGCCCCACCGAGACACGAGATACTGGATCTGCATTATTGAATATTGAAATAAGTTAAATCTAAAAACACGTAGACCAGGAATTAACACCCAAGGAAAAGAATGCATTCAACCTCATAGCAATTATCAGAGAATACATGTAAGGCACCCTAAATAGATTAAATTAAGGACTCTGTCGTCTACAACATGTTATTTAGGATTGAAGCATTTACTCTCTTGCATAGTTAAAAAGTGAAATAAATAACTAAAAAGAGTATAGTTACCGGTGAAGAAGCATCTGGAAGGATCTTCTTGAGCTGCATGAAAGCAAAGTTAGCAGCTGCTTCATCAGACATTTTCTCAATGTCTTTGGCCAGCTGCCCAGCAGGCATGTAAACAAGGACTGGATGACTTGCAGCCTTGTGGAGATTAAGAAAGTAGCTGCATCCATAAGATGTCTCTGCAACCACTCCCAAGAATTCCACATTCGGCCAAAATACATTTTCAAAGTGTAAAATTATTTTATTCTCAATCCCGACCCCTAGATCAGCAATAGCATCTTCTTTCCAGTCAGGGAGCTTTGGCTCAAATTCTATGCTCTTTGCTTTCAACACCCCGAGAGGGACAGCAACAATAGCAGCATCAGCAACAAATGTTTTCCCATTTTCCACCGTCACCTTCACTCCATTATATCTCCTAACTATTTTTTTGACCCTGAAATAAGGTATTAAAAATGCCAGAAAATTTAGTTAAGCAACATAAAATAACGTAGACTTCCAAAACAAAACTTCAAACTAGTATCTACCTATGACTCATGCGAATGTCAATACCCTTAGCTAGGGTATTTATAACAGGGAGGTAGCCTCTGACCATTAGACCATGGCCACCAGGAAGCAGTTCTTCCTATAAGAAAATATACAGAGAAAGGTAGGTTATACATGGAAAAAATAATTTAAAAACAAAAATGTCAACACATGTAGTAATTAAATAGTTTCTAGCAACGTATTGTAATTAGGGTCACCAAATGAAGCCATTTAACAATCTACTATTACATTCTTTACATCTAATTTCCTTTATCAAAGCAAACCACATACCATTTTCATTTAACATTAAAACTCAAACCCTATAGCTCATAAAGCTGACTTTATCACTTGACAATAGTCTGCTTCAATGGTGTGTACAGAAAGGGGGACTGAGAAGGATAAAGAGCTGAAGTGAAAACAATAAAATAAAAAGCCAGTTCTAGATTCTTCAGTTCATCACGTATGAACAATTTTTGTTATTCAAATATCAATGACAAAAACTTTAAACGGGTGATACAGATAATAAAACCCAAACATCTTGAACTTGTCTCTTCAAATTACCTGATCCCAACTTTTCAGTGATATGGTATCAGAATCTGCAGCAAACCAACCCTCCATTCTACATAAATACCACTGAAGCACCTTGTGGGCAACCCCCTCCAACCTGCACCCAATAGTAGATATCAAATTACCCATTACTTGAGCTTCAAGAAAAGGAATAATAGTGATCACAAGAATTAGTTTTGTGCCAGTAGTGACCTGAATTCTGGCTTTCTTTCAAAAACAATGGAAAGTGCGCGGAGTATGGACATGTCTTCACTGAATTCCTGCCGTATGTTATCCGTCTGCATGCATTAAGGCAAGGTCAATTGTTAGAAGGGATTTTCATAATAACAATGAGTAGAATCAAACATTAGAAGTGATCAACAAGAAAAGTATTACTGAAAATTGTCATTCAATTAAGGAAATTTAATATATAATTATAAGGTAAATCCAATAAGTATATAAATATTAAATGACTAACCTCCTGCAAAACCATCTCAAATATTTTACCAACTTCTGTTACCAATTCCTGGGAAACTTGATTCCCATCCATGTCAAAGAGTGCATAGCTGCAAGAAGTTGATCAATTTCATTAAGAAAGAACTTGTATCCAATAATTTATGCCATTTAAGATGATCAGACAGAATAAACTGAAGCATACAATTAACAATTCAGTCACCAAACAAACGAAATGACCATCCATGAATTATGCAAGTGTAGCAGAAGTAGCTAACTAATAACATAAAACATCAAAAAGTGATGCACTTACCTTTCCAAATCATGATCATAGAGGACAGAGTTATCCTCACTAGTGCGGTAAAGTGGTAGTCCCAGCCTCCCAATCAATGGAGCCAGTGGATTCTCCTTGCAAACTCCATGCAACCTGAATTAGTGTTCTACTTAATACTCCAAAAAAATGGAGAACTGTGCATTCTCATCAACATGAATAAATAATTGGACCAAAGGAGTATAAACTTTACCATGAAGCACCCAGGTCAATTGGAAAGCCAAATGAGTAATCAGTGTGAATTCGACCACCAAGTCTTTCCCGTGATTCTAAGAGAACAACCTGATTAAAAAATAAAAAACTTCAGTATAACTCTGAAAATGCAAACAAATGAATTAGCAACTACAAAAGTATGTATGTCCATGGGGAAAAAGTAGAAATATATGCTTGCTTGCCTTTGTATTATTTTTATATTTCCATAAAGGTGTGGTTTGATTTGACTAAGTACAGAACTAGATCAATTATAAACTAGACGTAAAGTAGTACCCTGTACCACCTACGATTGCTTCCCAAGAACTACTAAAAGCTCCTATACAAACAATCTTACCTACACATAACCTATGAATTGGGCCAAAACATGATAACCAGAATCATGGAATGAATCCAACTAACAACAATTTCAGTGAAATAGATTGCAATTAATATAATACTTGGGAAGCAGAATGAAGTCAAAATTTAATTATTGAAACTCTTCCATTAGTAGATATAACCTACAATTCATGCAGCTAACCACAGCCACGAATCATTGCACTGATGTAAGTAGCCACAAGCCATACTCAGGCAATACATCATTATTTTATATTAGAATGGGATGCAAGTCAAACAAACTAAGAAATATGATTGAGTGATAGCAGATAAGTATATTATTTGCTTGAATACCTGAAATGAGGCATCATGAAGAGCACGAGCAGCAGCAATCCCGGCCATGCCACCACCAATGACAATAACAGATGGTGACCTCTCCTGCTGTCTGGCAACATTGGCATAGCAAAGAGCTACAAGCAAAGGGGGAGAAAAAAAAAATCAAAGTCAACAGCAGCAGTTATACAAAGATTTCTAAAACTTCTTAAAAGGACAATTCTTAAATACACAAGCATTACTTAAACTACAGAACAGCCCATCTTTCTGAATTTACAATTTGGCGGATGATGACCAGGAAGTCAATTCCATTTTCAAACTATACCCTCACTTTTTATCAATTTAAAAGATCATAAAATTAATTTTAAGTATGTTTGATTGAAATCAGTTGAAATATAGGTCATCTTCACTTCTAGATTCTAAGAGTCTGTTTGTGAATTTGGAGGGGGGAATGAAGGGAAAGGGTTTGAGGAGGAGGAGGGGAGGGGGAAGGGATTGGGAAGAAAAGATTCTCCTCCAAAACACTCGTCTAGTTCAGTTTTTTAGTTTTTCCAGATTGGGGGATTTTGGTTCCTTTGTTAAAAAATGAATTGGGGGAGGATTTTGGAAGATTATCATCCTTTCTCCCTAACTTCATCCTCAAACCCTCCCTTCCCTTCCCCTCCCCTCCAAACTCGTAAACATGCCTCAAGGGATTGAAATCCTATTATCCGAGAACAGTATGCATTAGATCTACTCCGAACTACGCATGCACGTGTTAACATTAGACAAGACTTTCGAAACACTAAAAGCAAAAGTAAAAATTGTAGACTTTCCATACATCTGTTAATGATTATTGATTAGTAAACTGTATCGAACTAGTGAAATGTTGCTAGCTTATCAATAATTAATTTGTAATTCAATAACCAATACAATAATTTACTCATCGTTAAAGTGCAGTAGAAACATTTTCAGAACAAAAGCTTCTTTTTCATTCATATTATCAATTATCAAAATGAGTTTTTTAAAATATAATATTACTTTTATAATATAAATATTAGCAAACAAAACTTTTTATTGGCCAGAACAAACAATACCTCATGCACCGACATTCACAAAATTGAAATGAATTTAAACTGAAGTTGTAAAAAAGTATAAAATAAAACAAAACAGCGTGATTGCAAACAAACCTCTGCGTAATTGGGGATTACTCTTAGACCTTGACTCCATACTGTGAAAATAATCCTCGATTACGATTCAGATTACAGCTAATATCGATTAATAACGGTTTGCACTCGAAATTGAAGGAAGGTGATCGTAATTGAGGTGAAAAATGGAGGATAAAAATAATCAAAAAAGTGCCGGAGTGATTTGAATTCAAATTCGATAATAAACGCAGCTTCCCCAACCAGCTCATGCAGCTAGCTTTTCCAAAAGCTCAACCACTTCCACCTCTCCGTAACCGATTCGATCACCAACCGACGAAATGGAAAATCGCTCGTCTGTGGAGATTCGCTGAGTCGCGATCTCGAAACCGGTGACGGCGAGTTTGATCGAATGATCGGTGTTTGGTAACCCGGAAAATTCCCGAGAAAAGGAAAGAAAAAGCGAGGTAGAGAGAGAAAGAGCAATAGGGTTAAACTGTAATTATTGAATTTTGATGTGGAAACGAGAAGTCAGAAATTGCCGTTATTTATAAAGAGTATTTATTTTGGATACCTGCCACTACAGGGGTGAGCGGTTTCGGGTTGGTATGGTCGAGTTTGTTCGGGTTTGATGAGAGAAAAAACACAATCTATTTCCGTTCGATATATACACGGGTTGGTCGGGTGATGGGTTGATCGGGTTTCGGGCGGTTTGCAGCGGGTCAAGAATTACTTACTATTTATTATTTTATTTTATAAAAAAAAACAATTTGAATTTGAGCCCAATTAAATCTAAAACAAAAAAATAAAACAACAGAGAGAGAGGGAGATCTCAGATCTGGAAATGGAAAGTTAGAAACTTCGTGAATCACTGAATCTCATCTTCTCCCTCGAGGCCCTTCTCCACGACACCCTTTCCACTATGGGCACGACTGCACGGAGCTGAACGGCTAGAGGTGCTGTTCGTGGGGGCCGGCCAGTGGAGATGGAACGATTCGCGTCGGGGAGTTCTAGATCGGACCGCCACATCGGTTCGTCGCTCCCTCCACCGAGTCTGCCCTCTCTCTTCAGTCATCGCCATCACTCTGCTTCGCCTCTCGACCAGAAGAGAACGTGAGATGCGATGTGGCGCTACCCCCTTTGCTGCGATGCGAACGTGACGTGCGAGAAGAGAAGAGGCGGCGCAAGTGCCGGTTCTGGGAGGCGCTTCAAGTGGGTAGGTTTTCTTTGAGGGTTTGAGGAGGGGGAAGCTTAAAGAAGAAGAAGGCAAGAAGCTGCGCTAGGGGCTAGGGCTTCACATGTGTCTTAGTAGGTCAAGTGGAGTAAGTCAAGTGGGTTGGTCAGTGTGACACCCTAACTTGGTCATCACATGGTTACCCTTTTTGCGGAAAAATGCTCGTTTAAATGCTGGTCGCTTTAGGAAAAAGATTATTCAACATACACAAGGTTACCAAAAAGGTACTTAAATTTTTTTTTTTTAAAGAAAAGAAGTAAAAGGTAAAGAAACTCACAACTTGAAAACAACAACAGATACATACATATAATATTGCCTCGAAAGGTCTTAGGTTTTAACATTACACCACGGCCTTCATCAATATGGCCAATGAAACGAAAAACATAATCAAAACATAATCGAGAAGATAAGGTAAATAAAACACCAACTGGGAATGGGAATCTGGGAATCTAAACTCAAAAGAAAAGCTCAAAAGCCAAGACTAACGGACCACTCAAAACAAAGCCTCCAACCACTACCAATGCCTACGACACTCGGAGTGGCCACAAACGCTCCCACAAGAAGAAGTCTCCGGCTCCGGGTCAATCACCTCTCCTCCGTCATCCAACGGGACATCCTCCTCCTCAATATCCAAAGGGTGATAACCCGCCTCGAGCTCCTCATCCCACCGATCGTCTACTGACCTCACGAGGCTCCTCCTCGTGATCCTCTTCGGGATCTTCTTCAGGATCTTCCTCCATCGGTTCCTCCTCTTCCGGGTCGGCAGGCTCAACGTGAGGGTGAAATAGACCGGCTTCCCCGTAGCGTGTTCAGGTACAACCATGGCGGTGGAAGAATCACGTTCCTCGGATTCCACCGAGTGGATCCTCCTAATGTGCTCTCCATGTATATTAGCTTCGAGTAGTAGTGATTGGCCCTCGATGCGTCGCCGTAGTCGCATTCGCGTCCATCCTCCAATTCCCAATCCTGCTCGGCCTCGTCAAAAGTCTCTGTCCGTGTGACCTCGGGTACAAGAGGGACAAGAGGGTCCATCTAAAGCATACGCATACCCTGACGAGGAAAATAAAAGAACATACAGACATGCAAGAGTGAGATACCGTCATAAGATATATCCCACAACAACCATATACATGATACATGCAACACGAAATCAGATCAACAATTAAAGCATGCATAATCATCATAATATAACAGTGTTATATCAAGGGGTCCTCAAGCCCGCATAATCGGTTTTCAAAATGTGCATGACACTTCAATATCAGGCTCTATCCTAATCTCATGAGATCACAACACCATGTTATCACTGGAGAAGATAGAGTTGGTCAAGCTCTGCCCACCGGGCTGTTGCCACCGCATCCTGATGCACCAGGCCTTTTGGTCAGACAACGCCACATGCCCTTAACGAAACAACTAGCAATGTGACTGACTCTCAGATACCCCATGGGTATCCTCAATAAGCAAAGGCACGTCTGCCAGGGGAAATGCATATGAATAAAAACTTTCCTTTTAAGGTTTTTCTTTGTGTAAATATTTCACTGTCAAAGCTCAAGCTAATGACTTAACATTATTTCCCCATCACTTGAAAACGTAGAAACATAGGACACACAGTCCGAATGCTCAATCCCAACACCTAGACCGTGGCCGCAGTCAAGGTTTGTGATAATGGAAATCAATATACTTTTAGTCATGTTTTAATTATCATGCTAAGGACAATAGCCCACAACAACGGAAATCAGAACGAACTGTCCTCGATTCCGCGAATTGGACTTGAAGTCCATAACATTACGAATAGGACTTTATGGTCCCGAATTAACACTGATCCAAGATCACGTGCTAAGCATGGAAAACTAGAGGCGACGTCTCACGTCTAGATTCCTATTCTTTTAGTACTTATCTTTCATTTGACGAAAACAATTTTCGAAATCGAAAGCCTCGATAACCTATGCTGGCTATCGGAAAGTTTCTAAATCATTTGGGAGAAAACCTTTTCTTTTAAAAATCCTTTATAAAACGTTTTTGAAACACTTTTAACTTTGAAAATCCCCAATAGGATATTGTAAAATATTTTCGAAAGTTTTCACTTAAAACACATAGTTCGAAAAGGGTTTTTCTCTTGCATTCTAGAAATCACTAAAACTATATTGTCACATAAAACAAGTACTTTTAAACATTCAAGCTTTTTGGAAAAGAACACCCATCCTTTCATCTTCAAAGCTTATTAAGGTTTTTAATCCTTATTAATGATTGAGCACAGACACACGTCCGGCTTAGCAAACTTCAAACAACAACAGCAGTATGTACACATATATATATTCACAGTTCAATGCCAATATCACAGTTCATCACAGTTATACATCTCAACATATATAACGATACAGTTCAACTTCATATAATAGCATAACATTTCAGAAAATCCAGTAACTCAATAACAGTCAAGTAAACAATTAATCAAATACACACATGCATACAGTTATTGAATATCTTTCGAAAATCCCCTCTTACCTCAAAAGACGATAAGGGTTCCGACTACGAAAACTAAGGATCATGAACGTCCGCGCGTAACGAATCTAAGGTTACACACATGAAACCATAGGTTAGATTTTTAATCAAAGAACACTAGCCACAAGGCATAGGTTCGGTTTTCAACAATGGTTTTGGATTAAGGTTTCCAAAAATCATGCAACTTATGGATTTACGATCCTTAAGTGCCAAGAGTTCTTAAACACCAAAAGTTTAACAAGTTTGAATCAAGAATCCCACTAAGTCATCAACTTAGGGTTTCGGTTTTCATCCTCTAAAATAGGTTAGGATGTTCTAAATTTTCCAATCTCTTTAGGTCAGCATCCATACCTAGTAAGGAGCCTAAAACCTTGATCATTTTGGAAAAATGAAAAAATCAAATACCCTAGCCACAAACACTACCATTCGGCCTTGAGGAAAAATGAGGGTTGGAGGTTTTCAAACTTTCCAATCTCTTGGATCTAGCATCCTTATACATCAAGGAGCCCAAATCCATGATCACTTTGGAAAAACCTCAAAGTACATATAACAAAACACTTAGAGTTTTCACTTTTTCATGAAAATACATAAAAGTTTCTAAACTTTTCCAATCACTTAAACCTAGCATCCTTATGTACATAGGAGCTCTTGGTCATGATCATGTTGGAATAACACTCAAACACAAGTGACCGCGCTGTCGCCACGCGCCAAAAAGAATGAGCGATTATAAAATAATGCAGTATAGTGCGACAACTCGAGTATCGTCTCTCAAGGACTCTTTAGTTGTTGTTATTATTAACAGAAAATTAGTAAAAGTTAGAAATGGGGGTTTTGAGATTAAAATAAAGTAAAGGAAACAAAATAAAAACAGAGTAAGAAAAGAGATTAACAAATAAACTAAAGACGATTAACCTACTGTTCTTGGTTTCCCCACTATCATCGGTTCATGCATATTCTACTAAGCAGATACTAATCCCCTCCCGGTTGTAGCAACAATTAACAAACGAAAACCGCTACTACAGATGTATGTTCCTATTCCCGAAATAACAAACGGGGTTAAGCTCTCATGAACTAAACGAACATGAATGAACACACGCGAAATAACAAACGCGATTATATATAGGAATATAACATCACCGAAATGAAACAATACCACACTATACATTCCTGAAATAACAAACAGAAACATACAGCATTGCATTGAAAAGAGAAAAGCAAATGAAAGAGGAATCACATAACCTCAAGTGTGGTAATGGAAACCAATTACAGAGATTAATCTAGAGAGACTAATTCTCCATTACGTAAATAAACATTAAACTAAGAGAAAAACAAAAGACTAACAAGCTCGAAACTAGCCAAAATCAGCTAATTCTCACCACCTAAAAACTAGCTAACCTATCATTCTGCCATAGAGCAGCTTTATATACAAATTCTGAATCCAAGTCCTCGCGAGGCGAAGCACTCGCTCGCGAGGCGAATTATGCGAAAGGTCTGCAACTCTTGGTCTTCTCGCGAGGCGAGCATATCTTCGCGAGGCGAACTCTTCAAATTCCCAACTGTAATGCCCGTGACCTCCAACATGCCCAAACCGTGATCGTCTCTGACTTTTCCAAGGTAGCATTACTCGCGAGGCGAGTCCAGTCTTCGCGGGGCGAGACAGAAAGTTTTGCAATTTTCGAGAACAATCACCTTCCGGTTCGCGGGCGAAAAACTTTCTTCTCGGGGCTAAAGCTCCGATTTATTCCTTTTTATTAACCTGAAAATAGAAAATAAAAGTAAATACTTTATTCACTCTAAATCAACTAAATTAACTTAAAAACACTTTACAGACTCAAAATACTACTTAAGGACAATCAAGTCTAATTCGGGTAAAAATGATATAAAATAAGCACAAAGCCAAGGTCTTTACTAGTTATAAAACCAAATAACCAGAGGCTCATCAAAATACCCCAAACTTAAACTTTGCTTGTCCCCAAGCAAACTAAAACTCAAAAACTCAAAAAGACTCAAGATCTGGCAAGCTTAAGAATTCAATCAACTTTCTCACAGATTTCAAGCAATTTATCAAAATATTTTTTCAATGTTCCCCCCTTTCAAACAAAACAATCCCCACATTCATTTATTCCAAACAATTGAGAGTTTCATCATTCAAACACTCATTAATCTAAGCAGGGGATCCAAGTCACACACAAGAAGGAGATCACCAAATCCAAACAACTCGCCTTCCTCACAAGGGAAATTTGTGTTTCACTCAATCGCTCGCTAGTGTCTAGGCTTTCACCAATTTCACTTTTAAGAGCACTTCCCATAAATTTGGTTTTCATCTCAAAATGATTCCCACAGAAAACATGCAAGCAACATCAAAAGGTCTTTTATGGGTTGTAATGGAGCCTGGCTAAGGGTAGGATATACACAAGGAACTAGGCTGAAGACCCTAGGAACTAAGATAGCATGAACATTATTTACACTTTGAAATTCACTCAAGTTCCTTTCTTAATTTTTTTCTTTATGCTTCTGGGTGACTACAACCTTTTTATTTCTTTTTGGCATTTTTGCACTTTAAAATTTTTTTTAATATATATATATATATATATTTTTTCAACATTTGTACACTTTTCTTTCACCAGCCTTTGGCTCCAAATTTTTTCTCTTTTTTTTTATATATATTTTTTTCTCAATCCCAACAACATATTACACCTTGCAGCCACCCCAAACTTAGTTTCTTGCACCAATTTCTCACTAAGCTTCCATGCTCTCCTAATCCTAAGATCGGTTTAACATGGTTTTCCAGATTTTTGGGCTTATAACATTAGGTTATCAAGAACTAACAGGCTAATAGGCTCAAAAGGGCTAACTAGGGAACATGCATTAGGAATTGTTTTATTCAGGCCAAGTAGCTATTTACAAAGAAACTGCCTAAATCATTTGCTACACACATATAATCATGCAAACCAAAAAGAGATTCAATCAAATCCAGGGAAGTGCAACTTGAAAGTGATTTTCACACAGTTTAAAAAATGTTGGAGGCTCAAAACCTCACCGGACATTCATGCAAATTGTTTGAAAGAGATTCTATCCCTAGTGTGTGCTTCCTTTCACCCCAAACTTATCATAAATCATGCTATCATAACAAAATCTCAAAGTTCAGTTTTCAATCATATGGGGATCAAGTTTCAAAAATTTTTTCAAATCCTAGGGGAAACAAATAACACTATCATGCAATCAATCTATGCAAAATCAATAAAATCCAATAAACTTGCCAACATAAGACTCAACACAACTCCTGAGCTTCTCAAATTATTCAGGAGCTTTATTGACAATAAAACAGAAATAAAGCAAGGAAAAGAAAATTAAAAAGAGATAAGGGTTAAGAAAACTCATTGAAGGGCGGTTCCACCAGGATCCCATTGCTTGTAGCATAAGGCCCACGTGATGGACAAAGACTGGAAGTTCATTCCATGCTTTCCTAACTTGCAGCTTTGATCTGGAGGTGAGCGTTTGACAATTATGACGACCTCGCCAAGTGCGGCGGACTTCTCACTCCCCTTCGGGTCACAGATGACCTCTTTATCTACAAAGTTCATAAAATCCTCCCAATAGAAGTGGGGCTCAACCTCTTGGACCGGCCATGGTGCAAAATCCAAGGGTTTAAACTCCATCACTGGTTCCTCGGGGGGAGGTGGCAAACAGTTAGCTGGGGTTACTGGTGCTGCTTCATTTTCTGCACTTTCTTCATTCACTGCACAAACAAATTTTTCACCTGCTATACATGCAGAAATTTCAGCACACACCACACAAAGGTTAGAGTTAGTACATATATTACAAGAAAATGAATCAGAAAAAGTTAGAATGTCTGGGAATTCTTCACACAGTGCATCCACCCCATTACTCTCAACACATGCATTTGCTTTAATTGCATCATCTACTCCCAAATGTTCTTCATCATCCTCAAGCACGGTGGAGCAGATATCCTCTTGATCCTCCTTTTCTAAGTTTCCTGAAAAAAATAAACCTGCAAAACGATCTGCATTTTCTATTTTTCCTGAAAAGTATAAACCTGTAAAACATTCTACACACAAAGCAGTTCCATCACAATAACAAGCATTAGGATCAGGGGATTCAACACATAATTCATCATCAACAGAAACATTATCAAAATCATCATCAGAAATATTTTCAAGAATGACTTGTGAATCTTTATGTTCTTCAATGGGCTGTGGAGTTAGCATTGCAGCTGAGTTGGCGGTAACTTGATCAATTAGAGCCCCACAACTTCCGAGATTCAGCTTGGTCCCTCTGGTATTGAGCCTCCATCTTCTGTTGGAATTCAAGAAAGTTTGCTTCCATTTGTGCAGTTATTCAGGCAGTCATCTCTTTGCACAGGTCCTCTAGGGAAGGTTCGGAAGGTGCAGAGGTGGTCACTTGGCTAGGATAGTATGGTGGTGGCTCACTAAAATTAGGATAATACATGCAAGGTGGTGGTTCATAATAAACATTAGGCAAATATCCATACATGTAATTATCCATGGCAATCAAACATCCAGACAAAGCAGACAGAATTAATTAGCGAATTTTTTTTTTTTTAAATTTTATTTTCTGCTAATAAAAACAAACAAGAGTCCCAGTCAAAGGCACCAATTTAGACCGCGCATTCGCCACGCGCCAAAAAGAAAGAGTGATTATAAAAAAATGCAAGATAGTGCGACAACTCGAGTATCGTCTCTCAAGGACTCTTTAGTTGTTGTTATTATTAACAGAAAATTAGTAAAAGTTAGAAATGGGGGTTTTGAGATTAAAATAAAATAAAGGAAACAAAATAAAAACAGAGTAAGAAAAGAGATTAACAAATAAACTAAAGACGATTAACCTACTGTTCTTGGTTTCCCCACTATCATCGGTTCATGCATATTCTACTAAGCAGATACTAATCCCCTCCCGGTTGTAGCAACAATTAACAAACGAAAACCGCTACTACAGATGTATGTTCCTATTCCCGAAATAACAAACGGGGTTAAGCTCTCATGAACTAAACGAACATGAATGAACACACGCGAAATAACAAACGCGATTATATATAGGAACATAACATCACCGAAATGAAACAATACCACACTATACATTCCTGAAATAACAAACAGAAACATACATCATTGCATTGAAAAGAGAAAAGCAAATGAAAGAGGAATCACATAACCTCAAGTGTGGTAATGGAAACCAATCACAGTAGATTAATCTAGGAGACTAATTCTCCATTACAAAAATAAACATTAAAATAAGAGAAAAACAAAAGACTAACAAACTCAGAAACTAGCCAAAACTGGCTATTTCTGAGTACTAAAAACTAGCTAACCTATCATTCTGCCATAGAGCAGTTTATATACAAATTTTGGAACCCAAGTCCTCACGAGGCGAAGTACTGCTCGCGAGGCGAATTATGCGAAAGGTCTGCAACTCTTGGTCTTCTCGCGAGGCGAGAATATCTTCGCGAGGCGAACTCTTCAAATTCCCAACTGTAACGCCCGTGACCTCCAACATGCCCAAACCGTGATCGTCTCTGACTTTTCCAAGGTAGCATTACTCGCGAGGCGAGTCCAGTCTTCGCGGGGCGAGACAGAAAGTTTTGCAATTTTCGAGAATACCACCTTCCCGTTCATGGGGCGAATGTGCCTTTCTCATGGCGAAAGCTCCAGATTTATTCCTTTTTATTAACCTGAAAATAGAAAATAAAAGTAAATACTTTATTCACTCTAAATCAACTAAATTAACTTAAAAACACTTTACAGACTCAAAATACTACTTAAGGACAATCAAGTCTAATTCGGGTAAAAATGATATAAAATAAGCACAAAGCCAAGGTCTTTACTAGTTATAAAACCAGTCAACCAGAGGCTCATCAAAATACCCCAAACTTAAACTTTGCTTGTCCCCAAGCAAACTAAAACTCAAAAACTCAAAAAGACTCAAGATCTGGCAAGCTTAAGAATTCAATCAACTTTCTCACAGATTTCAAGCAATTTATCAAAATATTTTTTCAATGTTCCCCCCTTTCAAACAAAACAATCCCCACATTCATTTATTCCAAACAATTGAGAGTTTCATCATTCAAACACTCATTAATCTAAGCAGGGGATCCAAGTCACACACAAGAAGGAGATCACCAAATCCAAACAACTGCCTTCCTCACAAGGGAAATTTGTGTTTCACTCAATCGCTCAGTTTGTGTCTAGGCTTTCACTCAATTTCACTTTTAAGAGCACTTCCCATAAATTTGGTTTTCATCTCAAAATGATTCCCACAGAAAACATGCAAGCAACATCAAAAGGTCTTTTATGGGTTGTAATGGAGCCTGGCTAAGGGTAGGATATACACAAGGAACTAGGCTGAAGACCCTAGGAACTAAGATAGCATGAACATTATTTACACTTTGAAATTCACTCAAGTTCCTTTCTTAATTTTTTTCTTTATGCTTCTGGGTGACTACAACCTTTTTATTTCTTTTTGGCATTTTTGCACTTTAAAATTTTTTTTAATATATATATATATATATATATTTTCAACATTTGTACACTTTTCTTTCACCAGCCTTTGGCTCCAAATTTTTTCTCTTTTTTTTTTATATATATTTTTTTCTCAATCCCAACAACATATTACACCTTGCAGCCACCCCAAACTTAGTTTCTTGCACCAATTTCTCACTAAGCTTCCATGCTCTCCTAATCCTAAGATCGGTTTAACATGGTTTTCCAGATTTTTGGGCTTATAACATTAGGTTATCAAGAACTAACAGGCTAATAGGCTCAAAAGGGCTAACTAGGGAACATGCATTAGGAATTGTTTTATTCAGGCCAAGTAGCTATTTACAAAGAAACTGCCTAAATCATTTGCTACACACATATAATCATGCAAACCAAAAAGAGATTCAATCAAATCCAGGGAAGTGCAACTTGAAAGTGATTTTCACACAGTTTAAAAAATGTTGGAGGCTCAAAACCTCACCTGGACATTCATGCAAATTGTTTGAAAGAGATTCTATCCCTAGTGTGTGCTTCCTTTCACCCCAAACTTATCATAAATCATGCTATCATAACAAAATCTCAAAGTTCAGTTTTCAATCATATGGGGATCAAGTTTCAAAAATTTTTCAAATCCTAGGGGGAAACAGTCAACACTATCATGCAATCAATCTATGCAAAATCAATAAAATCCAATAAACTTGCCAACATAAGACTCAACACAACTCCTGAGCTTCTCAAATTATTCAGGAGCTTTATTGACAATAAAACAGAAATAAAGCAAGGAAAAGAAAATTAAAAAGAGATAAGGGTTAAGAAAACTCATTGAAGGGCGGTTCCACCAGGATCCCATTGCTTGTAGCATAAGGCCCACGTGATGGACAAAGACTGGAAGTTCATTCCATGCTTTCCTAACTTGCAGCTTTGATCTGGAGGTGAGCGTTTGACAATTATGACGACCTCGCCAAGTGCGGCGGACTTCTCACTCCCCTTCGGGTCACAGATGACCTCTTTATCTACAAAGTTCATAAAATCCTCCCAATAGAAGTGGGGCTCAACCTCTTGGACCGGCCATGGTGCAAAATCCAAGGGTTTAAACTCCATCACTGGTTCCTCGGGGGGAGGGGGCAAACAAGCTAGTTAAGCATTCGGTGCTGCTTCATTTTCTGCACTTTCTTCATTCACTGCACAAACAAATTTTTCACCTGCTATACATGCAGAAATTTCAGCACACACCACACAAAGGTTAGAGTTAGTACATATATTACAAGAAAATGAATCAGAAAAAGTTAGAATGTCTGGGAATTCTTCACACAGTGCATCCACCCCATTACTCTCAACACATGCATTTGCTTTAATTGCATCATCTACTCCCAAATGTTCTTCATCATCCTCAAGCACGGTGGAGCAGATATCCTCTTGATCCTCCTTTTCTAAGTTTCAGAAAAAATAAACCCTGCAAAACGATCTGCATTTTCTATTTTTCCCGAAAAGTATAAACCCGTAGAAACATTCTACACACAAAGCAGCTTCCATCACAATAACAAGCATTAGGATCGGGGATTCAACACATAATTCATCATCAACAGAAACATTATCAAAATCATCATCAGAAATATTTTCAAGAATGACTTGTGAATCTTTATGTTCTTCAATGGGCTGTGGAGTTAGCATTGCAGCTGAGTTGGCGGTAACTTGATCAATTAGAGCCCCACAACTTCCGAGATTCAGCTTGGTCCCTCTGGTATTGAGCCTCCATCTTCTGTTGGAATTCAAGAAAGTTTGCTTCCATTTGTGCAGTTATCTGTGCAGTCATCTGTTTGCACAGGTCCTCTAGGGAAGGTTCGGAAGGTGCAGAGGTGGTCACTTGGCTAGGATAGTATGGTGGTGGCTCACTAAAATTAGGATAATACATGCAAGGTGGTGGTTCATAATAAACATTAGGCAAATATCCATACATGTAATTATCCATGGCAATCAAACATCCAGACAAAGCAGACAGAATTAATTAGCGAATTTTTTTTTTTTAAATTTTATTTTCTACTAATAACAACAAACAAGAGTCCCCGGCAACGGCGCCAATTTTGACCGCGCTGTCGCCACGCGCCAAAAAGAACGAGCGATTATAAAATAATGCAGTATAGTGCGACAACTCGAGTATCGTCTCTCAAGGACTCTTTAGTTGTTGTTATTATTAACAGAAAATTAGTAAAAGTTAGAAATGGGGGTTTTGAGATTAAAATAAAATAAAGGAAACAAAATAAAAACAGAGTAAGAAAAGAGATTAACAAATAAACTAAAGACGATTAACCTACTGTTCTTGGTTTCCCCACTATCATCGGTTCATGCATATTCTACTAAGCAGATACTAATCCCCTCCCGGTTGTAGCAACAATTAACAAACGAAAACCGCTACTACAGATGTATGTTCCTATTCCCGAAATAACAAACGGGGTTAAGCTCTCATGAACTAAACGAACATGAATGAACACACGCGAAATAACAAACGCGATTATATATAGGAACATAACATCACCGAAATGAAACAATACCACACTATACATTCCTGAAATAACAAACAGAAACATACATCATTGCATTGAAAAGAGAAAAGCAAATGAAAGAGGAATCACATAACCTCAAGTGTGGTAATGGAAACCAATTACAGTAGATTAATCTAGGAGACTAATTCTCCATTACAGAAATAAACATTAAACTAAGAGAAAAACAAAAGACTAACAAGCTCAGAAACTAGCCAAAACTGGCTAATTCTCACCACCTAAAAACTAGCTAACCTATCATTCTGCCATAGAGCAGTTTATATACAAATTCTGGAATCCAAGTCCTCGCGAGGCGAAGCACTGCTCGCGAGGCGAATTATGCGAAAGGTCTGCAACTCTTGGTCTTCTCGCGAGGCGAGCATATCTTCGCGAGGCGAACTCTTCAAATTCCCAACTGTAACGCCCGTGACCTCCAACATGCCCAAACCGTGATCGTCTCTGACTTTTCCAAGGTAGCATTACTCGAGGCGAGTCCAGGTCTTCGGGGCGAGACAGAAAGTTTTGCAATTTTCAGAACAATCACCTTCTCGTTCATGGGCGAACAGCCTTTTCTCGGGCTAAAGCTCCGTATTTATTCCTTTTTATTAACTCGAAAATAGAAAATAAAAGTAAATACTTTATTCACTCTAAATCAACTAAATTAACTTAAAAACACTTTACGACTCAAAATACTACTTAAGGACAATCAAGTCTAATTCGGGTAAAAATGATATAAAATAAGCACAAAGCCAAGGTCTTTACTAGTTATAAAACCAGTCAACCAGAGGCTCATCAAAATACCCCAAACTTAAACTTTGCTTGTCCCCAAGCAAACTAAAACTCAAAAACTCAAAAAGACTCAAGATCTGGCAAGCTTAAGAATTCAATCAACTTTCTCACAGATTTCAAGCAATTTATCAAAATATTTTTTCAATGTTCCCCCCTTTCAAACAAAACAATCCCCACATTCATTTATTCCAAACAATTGAGAGTTTCATCATTCAAACACTCATTAATCTAAGCAGGGGATCCAAGTCACACACAAGAAGGAGATCACCAAATCCAAACAACTGCCTTCCTCACAAGGGAAATTTGTGTTTCACTCAATCGCCCAGTTTGTGTCTAGGCTTTCACTCAATTTCACTTTTAAGAGCACTTCCCATAAATTTGGTTTTCATCTCAAAATGATTCCCACAGAAAACATGCAAGCAACATCAAAAGGTCTTTTATGGGTTGTAATGGAGCCTGGCTAAGGGTAGGATATACACAAGGAATTAGGCTGAAGACCCTAGGAACTAAGAGAGCATGAACATTATTTACACTTTAAAATTCACTCAAGTTCCTTTCTTAATTTTTTTTCTTTATGCTTCTGGGTGACTACAACCTTTTTATTTCTTTTTGGAATTTTTGCACTTTAAAATTTTTTTTAATATATATATATATTTTTTTTTTCAACATTTGTACACTTTTCTTTCACCAGCCTTTGGCTCCAAATTTTTTCTCTTTTTTTTTATATATATTTTTTTCTCAATCCCAACAACATATTACACCTTGCAGCCACCCCAAACTTAGTTTCTTGCACCAATTTCTCACTAAGCTTCCATGCTCTCCTAATCCTAAGATCGGTTTAACATGGTTTTCCAGATTTTTGGGCTTATAACATTAGGTTATCAAGAACTAACAGGCTAATAGGCTCAAAAGGGCTAACTAGGGAACATGCATTAGGAATTGTTTTATTCAGGCCAAGTAGCTATTTACAAAGAAACTGCCTAAATCATTTGCTACACACATATAATCATGCAAACCAAAAAGAGATTCAATCAAATCCAGGGAAGTGCAACTTGAAAGTGATTTTCACACAGTTTAAAAAATGTTGGAGGCTCAAAACCTCACCTGGACATTCATGCAAATTGTTTGAAAGAGATTATATCCCTAGTGTGTGCTTCCTTTCACCCCAAACTTATCATAAATCATGCTATCATAACAAAATCTCAAAGTTCAGTTTTCAATCATATGGGGATCAAGTTTCAAAAAATTTTCAAATCCTAGGGGGAAACAGTCAACACTATCATGCAATCAATCTATGCAAAATCAATAAAATCCAATAAACTTGCCAACATAAGACTCAACACAACTCCTGAGCTTCTCAAATTATTCAGGAGCTTTATTGACAATAAAACAGAAATAAAGCAAGGAAAAGAAAATTAAAAAGAGATAAGGGTTAAGAAAACTCATTGAAGGGCGGTTCCACCAGGATCCCATTGCTTGTAGCATAAGGCCCACGTGATGGACAAAGACTGGAAGTTCATTCCATGCTTTCCTAACTTGCAGCTTTGATCTGGAGGTGAGCGTTTGACAATTATGACGACCTCGCCAAGTGCGGCGGACTTCTCACTCCCCTTCGGGTCACAGATGACCTCTTTATCTACAAAGTTCATAAAATCCTCCCAATAGAAGTGGGGCTCAACCTCTTGGACCGGCCATGGTGAAAAATCCAAGGGTTTAAACTCCATCACTGGTTCCTCGGGGGGAGGTGGCAAACAGATTAGTCAGGGTTCTTCGGTCGCTTCATTTTCTGCACTTTCTTCATTCACTGCACAAACAAATTTTTCACCTGCTATACATGCATAAATTTCAGCACACACCACACAAAGGTTAGAGTTAGTACATATATTACAAGAAAATGAATTAGAAAAAGTTAGAATGTTTGGGAATTCTTCACACAGTGCATCCACCCCATTACTCTCAACACATGCATTTGCTTTAATTGCATCATCTACTCCCAAAGGTTCTTCATCATCCTCAAGCACGGTGGAGCAGATATCCTCTTGATCCTCCTTTTCTAAGTTTCCTGAAAAAAATAAACCTGCAAAACGATCTGCATTTTCTATTTTTCCTGAAAAGTATAAACCTGTAAAACATTCTACACACAAAGCAGTTCCATCACAATAACAAGCATTAGGATCAGGGATTCAACACATAATTCATCATCAACGTAAACATTATCAAAATCATCATCGAAAATATTTTCAAGAATGACTTGTGAATCTTTATGTTCTTCAATGGGTCTGTGGAGTTAGCATTGCAAATGAGTTGGCGGTAACTTGATCAATTAGAGCCCACAACTTCCGAGATTCAGCTTGGTCCCTCCGGTATTGAGCCTCCATCTTCTCGTTGGAATTCAAGAAAGTTTGCTTCCATTTGTGCGCTTATCTCAGGCAATCATCTTTGCTTGCACAGGTCCTCTAGGGAAGGTTCGGAAGGTGCAGAGGTGGTCACTTGGCTAGGATAGTATGGTGGTGGCTCACTAAAATTAGGATAATATATGCAAGGTGGTGGATCATAATAAACATTAGGCAAATATCCATACATGTAATTATCCATGGCAATCAAACATCCAGACAAAGCAGACAGAATTAATTAGCGATTTTTTTTTTTTAATTTTATTTTCTGCTAATAACAACAAACAAGAGTCCCCGGCAACGGCACCAATTTTGACCGCGCTGTCGCCACGCGCCAAAAAGAACGAGTGATTATAAAATAATGCAGTATAGTGCGACAACTCGAGTATCGTCTCTCAAGGACTCTTTAGTTGTTGTTATTATTAACAGAAAATTAGTAAAAGTTAGAAATGGGGGTTTTGAGATTAAAATAAAATAAAGGAAACAAAATAAAAACAGTGTAAGAAAAGAGATTAACAAATAAACTAAAGACGATTAACCTCATCGTTCTTGGTTTCCCCACTATCATCATCGGTTCATGCATATTCTACTAAGCAGATACTAATCCCTCCCTGGCTGTAGCAACAATTAACAAACGAAAATCACTACTACGGATGTATGTTCCTATTCCCGAAATAACAAACGGGGTTAAGCTCTCATGAACTAAACGAACATGAATGAACACACGCGAAATAACAAACGCGATTATATATAGGAACATAACATCACCGAAATGAAACAATACCACACTATACATTCCCGAAATAACAAACGAAACATACAACATTGCATTGAAAAGAGAAAAGCAAATGAAAGAGGAATCACAGAACCTCAAGTGTGGTAATGGAAACCAATTACAGTAGATTAATCTAGGAGGCTAATTCTCCATTACAGAAATAAACATTAAACTAAGAGAAAAACAAAAGACTAACAAGCTCAGAAACTAGCCAAAACTGGCTAATTCTCACCACCTAAAAACTAGCTAACCTATCATTCTGCCATAGAGCAGTTTATATACAAATTCTGGAATCCAAGTCCTCGCGAGGCGAAGCACTGCTCGCGAGGCAAATTATGCGAAAGGTCTGCAACTCTTGGTCTTCTCGCGAGGCGAGCATATCTTCGCGAGGCGAACTCTTCAAATTCCCAACTGTAACGCCCGTGACCTCCAACATGCCCAAACCGTGATCGTCTCTAACTTTTCCAAGGTAGCATTACTCGCGAGGCGAGTCCAGTCTTCGCGGGGCGAGACAGAAAGTTTTGCAATTTTCAGGAACAGTCACCTTCTCGGTTCGCGGGGCGAATAGACCTTCGCGGGGCGAAAGCTCCAGATTTATTCCTTTTTATTAACCTGAAAATAGAAAATAAAAGTAAATACTTTATTCACTCTAAATCAACTAAATTAACTTAACAACACTTTACAGACTCAAAATACTACTTAAGGACAATCAAGTCTAATTCGGGTAAAAATGATATAAAATAAGCACAAAGCCAAGGTCTTTACTAGTTATAAAACCAGTCAACCAGAGGCTCATCAACAAGCTTAACCAAGCAAAGATGAAACAAAACTCATATGGCACAAAAGACATAGATTCTGTCCAGTACAGAAAATGGTGTTCGAGATTTTTGTTTTCCACAAGATTTTAGTATGTTGTAGAGGAAGTAAAAATAAGAATATAGAAATTGGCTTCACCTCAATCGGAGTTTTATACAATTTTTGAGAATTTTTTGAAGTTTAAAAGCATATTATGAACTCAAAACATCAACTATGAAAATAAAGCCAAAACTTGAAAAACAAATGGTATAGGGACATTACCCTTACCAATATGAACAACTTTGATGAAGAACACAACTTGAAAAACTTAGTAAAAATGGTACCTTTAGTTGTGTGAAGAAGAAGATGAATAGTTGTAAAAAGTGTTTTTTTTTTTTGGTGAAAGGAAGCAAAAGTGTGAAATGGTTACACTTTGAAACTTAAATAGAAGAAGGAAAAGAGAGGGGGAGGGCGTCATTTTTGGGGCAGATTGGAGGGGAGAGAAGAGCTTGACTTGGTTGAGAAGAAAGGAGGTATGGTGTAGGTAAGGTGTGTGTAAGAAAGTATGGTGATTTGACTTGATTGGTGTAAGGAAGGTATGGCCATGGACATGCCTATGTCATAGCCTTCACATCAGTCAATCTACTCCATTTTTACTCTGCTCCAACATGCACCAGATGAATTTCCCGATCGTATTTCCCGATGATTCGCCCGGGTAATACTCGGAAATTCGGCCCCGAACAAGATTTCTCAAAACATTCCAAACCCACACAAAACATAAAAAAAACCTAATCGTCTCGTTCACGAGTCAATATTAGGTCTCTAGCTCAAGAAACTCGTGATCGGCTTTGAAAACCCGACACTTTATGCCTCAATTTTATACCGAAAATTTTACCGTGACTTCATACAGTAAAAATAACACAAGAAAATGATTTTATTTAAAATAAAATCATCCTCTGGATTTTATCACAATTAAATACATTAAAGCATGCATTTACTAATAATTAAGCACACGAAAATCAGGGTGTTACAACTCCACCCCTCTAAAAAGAATCTCGTCCTCGAGATTACGTACCTTGAAATAACTCAAGGTATTGCATCTTCATCTTGTCCTCAGCCTTCCCACGTAGCTTCTCCTAGGTTGTTTCATTCCGTATAACTTTGACTAGAGGAATTTGTTTACCTCTCGAGTCCGCTTCGTCATCTTATCCGCAATTAATCATGCGTGACGTTACGAAAGACAGATTCTCTTTCAATTGTACATTATCAGGTTTTATGACGTGTAATGGATCAGGAATATATTTTCTCAACTGAGAAACATGAAAGACATCATGGATGTTGGAAAGAAAAGGTGGTAAAGATATTTTATAGGCTACTGGACCTACGCGATGAAGAATTTGGTAGGGTCCAATGAATTTGGGAGTGAGCTTCCTGGATTTTATTACCCTGCCAATCCCCGTTGTTGGCGTGACTCTCAAGAACACATGTTCTCCTTCTTCAAACTCTAGAGGTCTCGTCTCTTATCAGCATAACTCTTCTGTCTACTTTGGGCAGTTCGCATTTTCTCTTGGATCATCTTCACTTTCTCGGTGCGTCACTGCACACCTCTGGTCCCAACAATAGGCTTTCTCCATCCCGATACCAACACAAAGGTGTTCTCATCGTCTACCATATAGAGCTTCATAGGGTGCCATTCCTATGCTTGAGTGGAAACTCGTTGTTATAGGTAAACTCTATCAACGGTAATGACCCATCCCAACTCCCCGCATCCTCCAAAACACAAAGCTCTTAAGCAAGTCTTCAAGCGACTGGGATCGTCCTTTCCGATTGTCCATCCGTCTGTGGGTGATATGCGGAACTCAATTTGAGTTTTGTTCCCAAAGAGTTTTGTAGTCCCTTCCGGAACTCGACGTAAATCTCGGATCACGATCCGAAATAATACTCGAGGGTATACCGTGTAACCTAACAATCTCGCCGATGTACAATCAGTCAACCTTTTTATCGGGTACTTCATGTTGACTGGTAGAAAGTGAGCTGACTTGGTCAATCGATCTACAATTACCCATATAGCCTCATACCCTTTTCTAGTTCTTGGTAAATCAAGTTACGAAATCCATTGATATCCCGTCCCCACTTCCATTCGGGAATATCTAAAGATTGTAACATTCATGCAGTCTCCGATGTTCTACTTTGGCTTTCCGGCATACCAAACATGATGCAACATATTCCATCACATCTCTCTTCATCCCGTACTCACCAATATAACTTCTTTAGATCTTGGTACATCTTGGTAGCTCCTCGGATGCATACTCAACTTACTCTTATGAGCTTCTTCTAAGATCGGCTTTCTCAACTCGACATCCTCGGACACACAGATTCTTCCACCGAACCTTAAGATCCCGTCCTGTGCCTTCTCTAAAAAATCGACAATGCTCCTTGTCGCACTAAATCCCTTTCACTCTGCAGAATCGATCGCCTCTTGCTTCTCCTTTATCTCGCTCCATCAATCCATTTGACACGGTGATCTTGTTCGAACCACGCCTTCCCCGGCGTAACCTCAACAGACAAACTCGGATCTCGAAATTATTCCAACAATTCCTGCTCCCTAACCATCATCACCGACGCGTGAATCGCCTTTCACGCTTAGCGCATCGGCCCACTACATTCGCCTTCCCGTGGGGTGATATCGTAGTTGAAAGTCGTAATCCTTCAGAAACTCTAACCAACGTCTCTGCCGCATATTCAATTCCTTCTGATCGAACACATACTTCAGGCTCTTGTGATCACTGAAAACATTAAAAGTAGCCCCGTACAAGTAATGTCTCCATATCTTCAAAGCAAAGACCACAGCCGCTAACTCCAAATCATGCGTCGGATAGTTTCTCTCGTGAATCTTCAACTGCCTCGAAGCATAAGCTACAACTTTCCGATTTTGCATCAACACACAGCCCAACCCTTGATGTGAAGCGTCACAGTAAAGCTCAAAAGGTTCCTTGGGATTAGGTAGAATCAACACAGGTGAAGTCGTCAATCTACGCTTCAACTCTTGGAAATTCCTTTCACAAGCTTCTGTCCAAACGAATGCTTGGTCCTTACGAGTCAACTGAGTGAGAGGTCCCATTATCTTGGAAAACCCTTCGATAAACCTTCGATAGTATCCAGCCAAACCCACAAAGCTACGAATCTCCATCGTCGTTGTTGGCCTTTCCCATTCCAAAACAGCCTCAACCTTCTTCGGATCTACAGCGATTCCTTCGCGAGATATCACATGACTTAAGAATTGAACTTGATCCAACCAAAACTCACACTTCTCCTGAACCGCATACAGTCGCTTCTCTTTTAGGATCTGAAGAACAATGCTAAGGTGTTTAGCATGTGACTCCTCATCCGGGGAATAGATCAGAATGTCATCTATAAAGACGACTACGAACTGATCCAAAAAGGAACGAAAGATCCTATTCATATAGTCCATGAATATAGCTGGCGCATTGGTCACTCCGAATGGCATCACCAAAAACTCATAATACCCATAGCGTGTTCGAAATGCTTGTCTTAGGAACATCCTCCGCCTTCACTCGTATCTGGTGGTATCCCGACCGTAGATCTATCTTCGAAAACAACTGCAGTTGCCACGCAAATGATCCATGAGATCATCTATCCTTGGAAGAGGATATCGATTCTTGATCGTGACTTTATTCAATCGGCGATAATCCACACATAGCCTGGCCGATCCATCTTTCCTTTTCACTAACAGATTGGAGCTCCCCACGGTGACACACTAGGCCGTATGAACTCCTTCCTCATCAATTCCTCAAGTTGCTCCTTCAAGGTTTCTAACTCCGATGGTGACATGCGATACGGTGCCATAGATATTGGTCCAAAGACTGGGACTAGATCAATCGCGAACTCAATCTCCCGAACAGGTGGCAATCCAGGTACATCCTCCGGAAAAACTTCGGAAACTCTCGGACGACAGTCACCGAGCTCTAAGTCAAACTCGCTCTCTTGACCTCCGAGGAACACAAAGAAATGTAAACTTGAGCCCCTTCTTTCAAAGAAACTCTTACCCGACTAGCGATAATAATCCGGAAATCTCATCCCTAAAGACTAAGGTTTTCTCGAGCACGATCTATTAGGATATGGTTGGAAGATAACCAATCCATGCCTAAGATCACATCTAGTTGTACTAGGGGCAAACAGATCAAATCCACAAGGAATTGTCTATTCTAACAATGATAGGACAGTTTAAGCAAAAGAATTAACGAGTGCACAGTTTAGCAATTGGGGTAGAAACAATCGGATTATAAGATAAGGAAGAAACATGCAAGTTCAACGTTTTCACACGATCCATCGAAATAAATGAATGGGTTTCACCAGAATCAAACAAGATACAATTAAGAGATTACCATCAATGTCACACTCACCACCGCACGAGATCACCGGAGTTCGATGCCTCCGCACCACTCATCTTGTAAACTCTTCCCTTGGCGGTTGGCTTGCTTGCTCTAGTGAGGTTGAATGATTGCTCCTCTTCGGTGCTTGGCACTCCTTTGCCAAATGCCCAATACGGTCCACAGTTGTTGCACTTGTAGTCCTTCTTTGGGCAATCATTCGCGAAGTGATTCGGATCCCCACATCGGAAACATATACTTCCTTGGCCTTGATCGTTGTTTCTCTCGGCCTCCACTTCCGCTTCCCGACACACCGAACGAGCTTGTTGCTTATGATTGTTATTGTAGCTAGGTGCTTGATGGTATGGCTTCCTCTGGGGTTCTGCTTCCATTTGAAATTATGTCCTTGATTCGACCCTTATGACGAATGGTCCACTTGCGCTTCCTCTGCTATCCCTTCCTTTGCGCATCAACTCAATCTTCCAAGCACTTCTCCACTAATGCTTGGAAACTCCGAATTTCCAAGGGCAACAACTGATTCCTTGATTTCAAAGCGTAAACCGGCTTCAATCGCTCGCACTTCCACTCTTCATCGGGTTGTTCGAAAGAAGCGGAAGTATTTGGCAAGTGATTCGAACTTTGCCGCATACTCCCCACCGTCGATCTCTCTCGACTTAGCCTCAAGAACTCTTGTTCTTTCTCCTTTCGGGCACTTTGGGGAAAGTACTTGTCCGAAAACTTGCCGCGAAATACTCCCGTGTGATCACTTGATGTTCAGCCTCTAGCGATTGCTTAGTACCCTTCCACCAATACTCGGCTTCTCCCACGAGTCGAAACATCGAATAAGGTACCTTGGATTCTTCAGGAGTGTGTACCAACTCGAAAATCTTTTCTAACTCTTGAATCCGGAGATCTGCCTTTAATCGGATCCACGTCTCCATCGAACTGAGATGGATTTCGACGTCTGAACGCATCAAGATGCCTTCCTCTGCAGCTTGTTCCGCTCGCAATGTTCTTGCTGATTTTGTGCAGCAAAGCATTGGCCGTTTGATGAGCTATAGCAGCAGCCATATCAGCCGCTTCTTGAGCAAATAAGTCCATTCCTCCATTGCCTCGTCCACGCCCACTAGCACCTCTCTCGATTCATACCGACTGGATCACACAAGCGGCCGATGACAATCCGAAAGAGAGAACCCGCCGGCCACCACACATTACCTCAAAAGAAGTAATTCAAACAACACACAATCGGAGAAAACACAACAAGAACACAACGACCTAACCCGGACATTCCCGAAAGACACGACTAGCTCCGATACCACTAATGTGACACCCTAACTTGGTCATCACATGGTTACCCTTTTTGCGGAAAAATGCTCGTTTAAATGCTGGTCGCTTTGAAAAAGATTATTCAACATACACAAGGTTACCAAAAAGGTACTTAATTTTTTTTTTAAAGAAAAGAAGTAAAAGGTAAAGAAACTCACAACTTGAAAACGACAACGATATACATACATATAATATTGCCTCGAAGGTCTTAGGTTTTAACATTACACCACGACCTTAATCAATATGGCCAATGAAAACGAAAACATAATCGAAACATAAGCGAGAAGATAAGGTAAATAAAACACCAACTGGGAATGGGAATCGGGAATCTAAACTCAAAAGAAAAGCTCAAAAGCCAAGACTAATGGACCACTCAAAACAAAGCCTCCAACCACTACCAATGCCTACGACACTCGGAGTGGCCACAAACGCTCCCACAAGAAGAAGTCTCCGGGCCTGGGTCAATCACCTCTCCTCCGTCATCCAACGGGACATCTCCTCCTCAATATCCAAAGGGTGATAACCCGCCTCGAGCTCCTCATCCCACCGGTCGTCTACCAGCTCATGAGGCTCCTCCTCGGGATCCTCTTCGGGATCTTCTTCAGGATCTTCCTCCATCGGTTCCTCCTCTTCCTGGCTCGGCGGGGCTCAACGTGAGGTGAAATAGACCGGCTTCCTGTAGCGTGTTCAGGGTACAACCATGGCGGTGGAAGAATCACGTTCCTGGATTCCACCGAGTGGATCCTCCTAACGGGCTCTCCATGTATATTAGCTTCGGTAGTAGTGATTGGCCCTCGGTGCGTCGCCGTAGTCGCATTCGCGTCCATCCTCCAATTCCCAATCTCGTCGGCCTCGTCAAAAGTCTCTGTCCGTGTGACCTCGGTACAAGAGGGACAAGAGGGTCCATCTAAAGCATACGCATACCCTAGACGAGGAAAATAAAAGAACATACAGACATGCAAGAGTGAGATACCATCATAAGATATATCCCACAACAACCATATACATGATACATGCAACACGAAATCAGATCAACAATTAAAGCATGCATAATCATCATAATATAACAGTGTTATATCAAGGGGTCCTCAAGCCCGTACAATCAGTTTTCGAAAATGTGCATGACACTTCAATATCAGGCTCTATCCTAATCTCATGAGATCACAACACCATGTTATCACTGGAGAAGATAGAGTTGGTCAATATCTGCCCACCGGGCTGTTGCCACCGCATCCTGATGCACCAGGCCTCTTGGTCAGACAACGCCACATGCCCTTAACGAAACAGCTAGCAATGTGACTGACTCTCAGATACCCCATGGGTATCCTCAATAAGCAAAGGCACGTCTGCCAGGGGAATGCATATGAATAAAAACTTTCCTTTTAAGGTTTTTCTTTGTGTAAATATTTCACTGTCAAAGCTCAAGCTAATGACTTAACATTATTTCCCCATCACTTGAAAACGTAGAAACATAGGACACACAGTCCGAATGCTCAATCCCAACACCTAGACCGTGGCCGCAGTCAAGGTTTGTGGTAATGGAAATCAATATACTTTTAGTCATGTTTTAATTATCATGCTAAGGACAATAGCCCACAACAACGGAAATCAGAACGAATTGTCCTCGATTCCGCGAATTGGACTTGAAGTCCATAACATTACGAATAGGACTTTATGGTCCCGAATTAACACTGATCCAAGATCACGTGCTAAGCATGGAAAACTAGAGGCGACGTCTCACGTCTAGATTCCTATTCTTTTAGTACTTATCTTTCATTTGACGAAAACAATTTTCGAAATCGAAAGCCTCGATAACCTATGCTGGCTATCGGAAAGTTTCTAAATCATTTGGGAGAAAACCTTTTCTTTTGAAAATCCTTTATAAAACGTTTTTGAAACACTTTTAACTTTGAAAATCCCCAATAGGATATTGTAAAATATTTTCGAAAGTTTTCACTTAAAACACATAGTTCGAAAAGGGTTTTTCTCTTTCATTCTAGAAATCACTAAAACTATATTGTCACATAAAACAAGTACTTTTAAACATTCAAGCTTTTTGGAAAAGAACACCCATCTTTTCATCTTCAAAGCTTATTAAGGTTTTTAATCCTTATTAATGATTGAGCACAGACACACGTCCGGCTTAGCAAACTTCAAACAACAACAGCAGTATGTACACATATATATATTCACGCTTCAATGCCAATATCACAGTTCATCACGCTTATATATCTCAACATATATAACGATACAGTTCAACTTCATATAATAGCATAACATTTCGGATAATCCAAAGAACTCAATAACAGTCAAGTAAACAATTAATCAAATACATACATGCATACAATTATTGAATATCTTTCGAAAATCCCCTCTTACCTCAAAAGACGATAAGGGTTCCGACTACGAAAACTAAGGATCACGAACGTCCGCGCAGAATGAATCTAAGGTTACACACATGAAACCATAGGTTAGATTTTTAATCAAAGAACACTAGCCACAAGGCATAGGTTCGGTTTTCAACAATGGTTTTGGATTAAGGTTTCCAAAAATCATGCAACTTATGGATTTATGATCCTTAAGTGCTAGGAGTTCTTAAACACCAAAAGTTTAACAAGTTTGAATCAAGAATCCCACTAAGTCATCAACTTAGGGTTTCGGTTTTCATCCTCTAAAATAGGTTAGGATGTTCTAAATTTTCCAATCTCTTTAGGTCAAGCATCCATACCTAGTAAGGAGCCTAAAACCTTGATCATTTTGGAAAAATGAAAAAATCAAATACCCTAGGCCACAAACACTACCATTCGGCCTTGAGTAAAAATGAGGGTTAGAGGTTTTCAAACTTTCCAATCTCTTGGATCTAGCATCCTTATACATCAAGGAGCCCAAATCCATGATCACTTTGGAAAAACCTCAAAGTACATATAACAAAACACTTAGAGTTTTCACTTTTTCATGAAAATACATAAAAAGTTTCTAAACTTTTCCAATCACTTAAACCTAGCATCCTTATGTACATAGGAGCTCTTGGTCATGATCATGTTGGAATAACACTCAAACACAAGCTTAACCAAGCAAAGATGAAACAAAACTCATATGGCACAAAAGACATAGATTCTGTCCAGTACAGAAAATGGTGTTCGAGATTTTTGTTTTCCACAAGATTTTAGTATGTTGTAGAGGAAGTAAAAATAAGAATATAGAAATTGGTTTCACCTCAATCGGAGTTTTCTACAATTTTTGAGAATTTTTTGAAGTTTAAAAGCATATTATGAACTCAAAACATCAACTATGAAAATAAAGCCAAAACTTGAAAAACAAATGGTATAGGGACATTACCCTTACCAATATGAACAACTTTGATGAAGAACACAACTTGAAAAACTTAGTAAAAATGGTACCTTTAGTTGTGTGAAGAAGAAGATGAATAGTTGTAAAAAGTGTTTTTTTTTTGGTGAAAGGAAGCAAAAGTGTGAAATGGTTACACTTTGAAACTTAAATAGAAGAAGGAAAAGAGAGGGGGAGGGCGTCATTTTTGGGGCAGATTGGAGGGGAGAGAAGAGCTTGACTTGGTTGAGAAGAAAGGAGGTATGGTGTAGGTAAGGTGTGTGTAAGAAAGTATGGTGATTTGACTTGATTGGTGTAAGGAAGGTATGGCCATGGACATGCCTATGTCATAGCCTTCACATCAGTCAATCTACTCCATTTTTGCTCTGCTCCAACATGCACCAGATGAATTTCCCGATCGTATTTCCCGATGATTCGCCCGGGTAATACTCGGAAATTCGGCCCCGAACAAGATTTCTCAAAACATTCCAAACCCACACAAAACATAAAAAAAACACTAATCGTCTCGTTCACGAGTCAATATTAGGTCTCTAGCTCAGTAAACTCAGATCGGGCTTTGAAAACCCAGACCGGCTTTCGTCTGAATTTTATACCGAAAATTTTACTGTGACTTCATACAGTAAAATAACACAAGAAAATGATTTTATTTAAAATAAAATCATCCTCTGGATTTTATCACAATTAAATACATTAAAGCATGCATTTACTAATAATTAAGCACACGAAAAACAGGGTGTTACAGTCAGCTAGTAAAAAATAGTAAAGGTAAGAATTGGGCCTTGGCCCACTCATAGTAAATCTGGTCTCTTTTTTTAATTATTTTTTTAGTAGCAGATCGGGTTGGGTACCAATGGATGAATAAATCTAAACCCGAAACTGACCGTTGTTATTCGTTTGAACTCGATTTTTGCATCTGCCCAACCCGCCAACCGATCCAACCCGCCCGTTTCACAAAAATTAATAGCGGGTTGGTCGGTTTCGGGCGGGTCATACATTTTTGCTCACCCCTACCTGCCAGCCCAGCGGACAAGGATGGAAACGCGCTGACTCGCGTGGGTATAACACTGGCACGTATGAAGCCACGCGTTGTATTTTTATTTTTTTTTTATTTTACTTCAGGTATCCTTCGCTGCAATGGTGATGGCTAGCATGAGGCACCTCAACAAGTGCCTCATTGATGAATCACTAAATTTTATTGTGAAAGTCCACTTTTATCTCTATCATTAACAAATTTTCCCTATCTTCCCTAACATCCAACAACCCCACTGACCACCCCATCTGAACCACCATCACCACCTTCCTCCTCTCCTCCGTCGTTGTCACCACCGCTGCACACCCTCCTTCCTCCCTTTCTCCTTCGCCGACCTCGAATCCTTCCCTTACGACTTTTCAACCTTCAATGCCGCCCAACCGCACACCAATAGCCCCGCCGTTCACTTGCCATCACAGAGCCCAACCTTCGATGCCGTTCGCGCGGCAACCCGAGCACCATCGCGGTTGGTCCCCTCGAATCTAGCGGCGGTTCCTCTGGATCTAGACCCCACAACGTCACAATGGAGACTAGAGCGGGCTGTTGGCGGTGGACTCGCGATAGTTGGAGCCTCGACCCAACCTTCATCGAGAAACCAGACTGCAGCCGCGTCGGCTGCCCGTTGCCTGATCCACCATCCCTTCAGCCGTGTCCCGCCGCCGTGTTGTCTCACTTCTCTCGGATTTCCCTTGTGGTGTTTAATAACAGTGGACAGATGAATGATGGTGGTGAGGTTTGGGTTGTTGGGTTCTTGGTTCTGATGTCAGGTTGGGGTAGAAATGGAAGTGGTGGTGGCTAGTTGAGTGGTGGCGAGGGGCAGAGGGATGGAGATGTGGGTGGTGGTGGCTTATTGGGAGAGATGAAGGATGGGGTAGGAAGGTAATTTAGAAACCAAAAAAAAAACTAAAAAAATTTAGACTATTCAATCTGGACCATTGATATATTTTAATAATATATCTAATGGTTAAATTTAGTGAGTCATCCATGACGCACTTGTTGAGGTACCTCATGCTAGCCATCACCCATCCGCAACTGCTATACGAAGTCTATCTATCAACCTGAATAGAATCATAAAGGTTGGCAAAGCTCCTTCAAGAAAAAAAAAATATTTATAATTATAATTGATACCCGCATAATTAAACTAAGTTGAATTAAAAAAATTAAAATATAAATAAATAATTTTAAATAGTATACAAAATGATAATTTTAGAATGAAAATAGTAGAAGCTTAATCGATTTAACTATTCTTGAGAGAGTTTACTGTAATTTAATATATAAATAAATTTGATTATATTTTTTTAGAAATCCTTATCCTTAAAAATTAAATTTAAATAAGTTAATGATCATTGGATTTGATAGTGATAGTTATTAAATTGAAATACATCATAACAAAAAAAACAGCTACATAAAAATTAGTAAATGATATGGAAATTAGATAGTAATAATTATTACTTAATAGTTTGAAAATATATTTAAAAAATTGAAATTGAAAAATTGGTTAATGTAGATGACACCATATGGCTCACTGAGGAGGATAAAGGTCTTAAAGAATGGCTCACTGCTCTAATTTAATATATATGTGTTGATTAATAGTGAACAATTGAAGTTAGTAGACAATTAATAGTAAAAAAGTCATAAATTAGAATTAAAAAATTAGGATGCAATCTTAAAATTAGTATTAGTAATTAGAAAAAATTGATCTAAAAATAAAATAAAATAAATGAAAAAAATAAGAGAATTCAGTAATTATGAAATTAATTAATGGAAATTTAGTAATTATTATAATTACAGTAAATAAAGTGTAGGCAAAATTTTTCACACTTTGAGTTGCAGTCTAGTCTTGTGGAAGGTGGTCTTCCAACCATATTTTACTATTTTCACACACATTTTAGCTTCACATAAGGAATCACATACAAATCACATGACACTTAAAAGTAAGAAAAGAAAATTGGTGGAGTAAATTGTATAATATAATACACATATTGCATTTACTTGTGGAAGGTGGTCTTCCAACCATATTTTACTATTTTCACACGCATTTTAGCTTCAAATTCGGAATCACATGCAAATCACATGACACTTAAAAGTAAGAAAAGGAACTTGGTGGAATAAATTGTAAAATATAATACACATATTGCATTTACTTGTTGTAACGTCTCTTAATAGTACATTAAAATAGATAATTAGATAAAATAAGTATCCATTAATAACATCAGAAACTAAGATAAATTAAAACTTCCTGTTTATTACATAAAAACTCTTGCTATTAATTAACAAAAAAAAACAATTAATAACAATTTTAGCCTCGAAAACATGACCTACTAAAGCATCCAAAAATAAAATAAAACAACATTAATACTAAGATCTTCAAGACTTCAAAATGGTCTCAAGTCGTTGCAACATCTCTAACAGCACCTATGAGCTCTAAAAGATAACATCATTAATGAGATTTATAATCCCAATAAGCAAACACGGTTCTAAAAGATTTTTGAAAAGATTATGCTTTCAACCGGTGCGGTAATGAGTCATGAGGTATCTCAACCAAATGTACTCAACACTGGCGTCAATCATTTTTTATTTTCTTTTTTTTATTTTTTTTATTTTTAGGATGTTACACTTGTTGTTCTAGATCACATACATAGGCCGAGGTGAAGATAGGTCGAGCTAATGAATCGGTTGAGCAGAGACCCAAATTGATGATCACCTGAGAATATAGTTCTATTTAGAGTTGCCCCTTATCCATACAAAAAAAAAATCGTGTTCCGTCCAAATATCTCAGATAGGAGATACTCGGCCGGAGAAGGTCTAGTGGGAGTGTTTTGGAATTAGCTTGACAGAATTGAGATTCTGCTCCTACGTATCCAAATGGGAATCAAAGCAAACGTACTTCTTAGTGAGGGGGTTGGACCCCTATTTATAGATATTTTCAGTGCAACCGTTTGAGTAGACGGTTACTGAGATCCTATTTGTTAGGATCAGATCGTCCTTGCAGTTAGACAATTGATATGGATAAGGCTCCGAGTTATACGGAGAGATATTTGGACCAGCGAGATATTCGGCCCGGTCAGTTGCGGCTGGATAGCTCGGGGCCGAGATATCTTCGCTCGTGGTCTGGTGTGGAATAGGACCGAGTAGTTATCCTCGGGTATCAAGTGTATCAACAGGTCTTCGGCTCTATGGGAGTTCGGGTCACGACCCACTTACGAGAGTGAGCTCGGTCGTGTTGACAATCATCGGCCTTATATCTTCGGCCAGTACACAAGCCCCCCGAGCTCTGAGCTTAAACAAGCGAAAGAGCTGACAAGTATTAAACCGAGCTTATACTTCGGCCACGTGGACCTTCGTATTTCCAGTATTTTCAAGGCTCGAACTCGGCCTTAATAATTCAATAACTCGAACTCGGATTTTCATAATTTCAATGGCTCGAACTCGGCCTTAATAATTTAATGGCTCGTACTAGTGGCTCGTACTCGGCCGTTAGGCTCAAACTTGGCCTTTAACAATTTAATTGGCTCGAACTCGGCCTTAATAATTTAATGGCTCGTACTCGGCCTTTAGGCTCAAACTTGGCCTTAACAATTTAATGGCTCGTACTCGGCCTTTAGGCTCGAACTCGGCCTTTAGGCTCAAACTTGGCCTTAACAATTTAATGGCTCGTACTTGGCCTTGAGGCTCAAACTTGGCCTTAAAAATTTAATGGCTCGTACTCGGCCTTGAGGCTCAAACTTGGTCTTAAAAATTTAATGGCTCGTACTCGGCCTTGAGGCTCAAACTTGGCCTTAAAAATTTAATGGCTCGTACTCGGCCTTGAGGCTCAAACTTGGCCTTAAAAACTTAATGGCTCGTACTCGGTCTTGAGGCTCAAACTTGGCCTTAAAAACTTAATGGCTCGTACTCGGCCTTGAGGCTCAAACTTAGCCTTAAAAACTTAATGGCTCGTACTCGGACTTGAGGCTCAAACTTGGCCTTAAAAACATAATGGCTCGTACTCGGCCTTGAGGCTCAAACTTGGCCTTAAAAACTTAATGGCTATTACTCGGCCATCAGATTTAATTTTAGTGGAATAAATACATCGGCAAATTAAGAAAGCAGGACGATGTCCACAATAAATTCTTTTATTGGATAAAAAAGGAAGTCTACAGTGTGCCTCGTTAAAACCTTATCGGTCAAAACCCTTTTTGGGACAAAATACCGAGGTAGGAAAAAGAGTACATCACCTGACTATATCAACTATAATAAAATTTTAAATGCAAAGCATTCCAAGTCCTCAGGATAGGCTTCCCGGACAATTCTTCTAACCTATATGCTCCGTTTCCCAAGTTTTCTACCACCCGGAATGGCCCTTCCCTTCTTCTTTGTTGCCGCTTGCCTTCCGTGTGATCCTTCCTTGCTTCTCCTTTTATTCTCAGCACCAAGTCTCCACGTAGGAAACTCCTCGGTTTCAATTTTGAATTATACCTCCTAGTTGCTCTCTGTTTGCAAGCTTCCTCCCTGATTTTAGCCTCCTCCCTGATTTCCTCTACCAAGTCAAGTTCAACCCTTAAGTTGCTTTCATTATCATTCTGCTCATGTTGCATACGTCGGAAAGACGGCTCACCAACCTCCACTGGGATCATGGCGTCTGTTCCATATGTCAGCCTGAAGGGTGTTTCTTGAGTAGTGGATTGAGGCGTGCAGTGGTAGGCCCAGAGGATACTGGGCAACTCTTCTGCCCAAGCTCCTTTGGATTTTCCCACTCTCTTCTTCAGTTCTCCGAGAATGACCTTGTTGGCTGCCTCGGCTTGCCCATTGGTCTGGGGATGTTCAACCGACGTGACGTGGTGTTTAACACCGAGGTTGGAATAGAATTCTCGCAATGTCTTATCTATAAACTGTCTTCCGTTGTCTGTGACGATTGCAAAGGGAATTCCGTGCCTACAGATGAGGCTTTTCCACACAAACTTTTGTACCTTCTCGGTGGTAATTTTCGCCAAAGGCTCTGCTTCAATCCATTTTGTAAAGTAGTCCACTGCTACCAGGAGAAATTTGACTTGACCTTTGGCCACAGGGAATGGCCCCAGTATATCCATTCCCCACATAGCGAAAGGCCAAGGCGAGTTTAATGTGTGAAGTCCTTCGGGATGGGTACGACTTACATTGGAAAATCTTTGGCACTCATTACATTGCTTCGTCCACTCAATGCAATCTGCTCGGATGGTAGGCCAATAGTACCGCTGCGGACTACCTTGGAGGCCATTGATCTGCCCCGCAGTGAAAACCACAGATTCCTCTATGAACCTCTTCCATGACGTATTTTGACTGCCTTTGTCGGACATTTTAGCAACTGATCGAGAATCCCCGTTTAAACAATTCTCCGGAAACAATAGCAAAGTGACTTGCTCTGAGCCTGATCTTCCTGGCCTCAACGTGATCTGGGGGCAGAGTTTCAGAGGATAAATACTCCCATATGGGTGTCATCCATTCTCGATCAACCGGTTCGTTGGCCATCACCTCCCTAAACGTGACACTCGGTTCATTTAGGGTTTCTTGAATAATTGTTCTATGGTGGCCTGGCTTCTTTGTACTGGCTAATTTGGATAGCAGGTCGACCCGAGTATTTTCTTCTCGGGGAATGTGCCCAATAGCGAATTTCTCAAAGCTGGGATTAATTGATTGACTTTACATAAATACCTGGTAAGCTGAGGCTCTTTCGTTTGATACCCTCCAGATATTTGCCCTGTGACTAGCTGTGAATCACTCCGGCATCTAACAGCCTTTGCCCCCATTTCCTTTGCCAACGTTAACCCCGCTATCAAGGCTTCATATTCGGCTTGGTTGTTTGAGGTTTTGAATTCAAACTTTAGTGATTGTTCCAGGATCAGCTCTCCCGGGCCTTCCAGTATCACCCCAGCTCCACTGCCTCTAACATTCGAGGATCCATCCACATAGAAATTCCACCATACATCCTCGGTTATCGGTCACGGATTGAGCTCGGCTACGAAGTCGGAGAGACATTGGGCTTTCAGAGGACCTCTCAACTCGTATTTCAGACCGAATTCGGATAACTCTACCGACCAAGCAATCATACGGCCTGCCAACTCGGGCTTTTTGAGAATCTGCTTAATCGGGTGATCGGTTTTGACAATCACCTGGTGACTTTGGAAATACGGACGCAATCGCCGAGCTGCAGTTACCAGGGCCAAAACCAGCTTCTCTATGACTTGGTACCGGGTTTCGGCATCATGAAGGACCCTGCTGACTAAGTACACCGGCATTTGAACTTTCTCTACTTCTTGTACAATGACCGCACTGATGGCGTACTTGGTGGCTGACAGGTATAAGTACAACTCTTTCCCAGGGATGGGTCGAGTTAATATCGGTGGTGAAGACAAAAAGGCCTTGAAATCGACGAAGGCCTTCTCGCATTCCTCGGTCCACGTAAAGGTTTGAGGCCTCTTCAATAATTTGAAGAAAGGTCGAGCTTTTTCTGCAGACCTGGGGAGAAACCGAGATAGTGATGCCAGCCGCCCAGCCAGTCGTTGCACTTCTTTAATATTTTGTGGGCTTCGCATTTCAATCACAGCCCGGCATTTATCAGGATTGGCTTCAATTCCCCTGTGTGTCAACATAAAACCGAGGAATTTTCCACCCTGAACACCGAAAACACACTTTTCCGGATTCAACCTCATATTATACTTTCTCAGCTGCTGAAAAATTTCCTCCAAATCTTTCGGGTGGTTGTTGGAGTCATCGGATTTTACAACCATGTCGTCCACATAAACCTCCATAATCCTTCCGATTTGTTTTTCGAACACCCTGTCCATGAGCCGTTGGTATGTAGCTCCAACATTTTTCAGTCCAAATGGCATTACCCGGTAACAATAATTCAAGCCTTCAGTTATGAAAGTTGTTTTCTCCTCATCTGGGGAATACATTCGGATCTGATTGTATCCCAAGTATGCATCCAAAAAACTCAAAATTCTGTATCCGGAGGCTCCATCCACCAGTCTATCAATACTCGGCAAAGGATAGGAATCCTTTGGGCAAGCTTTATTCAAATCTGTGTAATCGGTGCACATGCGCCACTTGCCATTTGCTTTTTTGACCAGAACAACGTTGGCCAGCCAGGTAGTGTACTCTACTTCTCGAATAAAGTTGGTCTTGACCAACTTCGCTGTTTCCTCTTTCACAACCTTTCTCCTCTCCTCACCAAGTCTCCTTTTCCTTTGGGCCACTGGTTTCGCCTCGGGACAAATTGCCAGTTTGTGGCACAAAAAGTCGGGATCAATTCCCGGCATATCTGATGTGGTCTAGACGAATAAGTCAGCGTTGCTGCCAAGCACTTCCTTTATTTTCTCTTTCAAATTCGGCTCAAGTTGACCGCCGAGTTTGGTGCACTGATTGGGCTATGAACCGAGCTGGAACTTTTCCAACTCCTCAATGGGTTGCGGCCGTTGTTCCTGCATGTCCATTCTTGGGTCCAGTTCAACAGAGTTAACAGAATTTACAGACTTGTCCTTTCCCCTGTCCAATGTTTCTGCAGGTGTAGGTTTGAGTTTGCTTACACGCAAACTATCAGCATAGCACTGTCTGGCCATTTTCTGATCAGCCCGGATAGCAACTATATCTCCCGAGTTGGAAGGGAATTTCATTGTGAGGTGGGGAGTAGAGACCACAGCTCCTAACTCGTTCAAAGATGGTCTTCCGATCAGGATATTGTACGATGTTACTGCATTAACCAACACGTACCTGACCATGATAGTCTTGGATGCTTTGCCATCCCCAAAAGTAGTCAGGAGTTCAATGTATCCTCGTGTATCCACTTGTTCCCCTGCAAAGCCGACGAGCTTACTGTCGTATGGCTGAATAGATTTCTCTGGGATCCCGAGCTTCTGAAATGTTGAATAATATAAGATATCCGTCGAGCTCCCCTGGTCGACAAGGGTTCTTTTGACCGAAAAATTAGCCAACTGCACGGTGATTACCATAGGGTCATCTTGATTAGGATCTACCCCCACGAAGTCTTCATCAGAAAAGATAATAGGTGGAGAAATCCTCGGGGGTTTGCCGGATACCGAGTTGACAGCCCGAATAGCCCGCATGTGCTTTCTCCGAGCTGAACTTGTTGTACCTCCCCCTGCAAATCCACCTGAAATAGTGTTTATCACACCTCGGACCACATTATCCTCCTCTCGCCTTTCATTCTGGCCTTCTCTGGTCTCTGTTCTTTCATTATTTTGTCGATCGGCGCCCCTTCTCGGGCTTTGGTCACCTCCTCTCCTTCTACTTCTGCCACGCCCCTTGCCATTGTTGTGGTTTCTCCGAACAAAATTATTGAGATGGCCAGCTTGCACCAACTCTTCAATCTTATCTCGCAGGACCCAGCACTCCTCGGTGGTATGCCCATAATTACGATGGTACCGACAATGTTTCTGTCGATCAGCATTTTGGGGCGTGTGGCCACGGTTGGGGAGCTGCAAAAGTTCCACGTTGTATGCTTCCTCAAACACCCGAGCTCGGTTTGTGTTGGGGGGAGTATAGTGCTCATACTTAGGTCCCCTATGCAAATGCTCAGATGGGCCTTTGAATTTTGGCTTATCACCTCCAGCCCTCCTCTTCTCTCTCCCTTCTCGCCTGTCAGCTTCATCAGGTCTCTCCCTTTTCTTAGACTCCTCAGTCTCCTCCATATTAATGAATCCCGCAGCTTTTCTCCTCAACTCATCCATACTAGTTGGTGGTTTCCGGGCTAAGTGTCTGGCAAAAGGGCCCAGGCCGTAACCCGGTCAAGATAGTGTGTAGTACAACATCGGCACTGAGATTCCGGATGAGGACCGTCTCCTTGCTGAATCTGGCCATGAAATCACGCAGGGACTCGTTCCTTTCTTGCTTAAAGTTTACCAACGAGGCCGAGGTTTTTTGACGAGCTCGTGGCAAACTGAGCATTGAACTTAGTCATGAATATGTCAAATGAGACAACCGACGCTGGCGGTAGCTGGGTGTACCAGCTCAACGCAGCATCCTTCAAAGTAGTTGGAAAGACTTTACACATGACAGCATCATCATCGGTAAAGAGGTACATCTGAGTAGTGAAAGTATCTAGGTGATGCTCCGGGTCCGAGGTGCCATCATTTCTGTCAATGCTTATTGGTTTGCAGTTGGCTGGTAGGGGAACCTCCATGATGGCGTTTGTGAAGGGATGTCTCGGCCTCCGCACGCCGGTCCTTTCATGAGGCCTATTTGCCTGAAGTGAAAGTTCAGGGGCCTGCCTAGGAAATTCCTCCTCGTCTGCTCGGTCCATATGATGAGAAGCCCGGAGTTGTGGGCCTCCTTCTCTGCGCGTGTTTCTGGATCCTTCATTCTCAGCTGTCCGACGCTCTCTCTCAAGAGGAGAAGAGGCGGACCTTTCTCTGCTCGGTCCTTGTTCGTGACGGCTGTTCTGTCGTCGAATCTCCTCATTCTCCCTTCTCAGCATGGCAATCTGTGCGAGGAGTTCTTGGATAATTGGGTTGTCGGTCGTTATAGCCGGGTTTATGGACCATTCCCTATTATCTCCGTTGTTAGCATTCTCTGGCTCCTCTCTCCTGCAGTTCCCGCTCCTTGTTCTCACCATGGTTTGTGGTATGGGAAAGTTTTGCTTCGATTCCCACAGACGGCGCCAAATGTTCCGTCCAAATATCTCATATAGGAGATACTCGGCCGGAGAAGGTCTAGTGGGAGTGTTTTGGAATTAGCTTGACAGAATTGAGATTCTGCTCCTACGTATCCAAATGGGAATCAAAGCAAACGTAGTTCTTAGTGAGGGGGTTGGACCCCTATTTATAGATATTTTCAGTGCAACCGTTTGAGTAGACAGTTACTGAGATCCTATTTGTTAGGATCGGATCGTCCTTGCAGTTAGACAATTGATATGGATAAGGCTCCGAGTTATACGGAGAGATATTTGGACCAGCGAGATATTCGGCCCGGTCAGTTGCGGCTGGATAGCTCGGGGCCGAGATATCTTCGCTCGTGGTCTGGTGTGGAATAGGACCGAGTAGTTATCCTCGGGTATCAAGTGTATCAACAGGTCTTCGGCTCTATGGGAGTTCGGGTCACGGCCCACTTACGAAAGTGAGCTCGGTCATGTTGACAATACTCGACCTTATATCTTCGGCCAGTACAAGTCGACATGAATGCATCATACTCCATGGTCCCCACTCTTACTCTATGGTACACTCTCATGACATAAGTGCCCGAGCAATGATATACGGGTTCATAATTGGCTCATCAGCTCATGCTCTTGACCAGAAACTCCTATTATATTGACATATATATACCCGGAAGTATTCCCCAAGCCTTTTTAAGTATTTTCATAAATGTCCTTGTTTCGATTACCACACCCAGTACTGCATTCAAAAAAATTGTACACATATCGCATATGGTGGCCATGAATATTGGAAGTCTTTACATGTATCTGATGACCCCCGAAATAAATCAATATATGCATCTGTTCTAACCAGAAACAATAATCCGGGAAGAGTCTCGAGCAAAGGGGATTTTGGGGATATAGCTTGACAGAATAGGTGTATTCTGCTCCTACGTGTCCCAAGTGGGAGTCAAAGCAAATGCAATTCTACGATAATGCCGAGATATTATTCGACTTTAGTGTAATTCCGAGGTACTACTCGGTTTCTGGTGTATGAGGAAGATAAGGTAACCTGAAGGCCATGCCTAGTATATATAGGGTCAAGGTGGTTATGAATCATTATGGGTAATTATGGACGTCATCAATGTGGGTGGTTACGAAACCATCACAAGACTTGATTTTTGTTGTCTTGTTGACTAGCCTGGAATGATCCTGGTCCATCAGGCTCTGACTTGTTCTTGGGCCGAGGTACGATTCATGTAGCAATGTTATCATTAGCTCGGCTCTTCTGTAAAGGTCTCAGCTTTATCCTTTGAACTCGGAGTTAACTAGACCGAGCACTCAACGGTCCATGTTGGAACAACATCCAAAAGTCCACATTCTTGTTTTTGAAAGACTGCAGAAAAAAAAAAACTCAGTCGAAAAGGATTCGACCGAGTTAACTTGGAGTATATTTAAAAATGTATAGTCATCTCATGAAGAAAAGCGGTCACTCTCCAGTGGAGGAACATAACACTTATGAATTGACAATATCACATTTACTTTAACACTTACTATCTGTCTAGCCAATTATATTTAAAATCATGATTAATGATATGTTGAACTTGGTTAGTGGGTACATCGAGATGAGTAACTCATTAACTATCCACTGAATTATATTAACCAAAAAATTTTATATCATTAATCAAGTTATCAGTTAACAAGTTATACTATTTACTAATATTTACTCACTAACCAAATTCAACATATTATTAATCACGATTTTGAACATCATTAGCTATAATCGTTTGATGTCCATTTTTTAAGGTCATGAATATTTGATGAACAAATAAGTTTCCCCATAAAAAAATTGTTGAAATAGATAATGGCATCGCGTACAACAATTTTGTAAAAAAATAAAATAAGAGTAAATAGCCAAAATGGGCCCTGAAACAGTGAGGTCGTGTCAATTTGATCAATCAAATTAACGAAATTTCAAAAAGGTTCCTGAAGCTGTCAAACGTTGATCAAGTTAGTCCCTCCGTTAGTCAGGGTTCGTTGACGCCGTTAACGGCGCTTATGTGGCACGTTACACACATATTTGAGGGACCAAATTGATACAGGGACCAAATTGACACTCAATATTTTTTCAAAAACCCTAACTTCATCTTCTTCTTCTCCCCCACCGTCGACCAAGCACAAGAACACGACCACAGTGCAAATCCATTGAATGTAATCTAGCTTCTTGAAGAGCAAACGGGAGAAGCTCGATCTGAACCTCTGTGATGAGGGTATAATTGTCGGCTCTCTTGAAGCCAAGGGTGCCTTTTCTTGGTAAGATACCTATGTTATTTCTTAAAGGACAAGATTCTGTATTGTGGTTGTTACCTGAATTGTTTACTGACTTCGCACTCTTTAATATTTTTACAAAGAAATGACCTCTGAAAGTTGTCTGATATTTTTCTTTCCACTTTATTGGCATTACATATTATTCGTGGTTGTTCACACAAAAAAAATTTGATGCTGGAGTTTTTACTGCTCCTATCAGTCACGTGTAAACCTCTATTCTAATGTTTGCTTCCTTCTCTGCCTGGAATTTTCTTTCAAACACTGAAACTGATTTTGGTCTTTTATATTCAGAGTACCTCGTATAGGCATCTATCGTTATCATTTCAAGAAATATTAAGCTTGCAATATAAACCTATATGCTACGACTTTTCGTTCTTGTGCTGGTTTGTATATTCTTACCTGCTTTAACTTATTTGAAAAAATTGTCTCAAAATTGATGCTCGTAACTTAGAATGAGACAAGTGTACAGTATGTGGTATGACGTTTTTCACTCATTGTGACTTTATCATACAATGTCTTGAAGCTTGGCCAAGATTTGTTTGCTGATAGTGTTTGAGGTTTTTGCGACAAATATCCCTAATCAAGTAACACGAATGATTTTAGTTACAGTTTTTTGCAGGAACCTTTCAAGTCTATGCCTCTTATATGGATCATTCATGAAAATGCTCTTGCTTATCGTTCAAGGCAATATACTACTAGTGGGCAGATTGAACTTTTGAATGATTGGAGAAGAGCCTTCAACCGTTCAACAGTTGTTGTCTTTCCAAACTATGCCTTGCCGGTAATATGTATGGGATAAGTTATTTATTTATTATTTGATGCATGGGAATCATACCTAGGGCCTCTACCCAAACCTCACCCACCCAACCATTTGATAAGCTATGCTTTAGCTCAGACTCGAGGACAAGTTAAGTTTTGTAGTTACTGGGCAATGGCATTTTCATGTAATCATGCATTTCATTATTAATTCATAATATGCTTTTTGATATTCAAACAGTCGTTTCCTTGTTAACCACTTTTCTATCATAAGATGTAAATAAGTTTCCTAGGAGTTACTAATATGATTACCCTTTGAATTTTATTTCTATGATATAAACATTATAGTTATAATCATAACTATAACTGTAACTATAACTAGCGTGTGATAGCTTGTCCAATGACTCTTAAATCTTGCTGTGTTGGGACTAATTAGTAATTGGCGACTATTATTTCTTATGTAATTCCATTGATTTACTCCACTTTTGATGCTGGAAATTTTTATGTCATTCCTGGTTCACCTGCTGATGCATTTATGGCCTTGCAGAAAGATAATTTAAGCATCGATATGAGCGTTTGCTCTTCAAGAAGCTAGATTACATTCAATGGATTTGCACTATGGTCGTGTTCTTGTGCTTGGTCGTTGGGGGAGGAGAAGAAGAAGATGAAGTTAGGGTTTTTGAAAAAATACTGAGTGTCAATTTGGTTCCTGTATCAATTTGGTCCCTCAAATATACATGTAACGTGTCACATAAGCACCGTTAACAGCGTCAACGAATCCTGACTAACGGAGGGACTAACTTGATCAATGTTTGACAATTTCAGGGACCTTTTTGAAATTTCATTAATTTGAGGGACCAACTTGACACGACCTCACAATTTCATGGACCATTTTAACTATTTACTCAATAAAATAAATTAAAAGTTCATGTAGCTGCTAAAAAGAAGTGTATAACACGCGAGGATTGTGCCATCAAGAATTAAGTGAGGTGGAAATAATTAGTCGTGTAATTGTCTGAGGCTGACATGAAGATACGGAAGTCAGTATGGACTCTGGAGCCTGGAGGAAGCTAATCAATGAAAGTCAAGCCAAGGTTGCGTCACCGACCATGTGGCGAAGTCATGGTTGCGTCACCGACCATGTGGCTGGTGGATGCAAAAAGATATTTGAAAAAAATAAAAATATCACTAGTTAAAACATTGGACTAATTATGAGTATAAAAATCTTTTATATTATTATTTATTAAAAATATGTATGATTCTTTTTTAACAAAAGAAAAGTAGCAATTTTATTAATAATCAAGATCGTTATACATCTGATAATTTTATCACAATTTCGGAGGAAAGTAATATATGTAGTGACTCTTAACAAAGTGACAGCAACTACACCTCCTAGCAAACACTATCAAAGAGTTGAGAACATAGGACGATAAAAGACTTATACAATTTGAAATAATAGTCCTATAATCAGTTTGGTCCTCTTCCATATTTTTTATGCTATCAATTATATACTTTGAGTCAAACTTGAACAACACATTGGTTATATATAATGATTTATAATTATATAATAGCATGCAAAACTTTATTCTAATGATATATTAAAATTAGATTAATAAAAAAGTGATAAAATATGTTCACACAATTTTTTTATTTATTTATAAAATATAGATATCAAAATAAAAACGATAAACACAGAACAAGCAAAAACGTCCTTCCTTGTGCAGTTTGCGAATGCGGCCTTGAAACGCTGCAATTTCTAAACAGAGACGTGCAATGCAGTGCGAAGACTCTGTCATCAACCATCTTAACGTTGTCATCAAAATTCCTCAAAGGAAAATAGTATTATCATCATAGACAATGAACACAATTACCCTCTTATTTGGACTTTTGGATTGGTACACTATTTTTGTTAGAGCAAGTCTTCTATGGATGTAGTTAATATAACAATTAAAAGAGACAGCTAAGATTTTACTAAAATTATTCTAAAGTCATCTTCATATTTTGACAGGTTTTGCTTGTTGGGCATATATTCATGCAAGGTTTATTATTTTTATTAATGTCTAACTGGTATTTCTTGCTACATGGTTTTTTAAAAGAAAAATACAACTTTTATCTTTATTTTTCATTCTACAAACATTTTATTCTGTTTCTCAAAATACATTTTTTTATTGTTTATAAGAGGATTTGGTGAAAATTAAAGGCTCATTTGTTTTGTTTCTACTTTCTAGTTTCCAATTTTCATTTCCTGTCTTAGTTAATTATTACAAAAATGACATATCGTTTTCATTATGTTTATGTTCATGTTCTTAAAAATGTGTATTGTTCACACAAAAATGTAGTACAAGCCGAGCTCAGATCGGAACTCGAATAGAACCTAGTATACTACTTGTTTTCTGAATGACCTCCTCTTCTTTGCTTGAACCTCCTTTTATAGCCTAGGGTGTCAACAGATATTCCAATGTCGGGTATCATTTTGGGCGTGATCCTCTCCCATTATCTTAATGCTATTAAAATCGCGCATATCTCGATTTTGGACGTTATGCCCATGATAAACACGTGCTTGATATATTCAAATATCCTAGCCATAGCTCGGTCTAATGACCAGGATCCTAGCTGTGCCTTGGTTTGGAAACTAATTGGGCCGAGGACTCCTTGGTCAAGCTTGGAGGGTACAACGAGCTCTGTTCCTGGCCTGTGGAGTGAATTGGGCCGAGGACTACTTGGTCCATGTTTGAACACCCCCTTGACTATAGAGATGGACCGAAGAGTCCTTGGATCATGCTCCAAAAGTATGCCAAGCTCTGCTCCCTGGACCCAAGGTGAATTGGGTCGAGGACATCTCGATCAATGTAGGAACATTAAGCCCTCCAAGCTTTGAGTTGTAAGTCGACGATGAAGCTTGTTGAGGTGATCTTCACATTATTCGACCATGTCCAATCTCTATGGACAAGGCAGACCGGGAATGGTTGGTTTGAAACGACGACAAAATGTTTTGACCGAGATGTGCTTGGTTTGGTCCGAGCATTGCTAGGTTCAATTTTTCAGAGCCAAGTCCTTATTTGAGTATGTTGACCTGCGATCCCAAGCACTGCTTGGTTTGAGCATGTATTTTTTCAGTTCGAGATTACCTCGGAATCTCGTGCGCTGGTGAGTCCTCTCATCTAAAATTATATTTGATGCTTGTATAGTAAAGTGTTACTTGGACACATGCCTTTGTTGTGTCCAACATTGCTCGAAATACCTTAAATTTGAGTAGTCAAAGTTTTGTGCCGAAGACTTCAGGCTTACTTGGCCGAGGTCATCTCGGATTTTTGTACGGAACCCAGTATTACTTGGTTTCCGGCTTATTTGGCCGAGCTCTGCTCCGATTTTTGGTTTCCGCGGAGTCAAATATTACTTGGGATTCCTAACATTTGGTCGAGACCACCGCTCGATTTTTGGTTTTCATGAGCCAAGTATTACTTGGGATTCCGGCTTACTTGACCGAGGTTATCTCGGATTTTTGTGCGGAGCCCAGTATTACTTGGATTCCTACTTATTTGGCCGAGCACTGCTCGGTTTTTTGGTTTTTGCGGAGTCAAGTATTACTTGGGATTCCGTCTTGCTTGGTCGAGCACTGCTCGGATTTTTGGTTTCCACAAAGCCAAGTATTACTTGGGATTCCGGCTTACTTGGTCGAGCACTGCTCGGATTTTTGGTTTCAGCGGAGCCAAGTATTACTTGGGATTCCAGCTTACTTGACCGAGGTTATCTCGGATTTTTGTGCAAAGCCGAGTATTACTTGGTTTCTGGCTTATTTGGTCGAGCACTGCTCGGTTTTTGGGTTTCTGCGGAGCCAAGTATTACTTGGGATTCCGTCTTACTTGGCTGAGCACTGCTCGGATTTTTGGTTTCCATGGAGTCAAGTATTACTTGGGATTCCGACTTACTTGACCGAGCATTGCTCGGATTTTTGGTTTCGGCGGAGTCAAGTATTACTTGGGATTCCGTCTTGCTTGGCCGAGCACTGCTCGGATTTTTGGTTTCCACGAAGCCAAGTATTACTTGGGATTCCGGCTTACTCCATGGGGCCAAGTATTACTTGGGATTCCGGCTTACTTGGCCGAGGTTATCTCGGATTTTTGTGCAAAGCCCATTATTACTTGGTTTCCGACTTATTTAGCCGAGCTCTGCTTGGTTTCTTCCACACGGAGTTTATCCTTTAGACTTTGTGCAGATAACTTCTAAATTCTAGAAAAAAAATATGCTACTCATAAAACAAATTTTATTGATTATTATAGGCGTGCCTCATTAAAACCTTCTTGGCCAAAAAACCGTCATTGGGAAACAGACCAATCAAGGAAAAAGAGTACATCACCGTCGAATACATTATTTAAGCATAATAATTCAAGTGGGAGAGGAGGTCTCGACTTGCAACTTTTTCCGAGATAATGCTATTTCCTCCATGGTGATATATTTGGCGGCTCTCCGTCTCAAATCATCTATGTCCTTGGGTGGCCATAGAATCCGCGAACGACCCTTCTTTCAGACCAGTCAACACAGTATGTAAAGCTACCATTGGACTCAAGCCTCTAATAGAAAGTGTCTCCTGATTGAAGCGTGTCATAAATTCTCTTAACGTCTCATCCAGACCCTGTCTAAAATTAACCAAACGTGTCGATGTCCTTTGATGGACACGACTTGTGGAAAATTGGATAACAAAGCTAGTAGCTAAAGTATTAAAATCAGCAATAGAATTAGGTGGTTACCGAGAATACCATACCAGTGTTGAGCCTCTTAAAGTAGTGGGAAATACCCTACATTTGATCGAATCTGTTGCTCTTGTTAGAAAAATTTGGGCATCAAACATCCTCAAATGTTCCTCTGGGTCCTTGCTTCCATCATAAGAACCAGATGACAATGCTGTAAAGTTTTCAGGAAACGGAGCATCCATGATCTCCTCGATGAATGGGTGTCCAGTTTGATAGTCACCGTGGCAAATCTCCGGACAGGGAGCTCGGCTCCGATTCCGATTCCGGGCATTTGATGTAGTGTTATTAGCTTGATCTCGGTTTTGCATGTTCTCCAACTGCTGCCTCATGGTCTGGTTTTCTCTCGTTAACCTATCTACAGCCGGTATGAGCTCTCGAAATTGGGCTTGATCAACAGGCGAATCCATCCTTCTACAAGTTAGAGATCTAGTAATATGGTGATAAGTGATATGTGTGGCCGGGAAAAAGTTTTACCGCGGCCCCACGATGGGCGCCAAAATGTTCACACAAAATGTAGTACAAGCCGAGCTCAGATCAAAACTCGAATAGAACCTAATATACTCTTGTTTTCTGAATGACCTCCTATTCTCTTTGCTCGAACCTCCTTTTATAGCCTAGGGTGTCAACGGATATTCCGATGTCAGGTATCATTTTGGGCGTGATCCTCTCCCATCATCTAAATGTTATTAAAATCGCGCATATCTCGGTTTTGGACGTTATGCCCATGATAAACACGTGCTTGATATATTCAAATATCCTAGCCATAGCTCAGTCTGATGACCAGGATCCTAGCTGTGCTCTTGGTTTGGAAACTGATTGGGCCGAGGACTCCTTGGTCAAGCTTGGAGGGTACAACGAGCTCTGTTCCTGGCCTGTGGAATGAATTGGGCTGAGGACTACTTGGTCCATGTTTGAACATCCCCTTGACTATAGAGCTGGACCGAAGAGTCCTTGGATCATGCTCCAAAAGTATGACAAGCTCTGCTCCCTAGACCCAAGGTGAATTGGGCCGAGGACATCTCGGTCAATGTAGGAACATCTACAACAAATCATTGGAAATAGAAAATAAAATGAAAGTCTTTTGCAGTTATTAATAAAAAAACAGAAACAAAGCAAACAAAACTAACCAAAAAAAATAAAACCGAGTTCTTAACAAAAAAAACTTTAGTTCTTTTAACATGGTTTTGAGAAACCCAAAAGTGATTAGCCATAGTGAGGGTAGATTGTGTTACCAGACGAACTTTACCTGTAAGGTCAGAGATTTGAATACTAGAGTCGCCACCAATTAATCCTCAAGCTCATCCTAATAGTGAAATCAGTCCTTCTGTTAACCCGAGGTTACATGACTAACGATAATTGAATCTAATAGTTTATTTTTCTTAAACTTCAGTCATTGATTGTATTTTATTAAAAAAAGGCAAGAGAGAGAGAAAGAGAAAGCTCGAGCTCTCTTTCTCTTTCGTGTGTTTCTTCTTTTGGAACTACATTCATTGTTGGAAACCACCAAAATATATTGTTAGAATTGATCTCAATCCAAAGGTTGAAAATTTATCAAATGCAACTTCCAATATGCCACATTCAACGCTATTGTTATTTTAAACAAATTATACTTAATATCCTCAATTTAATTCACTCAATATGTAAAGAGGATAAACAAAAAACAAAAGGAATGGATGAAATCGGGATCACATAAAAGAAAAAGAAAAACACGAAACACAATGAGAGCTCGAGCTTTTTCTCTATTTTTTTGTTTTGCCTTATTTTAAAAATAAATAATCAAACCTTGAAATTTAAGAAAAATGAGTAGTTGGATTTGATTATCGTTACTGATCTAACTTTAGGTCAACAAAATGACTAATTTCATTAATAGTTGAAGTTTGAGAATTAATTAATAAGAATTAATAGTTGAAAGTGTCTATTTACAAATGTGTCGAAAGTTAGAGAGTATGTATGTAATTTTCCAAATAATATAAAGAAGATTTAAACACTTCCATAAACAAGCCCTAATGCGCCTTATCTAGGTCATAAAGCATTTCTTCAACATCCTAGGCGCCTTCATAAAAAAACAAATGGGCCCAAGGGTATAAAGTAGCTCTATACTATAAAATAAAAAATGCTTAATTGTATTTTTGTCCCCCGATTTTATCTCATGTGTGATTTTCGTCACCAATATTTTTTTCGAGCACATTTGGTCCCCCAATATTTTGAAATTTGCAAAATTAGTCCCTCCATCCAATTTTCATCAATTTGTGTATGGCAGGTCTATTGCCACATGACAAATCCAAACCTGCCATATGGCACCAGGCCTACCATGTAGGATACAAATTGGATGAATGTACTAATTTGGCAACTTTTAAAAAACTGGGGGACCAAATATACTCAAAAAAAATATTAGGGACCAAAATCACACATGAGCTAAAGTTGGGGGACTAAAAGTTCAATTAAACCATAAAAAATATAAAAAGCTTCACAGGAGGGTGGAAAAACCAAATAAAGTAAACGAGAACTTCATCCAATTGGGCTTGTCTCTAGAATAACGCTAGGACACCCGTCGCAGAAGACAGCAACATTTGTGGATGGAATAATGGCATTCCCAGAGATTACTTCATATTTTCAAGGTGTCAATATATTATATTATTAGTTATCAACGTAGGCATGTTTTTAATGTAATAATTTTCTAAAATGGTACTCCCATTTTTAATGATTGATTATGCATATTATAATGAATTAATATTTTGATAAATTTTAGATTTAGAGATGTTCTTGCCAAAGATTTGTTATCTCGGCTCAGTGTAATTGAATGTGTTGTCTTTCCCCTTCTCCATTCCTACCGCATCTACTTATAGTAGGCTCCGTATTTACCTCTCATAACTGGGTCTCTTCACTCTCGGATAGACGTTTCCGCCTTGGTAATGATAGTCGGACAACGGGTATTAATACTTGCCGTTATCTTTCATTCATGAGTTGACCGTTCAGCAGTTATATGTTTCACCCTTTGCCTATCCGATTTCTCCATGTGATTTATCTAACTCTTGGGCCTCTAGCTAGTCAAGAGCTCAACCTCGAATGCCAAGTCTTTTACTTCTCGGCCCAAATCTCTGTTGGATCCGTGTTGCTAATGAAGTCGGCCGCAAGTATACAAGTCGGTCCCCGAGTATATAACTCAGACTCCTATAACATAAGTCCCCCAAGCCTCAAGTCGTAAGCGATGAAAGGGCTTATATGTTATGCTAAAGTCTAATTTTTGCAAAGAGTTTACACTCACGTTATTGGGCTCAAATAAGCGTACACTTAATAATTATATTCTTGGAAATTCAAGCCCATAATCATCTTCTTGGGTCCCATTTATCTTAAGCCTTTTGTCTGCTACGGTAGCACAGCATCCGCTTTTATGAGTTGACCATTTGCCTATTGAGTTACTATTACTCGGCCGGCGGACATTAAAGTCTCTTAAGTACGTCCGTTACGTTTTCTACAAGTCGGTATGAGCATTCTAGAGGTTGGGCCCAAGTTCATTTTTCTACAAGTCGGTCAGACCATTCCAGAGGTTGGGCCCGAGTTGATACAAGCTTGTCAAAATATTTCAGAGGTTGGGTCCGAGTTCATACTCGGCCCAACCATACCATAATAGGATCTATTCGTGGTCCGACCTATAAGATCAAGGTTGGGACCGAGTTAATACCCGACTCATGCCGTAAGTTCTTGCTAACATCTGATTGATCAAATTATGACTGATACAAAGCAGTCAAGCATTTCTATGTATGAACTCTAAGGGTAATTTGTGGACATAACCTGACAGAATGTAGCATTCTACTCCTACGTATCCCAAATGAGAATCAAGGCTAACGTAGTTATAAGTTGAGGGAGCGATGATAGTACGAAGTTGGCCTCAAATATGAAGTCTTCTTGTCCCTTAGCCTAAGCCTCCAACGGACCTTCCATAAGGATAAAATTGGCCCAAACATATAAGCTCGACCACACAAGGTTTGGCTCGAGTTAATACACGGCCCAACTGTAACATAGATCCAGTCGAGAATCGACGAGGTGGCTCTAAAACTCTCTCGTATGATGTATTTGACAATAAGTTGGGTCCGAATTGTGAACATCTAATTTTGTCCGGTTCCTCTTAACAAGCTAACTTAAATAAACCAATACATCTGGCTTCTGATTAAAAATAATAATAATAATGATAATGAAAATAAAATAAATAAATAGATAAGATTTGTCAGAAATCTTTTTTCTTCCCAACAAACAAAATCCCCATAATGATCTTTCTCCTTCAGTTTTTTTCTTTAACCAACATACTCCCAGGTTTTTTTGAGCTTAACCAGAAAAGCAACAGCCATTGGGAAGCTGGTCCAACCACCAGAACAGTTCCCCACAAGGCTCAAGTCATCAAACACCATTTTTGGATAAGTTCTCAGAGCACCAGTGCATAGATCAGAGGAAGAGAATACATAAATGGAAATTGAAAGGGGACTAGAGGAAGATGAACCACTGCAACACTCCATTAATCTGGTCCCAAGGAGGAGGCAGAGTTCATCTACTTCTCTATAAATACCAAATCAAAAAAAAAAAAGGAGGAAAAAGACGTTCCCTGTTTATCTTCCTGCTTGCATCTTCCCTGTTTCTCCATCTTCCTGCTTGCACCCACTCCTTCCCTACTGTAGCTTCATCTTCCTCCTCCCCCTCTCAAATCCGGCTCCACCCCCACTTCATTCCCACAGCCACCACATCCTCCTCCTTCTTCCTCAGATCGCAAGACCACCGCAGGCCACCACCACAGATCGCCTCTGTCTTCTCTTCCACTTACCATACACAGATCCGCATCCCTCGGACCGTCGTGCGCTGCCACGATACCCACACAGACCCGCGTCCTCGTCACCGGCTGGCCACCGTCGTTCGAGCCTCGCTGCTGCGACGTCTGTTACTCCGCCACGATACCCACGCAGACCCGCGTCCTCGTCACCGGCCGGTCACCGCCGTTCGAGCCTCGTTGCCGCGACGCCTGTCGCTCCTCTGTCTTCGTTCTGCGTTTGGCATCAGGTACTTAAATTGTTGCTTTTCCCTGTGAAGGAATGGATTCAAGGGAAGAGGGTATAATAGTGCAGTTGCAGTTTTTTTGGTCAGCATGCCAAAAGCTGTTCATCTTTTTGAGTTTAGCCTCAAAATAAATATTGCAGAGGGACTTTACTTTGAGAGCACGTTTTTGAGAGAGAAGAGCCTTTTGTCAGTTTGGCTCACTGTTTAAGGCTTTAACAATGCCTGATAGTGCGGAGATGGAACGAGTGACTGAGAGAAAACAAAAAAAACAAAAACCAATCAAATCTTTTCAAAAGAACTACGTGGCTTTGAGTTTCCCATCGCACCCGGGAATACGTAGGAGCAAGATAAATCATCTTGTCGGGCCAAAACTAAATTTTCCTTTTTTTGTGTCTCTTTTTATGTTAAAATAATTAATCAAAATAATTAAACTTTTCTCTTTCCAGGGGTGCTCTATGGACACGATGCCATGTTTAATCCCTTAGGTTTGAGGTTGTCCTGTGGACTCACGTGTCATGTTTAACCTCATTTAGTTTTTATAAACCATAAAGTTAAAAATATAAAAAAAATTAATAAAAGTCAAAAAATTAAAATTTAAAATAATTCTTTCTTGTAAATAATTTTTGGGGTAAAATAAATATTTAAAATGTTATTAAAATGTTTTTGCACAATTAACTTAAGGTACCGTTTTTTAAACGGGCGATGTGGGGTGCTAACACCTTCCCTACTCGTAACCGACTCCCGGACTCATATCTCTTTTTTTTAAAAGACCAGTTTACCTTTAAATAATTGGGTTTTCTAAGATTTTCCCAATAAAAATCTTAGTGGCGACTCCCCTGTTTTTTTATCCCTTTTCGCGCCTCCCGGACTAGACGGTCGCGACAGCTGGCGACTCCACTGGGGAACCTTTGAGAGTCAGGCCTATCATAGTTGGTTGTGCATTTTTTTAACAGCTTTGAAAATATTTGTTTTACCCTTTTTTTTTTTATTCTGTTTCTTTTTATGATTTCATAACTGCTCTTATATATTCTTGCAACCTTAGGGTAGAGAATTTTTTGTATCGGTATTTGTTTGTTCCTTTTGCAGGTTTTGGGTAGTTTTATTTTAATAGGTTTTTGTGAAGGTTTGTGTGCTCCCATCACACACATCACTATCACAACTTGCACACACTTTTGGCTCTATACCCGAGCTTGCTCAAAACTCAAGGATTAGGCGGTGTCTCGACATTGTCATTGAAGGGGTCTCGTACCTCCCTGACATTTGTTGATTCACCACTCAGGTTGTACCCGATATCATGGGATGGTCATATTGAGAGGGTTTATCCCTACTTGTGACTAGATTTATGAGTCGGATCCTTATCTTTCGGGATAGGGGCAATCTGGGAACCATGGCTTTTAGAAGTCTAGACACTACCAAATTTTCATTGATAGAGCAAACTTAGTAGCCAACCTGTTTAGAGTCATTACCTCGGGTTTGTCCAACCCTAAGTTTTACCCAATTTAGGACAAAGGGAGCATACTCTTTCTCTCTCTCCATTTTTTTTCTGGCATCATAAACATAAATTGCCATGCACATACATATTTATTATGAAGTTTTCTAAAAAAGGAAAAAGGGGACGACACATCGTCGCTCCAAGCCCGAATGACATGTTCGAATATTATTGCACTTCTAATAAGCGGCGTGTCATAGTGAAGGTAGTGCATTGACAGCATACCCGACATAGGGTTCCCAACCCTACTGGGGTTCATGCAACATGAAGCATGTAGGGCATTTTTTTTGTGTGTTTCATTTCTAATTTTTTCTTTATTTGTGTTTCTTGACAGGAAGACCTTAGTATTAATCTTATAGCAAAGAATGGAAGGACCTAGCATCGGAAAGAGTACTAACAATGCAAGCAGTTCCAAGAAGAGCATCAAGATCGACGTGACACTCAATGATGTTCAGAGCTTATGGGAAATTAGTCAACAAATGTCAGAAAAGGCACGTTTGAACTTTAACAACAAGTACGGGAGGATACTAGATCTATTACGTATTCCGGTGGATGCCCCCGCTCTAAGTGCATTCGCTCAGTATTGGAACTCAACTTTGAGATGTTTTGAATTGCCTGACCTAGATGTAACTCCCACCATAGAGGAGTATACTTACATGCTGAGATTGCCTATCCAAAAGGAATCATGTGTCTATTTGTATTATGGACAATATGTGGCAGATGGGAAGATAGCAAGTCTGTTGGAACTTAAACCGGAACAATTGGATAAAGTGGAAAAAGGAAACACTACGGGCTTGAAGAGGCGATTCTTGGAAGGTTACCTTAGGGAGTTGGCTCAACAACAACGAAGGGTTCTTTTTAATAGGTTGTTGGCTCTCCTTATCTACGGACTGGTGCTTTTTCCCTTTATTCCGGATGTGATTGATCGATCAGCCATGGATGTCTTCTACAGAGTTGAGGAATACGGGGTGAATTTAGTCCCTGCTATCCTAGCTGAAACTTTTCTCTCACTACAAGTTTGTCATCAGAATCAACAAGGAAAGTTACGGTGCTGTGCACCAATGTTATATGTTTGGATTATGACTCACTTGTATGCTGGAAACAAAATTGATAGAGCGGATGACCCATTGAAAGGATTCATTCGCATGCCGCTAAAGTCACGCAAACTATATGAATGGAAACGAGAGTTTGATCAGGTCGGCTCACGTTCATTTAGATGGATGTGCCCATGGTACAATGGAGATTCAGTTATATTCAGTTGTGGGAGTTTCCCGAATGTCCCATTGATGGGACCCAGAGGATGTGTGTCATATTCACCAGCTCTAGTAATGTGCCAACTCAGGTGGACACAAGATGAACCCCCAAAAGAGCTGCTTGGTGGAGCATATTTCCTATATCAAGAATGTGAAAGCATCAAGAGTCAGACAATGGCAATAAGGTCAGCGTGGAACAATATTCACATAAAAGTGCGTGATGAGTTAGGAAGGCGGATCACAGCTCGAACAAAAAGATATGAAGCATGGAGAGAGGCAAGAAGGGGGTGTCCTTCAAAACCGGAACCCCCACCCAGTGCTGAAAACAATCTTCTTACAGAAGATCAAATGCTGGAAAAAATTGAAATTCTAAAAGCTCAGATGGGGGTTTTGGATGAAAAGAACCAAGTTGCAGAAGTAACTATCGTCAAGCTCCAAAGCCAGGTGCAAAAACTGAATTTACAGATCGAGAATTTGAGAAGTGAATGTGCCGATTCCTACGAAGCCCCAAGTCGCATGAAAAGGGCAAGAAAAGAAAAAGAAGCAGTGATCCAAGAGTTGCAAGCAAAGGTGGAGTGTCAAGAAAACACGCTAGTCAGAATTCTAAAGAAGAAAGAAGAGCTTGAGTGGAACGTAGGGATTCATGTCGAAACAATACAGATATTAAAGGAGAGAGTTGGATCTCTACAAGAATCCTTGGCCCAGACCGAACTTTACTCTGATCGAGGATGGAACGAAGCTGCCAGATATCGTCAATTATTAACAGAAGCTAATGAAAGGGAAAATTGGCTCAGGACCAAAATGCAAGAAAATGAAAGAGGAGAAGCTCAACGTCACGTGGAATGGGTAAAGGGATGGAAATTGGTTGTAAGGGATGTGATCTATGAAAAGGAAGCATGGAGAAGAAAATATGAAGACATGATTGGTAGAATTCAATATCATACTTCCCAGTTGGTGGATCGATTTGAAGAAGTATCAATTCAGGTCTACAAGAACCCTTTCCTCCAAATACCACCAGAGGTGACTGAGTTCTTCAAGCATTTTGGGAAGCTTGCAAAGGGATTCAGGAAAAATAAGATGAAGCTTTTGGCATAGTATTTTGAGGTCCCAAAAGATGGGTTATAAATATGAAAACTCTCGATGTATTGTTTTTCTAGTTGACCAAAGACTCGTGTTTGTATTGCAACATCCATCCAATGAAATAGAAGTTTTCATCAAATTTTTGTGGAATGCTCTCTCTTTTTCCAGATGATATCTGTCGAGGAGTGAATTCTCCCTTAGATACTTCATCAACTATATTTTTACCCTAAAAACGATGTGTTTTCCGCGTAAAAATATGGGTATCATCAAACAATAACATTGCTAGTACAGATGTGGTCTATCGAGGAGTGAATTCTCCCTTGGACTCGACATCAACTGCAGTCAAGCTAGAGGGAATTATACCACTAGATTTGATTGCAGGATGAGTATTCTTGCTATAAGTATATGCGACGGTCTTCCTGTCAAAAATGGAGTTTAATTGGTTTATGCTCTTTCTTTTGATTTTATTCATTTATTCTTTCTTTTATTAAATAAAACAATGTGGTTTTTGAACAATTGCTCCAAGACACCCTTATCGCACTCTATCACAGGCAAGAGCCATGGCAGATGAACTAGAAGAAGTTCAAGTGATCAGGGATGAAGTCAGTCAAATCAAGGATCAGATGGCTAAGATGATGGAGATCCTACAAGAAATGCAGAAGGAGAAGAACACAGAGGAGAACCCTCCAGCCTCGAACGAAGGACAGCCAGTCACACCTCTCATCCCACCCTGGTTTTCTCTCGATTCCTATTCAAGGCTTCAACCAACCAGGGGCCATGATGCCTCTCAACCCAACTCATTTTTCATTTGACCCGAACAATCCCCCATACGGTGTGGCTCGTGGGTGTGTCCCACCAACAGCCCCCCGTCCACAAGATGGTATTCGTAACTCCGAACACATCACTCGAACACAAATCCCCACCAATGCTTTGTCGAAATACCGCAAGCACAAAATGTCAACCCTACAGATGGTAACACCCCGATCATCGACACCTTCTGTCAATCCAAGGCCCCCACAATACACCCTACATTATGGACCCCAGGGGGCTCAAATGATGCCAAACTTCGGTTCCTCCTCCATGCCATATTCATTTCCCCATAATATGTACGGAGAAGCTCCGGTGAATCAGTCGGGAGGGGATTCCCAGTCTAAAGAAAAGCTGGAAGTACTAGAGGAAAGATTGCGGGCCATTGAAGGGGTAAATAGTTATGGTCTTCGGGATGCCTCGGAACTCTGTCTGGTGCCAAATGTTGTAATTCCGCCAAAATTTAAGGTGCCTGATTTTGACAAGTATCGGGGAACCACTTGTCCCAAGAACCATTTGACCATGTATGTTAGGAAGATGGCGTCACATGCCCGAGATGATAAACTCTTGATTCACTTCTTCCAAGACAGCTTGACCGGGGCAGCTTCAAATTGGTATACGCATCTCGAGCAGGCACACATCCGATCCTTCAAAGATCTAGCAGATGCATTCCTGAAGCAGTACAAGTACAATGTTGACATGGCTCCCGATAGGATGCAACTCCAAAATATGTCAAAAAGGGATGTAGAGACTTTCAAAGAATACGCGCAACGATGGAGGGAACTGGCTGCTCAGGTGGAGCCTCCCTTAGCCGAGAAAGAAATCGTAGCAATGTTCATTGATACACTCCAGTCGCCTTTCTATGATAGGATGATTGGGAGTGTGTCATCAAATTTTTCTGACATGGTCATCATCGGCGAGAGAATTGAAAGTGGAATGAGGAATGGCAAGATCGCCGAGACTTCAGTAGGGAACGGCCCAAAGAAAACCCCATTCGTGAAAAAGAAGGAGGGAGAGGCACATGCAGTAACCTTGGAACAGAAGAAACCGAACCAATGGAGACCAAACCAAACACCCGCCTTCCATGCCCAATACGCCCCACATTACCAACCACCTCCATATCATCAAGCCAACCAGCCATACATCGCTGCAACCTCGCAATTTCCAAACCCTCAAAAAATGACTCCCTACCGGCCCTCATACCCTTCTCAGCCTCAAACACACCCCCCCATGCCACCTCAAATCATCCAGCCTCTAAATCCAAACCCAAACACCAGCCAAACAAGACCACCATATAACCCGGAAAGAAAGCCAGTGCGTTTTGACCCAATACCCATGACCTACACCGAACTATTCCGCCAACTTGTGAGCAAATCCGTGCTAACTCCTATCCCGACAAGACCAATAGACCCTCCTTATCCAAAGTGGTATGACCCAAATGCTCAATGTGAATATCACGATGGGGCCACAAGACATTCCACCGAGAGTTGTAGAGCTTTGAAGTTTAAGGTCCAAGACCTGATTAATGCCAAATGGTTGAGCTTTCAGAAGGATGCTCCAAATGTGGCACAGGGTCCTATGCCAAATCATGGGAGTTCGGGGGTCAATGCCATTGAGAGCTTCTTGGAACATACTCTAAAGAGTAAAGTGGCCGATGTTAGGACTCCTATGAGGGTTGTTTTCAGAGAGATGTGCAAATGTGGATTGATCCAAATCTCGGCCACGGAAGAAAAGGCTCTCGACGGAGATATAAGGTGTGACTTTGATGGGAGCATGGGGCATTCGATTGAAGACTGTTCGGAGTTTCGGCAAGTTGTGCAACGGCTAATGGATATGAAACTTATCTTAATTGGTTGTGAATCAAATGAGTATTCCATTAATATGGTTGCTGAATCTACAATTTCCCCAACCCCAGTTAAGATAACCCCTTTTACTGTTGTGGTTAATCCTCAACCAGTTCCTGAGCAAGTTACTCTGAGACCAGTGGTGATATACTATACTGAGAAGAAACCTTTGCCGGTTCCAAATGGGCCAACACCAATCGTCATCCGAATTCCAGGTCCTTTCCCTTACAAGGACCCCAAAGCGGTACCATGGAAGTATGAGATGTAGGTCCAACCCAATCCTTCCAACGGGACTACTGTGGTCACCAACATTTCAGGAATTGGTGGAATGACTATGAGTGGTCGCATTTACACTCCGGAGGTATTGCGAAGGGTGGAAATAGAAAAGGAAGGAAAGGATCACAAAGGGAAAGAGAAGGTGGAAGAAATTCTAGATGACAAGGAAGCGAACGGGGGTAAGAAGAAAAAGGAGGTGTCTGATGAAGAAGTCAGTGAATTCTTGAAGTTCATCAAGCAGAGTGAATACAGGGTTGTGGATCAGTTAAATCGAACTCCGGCTCGAATATCTCTCTTGTCTCTATTGATGAACTCTGAGCCACACAGGAGAGTACTGATGAAGGTGTTGAATCAAGCTCATGTTTCCCATGACATCACAGTTGATAAGCTCGATAACATTGTAGGTAACATAGTTGCTGATAATTATGTCACTTTCACCGATGATGAAATACCAGCTGAAGGTATGGGGCACAACAAGGCATTGCACATTTCTGTGAAGTGCCGAGACCATGTCATGGCTAGGGTTCTCATTGATAATGGATCTTCTTTGAATGTAATGCCAAAGTCAACACTGGCAAAGTTGCCTTTTGATGGAACTCATATGAAGCCAAGCACAATGATTGTAAGAGCTTTCGATGGCACTCGAAGGGAAGTCATGGGAGAAATTGAATTGCCCATTCAGATTGGCCCTTGCACCTTTGAAGTACTCTTCCAAGTGATGGACATCACACCAACTTATAGTTGTCTCCTAGGACGACCATGGATCCATTCGTCTGGAGCTGTACCTTCCACATTGCACCAGAAGGTGAAGTTCATTGTTGATCATAAGCTGATAATTGTTTCTGGAGAGGAAGATTTGTTAGTAAGCAAGCCATCAACAACCCCTTATATTGAAGCTGCCGAGGAAGCTCTCGAGACCGCCTTCCAGTCACTTGAAATTGCCAATGCCACTTATGTTGGGGATAGTGCTCCACTCTTGAAACCTCGGTCATCCAAAGCGTCCATCATGATGGCCAAGGTTATGCTTGAAGGAGGATACCAACCTGAAGGCGGTGCAGGGAAGAACAGCCAAGGTGTGGCTGACATCCTCATGCTCACTGAGAACAAGGATAGGTTTGGATTGGGATACAAGCCCACCAAGGCCGACAAGATGAGGGTTATAGAAGAGAAGAAAAGAAAGAGGTTGGCTCGGCTGGAAAATCATGAATACGAGGCTGAAAGGGTTCCCATCTGTGACATTCGACAGAGCTTCCGAAGCATAGGGTTTGAATTCCTGGACCAAGCAGCAGCTATTGAAGATGACTATCCTGCCGCTCATGGTATCAATCTGGTGTATCCATGCTCTCCGGATACAGAGCTCAACAATTGGGAGATCATTGAGTTCCCCAAGACCATAGAGTCCTTTTCAAAGTAATTATGTAATGCTTATCCTTTAGCTCTGCCCAAGGCTTTAGGAATTTTGTTGTAATGGGCTTACTTGTTTCTGCTTCAGTATGACTTATCAATAAATGCATGCATTCAGTATCTTTGTGTTGTTATATCTCTTTTTTACTTTCGTTTTTGTTCACCATCCCTCACCAATAAATGCAGTCTCTCGTCTTTAACCTATATTCATATTTCCCTGATAATTACCAAAATGCAGATCTAAAAGTGACTCTCTTGAAAACGACAGTGTTAGTAACTCATCATACAATTTTGACTATTCCGTTGATTATGCTGAGGAGGTTGTTGATGATGACGGGGAAGTTCCCCTGAACTTTTGAGATTGGTAGAACAAGAAGCCAGGAAATTCGCCCCCATGAAGAGCCGAGTGAGCTAATCAATTTGGGAACCAAAGATGGTAAAAAAGAGGTCAAGATTGGCCTTTCCCTGAAAGAAAAGGAGCGGAACAGGTTGATCAGGTTGTTGACAGATTATAAAGATGTTTTCGCATGGTCCTACCAAGACATGCCAGGGTTAGACCCCGAGTGTAGCGAAACACAAATTGCCATTAAAGCGGAGTGTCCTCCGATGAGCAGAAGCTACGAAGGATGAAAGCGGAAATGTCCTTAAAGATCAAGGATGAGGTCAAGAAACAACTGGATGCAGGTTTCCTAGAAGTTGTAAAATATCCTCAATGGGTTGCTAACATCGTTCCTGTTCCCAAGAAAGATGGAAAAGTTCGAATGTGTGTTGACTATCGAGATCTGAACAGAGCTAGCCCAAAAGATGACTTTCCTTTACCTCACATTGATGTTCTTGTAGATAACACTGCTCAACATGCATTATTCTCTTTCATGGATGGCTTCTCGGGATATAATCAGATCAAGATGGCACCTGAAGATATGGAGAAAACTACATTTGTCACTTTGTGGGGAACCTTTTGCTATAAAGTTATGCCCTTTGGCTTGAAAAATGCTGGGGCAACATATCAGCGGGCTATGGTGACTTTATTCCATGACATGATGCATAAGGAGATAGAAGTTTATGTAGATGACATTATCGCCAAGTCCAGATCCGAAGATGACCACGTTGATAATCTGCATAAACTTTTTGAGCGGTTGAGAAAGTTTAAGCTCCGACTGAACCCAGTCAAGTGCACTTTTGGAGTGAAATCAGGAAGCTTCTGGGGTTCATTGTTAGTCAAAGAGGAATAGAGGTTGATCCTGAAAAGGTTCGAGCAATCATCGACATGCCAGCACCTCAAACAGAGAAAGAAGTTCGTGGGTTTTTAGGAAGATTGAACTACATTGCCCGGTTCATCTCCCAACTAACCGCGACATGTGAACCAATCTTTAAATTGCTGCGCAAAAATCAAGCCGTGGCATGGAATGTAGATTGTCAAAACGCCTTTGAGAAGATCAAACAATACCTACAAGAGCCTCCAGTTTTGGTTCCCCCAGTGCTGGGAAGACCTCTCATCATGTATTTGACTGTGCTAGATGGATCTATGGGTTGCGTACTGGGGCAGCACGATGAGTCGGGAAGAAAGGAACATGCCATCTATTATCTAAGCAAGAAGTTCACAAATTGTGAAGCCAACTACTCACTGCTAGAACGCACTTGCTGTGCTTTAGCATGGGCGGCTCGCCGTTTGAGGCATTACATGTTGTGTTATACTACCTGGTTGGTGTCTAAAATGGATCCAATCAAGTATATCTTTGATAAGCCTGCTCTGACTGGAAGAATTGCTCGCTGGCAAGTCCTGCTATCAGAATATGACATTGTTTATGTCACCCAAAAAGCAATAAAAGGGAGTGCTCTTGCAGAATATCTAGCCAATCAGCCGGTAGAAGATTATGGATCGATGCAATGTGATTTTCCAGATGAAGATATAATGGTTTTGTTTGATCGCGAGCAATCACCAGAAAAAGAAAAGTGGACTTTGTTATTTGACGGAGCTTCTAATGCATTGGGACACGGAATCGGGGCAATCTTAATCTCACCAGAAAATGATTATTTCCCTGTCACTGCGAGGCTCTGCTTCGATTGTACAAACAATATAGCCGAATACGAAGCTTGTGCACTAGGGATTTTGGCAGCAATAGAGGCAAAAGCAAGGAGACTGGAGGTATATGGGGACTTTACATTAGTCATCCACCAGCTAAGAGGGGAATGGGAAACCCGAGATGCCAAGTTAATTCCGTACCATGATTACATCAAAGGTTTGATTGAGCAGTTTGACGAAGTCACATTTCATCATATTCCCCGAGAAGATAACCAATTAGCTGACGCGCTGTCTACCTTGTCCTCAATGTTCAAAGTAAGTGACGAGAGGAACCTACCACTCATCAAAATGGAAAGTCGTGATCATCCTGCATATTGTCAAGTGATAGAGGAAGAGTCTGATCAAAAACCGTGGTACCATGACATCAAATGTTTCATACAAAGAAGGGAATACCCTCCGGGCGCTTTAGAAAATGACAAAAGAACTCTAAGAAGACTTGCAATGGGTTTCTATTTAGATGGAGATATTCTCTACAAAAGAAACCATGACATGGTGTTGTTGAGGTGCGTTGACGAAAAAGAAGCTAAACTGATAGTTGAGGAGGTACATGAAGGACCTTTTGGAACACACGCGAGCGGTCATGCAATGGCCAAGAAAATCTTGAGGACTGGCCAATATTGGTTGACAATGGAGGCTGATTGCTTTAATTATGCGAAGAAGTGCCATAAGTGTCAAATATATCTTGATAAGGTTCATGCGCCGCCACTCTCCTTGAATGTCATGTCGGCACCCTGGCCGTTCTCAATGTGGGGAATGGATGTGATCGGGCCCATCGAACCAAAAGCCTCAAATGGACATCGCTTCATTCTTGTTGCCATCGATTATTTCACCAAGTGGGTGGAGGCTGCATCATATTCCAATGTGACCAGGAATGTCGTGATCAGATTTGTCAAAAGAGAGTTAATTTGTCGTTATGGGTTGCCGAGTGAAATTATCACTGATAATGCGACCAATTTGAACAATAAGATGATGAAGGAGATGTGCGAAAATTTCAAAATAAAGCATCATAATTCCTCTCCGTACCGCCCAAAGATGAACGGGCGATTGAGGCCGCTAATAAAAATATCAAGAAGATTGTCCAAAAGATGGTGGTGACGTATAAGGATTGGCACGAGATGTTACCTTTTGCTTTACACGGCTATCGTACCTCTATTCGCACCTCGACAGGGGCAACGCCATATTCTTTAGTTTATGGGATGGAGGCAGTGCTCCCGATTGAAGTAGAGATCCCCTCATTAAGAGTACTGAGAGAAGCAGAATTAGAAGAAGCTGAGTGGGTCCAGGATCGACTAGACCAATTGAACCTCATTGAAGAGAAGAGATTAGGGGCGTTGTGTCACGGTCAATTATACCAGAGAAGGTTGATGAGAGCTTATGAGAAGAAGGTACGCCCACGGCAGTTTCGGGAGGGTGACTTGGTGCTCAAGAAGATTCTACCAATCCAAAAGGATCATCGAGGGAAATGGACTCCGAACTACGAAGGACCTTACGTTGTGAAAAAGGCCTTCTTTGGAGGAGCTTTAATTCTCACCAGGATGGATGGGGAAGACCTTCCGCTCCCTGTGAACTCGGATGCATTAAAAAAGTATTATGCTTGAACACACTTCCCAAGAAGAAGAAGAAAAGAAAAGAAAAATGAAAAATGAAAAGAGAAAAACCTCGCTAGACTGAAAATCTGAAAAGACAGTCTAGGCAAAAGTTAGAGCAACCCGCTAGACTGAAAACCTGAAAAGGCGGTCTAGGCAAAAGTTAGGGTTCAAAATAAATAAATAAATAAATAATATAACAACGGAAGTGTCGTCAAGCCGATGAACTGGGGCAGTCCGTAGGTTGGATATATGAAGATTGGGGCAGACAACATCTCTGAAGCCAATTAATGAGTAGTCAAGATTGTATCAGGGATACTAAAATTAGTCATTGAAAGAGACATCACTTGAGGAGATGTGATTCTACTCCGCAACGTTTTGCAACTTATGCTTTGTACACCTTTTTCAATCCAAATATAATGACATTGACTTCCTTTACTTTATTTCGCTACCTTGGTCCTTTCCTCTTAACTTTTGTCATTTGTGTGTGTGCATTCATCCTGATAAGTATATACTGAAACGTGAAACAAGTAATGTTTTTTTTAAGCAGTTAGAATTCCTTAGAAAGTCTCAAAAGGTCTTGGGGGACACGATGCTTCCCCTATAAAGGGCATCGAAGAAAGGAAGGAATACTGAGACTCAACCATCGAGATAATTATCATCAAGAACATCTAATCATCAGGGGATAAAAGTGCAAGATATCTCTCCCAGATAAGATGGGCCTTGTTTTAGTTCATCCTCAAGACTGACTGTGATCGATGCCTTTAGGGGTCAAGGATCCAATAATGAAAGAAATAGCAAAGAAGAAATAATCTATCATCAATCTTTTGCATCATGCCCAAAATTAATAAGGGTTCTCATCATCATCATTCTTTCTGTAAATTGAAAACTAGTTATTTGAGTTTTCGCATTGTCATTCCATCAGTGAGCAAAATCTACATTCATATATTGCATTTGTCTATATGGCCTCACAAGCTTTTAATCTATCCGTTTGAGCTTCTGACGGGCAATCCACCCCGTAGGCTTTTTTTTTTTATCTTTCTGTTCGAGCTTCTCACGGGCAATCAACCCCGTAAGCTCTTTTATCTTTCAGTTCGAGCTTCTGACGGACAATCCACCCCGTAGGCTCTTTTATCTTCAGTTCGAGCTTCTGACGGGCAATCCACCCCGTAAGCTCTTTTATCTTTCAGTTCGAGCTTCTAACGGGCAATCCACCCCGTATGCTCTTTTATCTTTCAGTTCGAGCTTCTAACGGGCAATCCACCCCGTAGGCTCTTTTATCTTTCAGTTCGAGCTTCTCACGGGCAATCCACCCCGTAGGCTCTTTTATCTTCAGTTCGAGCTTCTGACGGGCAATCCACCCCGTAAGCTCTTTTATCTTTCAGTTCGAGCTTCTCACGGGCAATCCACCCCGTAAGCTCTTTTATCTTTCAGTTCGAGCTTCTAACGGGCAATCCACCCCGTAGGCTCTTTTATCTTTCAGTTTGAGTTGTCACGGGCAATCCACCCCGTAAGCTCTTTTATCTTTCAGTTCGAGCTTCTGACAGGCAATCCACCCCGTAGGCTCTTTTATCTTTCAGTTTGAGCTTCTCACGGGCAATCCACCCCGTAAGCTCTTTTATCTTTCAGTTCGAGCTTCTAACGGGCAATCCACCCCGTAGGCTCTTTTATCTTTCAGTTTGAGCTTCTCACGGGCAATCCACCTCGTAGACTCTTTTATCTTCAGTTCGAGCTTCAAGTGGGCAATCCACCCCGTAAGTTCATTATCTTTATGTTCGAGCTTCTAACGGGTAATCCACCCCGTAAGCTCTTTTATCTTTCTGTTCGAGCTTCAGACGGGCAATCCACCCCGTGAGCTCATTTATCTTTCTGTTCGAGCTTCTGACGGGCAATCCACCCCGTAGGCTCATTTATCTTTCCGTTCGAGTTTGACGGGCAATCCACCTCGTAGGCTCTTTTATCTTTCAGTTCGAGCTTCAGACGGGCAATCCACCCTGTAAGTTCATTATCTTTCTGTTCGAGTCTGACGGGCAATCCAACCCATAAGCTCTTTTATCTTTATGCTCGAGTTTCTGACGGGCAATCCACCCCGTAAGCTCATTTATCTTTCTGTTCGAGTCCGACGGGCAATCCAACCTGTAAGCTCTTTTATCTTTATGCTCGAGTTTCTGACGGGCAATCCACTCCGTGAGTTCATTTATCTTTCTGTTCGAGTCTGACGGGCAATCCACCCCGTAAGTTCTTTTATCTTTTTGTTTGATCCTATGACGGGTAATCCACCCCGTAAGCTTTTATGTGTAAATCTCAGTGGGCAATCTAACCCGCGGGTTCTTCACAGGAAATCGGTTTGTAGACACAGGTCCTTTGCTTGTCAGTGTACCCCAGACAAAAATTGGAGTTCTTGTCTTTACTAGTTTCTTATAACGATAATCGGTTAACTACGGTTACACCTAATATCTACTAAGAAACAAGTAAAGAGGGGCAGCTGTGAACACCTAATTTTGTCCGGTTCCTCTTAACAAGCTAACTTAAATAAACCAATACATCTGGCTTCTGATTAAAAATAATAATAATAATAATAATGAAAATAAAATAAATAAATAGATAAGATTTGTCAGAAATCTTTTTTCTTCCCAACAAACAAAATCCCCATAATGATCTTTCTCCTTCAGTTTTTTTCTTTAACCAACATACTCCCAGGTTTTTTTGAGCTTAACCAGAAAAGCAACAGCCATTGGGAAGCTGGTCCAACCACCAGAACAGTTCCCCACAAGGCTCAAGTCATCAAACACCATTTTTGGATAAGTTCTCAGAGCACCAGTGCATAGATCAGAGGAAGAGAATACATAAATGGAAATTGAACGGGGACTAGAGGAAGATGAACCACTGCAACACTCCATTAATCTGGTCCCAAGGAGGAGGCAGAGTTCATCTACTTCTCTATAAATACCAAATCAAAAAAAGAAAAAGAAAAAGAAAACAAAAGGAGGAAAAAGATGTTCCCTGTTTATCTTCCCCGCTTGCATCTTCCCCTGTTTCTCCATCTTCCCGCTTGCATCCACTCCTTCCCTACTGTAGCTTCATCTTCCTCCTCCCCCTCACAAATCCGGCTCCACCCCCACTTCATTCCCACAGCCACCACATCCTCCTTCTTCTTCCTCAGATCGCAAGACCACCGCAGGCCACCACCACAGATCGCCTCTGTCTTCTCTTCCACTTACCATACACAGATCCGCATCCCTCGGACCGCCGTGCGCCGCCACGATACCCACGCAGACCCGCGTCCTCGTCACCGGCTGGCCACCGCCGTTCGAGCCTCGGCCGCGCGACGTCATTACTCCGCCACGATACCCACGCACTCCGCGTCCTCCACGCCACCGCCATGCCATGCCGTTCGAGCGTCGCTGCCGCGACGCCTGTTGCTCCTCTGTCTTCGTTCTGCGTTTGGCATCAGGTACTTAAATTGTTGCTTTTCCCTGTGAAGGAATGGATTCAAGGGAAGAGGGTATAATAGTGCAGTTGCAGTTTTTTTGGTCAGCATGCCAAAAGCTGTTCATCTTTTTGAGTTTAGCCTCAAAATAAATATTGCAGAGGGACTTTACTTTGAGAGCACGTTTTTGAGAGAGAAGAGCCTTTTGTCAGTTTGGCTCACTGTTTAAGGCTTTAACAATGCCTGATAGTGCAGAGATGGAACGAGTGACTGAGAGAAAACAAAAAAAAACAAAACCAATCAAATCTTTTCAAAAGAACTACGTGGCTTTGAGTTTCCCATCGCACCCGGGAATACGTAGGAGCAAGATAAATCATCTTGTCGGGCCAAAACTAAATTTTCCTTTTTTTGTGTCTCTTTTTATGTTAAAATAATTAATCAAAATAATTAAACTTTTCTCTTTCCAGGGGTGCTCTATGGACACGGTGCCATGTTTAATCCCTTAGGTTTGAGGTTGTCCTGTGGACTCACGTGTCATGTTCAACCTCATTTAGTTTTTATAAACCATAAAGTTAAAAATATAAAAAAATTTAATAAAAGTCAAAAAATTAAAATTTAAAATAATTCTTTCTTGTAAATAATTTTTGGGGTAAAATAAATATTTAAAATGTTATTAAAATGTTTTTGCACAATTAACTTAAGGTACCGTTTTTTAAACGGGCGATGTGGGGTGCTAACACCTTCCCTACTCGTAACCGACTCCCGGACTCATATCTCTTTTTTTTAAAAGACCAGTTTACCTTTAAATAATTGGGTTTTCTAAGATTTTCCCAATAAAAATCTTAGTGGCGACTCCTATGTCTTTATATCCATCTTTTCGCGCCTCCCGGACTGGACGGTCGCGACACAAATTAATACACAGCACAAACCATAACATAGCTCCTCATAGTTGTGGTGCAGAAACATAGGTCGGGTCCATGTTGCCGAGACAAAAGTCGGACTCTACAATGTCGAAATATAGGTCGAGCTTTAAGGAGCCCAAACATAAGTAGGGTTTTATTGTGCCGAAACATAGGTCGAACTTTATGATTCTGAAACATAGGTCGGACTTTAAAATGATGAAACATAAGTCGAACTTTATGATGCCGAAACATAGGTCGGATTTTACAATGTCGAATCATAGGTCGGGCTTTATGATGCTGAAACATAGGTCGGACTTTACAATGCCGAATCATAGGTCGAGCTTTAGGAGCCGAATCATAGGTCGGGCTTTATGGAGCCGAAACATAGGTCGGGCTTTAGAATTCCGAAACATAGGTCGAACTTTATGATGCCGAAACATAGGTCGGATTTTACAATGTCGAATCATAGGTCGGGGTTTATGGAGCCGAAACATAGGTCGTACTTTACAATGTCGAATCATAGGTCGGGCTTTATGGAGCCAAAACATAGGTCAGACTTTACAATGCCAAATCATAGGTCGGGCTTTAGAATTCCGAAACATAGGTCGGATTTTACAATGTCGAATCATAGGTCGGGCTTTATGGATCCGAAACATAGGTCAGACTTTACAATGCCGAATCATAGGTCGGGCTTTAGAATACTGAAACATAGGTCGAATTTTACAATGGCGAAACACAGGTCGGCTTAATGGTACCGAGATAAAGATTGGTTTAATGTCCTTGTTGACCTCTAAATTAATAAATTATTTTTCAGCGCGGTTTGAATACTTGTATATCCGAATAATTGATAAGTAGTTAGTGTCATTTAAAGGACAATGGAGAATAATGATAATACCATTGAGAGTAATAATATGCATAAAAAAGATATGAATGATTATACTACTATCTCGGTTGAGTGTGTCTAGTAACTAGGTATTCCTCATTTTTCCAACCTCTCAGTCCCTACTTATACTAGGCTCCGTGTTAATTGCCATAGTTAGACCTCTTTATTCTCGGATAATTGTCGTCGCCCTAGTAATAATAGTCGACTGGTTGACATTGATCCCTATAATCATCAACACTTATAAGTTAACCATTTCTAACTCCAACTCTTTGCTCTCTAATATGACTTTAGGGTCATCCCATGTGTTCAATATTGGGTTAAACACGAACTCGTCCCCAATATTAAGTGTTTTTGTTTCCAAGTCCAGTATAACTTTTGTATGAGCAAGACGGATCCGAGTATAAACTTTGCTTGACCATAACATACGTCCACGGGCCTCAAGTCTTGAGAGAGGAATGGACTTTTGTGTAAACAAAATCAGTCTACGTATAAACTCGGCTAATCATAACGCAATATATTAAGACTTTCCCATTTCCAAGTCCATTAGGACTTTGGTGTAAACAAGATGGATCCGAGTATGAACTCGACCTGTATACAATGGTGTAAACAAGATGGATCCAAGTATGAAATCGTCCCGAGTATAAACTCGGTAAAACCATAACGCTATATGTTAAGACTTTCTCATTTCCAAGTCCATTAGGACTTTGGTGTAAACAAGATGGATCCGAGTATGAACTCGACCTGTCCACAATGGTGTAAACAAGATGGATCCGAGTATGAAGTCGACCCGAGTATAAACTCGGTATAACCATAGCGTAGTAGTATACCTCCAGGCCTCCAACCATGCAAGACTAGTCTTTCTTTACCCGTCACCAGACTTTAGTCTAGGTAGATAAGATGGGGTCGAGTTCATAATCGACTCATCCATAATAGAAGTCTCCTAAGCCTCAAGTCAAGAATCGACATAGGGGCTTAGACATTTCATATTGAGTGTGAGACCTTGGTTCACATGAGCAAGGTGGGACCCGAGTTAACACTCTGCATAACCGTAACAGTAGTCGGTCCGAGTATAAACTCGGCCTAACCATAATACTAAAAAAAAGAAAAAAAACCTCCTAATTATAAACATTGTTAATATCCTTTGCTCGTCCATCGGGAGAGCCTCTTCCATCCTTATGCTCGCCCGACCTGCTTTTTTTGAGCTTGCCGACTTTGACAAAATGTCAATTTGCAAGTTCTTCTTCCTTGTCAAATGTTTGATATTAAATTCAATAAACTCGGATATCAAACTACTAAACTTATTCCAATTCCAAGATTGCAACTTCTCCATCAGTTGATAACCAACTGTAAGGCGTTGTAGTACTCGGGTGATCTAACAAATCGAACATTGCTCCTTTACAATCTCTTAGATGATGAAAACACAAATAGCAAGCTCCGTTAGTGATAAATATAAATAAAACATCTTATCCGGAACAATCGGGTCTAAATCACATTGTGACATGGGGAAATTCCTCTAACTCGACAAAGGCTTCTCAGCCTTGGTCGACCATGAGAACTCGGTAGGATTATTCAATGATTGAAAGTATGGTTAGATTTTCTCTGTCGACTTAAGAACACTCGATCGTCAATGAGAACTCGGCCATCTTCTTCAACAATTGAAAGTACGACTTGACTCTGTCTACCGACTTGGGTAAGAAACACTACAAAGGAATTCGCATGCTCGGCCGTCCACGAGAACTCGGTCGACTTCTTTAACAATTGAAACCATGGCTTGAATTTGTCTGCCGACTTAGGCACACTCAGTCGTCCAAGAGAACTTGTCTGACTTCTTTAACAATTGAAAGTACGACTAGACTTTGTCTGCCGACTTAGGCTAGAAACACTACAAAGGAACTCACACACTCGGTCGTCCATGAGAACTCGGTATAATTCTTCAATGATTGAATGTACGGCCTCACGATCGTCATATCTTCATCATAACCATGCTGCTCCGAGACTTGGTCCCTATCTTTGAACTTCACGTAATGGAAGTCATCCATATGTTTAAGTATATCCAAGTTGTCATCCAAATTTTTCTACCGTGTATACTTATCATGGAAATAAAATGCTCGGCGGAGAGTTGTGACCCGCTAACCGCCACTTAATGATTATTGGGAGTTTCCTCTCGAGCTCCGGTATGACTCATCTTTCTCTTGAGTGGCGAAGGAAGAGTTTTACCAGAGCCCCACGGTGGGCACCAAATTGTTCTTGCCAAAGATTTGTTATCTCGGCTCAGTGTAATTGAACGTGTTGTCTTTCCCCTTCTCCATTCCTACTACCTCTACTTATAGTAGGCTCCGTATTTACCTCTCATAACTAGGTCTCTTCACTCTCGGATAACAGTTGCCGCCTTGGTAATGATAGTCGGACGGCGGGAATTAATACTTGCCGTTATCTTTTATTCATGAGTTGACCGTTCAGTCGTTATATGTTTCGTCCTCTGCCTATCCGATTTCTCCATGTGATTTATCTAACTCTTAGACCTCTAACTAATCAAGAGCTCAACCTCGAATGCCAAGTTTTTTACTTCTCGGCCCAAATCTCTGTTGGATCCGTATTGTTAATGAAGTCGGCCCCGAGTATATAACTCGACTCCCATAACAAGAGGTAATACTTGCATATTGATCTAGCAATTAAACCATAAATTTTTTTTTTGAAAGAACAATTAAACCATAATTAAAGAAAAAGAAACCCGTAGATTTGCATTTAGGTTTGTTACTTACAAAATCGGGGGGAAATTGTTACCTCGTAAGATTTGACATCAATCTTTTTCCAACATGCAACTTCTGGGTTTAGGGAAAGAGAAACAGCGGAAGAGACTAGTCCATATGTTGGATGGATTGGCTTGAATCAATTATACATGTATCTTTAATTTTTCTGATTAGATTTTAACATCTGGGGTCCCATATCTGCTTCCCTCTATTGTCATTTCAGGAGTCTTTGTTTGTGCTTCACACAATTTGATTTGCTTGTTAAAAAATATCATGATTTCATTTGGAAGCTGACACTGTTTGAACAAAAAAAATCTGGGTCTAATCATGGAAAAAATATGATTACGACAGATGTGAAAATGGAATCAAATTGTGATATTTGATAGGGAAAATATATGATGGTAGGATTTGATAGCATTCCGCACTTCAAGTACAAGCCGGGCTTCCACACCCTATGACAAAGCAAAGAAAATATGGGAATTATTACTGTTTTAAAATAACCATAAACTATTTGTTTTTGGGTCATGACTGGTTTGTGTTCCGCTTCCGCATAAGCTATTTGTGATTTGTCCAAATGTCTCATTTTTTTTTTTTTATCGGAGACTAACTTGGACCTTAAAAACAAACCACGTTTCCGTATACTATATTTAAAAAATTAGTTTTGTACCGTTAAGTATTTCTCTTAAAGAAAGAACTATACTATATAGTACGAAAAAGATATATACGTGATCAATACAAATTGATGAATTGATGTGTCATCGTTTGATTGCATTTCATTCCACAAATATTTAAGTAAAAGAAAACGAGAATGTCAGATTGAAAACAAACCATATTTTTCCTAAACCATGTTTACGAAAACCATTTCTACCTTTAAGCATTTTTCTTAAAGAAAAATTATTACATGAATTAAGTGCACAGACAACAGAAATCTAAGAATCACAAGCTTTTACTTCCTAACCTATAACATGGAGTTAGGAGTATAATGATAGGAATCATTTTCGAGCAAGGGGAAGCTCCAAGAAATAGAGAGGGAATGAGTGAAATAGAAAACTAAATTGATTTAATTCTTCTATGCCTTTTTTCATTACTAACAATACTATTTATAGTTACAAGAGATTCTTACAAGTGTGGATCATGAGCCAAGTGGCTATATCACAATGTGCATAATAATAGAATATAAAGGGAATTTAACAACAAAATATAAATTGGCAGTGTCCTTACAGAATAGGAATGTTCTAGAATTTGGCATGTGTCATAATGTGACTAAACCACTATGGAGCTTGGTTCATTCGTGGCTCTGTGATGCGTATCATATAATGCGTAGCATATAAAAATAACTTCGCCATCCCAGGAGTTTTTGACTTATTTTCAACATGTTTTTTGACTATTCGAAGCTTTCTTTTTTTTTCTTTCTTTAAGCACTTATGGCATAAGCTCTCATGCGATAAGGTCTTATGAAGCTCTTAATTAGAATAAGTAATAACTGTTATTTTGAGAAGTTTAGACAGAATAACAAATTAGCATATTAACTTACATTCCCAGATCTACAAACAATACAAAATGATATCCCTGATGGGTCCTAGGAGCTGGGAACAAACCTGGCCCATAATAAATGACTTGTCTACTACAATTTGTCAAAGTTGGACAACAAACTTTAAATTGGATATAAATAATTCCATGACCAACAAACTACACAAAATTGGAGTTTATCTTGGTCCTTTTAGGATTGACCCCACCAGCCAAATCTTCCAATTGAGTAAGTTCCGGTAATGCTATTCAGTTAAATGTGGATGAACCTGGAAAGTAGCAAGAGTGAATGAAAGAAGGAAGACAACACAGTGAAGGCAACTAGAGCAAAGGGAACTATAGAGAGTTTGGGTTATAGATATATGTTATAAAACCATTACATAAGGTTTTAAAGTATTGCTTAGGTCTTACAAAAAAAAAAAAAAAAGAAGTATTGCTTAGGTATTTTCTGTACATCATTACAATGGTAAATTTTCAGAAGGGATCAAAATTGCAACAAGAAGTCATGGACTGATAGTACTAGTAGTGCAAAATCCGAACAATTTGCAACTAGCCACTGTTTTACGTATAGCTGCCATAATCATGTGTATCATTCACATTATATGCCAGCGCAGAATGTTATCTATTACAATGAATTTGTCTTTGTTCAGGATCAAGGTTTTTTTATTAAGCAAAAAAAACATGCAAAAGCATAACAATAATAAAGTTGAATACCAAGGATTGATCGAGGGTTTAATTGATATGTTATCCCTATTTAGTTGTAAGCCAAAGAAACGACTTAAAGAGTATTAAGTGGCTTACCCATTTTGGCACTCATAGCATCATCAATATTAGCTGCTCCACTCATGGGTCCACTGCTACTGCTGGGTGAAATCATTGTTTGACTATGTTGTACTGCCTGAGAACCATATCTATTTACATTCATTGGCTACAAGATAAAACCAACATGGTAGGTAACAAGGAAAATTGATTTCAAGGGTAAACTTTGAGAACTTATCAAGAAGGCATCAGGGTTTTAACAAGGAATTTTTTTTTGTTGAAATTAAGGTTCATTTGAAAGAAACAAATTACCTGAGTGGCACTTTGCATAAGATGATAGCCCATGTAACGTGCATATTGCTCTGCAAGGCATTGGTTTTGCATCTGATTTTGGTAATTTAAGGCACTCAAAACTGGATTTTGGCACATTCCATTTTGGTTTGGTGTCTGAGGCAATGATATGGACTGATCAAGTGGTACTGTTGGTAATTGCATTGGATTATGAATAGAAGGCAAAGAAGGTGAAACCATTCCCATACTCATTTGTGATATATAGTGCTGAATTCCTGGAAACATCATTGGTGACATGCTAGCCCCCATCCACATTACCTAGCACCAAGAACAAAGTTTATTACTTGTTTCAAGTGTCATATGTAAGAGATTGTATCACACTTGTACCTGAAGCTGTAACTGAAGTGATTTCAAGTATTCAATTACCTCTTCCAACATTGATGCTTTGTCTGTCTGCACATATATACAGCCCTTAGTTTTAACACCACCATGATTGAATGTTACGAAACTAGAAAAGTGTGTGCTGATATCCCTTCCCTTTAATTATTAACTAAATCTCAATTTTACCACTTTTAACACTAGCAATCGGTGATTATATCTGACTCTGAATGCATGCATCTCCACAGAAAATGTTAAGACAGTAACAACTAACAAGTCAACATGCATTATGATAGTGAACCTTGTTACTGTTAGGTACCAGCTGCTGCAATGCCTTCATCTTCTCATTGATCCTATCTCTTCGTCTCTGCATTAGTAAAAACAATGGTGGTAAGAGTAAAGTTCACAGAAGTTTCAAGTTTATCAGAAAAAGATACTATGCCCCCACCCTTTCTGATAGATTATGCACTTCAGCTGCACGGTTCCTTCTGTAAGACCCTGCCTTCTGAGATGCCTTATTGCTAACAGCTGATTTATGTTCTATGGCCTATTACACATACAGACTCAACTATATCAGGCCAAAAGAAAAAAGACGACGACGACGACGACGACAACAAAGCAAGCATTTAGTCATGAAGGTAAATGGGAAGGCTTAACCTCACTTTGTTCCTCTGATTCTTCTGCATCTGTCCCTTTCCTCTTTTGGCCATGACTGCTGCCTGAGCCACCAGAAGAAGAAGTCACATTTGGTTCAACCATCTCTGATTTTCCTTTTTCACTCCAAGGGATTGTTGTCTGGATACAATCTTTGGCAGCTTCAGTCTCGGCAGATAAAGTGGTAGCCCAAACCCCATTGCTTGATACCATTCTTGCATCTTGTTCCTGAGGTATGTGATTGCTGCCACAGTGACTTGATCCAACTGTCATCACTGAGCACTCTCTGGCCTCATTTTGCCACATATTAGCAGTAACTTTCTTTCTAACTTGTGCATTAGCAGATACTGAAGAAACATTAGCAGGTGCTGAAAAGTGAGAAAATTTTGGGACCTTTCTTGATCCCCCAAAGTCATTGATTTTTTTAGATGAATCAGGATTTCCTTGGAATTTCTCAACACAAGAAGGTGTTATATTAGGTGATTGTGAACTTAAAGTTGTATGGGGGGCACTAGAGGCAACAAATTTGGCAAAATTTCCCTCTTCCAATTGCCTGATTGGCTTACAAGATTCAACTTCACAAGGTGCCATTTCAGATAAAAAGTTTGAACAAAATTCTAGTTCCAATGGATCCTCAAGTGGGTATTGGAACCATGAGACTGTCTCATGTTCTTGACTCAAGTTACTTGAGTTCCCATATAGATATGGTGCACTAGTCCTTAATGTTGATGGATCATTTTTCTGAACCTGTCTCATGTCAGATGAATTCCCAACTGGTTTCCTTTGTGTTTGGCTGTTGAAAACTACTTGCCCATTTTGCCATAGGAGCTCTACAAGTTCTTGGTCTGGCCTGTATAATTGACCACTAAGATTAAAATTATAATCATAGCAAAGTCAATTGGAACAGTATCTTGCTTTGACAGATATAGATAATACACACCCCATGGGTTTCTTTTGATTGGTGACACATGAATCACTCTCAAAATTCCAACCAGGAATACTGTTAATCATGGCTAACCAAACAAGTTATCTGTTTTAAGAAGACAAAAGAGAAGTTTAGACTTTGAACAAACTTTACAAGCTAGCAGAATAAAATAATCTCTATAGTCCAGCTAATTGAGTAATCACATGAATTTTTAAAGTGAAAGAAAATAATTTAGTAAAAAAAAAAGCCTTTGGGTTATTATATATGGAACTTGACATGCAGCAGAAACGGTAGAAAAACCAATGAAATGGTTCCACAAGCTGATTTTGCCATTCTGAATTATGTATATAAATAAAGCACCGAAAGTTCACTCTCCAAGAGACCCAAAAAGGAAATTCAACTACAGTTACAGTTGAAAGTATATGCACGTTAACAAACAGGCTAAGAACAACAACAAACAATTATATACGAAGTACAAGAATTTAAAATATATATATAACACCAAATATTAAACCCAACAAAGTTGGGAAATTTTGAGACAGTCAGTTTACATAAAAAGCTTTATTAATACTATAAAACACACACACACATATATATATACACAAAAGGAGACACATATTAAACAAATATATATGAAGTGATTCACAAATTGCTGAAAACTTAATTTTCTTTGATTATTTAAAAGCATAGAACAAAGAAAAAGTGAGTAATTTTTCCTTCTTTATGCAATTATATATAATAAGATAAGGGGAAGAAAAGAAGAAATAGCAAAGACCGTTTATCTAACTGCTTGACTAGAAGGTACAGCTAGCTGATGCTAGAAACAGAAGCTCCTTCTTCCCTCTTTCTTTCCCTCTAAACATGTGCTTCTGCTCATAAGGAAGTTTGACAAGAGAGTGTGGAACATGGTTTTTAACAGCAAGAAGGACAGTGACATGATCAGCAAAGAGAGCAAATATCCAATGGTACACAATACTACAATGGTGTTTCATGCTTGTGTGCTTGTCAACAGCGAGAAAAACATGGCTGCATATGTGGCAACTGATGAATGAATAGGGGACCAGTTGGCGGCTATTAAAATGGGGTCTTCAAATATTTTGCTTATTTAGTTTAGTTTTTCTGGCTGTTTATTTATTTATAGAAACGCAAGGAAATCTAATTCTCCATGCACATGGTGGGTGCTATCTTCTGATAATTCATTTCGGGTGATAACAAGTGACAGTGATAAGCTGTGTTAATTCTTAATTGGGGACTGAAATGGGTCAGCAATAGCATTGCCAGAAAAAATGTTGTGATCCTAGCTAATTCATGTTAAGAGTGATATTCTTTTTTTAAATATTAAAATATATAAAGATATTACATTTACATGGTGTATTTTTTTTATATTAATAAAATATGTATATAAAAAGGGATAAGATAAATAAAAATAATGTCAAATTATAATATTTAAAACTTTATTATTACAACTTTTTCATGCCATTCAACTAATGAAGAGATCAAATATCAAGCACACATTTGATGTAAGAATATGACAACTGCTTTTACGAAACCTGTTTAACCAATCAAGAAAAGCAGAACACATAGTCGATGCACGAAAAATTAGTTATCACAAGTAACTATCATCCAAGTAAATTCATATGCCTATTCGTTTGTACTATTATTTAATATATATATATATATATATATAATCCCATCAATACCAATTTTTGGGAAGTTACTTCATTTATGTACACAATTCGTAATTGACTGACTACTCAAGTTCAATTATATATATATATATATATATATATATATATATATATATATTTATTTATTTATTTATTGAGCACACATTAAATCAATGCCTTATAGTCATGGATATGATGTAAGAGGACTCCAGACTTTTGATGTGCAACTACTATAATTATCACATATATGATGGATTATAAAATAGCAGCTTACCAGTTTATGATCACTTTTCTATGCTAGATATATATGCAATGGAGATATTGTATTGGCGTCTAGCAATTGATTTGGATTTATCAATCTTGATTTGTATAAGTATATTAAAATCTCATATCACTTTAATTGATACATACATACATATATATCATTGCTTTTATATTTTATACTTAAACTCAGTTTGAAGGATCTTTATTTATTCTAAATATAATATAATTCCTTTTGTATTCACAAATCTTTTTTTTTCTTTGCACTTTCTTACACTATGCTATTAACAAAGGGCGAAACTATAATTTTTGAAGTTATGATATTTAAATACTCAGAATATAATACTTAAATAACATGTCACTTACATTTATATAATATGTTTATTCAAACTTTACATATAGTATACGCTAGTATCTAGTCTCACTCACATGAGGAAGGGTGTCTCACACAAGTGTCACACTTGTATGCCGGAGCGGATCCACATTGCTCCTAGTGTGGGCAAGTACACCCACTCACTTTCTTATTTTTTTTTTCAAATACCTTATGTATTTTAATTTGTATCCCATATTTTAAATAATTGCACCCATATCATTGCCTTCTTTCTTTGATCATTTCTTTCTCTCTGTTTTTTTTTACCAAAGGAAACTCATAGCATTTCATTCATAATAACATCAGAAATACAAGATGGTAATAAATCAAAGACATGGGGACTGGGCCAAGATGTAGTCACCCTAGCTAGAGAGTGAGCAGCTACATTTGCTTGTCTCCTAACAAACTTAACCACTAAGTTTGGATTTAAAGCTAACACCGCCCTACACTTTTGAATAATCTCACCAAATTCAGAAACAGTCGAATGTGGAGAATTGATAGCATTGACAACCATTTGAGCATCTAGTTCGAAGATCACTTTATCATAATACATGGAAGCTAACCAGTTTAGAGCATAGAGCAAGCCCAATGCTTCTACTTCCTTAACCTCCAGTTTGAAAGGCATCTAATGAGTGGCTGCAAAGATACACACACCATCCTCATTACGAAGGCAGAAGCCTAGGGCAATTGCGACCATATCTTGAGGAAATGCAGCGTCTATATTGCACTTAACCACTCCGGGGAGGGGGAGGGGGAGGGGGGGGGGGGTCATCCAACTGGTGAGAGAGGACTAATGCGGGGAGGAGATTGGTAAGCCTTTAAGACTCTTAGCCATGTTCCACTCTTCCCGAACTGACCTAGCCCTCATCGAAACCTGCTGCACATATTCAGTTTTGTTGTCCCACACTTTTGCATTTCTACAGCTCCATAAACTCCACATGATCATCACCATATTGACCAGCGCTGGTTTTGGGATGTTAGCGCTAATATCAAAAAAATAGCTCCCTGCAACTCTCATTTCTCTCTATCCGCTGATCAATAACTTCCCAAAGATGCTCATGCTCCTAAACCTCTTTGCTTTTCACACAACCGGAGAAAAGGTGGTGAGAACTCTCAAAGCTACTATCACATAAGGCACAAAGAGGGCTGCACTGCACCCCTTTCTCCCAAAGTCGAACTCTAGTTGGCAGGCAGTTACTACAAATAAAGCTCCTTACCTTGGGTAGGACATCTAAACTCCAAATCAGCTTCCAGTTTCCAGCAACCTTTGCAGCAGCTGATGGAAATATCGTCTCACGGAAAATACGATATATATCCAGTTTTCACATAGTAGATACCATCATTGCTAGGATCCCAAACAATTCTGTCTTCTAGCACCGAGTCCAGTAGCGGGACTCTCAAAATAGCATCAACATCGCATTGGTTAAAAATCATACGGATGAGGGGCTCATTCCAAGCATGACATCCAGGAAGGAAAAACTGCTTAACATTTAAGTTCTCTAACCCTGCAATCGGAGTAGTAGTAACACGCTTGGAAGGAGTTCCTATAACCTAAGGACTTTGCCAAACTGGTATATTTTCGCCACCACTAATCTTCCACCTATAACCCTCATGTAAAACCACCCTAGACTCCACAAGACTACGCCAAACGTCACTGGGATTGTAACCCAGCTTTGCATGAAAAAAATAGTATGTTGGAAAATATTTTGCTTTGAGTAACTTTGAAAACAAGGTTTTTGAGTTATTTACCAACTTCCATGCCTGTTTGCCTAGCATAGCAATATTAAAGGAATGAAGGTGTCTGAAACCCAATCCTCCCTGAGCCTTGCTACAAGACAACCAATCCCAAGAGAGCCATCTAATACCAGTAGCATTCTGACCACCCAAACCCCACCAATAAGAGTCCATCATACGCTCGATCTCATCACAAAAGGAAATGGGCAGGAGATAAATACTCATTACATAGGAGGGGATAGCTTGAAGAACAACTTTTATAAGGACCTCCTTACCGGCTTTGGGCAAAGACCTACCATTCCAAGATGAAATATGTTCCAGACCATTTCCTTCACATAAGAAAAGATGCTTTTCTTGATTCTACCCACCATTGAAGGAAGGCCTAGATACTTCCCAGAACCCAAGGCAAGCCGCACTCCTAAGCTAGTTGCAAGACGCTGCTGCTCAGACTCGCCAACATTCTTGCTAAAAGAAACCTCAGATTTGGCAAGATTAACATATTGCCCCGAGGCGACTTCATAGGTCCCAAGAATGTCTTTCATAACTGCAACTTCCGAGTCACTAGCCCAAAAAAAAAAAACAGGAAGCGATCATCAGCAAATAGTAATTGAGAGATGATGGGGGCATGTCTACAAAATTTTCACCCTATGAATAGCACCAGTTGCAACTGCTTGATTAATAAGAGAAGTTAACCCTTCTGCGATAATGATAAACAAATACGGGGAGAGGGGGTCCCCTTGACGGAGACCACGACCCTGATGGATAGGGCCAACCTTCTCATTATTAACAATAGCCGAGTAATAAACTGAGCTAACACACATCATCATCCATTCGACCCACTTCTCATCAAAACTCATGCGAAGCATCATGCGACCCAAGAAACCCCAATCCACACAATCATAGGCTTTTCTAATATCTATCTTCAAGGCCATATCTCCTTTATTACTTTTTATTTTGCCCTTCATGAAATGAAGAATCTCAATAGCTATAGTAGCATTATCAAGAATATAACGACCCTCCACAAAACCAGATTGGACCTCGATGAAACAAGAAGGGAGAATTCTCTTAAGCCTATTAGCCAACACCTTGGAAACAATTTTGTACAAGACGTTACACAAAGAAATTGGTCTAAGCTCAGTCATAGAAGAGGGATTCTCACACTTAGGAATTAGGACAATATTAGTCTCGGTAAGAGCCACAGGGAAAGAACCCCTTTCAAGCCAAAACTTGCAAGCCTAAAAAATCTCATCGCTTCCCATACTCCAACATCGCTGAAAAAAGCAGGGTTAAAACCATCGGGCCCTGGAGCTTTATCCGGATGCATCTCATTAATAGCAACTGTAAATTCACTCTCAGTCAAAGGTGAAATAAGCCTATGGTTATCATCATCCGAGACACGGCTCTCCACTACATTCAAAATCGGTTCATACTCAGCAGGAACTGCGGGAAATAAATTGATGAAATAATGATAGTGTGATTTTACATGATGTTTTATGTACTCTTTTGCATGCATTTTGCATATAGATTAGGCATTCTTTATTTGGTTTTTATTAGATTTTCCCTTGGAACGGGTGAAGCGGTGTCTTGGTGTTGTTTTGCAGGAATTCAATGTAAAAATGATCAAAATCAGCCATGGTGGAGCTTGGATGAAATAGAGGTTGAAAAGTGAAGAATATAAGCCAAACAGATCCCATCACGACCTGGCCGTGATGACCATCACGGCCTGGCCTTGATGACCATCACGGCCGTGATCAAGCAGAGCAGAAGGCAACAGTCAGAGACTGTCACGGCCTGCCCGTGATATACATCACGGCCGTGATAGGCTAAAAATTAAAGGTTCGCGTCGCAAACTCCAGCTCGCCTCGCGAGAGCTCAAAAGTTGAGAATATGCCCACTCCAGAACGCGTCACGGCCAGCCCCTGTTGGCCATCACGGCCGTGACGCGCAATGCAGACCTATAAATAAGAACACAAGCAGATGGAACTCGAGGTTTTTGGGGGGGTCCATTTGAAGGCATTTGGAGGCTGCAGCTGGGCGAGGGTTTCAACCCTAGAAGGGAGCCAAGAGGGAGTGCTTTGAAGAAGAAGGAAAGCTCACATGGATCCTCTTCTCTCCTCTTCCTTCCTATTTCTCTGGTTTGGTTTTCTTTGTTTTATGAGTAGTTAAATCCCTGTGTTGGGATTAGATGTAATCAAACCTATGTTTATGTATTTATCTTGACTGATTAATCTATGTTCATGTCTTCATATTAGTGATTAATTTTCTGTGCTTAATGCTTGTTGTGGCTAGCACCCCCATGACTTGATTTGTGTTTTGGTATGCAATGGGAACGTTCGTATCATAACCGGAACTGAATTTAATCACCTAGTAAGGCTTGTATCTAGGAATGGAACTAGGTTTATTAGTAATCACATGATCCCTAATCTTAATGCAAATTCATTAATCTAGGCCACCTAAGGAATTAGGGTCTATTAGTGGATTTAGGCTCTTGCCATCCGAGGAATCGGGGTTTGAGTATTTTAGTGGATTGATTTTAATATCTGAAGCATGAATGGGAGGTATCTAGTCCTGATAGTGCATGAGTTAGAGGTTTGGTGAAGTCTAGTCCCAACATATCCTTTTTGCACTCCAAGTGTTTGTCAAAAGTCCCCAAAAAGACAAAAAGATTTTATTTCTTTTCTTTTGTTTGTTTTACTTTCTCTTGATTAATAGTTTAGTCTAGATAGTTGCTGAGCTTGTGAATTGGTACTTGACATCCAATCCCCGTGGATACGATAAACCGGTCTTACCACCGTATTACTTGTACGACTGGGTATACTTGCCCAGATTCGTCCAACAAGTTTTTTGGCGCCGTTGCCGGGGATTGGTTTTGCCAATATCATTAGTAACAAAGGAGGCAACTAATTTAGACATTTTTATTTCTTTTATTTTCTGTATATATTTGATCTTTTTGTTTTGAGCTTTGGTAGTGCCAGGTGGACGAAATTCATGGAAAATTTTTATTATCCACCTGATGAGGAAGCCTCCAGTCGCGTTTTGGAAGACAACTGGTGTTTGGGAGACGTCATGGATTTGATGGATCATGTTACTCCCGCACAAGTTGATTATATGACGGGAAGGCTTATATATAACTTCTCCGAGGAGGATTGGGAAACCTTTTGTTCCTATTTGCCACCTCCACCACCATGTATGATTCCCATAGAGCCACAAGAAGCAGAATTTGAGAAAAATCTGGTTGTGGGAATGGATCACAATTAAGATGAAGAGGTGGTGGTAGATGAACCACAAGAAGAAGGATTACCTTTCGCGCATCCTTGGAGAGAAACAAGTGAGAAGACGGGGCATTTGGAAAGCACTCCCTCCACCATGCATGCTGAACTTTCTGCATTAAATAAATATGTTGGCTTGCATGCATGTGTGGATAATGGTAAGTTAGCCCCTTCCACTTGTATGTCACACTTCCTCTTGAAAATCCCACTTGACCCGAGAGGAAGTGAATTTATAATTGCAAAGGTCAATGGATATTTCACCCAATGGCTGGGTGGAATTGAGAATAAAGTTATATTACTGTTGCAATCACCACCCCAATTTCCATTTGATCCGGGAGGAGGATCCAAGTGGATGCTTTTTAATAAGTCAAGCTAGTGACATTAAAGAAGCGCTCATTGGGAGGCAACCCAATTTTTTCTTTTCCTTTTCCTTTTTCCTTTTTGTTTAGTTAGATTTTATTCTTGATTTTAAACTCTTGAATAATTTGAGAAGATCAAGAGTTTTCTTTTACTAATAAAATTGCCAAGTGATTCCAGGGTAAGAAGGAAGGAGGGAAGAGCAAGAGGACAAGAAAAAGCAACCCAACTTTCAAGCAGTTTCTGACTGAAATGAAAGTCAACACCCGCTACCGCCTCGGTAAGCCGTTCCAATTTTTTGCTTTAGTTTATTTTTTTTTCTCCTCTTTCCATCTTGATTGTTTACATTGGGGACAATGTAAATTTTTAAGCTTGGGGTAGGGTTATTTTGCATTTGCATTTTGCATGTTGCATTCATATAGTTGTATGATCACACAATTAGATTGCCCTTGCTTAGATTTTGCATCCAATTGTGAGGACTAAGTGCCCCATAATTTGAGATAGTGAATTGTTGAACCCAATTCTGTTTATTCTTGTGATAAGGCTGAAAATGAAAATGCTTGAGATAATCTTGGATAGTTGATAATTAGCATATTGGTTCTGAGGATTTGTGTTTTTCATTGATTCTGAACTAAAATGTGAGATTTTGAGCCAAAGGGGTACTCACTAAATATACCCCATTCTTTGTGTTAGAGTGGTTATTCCTCTTGGTTTGATTTCTCTAGAACTTGACTTGAAACCATTTTAAAGCTTAAAATTTTTGAAAACATTTTTGAAAATGATTGAGGCAATAGGTATTTTTCTGGCCTTCTGAGTTTTGAATGATGAAATGCTACCCCTTAGTTGCCCAATTTTGAGCCTGAATGAATAAAATGCTTTTCTTGGTACCCTGAAATGTTTTGATAAATAATATTTGATGGGACCTTCTAAAGTATTACAAAAGGGTGAAAAAGGTAGTTGAAAGTTTGGGAAAAGAATCAGAAAAAAAAAATGTTCTCTTGAGTTGAAAAAAATCTCACCTTCTCCAAATAAAAAAAAAAGTAATATAAAAATAAATAGAGAAGGGGATGACAAAAAGAAAAGTGAGAAATAAAAAGAAAAAGAAAGAAAAGAAAGGTGGAAAAATAAATTGAAAACCCAAGAGGGTATTTTAGAAGGTCATGTTTTGCAAATGCTTGATGTTTATGTAGCCTTTTGAAATGTCATTTTCTTGTTATCCCCACCTAACGATTAATCCCATGGCCACGTTACAACCAAAGTAAAGGCCTCTTGATTTTTAATTGTTTTCATTAATAAAGTATAGATTTGGTTGATAGTCAAGCCTATGGTAGGATTCATTCCTTGAGGAAAATTGAGTGAATTGTCTTATTCCCCTAAACACAGGAGTGGTGAAAAAGAGAGCCAAGCAAATGAACAAGCTTGGGGTGAGCTTCAAAAGAGAAAGAGTGCCCAAATCAGTGAGAACATGAGTCTAAGGAACCTAAGCCTCTAATTGGACTTGAATTGATTGTCTCTTACTGAATTGTTTGAATTGCCTATTGCTTGGATTATATGCTCGGGTTCTTGGTTCACTAACAATGTTCTGTTTATTCTTCTGGCCTTAGTGATTGCTTGAGGACAAGCAATTGAATAAGCTTGGGGTGATTTGATAGTGTGATTTTACATGATGTTTTCTGTACTCTTTTGCATGCATTTTGCATATAAATTAGGCATTCTTTATTTGGTTTTTATTAGATTTTCCCTTGGAACGGGTGAAGCGGTGTCTTGGTGTTGTTTTGCAGGAATTCAATGTAAAAATGATCAAAATCAGCTATGATGGAGCTTGGATGAAATAGAGCTTGAAAAGTGAAGAATATGAGCCAAACAGAGCCCATCACGGCCTGGCCGTGATGTCCATCACTACCGTGATCAAGCGGAAGCGAGAAGGCAACAATCGAGATCGTCACGGCCTGCCCGTGATATACATCACGGCCGTGATAGGCTAAAAATTAAAGGTTCGCGTCGCAAACTCCAGCTCGCCTCGCGAGAGCTCAAAAGTTGAGAATATGCCCACTCCAGAACGCGTCACGGCCAGCCCGTGATGGCCATCACGGCCGTGACGCGCAACAGACCTATAAATAAGAACACAGCAGACAGAACTGAGGTTTTTGGGGGGGGGGGTCCATTTGAAGGCATTTGGAGGCTGCAGCTGGGCTAGGGTTTCAACCCTAGAAGGGAGCCAAGAGGGATTGCTTTGAAGAAGAAGGAAAGCTCACATGGAGCCTCTTCTCTCCTCTTCCTTCCTATTTCTCTGGTTTGGTTTTCTTTGTTTTATGAGTAGTTAAATCCCTGTGTTGGGATTAGATGTAATCAAACCTATGTTTATGTATTTATCTTGACTGATTAATCTATGTTCATGTCTTCATATTAGTGATTAATTTTCTGTGCTTAATGCTTGTTGTGGCTAGCACCCCCATGACTTGATTTGTGTTTTGGTATGCAATGGGAACGTTCGTATCATAACCGGAACTGAATTTAATCACCTAGTAAGCCTTGTATCTAGGAATGGAACTAGGTATATTAGTAATCACATGATCCCTAATCTTAATGCAAATTCATTAATCTAGGCCACCTAAGGAATTAGGGTCTATTAGTGGATTTAGGCTCTTGCCATCCGAGGAATCGGGGTTTGAGTATTTTAGTGGATTGATTTTAATATCTGAAGCATGAATGGGAGGTATCTAGTCCTGATAGTGCATGAGTTAGAGGTTTGGTGAAGTCTAGTCCCAACATATCCTTTCTGCACTCCAAGTGTTTGTCAAAAGTCCCCAAAAAGACAAAAAGATTTTATTTCTTTTCTTTTGTTTGTTTTACTTTCTCTTGATTAATAGTTTAGTCTAGATAGTTGCTGAGCTTGTGAATTGGTACTTGACATCCAATCCCCGTGGATACGATAAACCAGTCTTACCACCGTATTACTTGTACGACTGGGTATACTTGCCCAGATTCGTCCAACAAATAACTTTTAGCCACTGAACATAGCTCCTCTTGCTTATCCATCATGATACCATCACCATTTACCAGTTTTTCAATTTTATTCTTCTTTTTTCTTAAAGAAGCAGAAGCATGGAAAAACTTGGTGTTTAAATCCCCATCTCTAAGCCAACGAGTCTTAGCTCTTTGATGCCAGAAATTCTCCTCTTTCACAAGCAACTGGATCAGCCTTTCTCTAGTTCTCTCAAACTCAACCACCATTACCCTCATACTGGTTGCGGTAGTATTCCAACTCCTGCTTACAATAATGCAGAATTTCGACCTTATATTCATTCTTTAGCTTACGGTTCCAGCAGGTTAGCTCATTTGTGCAATCATCCAGTTTTTCCAGGATATCCCTACCCTGAGCATGATGCCAACCACGTTGAACCACATCATCAACACCAGGTTCAAGAAGTCAGGTGTTTTCAAACTTAAAACATTTATGCAGAGGAAAAAAAATTATTTACCTCACATTGGAGTAAAATCGGAATGTGGCCAGAGATAGGAGCAATTAAATTCAACAATTTTGCTTCTGGAAACAGCTGGCCCCAAGAATTAGAGATCATAGCCCTATCCAATCTCTCCTCAACGAACCTGTTTGAACCTCTGCTCTTCCACCAAGTAAAAGGAAAGCAATATCTGAAAGATTGCAGTCATTAATAGATTCTCTAAAACCTCTCATAAGCCACGGAGGGTGCTCTATCTGACCTCTCTTCTCCTCAACAGACAAAATATCCTTGAAATCCCATATGACATACCAATGGATGTTAGAAAATCCATGGATTAAACGAAGCATGTCCCAAGATTCTCTACGGCGAGAACAATGAGGAACACCGTAGAAACCTGTAAGTCTTCAGTTACCCTTCTGATGATCCACCACCTCAATGTTAATGTAGTGGAACGAGTAATTTAGAATGTTACACTCCACTTCCCTTCTCCACAACACTGCGACCCCACCACTTCTCCCTTCCCTATCAACAGCAAAACAACAATCAAAACCCAATCTACGCTTCAAATATTCTATTTTGTTAACATGAACCAACGTCTCAAAAAGGAAAATAATATCCGGTTTATTATTCCGGACTAGGTCTTTAAGAGAAGAAACTGCTCTCAAGTTACCCAAGCCTCGGCAATTCTAACTTAGGACGATCATTGTCCCCGGCGGGCCTGGGAACCAGGGTCAGCAGATAAAAAATGGTTGTCATGGGAGTCCTCCTTACTATTACTTTCTACATGGTCTTCATTCGCATAACCCAGAATCGGGTTCACGTAATTGTACCCCATATTCTCTCTCTTCCTTCTTTCATTATCCACTAGCTCATCAACAACATGTGCCCCTAATTGCATGCCTTGCATTTCAGGATTTTGTGGCATCCCATAAATGCCCACGTGTGAATTAGTTGCTCCCAAGATTGAATGATATCAGACTGATCCCCCAATCACCTCTTTTCCTTTATTGTAGGAAACCAAATCATGCCCACCTTTATTTCCGGATGAGTCACCCGAGTTTCCAGTTGGGATGTTTTGATTATGTCCTTGATTTCCTCCCTCATTCAAATTTGAATTCACCCGCCCTCTGTTCTCCTCCCTAAGCCACCGATTTTCGGTGGTGTTTGCCTGCCACATTGGCTCCGCCCTTAACTCTCTCCCCCATCTCCTTACACCGTCATCGGGTTCCATAGTAAAATGGACCACACAGTCTTGTTTAACATGATCGAGGCATCCACACAAGAAGCAGAAAGTGCCTAATCGTTCATACTTATATCGCACTACACACCAAGCTCCCCCTGCCCTCTTCACCTTACCCTCCTCTTCAAAGGGAGTCGCACGTCCACCTTAACACAGAGCCTCATATAATTTCTCCAAATTCTATTGTTATTTAAGACATCGTATTCAACCAATTCCCCTATGCAATTTGCTAGATACCTTCCCACAGCTTCAGACATGAATCCAACAGGTAAATTATGAACCTGTACCCAAAACATAACCTGGAAGAGAGGGATGTTCTCAACCAGTTCTCCAACAAGCATCCTCGCCACGATCAGTAAGTTGTTATCATACGACCATGGACCTCCATTGACAACCTTTTCCAGATCTATTTTATGGAAGAATTGGAAAAGGAATAAACCCGATGAGGTTTCCTTGACATGAACTCCTTTCCCTGGCCTCCAAATCTCCAACATACACCTCCTCATCGTGTGCAACCTGATAGGTCTATTGGTTAGAAATCGTCCTATCAGGCAGAGGTTGAAATCATCCTCCACTGCAGCATTCTCTTCCACCTGAAAAACTCCACCTCCATCCTCCTCCTCCGTCAGGGAAAGCCCGCCATATTTGTCTCCATAGAACTCATGACTCATAGATGAAAAACAATAGAAAAACTCTCGAGAAAGCAGAAAAAGTAACTGCTTAAACAAAGACAACTCTCACTCACGGAGAGAAAACCCTAAACCCTCTCACAATGAGAGAAAAAATGAAAAATTGATAGGTTATTATTTTAATATGCCCAAATTTGAAGATTTTGTGACAACTATGTTATTTCACCAAATTGATTGGTTAAACATAATATTAAATGTATTAATTTTTTTAATGGATTAAATTAGTATATGTTATTAGTGTAAAAAATTATACACTAACATCCAATAACATTTTAACAAGTGTAACATGCGTATTTTTATTTTAATAACCGAGAAAGAAAAATAATTAACAATAATATTGATTTGTCAAAATATAATTAGATGTCATGGTTAAAATCCCTTACAATGATAATGCATAGAAATTAAACTCTTTCAATTGCAGGATATAATGGAAAAAGAATTTAAGACGAAGTTACCATCAAATGCGCAACAATTATTATTAGTTAAAAATAAATAAATTGCCGTCACTAACTCATGATCCTGGATCCATCACCACTTATATGTTGTTATCTATAGTATCTAATACGACAGATAGATGTAAACAATATATTAGAATAAGTTTTGCATATAGGTTCGAGTATCTCTAATACTTGTTGTACTGACCGAGAATATAAGGTCGGGTCGACCAAGCTTACCCCTATAAATGGGCCTAGGCCTAAACTCCTCAAAAGCCGAGGACTTGCTAGTACACTTGTTAGCCGAGGATAAATACTCGGACCTACCCCATTATAGACCGCGGATGAAGACATCTCGGTCCCGTACAATCCAGGCACAACTGACTTGGTCAAACATCTTACCCGATTATTCAAATATCTCTCTGTATAACTCGGAGCCTTATCCTTATCTCTCCGAATAACTCGGAGCCTTATCTCTATCTAGTTATGATAACAACATAACCTTATCAGATAGATACAATCTCAATAACAGTCCAACAAAAACTGTTATACCTAAAAATCTCTATAAATAGGGGATCAACCCCCTCACTTAGAACAACGTTTGCTTTGATTCCCACTTGGGATACGTACAATTTTGACACGTTGTCGCGCACGCGTCAAAAAGCGAGCGGTTTGTAAAAATATGTAGTTAGGGTGCGACAACTCGAGTATCGTCTTACAAGGACTCTTAGGTTGTTGTTAACAGAAAAGTCAGTTTTGGGGGTTTTGGATTTGAAATTCAATAAAGAAAACAAAGCAGAAAACAATGCAAACTAAATAACTATCAAATTGCTAAAAACGATTAACCTACTGTTCTCGGTTTCCCACTATCATTGGTTCATACAATTCCATGCCCTAAGCGGATTCTACTCTCTTTTCGATTGTAACATCAATTAACAAGCGAAACCAACGCTACGAGACATATGTTCCTAATTCCGAATTAAGCAAACGGATTAAGTCCTTCGTGAATTAAGCAAACATGAATTGAACACACGCGAATTAAGCAAACGCGATTAAGTTTAGGAACACACAATCATCGAAATGAATCAATACATATTCTATATAATCCTGAATTAAGCAAACAGAACATACAGAACAAATATTGAAAGAGAATAACAATGAGTTCAGGAATTACAGAACCTCAAGTGGCAGTGCGAACCGGTTATAGTAGATCGATCAAGCAGACTAGTTCTCCATTACAAAAGAAACACTAAATACTAAACCTAAATTCGCAGCCATCACTATCTAAAAAGAAAAGAAGATGATAAGAGAATCTCAGTTCTGCCATAAAACAGATATAAATACAGATTCTGGGTTCCGCGCGCTCGCGAGACGAGCATCCTTTCGCGAGGCGAATATTATGAACAGCTCTTCAGTGTTTGACTTTCTCGCGAGGGGAGACTAGTATTCGCGAGGCGAGTCTTCAAATTCCAATCTATCATAGCTGTGACCTTAATCACGGCTAGGTCGTGATGGTCTCTGTCCTTCAGGGTTGGATTTCTCGCGGGGCGAGACAGTGATTCGCGGGGCGAGACAGAGAGGATGACATTTCTGGCACAGTAAGGCTTCAGGCTCGCGAGGCGAGCAGACTCTCGCGGGGCGAATACTCCAGAATTGCTTCTCTTTATTAACCTGAAAACAAGGATTAGCAGTAAGTGCTTTATTTGACTCAAAACTGGCTAAATTACCCTAAAACTACTTAAACGACTCAAAATGATGCTTGAAAACAATCAAGTCTAATTTGGGCGAAAACGAGGTATAATTAGCACAAAACCATGGTCATACTAGTCATAAAACTAAATGAGCCAGAGGCTGATCAAAATACCCCAAACTTAAACTTTGCTTGTCCCCAAGCAAACTAAAACTCAAAAAGGACTCAAACATGGCAAGCTTAAAGGATTCAATCAACTTTGCACAAATTTCAAGCAATTTCAACAAAATAATTTCTCTTCAATGTTTCCCCCCTTTTTCAACAATGCAATCCCCACATTCATTTACTCTAAACATTTGAGAATTTCATCATTCAAACAATCATTAATCTAAGCAAGGGATCCAAGTTACACACAAAAGGGAGATCACCAAATTCAAACAATCGCCTTCCTCACAAGGGCATTTAACATTTCACTCAATTTCACTCAATTTCACTCAATTTTTGTCTAGGCTATCAACTTTTCACTCAATTCACATTTCAAGAGCACTTCCCATGAATTTGATTTTCATCTCAATCAAGGTTCCCACGAAAACATGCATGCAACATCAAAAGGTCTTTTAAGGTTGTAATGGGACCTGGCTAAGTGTAGGATATACAAAGGAACTAGGCTTAAGTCCCTAGGAACTAAGAGAGTATGAAACTTTTTACACTTTGAATTTCCACTCAAATTCCTTTTTCAATTTTTCTTTATGCTTTTGGGCGACTACGGCCTTTTCCTTTAATACCCTTTTTTGACATTTTTGTTCTTTTTATTTCTTATTTTCTTTTTCTTTTTTTTTTCTTTTGGCTCCAACCTTTTTATTATTATTTTTTTCTTTTTCTCACCCCAGAATGACGTGTCACATCCTTGTAGGCACCCCAAACTTAGTTTCTTACAAACCTTCTCTTGCTAAGCTTCCATGCTCTCCTAATCCTAAGATCGGGTTAATATGGTTTTTCATATTTTTGGCTTGTAACATAAGGTTATCAAGATAAACAGGCTTATTAGGCTCAATGGGGCTAACTAGGGAACATGCATTAGGGACTGGTTATTTTCAGGTCAAGTAGCTAATTCAAAGAAAATCTGCCTAAATCATTTGATGCAAACACATAGACATGCAAACCATGAAGAGATTCAAGCAAATTCGGGAAAGTGCAGCTCAAAAGTGATTCACACAATTAAAAACATGTTGGAGGCTCAAATCCTCACCTGGACAATTTTTGAAAATTGTTTGACTGAGATTCTATCCATAGCGTGTGCATCCCATCACCCCAAACTTATCATAAATCATGCAATCACAACAAAATATCTCAAAGTTCTATTTTCAATTTTTCAAATGGGGATCAATTTTCAAATTCAAAACTTAGGGGGGAAATCATCAACAATCAACACATAACATGCAATCCATCTATGCAAAATTTGATCAAAACCAACAAGCTTACCGACACAAGACTCAACACACAACTCTTGATCTTCTCAAATTATTCAAGAGCTGAAGAAAACCAAACAAAAATAAGGAAAAGCAAAAACTAACGAGAAGATGAAAATAAACTAGAGAGAAAGGGTGAAGAAAACTCATTGAGGGGCTTCCGCCTGGATCCCATTGCTTGCAGCATAAGGCCCACGTGATAGACAAAGGGCGGAAGCTTATTCCCTGGTCCCATAACTTGCAGCCTCGATACGGGAGTGGGCGCTTGACAATTATGGTGACCTCGCCAAGTGCGGCGGACTTCTCACTCCCTCTTGGGTCAAAGATGACCTCCTTGTCAACAAAGTCAACAAAATCCTCCCAATAAAATTGGGGTTCAACCTCTTGGACTGGCCGTGGTACAAAATCCAGTTGCCAATTGTTCCACAGTGGGAGGTGGCAAACAGGTAGAGAGGGTTACTGGTGTTGCTTCAGCTTCTGCACGATCTTCATTCACTGCACTATCAAATCCATCACCTGCTATACATGCAGAAATCTCAGCACACACCACACAGGGGTTAGCGTTAGTATAATCAGTACATATGGTACAATAAACAGAATCAGAAAGGGCTTGAATGTCTGAAAATTCAGCACACAGTTCATCAGTAATAGTGTTCTTGACATTATTATCAAAATCATGTTCAAAAGAAGTATTGTCAAGAACAACTATTTGTGAATCTGTATGTTTCTCAAGGAGATGTGGAGTTTGTAGTGCAGCCAAGGCGGAAACGATGTGAGCATTTTGAGTGGCAAAATCCCGATGACTTGCTTCCATCCTCTGTTGAAATTCAAGATTGCGTTCCGCCATTTCCTGAAGACTTGCTTGGAATTGAAGATTTTGCTCTGTCATCTGTTGCACTAATTCCTTCAGACTGAGTTGGGCTAGTGTAAGGTCAGGCTGATATTGCTGCTGGTGTATCGTCATTTGATGCACCAAAGAAGCCAATTCATCCAGGCTGCCTTGTCCTCCACCATGTTGGCCAGAATAATCATTACCGCTCATGCCAACATCACTACTAAACTCATAACCTCCAGCAAAGTTAGGATAATATATGCATGACTCATAATCAACATTAAGGCATATAATCTTGCATATAGTTATCCATGGGAAGTACTAAGATTCATAACCAGACAAAGCAGCCATAACTAATTCAGCAATGCAGATAGTTTTTATTTTTTATTTTTATTTTTTTATTTTCTGTTATTAACAACAAGAGTCCCTGACAACGGCGCCAATTTTGACACGCTGTCGCGCACGCGTCAAAAAGCTAGCGGTTTGTAAAAATATGTAGTTAGGGTGCGACAACTCGAGTATCGTCTCACAAGAACTCTTAGGTTGTTGTTAACAGAAAAGTCAGTTTTGGGGGTTTTGGATTTGAAATTCAATAAAGAAAAAAAAGCAGAAAACAATGCAAACTAAATAACTATCAAATAGCTAAAAACGATTAACCTACTGTTCTCGGTTTCCCACTATCATTGGTTCATACAATTCCATGCCCTAAGCGGATTCTACTCTCTTTTCGATCGTAACATCAATTAACAAGTGAAACCAACGCTACGAGACATATGTTCCTAATTCTGAATTAAGCAAACGGATTAAGCCCTTCGTGAATTAAGGAAACACGAATTGAACACACGCGAATTAAGCAAACGCGATTAAGTTTAGGAACACACAATCATCGAAATGAATCAATACATATTCTATATAATCCTGAATTAAGCAAACAGAACATACAGAACAAATATTGAAAGAGAATAGCAATGAGTTCAGGAATTACAGAACCACAAGTGGCAGTGCGAACCAGTTACAGTAGATCGATCAAGGAGACTAGTTCTCCATTACAAAAGAAACACTAAATACTAAACCTAAATTCACAGTCGTCACTATCTAAAAAGAAAAGAAGATGATAAGAGAATCTCAGTTATGCCCTAAAACAGATATAAATACATATTCTGGGTTCCGCGCGCTCGCGAGGCGAGCATCCTTTCACGAGGCGAATATTATGAACAACTCTTCAGTGTTTGGCTTTTTCGCGAGGCGAGACTAGTATTCGCGAGGCGAGTCTTCAAATTCCAATCTATCACAGCTGTGACCTTAATCACGACCAGGCCGTGATGGTCTCTATCCTTCAGGTTTGGATTTCTCGCGGGGCGAGACAGTGATTCGCGGGGCTAGACAGAGAGGATGACATTTCTGGCACAGTAAGGCTTCAGGCTCGCGAGGTCAGCAGACTCTCGCGGGGTGAATACTCCAGAATTGCTTCTCTTTATTAACCTGAAAACAAGGATTAGCAGTAAGTGCTTTATTTGACTCAAAACTGGCTAAATTACCCTAAAACTACTTAAACGACTCAAAATGATGCTTGAAGACAATCAAGTCTAATTTGGACGAAAACGAGGTATAATTAGCACAAAACCATGGTCATACTAGTCATAAAACTAGATAAGCCAGAGGCTGATCAGGATACGTAGGAGCAGAATATCAATTCTGTCAAGCTATTCCATAAATACTCCCACAAAGTGTCACCGGACTAGTATCTCTTGCTTGAGATATTTGGACAGAACATTGGCGCCGTCTGTGGGAATCGAAGCAAAATTTTACCACACCACAAACAATGGTGAGGACAAGGAGCGGGAACGGCAGGAGAGAGGGGCTAGAGAACGCCAAAAATGGGGATAATGGAAAACGATCCCGAGACCCAGCGACGACGACCGACAATCCCATCATTCAAGATCTTCTCGCGCAGGTGGCAATGCTGAGAAGGGAGAATGAAGAGATTCATCGGTAGAACAACCGTCGTGAACGAGAACAAAGCAGAGAAAGATCTGCCTCTTCTCCTCGTGAGAGAGAGCGCCAGACAGCTGAGAATGAAGGATCCAGAAACACGCGCAGAGAAGAAGGAATCCCACAACCCTGTGTTTCCCATCATGTTGACCGAAGAGGCGATGAGGAATTTCCTAAACAGGCCACTGAACTTTCACTTTAGGTGAATAGGCCCAATGAAAGGGCTACCGCACGTAAGCCGAGACATCTCTTAGCTGACGCCATCATGGAAGTTCCTCTACCAGCCAATTACAAATCAATAAACATTGACAAGTATGATGGCACCACGGATCCAGAACTTCATTTAGATGCTTTTACCACCCAAATATATCTCTTCACCAATGATGATGCTGTTATGTGTAAAGTCTTCCCTACTACTCTGAAAGACGCTGCGTTAAGCTGGTATACCCAGCTACCGCCAGCATCAATTGACTCCTTTGACACGTTTATGATTAAATTCAATGCTCAGTTTGCCACGAGCCGAGCTCATCAAAAAACCTCGGCCTCGTTGGTAAATTTTAAGCAAGAAAAAAAATGAGTCTCTGCGTGATTTTATGGCCAGGTTCAGCAAAGAGACTGTCCTGATCCGGAATCTCTGCGTGATTTTATTGCTAGTACACTTGTTAGCCGAGGATAAATACTCGGACCTACCCCATTATAGACCGCGGATGAAGACATCTCGGTCCCATACAATCCAGGCACAACTGACTTGGTCAAACATCTTACCCGATTATTCAAATATCTCTCCGTATAACTCGGAGCCTTATCCTTATCTCTCCGAATAACTCGAAGTCTTATCTCTATCTAGTTATGATAACAACATAACCTTATCAGATAGATACAATCTCAATAACAGTCCAACAAAAACTGTTATACCTAAAAATCTCTATAAATAGGGGATCAACCCCCTCACTTAGAACTACGTTTACTTTGATTCCCACTTGGATACGTAGGAGTAGAATATCAATTCACAAGCTATTCCATAAATACTCCCACGAGTTTCCTTGACGAAAGTATCTCTTGCTTGAGATATTTGGACGGAACACTTGCTAAATAAATTTTGCTGTTTATTAAAAAAAAAACACTAGAACTATATTTGTTTTATTTTTTTGGGAGACAAGTAATTACTGTTGGACTCTAGCTCGTACATCTGGGCACACATAATGTGTCTGATAACCCACCTAATGTATTATGAGTGCGCTACGATTTAGCAGCAAAACCCATCAACATCAAGCCCACACAAAACATGTTATAGGCGCAAGATTATGCACTAACAATAAGTGTTGTAATTTTTGGCCTACGATCAAGCACTTGATCCAACAATATGATTTAAATCCTAAAATTGTTGTCAACTTCCTGGCCTCACCAAATATGGATCGGGAACTGCTGTATTCACACAGTGCAACAATCACCAACTTATGTTTGTAAATGTCGTTGACAATTTAAATACCAACATTCAATGTTATTTGGCTTTTTGTGGATAAGATCATATCTGCAATTCAATTCACTGCCTTCATTGTTGACATGGGCCCGGTAAAAGATATATCAGAAAAATGAAAAAAAAAAACACCAATATATTAAAAATAGGGTCATGCTAATGACACTCTTTAATCATAAGAAACATTTTTTTATGGAGAAATTAATTATGTAACTTTTTCAAATATTAAATACATTAATTTCTAATACAAAATATTTTTTCTTGGTTTCTTAACGAATACCCTTAAAATATGTTCCAGTATATTATAGTAACTGAACCCGTGCAACACACGAGAATAATTTTTGTGAAAGTGAAAATTAGTTATATAGGTGTTTTTAATATCTAAAATATAGAAATAGTTAAATAAATTTAGATCAATACGTGGTTCATAAACGCATAACATAAAATTTGTCTTTAATCTAATCAACTAATAAAAAAATTACAACATCAATTAATAAATGAAAAATGTGTTAACTTGAGATTCATCATTATATGGAACTTAATAACTACGAACAAAAGTGGATGAATATTTGATTTTACGTAAAATAATCATAAAAGATTTTGATATCCGATAAAGAGATTTAATGTAAAAATCAAATATGAATGATTGATTTAATCTTTTAATCAGAATTAAAAGCTTCCACGTGATCAGCTCGAAGCTTGGGGGGCTTGTGTATGGGTCGAGAAATAGAGCTTACAGGGAAGAAGGTTTCTTAGAGAGCTCGGTCTCGGAGAGCTGAAGAAAATATCTTACAGAGATCAACCAGCACAGCTCGGTCTAGGAGAGCTCGACCATAACAACTTCAGGGAATGCCTAGATCAGAGGCCGCAAAATGCCCAGGTGATATTATTCCTTAAATCTAGTTTAAAACTAATATGATTTGGTATGTTTTGCTCCACGCCTTTAATGTTGTGTTATGTAGCATCATATCATGTTATTTATTTGAGCAAAGTGATGCTCGGCTGATACCACTCCCAGAGTCACAAAATTTGCGATTACAAAGTGGTTGAAGCTCCGGCTCCCTTGGAAAATAAAATTCCATCGGCTCCAGCACTCAGACACCACATTAAAACCTAAAGAGGTGGTAAATCCTAAAGAGGCCAACCGAAGCCTCTAAAGGTGCTTAAATCCTAAAGAGGAGCCAAAACCTAAAGAGGTGGTAAATCCTAAAGAGGCCAACCGAAGCCTCTACAGGTGCTTAAATCCTAAAGAGGAGCCAAAACCTAAAGAGGTGGTAAATCCTAAAGAGGCCAACCGAAGCCTCTAAAGGTGCTTAAATCCTAAAGAGGAGCCAAAACCTAAAGAGGTGGTAAATCCTAAAGAGGCCAACCGAAGCCTCTAAAGGTGCTTAAATCCTAAAGAGGAGCCAAAACCTAAAGAGGTGGTAAATCCTAAAGAGGCCAACCGAAGCCTCTACAGGTGCTTAAATCCTAAAGAGGAGCCAAAACCTAAAGAGGTGGTAAATCCTAAAGAGGCCAACCGAAGCCTCTAAAGGTGCTTAAATCCTAAAGAGGAGCTAAAATCGACCGAGCTTCTGTCGAAACGCCGGACCTAAAGAGGTGACCGAGCTAAAATCGACCGAGAGCTCGACTGAGTCGAAACGCCGGACCTAAAGAGATGACCGAGATAAAATCGACCGAGCTGCTGTCGAAATGTCAAGTCTACAACGGTAGAAACACCTTATCACCTGAAAAGGTATTTCAAGACCTAAGAAGGTGGGTAAGAACCTACAGGTATATCAAATTCTGACTATTTCGACTCAATCGCGTAACACGCTGAAACTAAACAAGTACTAACTTAGAAAAATAGTTGCAAAAAGTAAGGTGCATGTCGGTCCATCAATAACCATGGGCCAAGCCCAGAACACATAAAATTTCAAAATCAAAGGGGCATCGTCCAAAAAACAATGTGTCTCCTAACCTACTAATACAAATTCATGAGTCAAGGTCATCCTCGGCATTTGGAGGGAGGGTAGCAGACTGGCCAGGTAAGCCCACTTCACCTTCACCTTCGGGTCCCTCCTCAACCGCTTTCCCCTTGCCCTCTTCCCCTTGAGGTACGGCCTCCTCATTCTCCAGCTCGGACAATGGAACTAGGATTCCATCTCGGTTAAGATCCTTGTCCACGTCAGCACAGGAGAAGTCAGCATTCGGATTGAAATGCTGAAGCCGCTTCACGGCTCGGGAAAAGCCATTAACATCCTCCCTCATGATAGAAGCCTCGGCTTCAGTCAGATCAGAACGGAGCCTCGAATTCTCCTCATTCTCGGATTCCAGCAACTTCCACAACTCAAGACTGGCTTCCTTCTCGGCTTGAAGCCCTTCCACGAACTTCTGAAGGTTGAGCCGGTCGGTTCTTTCCATTACCAGCTCGGCCATAAGGGTAGTATGGCCTTTTTTCGGCTCTACCTTTTGGGCTTTCAATTGCCCAATTAGCCGAGCTTGCTCTTCACACTTTGCCATGGCTTTTTCAAGCTCATCCCCAGTGCGCAAAGTTCGGGCAGCTTCCGCCTTCATACTTTTAATTATTAGAAAGCTCACGGCTCGAAAAACAGGAGACTCAGAAGAGAATAAGCGACCGCAGCTTTCCTGCTCGCATCATGGCCCGGTCAGAGTTAAAATTGTATAGCTAAGAACAAAGGGCAGAAGCCCAGAAAGCCGAGGTAGAGCATTGCTCCCTCGCACCAAAAAGTTGAGGTAGAGCTATGATCCCTCGCACTATGCACCGGAAAAAGTCGAAGTCGAGCAATGTTTCCCTCCTCGCAACAAAAATCCTAGGCCAAGCACAATATCTTCACACCAAGATAAAGTCCACAGTAGATCATGCATGTTAGAGACCCAGGATTCAACCAAATAAGCCGAAATCCCAAGTACGACGGGGCTCCACACAAAATTCCGAGCAGTGCTCGACCAAGCAAGACGAAAACCCAAGAAAGGCTTGGTTCTACAAAAACAGATTTTCGAGCAATGCTCCCACGAATCATAGTCTGAAGTCCTCGGCACCAAAAGGCGTGTTAAGCTCTTTCGCTTATTTCAAGCTCGGAGCTTGGGGGGCTAACGGGGATAAAGGAAGGATATCCCTTAGCCTACAACTCGAAGAACCTGTATGAAAACTATTTTCTCATACAAAAGATATTAGGAAATTTTATTCTGATACACACCTTCAAGCTCGGGAAAAATAATTCAAGGTTAGTGGGTATTTCAAAATCCACCAAATGAAAGGGTTATGAGCTACTCGAAGAAAATGTTAAGAGCTCTCAAGAACTTCAAAGACCAAGCTACATTCGGCAAAAGGCAGGTCAAATTCAAATTCTCAAGATAAGCATCTTGACAGCATCAAAAGTTAAAGGATGAAATACAAGCACCGAGGTAAATTCCTAATGACCGAGTTTGAACTTGACTCTTCAAAAGATCGGTTCAAACCTGAACCACTGCTAAGTCGAATCTCAGCTACCAGTTTCTAAACTTGTCTTAAACAAAGGTAAGATTGAAGTATCTTATGTTCAAAGCATGTTACTGGTCGAGATGTGAACCTCAACCACTAAACTCGGGTACTTCCCGAGAGGTATTAACCGAAGTAAGAATATCTATGCAAATCCAGTACCTTATCAACACCAGGGACAAGCTCAGCTTCATTCACAAAACTCTTTCGCTTATTCCGAGCTCAAAGCTTGGAGAGCTTATATACTGATCGAAATGTTAAAATCGGCCACCGAGCCCACCAAACTAAAATATTGGATGAGAAATAAAGCTAGATCTCCAAACCCAAACAATCAAAGGGAAATGATTACTAGACTCGCCCACCGAGTCCGTTGAACTTAAGAATTGGCCGAAATGTGAAGCTCGGCAATTTGAAACGAGAAGCTCCGGCTCCCGACTGCTCGATTGAGCTCCGGCTCTCGACTTATCGTTCGAGCACGCAACTACAGCGCAAGCCTCAGAAATGATGCCGTGAAGGCCACGCGTCACACACAGTAACGTCTCTTTTCCATCTCGGGAACCGAGAAGGTATGGCCTCAACCGGAGACGAGTAACCATCCCCACCTCGGCTCGGTACCTCGAAAGCGTCAAGCTCGGTCACCCGATATGCTCACCGAGTTAGAGGATGTGAACACATATATAAGGTATGAAGCTCGGCCACTCACCTCGCCGAGACGAAAGATCAAAAGGTGAAACCAAGTTCCTAGCCTCGGCTCCTTCGAAAAAGCTTCCACGTGATCAGCTCGAAGCTTGGGGGGCTTGTGTATGGGTCGAGATATAGAGCTCGGCTAAAACATCATGAAAGCTTCTACACCTAATCAGCTCAAAGCTTGGGGGCTTGTGTACTGACCGAGGTTATTAACCCGGCCACCGAGCTCAAGTACCCGGCCCAGTCCGGAAATTAAGGATAATAAATCAAAGATCATTTAATTAAAGAAATAAGATATTGATATTAAATCCTGATATTATCTAAAATAACCTTATCTGGTCAAAAGAGATAATATCCCTTAAATTAAGGAATCATATCTCAAAAGAGATATCAAGAGACAAATCATATCTCAAAAGAGATATTAAGAGATAAATCAAATCTCTGAAAGATATTAAGAGATAAATCAGATCTCTAAGAGATAGGGGAATCCCATTATAAAAGGAGGAGTACCCCTCATAAGAAACTCACCTTTTACTGAATACCGGTAACTCTCCCTTAAGCGTGTTAGAGGAACTAGCGTCGACCAAGAGACTCTCAGACAGTCCTTGCTCCCTAGTACTCGTCCGATACAAAATTAAGGGATCGAGATCACCGCCCCGCCAAGGGATGAACTTAGAACTACGTCTGGCTTTGATTCCCACTGGGATACGTAGGACCGGAATCACTGAATTCTGTCAAGCCAAAATCTAAAACAACCCCCTTGGTTTAACGTTCTATAGCGAGACTCCGACAAAACGGATCTTGGCAGGAAGAGTTCCTAATTTAAATAATATTTTTAACTTAAAATAAATTGTATAATAATTGATGAAATATATGTTATGATATGTTTTTATTGACCCAAGGTCAAGTTCCATTTCCAAGTCTTGTACACCTTCAAGCCAGAGTCAGCAAGTATTGACTCTTGAGTCGAGTCTTTGCTCAAGATATGGTCAGTTGTGGTTTGAGGAGGAACACACGTTTCATAAAGATATTAACAAAATTATCTTGGTATGTCAGTAAATTAAAAAAAAAGTTTTGGGGTGATAAAATGAAAACATATAATTAATCAAAAAAATAATCAAACAAGTTTTTTAAAGAGTTTAATTTTTATAAAGTTAATGTAAATTTTTTACATTATCAATCAATTGAAATTATCTTATATGTAACTTTTAAAGTGATTAAAATAAGAGTCGAATATTTTTAATTAATTGATAATTTGTTATTGATTAACAGTATAAAAAAATCATAGACAATATATACCAGTCAAATCATTTTTTAAAAAAATATTTTTAAAACCTCAAGCAAAAACCATTTTTTCATAAAAAATGTTTTTTATAATTAAACTTGATTTATTTCTCAAGTGGTGAAATGGAAAAAGGTGAAAATTATATTCTATCTTCAGATTTTCTTTATGTCCTACTTATAACCCAATTATTAAATGAAAGATTATTTGATGTTCCTGAAAAGGTTTTTGTGGACGAATTTGGTCTACAGGCTTCAAAGTCTGAAAGATGTGAAGCTAATGAGAAAAATAAAAAGCTGATAAATCAGGAAAGACTTAATTATCACTTTCTATTCAATGCATCGAGAGAAGGTTAAATTTCATAGATTTATTGAAGAAGAATTATGTAGGCTCCATCCCAAAGTGAAGAGACTGAAGAAAAGGCAGAAAACCTTTAGAATTATATATATAGTGAAGGTCTAAATCAAAGAACTTCATGATACCATTCATGAATTCAGAATTATAGATTCAAATGATACTTAAGTTTAGCGGGATGAACACATATTATTAAAAGGAGCTGAAACCTACAAGGCTACAGGTGTGCAAAGAAAACCAATGCCCAGAATGAACCACTTCATTGATTTTTTTCTATTTCTACTATACTAGGATGCTCTGTGCTATTACATATCCCGTTACCACAACTACAACTAGGTTACTTATTGTAATGGCACAAATATTACCAAACCCAATTATCATCTAGGAAGAGTTATTAAAAATATTAGGAAGAGTCTACAATAATGATGAGTTACTACATACTAAGTTTGTTAGGTTTGTTATTAAAAATATTACATATGTAATGAGATGAATGCGATAAAAAACAAGAAAAATAATATTGAAAGAAACAGAGATTGCTCCCCAATTGGGTTTGGTAATATTTGGGTCATTACACTTATTAATTGTTTTGGAGGGTAGATCACTGTATCTCTCTCTTACTTTCTGACAGAACAATATAATTGCATGTTTGTATTCTTTTCTGAAGCGGAGAGTAATACAAGGAAGCTTTTATATTTCAAGATAACCCCAAATTAATAATTCTTTAATGTCGTTTTGACTCTTTCTCTCGTGATATATATGGATCTTTTCAAGCAATATATAGCGTTGTGGTGTAAAACTGAGGAGCGAACCATAAAACTTAAATTAAAAAGGCATATATATATATATGATAGGATGGTCTCAAGATTGATCAACCTTAATCTGACATATATTATGTAACGTTGCCAATGAAAGTGCAAGTGGGCATATATGATAGATAGGATAGTCGTTCGTGGGTGAAGGACTGGATGGGAATTGGGGATCACTGGGGCGTTCCCTCGTTTGGAAATAAGATGGCTAAGCAATTGGGATCGTGACTCGTTATATATATTTGAGATATCTTATTTGCATGATCGTGATCTAAATTTTATTAGTTTATGTTACAAAATCGTGAGTCACACCCTAGGGTGGGTAAGTTCTTGTGTCTTGAATAGAGATTGTCTATTGCAGACACTCCATTTATATTACATGATATAAGGCTGTGTGCCATATTAAGGAAACACTTATTTGAATATATTTTTTACACAATTCAACGAATGAACAGCTAGATAACATTAGGTGTAGTATCTAACCTGGTTTTCAATTGCATTTACACTGTGTTGATTATAATTATGGACATTGGACAATTATAACAAATATGACTACAATTTGATCATAATTCAGCATAGATCACCAAAATTGTAATATTATGACCGGAATTATGGTTGAGGACTGCAATTAAAAATCATAATAACCTAAGAATTTGATGCAGAACCAGAACCATAAGCCACCATTGTTGACCTTAAACCACCTAGCGTAGTTACCTAGCCTAGCCATTAATTACCCAACCATAAAATTTGACAAACTTCCATTTTACAAGTTGTATTCCCATTGTATGAAGGCCTCTACGATTAGTATAAATATCATTATATCTGCATGCTTGAGTTTATGATATATTGAGTTTCTCATTGTGAGAATTGGAGAGTGGATTCTATCTTTGTTTCTGAGCGGCATAATTCCTAGTAATAATTTCTCTAAATTTGATTCTGCAAGATTAGTACAAAAGAAAGAAAGTTGGATGATACACGTTTGCAAGGAAATAGATCATATATACACAGGTTGATTAAAGGAAACCAATTATTATAAGGTCATGTTTTCGTGCACCTCATTACAAGTGAAGTGATGATTGTTACCACTACCAGCGGGAGAAAATTATACCAAGAAAGAGTGGGAGAGAGAGAGAGGAATTAAGCCTTACTAATAAAACTACTTATAGTAAATATTTGTCATTACAGATAGTGCAAGGAAAACAGTAGTACCTTTTTTAATTTCTAATCTAAATTCGAGTCAAAACAAATGTAAGCAAGACTGTAGAAGCTTACACAGATTACTACATAAATAACCCATCTCTTATTCTGTAAGTGCAGCTTGCATGCCATTGACAACAAGCATGTAACTCATATCATATATATATGGTGCCAAATCAATTACGCTGCTGGCGCTATATCAATGTCGTCGTCATCATCGTCGTCATCATCATTTTCGATGCGAGCGCTTCGTAATTTAGTTGCAGCACAGTCATTGCCCATGGCAAACATGGGAAGACCAGATTCCATGCACCTAAAGACCGCCATTGCAGAACAGATCACAGAATTATACTACAAAGTACAAACTGCCTTGGTTGTAAACTCCCTAAGTTGACATTTATATACACTGAAAATAGTAATTATGAAAAAAATAAAAAATAAAAGAAAAGGACATAATAGCACACTTTCACTATAGAATATGCTGCTACCTAATTAATATATATATATTCAAGGTTTTAAATTATGATTGCAGTTGTGGTTATGGTTAAGTTGTACTTATTGTCACTATGAATAATTGCTGGAAGTGCAAATAATGCGACCACAATTATAGCCGTGATACTATATATCAAAACCACAACACTTTAATTATATATGGTTGCGAATCTCATTTTAAAATCATGTATAATTTCACATTTACACAATTTTTATGCATAAATTATAGCTAGTCTTACCTCATTTTCTATATACTAATACTTTGATTCTGCCATGTATGCAGTATATGAGAGTTGGGAGGGATAGCAACGTGAAATAGCATTTTTCTTCAAATAATATTCCAGATTGTCTGAAAGGTAAGTTTACTTTTTATGTGGCCTCTTTCTCTACTACCAATGAGCCACTTTTGAATTTGATATTTGAATTGTAACCTTCTTTATGAGTGCAAAGGAAGCAATATGGCTGATCTGTTGATGCTTCTCTCCATACAAATTTCCCTAGGGACCATAACTTGAGCAAAACTCATGGCTTCTTGTTGCAGACACCATTCAACATGTGGAGTTAAGAGTTTGCACACACGCTTGAGCTTTGTGGTCACATGCTCATGGATGACATGGATATACTAAACATTTCACAAAAAGGTTAATTGATGTAATATGTAATTAAACACCAAAGGGTAAATACCTTTAGGCGATAGGTTTTGGTCAAATGAGGTCATGGCTACAGAAAAAGGGCATAACTCTGTAAATGTGTGGTTTCTAATGACTTTTAAAATATATAGAATGTTTGCTGTGCACCTACAGTATACATCACCCTTGTTTTTGTCGGATTAAAGCGAGGGTTGGGTGCATATATTCTTTTGTATAGTTCAAGTTTCACCTTAATAACCTAATCGTATCTTTTTGGTTGTATATATGGACTTAAATGGATAGAATTTCTTATTTAGAATGAAGAATTTTTTTTTTTTATGGGTATCTCACATACCAAGATGTGAGACTAACCCTCGTATTGGAGGTGACTCTTGATTGCATATAAAGTCCGTCAAAGGAACTAGGGGTGTAATGGGTTGGTTTGGTTCGATTTTTGGCGAAAAAAATGTTCGAACCAATCAAATTTGATTGGTTCGGTTCAATTCGATTTTATGTATTTTTTAGTACATGACCCGAACCAAACCAAACCAATGGAGTTCGGTTTGATTCGGGTGGTCGGGTTACCTGATAAAAATGCACCAGAACTTTTTTTGGGTAAAAAAATGCACCAAAATGTTACCAAAACATAAAATAGCTAGTCAACAAAACCAAAGGAATTAGCAACAAATCAAATAAAAAATACAAAATAGTCCACAAATAAAGTCTATAACAGTACAAAATATATAGTCTAAAATTGACAAAATACATAGAAATACTCCACAAAATAAGTCAATATATAATCCACAAATTAAGTTCAGTGTCCACAAATTAAGTCCATTCAAAATAATCTAGAATTGACAATATACATAGAAATAGTCCATAAATATTGGGACCGAAATGGATTCGGTTGCTAAAGGGCGCAGTTTTAAATTTTTTTGGGACGTTTTAGCGACCGAAATTGGATCGGTCACAATGTAATTAAAAATTGAACCGTTAGACTATAATCGATCGCAACTTCGGTCGCTAAAAGGTCAACAAATTTGACAATTAATCTTCTCTGTTTAGCGACCGAACTAACGACTGATATGTTTGCTACCCTGTTTTCGATCGTAGAACCGATAATAACTATTGTTCTTGTAGATCCTAATATCGGTCGCAAATGGCAACTGCTAATTTCGCTCGCTATTTGACCTATTTTTTGTAGTGATAATCTAAAATTGACAAAATACATAGAAATACTCCACAAAATAAGTCCATATATAATCCACAAATTAAGTTCACTATCTACAAATTAAGTTCATTCAAAATAGTCTAGAATTGACAACATACATAGAAACAGTCCATAGTCCACAAAATAAGTCCATCCAAAATAGTCTAGAATTGACAAATTACGTAGAAATAACTTAAGTTTAGGTCAGATTAGATTTTTTTGGGGATTTTTTAAAAAAAAATTATATACCATCGGGTCGGGTCATTGGGTCATTGGATTTGGAAGACAAAATCCAATGCCCGAACCAGTCATAATTGGTTCTCATTGGTTCGATTCGGTTTATTACCTGAACCAATCATGTTTGGTTTTTTCCGGGTTGGTCCTGTTCGGGTTAGTCGGGTTAACCCGGTCCACTTACACCCCTAAAACGAACAGTCCGCTACAGTGCGACCAATCGTTTTTGGGTATTTAAAATGAAGTTTTTACTATATTTAATACATTATTAATGTAATTTTTTTTATAATATCATCCAATTACATTACCCCATATATGACTTTCAATGTAGTTATTATAAAAGTCAAACATTTTTAATGATGCAACAATATATATATATATATATATATATATATATATATATATATATATAGTTAGTTAGTTAGTTAGTTGCCAACGATGGTTGGTCTAGTTGGTAAGAACACAGCTTATGACCCACAAGGTCATGAGTTCGAATCCCACCGTCGATGTGAGCGTCTCGTTGGTTGGTAATCTATAAGTACTTTTGTAACCGTTGTTTGAGCCATGAGGTATACCCTGACCCTAGTGAACCCTCTAGACCCAACTCACCTATAATTAAAAAAAAAAAGCAACTTACTCACAGACCCGTGACCTTACTCATAGGGTGCGTTTGATTTGTCAAAGGTATCAGGACAACACAGAACAGACATGACAGTATAGGACAAATCATTGAGTTACAGAACAGGACAATTCTTTGTCTGATGGATAATGGACAACACAAACAAAATAATATTAAATTTATCGGAATACCCTTTATAATATATATATTATTTAATATATAAATATACAATATATAATTTTGTATAATCATGTATAGAGAGAGAAAGAGATGGAGAGGAGAGAGGGAGAGGGAGAGAGAGAGAGGAAGAGAGAGGAAGAGAGGAGAGAGAGGAATGAAGATGTAAGGATAATTTTGTCTTTTGCTAGTCTGTTCATGGGACAACTTTTTGTCCCATGGTTCGGTGGGGGACAAAATTTTGGGTTTTTGTCATGTCCCTCACCTTTTTTTTTTTGTCCCGTCCCCTGATCACTTTTCAAATCAAACAGGAGACAAAAAAATTTTTGCTGACCAGTCCCTTGAATTTTTACAAATCAAACGCAACCCTACAAAAATATATCGTTTATAAATTTGGTTCCTATAACTCCAATTTCCTCAATTGAAGTTCTGAATCTTTTAATTTGTTTTACTCCGGCCTTTAATTTGTTTTACTCTTTTAGGAATTCGGGTGCGTGAAGGCTTGAAACAAATTAAAATATTTAAGGATTTTCGCATACCACAACAACAACAACAAAAAAAAAATTAAGGATTCAACTTGGAAAATTAAAAATTGACTGACCAAATTGGGAACTACAAAATCTTATAGGGCCAAGAGACTATAGTATACTGATCCAGATATTTTATCCTTTTTATATATTTGATTTTACACTGGGATCACACTATGGCTTGTAAGTGCCTTCACAAGCTTGTAATAGTTATTATTATCAATGAAGTTGAGAAAAGTATTACAAGAGAATCTCAAATTCAATTTGATAACCAATTAAGGATATTATCTTTAGAATCCATCAATTAAGGATCTAAAGTTCTCAACTTTGTTTTGATTACCAATCAGAAACTCAACTTTGTTTTGATTACCAATCAGAAACTTCAACTTCATAAAAAGTATTTTAATAATATTTATTAGTCGGTTGTATTTGTAATTTTGTTCATATCATAAATTAAATTTTTTTTATACAATAAATTATTTTTTATTAAACTTAGATATTTGTGTCTTTATAACATTTTTGGTACACCAGGGTATCCTATCGATAGTCGAAGATTAATGTGTTTCAAGATGTAAAGATTACAGAGGTGAATTTTATCTCTCAACAAAGTCTTTTCCATACATATAACGAGAATCGAACCCTTGTCAACATGCCTAAGAAACTCAACTATCTATCAGTCATGCTAAGTCTTGTTGGTTCTTTACAACATTTTAATTGATTAAAATATATTTTTAAAAAAGTTGAGGTCTTTAATTGGTTAAAAATATAAGTTTAATCCCTTGATTGATTTATCAGACAAAGTTTGGGTCGTCAGACAATTATTCACTCCAATGAAGTCTCCTTGCCCACTCAATAATTCAGCATAAAATTTGAAGATCACAACATAGGGAGAAAAAAAATACAGCCAAAGCTTAAATTGTATTACAATCAAAACCATATGTCAAAAATACTCTCTTTCCCTTGTTACTTCCTTCAGGCTTTCCCAATTTCCATCGTAAGTCAGAAATGGGCATTTAAAAATAAACCATTTACATAAGAATAATCTATTCATACTTCTTTCCTTTGAGCTTTCCCTTGGGGATTCTGCTAAGCACACCAGCATCCAGCTTCCGATAGTGATTTTGCATCTGATCAAGGACCTTGTAGACAAAGTTGTCAACTTCATCCTCGTACCTTTCATAGAGAACTGGGAGTGTGTGTGCAGCAACAAAACCTTGGGACATAATAGAAGTTTTAGCAATCAAGTATGACATAAAAAAAATCAACCAGAAGTAAAAGCATTATTGTTGAACAGAACTACAAGGTATCCATTTGATTTTTTGGGAAGAAATAGATCCCACAAAACACTATATGAGCATTGACTGATATATTGTTTCCAAATAAGATTCAATTCTTAAGATGGCATATTATCAGAAAACACTAACAAAAGTGCATGTTGTGTGCGTGTATTATGTTTCCTATACTACAATGTAGTGGCGCAGATACAGTTAATATGTTGTTTTAGACATCCTTTGTATCCATGATACAGGCAAAATGCTGGCTTTACCATCCAACAAATGTTAAGTGTTATACGACTTCCATTCCATAATTTCAACTACTCGCGTTTTTGGGAGAAAACATTTGATAGTGTTAGTTGAATTTGAAGTATATTTTTCAAACTTTGTCCAGCTTGATTAATTATTTAAAAGCAAACATTCTGGACAACACATTCAATTATAATTGATCTACCAACAGATGAAAAGAAATCAGGTCTCACCAATATACATGACAGTCAAAAAATTGCACCAGCTCCCAATCACAGCACCAGCCCACAAGCTTAATACAACCTGGGGATGTTTTAACCATTGATTAAAAATTCCATAGAAGAAATTACATTTACTTTTTCTTTGCTGCAGCATATTAAAATAAATATAATTTAAGGTATATAATGGTTAAAGACAAGCTATATAATTGATGTCAAAGTATAAAATGCACCATTATGCTTGTGCATTCAAGCTACTCAATACAACCATCCACATTGTTAATTTGTTACATAATACTCCAAATCAAACCAAACAGCAAATCCATTTATTGACCCATGAAACTTACAATCCTTATTTCCCCAATTCATTGTATACCATCCCTCCTACTACCGTCAGTTCTCTCCCATCCAACCATGAAACTCTACATTCTTTGCATACTAGTGTTCACATCTCTAGCAACAACAAAGTGACATAATCAGGCATAACAACATAATATATAATTATTGATTGGTTATAGCCATATCAGACAGCTTAACACCAAATAACTTTTACAAGCTACTGCCACACGAGATTTAGTTGACTTGACAAGTTTCCACAAATTACTTTATCTCTCTGCATTGCACCACTTTAATATAGAGGCTACCATACCAGAAATTCAACAGAAAAACCAGCAGTTGCCATGACTGATATCAATCACATGTCACAATTGAAAGATTTTGTATTGTAGCAAACAAAAAAAAGGAGTTGATTGAAAAACAAGCACTGAAGCAAATACTGGTGTCAAAAACTGAACAATGGTTTAACCTGAAAACTATGTTTTAAGCATGAATCTAGATCATAGATAACAATACCAAAGTAAACAAACATACAAGAAGAAATTGCTTCAGGTTTCCTCCACATGCAACATCTTGAAGAAACCTCAAACCACGGTTAACCTCAGCACCAACCATAGTAGCAATATTCACAAAGAAATCTTCTGGGAGAACAAAACGAGGAACTTTAGATGGCCTCCTGTCACCACAGAGAACAAAACTTACTTACTTAAAGCAGTGAAGTTCTATAATTCATTTACATAAAGTCAGGTAACAACTAACAAAAGAAGAGATCTTAAGATGCTTGGGTAACCTGTTAACCAAGCCAGATGCATTTGTCCAAAGAAACTGTGCGAGCATGCCAAGAACAAGAGCAAAGCATAAAAGAGTTAGGAAATTATAATTAAGCCATTCAAAAAGCACCCATACAACTGTTGCAGCAGTTAAAACGCTAGCAGAGATCTTCTTGTTCCTCCATAGCAAGACATCAGCAGCTGCGTCAGTCAAAGGGACAAAAAGTTACAAAAATGAGGCCAACATGATAGATTTTACAGGAAATTGACTAGAGCTCCCATACATTTTCCACCCCCTAAAAGATGGTGCACAGGTTTCTGGCGTCCAAACAATCTATTTAATTGGGAGCTCACAGAGCTTGATTTCTCTTCCTCAAAGAATGAGACAGATTTTTGCTTGTCAGCAATAGTTTCCACCAAGTTGTTAAAAAGTTTTTCAGCTGTGATTTTATCAGACATTGTTCCTTTGCTACAAAGAACAAAAAAAGATCAGAAGACATTGTATGATATAGCCATTACGCCTAACACCATTGTATCATCAATCATCATTTTACGGGATAACAAACACACATAAAGAGAATGTAAGAGATTCGATTTTATTTTCTGAACCATAACATAAAGGGGGATCATATTGCTAGATTCAAGTTAGGCATTCATAACGGCCACACCAAGGACACCAAGCCCATACCAAGATGTTTACAATTGGGAACCTGGATATCCAATATAAACATTTCATCGTTATCTATCCTCAACCAATTGGTTGAGTTAGGCCCATTATGATTTATGACTAAACCAACACACACAACAATGGCTGGTCTTCATGGAAAGAAAGGCAAGGGGGAAGGTGGGGAAAAAACTGGGTCTACCCATGATTCCTGCACTTGAATGGACATTGCAGAAACTTGAATTAACATGCTCAATCAACATTATAGCTTCACTTTCATGACACTAATTTTTTATTATTATATGCCTTGTCATTTTCAAGGCACAAACCATAAAGGGAACTCCAAAACAGCAATGTTAATTGCTTTTCGTTGGTAAAAAGGAGAGAAGGGAAACCCCCTCCTCAGGACCTCAACCATGGAAAATTATTGAGGCAGGTCACAATCACATAACCCATGTCCTTAAAGACTTAGAGAAGACAGAAAAAGACCAAAAAGTGCAAAGAAAGAAAGAAACAAAAAAAAATTAATTGATCTTTAGCTCAAAAGAAAAGTTGATAAGCCAGAATCACTGATAAAAACAGCAAAAAAATATTTTGAAAAAAAAAATATAATTGGGAAAGCAGCAAAAACAAAAGGGGTAGCGCAAGTTTCTCCTTTTCTTTTTCTTTATCTCAATTCAGAAGCAGGAGCAAAAAGCAAAATTGACATATGATGAGATAGATGAATAAACAAAGAAATTAAAAGTTGATTCCCCTCCCTCAAACAGCTGCAAATACTTTTCCATGTACAGAACTACAAAGTTGTACAGCGAATTCAACACCTCAACTATGACTAGACTAGACAAACAGAAATCAGAAGAGAGGGGATTAACTAAAAGAAGTTCCAAGCAATTTAGAAGCATCAATTAAATGATTAATTTGCAGCTATTAAAAAAAACAGAGAGAGAGAGAGAGAAAGAGGAATAGGAAATGATAAATAAAGGAGAAGTGAATGGTTTGATGCACAAACCAGAGCAAGCAGAAGGTAGCTGAAGCAAACTAACAAACGAGCAGAGAGAGAGAGTAGGAAGAAGATAAAAACGGGGGATAATGAATAATGAATAAATAATAATTGAGCAACCACCCACCCTTTCCTTCATTTTGCTTTCCAGATCCTCGTAAACAAAAACCACGTGATCCTCTTAGTACCAAATTAAGCAAATTTTATTAAATTATTATTAAAAAATAGTTGAAGCAACAAAAAGACATTAAATTCGAAAAAAATCCGCAGCCGGGAGTCAAACCCGGAAACTCAACATTTGCTTTTACCAATATGCCACTGCTGATCTTATGCTAACTAGACACAAAGTATAATCTAAATATAATTTAGAGGACTTGACACCAGCAAGCTTTTTTTTCTACATACGTAAAATATATTTGGATCAACCGCAAAATATAAACATTTTAATTTTAATAATTAATCATATATATACACATAATTGACCATGATTATAATTTATTATAATAGAATTAGTTTAGATATTATTCTGGACTAGATCGTGAGCCCCTCATGACCTAGCTCGTCCAGTCAGCAAAAACACACTAAGGACTCGTTTGGTGGTTAGGATAGGATAGGGGCAGATATGATAAGAGAGCAAGATATAAGTAAGATAGGATATGAGTATGATAAGTTGTTATCATATCCAACGTTTGGTGCTCACCAGATAACCAAGTGGATAGCATTATAATTTTAGTATGAATTTTAAAATTTTCGTTTTATTCTAAATGTTTTCATATTTTATTAGATTTTAATTTTTTTATACTTTTCAATTTTTTAAATTATATAAAAAGACAACATTATTCTTATGATAAAATTACATATAATATTCAATTTAATTTTTAGTCTTGCAATAAAATTATATATAATATTATAAAATTACATATAATATTTTAATTAAATTTATAAAATTATATAAAAAAAAGACAAAACTATCCTTGTGATAACAGAATTAGCCTCGTGACAAAATAAAATAAAATTTTAATATTTTATTATACCCTTTTTTTTATCCATGTTATATTTTATTATACTTTAATTATTTACATATAAAATATTTTTATATTTTATTATACTTTAAATCAACCTATCCTATCATGTGCCCTCCTCAGGATAGAATTTTTAACTAGATGGACAAGATAGGATAGGTGACGGAATTACTTTATCCTATCATGCTGGCTCACCAAACAATGGTTTCAGATAGGATACGAGAGCTTATCCTATCATGTCTCTCTTATCCTGACCATCAAACGAGCCCTAAGAGGCATCAATTTATCTCATTAATAACAATGGTTCCTCCAACAACCAGAAAGATTCTTGCCCTAAATCCCTTGTGACATTGGGTGTCGTTATATCCACAAATCCTACCTATAAATGTCACAGCTAACATATGGGTATGAGTAATGTTAGAAACACACTCTTTAATACACTTGCTCACACTCCATATTATTAGATGAACTAGCTTGTTTGCACTCGTGCGATGCACAGGTCTTCAATTATTATTATTGGTAGTATTGTTATCATTAATAACTTGAATTGTGCATCTAAATCTGTAACACCCGGGTGCCGACGAGGGCGGGGAGTGGTCGCCGGTGCAAGAAGGCACGGACAAGGAGCGGCTCTTGGCAGGCTTCTAGGCGGAGGGACACGTGAATGAACCGATAACACACCCGAATGAGAGGGATCCTGAGACTGTATATGTATGGGACTATACAGTTGAGAAAGGCTTATATGAATTGATTGATACTGCTTATACTAACAAGATGCATCTTCTTTTCGGTAGCCAATCACTTAAGAACTCCACAGTTAAGCGTGCTTGACTTGGAGCAATTATGGGATGGATGACCTCCTAGGAAGTTTTCCCAGGAAGCGTGTGAGTGAGGATAAAGTACGCTGAAAAGACCCGTGTTGGTTTGTGGGGACAGTCGTCAATCCATAAAAACAGCCAGGGATGTTACAAATGGTATCAGAGCGGCACCTCTCCCAGTACGGTGTGGTTCGAGGACGAACCAAGCGGAAGCTGGTGGGCATGTAACGCCTGGGTGCCGACGAGGGTGGGGAGTGGTCGCGGGTGCAAGAAGGCACGGACAAGGAGCGGCTCCTGGCAGGCTTCTAGGCGGAGGGACACATGAATGAACCGATAACACACCCGAATGAGAGGGATCCTGAGACTGTATAGGTATGAGACTATACAGTTGAGGAAGGCTTATATGAATTGATTGGTACTACCTATACAAATAAGATGCATCTTCTTTTCGGGAACCCATCACTTAAGAACTCCACAGTTAAGCGTGCTTGGAGTAATTCTGGGATGAGTGATCTCCTGGGAAGTTTTCCAGGAAGTGTGTGAGTGAGGACAAAGCATGCTGAAAAGACCCGTGTTGGTCTGTGGGGACAGTCGTCAATCCATAAAGCAGTCAGGAATGTTACAAAATCTACTAAACCCCTTTTTTTTATTTATCCTAAATTAAGGCCAACGTATCAAATCCTTTCTTTACTTGTTTCACAATTTGACTTCAACTTTTTCTTCCCACCTGCACTGTTGGTACCTATTCGTCTCCAGGGATTTTAATTAATAGACAGAAGTGATAAGCAAAAGCCTTAAAAAATATTGTCTATAATTTGAGAACAGAAAAAAAATTGATTTTTTTATTATTTTAAAATGATATTATAATATGTAATGTAACAACATGTATTAAGTGTTTCTCATTGATTATTACCAATGATTAACTAATCGTCTTAAATCGTATAACTGATCCACATATCCTTCTTGCGATCAATATGATGGAGTGGAATAGGGAAACTTAATATGATTATCAACGATTTTGGTTTTGGAAAATGACGATTAAAATACATATATATATATCATAAGAGTTTGATGCTGAAAAATCCACTCAAGATGAGAAAATAAATTCATAATCAACATGTAAATACATATTAAGGAAGAATGAAAAATTTTTGAGGAATTGAGATTAGAATGGAGAGGGAAATTAAAACAGAGAAAGAGAGATTGAGGAAGAAATGATTTTCGCAAATTTAAGATTATGGATAGATGAAGAAGGAATTGCAAAGAGAGACTCTGTCTGCTCTCGGTAGCAGAGGGTAACCATCTCATAGAAGGATGGTCATCTCCGAAAAACACGATAGCGGCACATGCATTAGATGGAAATAACTAATTAAAAATTGTTTTAATATTAAATAAGAAAATTCCCAAAACTTCCACAGCTTGCCGTCTCCCCATTCACTGGTCATTCATAGTAGTAAAATGGATTATGTCTTTATATATTGATAGATAGATGTCATGACACAAATTTTGATTACTTTCACGTAATTTTGTTTTCATTAGGGCCTTTGTTTTCACTTAACGCTCTTTCAATCAAGAGTTGTGTCTTTTCAATTCCCTATCTTCATTTTTATTTTTTTTACTTTTTTAAATATATTAGATCACTGGTCGCGCTGTCGCGCACGCGCCAAAAAGCGAGCGGTTTGTAAAAATGTAGTTTAGGACGACAACTCGGATATCGTCTCACAAGGATTCTTAGGTTGTTGTTATTAACACAAAAATCAGTTTTGGGGGGTTTTGGATTTGGAATTGAATAAAGAAAACAAAGCAGAAAGACAATGTAAACTAAACAATTACCAAATAAGCTAAAGCGATTAACCTACTGTTCTCGGGTTCCCACTATCATTGGTTCATGTAAATTCCAAGCCCTAAGCAGATTCTAATCCTCCTTCGGTTGTAGCAACAATTAACAAACGAAATCGCTACTACAGATATATGTTCCTATTCCCGAATTAAACAAATGGGGTGAAGCCTTCATGAACTAAACGAACATGAACGAACACACGCGAATTAAACAAACGCGATTCAATATAGGAACATAACATCACCGAAATAAATCAACACAATACTATACACTCCTGAATTAAACAAACAGAAATATACAACATAGTATTGAAAAGAGAAAAGCAAATAAAACAAGAATTACATAACCTCAAGTGCAAATGAAAACCAATCACAATAAATTAATCTAAGGAGACTAGCTCTCCATTACAAAAGGGAAACAAAACATATCTAAGAAAAGAAGATAAACTACTACTACCACTAAAGCTAACTCCTTCAATCTGTCATAGAACAATCTTATATACAGCTTCTGGATTCCGCGGGCTCGCGAGGCGAACACTGTCTCGCGACGCGAATATTATGAACAGTCTGCATCGTTTGGTCTTCTCGCGAGGCGAAGTACGGCTCGCGTGGCGAGGAATGGAAAAGTCATGGCCTCTGGTCTTCAGTCTCGCGAGGCGAAGAATGTATTCGCGAGGCGAGACATAAAGGATTGCAAATTCTGGAACAGTCACCTTCAGGTTCGCGAGGCGAGTGCCTTCTCGCGGGGCGAAAGATCCAGAATTATTTCACTTTATTAACCTGAAAACAAGAAATAGCATAAGTGCTTTATTTGACTCTAAATAAACTAAATTAACCTAAAAATACTTAAACGACTCAAAATGCTGCTTAAGGACAATTTAGTCTAATTTGGGCGAAAATGATATAAAATTAGCACAAAATCACGGTCATACTAGTCATAAAACTAGATGAGCCAGCGGCTGATCAACCACACCGTGTTCAAACACCTTTATTAAATTCACACAACTAAAATAAGTTTTTTTTCACAGTTTTTTTACTCAAACTCACATTGATATGATCCAATCAAAATCAAAATGAAGATATATATATATAAATCATAAGAAAATAATTATAAATTCATATACTAATTTAAAAAATTATCCCCGTGGATAAAAATATTTAAATTATCATCTTCAAATTTAAAATATTAACTTCAATATAAATATTATAGATTGTACATAATTATATACATCTAGGTATACATATAAGTATGTTTTCATATAAAATTTTCAACCCCGTGTAAGATGCTTCAAATTTGAACATGATGTCATATTAGTAATAATGCTAATAGGGAATAATTTCTTTCACCTGCTTCCAAATTTAACATCATTTTTCTTGCTCCCTCGATTCAAATCTTTTAGCATAACTTTATTTCCATTAGGGCCATTAGGCTCTAATTTCAAGTGTCATGTTCGATAACATTAATAACCATTTCCAAGAGTTGTGTTCTTTTCATTTACTGTACTTACTTATATACTTCCTCAAATGTATTGGGACAATTCACTTAATTTCTCAAATTTACTAAATGATCTCCCAAGTAGCATTCGTATCCTTCTCGTTTCGTATCTTTATTTTGTTGTTTTTTATAAATGTATTGGAAACCGATGTATTTAAACATCTTTCGCAAATGCACACAATATATTTAAACATCTTCTTGAGAGCATAGAAAACTTCATGAGCTATGGTAATATTTATTATCTTGGATCACCTCATACAAATGCACTCTAGTTTTTTTTGTTAGAAATTTATTGTTAAATATTTATTGTATTTTATTTAGAAATATATATTTTCCCTCATTTCATTTATAATTTTGTCAAAATTGACAAAGGAAAATCCATACATACGAATGATTGATGCTAGTATAAAAGTTATGGTTGTTCTCAAGTTGAGGGTCAACTGGTACGCAAGCGTTATTATTTTATATAGTTAGGTATTTAAAGTCATTCCAAAGTTAATTGTTAAGTTAATTGTTTCACATCATTGCATTCAATTAAAAGACCATCACATTGAAGAATACCTCTAGCAGTAGGTTCACCCTACATTAAAAAAATTCAAGAAGTTCAAATAGTAGTCATGAAAGAAATTGTAAAAAACATATAGTTAAAAAATATTAAGCAGTAGTTATAAATAACACTTTCTCATCTAAAAATGTCACCTCTACATTATCTCCCAATTGAGGTTGTAAGAAATTTGGTTGTTTCCAAAGTCGTAGCACTCTACTTTGATCTTCCATTTATCTTTTGATGGTAAAAGGTCACTGATAAATTTAATTTTAGCCATGAGCGGAAGATATAAAAACAAACTCTAGATGAACAAACTTTCTCAGCATATGCTTAATTGAATTATATATTTTTATTTGATTGTGTACATTTTTATTGTACCTCTATTAGTTTGGATAAATAGTAAACTAACATCCGGAATATATGAGAAATAAATCAAAGATTTGAGTAAATTACATTGGGAAATCATTTATCATCTTTGAATTGTTTATTTGCTTTGAAAAAAAAAAATATAAATCTATAAATATTCTAATTACATAGATTTATTAGTAGCTCAAACATGGATTTTAATATATATCTATAAAGTTCATGTTAAGAAAAAACACATATATGATATATCTATAAAGTAGTCTTATTTTTCGCAAACGTCTTATAATTATTTATAAAAAAATTATAAATATAAAAATTATTTTATTTGCTTTAAAATATAATATTGGAAATAAGTGTCATATTTTATTGGTATGAATTAAAGTTATGATAACAACTTTTATTCATAACAATTTATTTTTAGTTTCTTTAAGTAAATTAATTATATTGAAAATTATTGATAATCTTCAATATCAATGTATTTATAATATTTATTATTTATTTATATAGATATTGATGGGAAGAGGAAAAACCAAGAGCCTAAATAGAGAGAGAAAAGAAAGTTTAGTCAAATATGTTGTTCTAATAAATGCAAGCCTTGCAGATGAAGCAAATAAAAGAATAAAATAACAATTAACAAATAAAAATTAAAAAGTAAAACTTTTCAAAAAAATGACATGATGTTACCCCAATGTAAGTAAAATAGGCTATCTAACTTTTATATTAATATAGATTTTACATGGAACCTACTAAACCACGTGTTCTCATTCTCTATTCAACGTGTCCCATGCGAAATCCATAGAGATTGTGTCGAAGGAGCAAGGTTGTCAAAACCGGACCGGATCGACCGGTTCATCGAGACCCGGTATGGTGTCCGGTCCTGAATAACTAGAAAACCGTCCAGAGCTAGAATCGGGAGGAAACCGGTAGAACCGGTTCTGAACCGGAAATAACGGTGAAAACCGGCGGTTCATGTGGTTTGTCCGGTTGCCAGAATTTTATTTTTCAGAGAGAAAGACATGATGAGGAGAAGCCAGAGAATCGTCACGGGAGGAGATTTGAAGCTGGGAGAAAAAGGACACGCATAGAGGAGACGAACGGAGCAAGGAGCGGCATGCGGCGGAGTGGCGCGCATCAATATAATATGAAAAATATATAAAATTCATCCCCAGATATCTTTCATTTGGTTTTATCGTGTTTTACCATTTTAATATAGGTTTAATTATTGAGTTGGTCTTTAAATTATTTGGGAATTTTTAATTAGGTTCTTGAACTAATTTTTTTTTAATTAGGTCCCTAAACTTAAATAAAATTTTCAATTGGGTCCCTAAACTAAAATTTTTGTAATTGGGTCCCTGAACTTATATAAAATTTTCAATTAGGTTCCTAAAGTAAAAAAGGTGACTATATAACATAAAAATTAATAAAATGATAGATGATGAAATTTAGGGAAAAAATATTGTTTGACATAATAATAAAATGACAAAAGATGAATATGAGAGAAAAACTCACTATTTAAAATAATATTATTAATAATAAATTAAAAATAAAACTTATTGAGAAAATTTATTGTTTAGCATAATAATTAAATAAAAATAGATAAATTTGAGAGACAAAATTTAGTTCTCGAAATAATATTAACAAAATAATGAAATGTGAAATTGTGCTAGAAAATCAATGTTTTATAACAAAATATTAAGATATTAAACCGATAAACCTCAATTAAAAAAATATAAATAAAATAAAATAGACATCAATTAAAAACAAAGTTATTATTTTAAATAATAAATAAAATAAAGAATATAGTTAAGTAAATATTAAATCTTAGTTTGGTTGTCAATTTTATTTTGAGTTATTTATTTTATTTTATTATTTATTATGTTATTTTATATTTTAATTGTGGTTTTTCTTAAATTATTTTAATATTTCTTAAATAATATTTTTGCTTGCTATGTCTGTTGTTATTATTTTAATGTTTTTTTAAATATTAAATATTTGACTTAGTTTAGTAACTTAATATTTTGTTATAAAACATGAATTTTCTAACAAAATTTCATGTTTCATTATTATAATTTTAAGAACTAATTTTTGTCTCTCAAATTTATTTATTTTTATTTAATTGTTATTCTAAACATTAGTTTTTCTCACTATGTTTTATTTTTTAATTTAAATAGTAGTTTTTTCTCTCATATTCATCTTTTGTCATTTTATTATTACGTCAAACAATATCATTTTTTTAAATTTCATCATTTATCATATTTTTATTTTATATATTCACCTTTTTACTTTGAGGACCTCATTGAAAATTTATATAAGTTGATGGACCCAATTGAAAATTTTATATAAGTTTAAGGACCTAATTAGAATTTTTTTAGTTTAGAGACCTAATTGAAAATTTCCAAATAGTTCAGGAACCAACTCAATAATTAAACCTTTAATATATTATTATTATATAATATAACTCTCATTTGGTTTTAAACTTGTATTACATATCTTTCTAATAATAAAAAAAGAAGACGAATGGGCTGAAAATTGCAGGAAAGCGGTGAAGAAAAGTTTAGTGGAAAGTAATAATGATATTACATTTATTTAGGTTTAATAATTTGAAATAAAAAATCGGAGATAATAATTCAGATGTTATATTATAATTTATTTGGTTTTATGTGTAATTTTGCATGCTTTATATTATGATCTATGACATTCTTAAGTTAAATTTAGCTTCTAAAGTGATGGAGTTGTGAATATTATATTATTTTTTGTTTAATATTGTTATATATATTATATTAAAAAATTTAAAAATACTATTTAATTAATATCGATTCAACCACGGTTCAACTTTGGTTGAACTATTGGACCTTGAACCGATACCTTCATCGATTCAATGATTGGTCCGATTTTTAAAATCTTGTGAAGAAGTGTGTTACTAATAAGTATCTATTATAATTTCGACATACTATACATTTATCCATTCAAAATGTTCCTTGTAAGCACGCCCATATTCTAATGACTTGATCATTGGTACAAAGAAATCCGATCAAGCGAAGTATCATCTGGATAAGAACCCAACAAGTATTTTTTCTCCTTTTGGTACATAAGAAGAAAAAAACCATCCATTCCCTAAACACTTGAAGAAACAATAAAAAATAAAAATCGAAGAAACAATGATGTTTTATTTTTTAACGAACTGTTTTATAAGACTTGAAGTGCTTTGGGCCTGTGGCTCTCTATCGCACCAAAAAAATAAAAACAGACTTGAAGAAACAATAAAAAATAAAATTCGAACACGGAGATTAAACATCAGAATTTGCCAATGTGCTACTGCGGATGTTATGACATACTATCACAAAAAATAATATTTAAATGTATTTCAGAGGAGTTGACACCAGGCTGTTAATTTTTAATAATAAATCTTGTGATAAATTTGAAGTCAAGTTATGGCATGAGGTGCGACGTGGCACCAATGAAAGCCTCCAGTACCTTATCCAACATCAAAAATCTGATCCAATATGTCCAATCATCCACATCCTCATTGGCACTGAACAACACCCCCCAACATCTAAATAAAACCAATTAATTCCAAGTCCACAAGTTGCTTCCCATAGTTTTAATTCACAGGAAGAACTAGCTAGGACAAGGAAAGTGAAGTGAGAGAGAGTGAGCATCACAATCACAATGGCTTCTACCCAATGTTTATTACACCACCATGCCCTCACTACTCCTGCTAGATCCTCATCACAGCGCCTAGTGGTAAACACCAAGCCAAACCAGCTTGTTTGCAGGGCCCAGAAGCAGCTAGTCCAAGATGATGATGGTGCTAGCCTTGTCTCTCGCAGGTTAGCTCTCACTGTGCTCATTGCTGCTGCTGCTGTTGGCTCTAAGGTCTCACCTGCAGATGCAGCCTATGGGGAAGCTGGTATTTAATTTGCTTTTTATATATAACCTACTTATATTTATTTTTTTGATGACAAACTTTTTATAACCAAGTTATATGATATTATTAGTTATGGCACATCCTTTTTATTATATTAACTTTAGTCTTCTGGACCCTAGTTAACTAATACAGATTTTTTGTTAGCTACATATTACATGCTGTTAATTATAAGATATTTTGAAACAAAATATGATGTGCATGTAAAAGAATTGAAATGAAATACTCATTTGCATGATATGCTTTAGGAATTTATATTATCTTTGGTGCCACGGAAATTCATCCAGCACCCAAATGACTGCAATCGCTTTGCTTTTGCCCACTCTTTAACTCGGTGGAGTTTTAAGATGAAAGAAATTGAGTGATCATAGGATACAAATCCAAAGGTGGGAGTTTGCATAGGTCTAGATGGTGGGGTCGATGATAACCAAATCAAATAAAAAAACTTGGGCTTTTCAAGGGAAGCCCCATGAGTTGGTTTTATTGACCTTTGGCTTGAGGTGCAAGCTAGCTCAAACCTTGTGTACAAGTTATAATTGAAAGAATGGAGTTGAAAATGAATAGACTGTTAACCACTTGTTGTGAAGTGTCTAATACCATGTCAAGGACTCAACGATCAACTTATCTTAAAAGATGAAGTTGTTAGGTGGAGGCCTAGAAATGAATTTGATCTCTAACAAATAACGATGGAGATGAAATATTGAAATGGTTTATTTTGGCAATTAGAATTTGTTAGTTTTAAAATGATAAAATAGTTGATCAATTTTGATTATTTTGCTGCCAGCCAATGTGTTTGGAAAGCCAAAGCAAAACACAGATTTCTTGCCATACAATGGGGATGGATTCCAACTATTGATTCCCGCAAAGTGGAACCCAAGCAAAGAGGTTGAGTATGTAGGACAGGTTCTTAGATATGAGGATAACTTTGATACAACCAGCAACGTCGTTGTCACGGTCACTCCGAGTGATAAGAAGTCCATTAAGGACTATGGTTCACCTGCGGAATTCCTCTCTAAGGTAAACATGTTCTAAACTAGCACTTTTTCCTTGTTTTCTAATTAACAAGGAAGATTTATATCCCAATTTATGTAGAGTTTCTCTGTTTGAAGTCCTCATCATTCAAAAAAGAATAATAATAATACCTATTAATTTTCCTCTTTGCAGGTGGATTATTTACTTGGGAAACAGGCCTTCTTTGGTGAAACTCAAGCTGAGGTAGGTTGATTAACAATTAAATAAGAACATACCAAATATCCTAACTGATTCTGCCCTTTAAATGCTCAGGGCGGTTTCGATCCGAATGCTGTAGCCACAGCAAACATCTTAGAGAGTTCAGAACCTGTGATCGGTGGGAAAGAGTACTACTTTTTGTCTGTGTTGACAAGGACTGCTGATGGAGATGAAGGTGGCAAGCATCAGCTCATTAGAGCAACTGTAAATGATGGGAAACTGTACATTTGCAAGGCTCAAGCTGGAGACAAGAGATGGTTTAAGGGAGCTAGAAAATTTGTAGAGAGCACAGCAAGTTCTTTCAGTGTTGCTTAGTAGAGGGTTATGTTATGCTGTATGTAAATCAACTTTCCAAGTGCTATGTATGTTTTTGAGTCTCTCTTTTTGTTCATAATTTGGGGGAGTTAAATGGAGTATCTGGATACTTAACTTTGTTGATGTTATGGACTTTGTAAAGAATAGCCCCCACCCCCTCTTCTTTGTCCGATTAAGAATTTTAAGTTGCCTTCATTAAGCTGCAATAAGCCATTTATAAGCACCATGCTTTTATTTTTATAGGCAACTTGTTAGTAGTTAATATGTTAGGGGAGGGGGATTTGTTAGTGGCAGGGATCGAGCCCTGCACCTCCTTCTTAAAACTCCTTCATACAAACTGGGCTATTGGGCTATCCTTTGGGGACACAATAAGCACTATGCTTGATAGGGGGTTCAAGGGTATGTGTGTTTGTAAGATGGTCTAAATTTTTATTGAAGAGAAACATTATACTTAAGTAGTATATGAAGTTGCTCCTGAAAGTAGTAAACAGAAAGAGGCACGAAAAAGAAGTGTTGGACTATCACGAATATCTTTTTAAATGAAGCAGCATGTAATTACAAAAATCTCTAAAACCATAACATAGGCATGTTGCAATTTGAAATAATGAAAAACTACCCTGACAGCTAATTAAGTACCAAAAAAAAAAAAAAAAACAACAAGAAGCCGATTAGCAGAAAACAATTAAGGGTGTGTTTGATTTTTGGGAATGAATTGAATACACACTAACTCGCTTAACATGAAGAGAATTCCAGCATGTACTGGACAAACAGCAATTGATAATTGGAAACAAAGTGATGATAGTTAATTGTTGGAAAGAATTTTGACATCTGATCACTCTAGTACTTTAACTTTTCCCTACAAAAATCTCATCCGATCTTCCCACTATGGTTTGTTCCAACTTAACCTTTGCACGAATGAGGTAAAACTTAACCGCTCATCAATTAGTAAAACCATTCCAAACATTTGCAACTGCATATTTGCATTTTATTAGGAGATTTGTTAACGTGTGTTTTTAATGGGCACGTTAAGGATTAAAAATAATTTTTACCAAAGTGTCTTTAGGCATAGAGTGCTATACGCAAATAGCCCTTTTAGAACTTTAAATCTTTGTTTTATCTAAAATAGGTTTCCAACTATTTTAAGTAACATGACTCATAATTTAAAATGTTGATGATTCTCCTTCTCTATATAGAATATTTAAACGTGTCTTAATTATTCTACCCACATTTATGCATTGTTTAAATGAATGGAGAATATAAAATTATAGACAATGAACAAAGTTTCGTGTGAAAAGAAAATTCAGAAGGCAAATACGTGAAGTGAAGGTTTAAGAAGCAAGGATGGTATATACCAAGCCGAAAGAAAATGTGTGCAAGGGTGGTGATTGTCATTTCACGAGAGAGGTGAGGAAGGTGCAGAAAGGTAAAAGAGAAAAGACAAGAAAAACTTGAAAAAGTAAAAGAAAAGAGAAATGCAGTAGATTAATAAATAAATAGTAATTTATGAATTTATTTATCTAAGAGTGTAAATTTGATTCCCCGTTACCGTAGATTTTTTTACGTAATCGACCAAACACAATTATCTTATGCATTTGAACGTAGTTATTATAAGAATGAAATTTTATCATTATATTAGGATTCAAGTAATATGATGTCAATGATTTGATTGGTGTCGTGTGCATGAAAGCGTTTTATTGGGAGAGTTAAAACTCATTTTAATAATCTCTATAATTTAAAAGTAATTAGTTTTTGATTATCGGCTGGGACGATATCTTGATCTACAAAAAAAAAAAAAAAATAATACTATTGTGATATGATGATTCATAAGTGATTGATAGCCTAAAAATACATTTATAGGCTCTAGCCACCATGTATATTAATTAAATTCTTTATAAAAATGATTTACAATAAAATTTTTTTTTTGATATGTTATATATCCAGGCATAGACAGGCAGAGCGTATGGGACTTTGAGCGTGTGGTTTTTGGTAACTGAAGGAAAAAGAAGAAGCAAAGGGTGTGAAGGAAGAAGCACAACAAAATCAAGAACAAGAAGAAGAAGGAATCGGAACTCACGATCGCGCCTCAAACTCTGGTTACGATCGTTCCTCTGCTTCTTCGGTAAGTCGGTGAATCATCACCATCTTCTTCTCAACTTGTTGGATCTGCGACTTCTGATGCCGATTCTTCTTTTTACATTATTCCCTCAATCTTCACGATTTACCTCTTTTATTTTTCCTCCGAAAATGCATATTTTCTTTTTTATTTTATTTTATTTTTCAATTTGTTAGTTCAGCTTATCAGGATGATGATTTTTTAATTTTTTTATATCTAATTTCAGATAGCCTCTGCTAAGCATCGGGTAATTCTCTTGCTTCGATAGATGAAAATAAAATTGGTAGAAACACTGTGCTTTCAAGCAACACAGCTTGGGGTTGTTATTGCATTCTTTATTTATTTATTTTTGGATTGTGTTCATTTCTTGTTTAAATTTGAGGAATTGGTTTGCTGTTTTAGCTTCTGGCTCAGGACACAATTTTGTAGCACTTACTTTTGTTGTTGCTGTTTCTGTTTCGATGTCCATTCTCTATGCAGACATTTATTTCTTGCGGTTTTTCAGAGGCATCCTGTTAGTTATATGGTCGTGTTGTTTTCTCGCCGCTGAAAATTATATATGGGCTGAGGTGCACTTTCATGGGAGGTGTGGAGGATGAAGAACCAGCCTTTAAACGCATGAAATTGTCCTCTAAAGGATTACTTGGCTTGTCGAACGGTTCTTCTTCGAAAGAGCCTGTTGGAGGCTCGTCCAGTGACTTGATGGCTCGACCCCTGTCAACCGAAGGGGACGAACAAGTTGTCGGTTCGAGAGGGGTTATAAAAAGGGAGGAGTTTGTCAGGATAATTGCAAAGGCATTATATTCGCTTGGTTACAATAAGAGTGGAGCACGTCTAGAGGAGGAGTCCGGAATACCTTTACACTCATCTGGGGTGAATCTGTTTATGCAGCAAATACTTGATGGGAATTGGGATGACAGTGTGGCCACATTGCATAAAATTGGTCTAACAGATGAAAGCATTGTTAGGTCAGCCTCATTTCTAATATTGGAGCAGAAATTTTTTGAACTTCTAGATGGGGAAAACGTAATGGAAGCATTGAAGACCTTGAGGACTGAGATTGCTCCACTTTGCATTAATAGTAGTAGAATTCATGAACTTTCTTCATGCTTAGTGTCTCCTTCTCCTAGGCGAGATACTGTAAGGGTGAGGTCTCGGTCTAAGCTCCTGGAGGAATTGCAGAAACTGCTTCCCCCAACAGTAATGATCCCTGAAAAGAGGTTGGAACATCTAGTTGAGCAAGCCCTTATTTTGCAACGAGAGGCTTGCCCTTTTCACAATTCATTGGATAAGGAGATGTCATTGTATACTGATCATCATTGTGGAAAAGATCAGATACCTTCTAGAACATTACAGGTTAGAAAATGATATGTCTAATGTATGTTGTGAGTTTTATGTGGCATCTTTTTAATTTGACTTGTATTCGTCTTGATAGATGTTTGTTCAGGTCTTTATTGTTGACTTTTAGAACATTAATAGTTTTTGTCGCTGTTAGCATGTTTGTCTTTTCTTGTGAGATTTGGTGATCTTTCTTCATTATATAGTTATGTTATGATTCACCGGATTTTATGACATCTTTTAAATGGATGTGATTACTGTTGAGGCCTGCGAAAATTTTTGTCATTTGTCTTTGCATAAAAGAAATGTTAAAGATGAGAAAGATTTGACCAATTAACTATATGTTGGGGATATCCGGTGATGATAGGTTTAGGAAAGACTAAGTATACACATGCTAGTTGGTGTTTTGAGTTGACAATACTAGTAACAATAAACCAATACAACTAGACAATATCTACTCTTGGATGTGCAAGTGTTTGGTTCTCTCGTGAAACATTGTGTTGGGACTGTCACATATCGATTTATCTATTCTGCTTTTCCAAATCTCAATTCTTGAAGCAACTTTTGAGCCAAAATAAGGTCACATGTTGCTACTTGACCTAGCAACAATATCCTTCTCCTTACTCTTCCTAAATTTTCTCCAACAAGAACACAAAAACCATTAAAGTAGAATTCCTTTTTGATGGAAAACCCATCCCCAAATCTGTAAAGCTTATTACATGAGTGTGCCCTTGATCTTCATATAGAAGTTCGTGGCCACTGCTCACCCAGGATTTGAACCTGAGTACTCCCTCAATGAGAGTAGTTCCTTCTGTTCTCCGTAAAAAAAGAGAGAAGTATATTTCAATATATATATAAGGAACCAAATCGGATGGCCTTAGCAGCCCACACATAACCTGCTTTGCTGAACTTCCTTCGGAGAAGAGGAAGGGAATTTTGAAGAATGGAAATTCAAGTCCTAAAGGTAGTTTGACTTGCCTAATGAATGTCACACGGGGCTTGTAGAAACTTACTGACCACACGCACATCAAAAGAGACATATGGTCGAAGTGTCGAACCACTATTTCTGTGGGTATTGTGTGTTTTCCTATATAAATCTACCTACAATAACATTATTCACAAATCACAACTACTATTTGTATAATGCTTTCACCATCACTTAGTACTTATTCGAGAGCACTTTCTTTCTTGGAAAAATGAGAATCATGTACCATAAACCGGATTCAAGTGTAAAATTTGCATCTAGGGTTTAATCTTTATACTCTGATTTCTTTCAGAAGCCAACCCCAAAACTCAGGGAGGAGAAAAGAGAAAAATTAAATTTATCTTCCAGTTCAGGCCTTTTGATATTTATTTACAATGACGATCCTGCCTTTACTTTCTATAGCATGATCAGTATCCATATTCTGATGTTATTTCGTTTTTCAACTAATATTCCAACAGATATTAGATGCACATGACGATGAAGTCTGGTTTGTACAATTTTCGCATAATGGGAAATATTTAGCTTCAGCGTCAAATGATCGATCTGCAATCATTTGGGAGGTAATATTTCCTATGAAAAAACTTTTTTGAAACATCAATATATGGACATTATATGGTGTTCCTTTGTTTTGTTGATGTATTTTTGAAATGTATGTATACAAAGAAGATAAAAAGTAGGTGAGAGAAGAGATAAATGTATACAATATCAAATACAATATTCAAAAATTGATGTTCAAATAACAGGACACTTTCATATTTATCTGACCATATTCATTTTGTCATTTCTGTTCTCTTGCTTTCATGTTTTTTTATTTGCTTCTCAATTGTGTTTCCATTGCTTTTGTTTTGATGTTATTCTCATATTCAAAATGCAAATCCCAGTTGTAATTTTTTTCTTCATATCACATACACATATCCTCATTGGTCAATGTACAAAAATTGCATGCTCTCACACACACTTTTATAAAATGTAGCTAATTCTATCAAAATTAAGTTTCAGATTTAATTTTGGGCCTTTTTTTAAAGGTTGGCATGAACGGCGAACTGTCTGTAAAGCATAGATTATCTGGTCACCAGAAACCTGTTTCTTCTGTTTCATGGAGTCCTAATGACCAAGAGCTCCTGACGTGTGGAGTGGAGGAAGCTATCAGGCGTTGGGATGTCTCTACTGGTAAATGCCTGCAAATTTATGAAAGAGCTGGTACTGGCCTAGTCTCTTGTGCATGGTTTCCAAGTGGGAAATATATACTTTCTGGCTTAAATGACAAGAGCATTTGCATGTGGGAGTTAGATGGGAAAGAAGTAGAGTCTTGGAAAGGACAAAAAACGCTTAAGATTTCTGATTTGGAAATAACTGGTGATGGTGAAGAGATTTTAAGTATTTGTAAAGACAATGCAGTACTGTTGTTAAACAGAGAAACAAAGGATGAGAGGTTTATTGAAGAGTATCAGACAATAACATCATTTTCTTTATCTAAGGATAACAAATACTTGTTGGTTAACCTTTTGAACCAAGAAATACATCTATGGAACATTGAAGGTGATCCTAAGCTTGTTGGCAAGTACGAAGGTCATAGACGCACCCGGTTTATTATCAGGTCTTGCTTTGGTGGACTTAAGCAATCTTTTATTGCTAGTGGAAGTGAGGATTCACAGGTATGAATCTTAAATCATTGATCATAATAGGGGAAAAAAAATACTTTTGAAGTATAATTGTTAATAATTTGCAAGTTGAAATTCTTTTGCTGCTTGTATGTTTCTGAGTTATGCCATCAAAGAGACAAATTTGGTCGTCTGACTGTTTGATTATAGGAGATTTGTTGCAGGATACAAAGGACCATTAAAATATGGGCATATAAGGCCCATGAAATGGTACTGTGGCTTGATTGATATATTGGACCTCGTTATAATATCAGTAGAATGAATTCAGCTATAATTTTTAACATGTTCAGGTTGATAGGCTTTTATTCTAGTTTTTGTGGATAAGACTAGGTAGGATCATCTTGGTACCTTACAAATATGGTTGATATGCTCTGTATTTAGGTCAATTGGTGTTCTATTTTTTGTGGTTTCTAGTTGTGGTGTTTGGTAGATTTCGTGTGAGCAGTCTAGATACATGATCTACCTTGGTTAGATTGATAGTAGCTATGAAGCTCCTTTCATTTGGATGTGAAACCGTTCCAAAGAACATGCAGGGTGTCTTCCCCTGTACTGTTATTGCTACAATTTAACCAACTTTTTATGGTAGGTCAATTCTATTGCACAAACGTGGACAATTATTAAAACTTAAGTGCGATTGCTTTCCATCTTTGTAGGTTTACATATGGCACAGAAGCTCTGGGGAGCTAATTGAGGCATTGCCTGGTCATTCAGGAGCAGTTAATTGTGTGAGTTGGAATCCAGCTAACCCCCACATGTTAGCCTCAGCCAGTGATGACCGGACAATTCGGATATGGGGCCTGAATTGTCTGAAACTAAAATACCAAAATTCACACAGCAATGGCATCCATTACTGCAATGGGGGAACTTAGATCAAGCCAACCTTATCTTTAATTGATTTCTCTTTCTTTTTTCTATTTTGTTGTTATCATTGCAATTGTGTAAATACCTTCACTTTCACCACAAGTAGACATTCATATCAAACATGCATGTGACTTCTCATAATAAATCCATCTTTATTAAGCGTTTTTTTTTGGTCGGGGTGTGGGCCGAGGGGCATGGCAATTTTTGTCGTTTTGGTTAAATTTGCAAAATTTTCTTATTGGGGCCTGCATCCTGCCCATGGGACGCTCAAAATTAAATAAGTAACTACTAACAACTTTTAATCTTAATAGTGTATGTATGGTTGCCTCATCAAGATTTATTATTATAATAACATTTTTAAAATGTGTAATTCGATTATTCTGTTATGTGTAATGTTGCCCTAGCTTATTTATTAAAATATGAAAGTTTGGCTTCACTCAGAAGTGTATCTAAGATATTCATTTACAGCTTAAGAAACTTGTCGTTTTTTTAAAAAAATTTAACCAAAGTTTTTTCAAATTTTAATTAGATATCATTTGGAAAAGTTATTATTTATATATAAAATAAATGCATTATATTATTATATAATTAGTAAATTATGTAATATAATTTTAATTATATATATAAGTATTTAATAAATAGGTTGACGGACACTTTCTTGAATACTTGTGTTATGTACTTAAGTTAGATAGGGATACTGGGAAGCAAGGTTAGGTTAGAAGTTTTAACAAAACCTTGTCTAGAAATTTGAGTGTTGGACAATTTTTTTTTTTTAAGAGTCTAGTTTAATGTAAATTATCGATCTTTATTTCATTTTTAGCTTTTTGAGTTATGAAATTATTTTTTTACTAGTATAAAATTATTTACAAAAGCTTTATAATTAAGTAGTTTTAATATTTCACTCTTAATGGATAATATCGTTAATTTGTTCAATTTTGTAACACAGTTGATAGATTTGCAAAATTTAATTTTGAAATCTTCTTTCAACGACAGTAACGATAAAAACACACATAAATCAAAGCCTCTTTTTTGGCAACATTATTGATTTTCATGCAAATAGTCACTAACGTATACATTTTGTTTATATATGTAAATATAGGTATTTTAATAACTTTACCTTAGCGGGTATTTACATGTACGGACACTATAATAATAAATAGGTAGAAAAAATATCCGATTATTTTACTCGTGGATACATGTTGCAAATATTATCCATGAGTATTATGAGTAAAATTTACATTCGTATTCCTAAGGGCAGCAAGAAATCTCAATCATTAAAATAGTTTTTTTTTATGACATTTTGAGATTCATGTCCCATCTAAAGGATATAAAGGTACCTTGATAAAAGATTTTAAAAATTCATCAAATATATTGTGGTGATAAATTTTATTTTCTTATTTAGAATATAAAATTTTAATGAATTTAGGAATTAGTTAATGATGTTATTAAATATTGTCAAATGCATTATCTTAAGAGTAACCAATAACACTAGTGCCTACTCCAAAAAAGATAAGATAACACTACTGACAAGAGTGATTGGTCGCAGTGAAAATGAATTGTGCCTTAAGACGAATTTTAGTTGCAATTTAGTGTGAATATTCGGTAAAAGACAATTTTTTTATATATTATCGAATATTATCTATTTAAATTAAAATCTACTAAATAATATCAAATTCAAAACACATAGAACTTTTCATTAGCTTGCATTAGTTTTAGTTTATCTCTAAAATTCTAATATCAATAAAAAATTATTTGTACATGGAATTGTCTGCCCGTGTCAAATATAATACCGGCCCCTTGTATGATAAAAATAAAAACGAATGAAAAGAAGCACTTCACAGGTTTTTTAACCCAAAAAGGGAAAACAAAAACATAAATAGATGAAAGGACATAAAAGGACATGCCTTGTATTGTACTTGTTTGTATCATACATACATTATGATGACGATGATTATAATTTATTTATAGATTTATAGATTTAAATGAGCAAAGCATAAGGGGGAATATGAAGAACCGAAATGAAATGAAATGACCCCTGTTATAGAAAAAAAAGAAAAGAAATAACCCCTCAAACTCAAACTCAACAAACCATAATAGCTATAGCAGCAGCAGCAGCAGCAGCAGCAGAAGTAGCAGCCGCCTCTGTTGTCGTCATATATTATCTATTTCAGATTCAGATTCGGATTCAGATTTAGTTGCTGTCATCAAATCGAACAACAAACAATGACGAAGAAAAGGGGAAAGAGGGGAGGAGGCGCGCTTCAGCGTCAAAACCCCAAAGTTGATGAAGTCACCAGAATTCGAATTTCTAAGATTCTGGAAGATTTTATAGCTTCCAAAGATGACGGTACATTCCTCTCACCCACCCATTTTACATTCTATGCCTCTTTCTACTGTTTTATCTTTTGATGCACCAAAAATATGATATGGGGTGTTTTTCTTTTCAATTGGGTGTTTCATTTGCATTATGGGTGTTTGTTACTGTTGTTAAAGTTTGAATCTTTTTAGCTAGTTCTTAACACCCTCAAAATCTGTTGGTGATTGATTGCATACAGTAGTATGTATGCCTATTCATGAAATCTGAATTTTTTTTTAAATGCAGTGTACAAATTTGATGATAATTTGTCCAACCAAGAACGTGCTTGGGTGCATCAACTTGCCCAAAAAATGGGGTTTAAGTCTAAAAGTTCTGGGTGAGTGCTAAGGGCAGCACACATAAAAATTTCCCTTTTAAATCTGTAAAAATTATGGTCCCAGTTCTTAAATGGAATTGCTGCCAGTGGGTTTTGCATAATGTGTTATTGTTATTATTGAACCTACGTTTTGTGTAGGCTTGGGAAGGAAAGGAGGGTGTCTGTTCAAAAAATCAAAAAGAAGGTTGAAACCAATAAAGGGTTTGAGAGTCTTCCTCATTTCACATTTTCTGAAGACACAAAGCAGGTGTTAGCTGATCTTTTTGCCCATTATCCACCTGATGATGGAAACTCGTGGGAGGCGATTGGAGGAAATATCGACACTACTGAGAAAACAAAACAAAAGAGAGATGATATTTTCAGTAGGCCCTATTTGACCAAAGCTGAAATTGCTAAGAAATTGGAAACCCTTGCTTCTAGAATGACAACAGTTGCCAACTTGAGACAGGTTTTTCCCCCTTTCCTTTCAACTTTAAAGACCTTGTATATGAATTTTGTTGGTTGCATGCTGTAATGTTGTGACTCTTTATGTAGCAGTTGCATAAGAATAGTGTCATTTTGAATCATTTTATTTGATTTTCGTTCATGCAGATCACTGAAGAGAGATCTAAGCTTCCAATTGCATCCTTCAAGGATGTCATTGCATCAACTGTTGAATCTAACCAGGTTAATTTACTAATCTGCTTTGTAAAATTGCCTTTGGAGATGCATCTGCTTGATATCTTGGTTTCAGATTGCACCATAATTATTAATTATCTCACATAACATTCACATGTTAAATATATCAAATATAATTTAGTAAGATGTTAGTTTTCTCAAACATGACATGACAATTAAATTGAATTTGAAGATTAGATTTTTGCTTGTCTTTTTGTCTTAATATTCCTTTCATGTACTTCAAAGCAGGTAGTTCTCATATCTGGTGAGACTGGTTGTGGAAAGACTACACAGGTTAGCGATTCTTTGCTTTGTCTTTATTATGGTACGACTACATTTACATATAATTTGTCAGCAATTCTTTCAACATCATCTTTTTTAGTCATATGTTAACAGTTAATGTTCTGTGGTTGGTCCATTTAGGGTGTATGTTTGTGATATGAATTTGCCCCCTTCTTTCTTTTTAATTGTTGTATCGTACACCCTCTTTTTTATCCCTATTTATAAAAAAAAACTGGCTTGATATCTGGTAATTGAGGACACGCTAATAATTGCTTGTTGCCTTTTGATTCTGGGTTTCTCCCATGAGTACTTTTATCACAGTTTATGGACCAAGATCTTTAAATAAACTTTCTATTCTACGTGAAACATTTCCTTTCTCTTTTTTAGTGTTATCTGTAACTTAATATTGAATGTGATTCAGGTTCCACAATTTATTTTGGATCATAAGTGGGGCAAGGGTGAGGTGTGTAAAATAGTTTGCACTCAGCCTCGGCGTATCTCTGCAATTTCAGGTGTGTAACTCTTTCAAACTTTTATTTTCTCAATGTTCCTGTCTGTCTTAATTGAAATTTGTTTTCTTCCACTGTTTCTATGTCTAGTTTCGGAGAGAATATCCAGTGAGAGGGGAGAGACTATTGGAGAAAATGTTGGATATAAGGTAATTTTATTTTATATATTTTTGCTAGTAGTGGTACTGTGGTCTTTTGTTTAGATTTATAGAAATATTTGTTTGAACATTGTTATCATAAATTGTTATCATAACCTGATTAGTGTTTTGCGTTCGTGTGATACACAATCACAATGAACTCAATTTTTCATTGATACTGAGGAAGAACTGTATATGGTGCCATTAGTACCTAAGTATGGTTTTCCCCCATGTCAGTGGTTCAATGAATCTGCAAATATCTTTTCTCTTCCCCATATCATTTTCTGTGTTCATTATTCAAATGTCTTTCTGAGCACTACCTTCTTTCTTAGGGTCCATTTGCTTTGTTGTTCAGTTTCCTGTTTTCATTAATAATTACAAAAATGTCACATTGTTTTCATTCTATTTCTAGTTTTCAACTTTTCATATATTTGCAAAGGAAAGAGTGAAAGCAACGTTTTTGCAATCAGGAAACAAAATGAAAATAAGATTGCATTTTTGTAATTATTAATGAAAACAAGAAATGAGTATAATTTTGTGGAAACAAAACACACAAGCCCTTAGCTTTTCTAGTAGTTTACATCTCATGCATATAATTTCGTGGCTTATATTTTAAACAAACAATCCAGATACGGTTAGAAAGCAGAGGTGGAAGGCAATCATCAATTGTTCTATGTACTACTGGAGTTCTATTAAGGGTGTTGGTTTCTAAAGGTTCTCATTGGACAAAGATGAGGTCCACAAAGGATGACATTTCTGGCATCACTCACATAATTATGGTACTTTTAATTTTTTTTATCTTCAGCTATAGCACAAACATATGGTACTGAATTTTGGTAAATACTTTACGAGTTTACTTTCTTGCTTCTTCTATACCATATTTTTAAATTTTAAGTTGGTTATTAGGTAGGAATGGTAAATTATCAGATACATTTGTTAATTAAAAATTGAACTGGCTAGGAAAATGTGTTAAAATCTTAGAAATTATTTCTGAAATTGTTGTTGAATTAGATTTGCAGAGCGGCCTCATCATTTAATAGCAATTTGGTTCGAACTTTGAACCAATTCTTTTTTTGGTTTCCAAATGAAGTGACTATGTCACTGTACCAGAGCCTGCCAGTGTCACTGTCACCATGATTTCCATTATATGTCTGATGGTGAAAGTATCACATGTTGATATTATTTAATTAAGTCTAAAATGCCATAAAAGTTATGAATGGCTTAATGATTGATAGTGCTAGGAATTTTGTGCGTGAAAAATCATAAAGGAGTTACATAAATAGTGAATATACTATATGGACCAGAAGCATCATTCAGTCTTGGAATCGTTGGTTTTCAGATGATCTCTTGAGCAATGAGTATCCACAAAAAGGCTATGATGATAGTGCTTATTTTGGGGGGGATGTAATTTGAAAATTTCATATTAGTCTCTTGAAGTGCTTATTTTGAGGACTGAACCAAATTCAAGTGTCTCATATATTCTTAGAGAATCTTGGCATATGCGACGCATATACTGTGCATCCTTGCCTTAACAAGTATTCATTGCAAAATGAGGTGACTTTCATTTCTTGTTCAGGATGAAATTCATGAAAGGGACCGGTACTCAGACTTCATGTTGGCAATCATCAGGTATATCATTGAGGAACTTATTGGCCTTTCTAGTGTGGTGCATTTAAATACAAATGCATAATCTCCTATTGCATAAGTGGGAGTAAAATTGGGCCGTAGGTTAAGCACTTAAGCCACTAAGCTTGGCTGAGATATTTTGCACCTAATAGCTAAGCTTTTGGGTAGAGCTGGTCTTGATCCTTGACAAGCACAAGATTTTTGTGGCCGCAAAGTTGTGGCAATAGATTTCCTGTTATATCTAATACTCCCTCCCAAAGAAAAAAGAATTATATATAAGACTACTCACCTAACAGATTTGTCTGGTTTTTTGACTAATATCTCTGATTTTTGGCAACTTATATGCAGAGACATGCTCCCTTATTACCCTCACCTACGTCTGGTCAGTTCAAAGTTATTACATTTATATTTTTTTCTCCATTTCTCTGTCATCTTGTCAAGTGCTTATTTAATTTATATGCCTATTATTTCCCATCTTCGACCAATATTCTTAACATTCATCTTTTTTTGGTTGCTCTAATATTATAGATACTAATGAGTGCTACCATTGATGCTGCGAGATTTTCTCAATATTTTGGTGGCTGCCCAATTATCCAAGTTCCGGGGTTCACTTATCCGGTATCTATACTGTAGCAGATTGTGCATTAACTAATATTTTATCACATGTTACTACAATGTCCACCTGTTCTTTCTTCAGGTCAAAACTTTCTATTTGGAGGATGTACTTTCTATTGTAAAATCCAGAAATGATAATCATCTCGACAACACCACATTTGGTATTCCAATGAATAATCACGAGCTAAGTGAAGAAGAGAGGCTTTCTATTGATGAAGCTATTAATTTGGCTTGGTCTAATGATGAGTGGGACCTGCTGTTAGAGTTGGTTTCTTCTGAAGGAACCGCAAAACTCTTTAATTACCAGCATTCATTAACTGGCGTTACTCCGTTAATGGTGTTTGCTGGAAAAGGTAGAGTGGGTGATATGTGCATGCTCTTATCTTTTGGGGCAGATTGCCATTTAAAAGCCAAAGATGGAAGGACTGCTCTGGAGATTGCCAAAAGCGAAAACCAGCTAGAAGCTGCTGAAATACTGAAGAAGCACATGGATAATGATTTTTCCAACTCCATGGACGAGAAGAAGATACTTAATGATTATCTTTCAACAATCAATCCTGAACTTGTTGATGTGGTTTTGGTAGAGCAGCTGATAAGAAAAATATGTTTTGATTCAGAAGATGGAGGTATCCTTGTTTTTCTTCCAGGTTGGGATGATATAAATAGAACACGTGAGAGATTGCTTTCATCCTCTTTTTTCAAGAATACCTCCAAGTTTATGGTCCTATCTCTGCATTCAATGGTTCCAGCCATGGAGCAGAAGAAGGTTTTTAGGCGCCCACCTCATGGCTGCCGCAAAATTGTTCTTGCAACTAACATTGCTGAAACAGCTATCACCATTGATGATATAGTGTATGTCATAGACACTGGACGGATGAAAGAAAAAAGTTACGATCCTTATAATAATGTGTCAACTCTTCAATCATCTTGGGTTTCAAAAGCAAGTGCTAAGCAGCGAGAGGGACGAGCTGGCCGCTGTCAACCTGGAATCTGCTATCATCTATATTCAAAGACTCGAGCAGCTTCCTTGCCAGATTTTCAGATTCCGGAAATTAGGAGAATGCCTATTGAGGAGCTTTGTCTGCAGGTATTCTTCCCTTTCTCGTGATTCAGAATCTAGGTGCTTATTATACTCCATAATTAAAATGTCAATTCTAAAAATGTGAAAATGGCAAATTTTAGTAACCTTTTTATGTTACATCACATAATTCATGCTAATTCCACCAGTCCCACTAGTTCCTGTTTCTTTGAAGATCTCTTTGTTTTATAAGGATACTCATTTGAAAGTAACAAACTTCCTAGAATCAGTGGAATACGTAAATTCAAACTAATTGTTGCTGAACTCCTTGGCACTAAATGCCATTGATAATTGGTTTCGCGAAAGGAGACAACTCTCATGTTAGGTTTTGGGAAGAGCAAATAGGGAAAGGCCATATAGTATAGTGAGATGTATGAAGGTATTTGGTGCCTATAGTTGAAAAAAAAAATGCTTCAAGGTTTAAGAACAATTCTCCTTTTGTGTCTATATGGGACTTTTTTTCAGCCAGCTCTCACCAAAGGGTTTGTTCCGAGTATCATTAGGCAGATAATGAAGAGAGGTTGGCAAATTTTGCTTCCTTGATTTGCCTTTCTCTTTTTGTTTGTTCCTTTTATGAGGATCTTTATCCTCAACTGAATTCCCTTAGTTGTTATTTCTGTTTCTTAATACATTTTCTTATTCTATCCAATAAAAAATAGCAAGGTGTTAATGAATTGATTCTATATAAAACAAGACTGTAATTTTCCCCTCGTGTGTTAATTTTGAGTCTCCTTTATTTATTTATTTATTGATTGATTGATTTGCTTGTTTGTGGTGGTAGGTAAAGTTGCTTGATCCATCCCGCAAAATAGAAGAGTTTCTGAGAAAGACACTAGATCCTCCAGTTTTTGAGTCCATACATAATGCTATTGTAGTTCTTCAAGATATTGGGGCATTGTCACATGATGAAAAACTCACCCAGCTAGGGGAGAAGCTTGGTTCTCTTCCTGTTCACCCATTAACCAGCAGGATGCTTTTTTTTGCTATATTGATGAACTGCCTTGATCCAGCTATAACTCTAGCATGCGCATCTGATTATAGGGATCCATTTACACTTCCCATGTTACCTGAAGAAAAAAAGAGAGCTGCAGCTGCCAAATCTGAGCTTGCTTCTTTATATGGGGGTTCTGGTGATCAGTTTGCTGTAATTGCTGCATTTGAATGCTGGAGTAATGCTAAGAAAATGGGTGCAGAAGCACGGTTTTGTTCTCAATATTTTGTGTCTTCAAGCACCATGCACATGATATTTGGCATGCGCAAGCAACTCCAAACAGAGCTCATTCGAAATGGGTTTATTCCTGAAGATGTTTCAAGTTACAGTGTGAATGCATTTGACCCTGGTGTACTCCATGCAGTTCTGGTAGCAGGTTTGTATCCAATGGTTGGGAAATTTTTACCTAATAAAAGTGGAAGAAGGGTTATGATTGAAACTGCAAGTGGTGATAAAGTTCGCTTGCACAGTCATTCCACAAATTTTAAGTTGTCATCGAAGAAAAATTTAGATCGCACTTTAATTGTGTTTGACGAGATTACTCGTGGTGACGGGGGTATGAACATAAGGAACTGTGCCGTTGTTGGACCACTTCCTCTTTTACTGCTTTCAACGGAGATTGCTGTCGCTCCTGCAAAAGATAATGATGATGGGGATGAGGATGACGATGATGAAGGGAGTGAAGGTGAAGATGAAGATGACGAAGATGAGGATGGAGTTGGAAGTGAAGATAAGATGGAGCTTGATAGTAAGTCCAGTGGACACTGTGAAGATAAGTTAATGTCTTCTCCTGACAATATGGTTAGAATAATCATGGACCGCTGGCTTTATTTTGGTTCGACAGCAATTGATGTTGCGCAGCTATACTGCTTGAGAGAGCGATTATCAGCAGCAATATTACACAAAGTAACTAACCCAATTTTTCTTTGCAGTTTTCACTTATGTGATAGACTTTTATCCATGTCATGCCTTCTCTTGTAAACTTTTTGACACATTAGTTCATATTTTCAGGTCACGCATCCAAGGAATACTCTTCCCCCCATCCTAGGCGCCTCTATGCATGCTTTAGCTTGCATTCTGTCTTGTGACGGGTGCGCCGGCATGCCAGCGACGGGAGATGGTGTGGACTCACTGACTACTATGGTAAATGCAACAAACTTAGGCAAGCTAGCAAAAGGGACAAGGCGGATGGGTAAGAAGCTAAAAGGATCATTTTCAGAGCTTACAAGTCATGACAGATATCAGAGCTGTGGTCCTTCTTTTAAAGCCAGCATATCTGCATCCCAGAGCATAGCGAGTACAAGTAGGATCAATCCCAAACCACGGCACCCTTTTACATGATACCGGTTCAAATGGGAGTTAAAGATGTTTTATAGTTAGATCAGTATTGACAGGGAACGTTTGCTAGGAAGTTTCCTACATTAACTCGCATTCAGCTTGCTTATCAAAAAAAAAAACTTCCATTCAGCTTTTATATAGAATACAAATCCTGACAATGAAAACTTCAGTTAGATGACAGCCCTTTCGGTCATCCCGAGCAAACGATCTTATGCTTCTCAATTCCCCTTTCCATCTATTGTTGCTTGTTTGGTTAAGTGATTATGTTGGTCCTCATGGTCCATGGCTTCTTTTTAGTAACACGTCGTGTGTGCTTTGCTCGTAAATTACAACCAATTTAATCTGAATTTGCTTGAGTTTCAAAATGTAACGATCAAGCCAACAAAATTGTAGCTTAATTTACACTTGTCGAAGTCTTCGCAGTTTTGATATTTGACTAATCTACTTCTCTCCCTTCCTTTACTCGAGTCCACCAATGTTAAGTCCACGGAAATAGAAAAATCCAAGTCGGTTCATCAAACAACTTGTTAGTTGTTACAGTACCATTGAATGACGAATCTTGGTTTGAAGATGCATTTTTGCCCATCATATCATAGGGGACTGCCATGTAATTTCTAGAGAGCGAAGATGATGGTTGATGGATCCTGACAATTAGTGAATGAGGATTGATGAATGATTTTTTTACAAGCTTGACTTGGTTCACCGGTTCCCTCTATTGTATAACAGGGCGTACTAGGCTACTAGCCATTCTCCAAATTCACAACACAATCTTTGTACATGGGAAAAAGAATGTGGAATAAAATAATGAACCAAATATTACAAAATCAGAAGTAAAAGGAATGAATTTTGCACAGGCACAGATTCTGTCTTTGAACAGACTATGATATAGCATGCAATGCCAATTTCCAGTTCAAATATCTAGTGCGTCAACAGTAAACAATATTTATAAGCAGCCTTCTGTATGTTATTGAAGGTTACACAAGTTTTCTGGAAAAACTGCTTTGCATTGCAGCTCAGCCCTTATAGACAAACTTCATATACTTTCACACAGAAACTTTTGAAACATGTCAGTTTTTCAACACCTGACCTTGTTAACGTCTCCATAGAACAAAAGCAAACAAAAAAATGACAGTCAAAAGCATGCCTGCATATTTGATCCATTGATCAACACGGTTACGTCTCTCAATTAGCCTCAAAACAGAGTTCGATATTCCAACTGTATTGAGGACATCCCAGGCTTTCCTATGTGCACTCTGCACCGAGTCAAATAAAAAGGTATATCAGTGACAATACCAAACACTATATCGATGCATCACTAATCATCATTAGTGTTAACATTCTTAGAAAAAAGCAACCTCAATGCTAATTCGGACTCCAATAGAAATGAACATAAAAAACTACAGTTTATCTTTCAATCAAAAAATTGGAAACTACAACTAAAAACATCAAAACCAACTAAGCTTAATGCAAACACATAATGACATAACACCTAAAATATAAAAATAAAAACAAAAGGCATTCGTGCAGTTCTTAAGAACACAGTTTCTTAGTATTGAGTAAAATGCATGTTACAAGTGGAATTTTCTTTATTGAGATTCATGAATACCCCTAAATTAGAATGAAAGTATAATAAATAGTATGTTGAGAATTATTTTTAGTTAAAAGGAAAAGGAGAAAGCCAGAATCAAATGTTTAAGCAGTCAATAATTCGGAACAGACCAAAATATAATTAAAAAAAGTGGTGGATGGAAAGCAGAGACAACACCAGCTGCATTACATTTTTTTAACCATATAAGATTGCTGGGAAAGAAACCATTTTTTCCACCCAGAAAAAATGTAAACATAATATACAATCCGCCATTCACAACTGAAAAGAAATGACATTATAGCTAAACATAAACAATAGCATCAAAGAGTTTGTAGTCCTAGCTATTAGGCAATTAACCATGTCCATTATGTGTGTTGATGTTTGAAGGCAGAGAGAGAAGATACCTTCAAGCGTTCCCTTTGACCATGTATTGTTGAAAGGATGGCCTCCCCAATTGCATTAGCATTTTCCAGCTCGCGTGAAGAACTCCGAACCGACTGCATTGCTTGTGCCTCCTCATCGAAAATTCTCAAAACATGACTGGAATCCCCGTTCTGGCACATGGAATTAACGAAGTTGTTATTATGTAACAAAGGAAAAAACAGCGAGTCACTAAACCAGAACACAACAGCAATTACATACAGCTCGTTGCAGAAGCTCTGCTCTCTCTTTAGCTTCTGTCACGCGTTTCTGATTCCTTAAGTTATATTTATCCAAACTTTCTCTCAACGATTGGGCCTCTTCAGCTATCTGTTCCACTTTTCTGCAAGAAAAGCATAACACCACCACCTCAAGAAGATCCTACCCAACTATAATACATGAATGATGTAAAGAGAAACTGCATTATGCATTAACTTTCTCAAAGATAACACATTGCAGGTATCAATTTCAATACCACAAATTACATCACAGATCATATATTTTATGATTATACCTCACATTCCAACGTTTCAAAACCCTAGCATTTCTTCAGTAGCACCAAGAACTGGTAATTCTTGTAAAACATTACATAGTAAAACTGTAATTAATCCTACGAAAATGATAGTTGCACGCCGTTTTTACATCGGTGATCAACATGCATTGCATATACCTGGTGAATAGCGTTTATGTATAATTCAATTACCAGTGTTGGTGATCGATAGAAAACGGTGAATAGCATAACTGTTATGAGATCTTCCAGAAAGGGAATTTAACGTTCAAATTTAGAGTGTGTGCATTGTTCAATACTTGAATTGAAATGCAGAGAGGAAAAGCGATGAGAAGAAGAAATAAGACGGGAACGAACCTTTTCCAGAGATCGCGTTGAGATTTGGCAGCGATGGAACGGCAGAGTGGATCCATGCGGAGGCAGAGGGATTGGATCTGAACGATGTCGTTGTTGATAACAACGGAGTCGGAAGAAGAGTACTCCCCACGCTCCAAACGTTCCAGGCCATCGCGTGTTCGAAGCAGTAACTTCTTCGCGCTTTGGTAAATCTCCGATAAAGTTCCTCCGCCTCCTTCCATGGTGGCGCCGGTGATTCTCGGAGCTCCGATCCGCAGACAAAGCTTTTGCGTCACAGAAGAGAGACACACACTATCTCTCGATCTCAAACGCGGAGCACGGGTTGTTGGATCTTTGGGTAATTTAATTTTAGTTCCACTCCGATACAAATATCCTGGCTCAAAAAATATATCACAGTATTATCGACCAATCATTGAGAATATGTATAAGTATTAATTAAATTAAAATTTTATTTTATTAAGTGATAAATTGTAATTAGTGAGAGACAAAAAATGTGACAGAGAAAAGTTGGAGGAAAATGGCAAAATTAGTTGGATTTATTTCTTAGAACTTTTTTTTTTCATTTTGTTTTTTTAGATCTTTTTTAATTATGTTCAAGGATTTAATTAATATGTAATGTTAATGTATTTCTATTGTCAATCAATTATAATTTGTTACATTACTAAAAATGATTAACTTTTACTCTACGTTAGTAGATAGTTGGGGTTTTTTAAGCATAATGTCAAAAATTTGAGTCTATTGTGTGTATAAAAAATATTTTATTGAAAAAAATAAAATCCATTTCAATGATCTTTATGTCTCAAAATAGATTAAACTCTAGATTATTGCTATCGAGTGAAAGATACCTTAAGTGCACTCCATAAAAAGTTACAAAATAATATGTGGTTGGCGCTAACAATGTAATAAAACATTTTACATTTATATTATATCAAAATAGAACCGGTCTAAAAAGAAGAAAAAAAAAACCTTTAACATGTTTGTTTCAAAATAGTGTGACAATGCACTTCATTTTTTTTTTTGAACCCATTATAATTAGGAGTTTTGGTTCTCCAATAAATCCACAAATATCACAAAAACTTAAATCATTTGAACGCGTACTTCAACTTTAACATTGCAAAAGCAAACCTCACGAGCACAAAGTGGTAAATAATGAAAAAAATTTTAATGTAATAAAAGGGGGTAATTACCTTCTATTACGAATATGAAGTGTTACATTACTATGATCATTTTTTTATTTTATTTAGCTTCCTTATTGAGTGATCCCTTCCTCATCTGCTATGAAGATGGAAAAGGAACGATTATTCACTATAAAAATCAATTAAACATATATGAATAGGTATGAAAAGAAAATTTACAAACTTGGAGAGGAGCATAACATCGACGGGTCTCCTTTCAATTAGGGATGACAATGGGGCGGGGCGGGATGAGGCGAGCGTGGATAGTGCTTCCCCACATTCATCCTTGTCAATATACGTGTATTTATACGGGTAGCGGGTATATATGGATATTCGTGAGCATTTAAGAGTTTATAATAAATGAAAAGAAAATTAAAATTATACAATATAATATAACCATATATTATATTAAAATTATATAATACACTATATGTATTTAAATTTATTATTATTATTATTATTATTATAGGTTTAACCACTAAAAAATATGAAATAATAAAGAAAGTAAAGTTTATTTTATCTCAAAGTGATAGAAATTAGGCTAAATTATACATTTTCGTCCCTTACCTTTATTTTAGGTTTTAATTTGATCCCTCTTTTATTTTTTGTTCCAAAATGATCCCTTATTTTACAAAATTATAATAATATGATCCCTCTTTTATTTTTTGTTTCGAAATGCACACTCATTTTGCAAAAGTTAAACTAATATGGTCCCTTTTTTGTTTTGAAATGGCCCCTCTTTTATATTTTTGTTCAGAAATGACCCCTTATTTTACAAAATTTATATCAACTTGGTTCTCTTCGTACACAATTTAAACGGAAAGAACCGCATTGAAACTTAAAACAAAGATAAGGACCAAAATGAAACAAAAAAAAAAGAGTTGTCAAATTGAAACCTAAAATAAAGATAAGGGACTAAAAATATAATTTAGCCTAAAAATTATCATAATATATATTATATGTTTAATTAAAAAATATTTATTATGAATACGTGGATATCCGTAGGACGGGTATTATGATTCTCATCCCCATTTAATGGTTATTTATTCACTACCCACTAAAGATAACTCATACGGGTATCCGTGGGAATGAATAATTTTATCATTCTTACTTCTGATGCCTCTCACCGAATCTCTCACTAACATATTCAAGTGTTCAACTTGTCGATTGAGTTACAATTTTGTCGACAAAATTAATCAATTTAATGTATGAATATATTTATATGTCTGATTTCAGTGTGTTTGGAATATGATTGATTGACAAAATATTGTATATTAGAAGGAGGGGAAAAAAATAAGAGGACATTCTTTTTCGGTGTAAGGACCAATTATTCTTGACTCCTTTTTTTTTTTTTGTCACGACTCACGAGGACCAAATACTCTCACGTTGGTTGAATAGAAGAAGCGGTTGATGAGATTTTGGGCTGAGTTGATAGACATCCTCCACCCAACATGCTTAAAAAGACTATTTCGAAGCCCAAGTGACTCTCAAAGGTTTAGAAAGTCTTCCATACATATACAATACTGTTTTGACCAAAAAGGCAAAAACATAAACTTGACTATTTAAAAATTAAAAGAACTAAGAAGGCATAAAAAAATTACGTATTTTTTCCCACAAAATTAAGCTCACAAGGACAAACACATCACTTAAAATAAATAAATAAATAAAGGATATTGTTATTTAGTATCCTAATAGTAGGGCCGTGTCTAGAAATTCTGGTGTGTTCGGACAAAATTTATGTCCAAAGTCTAGTCCAATATAAGAGGATACAAAATTTAATTGATTTGAAGTAGAATTTAAACAATTTTAATTTTGAAAAATTTCTTTGACAGTGATAATAGTCATATATAGGTATTGTCCATAATGTTCTATAAGCAATGCATACATTTTGGAAGAATATAATCCTTTGATATAGTTTAATAATTCTAATTATATTAATTTATTTTTGAATTTAATTTGTGTATACTGTCAGTATAAATTTTTTTATACTGTCAATCAATCAGAAATCATGATATGAGTGACTTTTAAGATAATTGTTATAAGAGTTAAATATTTTCAATGATGTATTAATTTCTATTTGGTTGACTATTTAAAAAGATTCTACACTGACATTGTATACAAATTAAATTATTTTTTATTAACACTTTGAGAGAGAGGAGCAGTTGTGCAGACTTACTTGCTAATAGAAGTCTCGATGAAGACTATGGTTTGAAGAAGATTGATGTTCCTCCTCATGAGCTTTCTTCACCCCTTTTAGGTGATATCTTTGGGGCTTCCATACCTCGATCGATAGTTAGTTAGTGTTTTTGCTGATTTATTTTTTGGCCTAGGCCCCGTCTTGTACCAATAAAAATGAAAATAAAAAAATCAGTATTTTGTTAACGAGTGTCCTAAAAATATTGATTAAGGAATTAATGAAAAAAAAGTTGTAGGTGATAGCTAAAAATTACCTTATCAACTATAAACAAGATAGCTTATAAATCATAAGCTAGCGTGTCAACTATCTTTGTCATATAGAGCCTAATTACAATATTTTCACTTCAAAACCATTAGTTATGTATATTATTTTAAAACTTTGATAAAATTATACATGGTTAATTATGAATTTTGATAAGTTTTTTTTTTTTTTGGTACTCACCTTAATTAGTCCTTAGGATCGAGTGAGTTCATGAAGTTTCTTCACGACTTAGATTTTTTGGATCCGCTATGAGACTAATCTCCGAGTCCACCGCTTGATTAATGAAGCGTGACCAAGGATTGGTGTTCATTGATTTTCCTGGAACTTTTATTCAAGATCCACTACCACTGATATGGTTCATAAATTTTGATTGTATACAAGATTAAAAATTAATTAATAATCATATATGACCACTTAAGAAAGTCATGTACATTTATCTTCTAATCTTATTAATTCAAATAAAGTTTAATAATCTCACGTTTTCTAAACAAGGAGCTAGCATAGGTCCTGCTGTAATTACTTTTTCCTCCTCACGTTCCCTAAAATTGGTCCTTGAAATAAAATTTAGCCTAGCTGGATTGAAAGCGATGGAAGCTGGAAATCTATACGATGCATAATGTCAACAAGAAAAAAAAAAAGTTATGGTACCTACTTTCCATGCTAACGTTCACACGCAATGCAAGAGAAGACGAGAAGATAAAGTGATTTTGGGTGCGTTTGGATAAATAACTTAATTGAGAGCTTATCACATAAGACCTTATCACATGAGAGCTTATGTCATAAGGGCTTAAAGAAAGAAAAAGAAAGAAAGGGACATGAGAGGATTCGAATAGTGAAAAACACGGAGAGGGTGTTTAATGCATAAGCTCTTATGATAATTCCATAAGCTTCTCCTAGTGACTTATGAAAATAAGTCAAAAACTCCTTATGGGATGACATAAGTTATTTTTATAAACTCTGCCAAACACACTGCATAAGAGCTTATGTCATCAGATAAGTCAAAAGGAGCTTAAATAAGCTCTTCCAAACGATTTATCCGGTGATCATCTACTTAATCTTATGTATTTAATAAATTTTCCCCATAAGCATGTATGTATTCAAATATTAAAGGTGAAGTCTAATATGAGGTTGTAAAATAGTCCCTCACATAACGAGGGAGCATTATGTCTGGTAACATCAAGTGGACATGGGATAGTTTTCATAAAATTAAGGTCTTTTGATTAGAAACTTAAAATTATGATTTTTGCACTTTAGTCCCTGAAGAAAGAACATAGAATAAACTCGTTAACTTTGGAGCAGAATGGTACAACGATAACCCAGTTTCACCTTCGAGGCAGTGGTGTCGTTTTCTCCACTGCGCCTGAAAAAATCGGACGACACTGAGAACCTGAGCAACATTTCTTCTTTTACCTGTCGTGGTGCATGCTACCATTATTTGAAGAGAAGAGTTCCATATTTTACAGCAGAGGATTGTGTTTAGGTAAGTTTCGAAATTTCTTGGTTTTTTTAAAGCTCCAGCGTTGGGTAGTGATGCTGTCTTTGTTTCTTTTCATATTTTTGATCTCTGCATTCATATCCTACGATTATACCTCCACCATTTCTGAACTTGTGACCTCATGATAATGGTGGAGTTAAACGTTTTGCTACATCAACGACATTAAAGGTTCATACTTAATTTAAACTGGATAACAAATCTATGGTATAGAGGAATAGTTTTAGCAAGTGTATTCTGCTGTTGTATGTATTATGTATCCCAGAACTTGTGTGGTTATCTGGTTTATATAGCAGTCGAGCATCTTTTTTACAGTTTATTGTCGGTCAAAATAAATGATCACAACACAGGTATTTGATAGAGTGAAGGAAATTGAACACAATGATAATGCAAGCGTGTGGATGGGGGAGTCCAGTTCATTAAGAAAGGTAAAAGACATGATGTCATTTTGGTTTTGTGTTCGATTTGGGCATTTTGATGGTTTCATTAATTGTTATTTTGTTGTTTTTCGATGCTGCAGGGGCTGGATTCTTCCTCAGAGGAAGACACATATGAGTGGGTGAAGGATGGTGGTAGTGTTCAATTTGGGGAAGATGATCAGGGAACAAACTTTGGCACAGGATCAAGCACTGATGGTGGAGAATTCGATAATGTTGAGCAAATTAAGAAGGTTGATTACCTGGAGGATATCCTTTCTATGGATTTGAAGGGATTAAGCCCACATCTGGTAAGGAAAGTTGATTTTGTAAGTCTGGATATGGCATATCAGTTTTACAGTTGGTATGGGAGAGCAAATGGATTCTCATTATGGAAAGGGAAGATATTGTACAATAACAGAGGGTTAATTTTGCAGCGAGACTTTGTTTGTCATAGACAAGGATACAAGGAGGACAGAGGTTTAGCAAATGAAACACGTAAGCGTCAGCCAAAACGTGAGACGCGTTGTGGTTGTGAAGCAAAATTCTGGGTGCATATTGATTTACACACAGAGCGGTGGCACATCACATGTTTTACAGACAAGCATAATCATGGCCTCTTAGATGATAAGTATTATGGAATGCTTCTAGCACATAGGAAGATGTAAGAGTAGGATATCATGCAGATGAAAAGCATGTTGAATGTCGGTATTGATCCACCACACATATTTGGTTCTTTTGGCAGTCAATGCGGAGGTTTTGGAAAGATTGGGTTTCACAAAAAGGACATATACAACCAAATAGGGAAACAACGACGTTTGCAACAGTGCGATGCTAAAAGTGCTCTAAATTATCTTCGTGGGTTGGCATTAGATGACCCGATGATGTTTTATCGCCATAGTGTTGATGACGATGGTAGGCTTCAACACTTGTTCTTTTGTGATGGGTTTAGCCGAATAAACTATGAAGTTTATGGAGACGTGTTAGCATTCGATGCTACATATGGAAAGAACAAATATCATTGTCCTATAGTTGTATTTTTTGGAGTCAATAACCATAATAAGAGTATTATATTTGGTTGTGCAGTTGTTGCAAACGAAATTGAGGAGACTTATGTTTGGGTGCCCCAACAATTTCTTGAAGCCATGTCAGGAAAGGTGCCTCTTTCTGTGATAACCGATGGTGACGTTGCAATGAAGAATGCCATAAAAAGGGTTTTCCAGATACTTCCCATAGATTATGTGCATGTCATTTGATTCACAACATAACCTCTAATGTTGGGAAGCCGGCTTTTGTTTCAAAGTTTGAGAAGTGTATGTTCCGTGAGTATGAAGTTAGGGAATTTCGTCGCAAGTGGTTTGAGATGGTTTATGAATTTGGGTTGCACGACAATAGGTGGGTGCAGGAAACATATGAAAAAAGGAAAATGTAGGCTATGACACATATCCGGGGGACTTTTTTTGGTGGCTTAAGAACTACTTCCCGATGTGAGGGTCTCCATTCACAACTAGGTAAATATGTGAGGCAACGTTATAATTTGACAGATTTTTTACTTCATTTCCACCAAGCTCTAAATTTTATGCGGTATAAAGAGGTTGAGGATGACTTTACATTTGATTATGGGGAGGCAGTTATACAAACAAATTTTCATTCTCTTGAGCATTACGCCTCAAAGTTATTCTCAAAGGAAATGTTCTTGAAGTTTCGCGATGTGCTTAAGCAAACCTCTTCTATGTTTGTCACAGGTTGCAAAGAAACATGCACACATTTGATATACTCTGTTTCGAAATATCGGCTTAGTGAAGTTGATTGGCATGTATCTTATTACCCATCAAGCAACATATTTAAATGTTCTTGTAAAAGAATGGAATCGTATGGAATTCCATGTGAACATATTGTTGCTGTGTTGGTTTATCTTGACTTTGCAGATTTGCCATCATGTTTAGTTTTAAATAGGTGGACAAAGAAAGCAAAGGAAGCATCATGTGGCATGTCTAGCCAACGCGCTAGGTATTGGGACTCACACCAGGCAGCTAGGTACAAAGCTTTGTTGTTCCGGTACATGAAGGTGAGTGCATTAGTCAGTGAACATGAGGATGACTTTTCAGAGTATATGGATAAGGCTGCTGCAAACATTAAACAGATTGAAACAAAGAGAGCTGGTGATGTTGAAGGTAGTAGTGTTCATATTGGCGAGGACACATTGAAGGACCCAGTCAAATGCAAAACTAAAGGAAGAGGTAAAGGCGCAGCTTCTACATCAAATGTTCCCAAGAATCATAAGAGAGCGCTGCATTGTGGTACATAAGGACAACGTGGGCATAATAAAAAAAACACGTGCGACACGTTTGAATGGCGCGGTGAATACTCAATCATCTCACGTAAATGACTTTTGTGATGATCATTCTCAATTGGATGGAGATGAGGTATATATATACTTACTGTTGAGTTATATATACATTGTTATATATTTCCTATTGTGGTTTCAATGTTCCAGTCACCTTATTGTGGTTTCATTGTTGCAGTGACACTATGTGTGTGATCAATATCATTCTGTCAGCTTCAACTTGGATTTTGGCATTTAATTTATGTTCATTGGATCCTAGGATGACTTATGTGTTATCTATGTATTTATCCAACAACAATTGGCGCTCTGGTTCAGGGATATTACTGTCTTATCATGTTATTTTTTGGATTTGAATGTACTACACTACTTTGAACATTTATCATGTCCTGCCTCATGTCTTTGTACGCTACCATTTGATTATAGTTGCAAATGTCAAGTACAGTTTTACACTAAGATCCAAAACATCAATCCTTTTTTCCAAAACAACAAAACATGACCATATAGATTGTAAAATCATCCCATTTGTTCATAACATCAAACCATTACAATTTTGATCAACATCATTAAGCGGTGACATTGTTCGATTGGTCGGAATCGGAATTGGTCTCTTGTGAATTGGCACTTCCCTCTTCGGTCTCCGAGTCACTCTTCTCTAGTCATGATCTCATGATCCAATATCACCTAATTAATATAGATTTGTCCAAAGTCAAACTTATCCTAAACATCATCTAATGATCCAAGTTCACCTAGGTCACTTAGGTGCTAAACATGATCTCATGATCCAATATCACCTAATTAATATTAGTAGACGAGCGCTTCTGTCAATTCAATGGACGAGCGCTTCTACCACTTTAGTGGACGAGCGCTTCTGCCACCTCAATGGACGAGCAGAATTAAAATCTTGTGTAGATGCGTTCTTAAAACTAAGTAGACGGTTCTATATGTTTACTACCTTGAATGTGACTTAATGCAATCTGGTCCACAATTAATTTATTTCAAATGATTGATATTTAATTAATTTATTCTCTGATAACCAAGGATACTTTTCAACTCGCCAATTTATACAATGCCTGGACTCGTGCAAAGAATTATCCGTCCAAAGGTAATTTAAACTGCTTATATTTTAAATGATAAGTAGACTGGTTTTTCTAAAGCGGACGAGGCTATAAATGAATACCTAAATAACTTGTTAGGTATAGCAAGTCCAAAGACTTGAAAAATAAGCGCGTTCGTCCTTCCACGTCAGCAGACGAGTGCTATCCTTAAAACTCAAGTATACATTCATAATGTCTAACTAAAATTCAGTAGACGTCCACAGTGCCACGTCACTGGACGGAGTTTCTCTAAGGACTTAGCAAGTCCAAAGACTTGTGTGGACGAGCGCCTCTACTATATTAGTAGACGAGCGCTTCTGTCAATTCAGTGGACGAGCGCTTCTACCACTTTAGTGGACGAGCGCTTCTGCCACCTCAGTGGACGAGCAGAATTAAAATCTTGTGTAGATGCATTCTTAAAACTAAGTAGACAGTTCTATATGTTTACTACCTTGAATGTGACTTAATGCAATATGGTCCACAATGAACTTATTTCAAATGATTGATATTTATTTCAAATGAATATTTGTTCTTTCCATTTGTCTTTATCCGATTTAATGTCTTGTTTCCTTTGAGAAAATTCATAGTCCTATAAAGAAAATACAAAAAGCAAATAGTACAATTGAAATTGCAAAACGATCTGTACGATGACATCCTTTTTACTGAACAAAAGCTGGGTTATACACAAAGGAGGAAAGAAAGCTTTTAAGGTACAACTACTCAGAACAGTGAGCCTCCATTTTGTGATTCTCTGATAACCAAGGATACTTTTTCAACTCGCCAAGTTCACCTAGTTCACTTAGGTGCTAAACATGATCTCATGATCCAATATCACCTAATTAATATAGATTTGACCAAAGTCAAACTTATCCTAAACATCATCTAATGATCCAAGTTCACCTAGGTCACTTAGGTGCTAAACATGATCTCATGATCCAATATCACCTAATTAATATAGGTTTGACCAAAGTCAAACTTATCCTAAACATCATCTAACGATCCAAGTTCACCTAGGTCACTTAGGTGCTAAACATGATCTCATAATCCGATATTCACTAATTAATATAGATTTGACTAAAGTCAAACTTATCCCAAACATCATCTAATGATCCAAGTTCACCTAGGTCACTTAGGTGCTAAACATGATCTCATGATCCGATATTCACTAATTAATATAAATTGGACCAAAGTCAAACTTATCCTAAACATCATCTAATGATCCAAGTTCACCTAGGTCACTTAGGTGCTAAACATGATCTCATGATCCAATATCACCTAATTAATATAGATTTGACCAAAGTCAAACTTATCCTAAACATTATCTAATGATCCAAGTTCACCTAGGTCACTTAGGTGAACATTATCTAATGATCCAAGTTCACCTAGGTCACTTAGGTGCTAAACATGATCTCATGATCCAATATTCACTAATTAATATAGATTTGACCAAAGTCAAACTTAACCTAAACATCATTTAATGATCCAAGTTCATCTAGGTCACTTAGGTGCTAAACATGATCTTATGATCCAATATCACCTAATTAATATAGATTTGACCAAAGTCAAACTTATCTTAAACATCATCTAATGATCCAAGTTTACCTAGGTCACTTAGGTGCTAAACATGATCTCGTGATCCAATATTCACTAATTAATATAGATTTGACCAAAGTCAAACTTATCCTAAACATCATCTAATGATCCAAATTCACCTAGGTCACTTAGGTGCTAAACATGATCTCATGATCCAAGATCACCTAATTAATATAGATCTGACCAAAGTCAAACTTATCCTAAACATCATCTAATAATCCAAGTTCACCTAGCTCACTTAGGTGTTGTAACAGCCTGATTTTAATTATGTTGTTCAATCGGTTAAAATATAATTAAATTATATTTTAATTTGAGAGTTAGAAAGTGTTTTTGATTAAAATAAAGTAATTTTCATAGTCTACTTTATGGTAGATGTTTACGGTAAAATTTTTGGTTGAAAATTCAAACAAAAGCTAGTCTGCGTTTTCACTGCTGGTACAAGTTTACTGTGCAGAAAACCTAATTTTGACCCGTGAACGAGACGGTTAGTGTTTTTAATATGTTTCCTTCAAATTTGGTTATTTTGAAATTTTTCGTTCAAAAATAGAATATAATATTTTATTCGGGCGAAAACGTCAGAAGAATTACGATCAGAAAATACAACCGGGTACGAAATTGAACAGATTAGGAAGCACAAAAGATGTGAAGTGACTTGATGGGACTTGATGGAAATGGGTTATGACACACTCCAAAAGTGTGATCATCACACTTTTCAAATTATAACATATTATATTCTAAAAACCTATTTTTCTCTCTTTTCTCAAACCAAACAAGGCACAAGGTCAAAACTTGCTCTCCAAGCTCATTCCTCTCTCCTCAATTTCGTGCCATGCTCTCCCTTCTCTATATATACACCTCTCGTTTTCACTTCATCATCTTCTTTCTTCAAACTCCATTAAACCTTCATCTTCTTCTTTTCTTCTAAAAGTTCAAGCTCTTAAAGCTTTAATTTTTATTTATATTTTCTACTTAAGTTCTTCATTAAAGTTCTTCCTTACACTAAGGGTAATACTCTCATATGAATCTTTTTACAAGTTTCATCTTTTATTTCTTAGTTTACTTTATGTGTTCTTTATATGCTTTAAACTTCTAAAATCTCTCTAAAATGGTAGAAAACTCCTTTTGAGTTGAAACCACTTTCTATAGTCTTGTATTAACTTATATTTTCACATACTAAGAGGTTGTGTAAAACAAAAATCTCTACCTATCTCTTCCAATGAAGACCGAATGCTTGCATTTGTGACCTAGGAAGTTTTTGTTTCAACTTTTGGAATATGATCATGTGTTTGAGTTTCTAACTATCCATTGATCTTAAGTCTATAAATATTGGAAGTTTTGATAGCTTGTTCCTATGATGGCTGAAAATATGAATAAGTAAGCCTAGGATACTACGTTTCAACTTTCCAAGTATGATCATGGATTTAGAACTCTTAATACCTTGTGATTCTAAACCTAAGAGTTATTGTTAAGGAAAATAATATTTTCCTCATCATCCTATGATGGTCGAAACTTAGTGTTTAGGTGCTAGGATGTTGAGTTTTTATTTTTCCAAAATGATCATGGACTTAAGCTCCATAAGATATTTGGATGCTAAGTCTAAGAGATTGGAAAGTTTAAGGATTTCTAACTTGTTTATTCTATGTTATTAAAGCTAGGATGTATTACTTTCATTTTTCCAAGATGATCATGGACTTAAGCTCCATAAAATATTTGGATATTAAGTCTAAGAGATTGGAATGTTTAAGTTTTCATTGTTTTCCAAAATGATCATGGACTTGAGCTCCATAAGATATTTGGATGCTAAGTCTAAGAGATTGGAAAGTTTAAAGATTTCTAACCTATAAATCCTATGAAGGCTGAACCTAGAAGGTTATGGACCTAGGATACTTTGTTCTTATTTTTCTAAAATGATCATGGTTTTGAGCTCCTTAATACATATGGATGCTAAACCTAAGATATTGGAAAGTTTAGTGAATGCTAGCCTATTTTACTAGCCTTGGCCGAATACCCTAAGTTTATAACTTAGTGAGATTTTAATTCAACTTTGATAAATGATCATTGTTTATGAATTCCTAACACTTAAGGATCATAAATCCATGAGTTGTATAATTTTCGGGAATCTCTAACCCTAAGAACTAGTCTTGCCCGAACCTATACCTTGTGGTTTAGTGTTCTTGTTTGATTTTAACTTGTGATTTTGTGTTCATAATCTTAGACTTCCATCGCGGAGGAAACGAGGACGTTCGTGGTATACCTCTTCGAGCATCTAATCTCCTTACCTTCATAGAAGGTGGAGTTAGTAATTTGTGGTGTGACAACGAGGAGCTTCGATTTCGGGAGTCCGGTGATAACCCAGGTGGGGGAAAGAACCAACCTATCGTCGGAATGGATAAGTAGTAGATTATATAATAATTGTGTAAGGCGACCTAAACCTTACTAGTAGTCGAGTAATCGACAAGACCAAAATCACATTGGAAACCTTTTTCCGAAAAACCAATGGCGATTCAGGGATTGTAGGTTTATCGATATTAGGTTGATTTTATATTGTTGATGGTTTATGTGATTTTATTACCTTTATTGAATTGATTTTGTGCTATGTTGGTGATATGAGAATATTTTGATTGTTATTGTGTTATGCATGATCTGCCTGGTTTTCATTATTATGCTTAGTAGATTTTAAGCAAAGATATATATGTTGTCTAAGAGATGATTGTTTCGGGTGTGAGGATAATGATGATTTAGAAGTGCCTAACTTAGATGTGGAATGTTAAAGAGGTGTTATGGCATAGAATACGTGTCAAGTTCTAATAACAAGTAATATGTGACACAATACACTAAACCATAGCACTTCCTCCTGCCTCAGAGTTTATGCTTTGGACAACCTCAACAGAATCCATTTGGTGATCAACTTCCTTGTAGCTCTTGTAACACCCAATTATTTAGAAAAACCTCCAACAAAAACTCACATCATTATCGTACACACCCACCAAGCCAACTCTCATCATTTTCTGCACCACTAATTCAGGTAACCATGCAAGCAGCACATCCTATATCCAATTATCATCCCTGTGAACTAACTCACATAACCTACAATCCTCCATACAAAAAGGGATGCCTTCCATGAAGTCTTTTAACCTAGAAACAGAATCTACCCATTCATCTTACCAAGCCCTAATTGAATTCCCAACCTTTGATCATACAATAGCCATACAATACACACTAAATAACGAACAAGAACAAATATCCAAGTCTTGTACAACCAAATATATTCCATGGTCCCTTTCAGAGAACATCACCCGTCTGTTCGTCACCATCCATAATTGATGAAATGTATTATACTGTGAAGACAATCTAGTTCACAACAGACAAAACTGCAAACAAAAGTTCATATGAAGCATGTCATCAATAAGTCTCAATTTTTAATCTGAGTGATTCCAAGCAGCGATTTACAAATGAAATTGGAAAGTATTTGAACTAATTAGTGCACTTTGTTAAAGTTATGTCCATGGGAAGTACTCGACCATGACAACAAACTACATATTGGAAAGTATTTGAACTAATCAATGCACTTTGTTCAAGTCATGTAATTTAGTCCTAACACTCGTGTGAACCACAAAATCAATACTGGACAAAATATCAGCAACAACCAATTACTAAAAAACCGAATCACCATATCAGCTACTGGACATGATCGAATACATAAATCAAACCTAACAAACATGACATATTAATCCTGGGCACAATATAACCTCATCTACACACTTAAGGAGCTAATCAACAAAAGAAATATCGATAAAACCAACTATCATCACTCATGTACATCTATTAATGATGGAACTGAGGGATTTACCTAAGAAGATTCAAAAGGTCCAGCAACAAAAACCCAAGTCGAAAAAATCATAACTGTTAGGGATTTTCGGGTAACTACACGAAAGTGCCAATGTTGACCGACGATAACAGTCCTCCTTTTCTGACAGTGAAGTACTATGGAACAAGAGGATTGAGCAAGATGTTTCCTTTACATTCCCACGATCACTTCAAATTAATGAGCAGAACACCACTAATGACCAAAATCAAAAAATCGCATATGAGGGGGTTCAAGATGATGGCGGTGGTATTCAAGAATATGTGCCAATGTTGGCCGATGTAAACATCTCCTCCTTTTCTGTATGTGTCGTACGATGGAAGGAGGAAGATGAGAAACATGGCCACACAGGAACGACCAACTCAAGGCTAGGGTTGCGTTTTTCTTATGTATGATGAACTTTTGGCCAAATGTAGGGGCTTTTCTACAAAACAATTTTGTAACCGGATAAGCAGGTAACTTAAGAAAGATCTCAACCACTACATTAAAAAATTATTATTTCCAACGGTTACAAATGGTCCTTCACTCATGAGGGATTTAGTTGGCCCCTCATGTTAGACTTCAGCAATATTAAAATCATATTTTATACTTTCATATATTCATTATGTCTTGTTCTCTCCCTTTACACATTATCTCAGTAATAACAAAACATATCCAATATATGGTATTAGTACCAATCAAGGCAATGGGCTTGGGTCTCTTAAGCACGTGATCATGAGTTCAATTCCAGACTTAATTGTGCATGAAAAAAATCTGGTTGGGAGGGGACATTCCATCTTGAGTGCCTTCAAATCCCACAAAGGAATATTAGTCTAAGCATACGATCGGGGATACTCCTTGCGAAAACGGATAAAAAAAAATATGGTATTACTTTTTAAAATATTATCCAAACAATTCTGAAAATTAAAATTAATTATTCTAACAAAAATATTTTTTTATAAATCAAGCACAAACAAATATACTCATAGCCAGTGATGGATCTAGGACCCTAAACTAGTGGGGGAAATTTCAAAAAAAATTAATTGTAATTACTATCGTACATATGAAGATATATAAAGACATAGATGTTAAAATCATAAAATTGTAATATATTTGATTGACACGGACTCGGCAAGTGTACCGGTTCGTTGCAAGTAATAAAACGGTAAGACCGGATATCGTTCTCAGGGATCGTGGACAATTACCACTTCGCAAATTTGACTACTATCTAGGCGATCGAATTTTGGAGTGAAGATTGTTCTAACATCTAACAAGCAAACAAGAAGAAAATGTTTTTGTTCTTTTTGGATTTTTTTCAAACAGTTAATGTGAAAACAGAAAGATGAATAACAATGAGATAGAATTGCTAGGGTTAGACTAAGCTAATCCTCCCTTGATTTTTTTTATGAAATGATAACTAACACAGTTCCTACTTCACTTATGACAATCGAATCTTTTCTAATATACTCAAGCCTAATGTCTTAGGTGCATTGAGCCTAAAATCCCAAATTAAACCCTAATGTCTTAGGTGGATTAATAAGAGAAATTGCATTAAGAATAAAGATTCATAAGATTGCAAGCAGCCAACACCTATGTCTAGATTTTTGGACTACTTGGCATATAATTCATGAGCATGCTTTAACATCAACCTTTCAATTGTCTATTAAAGCAACTAATCATTCCTAAGATGATCAAGCCTAGGAAAGCATTACGCATAGAATTATACACTCATAAAGAAGAAGGAAACTGTATTAAAATCAAGTCATTTTACAACCAAGTTCAGATAGCAATAGTCTAACCCCAACAAAGGGGAGTTTAGCTACACATAATTGAAGATAAAACGAAAGAAAGAATTACAGAGATGAACAAAGGAGAGAGCTCCATGGAATGATGCACAGCAGCCACAGCAGTAGAGGATTTTTCTTTAGGGTTTTCTGAATGTTTTTTTCTGTTCTGCCCAGAGTTTCCTTTATAACTCGTGGCCGGTCACGGCCGTGACAGCCATCACGGCCAAGCCGTGATGGTTTCTGACTTGGGCACCTCTTCATTTACTAATTCATCACGGCCGTGATAGCCATCACGGCTAGGCCGTGATCGTTTCTGACTTTCCCAACTGATTCATCACGGCCGTGATATCCATCACGGCTAGGCCGTGATATCCATCACGGCTAGGCCGTGATCGTTTCTGACTTTTAGAGATCTTGGACAGCTGACACGTCACGGTCGTGATAGCCATCACGGCTAGGCCGTGACAGCTTCTGACTTTTGGCTCAATTCTTTCTTCAGCTACTGCTCCCTCACGGCCGTGAGGGCCATCACGGCTAGGCCGTGATACTCTCTGCTTGGCTCAATTTCATATCTTTTAAAGCTCTAAGCCATCCAAGCTTCATACTTGCTAATTCTTGGGCATTTAATCATGAATATATGCAAAACAACACACAATACCACCTTATCCGTTCCAAAGGAAAAACTAAACAAAATAAACACTAAAATGGCCTAACTATATGCAAATGCATGCAGAAATGTACATGGAAAATGAGGTGAAATCACACTCATCAAATCACCCCAAGCTTAAGACTTTGCTTGTCCTCAAGCAAAAACCAAGGCCATAAGATCAGAATAAACAAAGCATGGATAGTGAACTAAGAACCCGAGTAAAATGATCCAAGTAGCAGGCATTCAATTATTTCAGCAAGAGACAATCAATTCAAGTCCAATTAGGGCTTAGTTTTTCTAGACTCACATCCTCACTGATTCGGGCACTCTATCTCACTTGAAGCTCACCCCAAGCTTGTTCATTTGCTTGGCTCTCTTTCTTGCCTCACTCACTCAAGTGTTAAGGGAATATGACATTTCACTCCATTTTCCTCAAAGAATGATTCCTACCATAAGCTTGACTATCAACCAAATCTTCACTTTATTAATGAAAACATCTAAGAATCAAGAGGTCTTATTCTTTGGTTGTAATGGGGCCATGGGATCAATTTTCAGGTGGGAATTTCATGAACAGGAAATTTCAAAAGGCTATACAAACAATCAAGCATTGCAAGGCACGACCTTCTAAAATACCTTTCTTTGGGTTTCAGTTTACTCTTCCACCATTCTTTCATTTTTTTTTTCTTTTTACTTCTCATTCCTTTTTGTCGTCCCCTTCCCCATTTTTATTTCTTTTTCTCTTCTTTTTTTTTTTTTTGAAGAAGGGGAGATTTTGCAATTCAAGAGAAGTAAAAATTTTTTCAGATTCATTTTTTTTCTTTTCATCATCCCAAACTTTCAACTACATTTTCCAACCCATTTTTGCATAGTACTTTAGAAGGTCCCTCATAAGCATATTTAACACAACATTTCAGGGTACCAAGAAAAGCATGCTATTCATTCAGGCTCAAAATGGGACAACTAAGGGTAGCATTATTCATTCAAAGCTCAGAAGACCAGAAAAAACACCTATTGCCTCAATCCTTTTCAAAAATATTCTCAAAAAATTTCAAGTTTCGATATGGTTTCAAGTCAAGTTCTAGAGAAAAACAATTCAAGAGGAACACACTCTACACAAAGAATGGGGGCAGATTTAGTGAGTACCCCCTAATGGCTCAAAAGCTCACATTTATCAGTTCAAGAACCAGTGAGAAACATAAATCCATAGAAACACAAGCTAATCATCAACTATCCAAGACCATCTCAAGCACATTTAATGAAGCCATATCACAAGAATATAAAATCAGGGTCCAAAAATTCACTATCACAGAAAAATTGGCACTTAGCTCTCACAATCAGATGCTCAATCTAAGCAGGGGGCAATTAATTCATGTGATCATGCAAGACTAAAGCCCATATGAATGCAATATTTACAATGCCAGCAAAAAGATTACCCCTACCCCAAGCTTAAAGACTTACATTGTCCTCAATGTAAATAATTAAGTTTAGAGAGGGGAGAAAACTAGAACAACTCACAAGGCGGTAGTGGTGCTGAATCACATGCTTTCTGGTTTTGTTTCCTCCTGCCCTTTTTCTCCTCCTTCCTTCAAAATCTGAAACCACTCAACAAACTATTAGCAAACCTCTTGAGCTTCTCAAATTATTCAAGAGGAGAAATCAAAAACAAAAGAGAAGATGAAAATAAAAATTGGGTTGCCTCCCAATAAGCGCTTCTTTAACGTCACTAGCTTGACTGATTTTTTTTTTTTTTTAAGATGTTGGTGCCTGAAGAGTGACAGAGACCGCCTGACGATCAAAGTTGCCTCCAAGGTAGTGCTTTAGTCTTTGTCCATTAACAGTGAAGGTATCACTGGATGATGATCTTCCAATTTAACTGAACCAAATGGAGAGACAGACTTGACATAGAACGGGCCTGACCATCTTGATCTCAATTTGCCTGGAAAGAGCTTGAGTCTTGAGTTAAACAGCAGAACTGACTGGCCTTCTTCAAATTTCTTGGGAAGAATGTACTTGTCATGCCAGAACTTTGTCCTTTCCTTGTATATCCTAGCACTCTCATAAGCCAAGAGTCGGAACTCATCCAACTCATTCAATTGAAGCATCCTCTTGTCCATGGACAGCCTTGTATCAAAGTTCAGGGCCTTCACTGCCCAAAAAGCACGGTGTTGTAGCTCTACCGGAAGGTGACATGATTTCCCGAACACTAATTGGTACGGTGACATACCAATAGGTGTCTTATAAGCAGTCCGATAGGCCCAAAGTGCATCATCCAACTTCTTCGCCCAATCCTTCCTTGCATTGTTCACGCTTTTTCCAAAATTCTCTTGACTCCCTGGTTGGACAATTCCACTTGCCCACTGGTTTGGGGATGGTATGGTGTGGTAACTTTGTGGTTCACCCCAAACTTGGCAAGCACTGCATTGAACTCATTATTGCAAAAGTGGGTACCCCCATCACTTATGATAGCCCTAGGGGTCCCAAACCGGGTAAAAATATTCTTCCTCACAAAACTGATCACAGTTCTTGCATCATCCTTCAGAGTTGGCACGGCTTCCACCCACTTGCTCACATAATCAACTGCCACCAGAATGTACTTGTTGTTGTAAGATGACGGGAAAGGGCCCATGAAGTCAATCCCCCATACGTCAAAGAGCTCCATCTCTAATATACCCTTTAAGGGCATCTCATTTCTCTTGGAAATACTGCCGGTCCTCTGGCATTTATCACAATTCATCACCCAAGCTCGGGAGTCCTTGAAAATAGTGGGCCAAAATAGCCCGCTTTGCAAAATCTTCATGGCGGTCCTCTCACCACCAAAGTGTCCTCCATAGGGTGAGTTGTGGCAGTGGGTCAACACCCCATGAATTTCTTCTTCCGGTATGCACCTCCGCAGAATTCCATCTGAACCTCTTTTGAAAAGATACGGCTCATCCCAAATATAGAACTTGGCATCATGAATGAGCTTCTTCCTCTGTTGCGCATTGAAGTCCTTAGGAATCTTATTGGCTGCCTTGTAATTTGCAATATCCGCGAACCAGGGTGCCACTTGTACCACAAACAACTGTTCATCTGGGAATTCCTCTTGAATTGGCAGCTTTGCTTCTGCTTGGACATCTGCTTGTGGAAGCCTAGACAAATGGTCGGCTACCACATTCTCCACTCCTTTCTTGTCCTTTATTTCCAAATCAAACTCTTGGAGTAGTAGTATCCACCTAATAAGCCTTGGCTTAGCATCCTGTTTAGTCATAAGATATCTCAAAGCAGAATGATCAGTGTAGACTGTGGTTTTACAACCAATCAAGTAGGATCTAAATTTATCAAAAGCAAATACCACAGCAAGCAATTCTTTTTCAGTCGTAGTGTAATTCAATTGGGCATCATTAAGCACACGACTGGCATAGTAAATGACATGCAACACTTTGTTTTTTCTTTGGCCCAAAATGGCTCCCACCGCATAGTCACTTGCATCACACATTAGCTCAAAAGGTAAACTCCAACTGGAGGTGCAATGACCTAGTGCGGTGGTGAGTTTTTCTTTCAAAATTTTGAAGGCATGCATGCAATCATCATCAAATATAAAAGGAGTATCAGCTACCAAAAGCTTGCATAAGGGTTTCACAATTTTTGAAAAATCTTTTATGAACCTTCTATAAAAACCCGCATGCCCTAGGAAGCTTCTAACACCTTTCACATTTAAGGGAGGAGGAAGTTTTTCAATCACTTCAATTTTGGCTCTATCAACCTCCATCCCCCGTGATGAAATTTTGTGCCCAAGAACTATACCCTCCCAAACCATGAAATGGCATTTTTCCCAATTTAAAACGAGGTTAGTTTCTTGGCACCTTTTTAGAACACAGGCAAGATTATTCACACAGTTATCAAAAGAATCACCAAATATAGAAAAATCGTCCATAAATACCTCAATAAATTTCTCATTCATATCAGAAAATATGGATAGCATGCACCTTTGAAAAGTGGCGGGTGCATTGCACAACCCGAAAGGCATTCTCCTGTATGCATAGACTCCATAAGGGCAGGTGAAAGCGGTCTTCTCTTGGTCCTCTGGGTCAACCACAATCTGGTTATACCCAGAGTATCCATCAAGGAAACAATAGAAAGCATGGCCCGCCAACCTCTCTAGCATCTGATCAATGAAGGGCAATGGAAAGTGGTCTTTTCTGGTGGCCTCATTCAGTCTTCTGTAATCAATGCATACCCTCTATCCAGACACGGTCCTAGAGGGAATAAGTTCACTCTTTTCATTCGCTACCACTGTCATCCCCCCTTTCTTCGGCACAACTTGGACCGGACTCACCCATGGACTATCGGAGATGGGATAGATAATGCCCGCATCCAACAACTTCACAATCTCCTTCCTCACAACTTCTTTCATATTCGGGTTGAGTCTTCTTTGCGGTTGCCTAACCGGCTTGAATTTTTCCTCCACCCGGATTTTGTGCATGCAAAAGGAGGGGCTTATCCCTTTCAAATCGGACATAGACCATCCGATTGCAGATTTGTGCTCCCTAAGCACCCTCAACAGCTTCTCTTCTTCCAAGGAATTCAACCCACTACTGATGATAACTGGGAATGAAGAGTTCATCCCAAGGAAAGCATAACGGAGATGGGATGGCAATTCTTTCAACTCTAGCACCGGTGGGTCACCCTTGTCTTCAATTCTCACATCTTCCACCATCTTGTCTTCATCAGTATTCACAACCAGACAAGCCTCCAGAGATTTAATCATGAGATCAACTTCTTCTGCACATACTTCTTCTTCTACATCCTCCACCATTAGAGCGGCTTCTAACGAATCTTCAAACTTCTGGTGCAAACTCTTGTCAGATAATGAATCAATGAGGTCCACTATCATGCATGTGTCCTTGTCGCTTGGGTGCTTCATAGCTTCAAACACATTAAAAGTGACCTTTTCGTCTTGTACCCGAAGCACCAATTCCCCTTGATTGACATCGATCAAGGCTCTACCTGTTGCTAGGAATGGTCTCCCAAGAATCAGAGGAGTATCACCATCTTCAGCCATAACTAACACCACAAAATCTGCTGGAAAAATGAACTTATCTACCTTCACCAACAAATCCTCCACAACACCATAGGGATATGTAATTGAGCGGTCTGCCAGTTGAAGAGAAATCCCTGTTGGTTTTACTTCACCAATCCCCAGCTTCTTGAAAATGGAGAGCGGCATCAGATTAATACTTGCCCCTAAATCGCACAATGCTCTCCCTATGTTCAGATGACCTATAGTGCATGGGATGGTGAAACTGCCCGGGTCCTTCATTTTTACTGGCAGCTTCCTTTGAAGTATAGCGCTGCACTCTTCAGTAAGCATAACTGTCTCCTCCTTCCACCTTCTTTTGTTTGTAAGGATCTCCTTCATGAATTTTGCGTAGGAAGGCATCTGCTGTAGAGCTTCAGCAAACGGGATGTTTATTTGTAGCTTTTTGAATACATCCAGGAACTTAGAAAACTGCTGATCTTTTGCCTCTTTCTTCAACCGTTGGGGGTACGGGATTCTGAAATATGGGGGCAGCTCCTTGGGATTATCAACCTCTTCCAGAATCTGTCTTCTAGTCTTCTTCTTCGCAAATTCTTCATCAACCAATTTCTCCCTCTGCGGTTCTTCAGCTTCTACATCAATAGGGATAGAGGTAGTACCTTGGGAAGTTCCGGGTTCTTCATTGTTTACCTCTTCAAACTGCCCCTTATCAATTCCAGCATCACTTGTCTTCTCTTCCTTCTCTTATTCTTGTGGATTTAACACTCTCCCACTTCTTGTAACAATGGCCTTACAATCTTCCCTTGGGTTCTTCTCAGTATCCCCAGGCAATTGTCCTTGAGGTCTCTCTGCCATCTGCCTTGCTAGTTGGCCCATTTGATGCTCCAAGTTCTTGATTGAGGCATTCTGATTCTTTATAGTCTCTTGAGTAGCTTGCATGAACTGGCCTAGAAGGTTCTCCAATTTGCTTGAACTCTCTTGAGGAGGCTTTGCTTGAGTATTTGAACTTTGTCCTTGTCTCCAACTAAAGTTGGGATGATTGCGCCACCCCGGATTGTAGGTGTTGGAGTAGGGATCATTTCTAGGCCCTTGGTTGCCCATATAATTTACCTCTTCTTGTCCCGAGCTTCCAACCACATTGATCTCACAGTTTCCATTTGCATGGTTGCCTCCACAGAAATCACACACCGAGGCACCTTGAACTTGAACAACTTGCGGTTGAGAATTCTCGCAGCTTGAACCGACCCCAATTGCTTGGTAAGAATAGCCATTTGTGCCTTGAGAGCGCCAATTTCATCCAGCTCTAGAACACCTCTATTGACCATTGACCGAGAACTAGGCATTTGATAGTCATTGTTAGCCATGTTCTCAATCAAGTCCTTTGCTTCTTCCGGTGTCTTCTGACTCAATGTCCCTCCTGCAGCCGCTTCAATCATACTTCTTGAATTCCTGTTGAGCCCATTGACAAATGTTGCGACCTGCTGCCATGTCTCTAGTTCATGATTTGGACAAGCTGTGAGTAAGGACTTGAACCTCTCCCAGGCTTCATATAGTGACTCACCATCCCTCTGTGCAAAGGCATTGATCTCTGACCTCAGCTTAATCATTCTTGACGGAGGGAAGAATCGAGATAAAAACTTGCTGACCAAGTCGTTCCAGGTGATGATGCTTCCATGAGGATGAGATTGAAGCCATGCCTTAGCTCTATCCCTCAAAGAGAAAGGGAAAAGCCTTAACCGAATGGCCTCATCTGAAGCTCCATTTAACTTGATGGTGTCACACAGCTCAATGAAGGTACCAATGTGAGCATGAGGATCTTCACTCTCCAACCCTCCAAATTGGTTTTGCTGCACAAGGTGGAGAAGTGATGCCTTGATTTCGAAATTATTGCAGGCCACTGCAGGTCTCACAATCGGAGTTCCACATCTATCAACTCTAGGGGAAGTGTAGTCCCCCATTGTTCTCCTTGGTGCATTCTCTTGACCATGGTGACAACTCGCTATTTCAATTTGTGGTTCTTGCACACTTGGGTAACTCAACTTGCTGCTCTTGTCTACTAGAAGATGCTCTTTCTCTGTTCTGTCTTGCCTTGGTTCTCTTTCTATTCCTTCTGCAGAGTCTCTCGATCTCGAGGTTCGAATTGGAGTTCACTGGGTCGATTGTACCTCGCATACACCGAACAAACAGAGTAGCACAGGAACAAACAGAAAAACAAGACTTGCAGAAATTTACAGCAGAGAAACAAAAATAAGAAACGAAAAAACATAGTAGGAAAACAGTAAAAATGCCTAAATTAGGAGTCCCCTTTGGTACTCGTGATATTGGCACACCGATCCCGAAGAACGGCGCCAAAAACTTGACACGGACTCGGCAAGTGTACCGGTTCGTTGCAAGTAATAAAACGGTAAGACCGGATATCGTTCTCAGGGATCGTGGACAATTACCACTTCGCAAATTTGACTACTATCCAGGCGATCGAATTTTGGAGTGAAGATTGTTCTAACATCTAACAAGCAAACAAGAAGAAAATGTTTTTGTTCTTTTTGGATTTTTTTCAAACAGTTAATGTGAAAACAGAAAGATGAATAACAATGAGATAGAATTGCTAGGGTTAGACTAAGCTAATCCTCCCTTGATTTTTTTTATGAAATGATAACTAACACAGTTCCTACTTCGCTTATGACAATCGAATCTTTTCTAATATACTCAAGCCTAATGTCTTAGGTGCATTGAGCCTAAAATCCCAAATTAAACCCTAATGTCTTAGGTGGATTAATAAGAGAAATTGCATTAAGAATAAAGATTCATAAGATTGCAAGCAGCCAACACCTATGTCTAGATTCTTGGACTACTTGGCATATAATTCATGAGCATGCTTTAACATCAACCTTTCAATTGTCTATTAAAGCAACTAATCATTCCTAAGATGATCAAGCCTAGGAAAGCATTACGCATAGAATTATACACTCATAAAGAAGAAGGAAACTGTATTAAAATCAAGTCATTTTACAACCAAGTTCAGATAGCAATAGTCTAACCCCAACAAAGGGGAGTTTAGCTACACATAATTGAAGATAAAACGAAAGAAAGAATTACAGAGATGAACAAAGGAGAGAGCTCCATGGAATGATGCACAGCAGCCACAGTAGTAGAGGATTTTTCTTTAGGGTTTTCTGAATGTTTTTTTCTGTTCTGCCCAGAGTTTCCTTTATAACTCGTGGCCGGTCACGGCCGTGACAGCCATCACGGCCAGGCCGTGATGGTTTCTGACTTGGGCGCCTCTTCATTTACTAATTCATCACGGTCGTGATAGCCATCACGGCTAGGCCGTGATCGTTTCTGACTTTCCCAACTGATTCATCACGGCCGTGATATCCATCACGGCTAGGCCGTGATCGTTTCTGACTTTTAGAGATCTTGCACAGCTGACACGTCATGGTCGTGATAGCCATCACGGCTAGGCCGTGACAGCTTCTGACTTTTGGCTCAATTCTTTCTTCAGCTACTGCTCCCTCACGGTCGTGAGGGCCATCACAGCTAGGCCGTGATACTCTCTGCTTGGTTCAATTTCATATCTTTTAAAGCTCTAAGCCATCCAAGCTTCATACTTGCTAATTCTTGGGCATTTAATCATGAATATCTGCAAAACAACACACAATACCACCTTATCCGTTCCAAAGGAAAAACTAAACAAAATAAACACTAAAATGGCCTAACTATATGCAAATGCATGCAGAAATGTACATGGAAAATGAGGTGAAATCACACTCATCATTGATCAAATAATTTACATATATCATAATTGTCCTCTACGTAATTTCATGGGTGCACCTGAAATTAATTTACATATCTCATAAATGTTAAAGGCATAGGTGCAATTATTTCAAAAATGGGGGCAAAATTGTAAGATATAAGACATTAATTTTGTTTTTGTTATTTTGTTTTTTTATATTTGAGGGTGTGCAGTTGCACACCCTGGGCATAAGGTAGGTCTGCCCCTGCTTGCAGATTTCATATGAAAAGAAAGAAGCACAAGAAAAAAAAACGAGATGATTGTTTAGTTGTTTGGTAGGAGAGAAAATGTAATAAAAAAAATTAAAAATTTTCTCTTCCCTTGTTTGATTGCATCGAAAGTCAGAGAAAAACAAAATAAAAATTTATATTTTAAAATAACATAAATACTTTTAAGAAAATATGGAATGTAATATTTTAGTCAGGGATGTTTAAGTCTTCAAGTATCTTTTGATGCTCTTTCTCCTTTCTTCCTAAAGTGAGTGTACTTTTTCTATCTTTTCATTTCTCTCTTTTTCTTTCTTTCCGTTTTCACTCAAACCAAACAATGCCTAAAGGATAAGGATTTGAACTGCCTTGAATTCATAAAATTAGTTATTATTAATCCTATCTAACTAGTAAACATATTGAGATAAAATCCAACCTAGTAAATTTAAATAAAAATAATTTTAATTTAGCAACTAGGCAAAGTTTTAGATTTTTATCGTAAAGTAACACAAATTAGATGTTAGATGGATTCTTAGGATGGGTGGTTCAAACTCAATACAGATGGTGCTTCTGAAGGAAACTCGGAGTGGGTGATGGGATTCGGCTTCCATATAGGCCAGTGCAACGCCTACACAACCGAGCTATGGAATGTGTTGAAGGGTTTAGAGCAAGCTTGGGAGAAAGGCATATTAGAAAATATGCATTTAATATCGGGTTTTTAACATCGGTTCTAACAAAACTGATGTGAAATAGGAGGCGGTGACATTTTTGAAATTAAACTGAAATATTTTAACATCGGTTATAATAAAAACCGATGTGATAAAAATATTTAACATCGGTTTTTATTAAAACCGATGTGGAAAAGTGAAACCAAATTTTTTTTTTATCAAACATAAGATTAGACATCGGTTTTTGTATAACAGATGTGGAAAAGGGAAATAAAAACAAAATTTTTTTAATCAGCCATAAGATTACACATCAGTTTTAGTATAATCGATGTAATAAATTAAAAAAATGAAATTTTAAATTAAATCGTAAGTTTCTACATCGGTTAAATGTAAACCGATGTGAAATATGACTAACCACATCAGTTTTTCTAAACCGATGTGTAATATTTGACAAAACCCTATGTTTCTATTTTCATTCCCTCCATCTGTTCCGTGCGCGCCCTCTTCCATTCCTTTGTTTTTCATTCCTTTGTCACTTCTTCCCCATCTCTCTCACTGCTTTATGCTCGCCGTCCTTACTACTTCGCTGCGACCTCCCATCTCTGTCTCTCCCTGCTGCTAGCCGGTCTCTGCTGCTTCTGCTTCTGCCTCCGCTTCTGCTTCCCCCTCCCACTGGAGAAGAAAACAGAACTCTCAAGGTGTGAAAGGTATATCACACATTCTTGTATTTTGCCATGTCAGTCAACTATCTTTGTCACATTCAGTTGTCTACATTTTGCCTTGTTCTGACGTAGTTGTCTGCAGGGAGGAGATAGAGAAACATAAGGCTCATGAGCAAGGGAAAACAGAACAAGCAAAAAAAGATTTAGGTGACTATTTCTTGTTTTGCAATAATACTGTTGGACTGTTATGATATCTTATACCCCCCTTTTTGGAATCATCGAATATATTGTAGAGTGCATATATGCCTGACATTGGGTTTTTGAGGTTTTTTTTTGCAATTGCTTTATTTATTGGCTTCAAACGCTAAATCCTTTTGAATCACACTTTTGTTTAATTTTGGTCATATGGTTGCTTGCTACTGCTACAGTTATAGACTAATGGGCAGTTTTGTAGCTCCGATGTAGAAGGAAAAATTGGAAACTCTATTTGATTGTATTGTTGGCGTTTCATTGGAATTGAGTTGTTTTTTTATAAATTGTTTGAAACTAATCATTTCTATTTTTTCTACGTGTGTTGCCCCTCGGATTGTGATGGAAAGTGATTTGTTTCATGTTTCTCATTCCCTTTTAAGGAAGCTGCATTTTGGTTCCCAATCATATGCTTTGTTCTGAAAAAAAAAGGTTGTTTGCTGAAGTGGCCCACTTGTATGTGCTTCTAACTTGGATCTGACTAGTAGCAAGATCAACTTATGATGGGAAACTTATTTTCTGCATACTTCCAGAATGTTGTTTCCAGATGGTTTTTTTAATATTATTATCAGTGCACTACCTAGTACTTAGGTTTTTTCTTCTTTTTGGCATTCCAAACTATAGTAATAGCTATATGTGGTATTTGTTATCTTGGTTACATTTTTCAGAACTTTTAGATGGTTAATTAATTTCATAGTTGATTCATTACAGATACACAGAATTTCCACATAACATCACCGTGTATAGTGTAGGCGTTTTTTGTTGTTATTATTGTTATTTAAAATCTAAGATAGGACTTATGCTATCTGGTCTTGGTGTATACTGTTTTTTTGGTTTGGTTATATAAGATATGGCAGTATGGTAAGCATGAGTAGTTCTGTGTACCTGCCTGGTTGCATATGGTCAATCATTGCCGAATTTCATTGTCATTGAGCAATATTTGTCATTTGGAATTTGGAACCACAATTAACTGAGTACAACTTTTATGTGATGCAAAAATTGTTGCTACAAGCCAGAGTAGGATTTTATTACAGTACCTCTTTGTTAGTAAGTTTGTTGAAAAGAAAGGTAGGCGACATTTTGACACCTTAAAGAATTAAGGCCCCAAGACTAAGGAAAAAATACAACCCATCAGGGATATGAAGTAATATTGCTATAAGAAAACAATTAAATTTTATTATTTAACTATCGAGGCTGAGGCGGAGCCTTCATGCAAGAGCTAAAGTTGTTGCATGTGATAAGAAGGTCACAGGTTCAAGTCGTGGAATCGGGCACTTGCATTTGCCTACTATAGACCCATATCGGTTGAGGAAAAAATTTCTGAGGATTTTTTTAAAGTTTTTGGTGACTGAGTAAATTTTTTCATTCTGATTCTTTATTTGGCACATTGATGGAAGATATTTTCTATTTTGAGTACAACTAACTGATTGAGTAAGGAGAAAAGTACCTGAGTTGATGAGCGAAAGCGAGTGACAGTGGCTTTACTGTTAGCTTATGTGAAACTGACTTAGGTGGAATCTTTTCAATTGTTTTAGGATATTGTGACTGGGACAGTGGAAGAAGGGTCCATGTGACTCTTCAATGAGATATGTATTGTAGAGTACACTGAGCACGTTGAGTAGCTTATATGTTTTGAGTTCCTCATTGGCTCATTGCATACCAATGAATACCAATGAATAAATGGTTCTTTTGATTTGTGTGCATTATTAAAATGGATAGCTTTTTTTATTTTTTTTTTATGCATTTGAATAATTATATATTGTTGCTGTTTAGGATTTCGGAGCAGTTGACAGGTGTACAAGTGTCTTTGACTCCGTTGCATAGTGCTACTGCCTCTGCTTTGTTCACTTCTCTGCTGTCTTTGCACAATAACAACCGGGGTTGTCTCTCAGAAGGTACGTTTTGGCTGAAAAACTTTCATTGGAGTTTTAATGTATTTACTTGAAAATTTATTTGATCTGAGAATATGCCCCCAATAATTAGTAAAGCTTTAGTTTCTCGTTTGAGATACAATACTAATAAGCACACGTGTACGTGCTTAATGTACCGCTCATTGTATTGGATCTTGAATTGTCCAAAGTTGGACAGTTTGGGAAAAAACTTTTTCTTCATTCAGTTAAAATAGTTATTCATTGATTCTAATGTTATATACTTGATGAAAGTTCGGATTGATACATTTCCCTTCGTTCTCCGGGTGCATACTTTATCGTGGTGGATGTCATCGTGTTCAAGTCGTGTACGTCGGAGACCGAAGGGAAATGCTGCCGAAATTTCGTCGAGTATGAGCATGAGAGTTAAAGACTAACTGTTAACCGAATGTGGAAAAAGCTTCTTCTCGAATGGGATAGGGCCATACCTTGTCATAAGAAGTGGTTGATGAATATGTTGGACTAAGTACGAAGTTATTGGTTTAATCATGGATCGTGGTTGGATGAATGCTAGACGGACAAGTGATGAGTATGCAAATGGAGTGGAAGATTTTCTACACTTTGTAAAAACAAATGCTCCTGATAGTGGTAACGGAATGTTTTATTGTCCTTGTGTTAACTGTTTGAATGAGAGACGACTAGAAGCTGAGGAGATACGTGATCATCTTATTTGTGAGGGAATTTGCAAGAGTTATACAACATGGATATGTCATAGTGAATCATTAGGCAGGTCGAGGGTGTTGGATAGAGAGGAAGTTGATGATGTGGAAATGGACGATGGACTAGAGGACATGATCCGTGATCGATGTTGGACAAGAGTCTTTTCGGCGTGCACATGTGTATGATACTTTGTGCAGTGATGCGGAAGTGACTTTGTATCTGGGGTGCACTAATTTCACACGGTTGTCAGCGGTGTTAAGATTGTTCAATGTGAAGGCGAGAAATATGGGGTGGAGCTATAAAAGCTTTACTGAATTGCTTGAGTTGTTGAAAGACATGCTTCCAGAAGGCAACACATTGCCATCTCGAAACTATGAGGCGAAAAAGATATTGTGTCCGATGGGTATGGAGTATAAGAAAATATACGCTTGCCCCAATGATTGCATATTATACAGGAAAGAGTTTGAAAAGATGCACGAGTGCCCCAGGTGTGGGGTATCACGCTACAAAGTGAAGGATTGTGATTCTAGTTGTGATGTGGTCACCAAAGGTCCTCCTGCGAAGGTGTTATGGTATCTTCCCGTGATTTTGCGGTTCAAGCGATTGTTTGCTAATGTAAATGACGCAAAGAACATTAGATGACATGCAGATGAGAGGAAGTGTGATGGACAGCTTCGCCATCCGGCCGATTCTTTGCAATGGAAGAGAATTGATAGTTTGTTTCCGGATTTCGGCAATGAGCCTAGAAACCTCAGGCTTGGACTTGCTACCAATGGAATGAATCCATATGGAAATTTAAGTAGTATTCATAGTTCATGGCCTGTTCTCCTGGTAATTTACAACCCGTCTCCTTGGTTATGCATGAAGCGCAAATACATTATGTTAAGTATGATGATTTCGGGTCCTAAACAGCCAGGAAATGATATTGATGTTTATCTGAGTCCCTTGATTGAAGACTTGAGAATGTTATGGGATGAAGGCGTTGATGTGATCGACGGGTATTGTCGTGAGACATTCAGATTGAGTGCCATGTTATTTTGCACCATCAATGACTTTCCAGCATACGGGAACCTGTGTGGGTATAGTGTTAAGGGGCATAAAGCCGGCGAATGAACTGAAGACCATCATCGAAACGTAAGCATTAAAATACTTTATAATCAGTAATGCAGTTGTTTTAATTATCTGAAATCTATTACATATACTTTAATTAATGTTTATTTTGTCATGATAGTTCTATTAATGCAAACCACATGTTGCGTGGTGAAAGGCGTCGAGCAATCAGATGGATTATTCCTAACGTAAGATATTTATTAGTTCAAATACTTCAAATGCAGTGGGTATAATTATTGATTTCTATTTAATTCCTCATATTCTAATTGGGTTTTATTTATACGTAGTCACGTATACAACGTGGATCATGGGAATGTGGATACTATGTGATGAAGTGGATGTTCGAAATTATCTCCTCCAGGATCATTGAAAGATGGCACGAGGTAAATGTTAATTGGTAACAATTAGAAGTAACAGTTTTAGATTCATTATATGTTTTATGTTAGTTTATTACTTAAAAGATATAATCTTTTGTCCAATTAAACTTGCAGATATTTAACAATCAAACTCCATTATCTGATTCCGACATCAACAACATAAGGAGGCGTTGGGCAACTTTCTCTCTTGAAGTGTACCAACGATAGTTTGTATATATGTAGTTAGTTTAAAAACTTATCACGTACTAGCTATAATGTACTTTTGATTGATCATATGTATTTTGATATGAAATCTATAATATATCATGTAGCTTTTTGGTTTCTAATTATATTTGTTGTCTGAATGTCATTGAACGTACATATGTATTGTTCGTAATAAATTCAGTATATATTAATTTAGTGTGTTTTTGTTGTACAAAAGTGATTGTGTTGAGAATACTTAGAATATGTTATTCTGGTATTGATCTGCATTACTGAAACAGGGGAAAGGAATGATAGAAATGTAAAAAAGAGATTTTTAAAAAAAAATTAGACTTTACATATCGGTTACTTAAAAACCGATGTGGAAAGTTCACTTTACACATGGGTTAATAAAAAACCGATGTGCAAATTGAAATTTTCACATCGGTTTTTTAAAACCGATGTGTAAAGTCTAATTTCCACATCGGTTTTAGATAAAGCCGATGTGGAAAGTGATATTTCCAATAGGTTACCCATGTGACAAATGAATTTTCCACATCGGTTATTTTGAAAACCACTGTTAAAAATAAACTTTAAACATCGGTTTTAAAACCGATGTGAAAAGTAACAATAAACAACATCGATCTTTTCAACATCAGTTTGAAAACCGATGTGGAATCCTTTTTCCTGCACTACTTCATTATTAGTGGTATTTGTTCCTTCAAATGGGCCTCCGACAAATAGGCTACTAGGTCGGATTCGAAGGTGGAACGATAAGGATTGGAACCTCAGATTTGCCCATGCTCTTAGGAAGGGATAGATGCGCGGACTGGTTATCTAACTGGAGTACTGATCAAGATTTTGGAGTCCACTTGTTGTAGGAACCTCCTGATGAGCTCACTAGGATTATTTCTGATGATTTTTTCGAGGCTTCCTTACCCCGTTTTGTAGCTAGGACTTCTTAGTTTTGTTGGGCTTTAGCCCCTTTTTGTTACCGAAAAAAAATTGACAAATTATAAGCATAATTACTTTAAAGGATTTAATTGGGATGCATTATAAGTTTAGAAATTTTTTACACAATCAACCAATTAGAAATTATCATATCATTCAAAATATTTGACTCTAGCACAATTACGTTAAAATTCACATATAAAATTATTTGTGGTTGACGATGTAAAACTTTACACTAACAAATATCAAAGTTAAATTGATAAACACCCTAACTTTGATATATTGTCGGTTTAAGTAAGTTTTTTACATTGTCTATCAACTATAAAACACCCTAACTTTTAAGGTAGTTTTAAAAAAAGTCAATTTTTTTGTTATGATGTGTTAATTTATAATTAAAAAAAATTATACACTAGTAATTTATACTGATTAAATCCAAAATTATGTTTAAATTTTGTATATTGTCTTTCAATAATACTCACCCCAGTAGTTTGATGAGGAAGTTGAAAAGTGGTTACTTGCTAGGTCATGGTAGGGTCGATATGATTAATGCACATGGAAATGAAACCATTAAAAACACAATACGCAAATAATACTTTTCAGATTTAAGATTTAAAATTCCATTTGACTCACATAACAAAGGAAAGCCACTAGTGGTAGTAGATAACATTAACACCCAAAAGTGGCACATACATCAATTATCAACACATAATATATCGTTTAACCAAATTTCAAAGAATATTATCTTCGTCTCACTTTCACAATGGAATAAGGCCAAACACCCAATATTCTATCGGTTCCTTCATTCTAATTGTTTATTACATCAAACTACTCGTTTGGAAAAGACAACCATAACACGATAGAATATATACTATGGAACAAATTGGTGATAATGAAACATAGACCTTGTTCTTGCATGCTCTTTTTAGGGTTTACGTGCATGGAAGTGGGACATCCTTGAGATTAATCAAAGGGCCAGTCAAATTATTACGATATAAGGGAATCCACGTGGATGGTGATCTATGAAAGCCCATATGTATTTTGCCATGGACGGTGATTCATACGTACGAGATTTCCATATGGTAACCTTTCAAGAAATTCTAGTGTTTACTTAATTTGGTGTTTGAATTTTGAGAGAAGTGTAGTGTTGAACACGGCAGCAACAAGACAGATCGATGGGTCCAAAAGTAGGCACCGTCTATTATTGACGTAAAGTGCATTATTGATTGGCAAACGGAACAAAGGGTTGCATTTTTTGTTACCCCCCCCCCAAAATATTTACAACCTAAACTTATCTATTACTACTTTTCTTTTTAGCGCAGTCATTTGAAAATATTGCATGTGGGGTTTTTCATTCGAATACCCATGTGACAAATACAAATAAACAATGTTTTTTTTTTGGCTCCAAATAAATGCTTTTGCGAAGGGGGATTATAGATTTAACTCGTGAAATACATAGAAATATGAAGAGAGAGAGCTAGAGAGAGAAAGTATATGCATATACCTTTTTTTTTATTTTTTATAAACACTCAAAAGTATATGCATATAATATATATATATATAAATCTTGGTTACTTTAATTTTCTCGATTATGTCTAATGAACAAAACTAAAAAGCAATGTTATATATATCAAGAATAATTCTTGTTAATCTGAATTTGCACCATGTGTGTAAATATGAGGATACATGCTTCAGATTGATCCAATATATAATTAAATCTTTATTTTTAGAATAAAACTTTATACACTACACTATTAATAGACAGAACAGTAGAAAAAGATAAATTTATATTCATAAAACTTTATGCACTGCAAAATTAACCTGTGCTTACTTTTTTTTCCCCCTTTTATCTGCTTCTTTTTTCTATAAACCAAAAATTTATCGATAAAGAATAAAAATAATTAATACACCAATATGAAAATAACAAATGAACACCCTAAAACTTAGAAGAAAATCGAGACCATAAATGTACCTTGATCAAATCCAACATATAAATCAAATCATTAAGTACTTGCTTCTTAAAATTTTAATTAAGTCATGTTTCAAGTCCAAAGCTTTATATGAATGAGCGTGAAAAGGAACAATTGATGTTGAAATGCAAGTATTTTCAAACCTATTAAAGATCACCTATAAAAATTGTAGAGACACTTTCTTGTTTTGACCCGATACTCTAGTGTTTTATCAAAGAACACATTTCATTCTTTGTATATTACGATCTGTGTCAAATGAAATCAATGTTCATCAATTCGACAAAAAAAGAAAGAAAAGAATTTTTTGTCTTGGAAAAGCAGGTAAAGAGAAATTAAGAATATAAGCAAAATATCCATTTCAATTTTCTTAAGAAAGTCACTGGCCTTAGACTTTTGGAAACATTCTATGGTTGCTGCTGCATTCATATTGGAGGCAAGACTAGTCTTATTTATATTTGTGTGTGCTCTTGTACTCATCTTTGATAACTTGCTGCTGCAGCACATCATATATGAAACTAAGTGAAAGCTCAGAAAATGAGAATTTCTCAGAGAATTGGGGTAAGGCAGTACAACAAATCGGAGCTTCCACGCCTGCGGTGGACACCTGAACTCCATCAACACTTTGTTCAAGCTGTTGAAAGTCTAGGTGGAAAACACAGTAAGTTTTCCTTCTTGTTCATATTCTTATAATTCTAGCTAGGGTCAGCAAATTAATCACCCCAAAATCAGTAAACAAACCACAATTAATACCGTGTTTCATCGAAAAAGTTTAAGACCGTGATGTTTGTTTGATGGTTTCAAATTTAAATTTCATCCATCGATCCTTATTAGTCCTTTGCTTTGGTGCTCATTGAATTAGTTTCTTGTAGACATGTGTACGTGAGCAATTCCATTACTAAGATTTATTTGATTTTGGTTGTTTTTATTTTTATTCTCACTGCCAGGAGAAACAAAAACGATTGTGTTTGCAATATTTTACTATGGCATATATAGAGCAGAAAATTTTTGCAAATTATTAAAGAATCAAAACATAGCTGAAAAGTTTATGTTGCTTCGTCTCTTTCTTCTCTCTTGGGTATGTGTGTGTGTGAGAGAGAGAGACATAGAATAAGAGGGGAAGGAAAAATTCTTTGCTATATATATATACTTGAACTATAAATAAAAATTTAGCAAAGTGGTTTATTTTGCAGAGGCGACTCCAAAGCAGATTTTGCAGCAGATGCGAGTGAAAGAACTGAGGATCGCTCACATCAAAAGCCATCTTCAGGTATCATCTCCATGGGGTCCAATCCAATAAGTACATATAGTAGCTAATTTAGCATCAAATTTTTTTCCTCTTCAGTTTCTTTTCTTTTAAAAGTATAATCGTGCTTGGGGGTTCTAATTAATGACACCAAGATTAGTTTGAACAACTTTCCTAAGAGTAATGATATTTGGACGCAAAGATGATATCTAACACCGTATAAAAGTACTCATATTCACTTGTTTATTGTTTTCTTCTCTCATGTATTTCATTACTCCCAAATCACTCATAAGTTCTACGGTGTCTATACAAGATATCGTGTCTAAATATCTTTACTCATTTCCTAATATGGTATATTGTTCCTTGCATCTAGATTCTCCTCCCCAAGTCCTCATGGACACATGTCTGATGTCTCTTTCTTTTAATCAATCGATATTCAAATAAGACAATAAATACCCTAGACCTAATACATCTGGACTTGGTAATTACTTCAATATAATTATTGCTGAAAACAAAACAAAAAGTTCATAGAGCCTTGGCAAGACCGTAGTTGGTGGAAAACATGACAAGTCACTCCACTACTATAGCCATATATATAACTAGTATGCTGTTGATAAATATATGCTTGCGTTAATCACAAATTCACCATGTCTTCAAAACATATTTATTGTTTTACTGTTTTTTTGAATTCGTACCTTCAAAATATAGTATTATCCTTTTCTTAAATCTGTTTTATGCATGTGCCCAATACATGTATATTTTTTGATTTCCTAAGGTATCCTCCGCATGCAACCGTGGAGACTAATCACTCGAGCAAAGGACAACAATGCCCAATACATATATATAAATATATAATCACGTAAAAAGGGGAGCTTTTAATAATATGAACCGTGCACAACTATCTAGTTTAGGTGCATATGCATATGCTCTACAAAAAGGGGAGCTTTTAAGAAATGGAATTACTTTCCTTGCTGCCCCATCTCTCTTCCTTAGATAGAATCTATGGTTTCATTGTATATCAATCTGAGCAGCCAAAGGTGCAGTTCTATACAGCTGTCCATTTCTCTATCTTGTTGTTAGCTAGCAAAACAAACGCACAATGTGATCCAATTTAAGTCATACTTGGCTAGCTAAAGACATATATACATAACAACCAAAGGCCACAAAATTCCACCCAAGAATGCTTAATGAGATGACACGGATCTCTTCCAGCTTAATCAGAGATCTCGAGTTCGAATCTTGGCTTTGGGAATACAACAACGTTAAAACTCTTGAGAGAGAGTTTTGTCGTCCTTATGGTCCTACCGGCTCGAGGGATTAGTCTCCGAAATTACACGCGGATGATACCTGGGAAACCAAAGAAGGCCACAAAATTCCAAAGCACAGCCATTATTTGGCTGGCAGTTTATATGTGCATGCATTACTTATTTTATCTTCTATTAATTTTTTCAACAACTATTATTAATTTATGTTAAGTTCTTTCCTAGATCTAAGAGAAATTTTGGGTTTTGTTAGATGTACAGAAACATGAAGGAACATGGCATCATCGCACCAGGGGATCAGTTGCTGGAAGGAAATACACATGTTAGCGATCTCAAAATCTGTTCCATTTGTTCACCTGAAAGGTAAGCGGGCAACCCAAGTCGATAATATGTTGTTTGAAATATACATGAATTTATTGAATACCAATACCATATTTCAAATATTTTCACTTTATTAATCAATTATTTTATCACATTTTCATATATTTTCGTATTCTTTTTTTATAACCCTCAGTTCGATGGGAACTACTTTAAGAGTATCAAAACATGAAAGTAAGATTCTCAAGCAAGAACTTCATCTGTTAGACAATGATAAAGGGCTTTCGCAGACCAGTGAAGAAACTGATTATGATCTAAACCAGGTACTGTTTTCAACTATTTGATATCACTTGGTATCTCCCAATTTTTTTAAGCAAATTCAAGCATCTGAAGTTTTTTAAAGGCATCAAATAATGTTTTTGAAACCTGTATATATATGTTCATGTCTAGATAATTAAATAAACCAAATGGCCTCGTCTGGAGCCTGTTTGTTTTGTTTCCATATTTCTGTTTTCATTTCTTATTTTAAAAAATAATTATAAAATTGTTACATTGTTTTCATTCTGTTTCTGTTTTTAAAGATTTGTACAGAAAACAACGAAAATAGAAAAAGTTGTTTTCAGTGTTTATTGTACAAATCTTTGAAAACAGAAACAGAATGAAAAGAATGCAACAGTTTTGAAATTATTTTTAAAAACAAAAAATGAAAACATGAATCTGAAAACAAAGCAAACAAACCCTAAATGTTAAAGAGAAGTAGCAACAAAAGGCCTACATCACTTGACTTAATATCTTAAAGATAGCGTTTGATATCAAACATATTTTAATATTTTTAGAAAAAAACGAGATGAGATTAAAAGTTGGATTTTTGATATAAGGAATAACAAAACATTCTCACATGTAAAAGATGACCGAAAATAAAGGGTATGTTTGGTTTATTTTATGTTTTCATTTTCTATTTTAAAGAATAATTACAACACAAATGATTATAAAACTATCACATTATTTTCATTTTGTTTTCTATTTCCAAATATTTGAACAGGAAACAGTGAAAACAAATAAAAATTTGTTTTCAATGTTTCATGTATAATTTTTTAGAAACATGAAATAAAATAAAAACAATGTGACAATTTTATAATCATTTATATTGTAATTATTCTTAAAATTAAGAAATGAAAATAAAAAACAATAGACAAACCAAGCACGCCCAAAATTAGCAAAGCAAAGTTGAAAATTTCATTCACAACACGTGAGTGCGGGAAAAAATATTTCTAATGATGATATATTTTTAAATGAAATTCATATGAAAATATATTATTTATGAACCAAACGCCAGAGTTAACTTCATAAGTTCAGGAAACACTCACTTTACCCATTTCTAAACAATCTTAAAATTGAAACTTACATTTAAATTCCCAACACCATGCATAGCACATAATTTTCAATTAAAAGCTCAGTGCAAAACAACATTTAAAATTTTGGTTCATCCCAAGTTGTTAGCTATAGGGCAGGTGGAGATTTGAAAGTAAAAAAAAAAAAGCTTGAGCCCTTTTTAGATATGGATAAAAATCTTCTGTCCCAATTTCATATTCCACTTTCTGTCCCATAACTAAAAAAAATGAGAAACGTAATAGTCTTTTTTTTAAAAATAATAATTTAAAAAATAAGAATGTATACTTGTCATATTTTAATTAGATGAGACAAAAACTGACACAAGAAATAGGAACGAGAGATTTTATCCCTTTTAGATATCATAACTTAAGAGATTATTAGAGCTTATTTACAGATGTAAGTGCTTTTATGTGAAAAAATAATAGTATTTGGGTAAGCTTAAATAACTAAATAAGTAACTTATTAAACTCAAAAAGTTATTTTTAGCTTACTTGATGAAAGAAAAAATTTGCATCTCCTTAGAAAAGCTTTTGGTGAAAGCTATATATAAGTATGATCGAGAAGTTGTTTTGCACATTTATGAAACAACTATACTCCAATATCATAATTTGAAATTCTATGAAAACCAAATCATTCATCCCTCACCTTTAACTCTTTCGAAATTCATAGATTTTAAAAGTACTTATTCAAGCATGTATCCGAACACTACATAATTTAAAAAGAAGTTGTGACATAAATTTTTTTTAATATAAGATCTTTGTGAGGGATTTCCAAAATAATGGAAGTACAAGACACCAAGTTGGAAAGAGGTTGAAGAACACCAATGGGCGTGTCTCTTCATGACTTTCAAATATTTCCTAATGGGTGTGTTTTTCATGTTTAAATGTGTCTATTCATCACATAGTATATTCATGAAAGGTTGCAATCCTTCTTTCAAATACATGAAAGGTTATTTCCTACACCAAGAGGCATAAGTTGGTCTATAAATAGAACCACTTGTACATGCAGAATTAAGTCTAAAATTGGCCAAATTTCTGCAAGTCAAATCACTTCCTTTCTTCCCTTGTGCACAGAGAGAACTAAGGAAACTATTATTCTGTAAAATGTCATTGACGATATACGCCTGGTTTAGGGTGTGCAAACCAAACCAAAGTTCTCCATTATATCCTGAAGGGGATTTGCTTGTATACATGTTTACTCCAATCTATATATGCAAGAGATTAATGTGGACGAATCGAACCTAAAGTATAGTGTCCATACACGTCTTGGAGACTGCGCATTTTTACTTGTTCTTCTCTTCTTTGTTGCAAATCAATACCCTGTTTTCTAACAATCTTTTTATATAAACGCTTAAATAAGTTGTTTATTCAAATAAGATATTAATTTCTGCACTGAATAATTGGGGAAAAGAAAGAAACCAATTATAAAGACAAAGTAGAATGGGAGACTAATATATTTGCCTTTTTTGAGATGCTTTTCTTCAGTTTATTTCGATGTAAATATTTCACATTCAAAAATATGTTTTGTAAAAGTTGCATGATCTAATTACATTCTATATTTATTATGTCAAAAAAAGATTACATTCTATACTTATGATTAAAAAAGATTTATGAGATTCAATATTGTTAAACTTTTATATTGCTATTTAAACAAAAGGAACAAAGCTAATGCTCATGTAGCATGCTCAATTCATCCTTTTAATTTTAAGATATAGAATAATTTTTATTCCGCTACCTTGCAGGAGCCCGAGTCAAGTGCACGCTTGCTTAGTGATGTTATGTCGAATAAAGAACATTGTAGGATAATTAAATTTCCTGATCTCTCACTCTCTTTTAGCACGCCTCTAATTTCGATGATGCATAATGAAAGTGGTCAAGAGAAAATGCGCTTTTCGTCATCTACAGCAGCTGATAATCATTATTCTGTTGATCCTAGTTCTATACCATCTTTTGGAAACAATTATGTAAACTTAGACCTAACCATTTGAATATATTTATTTTTTAATATTAAAATACAATCAATACTTATTATAGTTAACTTTTTAGGCAAAGACTTTTGATAGTTAATTATTTTTTTTTGTATTCGTTATACTGTTAGCCATAATAAAGTGTTTAAATTTTGCTGAGTACAAAAAAACTGTATAGTAGTATATGTTATCATTTGCAGCCAAGTGTGCTTCAATTCAAGTTTCAACCTTACAAGCTTGTGCGCTTACTTTATTGTATGAAGTTCAAGTCCCATGTTACATAAAACAGGAGGTGCGTCCTTAAATTAAAATATGCCTGTTTAGCAATATATATATATATATATATATATATAGTCAGAATTGTAGTCCCCTCCATGTGAACAATTAACCTTGTCAAGAATATAAATATTCTTCAAGACAAACAAGATGTTTTGGTGTGAGATTAATCTTGATCGACTTTAACCAAAGTGCTTCCGACTTCGTGGCAGTTGTAGTTCGTAAGTGCATTAAATACTCCAATAGATTAGAGAAGTAGTTAACTTGATAGAAAAGTATTCCATTTTTGTAGATGGTATTTGTACAAGAGTTGCCATTTAGTCTGGAAGATTTCACTTGTCTCTAGCTAATTATACAAGTCACAACACTATAATTATTTAAAAACTAATCATGATTGAAAATGATTACTTGATAGCGTAACTGTGCTTGGGATTAAGAGACCAAGTGTGTACTTCTTCGGATCTTTATTATCCATAAGGCATACTGATACTGCACACCCTACTTCCACAGTAACATTGCATTTCGTCTGCCAATATATGAAATTAATAAATTGCATTTAGCAAAATATAAATTAATTAAATTGAACTAATAAATGTACATGAATTGGAATATAAACAGGCAGAACTAACATATTTATACAAATATCAGTTCAGATCCCACAATGGTTTCAGTTCTATTACATCTTTAAGTGCCCGTGTCATCTAAGTTTGTTTTAGCCCAGAGGGAGAGAATGCAAATGCAAGGCGAGCTGGATATCAACAGTGTAGCCTGTACTTCATTTTCCTCAGAATATTCATTAAGCAAAAAAAAATTACTGCCTCTTCGCCAACGTCTTCCTCAACCCTTTGATAATCTTTGAAAACCAAACCAAGTTCATAATTGACAGCACCAACGGCACAACAATAACCAATATTTGCCCAAAGGTGTGCATCTGCTGAACCTGCTGAATAATTGAACAGTTATATGTAATCCCACACAAGAATATAGCATTTATCACAAGCATGTTCAAAGAATTGACTTTACATTTCTCTAGTGACATAGTAATCCTAACAAATGTTCTATCGTAAGAGAAGAAAAATCTTGACTATCGAATCAAACATGCGTGATCAAGATCAAAGCATAAAGTTATGTGACCTTCCACTCATTTCTAATTGATGGGCCTCTAATCCAGGCATTCCATGAAAAGAAAAGAGAATGTAAGAAGGGCAAGGGAATTATTATGAGTGAAGAGAGGAAAGGAGGAAAGGTGGAAAATAACAAAGTGGACAGCTTGCAAGAGGGGATCGGGGGAAGAAATTTGAAGAATGATGGGGGAAATGATATAAGGTTCGGTTGGAATGTGAGGAATAGAACATTTTGGAATTGGAGTGGGAAGGCCTTGGCCTCTGGTGGAAAATAACAAAGTGATCATTGTTGCTGTTTTTCTGCATTTTTTTACGGTTACCTCTTTGTAAGGAGCGGAGCTGAGCTTCACTTTTCATAGTTCAATATTATTCAGTATTTCAGTTCCTAACACTAATCCTAAAAATCCATGAAAGATCTGATGGCCGCAATTCACTCCCCTGGCTTCTCACTACAAACAAATCGAATCCTATTATATGTTGCTGTATTTTCATCAGTCTTTTGGGTTAAATATTTCATGACTTGGTAGCTGAATGATGGATCCACTAAGACATTTGGCTCGGCAAACAAGGTGTCAAAAATCTAACTTCATCTAAATAAAGTTCTACTGGTTAGCCCAAGGATGGCAAAATAATCCATTTGTCCACCATCCATCCAACCCATCCAAAGCTAAATCCATCCAATCCATCCATTACAAAAAAAAAAAAAAATTAATGGATTGGATCAAATTGGATATATTATTTTAAGGATGGATGTGATCCATCCACTATGTTTCCAAATCCATTGGATCACATTAAAACAAAACAAAAAATCCATTGGATAAAGGATTATAAAAATAAAAAAACTCAGATGTGATGTCTCAAATAAGTTAATTCTAGAACCAACATGGTGCCAAATGGGTATTTGATGGATGATTGGGTTGTCAAAGGCACAAAGCTACTATCTGCAATGATGACCGCAATTCCTACTATGTCGACGTCGTAGTTGTGAGGAAACTGAGATTTGCGATAACTAAATCCACATTAACTTATTAAATTTTAGATATTGATAATCATTTAATAATTTAGAGAGAGAAGAGGAGAGAGGTGGGGGAGAGAGGTGGGGGAGAGAGAGTGGAGAGGGGAGAGAGATGGGAGAGGGGGAGAGTAAAGAGAGATAATATTTTAAAAGTACTAAAAATTATTTAGTTGTACCAAAAAAATTATTTAATTTTTGAAAATATTTTCTATGGATGGATTGGATATCCATCCATGAAAAGATTGTTAATGGACGGATTGGATGTATCTTATTAAATGGATCATGGATGGATTGGATTTTTTTAATGGATTTTTATGGATCATAATAGATTAATGGATTATTTTCAATCCATTCATTATAATCCGAATAAAAATTTATCAAATCCATCCATTTGCCACCCCTAGATTAGCCTTATTATGTACCGGTAGGTATGTATGTACATGAGTTAATGGACACAATAATCACACTACACTGATTTTTGCACCCAACAACCCACCTCCCCACACAAGAAGGTCAAATTACTTGGTTCATTATATAAATTGATGTTCAGGAAGTAATCTTGTAGACAATATGTAGCCATATTAGTATTACGAGGCCATAAATTCAATGTCAAGATCTGTTTGAAACAAAGCACCACACACCAGAAAATTCTTAAATTCAGCGTGTCATTATTACCTGATCAAAGTGCAAGTAGACATGGTAAAACATGTAAACGAACAAAAGTATTCTGGCAACCTGCAGATGGGACTTTTCAGTGAGCTTGTCCAAAGAAGGAAGAATGGGAATTCTACATACTCAACATGATATGAAATTCACAATCATTCCACAAATAACATGATAAATAAGAGTGACATAAATATACTTTATACTGGGGGACTTCACCTACCAGCCAAGCGATGAATATCACAACCCCGTTGACAAGATAAGCTTTCGACCTTTTCATTCCAGCTACGTCAAGATACCTTCACAAAAACAATATGCACATTAAAAATTTAAAACAATACATGACATATCAGAGATCAAATATAAGTGCAAGATTACCATCTCAAATTGATCCCTGGAGTTGTTGTCTCAGAGATCAGGACCATGTATGTGTACAGCTGCCCCTCCCCACTCAACATTGAATAGGCTACTGCTATTAAAGAAAATAGATGATGAATCACCTGAATCAATGTTAATATGAAGTCACGTTAAATCCCAACCCACAACCAAAAGAGGGAGAAAAAGGAAACCAAACTCTGGCCAAATCATCTCCAGCTGAGTTCCTATCAAGTGAAATATCTTATATTTGAATAAGAGAGTCCAGCTTAACAAGACAGGTTGGTAAGCTATGTAAGTCAAAGGATATGATCCTTACATACTCATATCCACCAAGAGAAGGAAAAAACCAAAGTATCATCCCAAGGTCAGCAATGAAGTAACCAACAGAAACCTGTCAAAGTAAAATTCAAACATTAAAAAAAAAAAAGACAGAATGACCAGATAAAAAGAAAAACAAACGTGCTGCAGATAATTATATGCGCTATAAACATTAAAATAAGAATTTTTAATTACTTTTTTTTTCCATTGGATGTATTGGGAAAATGAAGGCAATAACAAGTTCAAATTTGATTTAAATCATTACTAAGAACATATCGAAAGAAACACTAAAAATGAAATTTTAGAGGATATGGACACTAAGAAAATGAGAAGAGTGACGTTGCTAATATATTCATTTTTGATTGTTTTTTGTCTTTGACTAAAGTATCCCCACAAGCATTGCTATGAACAAGCCTCTGGACTGGGGTTGGCAGTTAATACATTCTGTCGACATTATGAGTTCACATGCTCTGAAAATGTGTGTATGTGCGCATGCTGGACATCAGCTGTTGCCTTTGTTATTCACTTATTAGTCTCTCCACCATATCCTTGTATAAATTTCATTTTCAGTAGTTTTCTGTGATAACTAAACTCGTAAGATTTAAGCATCATTATTTGACCATAAAATCATGCATAAGATAAAAATAGTAATTCCTTGCACAAAGCGACACCAGTCTAAATCAATCAATCCAGGACCCAGACATTAAGCCGGTTGCATTAATCACACTTTCTAGATCAACATATGGTTCACATTATAACAGAAAGCTTGAGCCACTTCTGTATTTTACCCATTAAACAGATTACAGTAATCAGCAAGCATACAGGTCTGACAAGCCTTTGCTGCATGCTTTAAAGTTAAAAATTGAACAATGTTAGAGAATGTACATATAGGTTACCCTGATTTTCTTTGATTGTTCAGCAAACAATTAAGCTAAAAGAGAAAATTTGAAGATCAAGCAGCATGTTACATGTGGCTGAAGGAAAAAGTATTTCATCATCAGTAATTTGCAGATTAAGTCGTGTGTTTGGATACTTGAAAATCATATATATAAAAAAATCTGTCTAATGTGTTATTCATTAGAAACATTCCGAGTACCTTAAATCTCAATGCTGGATTCCGTGATCACATGATGCACTTCAAAAGACTATCCTCTACTGCATACATATTACATCATCTCCTTGCTTATTATTTGTATTTACTCATCAAAGGTTTTCTTAAAATATTATTTTGCTTTTACTCTGGCACCCTAAGCTGTCCTCTAATCTGCCTTGCTTTCATGACAAGGCATGCACATCCTCACAATTTAGCTTCCAGTATGTCTAGTGATTCACAGTCAACTTTAAAATATCTCTATCATAAAAATGCCAAGAAATAAAATGCCCGCCAAAAATCTCAAAAAATAGACTTGGCACAGAGCCAACGACAGATAAACAAATGAACTCTATCTCCTCATTCTACAGGTTAGGTGAACTTGGATTTACTGACTTCCAAAGTGACATAATTATATGTGATTATTGCTTATCATAATTGTGAGTCACTTCTAGATATAAATCGCAAAGAGGATAAGAAAAGGCAAACAAATTGAAAATGTCTATATCATTCTTACCCCCAGAGCAAAAGTAGACATGGACGAGCTTTGAACTGTAATAAGTTCAGCCGACTGGTTGTCAGAATATAGATTTGAGCAAAACACCAAGTACAACGACATAGCTGTTATGAAAATGGCATGAATAGTTGACATAGAACTGCACATACAATAAAAAAAATTATAAAAATATTATATCATCAGAAATTAAAAAAGAGATTTTCTACTAAATGAAAACATCCAAGTCACCGGTTATTCCACTCAATACGTTGGATTTTAGTGAGGCTGGAATAGGTCTTAAAGTAAACAGTGCTAAAAAGCTGAGTAAGATCATAGACCTGGAAAACGGGGAACATTTAGAGATAAATAAAAGACCAAAAATCATAAGTTACAGTAACTTTGACATCTCTTAAGAGACCTACTTTAGAAAATAGTACGATAACATACCATCTTGCAAGCAAAAAAGCCCCCAATAATGGAAGTATATGGAATTAGAGGGTCTGCTAACAAATATTCCTTCACAAACAAATTAGCCTGGTTCTGGTAAGATTTGAATTTCATAATTTCTTTAGAAGCCAACATTGCAACAGTATCCCTGGAATGAGAAGTCTCTTGAAGATTGTATGTGCTTTCCACCTTTTCTACAGTCACCTATTATATGAACAAATACATGTTTGAAGACAAGATGTTATTATAAATTAAAAGCCAAAGATGAATCCCCAACATGGTTTGCCTTAAAAAGTGATTCATGAGTTAAGAATAACAATAACTATCACAAACATTACATGAATAAGGGAAAGAGACCTAGCAAATAAAGTATATGTCTATTGTGTGCCAAAGAGGCAAAGACACATTAATTAATGACAACTTTCTTGGACCAAAGCAAGAATATCCATAGAAGGAAAGAAGAAATGCAAGGAACTTGGAGGTTAAGGCATCCTTACATCAAAGGACAAAGAAGACCACGACCAAAAGAATTGATAATAATATAACAAAGTGTGCTAATCTCCTCATTGAAAGCAACCTTAACAGAAATCAACTCTAAAAGGGTAAGAATTTCCCACAGAAAATCCAAGTGTTATGCACCAATCAAAGGCCCCATGAAATCTATTGGCATACAAAACACATAGCCATAACTCTTTTTCCTCCTAACTCTAGCCAAAACCTCTGAAGTTAATCAACAAGACAAGAAATGCTTCATGCCCTGTGTACAAAATACAAACCCAAGTTTCACCCGAAACACCAAAAAGTGCATTCCATTTTCCAAATGTAGCTGCCCCCCAATATACAGAACAAGTGACAACGAGATCACTGATCCTCCAACCAACCCAACAGAAGCTAAATGTGAAATGAATTATTCATCCAGAGAGGCTATAAAAATGAAATAATAATATGCTTCTGACATGAACATTGGTAATAATACGGTTTATTTATTAAAATGCAGTCCTCACCAGTTACCACTTACCACTATAAATATCTATTGCGAAATAGAGAAACAAGTTACTACACTGAATCAATATTTAGTAACTACTAAAGTTAATGCAAAAACGCCTAAACAGATTATTTTTAAAAATGAAAAAAAAAATTACTAGTAACTGTATCACCCTTCCTCCTTCCCCACATAACAAAAAAAGTCCGAAAAAAAATCTCTTGCAGTGAACAATCGGGGCAAAAAACATTTGAGAATTGGAATTAACCAAAATGTAATTCAGATAGGATTTAGGTAACAAACGGTTCTAATTTCCACATCCAACCACCACCCCCACCACTCCACAGTTCAGGCAATCTCTTAATCAACCACCAAAATGCACCAACTTATGCACTACCACATAGAATCGTTTGGGCAAGTTCATCGGAAACGAAAATTGCTCCTTTATTTTTTCATCAAACTTCGGATTAAAAAACATACTAACAAAACATTGAGAGAGAAAAAAAAAAGTTCTGATTTTGCCAGAAGGAACAGAATTTCGTACCAAATCGGACTGATTTGGGGAGTTACTGAAACGAAAGCAGGGAGGAAGTGGTGATTGAAGAAATGATGGGGAAATCGAAAATCTGAAAACCCTAATACGATGGATGGATTAGATTTGGGGAAGAAGATGACAGATTTAGAGAGAAGCAAAGCAAGAAATGTGGTTGGCACCCGCGTCTTTTTCCTTTTTCTCCACACACTAATACCAAATCGATTCTTGTACAATTTTTTTAATTTAATATTTTAGAAAAATAATGATATTCGATATTCAATCATTTTCATCAATCATTTCAATTATTATATGTCAATGGTTCCATTTTTAAGTTTTAAATTTCATTTATTGCGTTAGCTTTGATCCAAGATTTTCACTTTATCAATAAATAAATCATTCTAGACAAAAAGTGATAGTAATAATTCATAATTTTAAATATATTCTAATAATTGTTTTTATATTAAAATAATTTAAAAATATTAGAAAAACATAATAGAAGAAGTGTCCGTCCACCAATATGTGTTTGGTCTGAGTGGTGACGGACACGGACCTCTTAAACAAATGGTTAATGGTCCCTTTTAATCACGGGCAACCACAGTAGTAATTATATTGGCAAATGCTATTAAGTTCTTAAGAAAACAAAAGGCAATGAAGTTGTATATAAAAGTATATGTATTTAAATTGAATAAAAATATAGATTTCCAACTTGTAACTAAAAAATTAAAATCTTCTACAAAAAAAAATTAAACTCTTAATTTAACACCTGATACGTCATTGAAAAATATTGTAAAAAGGTTTTTACCAAGAAATTATCAAATTTAAACTCTCTTTGAGCAACTTCAATAGGAGTTGCTTAGCTACATTCCATGGGTTGCTTAACAATAAAATAATATTTTGATATGCCAAATATGATTTTGGGTTGTTTAAAATTCGAGTGTTGCTTGTATAAGCAAACATTCCTTATGTATTGTTTAAAATTTGTGTGGATACATGTAAGAGAGAGAATATGAGATACTGAAGAGGGAGAAAGAATATTAGTGAGTTTAATTAAGCAACTTGTAGATAATAAATCTCATTGAAGTGAAAATTGATTGAATTACTTAAAATACTTAATATTGAAGTGGCATGTATAGACCAACTTAAAGGGATAATGTGAGTTGCTGGGAGATTATTCTTATTCTACATATAGTGTGTGTGAAGGTTTAAACTTTCAAATTTATTTCTTTAGTCATAATACATTTTCAAAATAAGTCTCGTGAATATTTAAAGCATTCACTTACAATAAAAACAAAAATGAGAATCACTATAAATAACCGTTGCTGAAAATGAAATATGCGTGACCTGAAACTAAACTAGAGTTTTGTTGCATAGGGCAACGATATGGCAAGAGATGTTACGCAAATACGACGGGGGTTGAGTGAAAAATACTCATCAAAAGAAAGTTGCTGAAAAGGGGAATCTGTTGGTGGTGGAGAGTGCAGTGGCAAGGAGTTTCATCCTTCCAAGATGACAATACGTTGGGCTCAAGCAATCACAGCTTCATTTTCACGTGAATATGCTTCTTATGGTAGGCCCACAGAACAATATAACAACAAATTACCCTCATTTCTTTGCTTTTTATTTTCTGCCCATAGTAACATTGAACTAGGTTTATCAACGAGGCATTGATCTAGTGGAAGCAACTAACCTCATAAGAAGGAGAATCTGGGAACCGGGTTCGAATCATTGTGTAGTCACCCCTATCAAGAGGTTGAGAATTAATGGGTAAAATCATACTCAATTAGTCGAATCAAATATTAGTTTTATAGCGGGCCCGAAAGACCTAAACTGTGAGACACTATGGTGAATCCACCTGACTCAAAGTGCTAATTAGGGCCGAACAAAAAAAAAACATTGAACTAAGTTTCATAAACTTTAGCTGACAAATTTGACTAGAACAAAAAGCGAGTTGTTTGACTGTGTAATTAGAAAAAAAAATACGGTTGAATAGGTAGTCAGCAGTAAGGAATGCCATTTTATGTATACTTAATTTTGGTTTTAATTTTTTAAAATAAAATATACAGCCAGACATGCCCCTCATGGTTAGGGTGAATATTGAATTGGCAGCATTACTCTCAATTATAGAATCCAACACATCATGTGAATGATTCTAGTATGTTTGGTTCCACGCCCATGCTGTTAGAATAACGTCCCTAATGTCATTTTTGTATTTTAAAAAAAATTGCTCCAAACGTGGAAGTTACTTCATAGCTTCTCAAAAATCATGGCGAAGTTTAGAAGGACATGACACCAAACACACGGGAAATCCATTTGTGCTATCAAGATATACATACCAGAATACTAAAATACCAAAATTTATGGGATATTCATGCTATATATAATGCTATAAATCAATGTTTGAAAAGTAATATTACCTACACACTCTTATATACCAACATTACCTTCACATCTACATAATTTTCATTGTCCGATTCGAGTTGATCATATATTATTTTCTACACACCTATACTTGATTATAGTTGTACTACATTCAAGCATTAATCTGGCTCAAAAGCCTTTCTCCCACATATAGCAGAACTCCAGTCTTCAAAAATGAAAGCATATCAAACTTTGAGACTAAAAGTCAAACTTCAGAATGAAATGATGTAGAAAATTTGGAAATTTGAAACAACCTGCAAAATCAATCCTACATAGACGCCTGAAAAGGATGGCCAACACTGCAAAGCCGTAACTACTCTTCATTGTGAAAAGATCATATAACGGGGGGTGATCATAGAATGTAAACACAACTTAGAGCCAGTTGAAAAAATCAAAACATACTGTGGTTCCACTGCATGCCCCAACAACCTTAGGTGGTGTTTGATATCTGAAATGTTTTATTCCCAGGCAAACTACATTTCTGGGAATATGATTGCCGAGAATAAAGTTTTCCCACATTCACACATTAAAATAGAGTTTTCCCAAGGTTATAACTATCATTCACTAATTTTATTCCCGCGAATCTTTTATGCCTGGGAATAACTTTTTAAAACTTGTACCAAACATACGAAACTTTTATTCTCATATCTATATTCCCGGGAATATTTTTATAAAACTTATACACGCTACCTTAGACTCAGGAGCACCCTGTTGAAGATTAACTGAAGCATAACCAGGGAAACTATCTGACCTAGATCTACATACATCAAATAGAGGAACATTTTCCTGAAATTTGGCCACAATATTCTTCTAAAAAACCTCAAGACCAACCCCACCTTCAGTTAACCTTGAATCTCGAGGGGTTCTGCATTACTTTACTCATCTTTACAAGCATGCATGGCAAGGACCGAAGATGTCTTCAAAGGATCAAATCCCATTTCTTTAGCTGCCTTGACAGGTACAAAATTTTTTGAATGCCTGAATCTTTAGACAATAGGTTGCTAGGAGAGAGATGGAAGGTTGAGGCACTCCAAGATTGTTCCTCAAATAATTTATGTTTGGAACCAACTCAAATTTACATTAGATAATGAAAAACACTTCAGTCAGAAATAATGCTCGAATTTCATATTGCCTTTTGGAAATATGTAAACAAATTGGAGACTAGTCCATTAGACAGTCTTTCACAGAGAGTTTTCTGCTGTGTTTTCAATCAACACAGGTTTAGTATCAAGTCCAAATAAAGGGCACCAGTGCACTAGCATCCAAGTCACTAGTACATAATCAACATTAATAGTAACTTCACAATGTGTTATTATAAAAATAACCTCTAACCTTACCAACATTAATAGTTCAACTTAACAATGAAATGCACTACAAGGTCTCCAACCGAGATAGAAAAATTGGAAGTTAGAAGAATGTCCTGCAAAAACCTTAAAAGACTAGAGTAGATCTCGATGATCAATCAAACCTTGATATACATCCAGTAGGGGAGGCACAGCTTCAAAAAACAGGGTCACATATTTCTTCAAAAAATCTTCCTCGCTATAGCAGATAAAGGACCCTATGCTTAAATCATCCTTGACCAGACCTTTTGATTTCAAGATCTTAATTATCCTGCATCTGGGCACAATCCTCTTCTCCAACTTGTAGCCTATAGCCGAAGGGTAGTTAGCAATCTCATCTGATCGCCAACCCATATCCTTGACCAGGAAATCCATCACTTTCGCAAACCTCTCCACTGTAAATGACACAAAAAAAGGATATTTTCTAAATGCTGAAAGAGAGGTTTCGCGAGACCAACCCCACTTCTGGTAAGCCTCTAACCTTGATTCCCACTTTGCTCTGTCTACATATACAAGCACGTGGACAGCATTGACAAAAGATATTTTCAAAGGATCAAACCCCAACTCCTTAGCTAACTTGACACCTTCCACAAATTTCAAATGTTTCATATAAGCTGTGCCAGGGTAAAACATCACCAGGTGAGAGATGGAAGCTTGAGGCACACTATATTTTTTCAAAACATTAATGTTTGGGATCAAGTTGTTCACCACATTACAAAAAATAAAAGAATACCCCCCACGTTTCAAAGCTCTAACTGCTTCACCATCATTGCGAACAACACTCTTAAGCACCTTATAACGAGGGATAAGGCACTTATTCAAGCTCCTTGTTAAGAACATGTGGTTTCTAAGCACCATTTTTGGGAGTTCAGTGGTTGAAACCCCAATGGAGTGGAAGAACTTGAATTTGGGCAAAAGGGTCGCGTCTGCATCAGCAAGAAGCAACGAGGGTCGTGTCGATATGAATTTCACAATCTGGGTTTGGGAGAATCCGTAGTTCTTGAGAAAAGCTAAGACCGCGTTTGGCTTATCTGGGGTTTTCAATTGAACGAGTTTGGAAACTCGTGTTGCGGTTTCGGGAGAGAACCCACATTTGGTGATGAGGTAAGAGACAGTGAAGTTGTCATATTTGTGTTGTGATTCGGAAGTGAATGAATTGAAGAAAAGGAAAGCTTCGTGTCGCAGAAGACTCAATTGGAGTCTGGGGTTGATGCGATTTGGAAATGGGGAGGAAACATTAATTAACCTTGAAATGAGAAAATTGTGAATCATTTTCAGTAATCAAATTTGGACTCACCGATTTTGCAGCAGAACTCATCAACTCCAGGTTTCTGCCATTCTCCACAAGCATGGTTCACTGCTGCACAATTTGAAAGCGGGGTTTACATAACAACGTACGTTGACCTCACGTATTCTTTCCATGTCCCAAAATGGTTTGTAAATCCATTGTATGATTTTATTTTTTATTTTTTATTTGATTAAAGTAATCTTTGTTTCCTGTACGTGATACTGATTTTCAATTTGATCCCTATACGTGATACTGATTTTCAATTTGGTCCTCGCCGCTAATTGATCGCTATATAAGAGGGACCAAATTGCAAATTATTATCACATATAGGGATCAAATTGAAAATAATTGTCACGTGTAGGGATCGATTTCAAATTTTTGTTGTTGAATTGGTCATTACATGTGACAATAATTTGTAATTCGGTCCTCTTATATAGGGACCAATTAGAGGTGAGAATCAAATTAAAAACCAATGTCACGTATAGGGACCAAATTGATAACTTTTTACGTACTGGGGTCAAATTGAAAATCAGTGTGACATATAGAGACTTAAAGATTACTTTAACGTTTTTTTTTTTACGGGCTCCATTTTTTGTCCTCCTACTATTAGTTACTAGTGTTTTTGTCTGTGTATCGCATGGACGACATTTATTATTTAGAAAACAATAAAAAACTTATAAAATGTTATCGAATAGGAATTTGATTTATTAAATAAGAAAAAAAATTGATAATTTAAAAGCATTAGAGAACTTATATGTTTGTACTATGTATAGTATCAAAAGCTATAAAAAGAAATTTAATGCCTAAAAACCTTACGGCAAAGAAAAAGGAAAGCAAAAGGCATGAGTTGCCACATTGAAAAATAATTTTACTGTTAAACCATATTTTAGTAGAAATTTTGAAAACAACGTAACAAAGAAGCAAGATAGAGAAAGATAATGCCTCACCATATAAAAACAAAACATATATAATGTATAATTTCCCAACTTATTATGCTTTATGGTGTAGATACAAACTTCTAAACAAATCTAATTTCATTAAGAAGGGGCATGGGAGTCCATTGAGCTAGAAAGTAGGGAGAATATAGCATTTTATCAAATAAAACAATTCCATTTTATGGCAGATTAGTTTCTTTATCATTCATGCATTTTGATAGCTCCTGAGCTAATAATAGTTCCTTTTAGAGTGAGAAGAAATCCATAGTAAAATGATTTTTTTTTCACGGCAAAGGGTTTCCTGTGAATCGAGGAAAAGAATGCCAGGATGAAGTGGCAGATATATGAAATATTAAGGGCTCGTTTGGTGGTCAGGATATGATAGGGACGGATAGGATAAGGGAGCAGGATAGGAGTAGGATAGGATATGAGCAGGATAAGTTGTTATCCTATCCGACGTTTGATGTTCACCAAATAACCAACTGGATAACATTGTAATTTTAGCATAAATTTTAAAATTTTCGTTCTTGTTCTGAATGTTTTCATATTTTATTAGATTTTTTTTTATAGTTTTCATTATTTAAGATTATAGAAAAAGACAAAATTGTCCTTGTGATAAAATTACATATAATATTTAAAAAAATTAAAATATTGTTTAACTTAAATTAATTTTTTTTATAATTTTAAATATTCATTTTTAGTTTTTACTTTACATATAGTTAAATTATTAGAATAATTTTATTTATTTTTCAGTTTTTAAAAATAATATAAAGTAACAAAATTAGCCTTGTGAGAAGAAATAATAATTTTTAAAATTAATTATTAATATTTTTATTATTTTATGTTTTATTATACCTCTTTCGGTAACCATATTATAATTTATTATACTTTAATTATTTTATGTATACATTTTTTTTATACTTTAAATCACCTTATCCCATCATGTCTAGTTCTAACCCAACTCCTCCCTCAGGATAGAATTTTAACTAGATGGACAGGATATGATATGAGACAGGATTGGTTTATCCTATCCTGCTGGCTCACCAAACAATAGTTCCAGACAGGATATGATAGCTTATCCTATCTTGTCTCTCATCCTGATCATCAAACGAGCCCTAAGTGCAAACAGAAAGATAGAAAAGCTATATTAGTATAATTGAATCCACAAGTACATTTGAGTGAAGTGTTGGAAGGTCCTGGTATTAATAAAGGGAAATAGTGGAATTGATGGGGATTCAAATCCATGTTAATAAAATCTTGAGGCTCCCCAGATTCAGAATTCTGACATCAAACTGATAGTTTCTGGTATTAGTGTGGGAAAATGAAGATTACATATAACATCTAAATGTAAGAGAATGGTGAGCCAACTATATGGAAAAAAAAATAAAGTATCATTACTAATGAAGAGATAAATTTTGAACAACAGTTTAGGATCAAAGTAATAAAATTTCCTCATCAAATTCCTTTCAATAAAATTAATGAGCAACAGTTTAGGATCAAAGTAATAAAATTTCCTCATCAAATTACTTTCAATAAAATTTATTGTAGTTACTGACTTTTTTGGTTCTTTGTCTCCAGCCTTCAACTTAATAACCTTCGTTAATACTTAAGACATCAAAACAAAGAAGAACATTTTAACACAAGGAAAAAAAACTGACCACAATGAATTCAATATATTTAAAGAGAACACCAACTTCCTTCATATCTTCCAAGTTAGCCAATGTATTTCTAGGATACTGGTGGGATCGAATCCGTAAGTGTACGGCTTCGTCGTCAAGAAAGAAAAAAATCGAATCCACAGGGACCATGATCTTAAATAACTATCAATTATTAAATCAATTAAACTGGACTAGAAAAAGATTTGGAAAATATTTAGTTTTTAAAAGATTAACTAACAAATCAAATATCTAAAACGCAATCAAACAAAATTACAATCAACTCAAATATGGGATTTTTCAATATCAAAAGAGATTTTCAGGAATTGGGTTACCAACAAGACTGCTCATGCTACTAAATTGACTACCCCTTGTTAATTATCGAAATTTGCTTTGAAGGTGAATTTATCCTAAATAAGTTAATGTTCCCTCTCGGGATACAAGAATCATGCCCGATTAAACCAACCCTTACTCTCGTGGTAATTGAATTTAAATCGAACCATTTAAGCTTTGTGACAACTCAAATAACCCTCGAAGGACCGCTTCTAACTCTCGTGATTTAAGTCCTAAGTTTGATTCCTATAGATCCAATACCTAAGTTCACTGCTAGATTCCTCCTTAGAGTATCTATGACATGCAAATAAGTGTGCACAGAATTCACAAGTAATTCATGCAATAGGAATTAAATCGAAAGCGAATTGAAATTAACAAGAAGTAAAACGTCAATTCATAACATAAAACAAATCTTGGGTATAGCCCCAATCCCTAGAAATAAAAAGGCTACTCAAGTATTGTCATGTTCATAGCAAGCTTAATTAACAAAAGCATAAAAGAAAACCTAAGAGAAGAGAAGAAATTGAGAAGAAGAGAAATCCTAGTTTTTTCCTAAGGTAGTAGCCTGGAGATCCCTATTTTCGAGCCTCTAAGTCCTATTTATAATGTAGGGTAACTGGAATACCAACCTGTTACAAAATCAGATCAAATCAACAATTAAAATTCCAGATATTGCGCGTCACGACCGTGATGCCTATCATGGTCAGGCCGTGACAGATTCTGTTTTGGAAAAATTGGCATTGATGGCCTGTCACAGTCGTGATGGCCATCACGGCCTGGTCGTGACAGGTTCTGACTTTTTCGTTCTTTTCTTTTCAGCCTTACTCGATCATGGCCGTGATGGCTGTCACGGCTAGGCCATGACGGGCTTTGTTTGGCTCATTTTTCTTACTTTTCAAGCTCCGTCTTCATGCAAGCTCCAACATAAATTATCCTGAGCATTTTAATCTTCAATTCCTGCAAATAAACACCACAAAACCGCCTTACCCGTCCCAAGGTAAAAACTAACAAAAATGAAATTAAAAATGCCTAAACTACATGAAAATGCATGCAATATGATAAAGAAATATGAGGTGTAATCACACTCTTCAAACTACCCCAACCTTAAGATTTTACTTGTCCTCAAGCAATAATCAAGGCCAGACAAGATAAACAATCAGAGCATGGACGGTGAACCTAGAACCCGAGTAACAAATCCAAGTAACAGGAACATCCAAATAAGTTACCAAGAGACAATCAATTTCAAGTCCAATTAGGAGCTTAGGTTCCCTAAATTCATACGTCTCACTAATTCGGGCACCCTTCTTACCTCACTCAAGTGTTTAAGGACATTTGACAATTCACTCAATTTCCTTAAGGAATGTATTCTACCATAAGCATGACTATTAACCAAATCTCTACTTTATTAATGAAAACACATAAGAATCAAGAGGTCTTTTATTTTGGTTGAAATGGGGCCTGGGATTAATTGTTGGGTGGGAAAATCAAGAAAGGAAAAATTCAAGAAGGTTAAACAAATTATCAAACAATGCAAAGCACGACAACCTTCTAAAATACCTTTTTGGGGCTTTAATTCACTGTTCCACCTTTCTTTTTTTCTTCCCTTTTTTTTTATTTTTTTATTTTTCACTTTCTTTTTCTCATCCTCTTCTCCATTGTTTTTTGTTTATTTTATTTTTTCAATTTGGAGAAGGGGAGATTTCCAACTTAAGAGAAATATTTTTCTAACTTTTTCATCCCACGATTTTATTTTTCAAACTACCTTTTTGCCCTTTTTGCAATACTTTAAAAGGTGTCATGCCAAGCATCATTCATCAAAATAAATCAAGGTACCAAGAAAAGTATTTTATTCTTTTAGGCTCAAAACTAGGAAACTAAGGGGTAGTATTTAATCGGTCAAAGCTCAGAAGGCCAGAAAAATACCTAGTGCCTCAATCATTTTCAAATACGTTTTCAAAAATTTTTAAGTTTCAAAACGGTTTCAAGTTAAGTTCTAGAGAATACAATCCAAGAGGAATAAAACACTCAATCACAAAGAATGGGGTAAATCCAGTGAGTTCCCCTTTTAGGCTCAAAAAATCTCACATTTAGTAGTTTAAAATCAATGAGAAACACAAATCTAAGGAACCACAAGCTAATTATCAACTATCAGAAGATCATCTCAAGCATTTTTATTTTTAGCCTATCACAAGAATACAAAATTTGGGTTCATAAATTCACTGTCTCAATTCATTTGGCACGAAGTTCTCACAATTGGATGCATACTCTAAGCAAGGGGAAATCTAATCATGTGATTATGCAAAACTATGTCCATATGAATGCAACATGAAAAATGCAAAAATGCAAAAATACCCCTACCCCAAGCTTAAAAACTTACATTGTCCTCAATGTAAATAATCAAGTCCGAGAGAGGAGAAAAATGGAACAACTCACCGAGGTGGTGGAGGGTGCTGGCTCACATGTCAGTTAAAGAGTTGCTGGAAGACGTGTCACGGTCGTGACCTTCATCACGGGCAGGCCGTGATCAGTTCTTGTGTCAAGCAAGTCCCCATCACGGGCGTGATATACATCACGGCTGGGCCGAGATACATTCTGATCTTCTGGGTCCTTCTCATCACGCCCGTGAGGGATATCACGACTGGGTCGTGTTCCTTTCTGATCTTCAACTGTTGGCTAATCACGGCCGTGACCCCCGTCACGGCCTGGGCGTGATCAATTCTAGTCTCACATCATGGCCATGATGGATATCAGGGGCAGGCCATGATCTCCTCTTACTTCGTTTTTCCATGCCTTTTTGCTCTTCATGCCTTCATAACCTGAAAATACTTGGCAAAACCATCAATTTGTGATCTTTCTTATCTTAATCTTCTCAAATTATTCAACAATAAAATTCAAATACAAATTAAAAAGGAAAAGAAAACTTGAGTTGCCTCTCAAGAAACGCTTATTTACGGTCTTAAGCTTGACCATACTCCCTTGGATCAACCGGGATCAGCTGGGCTTGGAAGTGAAAGAACACCTCTCTTCCAAGGAAGTCCTTCAAAGAGCCTATTTTGTTCATCTGACCACATGCGCTTTCGCTTTGCTCTCTTCAATCTAAGTTTCATGGCCTTACTTCTTTCCGGCGGAAGTTTTAACTTCACATGTTGAGCAGCTCCGATTTCATCATTATTTGGTGCATCATTTGTAATGCAAAGTTTCGGAGTCGCTTCCATGTTAAGCTCTTTCTTCCTTCACCTTTGGAGGCATTATCTTAATCCTGCACACATGACTCTCAAAAGGAAGGTTGTTATATGAGTTAGTCAAATCAAAATCCACCCTACCTTCCTCTACATTCAAAGACAGCTTACCATTTTTTACATCTATTATTGATCCAGCTGTGGCCAAGAATGGCCTTCCAAGAATGATAGGGAATTTAGAATTCCCGTTCATGTGCAACACCATGAAATAGGTAGGAATGAAAAATTTCCCTACCTTTATGGGGACATTCTCTAGTATGCCTAGAGGGGTTTTAGTTGATCCATCCGCAAATTGTAAAGAGGACTTGGATGGACTCAATTCCTTGGTTCCTAACCTCTCAAAGATAGTAAACGGCATCAAACTCGCACTAGACCCTAAGTCACATAAGGCTTGGTCTATTTTCACTTCTCCAATTGAGAAAGCAATAGAGAAACTTCCTGGATCTTTTAGTTTAGAAGGCATATTAGTTTTTATCATGGCATCATGCTCCTCAATTAAGCTCTTAGTTTCTTTTTCTACTTGTTTTTTCTTGACCAACCTTTGTGGGAAAGGTATTGGGGGTTGTTAAGGTGGTGGAGGGACATACTTTGGCTCCATCTCTTCTTGTTCACTCATGTCCTCCTCACATTCCACATCCTTTTCAACTACCCCAAGCTTATCATCCCTCAAGTATATATCATTACATTGCTCATTGGGATTAACTTCAGGTTGTTCTGGGAACGTACCCTTAGTTCTAGAATATGTACTAGCTTGTTGGGCAATCTAAGTTTCTAACATCTTATTATGGATGGCTAAGTTATCTACCTTAGATGTTAACTCTTTTATTGCCTCATTGACTGCCCTACCTTGTTGCCTAAACTCTTCATTTTGCTTTGTTTGAGTTTCAACAAAATTTTTCAAAAGAGACTCAAGTTTAGACTTTTGTACTTGAAGATACCACAATGCGGGTTTCCTATTACCTTGGCCTTCCTGGAATTCGTGGTTCAACATGTTGTTGCAGTTCCTGCAGCAAAGATAAGGATTATTCTTCCTCACTTAGTTGTAAGGATTTGGAGGAGCATAGTTTGGTAACTTCGGGTTCGTGTCATAGAAGTTGTGACAAGAGTTCACTTGTTCTCCCGAAGCACCGGATCCAGGAGCAATACCATGTGGGCACTCCATTATGTCATGTCCCTGCATTCCACAAATCTCACAAACAACATTAGTAGCACCTGCGGGACTTGTATATGGGCCGAGGTGTAAAGCTCGGCCACTTACCTCGCCGACTTGAAAGGCTAAAGAAACCAAGCTTCTAACCTCGTAAGGCCGAGGTATCAAGCTCGGACACCAGGAAATCAAGAGAAAGGATTGTTAGGCCCACTTTCCAAAGCCGCTAAACTCGAATGTTAGCCGATGTATGAAGATTGGCCATCGAACTGTGGCAAAAAGGGGAGAAGTCTTACTCAATAAATCTTGAACTCGGATAATTTTAAAGCCAAGCTCGACTCCTGTCATGAAAACTTTTACGCTCCATTGATCTCGAAGCTTGGGGGGCTTGTGTACTGGCCGATGAGTAAAACCCGGTCACCGAGCTTGGATACCCGATCCAAACGAGGCGGGAAGGATAAAATATCGATATTATCTTTATTAATCCTGATATTATCTCAAACAACCTTATCCGGTTAGAAGAGATAATATCCCCTAAATTAACGGATAAGATATTGTTATTATCCTTAAATAATCCTAATATTATCTCAAATAACCTTATCCGGTTAAGAGATCAATTTAAGATATTATCTTAATCAATCCTGATATTATCTCACATAACCTTATCCGGTTAAAAGAGATAATATCCCTTAAATTAAGGAAATCATATCTTAAAGAAGATTTAAGAGATAAAAGGAGATAAATCCAGATCTCTTAAAGATATGGGCATCCTATTATAAAAGGAGGAGAACCCAAGAGAGAAACTTACTTTTGACAAACCCCGATGACTCTCCCTTAAGCGTATTAGAGAAACTAGCTCGATCAAGAGACTATTGAAGAGTCCTTGCTCGCTGGTCTTACGTAGGATCGGAATACAACATTCTGTCAAGCCATAATCTAAAACAACCCCCATTGTTCACTCTTGGTTTGACGTTTTTCGGTGAGATTTTGACAAGTCGGATCTCGACAGGAACACGTCACATTCCCTCCCTCACTCTCTGATTCTCGTTGTGGTGGTTCGAGGATGGCAGTTGGTGATCTGCTCCTACGGTGACTCAGCAACGGGAATTCCAATTCCAATCGCAATCTCACTGATCAGGTCATCGCCACCAATTCAGCTAAGGTATATGTACCCATTCTGTTATCTAATTGTTTTTTATTTTTTTTATTTCCGAACATATCTTTGCTCTTGCAGAAGAAGAAGATTGATGCAGAAAACAACAGGAACAAGACGGCGGTAAGCATTTAACATTTTTTTTATTTCTTTTCGATCATTTGCTTATCTTCTCCCTTCAACATTTTTCTTCATTTTTCATCTCTCTCCATTCTTTACCCTTTTTTTTTTCTTTCTCTTTTACTTTTTTACTTATTTTTGGAAACTTATAATGATCAGATTTGTATTTTGTGGCGAATATACCTTGGGCTATGCTTCCAAAAACACATCCTGTTTTATGCTCATTTTTCATTTTGAATGGGATGGGGTGGCTATATTGCCAGTTTAATCTCTGTTCCCTTGCTCACAGAAAAGTTGAGTATGGAATCACTATATGTGGTAAACAAGGCTAAAATCATGAAGCAACAAAATTGAGTTATTGATGCATCTCTATTTGTTTAGATACTATTAACAATAAGTTAAGTTGAAAGATACAAACTAATATGTTACCAAAGATAAGATCCTTTTGTGTTGGAACTTTGGATGCAATGCTCAAGTTTAATTTATGAAATTCAATCTTAATTAGTTTAACCACATGTTGGTTATTTTAATTAAATTGAATGTAAATCTGTGTTTTGTTGCAGGTGGGTATGTGGTGCTGCAAGAATAATTGCCCAACTATGTAGTTCCTTTATAACTTGCTGTCAAAAAAAACTATGTAGTTCCTGATTTGACTAATTTTAAGGTTTGCAACTTCCACTCATCTAATCTTATCACTAATTTGTCTTTTGTTAATTCTGTGCTCAATGATCCTTTTAATTATTAATTAGTTTAAATTTAAATTACATGGGCCATGGTTCAAAAGCTTAACAAAGGTAACATTTCTTCGTACTTGGTGTTAATTAATGCTATATGAGATAATTGTGGTTTATTCTCTCTCTCTTTTTATCTTCGTTTATTTATTTATCCCATCTTCTCAATGTGCATTCATTTCATGTTCATTACTAAGACTCACTATTTCATTGTTTTATCTGTGGTCTGTTTTGTAATACTTGAATCATTAGAGACATTCCATTTAACTAACTTTTACAAACTGTCCAAGATAAGTTAGAAGTGCATCCTGGATAGGACTAAACTTTTTCTCTGTTTGGAAAGGCCTACAGAACATGATATACTCCTCACATTTCTTAGTGGTCATAGACTAAAAAAATGAACTTAATAGAAATGATAGTTTAATTTCATACATAGACTTGAACTGCAAAGAATGCTCCCAAAATTTTAACAGCCGCAGTGCCAGACTCATGACTTGATCCTCATTCATATAAGTAACCAAGGAATTATATCACCATATTTAGAAGGGAAATACCCTGATGAAAGCATGAAAATGTTAATTTAAGTATGTGACTGGAACCATGCCATTTTCTATTTAATTATTTTTCCATGTATTTCTATTTAATTTATTCGTCCATGTACTTCTATTGTTAGAACACATGAGGTGTGGTGTTGTTTTAGGTGTGCATGTGCTACAATAATTCTTGCTATTTTTTGAATAGCTTACTTTCCATGGATGCATCGAGCTTAAAATGATCAAGTTGAAAATGGGAGTAGTCTGAAAATGATCAAGAAGGAAGGTACACCAATTTTTTTTTCTTCCTACAATACAAGTATGCATCAACCAAGAAACTATTTTTTTCGTTATATGAAAATTGAGTTGATATAGTTTTCTCTCCATTTTTGTTCATTTTTACGCAAAATGCTCTGACGTTCTTACAGGTTTCATTGTTATATAGAATTATGTCATTATGTTATATGAAAAATGCCCTGAAGTCATGCTTTGTGCACATCTGTTGTGGACAAGTTTGAGGACCTGCATGCTCAAAAGGGAGCTGCTGGAATTTCCTCAGTGTAATTGTTGCTGGACAAGTCAAAGATTTCTACCAGACCAGAGTTGCCAATGTTGTTAAGGGTCATGCCTCGTGAGAGAGCTTAAACTTCAGAAATTTGAAGGCAAAGCAGTGATTTAGTTGTAGCTAAGATCCAGAGATTGAAGCTTGCTGAGCTTGCCTATGGTGGTATCAAGAATAGGACTAGTGTTGCCCATACTAGAAACGTTCACTAGTGGAAATAATGTAATATACGGGAACGTTTTACGTCAGTTGACCATATGTTTGACGTTAAAAATGAGGCAGTGGCAGTTTTGTAAATATTAAATCACTATTTGCGTCAGTTGTTTAATGAAGTGACGTTAAAAGTGATTATTAACACTTTTAACGTCAGTTGTTTATACAACTGACGTTAAAAGTGTGATTTTTACTTCAGTTAAATAAATAACTGACGTAAATAATCAACTCATTCCTATCTTTCTTTCGTTGTCATCTCCCTGTTATCACTCTTAACGCAGATCACTCCATATATAGTGTAGTTTATTTCTAATCTTTTTTTAAAAAAAGTTTATTTTTAATCTTAATTAATTAGCTTGAATTAGTAAACAAATTCTTGTGCAAATTAAAATAAATAAACACTTAACATAAAACAAGTTATATGTATAATCAAATCGTATCTCATTGAAGCGATTCATAAGTTACAATTACATGATTAAAAGATAAAAAATTTCCGCAAGATAGCACTAAAATATAAAAAAGTTTCTGCTTCAACATCATTTTCTTCTCAGTCCTGTCCTCAGAAACTCCAATGGATGCATCTCCTCCCTTACTTGAAGTCCTTGATGCTCCACGTGAATCCACAGTCACTTTGGAGCCAAAGCATAGTGAAGGGTGCACTCGATCTGTTTCAGCAATATTCTTGGAACAGTCACTTGGTTCCAAAGCTGAGGTTTTGGAACTGTAGCTGCTGATTCTCCGAAAGGATGATGATGTGTGCAATTCACATAATGTGATTTACACACCCTTATCACCCATGTAATGTGATTTACACAACCTCAGAAGTTGTTTGACCATTAAGACAGAGACCTTTAAGTCTAGGTATAGGAAGAAAGAGTGATGAAGTTAATCTTCATGGCAGAGCCATATTGTGAAGCAGAAAAATTAAAGGAAGGAAGGAAGCTATTTATAGGAGTAGGGGATGAAGTTACTAGGCGTCGTAAGTTGCTAAAAAATTAAATTGATCATTAAGAGCATTAGGTTCCAAGGTGCATTGGGAGTCGGCAGTCATATATTGTAAACGTGCAGAAAAGAAAACACCCGAAGAAATAGGAAGAAATAGACCTTTAAGTCTAGGTATAAACTTAATGCTCATAAAGAGGATTATAGGTTACAATGTGCATGGGTAAGTAGCACAGCAGTAATGGGTAATTAAGTAGCAGAGTAGTCAAAGGAATGAATGCTTTTGCAGAAACTTATACACTTTTAACGTCAGTTGTTGAATAAAACTGACGTTAAAAGGGTTTTTAAAATAATTTTTTTTTATCGTCAGTTGTTTATACAACTGACGTTAAAAGTGTGATTTTTACTTCAGTTAAATAAACAGCTGACGTAAATAATCCTATATCCCTATCTGAAATGCCCTGTTGTCACTCTTAACACAGGTCAATGGGTAAGTAGCAGAGTAGTCAAAGGAATGAATGTTTTTGTAGAAACTTATACACTTTTAACGTCAGTTGTTGAATAAAACTGAAGTTAAAAGTGTTTTTAAAATAAAAAATATTTATTTTTAACGTCTGTTGTTTATACAATTGACGTTAAAAGTGTGATTTTTACTTCAGTTAAATAAATAGCTGACGTAAATAATCCTATATCCCTATCTGAAATGCCCTGTTGTCACTCTTAACACAGGTCAATCCACATCTATAGTGCAGTTTATTTCTAAACTTTTTTGTTTAAACAAGTTTACTTTTAATCTTAATTAATTAGCTTGAATTAGTAAACAAATTCTTGTGCAAATTAAGATAAATAAACACTTAACATGAAACAAGTTATATATGTATCTCATTGAAGCGTTCATAAGTTACAATTAATTACATGATTAAAAGATAAAAAATTTCTGCAATATAGCCCTAAAATATAAAAAAGTTTCTGCTTCAACATCATTTTCTTCTCAGTCCTGTCCTCAGAAATTCAAATGGATGCATCTCCTCCCTCACTTGAATTCCATGATGCATCGTGATTAATCAAAGTGAAAGGGATCTTTGCATCACCTCCTTCACTGGAATTCCTTGATGCATCATCTCGAATCCACAGTCACTTGCAGCCAAAGCAGAGTGAAAGGGATGACTGGGATAAAATAAAGTGAGGGAATCACATTACGTGATTTAGTCAACTTTACCATCCATGTAATGTGATTTACACAACCTCAGAAGATTTTTGACCATTAAGACAGAGACCTTTAAGTCTAGGTATAGGAAGAAATAACAAAGGTCTCAGAGCCATTTTGTGAAGGAATAGAAATATAGAGGAAAAGAAGAGGCGGTATTACAGACTGATACAGAAGAATGGTACTTTATATAGAGAATGATTTTTATACAACACTTTTAGCATCAGTTGTATTCAACAACTGACGTTAAAAGTATTTTTTTAAAAAAATATATTAATATTTAACGTCAGTTTTTTAATACAACTGACGTTAAACAATTACTTTTAACGTCAGTTGTTTAATACAACTGACGTTAAATGTTGTTTTATTTTTGGTTTTTGATTATAACGTTTACACCCGTGTGCCTTCTGCACTTCGCTCTGTACGTACGTCTCTTTTCTCTTTTCATCACGCTCAACCCTAGATCACTCTCAACCCTCACTCTCACTCTCACCCAGCACAGAACCCTAATCGCGAGCTCATCTCCACCGCAACCACCGCGAGGGCTTCTTCGCCACCACCGTGAGGTACATTATTAACCCTAACTATGTCTTTCCATTCATTCTTTGCAATAACTTGACATCTCTCTTTCCCATTCCCGCGCACTAACTCTCCTTGTCCCCCTGCTCTCAGTAACCACATCGAACGTTGGCCACCACTCGAGCTCCCCTCCCCACCACCACGCGAGCACCTATTTCTGGTGAGTATTTAGGGCACATTTTTGTATTTTTGGTTTTGAGTGTATGTTGACACTGTAGTCTCAGTAGTTGAAACTTGAAACCGTGAGTTTGAGTTGTTTGGAATGTACGTCTCTATTTTTGGTTTTGAGTGCATGTTGCTCTGCTGGTTGATCTGTCACGGCCGTGATGCTCATCACGGCTAGGCCGTGATCAGTTCTGCCTGTGATGGCATGGTCTGGTTCAGTTGGCACGTTACGGCCGTGATGGACATCACTGCCAGGTCGTGACCAGTGCTTGCCAATCTTCAAAAACTATAGTTTTCAATCTCCCGTATTGTCCTTATATTGGATATATGTTTTGTATATCTACAGGACCTATCTAGTTATGGATCGTAGTTGGATGGTTTGTAAGCGTACTAGTGCTGAGTATTTGAAGGGGGTGGGAGAATTTATAGAATTTGCTCAAAGGAATGTTCCTAATAGTAATGGAATGTTCTGTTATCCTTGTGTCAAGTGTTTGAATACGAGGAAATGTACGGTGAAGGATATACGTACTCATTTGATTTGTGAAGGGATTTGCTTGAGTTATACAAGATGGATATGGCATGGTGATGTGTTGTTGAGTAGTACGGCGAGTGTCTCCCAAAGTGAGGACGTTGACGTAGATATGGAGGAGGATCGAGTAGAGGACATGATCCGTGATATTGGACAAGAATCTTTTCATCGAGCTCATGTGTATGATAGGTTGTGCGGTGATGCGGATAAGCCTTTATATCCAGGGTGTACTACTCATACACGGTTGTCGGCGGTGCTAAAATTGGTTTGTGTGAAGGCGAGAAATGGTTGGACCGATAAAAGCTTCACGGAATTGCTTGAAGTGTTGAAAGACTTGCTTCTGGAGGACAGCACATTGCCTGACCGTAACTATGAGACCAAGAAGGTATTGTGTCCTATGGGTATGGATTATAAGAAGATATACGCATGCCCCAATGATTGTATATTGTACACCGGTGTTCATGAAGATAATCACGATTGCCTCAAATGTGGGTTATCACGATACAAAGTGAAGGGTGGTGATGATGGTGATGATCTTGATGATGTGAGAAAAAAGGGTCCTCCTACGAAGATGTTGTGGTATCTTCCAATAATTCCAAGGTTCAAGCGATTGTTTGCCAATGCGAAAGATGCAAATAATCTTAGATGGCATAATGATGAGAGGAAACGTGATGGAAAGGTTCGTCATCCTGCTGATTCTATTCAATGGAAGAATATCGATACTATGTTTCCGGATTTCGCCGATGAGCCAAGAAACCTAAGGCTTGGACTTGCTACGGATGGAATGAATCCTTATGGTAACATGATTAGTATTCATAGTTCATGGCCTGTTCTGTTGGTAATTTACAACATGCCCCTTGGTTGTGCATGAAGCGCAAATACATGATGTTGTCTATGATGATTTCGGGCCCAAAGCAACCGGGAAATGACTTAGATGTTTATCTAGGTCCCTTGATTGAAGACTTGAAAACGCTGTGGGTGGAAGGTGTTGATGTAGTTGATGGGTATTCTCATGAGACTTTCAAGCTTCGTGCCATGTTATTTTGCACCATCAACGACTTTCCAAAGATACGGTAAACTTGTCCGGTATGTGTCAAGGGGCATAAAGCATGCCCTATATGTGAAGAAGGCACATGCTACACTCAGTTGCATCATGGAAAGAAGACGGTTTACCTTGGGCATCGGAGATTTTTTAGACGTGATCACCCATATCGTAAGATGAAAAAAGCTTTTAATGGATGCCAAGAGACAGAAGAAGCGCCGGCGGCCTTAATTGGAGAGCAGGTTTATCAGAGGGTAAAGGGCATCGATGTTATATTCGGCAAGTCCAAAAAGAAAGGTAAAGCTGCTGAGAAAAACATATGGAAGAAGAGGTCGATATTCTTTGATCTTCCATACTGACGCAAGCTTGATGCCAGACACTGCATTGATGTGATGCATGTGGAGAAAAATGTGTGTGATAGTGTGATCGGGATGCTTCTCAACATTCAGGGCAAGACAAAGGATGGTGTGAATGCTTGTCTCAACCTCATTGCTATGGGTATACGAGAGCAGTTAGCTCCAGTTGTTGAGGATGGTAAGCGGACTTATTTGCCGCCAGCATGTCATACTTTGTCAAAAAAAGAGAGACAAAGTTTCTGCGGGTGTCTTCAGGGCATCAAAGTTCCACATGGTTACACTTCAAATATGAAGAGGCTTGTCTCTAGTGATCTTAAATTGGTTGGCTTAAAGTCTCATGATTGTCACATCTTGATGCAACAACTTCTGCCCGTTGCTATTCATGGTATTGCTCCAAAAAATGTGAGACATGCCATTACTCGGTTGTGCTCATTCTTCAATTCTATATGTAGCAAAGTCGTTGACCCCTGTATGTTGGATGACTTGGAAGTTGAGGCTGCTACAATCTTGTGCCAACTGGAGATGTATTTTCCTCCTTCCTTTTTCGACATAATGGTTCACTTAATTTTTCATTTGGTGAGGGAGATTAGATTATGTAGGCCGGTTTTTCTGAGATGGATGTACCCAGTTGAGCGCTACATGAAGATCTTGAAAGGGTACGTGAAGAATCCTCATCGTCCGGAAGCAGCTATTGTTCAAAGGTATGTTGCAAAATAAGCTATTGAGTTTTGTTCGGACTACCTTTATAACATGGATCCTATAGGGGTTCCTAAGCCTCGGCATGATGAGATCAGATGTCAAGGTAAGGGTACACATGGCTTAAGAATTAATAGGAAGGATCGGGAGGAAGTGCTTCAAGCACATTTGTATGTATTGAACAACATCGAATGTGTTCAGCCTTTCTTATTTGAACATAAAAGAAAAGTCAATCAAGAAAACCCTCGAATGAGCGAAAGGTGGTTATTGAACAAGCATAACAAGACTTTCTTACCATGGTTCAAGGAAGAAATGCTTAAGGATGGTAGTACTGCTTCTGATGACGTAAGATGGCTAGCACGTGGGCCTAGCTTCAACGTCATATGTTGGAGCGGATACGACATAATTAACTTTTCCTTTTATACAAAGGAACAAGATAACAAGAGTACCATGCAAAATAGTGGGGTTATGATCGTGGCCGAAGCAATGCACTTCTCTAGTGCAAAGGACACAAAACCCGTTAAAGCACCGAGACCTTACTTTGGATATATTGAAGATATTTCGGTGCTCGATTACACTAAGCTTACGGTGCCTGTATTTAAATGTAAGTGGGTTGATAGTAACGGTGGTGTACAAACCGACGAATTGGGGTTCACATTGGTAGACCTCAACAAGTTAGGTCATATAAATGAGCCTTTCATAATGGCTTCCCAAGCAAAACAAGTGTTCTACATCACTGATCCTTCTAACAAAAGGTTGTCCGTGGTTCTCCAAGGAAAAAGCATGTATAATGGTAGTGATGAAAATGAAGATTCAAATCTTGATATTCCTGAGACTCCTTCTTTTTCAACAAACATGCCTACTATAATCAAGGAGACACAGGTGGACGATGTACATGCCACTCGTGATGATTATCACGAAGGGATATTGATATAGGTAGTTTAAACTTAGTATACATTTATTTTTATTTATATTTCTATATTTATTTTGAGTTATAACTTATGTTAATAAATATATATTGTTTCTGAACAGGCATACATATGGATCATTGTTCCATTTTTCCTTTGCAATTCTGTAATGTGTGTGATATTTTGTGTTACTGGGATATTTATTGAATGCAGGGATAGCTGAGGGGAGTGATATTTTAAAACTGAATTTAAAAAAAAAATACTATTAACGTCAGTTGTATCATACAACTGACGTTAATAGTATTTTATAAAATATACAGTACATTATTAACGTCAGTTGTTTATTACAACTGACGTTAAAATTAAGACCTTTAACGTCAGTTCTTTATAACAATTGACGTTAGTTTTAACAAAATTAACGTCAGTTTTGTTAAAGAACTGACGTTAATTTTGACAAAATTAACGTCAGTTGTGTTAAAGAACCGACGTTAATAGTGTTATATTTAACGTCAGTTCTCAACTGACGTTAAAATTTTAACTTTTAGCGTCAGCTGTATTTACATCAGTCAGTATTCTGACGTAAAAAATCAATTTTAACTGACGTAAAAAGCACTTATTGCACTAGTGGTTTAACTCAAAATGTTCTTTATTGCCATCAAAAATCATTTTCCTATGGAGTTCTTCTCACTCTAGAAGGAACTCTCAAGAGCTATCAAAATGCATGAATGAGAAAGGAACTAATCTGCCATAAGATGAAATTGTTTTATTTGATAAGATGCTAATTTCCCCCTACTTTCTAGCTTAATGGACTCCCATGCCCCTTCATAATGAAATTAGATTGATTTAAAAGTTTTTGTCTACACCATAAAGCATAATAAGTTGGGAAATTATACATCATATGTTTAGTTTTTATACGATGAGGCATTATCTTTCTCTATCTCGCTTCTTTTGTTATGGTGTTTTCAAAATTTCTACTAAAATGTGGTTTAACAGTAAAATTGTTTTTCAATGTGGCAACTCATGCCTTTTTCTTTCCATTTTCTTTGTCGTACGGTTTTTACATTCATTTCCTAATTTAATCCAAATGAGCTTTTTACAATGAATTCCATATGTTACAATTTTCCTTTTACAATAAAAATAAATGGGGAAATAAATTCTTGATTAAGGATGGATTAATTTCTATAATGAATTTTAAAGAAACACAGGTTAATAAAGTACAATTTCTTAACGTGTTAAATTATTATAATATTATAAGAAATTATTATAATCTTATAATCATTTCCTAACCTAATCCAAATGAAAATATTTGTGAAAATAATTTTCCAAACATGTATGGTTAATTTTTATGCTGTATTTTATAGAAAGATGATTTAATACACTAAACTGATGTTACTTAAAGTGTAATTTCTTAACACATCAAATTTATTATAATTTTACAATCATTTCCTATAATAATCCGAATGAGGTTTTTACAATGAATTACATATGTTACAGTTTTCCTTTTACAAACAAGGGAGAAAATAACTTTTCGAACAAGGATGGATTAAATTGTGTCATGTATTTTAAAGAAACATTATTTAATAAACTAGGGTGATATTGCTTAGAGGTCAATTTTTTAACACAATAAATTATTATAATGTTTAAATTATTATAATCATATAATCATTTCCTAATCTAATCCAATTGAGCTTTTTACGATGAACTACATTTATGTTAATTTAAGTAATTTCCTCCCTTTCCAAAGAAAAAAATTGGCAAAAATAATTTCTCGAACAAGTATGAGTTAATTTCTATGGTGTATTTTATAGAAAGAAGATTTAATACACTAAGCTGATGTTGCTTAAAGTACAATTTTTTTTTTTTGACTAAAAAGATATTCATTCATTCAAATTGATAAAATATATCGAACAACACAAATCCAACATCGCTAAAAACCGAAAAGGATGAATCTGCGAACAAACTCACAGCACCCAGGTTAATAGCATAACACGGCAAAATCAAAATGCCTACAAAAGCGACAAGATCAAAGTCACCGGAATACCCATGTCTCCGGATCTGTAACATTGACGCCCAATTCTTGATCAAATTTGTGATGGATCGAAACAAATATGTCAATCTAAACCAAACGAACACCGCACCGAGACGAGAAATCAAACAAACACCGCACCAAGACGGGAAATCAAGCAACGCCTCACCAAGACGACGAACGACAATATCGTCGCGCACAAGAGACGAAAAAACATGAAAAACAAGAAGAAGAAAAAAAACCCAGATCTATGTGGAAAAACCACTTATTTAGATAAAATGGGAGGAAAAACGGAGTAAATGGGTGATTCCAAGTCAAAAAATGGCTCAAAACCACCCTCTCTAATGGTGGCACGCGGCTGTGTGTAGAGAGAAGGGAGAGAGTTTACACAAAACGAAATTTTATGTTTAAGGTTTTAAAAAGTACAATTTGTTAACACGTCAAATTATTATAATTTTACAATCATTTTCTAATCTAATTCAATTGAGCTTTTTAAAATAAATTAATATCACATATGAAAATATATTTATATATGTATCCAAATGTGTATAGTTATGTATTATGTATAGTCTATAATATTTTATATTGAAATGAAAGTTTGCAATGGTTTGTATAAAAAAAAAGTTTGCAATGGAAAGATAATAATTTAAATATATACAACCCACAAGATTATATAATTAATAATAACTTCTTTGCTTATACATATTTTCTTCACTTGATGGGTTTATTTTTAAATTTATAAAATCGGTTGTTATGGTCAATTTAAATTTTGCTAACGAATTTTTAAATTGATTTTATTTCCCCAATCCAACCCTATAGTTTCTATAATGTTTTTAAATGATTAAATTTTATCTAATGAAATATTGTGAAATTTATATATGTTCGTGAGCAACAAATGTCGCTCGTGCTGTTTTCTGTTTTTAATGACCGATTCTTAATTCATAATCGTTTCATTCAAGTATGTTTAATTACATTTGCTTTATAACAATAGTTTAAAAATTAAAATGGATACCCAATAATTGAAAAGTTTCTTTTTTTGAGGAGATAATTAGTCATGTTATAATGTTACATAATATAATTAATATAATTAATAATATTATTTTGTTATTAAATATAATATACTATTTAATACTATACATAATATGAACATATAAGTTCTATAATGCTTTTAAATTATTAAAGTTTTTTTTTTATTTTTCTTGCTTAATGAATCAAATTCCTATTCAATAACATTTTAAACGTCGCCTGTGCGATGCACGGATAAAAACACTAGTGTATATTCTGATCCCTATTCTTGAAAGCTGATGAAGTGTTATGATCATTGCACTTGGTCTTATTTAATGTATGTAGCACAAGACCAACTTTTTTGGGGTGCTTTACTTCCTTAAAAACTTGGTTTGTTGTAGAATGTGGAATCCACGTACATAGGCTTATCATTGCACTTGTCATTTTTAAGGGGTCGACACTTCTTCAAAAAAAAATTGTTTGTATAATCTGGAATCCACAAAAATTGTTTTTTTTTTATTGTTTCTGTTTTTTAATATTTTATTATTTTTTAAATATTTTACTATTTGAAGTTTTATTGCAAGCTAATCAGTAGTTTGTAAATGATTAAGATATTGATATTTATATTTCTCTACATATTATGACATGATTTTTAAAACCATTGTAAATGGTAGTTATTTTGTGCATATGCTATCTGTGAAAGCAATTGACAATTGTAACATCCTGTTTTTCGTAAGTGCTTACTTGTTTGACTGTTTAAGTTGGTTTGTTGAGTTAAGTTGTTGGCTAAGGGCTGGGTGGGATTTTAGCTTAAAAAGTCCATTTCTGGTAGATGAGCACGATCGTGCTCATTAGCCAGCACGTCCGTGCTCAATGTGCTGATCGCGTCTCGGTGACGCTAAGTAAGCACAACCATGCTCAATGGGGAGCACAACCTGCTCAGGTGTGGCCTATATATTCTTGGCACAAAATTCGAGGGTTACGTTTTAACCCTATTTCTGATAGTAGCAGCAGTCACCCTATTACGGCCAGAACTGTTCCTCCTCCCTTTCTCTTCATACTCGATCAATTTTTTGAGTATTAGAGACCTCTTGGGGAGTTTGATTCATCTGTGCTTGATATATATAGGTAAGGTTTTCCTTTTCGCGGTTTCCTTTCATAATATTGAATTGGGAACTAATTGTTTGTGTGTTCTGTTGATCCAAGGCTTAGTATCGGTGTAAGCCGTTCGAGGATTTGGGACCAGTTTGCTGTTAGGACCGTCGTTAGAGCTACCTTCAATCCAGGTATGGGGAGAAATGTAGTGTATTCATAGGCAATGGGGGTAGTGTAAGGTAAAGGGGTTCCCCATGACCCCGGTGTCGTTGTATGTTTGCTTGTTATATGAGGTTTAATCTACGATAATATGTCTCTTGTTGTTTTAGTGTTATATGCTTCATGCTCATGATAAATGCTCTTATATGTTCATGATAGTTGCCTATGAATATGGTGCTATGTTGACGTTATTGTTGGCATGATACTGGTTGAATCATTGATGTTAACTTTGAGTTTTGATGATGTGGTTGAGCCTTAAAATGTGCTGTTAATTGACCTAAGAATTAAAGGATTTAAAACCCAAAATTGATTAAGGAACTGTGTTGAGACTCCGCCCAGAACAGTGCAGTCGTGCATTGAGCACGACCGTACTGAACAGGGAGCACGCCCGTGCTCCCAGTTTGAATTCTGGAAAATGGCCGCATTCAGCACGGCCGTGCAGCAGAGGAGCACGCCCATATAGATGAGCACGACTGTGCTCAATAGGAAGCACGACCGTGCTCCACTTAAGTGGCAGCACGCCCGTGCTGGGGTTAAGCATGACCGTGCTCACCCTCTGGACAAAATATGAGATTAAGGACTTAAACGGGGGTTTTTAACCCCAATCTCCCCAACGATGATGATGACATAGTTAGTTAATGATGAAAGTTAGATCACCTAATCAAAGATTAATTAAGATGGTTAAGTCGGTAACCGTTGGGTTACCGCACGTTGATGAGTTGTACCTTGGTGCTTTTTGGCCAAGGGAACCTTGACCCCGCGGTTTGGGTCTAAGGTGCTGTTGATGTTGTACATTGGTGGCGGAGAGTTTGCTCCAAGGGGGCCTTGACCCGGTTGGGTCTAAGGTGTTGCGGTTGATTCCGCTAAAGGTTTAAGTGTTGCGGTAGATTTCGCTGAAGTCTTTGGTTGATTCCGTCGAAGCAAAGGAGGTGGCGGTTGCCCGTTGTTTGTTGTATGCTGCATGCATCATTGGAGATTTTGTTGTTGGTGGATGTTCGACATAGGGGAGGTCGTCCTAAAGTACGACGATCTGGCCATCCACGGTAGGTTACCCAAGGTTTGGTAACTGTGCGCCCCCGTGACGAGGCATTCGTTGGTTTGATGCGTTGGCTATCCAAAGAGGAGATACTCCGGCGTTGAGTAGATTCTCAATGTGGATATTTAACTTCGAAGTTGTTCATCCCGAGTTAGTTTGGATCCACATGCATAATGGAGTAGCGGAGTGGTGTTGCATTGCACCGCATAACATACTTGATTTTGATGATGTTGATGTATGATGATATATATATATATATATATATATATATATATATATATATATATATATGTTGATATATGCTATGATGTTGCCATGCTTGTTGTTTACCTTGCTTCCTATCTCCATACCGTATATGTTTACATGATTCTTACTCCTCGTTCTTTGTTTGTTTGTTTGGCCTGATTGACACCTTCTAGAGGATGTCAAGCAGTCAGGAGAGGAGTGACTCTGGGGAGCCACCACTCATAGTTAGGATTTTTCCTTATGTTTAGTTAGTTTAGTTGTATTCCGAGGATTTCATTCCGGAACGGTTATACCAGCTCTATTGTGACATCGGGTTGGGTTATGTTGTTTATCTTTTGGTTTATTTGTTTTAAACTTGTTTTATTTTCCGCGTTTTGAGAACTCGTTTACGTGGGACCTTTCTACCCATGGACAAATGTTTTATTTTATCCAGTAAATACATGTTTTGTTTTATATCTTTATCTTTAAATTGCTTTATAACATGTGGGGGTAACAGATGTCATAATAGTGAACTTTGGACCACCTCCTCCTTGGAATGAGAATTTTGAGCTACATGGAAGGATTCATATAATTGCCTACCATAACCTGATTTGGTGGGATTTCTTGAGGCCGATTATGCCAACTACAAGTTAGTTGTTTATGGATTGTGCTTATATGGAATTTGCATTTGCTTTGATTTGTATTGTGTTTAAATGAGGATAGGTTTCAATGATTTGGCCTTGAAGGGTTTCCAATTTTGAAATGGAACTCTCAGTCAATGGATTTGAAATGGGAAAGGAATTTCGACACAGAAAGTGCACATTTCAAAATATTGCAATTCTTAGGATGTGATTATTCTTCTTAATTTCAACAATTTTGTATTCATTTTGCAGATAGAAATTGCAAAATTAAGCTAGCAATAAGGAAATGTTTATCTGCTCCTAACAAATGTGTTGAAAAACTCGAAAATCATTCTCTTCGAAAGCTGAACGTACTTGAAGAACAATAAGTTGACATTATAAGTGTAAGTATATTTGAAAAATATGGTGGAGCTCTTATCTTGATTTTATTTATAAGAATTGTTTTAAGAAATACAACTTCTATTTTTATACAATACAAGTTATAATTATCAATCTATAAAAGAGATTTAACTGTTCTGTGTCACAACTATAGCAGTTGAAAAGTTTTCAAATAGTAACAAATGGGAGAACGAGGATTTTGACCTGTGTACAAGGTAATATAAAAATTGGGTCAAGGGTTTCTTTCTTTTGTAAAAGATTTCCAATTCTAATTTCTAATTTCTAAATCTTGCAATGTTGATCTTTAGGGATGCCCATAGATGGGCATGAGTTAGCTAGGAAAGGCTTCAGAGAAGTGCAAGAACAAGGGTCAAAGGAGGTTGAAAGATGAAGTATCGTTGATGTATAGCTATGCACAATTATTTGTTATTGAGTTTAAGCTATTAGAATTTGAAAAACAAAAAAGTATAATATAATGTCTTTGTTATTTATAATGCAATTTTACTTTTTGGAGTTTCAATATTTTATACAAACATTAACTTTTCATTTTTATATGTTTCAATATAATATGATTGGTAAATATATATATATTTTTAAATGATTAACTTTTACCGTAAAAGGAGAAATAAATCAAATAAATTTTAAATAGACAAGGAAAAAACATGATAGATAAATATATTTTCTAAAAATGATTAACTTGCACTAGAAAAAAAAAAAGAAACAAAAAGATTTCATGGAGAGAAAAAAATGATAGATAAATGTATTTTTTTCTGGAAAATCAACTTACACAAGAAAAAGATGATATCAAATATATTTTTAATAGAGATGAAAAATAATAATATGATCATAGACTTGCATTACCTTGGTTATATATGCTATATGCAGTGTGCACCATCACAGAGGAGGAGGAAGATGATGAAGAAGAAGATTGCAATTTGGTCCCTGTGTCAATTTCGTCCATGAAATTAGGTACAGGTTGGTCAACTAGGCACTTAACGTGACACCCTAGCGCCGTTAATGGCGTCAGTCAATTGGGGTTAACGGAGGGACTAACTTGATCAACGTTTTACAGGTTCAGAGACCTTTTTAAAATTTCGTTAATTTCAGAGATCAAGTTGATATAACCTTACAATTTCAGGATCAAATTGATTATTTACCCAATCTTAATTATTATGCTTTTCAATTTCAAAATTCAAACAATCATGCTCTCATAAAAGAATTAAAAAGAAATAACAATAACAATTCAAATTCAAATAAAAAGTAATAAAATAATGAATGTAATCAAGGAGCCTCTGCTGCAGTGCTGTACGGTTGACGAAAAAAGAGAGATAAAAATGGGTGCTAATCAATGAGTTGATAAAAGTATGACTTGTATCTCAGCATCAATATCAATTGGGATCTGGATTGCCTCCATCAATCATCCCTCTATCATTTTTTCATCATCTTTTTTCTCTCTTACCTCCATTCTCTCTCTTCATTATCTATCATTTTCTCTCTCATAATCTAAATCCCCCCTTTATTATTTTTGCTGGAACTTGCCGGATTGCTGGAGGCAATCCGGATTTTTTTTTATTTGAACATATATAGATGAAACATTTTAAAAATAGAATGGTTTGAATGAGTTTTTTTTGAAAGCTATTGTATGAGAAGATGATACTTATAAAAAGTTTTTTTGAAAGTAGCTTTGATTTATATTATGTATAGATGTGTGATTTATTGATTTTAGTTCTTATAGTTTTTTTCTTTTACTGATTTTAGTTCTTATAGTTTTTTTTTTCTTTTTTTTGTATATTTGATTCCTCTATTGTTTCAATATTGCAAATTCAGTCTTTTCGTCTAATGTTCGCCAAGGTTCTATGCACTTAGAAGAATGATTCATCTATGTTGATCATTGAAAAATTTGATAAACATTGAATAAATGACCGAATTTACTACATTGAAAAATAAGGGAACTAAATGTTCACAAAAAAAAAAATTATATGAACCAAAATTGCATATGATCAATAATCAGACTTTTTTTATATATTTTTCCTGTCAAATGCAGATACCAACTCATCACTAAATTATGTTTTAAGAAAAAATAAATAATTATTTCACATGTGAAAATAGAGGAAACAATTATGTCTATAATCGATTACATACTTCTAAAAAACATGCTAATATATGGCAATGCCTACAACAATGGCAGATCAGCCAAAAATTAAGTGGGAAGTATTCCCAAAGAACCCTTCTGAAGGATGCCTGCTCCCCATTTGCTTGTTTTTGAGGCCTCAAGGATGCATTCACTGGCTGAATACAAGACAAAAAAATTGCAGCAATTCCAAATTTAACATGTGCTGAGCTGACATAAAATCCCCGAGGCTCAGCAACAACAAAGAGAAGGGCAAGTAGAACAATTGGTAACCCTGAGTATTGCAAGTAAACATGAATCTTGTACAATCCATCACTCTTAAAAAATGTTTTTTAAGTATCTGGCTGCCAATATAAAGGGAAGAACATGCAGGTGGGATCAAGAATTGCCTCAAGTGCTTGCTTGTGAACTGCTTCCAACTTGTCAATAGAATCTGAGCTTATAGATAAGATACTCCCTTTCATCGCTTGCATAATTATTAAATAAACGCAATACACCATATCCATCAAGTGTTTAAAACTAAATGGATTTATCATTACTTATTCCTCATTAGTCATAACAGTAAGAACTAAAAAGGAACGGTGTCAATTTTAAGTAGCAGGGGCCATATGGTAAGGTTAACTTGTAGAACATCATAGCAGAAGTGCTTTTTTAACTGCTAGTGCTAACACAAGGAAATTTGATTTGATGGAGATATACTATGGCTATTGGTCCCCTTCTCTAACTAGCAGCAGGTGCCTTCTACAAAGACATTGTTCTAATCTGTAGCACAATTATTATTAAAAATATGCTTGAACAAATTTTACCATGATAAATAAAAATATATCAAGCATGTAAGTGTTCAAAGCTACTTGATTGTGAAATTAGCATGCCATAAATCAATGACTCAAAAACAGCCATTCTCCTGCCAAAAAAGTGCAACTCAAATCTTTGCACCAAAAGTTTAAGCATGGAAAACTATCTGTTTATCTTAACAATGAAATGGAATACAAAACAGAAAAATTGGAAGTTAGAAGAATGTCCTGCAAAAACCTTAAAAGACTAGAGTAAATCCCGATGATCAATCGAACCATGATATACATCCAGTAGGAGAGGCACAGCTTCCAGAAACTTGGTCACATATTTCTTCAGAAAATCTTCCTCGCGTAAGTTGGTAAAGGGACTTGAGCTTAAATCATCCTTGACCAGACCTTTTGACTTCAAGATTTTAATTATCCTGCATCTGGCCACAATTCTCTTCTCCAAGTTAAAGGCTATAACCAAAGGGTAGTTAGCAATCTCATCTGATCGCCAACCCATATCCTTGACCAGGAAATTCTTCACTTTCGCAAACCTCTCCACTGTAAATGACACAAAACTGTTGGAACAAGAATTACTCGATCTCACAATTACTCACACTGAACACATACACTCACAGAGAGAAGAATTAGAGAGGATGATAATATCACTGTGCACACTTTATTCATCAATTCATAGGGTATTTATACAAGCACATGACATAGCTCCACAAGGATCACATAGTTAGTTATTCTAACTAACTCACTTATCAACATTAACTATCATGTAACTAACACTAACTAATAACAACCACTACAACCAATTATTGATATTTGAATTATTTCCAACATACCTCCTTAATTCAAATATTCCACAAACACTATTTTTTGTTACACACAAATTTGCATTTTTATAATGCACACATTATTAACACTAACACACATAAAAGACCACCTGGATCCCATATCAATCTTTTAAAGAATTTAGCTTGACCCATTAGGTCAACAAGAGCAAATAAAATTGACCCAATATGGCCCTTTTCCCCCATCATCTTTCAGCTTAGGACCCAATTCAATTTCTTCACTAATTTGGGCTTGGCCCATTATATCAGAAAATGAGCTCCACTGGCATAATTTTTTTTCTGCACCTGCTTCTTTCAGTGTTATCGATGGCGGATGGCGGCCGGCCAAAAATCCGCCATACATCATAGCGGATGGCGATGCGGCCAGATGGCGGATGTCATGGCGGACAAAAAACAATTATATATATATATATATACATATACATAACAAAAATTACATAAATAAATATAAATCCAAAACACTATGAACATAAGTAAAGAACCATAAACTAAATTGATAGAAAATGTCATATAAGTCTCATAATTCAAATAGAAAATGTCATAAACCATCAAGTTCAAGACTTCATAATTCAAAATAACAACAAAATGATAAAAACAACATGACAAACACAAAGTAAATGGCTATTCCTCTTCCTCAACCCCAACATAATCAATTTCTTGGTTATCTAATGGGGCATATCCCTCTTTCCTCTTCTCCACAGATTTCTCAAAAACAAGTAACTCTTGTTCATCTTCAGATGCCTCAGAATCATCCTCAAATTCCAATTCTTCACTTGGATCAACTGCTATCTCTTCCCCTTGCCCTTACTCCCCTTAGAGGTTGAACTTGCACTGGACCTTTGTTAGAAGCTTTGGCAAAGAATCGCAACACTTGATGCTCCTTTTCTTTTCCTTGTTTTCTTCCTAGTAAGTGTTGTAGGCTCTCCAACCCCCGAAGCCTCATAAACAGCTTCCCAATTTAGTGTGTCATCATCATCAAAAACCAACTCATTCCCAAAATCATCATTATTATCATCCATCTCTCCAACTAACCACTCATTACACTCATCAATGTCATTGAGTGTAATTGGGTCAATTTCATCTTTAATACTATGTCTATGATGGAGTTGTTGGTTATATTTGACATAAACCAAATCATGCAACTTCTTATGGTCAAGCCTATTTCTCTTTTTTGAGTGAATCTGAAACATAAATATAATTGAAGTGTTAATACTTAATTAGGCTTGACCACACTTATAAAATAAACTCAAGATACTTACTTGCTCGAATACACTCCAATTGCGCTCACATCCAGATGCGCTACATGTCAAGCTCAAAATCTTGATAGCCAATTACTGCAAATTTGGGGCCGAGAAGCCATACATTCGCCACCATTGAGCTACAAAATCAGAGTGTATGACTTAGAATTTAAACATTAAACTTAAAAGAATTGAAATAGTGAAATTATTAGAAGATGGGGTCTTAGTTTCTCACCAGGAGCAACGACTTTTCTCTGTGTTATTGCAAATTCAGAGCCAAAGAGACCGCTGACAGTCTTATAAATAGGTAACTCGGCTAGTATCTTAGCTTGCACATCCTTACTTGGCACCAACCTAGAGATGCAAGCATATAACCCATTGTGAACCTCCAAATCAAACTCCAAGTCGGGATTGGAATAGAAGAACTCCGGGTTTAAATAGTGACCAGCTGCGTGCAATGGACGATGAAGCTGACAATTCCATCTATTGTCAATGATTTCAAAAACATCTTTGTATTTACTTTCATTGTTGTTGAAAGACTTCATAATTGCTTCTTTGGCCTTGTCCATTGCTTCATAAATATATCCTAAGGCTGGTTTTCTTTCACCATCAACAAGTCGAAGCACTCGTACAAGAGGAGCCATGACTTTAAGAATATAAACCACATTTTTCCAAAATGAAGGCATAAGAACAACCTTCGATGCTTGCCTCCCCTTATTAGCTTCCTTGGATAGCTTGTTTTTGCTCCAGTCATCGGAAGTAAACATTTTTCTAAGATTGGCTTTTTCTCCATAAAGTCTCTCCAATGATAAAAATGAGGTAGCAAATCGAGTAACCCCATGCCTTACCAATTCCCTCTTGTTTGAGAATTGTCTCAACAAACTCAAGGTACTTGAATGACTGTAGATAAAACCAACAAGACCAATTCCCCTTTGAATTGTCTTCTTTATCAAAGGAATCTTTCCAATGTCTTCAAGCATTAAGTCCAGGCAATGGGCTGCACAAGGAGTCCAAAGAAAGATTTGGTCTCTTTTCTTCTAACATCTTTCCAACTAGAACATAGTTGCTTCCATTATCTCGTAATGATCTCAACAACTTTCTCCTCTCCAATCTCCTCTACAATAGAATCAAGCAACTCAAACAGGTTTCTCACCTGGTCTTCACAAATGCCGAGCCATCAATTGACTTCACAAACATCGTCCCAGCTGGAGAGTTCACCAAGAAATTAATAATGCATCTTTGCTTTCTATCAGTCCATGCATCCGACATAATAGAGCAACCATGTTTTCTCCACTGCTCCTTGTGATTTTTCAACAAATCTTCCGTGTATTCCATCTCCATGTGTAAGAGTGGAACTCTAACAGCATGATAAGTACGAGCTGGTAGATGTTTACCAAAGGCACCAACTGCTTCAAGCATTTCTTGAAAGCTTTCCAACTTAATACAGTTAAATGATAAACCAGCCTGATACCAAAAACGAGCAATTTTTTGATGGACCAGAAGAACTGCTTTCTTTTCACATGCCTCTCTAATGTTAGCTTGCCTCATTTCCTCCTTCTTCCTTTTACCAATTGCAGCTGGTTTCCTGACAAAGAGTTCAATAGGCCCCTTTTTAGCAACTTTTTTCTTCCCTGTAGAAGCAGAACTTGCAGCAGCAACACTAGTAGGTGTCATTTCCATCTCATCTTCACTACTCTCCACATAGAGTAGACTCTCAATTTCAGCTCCAGCACTTGGAACATAAACATAGTTGCTGCCTAGATTCTTCCTCTCTTTGAAAAGTGTCCAAAGCTCTTCTCTAACTTCTTTTGGACACTTGGTACAAGCAGCTACATTCCCCTTCTTGCCCGTTAAGTGTTGTTTGGCTCTAGTGATCCCTTCTTTCATGACTTTTGAACAGAAAGTACACACAACCGAGTTTGTGTCTCCTTCTTGCAATGGAAAGCAGTATTTCCATCCAACATCAGCTCTGGAGAAGGCCCTTGAAGCATCAGAAGAAGCCGGTTCGCCTGCCATTTTCGAAAATGGCTGAAAAAAGGAGAAAGGAAGAGATGCTTGTTGGTCGCCGGTCCAAGGGTGGTCAGCGGACGGTGGTCAGCCGATAGTGGGTGTCGTCGGAGAGTGGGTGGCCGGTGGTGGGAGAAGAGCGAAATGGGTGGAAGGGAAGGGTCTGCGATTCTGCGATTCCTGTTTGGAAGGGAAGGGTCTGCGATAGCGATTTTAGGGTTTTTTGCCATTTGGGTCGGGTCGGCTAAATGGGTCGGGTTTGCTACAAAAAAAACCCAAACAGCCCGTCATTTCTGCCATGACCGCCATGCGGCCGCCACGACCCGCCACGTGGAATCCGCCACGCCACCGCCTCGGAATGGCGGTTCCTTCAAATTTCGCCACCGCTTTCCGCCATGGCGACTTTTTGACAACACTGGCCTCTTTATGACCCCAAATGGTCTTAAGATCTTGGGCTTGGCCCATTTTTCGAAAATGCAATTTCTGCCCTTACCCTAATTCCAATTTGATGCAAGCAGCTAACACTATCAGTCGGGACCTTCCTCTCATCAGCATCCTTGGGCTCTGCCATAAACGACATTGTAGCAGCCCTTCGCAGGTAGCAGAACCGATGAGGATCAGAGAGCTCCACCATCGACCTGCCACACCGCCACACTCCTTCGTGTTGTCCTCCACGCACGACTCTGCAATGCACGGCGGCCTTTGTCATCGCCGCGTGCTCCTTCGTACGCACCATCGTATGAGAATCAAGAACCTGCGACTCCGGTGATAGTCTGATCGGCAACTCCTCTTCCACGGACTCCAGATCCGTCCCCACCATCGTCAATGAACTACCCTCTGGATCAGCATTCTTGATCCCTGTCTCTGGTTCTGAAAGTGGCACCGGCACTAATATCCCGATGTCTCTCCTCGTATCCACCTTCTTGCAACTTTTCTGCTTCTCTTTTCTCCCTCTACCCTCTTCTTCAACTGCACAATAAGAATCTTGCCCAACAGCATTTGATTCTTCCTCTTTTTCTATTTCAGCCTTGCTTTTCTTTTTCTCACTCTTTCTTTCATCTTCTTCATAGACATTGTTCAAAATGTCCCAGGCCTCCTTTGCTGAAGTAGCTGCTGCAATTTTCTCGAAGTTTACATCATCTACACACTGATAAAGAATTGAGAGAGCCAAGTAATCTTTTTTCTTGTATTCTTTGTAGAAGGCACTATCCTCCTCTTCTTGGATCCCATCATCCACTAGCTTCAGCACTTCCTGAAACTCAAAGATTACTCTCATTTTCACAACCCAATGCTCAAGGTTCTTGCCATCAAGAACCGGTAATGGGATTGAAAAATCCCCACCCATAATCTCTCCAATTTGCACAGCCATGGACCCATAATCACAAGTCCCTAATCTTGTGGCTCTAGATACCATTTGTTGGAACAAGAATTACTCAATCTCACAATTACTCACACTGAACACATGCACTCACAGAGAGAAGAATTAGAGAGGATGATAATATCACAGTACACACTTTATTCATCAATTCATAGCGTATTTATACAAGCACATGACATAGCTCCACGAGGATCACATAGTTAGTTATTCTAACTAACTCACTTATCAACACTAACTGTCATGTAACTAACACTAACTAATAACAACCACTACAACTAATTATTGATATTTGAATTATTTCCAACAAAAACTCAAACTTTCTAAATGCTTAAAAGAGAGGTTTCGCGAGACCAACCCCACTTCTGGTAAGCCTCTTACCTCGATTCCAACTTTGCTCTGTCTACATATACAAGTACATGGACAGCATTGATAAAATATATTGTCAAAGGATCAAACCCAAACTCCTTAGCTAACTTGTCACCTTCCACAAATTTCAAATGATTCGTATACGCTGTGCTGGGGTGAAACATCACCCGGGTTAGAGATGGAAGCTTGAGGCACACTATATTTTTTCAAAACATTAATGTTTGGAATAAAGTTGTTCACCACATTAGACAATTTTCGAGTTATTCAGGTTTCTATCACAAAGGGATAGACTTAGGATTTGGAGGCTTTATTATGCTTGCAGGACATTTCAGTGATGCTGCAGCTGACATTTGTGTTTTTGTTACAAATTACAATGATATGGCTGCTATATTCTGGCTGGATATTGTTACAGGGTGGTATTAGCTTGGTTTTGCTGGTTCCCTGAAGGAGGGATGAAAATAGTTATCATTCAACCTTCTAGCAACATTTCTTGGTGCTTTAGGTTGTGAAGTAGCTTTAGTTCTCTTTCTTTATAATTCATCTTTGATTCGTTGTATACGGGTTGGGTACCCCTTGTACTCCATTCAATATACATTTTGCTTATAAAAAAAAACAGACTACCTTAGGAGCATCCTGTTGAAGACATTTTACAGTACCAATAAGAAAAATAACATAAAATCCTATCAGTCTTATTAACACAGACAATTTTTAATGTGTTTTGGGTATACAGAATAAATAAATAAACAAGGACGGTTGATTTAAAGATCAAATGTGAATGTAGTGTAGTGCAAGTTAAATGATGGTGCTATTCAGCTTACAACAGAAGTAGAACAGACAATGACTCAAACCTTAGCAAAGAAAATGGAGAATCATAAACATAGCAAACTGGAAGTCCACTCAAAAAGTAGTATAGCATGCTACAGAAGCAGAAAAGGCAGAATCATTCAACCTGAAAGGCTCAAACCACCAAAGATTAACTAAGCACAGCCAAGGAAATTATCTGACCTTGACCTACGTCAAATAGAGGAACATTTTCCTGAAATTTGGCCACAACATTCTTCTAAAAAATCTCAAGACCAACCCCACCTTCCGTAAACCTTGAATCTCAAGCAGTTCCAAATAAGGGTCACCAGTACCAAAGTATCCAAGTACAAATAAGGGTCACCAGTACCAAAGTATCCAAGCCACTAGTACATAACCAAAATAAATAGTAACTTCACCATGTGTTATTATAAAAATAGATAGATAGATATCTAGAGAGAGGGAGAGAGGAAGAAGGATTGGGAAAAAGTAAATTTATCAAATTAATAGGCAAGAACAACTTCACATTCGCTATACAACAACAAATGCAATACAAATGACAGTCTCATTATAATTAATAATAAAGATTAAATTAGTGTGATACACATTATCCATAAAGTGTTTAAAGCTAAATATTTTTATTACTACTTATTCCTCATTAGTCATAACAGTAAGAACTAAGAAGGTAAAGTATCAATATTAAGTAGCAGGGAGCATATGGTAAAGTAAACTTGTAGAACATATACCAGAGGTGCTTTATTAACAGCTAACATAAAAGAAAATTTATTTGATGGAAATATACTATGGTTATCGGCCCCTCTGCATGCTTGAATATTCGAGCAGCTGGGGCATTCTACTCAGACATCTTTCTAATTTGAAGCACAATTATTATTAAAATAAAAATATGCTTAAACAAAATTTTCCCATGATAAATAAAAAAAAGCAATGATCAAGACAAAATTCATCAGCATTACCCTGATACCCTCGGCCTGCAAAACAAAAGCACTCTTCTTTCAATGTGTTCTGCACTATCAAAATAAACAAAGACAATAAAACTGAAAATGACATGCAACTGTTCATAGATACTTGATTGTGGAATTAGCGTGCCATAAATCAATGACTCAAAAACAACCATTCTCCTGCCAAAAAAGTGCAACTCAAATTTTTGCACCAAAAGTTGAAGCATAGAAAACTGGAAGTTTAACTTTGAAATGCACTACAAGGACCTTAAGAGACTAGAGTAGATCCTGATGATCAATCGAACCTTTATATACATCCAGTAGGAGAGGCACAACTTCCAGAAAGTTGGTTACATATTTCTTCAAAAAAACTTCCTCGCTTGGGCAGGTAAAGGAACCTAAGCTTAAATCATCCTTGACCAGACCTTTTGACTTCAAGATTTTAATTATCCTGCATCTGGGCACAATTCTCTTCTCCAAGTTAAAGGCTATAACCAAAGGGTAGTTAGCAATATCTTCTGATCGCCAACCCATATCCTTGACCAGGAAATTCATCACTTTCACAAACCTCTCCACTGTAAATGACATAAAAAACGGATATTTTCTAAATGCTGAAAGAGAGGTTTCGCGAGACCAACCCCACTTCTGGTAAGCCTCTAACCTCGATTCCCACTTTGCTCTGTCTACATATACAAGCACATGGACAGCATTGATAAAATATATTGTCAAAGGATCAAATCCAAACTCCTTAGCCAACCTGACACCTTCCACAAACCTCAAATGTTTCATATACGCTGTGCCTGGGTGAAACATCACCAGGTTAGAGATGGAAGATTGAGGCACACCAGATTTTTTCAAAACATTAATGTTTGGAATCAAGTTGTTCACAACATCACAAAATATAAAAGAAACCGCCCCACATTTCAAAGCTCTAACAGCTTCTCCGTCATTGCGAACAACACTCTTGAGCAACATATAACGAGGGATAAGGCACTTATTCAAGCTGCTTGTTAAGAGCATGGGATTTCTAAGCACCATTATTGGGAGTTCAGTGGTTGAAACCCCGATGGAGTGAAAGAACTTGAGTTTAGGAGAAAGGGTCGCGTCTGCATCAGCAAGAAGTAACAAGGGTCGTTTGGAAATGAATTTCACAATCTGGGTTTGGGAGAATCCGTAGTTCTTGAGAAGAGCTAAGACCGCGTTTGGCTTATCTGGGGTTTTCAATTGAACATGTTTGGAAATTCGTGTTGCTGTTTCGGGAGAGAACCCACATGAGGTGATAAGGTAAGAGACTGTAAAATTATCATTTTTGTGTTGTGATTCGGACGTGAATGAATTGAAGAAAAGGAAAGCGTTGTGTCGCACAATACTCAATTGGAGTCTGGGGTTGATGTAATGTGGGATTGGGGAGGAAAGAGTTAACCTTGAAATGAGAAAATTGTGAATCATTTTTCAGTATTCAAATTTGGACTCACCGATTTTGCAGCAGAAATTATCAGCTTCAGCTTTCAGTCGTTCTCCACAAACATGGTTCCCTGCTGCACAGTACAAGATTATGAACAGTGTAATTTAGAAGTTAAAAAAAATACTAAACCCCCAAATTGGTCCCTCAGAAAAACACTCGGGTCTGAAATAGTCCTATCCATTCCAAAACGCATGCCGTTTGCCGTTTCTTTCCTTCTTCTTCCTCCAGCTTCTTCTTCTTCTTCTTCTTCTTTTCTTCTCAGTTCTCCCATCAGCTCGGGCATTCTCAGTTACACCAGTGTGATTTATCAGACACGACCATTTCGATGCTTGGAATTTGGGTTACATACAGCTCTGTCATTTATACACTGGCCGTGTTAGGGGACATTGCAATTTTGTAAAAGCTACACACAGCACATGCCTCATCCGTTTCATGGTGAGACATGTAACCGTTTCATGGTCAACTATTTCCCCTTCAAGCATACTGAGACGTCAGACAGTAGGAAGCAACAGCCCCTCAAAAAGGAATCTAGGGGACCATGATCTTAAAGCTACCAACAAATCCTAGTGTTAAAACTAGTCGTAATATCAACTTGCCATACAAACAGCAAAGGCATATACAATAATACCAACATGACAACAACAATTAAAGATTAGAAAAGAACATAATAATAAATTAGAAATGTTAAAAGCAATAAATATAACACCTATATTTGTATAACACCTAACTTTTTTCATCCCCCAAATATCCCTAAAAAAAGAAAGGCAGAAACAAATGAAAAATTGTTCCTTTCTCATGTCTTTGATATCCCATTTACAGAATAAACTAAGGAGCAGCAGTGGACTAGGGACAATGGGCGAAAGGGAATGTTGAGGAAACCTTAATTGACCCGAATTTGGGGAAAACAAGAGACCCGGTGACACCAAAGGGTAAGACGGTAACGGCGAATTCAAGCACCCAAAAGGAGCAGGAGAAGTCGGCATCTCAAATCGCATGCGGTGGAAGTGCTTGAGAAGCAACCGCCACCCGAGGCGGCTTAGGGGCTAATGCTGTCTTCTTGTTGTAGAGTGAAATTGTTCTAACGAGGTGAGACCATATCCACCAATTTAGGTAAAAGAATAAAGGGTGTAAAATCATAGTGATTGGAAGAAGAAGAAAAAGAAGCTGGAGGAAGAAGAAGGAAAGAAACGGCAAACGACATGCGTGTTGGAATGGATCTCGACACATCGAATTAACTTGCGTAGGTGGTCAATAGGGAGAAGACTAATCTGTCCCGATAAACACATTCTTAAAGATTAAATGGATAGTTTTTTTTGGATAGGGACTTTTTCAGACCCCGAGTGTTTTTCTCAGGGACCAAATTGGGGGTTTAGTCTAAAAAAAAAACAAAAGGATACCATACGAGTGTTTGTTTGGATTATCGTTTCTCATACTTTTTTGCTTATGTGTTGAATGAAAAAGAAAGAAAAAATATATGAACAACTGTTAAGGTGGAGTTTGATATAAGTTTTAAAAAAATATTTTTGGAATGTTGGTATGGGAATAAAGTTTTTCCCATATTTGTTACAAATTTTAAAAATTTATTTTCAGGTATAGAGTATTTTCGAAAATAAATAGTTTGTGTGGGAACAAAACATTTCAGATACCAAACAATAACTAGAATGTAAAGGCAGGGTATTGATATTCAAAGAGAAAGTTGTAAAAATAATATAATTAAATAAAAAAAAAAGTTTAAAAAAAAACAATGATCGTCATCCTATTCCCCTACCTTTTGTGTCCCAATCTGGGTGTGGTTCAATTTATTTAGAAGTCCGAAAGAAAGGAAATGATAAGAATAAGAATGGCGAAATTAGAAGTAGCAGTGATAATAGCAATGAAAGGGCACCCAGGGAGTGGAAAAAGCACGTTGGCTCAATCCATAGCTTCTGCTCTTCGAATCCCTCTCATAGACAAAGACGACATCAAAGACTCCATCATTCCCCTCCAACTAACCTCACCCCCTTCACTCCTCAACGACCTCTCCTACGACGCCATCTGGCAGGTAGCATCCACCCAACTCCGCCTCGGCCTCAGCGTCCTCCTCGACTCCCCTCTCTCCCGCCGCTCCCACCTCGACCGCCTCCTCCGCCTCGCCGCCTCCGCCTCCGCCCGCCTCCTCGTCATCGAGTGCAGGCCCGCCGACCACGCGGAGTGGCGCCGGAGACTGGAGCGTCGCGGTGGAGACGGACACAAGCCTGCCACGTGGCGGGACCTTGAGAAGCTTCTGGAAGAGTATGGGGGATGTACGGAGTACGATGTGGGTGATGTGCCGAAGATGGTGGTCGATACAACCGCGCCTGTTTCACTGGAGCAGATGTGTTCCGCTGCCTTGGACTTCATCTTTGCTCACGCTACTCTCACCCCAAACTCCAACCAGGTTGAGCCACGTGTTTCTGTGAGTCTCTGACCGTAAACAATAGTTACAAATTTGTATCATGTTTATAATACTTTTTTTATTTATTTATCTGGTGAAATATAATACCTTGTTAATAACTGTTATCTTTCTATCCAACGTTGTTTACAATATATTTCATTTTCCAACGTTCAGGTTTATAATTTATTGCAGCTGGAATGGTTTTTTCTTTCTTTTCTTTTTACCAATATTGTCCATGAAATTCTATTTTCATGATTTATGATCTTGGATATTTTATCTCGGGAGGTGTTTTTTTTGGTATAAAAAAATAATAATGATAAAAATTCTCGGGAGGTGTTTGTAAACATTGAAAATCAGGTTAACGTAATAAATAAATAAAACTAGTTACATTAGCCCACATAAAAATGAACCAGTTCAAATTAAAATAATTTTAATACAACTTGTAATTTCAATAATAGTACCATCAATGAGATCCTACAAAAGAGAATGAAATTATCTCTATTATACAAAGTGTGGAGATCGAAAAGGCAATAACGAACTATCTGAATAATGAGGGTGCAAATAGTATAAAGATTACTCAAGTCATCTGAATTTTTTTTTTATCATTAAGCTCTCTCCAAATGAAATAAACAGCGACGACAATAGCAATCCTAATAATAACATAAGGAAGGACTCTACTCCAAAATCTATTTGCAAGCTCACGAATAATGATACTCCGGGCCAAATTACTAAGATCACTTCTAGCGAATAAAGGACCAAATGACAACAGTAAACTAAAAAGAAATCAAAGAATAGATGAGAGAGATTCTCAAGATTGCCACAGGTTAAGTCACTCAACCAACGCATCAATGAGACTTGAACATCCAGGACCCGGATTCTCTCTTGCTCTAAGTCTCGTCTAACATCCCTGCAGCAAAATCCAACTGTGCAACTGCTGTGTGGAGGGAGGATCCAGTTGATGTGATGTGTGGAGGGACGATTCGAAGATGCAGCGGCAGGACGTCCAGCGACAGGAACGAATCCGGTTTGGAACATCCATCGTTGTTGGTTAAGATGTTTGTGTTTGTGTTTTGATAGTTTCTAGCCGAACATGGACAATGGTGTTTTTCGATGAATTGGTCGACGATGGGACCATGGATTTTAAAGTTGTTGGGAGAGAGATGAGACTATATCATCATAGTCTCCTAGACTCATAGTTACTTTCACGAGAGTATACCAACATTAGTTCGAGATAAGTCAACTATTAACCGTGTGTCATAACGAGGCCCGATGTAATTTTAAGATAAAAATGATGTAAAATGTCAATTAATCAAACCCCAAGGTGGTTTATATAATTTTCCCTAAAAACCTTGATATGAATTATTGTTTAAAAAAACAACCAGGGACAATGGTAAGGGGCGTGAGCAAGATATAGAAAAGGAGAGAGATGAGTGGAAATAAAAAAAAAATGAGGGAAATGATAAAAGGAAGTTCAATATCGTGAGAAAAAGGGAGTTAGGAACAAATAATTGTAAAAATGTAATAAGAGGGGAAAGTTGGATCAGTAAAAAAAAACAATTTATAAATAATTTTCTTAAAAAAACAGTTTTATTTCAAGATTAATTTAGATAAAAAAAACATTTTTAAAAAGTTTAAATACTTGAACCAAATGCTTTATGTTTTAAATTTAGCCCATTACACTTGACATTTTATTTAAGGGTGGGGCAATTCACACTTTCAAATGCTTACTCACATTTTTCTTTAATTATTCATTATTTAATAAAGTTAAATTTATAAAATGAAAAATCAAAATAATGATTGATTGAGAAAGAATGTAAATAGACAATTTGAAGTGTGAATAAGATCACCCATTGTCTCTCTCAACAAAAAAAAAAAGATCACCCGTTGTCTAAAGTCTAAACAGTGTTGCTACATGTCACGGTTTCACGAATTCATTTTTGGGGAGATAAGTCATATACGTTATGCTTTTCCGACTAACATTACTAGAAAAAAGCTAATGTGAAAGAACGCCAAGAATCAGATGCAGCTAAATCCCTCTCTTTTTTATGATATATATATATATATATATATATATGCAGCTAAATCCGAACAACAATAAGGCTAACAAGGAATACGACGTGGTTCTGGACAATGTCTCCACTATTGACAAAATTCAATAAACAGGATAAGGTTACTCTAAAAGCAAATCATTGATGAACTGTATATATTTATTAAATAATTAAAAAACGAATACATTTTTACTTATTCATTTTAATAGTAAACTTATTTTAAAGAAAGAATTATCAAACAATTTATTTTATAAGTTTAATTAGTATATACAGTTAATACTTAACATAAAAGAATTTTATCCTAATATTTAGTAATATTTTGTCAGCCAACGTAAAACTTAGTCGAATCTTTATGACATGGATCAACGACGTAATAATGTTAATGCTAGGTCGTTGCCCAGAAGCAACGCGCTGTATAGCTCGAGTACAGTGTCAAATGAGCAAGAGTCGCTGCATCGCCGCTTGGATGTAGTGAAAAATAAGCAAGGGTTCCCACATTTTTGTGAACGAGTGTGGGTAAAGAAGCTAGTTCACTAGAGTAGGATTCGCTTTGGAACTTGGAATGTAAGCACACTAATAGGTAAATCAATGGAAATAGTTGACACTATGATTAGGAGGAGGATCAATTTCATGTGCCTACAAGAAACTAAGTGGGTGGGAGAAAAGGCAAAGGAATTAGACTCTTCGGGTTTTAAGCTTTGGTATACTGGCAAAGTAAAATCGAGAAATGGGGTGGACATAATTGTGGATAAATATTGGAAGAATGATATTGTGGATGTAAAAAGGGTTGGAGATAAGATCATTGCCCTAAAATTTGTAGTAGAACAAGACACCTTTAGTGTGATTAGTGCTCACGCACCTCAGATAGGGTTAGAAGAACACTTAAAGGTAAAATTTTGGGAGGATTTAGAAGGCCTAATTCAGGAAATACCGCTAGGTGAAAAGATTTTCTTAGGAGGGGATCTAAATGGGCATGTAGGGAGGGCACCTAGAGGTTACGACGGTTTGCATGGAGGATATAGCCTAGGGGAGGTAAATGGTGAAGCTAAGTCTATTCTGGACTTTTCATCTGCTTTCGATCTTACTATAACCAATACCTGTTTTAGGAAACATGAGGAGCATCTTATCACGTACAAAAGTGGGGTGACAAGCTCTAAAATAGATTTCTTTCTTATTAGGAGATTGGATAGAAAGATTTGTTTGGACTGTAAAGTCATACCTGGAGAGAGCTTGACTACCCAACATAGAGTCTTGGTTATGGATGTAAGAGTTAAGAGGAGTGTGAAGAGAATAGGCCACGGAAAGGTTTCAAGGATCAAGTGGTGGCAACTGAAGGATGAAAAACAAAGGATCTTCCAACACAAGGTTTTGGAGGGAGGGTTTTAGGAGGCAAACGGAAGTGCAAATGATATGTGGGACAAGATGACCTAGGGGATTAGGAAGGTAGCTATAGAGACGCTTGGTGAATCAAGAGGATTCGGACCTAGGGGTAAAGAATCTTGGTGGTGGGATGAAAGCGTGCAAGCTAAGGTTCGGGTTAAAAGGGAATGTTTTAAAGCTTGGTCTTTATGTAAAAATGCAGAAAATTGGGAAAATTATAAGGTGGCTAAAAAAGAGACCAAGAATGCAGTGAGCGAAGTTAGAACTAAAGCTTTTGACGGGTTGTACCAATCCTTAGGCACCAAAGATGGTGAGAAATCTATTTATAGACTTGCTAAAAATAGGGAAAGAAAGACAAGAGACCTGGACCAAGTGAAGTGTATTAAGGATGAAGAAGGTAGAGTTTTGGTTAAGGAACAATATGTTAAAGATAGATGGAAGAATTATTTCCACAAGTTATTTAATGAAGGATTTGAAGTTTTATCATGCCCACGTATGCTTGACATCAGAGAGGATGACCAAAATTACACTTTTTATTGTAGAATCCAAGAGCATGAGGTAAAGGAAGCTTTGAGAATGATGGATAATGACAAGGCAGTTGGATCAGACAATATACCTGTGGAGGTATGGAAGAGTCTCGGAAGTAGAGGCATTAGTTGGCTCACAAAGTTTTTTAACGAGATTATGAGGTCAAAGAAAATACCGGACGAATGGAGGAGAAGCACTTTAGTTCCGATTTACAAGAATAAGGGAGATGTACAAAATTGCTCAAATTATAGGGGGTTTAAGCTTATGAGTCATACTATGAAGCTATGGGAAAGGGTGCTTGAACGGAGACTAAGAAAAGAAATCAAAATCACCGACAACCAATTTGATTTTATGCCCGGGAGGTCGACCATGGAAGCAATTTACTTGCTACGATGAGTGATGGAACGATATCGAAGGGATCAAAAAGATTTACACATGACCTTCATTGATTTGGAGAAAGCGTGTGATAGGGTGCCAAGAGAGGTTTTGTGGAAAGCCCTAGAAAAGAAAGGTGTTCTGATTGCCTATATTCGAGCTATCAAGGATATGTATGAGGGGGCCACGACTAGTGTGAGAACGCAGGGTGGAGCCACAGAAGATTTCCCAATAACCATAGGTCCACACTAGGGTCAGCTTTAAGCCCCTATCTTTTTACCTTGGTCTTGGATGTACTTACGGAGCACATTCAAGAGCCAACACCGCGATGCATGCTTTTCGCAGATGATGTAGTTTTAATTGGAGAGTCGAGAGATGATATAAATGGAAGGTTGGAGAAAAGCTTTAGAAGTACATGACTTCCGTTTGAGTGGAAGCAAGACGGAGTATATGGAATGTAAGTTTAGCAAAAGGCGAAACACCTCTAGCCTAGAGGTGAAAGTTGGAGACCACAACATACCACAAGTCACACGGTTTAAATATCTTGGGCCTATTATACAAAATGACAGAGAAATTGAGGGAGATGTAAACCATCGGATTCAATCAGGGTGGTCGAAATGGAGGAAGGTTTTGAATTTTTTGTGTGATAAAAAGGTACCTCTTAAGCTAAAGGGAAAATTTTACTGTACAACTATTAGACCCGCGATGTTGTAGGAGACGGAGTGTTGGGCGGTAAAAAATCAACACGAGAGTAAAATAAATGTAGCAGAGATGAGAATGTTGCGCTGGATGAGCGGGAAAACTAGACGTGATAGGATTAGGAATGAAAGCATTAGAGAGAGAGTTGGGGTAGCACCTATTGTAGAAAAGATGGTTGAATCTCGACTTAGGTGGTTTGAGCATGTATGGAGGAGACCTTTAGATTCTGTAGTAAGGAGAGTGGAGCAGGTGGAAGGCAATCCAATAGCTAGAGACAGATGTAGGCCAAGAAAAACTATAGGAGAAACTATTAAGAAAGATTTGGAGATCAATGATTTAACTATTAACATGATTCATGATAAAATATTATGGTGCCGTATGATCCATGTAGTCGATCCCGCATAGTGGGATAAGGCTTGGTTGTTGTTGTTGTTGTATTTAGTAATATTTTGACAAATCAATATTTTTGTCAGTTTTTAATTATTAAAATGTTGATAATTAATCAATATTATCGATAGGGATTGACAGATCTGATCAAGACTTCCGCTCATACTAGCTGTGACTTGGGTAGTGGGGTTCGCTTCCTAGATATCCCTGTTGGTAAGCAATATCCAAATTATATTATAAATCATCCCCGATATTGGTGATATTTCCTAACCTTATAAGGGAACGTGCATTCCCCTAATCTAAATTTTTTAAAACTATATATATATATATATATAATATTTTCAGTTTGCTTTCCCTTTCAAGATAGCCAAATTCTCTCGATTACCGAGCATCATTAGCCAAGCATTCCGCTCATTTTTATTTTTTTTAAATTTGGTAGTTGGGTTTCAATGTTTTCTTAACTTAGTGCCAACAGGGTGGGTGGTCTTACACATCTTGCCAAACCTTCTGTTCATAACTATTAATAATTAGGTTCAATTTCTAGATCTTCTTTAATGATAGATAATATATAAATTTCAGTATAAATTATTGTTGAGATTGATTATATTTTTTAGTCTTACAAGTGGACATGTTTTCCCCCAATCTAAACTTTTCATCACCAATTTTTTTTAACTTGAGTCTATTTTAAAACAAATAAATAAAAATCTATTCAATTTTAAAAAATACCTTATAATTTATTATTTAACTAATCGGATTTTTTTTATATTATTAAATTACTCTTATATTATTTACTCATTTTAAAAATAATCTCTAAACGTGTTCTTATCCCTAATCTTTGTATGTTGTTGGTCAACCTTTCCTCATTTGCTCTCCTTCTCCATGTCTTCGGTTCGTTGGTGGAAAGTGCTCAGAGCCCCTTGAGCATTCTTCATCTGAAACCGTTCCAAAAGCCATTAACTAAACTATCCATCTTCTTCACTTGTTCTGATTTTGCAGCCATTTGAAGCTTCCTGGGTCAGTTGTTCATGCCTTTCTTTTCCTTCTTATGTATTTCCCTCATAAGCTAAGTGTTAAAATCTCAAACTTTTTGGTTCTTACTACTCAATATATTTGATGGGTCATCAGATGAACCGGCATAATGTAAATAATCTCAATTTTTGTTTCTGCGTATCTTACGTTTGTTGCTTGACTTGCAAGTGATTCTAGTGTTGGGATTGAGGAAACAGTGCCCTTCTGTATTTTTGCTTATTTGAGCTTCCATTAGCTATAGAATATGTTGTTTTTACTTTTTAAATATGATGGGTGCTTAAAGGGGTGAATTTTTTTTGTTTTGCTTCTAAATAAAGTCAAACAAGCCTATGACTCAATTGGAACCTGGTATATTTGGGGTCATGGATAGTGCAAATGAAGCATCTTCATCCTTGAGCTTTGTGTCATCTCACTTATCAAATGGTTCTAGCAATCACAACATATCTTCCTCCGCCAGCTATGAGCATGGGGCGGCAAATACTGAAATTTTGAGTCTGAGTAAGCTCAGTGGAAGCCTTGAGAAGTTATTGATTGATGGTGAATATGATTATAGTGATGCTGAGATTCTTGTTGAAGGCATCCCTGTGGGGGTTCATAGGTGTATATTGGCTTCACGCAGTGAGTTTTTTCATGAGCTTTTTAAGAAAGGAAATGAAGATTCAGTGAAGGAAGGAAAGCCAAGGTATCTCATGTCAGAATTGGTGCCTCATGGGGTGGTTGGATATGAGGCTTTCCAAGTTTTCTTGCATTATTTGTATACTGGAAAGCTAAAGGCTTCACCACCCGAAGCGACAACATGTGTCGATGAAACATGTATTCATGATGCATGCCGCCCTGCTATCAATTATGCTTTGGAACTGATTTATGCTTCTGTTACTTTTCAGATGAAAGAGCTCGTTTTACTTTTTCAGGTATATTGTGCTTTCTGTAGTGTCATTTCTGCTTCCTTTATTTATTTTTTTATTTTTTAATTCACTTATTTTGTGTATAAAAGGGTAAATATGGCAAATCCAGAGCAATAAAGTGAAGGTCTACAAAAATCATTTTGACTTAATAACACAAAGCACAACCTAATTGAAAATTTCCCTTACAGAGATTGGAACTTTGTATTGTATTGAAGTTTAAACCTTGTATTTATGCCATGACATGATGGGGTGAAAAAACAATCCTAGTTTTTTTTTAAATATTTATTTAGTGTTTGATATGGTAAAATACTACCAGATAAAGTGTTCCCAAATAGCTTAGACTAACAGCAGATGTACATTTTGTTTCTCTTTCTTTTTGCATGTTTTGTACATTGTTTCAAGATTTACATGTGTGTCTTTTGGAATGTGTTTCATCACTTCATCTGTGTTCCAAGAGAATCAAATTTGACATGGCTATATGCTTTGCTTCAGTCTTAAAATTGATTTAGTTTTAATATATATATATCACTTTATTGATGCAGAGGCGTCTCCTAAATCTTGTTGAGAAGGCTCTTGTGGAAGATGTCATTGCTATTCTTATGGCTGCCTTTCACTGCCAATTAAGCCAGCTCCTCTCTCACTGCATTCAGAGAGTTGCAAGGTCTGACCTTGACAGCATATCTTTGGAAAAGGAGCTTCCCCATGAAGTTATGGCCGAAATCAAATCACTCCAAGTCCAATCTCATCCAGAATCCACAGCCGATGCAATGGAAGTGGAACCTTTGAACGGTAAGAGTATCAGGAAAATCCATAAAGCATTGGACTCTGATGATGTTGAACTACTGAAGCTTCTTTTGAATGAATCTAGTGTCACTCTAGATGATGCTTGTGCTTTGCACTATGCCTGTGCCTATTGTGATTCTAAGTTGATTCAAGAGGTTCTTACTCTAGGCTTGGCTGATATTAACCATAGAAATGCTCGAGGATATTCAGTTCTTCATGTGGCTGCAAGAAGAAAGGATCCATCCATTTTGGTAGCACTACTGAATAAGGGGGCCTGTGCATCAGATACCACTTCTGATGGACAAACTGCTCTTGCAATTTGTCAGAGGTTGACAAGGCGCAAGGATTATCATGAGAAAACAGTGCAGTGTAAGGAATCTAACAAAGACAGGCTCTGTGTTGATGTCCTTGAGAGAGAGATGAGAAGAAATTCTCTCTCTGTCAATATGTCTGTTTCATCACAGTTAACTGCTGATGATTTGCACATGAGACTGGATTACCTTGAAGATAGAGGTAGAATTTTTTACCTGTCAAAGTCACTTTCTTTCAATAAATATGAGGTTTGGACCTTTTAGTATCAGCATTTACTTTAGGAATATGCATGCATCAGAAAAACAATGATATCGTTTAATCCATATAGCCGACCTCACTTGGTCAGGAGTTGTTTTGGTGTTGACATGGATACAGCTTTCTCTATATGTGGCAGTTGCATTTGCTAGGCTGTTGTTTCCTGCTGAGGCTAGGGTAGCCATGGAGAATGCTGAGGCAGATTCAACATCACTGTATGCAAATTCATCAGCTTTGAAGGGATCGAGTGGCAATCTGAAAGAAGTGGATTTAAATGAAACTCCCTCTGTTCGAACCAAAAAACTCCAGTTAAGATTGCATGCCCTTCTTAAAACAGGTATGACTCCTTATAATGGTGCATCATTGTGGAAAAAGGATATGACTTGTTCTATAAACATCAAATAAAACTTCCATGTACTTTGCCTTGGCTGGCATCCAATAACATATCAAAAAGGATTTTTTTTTTCCATTTTCAATTGATGTGTTTTCATTCATAATGACAAAATGCTACTTTGTTTTCACTTTCTTGGTTTCAAGCTTTTATGAAGGAAATTGTGCAAATAAGAAAGTTCCTTTTTCAATTAATATGTTTTCACTCATTATTACATAGATGTCACATTATTGTCATTTTGTTTCTTGTTTTCAAGCTTTTGTGGAGAAAATGGTGAAAATAACTTTCTCTTCTCTTCATTGTTTTCTTCCCATAACCTAGAAAATAAGGAACAAATTAGTGAAAACAAGGTAGTTTTTTTTTTGATGTCAACTAAAAATGGAAACAAAAACCAAACCCAACACCACCAAATTCCATTCCTAGTTGAAATTTATATCAGAACCCAACATTTAATAAAAAAGTTTAACAAACCTTTTAGACCCTGCAAAGTGGACGAGTTTTGGTTTTGGTTCCTGCACTTTTTTTTCGTTAGTTTTGGTTTTTGCAAATTCAAATCTTTGGTTTTAGTTTCTGCTGTGTTAGTTCTCATCCATTTAAATGTTGACGTAGCTAACTGTTACTAATACTCCTTGAGTATACATTTTGAATTGTCCACAGTTGAGAATGGTAGGCGCTTCTTTCCCCATTGTTCTGAGGAGCTTGATAAGTTTCTGGAAGACGATATGCTTGATGTTTTCTTCCTAGAGAAAGGCACAGAAGAAGAGCGTAAAACCAAGAAAGCACGCTTCATGGAACTTAAAGATGATGTGCAGAAGGCATTTCACAAGGATATGGCTGAAAGTAACCACCATTCAGGTGGTTTTTCATCCTCATTGTCATCCTCGTCATCATCATCTCGTAGGGAAGGTCTAAGCCACAGAGTGAGAAAAAAGTGAAGTCCATGTCTTTCTACAGTGGATGCTAAAGTTTTGGCTTTTTGAACTAGTTTACAAGGATAGCAACTGTATTATATTTTGCCAATAAGATGCTATGTTTGTTAGGTCATGTTTTTTAGTTTACAAATGAACATGGCCGATTTTTACTAGCTTGGTGTACTTGCTTACTTGTTGGACCAAAAGAAAAAGGAAAGGAAGATGTACTTCCTTCAAAATAGGAGAAACATGTAATATGTGGCAAATGAACCAATCCCCCAATACCCAAAAGTTTTCACAGTTTAATTTGATTCCTATTATGAATTAGCCCATGTTGAGCTTGAAAATGCAATTTTTTGGCTAAAGTATTCATGAAACCAACACAAGATTTGTTTCATTTGCAAGGAGCCACCCATGTCTCTTAAACGAATGGGTTTCTCTTCAATATTGGTTACTAAAGATATGCAAACAATTCTAACTGAAAAAAGTATACAGTTATAGCTACAAGGCAAAAATGCACATTACTCAAGCATCATGATGCTAAAATACAATTTTCCTATCTATAATCTCAAGTACTTGTTGATCATGGGCAGTTGGGCACATTATATTATTCATGGCCTAACCACTTTGGTTAACTTTTGAGGGCCTATAAGTGCTATTCCATAAGCAGCAGGTAGTGATAAGAGCTTCTTTGCTTTTCCCACATAAGCCCTTTTTGTGAAGTTATTATAATCATTGGCTTCAATAGCATCTAATATCTGCCTATACAACAGCAGTGATGCCCATACAGGCCATCTGCTAGCTGCACTGAGCTCTGCAACTCCCTGCTCTGCCTTATCAAAAAACATCCTTGCCCTCTGTATTTGTTCCTTCATGAAATTCCGCCATTTGTGGGTAACCTTCCCGTGGAAAATGTCCTCATCTGAAAGGCCAGCTTGTGCCAATTCATCTTGTGGGAGATATACTCTTCCTCTTCTAGCACTATAATGATTAGAAAAAATTGCGATATTTTAGTCTTTTATCTTCACACACACATATTTCAATTTGATCTTTTATTTGGATACATGTGAGGCGGTATATGTATAAATGTGTATGAATAGCATTATTTCTTGAATTATATCCATCATTGAAATTAAATGATATCCTAGGCCTATTTGATTGTATAAAACTAGGTTTTTTTTAATGTAGTTAATATTATTCATTTCTTGGAATGTTGCTGAGTATCAAAAAATTTCGAAGTTTGAGAGATACCCTTAAATTAACATGGTGATAAGTGTCACTTTGCTATTGATTTTGGTTCAACTATATATATGGCATTGATGTGTTGAAAGAACCTTACTCTTCTCCAACGTCTCTGAGTATGTTGGTAAGTTGATTTGCAATGCCTAGTGCCAATGCAGCATTATAAATGCTCTCTGTTGAAGCCTTTGATTCTGGTGCTATCCCCATTACTGGAACACTCATAAGACCTACTGTCCCAGCAACATAGTAGCAGTAAAGGTAGAGCTCGTCAAAATTATTGTATCTTGACTTTCTCAGGTCCATCCTCATCCCTTGTATCATGTCCTTGAAAGGCTGTTCAAAGAGACAATTCCACATATATGGTGTCAGTTTTAGCAAATGGACAATTCAATAAGGCTTTTTATATATTTTGATTTTTCTAACCTGTACAACCTTGTACATATTAAGGAATCAAAAAATAGAAATGTTGGATCGGAAAGAGTAACTTTTAAAGTTTCAAGGAATTGAATACACAACTTACAACACAACATTTCTATGTTTGATTTATTAACATGTGAAAGTTTGCATAGGATAGAAAAAATGGTATATATGTCTATTTGATTGCAATTAGTCTCACTGTTCCATCTCATATTCTGTATACTTACCATACACATACCCCATATGTGAAGTGGTGTATTTTGTAGGGGCATGCAACTAACATTTTTCTTTTGCATGTTATGAGAAACAATGAGAAGTTTATTTGATTTTGAGGCATGTGGTGGTGTACCTGTATATCAACCGGGTACTTTGACACAGTGTCTGAGAGGGCAGCATCATACATATCATAAGGGCGACCTTCAAAGACATCAGTTAGTCGTTGCTCCCACCTGTCCAAGGCAGTAGCTGTGATGTATGATGCGTTTGGGCCATCCACTAGCTCATCAGTTCTCCTGCACCACACTGCAAACCAATGCACACTCATTTGTCAGTTTCAAAAAATTGGACCATAACTCTCATTGGAGAAGCTGGAGCTGCAGTAAAAGGCCGTTTTGAGAGGGTTACACAAACATACCATAAATAGCCCAAATGGCTTTTCTGCGCTCTTGGGTCATCAATTGTGTGCCTATAATTTGCAGTTCAAGAAGATATAAATCAAGTCAATAACATCATATACCATTCAGGTGGTTTTTCATCCTCATTGTCATCCTCGTCATCATCATCTCGTAGGGAAGGTCTAAGCCACAGAGTGAGAAAAAAGTGAAGTCCATGTCTTTCTACAGTGGATGCTAAAGTTTTGGCTTTTTGAACTAGTTTACAAGGATAGCAACTGTATTATATTTTGCCGATAAGATGCTATGTTTGTTAGGTCATGTTTTTTAGTTTACAAATGAACATGGCCGATTTTTACTAGCTTGGTGTACTTGCTTACTTGTTGGACCAAAAGAAAAAGGAAAGGAAGATGTACTTCCTTCAAAATAGGAGAAACATGTAATATGTGGCAAATGAACCATTCCCCCAATACCCAAAAGTTTTCACAGTTTAATTTGATTCCTATTATGAATTAGCCCATGTTGAGCTTGAAAATGCAATTTTTTGGCTTTAGTATTCATGAAACCAACACAAGATTTGTTTCATTTGCAAGGAGCCACCCATGTCTCTTAAACGAATGGGTTTCTCTTCAATATTGGTTACTAAAGATAGGTAAACAATTCTAACTGAAAAAAGTATACAGTTATAGCTACAAGGCAAAAATGCACATTACTCAAGCATCATGATGCTAAAATACAATTTTCCTATCTATAATCTCAAGTACTTGTTGATCATGGGCAGTTGGGCACATTATATTATTCATGGCCTAACCACTTTGGTTAACTTTTGAGGGCCTATAAGTGCTATTCCATAAGCAGCAGGTAGTGATAAGAGCTTCTTTGCTTTTCCCACATAAGCCCTTTTTGTGAAGTTATTATAATCATTGGCTTCAATAGCATCTAATATCTGCCTATACAACAGCAGTGATGCCCATACAGGCCATCTGCTAGCTGCACTGAGCTCTGCAACTCCCTGCTCTGCCTTATCAAAAAACATCCTTGCCCTCTGTATTTGTTCCTTCATGAAATTCCGCCATTTGTCGGTAACCTTCCCGCGGAAAATGTCATCATCTGAAAGGCCAGCTTGTGCCAATTCATCTTGTGGGAGATATACTCTTCCTCTTCTAGCACTATAATGATTAGAAAAAATTGCGATATTTTAGTCTTTTATCTTCACACACACACATATTTCAATTTGATCTTTTATTTGGATACATGTGAGGCGGTATATGTATAAATGTGTATGAATAGCATTATTTCTTGAATTATATCCATCATTGAAATTAAATGATATCCTAGGCCTATTTGATTGTATAAAACTAGGTTTTTTTTAATGTAGTTAATATTATTCATTTCTTGGAATGTTGCTGAGTATCAAAAAATTTCGAAGTTTGAGAGGTACCCTTAAATTAACATGGTGATAAGTGTCACTTTGCTATTGATTTTGGTTCAACTATATATATGGCATTGATGTGTTGAAAGAACCTTACTCTTCTCCAACGTCTCTGAGTATGTTGGTAAGTTGATTTGCAATGCCTAGTGCCAATGCAGCATTATAAATGCTCTCTGTTGAAGCCTTTGATTCTGGTGCTATCCCCATTACTGGAACACTCATAAGACCTACTGTCCCAGCAACATAGTAGCAGTAAAGGTAGAGCTCGTCAAAATTATTGTATCTTGACTTTCTCAGGTCCATCCTCATCCCTTGTATCATGTCCTTGAAAGGCTATTCAAAGAGACAATTCAACATACATGGTGTCAGTTTTAGCAAATGGACAATTCAATAAGGCTTTTTATATATTTTGATTTTTCTAACCTGTACAACCTTGTACATGTTAAGGAATAAAAAAATAGAAATATTGGATCGGAAGGAGTAACTTTTAAAGTTTCAAGGAATTGAATACACAACATTTCTATGTTTGATTTATTAACATGTGCAAGTTTACATAGGATAAAAAAAATGGTATATATGTCTATTTGATTGCAATTAGTCTCACTGTTCCATCTCATATTCTGTATACTTACCATACACATACCCCATATGTGAAGTGGTGTATTTTGTAGGGGCATGCAACTAACATTTTTCTTTTGCATGTTATGAGAAACAATGAGAAGTTTATTTGATTTTGAGGCATGTGGTGGTGTACCTGTATATCAACCGGGTACTTTGACACAGTGTCTGAGAGGGCAGCATCATACATATCATAAGGGCGACCTTCAAAGACATCAGTTAGTCGTTGCTCCCACCTGTCCAAGGCAGTAGCTGTGATGTATGATGCGTTTGGGCCATCCACTAGCTCATCAGTTCTCCTGCACCACACTGCAAACCAATGCACACTCATTTGTCAGTTTCAAAAAATTGGACCATAACTCTCATTGGAGAAGCTGGAGCTGCAGTAAAAGGCCGTTTTGAGAGGGTTACACAAACATACCATAAATAGCCCAAATGGCTTTTCTGCGCTCTTGGGTCATCAATTGTGTGCCTATAATTTGCAGTTCAAGAAGATATAAATCAAGTCAATAACATCATATACCACTAAGCATTAAAATCCATAAAATTATGCACATCACCTTGACACCTTAATTATGTAAGCCATCAAGTAACAATGTTTCCCAATTAAATTTAATTGTTAATATAAATGATGTGATATTTACTTATGTATAGCTGATGTGATACATATTCAGAAAAAAATTGACAAAAAAAAAGAAAGAAAGAAATGAAGAATCCTTTTTTTTTAAAATTTTATAATAATGTTGTACAAGGAAGTAGAGGCATTATTTAAATATAAATGTCATGCAATGGGCAAGAGGTGAGTAAAAAGATATTCCCTTTATCATCTAAAAAGAATGATTGAATATTCCCCTCAAAAGCAACCAACAAAGGAGGCATAAGGGGTTTACTAATTATACTAAAGAGAATGTTGACTAGTGGCCTTAAGGACACTAGTTAAGAAATCAAAAGGAATGATTTCTTATGGAAAAATGTTGCATTTATTGTCTTAAGAAATTGTGTATTTTGTTTTTCCATAAAAACTTACCTTATGTGTATTGCTTAACTGGCGTCTTACTGGTTAGCAAGACTCCTTAATTTATTCTAATTACCATAAAACAAGGGATAATGTTTCTTTTATGGTAGATATTAGGAAATTGATAAGTGGAGGGGAATAATGAATGAGAGAAAACCAAAACAAGAATAGAGCAAGTACCCAGATAAAATGTCTTAGCATACTCAGCACAAACTTCACCACACCGATCATAAGCCACATTCAGTAGATCCCCATTGGTGAAATCTGCATCCTCAATGGGTTTGTTGTCCAAATCCAGAGCTATCTTTTCACCCATGTCCCTCTCTTTAACTAGAGCTGCTTGCTTCAGCACCACTTCATACACCTTCTCCTCTGAGGATCTTGTTGGGTTTGCTACTACTGCACTTGTAAAAGCAACAGCCCCAGTGGCAAAGCTGATTCCAGAGCACATTCTGGACCTCCTTTGGGTTCTTTCACCGATACTACTTCTGCATGCAACACCCAACAAGGAGTTGGTGTAATCTTTGGGTCCACAACTCACCCAAAGAAGAGCACCAGACATCTTAAGAGCAGGGGAATTTTCTCTGTTTTTGGTGTAGTTTGGAATGATGGTTATAGAAGTGAAGTGGACACCACACAATAAAAAGAGAGGGAGAGAAGGATGATTGAGTAGCTTTGAGAATATGCTTGGGTTAGCTTTAAGAAAATTGTGATTGGAAGTCTTCTTTATGCTCAGTTCTATACATAGAGCACACATGTAAAAATGTGTGGACATTGTCTAGTAATCCTCAACATGATCAACTTGTTTGTTTTTATTGCAACTCTCTCTCTTTCTCTCTCTCTCTCAATTTTCTGGCAGAATTTTTATTTTGTTTTTATTTATTTTAAATTGACCCATGAAAGAATAATGCATGTCACTTCATGTATGCATCACTTTATATATGCATGATTTAATTGATATGTATAGTAAACGTGTAACCATTTTTTATACACTCAGTGTAATACTCTTTTATATTATCAATCAATCATTAATTATTATATTGTTAAAAATATTTGACTCTTATTATAATTACTTTAAAAAATCACATATAAGATTATTTATGATTGATTCACAATATAAAAATATTTATACTACAGTATATCAAAATTAGCCTCTTATAGTTAATGAATTTAATTATAATACAATTTTAATATAAACAGTTTTATATCAACAACGAATCATATATATTCACCTCATCAAAAAGATTGACTTTTACATAAAGTACTTTAAAAGTTATGGATAAAATGATGAACGATTAGTTGATAATTTTTAAAAAATTATAATGAAAATATATCAAAATTAAACTTGTAATTAATTTCATTTCATTTTTTACACAATATTTATCCTTTAATTCTATCATCTCATTGGCATATGAGGAGATGTGCACCTTAACTCCTTAAGTTTACAACAAGCATTTATTTCCCACAAAAAGGGTTACCCTGCAAATTTTTTTTTTTGAATTCGGGTATCTTTCGATTAGGAATCAGAGACTAATTCTTTGAGATATTAAGATTCATTTAAGGGATTGACATCTCCCAACAAATATTCTAACCCTACCAATATCTTTATATGGTCGAATCTTCCCGTTTTTGCTTGCGTACTTCTTGTTGTTTATGGTTTCATGTCTTCTATAATGTTTTGGTAAGCATTACTTTTATGGCTTACGTACGTTTAGTCAGAGTCATAAATATTCATGTTCCCATCCATCACACATTGAAATGAGTTGATTCATAGTGTTGTTTTATGTAGACGCGGATTCAATTGTTGGTTGGTATTTTTTATTTTTTTCATAAACTTGAAAGGAAAAACATTGCATTTTATAATAAGGAGAATACTAACGAGTGTTTTTAAGATATTTTTTAAGAAATAAAAAAAAGAAAACTTTTATAGAGAATTGATATATTTAATGCGTGAAAAGGCGGAATAGTTAGTTTTTCAATAAAAACTTATTTTTCTTGATTGCTTAAAAAATATTCTAAGATCACTTGTTAGCATGACCCTTATAATAATAATATAAAGAATTTTATTACGTTTTCTATTACTTAGGTGTTAGCAGTTGGCAGGCACACCCACAAAAAGTTTAAATAATAAGAATAAAAAGGAGAATGATACATCCAACATTATGATAATCACAAAGTTAAATCATATCATATGGTAAACTTAAACTTTAATTTATATCACTTATAGTCACGTAATTGAGTTTATAACTTTATATATAATTTACAACTCATTCAAATTTAACCATGTTAAGATCGAAATGGTATCATATAGTGAAATAAATTCACAAAAACATATAACAATTTAAGGTCCTGTTTTGTTTAATTGAGTTTATAACTTTATATATAATTTACAACTCATTCAAAATTAACCATGTTAAGATCGAAATGGTATCATATAGTGAAATAAATTCACAAAAACATATAACAATTTAAGGTCCTGTTTTGTTTATTTCATATTTTTTATTTTCATTTTCTAATTTTAAGAATAACTACAATAAAACTAGTTACAAAATTATTATTTTATTTTTATTACGTTTCCTGTTTCTAAAGATTTGTACAGGAAACACTGGAAACAACATTTTGTTTAATTTCACTGATTCATATACAAATCTTTGAAAACAGAAAATAAAAATAAAAATAAAGTAACAATTTTATAATTATTTTTATTATAATTATTCTTGAAATCAAGAAATGAAAATAGAAAATAGAAAATAAACCAAATATACCCTAAAATATTCAGTAACCGGTGTTAAATAAATCGTGAGACGTGGGGCACAAAGATATCACAATCACATGATATTTGGGGTTCTTGTTTCTCCAACGGAAAGATGGGGTGGGGGGACACCATACGACGGCCAATAAGTCAAATATTGATGCTTTCTCTTGGCAGAAATTGAGGCAAACCTAAGGGCTAAGGCAGAGTGTGTGGCTGTGTATTGCATGCTGTTCTCTTTCCTACCACAACCTTTGTGCCAATAATTAAGATAGATAAGTTTTACCGCATTCAACTTGCCATGATTAGTTCACGAATGTTTCTTTAAATTCATCAAAAGCCCTAAGCCTCAAAGTCACTTGATTATTTTTCTACTTTCTTTTTAGGTTTTACTTTTGTAGTGGAATATCACCGTGCCAATTATTTATGCACATCTGGAATATGATTTAATTGTTATACACTGATACTATCAATCAATCAGAAATTGATATACCATTACAATTTTTTTATTCTTATCCTAATCACCTTAAAAATCATCAATTTCTTGATTTCTGATTATTTGTTAGTGTAAAAATCATAATGTATAAAAATTAAACTCATCTTGAATATTAGTCCATTTTCCTAGTTCAAGGTAAATAATTCACGTAACGTAAGAAACGTGATTTGAAATGTCCCTTCGGTGACGAAAAGGTTCCGCTAATAAGCAAGAGTAAGAACAAAACTCAACCATGCTGCTAGGTGGCTTAGCTAGCAGCTGTAGATAAACACACGAGTTGGCACTTAATATAGGTGTCGTCATATGCATCTAAATTCCTGGAGGTGGTTTCGTTTTCTTCAATTTTGTTGTGTTATACTTAATTCATTTAGCATTTATGAGACACGGAATTTAGCGTAGTTGAATATTTTGAACTGTCGTGTCCCAATGGGGGTCACGTCTCCAAAGTGAGGTGATACTCTTATTACTCTCCTTCTTTGTCAAAACCTTGAAGGGATATGCTTTCAAGCACTTTCCAGATCCTAAAAGGCCCTTTCCCTTTCCCTTTCCCCACCCCCACACCCCAAATTTTAGGATGAATGCATGCAGGCAACTAGGCGATCAAGGAACAACCACACGGGATAAAGACCCAGCTATCTCAAAATGATGTCCAATTTCCTATCTCATTCACTCATGCTGAGCCATTTCGAAAATTAATCACATATTTAATAATAAATGTATTATTTTTAAACTACATGGCATGATAGGAGTAAGTGAGATAAGAAATGAGATACCGTTTTAAGACAAGTGATCTCTATTCGGCCACACGACAAATTTTGAGCCAACAGTTGTTATACGTATTTTTTTTCCTCCAAAGATATTCGGCTGATAGTCAAAGACTAATATCTTTTGAGACTTAAATATTATCGAAATAGATTTTGTCTATCCCAATAAAACATTTTTCATAGACACAATAGTAATCAAACTCGTGACAATATGCTTATGGAATTCTGCTGTATACCAAATTGTATTAGACCTTATTGGTTTCAAAGGTAATATTTATTTATACATGGAAAGGTGACTAAATCTAAAGTAAGATAAGTGTAATTACTTACGATGAGAGCAAATAGAAGGTTCCATTTGACTGTCAAAACGCTAGCTTATAGCAGATATAAGTTAGTATAGAAAAGTAACGTTTTTTCTCACTAGTTTTTTGCATTTTTACTTAAAGTGATCACATTTGAGCATAGAGCTTATTATTTTGTCTCACATTTTTTATCCTTACTATTTTAATTAAATACCTTCTTTATTGTCTTTTTTTGAAGGCTTCTTTATCGTCTTTTGAATAAATAAAATATCTTAATTATAATGCATATTTAAGGACTAATTTCACTAACTAGATATATATTTAGGATAAAAAAATAATAGAGAATATGTTTGTATATAAAAAATAAATTTTATATAACAAATCATATCAACATGTCGTTTATTTATATTATCATATTTTATTTAATGAAAATAATTAAGAATTATATTAAATTTTTTAAAAAAACAATATTTTAACTTATGAGATGATAAATAATTTAAAATAAATTAAAAGTAATAATTTTTAAAAAATAAATAATATCTATAAATAGAATTTATATTAAAAAAATCATATAAACAGGTCCTTTTATATTTATCAGTTATCTCAACCGATAATTTTATCAAAAACTCCAGATCCAATTAGTTATCTTATATACTATCAACTACAAGTTGATCATTCGCTACCAGCTAACTTAATCACTATAAGCCATTTTCTTTGCATTAATTTGGATAGGAAGAGGAATTGTGGAGAAAGATTAAAGGTTTAAATAAGTTTTTGTCCCTACAAAGTTCACCAATTTTGGTTTGAGTCACTGGAAAAAAAAATCTTAAGATTTCGTCCATGTAATCTCAACATTTTTGTAAATAGTCCATACCGTCATCTTTTTCCGTTATCTAGTACTCAGGTGTGAATACCCAATTTTGTCCGGATGCTATGTTCTACTTTATTTTATTTGATTAAAATTTAAACAGCAACAAAAAGGATAAAAGACCAAAAGTTGCAAAAAATAAAAATCCATCTTCCTAGCCCATGTCCTCTATCCCAGAGCTCATTTAAAGAAAGAAAAACAAAAAATATATGAAGAAAAGAGATCTGATTTCTAAAAAAAAAAAAAGAACAAAACAAGAAAAGGAAAAAGAAGAAGGAGGTCAGACGTGTGAGGCCAAAGGGGTAAGACAAAAACTTTTAATTTGTTTCAGACAAAGAGGAAAGTCAAGTTTTGTGAAAACTACAAAAAGGAGAGAGTTTGAGTTTAAAGCATGAAAGGAGAAATCAATTGCAACATATCATCTGCTACCTCTATCTCTCACACAGGGGCAAATCTGAGCAAAATCAAAAGGACTAAATATCATGAAGGAAAATAGCAAGTACCAAGCAAGACACCACAGATACAAAATCAATGAAAGTGGAAATGAAAAAGACTCTCCAATGAACAATCTTGGGTTCTGCTCTTGGAGTTTTGCAAGCAAATAAGTTTAAAAGGGGAGCCTTCAGACAAACAAAAGGGGGAAGGAAAAAAAAAACCACTCTTCATCACATTGTATCCCATTCTCTACTTCACTCTCCATCTTCCATCTTCTTCTTCATAAAAAACTGAAGCTAAAAAAACTCAGAAGCTCCCTCTCCCTTACATCATGAGCCACACATCCTATCTTCAACTATAAACCCATTTTAACCATCATCTTCATCCATATTTCAAACATTCCCTCATCATCTTCAACACCTCAGACACAGCCACCCTCCATACCCAAACAATATTCAACACCAACAAAACAAATTAAAACAAAAAACCATCTACCACAACCCTTCATCACCATCTTAAATAAAAAAAAAAACACAAAAATGGAAACATAAGACACAGACCAGATTCTGGTTTCAGCTCCACCACACGTCCCTCTGTTAGATCACTTTGCAGCCAGATCTGTCCGTTCTTGCTCCTCCCATTGCGGCTTTGCCATGAGACGCCGCAGTCGTCGCACGAACTGGTAGTCACCGCCCCGGTCCCTCTCGCTTCCACCGTGCGGATCGTCGCTCCGTGAACGCGCTGTCGCGCACGCGTCAAAAGATGAGCGGTTAGTAAAAATGTAGTTTAGAAGGCGACAACTCGGGTATCGTCTCACAAGGACTCTTGGGTTGTTGTTAACAGAAAAAGTCAGAACGGGGGGTTTTGGAATTCAAGTTAAACAAGGAAAACAAAGCAGAAAACTAATGTAAACTAAACAATCACCAATTAAGCTAAGCGATCAACCTCATCGCTTTCGGTTCCCACTATCATCGGTTCATATAAATCCAAGCCCTAAGCGGATTCTAAACCCTTTTCGATTGTAACATCAATTAACAAGCGAAACCGACGCTACAAGACATATGTTCCTAATTCCGAATTAAGCAAACGGATGAAGCCCTTCGTGAATTAAGCAAACACGAATTGAACGCACGCGAATTAAGCAAACGCGATTAAGTTTAGGAACACACAATCATCGAAACAAATCAATACCCATTCGATACAAACTGAATTAAGCAAACAGAGAATATAGAATAGATATTGAAAGAGAGTAGCAATTAAATCAGGAATTACATAACCTCAAGCGGCAATGCGAACCGACATCAAGAGATTGATCAAGGAGACTAGTTCTCCATCAAAAACGTAAAACAAACAGAGAGAAAATTCAAAACAAGGATTAGCAAAAGATATTTCCGTTTCCGCCTAAACAACTATTTATAACTTTCGAAATCTGCGCATTCTCGCGAGGCGAGTGGCCTCTCGCGAGGCGAATATTAAAATGGCGCCTTCTTGAATTTGTATTCTCGCGAGGCGAGCGTGATTCTCGCGAGGCGAGTCTTCAAAACCTGGGGTTGTCACACCGGTAGTGATGCCTATCACGACCAGGCACCGTGATGGTCTCTGTCTTGGGTGCTTATCTCTGTCATGGTCGTGACCTTCATCACGGCCAGGCCGTGATGGTCTCTGTCTTTAGGGGTTTCTCTTCACGCCCGTGATGGGTGTCACGGACGACCGTAATGCTTGCTGACTTCGAGGCTCGCGAGGCGAGCAATAGCTCGCGAGGCGAGGCAAGAACATGACTTTTCCGCACTTGGCTGGTCCTCACTCTCGCGGGCGAGTATCCTGCTCGCGTGGCGAGTGTTTCCAGATTGCAATTTCCATTGTTTCCTTCATTCCTTGGACTCTAAGTCAACCTGAAAACATGAAATAGCCATAAGTGCTTTATTTGACTCAAAAACTGACTAAATAACCCTAAAACTACTTAAGGGACTCAAAACCTTGCTTGAGGACAATCAGGCCTAATTTGGGTGAAAACGAGATATAATCGGCACAAAACCACGGTCATACTAGTCATAAAACTAGATGAGCCAGAGGCTTATCAAAATACCCCAAACTTGAACTTTGCTTGTCCCCAAGCAAACTAAAACCCAAAACGACTCAAGACTTGGCAAGCTAGAAGGATTTCAACCAATTCCGCACAAATTTCAAGCAATTCATCAAAACAATTTCCCTTCAATGTTTCCCCCTTTTCAACAATGTAATCCCCACAATCATTTATTCCGAACATCTGAGAGTTTCATCAATCAAACAATCATTAATCTAAGTAGGGGATCTAAGTTACACACAAGAGGGAGATCACCAAATTCAAACAATCGCCTTCCTCACAAAGGGGTTTAGTGTTCACTCAATCTCTCAGTTTGTCTAGGCTAACAACATTTCACTCAGTTTCACTTTTAAGAGCACTTCCCATGAATTTGATTTTCATCTCAAAATGGTTCCCACGGAAAACATGCATGCAACATCAAAAGGTCTTTCGAGGTTGTAATGGGGCCTGGCTAAGGGAAGGATATACAAAGGTGTCTGGGCTGAAATCCCTAGGAACTAAGAGAGCATGAAGTCATTAACACATTGAATTTCCTACTCAAGTTCCTATTCTTATTCTTCTTTTTGCCTTGGGTGGCTACAGCCCTTTTCTTCTAATACCCTTCTTGACAATTTGCGTTTTTCTTTTTTTTTTTTTTTTTTTTGATATTGAAAGATTTATTTTTGCCCTTTGGCTCCAACCTTTATCTCTTTTTTTCTTTTTCTCAATCCCCAACAACACATCATATCACTGTAGCCACCCCAAACTTAGTTTCTTGCAACCATTCTCTCGCTAAGCTTCCATGCTCTCCTAATCCTAAGATCGGGTTAACATGGTTTTTCCAGATTCAGGCTAATAACATAAGGTCATCATGAAACAATAGGCTAATTAGGCTCAAAGGGGCTAACTAGGGAACATGCATTAGGGACTGGTTCAATTTAGGCCAAGTAGTTAATTCAAAGAAAATTGCCTAAATCATTTGATGCAAACACACAGACATGCAAACCATGAAGAGATTCAAGCAAATTCGGGAAAGTGCAACTTGAAAGTGATTCACACAATCAAAAACATGTTGGAGGCTCAAATCCTCACCTGGACATTCATGCAAATTGTTTGACCGAGATTCTATCCCTAGTGTGTGCACCCTCTCACCCCAAACTTATCATAAATCATGCCATCACAACAAAATCTCAAAGATCAGTTTTCAATTACATGGGGATCAATTTTTCAAAATTTCAAAACTAGGGGGAATCAGTCAACAATAAACATGCAATTCATCTATGCAAAATCAATCAAATTCCAGCAAACTTGCCGACACAAGACTCACACACATGCTCTTGAGCTTCTCAAATTATTCAAGAGCTTTATTGAAACCAAAACAGAAATAAAGCAAGGAAAAGAAAATTTAAAAGGAGAAAGGGTTAAGAAAACTCATTGAGGCGGTTCCACCAGATCCCACTGTCTCGTAGCACAAGGCCCACGTGGTAGCCAAAGGATCAAGCTTGTTCCATGCTTCCCTAATTTGCAGCCTTGATATGGAGGTGAGCGCTTGACAATCATGATGACCTCGCCGAGTGCGGCGGACTTCTCACTCCCTCTTGGGTCACGAGATGACCTTCTTCTCAACAAAGTCTCCCCAATAAAATTGGGGTTCAACCCCTTGAACTGGCCATGGTGCAAAATCCAAAGGCTCAAACTCCATCACCGGTGGCTTCTCGGTGGGAGGTGGCAAATAGGACACCGGTGTCTCCTGGTCTGCTTCAACTTCTGCATTTTCTTCATTCACCGCACTAACAAATTTATCACCCGCTATACATGCAGAAATTTCAGCACACACCACACAAAGGTTAGTGTTAGTAGAGTCAATACATATATCACAATAAATCGAATCGAAGAAAGGTCCGAATGTCCGGAAATTCAGCACTCAATTCATCCACCCCATCACTCTCAACACATGCATTTGATTTAATTGAATCATCTACTTCCAAAGGTTCTTCATCATCCTCAAGCATGGTGAAGCAGGATGTCCTCCCGATCCTCCCGATCCTCATTTTCTACGTTTCCTGAAAAGAATAAACCTGCATAACATTCTATACACAAAGCGATGTCGGTACAATCAAGACATGCATTAGAATCGTGGGATTCAACACACACGTTCATCAACGAAGTATTATCAAAATCATCCCGAGAGGTATTGTCAAGAATAACTTGTGAATCTAGTATGTTCTTCAAGGGGGTGTGGAGTTAGCAAGGTCAGCAGCGAGTTGGCGACAATTTGATCAATTAGAATGGACAACTTCGAGACTCAGCCTTCTCCTCTCCGATGGCTTTCAAGACTTTGTTCTCGTCATTCGTTGAAGATTTGCTTGAAATTCTCGTCATATGTTGTTGCATCAGAGAAGCTAACTCATCCAGGCTGGGTTGGACTTCATTTACTCCAATCATGCCAAAACCACTACTAGACTCATAGCCTTCAGCAAAGTTAGGATAATATATGCATGGTGGTGGCTTATAATCAACATAAGGCATATACCCTTGCATGTAATTATCCATGGCAGTACTAAGATTCATGACCAGACAAAGCATCCATAACTAATTCAGCAATGAATTATTTTTTATTTTTTATTTTTTATTTTTTTAATTTTCTGTTAATAACAACAAGAGTCCCCGGCAACGGCGCCAATTTGAACGCGCTGTCGCGCACGCGTCAAAAGATGAGCGGTTAGTAAAAATGTAGTTTAGAAGGCGACAACTCGGGTATCGTCTCACAAGGACTCTTGGGTTGTTGTTAACAGAAAAAGTCAGAACGGGGGGTTTTGGAATTCAAGTTAAACAAGGAAAACAAAGCAGAAAACTAATGTAAACTAAACAATCACCAATTAAGCTAAGCGATCAACCTACTGCTTTCAGTTCCCACTATCATCGGTTCATATAAATCCAAGCCCTAAGCGGATTCTAAACCCTTTTCGATTGTAACATCAATTAACAAGCGAAACCGACGCTACAAGACATATGTTCCTAATTCCGAATTAAGCAAACGGATGAAGCCCTTCGTGAATTAAGCAAACACGAATTGAACGCACGCGAATTAAGCAAACGCGATTAAGTTTAGGAACACACAATCATCGAAACAAATCAATACCCATTCGATACAAACTGAATTAAGCAAACAGAGAATATAGAATAGATATTGAAAGAGAGTAGCAATTAAATCAGGAATTACATAACCTCAAGCGGCAGTGCGAACCGATTCATGAGATTGATCAAGGAGACTAGTTCTCCATCAAAAACGTAAAACAAACAGAGAAAATTCGAAAACAAGGATTAGCAAAAGATATTTCCGTTTCCGCCCCTAAACAGCTATTTATAACTTTCGAAATCTGCGCATTCTCGCGAGGCGAGTGGCCTCTCGCGAGGCGAATATTAAAATGGCGCCTTCTTGAATTTGTATTCTCGCGAGGCGAGCGTGATTCTCGCGAGGCGAGTCTTCAAAACCTGGGTTGTCACAGCCGTGATGCCTATCACGACCAGACCGTGATGGTCTCTGTCTTCGGTGCTTATCTCGTCATGGCGTGACCTTCATCACGGCCAGGCCGTGATGGTCTCTGTCTTTAGGGGTTTCTCTTCACGCCCGTGATGGGTGTCACGGGACGCACCGTAATGCTTGCGACTTCGAGGCTCGCGAGGCGAGCAATAGCTCGCGAGGCGAGGCGAGAGAACATGACTTTTCCGGCACTTTGGCTGGTCCTCACTCTCGCGGGGCGAGTATCTGCTCGCGTGGCGAGTGTTTCCAGATTGCAATTTCCATTGTTTCCTTCATTCCTTGGACTCTAAGTCAACCTGAAAACATGAAATAGCCATAAGTGCTTTATTTGACTCAAAAACTGACTAAATAACCCTAAAACTACTTAAGGGACTCAAAACCTTGCTTGAGGACAATCAAGCCTAATTTGGGTGAAAACGAGATATAATCGGCACAAAACCACGGTCATACTAGTCATAAAACTAGATGAGCCAGAGGCTTATCACTCCGCCTCAGACGCAGATCCGCCCAAGCCACGCCGCCACAAACCGCCATTCAGACCTCCTTCAGAGACACCGCACGAACTTGAGTTGCTCCGCCGCCGACGTATGAACGCAGATCCGGACCTGGCGTCATCTTCTCCGCCTCGAGCTCCTCCCACACTCGCCGCCGCCGCCGCCCGTGCTCATTCCTCTGTTTGTGCATGCTGAGTTAGGAAGGAAGGTCCTTTTGCTGTTTTCTCCTTCAGTTTGCAATGTATTGATATGTGTTTTAAATGTTCTTTTTAATAGCCTTTTTATCATTTGTTCTTTTGTTTTTATTATTTCACTCCTTTTTTCTTGTTTATGCAGATTTGAGATTTAATTAGTTATGGGGTCCATGGGTTAGTTATTGGCCCAATTAAATGAGTTTCATCTAACTAAATGGGTTTTTCTGCTTGTGGTCTTGTAATACCCTTCTTTTATCCATTTACTTATTTTTATAAACAAATAACTAGAATAGAATAATTACTGAATTATTTTGGGATTGTTTTGTGATAGGTTTCACACTCAATTCCTTAGATGTGAGATAGCTCTGTGGACGTATTTGTCATGTTCTACCTCGTTTAGGAGTTTTTGACATAAAAAATAATTAATAAATAAAAAACGAAAAATACATAAAAACTTTATTTAAAATAAAAACAATTTTTTTTATAAAATTAAAATCAACCGACCAATCAAATATTTTTCTAAAAAGAACTACGTGGCTTTGAGTTTTCCATCACACCCGGGAATACGTAGGAGCAAGATAAATCATCTTGTCAAGCCAAAACTATATTTTCCTTTTTTGTGTGCTTCTTTTATGTTAAAATAATTATTTAGAATAAATAAAACTTGTCTATTTTTTTAGGGATGCTCTATGGACACGATGCCATGCTCAGTCCCTTATATTTGAGGTTGCCCTGTGGGCTCATGTGCCATGTTCAACCTCATCTAGGTTCTATAAACAATAAATTTCAAAAATATAAAAATTAATAAAAATTTAAATATTGAAAATTAAGAATAATTCTTTCTTGTAAATAATTTTTGGGGTAAAATAAATATTTAAAAGGTTATTAAAATATTTTTGCACAATTAACTTGAGGTACCGTTTTTTAAACGGGCGATGTGGGGTGATAATACCTTCCCTACTCGTAACCGGCTTCCGGACTCATCTTTCTTTTTTCAGATCAGTTTTCTTAAAATAAATTGTTTTTCCAATATTTTTCCCAAATAAAAATATTGGTGGCGACTCCTCTGTTCTTACCTTCTTCTCGTGGCTCCCGGACGGGACGGTCGCGACAGCTGGCGACTCCACTGGGGAATTTTGAGAGTCAGGCCTAACATAGTTGGTTGTGCAATTTCTTTTAATAACATTGAAAATATTAATTTTACTCCTCCTTGTTTTACTTGTTTTGTGAATAGTTTTATATGCTTTAATAGATGCCTCTGTATATTCCTGCAACCTTAGGGTAGAGAACTATTGTGTTTGTGTTGTTTGTTCCTTTTGCAGGTTTGGGCTAATTTTATTTTAGTAGGTTTTTGTGAAGGTTTGTGTGCTCCCATCACACACATCACTATCACATATTGCACACATTTTTGGCTCTATACCCAAGCTTGCTCAAAACTCAAGGATTAGGCGGTGTCTCGACATTGTCATTGAAGAGGTCTTGTACCTCCCTGATATTTGTTGATTCACCACTCAGGTTGTACCCGATATCATGAGATGGTCATATTGAGAGGGTTTTTCCCTACTTGTGACTAGATTCATGAATCGGATCCTTATCTTTCGGGATAGGGGCAATCTGAGAACCATGACTTTTAGAAGTCTAGACCCTACCTAATTTTCATTGATAGAGCAAACTTAGTAGCCAACCTATTTAGAGTCATTACCTCAGGTTTGTCCAACCCTAAGTTTTACCTAATTTAGGACAAAGGGAGCATACTCTTTCTCTCTCTCCATTTTTTTTCTTTCTTTTCCTGGCATCATAAACATAAATTGCCATGCACATACATATTTACTATGAAGTTTTCTAAAAAGGGGTGGGGGGCGACACGTCATCGTTCCAAGCCCGAATGACATGTCCGAATATTAGTGCACTTCTAATAAGCGGCATGTCATAGTAAAGTTAGTGCATGATAAGCCTCTGACTTATCTAGTTTTTTTAACTAGTAAGACTATGGTTTATGTGCTAATTATTCGAGTTCAATCCCGTTTTCGCCCAAATTTGGATTTAATTATCCTCAAGCAACATTTTGAGTCTTTTGAGTAGTTTTAGGATATTTTAGTGAACTTTGAGTCAAATAAAGCATTTACTGCTATTGCATAGTTTCAGGCTAAAGGGGAAGCGCTTCGAGTCAAGAAAACAATGGAAATTGCCATTCTGGAGATACTCGCCCCGCCAGAGGCTGCTCGCCTCGCGAGCCTGAAGACCAGTTGAGCAGCAACAATCATCATTTCTGTCTCGCCTCGCGAAGCCTGAAGACTAGCATGTGGTGAGAAGACCCTGGAGGACAGAGACGATCACGCCTACCCGTGATGAAGGTCACGGCCGTGACAGACTAGAATTCCAAGTCCCGCCTCGCGAAACGTCCTCTCGCCTCGCGAGAATCCAATTTTGAAAGCGCGTCATTTTTAATATTCAAGTCGCGAGAGGCTGCTCGCCTCGCGAGCGCGCGCAGAATCTGAACTCTATATATTGGTGTTTTAGGGCAGAAACGAAAACTTTTGATTCTCCACTTGTTGTAGAGCGTTTTGAGGCGATTCCTTATTCTCGGGAGCTGCGTCTCCTTGTTTTCTTTTTCTATTGTACATTCACGATGAATTCCGATTGCTTGTGTCTTGTTACAAGCATGAGGAGTTAATCCCCTTGTCTAAGGGAACAATGAAACCACCCATGACGGTGTAGATTCAATGTGACGTATGTTTCTTTCCTTTGTCTCAATTATTGTTTTCCAATTCTGAATTTATTGCGTTAATCATATGCATGCGTGATTGACTAGTTAACGTTGATGAGGCTTAGTAGGCAATTCGCGTTTAGAACTTGAATTGGGAACATTGATCGAATATTGCACGAGAGTGAATAGGAGATCGGTGCAACCTTATAGGAACCAGATTTAATAGAGTTTGATGATTGTGTTATGAGACCTAGTAAGTAATTAATTCAATCGTTGAATACGTCCTATTGAGCACGACAGTGTCATTAGGAGAATTTGGGGATCCTGGTTGACATTGTAATTGAACTTAGGGAGGGAATCATCATCACTTGGGTACTATGCATGATTGGGTAGGTGGATTTGTGACCTTAGATATTTAATTCCAGATTTTAATTCTTGATTTCTATTTGATTTGTTTATTTGAATTGCGATCCTATTTTCTCTATATTCTCAACCACTTGCTGTTACTTGGCCAAACTTTTCGAACTTCTTGCAAATTGGTAGCCCAATCCTTGTGTTCGACCTCGGTAATTACTTACCGTGTTTATTTTATTACTTGCGACGACCCGGTACACTTGCCGGTGACTCAACAAGTTTTTGGCGCCGTTGTCGGGGATTGGCACAACCGATTTTCCTAATTTTAGGGAAGTTTGATCCTTTGGTTAAGCTGTTTTTTATTTTTATTTTTCTGTTATTTATTTACTACTATTTCTCTCTACTTCTTTGATTCCACTTGGTCTTGCCTTGTTTTTGTATGCGAGGTACCCTTTCACAAGAGGACTTGCTATTTGATTCGGAGATCACCAAGACCGATAAATGATTAAGGAAAGAGGCCAGAGAGCGAAAGAGGCTTGAAGCAATTGATTTTGAGGAGATGACCGCAAATCCTCCTCCTCCTCCTTACAAGCCTCTCTTCGAGTACACTCTACCCAACTTGGGTGATTGTGATTCTTCCATCGTGAGGGGCAATCTGAATACAGATTCCTTTAGAGTGGAAGGATGTGTCACAGCCCAGATCCGTGAGAATCAATTTGATGGGAGTGACAAACAAGACCCTCACAGACACATCACCCATTTCCTTGAAGCCTGTGACTTGCAGAGGACAAGAGGAGTTACTCAAGATGAGTTTCTCTTGCGGCTATTCCCTCTCTCTCTTAGGGATGTCGCTCGCGATTGGTTTGACAGCTTGGATCGGAATAGTATCAGAACTTGGGAGAAAATGACAAAAGTTCCTAACTAAGTATTTTCCTCCTCAGAAAGCGGCACAAGCAAGAGTAGCCGTCACTTCTTTCAGGCAGACAGAAGATGAATCCTATAATGAAGCTTGGGAGAGGTACAATGTGCTATTGAGAAAATGTCCTTCGGCGTTCTTTGACCCGGTCTCCAAGGTGCAACATTTCTTTAACGGGTTAAGGGGGCGCTACCAGATGAACTGTGATGCCGCAGCTGGCGGTTCATTTTCCTATTTATCAGCTGAGGATGGATGGGCATTATTGGAGAAGATGTCGTACAATGATTACAACCGTGGTAGGGAAACCTCAAGTGGAGTCAGTTCTGCAACAATGGAAGCCATTCTAGAGCAAAATATACTGTTGAAGATGCAAATGGAGGCTTTGTCTGGGAACAAGAAGGTTAATGTGATACACGAGGGAATGCCTCCGGGTTGTGAAAATTGTAATGGAGATCATGACATTCAGAACTGTCCGTTCAACTTCTCCCAGGAACATGTGGACTCATGCCACAATTTCTATGACAGTGTGCCCCGGAACAACTATCGAGGAAGGCATGGAATGATTACAATCGAAATCGAACAGGGGCTATATGAGGAGAGACCATCCGGGTTTCGCTTGGAGTAATGCTAGTGGTGGTCTAGCCCAACAACAACAACCTCAGCAGAATCAGAGGCCAAACTATGGGATCCATCAGCACAATACCCAACAAGCTTTTCCAGGGACTAATCAATTGCAAATAACAGATGGTGGAAGGCAACCTTGGGAGTTGGCTTTTGAGAAGATGAGTGCAGCAGTTGAGAAGTTGTCAATCAATACAAGCACATCCGTTGACAAGTTGGCAACTCATACAGGGGCGGCAATTCAGAATCTAGAGACGCAGGTTGCTCAACTCGCAAAGCAACTAAATGAGCGTCTCCCAGGCACTTTCCCAGGTGATACTGAGAACAACCCTAAGAACCAATGCAATGCCATAACAACTAGAAGCGGTAGGGTGTTGGGATCTAAAAGGGATGCAACTAGTTCTCAGGAAGACAAGGCCCCGGAACAACCACATGTTGAGGAAGAGCAACCTAAGAAAGAGGAGTTGGCAAGTGACAAGGCACTGGAGCAAGGGGGAAGGTTAAAACCTGTAGATGAAGAGTTCCGACAAAAGAAGTGGGTTGAACCCCAAGACCTCCCGCCCTACATGAAGGTACCATATCCTGAAAGATTGAAGAAGCCTCAACAAGATAAGCAATTCAATAAATTCCTTGATGTCTTCCGCAAACTTCAAATTAACATTCCATTTGCGGAAGCCTTGGAACAAATGCCATCCTATGCCCGGTTTATGAAGGAGCTTCTCTCCAAGAAGCGGAGAATAGTGGATGAGGAAACGATTGCTTTGACCGAGGAGTGTAGTGCCATTCTTCAAAGAAAACTACCTCCAAAGTTGAAGGATCCCGGTTCTTTTTCTATACCATGCACCATTGGGGGGATGACTCTAGGGAAGGCATTGTGTGATCTAGGGGCAAGCATCAACTTGATGCCCCTCTCTATGATGAAGAGGTTGGGGATCAAAGAAGTCTAGGATACACGGATGTCACTCCAACTCGCCGATCGTTCTATAAAATATCCTTATGGGGTGGTCGAAGATTTGTTAGTGAAGGTGGACAAGTTCATATTTCCGATGGATTTCGTGGTGCTTGATATGGATGAAAACGTCGGGATCCCTCTCATATTGGGTAGGCCCTTCTTGGCCACTGGGCGTGCCTTGATAGATGTGAAACAAGGGAAACTCACTCTAAGGGTGCAAGATGATGAGGTAGTCTTCAATGTCTTTGAAGCAATGAAGCACCCTACTGAGAGGTTGGATGTGTATCGAGTAGATGTGGTGGACTCAACTGTCAAGGCAAAGGCAACTAGAGAAGCCCACGGTTCTTCACTTGCACAAGTGTTGGTAAAATCCCATGATGATGATAGTGAGGAAAAAGACCCTTTGGGGGATGAGGTCTATCTTGAGTGGTTAAAGGACAGGGAAGCCTTACCGAGTCTCCCAGAGGATGAAGGTGCAAGGGAAAAGCTCAACAAAGAAGGATTGAAAGAAGTTGTGCGTGAGGAAGTGATTAAACCTTTAGAGGCCAGAATCATCTATCCAATCTTGGATAGTAGTTGGGGTAGTCCAATTCATGTGGTCGAAAATAAAGGTGGCACAACCGTGGTGGTCAATAAAAGCAATAAATCGATCCCAACAAGGACCATCACGGGGTGGAGAGTACGTGCCGATTATAGAGGGCGGTTGAACTTAAATGAGTTGTCCGGGAACCGCATGCAAGCATGCTTACAAAAAGCGGACTAAGGCATGGCATGACAAGCAGTTTCTTCCTCCGGATTAACCCTTAGGGGTGACTTGAGTCAGGCTCGGGATGTTAAACAAGCGCTACTTGGGAGGCAACCCAAGCTAGGTAACCTTTATTTTTCTATAATTTTCCCTTATAAAAAAAGAGAGAGAGAGAGATTCGCCATGCGAATGCACAGTGACCTCACGAGACAGAAGCCCTGAATCTCAGAGGCTTGCTCACGCTTTTGTCTCGCGTTGCGAGAGATACTTTCGCCTCGCGATTCTGGGCACCATCAGCTGTTGGAATTCCAGATTCGCCTCGCGAGATACTGCTCGCCTAGCGATTCTGGAAAGTGTGAAGAACAATTTTTCCGGATTCGCCTCGCGAGTGATATCTCGCCTCGCGAATCTGCAATTAAGGTTTTAACTTGCAGGAGTTCTTCCGGGAGAGGCCTTTGGCCCAACAGGGGGGGTGCCCGAGAGACCAATTGGATGAGGATGCAACCGTAGAAGAGCTTTCTGTGGAAGCGCCGCTTACACTACAACTTGATCAGGGAGCACCCTCTCCTTTCCTCACTCTTATTTTATATATGTGTTCTTTCATTGTGGACAATGTATGCTTTAAGTGTGGGGGAGGGAACCAATTACCTTGTTTTTGTTTTTGTTTTTGTTTTTGTTTTTTGTTTTGTTTTTTAATTTCGCTCTTGAATAATTTGAGAACATCAAGAGTTTGTGTATGAGTATTGTGTCGGCAAGCTTGGTGGATTTTAATTAAATTTAGCATAGATTGATTGCATGAATTATGTTGCCCATTGATGATTTCCCCCTAGGTTCTGAAAATCGAAAATTTGATCCCCATGTGAAAAATTGAAAATTGAACTTTGAGAAATTTTATTGTGATTGCTTGATTTATGACAAGTTTGGGGTGAAGGGGTGCACACACTAGGAATTGTATCTCGGCCAAACAATTTGCAAAATGTCCAGGTGAGGATTTGAGCCTCCAACATTGTTTTTGATTGTGTGAATCACTTTTAAGTTGCACTTTCCCGGATTTGCTTGAATCTCTTCATGGTTTGCATGTTTATGTGTTGCATCAAATGATTTAGGCAATTTTCTTTGAATAGCCACTTGGCCTAAAAAGAACCATCCCTAATGCATGTTCCCTAGTTAGCCACATTGAGCCTAATTAGCCTATTGTTTCTTGATGACCCTATATTATAAGCCAAAATCTGGAAAAACCATGTTAACCCAATCTTAGGATTAGAAGAGCATGGAAACTTAGCAAGAGAAGGGTTGTAAGAAACTAAGTTTGGGGTGGATACAAGGTTTGATATGTCATTATGGGGATAAGAAAAAGAAAAGAAAAAAATACGGTTGAAACCCAAGGCAAAAAGAAAAAAAGAAGAAAAAAAATTGCCAAAAGAAATGGGGCAAAACAAAAAGCTTAGCAAGGAAAAGGCTGTAGTCACCCGAGGAAAATGGATAAAGGAATTTGAGTGGAAGATGTGTCAAAATTCTCATGCTCTCTTAGTTCCTAGGGACTTAAGCCTAGTATCCTTGAATATCCTACCCTTAGCCAGGCCCCACTACAACCTTCAAAAGACCTTTTGATGTTGCATGCATGTTTTCGTGGGAACTATTTTTGAGATGAAAATCAAGTTCATGGGAAGTGCTCTTGGAATGTGAAATTGAGTGAAAAGTTGATAGCCTAGACAAATTGAGCGAACGAGTGAAATATTACATGCCCTTGTGAGGAAGGCGATTGTTTGAGATTGGTGATCTCCCTTTTGTGTGTAACTTGGATCCTCAACTTAGATTAATGATTTCATGAATGATGAAGTTCTCAATTGTTTAAAGTAAATGAATGTGGGGATTACATTGATGCAAGGGGGGAAATCATTGAAGAAAAACTGTTTTGTTAAGATTGCATGAAATTTGTGCGAAATTGATTGAATCCTTTAAGCTTGCCAAGTCTTGAGAAATTTGTGCGAAATTGATTGAATCCTTTAAGCTTGCCAAGTCTTGAGTCTTTTTGAGTTTTAACTTGCTTGGGGACAAGCAAGGTTTAAGTTTGGGGTGTTTTGATAAGCCTCTGGCTTATCTAGTTTTTTTAACTAGTAAGATTGTGGTTTATGTGCTAATTATTCGAGTTCAATCTCGTTTTCGCCCAAATTTGGATTTAATTGTCCTCAAGCAACATTTTGAGTCTTTTGAGTAGTTTTAGGATATTTTAGATAATTTTGAGTCAAATAAAACATTTACTGCTATTGCATAGTTTCAGGCTAAAGGGGAAGCGCTTCGAGTCAAGAAAACAGTGGAAATTGCCATTCTGGAGATACTCGCCCTGCTAGAGGCTGCTCGCCTCGCGAGCCTGAAGACCATCTGAGCAGCAACAGTCATCATTTCTGTCTCGCCTCGCGAAGCCTGAAGACCAGCATGTGGTGAGAAGACCCTAGAGGACAGAGACGATCACGGCCTACCCGTGATGAAGGTCACGGTCGTGACAGACTAGAATTCCAAGTCCCGCCTCGCGAAACGTCCTCTCGCCTCGCGAGAATCCAATTTTGAAAGCGCGTCATTTTTAATATTCAAGTCGCGAGAGGCTGCTCGCCTCGCGAGCGCGCGCAGAATCTGAACTCTATATATTGGTGTTTTAGGGCAGAAACGAAAACTTTTGATTCTCCACTTGTTGTAGAGCGTTTTGAGGCGATTCCTTGTTCTCGGGAGCTGCGTCTCCTTATTTTCTTTTTCTATTGTACATTCACGATGAATTCCGATTGCTTGTGTCTTGTTACAAGCATGAGGAGTTAATCCCTTTGTCTAAGGGAACAATGAAACCACCCATGACGGTGTAGATTCAATGTGATGTATGTTTCTTTCCTTTGTCTCAATTATTGTTTTCCAATTCTGAATTTATTACGTTAATCATATGCATGCATGATTGACTAGTTAACGTTGATGAGGCTTAGTAGGCAATTCGCGTTTAGAACATGAATTGGGAACATTGATCGAATATTGCACGAGAGTGAATAGGAGATCGGTGCAACCTTATAGGAACCAGGTTTAATAGAGTTTGATGATTGGGTTATGAGACCTAGTAAGTAATTAATTCAATCGTTGAATACGTCTTATTGAGCACGACAGTGTCATTAGGAGAATTTGGGGGTCCTGGTTGACATTGTAATTGAACTTAGGGAGGGAATCATCATCACTTGGGTACTATGCATGATTGGGTAGGTGGATTTGTGACCTTAGATATTTAATTCCAGATTTTAATTCTTGATTTCTATTTGATTTGTTTATTTGAATTGCGATCCTATTTTCTCTATATTCTCAACCACTTGCTGTTAGTTGGCCAAACTTTTCGAACTTCTTGCAAATTGGTAGCCCAATCCTTGTGTTCGACCTCGGTAATTACTTACCGTGTTTATTTTATTACTTGCGACGACCCGGTACACTTGCCGGTGACTCAACAGTGCATTGACAGCATACCCGACATAGGGTTCCCAACCCTACTGGGGCTCATGCAACATGAAGCATGTAGGGAATTTTTTTGTTTTCGTTCAATTTCTAACTTTTTCTTTATTTGTGTTTCTTGACAGGAAGACTTTAGTATTAATTTTATAGCTAAGAATGGAAGGACCTAGCATCAGAAAGAGTACTAGCAATGCAAGCAGTTCCAAGAAGAGCATCAAGATCGACGTGACACTCAATGATGTTCAGAGCTTATGGGAAATTAGTCAACAAATGTCAGAAAAGGCACGTTCAAACTTTAACAACAAGTACGGAAGAATACTAGATCTATTACGTATTCCGGTGGATGCCTCTGCTCTGAGTGCATTTGCTCAGTATTGGAACTCGACTTTGAGATGTTTTGAATTGCCTGATTTGGATATAACTCCGACCATAGAGGAGTATGCTTACATGTTGAGATTTCCTATCCAAAAGGAATCACATGTCTATTTGTATTATGGACAATATGTGGCAGATGAGAAGATAGCAAGTCTGTTGGAACTTAAACCGGAACAATTGGATAAAGTGGAAAAAGGAAACACTAAGGGCTTGAAGAGGCGATTCTTGGAAGGTTACCTTAGGGAGTTGGCTCAACAACACCGATGGGTTCTTTTTAATAGGTTGTTGGCTCTCCTTATCTACGGACTGGTGCTTTTTCCCTTTATTCCGGATGTGATTGATCGATCAGCTATGGACGTCTTATACGGAGTTAAGGAATATGGGGTGAATTTAGTCCCTGCTATCTTAGCTGAAACTTTTCTCTCACTACAAGTTTGTCATAAGAATCAACAAGGAAAGTTGCGATGTTGTGCACCAATGTTATATGTTTGGATTATGACTCACTTGTATGCTGGAAACAAAATTGATAGAACGGATGACCTATTGAAAGGATTCATTCGCATGCCGCTAAAGTCACGCAAACTATATGAATGGAAACAAGAGTTTGATCAGGTCGACTCACGTTCATTTAGATGGATGTTCCAATGGTACAATGGATATTCAGTTATATTCAGTTGTGAAAGTTTCCCGAATGTCCCATTGATGGGACCCAGAGGATGTGTGTCATATTCACCAGCTCTAGTAATGTGCCAACTCAGGTGGACACAAGATGAACCCCCAAAAGAGCTGCTTGGTGGAACATATTTCCTATATCAAGAATGTGAAAGCATCAAGAGTCAGGCAATGGCAATAAGGTCAGCATGGAACAATATTCACATAAAAGGGCGTGATGAGTTAGGAAGGCGGATCATAGCTCGAACAAAAAGATATGAAGCATGAAGAGAGGCAAGAAGGGGACGTCCTTCAAAACTAGAACCCCCACCCAGTGCTGAAAACAATCCTCTTACAGAAGATCAAATGCTGAAAAAAATTGAAATTCTAAAAGCTCAGATGGGGGTTTTGGATGAAAAGAACCAAGTTGCAGAAGTAACTATCGTCAAACTCCAAAGTCAGGTGCAAAAACTGAATTTACAGATCGAGAATTTGAGAAATGAATGTGCCGATTCCTACGAAGCCCCAAGTCGCGTGAAAAGGGCAAGAAATGAAAAAGAAGCAGTGATCCAAGAGTTGCAAGCAAAGGTGGAGTGTCAAGAAAACACGCTAGTCAGAATTCTGAAGAAGAAAGAAGAGCTTGAGTGGGACGTAGGGATTCATGTCGAAACAATACAGATACTAAAGGAGAGAGTTGAATCTCTACAAGAATCCTTGGCCCAAACCGAACTTTACTCTGGTCGAGGATGGAACGAAGCTGCCAGATATCGTCAATTATTAGCAGAAGCTAATGAAAGGGAAAATTGGCTCAGGATCAAAATGCAAGAAAATGAAAGAGGAGAAGCTCAACGTCACGCAGAATGGGTAAAGGGATGGAAATTGGTTGTAAGGGATGTGATGTATGAAAGGGAAGCATGGAGAAGAAAATATGAAGACATGATTGGTAGAATTCAATATCATACTTCCCAGTTGGTGGATCGATTTGAAGAAGTATCAATTCAGGTCTACAAGAACCCTTTCCTCTAGATACCACCAGAGGTGACTGAGTTCTTCAAGCATTTTGGGAAGCTTGCAAAAGGATTCAGGAAAAAGAAGATGAAGCTCTTGGCATAGTATTTTGCGGTCCCCAAAGATGGGTTTAGAAATATGAAAACTCTCGATGTATTGTTTTTCTATTTGACCAAAGACTCATGTTTGTATTGCAATATTCATCCAATGAAATAGAAGTTTTCATCAAATTTTTGTGGAATTCTCTCTCTTTTTCCAGATGATATCTGTCGAGGAGTGAATTCTCCCTTAGATACTTCATCAACTATATTTTTACCCTAAAAAAGATGTGTTTTCTGAGTAAAAATATGGATATCATCAAACAATAACATTTCTAGTACAGATGTGGTCTATCGAGGAGTGAATTATCCCTTGGACTTGACATCAACTGCAGTCAAGCTAGAGGGAATTATACCACTAGATTTGATTGCAGGATGAGTATTCTTGCTATAAGTGTATGCGACGGTCTTCCTGTCAAAAATGGAGTTTAATTGGTTTATGCTCTTTATTTTTATTTTTTTCATTTATTCTTTCTTTTATTAAATAAAACAGTGTGGTTTTTGAACAATTTCTCCAAGACACCCTTATCGCACTCGATCACAGGCAAGAGCCATGGCGGATGAACTAGAAGAAGTCCAAGAGATCAGGGATGAAGTCAGTCAAATCAAGGATCAGATGACTAAGATGATGGAGATCCTACAAGCAATGCAGAAGGAAAAGAACACAGAGGAGAACCCTCCAGCCTCGAATGAAGGACATCCAGCCACACCTCTCATCCTGCCCGGTTTTTCTCAGATTCCTATTCAAGGCTTCAACCAACCAGGGGCCATGATGCCTCTCAACCAAACTCATTTTTCATTTGACCCGAACAATCCCCCATACAGTTTGCCTTGTGGATTTGTACTACCAACAGCCCCCAGTCCACAAGATGGCATTCAGAACTCCGAACACATCACTCATACACAAATCCCCACCAATGCTGTCGAAATATCGTAAACACAAACTGTCAACCCTACAGATGGTAACACCCCGATAGTGACACCTTCTGTCAATCCAAGGCCCCCACAATACACCCTACATTATGGACCCCAGGGGGCTCAAATGATACCAAACTTCGGTTCCTCCTCCATGCCATATTCATTTCCCCATAATATGTACGGAGAAACTCCGGTGAATCAGTCGGGAGGGAATTCCCAATCTAAAGAAAAGCTGGAAGTACTAGAGGAAAGATTGCGGGCCATTGAAGGGGTAAATAGTTATGGTCTACCGGATGCCTCGGAACTTTGTCTGGTGCCAAATGTTGTAATTCCGCCGAAATTTAAGGTGCCCGATTTTGACAAATATCGGGGAACCACTTGTCCCAAAAACCATTTGACCATGTATGTTAGGAATATGGCGTCACATGCCCAAGATGATAAACTCTTGATTCACTTCTTCCAAGACAGTTTGACTGGGGTAGTTTCAAATTGGTATACGCATCTCGAGCGGGCACACATCCGATCATTCAAAGATCTAGCAGATGCATTCTTGAAGCAGTACAAGTACAATATTGACATGGCTCCCGATAGGATGCAACTCCAAAATATGTCAAAAAGGGACGTGGAGACTTTCAAAGAATATGCACAACGATGTAGGGAACTGGCTGCTCAGGTGAAGCCTCCCTTAGCCGAGAAAGAAATCATAGCAATGTTCATTGATACACTCCAGTCGCCCTTCTATGATAGGATGATTTGGAGTGTGTCATCAAATTTTTCTGACATGGTCATCATCAGCGAGAGAATTGAAAGTGGAATGAGGAATGGCAAGATCATCGAGACTTCAGTAGGGAACGGCCCAAAGAAAGCCCCGTTTGTGAAAAAGAAAGAGGGAGAAGAACGTGCATTAACCTTTGAACAGAAAAAACTGAACCAATGGAGACCGAACCAAACACCCACCTTCCAAGCCCAATACGCCCCATATTACTAACCACCTTCATATCACCAAGCCAACCAGTCATACATCGCCGCCACCTCGCAATTTCCAAACCCTCAACAGATGGCTCCTTACCGACCATCACACCCTTCTTAGCCTCAAACACACCCTACCATGCCACTTCAAATTATTCAACCCCTAAATCCAAACCCAAATACCAGCCAAACAAGAGCACCGTATAACTCGGAAATAAAGCCAATGCGTTTTTACCCGATACCCATGACCTACACTGAACTATTCCGCCAACTCATGAGCAAATCCGTGCTAACTCCTATCCCGAAAAGACCAATAGACCCTCCTTATCCAAAGTGGTATGACCCAAATGCTCAATGTGAATATCACGATGGGTCCACAGGTCATTCCACCGAGAGTTGTAAAGCTTTGAAGTTTAAGGTGCAAGATCTGATTAATGCCAAATGGTTGAGCTTTCAGAAGGATGCTCCAAATGTGGCACAGGGTCCTATGTCAAATCATGTGAGTTCGGGAGTCAATGCCATTGAGAGTTTCTTGGAACATACTCTCAAGAGTAAAGTGGCCGATGTTAGGACTCCTATGAGAGTTGTTTTCAGAGAGATGTGCAAATGTGGATCGATCCAAATCCCGATCACGGAAGAAAATGCTCTCGATGGAGAGATAAGGTGTGACTTTGATGGGAACATGGGGCATTCAATTGAAGACTGTTCGGAGTTTCGGCAAGTTGTGCAACAGTTAATAGATATGAAGTTTATCTTAATTGGTTGTGAATCAAATGAGTATGCCATTAATATGGTTGTTGAATCTACAATTCCCCCAACCCCAATTAAGATAACCCATTTTACTGTTGTGGTTAATCCTCAACCAGTTCCTGAGCAAGTCACTCCGAAACCAGTGGTGATATACTATACTGAGAAGAAACCTTTGCCGGTTCCAAGTGGGCCAACACCAATCGTCATCCGAGTTCCAAGTCCTTTCCCTTACAAGAACACCAAAGCGGTACCATGGAAATATGAGATACGGATTCAACCCAATCCTTCCGATGGGACTACTGTGGTTAACAACATTTCAGGAATTGGTGGAATGACTAGGAGTGGTCGCATTTACACTCCAGAGGTATTGCGAAGGGTGGAAATAGAAAAGGAAGGAAAGGATCACAAAGGGAAAGAGAAGGTGGAAGGAATTCTAGATGACAAGGAAGCAAACGGGGGTGAGAATAAAAAGGAGGTATCTGATGAAGAAGTCGGTGAATTCTTGAAGTTCATCAAGCAGAGTGAATATCGGGTTGTGGATCAGTTAAATCGAACTTCGACTCGGATATCTCTTTTGTCTCTATTGATGAACTCTGAGCCACACAGGAGAGTACTGATGAAGGTGTTGAATCAAGCTCATGTCTCCCATGACATCACAGTTGATAAGCTCGATAACATTGTAGGTAACATAGTTGCTGATAATTATGTCACTTTCACCGATGATGAAATACCAGCTGAAGGTATGGGGCACAACAAGGCATTGCACATTTCTGTGAAGTGCCGAGACCATGTCATGGCTAGGGTTCTCATTGATAATGGCTCTTCTTTGAATGTAATGCCAAAGTCAACAAAATTGCCTTTTGATGGAACTCATATGAAACCAAGCACAATGATTGTAAGAGCTTTCGATGGCACCCGAAGGGAAGTCATGGGTGAAATCGAATTGCCCATTCAGATCGGCCCTTGCACCTTTGAAATACTCTTCTAAGTAATGGACATCACACCAACTTACAGTTGTCTCCTAGGACGACCATGGATCCATTCGTCTGGAGTTGTACCTTCCACATTGCACCAAAAGGTGAAGTTCATTGTTGATTGTAAGTTGATAATTGTTTCTGGAGAGGAGGATCTGTTAGTAAGCAAGCCATCAACAGCCCCTTATATTGAAGCTGCCGAGGAAGCTCTCGAGACCGCCTTCCAGTCACTTGAAATTGCCAATGCCACTTATGTTGGGGATAGTGCTCCACTCTTGAAACCTCGATCATCTAAAGCATCCATCATGATGGCCAAGGTTATACTTGAAGGAGGATACCGACCTGGAAGCAGTTTGGGGAAGAACAGCCAAGGTGTCACTGACATTCTCATGCTCACTGAGAACAAGGACAGGTTTGGGTTGGGATACAAACCCACCAAGGCTGATAAGATGAGGGTTATAGAAGAGAATACAATAAAGAGGTTGGCTCGGCTGGAAAATCGTGAATACGAGGCTGAAAGGGTTCCCATCTGTGACATTCGACAAAGCTTTCGAAGCGTAGGGTTCGCATTCCTGGACCAAGCAGCAGCTATTGAAGATGATTATCCTGCCGATCATGGTATCAATCTAGTGTATCCATGCTCTCCGGATACAGAGCTCAACAATTGGGAGATCATTGAGTTCCCCAGGACCATAGAGTCCTTTTCAAAGTAATTATGTAATGCTTATCCTTTAGCTCTGCCCAAGGCTTTAGGAATTTTGTTGTAATGGGCTTACTTGTTTCTGTTTCAGTATGATTTATCAATAAATGCATGCATTCAGTATCTTTGTGTTGTTATCTCTCTTTTTTACTTTCGTTTTTGTTCACCATTCCTCACCAATAAATGCAGTCTCTCGTCTTTAACCTTTATTCATTCATCTTTCCCTCATAATTACCAAAATGCAGATCTAAAAGTGTCTCTCTTAAAAATGACAGTGTTAGTAACTCATCATACAATTTTGACTATTCCGTTGATCATGCTGAGGAGGTTGTTGATGATGACGGAGAAGTTCCCCCTGAACTTTTGATATTGGTAGAACAAGAAGCCAGGGAAATTCGGCCCCATGAAGAGCTGAGTGAACTAATCAATTTGGGAACCAAAGATGATAAAAAGGAGGTCAAGATTGGCCATTCCCTGAAAGAAAAGGAGCGGAATAGGTTGATCAGGTTGTTGATGGACTATAAAGATGTTTTCGCATGGTCGTACCAAGACATGCCAGGGTTGGACCCCAGTGTAGCAGAACACAAATTGCCATTAAAGCCGGAGTGTCCTCCAGTAAAGCAGAAGCTACGAAGAATGAAAGCAGAAATGTCTTTAAAGATCAAGGAGGAGGTCAAGAAATAACTGGATATAGGTTTCCTAGAAGTTGTAAAGTACCCTCAATGGGTTGCTAAAATCGTTCCTGTTCCCAAGAAAGATGGAAAGGTTCGAATGTGTGTTGACTATCGAGATCTGAACAGAGCTAGCCCAAAAAATGACTTTCCTCTGCCTCACATTGATGTTCTTGTAGATAATATTGCTCAACATGCATTATTCTCTTTCATATACGGATTCTCGGGATATAATCAGATCAAGATTGCACATGAAGATATGGAGAAAACTACATTTGTCACTTTATGTGGAACCTTTTGCTACAAGGTTATGCCCTTTGGCTTGAAAAATGTCGAGGCAACATATCAGCGGGCTATGGTGGCTTTATTCCATGACATGGTGCATAAGGAGATAGAAGTTTATGTAGATGACATGATCGCCAAGTCCATATCCGAAGACGACCATGTTGACAATCTGCAGAAACTTTTTGAGCGATTAAGAAAGTTTAAGCTCCGATTAAATCCAGCCAAATGCACTTTTGGAGTGAAATCAGGCAAGCTTCTGGGGTTCATTGTTAGTCAAAGAGGAATATAGGTTGATCCTGAAAAGGTTCGTGCAATCATCGACATGCCAGCACCTCAAACAGAGAAAGAAGTTCGTGTTTTTTTATGAAGATTGAACTACATTGCCAGGTTCATTTCTCAATTAACAGCGACATGTGAACCAATCTTTAAACTGCTGCACAAAAATCACGCAGTAACATGGAATGAAGATTGTCAAAAAGCTTTTGAGAAGATCAAACAGTACCTACAAGAGCCTCCAGTCTGTGTTCCCCCAGTGCCAGGAATACCTCTCATCATGTATTTGACTGTACTAGATGAATCTATGGGTTGTGTACTAGGGCAGCACGATGAGTCAGGGAGGAAGGATCATGCCATCTATTATCTAAGTAAGAAATTCACCAGTTGCGAAGCCAACTACTCACTGCTAGAACGCACTTGCTGTGCCTTGGCTTGGGCGGCTCGCCGTTTAAGGCATTACATGTTGTGTTACACTACCTGGTTTGTGTCCAAAATGGATCCGATCAAGTATATCTTTGATAAGCCTGCTCTGACTGGAAGAGTTGCTCGTTGGCAAGTCCTGCTATCAGAATATGACATTGTCTATGTCACCCAAAAAGCAATAAAAGGGAGTGCTCTTGCAGAATATCTAGCCAATGAGCCGGTAGAAGATTATGTATCCTTGCAATGTAATTTTCCAGATGAAGATATAATGGCTTTGTTTGATCACGAGCAATCACCAGAAAAAGAAAAGTGGACCTTGTTATTTGATGGAGCTTCTAATGCATTGGGACACGGAATCGGGGCAATCTTAATCTCACCAGAAAATGATTATTTCCCTGTCACTGCGAGGCTCTGCTTCAATTGTACAAACAATATAGCCGAATACGAAGCTTGTGCACTAGGGATTTTAGCAGCAATAGAGACAAAAGCAAGGATACTAGAGGTATATGGGGACTCTGCATTAGTCATCCACCAGCTAAGAGGGGAATGGGAAACCCGAGATGCCAAGTTAATCCCGTACCATGATTACATCAAAGGTTTGATTGAGCAGTTTGATGAATTCACATTTCATCATATTCCACGAGAAGATAACCAATTAGCTGACGCGCTGTCTACCTTGTCCTCAATGTTCAAAGTAAGTGACGAGAGGAACCTACCACTCATCAAAATGGAAAGTCGTGATCATCCTGCATATTGTCAAGTGATAGAGGAAGAGTCTGATAAAAAACCGTGGTACCATGACATCAAATGCTTCATCCAAAGAAGGGAATATCCTCCGGGCGCTTCAGAAAATGACAAAAGAACTCTAAGAAGACTTGCAATGGGTTTCTATTTAGATGGATATATTCTCTATAAAAGAAATCATGACATGGTGTTTTTGAGGTGCGTCGACGCAAAAGAAGCTAAACGGATAATTGAGGAGGTACAGGAAGGATCTTTTGGAACACACGCGAGCGGTCATGCAATGGCTAGGAAAATCTTGAGGACTGGTCAATATTGGTTGACAATGGAGGCTGATTGCTTTAATTATGCGAAGAAGTGCCATAAGTGTCAAATATATGCTGATGAGGTTCATGTGCCGCCAGCTCCCTTGAATGTCATGTCGGCACCCTGGCCGTTCTCAATGTGGGGAATGGATGTGATCGGGCCCATCGAACCAAAAGCCTCAAATGGACATCGTTTCATTCTTGTTGCCATCGATTATTTCACCAAGTGGGTTGAGGCTGCATCATATTTCAATGTGACCAGGAATGTCGTGATCAAATTTGTCAAAAGAGAGTTAATTTGTCGTTATGGGTTGCTGAGTGAGATTATCACTGATAATGCGACCAATTTGAACAATAAGATGATGAAGGAGATGTGCGAAAATTTCAAGATAAAGCATCATAATTCCTCTCCGTACCGCCCAAAGATGAACGGGGCAGTTGAGCCCGCTAATAAAAATATCAAGAAGATTGTCCAAAAGATGGTGGTGACGTATAAGGATTGGCACAAGATGTTACCTTTTTCTTTACACGGCTATCGTACCTCTATTCGCACCTCGACAGGGGCAACGCCATATTCTTTAGTTTATGGGATGGAGGCAGTGCTCCCGATTGAAGTAGAGATCCCCTCATTAAGAGTACTGAGAGAAGCAGAATTAGAAGAAGCTGAGTGGGTCCAGGATCGACTAGAACAATTGAACCTCATTAAAGAGAAGAGATTAGGGGCATTGTGTCACGGTCAATTATACTAGAGAAGGTTGATGAGAGCTTATGAGAAGAAGGTACGCCCGCGACAGTTTCGGGAGGGTGACCTGGTGCTTAAAAAGATTCTACCAATCCAAAAGGATCATCGAGGGAGATGGACCCCGAACTACGATGGACCTTACGTAGTGAAAAAGGCATTCTCAGGAGGGGCTTTAATTCTCACCAGGATGGATGGGGAGGATCTTCCACTCCCTGTAAACTCAGATGCAGTCAAAAAGTATTATGCTTGAACACACTTCCCATGAAGAAGAAGAAAAGAAAAGAAAAATTGAAAAATAAAAAAAAGAAAAGCTCGCTAGACTGAAAATCTGAAAAGACAGTCTAGGCAAAAGTTAGAGCAACCCGCTAGGCTGAAAACCTGAAGAGGCGGTCTAGGCAAAAGTTAGGGTTCAAAAAAAATAAAATAAAAACATAACAATGGAAGTGTCGTCAAGCCGATGAACTGGGGCAGTCAGTAGGTTAGATGTATGAAAACTGGGGCGAACAACATCTCTGAAACCAATTAATAAGCAGTCAAGATTGTATGAGGGATGCTAACATTAGTCATTGAGAGAGACATCACCTGAGGAGATGCGATTCTACTCCGCAATGTTTTGCAATTTATGTTGTGTATACCTTTTTCAATCCAGATATAATGACATTGAGTTCCTTTATTTTATTTCGCTACCTTGGTCCTTTTCTCTTAACTCTTGTCATTCGTATGTGTGCATTTATCCTGACAAGTATATACTGAAATGTGAAACAACTATTGGTGTTTTTTTAAGTAGTTAGAATTCCTTGGAAAGCCTCAAAAGGTCATTGGGGGGGGGGGGGGGGGACACGATGCTTCCCCTATAAAGGGTACTGAAGAAAGGAAGGAATATTGAGAATCAACCATCGAGATAATTATCATCAAGAACGTCTATCATCAGAAGATAAAAGTGCAAGATATCTCTCCCAGATAAGATGGGCCTTGTTTTAGTTCATCCTCAAGACTGACTGTGATCGATGCTTTTAAGGGGTCAGGGATCCACTAATGAAAATGAAACAACAAAGAAGAAATAATTTATCATCAATCTTTTGCATCGTGCCCAAAGTTAGTGAGGGTTCTCATCATCATCATTCATTCTGTGATTTGAAAGTTAGTTATTTGAGTTTTCGCATTGTCATTCCATCGGTGAGCAAAATCGACGTTCATATATTGCATTTGTCTATATGGCCTCACAAGCTTTTATCTATCCGTTTGAGCTTCAGACGGGCAATCCACCCCGTAAGCTCTTTTATCTTTTTGTTCGATCTTCTCACGGGCAATCAACCCCGTAAGCTCTTTTATCTTTCTGTTCGAGCTTCTCACCGGCAATCAACCCTGTAAGCTTATTTATCTTTCTGTTCGAGCTTCTCATAGGCAATCAACCCCGTAAGCTTATTTATCTTTCTGTTCAAGCTTCTGACGGGTAATCCACCCCGTAAGCTCTTTTATCTTTCTGTTCGAGCTTCAGACGGGTAATCCACCCCGTAAGCTCTTTTTTCATTCTGTTCAAGCTTCAGACGGGCAATCCACCCCGTAAGCTCTTTTATCTTTCTGTTCGAGTTTCTCATGGGAAATCCACCCCGTAAGCTCTTTTTATCTTTCTGTTCGAGCTTCTGACGGGCAATCCACCCCGTAAGCTCTTTTGTCTTTCTGTTCGAGCCTCTGATAGGCAATCCTCCCTGTAAGTTCTTTATCCTCGTTTTAAGCTCAGCAGGTAGTCCACCCTGCAAGCTTTCAATATGTAAACCTCAGTGAGCAATCAAACCCGCTGGTTGTTTGTAGAAAGTAGCTTTGTAGTCGCAGGTCCTTTGTTTGTCAGTGTACTCCGGACAAAGTCGAAATTCACTTCTTTACTCATTTCTTATAATGATAATATGCTAACTTTTGTTACACCTATTATCTAATAAGAAAGAAGTAAATAGGGGCAGCTATGAATACCCAATTTTGTCCGGATTCTATGTTCTACTTTATTTTATTTGATTAAAATTTAAACAACAACAAAAAGGATAAAAGATCAAAAATTGCAAAAAATAAAAATCCATCTCCCTAGCCCATGTCCTCTATCCCAAAGCTCATTTAAAGAAAGAAAAACAAAAAATATATGAAGAAAAGAGATCTGATTTCTATCATTAAAAAAAAACAAAAAAACAAAACAAAACAAGAAAAGGAAAAAGAAGAAGGAGGTCAGACGTGTGAGGCCAAAGAGGTCAGACAAAAACTTTTAATTTGTTTCAGAGACAAAGAGGAAAGTCAAGTTTTGTGAAAACTACAAAAAGGAGAGAGTTTGAGTTTAAAGCATGAAAGGAGAAATCAATTGCAACATATCATCTGCTACCTCTATCTCTCATACAGGGTCAAATCTGAGCAAAATCAAAAGGACTAAATATCATGAAGGAAAATAGCAAGTACCAAGCAAGACACCACAGATACAAAATCAATGAAAGTGGAAATGAAAAAGACTCTCCAATGAACAATCTTGGGTTCTGCTCTTGGAGTTTTGCAAGCAAATAAGTTTAAAAGGGGAGCCTTCAGACAAACAAAAGGGGGAAGGAAAAAAAAAAGCCACTCTTCATCACATTGTATCCCATTCTCTACTTCACTCTCCATCTTCCATCTTCTTCTTCATAAAAAACAGAAGCTAAAAAAACTCAGAAGCTCCCTCTCCCTTACATCATGAGCCACACATCCTATCTTCAACTATAAACCCATTTTAACCATCATCTTCATCCATATTTCAAACATTCCCTCATCATCTTCAACACCTCAGACACAGCCACCCTCCATACCCAAACAATATTCATCACCAACAAAACAAATTAAAACAAAAAACCATCTACCACAACCCTTCATCACCATCTTAAATAAAAATAAAAACACAAAAATGGAAACACAAGACACATACCAGATTCTGGTTTCAGCTCCACCACACGTCCCTCTATTAGATCACTTTGCATCCAGATCTGTCCGTTCTTGCTCCTCCCATTGCGGCTCTGCCATGAGACACCGCAGTCGCCGCACGAACTGGTAGTCATCGCCCCTGTCCCTCGCGTGTCCACCGTGCGGACCGCGGCTCCGCCTCAGTCGCAGATCCGCCCAAGCCATGCCGCCACAAACCGCCATTCAGACCTCCTTCAGAGACACCGCGCGAGCTTGAGTTGCTCCGCCGCCGACGTATGAACGCAGATCCGGACCTGGCGTCATCTTCTCCGCCTCGAGTTCCTCCCAAGTTCGCCATCGCCGCCGCCCGTGCTCATTCCTCTGTCTGCGCGTGCCGAGTTAGGAAGGACGGTCCTTTTGCTGTTTTCTCCTCCAGTTTGCAATGTCTTGATATGTGTTTTAAATGTTCTTTTTAATAGCCTTTTTATCATTTATTCTTTTGTTTTTATTATTTCACTCCTTTTTTGCTTGTTTATGCAGATTCGAGATTTAATTAGTTATGGGGGTCCATGGGTTAGTTATTGGCCCAATTAAATGAGTTTCATCTAACTAAATGGGTTTTTCTGCTTGTGGTCTTGTAATACCCTTCTTTTATCCATTTACTTATTTTTATAAACAAATAATTAGAATAGAATAATTACTGAATTATTTTGGGATTGCTTTGTGACAGGTTTCACACTCAATTCCTCAGATGCGAGATAACTCTGTGGACGTATTTGCCATGTTCTACCTCGTTTAGGAGTTTTCGACATAAAAAATAATAAATAAATAAATAACGAAAAATACATAAAAACATTTTTTAAAATAAAAACAAAAAAACATTTTTTTTATAAAATTAAAATCAACTGACCAATCAAATATTTTTCTAAAAAGAACTACGTGGCTTTGAGTTTTCCATCGCACCCGGGAATACGTAGGAGCAAGATAAATCATCTTGTCAAGCCAAAACTAAATTTTCCTTTTTTTTTTGGTGTTTCTTTTATGTTAAAATAATTATTTAGAATAAATAAAACTTGTCTATTTTTTTAGGGATGCTCTTTGGGCACGGTGCCATGCTCAGTCCCTTAGATTTGAGGTTGCCCTGTGGGCTCATGTGCCATGTTCAACCTCATCTAGGTTCTATAAACAATAAATTTCAAAAATATAAAAATTAATAAAAATTTAAATATTGAAAATTAAGAATAATTCTTTCTTGTAAATAATTTTTGGGGTAAAATAAATATTTAAAAGGTTATTAAAATGTTTTTGCACAATTAACTTGAGGTACCGTTTTTTTAAACGGGCGATGTGGGGTGCTAATACCTTCCCTACTCGTAACCGGCTCCCGGACTCATCTCTCTCTTTTTTCAGACCAGTTTTCCTTAAAATAAATGGTTCTTTCAATGTTTTTCCCAAATAAAAATATTGGTGGCGGCTCCTCTGTTTTTACCTTCTTTTCGCGGCTCCCGGACGAGACGGTCGTGACATCAGGGATACCGAAATAATTTCAATTTATTGTTCGACTAAGTATAAAATTTACCAAAAAATAAAAACAAAACCATACATTAGAGACCATATGGTTAAAATTGCTAAATTCCTTCATTTTGTATGATATCTAGTATTCAGGGGTAACGAATTAATTTTTTGTTTCTGCCCGATTTGCTCCAAATTTTGGCTAGAAAATAAAAAAAAATCATATATCAAGGCTACATGGTTAAAATTGATAAATTTTTCCATCTGGTATGATTTCTAGTATTCAGGGGTAACAGCAGGGGTTATTTACAAATTTTTTGAAATTATAAGGATGAAATTCTAAGATTTTTTATAGGAACTAAAACCAAAATTAATGAATTTTATAGGGACTAAAAACTTATTTAAACCAAAATTTAAAAAAATGTGGTACCTACCGAAAAAATTTCTTCACAAAAAGTAGAAAGGAAAGGATTTTACCACACAAAAAAAAAAAAAAAAGGAAAGGAGGAGAAACAAAAAGGATGTTGGACCACCTAAAATTTTTCTTCCCTGCCAATTATATGAAGCCACGTGTCTCAATTTTCTTTCATATTTATCTTGTATCAAAATTCATTTTTTTCTCGTCATTTTCTTTTTTATTTCCTCTCTTTCATATTCTTTGTCAAAACAAAAAAAAAAGTATCAACAGGAAAATTATTTTTCAATTTATAAACGGATTTTGATTTGGATCCAAAAATCGAGTTATAAAATGTCTGTATGCATGCATGTGCTTAGTTCTTGAGTTTGGATGTTGGCCCTCGGACTTTCTTGATTAGTAGATATTGATGTTGGAGTTAAAATTGATTAACTGTAAGAATACCCTTACTGGCAACTTAAATACTAAATCAAGATCAGGTAATATGATATCAATGTTTAAGTCTCTCATGTTTTTGTATTTTCATTTTAGTCAAACTAAATCTGATGCAGGTCTCCTGCCATGGACGCTTCACGCTTGCCTCCCCCTGCGCATTGGTACACTGCTTATCAAAGACGACTATAGTAAAAGCCTTTTTCGCTTGATTGCAATTTCATTTGTGTTTTTAATCCTGATTGTTCAGTTGCCTACTTATTGAGATAAAGAATGAAAATCTTGATTAGTTGAGCCTCAAGTCCACCGGTTTATCAATTATGCATGAAAGATTATGGAATTATCTCAATTATTTTGTATTATGTAGTTTCCTTATATAGATTACCAAATTGATAGCAAATTGACATTGTCAGATATAATTGTCAGATTGTATCCTAGAATAGCCAAATTAGAAGCCTGATTTGCTGCGGTAACAGCTAGGCTCTTTTGTATATATTTGTCAATCATGGAATGGAATAAGCAAACAATTATATTCTTTCATGGTATCAAGAGACTAGCGTTTCTTTTCTGGCTTCCGCAACCCCATCCTTCTTCCTTCTATCCTTCTTTTGCCGCCAACCATGTCTGAAACTCCTAAATTTCATCCTGCCTTGTTTGTCACTAATGTGAAAACTCTTGTCCCCATTACACTGGACTTCGAATCTGGACAATATCATTCCTGGGTGGCATTATTCAAAGTTCAAGCAAGGGTTCATGATGTCCTTCCACATATCATCCCACCCACGGAGGCAAAAGAGAAGGCGGCGGCTGACAAGACCAAAGCCGACGATCTCCCTCTCAGGAAGCGGCTTGATGCGGTGGTTTTGCAATGGATTTATGCCACAGTCTCACTACAACAGAAATGACTTCAGATAGCGTTTCCGGATGCCTTTTAATAGCGTTTTTAAGCGCTATCTATGCCACCGCTATTAAAAGTAGTTAGCAAAGATAGCATTTAAGAAGCGTTATTAAAAGATGGCCTTAGATAGCGTTTCGGGTAGTAACCGCTATCTAAAGTCTGCCTTTAGATAGCGTTTTACAAACGCTATCTAATCCCATTTTTTTATTTTTTTAGTTTACCTATTTCTTAACTTTACCTCCATCCTGCATGTTTATAAAAAACAGAAGGTGTACAAAGAAACGAAGCACAATACAAATTATGGGTAGCAAATAAAACCCAGACACCTAAGTTACTTGTACCAAATCATATGCATATAACAAGCTACTTTGATAGAAAGTATTCCACCAAAAAACTGTGTAGCACCATCAATATATTGAACCCGTAATAATAAAGGCATATAGCAAATCTTCAAATCATCAAATGCTAAACTCAATATAGATGAAAGTGACCCAATTGCATACGCTTCAGCTACTAAGTCTGACCCAATTGCATACATATCAGTTAATATAATTTAAACAAGCCAAGAAGCTTCTCAATCATAAAATACTTCAAGAATTTTTGACAGCACGTACGGCAAAAAACAACTAGGTAACACCCAAGATAGATTGTTCCCAAGTCCTCAGCAAAAGTAGAGAGTACCATTTAAACCATCTTGAATCAAGAATTGTTTCATCCATATACAGTACAATACAAAGTTTAGACCATATATAACAAGCGTAATCAAATAAACTTTTCAACAATATAGCGACACCAATCTTCCTTGACTTCAGATAGTTGAGCAGTGGAGTATGTGGAGCATTTGAAGTCGTGGAAATCTTGCGACATAAAAATTAAATAAATTAAGTTACAATTGCTAAAACATTTGAACAATCACAGATAAAAGCTAAGTAAACAACATACCGCCATTGGTATTTTAACTTGGTTCTGTAAGATAATTTCCTTCATGAAATGCATGATATAGTACCCACAATCTGTATCGTTGGGTTGTCTTAGGCACTATAAAAAATAAAATAGTAAATCAATATAGTTTTTTTTAACTAATTGCGCATTAAGTTTTTGCAAATATACCTCTATCCGAATCCATTTAATGTTGGTTGCCTTTAAACGAGGCACCTTAGCTCCGCTACGTGCGCGATAAACTTGCAAAGCACTAATCACAAAATCAAACAGACTTCATTAAGAAACATATTTTCAATCATCACAAACACACGCATCGATTTTCCAACAAAAATTCTCAATGGTAACATCTAAATAGAAAATGAAGGTTCCGGTTGCTTTTTTTTTATTTTATTTTGAACCACAACAGCCACAACCCAGTATATGCTAATTCAACACAGTTATTCTAATGTCAAAAATCAAAAGCACATTAGGACCGTGACAACTTGCAACATGTATCTACCATGGAAGCCATTCGACAGAATCATAAAAAATCATAAATATAAAAGCATGCTTACTTATTGAACAGATTCTTTAATTCTGGGCGATTCCTAGGATCAACATGCAAGGAACCCAGATAGTAAATAATCTCTTCAACAGTATTTATCATGCACAACACCCAATGATTCCTACAAAAATGTTGAGATAACAAATCCTAAGCACCTCAACTTTTATATAATTCATTATTGTGAATTAAGTCCTATAGGATAAGTGGCTCACCCAACATTGCACGGCGCTAGAAACAACGACTGATATTCTTTTCCTGTAGTTGCAAAGCGGTCAGCTATATACGTTGTCTGTGAATCCCTCCCGAAGAAGCCGTATGTATCTGTTTGGTGCGGGGACAAGAACAGAAACCTCCTCGTTCTTTCCTTTGGAAGCAAAAATTCTTCATACAAATACCTTCAATTAAAATATAAAAATGAATTACACCAATGACATCAATATTTAAATGGAAAGACTAAAAAAATATTGTACAGTTTAAGCCTGATTTAGTACCTGATATATACGGAAATAATGGAGGCAGATACCCATTCATGATTTACAATTTCTATGATATTTTCAGCATTAATTCTATCAATGATTTGATCACCAAAAATATTTTGTTCTATCTCTATGTCCAATGGGTCATCATTTTTCATATTCTTTCGTTCATGTATTTTAAGAAAATTGAAATATTCCAGAGAAATGTTAGTTGAACCAGCTATAGGAGGGTTGGCCTCAGAGTTGCCTCCTTTATTTTCCGGGGTTGTAATTGACTCCTTTGTATGTTCAGACACTCTGCCGTTGCCTTTAGATTTTGCAGGTGCCTGGAAATTTTGCATTTCAATATGCCAGTTAGTGATCAACTAATGTAATAAATATACGCCGTATATGAAAAGGTGGAAAAATGCAATTACATATCATATTAATTACAACCACGAGATCAATTGGCCATGCCACATAAGTACCAATTGCATCTCTTATTGTCATTACATCTGCATCATCGATAGGTACCGGCAATGGCGCATCCCCCTCAGTTGCAACACCAACTCCAACTTTCACATGGTTAAGGGGTAGTGGTCCGGTGTGCAGTGTAACACCCGACTCATTATATACTTTACCCATACCAACCATACGATGGTTTGGGGTTGATAAATATAGATGACATGAGTTGACGCCCTAATCCAATGATAGATGAATAAGCTGTGAATTAAGGCATCCAATTGAATGTATTTAACTGCGAATGCAATACTAGTAAAAAAAAACATGCATTACCTCTGGAAGCTTGATGGCAGATGCTAGAGTGCAACTATCTTTGACGCTTGCTGGGGCTGTGAAATTAGCCTGCCTCTCCTCATCCTCCTTTTTTTTCAGCTTATCTTCCAAATTGTTCAATCTTTGAGAGTTGAGACACCAATGTCTCCCACCTTTTCGTTTCACAGTTATGTTTTGCACGACCTTCAGGTGGGAAGTAGTCTTTTTGAGAGACGTCAAAACCCACACCCCTAACACGACCAGGGTTCTCTGGCACACCTAGGGCTTTAGCAAGAATATCCTGGCGACCAAAATCTTGTATCTCTCCCTCTATTGCAGACTGTGACAGTTCCTTCTGACACATAGTTATTGGTGAAATGTAAATGTTAACATTATTATATATTGTCATAAGAAAATGACAAATGAAAATGTAAACGTTAGTCTACTTACACATTTATTCCACACGTTCTGCGTATTTTTGTTGTTAATTATACCCGCCTTGTTCTCGCGGGCTTTCCTCCACACAATATGGCGTTTAATTTTTTTAACTTCTGGCTCTGCCTCCTGTATCTGTATATTGAAATAATATATATTAACCAAACAGTTTAAAAGTCATATTTACCACACATGCAGTTATTATATATATACATACCAATTCATCCTCAATGTCAGCATACCCCTTACGTGATGCTTTGTAAGGGCATGCAGGATCTAACGCTCTATTGCGATTTTCATTGCTTAATTTCTATTCAGGCACATATAAGTAATATTAATACATGGTTAATGTCATATGTATATATATAATTATAAGGACTAACGTGATATTAAACATACCAGGAATCGTGCATCTCCTGTGCGTATTGCTACAAAATCTACCCGCTCATCCCTTGATATGTGTGGATATTGTGATGGAGGTTCCTCTATGATACTCCCGTTAGCATCTCTTAGAATTTTTTTTGTCAATCTAGTTCTGAATGCCCGATGTAGGTTACCGGCTTCCTGAAGTACAATTTTTTTTCGAGATTCATCAACATTAAAAGACATCTGCAAAACAATATAAACAACGTGTCAAAGTAAGTATGTTTACATAGTTTACAATATAATTCACAAATTTTAATAATTACCTATACATCTGCCCATATGTTCTCTTTGAAAGCATCCAAAGCTTCATCCTTCCAATTAGAACAGATAATTGGGACCGTTTGCCGAACAACGGCCCCAATGTAACTCTTCAATATTTTTCCATTGGCACGAATTGGTTGGTCCAAATAATTCCATTCAACCTAAAAAAATAATAAAGTAATTAAATCTAGATATCAAACAACATTATGAAATCCTTAGATTAGTAATTAAATTACCTCAAATTTTTGTCCTTTACTCCTAGCGCGGATGACCGCCTTCATAACAGTTGGCCCACGTCGCGTCACTTTGGCAGCACTACCATTACTGGAAGATGCCATTTACCTACAAAAAAATTAGACACAAGCAAAAAATCATTGGACGTTAATATAATATTAATTGATGCAAAATATAAAACATCACTGGATAACAAAATCAACACTAGCATTATCGGAAGATGCTAATTATAATATAAAAGGATCAGAAAGTTCATTTAAACACAAACACTACATACATGTTTAAGTCAACCTTTTTCTTTTCTTCATTGGATTGAGATTTGTTTGTCCTTTATTAGTACGAAATGGTGGATTGACCAAAAGCCCCTCATCATGATCATCTCTCATATACATACCATCATCCCTAGTTGGATCAATATCAAGTGATTGTAATGTCCCGACGAAAGGATCATCTTCAATATCAACATCTCCATGGTCTTGATCATCAATCTTAGTAATTATTTTGTTAGTCAAAAGAACAATGGACCTTTTCATATCAGCTGGATCAGTGACATAGAACACTTGTTGAGCTTGAGATGCTAATATAAAAGGCTCATCTTTATACCCCACCCTGTTAAGATCCACCTGCAAGAACCCTGACTCATCAATCTGAACACCGTTATTATTGTCAACCCACTTACAACCAAACACACCAACCTTAAACTTTGTGTAATCCAACTCCCAAATACGTTCAATGACGCCGAAGTATGACATATTTGCATATATGGGGTTTCTGTCTTTGGCACTTGAGATATGCATCGACTGAGCTACAAGAGTCACACCACTGTTTTGCATTGTACTCCGACCATCTTCTTCTTTTGTATAGAATGTGTACCCGTTAATTTGATAACCGTGGAAAGAGAAGACATGCAAACTTGGACCTTTGGCTAACCATCTCAATCTATTTGAAGCTGAAGTAGCATTTTCAGTCAACTCTGCAAAAATGTGATCTCTTAGCCATGTTATAAAACAACGATTGTGTTCTCTAGTTAGCCAATTTTGATTCTTATTTGGATACATACTCTTAAGCATGTCCTTGTGTTTTTCAACATATGGCTCAACCTCATCGGCATTGTACAGAACATATAAGTGTGCTTGCTGCCATTCTGTCCTTGATATAGTCACTATTTCAGTTCCAGTAATTCCTTGCCCCATCATTTTCCATGTGTGACGAGACTTTGGTAGGCCTATAGAATCAGCATTAGATAGGTATTCGGTACTAATTCAACAGCTTCTTCGACAATATACCGTTCAACAATGCAACCTTCTGGTCGTGATCGGTTTTTCACATACCCTTTTAATATCTTCTTATAACGCTCAATCGGGTACATCCATCTCATATAAGCTGGCCCACACAGTTGTGTCTCTCTAACAAGGTGAATGGTTAGATGAACCATTATGTCAAAGAATGAAGGTGGAAAGTACATCTCAAGCTCGCATAAAGTCACAACAATTTCTCTTTGCAATGATGGCAACTTCCCAGGGTCAAACACTTTGCTGCAAATTGCCTTGAAGAAGAAACAGAGTTTAGTTAAGGCCCCCCGCACTTTGTTAGGTAAAATAGACTGTATACCAATGGGTATCAACTGCTCCATGAGAACATGACAATCTTGGGACTTTAGACCTTTTAACTTGAGATCTTTCATCGATACGAGGTTCCTAATGTTTGAAGAGTACCCTTCCGGAACCTTAACTCCGTCAAGAAACTTACAAAAAACAGTTTTTTCTTTTCTAGATAGAGTGTGAGCAGCCGGAGGAAGATATGTACTTTTACCCTTCTTCGTCGGTCCCAATTCTCTTCTTATTCCCATACTAACCAAGTCCAACCTTGCATTGATGCCATCTTTAGTCTTCCCTGGCACATTGAGTAACGTGCCAATGACACTATCACAGATTTTTTTTTCAACGTGCATCACATCGAGGAAATGTCTTACATATAATGATTTCCAATATGGCAACTCAAATAAAATCGACATTTTCTTCCACCCTCTTGTGACAATATCTCTCGGAAAAGGTTTACCGAATTGGATATTCAAATCCTTTACCTTTTCAAAAAGTTGATCACCCGTCAACGGTGAAGGAGCTCTACCTTCTTTCGAGTTCCCATTGAACGCCTTTCTCCACCACCGGTAATGATGACTTGGATGCAAAAATCTATGATCCCCAAGAAAGACATTCTTCTTACAATGTTCTAACCGCATCCAATCCGTACCCTCTTCACATATAGGGCATGCACACTGACCCTTGATACTATATCCTGACAGATTACCGTAGGCTGGAAAATCATTAATTGTGCCAAACAACATAGATCTCAAATTGAAAATTTCTTCCTTATACCCATCATACACCTCCACGCCTGTCTCCCATAGTTGTTTCAAGTCTTCAATCAAAGGAGTCAAATAGACGTCTATATCGTTTCCTGGTTGTTTGGGCCCAGAAATTAACATAGATAACATAATAAATTTGCGCTTCATGCATAGCCATGGAGATAGGTTATAAATCACCAAAATCACAGGCCATGTACTGTAAGAGCTACTTTGAACACCATGCGGGTTAAATCACAAGAGTGAATGCAAGTCGTAGGTTTCTTGATTCTTGCCCAAAATCAGGATAATCATGATCAAATTTCTTCCATTGAGGAGAATCTGTCGGGTGCCGCAGCTTGCCATCTTTGATCCTTTCATCCTCATGCCATGTCAAGTGCTTTGAATCTTCTAAACTACGGTACATGCTCCTAAATCTGGGTATTATCGGAAAATACCACACAACCTTCTCTGGATCTGATTCTTTCTTCTTATATCGTGAGGCATTACACTTAGGACACATCTTTAATGATGCATATTCATTCCGAAATAAAATGCAATCGTTAGGACAAGCATGTATCCTCTCGTAGCTCATGCCAATAGAGCGTAACATTTGTTTAGCCTCATATGTCCGACTAGGAAGTACATTATCCACCGGCAACATGTCTTTCAATAGTGTGAGTAAGTTCATAAAGCTCTTATCAGTCCATCCATTGCCCGATTTCAAGTTATACAACTTTAACATCGCCGACAATCTTGTGAATTTAGTACAACCATCATATGTATGGTTGCTCTGCATCACTTACCAACCTCTCAAACATTTGAGGACAATCCCGAAGATCCTCTTCAACAGCATTTGCAATGTCTTCAAACGATCGCCCTCATAAGTATTTGTGTCGGTATTGTTTGATGAATATCTCACACGATTCCTCATTTCACTAGACTTGTCTCTTGTCTCACCGTGTTTTGTCCAACATATATAACTTTGATCGATTCCATTACACACTAAATGTTCTTCCAACTCGGCTGCACTAACTCGCCTTGCATAACAACAATCTAAACAAGGACATATGATTGTACTAGGGTTTTCCGCATGCCGAACTATAAACCTAATGAACTCTTTCACCCCATCCTCATACTCCTTCGTTAAACGATTAGCAGACATCCATTTCCGATCCATGTTTTCCCGATCTACAAAAATATTTATTAAATATATTTACTTTGAGTTTAGAGTGGTTGATGTCTACATGCAATGTATACAGATTGAAACTAATTCATGTTATACAGTTTCTAGCGCCATCCATATTTAGTGCAAAACGATATCTACAGCACATATCATACTATACATTAGATTTTTCCATTAAATAATGATAGTACTAGTATGTCATTAACTTTATTTAGTTAGTGAAAAAATAAACTTTTAAAAAAAATGAAAATGGTAAAAGTGAATTGCATTCACATGTGTCCTAACTCTCCTAATAATTCATATAGTGAATTCCCTAAGCAATCGTTTACCTAACTTTCATTTTACCTTTCGGAAGACAAAGGACAAACTTACAATCATTAGGAGACAAACTCTATTATTGAAAGAATGCTGTATTGTATGTATTATTATTTAATCATATCTCACTTTTATATAGGTTGGTAAAAAATAAACGAGAAAACATTTGTCTATTTCACCAAGGATAGATCATAAAACAAGAACAAGAGTAAAATAAAAGACAAATAAAGGAACATAGGAAGCATCATTATACTAAATAATAATCAACTAATCATGGGAGGTGGCACCTATGGCATGGCCACTGCTTCCTTCCTGCAATCCTGCTTAACAAATCAATGGGTACTACCTACTACCTTTCGAGAGAGTATTGCTTCCCCTTGCCACCAAGCTAGATAGTGCCTACCTATGAATTTCTCTGTTTTCTAGCATATTGTTAAAACAGAGAAAGCTCCAGCCAACATAAATCACACATGACAACATTGTTCGCAAATGAACCCAGCCAATAAAATCCGTGAATCAACCCTTTGCTCAAATACACATTTAACTCAGAATTGGAAATTTAAAACCCAACTTCACAACATTGGACATAATATTAATTTCATCGAGGGTTTAATTCCATCACAACACACTCAATTTCTCAAAATCTCTCATAGTCTAAAAAGCCACAATTCAAAGGTTTTAAACCCTAACCCCCATCATAGAATTAAAAAGAACCATCACAAAACAGTTTCAAAGGCAAGAGAGTGAGAGACATTATCAACTATAATTAAAAAATAAAGACGAATGAAAATACCTTGAGCAAAGCAAGAATGGCGGAGAAAGAGAGATGTCACGTGCGTAGAGAGAGAGAGTGAACATGTAGTGAGAGAAAACACGAGGAGAGAGGGAGAGAAAGAATCGCTTCGAGTTTGACACCATTACTGAATCCTTGTCGGTGTCATGTGTGATTATCACTTACATGTAGTTACTTTATCAAATAAATTAAATATAGAACCATTGATACCTCTCAATATTTTCCTCACACTCACACAGATGTTTATGTTTATGTTTAACTCTCTTGCCATCAGTACTTGAAAGCTTCAAATGCGCATAGTAAGCGAATAAAACTTCAGAAACGAAAACGTTAAAAAGATATTAAACTCAAACGTATGAACTATTATACATAAATAATAGGTCTCCGTCAGAAAGGGGTGAAGGAATCAAAGGTCAAAAAGGGATCATAGTTGTAGAGGATGAGTGGGAAACATGTGACACTTTCAGGTTCCAGTGATTGGAAGACCTTAAAGCATCAAACTTTGATAGGGAGTTCTAATAATTGGGTAAAAGAAAGAGTTTTTTACTTTAATATTTAATGGGAAATAACAAATGAAAAATGTGAAGAATTCAGCAGCTATTTCTCTGTAACTATGCTCACACACGCTGGTGTTGTGTTGTGTAGGGTAAAGACAGAGTGAAAGAAAGGCATAGAACTCGCTATTGGTGTTGGTGCGACGCGGCAGAGACGCGACTGAGGGATAAAGGCTCTGGACTATGGAGCGCGGCTGCGTTAGTGAGACGAGTGAGTCAGAGTGAAGGGAGGCAATAGCGGGAACCCTAGACTTGGGTATTTCTCTGCGAAGTCAGTCAGTGATGAACTGAGGATGTTAGGGTAGGCAGAAACTGAGAATGGAAGGATCAAACGCGTGCGCGGGTAGTTCTGAAATCAGTAAACACCTAAGATAGCATTTCTAATTTTAAACGCTATCTAAAGTTGATTTTATTTTATTTATTTATTGCAAATTAGAAAAGATATCGTTTCCGTGTGGAACCGCTATCTTAGGTGGTTAGTTAAGATAGCGCTTCCTAAAGGAAGCGCTATCTTTTCCTGCAGCTTGACTTTTAATAGCGGTTCCTTAAGGAAACGCTATCTTAGGTATCACCTAAGATAGCGTTTCCTTAAGGAACCACTATTAAAAGTCCCCACATCACTTTTAATAGCATTTCCGCATGGAAATACTATAAAAGGCACGTTATTAAAAGTCTAATCTGTTGTAGTGTCTCCACTGACATCCTCACCTCCATCCTCATTGACGATGCACGGCTGAACATGCATGGCAAAGTGTTGTTGATATCTTTCATGACAATAAGAATTCCAAAGCTATGTATCTAAATAAGGAATTCACCAACACTATTCTTGCTGATTTTTCAACGACAAATGCGTATTGCAATCGTCTCAAAAGTCTCGCCGATCAACTAGCCAATGTCGGGGCTTCCGTCAATGATCACGGTATGGTTTTGAAAATGCTGCAAGGTTTGACAGAACAATACTCTAATTTTGTCACCGTGATGCAAAACAAGAAGACCCTACCTAGTTTTGCTACAGCTCGATCCAAACTCGCTTTGGAAGAGACCACCGTTATGGAGAGAGCAAAACAAGACTATGGTTCCACTGCCCTTGTTGCCAATAATTATTCTAAGGATGATGGTTCCTCATCCCAAACACCTCATCCAAGCAATAATTCCCACGGCCGTGGCAGTGGTGCGAAGTCCCACAAAAACCGCAACAACAACAAAAACTGCCATAAAAATAGCGGTGGTAGTGGCGGACAGTCTAGTGGCAGCAACCAAACTGGTGGTGGACGTGGTGGCCACCGCGGCGGTGATCAGGCCAGCGGTGGTGGACAGCCGATGCAGCGGCAGTGGACTCAACCTCTTTGGTGGGCGTTGATGCAAGCTCCTTGGGCCATGCCTCGATGCCCTTACCCAACTCAACCTGGGCCGAGACAGCCTGGAGTATTGGGTCCAAGACCACAGCAGCAACAGGCCTATGCGGCAGCTACGCAATGGACTCCAACCGACATCGAATCAGCAATGCACACGATGTCCCTTTCTCAACCTGATCCGAATTGGTACATGGACACCGGGACGACGTCTCACATGACGTCAACACAAGGTAATCTCTCGTCTTCTTTTAATATGAGCAAGAATAATGGAATTACTGTTGGTAATGGTCAATCAATTCCAATTCATGGTTGTGGTCATGGTTGGTGGATTTTAATTAAATTTAGCATAGATTGATTGCATGAATTATTTTGACCATCGATGATTTCCCCCTAGGTTTGAAAATAGAAAATTTGATCCCCATGTGAAAAATTGAAAATTGAACTTTGAGGAATTTTATTGTGATTGCTTGATTTTTGACAAGTTTGGGGTGATGGGGTGCACACACTAGGAATTGTATCTCGGTCAAACGATTTGTAAAAATGTCCAGGTGAGAATTTGAACCTCCAACATGTTCATAATTGTGTGATTCGCTTTTAAGCTGCACTTTCCCGAATTTGCTTGAATCTCTTCATGGTTTGCATGTTTATGTGCTGCATCAAATGATTTAGGCAATTTTCTTTGAAATAACTACTTGGCCTAAAAGAACCATCCCTAATACATGTTCCCTAGTTAGCCACATTGAGCCTGATTAGCCTATTGTTTCTTGATGACCCTATATTATAAGCCAAAAATCTGGACAAAAAAAACCATGTTGACCCGATCTTAGGATTAGGAGAGCATGGAAGCTTAGCAAGAGAAGGGTTGAAAGAAACTAAGTTTGGGGTGGCTACAAGGATATGATGTGTTGTTTGGGATTGAGAAAAAGAAAAAAATAGAGGTTGGAGCCAAAAAAAAAAAAGAGAGAACAAAAATGTCAAAAAAGGATATTAGAAGAAAAAGGTTGTAGTCACCCAAAGCAAAAAAGGAAAAAATGGAAAAAGAAATTTGAGTAAAACTTCAATGTGTCAAAATGCTCATGGTCTCGTAATTCCTAGGGACTTAAGCCTAGTACCTTTGAATATCCTACCCTTAGCCAGGCCCCATTACAACCTTTAAAAGGCCTTTTGATGTTGCATGCATGTTTTCGTGGGAACTTTGTTTGAGATGAAAATCAAATTCATGGGAAGTGCTCTTGAAATGTGAACTTGAGTGAAAAGTTTATAGCCTAGACAAATTGAGCGAATGAGTGAAATATTAAATGCCCTTGTGAGGAAGGCAATTGTTTGAATTTGGTGATCTCCCTTTTGTGTGTAACTTGGATCCTCACCTTAGATTAATGATTGCATGAATGATGAAGTTCTCAACTGTTTAAAGTAAATGAATGTGGGGATTACATTGATGCAAGGGGGGAACATTGAAGAAAAACTGTTTTGTTAAGATTGCATGAAATTGTGCGAAATTGATTGAATCCGTTGAGCTTGCCAAGTCTTGAGTCTTTTTGAGTTTTAGCTTGCTTGGGGACAAGCAAGGTTTAAGTTTGGGGTGTTTTGATAAGCCTCTTGCTCATCTAGTTTCCAGCTAGAAAAGGGGTATATTTTGTGCCTAATTGGGCGAGTCATCCTCGCTAATCTCCCAAATTGGCCTTGTTTTGTTCCTAAGTTAGACTTTGACTCGTTTTATGCAGTTTTAGTAGTTTTTAGTCTATTTTGAGTAGAATTATGCTTTTTGTTTCTTTTTTTTTGTTTCAGGTTAGAAGTGAAGCTCCTAGAGTCAAGGAAAGTGAAGAAAACAGTAGAAAAGAAATTCTGGAGGTTTCGCCACGCGAAACAGGAGCTCGCCTCGCGAGCCTGAAGACCAGCCTGAACAGCAAAATGTCATCCTCTCTGTCTTGCCCCGCGAGTCACCATCTCGCCTCGCGAGTCTGAAGGTCTGACTGTGCCAGAAATGTCATCCTCTCTGTCTCGCCTCGCGAAACACTACCTCGCCTCGCGAGCATTCAAATCCAGATGGAGCCAAAACTTAATATTCACGTCGCGAGAGGCTACTCACCTCGCGAGCGTGCGTAGAGTCTGAAATCTATAAATTGCTGATTTAGGGCAGATTGAAAGAAACTTTTGATTCTCCACTTGTTGTAGAGCGTTTTGAGGCGATTCCTTGTTATTAGGAGCTGCGTCTCCTTATTTTCTTTTTCTATTGTACATTCACGATGAATTCCGATTGCTTGTGTCTTGTTACAAGCGTGAGGAGCTAATCCCCTTGTCTAAGGGAACAATGAAACCACCCATGACGGTGTAGATTCAATGTGATGTATGTTTCTCTCCTTTGTCTCAATTATTGTTTTCCAATTCTGATTTGTATTGAGTTGATCATATGCATGCGTGATTGACTAGTTAACGTTGATGAGGCTTAGTAGGCAATTCGCTTTTAGAACTTGAATTGGGAACATTGATCGAATATTGCACGAGAGTGAATAGGAGATCGGTGCAACCTTATAGGAACCAGATTTAATAGAGTTTGATGATTGGATTATGAGACCTAGTAAGTAATTAATTCAATCGTTGAATACGTCCTATTGAGCACGATAGTGTCGTTAGGAGAATTTGGGGGTCCTGGTTGACATTGTAATTGAACTTAGGGAGAGAATCATCATCACTTGGGTACTATGCATGATTGGGTAGGTGGAATTGTGACCTTAGATGCTTTAATTCCATATTTTAGTTCTTGATTTCTAATCGATTTGTTAAAATAAATTGCAATCCTATCTTTTTCTCTCTCTTCAACCACTTTCTGTTACTTGGTCAAACTTATCGAATCTCTTGCGAATTGGTAGAATTGGTAGCCCAATCCTTGTGTTCGACCTCGGTAATTACTTACCGTGTTTATTTTATTACTTGCGATGACCCGGTACACTTGTCGGTGACTCAACATACTAGTACCTCTAGGTCTAACGTTTGTCAATCCTGTGTGCTCGGAAAACATATTAAGTTGCCTTTTGTTGCATCCACATCTATGACATTTATGCCTTTTGATATTATTCATAGTGATCTTTGGACATCTCCCATATTGAGTTCCTCGGGACATCGATATTATATCCTTTTTTTGGATGATTATTCAAAATATTTGTGGACATTTCCCATTGCTAAAAAATCCCAAGTCTTTTCCATTTTCACAACACTAAACGCTCATATTCGTACTCAATTTGAACGTAACATTAAAAATGTACAATGTGATAATGGGAGGGAATTTGATAATAACCTTTTTTTATGATATTGTGAGTAGAATGGCATTGCTCTCCGTTTTTTCATGTCCACATACTTCGTCACAAAATGGGAAAGCCGAACGGAAAATTCGATCAATTAATAATATCATGAGAACTCTTCTTATTCATGTTTCTCTACCACCTTCATTTTGGCATCATGCATTGCAAATGGCAACATATCTACATAATATACTTCCGAGTAAGTTATTAGCCAACAAGTCCCCACTCAAAATGCTTTACCAAAAAGATCCCTCATATTCTCACATTAGAGTCTTTGGGTGTTTGTGTTATCCCCTTTTTCCATCTACTACCATAAACAAACTCCAAGCCCGTTCTACTCCTTGTGTCTTTTTGGGGTATCCTCCGCATCATCGTGGTTATAAGTGTTTTGATTTGTCAAGTCATAAAATTATCACTTGTCGACATGTTTATTTTGACGAGAGCAAATTTCCCTTTGCTAAGGTGTATGAATCAAAACCCACTAATTATGAATTTTTAGATAGTGGATTTTCTCTTTACATGATCCACCATCTTCAACATCCATCATCACAATCACCCACGGCCCAGCCTACCTCCCTCTCCCTACCCACGGCCCAGCCAGCTGAAACAGCCCAGCCAACTCCTCCCACGCCCCTTCCTATGACCCAGTCTTCACCAAATCAGCCCACACCGCCTAGCCCACATGATGGACCGATGCAATAGCCCACACAAATTCCACCCCAGCCTTCTCCTCTTCAAGCTCCCGTGACCCGCAGCAAACATGGTATCTATAAGCCCAATCCAAAATATGCATCCTACCAGGCTCATAATACCATGGTTACAAAATTGCCACTTCCCCGTAACCCCCTTGCTGCCCTTCGCGACCCGAATTGGAAATTGGCTATGGATGATGAATTTAGTGCTCTTATTAAAAATAAGACGTGGGATTTAGTGCCTCGTCCACCTGATGTTAATGTAATTCGGTCAATGTGGATTTTTACTCATAAAGAAAATTCTGATGGTTCTTTTGAGAGGCATAAAGCTCGTCTTATAGGTGATGGTAAAACTCAACAGGCTGGTATTGATTGTGGCGAAACTTTTAGTCCAATGGTGAAACCGGCGACTATCCGGACAGTACTCAGTCTCTCTTTGTCGAAAAATTGGCAAATTCATCAATTGGATGTAAAAAATGCCTTTTTGCATGGTGAGTTAAAGGAGACAGTTTATATGCATCAACCAATGGGTTTCAGGGATTCTATGCATCCAGATTATGTCTTTTTACTGCGAAAGTCCTTGTATGGGCTTAAGCAGGCTCCTCATACGTGGTATAACAGGTTTGCTGATTTTGTCTCTGTCCTTGGTTTCACTAACAACAAATCAGATAATTCTCTGTTCATTTATCGAAATGGGTCTGATATGGCCTACTTATTGTTATATGTTGATGATATTATCTAGACTGCTTCTACTGATGCTCTCCGCCAATCTTTAATGGCGAGTCTTAGCTCCGAGTTTGCTATGAAGGACTTAGGTTCTTTGAATTATTTTTTGGGAATCAATGTGACCCGACACACGGGAGGATTGTTTCTGTCCCAACGGAAATATGCCGAGGAAATAATCAACCGTGCTGGTATGGCTTCCTGCAAACCAAGTCCTACTCCGGTTGATACTAAACCGAAGGTCAGTGCTAAAACAGGTAATCCATATGAGGATCCGACAAAGTATCGCAGTCTTGCAGGTGCTCTACAATATCTCACATTTACAAGGCCGGATATCTCCTACGCTGTTCAACAGATTTGCCTCCATATGCATGACCCCCGGGATGAGCATATGAATGCTCTAAAGCGTGTCCTACGCTATGTTCAAGGCACTCTTCATCTAGGTTTACATCTTTATCCTTCCTCAGTTGCAGACCTTGTCTCCTATACTGATGCCGATTGGGGTGGATGTCCTGATACTAGACGATCCACGTCAGGATATTGTGTGTTTTTGGGTGACAACTTGATCTCATGGTCGTCAAAATGACAGCCTACTCTATCTCGTTCTAGTGCAGAAGCCGAGTACAGGGGGTGGCTAACGTTGTTTCAGAGTCCTGCTGGATTCGTAATCTACTCTTGGAACTGCATTGTCCTGTTCGAAAGGCTACAATGGTCTATTGCGACAATGTAAGTGCCATTTACCTTTCCGGGAATCCCGTTCAACACCAGCGCACAAAGCATATTGAAATGGATATTCACTTTGTCAGAAAAAGTTGCACGGGGAGAGGTCCGTGTTCATCATGTTCCTTCTCGTTATCAGATTGCGGATATTTTCACTAAGGGGTTGCCCCTTATTTTATTTGAAGATTTCTGGAACAGTCTCAGCGTACGTGACCCTCCCGTTTCGACTGCAGGGGTGTGAGAGATTATGGAATTATCTCAATTATTTTGTATTATGTAGTTTCCTTATATAGATTACCAAATTGATAGCAAATTGATATTGTCAGATATAATTGTCAGATTGTATCCTAGAATAACCAAATTAGAAGCCTGATTTGCTGTGGTAATAGCTAGGCTCTTTTGTATATATTTGTCAATCATGGAATGGAATAAGCAAGCAATTATATTCTTTCAATGCATTTATACACACATTGGCCATAGCGTTGTGGCTCTAATTAATAAAAGATAATAACTTCTTCCTTAACAGTTGCAACTTTAAGTTGAGAATAAGACTTAACCTCGTCTTATTTCCAGTTGCATGTGATTTGCCAATTGCCAGCCTGCAGATAGAGAGCTCAATTCTTTGCTTTTTGATGATTTTAGGGGGGTCTCCTTACCCGCTCTGTCCCTGTTATGCTCTACTTGTTTCTTTGGTTGTGTTTTTTCCTTGTGTTTCCTTTGGGCTTAGGTTCTCTCTAAGTACCAAAATAAAAAAATATATAAAAAAAATAAACTGACTTTCAAAACTTCTTTACAAACAGTGTTAACCGGTTCGACCGACCGGTCTGATCATCGTATTGAACCGTATGTGCCATTGAACCAGTCAAGATGTCATTGAATTGCGAGCGAACTTGCTTAAACCGTCTGAACTGGTCCGGTTGAACCACCGAGATGACCAATCATGCACACACTCTCCTAAGAAGCATATTTGCAACATCAGTGCTGGGAGGTCGAACACTGGTCCCAAAGGCCGGATGGAAGGAGCATTACCGCTAAGCCACTAACTTCGGTTAGTATAGCTTTGACAACTATTATATATATATATATATATATATTAATAACTTAAGTTTAAGTATAAAACTTATATATATTTAATATATATTGGTTCATCCGGTTCAATCAGTAACTTACTGGTTCAACAGTGAATCACTGGTTTGACCAGTGATCCCATTAACCTGACGTCCTGACCGAGTTGATGACCGATTCGGTTTTAATAACCCTGGTTACAAATGTTAGATTCGTACCCCATTTCATGAAAAACTACGGTACCATTTAACATTTTTCTTTGTAATATAGTTATTTAGTTAGGATGGTTCTACGAATACTACGCAAATGTTAGGATTCATAACACTTTCGTATCATTCATCATTATTCTTAGTTTTTGTGTGTGTGGCAGGATATTAAGAATCAATATCTGACTTCTTTAGAGTGAGCCCACTCACTTTATGGTAAGGTGATTCTATTTCTACTATCGACCAAACTTATGGTTCAGATTGGTTCGTATTATAAATGGTTTTAACTTTAAAAAAACATAATAACAAAATTTGAAACCACTATCACGGACCATATCCCTTAAATTAAGGGATGAGATATTGATATTATCCTTAAATAATCTTAATATTATCTCAAATAACCTTATCTGGTTAAGAGATCAATCTAAGATATTATCTTAATCAATCCTGATATTATCTCACACAACCTTATCCGGTTAAAAGAGATAATATCCCTTAAATTAAGGAAATCACATCCCAGAAGATTAAAGAGATAAAAGGAAATATATCCAGATCTCTTAAAGCCATGGGGACCCTATTATAAAAGGAGAAGAACCCAAGAGAGAAACTCACTTTTTCACTGAACCCCGGTGACTCTCTCTTAAGCGTATTAGAGAAAATAGCTCGACCAAGAGACTATTGAAGAGTCCTTGCTCGCTGGTATTCATCGGATACAAGATTAGGGGATCGAGATCACCGAATGGCCAAGGGTTGAACCTAGAACTATGTCTGGCTCTGATTCCCATTGGGATACGTAGGACCGGAAGGAATATTTGGCACCCACCGTGGGGCCGAGGAAAAACTTTCCTCGGTTCCACAAGAAAGCTTGATGGTGACTACACGGAATGGTCCGAGGGGAGGGGCGAACAGCATGAACCATGAAGATCATGAGGCTTCGAACACGAACCAGAACCACGACAATCACCCCCTCCCATCAATGAAGATAACCCTCGGCTGGGAGAGGTTATGGCATAGCTAAGGCAAATGCGGAAGGAGAATGAGGAGATACGTGCGCAGAATCAAAAGCTTTCTCAAAGGCTTTCAAGAACTTGGAAAAGAGAAAGATCAGCGGCACCTTCCGAGGAAGAGCAATCCTCACCCGAGGCTATCCAAAAGGATCCATCCTGCGTACCCTTTCCTCGGGGAACAAACCGACCATCCAAGACCAAACTTCCCCCAGAGGCTTTAGAAGCTAAATCTTGTACAGAAAGGACTATCCAAAAAGAAATACTAACGGACCGACGACCGAGGTTGCCGTTCACAGATGACATCGATGAGGTAATAGTGCCTAGACATTTTAAGCCCCTTAACATCGATAAATTCAATGGCACCACTGACCCAATCGAGCACGTAGAATCCTTTATTTCTTCCGTTTACTTGGTGATCGATGCGGAAGCCGTCATGTGCAAAGTTTTTCCAACCACTTTGCAAGGCCCTGCCTTAAGCTGGCTTACAAATCTACCACCTCGGTCAATTGATTCCTTTGATGTGCTTGTAACTAAGTTCACCGCACAATTCGCAGCAAGCCAAAGGCATAAAAGGCACTCGGTCTCGCTGGTAAATTTTAAACAAGAAAGGAATGAATCACTCAGAGATTATATGGCTTGTTTTAATGCCAAACAAATCTTAATTCCCAACATGAGCTCAGAACTCTGCCTTCATACCGTCATGGGCGGTCTGAAGCCGAGGCCATTCTTTGAGTATTTATCCCGAAAACCACCGAGAGATTTTGAAGAGTTGCAGGAAAAAGCTACCGATTTCATGAACTCGAAAGAGATGGTAGAATTCAAAAGGAGAGAAACAAGTTTCGAAGACAAGAACTTGGTCCCGAGCAAAGAAAGAAATAGGAGGGCTGATCCACAAAGGACCCAAAAGACTAATGAAAGGGGATTTTCGGAGAGGCAACCCAGGTACCAGTCTTATACGTCGTTAAACCGATCTCGGGCAACCATTCTCCAGGAGGTGTGCAACGCCGAGTTACTCACCTTAACTCGGCCGTCCAAAACGCCGGCCAATGCTGACAGAAGCAAAGAATGCATGTGGCATCAAAAATATGGTCACTCCACCGAAGACTGTAGAGCAACCCAGGAAAAAATCGAGGACTTGGTATGGGCAGGTCGTCTTGACCGTTTCGTTCGCCGAGATGATAATGGGGGCGAACGATCTGGTCGAAGATGACGAAGACGTGGTTATGAAAACCGTAACCGAGAGGCAAACCTGCAAGGAAACAACCAGAGCGGAGATCGGATGAATAATCAAAGAGTTCTTAATGAAGAATCAGAAGAAGGAGTCAGAGGGGTCATCAATACAATCTCAGGAGGATTTGCAGGTGGAGGAACGATGAGTTCAGCTCGACGACGTCATGTAAAAGCCCTCCGATCTGTCAACACGGTGTCTGGAAAGCCCGCAAGGACGAGACCTCCAATAACTTTCACGGATGATGATTTCCGAGGGGTGGATCCAAATCAAGATAATCCAATGGTGATAACGGTCGAACTAGCCAACTTCTCGGTCAAACGAACACTCATTGACCAGGGGAGCTCGGCCGATATTCTATACCTAGCGACCTTCAAGAAACTTGGAATTCCAGAAAAGCTGATAAAAGAGCAGGAAGACAAGCTAGTAGGGTTCGCTGGGGAGCAAGTAAAAACCCAAGGTTACATAGACCTCTTAACAACGTTTGGAGAAGGAAGACTCTCCATATCCGTATCAGTCAGGTACGTTATTGTAGAGGTCGGCACATCGTACAACATCCTTATTGGAAGACCGATGTTGAATGAACTCGAAGCGATTGTCTCTACCCCACACCTGACAATGAAATTCCCAGCTGAGTCCGGAGATATAGTCGCAGTCCGGGATGACCAAAGGCTAGCTAGGCAATGCTATGTAGATAGCCTAAAGGCTACCCGGAACCAGGATATCACAAAAAATCCCGAGGATGACAAAGCAGAAGTGGTCAGCTCGGTCAGTTCGGTAACTTCAGCCAGCTCGGTCCGCATGTTTGAACTTGACCCAACGATGGAAATGTACAAGTCCAGAGCCGAACCAACAGAGTCTTTAGAAAGGTTCCAGTTAGGAGCCCAAGCTGAACAATGCACCCAAGTTGGCAGTCAGCTCGACCCCTCGCTCAAACAAAGGATTCAGGCTGTCTTAAGAAAGAATGCCGATTTGTTTGCTTGGAAGACGTTGGATATGCCTGGTACAGACCCCAATTTTATGTGCCACAAGCTATCCATATGTCCCGAGGCCAGACCTGTAGCTCAAAGAAAAAGGAAACTTGGCGAGGAAAGGCGCCGAGCAGTAGCCGAGGAGACTTCCAAACTGGTCAAAGCAAATTTCATCAGAGAAGTGAAATACACTACTTGGCTAGCCAACGTGGTGTTAGTTAGAAATGCCAACGGTAAATGGAGAATGTGCACCGACTACACCGATCTTAACAAGGCGTGCCCAAAGGATTCTTCTCCTCTTCCCAACATTGACAGACTGGTGGACGGGTCCTCAGGGTACAAAGTTTTGTCTTTTTTGGACGCATACTCAGGTTATAACCAGATCAGGATGTATCCACCCGATGAAGAAAAAATGGCATTTATGACTGCTGGGGCAAACTATTGCTATCGGGTAATGCCTTTCGGCTTAAAAAATGCTGGTGCAACATACCAAAGGCTTATGGACAAAGTTTTCATCAACCAAATCGGAAAGAACCTAGAAGTATATGTTGATGATATGGTGGTAAAATCCGATGACCTAAGGCAACACCCAGCCGACCTCGAAGAAATTTTCAGCCAGCTCAGAAAATACAACATGAGGTTAAATCCAGAAAAATGCTCTTTTGGTGTACAAGGAGGAAAGTTCTTAGGCTATATGCTAACTCATTGGGGGATTCAAGCTAACCCGGATAAATTCAAAGCAGTTATGGAAATGCGGAGTCCTCGGAATGTGAAAGAAATTCAGAGGTTAGCCGGTCGATTAGCTTCTCTATCCCGCTTCCTCCCGAAGTCTGCAGAAAAAGCGAGACCCTTCTTCCATCTTTTGAAAAAACCAAAAGATTTCATCTGGACTGAAGAGTGTGAGAAGGCCTTTGAAGATCTGAAACTCTTCCTAGAGTCTCCCCCAATCCTCACTCGGCCTCAGCTCGGCAAAGATCTGTACTTGTACCTATCTGTCAACGATTGTGCAATCAGTGCAGTGATCATCCAGGAAGAAGAAGACCAACAGATGCCGGTGTACTATGTGAGCAGGATCATGAAGGACGCAGAAGCTAGATATCAAGTAATTGAAAAACTAGCCCTCACCTTAGTTATGGCAGCTCGGAGGCTACGACCCTATTTCCAGTCGCACAAAGTTATAGTCAAAACTGTTCATCCAATAAAGCAGGTACTCAGGAAACCCGATCTAGCCGGACGAATGATAGCTTGGTCAGTAGAATTGTCGGAATTCGGTTTGCAATATGAGCCGAGGGGGCTGATGAAAGTACAATGCCTCTCCGACGTCATTGCCGAGCTCTCTTCTAAGCCAAGGTCGGAATCCTTCATCTGGCTCCTATATGTTGACGGATCATCTAACCTGAAGGGAAGCGGGGCTGGAATAATTCTCGAAGGGCCTAATGATCTAATCCTGGAACAATAATTAAAGTTTGGGTTTACTGCTTCAAACAACCAAGCAGAATATGAAGCCCTTATTGCAGGATTGATGCTAGCTAAAGAAGTTGGGGTCCAAGAGTTAAAGTGCCAAAGTGATTCGCAGCTTGTAACAGGACAAGTCTCGGGTGATTATCAAACAAAGGATCCCCAACTAACCAGATATCTCTGCAAGGTTAATAGCCTAGTTTCTGAATTTGATAATTTCACTATTGAGAACATACCTCGGGAAGAAAATTCCAGGGCAGATCCGTTGTCCAAGTTAGCTTGCACCAAGAAAGCTGGCCAGCTAAGAACTTTCATTCAGGAAAACCTTCTCGAACCGAGCATAAAAAGTGCCGAAGTAATAATGACTGAGCACTATGATCGTGGCTGGATGACACCAATTTGGGAATATCTAGCCTCGGACAAATTCCCCAGTGACCCTAAGGAGGCGAGGCGAATTCGTCTAAAAGCTTGTCATTACACCATCCGAGACGGCGAGCTGTATAGAAGAGGATTCTCCATGCCATTGCTGAAGTGCCTAGCAAAGGAGCAATCCGAGTACGTAATGGATGAGATGCACTGAGGAATCTGTGGGATGCATTCAGGTGGCCGATCCCTGGCAGCTCGGGTCTTGCGAGCAGGGTTTTACTGGCCAACCATGAGATTGGATTGTGCTACTTGGACTAACAGGTGTGAGCCCTGCCAGAAGTTCGCCAACATAGTACGTGTTCCTGGAGAAGGGCTCCATTCCATTTTCTCGCCATGGCCTTTTACTATGTGGGGGAAGGACATAGTCGGTCCTTTCCCGGTTGCCAAAGGCCAGGTCAAGTTCTTGCTAGTAGGTGTAGAGTACTTCACCAAGTGGATTGAAGCAGAACCATTGGCCACCATAACTGCTAAAAAGGTTCAGAGCTTTGTATGTAAAAACATCATATGCAGGCACGACCTCCCTTATGCAATTGTCACTGATAACGGAAAGCAATTCACCGATAAGGAGCTCAGAGAGTTCTACTCAAACCTCGGAGTTAAACATAAAATGACCTCGGTTGAGCATCCACAAACGAATGGACAAGTAGAGGCAGCCAATAAAGTCATTTTAAACGAGCTCAAAAGAAGGTTAGGCCAATCAAAAGGGGCTTGGGTTGAACAATTACCAAGCATCCTATGGGCTTACCATTGCTCACCGCAATCTTCAACTGGTGAAACGCTGTTCAGTCTAACCTACAGAACCGATGCAATGATTCCAGTGGAGCTTGGCGAACTAGCTTTGCGAAGGCAACATCATGACCAAAGTAAGAATGAAGAAAAACTCCGAGTTGAGCTTGACATGGTTTAAGAAGTCCGAGACGAAGCGAAAATCAGAGACGAGCTATGCAAGCAAAAAGCAACTAGGAAGTACAACTCGAGGTTGCGGCCGAAGGAGTTTGTGCAATGTGACTTAGTGATGAGATTGCAAAACGACGCGAGAAAAGACCCCAGAGAGGGTAAACTCGCATCGAACTGGTCTGGCCCGTTCAGGATAGTTGAAAATCTGGGAAATGGTGCCTACAGGCTAGAAGAGTTGTCAGGAAAAGCTGTTCCAAGAACATGGAACACTTCCCACCTTAAGTTTTATTTTAGTTAAGGTTATAGGTGGTGCACTCTTTTTCCTATCCCGGTCTTTTTCCCACGAGGTTTTGGCCAAGAGGGTTTTAATGAGGCACACCTGGAAAAATAAATAAATAGAATCATTTTCAGCCGCACTATTAGGCAAAAATACTGTTATGATTAAAAATTTATTTGTAAAAATAATTAAAAACCTAAAGAGGTTGCCCGAGCTAAAATCGACCGAGTTGAGGTCGAAATGCCGAGCCTAAAAAGGTGAAAAATGATTAAAAACCTAAAGAGGTTGCCCGGGCTAAAATCGACCGAGTTGAGGTCGAAATGTCGAGCCTAAAAAGGTAAAAAACGATTAAAAACCTAAAGAGGATGTTCCAAGCTAAAATCGACCGAGTTGAGGTCGAAATATCGAGCCTATAAAGGTGGAAACCAATTAAAAACCTAAAGAGGCTGTCCGAGCTAAAATCGATCGAGTTGAGGTCGAAATGCCAAGTCTATAAGGGTAAATAACAACTTAAAACCTGAAGAGGTAGTCCGAGCCAAGATTCACCAAACCGAGGTCAAACGGCTAAAACCTAAAAAGGCAACCAATGCCTAAGAAGGTAAGAAAAAACCTACAGGTATTTCAAGCTCCGACTATTGGAGTAAATCGCGTAACATGCCAAAACTATAAAAAAATGAGTACTAACATAGAGAAATAGTTGCAAGCAGCAACTCGTAAGTTAGCACGTAATTCCATTAATAAAAAATGGGCAAAGCCCAAAGTACATAAGAATTCAAAATAAAAAAGCATTGCCCTGGGAACTTTTTCCTTTGCTACTCATGGGCATCCCCATGAACAACGATTTCAATGGGAACAGAGTTGGGCTCATCCGCGACACTCGGAGGAATAGGAGAAGATTGACCGGGTAAGCTTACTCCCCCTTCACCATTAGCTTCCTCTTCGACCGCTTCTCCATCAGCTTCCTCTTCTTGAGTTGCCTCTTCATCATCCTCCAGCTCGGAAAACGGAACCAGAATTCCATCTCTGTTGAAATCCTTGTCCACGTCATCAAGGGAAAAATCGGCATTTGGATTAAAACGTTGAAGCTGCTTCACGGCTCAGGAGAAGCCATTAACGTGCTCCTTCATGATGGAAGCCTCGGTCTCAGCCAGATCAAAACGGAGCCTCAGATTGATCTCCTTCTCGACCTCTAACAAATTTCGCAACTCAAGACTGGCCTCCTTCTCGGCTTGAAGTCCTTCTGCGACCTTCTGAAGATTCAGTCGCTGGACTTTTTCTAGGTCCAACTTGGCCAGAAGGACGGTCTTGTCTTTTTCAAGCTCGGTCTTTTGGACCTTCAGCTGACCGATGACCCGAGCTTGCTCCTCACACTTGGCCACGGCCTGAGCCAGCTCGTCCCTCACCCTCAAGGCTCGCGCCGCATCGGCCCTCATCACCTCCATCTTCTTGACATTATCGATAATCTGATGACTCCAGAAGCGAGTGATTGAGGCGATCCGGAGAGCGTAGGCAGTGGCGGTGTGCGATATGCGTGACTCCGGCAAGTGTATCGGATTTGTCGCCAAGTAATAAAAAGATATTGATCCCACGGAGACCGTGATCTCAAATCGCAACTAATTATCAAATCGATAAAACTGGACAGTATAAAAAGGATTTTGAAAAAGATTTTGGTTTTTGAAATAAGAATCAAGTAGCAATCAAATTCAAAATTGCAATTAATTAAAACAGAGAAGTAAATCAATTTGGGGTTTTCAAATTCAAAAGGGAATTCCTAGGAATTGGGTTACCAACAAGATTGTTTATGTTACTAAATTGACTACCCCTTGTTAATTATCTCAATTTCCTTGAAGGCGAATTTATCCTAAATTAGTTAACGCTTCCTCTCAGGTTACAAAAACCGTGTCCAATTAAACCAACCCCTACTCTCGTGGTAGTTGAATTTAGATTGAACCCTTTAAGTTTTATGACAATTCGTTAATCCTCGAAGGATCGCTTCTAACTCTCGTGATTTAAGTCCAGAGTCTGATTCTATATATCCGATACCTAAGTTTACCGCTAGGTTCCTCCTTAGAATATATACGACACGCAAATAAGTGTCCACCGAATTCACGAGTAATTAAAACAATAGAAATCAGATCTAAAGCAAAATCGAAATTAACAAAGGCAAAACATCAATTCACAACATAAAAACAGATCTTGGGCATAGCCCCAATCCCTAGAAATAAAGCTACTACTCAAGCATTGCCATGGTGATGACAAGCTTGGTTAACAACAGCATAAAATAAAACCTAAAAGAGGAGAAGAAGAAGAAGAAGAAGATCCTAAAAATTTGCCTAAGTGTAGCAGCCAAAAGTCCTCCCTTAGTCTCTGCCTAATTGCCTTATTTATAGATTAGGGTAATTTGAATCCCAATCAAATACAAATTCAGATGAAAATCAGTTTCTTCAGATCCAAAAATTGCGCGTCACGGTCGTGATGGCCGTGCCTGTGACGGATTCTGCCTGGGGCGCTACTTCACTAATTGGTCTGTCACGGCCGTGATGCTCATCACGGCTAGGCCGTGATCAGTTCTGCCTGTGAGGATCTGGTTCAGCTGACATGTCACGACCGTGATGGTCATCACGGGCTGGCCATAACCAGTTCTGACTTTTCCATATTTTTCTTTTAAGCTCTACTCGATCACGACCATGATGGGCTCTGTTTGGCTCAATTTCTTCACTTTTCAAGCCCCATCTTCATGCAAGCTCCATCATGGCTAATCTTGAGCATTTTAATCCTTAATTCCTGCAAAACAACACCACAAAACCGCCTTACCCGTTCCAAGGTAAAAACTAACAAAAATCAAATTAAATATGCCTAAGCTATATGAAAATTCATGCAAAATGACAATAAAATATGAGGTGAAATCACACTCATCAAACACCCCAAGCTTAAGACTTTGCTTGTCTTCAAGTAATTACTAAGGCCAATCAAGATAATCAATCAAAGCATGGACGGTGAATTCTAGAACCCGAGTAACTAATCCAAGCAACAGGCATATTCAAAAAATACCTAAGCGACAATCAATTTCAAGTCCAATTAGAAGCTTAGGTTTTCTAGATTCATGTCTCTCACTAATTCGGGCACTCTTCTCACCTCACTCAAGTGTTTAAGGGTATATGACAACTCGCTCAATTTCCTCAAAGAAAGTATCCTACCATAAGCTTGACTATTAACCAAATCTCTACTTTATTAATGAAAACACATAAGAATCAAGAGGTATTTTATTTTGGTTGTAATGGGGCCATGGGATTAATTGTTAGGTGGGGAAATCAAGAAAAATAAATTTTAAGAAGGCTAAACAGAATATCAAATATTGCAAGGCATGGCACCTTCTAAAATACCTTTTTGGGCTTTGATTCATTCTTCCACCTTTATTTATTTCTTTTTATTTTATTTCTCACTTTCTTTTTGTCATCCCCTTCTCCATTTTTTTTTGTTTATTTTATTTATTTGGAGAAGGGGAGATTTCCAACTTAAGAGAAATATTTTCTAACTTTCTCATCCCACAATTCATTTTTCAAACTACCTTTTTACCCTTTTTGCAATACTTTAAAAGGTGTCAAACCAAGCATCATCCATCAGAACATTTCAAGGTACCAAGAAAAGTATTTTATTCTTTTAGGCTCAAAATTGAGCAACTAAGGGGTAGAATTTAATCAATCAAAGCTCAGAAGGCCAGAAAAAATACCTAGTGCCTCAACATTTTCAAAAATGTTTTCAAAAATTTTGAAGTTTCAAAACAGTTTCAAGTTAAGTTCTAGAGAATACAATCCAAGAGGAATATAACACTCTATCACAAAGAATGGGGTAGATTTAGTGAGTACCCCTTTTTGGCTCAAAAATCTCACATTCGGTATTTAAAATCAATGAGAAACACAAGTCTAAGGAACCACATGCTAATTATCGACTATCAAAAGATCATATCAAGCGTTTTTATTTTTAGCCTTATCACAAGAATAAAAAAAATTGGGTTCAAAAATTCACTATCTCAATTTATTTGGCACCAAGTTCTCACAATTGGATGTATAATCTAAGCAAGGAGGCAATCTAATCATGTGATCATGCAAAACTATGCCTATATGAATGCAACAAGAAAAATGTAAAAAATGCAAAAAATTTCAACTATACCCCTACCCCAAGCTTAAAAACCTACATTGTCCCCAATGTAAATAATCAAGTCAGTGAGAGGAGAAAAATGGAACAACTCACCGAGGTGGTAGCGGGTGCTGGCTCACATGCCAGTGAAAGAGATGCTGGAAAATGTGTCACGGCCGTGATGTTGATTACGACTAGGCCGTGATCAATTCTGGTCTATAGGAGCTGGCTTGTCACGGCCGTGACTTTCATCGCGACTAGGCCGTGATACACTCTGAATTTGTGGTCCTTCTCATCACGCCCGTGATGGATATCACGGATGGGCCGTGATCCTTTCTGATCTTCTTTGGTAAGCTAATCACGGCCGTGACCATCGTCACGGCCTGGGCGTGATGACTTCGGACTTTATCTGTCCTTGCCTTTTTGCTCTTCCTTCCTTCTTAATCTGAAAACACTTGGCAAAACCATCAATTAGTGATCTTTCTTCTCTAAATCTCCTCAAGTTATTCAAAAACAAAATTCAAAAACAAATGGAAAAGGGAAAGAAAACTTGGGTTGCCTTCCAAGAAGCGCTTATTTACGGTCCTAAGCTTGACCATAGTTCTTTCAATCAACCGGGATCGACTGGGCTTGGAAGTGCAAGAACACTTCTCTTCCATGGAAGTCCTTCAAAGAGCCGATTTTGTTCATATGGCCAATTGCGCTTTCGATTTGCTCTTTTCACTCTGAGTTTCATGGCCTTACTTCCTCCCGGCGGAAGTTTTATTTCCACATGATGAGCAACTCCAACTTCATCACCTTTGGGTGCATCATTCTTCATGCAAATCTTCGGAGTTGCTTCCATGTTGAGCTCTTCCTTCACCTCTGGAGACTTTATATCGATCATGCACACATGACTCTCAAAAGGAGGGTCGTTATATGAGTTAGTCAAATAAAAATCTACCCTACCTTCCTCTACATTTAAAGAGAGCTTGCCATTTTTTACATCTATTATCGCTCCAACTGTGGTGAAGAACGACCTTCCAAGAATGATAGGGAATTTAGAATTCCCGTTCATATCCAACACCATGTAGTTGGTAGGGATGAAAAATTTCCCTACCTTTACGGGGACATTCTCTAGTATGCCTAGAGGAGTTTTAGTTGAGCCATCCGCAAATTGTAAAGAGAATCGGGATGGACTCAATTCCTTGGTTCCCAACCTCTCAAAGATAGTAAGTGGCATCAAGCTTGCACTAGCCCCTAAGTCACATAAGGCTTAGTCTATTTTCACTTCTCCGATTGAGCAAGCAATAGAGAAACTACCTGGATCCTTTAGTTTAGGAGGCATATTAGTTTTTTTCATGGCATTGTGCTCCTCAATTAAGCTCTTAATTTCTATTCCTACTTGCTTTTTCTTGACCAACCTTTGTGGGAAAGGTATTGGGGGTTGGTACGGTGGTGGAGGGACATACTTTGGCTCTATCTCTTCATCTTCGCTCATGTCCTCCTCACATTCCACATCCTTTTCAACCACCCCAAGCTTATCATCCCTCATGTATATGGCATTACAATGTTCATTGGGATTAACTTCGGGTTGTCCCAAAAATGTACCCTTAGGTCTAGAGTATGTACTAGCTTGTTGGGCAATTTGAGTTTCTAACATCTTATTATGGATGGCTAAGTTATCTACCTTAGATGCTAACTCTTTTATTGCCTCGTTGACTGCCCTACCTTGTTGCCTAAACTCTTCATTTTGCTTTGTTTGAGTTTCAACAAAGTTTTCCAAGAGATACTCAAGTTTAGACTTTTGTACCTGAGGATACCCCGATGCGGGTTTCCTATTACCTTGGCCTTCCCGGAATTCGTGGTTCAGCATGTTGCTGTAGTTCCCGTACAAGAGGTAAGGACTATTCTTCCTTCCTTGGTTGTAAGGATTTGGGGGAGCATAGTTTGGCAACTTCGGGTTCGTGTCGTAGAAGTTGTGACAAGAGTTCCCTTGTTCCCCTGAAGCGTCGGATCCATGGGCAATACCTCGTGGGCACTCCATTATGTCATGTCCCTGCATTCCACAAATCTCACAAACAATGTTAGTAGCACCTATTGAACTCACATTAGCTCTTTCAAGCAGATCAAAACATTTATTCAGGGAGTCAATTTTAGACATAATAAGATCAGTGCTATTCATTTCAAACTTACCCCCCAAAATCTTTTTCGGGTTATTACCTTTTTCCGAGCCCCATTGGTGGTAGTTGGTGGCTACGTTTTCAATGATATTGAATGCCTCAGTCAGAGGCCTATTCATAAATGCTCCACCAGCTGCGGATTCAAGTGACACCTTCGAAGAGTAGTACAATCCGTTGTAGAAGGTATGCACTAACAACCACCTTTCTAGTCCATGATGTGGTCAAGACTCCAGCAATCTCTTGTAGCGATCCTAAGCTTCGGATAAGCATTCTCCGTCCTTTTGGAATAAGTCGGTGATCTGAGTTCGCAGGTATGCCGTCTTGGATGGAGGGAAAATTTTCTCCAAGAATGCCTGCTCCAGTTGGTCCCAAGTCGACAAGGTATTAGCGGGCACTTGCTTCAACCAAGCTTTTGCCTTTCCAGTAAGAGAGGAGGGGAATAACCTCAAGCGTATATCATCGACGGGGGTACCATGAATCCTAATTGCATCGGTGAACTCCAAGAATGTCTCCACGTGATCAGTCGGGTCCTCCGAGGGCAATCCTTCTAATTGATGTTGCCTAATCATGCTAATTAGCATAGGCGGTATAGTGTAGTTCTCCGCCTCGATCTCTGGCCTAGCAATCCTGGTTCACAAACCCCTAGCATTTGGGGCTGCGTAGTCCTTCAGTGGCTTTGTATCCGATTGATTCGTCATGAGTGAAATGGGAATCAACTTCTCTCTCTCTCTTTGTAGTCTCCTACATCTATGAAAGGTTCTCTCGATTTCGGGGTCAACCTCAATAAGGCTTCCAAGACTTAGGGATCTTTGCATAAAAGAGAAAAACACAGAGAGATAGATACTCTAGAGGGAAAAAGAGATAAATGAGAATTTTTTTAAAAAAAAACAAGTAAAATGAAAAAGTCCAGAAAAATCAATTTAAAAATTAAGTTGAGATTCGAGAAAGCACAGTCCTCGACAACGGCGCCAAAAACTTGGTGTGCGATATGCGTGACTCCGGCAAGTGTACCGGATTCGTCGCCAAGTAATAAAAAGATATAGATCCCACAGAGACCGTGATCTCAAATCGCAACTAATTATCAAATCGATAAAACTGGACTGTATAAAAAGGATTTTGAAAAAGATTTTGGTTTTTGAAATAAGAATCAAGTAGCAATCAAATTCAAAATTGCAATTAATTAAAACAGAGAAGTAAATCAATTTGGGGTTTTCAAATTCAAAAGGGAATTCCGAATTTGGTTACCAACAAGATTGTTTATGTTACTAAATTGACTACCCCTTGTTAATTATCTTAATTGCCTTGAAGGCGAATTTATTCTAAATTAGTTAACGCTCCCTCTCAGGTTACAAAAACCGTGCCCAATTAAACCAACCCCTACTCTCGTGGTAGTTGAATTTAGATTGAACCCTTTAAGTTTTATGACAATTCGTTAATCCTCGAAGGACCGATTCTAACTCTCGTGATTTAAGTCCTAAGTCCGATTCTATAGATCCGATACCTAAGTTCACCGCTAGGTTCCTCCTTAGAATATCTATGACACGCAAATAAGTGGCCACCGAATTCATGAGTAATTAAAACAATAGAAATCAGATCTAAAGAAAAATCGAAATTAACAAAGGCAAAACATCAATTCACAACATAAAAACAAATCTTGGGCATAGCTCCAATCCCTAGAAATAAAGCTACTACTCAAGCATTGCCATGGTGATGACAAGCTTGGTTAACAACAACATAAAATAAAACCTAAAAAAGGAGGAGGAGGAGAAGAAGAAGAAGAAGAAGAAGAAGAAGAAGAAGAAGAAGAAGAAGAAGAAGAAGAAGAAGAAGAAGAAGAAGAAGAAGAAGAAGAAGAAGAAGAAGATCCTACAAATTTGCCTAAGTGTAGCAGCCAAAAGTCCTCCCTTAGTCTCTGCCTAATTGCCCTATTTATAGATTAGGATAATTTGAATCCCAATCAAATACAAATTCAGATGAAAATCAGTTTCTTCAGATCCAAAAATTACGCGTCACGGCCGTGACGGATTCTGCCTTGGGCGCTACTTCACCGATTGGTCTGTCACGGCCGTGATGCTCATCACGGCTAGGCCGTGATCAGTTCTGCCTGTGAGGGTCTGGTTCAGCTAACATGTCACGGCCATGATGGGCATCACGGGCTGGCCGTGACCAGTTCTGACTTTTCCATTTTTTTTTCTTTTAAGCTCTACTCGATCACAGCCGTGATGGTCATCACGGCCTAGCCGTGATGGGCTTTGTTTGGCTCGGTTTCTTCACTTTTCAAGACCCATCTTCATGCAAGCTCCATCATGGCTAATCTTGAGCATTTTAATCCTTAATTCCTGCAAAACAACACCACAAAACTGCCTTACTCGTTCCAAGGTAAAAACTAACAAAAATCAAATTAAATATGCCTAAGCTATATGAAAATGCATGCAAAATGACAATGAAATATGAAGTGAAATCACACTCATCAAGCGGCCGCCTCCATACTCTCATCAGGCCCTTGCTCTAGCAAGAGCCGAGCATCAGAAGGTTTTAGCACTTGGCCATCAATCAGACCAGCAGGGTCGAACTCATTCCCCCAGAGCGAGCTAATGCCCGGGTTGTAGTTCCCATTGTACCACTTGGTGTCCGAAGTAAGATCGGTCACCATGGAAGCATTGCCCAACCTCTTAACAGCAGCTGGAGTTTCTTCAATCATCAGCAAGGGGGAATGACTTCTAATCGGGACCTCGGACAGCATGTCCTCCCGAGTCCTTTTAGGAGGGCGAGTGTTCAGGTCAGAAGCTTCAGTGCCCTTCTTTTTATTCCCCCTGACATTTGAAGCTGTAGCTAATCCACCAGCAGTTTGATTAGCCGACTTCTTTATCAGGGCCTTGTAGTTGAACTTCCCCATTAACACTACAAGAAGGAAATCGGTCAAAGAAAATAAGTACGCTACAGGATAAATTACCACTTGTCAACAAAAAGCTACTTACATTCAAAATCAGCTTGCCGAGTGGAAGAGGCAGTAAGCTTTAAAAGTACCCCAAACTTAAACTTTGTTTGTCCCCAAGCAAACTAAAACTCAAAGAGCCTTAAACTTTGGCAATCTTAAAGGATTCAACCAATTTCGCACAAACTTCATGCAATTTTAACAAAACAATTTTTATTCAATGCTTCCCCCCTTTTCAACAATGTAATCCCCACATTCATTTACTTTAAACAATTGAGAATTCCATCATTCATGCAATCAGTAATCTGAGCAAAAGGGATCCAAGCTACACACAAAAGGGAGATCACCAATTTCAAACAATTGCCTTCCTCACAAGGGCATTTAATATTTCACTCAATTTCACTCAATTTGTCTAGGCTATCAACTTTTCACTCAATTTCACATTTTAAGAGCACTTCCCATGAATTTGATTTTCATCTCAATCAAGGTTCCCACGAAAACATGCATGCAACATCAAAAGGTCTTTCAAAGGTTGTAATGGGGCCTGGCTAAAGGTAGGATATTCGAAGGTACTAGGCTTAAGTGCCTAGGAACTAAGAGAGCATGAGCATTTTGACACATTGAACTTCCACTCAAATTCCTTTTTCCATTTTTCCTTTTTGCTTTGGGTGACTACAACCTTTTTCTTCCAATACCCTTTTTTGACATTTTTCTGCTTTTCTCTTTTTTTTTCTTTTTTTTTTATATTTTCTTTTGCCTTTGGCTCCAACCTTTATTTTTATTTTTTTCAACCCAGAATGACATATCAAACCTTGTAGCCACCCCAAACTTAGTTTCTTGCAACCCTTCTCTTGCTAAGCTTCCATGCTATCCTAATCCTAAGAGTGGGTTAACATGGTTTTTTTTCCAGATTTTTGGCTTGTAACATCGGGTCACCACGAAACAATAGGCTAATTAGGCTCAAAGGGGCTAACTAGGGAACATGCATCAGGGATTGTTCTTTTTAGGCCAAGTAGTTAATTCAAGGAAAATTGCCTAAATCATTTGATGCAAGCACATAAACATGCAAACCATGAGGAGATTCAAGCAAATTCGGGAAAATGCAACTCAAAAGTGCTTCACACAGTTAAAAACATGCTAGAGGCTCAAATCCTCACCTGGACATTTTTCACAATTTGTTTGACCGAGATTCAATCCCTAGTGTGTGCATCCCTTCACCCCAAACTTATCATAGATCATGCAATCACAACAAAATATCTCAAGGTTCAATTTTCAATTTTTCACATGGGGATTAATTTTCAATTTTCAAACCTAGGGGGAAATCATCAACAGTCAACACATATCATGCAATCCATCTATGCAAAATTTGATTAAAATCCAACAAGCTCACCGACACAACACTCACACACATACTCTTGATCTTCTCAAATTATTCAAGAGCTAAATTCAAAAACAAATGAAGGAAAAGAAAAACACAAACTAACAAGAAAAATGAAAATAAACTAAGGAGAAGGGTTAATAAAACTCATTGAGGGGCTCCGGCCTGGATCCCATTGCTTGTAGCATAAGGCCCAAGTGATAGACAAAGGACGGAAGCTTATTCCATGGTCCCATAACTTGCAGCCTTGATATGGAAGTGAGCACTTGACAATCATGGTGACCTCGCCAAGTGCGGCGGACTTCTCACTCCCTCTTGGGTCAAAGATGACCTCCTTGTCAACAAAGTCCTCCCAATAAAAATGGGATTCAACCTCTTGGACTGGTCATAGTGTCTTCATATTCAAGGATGCAAAATCCAGTCTCTCAGGTAGAGGCTTGAACTCCATCGCTGGTTGTTCCACAGTGGGAGGTGGCAAACAAGTAGAGAGGATCTCTGGTGCTGCTTCAACTTCTGCACGATTTTCACTCACTGCACTAACAAATCCATCACCTGTTATACATGCAGAAATCTCAGCACACACCACACAAAGGTTAGTGTTAATATAATCAGCACATATAGTACAACAAACAGAATCAGAAAAGGCTTGAATGTCTGGAAATTCAACACACAGTTCATCAATAATAGTGTTCTTGACATTATTATCAAAATCATGCTCAAAAGAAGTATTGTCAAGAACAACTATTTGTGAATCTGTATGTTCTTCAAGGGGATGTTGTGATTACAATGTAGCCGAGGTGGAGGCAATATGACAAATTTGAGTGGCCAACTCCTGAAGACCCGCTTCTGTCCTCTGTTGGAATTAAAGATTGTGTTCTGTCATCTGTTGCACCAATTCTTCCAGATTGAGTTGGAGTAGTGTGGGGTCAGGCTGATATTGATGCTCGCGTATTGTCATTTGATGCACCAAAGAGGCTATCTCATCTAAGCTGCCATGATCTCCACCATATTGGCCAGAATAATCATTCACTCCAGACATGCCAAAACCTCTGTTAAACTCATAACCACCAGTAAAACTAGGATAATATATGCATGATGGCTCATAATCAACATAAGGCATATAATTTTGCATATAATTATCCATGGGAAGTACTAAGACTCATAACCAGAACTAGCAGCCATAACTAATTCAGCAGAAAAAAAAAGAAAAAACTAAAAAGAAAATCCGTTGATAACAACAAGAGTCCCCGGCAATGGCACCAATTTTTGACACACTGTCGCGCACGGGTCAAAAAGCGAGTGGTTTGAAAAAGTGTAGTAAGGGTACGACAACTCGAGTATCGTCTCTCAAGGACTCTTGTATTGTTATTAACCTTAAAATCATTTTTTTTGGGGGGGGGGGGGGGGGTGGTTGATATTGAATGATTCAATTAAAAGAAAGCAATGCAAACAAGTGATTATCAATAATTAAAACGATTAATCTACTGTTCTCGGTTTCCCACTATCATTGATTCGTGTAAATTCCAAGCCCTAAGCGGATTCTAATCCCTTTTCGATTGTAGCAACAATTAACAAGCGAAATTGACACTACGAGATATAAGTTCCTAATTCCCGAATTAAGCAAACGGGGTGAAGCTCTCGTGAATTAAGCAAACACGATTGAACACACGTGAATTAAGCAAACGCGATTAAGTATAGGAACATAACATCACCGAAATAAATCAACACGTATTCTATACAATCCTGAATTAAGCAAACAGAACATATAGCATAGTATTGAAAGGGAGAAGCAAATCAATTGGGAATTACAGAACCTCAAGTGCGGCGGAAACTGATTACAGCAGACTAATCCAAGGAAATTAGTTCTCCATCAAAAATGTAATACAACCTAGAAAATTCGTAAACAGTGGATATCAAAAGTCCCCCTAATCTGCCCTGAAACAGCATTTTATAACCTTCAGGATCTGCGCCCGCTCGCGAGGCGAATCTTATGAATAGTTCTTCAGTGTTTGGATTTCTCGCGAGGCGAGATGGTAATTCGCGAGACGAAACTGAAGGGGTGACTGTTGCTGTGCAGGCTGGTCTTCAGGCTCGCGAGGCGAAACTTCCAGACTTGCATTTTCCACTGCTTTCTCCATTTCCTTGACTCTAAGTGCTTCCCCTTTACACCTGAAAACATGAGATAGCAGTGAATGTTTTATTTGACTCAAAAACTAACTAAAATGTCCTAAACTACTTAAGAAACGCAAAATGTTGCTTGAGGACAACTAAATCCAAATCTGGGCTAAAATGAGATTGAAACTCGAATAATTAGCACAAAAACCATGGTCTTACTAGTTATAAAACTAGTTAACCAGAGGCTGATCAAAAAGCCTTCCACAAGGCAATGGATGAGGATACAGTTTTAGGACCTCGATATCGTCTCGCTCCTGAGAGGTCATAGAGTAGAGGTCATAGCTAGAAAATTTGGAGGGGTGTGTGGTCGCGCTGTCGCCACGCGCCAAAAAGAACGAGCGTTTACAAAATAATGTAGATAGGGAAGCGACAACTCGGATGTCGTCTCTCAAGGACTCTTAGGTTGCTATTATTAACAGAAAATTAGTTTTGGGGGGGGGGGGGGGTGTTGGATTGAGATAAAATAAAGAAAACAAAGCAATAAAAACAGAGCAGTTAAGAGATTAACAAATATGCTAAGAAACGATCAGCCTACTGTTCTCGGTTTCCCACTATCATTGGTTTATGTAAATTCCAAGCCCTAAGCAGATTCTAATCCCCTTTCAGTTGTAGTAACAATTAACAAACGAAATCGCTACTACGGATATATGTTCCTATTCCCGAATTAAACAAACGGGGTTAAGCTCTCATGAACTAAACGAACATGAATGAACACACGCGAATTAAACAAACGCGATTAAGTATAGGAACATAACATCACTGAAATGAATCAACACAACACTATACACTCCTGAATTAAACAAACAGAAACATATAGCATTGCATTAAAAAGAGAAAAGCAAACAAAACAGGAATTACAGAACCTCAAGTGTAATTGAAACCAATCACAGTAGATTAATCTAGGAGACTAGCTCTCCATTACAGAAATAAACACAAAAGAAAAGAAATAAGCTACTGAAAACTACTACTACTGTCTCCTACTCTGACTAAAAACTAGCCAGCTACTAGCCAACTCCCTCAGTTCTGTCTAAAACTGACTTATATACAGTATCTGGAATGAGCGGACTCGCGAGGCGAACGCTGTCTCGCGAGGCGAGATTATCATTCGCGAGGCGAAACTCTTCAATTTCCAAACTGCCACAGCCGTGACCTTTAACATGCATAAACCGTGCTGACTTTTGGTCTTCAGGGTTGGATTACTCGCGACGCGAGTCAAGTATTCGCGGGGCGAGACAGAATGGATTGCATTTCTTCTGGCACAGTCACCTTCAGGTTCGCGAGGCGAACATCCTTCTCGCGGGGCGAAAGCTCCAGATTTATTTCCTTTTTATTAACCTGAAAACAGAAAATAGCATAAGTACTTTATTTAACTCTAAATCAACTAAATTAACCTAAAAATACTTTACAGACTCAAAATGCTGCTTAAGGACAATCAAGTCTAATTTGGGTGAAAATGATATAAAATTAGCACAAAACCACGGTCATACTAGCTATAAAACTAGATGAGCCAACGACTGATCAAACAAAGTAATCCCCACAATCATTCATTCTAAACAATTGAGAATTTCATCATTCAAACAATCATTAATCTAAGAAGGGAATCCAAGTTACACACAAGAGGGAGATCACCAAATTCAAACAACTGCCTTCCTCACAAGGGCATTTAGTGTTCACTCAATCGCTCAGTTTGTGTCAGGCTATCAAAAATTCACTCAATTTTCACTTTTAAGAGCACTTCCCATAAATTTGATTTTCATCTCAAAATGATTCCCACATAAAACATGCAAGCAACATCAAAAGGTCTTTTATGGGTTGTAATGGGGCCTGGCTAAGGGTAGGATATACAAAGGAACTAGGCTGAAGTCCCTAGGAACTAAGAGAGCATGAAACACTTCAAAACATTGAAATTCCATTCAAGTTCCTTTTCTCATTTTTCTTTTTGCCTTGGGTGACTACAGTCTCTTTTTTTCTAATACTTTTATTTTTAACATTTTTACAATTTTCTTTTTTTTTTCTTTCTTTCTTTTTTTTTCTTTTTTTCTTTTTTTCTTTTTTTCTTTCTTTCTTCTTTTTTTTTCTTTTTTTTCTTTTTTTTATATATATTTTTTTTCTTTTTCCCAATCCCAAACAACACATCACACCTTGTAGCCACCCCAAACTTAATTTCTTGCAACCATTCTCTTGTCAAGATTCCATGCTCTCCTAATCATAAGATCGGGTTAACATGGTTTTTCAGATTTTAGGCTCATAACATAAGGTCATCAAGAATTAACAGGCTAATCAGGCTCAAAGGGGCTAACTAGGGAACATGCATTATGGATTGGTTCTTGTCAGGCTAAGTAGCTATTTACAAATAAAATGCCTAAATCATTTGAAGCAAACACATAAACATGCAAACCAAAAGGAGATTCAACCAAATTCAGGAAAGTGCAGCTTGAAAGTGATTCTCACGATTAAAACATGCTGGAGGCTCAAAACCTCACCTGGACATTCATGCAAATTGTTTGACAGAGATTCTATCCCTAGTGTGTGCTTCCTATCACCCCAAACTTATCATAAATCATGCCATCACAACAAAATCTCAAAGTTCAGTTTTCAATCATATGGGGATCAAAATTTCAAATCCTAGGGGGACAGTCAACAAATAACATGAAATCCATCTATGCAAATTCAACCAAATCCAATAAACTTGCCAACACTAGACTTAACACAACTCCTGAGCTTCTCAAATTATTCAGGAGCTTTATTGGAAACAAAACAGAAATAAAGCAAGGAAAAGAAAATTAAAAAGAGCAAGGTTCAGAAAAACTCATTGAGGGTGATTCCACCAGGATCCCATTGCTTGTAACATAAGTCCCACGTGGTAGCCAAAGGACGGAAGCTCATTCCATGCTTCCCTAACTCGCAGCTTTGATACGGAGGTGAGCACTTGACAATTATGATGACCTCGCCGAGTACGGCGGACTTTTCACTCCCTCTTGAGTCAAAGATGGCCGCTTTTTCTACAAAATCCTCCCAATAAAATTGGGGTTCAACCCCTTGGACTGGCCATGGTGCAAGATCCAGTGGCTTGAACTCCATTACCGGAGGTTCCGCAGTGGGAGGTGGCAAACAGTTAGCTGGGGTTACTGGTGCTGCTTCAACTTCTGCATTTTCTTCATTCACTGCACTAACAAAGTTATCACCTGCTATACATGCAGAAATTTCAGCACACACCACACAAAGGTTAGTGTTAGTAGAGTCAGTACATATATCACAATAAACTGAATCAGGAAATGTCTGAATGTCTGGAAATTCAGCAATTAGTTCATCCATCCCATTACTCTCAACACATGCATACGAGTTAATTGAATCATCTACTTCCAAAGGTTCTTCATCATCTATTAAACCTGCAACAATCTTAGCACACACCACACAAAGGTTAGTGCTAGTACAGTCAGTAGACAGGGGACAATAAAATGAATCAGCAAGGGTCTGACTGTCTGGAGATTCAATACACAGTTCATCAACAGAAATATTATCAAAATCATCCTCAGAGGTATTGTCAGGAATAACTACTTGTGAGTCTGTATGTTCTTCAAGGGGATGCGGAGTTTGCAGTTTAGCCGAGTTGGCGACAATTTGATCAATTAGAATGGTCAACTTCTGAGATTCAGCTTCACTCTTCTGATGGGATTCAAGACTTTGTTCTGCCATCCGTTGATTTTCCTCTATCATTTGCTGAAGGCTTGCTTGGAATTCTGTCATTTGTTGTATCATTCCTTCCAGACTGAGTTGGGCTAGTGTAGGGTCAGGCTGATATTGTAGCTCGCATGTTGTTTGATTCACCAAAGATGCTATCTCATCCAAGATGCCCTGTCCTCCACTATATTGGCTAGAATATTCATTCATTCCAAACATACCAAAATCATTACTAAACTCATAACCTCCAACAAAATTAGGATAATTTGTGAATGGTGGTGGTATACCAAAATCAGGATAATACATGCATGGTTGCTCATAATAAACATTAGGCACATAATTTGGCATATAATTATCCATGGGGCGTACTAAAATTCACAACCAGACAAGCAAACAAAACTAATTCAGCAAAGAGATTTTTTTTTATTTTATTTTTTTAAAATTTTTATTTTCTGCTAATAACAAAAACAAGAGTCCCCGGCAACGGCGCCAATTTTTGGTCGCGCTGTCGCCACGCGCCAAAAAGAACGAGAGTTTACAAAATAATGTAGATAGGGAAGCGACAACTCGGATGTCGTCTCTCAAGGACTCGTAGGTTGCTATTATTAACAGAAAATTAGTTTTGGGGGGGTTTGGATTGAGATAAAATAAAGAAAACAAAGCAATAAAAACAGAGCAGTTAAGAGATTAACAAATATGCTAATAAATGATCAACCTACTGTTCTCGGTTTCCCACTATCATTGGTTTATGTAAATTCCAAGCCCTAAGCAGATTCTAATCCCCTTTCAATTGTAGTAACAATTAACAAACGAAATCGCTACTACGGATATATGTTCCTATTCCCGAATTAAACAAACGGGGTTAAGCTCTCATGAACTAAACGAACATGAATGAACACACGCGAATTAAACAAACGCGATTAAGTATAGGAACATAACATCACTGAAATGAATCAACACAACACTATACACTCCTGAATTAAACAAACAGAAACATATAGCATCGCATTAAAAAGAGAAAAGCAAACAAAACAGGAATTACAGAACCTCAAGTGTATTTGAAACCAATCACAGTAGATTAATCTAGGAGACTAGCTCTCCATTACAGAAATAAACACAAAAGAAAAGAAATAAGCTACTGAAAACTACTACTATTGTCTCCTACTCTGACTAAAAACTAGCCAGCTACTAGCCAACTCCCTCAGTTCTGTCTAAAACTGACTTATATACAGTATCTGGAATGAGCGGACTCGCGAGGCGAACGCTGTCTCGCGAGGCGAATCTTCAACTTTTGGTATTCTCGTGAGGCGAGATTATCATTCGCGAGGCAAAACTCTTCAATTTCCAAACTGCCACAGCCGTGACCTTTAACATGCATAAATCGTGCTGACTTTTGGTCTTCAGGGTTGGATTACTCGCGACGCGAGTCAAGTATTCGCGGGGCGAGACAGAATGGATTGCATTTCTTCTGGCACAGTCACCTTCAGGTTCGCGAGGCGAACATCCTTCTCGCGGGGCGAAAGCTCCAGATTTATTTCCTTTTTATTAACCTGAAAACAGAAAATAGCATAAGTACTTTATTTAACTCTAAATCAACTAAATTAACCTAAAAATACTTTTTGAGACTCAAAATGCTGCTTAAGGACAATCAAGTCTAATTTGGGCGAAAATGATATAAAATTAGCACAAAACCACGGTCATACTAGCTATAAAACTAGATGAGCCAGCGGCTAATCAGTGTGGTTGCCAGTAGAAGGGAAATTTAGGGTTTCCAGCCGAGTCAAAAATGACAGACTCATTACCCTCTGAAGGTCGGACTTTGAAGAAATACGACTTGAAAAACTTATACGAGCTCTTATAGAGCCCGATGTTCCCCTGATCAGCCTCTGGCTAACTAGTTTTATAACTAGTAAGATCATGGTTTTTGTGCTAATTATTCGAGTTTCAATCTCGTCTTAGCCCAGATTTGGATTTAACTGTCCTCAAGCAACATTTTGAGTTTATTAAGTAGTTTAGGACATTTTAGTTAGTTTTTGAGTCAAATAAAGCATTCACTGCTAGTTCATGTTTTCAGTTAATAAAAAGAGAAAAAAGGGAAGGACACCTGAAGCAGAAGCCATCACGCCCAGGCCGTGACACTGGTCACGGCCATGATGAGGAGACCCAGGAAGTCAGAATTGATCACGGCCTAGCCGTGATAAAGGTCATGGCCATAACAGATCAACACCCATGGACAGAAGCGATCACGGCCTAGCCATGATAAAGATCACGGCCGTGACGGACCATAATTTGAATGCACTCCCTTGACAGAAGCGGTGACGACCATCACAGCCGTGACACGCGGCCTCTTTATAAATAGAAGCGCAGCAGACACAGAGGGATCTAGTTTTTACTGTTTACACTATACTTTTAGGTTTTTGTCATATTTGCAATGGAGAACTAATCTCCTTGGATTGATCTACTGTAATCGGTTTCCATTGCCGCTTGAGGTTCTGTAATTCCCAAACTTATTGCTACTCTCTTTCAATATTGTTCTATATGTTCTGTTTGCTTAATTCAGGATTGTATAGAATTTGTATTGATTTGTTTCGATGATTTTGTGTTCCTATACTTAATCGCGTTTGCTTAATTCGCGTGTGTTCAACCGTGTTTGCTTAATTCACGAGGGCTTCACCCCGTTTGCTTAATTCGGGAATTAGGAACATATATCGTGTAGTGCCAATTTCGCTTGTTAATTGCTGCTACAATCGAAAAGAGATTAGAATCCGCTTAGGGCATGGAATTATATGAATCAATGATAGCTGGGAAACTGAGAACAGTAGATTAATCGTTTTAGCCTATTGATAATTACTTATTTGCATTGTCTTTTTCTTTATTGAATTATTCAACTTCAACCTTCCCCAAAACTGATTTTCCTGTTAATAACAACCCGAGAGTCCTTGTGAGACGATACTCGAGTTGTCGCGCCCTAACTACAGTTTTTATAAACCGCTCGATTTATGACGCGTCCGCGACAGCGTGTCAAAATTGGCGCCGTTGCCGGGGACTCTTGTTGTTATTAACAGAAAAAAAAAAAAAATCAATGCTGAATTAGTTTTGGCTACTAGGTCTGGTTGTGAACCTTAGTATGGATAATTATATGCAAAATTATATGCCTAATGTTTATTATGAGCCACCATGCATATATTATCCTAACTTTGCTGGAAGTTATGAGTTTAGTAGTGATTTTGGCATGTTGGGAGTGAATGATTATTCTAGCCAACATGGTGGAGGACAGGGAATCTTGGATGAGATAGCTTCTTTGGTGCATCAAATGACAGTAAGCCAGCACCAATATCAGCCTGACCCTACACTAGCCCAGCTCAGTCTGGAAGAATTGGTGCAACGGATGACAGAAGACAATCTTGAATCTCAACGGAGGATAGAAGAAGGTTTTCAGAAGTTGGCCACTCAGATTGGCCACAATGCCTCCACCTCGGCTACACTGTAAACTCAACATCTCCTTGAAGAATGCACAGATTCACAAAGAGTTGTTCTTGACAATACCTCTTTTGAGCATGATTTTGATAATAATGTCAAGAACACTATTATTGATGAACTGTGTGTTGAATTTCCAGACATTCAAGCATTTTTTGATTCTGTTTGTTGTACTATATGTGCTGATTATACTAACACTAACCTTTGTGTGGTGTGTGCTGAGATTTCTACATGTATAGCAGGTGATGGATTTGTTAGTACAGTAAGTGAAAATCGTGCAACAGTTGAAGCAGAACCAGTAACCCTCTCTACCTATTTGCCACCTCCCACTGCGGAACAACCAGCGATGGAGTTCAAGCCTCTGCCTGAGAGACTGGATTTTTCATCCTTGAGTATGAAGACACTATGGCCAGTCCAAGAGGCTGAATCCCATTCTTATTGGGAGGACTTTGTTAACAAGGAGGTCATCTTTGACCCAAGAGGGAGTGAGAAGTCCGCCGCACTTGGAGAGGTCACCATGATTGTCAAGTGGTCACTTCCATATCAAGGCTGCAAGTTATGGGACCATGGAATAAGCTTTCGTCCTTTGTCTATCACTTGGGCCTTATGCTACAAGCAATGGGATCCAGGTGGGAGCCCCTCAATGAGTTTTCTTAACCCTTCTCCTTAGTTTATTTTCATTTTCTTGTTAGTTTGTGTTTTTATTTTTCTTCATTTGTCTTTGAATTCAGCTCTTGAATAATTTGAGAAGATCAAGAGTATTTGTGTGAGTCTTGTGTCGGTGAGCTTGTTGGATTCTAATCAAATTTTGCATAGATGGACTGCATGATACATGTTGACTGTTGATGATTTTCCCCTAGGTCTTAAAATTTAAAAATTGATCCCCATGTGAAAAATTGAAAATTAAACTTTGAGATATTCTATTATGATAAGTTTGGGGTGAAGGGATGCACACACTAGGGATTGAATCTCGGTCAAACAATTTGCAAAAATGTCCAGGTGAGGATTTGAGCCTCCAACATGTTCTTAATTGTGTGAATCACTTTCAAGTTGCACTTTCCCGAATTTGCTTGAATCTCTTCATGGTTTACATGTTTATGTGTTGCATCAGATGATTTAGGCAATTTTCTTTGAATTAACTACTTGGCCTGAAAGGAACCATCCCTAATGCATGTTCCCTAGTTCGCCACGTTAAGCCTAATTAGCCTATTGTTTCTTGATGACCCTATGTTACAAGCCAAAAATCTGAAAAACCATGTTAACCCGATCTTAGGATTAGGAGAGCATGGAAGCTGAGCAAGAAAAGGTTTGCAAGAAACTAAGTTTGGGGTGGCTACGAGGATATGATGTGCTGTTCTGGGTTGAGAAAAAGAAAAGTAAAGGTTGGAGCCAAAGGCAAGGAAAAAAGAGAAAAAAGAGAAAAATAAAAAAAGAACAAAATGTCAAAAAAAAAGGTATTGAAAGAAAAAGGCTGTAGTCACCCAAGGCAAAATGAAAAAAATGGAAAAAGGAACTTGAGTGGGAATTCAATATGTCAAAATGCTCATGCTCTCTTAGTTCCTAGGGACTTAAGCCTAGTACCTTTGAATATCCTACCCTTAGCCAGGCCCCATTACAACTTTTAAAAGACCTTTTGATCTTCCATGCATGTTTTCGTGGGAACTCTGGTTGAGATGAAAATCAAATTCATGGGAAGTGCTCTTGAAATGTGAAATTGAGTGAAAAATTCATAGCCTAGACAAACTGAGCGAATGAGTGAAACATTAAATGCCCTTGTGAGGAAGGCGATTGTTTGAATTTTGTGATCTCCCTTTTGTGTGTAACTTGGATCCTCAACTTAGATTAATGATTGCATGAATGACGGAATTCTCAATTGTTTAAAGTAGATGAATGTGGGGATTACATTATTGCAAGGGGGAAGGCATTGAAGAAAAACTGTTTTGTTAAGATTGCATGAAATCTGTGCGAAATTGATTGAATCCGTTAAGCTTGCCAAGTTTGAGTCTTTTTGAGTTTTAGTTTGCTTGGGGACAAGCAAAGTTTAAGTTTGGGGTATTTTGATCAGCCTCTGGCTAACTAGTTTTATAACTAGTAAGATCATGGTTTTTGTGCTAATTATTCGAGTTTCAATCTCGTCTTAGCCCAGATTTGGATTTAACTGTCCTCAAGCAACATTTTGAGTTTCTTAAGTAGTTTAGGACATTTTAGTTAGTTTTTGAGTCAAATAAAGCATTCACTGTTAGTTCATGTTTTCAGTTAATAAAAAGAGCAAAAAGGTAAGGACACCTGAAGCAGAAGCCATCACGCCCAGGCCGTGACACTGGTCACGACCGTGATGAGGAGACCCAGGAAGTCAGAATTGATCACGGCCTAGCCGTGATAAAGGTCACGGCCGTGACAGATCAGCACCCATGGACAGAAGCAATCACGGCCGTGACGGACCAGAATTTGAATGCACGCCCTTGACAGAAGCGGTCACGGTCTGACCGTGACGGCCATCACGGCCGTGACGCGCGGCCTCTTTATAAATAGAAGCACAGCAGACACGGAGAGGGATCTAGTTTTTACTGTTTACACTATACTTTTAGGTTTTTGTCATATTTGCAATGGAGAACTAATCTCCTTGGATTGATCTGCTGTAATCGGTTTCCATTGCCGCTTGAGGTTCTGTAATTACCAAACTTATTGCTACTCTCTTTCAATATTGTTCTATATGTTCTGTTTGCTTAATTCAGGATTGTATAGAATATGTATTGATTTGTTTCGATGATTTTGTGTTCCTATACTTAATCGCGTTTGCTTAATTCGCGTGTGTTCAATCGTGTTTGCTTAATTCAGGAGGGCTTCACCCCGTTTGCTTAATTCGGGAATTAGGAACATATATCGTGTAGTGCCAATTTCACTTGTTAATTGCTGCTACAATCGAAAAGAGATTAGAATCCGCTTAGGGCATGGAATTATATGAATCAATGATAGTTGGGAAACTGAGAGCAGTAGATTAATCGTTTTAGCCTATTGATAATTACTTATTTGCATTGTCTTTTTCTTTATTGAATTATTCAACTTCAACCTCCCCCAAAACTGATTTTCCTGTTAATAACAACCCGAGAGTCCTTGTGAGACGATACTCGAGTTGTCGCGCCCTAACTACAATTTTTATAAACCGCTCGTTTTTGACGCGTGCGCGACAGCGTGTCAAAATTGGCGCCCTTTCAGCGAATTGATGATGGTTGTTGTCGTGCGAGAGAAGGGAAACGTCTTTTCAAGTCTGGTCGAATTCGGCACAATAATGGAAAGGAAACACGTGGCAGAAATGTCGGAATGTACACTGCCATCAAGGAAAAATATGAGCTTGCAACTACAGCACAGGTCTCGGAAATGATGCCATAAAGGCCACGCGTCACAAAGTGCAACGTCTCTTTTCCATCTCGGGAACCGAAAAGTATGGCTCAGTACGAAACTCAGGCGATCACCTCCACCTCGGCTAGGCTCGGCTCTTTCGAAAAAGCTTCCACGCAATCAGCTCAAAGCTTGGGAGGACTTGTGTATGAGCCGAGGTGTAGAGCTCGGCAGCTCGAAGCGTCAATCCCGGTCGCCCGAGCTGTTCACCGAGTGGGAGGATATATATATATATATATATATAGCCGAAGTATGAAGCTCAGCCAATTACCTCGCCAACTCGAAAGACCAAAGAAGAAACCAAGTTCCTAAGCTCGGCTAATGTCATGAAAGCTTCTACGCTTTACTAGCTCAAAGCTTGGGGGACTTGTGTACGGGCCGAGGAGTAAAACCCGGCCACTGAGCTTGGATACTCGATCTAACCAAGGCGGGATGGATAAAATATCGATATTATCTTTATTAATCCTGATATTATCTCAAACGACCTTATCCGGTTAGAAGAGATAATATCCCTTAAATTAAGGGATAAGATATTGATATTATCCTTAAATAATCCTAATATTATCTCAAATAATCTTATCTGGTTAAGAGATCAATTTAAGATATTATCTTAATCAATCCTGATATTATCTCACACAACCTTATCCGGTTAAAAGAGATAATATCCCTTAAATTAAGGAAATCACATCCCAGAAGATTAAAGACATAAAAGAAAATATATCCAGATCTCTTAAAGTCATGGGGACCCTATTATAAAAGGAGGAGAACCCAAGAGAGAAACTCACTTTTTCACTGAACCCCGGTGACTCTCCCTTAAGCATATTAGAGAAACTAGCTCGACCAAGAGACTATTGAAGAGTCCTTGCTCGCTAGTATTCATTGGATACAAGATTAGGGGATCGAGATCACCGTATGGCCAAGGGTTGAATCTAAAACTACGTCTGGCTTTGATTCCCATTGGGATACGTAGGACCGGAATACAACATTCTGTCAAGCCATAATCTAAAACAACCCCTATTGTTCACTCTTGGTCTGACGTTCTACGATGAGATTCCGGCAAGTCGGATCTCGGCGAGAATGCAGACGATCGTTTTACACTCACGTGGGGGAGAAGGCAACGACGACAAACGACATCAAATGGTGGCTGGGTGCTAAGATTCCCAATCTGTATACTGATTGGAACCTGACATCCAGAAATACCTGCAGTACAAAGAAGATGTTGGAGCCACTATGTGTCACCGTTCGTCGCGCTCCATTCGCCATCGTTCGTCGCTATTCGAAGTTTGTCAGGGAAGATGCTCCAGTAAGTGCGGTAGTGGGACGATTTGTATGCCAATGTGGCCCACTCATATTTTGTTGTTTTATTTTATTTAAATTAAAATCATTTAAAATATAACATAATCCGAGTCATTAGTTTGTTTAATGGTATATATGGGACTACGTGTTATCCTCTAAAGTAAGTCTTCTTACTTTAGAAGAGTCAAATCCCAAGAGCCAAGTGAGATTTATTAAATAATAATACTTCTCAAAATTTTGAATGTATCACTTCCCAAATATTATACGTAAACCAAACTCTTTACTGAAATCGTCAAGTATTATACGTATCACTAAGTTCAATTACGACGATTTATGGATGCTTTGAAACAAATGACTAATCATCAACTCTTTATATAAAAGTTGGACATCTTAAGCAAATGGTGTTCGAAACATGGTTCTTGTATATGGAGAAAACTTGATTGGGATGAGAGAACTCATCTTGTGTGCCCAACGGATTCCCTGGCGGAGATTAGTCACTGCTAACGGTGGTGGATACTTCCTACCTATAATATGGTTACAAAAAAAAAATTGGGAAGAGGAAATGAACTAGTTTTCTCTTGTGTGAGAATTTAAACCATATAAATAGCTTACCCATGTAAATTTTATAGGAATGATGTTTATATTAAAAAGTAGACTATTAGGTCTTTTAATTCTGATCAAACTCTCAAATTATAAAATTTTTAAAACTTATTTACTTTTTACATTGTCATCGATCATTATCATACCTCATACATCATACGGTCACCGCATTAGTTTTTTTTTTTTTAGTTAAGTCCAGGATGGAACTCAGGATATCCCCACAGTCGAAAGTCGTAGGACTAATTCCCGAGGATGTAGACTGCAGAGTATCAGTTAATGGGCAACTCCTCTACCCACATATGCAGCTCTATTATCATAACCAGGATTCGAATCCTGAACATATGATTAAAGGATCCAAGCTACTAGCCACTTGAACCACAACTTATGGTGTCACTACACTAGTTTATAATTACTTCGAGCAAATCTTTTCTAGTGTGCGCTTTTCATTTCTCATCCACTTTTTATTGGTACATACATAACTTTCATTCTCACCTACCTAAATATAGGAATAATTAAATTAAATTCATGTTTCTCAAGCAATCAAACGGGATAAAATTTTCTGTAAAAAAAGAAAAGGGGGGATAAAATTTTATGGAAATATTTTATGTAAGTACGTCAATGAGAGTCTCCTATAAAAACACTCCTTTCAATTTAGTAAGTTGTGTTACGTTAATTAACCAAACCCCCTATTATAGTACAAATTAAACAATTCAACTATCCACATTATTTATCCCAAGAGACGGACTTATATTTTTACATTATCAGGTCTCAGCCTACTGATCTCTTTAAGCCCTTATCCTGGGATTACCTCATATCAACCATCATTATTGAATTGTTCGTCATGTAGGATGCAACTTGTTTATTAATTCTAGTCAATTTAAGAAAACATGTCAATTTCTCGTACCTAATTAAGATTTTGTCGTGTTTGATTACTTGATAAACATTCTTTTAATTTAATCATGTTATGATTGATGTCCGAATCTATATCCCCATCAATCTTACAACAACCCTGTAGAAGCATATGATTGATTGTTATTGGTTACTTTCAAGTTACAAGTTAACATAAAATAAAGTGAAATGTTATTTGAACATCCAAACGTAACAACTAACATCATATAAGTGTGATAAGAATGATTTCTTTTGTATTATTTGATTTTACAATATACATTCAACTCAAGAAGAGAAAAAAAATATATGATATTTATAGGGTGTTGCTACATTTAATTGTTCAAATTAATTAAATAACACCACTCTAAAATAAACTCCCAACCAACTTATTTATACGCTTTATGGGCAACGGGTTAATATCCTCTCCACTAAATGGAATATTCTAGAAAGAGAGATATAGACATAATGAACAAAATAATATTTTTTTTATAAATAATATTATTTTATTCATTATGTTTATTTCTTTCCTATTGTAATTGTCCGGTCACGGGTAGTTCCATGGGTAACGAATTGAATGATATGGTGTGTATACACTCTTAAAGAGAATGTTCACTAGTGTTACGAAGATATTGATTAAAAAATTAAATAAAGTTTTTTTTAGGAAGTAATACATTTAAATTTTTGAGAAGTGTTATTATTTATTAGTTTTCCAAAAACTTTTTATATTAGATTTCTTAACCAATAAAAAATACTGCATGTACTAAAGAAGAAAATACAACAATAACAGAAAATGTTTTCTCACCAAATGGAATCAGTTAATCAAAATGATAATATTGTGTTTTATTAAAATTTATAAAACATCCTATTTACAAGAAATTAACATGTAACATAAAAATCAAATTCATCTTAAATTTACAACAAGCGAACAAGATATATACACATACTTTGCATATAATATATGATTAACCAAACCACTGAGAACATGATTAACAAGTCGATTAATTCTAATTAAGGTAATCCCAAGAGAAGGGCCTGAAGACATGAGGAGCCTGAGACTCAATCAAGTCCAACTGCCCCTTGAGAAGGTGTGTACACCACCCAGTCACCGTTTCCAACAGAACTAGGCATTGGCATGACATAGCCAGCATCACCACCCCACGGGAAATGATACGACGCAAACACGGGCTTCCCCCACCCAAAATCAACCTTTGACTCTGGGAACCTTTGTCCTGAAGAAACCACAAAAGCAGGTCCCTCTTCAGTGGTGCTGCCACAATAAACCCTGGCCAACCCTGGGACGGGACGTTGTGTTAGAATTTTTTGGGTCACACTTGTAATGTTTAAATGTGTTAGGGCCATTATTTTTAATTAGTCAAATTAAAGTGATCTAATTGTTTTGAAAATAATTGTTATGGACATAATTGTTATGAAAATTATTGTGTAGATACCATAAGGCCTTATTTCTATTTTTATGATGGGCAAAATTAGAGATAAGAAATGTGTGGATAGTCATGACTCTTCATGAAAGAGTTTGAATTCGAAGGGACATCACTCTTCATGAAAGGGCATGCAATTCTTATAAATAAAGGGTTATGGTCCCCAATTGTAGATATAATCAAAAGAAAGGAATTTCAATTCTCTTCATCCCATTAGAGGAGGAACTAAGGCTAAGGAGAATCTACAATTGGAAGATCACTACTCTATCAAGAACGTCATCATTTCCATCAAGACTTCATGGATCCTCCGGGTACGCTTCCGCATTCATTAGTCATCTTGAATTGCCATGGGATTATAGATAAAATTTTCTTTTGTATTTGTGCTTGAAGATAAACATGTTTCTTGTTGATATTGATTTTGTCTACATGATGTTTAAGGAATTAGAAACATGTTTAGATACAAATAATTATGAATCCAACAAGTGGTATCAGAGCCACCCATGATCAATTCATGTATGATTCGAGGAATTCTAAGGTTTAGTTTGATTCATGGAGTTTTAAAGTTTTTTTTTTCCTGAAGTATTTATTTGTGATCTTCCATGAAGAAAAACTTCATGATTCTGGTATTTCAATGTGTCAACAAAGATGCATGATTATTAAATATTGAATTCATGTCTTATCCATACTAATTTTTTATGAATTCACGGATTTTTTTTTATTTATGATATCGAATCATAAATGTTGGTTTAAAGTATCATGTTATTGTCACAGATTTGGTTTTGTGAGTTTTAGTTTCAATTGGTATTTTAAATGATTATGAAATTCGGTGTTAATTTTCTTCATGAGAGCATTGATCATCATGAACTTTTGGTTTTGCATTCAAATAATTGAGTTATTGTCTACGGACTGGTAAATTCGGTGGGGGTAATGGCTGCTTGCCAGTTTTTTTTTTCAGGGAATTTGAAATTATGAAACGTTGCCATGTTATGTTTAAATACATTTAAGTGTCAGTTTCTAAACGAAGTGTCGTGTGGCTTGGTGGTTTCAACGAGTGCTTTTATATGAATTGTTCCGTGTTCGAATCTTCCTCCTACATTCAGAGTTATTTTTTGTTGATTTTCAAAAATGGGAAAATATAACAAAAGTGGCGGACGTGGGATTTGAACCTGAGACCATGCGGTTGTACTTTGTGTCAAGGAGCCCTCACCACTAGGCTAGCACTATAACATTGTGCTTTAGTGTCCAAACGTTTTATTTAAAGACTGGTTGACCGATGCCTATTTTTTTTTCAATAAGGAGAGAAATATTTTTTTTTCTCAATGAAACAGTGATGAACACTGTGGACACAGTCTTCTTCTGGAAATAAATAAAATTTATTTTGGATTAAGTTTTCAATCAAAATTCAAATAATTGATTATATTTTGGAATACAAAATTGTTTGACGTTTTTAATGGACCAATTAAAGCAAGAAGTCGCCAAAGTGACCTCTCTTGTGTAGATTGCTCATGAGAAATGTTGAATGTTTATGTGTATGTGTATCCATGTTGTGACTCCGGCAAGTGTACCGGGTCGTCGCAAGTAATAAAAACACGGTAAGAGTCTACCGAGGTCGAACACAAGGATTGGGTTACCAATTCGACTAATTTGTCAAGAAATCCGATAAGTTGGTTAAGTAGAGAAAGTGGTTGGAAAGAAACTAGATTCGCAATTCAAATTAACAAATAGAATCGATCAAAAATATGGTGATGAAATCTAGAATTAAAAGCATCTAAGGTTTCGAATCCACCTACCCAATCATGCAAAGTACCCAAGTGATGTTATTCTCCTCCCTAAGTTCAATTTTAATGTCAACCGGGACCCCTAAATTCTCCTAAATCCACTTCCGTGCTCATTAGGACGTATTCGATGATTTGAGTTAATTACTTGCTAGGTCTCTTAACCCTAATCTCGAATTCTATTAATTCTTGTTCCCTATAGGTTGCATCGATCTCCTATTCACTCTCGTGCAATACTCGACCGATGTTCCCAATTCAAGTTCTAAAACGCGAATCGCCGCTAGGCCTCAACACGTTTAACTAGTCGATCACGCTAGCATATAATCGACACAATGAAAACAGAATTGGAAAATCATAATTGAATTAAAGGAGAGAGAGTTACATTACATGAACACTATGCCGCCATGGGTGGCTTCATCGATCCCTTAGACAAGAGGATTAGTTCCTCATGTCCGTAACAACAACGCACGTACAATCGGAATTCATCCTAAGCCTAAGAATTAAGAGAGGAGAAGAAGAAAAGAAACCCCAGAATAAGGATTACAAAATATCTCTGAAAATTCTGATCCAAAAAGTCCTCTTTTTCTGTTCTGATCTGCTCTATTTATAAGGAGGCCACGCGTCACGGCCGTGACGGCCATCACGGCCAGGCCGTGACGGTTTCTGTTTCTGGCGCACTTCTGGAATTCGAACTTTCGCGACGCGAATGATGTCTCGCGACGCGAGCCCGCCTTTCACGGCCCGTGATGTGAATCACGGCCAGGCCGTGATGTTCTCTGCCTTGTGTGGATCTTGGGTCACGGCCGTGATACATATCACGGCTAGGTCGTGATGGTCTCTGACTTGTGTGGCTTTTAGGTCACGGCCGTGATAAGAATCACGGCTATGCCGTGATGGTCTCTGACTCTGGTACTTTTCTGGAATTCACACACTCGCGACGCGAAGGACGTCTCGCGACGCGAACCTTCCTTTCACGCCCCGTGATGTGAATCACGGCTAGGCCGTGATGGTCTCTGTCTTCCCAGGTCTTCAAACTCTCGCGGGGCGAGAATCTCCAGAATAGCAATCTCCACTATTTCTTGACTTTCCTTAATTCTTAGAGCTTCACTTATGGACCTAAAAACAACACAAGCCACCACAAGCGTAATTTTATCCAAAAGAAGCTAAAAACTACACAAAAGACGCAAAACGAGTCAAAGTCCAACTTAGGAACAAAACAAGGCAAATTTGGGCGAAAACGAGAGTGAACTCGAATAAATTGGCACATAAACCCTAGTTCATCTAGTCATAAAACTAGATAAGCCAGAGGCTTATCAATCCATACGAGTATTAATCGGCCCAAAGGAAGATTAATATTTGGCCGGATTACATGCACATCTGTGATGATAAACATGTGATGATTATAAGGTTGTACATGTGAATGATAAATCAGTCCAAAGAAGGGTTTATTATTTGACATGCATTATTATCAGTGTTTGATCATTACAACAAGAGTACCACTAGCAATTAATATTACTGTCCAAAGACTTGATATTGATATTGCACTAGGTATCTTGAGATGAGTTATGCCATTATTTGAATTTGTTTATGTTTGAATTTAAATTATGATGTGAGTATATTTATGTTGTTTGTTTTGTTCTCTTTCCAGCTAATATTGCTACTGTATCTGCTAACATGAATTCGGTTCCGGTCCTTAATGGTACCAACTTTAAGGACTGGAAAGAGAACATTTTAATTGTTCTGGGCTGCATGGATCTTGACCTTGCACTAAGGATGGAGCAACCCTCTTCTCTTACGGACTCCAGTACCTCTGAAGAGAGGAAAACTTATGAGAAGTGGGAACGCTCCAATCGTATGAGTCTCATGATCATTAAGCGCGGCATTCCGGAGGCATTTAGGGGTGCTATATCTGACAAGATAACAAGTGCCATAGAATTCCTTGCCGAAATTGAGAAACGCTTTGCCAAAAGTGATAAGGCAGAAACAAGCACACTCCTTCAAAGCTTGATTTCTATGAAGTATAAGGGCAAAGGAAATGTAAGGGAGTACATAATGGAAATGTCTAATATTGCTTCCAAGCTTAAGGCTCTAAAGCTCGAGTTATCAGATGACTTACTCGCACATTTGGTGCTAATATCTCTTCCTTCACAATTCAGTCAATTTAAGATCAGTTATAACTGTCAGAAGGAGAAATGGTCTCTTAACGAGCTCATTTCATATTGTGTGCAAGAGGAAGAGAGGATGAAGCAAGAAAGGACAAAAAGTGCTCACCTAGCAAGCACCTCTAAAGACAAGGGCAAAAAGAGGAAACATAAGGATACTAAGAATGAAGCTGCTAAGGGTCCAACACAAAAGAAGCAAAATAAGGGTGACAACGGTTGCTTCTTTTGTGGCAAGACTGGACATGTCAAGAAGGAATGTACCAAGTATCATGCCTGGCGTGAAAAGAAAGGTATGTTCCTTACTTTGGTCTGTTCTGAGGTAAATTTAGCTTCAGTACCTAGAAACACTTGGTGGTTAGATTCTGGGGCTACTACTAACATCAGTGTTTCAATGCAGGGTTGCCTGAGTTACCGAAGGCCAACTGATACTGAAAGACGCATTTATGTAGGAGATGGAAAGTCGGTAGAAGTAGAGGCAATAGGTCATTTTAGGTTGTTATTAAGTACTGGTTATTATTTGGATTTAATGGATACTTTTGTTGTACCGTCCTTTAGACGTAATTTAGTTTCTGTTTCTTGTTTGGACAAATTTGGTTATCATTGTTCATTTGGAAACAATCAATTCAGTTTATCTATTAATTCAAATGTTGTTGGAACTGGTACTCTTATGGTGTATGACAATCTATATTTGCTTGACACTATTGCTTCCTATAATGAAAACTTGAATGTGGAATCACGTGGTACTAAGCGCAAAGTTGACAATGCAAATTCAGGAGCGTTGTGGCACAAGTGTCTAGGTCACATCTCTAGAAATAGAGTTGAACGACTTGTGTCAAATGGGATCCTTGATTCCATTGACTTTACAGAATTTAATGTCTGTGTTGAGTGCATTAAGGGCAAACAGACCAAACAAAAGAAATTGGGAGCATATAGAGCTACAAATGTCTTAGAATTGATACATACGGACATTTGTGGGCCATTTCAAACACCATCTTGGAATGGTCAACAATACTTTATATCATTCATAGACGATTATTTCAGATATGCGTACCTATTTCTTATACATGAAAAGTCTCAATCTTTGGACGTGTTCAAATCATTTAAGGCTGAAGTTGAAAATCAACTCGATAAAAGAATTAAGAGTGTCAAATCTGACCGTGAAGGTGAATATTACGGTAGGTATGACGGTTCAGGTGAACAACGTCCGGGACCATTTGCCAAATACCTTGAGGAATGTGGGATCGTCCCACAGTACACCATGCCGGGGTCACCTAGCATGAATGGTGTAGCTGAAAGACGAAACCGGACTCTTAAGGATATGGTAAGGAGTATGCTATGTCATTCTACTTTACCGGAGTCACTCTGGGGAGAGGCATTGAAGACCGCAGCTTACATTTTGAACAGAGTGCCAACTAAGGCAGCTGCCAAAACACCCTATGAGCTTTGGACAGGTAGAAAGCCTAGCCTAAATCACCTTCATGTATGGGGATGTCCAGCTGAGGCAAGGCCTTATAGGCCAAATGAAAGGAAATTGGATCCCCGAACAGTGAGCAGCTACTTTATTGGCTATTCTGAACGATCCAGGGGCTATAAGTTTTACGATCCCAAATTAAAGACAATTTTTGAGACGGGAACTGCCACGTTCTTTGAGGATATTGAGTTTGGCGGGAGAAATAAGGTTAGAGACTTTGTCTTTGAGGAAGAATCAGTTTCAATTCCAGGATCGGTTCATACAGTTGCTTCTGATGAAGCAAGTACGGAACCTCTCCAAGACATTGTTGTTCAAACTCCCATTCAAGATGAATTAGTTGTCCCAGAAGAACAAACTCAAGATCCTAAAGAACCAGTGCTTCAAGAACCAGTGCCGTTGCGACGATCCACTAGAGAAAGAAGAAATGCTATTCCGGATGATTACATAGTATTTCTCCAAGAACATGAGGAAAATGATGGTATGATGGAAAATGATCCAATCAATTTCCGTGAAGCCATGCAAGATTCCAAATCCAAAAAATGGATTGAAGCAATGAATGAGGAGTATAAGTCCATGCAAGACAATAAGGTTTGGGAACTTGTCCCATTACCAGAAGGTGCGAAACTGATCGGGCTGTCGCCACGCACCAAAAAGAACGAGCGTTTACAAAATAATGTAGATAGGGGAGCGACAACTCGAGTATCGTCTCTCAAGGACTCTTAGGCGTTGTTGTTATTAACAGAAAATCAGTTTTGGGGGTTTTGGGTAATTGAAATAAAATAAAGAAAACAAAATAAAAACAGAGTAAGAAAACAAAGCAGTTTAAAATATTATCAAATAAACTAAAGAACGATTAACCTACTGTTCTCGGTTTCCCACTATCATTGGTTCATATAAATCCAAGCCCTAAGCAGATTCTAATCCCCTCCCGGTTGTAGCAACAATTAACAACGCAATCACTACTACGGATGTATGTTCCTATTCCCGAAATAACAAACGGGGTTAAGCTCTCATGAACAAACGAACATGAACGAACACACGCGAAATAACAAACGCGATTAATTATAGAAACATAGCATCACCGAAATGAATCAACACAACACTATACACTCCTGAAATAACAAACAGAAATGTATAGCATGGCATTGAAAAGAGAAAAGCAAATGAAAACAGGAATCACAGAACCTCAAATGTAAATGGAAACCAATCCCAGTAGATTAATCTAGGAGACTAGCTCTCCATTACAAAAAGGAAAACAAAAGAAAAGACAAGAAAATAAACTACTGACTAACTAGCTACTCTGACTAAAACTAGCCAGCCACCAGCCGCACATTCAGTTCTGTCTAAAACTGACTTATATACAACTTCTGGACTACGCGGACTCGCGAGGCGAGCACACATTCGCGAGGCGAATAATGCGAACAGTCTGCAACTTTTGATCGTCTCGCGAGGCGAGCATATCATTCGCGAGGCGAGAAACTGAAGAGTCTTCTTATTACGCCCGTTATGAATATCAGGGGCCAACCGTGATGCTTTCTGACTTCCAGACTCGCGAGGCGAATGGATACTCGCGAGGCGAGACTCTTCAACTTCAAAACTGCCACAGTCGTGACCTTCAACATGGGTAAACCGTGATAGTCTCTGACTTTCAGGGCTGGGTGACTCGCGGGGCGAAAGATCCAGAATTATTCCTTTTTATTACCTGAAAACAAGAAATAACAGTAAGTACTTTATTCGACTCTAAATTAGCTAAATTAACCTAAGAATACTTTATAGACTCAAAATACTGCTTAGAGACAATCAAGTCTAATTTGGGTGAAAATGATATAAAATTTGCACAAAGCCAAGGTTTTTATTAGTTATAAAACCAGTCAACCAGAGGCTCATCAAAATACCCCAAACTTAAACTTTGCTTGTCCCCAAGCAAACTAAAACTCAAAAACTTAAAAAGACTCAAGACCTGGCAAGCTCAAAAGATTCAATCAACTTTCGCACAAATTTCAAGCAATTTATCAAAATACTTCAATGTTCCCCCCTACAAACAAAGCAATCCCCACATTCATTTATTCTAAACAATTGAGAATTTCATTATTCAAACAATCATTATTCTAAGCAGAGGATCTAAGTTACACACAAGAGAGAGATCACAAAATTCAAACAACTGCCTTCCTCACAAGGGAAATTTGTGTTTTACTCAATCGCTCAGTTTGTGTCTAGGCTTTCACTCAATTTCACTTTTAAGAGCACTTCCCATAAATTTGATTTTCATCTCCAAATGGTTCCCACAGAAAACATGCATGCAACATCAAAAGGTCTTTTATGGGTTGTAATGGGGCCTGGCTAAGGGTAGGATATACAAAGGAACTAGGCTGAGGACCCTAGGAACTAAGAGAGCATGAAACATTTCAAAACATTAGAATTCCACTCAAGTTCCTTTTCTCATTTTTTTTTTCTTCTTTTTTTTTTCTTTTCTTGGCTCCAACCTCTTTTTTTTTTTTCTTCAATCCCAACCAACACATCACCTTGCAGCCACCCCAAACTTAGTTTCTTGAACTCATTCTAAGATTTCATGCTCTCCTAATCCTAAGATCGGGTTAACATGGTTTTTTCAGATTTTTGGGCTTATAACATTAGGTTATCAAGAATTAACAGGCTAATCAGGCTCAATGGGGCTAACTAAGGAACATGCATTAGGAATTGTTATTTTAGGCTAAGTAGCTATTTACAAAGAAAATGCCTAAATCATTTGAAGCAAACACATCAACATGCAAATCAAGAGTGGATTCAAGCAAATTCAGGAAAGTGCAATCCAAAAGTGATTCTCACAGTTTAAAACATGTTAGAGGCTCAAAACCTCACCTGGACATTATTTGCAAATTGTTTGACAGAGATTCTATCCCTAGTGTGTGCTTCCTATCACCCCAAACTTATTATAAATCATGCCATCATAACAAAATCCCAAAGTTCAGTTTTCAATCATATGGGGATCAAATTTTCAATTTTCAAGTCCTAGGGGGAAAACAGTCAACACTATCATGCAATCAATCTATGAAAAAATTTAATCAAATCCCATAAACTTGCCAACACTAGACTTAACACAACTCCTGAGCTTCTCAAATTATTCAGGAGCTTTATTGAAAACAAAACAGAAATAAAGCAAAGAAAAGAAAATTAAAAAGAAGCAAGGTTCAGAGAAACTCATTGAGGGGCGGTTCCACCGGGATCCCATTGCTTGTAACATAAGGCCCACATGGTAGCCAAAGGGTGGAAGCTCATTCCATGCTTCCATGACTTGCAGCCTTGATATGGAAGTGAGCACTTGACAATTACAGTGACCTCGCCCAGTGCGGCGGACTTCTCACTTCCTCTTGGGTCACAGTTGACCCCTTTTTCATCCTTCTCAATAAAATCCTCCCAATAAAAGTGGAGCTCAACCTCTTGGACTGGCCATGGTGCAAATTCCAGAGGCTTGAACTCCATCACCGGTTGTTCCTCAGTGGGAGGTGGCAAACAGTTAGCTGGGGTTACTGGTGCTGCTTCATTTTCTGCACTTTCTTCATTCACTGCCCTAACAAAGTTATCACCTGCTAAACATGCAGAAATTTCAGCACACACCACACAAAAGTTAGTGTTTGTAGAGTCAGTACATATATCACAATAAACTGAATCAGTAAAATCTAGAATGTCTGGAAATTCAGCACTCAATTCATCCACCCCATTACTCTCAACACATGCATTTGATTTAATTGAATCATCTACTTCCAAAGGTTCTTCATTATCCTCAGGGACGGGGAAGCAGATGTCCTCCTGATCCTCATTTTCTATGTTTCCTGAAAAGATTAAACCTGCATAACAGTCTATACACAAAGCAGTGCCAGAACAATAACAATCAGCACATGAATTAGAATCAGGGGATTCAACACTCAGTTCATCAATAGAAACATTATCAAAATTATCATCGGAAGTGTCTTCAAGAATAACTTGTGAATCTGTATGTTCTTCAAGGGGCTGTGGAGTTAGCATTGCAGCCGAGTTGGCAACAATTTGATCAATGAGAATGGAAAACTTCTGAGATTCAGCTTCGCTCCTCTGTTGGGCTTCAAGACTTTGTTCTGCCATCCGTTGATTTTCCTCTATCATCCGTTGATTTTGCTCGGCCATTTGCTGTATCATTCCTTCCATTTGTGCATTTATTTGTGCAGTCATCTGTTTGAACAGGTCCTCTAGTGAAGGTTCGGAAGGTGCAGCTCTGAAGGCAGGATAGTATCTAAACAGGAAGGCTTCCTTCAAATCAAACCAGCTTGAGATGGAATTCTCATCAAGACAATACAGCCAATCCCTTGCAGCGCCTTCAAGTGAGAACTGGAAAGCTTCCATCTTGATGTGGTCTTCTGTTATTCCTGCAGGTCTCAGTATTATAGAGCAAGCAATCTGGAATTCCCTCAGATGCTCCTGCGGATTTTCACCTGCAAGACCACTAAACCTTGGCAACCAGTATGATAAATCATAAAAATCAGGAAAATATATGCATGGTGGTTCATAATTAACACTAGGCATGTAACCTTGCATATAATTATCCATGGGAAGGAACTAGGAATTGTAACCAGACAAAACAGCTAAAACTAATTCAGCAAAATTATTTTTTTTTTTAATTATTTTTTTTAATTTTTTTTCTGCTAATAACAACAACAAGAGTCCCCGGCAACGGTGCCAATTTTTGATCGCGCTGTCGCCACGCGCCTAAAAGAACGAGCATTTACAAAATAATGTAGATAGGGGAGCGACAACTCGAGTATCGTCTCTCAAGGACTCTTAGGGGTTGTTGTTATTAACAGAAAATCAGTTTTGGGGGTTTTGGGTAATTGAAATAAAATAAAGAAAACAAAATAAAAAATAGAGTAAGAAAACACAGCAGTTAAAATATTATCAAATAAACTAAAGAACGATTAACCTACTGTTCTCGGTTTCCCACTATCATTGGTTCATATAAATCCAAGCCCTAAGCAGATTCTAATCCCCTCCCGGTTGTAGCAACAATTAACAACGCAATCACTACTACGGATGTATGTTCCTATTCCCGAAATAACAAACGGGGTTAAGCTCTCATGAACAAACGAACATGAACGAACACACGCGAAATAACAAACGCGATTAATTATAGAAACATAGCATCACCGAAATGAATCAACACAACACTATACACTCCTGAAATAACAAACAGAAATGTATAGCATGGTATTGAAAAGAGAAAAGCAAATGAAAACAGGAATCACAGAATCTCAAATGTAAATGGAAACCAATCCCAGTAGATTAATCTAGGAGACTAGCTCTCCATTACAAAAAGGAAAACAAAAGAAAAGACAAGAAAATAAACTACTGACTAACTAGCTACTCTGACTAAAACTAGCCAGCCACCAGCCCCACATTCAGTTCTATCTAAAACTGACTTATATACAACTTCTGGACTACGCGGACTCGCGAGGCGAGCACACATTCGCGAGGCGAATAATGCGAACAGTCTGCAACTTTTGATCGTCTCGCGAGGCGAGCATATCATTCGCGAGGCGAGAAACTGAAGAGTCTTCTTATTACGCCCGTTATGAATATCAGGGGCCAACCGTGATGCTTTCTGACTTCCAGACTCGCGAGGCGAATGGATACTCGCGAGGCGAGACTCTTCAACTTCAAAACTGCCACAGCCGTGACCTTCAACATGGGTAAACCGTGATAGTCTCTGACTTTCAGGGCTGGGTGACTCGCGGGGCGAAAGATCCAGAATTATTCCTTTTTATTACCTGAAAACAAGTAATAATAGTAAGTACTTTATTCGACTCTAAATTAGCTAAATTAACCTAAAAATACTTTATAGACTCAAAATACTGCTTAGAGACAATCAAGTCTAATTTGGGTGAAAATGATATAAAATTTGCACAAAGCCAAGGTTTTTATTAGTTATAAAACCAGTCAACCAGAGGCTCATCAGAAACCCATTGGTTGCAAATGGATATTTAAAACCAAAAGGGATTCCAAAGGTAATGTGGAAAGGTATAAGGCTCGTCTTGTAGTCAAGGGCTATACTCAAAAGGAAGGGATTGACTTTAAAGAGACCTTCTCTCCGGTTTCATCGAAGGACTCTTTTAGGACAATCATGGCTCTTGTTGCACATTATGATTTGGAGCTACATCAGATGGATGTTAAGACGGCGTTTCTCAATGGCAACATTGATGAAACAACCTATATGGTGCAACCAGAAAACTTTGTGTCGGGAGACCCAAAGAAAATGGTTTGCAAATTGACAAAATCCATCTATGGACTAAAACAGGCGTCTCGTCAGTGGTACCACAAGTTTCATCAGGTAGTTCTCTCATTTGGTTTTGAGATGAATGCGGTTGACGATTGTGTGTATCACAAATTCAGTGGGAGCAAGTATATTTTCCTGGTATTGTATGTTGATGACATACTGCTTGCCACTAACAATATAGGCATGTTGCACGAAACCAAGAGATTTCTATCAAGAAATTTAGAGATGAAAGATCTTGGTGACGCCTCCTTTGTATTAGGGATCCAGATACATCGAGATCGATCTCGAGGTATTCTAGGATTATCACAAAGCATCTATATCGATAAGGTGCTCAAAAGATTTGGCATGCAGGATTGCAAACCAGGTGATACCCCGGTCGCTAAGGGAGACAAATTTAGTCTCAGTCAATGTCCAAAAGGAAATATTGAGATTCAGGAGATGAAGTCGATTCGCTATGCATCAGCTGTTGGGAGTCTAATGTATGCCCAGGTTTGTACGCGTCCGGACATAGCGTACATTGTTGGAGTTTTAGGCAGATACTTAAGCAATCCAGGAATGGATCATTGGAAAGCAGCCAAAAGAGTTATGAGGTATTTGAAGAGAACAAAAGATCATATGCTCACATATAGGAGATCAGACTCTTTGGAGATCATTGGGTATTCTGACTCCGATTTTGCCGGATGCCAAGATAGTAGAAGATCCACTTCGGGCTATATCTATCTCTGTTGGCGGTGGTGCGGTTTCTTGGCGCAGTGCCAAGCAAACGCTTATTGCTTCATCCACCATGGCAGCAGAGTTTGTAGCATGTTATGAGGCATCAAATCATGGGATTTGGCTGAGGAATTTTGTCACTGGGCTGCGAATTTTGGAAGGGATTGAAAGACCACTTAAGTTATACTGTGACAACAAATCAGCCGTCTTATACTCCAATAACAATAGGAGCTCGACAAAGTCGAAACACATCGACATCAAGTTCCTAGTTGTCAAGGAGAGAGTACAGAGTGGACAGATTTCCATAGAACACTTAGGGACAAACTCCATGATAGCAGACCCTCTAACAAAGGGCCTTCCACCCAAGGTCTTTCATGAGCACACTGCTCACATGGGTGTCATACAGTTTGAGGATTCTTTGGTTTAGTGGGAGTTAGTCATTGATGTAATTCATGTTCTATATTTGAAATTATGTATGCATACTATTATATTGGTACATACATAACTTTCATTCTCACCTACCTAAATATAGGAATAATTAAATTAAATTCATGTTTCTCAAGCAATCAAACGGGATAAAATTTTCTGTAAAAAAAGAAAAAAGGGGATAAAATTTTATGGAAATATTTTATGTAAGTACGTCAATGAGAGTCTCCTATAAAAACACTCCTTTCAATTTAGTAAGTTGTGTTACGTTAATTAACCAAACCCCCTAGTATAGTACAAATTAAACAATTCAACTATCCACATTATTTATCCCAAGAGACGGACTTATATTTTTACATTATCAGGTTTCAGCCCACTGATCTCTTTAAGCCCTTATCCTAGGATTACCTCATATCAACCATCATTATTGAATTGTTCGTCATGTAGGATGCAACTTGTTTATTAATTCTAGTCAATTTAAGAAAACAGGTCAATTTCTCGTACCTAATTAAGATTTTGTCGTGTTTGATTACTTGATAAACATTCTTTTAATTTAATCATGTTATGATTGATGCCCGAATCTATATCCCCATCAATCTTACAACAACCCTGTAGAAGCATATGATTGATTGTTATTGGTTACTTTCAAGTTACAAGTTAACATAAAATAAAGTGAAATGTTATTTGAACATCCAAACGTAACAACTAACATCATATAAGTGTGATAAGAATGATTTCTTTTGTATTATTTGATTTTACAATATACATTCAACTCAAGAAGAGAAAAAAATATATATGATATTTATAGGGTGTTGCTTCATTTAATTGTTCAAATTAATTAAATAACACCACTCTAAAATAAACTCCCAACCAACTTATTTATACGCTTTATGGGCAACGGGTTAATATCCTCTCCACTAAATGGAATATTCTAGAAAGAGAGATATAGACATAATGAACAAAATAATATTTTTTTTTTATAAATAATATTATTTTATTCATTATGTTTATTTCTTTCCTATTGTAATTGTCCGGTCACGGGTAGTTTCATGGGTAACGAATTGAATGATATGGTGTGTATACACTCTTAAAGAGAATGTTCACTAGTGTTACGAAGATATTGATTAAAAAATTAAATAAAGTTTTTTTTAGGAAGTAATACATTTAAAATTTTGAGAAGTGTTATTATTTATTAGTTTTCCAAAAACTTTTTATATTAGATTTCTTAACCAATAAAAAATACTGCATGTACTAAAGAAGAAAATACAACAATAACAGAAAATGTTTTCTCACCAAATGGAATCAGTTAATCAAAATGATAATATTGTGTTTTATTAAAATTTATAAAACATCCTATTTACAAGAAATTAAAATGTAACATAAAAATCAAATTCATCTTAAATTTACAACAAGCGAACAAGATATATACACATACTTTGCATATGATATAATATTTAACCAAACCACTGAGAACATGATTAACAAGTCGATTAATTCTGATTAAGGTAATCCCAAGAGAAGGGCCTGAAGACATGAGGAGCCTGAGACTCAATCAAGTCCAACTGCCCCTTGAGAAGGTGCATGTACACCACCCAGTCACCGTTTCCAACATAACTGGGCATTGGCATGACATAGCCAGCATCACCACCCCACGGGAAATGATACGACGCAAACACGGGCTTCCCCCACCCAAAATCAACCTTTGACTCTGGGAACCTTTGTCCCGAAGAAACCACAAAAGTAGGTCCCTCTTCAGTGGTGCTGCCACAATAAACCCTGGCCAACCCTGGGACGGGACGTTGTGCCTCCACCCAATCAATGAGCCCCAAAAAATGCTCCTCCGTCACCGCCGCCTCCAAAAACTCGTGAACCTTTGTTGGAAATCATAGTAGAAAAATAAATCATAAAAGAAATAAATTTTACTTAATCAAAAAGTATATATGCATACATATATAAAATTAGTTAATAGTATGAATTATACACCTTACTTTATCACATTCCCTCATATTCTATTATTAGATGGATTTTATATGAAACTCATCAAATGGAGGATGAGCCCGCAATTTAGTAGGCACTGGATCCTACATAAATCCATCCAATAGTAAAAACTATGTGAAATGAGTTGTATTAATAAGTGTGTTATTCGCATTTACTTAAAACCATAAAGAATATAACTAATTTATAACCAACTTGTTAACCGATTAAACCAATCTAACTAAACATTAATTATGCTCTAACTATGGTAATCACCTGCTCCGCCACCCAGCTCAACGGCTTGTGTACGAGCTCCGCCGCTGGTTTCCCACCATAGGGAATGGAAAGGACGTTGCCGAAATAGGAACCCATGATGGCTTCCTTGTTGTTGTCATCGTTGCCGAGCCTCTTTCTTCCATCAACCACAACACCCATTTTAGCAACAACCCTTTTGTGATCACCATCAACAGTGGCAGATGAACAAGCAGTTGCAGCAACCATTTTCCATAAGAATGCAGAGAATGACTCCAACTTTGTGTGTTTTACACCGTTCGAGCTAGCTAGTGTTTGCATGTGGTTGAGTTGTTCAACCTCGACGTAGTAGATGCGACTAATGAGTGGGTCAGGGTCGGATTCGGGTGGAGGAGGAAGGTGAGAGATGGGGACATACATGTCGTGGAGAGAAGGGTGGATGGAAGGTGGGCGTCGAGGGCTGAGAATGGAGCGCCGGAAACAGGGATGCGGTGAGGTTGTGGGCTTCGTGGGTTGATTGGCTATCTCGGCCCATGACACGAGGAACATGTTTGTAGAGTACGCGTCCGCAATGCGATGATCGAAACTGCATGCCACTACTAACCCGCCACATTTAAGCGTAGTTGCCTGCACACGTGCACATTTAATTACATTGATTAATTCAACAACATAATTACCATTTATTAATTAATCACTAACATATTATATATGGGTCATATAATTGCTCCGCTCAAATCTCAATTGCTCATCCAGTCTCTATTAATTACTCATCATTTTAAAAATAAAACAATGATTAATTAATAAATATTGTGAATTAACAATTTAAATGAAGAGACTGCAGTTTGTCGTTAATCTATATCGATATCTATTTACTATTGTGCAATACGATTAATCAAATAAATGTATTTTGAATTTTTTAGATGCGGATATTTCATTGTAATAAATTTTTTTAAAAAAAAATGACATCAATGATTAATCATATAAACCAATAAGATTAAGTTATCTAAATGAGTGTGACTCATGTTGTTGTGCAGACTGGGTTTGTGGGAGAGGATCTAGCCTTAAATCTTGCAGAACACATATTTGGGGTGGAACAAAGAACCTTAACTGTGACTAAGTACCCAATCGAAAAATTAGTTCCATAGGGGTCCAAATGATCAAAACTTGTGAGATACTTCATGAATCCATTGGAGAGCCGAAGTTCCTAATTATGATGGGTTCCAAACAAAAAAAACCAAAAATATTAAGTTATGTTAGGCCATGTTTCTTTTTTTATTTTTATGTTGGTGCACGTGTTAAGGGTGTCCCCTTAACTGAGGCCCAAAAGTTCTTCCTTTTGAAGCAGGGAGATCATCGAAGTAATTACAACATCTCATACTAAAGTCTTTTTCATATGCACTGGAGTTCGAACTCTAATCATCATTGAGCTCAATTATTTATCAATTGTGTTGAGCCTTATTAATTAGGCTATATTTTAAAAGCGGGTTAAACTTTTGTTTTAATTATGAGTTTAGAGTTTGCGCATATCACTCTATTACTCTCTTTAAGTAGTTTTAATTAGCTTTTCTGATTAAATTCCAAGATAACATGTGCTTTTTTATTTGACATTGAAATGCTTTTAATGACTTTTCAAAATATCATTAAATCAGATGTTTATTTGATAAAAATGGTAACGATGCATTCATTTTCATAAAATATAAAAAATTATGTTGCTGAATGCTTTTCATGGGAAAAGCCCATCAGCTCCATATAATTTTTTTACTCAATCAGCTTCATATTGTTAAGGCTATAAAAAAGTGGCCTTTCATTTTCGCTCAATGTTTTTAATGTAGACAAGAACAATAGTTGATTTTGGTAGTGTGAGAGAAAAGGGTCGTTTCATTTTGGCGTGGAAAGCTACCATGAAGGCTCTCCTTTGACCAAAAAAAAAATTTAATTTCTCATCTTTTTTTCTAATTAAGGTGTAAGCCAAAGAAAGGTAATTAATTTGTAATAGTTTTGTGAATAAGTTATTAATTTATAGCACCTGAACAGCAAGCACGCCATGCTTCTTTGTTGGAACAAGCTTCCCTTCAACGGTGTCATCTGGGTTGTACAAGTTGAGGCACTGTAGATCAACGTCAGCCACAGCTTCAACAAAATCCACCCCACGATTGTTGCAAAGCAGCTCCGGTTCACCCATGGAGTTGGTCACCACTTCAGCAGAAAAGGCATAAAAGGAAACTAGAGCCTGAGCTAAGGCATTTTTCAGAGACCCCATCATGGGGAGGCTTGAGGTGTACGTTGGCAATGGCTTCTTGTAGCAAAAGAAGACTCCGACGTCCACCTGTGGAAGGAGGAGGTCGAGGTTAGACAGTGGCAGCCAATGTTGTTGCATTGGCAGCACTGCCGACACCACCTCCTTCTTGGTTACTTCCACGGTGAATTCTGATCCTTTCCTAACACCCATTTCAGGTATATAAGATATGTGATTATGTGAATGCCAATCGAGGCTGTGGTCATCACCAGTACTTTAATGGCTTAATTATCAATGAATTAACTTTTCAGGGTATTTATAGGGAGTGGCAAAGAGGGAGATCTATGAATTTGCAAACTGGGTGGTTGTTAGGACAATTTTTTACATATAATAATAATAATAAATAATAATAATAAACATGGACCTACGTAGGTGACAACTCGAACTAGTTTTTTTTTTTTTTCTTCAATGTTTTGTTCATATACTGAAAGATATATCACAACTGCAGGCATATGATCAAGTTAAACCCAGATGTAACTAATAATTTTGGGTAACTAACATCTTTGCATATATAAAAATAAGGTAATTTAGAGCTGTTTAGAGAAATTTTCATTAAATCATTTAATTGAACTATTTTAAGGAGGTTTCACTACAAGAAATTTTTATTTTAGCTACTAATTACCGCTACTACTAATAAAAGGAATAGTTGTTCTCAAGTTAATTAATTATATATTAACTACCGGATCTCTCTTGATTTCTACCATATAAAATGTTACTAAACCCATTTACTTTTTCCCCTTTACTACTAATAAAGCATCAGAAACAGATCCTTTGTGATTAACTTGTACCCTATTTTGCGTTTCCTTCTCCCTCTTTTCGAAATTCTTTCCCTCCTCGTCATGCTGACCGTCTTTGTCATCTTCTTTACCTCCATCGATCGGATCTGTTCTTGTCTCTGCTCTCATGCCCGGCGTCGCTGTCATGTGTCTTCACGACGCTTTTAGGGTTCCGGAAGATCTGTTTATGGATGAACAGGAGAATTCGCAAATCACTGGTTTTCTTTCGTTTATTCGTGGTGCCGCCGCCATTGCCCCTGCCACAACCGCAGCTCCTAGACACGTTTGAATCTGGTAATGGTTTTCTCTTTTACAGTTTTACCTGATCCGTTGAATTTTCGAACTTGAAAGTCATTAATGCTTTAAAATTTTTATCATTTGTATAGCGTATTCGGTATTGTTCGTCATTCATTATCCTTATCCCTTTCCCCTGGATTATCTATGATTATATATATATATGATATATATATATATATATATAGTCTTTGTTTAATATGAATCAATAGCTAGATGAATATTGGATTTTTGTTCGATAAACTTGACATAGCCAAATAATAGTGTAAGGAAGGCAAGAAAATGTGTATCTACCCTTAGTAGCTAAATCCGTTGAGATCTCAATTATATGCCTTTGTTGTGTTGGATCAAATGCCTAATTTGAATTTGAAATTTGTTTGTTAATGATTGGAAGTCTTCTTTATGCTCAGCTCTATACATAGCGCACACATGTAAAAATGTGTGGACAATGGTCTAGTAATCCTCAACATGATCAACTTGTTTGTTTTTATTGCAAGTCTCTCTCTTTCTCTCTCAATTTTTTGGCAGAATTTTTATTTTGTTTTTATTTATTTTAAATTGACCCATGAAATAATAATGCATGTCACTTCATGTATGCATCACTTTATATATGCATGATTTAATTGATATGTATGATAAATGTGTAACCATTTTTTATACTTTCAGTGAAATACATTTTTATATTATCAATCAATTATGAATTATTATATTATTAAAAATATTTGACTCTTATCATAATTACTTTAAAAAATCACATATAAGATTATTTGTGATTGATTCATAATATAAAAATATTTATACTACAGTGTATCAAAATTAACCTCTTATAGTTAATGAATTTAATTATAATACAATTTTAATATAAACAGTGTTATATCAACAACTAATCATATATATTCACCTCATCAAAAAGATTGACTTTTACATAAAGTACTTTAAAAGTTATGGATAAAATGACGAACGATTAGTTGATAATTTTTAAAAAATTATAATGAAAATGTATCAAAATTAAATTTGTAATTAATTTCATTTCATTTTTTACACAATATTTATCCTTTAATTCTATCATCTCATTGGCATATTAGGTGATGTGCGCCTTAACTCCTTAAATTTACAACAAGCATTTATTTCCTACAAAAAAGGTTACCCTGCTTTTTTTTCTTGAATTCGGGTATCTTTCGATCGAGAGTTAAAGAATAATCCTTCAAGATATTAAGATTCATTTAAGAGGTTAATATCTCCTAACAGATACATAAATCAAAAATCGAATGCCAGAACAGAATGTTTATATGGTCGAATCTTCCCGTTTTTGCTTGCGTACTTCTTCTTGTTTATGGTTTCATGTCTTCTATAATGTTTTGGTAAGCATTACTTTTATGGCTTACGTACGATTAGTCAGAGTCATAAATATTCATGTTCCCATCCATCACACATTGAAATGAGTTGATTCGTAGTGTTGTTTTATGTAGACGCGGATTCAATTGTTCGTTGGTATATTTTTTTCATAAACTTGAAAGGAAAAACATTGCGTTTTACGAGGAGGAGAATATTAACGAGTGTGCTTCAGATATTCTTTAAGGAATAAAGAAAAGAAAACTGTCAGAGGGAATTGATGTATTTAATATGTAAAAAGATGAAATAGTTAGTTTTCCAATAAAAACTTATTTTTCTTTGTTGTTTAAAGAGTGTTCTAAGATCACTCGTTAGCATGATCCTTATAATAAGAATATAAAAAAAAATTATTACGTTTTCTATTACTTAGGTGTTAGCAGTTGGCACACCCACAAAAAGTTTAAATAATAAGAATAAAAAGGAGAATGATGCATCCAACATTATGATAATCACAAGGTTAAATCATATCATATCGTAAATTTGGGTGCGTTTGAATCGCTAAAAACTGAGGGACTGGACATGATAAAAATAATTGTCCAACGTTTGATTTAAAAAATAATCAAAGGACAGCACAAATTAATGGATGATGGACTGGACAAGTACCAATAAATTTGTAACCCACCAAACCTCAGTACAATATTTTGTCCAGTGTCTAGGAAAAATAAAAGGACAAAACTATCCCTCTCTCTTCAAACTTTTCATTTTCCCAGTGACTTTTTCTCTTCTAAACTCTCCAACACCCTTCTCTCTCTCCTGCCAGTGCCACTCTCATCTTCTGTCCCCACCGTCTGCAAGCGTAGGCCACGAACCATTAGCGAGCAGCCTCCACGAACCAGCAGCAGGTCAGTTGCTCCATGCCCTCTTCATCTTCATTGTGACTTTGAGACATTAATGGATGAATATTCTGTTTTTTTTTTAATTCAAATTGATTTAGCTTCTTATCTCAAAAAGCATGTTAAGTGTTTGATGAAAGGTTTGGGAAGGGTTCATGTTTTCCTTCGTATAATTTGTCTGTTAGCTTCTAACCTGTGTAGTTAAGATGAATTTTCAAATCTGGAAGTGGGTTGTCTTGGCTAGTGACTCACCATTTGGTTGTCATCAGTTAGCAACCACAGAACTGTTTGTTTATTCAACTTGGTGTACGATATCCATATTGTCACGTCTTTTCTGCTACTAGAGCTTTCACAAAGGGTATTATTATAAAGTTCACATTTTTTTGTCAAGATATGAAAGATATCAAATGTTTACAAAGACAAAATTACTTCACAGTCTTCGACGACCACCAAAAGCAGACGCGGGAAAAAAGTTGTCCTGAATCTCACCGTCTTGTCAAGATCGTTTCACAATGTCCAACCTTTTTAACGAATCAAACGTATCCTTAAACTTTAATTTATATCACTTATAGTCACGTATGTGTGTTTATAACTTTATATATAATTTACAACTCATTCAAATTTAACCATGTTAAGATCGAAATGGTATGATATAGTGAAATAAATTCGCAAAAAATATAGCAATTTAAGGTCCTGTTTAGTTTATTTCATATTTTTTATTTTTATTTTCTAATTTTAAGAATAACTACAGGAAAACCAGCTACAAAATTATTACTTTATTTTCGTTACGTTTCCTGTCTCCAAAAATTTGTACAGAAAATACTGAAAACAATTTTTTGTTTAATTCACTGTTTCATATACAAATCTTTAAAAATAAAATAAAATGAAAATAAAGTAATAATTTTATAATTATTTTTACTATAATTATTGTTGAAATTAGGAAATGAAAATCAAAAATAGAAAATAGAACCAAATATACCCTAAAATATTCAGTAACCGGTGTTAAATAAATCGTGAGACGTGGGGCACAAAGATATCACAATAACATGATATTTGGGGTTCCTGTTTCTCCAACGTAAAGATGGGGTGGGGGGACACCATCCACCTCTATGAGAAAACGTACGACGGCCAATAAGTCAAATATTGATGCTTTCTCTTGGCAGAAATTGATCAGATTTTGAAACGTGAGAAACGTTATTTGAAATGTCCCTTGAGTGACGAAAAGGTTCCACTAATAAGCAGAGTAAGAACAAAACTCAACGATGCTGCTAGGTAGCTAGCAGCTGTAGATAAACACACGAGTTGGCACTTAATATAGGTGTCGTGAGATGCACTAAATTCCTGGAGGTGGTTTCGTTTTCTTCAATTTTATTGTGTTATACTTAATTCATTTAGCATTTATGAGACATGGAATTTAGCGTAGTTGAATATTTTGAATTGTCGTGTCCCAATGGGGGACAGGTCTCCAAAGTGAGGTGTGTTGGAAATTCAAGTGTGGGTGGTTAGTCCTACATTGATTAAGAATGAGCTAAAAGAAAGATATATAAGAGAGGTGACCCATATACTCAATGAGGGGGACACTGCTCGACCCAATGATAAAAATGAAAGTGATTGGAAGAAGATGAATAGAAAGGCAGTTGCTTTGATTAGGCAGTGGCTGGATTTGAGTGTATATCCTCATGTAGACACAAACAGATGCCCAGAAAATGTGGAAGAAGTTGGCCGAGTCAGATGAGTGGAAGAATGTGCAAAATAAAGCATTTACGATCCTAGGAAGGTGGTGAATATGAAATAGAAAGAAGGGGATTCAATGGCGAAAGCATATGAGTATTTTTCTGAATATCGTGAATCGATTGACAAAAAAAATATTAAATTAGATGATGAGTTGCAAGCCTTGTTGTTGCTTAGTTCCTTGCCCGACACTTGGGAAGTTCTGGTTGTGACATTGACTAATTCAGCTCCTAATGGGAGGTTGACAATGTCAATGGTAAAAGAGTGCATGTTGAATGAAGAAGCTAGAAGAAAGGAGCGTGGTTTGAATGGTACCTCCACTCGACCATAAGCATTAGTTGCGAGTCACGGGGAGAAGTCAAACCGGACATTTCCATAAGCATGAAAAATCTGACAGTCGTAGCAAGTCAAAAAGCAAGTCCAGGACTAGTAAAGAAGTGAAATGTTATCATTGTGGCAAGGTGGGACACATCAAAAGACAATGCAGGTTCCTAAAGATAGAGAAGTCAAGAGAAAGAGATGAAGACAAAGAGAAGAAAAATGATAAAGACACAACTGCAGTTGCATCTGATAGTGACGTTTACATTGTCTGTGATGATAATTCTATAAATCTAGCATGACATGATTCTAGTTGGATTGTTGATTCTGGAGCCTCATACCATGTCACTCCTAGGCGTGATTTCTTCTTATCTTATACTGCTGGTGATTTTGGCACAGTTAAAATGGGAAATGAAGGGGTATGTAAAATTGTTGGTAAGGGAGATGTTTGGATTGAAACCAGCATTGGGTGCAAGCTGCAATTAAAGAATGTCAGACATGTTCCAGATATCCGTCTCAACTTGATTTCTGTTAAAGCCTTGGACATTGAGGGTTATCACACTTACTTTGGTGGTGGCATATGCAAGCTCACCAAAGGGTCACTAGTGGTGGCAAAAGAAGAAAGCCTCACTACTCTCTACAGGATGCCTGGAAAGTTAAGCAAGGAGGAAGTGAATGCAGTTGAAGATGCTTCTTATGATTTGTGGCATATGCGCCTTGGTCACTTGAGTGAGAAAGGACTCAACATCCTTGCCAGGAAAAATTCTCTTCCTATGAAAGGTACACCTTTAAATACTTGCTCTCATTGTTTTGTTGGAAAACAACATAGAATTTCATTTCGTAGTTCTGGTCCTCATAGGAGGTCAAATGTTCTTGATTTAGTCCATACTGATGTTTGCACTATGGATTGTAAGTCTCTTGGTGGTGCTTCATACTTTGTTACTTTTATTGATGATCACTCTAGAAAAGTGTGGGCTTTTGCTTTGAAATCTAAAGACCAGGTACTTGGTGTCTTCGAGCACTTTCATGCAAGTGTTGAAAGAGAAAAAGGAAGCAAGTTGAAATGTGTCCGAGCAGATAATGGTGGTGAATACAGGGGTCCGTTTGAAGAATATTGCAAAGAACATGGAATCAGGCTTGAGAAGACAGTTCCAAAGACGCCTCAACATAATGGAGTTGTAGAGAGAATGAACCGTACCATTAATGACAGAATCAGGTGTATGCTCTCTCATGCAAAATTACCCAAATCCTTTTGGGGTGAAGCAATGAGAACTGCAGTGGATTTGATCAACCTTTCTCCTTTTGTGCCACTAGATGGTGATGTTCCAAACAGAGTATGGACAGGGAAAGGTGTCTCTTATAGTCATTTGAGAGTGTTTGGCTGCATGACTTTTGTTCACATTCCAAGAGATGAGAGGTCAAAGCTCGATGGAAAATCCAAACAATGTGTCTTCTTGGGTTATGGTCATGAAGAGTTTGGTTATAGACTCTGGGATCCAGCTGACAGAAAAATTATCAGAAGCCGGGATGTGATATTTCTTGAAGACCAAACCATTGAAGATTTTGAGAAAGCTGAGAAACAAACCGGTTGCCAGAAGTTATATTGATGTTGTGCCTAAACCCCCTACTGGAACTTTTGTTGAAGGGGGAGATATACAGGTAGATGATGGGAATGCAAATGACGACCCTACACCTCACCATGGTGAACCAGATGAAGAGGTTCCATTTGAGCCACCAGTTGAGCCTCAGTTGAGAAGATCTACTAGAGAGCGTCATGCTTCCCAAAGATACACTCCACATGAGTATGTGATGATCACTGATGGTGGAGAGCCAGAAAGTTATGAAAAGGCTATTGTAAATGTGCACAAGGAAGAGTGGTTGAAGGCAATGCAAGAAGAAATGAATTCCTTGCATGAGAATCACACATTTGAATTGGTGAAGTTGCCTAAGGGTAGGAAAGCACTCAAGAACAAGTGGGTGTTCAAGCTGAAATCAGAAGAGAATAGCTCCCAACCAATAATTATAAAATGATGTCCTCGGTCTCTGAAAACAATACTTATAATGAGATATAAAATCCCAGTGATCAACAATACAGTTTTATAAAATATTTTCGAAAATAGTATTGTTCTTAGTCGGCGCGATAACCGGAAAAACTTTCCATAGCACCCGCTAATTTTCCAAAATAATATATATATATATATAAAAGAATACTTTTAATATCAACAATAATCACAACCACTCAATAGCATATAACGTAGCAATGACTTCTCTCAATACATCACATTCCATATACCAAATAAATTCTAGATTAACCCAAGAGGCCCAAAGACCTCCTAATTAAATTGGTCTCTTGCCGGCATGCCATAAATTCACACATCACACGACAATGGCGTCCCATTGCCCACCCCTACTCACGAGGAGTGTTTCGATGTCACCCTCCTGTCGGGGACATTTCCATTTTGATACCTCCCATGTGCACATGGTGGTATTTCTCCTTTTTCGACACCCCATCCTGTGGCGGTGTTACTTTCGATACTCCTTTTTAGGTAGTATTACTCATTTTCGACATCCCAACCACATGGCGATGTTACTTTCGATATCCCATTAAAGCGGTATTTCTCTTCGATACCCCCATCATAGGTGGTATTACAGCAAACATCATACAACTCATCATAAGGCATGAATTTCATGTCTCATACATGTAACAATTCATTTACCATAAATTAAATATTTAATCCTATCATGCATACTAAATAGACTTATGTCATGTCTCCAAGTAAATTTATAATTACACTATGACAATCACGAGCATCAAGACATAACATATGGCATCAAGCATATCATTCAACTAGTACAAATATCAATCATGTATTCAATTCAAATTCCAAAAAAAAACTACAAGGTAGACCCTTCCACACACATACAAATGAGGAATACAGTCCTAAATTTTGTAAGCAAAACAATGAATTGAAATATGAGTTCATCAATTTTAAATTCACCGTAAACACATAAAAATACCATGGAAAGTGTTCGCAAAAGGTACTGTTATTCATCTCTCGAAGACCTCCAAAGTGTTCTAAAAATATATGTATGATAAAAACTAGTGCTTCCTTAAAAATTACTCTTCCCTTCACTGGAGTTCTTGGATCTGTGTATTATAAAAGTTGTACTGTCAAAGAAGGAAACGCGTAACTTCTTCCTTTCTACATCAGCGTTGCGGCGCTACTAGCCACTTGTACAAAGGACCGAACTTATATATATATGCAATCTTAGGCAAGTCAACTGACACGATGTTTAGGTTTTATAATTTTTTTTTTTTGATTAGGAATTGCCTTGGGCTTAACGCCCTTGTTCTGTAATTCTTCTTATTTTTTTTCTATTTATTTATATATTTATATATTTATATATATATATATATATATATATATAATTTTACATTCTTTATAATAGTTAATAAATTTCAATAAATCCTTATACTATCACTTCTTTACACTAAATCTATTATTTATATTTTATTTGCACTATACTTTTTAATAACTTAATAGTACTATTATTATTATTTTTATTATTATTTTTTTCAAATTAATTATGTTAGAATTTTAGGATGTTACATTTTCTCCCCTCCTTAAAGAATTTTGTCCCCGAAATTCATCTTATACACACGCACCCATTGTAACATATGTCATATTCAAAACTAAAAGGTTACCATACCTTAGATAATAAAATCTGGGTACTGACGGACGATGTCCTCCTCCATCTCCCAAGTGGCTTCCTCAGGGGTCAATCCTTCCCATAACACTTTCACCAATGGAATCGTCTTGTTCCTCAGAGTCTTAGTGCTCTTGTCCATGATTTGACAAGGCTTTGGCTTATAGATCAAATTATCCTTCAATTGTACAGACTCAGGAGCTATCACGTGAGATTCATCAGGCACATATTTTCTGAGTTGAGACACATGGAAAACATCATGAAGGTTTGCCAACTGTGGCGGGATAGCCAGTTGATAAGCAACAGGCCCGACTCTTTTAAGGATTTGGAAAGGTCCCATGAAACGATGATTTAGCTTGTGGACTTTCATCGACCTCCATACCCCCGTCTTAGGAGTGACTCTCAAAAATACATGCTCACTTTCCTGGAATTCTATAGGCTTTCTCCTTTTGTCGGCATAGCTCTTTTGTCTACTTTGCGCCGTGCACATCCTCTCCCTAATCATTTTTATTCTCTCGGAGGTTTCCTGGACCAATTCAGGTCCTATCAAGGTTTTCTCACCCACCTCACACCAACATAAAGGGGACCTACACTTTCTCCCATATATGGCCTCATAGGGTGTCATGCCTATATTAGCGTGATAACTATTGTTATACGCAAACTCAATGAGAGGTAGGAATCTATCCCAACTCCCTCCTTCATCCAAGACACATGCCCTAAGCATGTCCTCAAGGGTCTGAATGGTCCGCTCTGACTGACCATCCATTTGGGGATGATAGGCCGTGCTAAGGTTCAACTTAGTCCCAAAGACTTGCTGAAAAGCTCTCCAAAATCTAGAGGTAAACCTCGGGTCTCTATCCGACACTATAGATGTGGGTATCCCATGAAGCTTGACTATTTCCTTGATATAGAGGTATGCCAACTTGTCTAAGCTATAGGTTGCCTTAATTGACAAGAAGTGGGCAGACTTGGTCAACCTATCCACTATCACCCAAATGGCGTCTGAGCCCAAACGTGTCTTAGGTAGCCCCATCACAAAGTCCATAGAAATTCTCTCCCGCTTCCATTCTGGAATCTCCAAGGACTACAACAACCCCGAAGGCTTCTGATGTTCTATCTTAACCTTTTGGCACACTAGACACCTAGTTACGAAGCTAACCACGTTCTTTTTCATTCCTGGCCACCAATACATCCTCTTAAGGTCTTGGTACATCTTAGTTATTCCAGGATGTATGGTAAACTTTCCCTTATGAGCTTCCTCTAATATCTTCTCTCTAAGGCTCCCCTCCTAAACTTCACTAGCCCATCAACTGACAACTCATAACCCTCTTGTCCTAACCGAGACTGCAACTCCTGGTCTAAAAGTTGTTCCCGCCTAACCTCATCTCTAAGGTCACTCTTAATTTCCAACCTATTCAACTTCAAACTTAAGACATTTAAGGACACATCCAACACCTCCAGATTCATGTCCCTAAACTCCTCCATGAGGGTCAGCTCTTGCACCATCAAGCTCGACACGTGTAGGGACTTCCTACTCAAAGCATCCGCCACCACATTGGCTTTTCCCGGATGGTACTTCAACTCGAAGTCATAGTCCTTAAGGAACTCCATCCACCTTCGTTGTCTCATGTTCAACTCATTCTATTCGAACAGATATTTTAGGCTTTTATGGTCACTAAAAACTTCAAACTTTGCCCCGTAAAGGTAATGCCTCCAAATCTTAAGGGCAAAAACCACGGCTGCTAGCTCTAAGTCATGGGTAGGGTAATTCCCCTCATGTGGCCTAAGCTGCCTAGAGGCATATGCTACCACCTTGCCCTCCTGCATTAAGACACATCCCAAGCCATTCTTAGATGCGTCGCAGTATACCACAAAACTCACCAAGGGATCCGGTATAGTTAAGACTGGTGATGACACCAATCTCTTCTTAAGCTTTTGGAACCCGTCCTCACACTCCTGGTCCCACACAAAAGGTTTCCCCTTCCTAGTCAACTGGGTCAAAGGTAAGGCTAATCTAGAGAACCCCTCTATGAACTTCCTATAGTAACCAGCTAAGCCCAAGAAACTTCTCACTTCGGTTACTGTCTTAGGTTGTTCCCATCCCAACACCACATCGACTTTAGAGGAATCAACCGCTACACCATCCTTTGAGATTGTGTGTCCTAAAAACTTTACCTCTTCTAACCAAAACTCACACTTCTCCGGTTTGGCATAAAGACGCTCGTCCCTCAAGATCTGCAACACGAACCTTAAGTGTTCTCCATGTTCTTCTGGTGTCCTAGAGTATATTAAAATATCATCTATGAACACCACCACAAACCTGTCCAAAAAGGTCCTAAAGATCCGATTCATGTAGTCCATGAAAACGGCTGGGGCGTTGGTCACACCAAAGGGCATCACTACATACCCATAGTGTCCATACCTTGTCCTGAAGGCTGTCTTAGGGATGTCCTCGCTTCTAACTCTAATTTGATGGTATCTCGATCTTAGATCTATTTTGGAAAACACTGACGCTTCCCTTAACTGATCTAAGAGATCATCTATCCTAGGCAAGGGATATTTGTTCTTGATGGTTACCTTATTCAGTTGTCTATAATCAACACACAACCTAATACTCCCATCTTTTTTCTTCACTAGAAGTACTGGTGCTCCCCAAGGTGACACACTAGGCCTAATGAACCCCTTTTGTAACATATCCTCTATCTGTTTCTTGAGCTCGCTCAACTCTAGAGGTGTCATCCTATAGGGTGCTACTGATACAGGTCCACTCCCAGGTACTAGATCTATGGTAAACTCAATCTCTCTATCTGGAGGTAAACTAGAGGCATCCGTAGGAAACACATCTGGGAACTCACACACAATAGGCAACGCCGCTATATCACTCTCAGCCTCTATCTTAGCAGAAAAGAGAAGTATATATCCCTGAGCTCCCTCAACTAAGCACTTATGACATGAGGCAGCAGAGATAAGGTGTTCCGTCCTAGGAGAGTCAACAGACATGGACTGGGGAATGAAAGAAATAGTTTGACTAGCACAATCAATAATAGCATTATTACGAGACAACCAAATCCACGCCCAAAATAATATCCATACTGCATATAGGTAAACATATCGATCAACAATATAAGTCAGGTCTTGACACAATAAAGGACATTGCAGGCATGACGGAAGAAGTAATCAATCTATCTTTAGCGAGAGTAGAAACACACAAATCATATGACAGCTTTAGTAATGTAACTCTAAGAATTGAGCACATTTAAATGAAATGAAAGAATGTGTTGCTCCCTAACCGAATAATATGATAACATCATGACCTTTAATAAAGCCCTTACCTTGAATCAAATCGTCGGACTCCTTCACCTCCTCTCCTTGGATGGTAAAGACCCTTCCGTGGTTCAATAATCTGGTTTGAGATTGTCCTTCTAACTTGCACATCCTAGCAAAGTGTCCCATCTTCCCGCATTGGTGGCAAGTGGTTTGTGCCGCGGGGCACACACGATCTCCATGCTGCCACCCACACTTGTAACATGCAGTCCCCCTTTCACCTTGAGCACCTTGAACCTGCTTACCCTTCGTGATTGTGGGCACAGGTCGTAGGATCTTCTGGAAATTACCCCTTTCCCATGAAACCTCTTGCCACATCAAGCTCCTCTCCTTCGACCTCTCAGCCAAAGACAACTTGCATATTCTCGCTCCGCCACCCTACACTTGTTCACTAAAGTGGGGTAGTCTCGAATCTCTAGGAGCCCAATAAGGCTATTGATGAGTGTGATTTCACCTCATTTTTGTTTATCATTTTACATGCATTTTCATATAGTTTAGACATATTTAAATTGATTTTTGTTAGTTTTTACCTTGGAACGGGTAAGGCGGTTTTGTGGTGTTGTTTTGCAGAAATTATGGATTAAATGCTCAGGATCAACCATGATGGAGCTTGGATGAAGATGGGGCTTGAAAAGTGAAGAAAATGATCCAAACAGAGCCTATCACGGCCATGATCAAGTAGATCTAAAAAAGGAAGAAGGCAAAAGTCAGAACTGGTCACGGCCTAGCCGTGATGCCCATAACGACTGTGACCTATCAGCTGAACCAGACCCTCACAGGCAGAACTGGTCATGCCCTAGCCGTGGTGAGCATCGCGGCTGTGATAGACCAATCACTGAAGAAACGCTCAAGACAGAATCCGTCACGGCCTGGCCGTGATGGACATCACGGCCGTGACGTGCATTACTTGGATCTGAAGCAACTGATTTGGATCTGATTTGTGTTTGATTGGGATTCAAACTTCCCAAATCTATAAATATGGCATCAAGGCAGAGACTTAGGAGACTTTTTGCTACTACCACATAGGCTACAATTTAGGATCTCTCTTCTTCTTCTTCCTCTCTTCTCTTGTTTTTTTATTTCATGTTATTTGTAATCAAGCTTGTCATCACCATGACAATGCATGAGTAGTAGCTTAGTTTCTAGGGATTGTGGCTATGCCCAAGGTTTGTTTATGGTAATGAATTGATGTTTAATCTTTGTTAATTGCAATTTTGCTTTAGATCTAATTTCTAGTGTTTTAATTACTCGTAAATTCGGCGGTCGCTTATTTGCGTGACGTAGACATTCTAAGGAGGAACCTAGCGGTGAACTCAGGTGTCGGATCTATAGAATCAGACTTAGGACTGAAATCACGAGAGTTAGAAGCCGCCCTTCGAGGATTAACGAACTTTCACAAAACATAAAGGGTTCAATCTAAATTCGACTACCACGAGAGTATGGGTTAGTTTTATTGGGCACAGTTTTTGTAACCCGAGAAGGAGCTTAAACTATTTGAGGATAAATTCGCCTTCAAGGCAATTTCGATAATTAATAAGGGATAATCAATTTAGTAACATAAACGATCTTGTTGGTAACCCAATTCCTAGGAATCCATTTAGATCTGAAAAACCATAAATTGATTTACTTTCTGTTTTACTTGATTGCATTCCTTATCTAAGTTATCTCCTATTTCAAATATAAAAAAAACCTTTTCAAAATCCTTTTCTATAGTCCAGTTTAGTCGATTTGATAATTAGTTGCGATTTGAGATCACAGTCTCTGTGGGATCGATATCTTTTTATTACTTGGCGACAATCCGGTACACTTGCCGGATCGCACGTGCACTCGCACGACATCAAGTTTTTGGCGCCGTTGCCGGGGACTGTGCTTTCTCGAATCTCAATTTAATTTTTACATTGATTTTTCTAGACCCTTTATTTTTATTTAATTTTTATATTTGAAAAAAAAATTAAAATTAAAATTATTTTTTTTCCTTCTAGTGTATCTATCTCGCTGTGTTTTTTATGCAAAGATCCCTAAGTCTTGGAAACCTTAGTGAGGTCGATCCAGAAGTCGAGAGGACCTTTCATAGACGTAAGAGACTACAAAGAGAGAGAGAGTTGATTCCCATTCCACTAATGGCGAATCTACCGGATACGAAACCTTTGAAGGACTACGCAGCCCCAAATGCTAGGGGTTTGCGAACTGGGACTGCTAGGCCAGAGATCGAGGCGGAGAACTACACTATACCGCCTATGCTCATTAACATGATTAGGCAACATCAATTCGGAGGTTTACCCTCGGAGAACCCGACTGACCACGTGGAGACATTCTTGGAGTTCACCGATGCAGTTAGAATTCATGGCGCCCCGGTTGATGCTATTCGTTTGAGGTTGTTCCCCTCATCTCTTACTGGAAAGGCGAAAGCCTGGCTGAAGCAAATACCCGCTAACACCTTGTCGACTTGTGACCAACTGGAGCAGACGTTCTTGGAGAAATTCTTCCCTCCATCCAAGACGGCCTACATACGAACCCAGATCACCAGCTTCTTCCAAAAGGATGGAGAATGCTTATCTTAAGCTTGGGATCGCTACAAGGGATTGCTGAAGTCTTGCCCACATCATGGACTCGAGAGGTGGTTGTTAGTGCACACCTTCTACAACAGATTGGATTACTCTTCGAAGGTGTCACTTGACTCCGTAGCTGGTGGAGCCTTTATGAATAGGCCTCTGACTGAGGCATTCAACATCATTGAAAACGTGGCCACCAACTACCACCAATGGGGTTCAGAAAAAGGTAATAACCCGAAAAAGATTTCGGGGGGTAAGTTTGAAATAAATAGCACTGATCTTATAATGTCTAAAATAGACTCACTGAATAAACGTTTTGATCGTCTTGAAAGGGCTAACGTGAGTTCAATAGGTGCTACTAACATTGTTTGTGAGATTTGTGGAATGCAGGGACATGACACAATGGAGTGCCCACGAGGTATTGCTCATGGATCCGACGCTTCGGGGGAACAAGCGAACTCTTGTCACAACTTCTATGACACGAACCCTAAGTTGTCAAATTATGCTCCCCCAAATCCTTACAACCAAGGAAGGAAGAACAACCCTTACCTCTCGTACGGTAACTACAGCAACACGCTGAACCATGAGTTCCAAGAAGGCCAAGGTAATAGGAAACCCGCACCGGGGTATCCTCAGGTACAGAAGTCTAAACTCGAGTCTTTATTGGAAAGTTTTGTTGAAACTCAAACAAAACAAAATGAAGAGTTTATACAACAAGGTAGGGCAAGAACGAGGCAATAAAGGAGCTAGCATCTAAGGTAGATAATTTATCCATCCATAACAAGATGCTAGAAACTCAAATTGCCCAACAAGCCAGCACATACTCTAGACCTAAGGGCACGTTCCCGGGGCAACCCGAAGCTAATCCCAATGAGCATTGTAATGCCATATACTTGAGGGATGATAACCTTGGGGTGGTTGAAAAGGATGCGGAACCAGAGGAGGACATGAGCGAAGATGAGGAGCCAGAGCAAAAATACGTCCCTCCACCACCTTACCAACCCCCAACACCTTTCCCACAAAGGTTGGTCAAGAGAAAGCAAGCAGAAATAGAAACTAAAAGATTAATTATGGAGCGCAATGTAATGATGAAAACTAATATGCCTCATAAACTGAAAGATCCAGGTAGTTTCTCTATCGCTTGCTCAATTGAAGAAATGCAAATAGACCAAGTCTTATGTGACTTAGGGGCTAGTGCGAGCTTGATGCCGCTCACTATCTTGGAAAGGTTGGGAACCAAGGAATTGAGTCCATCCGAATTCTCTCTAAAATTTGCGGATGGCTCAACCAAAACCCCTCTAGGCATACTAGAGAATGTCCCGTAATGGTGGAGAAAATTTTCATTCCCACCGATTTCATGGTGTTGGATATGAGCGAAAATTCTGAATTCCCCATCATTTTAGGAAGGCCTTTCTTGGCCACCGCTGGAGCAATAATAGACATGAAGAATGACGAACTCTCTCTGAATGTAGAGGAAGGTAGGGTAGATTTTTATTTGACCAACTCATATAACAACCCTCCTTTTGAGAGTCATGTGTGCAGGATCGATATAACATCTCCAGTGGTAAAGGAAGAGCTCAACATGGAAGCTACTCCGAAGATTTGCATGGCAAATGATGCACCCAGTGGTGATGAAGTTGAGGTTGCTAATCATGTGGAAACAAAACTTCCGCCGGGAGGGAGTAAGGCCATGAAGCTCAGAGTGAAAAGAGAAAAGCGGAAGTGCAATTGGCCATATGAGAAAAATCGGCTCTTTGAAGGAGTTCCATGGAAGAGAAGTGTCCTTGCACTTCTAGGCCCAGTCGACCCCGGTTGATTGAAGGAAGTATGATCAAGCTTAAGACCTTAAATAAGCGCTTCTTGGGAGGCAACCCAAGTTTTCTTTCCCTTTTCCATTTGTTTTTGAATTTAGCTCTTGAATAATTTGAGAAGATCGAGAGGAAAAAAATCATAAATTAATAGATTTGTCAATTGTTTTCAGGTTAAAAAGGAAGGAAGAGCAAAAAGGGCAAGGACAAATTAAGTCAGAAGTCATCACGCCCAGGCCGTGACAGTGGTCACGGCCGTGGTGAGCTAACCAAGAAGACCAGAAAGGATCACGGCCCAGCCGTGACATCCATCACGGGCGTGATGAGAAGGACCCTAAATATCAGGGAGTATCACGGCCTAGCCGTGATGCAGGTCACGGCCATGACAGGCCAGCTCCTACATACCAGAATTGATCACGGCCTGCCCGTGATAAGAATCACAGTCGTGGCACACTCTCCAGCATCTCTTTGACAGGCATGTGAGCCAGCACCCGCTACCACCTCGGTGAGTTGTTCCATTTTTCTCCTCTCTCCGACTTGATTATTTATATTGGGGACAATGTAAGTTTTTAAGCTTGGGGTAGGGGTATTTTTGCAATTTTTTGCATTTTTGCATTTTTCATGTTGCATTCATATAGGCATAGTTTTGCATGATCACATGAATTGATTGCCCTTTGCTTAGAGTTTGCATCCAATTGTGAGAACTTGGTGCCAAATAAATTGAGATAGTGAATTTTGAACCCAATTTTTTTTTATTCTTGTGATAAGGCTAAAAATAAAAATGCTTGAGATGATCTTTTGATAGTTGATAATTAGCATGTGGTTCCTTAGATTTGTATTTCTCACTGAATTTAAACTACTAAATGTGAGATTTTTGAGCGTAAAAGGGGTACTCACTAAATCTACCCCATTTTTTGTGATTGAGTGTTTTATTCCTCTTGGATTGTATTCTCTAGAACTTGACTTGAAACCGTTTTGAAACTTAAAAATTTTTGAAAATATTTTTGAAAATGATTGAGGCACTAGGTATTTTTCCAGCCTTCCAAGCTTTGATTGATTAAATGCTACCCCTTTGTTGCCCAATTTTGAGCCTAAAAGAATAAAATACTTTTCTTGGTACCTTGAAATGTTTTGATGAATAATGCTTGGTATGACACCTATTAAAGTATTACAAAAAGGGTAAAAAGGTAGTTTGAAAAGGTATGAAAATTAGAAAATTAAAAAAATATTTCTCTTAAATTGAAAATCTCCCCTTCTCCAAATAAATAAATGAAAAAAAAAATGGAGAAGGGGATGACAAAAATAACGTGAGAAATAGAATAAAGAAAGAAAGAAAGGTGGAAAAATGAATCAAAGCCCAAAAAGGTATTTTAGAAGGTGTCATGATTGCGATGTTTGATATTTTGTTTAGCCTTCTTGAAATTCCCTTTTTTTTATTTCCCCACCTAACAATCAATCCCATGGCCCCATTACAACCGAAATAAAAGACTTCCTGACTCTTATGTGTTTTCATTAATAAAGTAGAGATTTGGTTAATAGTCAAGCTTATGGTAGAATACCTTCCTTGAGGAAATTGAGCGAATTGTCATATGCCCTTAAACACTTGAGTGAGGTGAGAAGAGTGCCCGAATCAGTGAGAATATGAATTTAGGGAACCTAAGTTTCAAATTGGACTTGAAATTGATTGTCTCTTGGGGATTTATTGAATATGTCTGTTACTTGGATTAGTTACTCGGGTTCTTGGTTCACTATCCATGCTCTGATTATTTATATCTGCTGGCCTTAGTGATTGCTTGAGGACAAGCAAAGTCTTAAGCTTGGGGTGATTTGATGAGTGTGATTTCACCTCATCTTTGTTTATCATTTTGCATGCATTTTCATATAGTTTAGGCATATTTAAATTGATTTTTCTTAGTTTTTACCTTGGAACGGGTAAGGCAGTTTTGTGGTGTTGTTTTGCAGAAATTAAGGATTAAATGATCAAGATCAACCATGATGGAGCTTGGATGAAGATGGGGCTTGAAAAGTGAAGAAAATGAGCCAAACAGAGCCCATCACGGCCGTGACCTGTCAGCTGAACCAGACCCTCACAGGCAGAACTGGTCACGCCCTAGCCATGATGGGCATCACGGCCGTGACAGACCAATCACTGAAGAAACGCTCAAGGCAGAATCCGTCACGGCCTGGCCGTGATGGACATCACAGCCGTGACGTGCATTACTTGGATCTGAAGCAACTAATTTGGATCTGATTTGTGTTTGATTGGGATTCAAACTTCCCAAATCTATAAATATGGCATCAAGGCAGAGACTTAGGAGACTTTTTGCTGCTACCACATAGGCTACAATTTAGGATCTCTCTTCTTCTTCTTCCTCTTCCTCTCTTCTCTTGTTTTTTTTTATTTCATGTTATTTGTAATCAAGCTTGTCATCACCATGACAATGCTTGAGTAGTAGCTTAGTTTCTAGGGATTGGGGCTATGCCCAAGGTTTGTTTATGGTAATGAATTGATGTTTAATCTTTGTTAATTGCGATTTTGCTTTAGATCTGATTTTTAGTGTTTTAATTACTCATAAATTCGGCGGCCGCTTATTTGCGTGACGTAGACATTCTAAGGAGGAACCTAGCGGTGAACTTAGGTGTCGGATCTATAGAATCAGACTTAGGACTAAAATCATGAGAGTTAGAAGCCGTCCTTCGAGGATTAACGAATTGTCACAAAACGTAAAGGATTCCATCTAAATTCGACTACCACGAGAGTAGGGGTTGGTTTAATTGGGCACAGTTTTTGTAACCCGAGAGGGAGCTTAAACTATTTGAGGATAAATTCGCCTTCAAGGCAATTTCGATAATTAATAAGGGATAATCAATTTAGTAACATAAACGATCTTGTTAGTAACCCAATTCCTAGGAATCCATTTAGATCTGAAAAACCATAAATTGATTTACTTTTTGTTTTACTTGATTGCATTCCTTATCTAAGTTATCTCTTATTTCAAATATAAAAAAACCTTTTCAAAATCCTTTTCTATAGTCCAGTTTAGTCAATTTGATAACTAGTTGCGATTTGAGATCACGGTCTCTGTGGAATCAATATCTTTTTATTACTTGGCGACAATCCGGTACACTTGCCGGATCGCACGTGCACTCGCACGACATCAGCTCTACAGCTCTGGCTTCAAACCATGCTCGAACTTAATTGTTTTCCATGGACCATCAGGATTATCCATCACCTGTGTGGAGAACCTTGCAAGCCTCTCGAACTTGGCCACATATTTCGCTACTGTCATACTCCCTTGATGAAGATGTAGAAACTCCATCTCTTTCTGTATACGGACACTGTACGGAAAGTACTTCACCAGAAATACCTCCTTGAATTCGTCCCACGTGACAGGGGCACCCGAAGCAAGCAACCCGCCCCTGGCACAGTTCCACCAGTGCTCTGCATCCGACTCTAATATATAGGTGGCAAAATCCACCTTCTGGCATCATAGCACCCCATGGCCCGGAAGATCTTCTCTAATTTCAGTAACCATTCCTCTGCCTCAATAGGATCGGTGGTCCCTCGAAAAGTTGGAGGACTATTATTCCTGAACTCTGACAGACCCCTGTACTGTAGATCTGGAGCTGCAACCGGTACCATGTTAAGCATGTCCCCCTTATCCCTCATCTAACGGAGAGTCTCCGTCTGCTCCTGCATAACTCTGGTCATTCGAGCCAAAGTCGCTGCAAGCGCATCATTTCTCCCTCGCCTGTTTGCTGCTATAATCTGCATACCACCAATCAAACAGTGGGTTGATCGAGTCCAATATTCAAAAGAATAGAATGCAAAATTACAACTCTAACAAGCATCCTATGCGCCCAAGTTTTGTTTTTTTAAAAAGCCCCACTATCACAGTCCGATTTAGAATCGAACTGCTCTGATACCATAAATGTAACGCCCTTTGTTACATTAGTAATCCCAAGATAAAATCAATAAAAAATCCTTTAAAACATTTAATTAAAACATATATCTCATAAAGAAAAATTAAAAAAATATTTAAAGTCTGAAAATACCTCATATTAAATAATATAGTAATAAAATATTCATGTAATGAATATAAATATAAATGAAAAACCACGAGCCTCAAAATCGGGCGTCTAATTACAATCCGAGAAAAACAATACGTAAACAAAAAGAACGTCATCAGCACCCTCAACCATGTTGCATTACTAACCAACTAAGTGATGAGAAGATGTCTCCTCAGGCCTCTGGGTCCTCAACGGTGATGTCCTTGGTCTCTGAAAACAATACTTATAATGAGATATAAAATCCCAGTGATCAACAATACAGTTTTATAAAATATTTTCGAAAATAGTATTGTTCTCAGCCGGCGCGGTAACCGGAAAAACTTTCCATGGCACCTGCTAATTTTCCAAAATAATATATATATATATATATATATATATATATATATATAAAAGAATACTTTTAATATCAACAATAATCACAACCACTCAATAGTATATAACGTAGCAATGACTTCTCTCAATACATCACATTCCATATACGAAATAAATTCTAGATTAACCCAAGCGGCCCGAAGACCTCCTAATTAAATTGGTCTCTTGCCGGCACGCCATAAATTCAAACATCACACGACAATGGCTTCCCATTGCCCACCCCTACTCACGAGGAGTGTTTCGATGTCACCCTCCTGTCGGGGACATTTCCATTTCGATACCTCCTATGTGCACATGGTGGTATTTCTCCTTTTTCGACACCCCATCCTATGGCGGTGTTACTTTCGATACTCCTTTTTAGGTAGCATTACTCATTTTCGACATCCCAACCACATGGCGATGTTACTTTCGATACCCCATTAAGGCGATATTTCTCTTCGATACCCCTATCATAGGTGGTATTACGGCAAACATCATACAACTCATCATAAGGCATGAATTTCATGTCTCATACATGTAACAATTCATTTACCATAAATTAAATATTTAATCCTATAATGCTTACTAAATAGACTTATGTCATGTCTCCAAGTAAATTTATAATTACACTATGACAATCACGAGCATCAAGGCATAACATATGGCATCAAGCATATCATTCAACTAGTACAAATATCAATCATGTATTCAATTCAAATTCCAAAAAAAAAACTATAAGGTAGACCCTTCCACACACATACAAATAAGGAATACAGTCCTAAATTTTGTAAGCAAAAAATGAATTGAAATATGAGTTCATCAATTTTAAATTCACCGTAAACACATAAAAATACCATGGAAAGTGTTCGCAAAAGGTACTGTTACTCATCTCTCGAAGACCTCCAAAGTGCTCTAAAAAAAATATGTATGATAAAAACTAGTGCTTCCTTAAAAATCATTCTTCCCTTCACTGGCGTTCTTAGATCTGTGTACTATAAAAGTTGTACTGCCAAAAAAGGAAACGTGTAACCTCTTCCTTTCTACACTGCGTTACGGTGCTACTAGCCACTTGTACAGTGACCGAACTTATATATATATATATATATATATATATATATATATATATATATATATATATATATATATACACACACACACACACACACAATCTTAGGCAAGTCAACTGACGCGATATTTAGGTTTTATAATTTTTTTATTAGGAATTTCCTTGGGCTTAACACCCTTGTTCTGTAATTCTTCTTCTTCTTTTTTTCTTTATATATATATATATATATATAATTTTGCATTCTTTATAATAGTTAATAAATTTCAATAAATCCTTATACTACCACTTCTTTACACTAAATCTCTTATTTATGTTTTATTTGCACTGTACTTTTTAATAACTTAATATTATTATTATTATTATTATTATTATTATTATTATTATTATTATTATTATTATTATTATTATTATTATTATTATTTTCAAATTAATTATGTTAGAATTTTAGGATGTAATGAGGGTGGTTCTAAATGCCCACATCACTGATGATGAGGATATGTCGGATGCGTCTGTTAGACTGTGTGCCTCTGTGATCTTATTTTGTATTTTGATTGTATTTTGAGATGCGGGCTGGGTAGCTATAGGACTTTTCTCCTGTTTACTGTGATTAGCTTATGTATTAGGTTCAGTTTTATTTTGACAGTGTTTGTATATATTTTAGTAAGGCTAGGATCCCGCTGTTGGGATTTATCGTACTTGGGTGACAGACGTACTTATTACGTATATATAGTTGAAGTGTGTTTTATTCCGATGTGCATGTTTTAAATGATTTTTAATTTTATCGCTTCCTCAAAGTAATTTATTTTCGTATGTATAGTCACGGTAACGTTAATACAATGGATTAAGGCTTAGTTAATTATGATTTCTATAGTGGGACATCGGGGTGTCTCATAGAATCTACAAAATCATCATAGAATTAAAAAGAATCCAAGATCCTTTGAAGAAGGAAGATTGATGAAAACTGGTAATTATTTTCTTTATTTTTCTCTATTGAGAGCAAGTTGAATCCAATAGAGAAACAGACAGAAAAGGCATAATTTTTTTCTGGAGATTATAAAAGAGGTGAAAAACTGGATCTAAAGTTTTTATCTCCCTTTTTTTTTTGGATTAGGAGTTGGACTCGATTTATACTATCTCGAGATATTATTGAGGAAGAGCTTTACAGTCCTTGTGGTCCTACCCGACTCGAGGGATTAAAGTTATACTCACATGATATCCTGGGGAACAAAAAAAAAGTCAGTGGGGACAGTGACTTAGATGAAGTGGTTAATGAGGACGTTTTTGGGTTTTAAACGATGGTGGTAGTGGGTAGTGGAGGATGAGGTGATATAGGGGTGTTACTATTGATGGTGAGGGTAGAAATTAAATTTTTTAAATGATTTTTTTTTCTAAAAAAACAACTAGTAAAATTACCAGGAAAGTGGAAGCTGAAGGTTCATGGTGAACCACCTATTTAGGTGCTTCTCCTTAGAAGACACCTCTAAATCGTTCACTTATTTTATTGATATATCTAATGAGTGTGAAAGGTGATTCATCGTCGAATCATATATTTAATGGTCCACCTTAGAAGTCATGGTATTTGAAATGTCGTATGATAAGAAATATATAAAAGACGAGGTTATTTTGAAGAGTTTAACTGTTGTACTTCGACAATATAAAATTTTCTACAGTGTCAACCAATCACTAATCAGGATATGGAGTTGACTTTTAAGGTTGTTATGATGAGACTCGGAATTTGTTGCTGATGTAATAATTAATGATGTAATAATCAATGCACGAAAAAAAAACACTCACACCACCATGAGTGCCTTCCTATCCCTATGCAAATGGCAACTCACGTCAAGCCTATGGTACTGGTGCCTTCTATTAGGAGGCACCTGATAGGTGAAAAACTAATCTTTCTGAAGTATTATCAGACGTCTACAAGAGAAATTCTCTTAATAAGTTTTTTTCCATATACATGAATCTAGAGACTGAACCCAAGATCACATGTTCAAGAGACTTAAGTCCATTCCACTTGGACCAACATACATTAATATATTTTTATTTAATTAATTATATATTATTAACACAAACATTATATTTTAAGATAACTAATATATTTAAACATATTATGTTATATCTTTTTGGGCTCATTATATTTATATCTATTAATCATCAACTTCTGTATATTAAATCTGGGTACTTATTCTTGAACACGTATCATTCTCCACAAACATCACCTATGGATTACAGGATTGGTGGCAACGGTTGCTCCCCGATCGGAGATGTTGCATTTTTAGTAAATGCATCAAATTGATAAATAAAAAAAATATTTGTAAATTATATTATTTTGGTAAAAAAAAATCCAATATATGACACCACACACACCCACACGTTAGCGGGAAGACAAGCACGACCTATTTGTCCACATTTTATATTTTTTGATGCAATTACATAATTCAGTGTTGTTACTTTTTAATATTATTAACATCTATTTTATGCAGTCACGTATTCCTATGCAGTTATTTACTCTGCTAACCATCTAATGCTAGATTGGGGAGTCAAGGGTAAAGTAGCAAAATTTTGTGTACGCCAAAACCTACTGTTGTCATGCTAATCAATGTCCGTACAACGTTGATTAAAAAATAAAATAAAAAGTAAATTTTATTGGAAAATTATGTTGATCACTTCTCAAAATATCAACACACCAATTTCCTTTTTTTAAAAATATATTCTTGATTTTTAACAAATTAACTAGTATTTGCACCCGTGTGATGCACGAGTTATAAGTAATTTTTTTTATTCTTTGTGATGTATATAAAAAAAATAACTTAAGCTTTGGTGTTAATATTACATGAAACTAATTTAGTGCTGCAATTGCTTTTTTTGATGGATTTTTAAAAGCCAAAAAGGAATTTTACTAACAATCCAGGCAATAAAAAAGATACAATGTCTCATAGTATGTTTTATACGGCACAACCAAAAGAAACAATGTATGAGAACAAAATTCCAACATATCAGCAGCTATAGTAACTAAAAAAATATAGAGTTTCCAACCATATAAGATAGCATCCCATTCCCTGCCTGTTGGAACCAAAGTGATTTGGATTTAATTAATCTCTAAGTTTTGATATTAACAAAAGGATTAAATTTGCTAGGCAAAGTGTTAGTCGAGGTCTAACAAGGTTATATAGTTTTGAAGGATCACTTTAATCTTGTAAGTTATGTAAACTTAGAAAAAGTTTTCATATATCTGCTTGGACTTTAAATAAGAAATTCACGTACACCCGTATAGACAAGCTGCTCAAAAGCTAGGGAAAGTTATTTATTTATTTGAGTAGATTGAAACTTAAGTAGACGAGGCATGAGAATTTCTAAGTAGACGAAATATTAAAATATTTCTACTAGACGGAATCTAAGTTTCAAATTGAATAGACGAGCTTAACTTGCCACGTCATCAGACGATATCTTTTTAAGTGAGTAGACAAACTTTAATGCCACGTCACTAGACGGAGATCAAAGTAACCCACCGAGATATAGCAAGTCCAAAGACTTGAGTAGACGAAAGGATATGCCACGACAGTGGATAAGCAAAATGAAAGAGTGAATAGACATAGTTTCACATATAACTAAGTAGACGAGCTCATCTTTATGATAAGCCTTCATAAATAATTTCAATCCGGTCCACAATGAATCATATTTATTTTAAATGATTGATATTTATTTCAAGAGATTTTTTGTTCTTCTCATTTGTTTTATATGCTTAATGCTTTGTTATATGTGAGAAAATCATTGTACCATCGAGGAAATACAAAAAGCAACACGATACAATGAGAAATGTAAAACGATCTGTACGATAACACCTTTATGGCTGGAAAAAGCTGGAAGTTACATAAAGGAGGGAAAACAGTTTTCAAGTTGTAAATACTTAGAGTAGCGAGCCTCCATTTTGTACTACCCTGATAACCAAGAATACATTTCAGCATGGCCACGATCAAGATATCACCACAACGATAATTGTGCATTCAATGCTATCTCTAAACAGGAAATTCAAAATGATCGTTGAAGTTTTTCAAGAGTAGAAGAAGGTCACTATAAATAGAGGACCACAAACGATGAAGAACAGCTTTTGCCAATCCAATATTTGCGAGAACAAGCTCTCATTTATTTCATTCTTTCAAAAGTAAATGTCTGTATTCTTTAGTTTGAATATTGTGAAAATATTCAACAGATCTTAAACTTTCATATCCTCACATATAGTGAGTTAAGAAGATCTTAAGTTAAAATCTCTTTGTTAGAGTTAGAGCCTGAAGAGGCTTGGTAAGAAAGGAATACTTGCAGTCTAGAGAGATGTTGAATACTTGGTTGTAATCTATTTGGAGAAATAGTGGATAAAACCTTCAAGTCGAAGGGACTGGACATAGCTCTTGGTTGGAAGAGAGTGAACCACGATAAAATCAACTGCGTGAATCTTCTATCCTTAAACTCTTACAGCTTTATTTGTTTATACTTGATCGTGGGGTTTTGGTATTGCTTTTGTTAAGTCTCAAAAGTTCTTTTTCAGTGTATGCATCTGCTTTATATATCCTCGTGTGAGAAAAACAGTTTCAAAAGGTTGTTTTATAAAAATTATTAACAAACACAATTCAACCCCCCTTTTTGTGTTTGCTTGTATCAACTTCAGTTGGTATTAGAGCTCAGCCTCGAAAGGGTTGAGCATTGATGAGTGTGATTTCACCTCATCTTTGTCCATCATTTTGCATGCATTTTCATGTAGTTTAGGCATTTTTAATTAGATTTTAGGTTAGTTTTCCTTTGGAATGGGTAAGGCGGTTTGTGTGGTGTTGTTTTGCAGAAATCAAGGGTAAAATGCTCAGGATCAACCATGATGGAGTTTGGATGAAGATAGGGCTTTAAAAGTGAAGAAAATGAGCCAAACAGAGCCTATCACGGCCTAGATGTGATGCCCATCACGGCCATGATCGAGCAAAACTGAAAAGGAAGAAAGGCTGAAGTCAGAGTCTGTCATGGCCTGGTCGTGATGACCATCACGGCCGTGACCTAAAACCCCCACAAGTCAGAGACCGTCACGGCCTAGCTGTAATTTCCATCACGCCCGTGACAAGCTGGAAAATTGAGGGCTCACGTCGCGAGACCCTCTTCGCGTCGCGAAGATCTGAGTTCCAAAGAAGTGCCAGAGGCAGAGACCGTCACGGCCTGGCCGTGATGGTCATCACGGCCGTGACGCGCATTACTTGGATTTGAAGAAACTGAATTGGACCAGAATTTGAGTTAGATTGGGACTCTAACTTCCCAATTCTATAAATAAGGACCATGGCAGAGGCAGTAGGAGACATCTGGATCATCCATAACAACTAGGACTCTAGGCATAGATCTCTCTTCTCCTCTCCTCCTCTCTTCTCTGATTTTTTGTATTTTCATTATGTTTTCAACCCAGCTTGTCATCTCCATGGCAAGACTGGAGTAGTAGCTTAGTTTCTAGGGATTGGGGCTCTTCCCAAGTTTTGTTTACGATGTTGAATTTGATGTAGTATCTTTGTAATTACGATTTTGCTTTAGATCTGATTTCTAGTGTGTTAATCACTCGTAAATTCGGCAACCGCTTATTTGAGTGACGTAGACGTTCTAAGGAGGAACCTAGCAGTGAACTTAGGATTTCTAGGGTGTTTCACTCGTAAAGCCCGGCGGCCGCTTATCTGCGAGGTGTGGATATTCTAAGGAGGAACCTAGCGGTGAACTTAGGTTATTTGCATGACTTAGACATTCTAAGGAGGAACCTAGCGGTGAACTTAGGTGTCGGATCTATAGAAGTCAGACTTGGGACTGAAATCACGAGAGTTAGAAGCCGTCCCTCGAGGAGCAACGAGTTGTCACGGAACGCAAAGGGTCCAATCTGGGATCGACTACCACGAGAGTAGGGGTCGGGTCAATTGGGCACAGCTTTTGTAACCCGAGAGGGAGCTTAAGCTATCAGAGGATAAACTCGCCTTCAAGGCAATTTCGCTAATCATCAAGGGTAATCGACTTAACAACGTAAACGATCTTGTTGGTAACCTAAATCCCTATGAATCCATTTAGATCAAAACCCCAAAAAGATTTGTTTTCTGTTTTAATTGTTTTCTGCTCATCTATCTTTTAATTTCAAATTCAAAACCCTTTTCACTCAAAACATAAAAATCCTCTAAAAAGTCCAGATTCACTCAATTCGAAATTAATTGCGATTCGGGAACACAGTCTCTGTGGGATCGATATCTTTTATTACTTGGCGACAGTCCGGTACACTTGCTGGAAATGCAAGCGTCGCGTCGCTCGCGCGCCGCGTCGCGCTGTCAAGCATCTAACAAGTGTTGAGGGAGTACGATCCAACAACCATGGATATAGAAGGACAAGCTATCAACAGACCTCCTTTCTTCGATGTAACTGACTATGACTACTGGAAGAAGAGGATGATGACATTTTTGGATGCACAAAGTCTATATATCTGGGAGCTCATAGAAACTGCTTATACCGAGCCAGGAAATGAAGATGGAGCTACTGTTGCTAGAGAAGATTGGACTGCAGATCAAAAGGCCAAACATCAACTTAATCTCAAAGCTAAAAATTATTTGATGTGTGCCATCACATAAGCTAGCTTATAGAGATTGTTTTGCACCTATTGCTAGATTAGAAACAATTAGGATTTTACTTTCTTTTGTTGCACATCATAGCATTATGCTTTTTCAAATGGATGTTAAAAGAACTTTTCTAAATGACTTTATTAATGAAGAGGTATATGTTATGCAACCTCCTGGTTTTGAAAGTGAAACCCAACCTGAACGTGTATATAAGCTTAAGAAAGTTTTATACGGCCTCAAGCAAGCTCCTAGAGATTGGTATGATAGACTAAGTTCATTTTTAATGGAAAACGGCTTTAATAGAGGAAAGGTTGATACAACCCTGTGTAGAAAATCCATAAAATCTAATTTCTTAGTTGTGCAAATATTTGTTGATGATATTATATTTGGTGCTACTACTGAATCTCTATGCAAAGAGTTTTCTAAGCTCATGCAGAAAGAGTTTGAAATGAGCATGATGGGAGAACTCAATTTCTTCCTTGGACTTCAAGTTAAACAAACTATTGACGAGGTGTACATCCATCAAACTAAATATACAAAGGAACTACTAAAGAAGTTTAAGATGGATGATTGTAAGCCAATGAATACCCTTATGCACCCCACATCCATACTGAACAAAGATGATAAAGAGAAAAAGGTAGACCAAAAGGTATATAGAGGTATGATATGATCTCTCTTATATCTTACTGCGTCTAGGCCTGATATTATGTTCAGTGTATGCTTATGTGCTTGATTTCAATCTGATCCTAGAGAATCTCACTTATCAGCAGTTAAAAGAATATTTAGATATTTAAAAGGTACTATTAATATGGGTTTGTGCTTTAAGAAAAATAAAGATTACAGATTGGTTGATTTTTGTGATGCTGACTATGCTGGAGATAGAATTTAAAGAAAGAGTATCAGTGAAGGATGTCACTTCGTTTGAGCTAATCTCGTTTCATGGTCAAGCAAAAGATAAAGTACCATTGCCTTATCAACTGCTGAAGCTGAGTATATTTCAGCTGGAAGTTGCTGCTCACAACTTCTATGGATCAAACATCAATTGGAGGATTACAATATGTTTGTAAGTAGTATTTCCACTTACGTGTGATAATACTGCTGCAATAAATCTATCTAAGAATCCAATACTTTATTCAAGAGCTAAGCATATAGAGATTAAACATCATTTTATAAGGGATTATGTGCAAAAAGGTGTGATTGGTATACAATTTGTAGATACTGACCATCAATGGGCATATATCTTTACTAAACCTCTTGTTGAGGACATATTCATTTATATTAGGAAGCATCTTAATATGTTATGTGTGGATTAATTGTGAAGTCTAGTTTTGAATATGTTGTTTCTGATTTATGTGCGTCCAATGCATTTCACGTCTATTGCATAATTATATGTGCATCTATTGCATGTCGTGTCTATTGCACTTGTTGGCCGCGTCCATACATGTCTGTGTGCTGGTTGGACCCGTACATACACATATTTGTTAATTACTTTTTGCCTCGACCCGTCTATGCATATATTTATTAAAAGCATTTATGTTGTCTCAAAGACATATTTATTTAATATATTCACTTTCTGAGTCAGTAATTCCCATCAATACCTTTTTTATAGTTTCAAAATACCAACGTCGTTTTATCTTTAATGACTTGTCTTGTCAAATTTTTAATTCTAAAATAAAAACCTTTGAAAATCAAAACCTTTTTAAAAGCAACCCTCTTCCCTCTGAGAAACCTTTTACTACCTTGCCATCTCTGGGATTACTCGAGTTCTCACAAAAAATGGCTTCTTCTTCAACCTTTAACGTGGACAAGCTTAATATGGCTATTGGGCATCACTTCAACTTCGGAGTTTTACAGGACTACAATTTGGATATCAGCAAGTATATCAATGCTGCTGGGTGGGGAGGACTCTTCGCTGAGAAAGTCTCTGTTTATCCCAATTTGATAAGGGATTTCTAGAGGAGACTTCAAGTCACTGATATTGACATCTCCTCTACTGTATTGGGAAAGAGGATAGTAGTCTCTAAGAAGACTATTGTTGATGCCATCTTCCGTGCTTAGGAAGGAATGGTTTTTACTGAGTCATAGGAGACTGAACTAGGTGGCACTGAGGTCATTGAAGTCTTCTTAATGAGAGAGGACACAGTAAGGAATCACTCATGGAAATATATCGAAATGAAGGCCATCATACGCGTCCTTCATCAACTGCTAAACAAAGTGGTTCTTCTCAAAGCTAGGTCCAAGGACAACTTCTCTGCCTTGCACAACTTCTGCCTCTGCCATCTCTTTACTGAGACAAAGATCAACCTTCCCAGAATTTTGTATGGAAGATTCAGGGATGCTGTGATTAACAGGAAGAAACTATTTGCATTTCCCTATTGTCATTTCCTTTCCAAGATCTTCAAAGCTCAAGGAATCCATGAATTCATTGCTGCTAGGTCATCTGAAGAGCAAGCATGAATTTTAACTGAAAAACCAATGTCAGCTGCTACTTTTGGCAAGATGAACATTGCAAATATGAATCTCAGCACCTATATTGCTGCTGCCATGGCCAAGACTGAGGAATTGATGAAAGTCAAGGAAGAAATGGTTGAACAGAACAATGCTCATGTTCTGGGGCTGAAGAGGAATGTTAAGAAGAAAACCATTGCTGCAAGGAAGCCAATGCCTAAAAGTCCTACTGGTGGAATTTTCTTCAAAGAACCCACTGTTATTGCTCCTAATCCTGCTCCCACACAGAAAAGGACAAGAAACTTGAGTCTGTCTTATGATGAGGATGATGGGGACAGGGTTCCCATCAGCTCTGTACTGAAGAAACAGAGAATTGCTGCTTCTGCCGATGCTTCTTCTGCCTCTGTTCTAACTAGGAGGAGACAACCTTAGAGCAGAGCTAAAGCTGCCATGGGAACCGAGGGAACCCTTCCTGCTAATGACCCTGTCAAGTTAGCAGTAGATGCCCTAGTTTCCAACTTTGAGCATAGGGTAGATGACTGTGTACATGCATCCTCTGTGAATCAAAGTCAAAACATGGATGATGTGTATATTCTCACACCTCTTTCACCACAAACAAACTCACCAGATAAACCACAGACAGTCTCACTAGCAAGACCAAAATTCTCACCCACCATACCTGAATTTGATCCCTGGTTTCATCAACCAGATAATGGAATTGGCCCTGGTGCACCCTTTCCCAAAAATAGAAAAACTAGATTCCCCTACACTCATCCCTCTGTTATTTATGATGGCAAAGCTGAAAGCTTAGCCAAGGTAAAGAGAGACCGGAGAATCTTATTTCACACCCAACAAACTGAACCCGAACCTATTCTAACCAGATGGTATCATCTACCAGAATATGAGTATGAACCTGAAAACATCTACTCATATTGGATTAACCCTGAACCACATATCAAGAGTAGAAGAAGGTCACTATAAATAGAGGACCACAATCGATGAAGAACAACTTTTGCCAATCAAATATTTGCGAGAGCAAGCTCTCATTTCTTTCATTCTTTCAAAATCAAAAGTTTGTATTCTTTAGTTTGAATATTGTGAAAACATTCAGCAGATCTTAAACTTTCATATCCTCATATATAGTGAGTTAAGAAGATCTTAAGTTAAAATCTCTTTATTAGAGTTAGAGCCTATAGAGGCTTGGTAAGAAAGGAATACCTGTAGCCTGGATAGTTGTTGAATACTTGGTTGTAATCTATTTGGAGAAATAGTGGATAAAATCTTCAAGTCAAAAGGACTGGACGTAGTTCTTGGTTGGAAGAGAGTGAACTAGGATAAAATCATCTGCGTGAATCTTCTATCCATAAACTCTTACAGCTTTATTTGTTTATACTGACTGTGGGGTTTTGATATAGCTTTTGTTAAGTCTTCAAAAGTTCTTTTTCAGTGTGTGCATCTGCTTTATATATCCTCGTGTGAGAAAAACAGTTTTAAAAGGTTGTTTTATGAAAATTATTAACAAACACAATTCAACCCCCTTCTTGTGTTTGCATGTGTCAACTTCACTGCCTCTAACAGAAAAATTACAAAATAGCAGTCCTTGCTATAATATCAAGCTTAAGACGGAGAACAAAAGTCTTTGTTGCAAAAAAAATTAGGAAATCACAATTGTGTTGCATCACAATCTGAAACAGGATTTTGGGAAGAAACATGGCTGAAAACTTGACTAAGGGATGGATTTTCATTCATCAACCTATTATATTTTAGTTTTAAAAAAATTAGTTAGCATGCAAGGAAATATATTAACTGAAGAGAATTTATAAGTAAAAACCAAACGATGTTCATACCGTTGTTTGTATTTATTGTCTTCATCTATTTGGACATTAATGAGTAATTTGGTTCCATGATATGCATTTGATATCCATGTTTTACCTAAAATAAATAAATGAAATTATGAACCATTAACATTTAATGACTGTTCAAAAATATTTAGGTAAAATATCACAATAAAAAAAAAGCACCATTGAAGGCCTTCAACTTGCAGAGTTGCAGAATAACTATAATCGGGATACTTTTATCTTCCCTACCAAAATACTCATCCATTTATTCTGCAAAACTTGTCCCACGGAGTACAACCAACCCTATTTGAACAACATGTCCAATAACATCTAAAAAACGGGATATAAGAATAGGATATCAAAGAAACCATAATTGAAATATGAAAGTAAGAGGAAAGATTTGGAGCATGACTAACCAATATGAATCCACTCGTCTCCACCTTAAAGAATGTCTTGAAATCTAACAAAATTGAAAGAAAAAAAAAATGGTGTATCATCGGCTTCCATTTTGTCACACTTTGTACCTCCTATAAAGTTAAGTTTAAAGTTATGGGTGGTTGTCTTGAACCCGTGATCATTCTGAGCAACAAACAACCTCTCCATCACATAAGACATCCCTTCTTCATACCTTTCGTCGAAATCTTTAATAAACCTTTCTTGACGGTGCCGTATATCCTTGAGCACTAACAATTAAAAAAAGTGTTAACCTCATCGACATAGATAGCAAAAGCGTTGTGGTCATGAAAATTAGTATGACTTACCTTTTCATCTAGTAGAACCATTTCAATAGTACCCCATTCCTGTGGATTTTTAAAATCGGGAAGTTTCCACAGTTGAATGACACGCACCCTAATTTTCCAATCTATCATGCCAGCAACAATATCTTGAATCAAATTGAACATGCCTGCCATTCTGCAATGCAAAACACTCAACATATGGCTTAGAAAGACCACAATAATATGTTATTTATAAATGGTGTCATACAGATCATAGTCAGTTGAAGTCACAAAGCTATAACTAAAAATCTGTTGGTAACATGTGCAATAGAGATTAAGGCGATCAGTATGGGAACATAAGGCTTAACTCTATTTCAAAATTTAAAATTTAAAATATAGGGTGCGTGTAAAAAATTTGTATTAAAAAAACTTATGGTTTTATAGTGTAAAAAAAACTTATGTTTTTATTGCTTTCAAATTTAATCATTTAATCAGAGATGGTTTTTTTATTAAAGAAAACATATATGCTATTAAAAAAATGTATCTGAGGATTTTTTTATTCATTTATAGTATTAATCAATGTAATTGAAAGTAAATTACTCTCGAAAATTTATGCTATTGGATACGGAAGTTTTCAAATTCAATCTATACAATATAATTAGAAAGTTTTCAAATTGGATAATTTAATTTTAAATTGCAATTTTAAATGAATAATTCAATATTTTAACTTAAATTTTTATTTAAAAACATGGGAATTAGAAAGAAGTCAATCCCAAATAAAAGACATTTGTTGTACTTTTTAATATAAGAAGATATTAAAACAATTATAACATATTAAATTAGTTTGTTAAATTAGAGATTTAACCCCAATTGAAGAGGGAAAAATTACCCAGTAAACCTTCATTTTAATATAAGAAGATGTTAAGGACATGAATGAATACCCCTATGCACCCTGTAACATCCCTGGCTGCTCTATGGATTGACGACTGTCCCCACAAATCAACACGGGTCTTTTCAGTGTGCTTTGTCCTCACTCACACGCTTCCCGGGAAAACTTCCCAGGAGGTCACCCATCCTAGAATCGCTCCAAGTCAAGCTCGCTTAACTGTGGAGTTCTTAAGTGATGGGCTCCCGAAAAGAAGATGCGTCTTATTGGTATAGGTAGTACCAATCAATTCATATAAACCTTCCTCAATTGTATAGTCCCATACCTACACAGTCTCAGGATCCCTCTTATTCGGGTGTGTTATCGGTTCATTCATGTGTCCCTCCGCCTAGAAGCCTACCAGGAGCCGCTCCTTGTCCGTGTCTTCTTGCACCGGAGATCACACCCCGCCCTCGTCAGCACCCGGGTGTTACATGCCCACCAGCTTCCGCTTGGTTCGTCCCCGAACCACACCGTACTGGGAGAGGTGCCGCTCTGATACCATTTGTAACATCCCTGGCTGCTCTATGGATTGACGACTGTCCCCACAAACCAACGCGGGTCTTTTCAGCATGCTTTGTCCTCACTCACACGCTTCCCGGGAAAACTTCCCAGGAGGTCACCCATCCTAGAATCGCTCCAAGTCAAGCTCGCTTAACTGTGGAGTTTGTAAGTGATGGGCTCCCGAAAAGAAGATGCATCTTATTGGTATAGGTAGTACCAATCAATTCATGCAAACCTTCCTCAACTGTATAGTCCCATACCTACACAGTCTCAGGATCCCTCTCATTCGGGTGTGTTATCGGTTCATTCATGTGTCCCTCCGCCTAGAAGCCTACCAGGAGCCGCTCCTTGTCTGTGTCTTCTTGCACCGGCGATCACACCCCGCCCTCGTCAGCACCCGGGTGTTACATACATCCATACTGAACAAAGATGATAAAGAGAAAAAGGTAGACCATAAGGTATATAGAGGTATGATATGATCTCTCTTATATCTTACTGCGTCTAGGCTTGGTATTATGTTCAGTGTATGCTTATGTGCTCGATTTCAATCTGATCCTAGAGAATCTCACTTATCAACAGTTAAAAGAATATTTAGATATTTAAAAGGTACTATTAATCTGGGTTTGTGCTTTAAGAAAAATGAAGATTACAGATTGGTTGGTTTTTGTGATGCTGACTATGCTGGAGATAGAATTTAAAGAAATAGTACCAGTGAAGGATGTCACTTCGTTGGAGCTAATCTCATTTCATGGTCAAGCAAAAGACAAAGTAGCATTGCCTTATCAACTACCGAAGCCGAGTATATTTTCACCGCAAGTTGTCTGCTCACAACTTCTATGGACCAAACATCAATTGGAGGATTACAATATGTTTGTAAGTAGTATTCCACTTACGTGTGATAATACTGTTGCAATAAATCTATCTAAGAATCCAATACTTTATTCAAGAGCTAAGCATATAGAGATTAAACATCATTTTATAAGGGATTATGTGCAAAAAGGTGTGATTGGTATACAATTTGTAGATACTGACCATCAATGGGCAGATATCTTTACTAAACCACTTGTTGAGGACATATTCATTTATATTAGGAAGCATCTTAATATGTTATGTGTGGATTAACTGTGAAGTCTAGTTTTGAATATGTTGTTTCTGATTTATGTGCGTCCAATGCATTTCACATATATTGCATAATTATATGTGCGTCTATTGCATGTCGCGTCTATTGCACTTGTTTGCCGCATCCATTACATGCCGCGTCCATACATGTCTGTGTGCTGCTTGGACCCGTCCATACACATATTTTTTAATTACTTTTTGCCTCGACCCGTCTATGCATATATTTATTAAAAGTATTTATGTTGTTTCAAAGACATATTTATTTAATATATTCACTTTCTGAGTCAGTAATTCCCATCAAAACCTTTTTTATAGTTTCAAAATACTAACGCCGTTTTATCTTTAATGACTTGTCTTGTCAAATTTTTAATTCTAAAAGAAAAACCTTTGAAAATCAAAACCTTTTTAAAAGCAACCCTCTTCCCTCTGAGAAACCTTTCACTACCCTGCCATCTCTGAGATTGCTCGAGCTCTCTATCTCTTTGCTTTCAAACCCTAACTCTCAGATCACCAAAAATGGCTTCTTCTTCAACCTTTAACGTGGACAAGCTTAATATGGCTATTGGGAATCACTTCAACTTCGGAGTTTTACAGGACTACAATTTGGATATCAGCAAGTATATCAATGTTGTTGGGTGGGGAGGACTCTTCGTTGAGAAAGTCTCTGTTTATCCCAATTTGATAAGGGATTTCTGGAGGAGACTTCAAGTCACTGATACTGACATCTCCTCTACTGTATTGGGAAAGAGGATAGTAGTCTCTGAGAAGACTATTGCTGATGCCATCTTCTGCGCTCAGGAAGGAATAGTTTTTACTGAGTCATGGGAGACTGAACTAGGTGGCACTGAGGTCATTGAAGTCTTCTTAATGAGAGAGGACACAGTAAGGAATCACTCATAGAAATCTATAGAAATGAAGGACATCATTCGCGTCCTTCATCAACTGCTGAACAAAGTGGTTCTTCTCAAAGCTAGGTCCAAGGACAACTTCTCTGCCTTGCACAAGTTCTGCCTCCGCCATCTCTCTACTGAGACAAAGATCAACCTTCCCATAATTTTGTATGGAAGATTCAGGGATGTTGTGATTAACAGGAAGAAACTATTTACATTTCCCTATTGTCATCTCCTTTCCAAGATCTTCAAAGCTCAAGGAATCCATGAATTCATTGCTGCTAGGTCATCTGAAGAGCAAGCACGAATTTTAACTGAAAAACCAATGTCAGCTGCTAATTTTGGCAAGATGAACATTGCAAATATGAATCTCAGCACCTATATTGCTGCTGCCATGGCCAAGACTGAGGAATTGATGAAAGTCAAGGAAGAAATGGTTGAACAAAACAATGCTCATGTTCTGGGGCTGAAGGGGAATGTTAAGAAGAATACCATTGCTGCAAGGAAGTCAATGCCTAAAAGGCCTAGTGGTGGAATTTTCTTCAAAGAACCCACTGCTACTGCTCCTAATCCTTCTCCCACACAGAAAAGGACAAGAAACTTGAGTCTGTCTTATGATGAGGATGATGGGGACAGGGTTCCTATCAGCTCTGTACTGAAGAAACAGAGAATTGCTGCTTCTGCTGATGCTTCTTCTGCCTCTATTCTAACTAGGAGGAGACAACCTCGGAGAAGAGCTAAAGCTGCCATGGGAACCGAGGTAACCCTTCCTGCTAATGACCCTGTCAAGTTAGCAGTAGATGCCCTAGTTTCCAACTTTGAGCATAGGGTAGATGAATGTGTACATGCATCCTCTGTGAATCAAAGTCAAAACATAGATGATGTGTATATTCCCACACCCCTTTCACCACAAACAAACTCACCAGATCAACCACAGACAGTCTCACTAGCAAGACCAAAATTCTCACCCACCATACCTGAATCTGATCCTTGGTTTCATCAACCAGATAATAGAATTAGCCTTGGTGCACCCTTTCCCAAAAATAGAAAAACTAGATTCACCTACACTCATCCCTCTGTTATTTATGATGGCAAAGCTGAAAGCTTAGCCAAGGTAAAGAGAGACCGGAGAATCTTATTTCACACCCAACAAACTGAACCCGAACCTATTCTAACCAGATGGTATCATCTACCAGAATATGAGTATGAACCTGAAAACATCTACTCATATTGGATTAACCCTGAACCACATACACCTACTGGACCATTTGCATCCGAGTTATTCAATTCCCTTGGACCTCTTCTCACCCATCTACCATAGAAGAGATTCCCTCCTAAGAAGATCTACCCAAACCTCATCAAATCCCCACCCTTTAAACCTTTCACCGATGGTGTAGAAAGGCACATCATATCTGACTGAACTCAGGATCCAAGAAAGAAAAATCTTAAAAATGTTCTTCAAAAGAGATCAAGATCATTCAGACATGTTCCATTCATCATGGATGCCAACACCAAATGGAAGTCCTTTGTTCATCCCAGTGAATATGGCAGAGCTGCTGACTTCATTGATAAACTCTTGTGAGAAAATCATAGTACCATCGAGGAAATACAAAAAGCAAAACAGTACAATGGGAAATGTAAAACGATCTGTACGATAGCACCTTTATGGCTGGAAAAAGCTTGAAGTTACATAAAGGAGGAGAAACAGTTTTCAAGCTACAAATGCTCATAGAAGTGAGCCTCCATTTTGTACTACCTTGATAACCAATAATACATTTATGCATGGCCACGATCAAGCTATCAGTCACAACTGATAATTGTGCATTCAATGCTATCTCTAAACGGGAAATTTAAAATGACCATTGAAGCTTTTCAAGAGTAGAAGAAGGTCACTATAAATAGAGGACCACAATCGATGAAGAACAACTTTTGCCAATCAAATATTTGCGAGAACAAGCTCTCATTTCTTTCATTCTTTCAAAATCAAAAGTTTGTATTCTTTAGTTTGAATATTGTGAAAACATTCAGCAGATCTTAAACTTTCATATCCTCATATATAGTGAGTTAAGAAGATCTTAAGTTAAAATCTCTTTATTAGAGTTAGAGCCTATAGAGGCTTGGTAAGAAAGGAATACCTGTAGCCTGGATAGTTGTTAAATACTTGATTGTAATCTATTTGGAGAAATAGTGGATAAAACCTTCAAGTCGAAGGGACTGGACGTAGCTTTTGGTTGGAAGAGAGTGAACTAGGATAAAATCATTTGCGTGAATCTTCTATCCTTAAACTCTCACAGCTTTATTTGTTTATACTAACTGTGGGGTTTTGATATTGCTTTTGTTAAGTCTTCAAAAGTTCTTTTTCAGTGTGTGCATCTGCTTTATATATCCTCGTGTGAGAAAAACAGTTTTAAAAGGTTGTTTTATGAAAATTATTAACAAACACAATTCAACCCCCCTTCTTGTGTTTGCCTGTGTCAACTTCACTGCCTCTAACAGAAAAATTACAAAATGGCAGCCCTTGCTGCAATATCAAGCTTAAGACGAAGAACAAAAGTCTTTGTTACAAAAAAATTAGGAAATCACAATTGTGTTGCATCACAATCTGAAACAGGATTTTGGGAAGAAACATGGCTGAAATCTTGACTAAGGGATGGATTTTCATTCATCAACCTATTATTTTTTAGTTTTAAAAAAATTAGTTAGCATGCAAGGAAATATATTAACTGAAGAGAATTTATAGGTAAAAAACAAATGATGTTCTTACCGTTGTTTGTATTTATTGTCTTCATCTATTTGGAGATTAATGAGTAATTTGGTTCCTTGATATGCATTTGATATCCATGTTTTACCTAAAAAAAATAAATGAAATTATGAACCATTAACATTTAATGACTGTTCAAAAATATTTAGGCAAAATATCACAATAAAAAAAAAAGCACCATTGAAGGCCTTCAACTTGCAGAGTTGCAGAATAACTATAATCGGGATACTTTTATCTTCCCTACCAAAATACTCATCCATTTGTTCTGCAAAACTTGTCCCACGGAGTACAACCAACCCTATTTGAACAACATGTCCAATAACATCTAAAAAATGGGATATAAGAATAGGATATCAAAGAAACCATAATTGAAATATGAAAGTAAGAGGAAAGATTTGGAGCAAGACTAACCAATCTGAATACACTCGTCTCCACCAGAAAGAATGTCTTGAAACCTAACAAAATTGAAAAATAAATAAATTTGGTGTATCATCGGCATCCATTTTGTCACACTTTGTACCTCCTATAAAGTTAAGTTTAAAGCTATGTGTGGTTGTCTTGAACCCATGATCATTCTGAGCAACAAACAACCTCTCCATCACATAAGGCATCCCTTCTTCAAACCTTTCTTCGAAATCTTTAATAAGACCTTTCTTGACGGTGGCGTATATCCTTGAGCACTAACAATTAAAAAAATGTTAACCTCGCTGACATAGATAGCCAAAGCGTTGTGGTCATGAAAATTAGTATGACTTACCTTTTCATCGAGTAGAACCATTTCAATAGTACCCCATTCTTATGGATTTTTAAAATCGGGAAGTTTCCACAGTTGAATGACACGCATCCTAATTTTCCAATCTATCATGCCAGCAACAATATCTTGAATCAAATTGAACATGTCTGCCATTCTACAATGCAAAACACTCAACATATGGCTTAGAAAGACCACAATAATACGTTATTTATAAATGGTGTCATACAGATCATAGTCAGTTGAAGTCATAAAGTTATAACTAAAAAGCTGTTGGTAACATGTGCAATAGAGATTAAAGCGATCAGTATGGGAACATAAGGCTTAACTCTATTTCAAAATTTAAAATTTAAAATTTAAAACATAGGGTGCGTGTAAAAAATTTGTATTAAAAAAACTTATGGTTTTATAGTGTAAAAAAAACTTATGTTTTTATTGCTTTCAAATTTAATCATTTAATCGTAGATGGTTTTTTTATTAAAGAAAACGTATATGCTATTAAAAAAATGTATTTGAGGATTTTTTTAAATTCATTTATAGTATTAATCAATGTAATTGAAAGTAAATTACTCTCGAAAATTTATGCTATTGGATACGGAAGTTTTCATATTCAATCTATACAATACAATTAGAAAGTTTTCAAATTGGATAATTTAATTTTAAATTGTAATTTTAAATGAATAATTCAATATTTTAACTTATGGTTTTATTTAAAAACATGGGAATTAGAAAGAAGCCAATCCCAAATAGAAGACATTTGTTGTACTTTTTAATATAAGAAGATATTAAAACAATTATAACATATTAAATTAGTTTGTTAAATTAGAGATTTAACCTCAATTGAAGAGGACAAAATTACCCGGCAAACATTCATTTTAATATAAGAAGATGTTAAGGACACGAATGACTAACATTTTGCTTTAAAGAAATTGTATCTTTTGATTGATCCTCGCAAAACCCTTAAATTTAGATATTTGCATAGCTTATTTGACTACCTTATAAGTTTGTTTGATTAAAATAGAGGTGTTTGGTAAACAATCTTATCTCATTAGCTTATAGCTTTTCTTCATAAGCTAAATTATTTAGCTTATAGCTTATTGAATTTTCTCTTGATTTACCCCCGTTCATTTAATAAATTCTCACTTTACCATGCATATCATAAATATGTCATTTTATATTAATAAGTTATTTCAATCGCTAATTTTACCAAATATTTCAAATTCAATTAGCTAGCTTTCTAGTTATCAGCTATCATCTAAAAATTAGCATATCAACTACCAGTTAGCTTATTAGGTATTTTTGCCAAACAAAGCCTATGATAAGTAATAATTAAAACAGAAATGAATAACGTTGATTTTATATTTTAATTTTAATTATGACATTCTTTTTACGCATTCCATTAATTTCCCTCGCTCTGAGTTAGTTCAAAATTCAAAATCGACTCAGTACTCTTGCAGTAGCACAGTACCTCCTCACGAATCACTCTCTTTCTCTCGATTTTCAATTGAATTTGAAGGAATTAAAGAAAGGAAGAAAGAAAGAAGGAAAGAAAGGAAAGGAAATTGGAGTGGGTGAATTGCATGATATGTTGTTGTGGGTGAAACGGGGATTAGGGTTGGTGTTTAGGTTTGTGCTACGGTTCTTGTTTCGATCGTTGAGCAGAATCATGAGCTGTTTCTTCAATTGCTTCAGGATCAGAGACCATCGCCAACTCCCCACCGCGAAGCTCATTTCCGCACCCCCTCCTTCCACTGTATCTCTATTCTAACCTCTCCAAATTCTCATTTCAAATTTTCTGCATAATCTGATTCATTTTTATTTCTTTATAATGATGATTTTGTTTCTCTCTATACTAGGAGGTTCTCATATCACAAAATGGCTTCTCCACTTTATTTCAACCTCAAGGTCTTTCTCTCTCACTTTTTATTTTCCCCTCTTGTTTTTGATTTTTTTTTACTCATTTTGTGTTTTAACTTTTGAAAAGAGACAAAAGAATCTGCATTCAAAGGCAATGTTGGTGTGGGGTCTCAGGGAGAGGAAGATGAACAGGGGCTTAAGGATGAGGTATGTATTGTTCACTATTACTCTAGCTTTTTAGCTGTTTCAATTTTTTAAGCTTTTTTTTAGTTGCTACTCAATCCTGTTATAATTTATAAATCATCTTGAGCAACAAAATTGTTCAATTTTGCGATCCTCTTGAGTTGTTATTGGACATGTTTGATTTGTAAATTTTACAAACCTTGATGCAAAACATACTAAAAACATTTTGCTTGATTGTTTAGATGGGTTGTTTATTAATATATTGTCAATTGAATTTTGTTTATGTCAATATAAACAATTTCTGCAGGCCAAGTTTCTTAAAGCTTGTGGCACCCTAGCAGGGACCCCTGCTGAAATTCAGAAAGTATCTAAGAAACTGAATGTGTCACCTTCCGGTAAAGATTCCGAGCCTTCAAAGTTTCATTCTTGGCTTCCCAGCACTTCTGTGGAGAAACTTCAGCTTGATGTTCAACCATTTGAACCTCCATCTCCCATAGAACTTTGCCAAGAATCGGGAGATACCACAGATTCTTTTGAGTGCACACCAACCAGGTTTTTCAAGTCTTTGAATTGAATTTTTATGAATGCTGATATTGAATGTTAATGAGTTTGAACAATTAGTTAATTTTCATAGTAGGTGCATATTCCATTCCTTTCATAGTCAGTTACTTTCAATAGGTTGAACAGTTGAACACCTGGTTCATTTAGATTCTTTTTTTTTTTATTTTTTTTTTATGGGCTTGTAGTATTGCATCAGGGTAGTCGAAATGGAGGAAGGCTTCGGGTTTTTTGTGTGATAAAAAGGTACCTCTTAAGCTAAAGGGAAAATTTTACCGTACAGCTATTAGACCGGCGATGTTGTATGGGACGGAGTGTTGGGCGGTAAAAAATCAACACGAGAGTAAAATCAATGTAGCAGAGATGAGAATGTTATACTTGGATGAGCGGAAAAACTAGACGTGATAGGATTAGGAATGATAGCATTAGAGAGAGAGTTGGGGTAGCACCTATTGTAGAAAAAATGGTTGAATATCGACTTAGGTGGTTTGGGCATGTATGGAGGAGACCTTTAGATTCTGTAGTAAGGAGAGTGGAGCAAGTGGAGGGCAATCCAATAGCTAAAGACAGAGGTAGGCCAAGAAAAACTATAGGAGAAACTATTAAGAAAGATTTGGAGGCCAATGATTTAACTATTAACATGATTCATGATAGAACATTATGGCGCCGTATGATCCATGTAGCCGACCCCACTTAGTGGGATAAGGCTTGGTTGTTGTTGTTGTAGTATTGCATTTTAACTGAATGCTATGGATGTACTTAGGTTGCAACCGGTCTGTATCTGAAAATTACATAGAACCAAATCATATGTTAATATATTTCTTTTGCAGCTGTATCTCCAACGCAGAAGATACTAAACGTGAATCTCCGGACTACATGGAAGGAAGTAGGACAGGGATCCTTCGTAGTGAGAATAGGACTGAAAAGAATGCAGCCTCAATTTCACCTTGGCCAGCTACAGATACTCAGAAGAAGAACAAATCTGTACGTTTTGAGTGTGAAACTGACTCATCATCCTGTGGAAACTCGTCTGATGATTGGCCAATGAAGAAAAGTAAGTCACCAAGTAACCAACGTGCATATAAACCATCACCATATCCCACCCCATTGAAGTTATTTGATGAGATGCAAACTCCAGGAACTGTTTACCCTGCATCATTAGAAGAATTACAATTACCTAATGGCAAGCCTCGAGTGCGGTCCCAGTTTGTCTTTCCAGTTTACAACCCAGGTGAGAATATCTTCCGGTGCAATATACTAGAGGAGAAAGATTTTACCCCTGAACTAGATCCAGATGAGCTGAGTGATTCTATTGAGCAAGCTCAAAATGCAACTCCTACCCCAGAAAAAAGGTTAAAGAAAGTTTCAAATGAGAACAAATCCAAGGTGGAAGCAAGCTTATCTTCTTGTTTGAAGCCTGCATCAATCATTCAGGAGGAGAAAAATAAGACAATGGAGACTGCTTATAGTCAGACCCCGTATTTTCGCAAACCTCTTGCTGATAGGCCTATTATTGGGGTGGTTGCTTCTCCCTGGAATATAGATGATGATTCTCGTATCTCTCCTCCAAATTGGTGGGATGGCAATGGCATACCGAATTCAACCACTAAGTACAAAGAAGTATGACCTGTAATTATTATGTGCTGTATGAAAGAGTTTTAAATCTAGATAGCAACTGATTAGTGCTGATTTTTTCCAGGACCAGAAAGTGAACTGGCATGCTACACCGTTTGAAGAGAGGTTGGAGAAGGTTTTGTCTGAGGGTACTCTTATCTCTCAAAGGTATCCCTAGTTAACAATTATTTGTACTAAAAAGGACTCCCAGAAAATAAAATAAAAGAACAGAAGATCGAGGTCTGGAAACAAAGTTCTTGTGAACCCAGAAAAAAGTGACCACTCCAGTTAGTTTATGTTATGCTTTCCTCAAATATTCTGCGCAGATTGTTAACAGTGATTCATTTTTATTGACCGCAGAAAGTTCAACTCTAGTTTAGCACGTTATGAGGAAATGATTACAATTTTGGTGAAGAAGAATTATTCTAAATCCTCTTAACCAATCATTCTAATACTCCTTCTAATTAGTATTGAATGCTTTTTATGTTGGATGCATTTACATTTTCATTCGATGGTTTCTTCATTTGATATAATGATATTAAGAAGATCTTTTATGAAGATATAACAAAACTCGTTTTTGAAGAGTACCCACGTGCTAGGCATGTCTAGGTGCCACTGATCTATTGTCTGCTTTTATTAATTAGTTGTTTCAATTTATCTAGGATTTTACCGTTTTCAGCGTTTGACGTAGCTATGCTTTTCTCTTTTCTGTTGTTTATTCTCAATAACTTACGCATATTAATGTCCTAATTTGGTATTTGGTTCACAGGAAGGTTGTTTCTGGAAAACCAGTGGAATTCGATGAGATAGAAGAAAGTGATACGGCACTATATCAGCTGCAATCATCGAATCATCCACAGTCCTTGGGATCATTGTGACATCTTTAGTTGTTTTCCATCCCATTGTGCTGTCTTATAAAGGAAATAATTCAAATTTATGGAAATTAAATCCGAATACACATAATTCAATATGCTGATTGGTTCGTATCAGCAATTGGTTATACAAATTTCATGGTAACACAGAACTCTCAGTGCGTGCCATAATATAGTTTCTTTTACCTGAATTTACATATTGAACGGTCTGAGTAAGCATTGTTGGAAGCTGAGATTCGATAGTTGTGAAAAAAACAAGTCCCATTGAGTATTTGATGAAATTTTGCATTTTCTAAGAAATTAATTTCAAAGGCGACGAGAACCATTGGCAAGTCTGAGTAGTACATTTATTGTTTGGCCCATTTTGATAAAGAGAAGATCACCATTCATTCCTTGGTTATCTTTTCACATGCACAGACTACCTTTACTTTTACGATGAAGTTTTAGATAAAGTCATTGCCTAATTTTATCATCAGTGAAGGGTTTTTTTTTTAACACTAAAATTCCAACTATAATAATCAAAGTATAGGCATTTTTTGTAACCAAAAAAAAGTATAGGCATTTTTTTTAATGCGTACCCCGATTTACATAATTGTAAGAATCTAGAAACAAGCAGGAAGCTTACTCCTATCATATTTCAACAAACTGTTGTGGATTTATATAAGTGATGTTGAATATTAAGTAATCGATGAAATTTGGCCTCATTTTAAGAAACAAAATTAGTGTTTATTATAAGTTCTTAAAAAAAAATTAGAGTTTTTTTATTATCAAATTTGATTGCCCTTTATTCCCTATTGTCTCTCTAGTTTCTGCACACCCGCTATCAAATTTTCAATGGTTTTAAAAGCCCAGTTACATTTTCCAAATAATTTTTAAATTATTTTCCAAATAATTGTCTCTTTCTAGTTTCTGCACACACGCTATCAAATTATTTTATTAATTTTTAAATGTTAAGAAAATAATTTTCACATACTAAAATTATATTTTCTAAATTAAATTCAAAATAATAGTTTAATGTTGTTTTATAGACTCGTGCAATTCACGGGAATTCATTTTAGTTCTGCATAGGATATATCCTATTATTGAGTCATCTTCACATGATAGACATGGTATCCAGTGATTGGTGTGAAAAGATTCTATTTTCTCACATGGTGTTGGCTCCACCCAACCCCCACTCGTTTGTTTGTTGATTGAAGAGCCATGAAGCCAGGATACTCAAAAAATACATCCGTGTAGTATTCATGTCCGATATCGATATTTGTCGGATACTTCCGGATACGTACTTAAGAAGTATCCATTTATTTTATTTTATTTTTGAAATTTTCTTTTACCCGATACTCCTAGGATACTTCTGGATACATATCCAAAAAGTATCCATTTGCATAAGTGTCTTTGATGAACCATACTTAGAAGCTATGCTTTTTCTAGATGACGGTAAAGGGGGAGTGGAGACTCAATCAGTTAGTATTAAACAATAATTTAGTAAATATGTTTTTCAATTGTACTGAAGATGTTTTTATTGATATTCTAACATAGAGAAAACAATATATTATGATACAGGTAGTATTGCGTTTTTTTGTTATTATGATCACATGTATCTTCTAATAAATTGTGATCATCATATTATACGTTAAGGGGAAATGATCAATGTCTCTTTCTTTATAAATATTCTACACCTGTATAAAATATTTTTCTATAAATTTTTCTTAGCATTTCCCAGTCTATCGTATTATGAATTTCAAAAAATTTCTGTATCCCCGTATACATGTCGTATCGTACCCGTATCATCCGAAGCATCCGGGCTTCATAGTTCAAGACACAGTGACTATTATGTGAGGCATATAAGATGTACTAATCAACCCAAAGTGTTGATAACACCTGAAAAATTGCTTCTTAACCATGGTGGTGAAGGTGTATGGTCCTCACTGTGCTGCTACAAAACGGGTGCTGGTTTGTCTGATTGAGAAGGAAATTGAATTTGAGGTTGTCCCTGTTGATCTCATTAAGGGGGAGCATAAGGATCCTGAATTCCTCAAATTACAGGTTCAACTTTCCTTTTTTCATTTCATTTTTTGTTAAATATGCTTTGATTATTCAAGGTTATTTGATTTCTCTATCTTCTAATTCATATTCTTTGTTCATAATCTGCAGCCCTTTGGAACTGTTCCTGTTGTTCAAGATGGAGACTACACCATATATGGTGCAAGGAACATTATTATTTTCTATTCATGTTTTCTTGTTGGACAATGCTAACCAGTTCTCTTATGGCTTGATTAAGAAATCAAAACAAGAGATCAAAACAAGAAAGTTCGAATGAGAAAATGATGTATTCAATATATTGCAAAGTGTTACATTTAGTTTCTTGATACAAACTTTTCTTTTATGGTTTCCTTGACGACGCTTGTTAACAAGACCCTATATTGTTTTCTAATTCTAGTATTTTACTTCTTCTCTTCATAGCACTAGTACCTGCTAACTTGCTGCTTTAATTTTTTCTGCAGAATCTCGGGCAATAATGAGGTACTATGCTGAAAAATACAGATCTCAAGGGGTCGAGTTGCTAGGAAAGACAATAGAAGAGAGGGGTCTTGTGGAACAATGGCTAGAAGTTGAAGCACAAAACTTTCACCCACCAGCCTACAACTTGGCCATTCATATTTTGTTTGCACCATTATTTGGTGTCATTCCGGATCCCAAGGTGATTGAAGAGAGTGAAGTAAAGCTGGTGAAGGTGTTGGACATCTATGAGGAGAGGCTGTCAAAGAACAAGTATTTGGCTGGAGATTTCTTCAGCCTTGTTGATATTAGCCACATTCCATTTATTGATTATATTGTGAATGATATGGAGAAAGCATATTTGATAAAGGAGAGGAAAAATGTTAGTGCTTGGTGGGATGATATAAGCAGTAGACCCTCATGGAAGAAGGTTATTCAGCTATACAGACCTCCAATGAATGTATTTGCCAACAGAACTTGAGGGAATCATCAATCCAATTAATATCATCTTTGAAGTTTGAACCTGTTAGTAAAGAATAAATGTTTTATTACCAAATCCCAAGTGAAGTGAGGGATTAAGGAAGAGAGATGGGTTATTTTCAAATGTTGAATTTGTTGTCTTTCCTTTCATTTTCAGTTATGCTGAATTTCGGTATTCCTTATCTTGTATTCATGCTCTTTGCTTTTACATCTTCAAGTTTTATCAAGTGGATCATGTTATTTCCAAATGTGAGACAATAACTGACTTTGTTTAGCTTCCAATATTAGTTCAAGATGAAAGTCCACTTTCCCAAATTTAATTTCTGCTCTCTTGCTAATTATGTGAAACTGTAAAGTATTCCATTCGTATTAATACACTGGTTTTAAAACCAATTTAGCAGAATGCAGTGAAATAATCAGGTACTGGTAGTATGAAGAGAAGTATACAACTCAAGGGACTGAATTGCTGTGGACCATGAAGAAAGAAGTCTTGTGGAACCTCTAACCACAATCTACAACTAAAGGGATCCGGATTGTGTGCAGTCCAAAAATCCCACATTTTGGTGCAGTTCACAATCCAATGGCCAAATAGAAAAAAGTACAGGATTTTTGTTTTAAAATTTTTACATGTTCAAAATATTTTCAATGGTTAGGATTTGCCGACAGTTATTTTTCAACTGCACCAAATCCGGATCCAACTTAAAGTTGTTCAAGTTTTGATTTTCCCAATTAAATAGTGAAGTTAAAGCTTGGGAAAGTGCTTCACATTTATTAGCAGAACCTTCTTCCAGGATGGCCAGGAGGGCTGCAACCTGGGAAATACACATGAAGGGGCTGAAATTACATCACCATAGAGACTTCTGTGTTAGGAGATCACATGTATAGTGAAGATACACTGACTGTCCTAAATTTTTTTTTGCAGAATGTAGAACATTTGAATAGTATTTTCATGGGGTTTGTTAACGAGTATTCTAAACATTGATTGAGGAACAAACAAAAGGAAAGGGGAAGTTTGTATTGATAAACTAAGTATAATATTTTTTAAAATACTGAATACATTATTTTCCATACAAATTTTTTCTTTCATTAGCATTCTCCTATCAGTCACTTGTTAATATTGTCCGCATTAGCAAAATGATCAAGAAATAAAAATCAAATTTAGCATAAAAAAACTTTTTATATGCTGAAGAAAAAATAACATGATAAAATTCGAAAATACTTCATTATATAACGGATAATTACAATATTTAAGTAATATCCTCTCTTACCTCAATTGTAATATTATATAGAACTAGAAAGTATACCTAAAATCCCTACAAATCCCTCACAATATCTTTAATTTTTCTCTCACCATAAGAGAAACTATTGTTGCACATTAATTTTTGGTCCGTTTCTTTGTGATTCTTTTTAAAAGTAGTTTCTTGATTAAAAAGAAGTTTAAATAAGAACGGTTGAACAACGGCTACAACATGCAGAAATTAGATAAACAACATCTGAAAACGGAAGGGGTGTTCGCGGTTCGATTTGGATAGATTTTGAGGTAAAAAATCATCCGATCCAAAGATAAAAAGAGCATGTGGCTCGGTTTGGATGGCTTCCTTAAAAAATATCTGATCCGATAAAATGCGGTTTGGATCGACTCGGTTGATTCGGTTTTTACCGACACATCATTACATATTTATATTACATCAAAGAATAAAAAATACAAGCTAAACTGAACAAAAGTTAAACCTATATATACTTGTTGATACATTCATGTAAAAACATTTCATAAAATATATATAAAATAAATAAATATCATCATCTATTATCAAAACATCTTTTATTTGTGTTTCGAACATTAGAAATAATTAAAAGTTATGTCAAATATAACTAGTAAGTATTATTAGGGAAAAAACCAACAAGTAAAAAATTAATAGTTCAAAAAATAGAAAACTTATATATGCGGTTTGGTTTGGTTTGGATTGATTCGGTTTTAGAAAATGGATTCAAAATCTGATCCGATCCAAGCGGTTTTCACAAAACAATATCCAAAAAAATCCAATAGACATCGATTTTGTTCGATTTTCGGTTTTTTTGATCGTTTTTCGGTTTTCTTTTGGATCAGTTTGGATATGAACATCCCTAAAAAGTGGCTAGTGGAAGATACGAAAACGTGATAAAAAATTCTATGCATTCTCAATGCAAAGTATTTTTACATAAACAACCAATAATATCTTCACAAATTGATATTATTGTTTTTTTAAGTGATATTATTGTTATTTTTCTCTCTCTTAGTTATTAAAATAAGCAAACACACTTATCAAAATATTAATAAATGTTAGTATAAAACTTTTTACATTTACAATACGTATTACTTTAATCCAAAAATTAATTTCTTACTCAATCATCTCAACTTGTCTAAGCCCAATGGCAGTAGGACGCGCATGTGTGAACGCTAATTTACGTCCCTCAAATAAAAGTGGGGTGCGTTGCCGCTTTGGACTGGATTCGAATTCCCCGCATTTATAAATTTTACGTATTTATCTTAATCAATGGTACAAATTTCATATACCTATTTTTACATTAATATATTTATTTTACACAAAATTTAATTAATGATCAAGATCTCCCTACTTTCACAAAGTGACTTCGGGGATCCCTTTGGACTCCAACCAAAAGTCTGAGATCTTCTTTGAGGAGTCATACGCAAATAGAGTAGCACTTGCTGATGACATTAGGTTGGTCCCAGTAGAATTGGACTCATATCCCTTAAACAAGGATTTGGGAGGAGAAATCCACTAAAGGTAACCAAGTTCTCTGACGAAGATTAGTCATCAACATAGATGATGAATACTTCACACCTATATCATTGTAACAAAAAAGAAAGTGGCACTCGATACAAGAAAAACACAACTTTCAAAAATTCACTCCATCATAAACGACCAAATATTGGTAAGACTTCCTTACCCAGAAAATATAATGCTCGGATAACACTTTAATTAATTACCTATACATCCATTTCAGTTTTGCATAAGATATATAACAACATTCCATCAATCTTTCACATAGACACGGTATCCATATGAATATTTATATTAAAATGTGTTAGAAAATGGGGTCTGGTCTGCAACAAAGAATAGAAGAACAAGTGACATGCACACCCTCCAAGGCGTGTAAGAACACTAGGCTTTAGGTTCAATTCGCACCCCACCAATCTCTCCTTGTAGATTGGATGCAATAGGTGTAACCGGCGAATCCCCTTCAGGATACAATGGAGAACCTTGGTTTGGTTTGCACACCCTAAACCAAGCGTATCGTCAATGACATTTTACAGAATAGTAGTTTCCTTAAATCTCTCTGCGCATTAAGGGAAGAAAGGAAGTGGTTTGGAATGGAGAAGGCTAATCCAAATTCGGATGCCTTTCCTGCATGCAGAGTGATTCTATTTATAGACCAACTCATATCCCTTGGTGAAAGAAAACAACCCTCTAAGGGTGATGAGGCAATGCAACCGAACATAATATTTAAATATTATCAACTGGTAACATTTCACATATTTCATGCGGTAGCTTGGTGGTCAGCCCTCTTGTCTTATAACATGGTGTGCATGATTCGATTCCCATTGGGTGCAACCATTCATTTTTTGACCGTTTAATAAAACTGATTTAAAACATTTAAAATGTAAAACATGAGATTCGAACCCGTGATCATTGCACCAACTTAGGATCCATTTGCCACCAGACTAACACATCAATTGATGTAATGCATCAACCATTATATGTATTTAACGTTTAGCAAAACGCAATCATTCCAATATTTTGGAAATCCCTCACAATCCCCCACCATTTTCAAAATATACCCAAATCCCATTATTCCGGAAATCACATGCTTTCAGACAAAGGTATATATATTGGGGATTTGAACCTTTGCTTAGTAAGTCATGGTTTCACTCATCCCCAAATAAAGTGGTAGACAAGCTTTGAACCAAATATTCATTAGAACAAGTGTCCATGACTTACACATGAAATCTCGGTACCATTGAACGACGTGATTGTGTGACATATTTTGTAAGGCCTTGTGTCATGTATCCTTTTCATGAGAGCTTACAGAGTCAAGCCCAACTCTAAGAAGCGGCCCTACTTCACTCTCATATAGGTGAACTTTACCAAAAGCTCCCCCATAAGTTGGGCACCTCAGCACATATATGCTATATGTCCATTAAGAGCAAAAGCTCACCCTTTTCCTTTTGTCCTTATGGTATCCAAGTACTTTTAAATCTTGGGATGTATCTATTCGTCAAGTACTTGCAATCACTCTCATATTGTACTTTGGCCACATTGAACTCAAGACTTGATGCTACTTAAGTGAGAGTTGGGTTTCCACCATTGGTGATCATGTAGATACAGGCTTGATTCTCATCCCTAATGATGTTTTCCCACATCATATCACTTGTCAGTCCTTTCGTCAAATGATGCAAGATTTCTTTCTGTCTTATAAAGACCCTAGATATTACTGCATTTGCAATTAGTTTCTTGACCTAACTATGTCTTATCCAATGTTCCTGGACTTTCCATTATAAACCTGACTATATGCTCTTGATAGTGTTTACTGACTATCCCATTGTATGGATACTGGCGCCATTAAAGTTGGTATCTCATACAACAAATTTCTAAGCCATTTAATCTCTTTGATAAATGCTGCCAATGCTATGAATTCTGCAGCCATGGTGGAACCGGCAATGCCGACTTATTTCTTGAAACCCCAAGAAATAGCACACCCACCAATTGTGAAGACTCGACTGCTTGTTAAAACATGATCTTCTTGTATAAGTCACCCAACTGGAATCCGTGTAACCTTCTAATACCGAAGGATACCCATTATAGTTTAAACTATAGTTCTTGTCCCCCCACAAGTATTTTAATACTCTTGGACAACATGCCAATGGTCTTTTCTTGGATTACTTGTATACCTACTTAGTCTCCCTACAACATATGCAATGTTTGACCGAGTACATGTCATGGCATACATTAGACATCTAATTACTTTTGAGTATTCAAGTTGTGCTACTGGACTACCTTTGTTTGGTACTAAATTAATGCTACGATCACAGGGAATAGTGATAGGTTGACAATCAAAGTGATTAAATTTCTTTAATACCTTTTCTACATAGTGAGATTGGGGTAAACCTACATTCTCACCATCTTTTATTATTCTAATTCCTAGAATCACATCAGCTACCCCTGAGCCTTTCATGTCAAAATTTCTAGATATGAACCTCTTAGTTTCTACTACCTAATCTAGATCAGTACCAAATATTAATATATCATCAATATATAGGCAAATCATGACCCATTTTCCTTCATGGGATTTACTATAAATACCCTTGTCAAATTTATTTATTTTATATCCATTAGCTAACACAACTTGATCAAACTTTTCATGTCATTGCTTAGGAACTTGTTTTAGTCCATACAATGACTTCTTCAATTTACACACTTTCTTTTCTTGACTATTAAACACAAACCTTTCATGTTGCCACAGGTGCATATGTATCAAAATAGTCAATACCCTCCTTTTATGTAAATTTCTTAGCAACTAATCTTGCCTTAAACTTATCCATGGTTCCGTTAACCTTGGTTTTCCTTTGAAAATCCACTTTCAACCTATTGGTTTGGAACCAGGTGGGAGGTCTATTTGTTTCCACATTTTATTCCCCATTACTGAGTCCATTTCCTCTTTTATAGCTTTCATCCAGAAAGCGGGATCTTGAGACTTATTGCCTCTTTAAATGTGTCTGGATCACTTTCTGTATTCTAACAGATTGGCCTATAACTGTCTATGGACTCTCTTATTCCTTCAACAAGAAACATGAAAAACCTTGGCCTGTAAATTTTTCTCTTTTCTAGCTCTCTGACTTCTCCTAAGTTCTAAACCCACCAAAGTATCTTTATTAGATACATTGCTTTTCGGATCATGTGCATTACTAAAAACATTATCCTTGTGATTTGGAATTGAGTTAAACCTATCTTCTTGAAGGATTACATCTCTAGACTCAATCACTATATTTACAGGATATAAGTCATTAGATTCCACCATGAATCTATATGCTTTGCTACTTTTAGCATAGCCCAAGAAGACAAATTCAATTCCCCTTTCACTTAATTCATTTATTTTGATTCAAGAACTTTTACTATTGCCCTACAACCACAAACTTTGAAAAATTTGAGAATGGGTTTTCTCTTTTTGAGAGCTCATATGGGGTTATCTTGTTCCTTTGTTTGGAACCCTATTTACTATCTAACAAGCCTTCAACATCGCTTCTCCCCAATATCATTTTGTTAGACCAACATAGGATACCATGGCTTTTACCATTTCTTCTCATATCCTAATTTTCTTTTCAACTATACCATTTTGTTGTGGGGAATAAGGTACAGTTGTTTTGACAACTATTCTAGTAGACTCAAAGTAACTAGGGTTAGAGAATTTTTCTATTCTAATAACTCCTAAAGCATTTAATAAATGTCTTATAACAAACAACTTCAATTTACCTTCACTATATAATAACTTATGTAAGCATCAAAATTTATGGATATTGAGAGTATCATTATAATCTAACATTTATTTTCCTTTACTTTGTTGACTGATAACTTAATCATATTTATGAGTGCGGCATTCAACACATAACACATAAATAAATAAAACTAAGTGACATTGAGTTTGCAATGTGACCGTTGGCTTGATGGTCAATACGCTTGCCTCCTTTGTATTTAGTCCGAGTTTGAATCCCAATGGTTGCAACTTTTCATATTTTTCACTAATACCGTTTTGTTTAAAACTATTGAAAAAATTATTCCAGATGCAAAACAAAAGATTCAAACTTGCAACCTGCACACTTGTGGACAAACGTGTCTACCACCAGACCAACACACTGATTGTTAACATCTACTAACGGTCAATTCTATTTAAAGAAAAGCAATTTTTGGGTACCACAACTGCACCCAACCGGGTCAACCAGGCCCACTTTGCATAAAACTGGGTTTAACATATTTCATTGTCTCTATGTCTTGGATTCATGTCTAAACATGTTCTAGGATAAATCTAAATAATTTTATTATAAAATCAAACAAATCAATGATCCAATCATTTTTCATTTTTCTATAAGATTTCTCCATGAACATCCATATTCATTTTTGTCAACTTAGAACAATTCAAATCATTTCTATCCTCTACAAAATCAAGAAACAATCATCATCTCATATTCACAAAATCATGCACTCATTTACTTCTTACATGGATCAAATCCATTAATGCATGTACTTGATATAATACTTTATATCTAAGACATTTATATTAAAATAGAGTAACATACATACATGCATCATAAACCAAACATATTCATGTTAATCAAAATTCACATACTTGATTTTATTCTAAATCATGCATCTAATGCTCTATTACCACATGTTAATTTTAACATAAACAAAGAATGCCTTTAGCATTGTACACACGTGTATTTAGAATACCAAGTATAACATAGCCATGAAAAGTAATTGTGTACCTTTCACCATGGTCACATATAAAACATATTTTGATGAAGCTTGTGAGTACTCATCTCTCCTTGCTTGTAAAAATATCATTCATCTCTTTCTCCTAACCAACGGAGTTTCCACCCTCGAACCTCTCCACTTTGACAATGTCAAAATGTCATCTCCCTCAATGTTGCAACCATTTTTATAAAACTAAAATCGAACCTAAAGATTGTTAGAAAATGGGGTCTGGTCTGCAACAAAGAAGAGAAGAACAAGTGACATGCGCACCCTCCAAGGCGTGTAAGAACACTAGGCTTTAGGTTCGATTCGCCCCCACCAATCTCTCCTCGTAGATTGGATGCAACAGGTGTAACCGGCGAATCCCCTTCATGATAAAATGGAGAACCTTGGTTTGGTTTGCACACCCTAAACCAAGCGTATCGTCAATGGCATTTTACAGAATAATAGTTTCATTAAATCTCTCTGGCATTAAGGGAAGAAAAGAAGTGATTTGGAATGGAGAAGGCTAATCCAAATTCGGATGCCTTTCCTGCATGCCGAGTGATTCTATTTATAGACCAACTCATGTCACTTGGTGAAAGAAAACAACCCTCTAAGGGTGATGAGGCAATGCAACCGAACATAATATTTAAATATTATCAACCGGTAACATTTCATGTATTCTATGCGGTAGCCTGGTGGTTAGCCCACCTGTCTTATAACATGGTGTGCACAATTCGATTCCCATTAGGTGCAACCATTCATTTTTTTACCGTTTAATAAAACTGATTTAAAACATTTAAAATGTAAAACATGAGATTTGAACCCATGATCATTGCACCAACTTAGGATCCGTTTGCCACCGGACTAACACATCAATTGATGTAATGCATCAACCATTATATGTATTTAACGTTTAACAAAACGCAATCATTCCAATATTTTGGAAATCCCTCACAAAAGGTATCCATATGAATATTATATTTAGCCATGACTAAATGTCTATTGCCTAATGGCCGTATAAAGCTAAAAAAACAAAGACCAAGAGTTTCTCCAAGTAACTTCCTGTGATTGGTATGAGCCTTTTTACTTGAGTTTTTGATTTTTGTCAAATATTTTTAATGATACAATGATATATAATTTATTAAAATTATAAAAAAATTACAACAAAAGTATATTATAATATAATTTTCTAGTCTCATCAAATAGGTGAGAGATTAATTTCAAGATATCATGACACACTTACACATCTAAACGGGTACTACTCCAAAAAATGAATGTAGTAGATATTGTTTTTTTTCTTCTTCTCATCTGGTATCCACAAACTCCACGCAACAACCACTCTTCTGTTTGTTTGTTCAAGAGTCAGAAACATTTGGTTCATAAAATGTTTTATTACCAGAAAAACTATATTTTCGGGAATCTCATTTGCAGTAGTGTTTCTTTCCCACCTCCACGTTTGGGAATATAATTTTCCATTCTTATTCACTAATTTTATTCATGGGTATCTATTATGCCTGAGAATCGTTTTTTAAAAATTTGTACCAAATATATGAAAATTTTATTCTCATGCTCACATTCCTGAGAATATTAAAATAAATTTGTACCAAACGCTAACATTGACTATTTGTTGGAACCAAAGTGGTTTTTGACTAAATAATCTCTATGTTTTGATGTTAACAAAAGGATTAAATTAGCTTGACAATAAATTTAGTTATGCAGGAATATTTAATTATACGTAATAGAAACTTGGGATAAGTTTTCATTGAAAAATACTTGTCCACCCTTGTAGACCGGCTGCTCAATGTTTTGGTAAAGGTTATTTATTTATTTATTTGAGTAGACTGATTTTCTTAAGTAGACGAGGCTCTAAAAGCTTACTAGACGGAAATCAAAATAACCTCTTAGATTCAGCAAGTCCAAAGACTTGATAGTAGACGAGCTCTAACCGCCACGTCAGCAGACGAAAAAATTGGTTGATTTGAATAAACTGAAAAATAAAATAGTCAGGTAGACGAGCTCTATCTGCCACGTCACTAGACGGAGATCTTTATAACTCATTGAGGTATAGCAAGTCCAAAGACTTGATAGACGAGAGGATATGCCACGTCATCGGACGAGCAAAATAATTTGTTGAAACAGACTTGGTCTTACATATAACGTAAGTAGACGGAGTTGTTAAGAAGACGAGCTCCATCTATGAATGAATAAATGCAATCCGAATCTCTTGAATTTATTTCAAATGATTGATATTTATTTCAATAGAATTTTTGTTCTTCACTTTTGTTTTATCCGCTTTAATGTTTTACCTTGTTGTAAAAAAAACATAGTACCATCAAGAAATGCAAAAAACAGAATCGTACAATAAGATACTGCAAAACGATCTGTATGATGACAACTTTATGGCTCAAAAAAGCTGGATTGTATACAAAGGAGGAACAATAAGTTCTCAAGCTGCTATACTCAGAGCAGTGAGCCTCCATTTCAAGCTATCTCGATAACCAAGAGTACTATTCAGCACTGCCACGATCAAGCTATCAGTCACAATGGATATCATGCATTAAATGTTATCTCTAAACGGGATTATTCAAAATAACCGTTGAAGAAATACAAGTGAATAAGAATGTCACTATAAATAGAAGACCTCAAGTACTGAAGAACAACTCTTGCCAGCACAACCTTGCTAGCTCAACTTTTGCCAATCAATAATCACTCATTCTAATATTCTTTCAAGAACATGAGTCTGTATTCTTTAGTTTGAATATTGTGAAAATATTCATCTGATCTTAAACTTTCATATCCTCACACATAGTGAGTTAAGAAGATCAAACGTTAAATCTCTTTGTTAGAGTTAGAGCCTGAAGAGGCTTGGTAAGAAAGAAATACTTGTAGCCTGGAGAGGTGTTGAATACTTGGTTGTAATCTATTTGGAAAATAGTGGAAAAAAACTTTCAAGTAGAAGACACTGGACGTAGCTCTTGGTTGGAAAAGAGTGAACCAAGATAAAACATCTTGTGTGATTCTTCTATCTCTGAACTCTTGCTGCTTTATTTGTTTTCACTGATTGAGGGGTTTTGATATTGTTTTTTTAAAGCTTTCTTTTTAAAAGATCTATTTCTTTGTGCTTGCTTCTGATTTAATCTTCTTGTGTGCAAAAATAGTTTTAAAGATTGTTTTCGAAAATTATTAACAAACACAATTCAACCCCCTTCTTGTGTTTGCTTGTGTCAACTTCACTATTTCCATCCTCTCAAAAAAAAAACATAGACTATTTTCACATGTAGAAGCACTATAAGAAGTACTAACCAACCAAGAGTGCAGATCACACCTGAATAAGTCCTTCTTCCACTTCTATCTTAGTTAAAGTTAAAAAAATAAAATAAATTTAAAAGAGAAAACATGGTGATGAAGGTGTATGGTCCTCACTGTGCTTCTACAAAACGGGTGCTGGTTTGTCTGACTGAGAAGGAAATTGAATTTGAGGTTGTCTCTACTGATATCCTTAAGGGGGAACATAAGGATACTGAATACCTCAAATTACAGGTTCAACTCTTCTATTTTAATTTCACTTTTGTTAAATACGCCTATTATATTAGTTCATTTCTGTATCTTCTAATTCATGCATGTTCTTTGTTCATAATCTGCAGCCCTTTGGAGCTGTTCCTGTCGTTAAAGATGGAGACTATACCTTATATGGTTACACATTCGGTTCCTTGTTCTGATTTTATATTCAGCAAAGCAATGTTATACACACACTCGCACACAGTATGTTTCTATAGTTTTTACCATTTAATTGTGCTCAATCATTTTTATTTTACAATTAGATTTTGCTAATTAATTTAGTGTTTTCATCTTTTTGTACAGAATCTCGGGCAACAATGAGGTACTATGCTGAAAAATACAAGTCCAAAGGGGTTGAATTGCTAGGAAAGACAATAGAAGAGAGGGGTCTTGTGGAACAATGGCTAGAAGTTGAAGCACATAACTTTCACTCACCAGCCAACAACTTGACCATTCATATTTTGCTAGCTCCATCTTGGTATCACTCCAGATCCTAAGGTGATTGAAGAGAGTGAAGCACAGCTGGTGAAGGTGTTGAACATCTATGAGGAGAGGATGTCAAAGAACAAGTATTTGGCTGGGGATTTCTTCAGCCTTGCTGATATTAGCCACCTTCCATATATGGATTATATTGTGAACAATATGGAGAAAACATACTTGATAAAGGAGAGGAAGAATGTTAGTGCTTGGTGGGATGGCATAAGCAGTAGACCATCATGGAAGAAGGTTATTCACCTCTATAGAGCTTAATCTAGTTGCTAAAAGTACTTTAGGGAATCAACAAATTAATATCATCTTTGAACATGCTAGTAAAGAATAAATGTTTTATTACCAAATCCCAACTGAAGTGAGGGAATAATATGGAAGAGGAGTGATGAGTTATTTTCAAGTGTTGAATTTGTTGCTTCTCTCCTTTCATTTTTATTTATGCTGAATTTCGATAATCCTATCTTGTGTTAATGCTCTTTGCTTACATGTTGCAGTCTTTTTCTCTGAATCAATAAAGACATATACATCTTAAAGTCTTATCACATGATGCTCACCTGATCAATAGACAACCATCACCATACCTTAGCAACAAATCCCCATATGAAATTTTGCATAACAAACTTCCTGACATCTCTAATCTAAAAATATTTGGTTGTTTGTCTTATGCGAGTACTCTCTCAGCTAACAGAAAGAAATTAGATCCTAGAGCTAGAAAATGCATATTTCTTGGCTTCAAGTTTGGAACCAAGGGATTTCTTCTATTTGATCTAAAAAATAGAGAAACTTTCCTTTCTAGACATGTGCAGTTCTATGAAGATAGATTTCCCTACATTGAAACTGAACCAACAACAACACCACAATGTACTCCTAATGCTAATCCTCTTGTCCCATGTGACCTTTTTTGTGACATTTCACACACAAATCCTCAACAGCAACCTAATCCTAATCCTTCACCACCTGATATCAATCCAACTTCAATCCAACAAGATCTTATTCTAGCTCCTCCTCCACCAAGGCAGTCCAACAGACTAAGAAGACCACCTGCATACTTGCAGGAATATCATTGTTCCCTCTTGAACACAGCTGCTACACCATCATCATCTCGATCCACAGTCGGGTATCCTCTATCTACTTTCATTCCTTACCATAACCTGTCCAACACACACAAACATTTTTCATTAGCCATCTCATCCTGTTCGAGCCCAACAGACTATGCGAGAGCTATGACAAATGAGAATTGGAACAATCTTGTCAAAGGTGAGTCATCGGCTCTAGAAAAGAACAAGACTTGGGTCCTCACCACTCTTCCACCTGGGAAGCAAACTATAGGTTGTAAATGGGTTTTTAAACTCAAACATAAATCAGATGGCAGAATAGAGAGGTATAAGGCATGATTGGTAGCTAAAGGCTACACACAAACTTGTGGTATTGACTATCTAGAAACATTTAGTCCTGTTGTGAAAATGACTACAATCCGGGTTCTCCTTTCACTTGCTTCTTCTCAGCAGTGGCACTTGCATCAATTAGATGTAAACACGGCATTCCTCCATGGAGATTTACATGAGGAAGTCTACATGATTCCTCCTCCAGGTCTACACATGACTGATTCATCAATGGTTTGCAAGTTCAAAAAGTCCCTTTATGGACTAAAGCAGGCCAGCAGGCAGTGGAATGCTAAATTTTCTCAAGTCTTAATAGAATCTGGATATTCTCAGTCTATGGCTGACTATTCTCTCTATGTTAAAGCTGATGGTGCTTCATTTACAACAATACTTGTTTATGTTGATGATTTGATATTGGCAGGCAATGATTTAACTGAAATCAGCAATATGAAACAGCTACTTGATGACAGGTTCAGCATCAAGGATCTAGGACAGCTGAAATTCTTTCTTGGTTTTGAGATTGCTAGGTCTAAAAAGGGAATTAGTTTGTACCAAAGAAAATATGCACTTGATCTACTTCAAGATGCAGGGCTGTTAGCAGCAAAGCCATCATCTACTCCCATGGATTGCAAGGCACCACTACATAGCAGTTGTGGTGAAATTATTCCTGATCCTAGCACTTATCGAAGACTAGTGGGAAGACTGTTATACTTGACACACTCTCGGCCAGACATAGCATTCGCTGTGAGTATTCTAAGTCAGTTCCTACAAAGCCCCACCACAACACATTACCAAGCAGCTTTGCGAGTACTTAGATACATTAAGGGAGCACCTGGCAAAGGGTTGTTCTTTCCTGTAGATTCTACTATGCAGTTGAAAGGATTCAGTGATTCGGATTGGGCCACATGTCAAGACACTTGCAGATCAGTTTCTGGATTTTGCTTCTTCTTAGGTTCCTCACTCATTTCTTGGAAGAGCAAAAAGCAAACTACAGTATCTAGATCATCCTCCGAGGCCGAATATAGAGCATTAGCCCAAGCCACTTGTGAAGCTCAATGGTTGTTGTATCTTCTGCATGATTTTCATATTCCCAAACAACAAGCCATTATTTTTTGTGACAACCAATCGGCATTACACATAGCAGCCAATCCCGTGTTCCATGAACGGACCAAACACATCGAGATTGATTGCCATATTGTTAGGGAGAAGGTTCAGTCTGGTATTTTACATCTCTTGCCTATTTCCACTCATGCTCAACTAGCTGACATACTCACTAAACCTCTTGCACCAGGACCCTTCAATCTCCTATCATCCAAGCTTGGCATGTTGGATATCCACCTTCCAGCTTGCGGGGGTGTCAAAATAGTCAGTTTGTACCAAAAACCGTTCGTTAGTTAGATGACAGTTAAATTAGTTATATTAGTTTTCATAGGCTTTACCTTGCTTGTAAGTTAATTAGCTGATGTATATATACACTTGTATTAGCTCATTTCAGAATTATCAATGAGAATTTTACTCATTCATCAAATTCTCTATTCTCTCTGCTTCAATTCCATTCGAGTGTGCAAATGCACCTGTGAGCTTTCATGAAGCTTCACACTGTTCCAGTTCTTACTTTCAACTAAGTTTAGAAACAGAAACAAGATTAAAGCTAAAGTCAGGAATGTATAACACATTGGTAAGGTAGAAATTATCTGAGAAAAAGATGGTTCCTGAAATGTTAGCTAAGATATGGTTACCATTAGGCAACTTGACTAAAATTGGATTGATCTTCCTGAAACTATGGAAAAGATCTAAGGAATAACAGACATGATCTGTGGCTCCAGTGTCCAAGATCCAAGATTTGAGTTTGGGAAAAATTGAGACATTACAAATAATACCTGAAACTTTAGGAATTATTGGAGAAGAACTGAACTGATTTGTACTGTGACTATGAGAACTTTGTAACAGTGCTAGCAAAGCGTTGTGTTGCTCAGGAGTAAAGCCAAGATTCGAACCATCAACACTTTCTTTTTGTGAAGCAACACTATGGTCATCATCAGAAGTGTAGTCATCAGGGGCTGTGCAGTTATTGAAGGCACTGTTCCTCTTATAATTAGGAGGAAAACCATGTTTCTTGTAACATGTGTCAACAATATGGCCATTGCGATTACAATATGTGCACATCTTCCTGCCTCCATTACCTCTGCCTGCAGACTTGCCCCCTCTGCTTCGGTTGTGGCCTCTATGATTCTCAGCAGCAGTAAGAAAGACTTTAGAATCATCAGAGGGACCACCAAATTCCCTTTCTTGCTGAATCAAAAGAGAGAAAACCTTATTGATATCAGGTAAAGGTCGCATCATCATAATCTGTGATTTAACATTGGAATATTGCTCATTCAAGCCTTTGAGGAATCGAATAACCTGATCATCAGCTCTATAATTCTTGATAATGGGAACCAATGTGCAAGTGCAAACAACTTGACATAAACAAGAAGGAATTGGTCTAAGACTGTCAAACTCTTGCCATAAGCCTTTGAGATGAGTATAGTAAGCAGAAATTGAAAGATCACCTTGTTTGAATAGGAAAATTTCTTCTTGTAAATCAGAAATGCGAAATGCATCGCCTTGACTGAAACGAAACTTCAAGTCATTCCAAACTTCTTGAGCAGTTTCCAAGCCAGATACACTTTGTAAAACTTCAGGATCTAAAGCCTGCTGAATCCAAGAGAGGACAAAAGTGTTGCATCGGTCCCATGCATCAAATTCGGGACTGTCTTCAGCAGGTTTCGGAAGAGAACCATTGATAAACCGCAATTTGTTCTTAGACTTCAAGGCTAGAGTCATCGATTTTGCCCATGTGTGATAGTTTTGTCCAACAAGGGGAGCAGAAACAAGAACAGCACCAGGATTTTCGTTAGGGTGCAAGTAAAAAAGATTGAAGGGATCAACAAGAACAATGTTATTTGCCATGATTGTGAAAGAAATGAAGAATCAAAGAATCAAGATGATTCAGAAATTGATAGAAAGAAGAAAGAATCAAAGAATGATGTAAGAATCTGATCGTGCGAAAGCAAGAATCGCGAATGATACCATGTTGAAAGTAAGAACTGGAACAGTGTGAAGCTTCATGAAAGCTCACAGGTGCATTTGCACACTCGAATGGAATTGAAGCAGAGAGAATAGAGAATTTGATGAATGAGTAAAATTCTCATTGATAATTCTGAAATGAGCTAATACAAGTGTATATATACATCAGCTAATTAACTTACAAGCAAGGTAAAGCCTATGAAAACTAACATAACTAATTTAACTGTCATCTAACTAACTAACGGTTTTTGGTACAAACTGACTATTTTGACAAGTGGATCATGTTATTTCCAAATGTGTGAGAGAATAACTAGCTATGTTTAGCATCCAATATTAGTGATCGGTGGGGTGATATAAGCAGCAGGCCGTCTTGGAAGAAGGTTCTCCAACTCTACAAGTACCTAGTCTAAAAGAAAAAGATACTAAAAGATACCTCTCGAAGAATTTAGTGGCTTCTAGGGTGAAGCCCTTTTTTTCCTGTTTATACCCGTATAGACAAATGAAACTTGGAATTGAAAGGTTTTGAGCCACTGGATCGTTGGTTCAGTTGAATGGACGGTCCAGATTTATTGGTCCAAAAAAAAATAAAAACAATTTTTTTAAAGAAAATACAGTATTGCCCTTTGCCCCTCTCTTTATCCACTCCCCTCTTTCTCGGGCCACAAAGACCACCACCGACACCGTCACCTGTGACAAATCTACCACCATCCACCACTGCCAAGAAGAACACCGCCGCCGCCACCATCCAAAATGTCAAATCAAAATAGAAACCCAAATGAAAATTAGAGAAAAGAATAAGATAAAAAAGAGGGGAGGAAAGACAGCAGGCACGCTGAACCGTGGCGGCCGCCGTGTCTTCCACACACAGTTGCGACCCTCCATCGCTTTGATGCCAATGCGTCACACAGTCACGTCCACCTAGTCCCGCACTCGCTGTCCCAGTCGTGTCTGTCCAGTCGCGCACTCACCGTCCCAGCCGCACGCCACCATTAGTCCCAGCAGCAACGTCACCGCCGTCGCTTCCTCTGTTTGGTAATCGCGGTCTGCAAAATCGACCCCCACCACAGATCTACAAAACCATTCTCCTCTGATCTATTTGTTGTTGACTTTATTGTGTGAAGTTTCTAGGTGGGGGAAGAGAGAGGGGGATGGCAGAGGGAGGCGGGGGAGAGAGAGAAGGGAGACGGCAGAGGTAAGACACGCTGACAGATGATGGTGGCGGTGGTGGACAGATCTTGGCAGTGGTGGTCACCGTGGCGATTTTGGAAGCAACAGAGGAGTTCGATTAGGCTATGGGAGATTCTTCTATGGTTGCTGCAGTAGGGGCAGAGAGGTGAGGGTGTGGTGATGGTGGTGGGGGTGGGGGTGTTAAGTCTCTAAAATGTCTGATGTGCATTTCCCTAAGTTTTGATGAGAACTAAACATTGGTTTATGATTTAATTAACCTTCATATTGGTTGCTAACCTATCTATCGAGTGTGCAGATTAAATAAGAGAATCATTCGTCCAACACTGTTTGAAGATAAAAACTCACATCCAACACACAAGTGTTTTTAAACAAACGTCCAGTACTGTAGTATTTGAAGCGCACGTCCAAAACGCAAGAGAAAGAAGGCCGCGTCCACTAAAAGTATCAGAAGGACGCGTCCACTAAAAGTATCAGAAGGCCGCGTCCACTAAAAGTATTAGAAGGCCACGTCTACTAAAAATATCAGAAGGCCGCGTCTACTTAAAATAACAGAAGGCCGCGTCTACTTAAAGTATCAGAATAGCGCATCCATCAAAGTATCAGAAAAGCCCGTCCAGTGAGGTATCAGAATTATCAGTCTAATGACATGGCACTTGGAGCGCATTGATCAGCCTCTGGCTCATCTAGTTTTATAACTAGAAAAACCATGGTTTTGTGCTAATGATATCTCGTTTTCGCCCAAATTGGATTTAATTGTCCTCAAGCAACACTTTGAGTCTCTTAAGTGGTTTTTAGGATATTTTAGCTAATTTTGAGTAAAATAAAGCATTTAATGCTATCTTATAATTTCAGGTTAAAAAGGGAAGAAAGAGCAAAGGGAAGGACAATAAAGTAGAAGCCATCACGCCCTAGCCGTGACTGCGATCACGGCAGGGATCAGCATAATGGGAAGATCAAAATTCATCACGGCCCAGCCGTGATGTCCATCACGGGCGTGATGAGAAGGACCCTGGAGAATAGAGAGCATCACGGCCTAACCGTGATGGAGGTCACGGCTGTGACATGCTAGTTGAACCAGACAGAACCGATCATGGCCTGCCCGTGATGAGCATCACGGCCGTGACAGACCATAATTTGAATACACGCCCTTGGCAGAACCTGTCACGGCCGTGACGCGCACTTTTTAGGTCCAGACTTCTCTCATCTATAAATAGAGCATCAGACTTTTGCAAAGGGGAGATCTGCACTTGGAGACTGACGGCTGGAAGAGGTTTCCAACCCTAAAAAGGGATCTTTCCTTGCTCTGGGAATGGAAGAAGATTGGAGGATTCTTCAAGAGTTTTCTTCATCCCTTCTCTCCTTCCCTTTTCTATTGTCATTTATCATGAGTAGTTAAATCCCGTTATTGTTGGGGTTAGATGTAGCTTTTCTGAACTTGGTTGTATTTGATTTGGTTTCAATGCAAGTTTCTAATTCTTTATGAGTATTTGATTCTATGCTTAATGCTTTTCTTGGTTTGATCACCCATGGAATGATATGTTGCTTTGATAGACAATTGACAGATTGATGTTAAGGCATGCTCATGAATCAAATGCCAAGTAATTCAAGAATCTAGACATAGGTCTTGGGGTGCTTGTAATCTTATAAGTCTTGACTCTTCATGCAAAATCTCAGATTAATCCACCTAAGACATTAGGATTTAATTTGGGGTTTTAGGCTCATTCCACCTAAGACATTAAGGTTTGAGTATTTAAAAAGGCTTGATTGTCATAGTTGAATTAGGACTTGTGTTAGTAACCATTTTATTGCAATCAAGGGAGGATTAGTGTAGTCTAACCCTGACAACCTTAACCACATTTATGTTGCCTTCCAAGTGTTTGATTAAATATCCAAAAGACCAAAAATATTTTACTGCTTTTGTTGTTTTATGTTTTGATCTTTCATCATGCCATAGTTTAGTCTAGATAGTTGTTGGTATTGTGAATTGGTAATTGGCAACCGATCCCTGAGGACGATATCCGGTCTTACCACCGTATTACTTGTACGACTAGGTATACTTGCCTAGAAAAATACGTGTCAAGTTTTTGGCGCCGTTGCCGGGGATTGGCTTTGCCAATATCATTAGTAACAAGGGAGACAACTAATTTAGACATTTTTATTTTATTTTTCTGTATATATTTGATGTCTTTCTTTTGTTAGCTTTGTATATATTTGAATTTGTGTTTCTTTAATCTTAGGCCTTATTTGTCTGTGAGGTGGATTTTGAATTGACAGGATCATGGACTACAAGTATTATCATCCATCTGATGAAGAAATTAAGATATATGAGCTACAGCTGCGGGTAGATATGCTGCAATTGGCCATAAACATCCAACAAGTAAGTAATGAGTTGTCAAGGGCAACGGTCTCTCCTCCACCATTGGTAGGCTATTCTGAATGGGGAAATCAATATCCCAACACCTACACTCCATGGCGGGGGAATCCTCCAAACAATACCTGGATTGATCAAGAGGAACATTGGGAATCTTCCACACCTTCATATCAACCGCAACCATCTCAATGGTATGATAAGCCATCACCATTGGAAGTTGCTTGGGAGAACTTCAAATCCGAAATCATAGTCAATTTTGAGCAACCTATTCTAGATAGTCGGTATCACTTAGAGGATATTTTGGAGAACTTCATGGCAACAACAATGGAAAGTTTAAAAAATCAAGAAGATATCATTCGAAGTCTCGGGGCACGTATTGAAGAAATCTCTAACCAACTATCCGGAATGGCAATTGGGAACTTGATGGATGATGATGAAGATGATGCAATAATGCATGAAAAGGAAGATGAAGAGGTGGGAGCAACCGAATTAAGAAGTGAAGATCATGTTTTGGAGAACATAGTTGCACCATTTTCCATTGAACCCTTGACTAAAGAGAGTGAGATAAAGAGGCATTTGGAGGACGTCTATGTCACCATGCTAGAGGAGGATGAAGAACTTTTGAAATCAGATGATTCTATTGGTTCCTATGCATGTGTTGATTGTGACGAGAGAAATACTTGTGTGGTTTGTGTTGAGATTGCTGCATGCATGGAATGTGATGGATTTGGTAATGCGGTGAGTGCAGAAGTCAAAGCAACACCGGTGATCCTCTCCACTTGTTTGCCACCTCACACTGTGAAGCAACCAACGATGGAGTTCAAGCCTCTGCCTGAGAAACTGGGTTTTGCATCTTTAAATATGAAGTCACTATGGCCAGTCTAAGAGGTTGAACCCCATTTTTATTGGGAATACTTTGTTAACAAGGAGGTCATCTTTGACCCAAGAGGGATTGATAAGTTCGCCACACTTGGCGAAGTCACTATGACTTCCGAGCACTCACTTCCATGTCAATGCTGCAAGTTATGGGTCCCTGGAATAAGCTCCCATTCTATGTCTATCACTTGGCCCCTGTGCTACAAGCAATGGGATCCAGGCGAAAGCCCCTCAATGAGTTTTCTTGACCTTTCTCTTTTGTTATTTTTCATTTTCTCTGTTTAATTAATTTTCTTTACTTGAGTCTTTGTGTGTGAGTCCTATGTTGGTGAGCTTGAAGGGATTTTATTAAATTTAGCATAGATGGATTGCATGATATATGTTGACTGTTGATGATTTCCCCCTAGGTTTTGAAAATTGAAATTTGAGCCACATGTGAAAAAAAATTGAAAATTGAACTTTGAGGAATTTTATTGTGATTGCATAATTTATGATAAGTTTGGGGTGAAAGGATGCACACATTAGGAATTGTATCTCGGTCAAACAATTTGAGAAAAATGTGCAGGTGAGGAATTTGAGCCTCCAACATTGTTTTTAATTGTGTGAATCACTTTTAAGTTGCACTTTCCCAAATTTGCTTGAATCTCTTCTTGGTTTGCATGTTTATATGATTGCATCAAATGATTTAGGCAATTTTCTTTGAAACAACTACTTGGCCTAAATTGAACCAATCCCTGATGCATGTTCCCTAGTTAGCCACATTGAGCCTAATAAGCCTATTGTTTCTTGATGACCTTAAGTTATAAGCCAAAAATCCGGAAAAACCATGTTAACTCAATCTTAGGTTTAGGAGAGCATGGATGCCTAGCAAGACAAGGGTTGAAGGAAACTAAGTTTAGTGTGGCTACAAGGATATGATATGTTGTTTTGGATTGAGAAAAAGAAAAATAGAGGTTGGATCCAAAGGCAAAAAAAGAAAAAGAAGAAAAGTACAAAAATGTCAAAAAGGGTATTAAAAGAAAAAGGCTGTAGTCACCCAAAGCAAAAAGAAAAAAGAAAAGAAAGAAAGAAAAAACAAAAAGGAATGAGTGGAAATTCAAAGTGTAAACAGTTTTATGCTCTCTTAATTCCTAGGGATGTAAAGCCTAGTACCTTTGAATATCCTACCTTTAGCCAGGCCCCATTACAACCTTTAAAAGACCTTTTGATGTTGCATGCATGTTTTCGTGGGAACTTTGTTTGAGATGAAAATCAAATCCATGGGAAGTGCTCTTGAAATTGAAATTGAGTGAAAGTTGATAACCTAGACAATTGAGTGAATGAGTGAACTATTAAATGCCCTTGTGAGGAAGGCAAATGTTTGAAAATGGTGATCTCCCTTTTGTGTGTAACTTGGATCCTTTGCTTAGATTGATTATTGCATGAACGATGAAATTCTCTTGGTTTAAAATAAATGAATGTGGGGATTACATTGATGCAAAAAAAGGGGGAAAACATTGAAGAAAATTGTATTGATAGAATTGCATGAAATTTGTGCAAAATTGATTGAATCCTTTACGCTTGCCAAGTTTGAGTCTTTTTGAGTTTTAGTTTGCTTGGGGACAAGCAAAAGTTTAAGTTTGGGGTATTTTGATGAGCCTCTGGCTCATCTAGTTTTATAACTAGAAAAACCATGGTTTTGTGCTAATTATATCTCGTTTTCGCCCAAATTGGATTTAATTGTCCTCAAGCAACACTTTGAGTCTCTTAAGTAGTTTTTAGGATATTTTAGCTAATTTTGAGTCAAATAACGCATTTAATGCTATCTTATAATTTCAGGTTAAAAAGGGAAGAAAGAGCAAAGGGAAGGACAATAAAGCAGAAGCCATCACGCCCTAGCCGTGACTGCGATCACGGCCGTGATCAGCATAATGGGAAGATCAGAAGTCATCACGGCCCAGCCGTGATGTCCATCACGGGCGTGATGAGAATGACCCTGAAGAATAGAGAGCATCACGGCCTAACCGTGATGGAGGTCACGGCCGTGACATGCTAGTTGAACCAGACAGAACCGATCACGACCTGCCCATGATGAGCATCACGGCCGTGACTGACCAGAATTTGAATACGCGCCCTTGGAAAAACCCGTCACGGCCTAGTCGTGATGGCCATCACGGCCTAGCCGTGATGGCCATCACGGCCGTGACGCGCACATTTTAGGTCCAGACTTATCTCATCTATAAATAGAGCATCAGGCTTTTTCAAAGGGGAGATCTGCACTTGGAGGCTGACGGCTGGAAGAGGGTTCCAACCCTAAAAAGGGATGTTTCCTTGCTCTGGGAATGGAAGAAGATTAGAGGATTTTCATAGAGTTTTCTTCATCCCTTCTCTCCTTCACTTTTGTATTGTCATTTATCATGAGTAGTTAAATCCCCTTGTTGTTGGGGTTAGATGTAGCTTTTCTGAACTTGGTTGTATTTGATTTGGTTTCAATGCAAGTTTCACATTATTTATCAGTATTTGATTATATGCTTAATGGTTTTCTTGGTTTGATCACCCATGGAATGATATGTTGCTTTGATAGACAATTGACAGATTGATGTAAAGGCATGCTCATGAATCAAATGCCAAGTAATTCAAGAATCTAGACATAGGTCTTGGGGTGCTTGCAATCTTATGTGTCAGATTAATCCACCTAAGACATTAGGGTTTAATTTGGGGTTTTAGGCTCATTCCACCTAAGACATTAGGGTTTGAGTATTTAAAAAGGCTTGATTGTCATAGTTGAATTAGGACTTGTGTTAGTAACCATTTCATTACAATTAAGGGAGGATTAGTGTAGTCTAACCCAGACAACCTTAACCACATTTCTGTTGCCTTCCAAGTGTTTGATTAAATATCCAAAAGACCAAAAATATTTTACTGCTTTTGTTGTTTTATGTTTTGATCTTTCATCATGCCATAGTTTAGTCTAGATAGTTGTTGGTATTCTTAATTGGTAATTGGCAACCGATCCATGAGGACGATATCCGGTCTTACCATCGTATTACTTGTACGACTAGGTATACTTGCCTAGAAAAATACGTGTCACGCGTCCATCAAAGTATCAGAATAGCGCCTCCACTAAGGTATCAGAATGGCTCGTCCAATGATGTGGCAAAAGACTCTCGTCCACTAGAGTAACTGAGACTCTCGTCCACTAGAGTAACTGAGACTCTCGTCCACCAGACTAACTGAGACTCTCGTCCAGTAAAGTAACAGAGGCTCTCGTCCACTAAAGTAACAAAGGCTCTCGTCCACTAAAGGTGACAGAGACTCTCGTCCACTAGTCTTTGGACTTGCTGAGTGCTTAATATAGAGCTCATCTACTAGCCCGAATGAAAACTCAAATGACTAGATAGACGTCATTATTTTCAAGATGGAAGCACTTATCTTATGAACGCGAAATTCTCTGAGGTGTAGTGGAGGATTTATTGGTGAAAGTAGACAAATTCATCTTTCTGGCAGATTTTGTGGTGTTGGATATAGCTGAAGATAGTGAGACTCCGTTAATTCTTGGAAGACCATTCCTAGCCACGGGTAGAGCTTTGATCGATGTGAATCAAGGGGAGTTGGTGCTTAGAGTCCAAGATGAAAAGGTCACCTTCAATGTTTTTGAAGCAATGAGGCATCCAAGCGAAAAAGATACGTGTATGAGTGTGGACCTTGTTGATTCATTGACTGACAAGAGTGTGCAACAAACTTTTGAAGATTCATTGGAAGCGGCTCTTATGGTGGAGGATGTAGACGGAGAGGTATGTGCGAAAGAAGTTGATTTCATGATTAAATCCCTTGAGGCTTGTCTGGTTGTGAATAATGATGAAGACAAAGTTGTGGAAGATGTGCGGATTGAAGACAAGGGTGAACCACCTGTGCTAGAGTTGAAAGAACTCCCATCTCATCTCCGTTATGCTTTCCTTGGGGTGAATTCTTCATTCCCGGTGATCATTAGTAGCGGATTGAACTCTTTGGAGGAAGAGAAACTGTTAAGGGTGCTCAGGGAGCACAAATCTGCAATTGGGTGGTCTATGTCCGACTTGAAAGGGATAAGTCCCTCATTCTGTATGCATAAAATTCTTTTGGAGGAAAACTTCAAGCCGGTCAGACAACCCCAAAGAAGACTCAACCCAAACATGAAAGAAGTTGTAAGGAAGGAGGTTGTGAAGCTTTTGGATGCGAGTATAATCTATCCAATCTCCGATAGTCCTTGGGTGAGTCCGGTCCAAGTTGTTCCCAAGAAAGGGGGGATGACGGTGGTTGCAAATGATAAAAATGAACTCATCCCCTCAAGGACCGTTTCTGGATGGAGAGTGTGTATTGATTACAGAAGACTGAATGAGGCCACCAGAAAAGATCATTTTCCCTTGCCCTTCATTGATCAGATGTTAGAGAGGTTGGCGGGCCATGCCTTTTATTGCTTCCTTGATGGATACTCAGGGTATAACCAGATTGTGGTTGACCCAAAGGACCAAGAGAAGACTGCTTTTACTTGTCCTTATGGCGTCTATGCATACTGGAGGATGCCATTCGGGTTGTGTAATGCACCCGCCGCTTTTCAAAGGTGCATGCTTTCCATATTCTCTGACATGACTGAAAAATTCATTGAGGTATTTATGGATGATTTTTCTGTGTTTGGTAACTCTTTTGACAATTGTCTGAATAATCTTGCATGTGTTCTAAAAAGATGCCAAGAAACTAACTTTGTTTTAAATTGGGAAAAATGTCATTTCATGGTTAGGGAAGGTATAGTTCTTGGTCATAAAATTTCATCACGGGGGATGGAAGTTGATAAAGCAAAAATTGAAGTGATTGAAAAACTTCCCCCTCCCATAAATGTGAAAGGTGTTAGAAGCTTCCTAGGGCATGCGGCTAATTATCAACTATCACAGATCATATCTCAAGCATTTTTTATTTGTAGTCTCATCACAAGAATAAAAAAAAAATTGGGTTCAACAATTCACCATCTCAATTTAATTGGCACTAAGTTCTCACAATTTGGATGCAAAATCTAAACAAAGGGCAATCGAATCATGTGATCATGCAAAGCTATGTCTATATCAATGTAACATGAAAAATGCAAAAATGCAAAAATACCCCTACCCCAAGCTTAAAAACTTACATTGTCCCCAATGTAAATAATCAAGTCGGAGAGAGGAGAAAAATGGAACGACTTACCGAGGCGGTAGCGGGTGTTGGCTAACATGATTAGTCAGAAACTTGTTGGGAAATACATCACGGTCGTCACCTCCATCACGGCTAGGTCGTGATGCTTTCTGATCTTCAGGGTCCTCTCATCACGCCCGTGATGGGTATCACAGCTAGGCCGTGATCCTTTCTGGTCTTTACATTAAGCTCATCACGGCCGTGACCAGTGTCACGGCCTGGGAGTGATGGCTGCTGACTGTGCTTGTCCTTGCCCTTTTTGTATCTCCCTCCTTCTTACCCTGAAAACACTTAACAAACCTATTAATCTATGATATTTTTCCTCTTGATCTTCTCAAATTATTCAAGAGTCAAATTCAAAAACGAAAATAAAAGGGAAAGAGAACTTGGGTTGCCTCCCAAGAAGCGCTTCTTTAACGTCACTAGCTTGACGTGCTTCTTTCAATTAACCAGGGTCGGCTAGGCGTAGAAGTGCAAGAACACTTCTCTTCCATAGAACTCCTTCAAAGAGCTGATTTTGCTTATAAGGCCAATAATTGCGCTTCCGCTTTGCCCTTTTCACTCTGAGCCTCGTGGCCTTATCCTTAATCCCTCCCGGCGGAAGTTCTGTTTCCACATGATGAGCAAATCCAACTTCATCACCATTTGATGCATCAGTTGTCGTGCAGAGCTTCGGAGTTGCTTTCATGTTGAGCTCTTCCTTCTTAGTATTGACAGCAAGTTGATTGGGTTGAACTTCCAAATCACACAAACACACCTCTTTTTCCTTTTCCTCTTTCCCATCAAGATTTTCAATAGAATTCATAATTACCTTCTCAAGAGTAGAGGAGCGGTGCTGATGTGCAAAGACTTCTTTAGCCACTACATCCACAATGTCCATGCGGAAACAATTCTCTTCATCACTCAGGTGATGCATAGCTTCAAATACATTGAAAGTAACCTCTTCATCTTGCACTCTGAATTGAAGTTGGCCTTTTTGTACATCTATCAAAGCACGGCCAGTCGCTAGAAAAGGTCTCCCCAATATAAGTGGAACTTCTGCATTCTCCTCCATGTCTAATATCACAAAATCCGTTGGGAAGATAAACTTATCCACCTTTACCAGAACATCTTCCAAAATACCATAAGGACGCTTGATTGATCTATCAGCTAGTTGCAATGCCATCCTTGTTGGTTTCACTTCACCACCTCCAAGCTTGTTCAAGATTGAAAGCGGCATCAAATTGATACTCGCCCCCAAGTCACACAAGGCCTTCCCAATAGCAACACTCCCAATTGTGCAGGGGATTGTAAAACTACCAGGATCCTTAAGCTTTGGAGGTAGCTTCCTTTGAAGTATCGCACTACACTCTTCAGTCAAGGCAACAGTCTCACCTTCTTTAAACTTTCTTTTCTTCATGAGCAATGATGTGGCGTAAGTCGACGTGCGACGACGCTCGTGCGAATCCGGCAAGTGTACCGGACTGCCGTCAAGTAATAAAAGATATCGAACCCACAGAGACTGTGTTCCCTAATCACAATGAATTTCGAATCGATTAAGTTCTGGACTTTTTAGAGAGGGTTTTGAAATTGGTTTTTGAAAATGATAAACAAACAGAAAACAAATGTTTTTGGGGTTTTCGATTTAAATGGATTCCTAGGGATTTGGGTTACCTTTGAGGTTGTTTATGTTGCTAATCTGATTTACCTTTGTTGATTACCGAAATTGCCTTGAAGGCGAGTTTATCCTCTGATAGCTTAAGCTCCCTCTCGGGTTACAAAAGCCGTGCCCAATTGACCCGACCCCTACTCTCGTGGTAGTCGATCCCAGATTGGACCCTTTGCGTTTCGTGACAACTCGTTGCTCCTCGAGGGACGGCTTCTAACTCTCGTGATTTCAGTCCCAAGTCTGACTTCTATAGGTCCGACACCCAAGTTCACCGCTAGGTTCCTCCTTGAAATGTCTCAGTCATGCAAATAACCTAAGTTCACCGCTAGGTTCCTCCTTGGATCATTCACATCTCACAAACTAGTGGCTTCCGGGCTTTACGAGTGAATCACCCTAGAAATCCTAAGTTCACCGCTAGGTTCCTCCTTAGAACGTCTATGTCACGTAAATAAACGGTTGCCAAAATTTATGAGTGATTAACACACTAGAAATCAGATCTAAAACAATCATGAAATCAACAATGGTTTCAACATCAAATTAACATCATTTACAAACCTCGGGCAGAGCCCTAATCCCTAGAAACTAAGCTACTACTCCAGTCTTGCCATGGAGATGACAAGCTGGGTTGACAACATAATAAAAATCAGAAAAGAGAAGAGAGGAGAAGAGGAGAAGAGATCCTAAATCTATGCCTAGAGTAGTAGCCCCCAATGTGTGATCCCCCCTGTTTCTGATGCCTTGGTCCATATTTATAGAAATGGGGAAGTTAGAGTCCCAAACCAACTCAAAATCTGATCTATTTCGGTTTCTTCAGATCCAAGTAAAGCGCGTCACGGCCGTGATGGCCATCACGGCCAGGCCGTGACGGTCTCTGCCTCTGTAAATCTGGAAAATTCAATTTCTCGCGGACGATGCTGCTCGCGACGACGAGCCTTCCTTTCATGGCCCGTGATGAATTTCACGGTGGCCGTGATGTGCTCGACTTGTGGTGGTTTTGGGTCACGTCCGTGATGGCTATCACGGCCAGGCCGTGACAGACTCTGACTTCAGCCTTTCTTCTTTTTCGGTTTTGCTCGATCATGGCCGTGATGGGCATCACGGCTAGGCCGTGATGGGCATCACGGCTAGGCCGTGATGGGCATCACGGCTAGGCCGTGATGGGCTCTGTTTGGCTCATTTTCTTCAGTTTTAAAGCTCCATCTTCATCCAAACTTCATCATGGTTGATCTTGAGCAATTTACCCTTGATATCTACAAAACAACACACGAAAACCGCCTTACCCGTTCCAAAGGAAAATTAACCTAAAATCTAATAAAAATATGCCTAAACTACATGAAAATGCATGCAAAATGATGGACAAAGATGAGGTGGAATCACACTCATCAAGCAACTCCTTCATGAACTTTGCATAGGTTGGCATTTGTTCTAGTGCTTCAGCAAAGGGTATGTTGATCTGTAACCTCTTGAAGATGTCAAGAAATTTGGCAAACTGCTCTTCCTTCACCTTCTTCTTGCTCAAATGAGGATATGGTAACTTCATATAAGAGGGGATCACTTGAGGCTTGTCTCCATCTTTCAAAATCTGACTTTTACTCTTCCTCAAAATTGAATCTTCATCCACTAACTTTTCCCTCTTGTCTTCTTCCTCTATTACAACCTCTTTGCCTTTTTCCATATTCAAATCAGTTTTTTCAGCAATCACCTCTGTTTTTTCAGCAACTCTCTCATTTTTCAACAAAGGCTCACCGCTCACATTCTCAAGACTTTTACCACTCCTCAAAACAACAGCATCGCAATGCTCTTTAGGATTTACTTGAGTATTACCTAAAAAACTGCCGCTAGATTGTTCCGCTAGATGCTTTGCAATTTGTCCAAATTGAACCTCCAAGTTTTTTATAGAAGCATCGGTGTTTTTCTGGTTTGACATGGACATTTGCATGAATTGATTGAGGGTGTTCTCCAAGATAGAAATCCGGTCTTGAGGCGGTTGTGTAGGAAGAGGTTGTTGTGTGGGATGAGGCTTGATTGCTTGTCCGGCATCTTGTTTCCAACCAAAACTTGTTTGATTCCTCCACCCTTGGTTGTAATTGTTAGGGTACTGGTTGTTGCCTTGCCGCCCAGAGTTCCCCATATAATTAGCTTCCTCGTGGGAATTAGGTGAGGCCTCACAATTTCCATTATCATGATCTCCTCCACAAAAATCACATCTCATTACCTGTTGATGTGGCATGGTTGTCCCTTGAACAGTTTGGAGTTGTTGTGGGAGTTGAGCTAGTTGCTTGGTGATGGACTCAAGTTGTTGTGTCATAATCTTATTTGGAGCCAAAAGTGCAGTTTGTGAGTCTAACTCCAACACTCCCCTTCTTGATGTGGGACCCCGATCATGATGCATCAAATAGTCATTAGATGCCATAGCTTCTATCAGAATCAATGCTTCCTCTGGTGTCTTTGTGTTCATGGAACCTCAAGCTGAGGCATCCAATATATACCTGGTTGACGGCCTCAATCCATTGCAAAATGTTTGCATTTGAGTATGATCATCAAACCCATGATTTGGACATCTTTGGAGCAAGTCTTTGAACCTTTCCCATGTGTCATGAAGAGTCTCACCCTCTTGTTGAGCAAAGCTTATGATATCACCCCTTGTCTTCACAAATCTTGAGGTGGGAAAGAACCTTGCAAGAAATCTTACCTCTAAGTCATCCCATGTAGTGATGCTCCCCCTTGGTTGAGATCGGAGCCAAGACTTGGTTCTATCTCTTAGAGAGAAAGGAAATAACCTTAGGCGAAGTGCATCATCGGAAGCACCATTCTTCTTCATCATATCGCATAACTCCAGGAAGTGGGAGACATGATTATTAGGATCCTCCTTCTCCAATCCGGCAAATTGATTTTGTGAAACTATATTGATGAAAGATGGATTGATTTCAAAATTTGCGCAATTCACTGGAGGTCTCACTATGCTAGTGACAGGCCGATTGACATTTGTATTGGCATAGTCCCCAAGTGTCCTTCGTGGTGGAGCATCTTTACCATTGCCTGCCATCTCAAGTTGTGCTAATAACTTCTGCTGTATCGCTTGCCTCCGATTCTCCCTAGCTGTTCTTTCTATTTCCGGATCGTAGAGAAGTTGGTCGGCTGGGACAGTACCTCGCATGCACAAATAAGACTAGACACCAAGATTGTTAGCAGTAAATGACAGCACACAAACAGCAAAAAAACAGAAAAAACTATGACAGCAAAACAAAAAATATGACAGCAAACAGATAATAAAACAGTTTTTTTTTTTGCTTTTGCTTAAATTAGTAACCGAAATGGGTATGCTAATATTGAAACACAGTCCCCGGCAACGGCGTCAAAAACTTGTTGGATGAAATCTAGGCAAGTATACCTAGTCGTACAAGTAATACGGTGGTGAGACCGTTGAACGTTCCCACGAGGACTGTGACAAGTACTAGCACGTACCGAATCAATTACTATCTAAGCGGATATTTGGAACAAAGGGAGCTCAATAGTAAATACCAAGCCCAATCAGATTTAAAACCTAAAATAAACAAAATAAAATGAAAAGTTCTTTTTGGCTTTTTGTCGAACACTTGGAAGGCAGTTAAAAGGATTCCTCAAATATATGAAAGATGTTGGGATTAGGTTCACTAAACTTCATCCCCATGCAATGAAATGACTAATAAACAGTTTCTACTTCAAATATGACAATCAATCCACAAGATTACTCAAGGCCTGATTCCTCAGATGACAAGAGCCTAAATCCACTAATAGACCCTAATTCCTTAGGTGGCCTAGATTAATGAATTTGCATGATGATTAGGGATTACACGATTGCTAATAAACCTAAATCCATTCCTAGATACAAGGTTTGTTAGGTGGTTGGTTTCAGTTCTAGTTCTAATACGAATTTTCCAATTGCATACCAAAACAATAATCAAGTCATGGGGGATCACGCCACAACAAGCATTAAGCATGGAAATCAATCACTCATAAGGAAGCAAAAACTGTATTACAAGATCAAGTCAAATACATGGAGAATTCAGAAATAGCTATATCTAATCCCAACAATGGGAGGTTTAGCTACTCATGATCCATGACAAAATCAAAGAAATAGAGATGAAAAGGAGAAGAAACTCCATGGAATCCTTATGCAGCTGCCCCTGGTTCAGTGAGAGTGTCTTAGGGTTCAAAAACTGTTTTTCTTCTGTTCTGTCCGTGCCTCTTTATAGATTAGGATTCGCGTCACGGCCGTGATGGCCATCATGGCCAGGCCGTGACGCTTTCTGCCTTGGGTGCGCTTTCAAAATATGTTTGTCACGGCCGTGACACTCATCATGGCTAGGCCGTGATAGCTTCTGCCTTTACCAATTGGTTTGTCACGGCCGTGATTGGCATCACGGCCAGGCCGTGACAGATTCTGCCTAGGAGGGTTCTGACTCAATTAACATGTCACGGCCGTGATGGGCATCACGGCTAGGCCGTGACAGCTTCTGACTTTTGCCTTCTTTCTTCTCAATTATTGCTCGACCACGGCCGTGATGGTTATCACGGCTAGGCCGTGATGGGCTCTGCTTGGCTCAATTTCTTCACTTTTCAAGCTCTATCTTCATCCAAGCTCCATCATGATCAATCTTGAGCATTTTTCCTTAAATTCCTGCAAAACAACACCAAGAAACCGCTTCACCCGTTCCAAGGTAAAAAGTTAATAGAAATCAATTTAAATATGCCTAAACTATATGAAAATGCATGCAGAAGTGTACAAGAATTATGATGTGAAATCACACTATCAAATCACCCCAAGCTTATTCATTTGCTTGTCCTCAAGCAATCACTAAGGCCAGAAGATATAAATAATCAGAACATGGATAGTGAACCAAGAACCCGAGTAAATATTCCAAGTAACAGACATTTCAAATAATTCAGCAAGAGACAATCAGTTTCAAGTCCAATTAGAAGCTTAGGTTTCTTAGACTCATATTCTCACTGATTTGGGCACTCTTTCTCACCTGAAAATCACCCCAAGCTTGTTCATTTGCTTGGCACTCTTTCTCACCTCACTCAAGTGTTTAGGGATATATGACAATTCGCTCCATTTTCCTCAAGGAATGAATTCTACCATAGGCTTGACTATCAACTCAATCTCTACTTTATTAATGAAAACAATTAAGAATCAAGATGTCTTTTGCTTTGGTTGTAACGGGGCCATGGGATTAATCGTTAGGTGGGGAAATCAAGAAAATGATATTTCAATACGGCTAAACAAAATATCAAGTATTGCACAGCACGACACCTTCTAAAATATCTTTTTGGGTTTCGATTCACTTTTCCACCTTTCTTTCTTTCTTTTCATTTTATTTCTCACTTCTTTTTGTCATCCCCTTCTCTATATATAATAATAATAACAATTTATACCAAAAAATATTCATCAGTTATTACAGTAGTAAAAAAATTTTACCTTGTAATAGCATTAATGTCATCGTTACTCCCTATACTTATAGTATAATTTTTTTTAACAGTGTTCCTTTAAAATTGCTGGTAACTTTCTTTTAATTCTTATAAGGTAAATTTTTTTTTACTACTGTAATAATTGATGAATGTTTATTGGTATAAATTGTTATTGTTAATATTATTTGCTACTTGTTATTATGAAAAAAAAATTATTGTCTATTGTTGTTTTAAATAGATACTGATTTGATAATTTTTTGTTCACATAGGGACCAAGCGGGTAACGTATAGGAACTAAATGAAGACTTTACGTATGTATATGGACCATTTTAATAATTTTTAATATATAGAAACCAAATCGAGAATTCGTGTCAGTTATAGGGACCAAAATATTACTTCAACAAAAAAAAGTTTTAATTTGGAATATTTGCAAAAGAGCTCTCTCCTACAACAGCTGCCACCCTTCCCCGTCGCTCGCCGCCGTTGTCATGACCCTCACACCCTCTAACATCTCCGGCGGATCTTAACTCGAAATACAGATCTGCACAAAAATAAAGATCTGTGGAGATGGTGCTGATGATACAGATCTGGTGGTGTTTATTGTTTTCAAACCCAGATCTCGTGACTGTTGAGTTAGCATTCCATGGGTTCAAACTGAGAGGCTGTGCAGAACTTTGGGAATTAACAGACCAATTGTTGCAATGTGGCAGTACCCTTTGTTTCATCCCAGGAGGAGCTGTATTTCGCTGAAGCAACAGTGCTGGTTCTAGTCAGTTTGAAGCCCATGAAAAAGGACGTTTTTGCAATTTAAAGTAATTGAGGGATTTATTTTTAAATAATGAAAAATACCTGCACACCTACTATCACTGGTCAAAAAATGGGATGGTGCATAGTAGAAGCGCCCTCTCTTCTTTTATTCATTAACATGGTTTAGGCCACGAGAAGATAGATTATTAATTTATTGTGTAATCTAAAGGCTGGTGAGTTGGGCTTCTGCCCCTTATCCGTTGTGACTACTCACTACTCACGAGGCCTGGGCATATTATGAAATCCAATAATAACGTCAGCCTATTGCTTATGATGGGCCATGAGTTAGAGCAAAGACCAGACTACATGACTCATGAAGACAACATTCGCACATTCCTTTATTTCGACCAGGATGCTATTTTTCCATTATCAATTTTCTACGCTAAACTAGAAGAAAATATTTATAATGAAATTTTTTATGTAACGAGTACTTGAAGAAAAAGAAATAATTTGCCTCCAGTCGGTAAGGATCAATGACGGACCTTGGACAGGGGCAGGAGGGAACCAAAAGTTTGTAACCAATTTTTTTTAATATAAAAAAATTATATTTTCCTCCATTCTTCTCCTCTGCCAGACTCGTGCAATATGACCAATGTTACCTGCAAGTTGCGACCCGACCAATCCACCATCTCTCACATGCGACTTTTGCGTATGGGATGCTAACTTCTGGATGTGTTTTGCTTCTTTTTTTGAGGCATGTTGACTGTTGGGTATGAGTGACGATGGGCCAAGGAGGGTAAAACACCATCTAATTCTTATATATCATGGCATTCTCAAGTTTAATACAGTATTGATTTTTAAATTATTATAGTGTTAGAATGTAGCTCTTTTATTTTTTAAGGATTATCATTATGTTTTCAAATATATAAAAAAACCCTGAAAAAATAACATATGTATTAAACATATTTTAATAAGAGTTGTTAATTAAGTTTTCTCATTGACATTTTTTAAAAAAAGATAAAAATAGCAATTTTTTTTTGAATGAATGGTAGTAAATGTGTTCTTTTGAACAGATTCTATTTTATGGATTTTAGGACCAAGGGAAAATTAATTTAAGATCTCAACTTCAACAACATAGTGAATTATATTGTAAAAGAAATAATTGAAACTTTTAGTTCTGATTCAACTATTGATGACTTTAGGTCTTTAAAAGAATGAAGAGAGACAATTTAAATGTAGGTAAAATTTTCTTTTATATATTTTATTGTTGCTTTAAAATTTTTATAAATTAAATATGATTGATATGAATTTTAATTATATTATTTTAGCTAGTAGTTAATGGCTCCCCCAAAAATTATAGTAAAGATCCGTCACTGGAAATGATAAGACTCGTAACCTACAAGATTGTGGGTTCGAATCCCACTACCGATAAAAGGACCTAGTTGGTGGGTAATCTATAAATACCCTGTAAACGTTCTTTGAGCCGTGAGGCCTGTCTTGATCTTGGTGAACCCCTGGGACCCAACTCACCTAAATTTTATTGAATATAAAAAAAAATGGGGTTACTCTTGGAAAGATAATTTTCTCTAGAAAAGAGGGAAATACCTTTCCATCTCCTACTGTGCTTTGCCTTTATCCTTCTACTATAGTCCAACGAGTGAATTGCATCACATATTGTCAAGTCAATTTGGGTGACGTTGAGCATTCTTTCCATGCATGTATTCCAGAACAATAGACTCAATAAAACGTGGCAGAGGTAGGCAAAATGGGGAAATTGCTCCTTTCTTGTTTTGGATTAAGATAAGATGCGGTCCAATAGGAGAAAGCAAGATACAATATTTCTCATACAAGAGTCTACCGTGTATGGTTGTAGAATTCTCTAATTACCTTTCAAAAAAGCTATGTTCTTCAAGATCATACCCTCATGTTTTCTCGGAACAGGAAAGAATACAAATCTGCAAATTCGCATGCCATCTCTATTAGCAAGTTCAACACTAAGAGTAATTTTAATGGAAGTTGCTTAATTAATATGCTCTTAAAATAAAGGATATGTTCTTGTTAGCTTGTACCATTGGAGGAAGCCAACGTGGATATTACATGTAAGGACAGTTGTTTATAAAAGTAACCCGCATTTATATAAGAACCATCAATAAAAATACGAGATAGAAAATATATAATAGTGTTAAATATTAATATATAATGAAAATAAAGAGTAAATATTTTAAATCAAAACAAAAATAAATGTAAATAATGATTTAGTAATTTGTGGGACTCATTTGGTGAACTTTAAAAGTTACGCCCACTACAAGAAAATTACCATTTACTGACGGACACTTATAAAAGTTTTACCCACATTCCATTTTGTGTATAGGTATTTCTCCTTTCGTATTTTTAATTTTTCTAACTTCTCAAGGCATTCTCTCCTTTTTCTCTCGACGCCTAGACGGTAGCTCCCTCGGTTTCTCTTCAACCTACGTTTTTCTTAACTCAAAGTTTCAACTTAACTTGTACTTTTTCTATTCATTTCCGCCACGATGGAGCGAGTTAGCTTCAGTGTAGAACCCTAGCGTCCATTCGATCTTGTTCGACGCCATCATCCAAATCCAAATTCGATCATTAATCCAGATCTTGTTTGACGCCATGATCAACACTAGTGGAAAATATACATTAGACAGTAAAGGTTTACGTCAGTTAACCAAAAACTAGACGTTAAAAAGGGGGCGGTGGCAGTTTTGTAAATATTAGACTTCATTAATTCACTGTTAACGTCAGTTGTTTTAAGGACTGACGTTAAAAGTGAGGCGGTGACAGTTTTGTAAATATTAAATCACTATTTGCGTCAGTTGTTTAATGAACGGACGTTAATTAACACTTTTAACGTCATTTGTTTATAAAACTGACGTTAGAAGTGTGATTTTTACTTCAGTTAAATAAATAACTGACGTAAATAATCAACCCATTCCTATCTTTCTTTCGTTGTCATCTCCCTGTTATCACTCTTAACGCAGATCATCACTCCATATATAGTGCAGTTTATTTCTAATCATTTTTTAAAAAAAAGTTTATTTTTAATCTTAATTAATTAGCTTGAATTAGTAAACAAATTCTTGTGCAAATTAAAATAAATAAACACTTAACATAAAACAAGTTATATATGTATAATCAAATCGTATCTCATTGAAGCGATTCATAAGTTACAATTACATGATTAAAAGATAAAAAAATTTCGCAAGATAGCACTAAAATATAAAAAAGTTTCTGCTTCAACATCATTTTCTTCTTAGTCCTGTCCTCAGAAACTCCAATATTGAATGCATCTCCTCCCTTACTTGAAGTCCTTGATGCTCCATCTGAATCCACAGTCAATTTGGAGCCAAAGCAGAGTGAAGGGTGCACTCGATCTGTTTGAAGAATATTCTTGGAACAGCCACTTGGTTCCAAAGCTGAGGTTTTGGAACTGTAGCTGCTGATTCTCCAGAAGGATGATGGTGTGTGCAATTCACATAATGCGATTTACACACCCTTATCACCCATAAAATGTGATTTACTCAAACTCAGAAGTTGTTTGACCATTAAGACAGAGACCTTTAAGTCTAGGTATAGGAAGAAAGAGTGATGAAGTTAATGCATGGCGAGAGCCATATTGTGAAGCAGAAAAATTAAAGGAAGGAAGGAAGCTATTTATAGGAGTAGGGGATGAAGTTACTAGGCGTCGTAAGTTGCTAAAAAAATAAATGGATCATTAAGAGCATTAGGTTCCAAGGCGCATTGGGAGTTGGCAATCATATATTATAAACGTGCAGAAAAGAAAACACCCGAAGGAATAGGAAGAAATAGACCTTTAAGTCTAGCTAGGTATAAACTTAGTGCTCATAAAAGGAATGAATGCTTTAAATTTGCAGAAACTTATACACTTTTAACGTCAGTTTTTGAATAAAACTGACGTTAAAAGTGTTTTTAAAATAAAAATATTTATTTTTAACGTCGATTGTTTATACAATTGACGTTAACAGTGTGATTTTTACTTCAGTTAAATAAATAGCTGACGTAAATAATCCTACTCTTAACACAGGTCTCAAGAGCCATTTTGTGAAGGAATAGAAATATAGAGGAAAAGAAGACGCAATATTACAGATGATACAGAATAATGGTACTTTATATAGAGAATGATTTTTACACAACACTTTTAACGTCAGTTGAATTCAACAACTGAGGTTAAAAGTATTTTTTAAAAAAATTTTAATATTTAACGTCAGTTGTTTAATACAACTGACGTTAAACAATTACTTTTAACGTCAGTTGTTTAATAAAACTGACGTTAAATGTTGTTTTATTTTTTGCTTTTTGATTATAACGTTTACACCCGCGCGCTTTCCGAACTTCGCTCTGTACGCGTGCGTCTCTTTTCTATTTTCATCATGCTCAACCCTAGATCACTCTCAACCCTCACTCTCGCTCTCACCCAGCACAGAACCCTAATCGCGAGCTCATCTCCACCGCAACCACCGCGAGGGCTTCTTCGCTACCACTGTGAGGTACACTATTAACTCTAACTCTGTCTTTCCATTCATTCTTTGCAATAACTTGACATCTCTCTTTCCCCTTCCCGCGCACTAACTCTCCTTGTCCCTCTGCTCTCAGTAACCACATCAAACGTTGGCCACCACTCGAGCGATTCCTCCCAACCACCATGCGAGCACCTATTTCTGGTGAGTATTTAGGGCACATTTTTGTATTTTTGGTTTTGAGTGTATGTAGAAACTGTAGTCTCAGTAGTTGAAACTTGAAACCGTGAGTTTGAGTTGTTTGGAATGTACGTCTCTATTTTTGGTTTTGAGTGCATGTTGCTCTGCTGGTTGATCTGTCACGTCGTGATGCTCATCACGGCTAGGCCATGATCGATTCTGCCTGTGATGGCATGGTGCTGTTCGGTTGGCACGCGTTACGGCCGTGATGGACATCACTGCCAGGCCGTCACCGATGCTTGGCAATCTTCAAAAACTATAGTTTTCAATCTCCCGTATTGTCCTTATATTGGATATATGTTTTGTATATCTACAGGACCTATCTAGTTATGGATCGTAGTTGGATGGTTTGTAAGCGCACTAGTGCTGAGTATTTGAAGGGGGTGGGAGAATTTATAGAATTTGCTCAAAGGAATGTTCCTAATAGTAATGGAATGTTCCATTGTCCTTGTGTCAAGTGTTTGAATACGAGGAAATGTACGGTGAAGGATATACGTACTCATTTGATTTGTGAAGGGATTTGCTTGAGTTATACAAGATGGATATGGCATGGTGATGTGTTGTTGAGTAGTACGGCGAGTGTCTCCCAAAGTGAGGACGTTGACGTAGATATGGAGGATGATCGAGTAGAGGACATGATCCGTGATATTGGACAAGAATCTTTTCATCGAGCTCATGTGTATGATAGGTTGTGCGGTGATGCGGATAAGCCTTTATATCCAGGGTGTACTACTCATACACGGTTGTCGGCGATGCTAAAATTGGTTTGTGTGAAGGAGAGAAATGGTTGGAGCGATAAAAGCTTCACGGAATTGCTTGAAGTGTTGAAAGACTTGCTTCCGGAGGACAACACATTGCCTGACCGTAACTATGAGGCCAAGAAGGTATTGTGTCCTATGGGTATGGAGTATAAAAAGATACACGCATGCCCCAATGATTGCATATTGTACACCGGTGTTCATGAAGACAAACACGATTGCCCCAAATATGGGTTATCACGATACAAAGTGAAGGGTGGTGGTGATGATGATGATGTTGATGATGTGAGAAAAAAGGGTCCTCCTGCAAAGGTGTTGTGGTATCTTCCAATAATTCCAAGGTTCAAGCGATTGTTTGCCAATGCGAAATATGCGAAGAATCTTAGATGGCATAATGATGAGAGGAAACGTGATGGAAAGGTTCGTCATCCTGCTGATTCTATTCAATGGAAGAATATCGATACTATGTTTCCGGATTTCTCCGATGAGCCAAGAAACCTAAGGCTTGGACTTGCTACGGATGGAATGAATCCTTATGGTAACATGAGTAGTATTCATAGTTCATAGCCTGTTCTGTTGGTGATTTACAACATGCCCCCTTGGTTGTGCATGAAGCGCAAATACATGATGTTGTCTATGATGATTTCGGGCCCAAAGCAACTGGGAAATGACTTAGATGTTTATCTAGGTCCCTTGATTGAAGACTTGAAAACGCTGTGGGTGGAAGGTGTTGATGTAGTTGATGGGTATTCTCATGAGACTTTCAAGCTTCGTGCCATGTTATTTTGCACCATCAACGACTTTCCAGCATACGGTAACTTGTCCGGGTACAGTGTCAAGGGGCATAAAGCATGCCCTATATGTGAAGAAGGCACATGCTACACTCAGTTGCATCATGGAAAGAAGACGGTTTAACTTGGGCATCGGAGATTTCTTAGACGTGATCACCCATATCGTAAGATGAAAAAAGCTTTTAATGGATGCCAAGAGACAGAAGAAGCGCCGACGGCCTTAATTGGAGAGCAGGTTTATCAGAGGGTAAAGGACATCGATGTTATATTCGACAAGTCCAAAAAGAAAGGTAAAGCTGCTGAGAAAAACATATGGAAGAAGAGGTCGATATTCTTTGATCTTCCATACTGGCGCAAGCTTGATGTCGACACTTTGCATTGTTGTGATGCATGTGGAGATAAATGTGTGTGATTGTGTGATCGTGACGCTTCTCAACTTTCAGGGCAAGACAAAGGATGGTGTGAATGCTCGTCTCGACATCGTTGCTATGGGTATACGAGAGCGAGTTAGCTCTAGTTGTTGAGGATGGTAAGCGGACTTATTTGCCGCCAAAGATGTCATACTTTGTCAAAAAAAGAGAGACAAAGTTTCTACGGGTGTCTTCAGGGCATCAAAGTTCCACATGGTTACTCTTCAAATATGAAGAGGCTTGTCTCTAGTGATCTTAAATTGGTTGCCTTGAAGTCTCATGATTGTCACATCTTGATGCAACAACTTCTGCCCGTTGCTATTCGTGGTATTGCTACAAAAAATGTGAGACATGCCATTACTCGGTTGTGCTCATTCTTCAATTCTATATGTAGCAAAGTCGTTGACCCCCGTATGTTGGATGACTTGGAAGTTGAGACTGCTACAATCTTGTACCAATTGGAGATGTATTTTCCTCCTTCCTTTTTCGACATAATGGTTCACTTAATTATTCATTTGGTGAGGGAGATTAGATTATGTGGGCCGGTTTTTCTGAGATGGATGTACCCAATTGAGCGCTACATGAAGATCTTGAAAGGGTACGTGAAGAATCCTCATCGTCCGGAAGCATCTATTGTTCAAAGGTATGTTGCAGAAGAAGCTATTGAGTTTTGTTCGGACTACCTTCATAACACGGATCCTATAGGGGTTCCTAAGCCTCGGCATAATGAGATCAGATGTCAAGGTAAGGGTACACATGGCTTAAGAATTAATAGGAAGGATCGGGAGGAAGTGCTTCAAGCACATTTGTATGTATTGAACAACATCGAATGTGTTCAGCCTTTCTTATTTGAACATAAAAGAAAAGTCAATCAAGAAAACCCTCGAATGAGCGAAAGGTGGTTGTTGAACAAGCATAACAAGACTTTCTTACCAAGGTTCAAGGAAGAAATGCTTAAGGATGGTAGTACTGCTTCTGATGACGTAAAATGGCTAGCACGTGGGCCTAACTTCAACGTCATATGTTGGAGCGGATACGACATAAATAACTTTTCCTTTTATACAAAGGAACAAGATAACAAGAGTATCATGCAAAATAGTGGGGTTATGATCGTGGCCGAAGCAATGCACTTCTCTAGTGCAAAGGACACAAAACCCGTTACAGCACCGAGACCTTACTTTGGATATATTGAAGATATTTGGGTGCTCGATTACACTAAGCTTACGGTGCCGGTATTTAAATGTAAGTGGGTTGATAGTAACGGTGGTGTACAAACCGACGAATTGGGGTTCACATTGGTAGACCTCAACAAGTTAGGTCATATAAATGAGCCTTTCATAATGGCTTCCCAAGCAAAACAAGTGTTCTACATCACTGATCCTTCTAACAAAAGGTTGTTCGTGGTTCTCCAAGGAAAAAGCATGTATAATGGTAGTGATGAAAATGAAGATTCAAATCTTGATATTCCCGAGACTCCTTCTTTTTCAACAAACATGCCTACTATAATCGAGGAGACACAGGTGGACGATGTACATGCCACTCGTGATGATCATCACGAAGGGATATTGATATAGGTATTTTAAACTTAGTATACATTTATTTTTATTTCTATTTATGTATTTATTTTGAGTTATAACCTATGTTAATAAATATATATTGTTTCTGAATACATATATATGGATCATTATTCCATTTTTCCTTTGCAATTCTCAGAATGTGTGTGATATTACGTATTCTTGGGATATTTCTTGAATGCGAGGGATGGCTGAGGGGAGTGATATTTTAAAACTGAATTTTAAAAAAAAATACTATTAACGTCAGTTTTATCATACAACTGACGTTAATAGTATTTTATAAAATATACAGTACACTATTAACGTCAGTTCTTGATAACAATTGACGTTAGTTTTAACAAAATTCACGTCAGTTTTGTTAAAGAACTGACGTTAATTTTGACAAAATTAACGTCAGTTGTGTTAAAGAACCGACGTTAATAGTGTTATATTTAACGTCAGTTCTCAACTGACGTTAAAAGTTTAACTTTTAACGTCAGCTGTATTTACGTCAGTCAGTATTCTGACGTAAAAAATCAATTTTAACTGACGTAAAAAGCACTTATTGCACTAGTGCAAGGTGACTAGGTTTGAATCATTTGGTTGATTTTTATTTTCGAATTTGGAAACTAATTTGAAGCTTATCTTGAAGCTCTCTCTTCCATTTTCATATTCTTTCGTTCAATTGTATATGTTGCTTAGAAGGATTAGACCTATAAAACTTATTCTGTGATCTGGAGGATGAGGAGGTCCTAGAATCTCTCTAATATCTTTTTCTGTTTGAACTATGTTTTTTCTATATAATTTGGATAAAGTGTTTTTTTCAGTTATTAGTAATTCTGACCATTTATATATGATCACTCAAGTTTGGACGATCACTTGGCACGTTGGTTTGGGTTGAATCAGTCAAGGCATCAATCGGCTCTTGATGATTATTTGATACTCATTATTGCAAGATTGGTGTTTATTTGCTTTTATAATTGGATATTCTTATGACCTCATTTTCATGTGCTTAGGTTTGATTTGAACAGATATTCTGATACGACTACTTCACTAGTATTAGGCTGTTAGTTTATGTGTTTTTATTTAATAGAATTTGTTATTGTTTCAACAGTGATACTTGATGCAAGAACTGAATGTTCTTTTTGGTTTGTGTAGCAGAAATGAAAGTATGCATATGAACAGAGAAAGGGGAGAAGAATAAGATCAAGATATTATCGTGGTTCAGAGCAAAATGCTCCTACATCCACACTGAGGCGAGTCTTCTATCCCCCAGATCAAAACACAAGTTACAAGGCTTTACAGGTTTGAAGCTATATCTCTCAATCCTCACTTGCACTCCTATGATCTCAATGAATCACTCACTCTCTCTGATTACAGTGTTAAACACTCAGAAAATTAACTTGTTAATTTTCTCTCAGCTATGGCTTATATAACTGTACATACAAGTCTCTCTAGGTAGTTACAGAAATAGAAATAACTAATTGTCTAACAGACTTAACTACTTTACAGTTATCACGTAGCTCTATGCATAACCTATCTTTCTAATTAATTGATGATCCATCTGCCACAAATCTCCACCTTGGATCTTCAATTCAGGTTCCAGCTAGGTATGCATCCAGTCTCTTAAAGAGACTCATTTATCACAGGTTCCAATTCTTGCCAAATTCATGCAATGCAGAAATTTGGCTCTAGGAACCACCTTGGTTAACATGTCAGCCATGTTGTCTTCTGTAGGAACTTTCTTCACTTCAACAATGCCCTTTGAAATGATGTCACGAATGTAGTGCATTCTGATGTCTTTGTTCTCTCGTGGAACATTTGGTTCTTTGAGAGATGGATGGCACTTTGGCTATCACACCATACAGTCACAAGAATTTGTCTCCCTTCTAGTTCATTTACAAACCCTTTGAGCCAAATTGCTTCCTTTATAGCTTCAGTCAAGGCAATATACTCTGATTCAGTGGTAGATAAGGCAACTATTGTTTGCAAATTTGCCTTCCAGCTTACCACATTTCCATAGAGAGTAAACAGGTATCCTGTTAAAGACCTTCTTCTCTCAATGTCCCCTACAAAATCAACATCCACATATCCTGCTACACTTCTGTTTTCTAATTCTGATTTTCCAAACACCAATCCAACAGATTTTGTCCCTTTCAAGTACCCAAGGATCCATTTGACTGCAAACCAGTATTCCTTCCCTGGGTTCCCCATGAATCTGCTGACCATACTGGCAGCATAGGCAGGATCAGGCCTTGAACATACCATAGCATACATTAAACTCCCTATGGCATTAGAGTAGGGTATGTTGTCCATGTACTTCTGATCTTCATCAGTTTTGGGAGATTGCTCAACTGATATCTTGAGGTGACCAGTTATTGGAGTTGAGACCACCTTGGCATCTTGCATATTGAATCTTCTAAGCACCTTATCTACATAACTTGACTGATGCAAGAAGATTAATCTCTCGTTTATCTTCCTCAGAATTTCCATTCACAATATCTTCCTTCCATCTCCTAAGTCTTTCATCTCAAATTCAGAACTTAGTAGACCCTTGAGCTTGTTGATTGCATCTAGGCCTTTACTTGCAATGAGCATGTCATCTACATAGAGTAGGAGATATATGAAGTGTCCTGAGTTGGCTTTCTTAAAGTAGACACAGCAATCAAAAGAACTTCTGTTGTAGCCATTTGACACTACAAAAGTATCAAATCTTTTATACCATTGTCTTGGTGATTGTTTAAGTCCATACAAGGACTTTTTCAGCAGGCATACCATATGTTCTTTTCCCTCGACTTAATACACTTCAGGTTGCTTCATGTATATCATTTCATCTAATTGACCATGTAAGAAGGCTGTCTTTACATCCATTTTCTCAAGTTCCAAGTTGTAGACAACAACTAGAGCAAGGATGACTCTAATACTTGTATGTTTCACAACCGGGGAAAAAATCTCATGTGAACACCTAATTTTGTCCGGCTATTTCCCCTTTTTGTTAATATTTTGTAAAATAAAAACTTAGAAAAATATCATTGTGCATGTTATCCGGTCCTAATGGATGGTTGATTTGTGCAGTATATGACCCAGCTGATCCTTTTTGTTTCTTGTGTGTGTGTTTTTTTTGTTGTTGTTGTTTCATTAGAATTTGGGCCAAACTTTATAAAAATACAAAAAAATATTGAGAAAAAATTAAAATTTATTTTAAAAATGTTTTCTAGTTTCTTGTTTTAAATAAATAAAAAAATCCTTTTAAAAAAATGATAAATTTCATCTCTTTGTTTATTATAAAAAAACCTTTCAAAAAGATTTCCAATTCTTTCTTTCTTATTGAAAAATCTCTTCAAAATCAAAAAATTTCAAAAAAATAAAAAAATCAAAATCAAACCAATCAACCAAGCTTTTTTTTAAGAACTACGTGGCTTTGAGTTTCCATCGCACCCGGGAATACGTAGGAGTAAGAGCAGAATCAATCATTCTGTCAAGCCAAAACTAAATTTTACTTTTTTAGGTATCTCTTTTATTTTCAATAGCTAATTTAAATAATTAAACTTTCGTTATTCAGAGATGCCTTATGGACTCGGGTGCCATGTTCTGTCCCATAGAATCAAGGTTGCCCTATGGACTTATGTGCCAAGTTCAACCCTGCTTAAGACTTTTCAACATTTAACCAAAAAGTAGAATAAATTAAAATACAAAATCATGAAACAACATCGTTTTTCAATTCCTATACTATCCTAAACAATTCATTAATAGTTTAATTACTTTTGGGTTGCTCTATGACAAGTGTCATGCTTAATCCCTTAAATTTGAGGTTGCCCTGCGGACTTACGTGCATGTTCAACCTCATTTAGGTTTTTAACAATAATATTTTTTAAATGCAAAATCATAAAAATACAAGATATCAAAAATAAAAATAATTGTTTCTTGTAAATAATGTTTGGGTTAAAATAAATATTCAAAAGTTATTAACATTTTTGCACAATTAGCTTGAGGTATCGTTTTTTAAACAGGCGATGTAGGGTGCTAACACCTTCCCTACTCGTAATCGGCTCTCGGAACCAAGTCTCTCTCTTTTTTAAAGACCAGTTTCCTTAAATAAATGGGTTTTCCAATATTTTCCCAATAAAAAATTTTGGCGACGACTCCTCTGTTTGTATCTTCTTTTCGAGGCTCCCGGAAGGGATGGTCGCGACATCTCATTGTAATCAATTCCTTCCCTTTGTGTGAAACCTTTTGCAACAAATCTAGCCTTGTATCAACTTCCTTCAACCCCTGAAATTTCTGTTTTTCTCATGAAAATCCATTTGCAACCTACAATTTTGTGATTTGGAGATCTTTCCACAAGTTCCCAGGTGCTATTTTTCATAAGGGAATTAATCTCATCAGTCATAGCATTTTTCTAGTGTTCCTTGTCTGAACTTTTCATCGCTTCCTTGTAGTTAATGGGATTAGTCACTTGATCCTCAATTTCTACAATCAGTGCATAAGCAATGAGCCCTGCATAGCCAAACCTTTGAGGTGGTTTGATCTGCCTTCTAGCCCTGTCTCTGACCAGATTGTAAGATGATTTTGATGCTTCATCTTGCTGTTCTTCAGTAAGTGACTGAACACTATCATCTGTTTTGTCTGCAGCATCATGCTCCGCCTCCAATTGAACCTTCTTATCAGGTCCATCAGGTTTCTGAGACAACTCAGTCTTCTGCCTTGCATCCTCAAGCATACTTTCTTCCTTGAAAACAACATTTCTGATGATCACAACCTTTCCTCCACCTGGACTGGTTAGCCACACCTTGTAACCCTTCACTCCATCAGGATATCCCAAGAAGATTCCCTTATTTGATCTAGGCTTCAATTTCCCTTCATTTACATGGATATAAGCAGTGCATCCAAATATTCTCAAGTTATCATAGGTTGGTGCTCTTCCTGTCCACAACTCCTCTGGCATCTTGAAATCAATAGCAGTTGAGGGAAACCTATTGATTAGATAGCATGCAGCGTGGAATGCCGCTCCCCATAACATTTTTCTTAGGTTGGCATTGGACAACATGCACCTAATCCTCTCCAAAATGGTCATGTTCATTCTTTCAGCAAGACCATTTTGTTGAGGAGTTAGTCTCACTGTTTTTTGCCTGGTTATGCCATTGTCCTTGCAAAACTCAGTGAACTCTTCACTTGGATATTCAAGTCCATTGTCAGTTCTAAGGACCTTAACTTTCCTTCCAGTTTGGTTCTCAACAAGTGCTTTCCATTGTTTAAAACATTTGAATGCTTGATTCTTGTGTTTCAACAAATACACCCACACTTTTCTCGACCAATCATCTATGATAGTTATGAAGTATCTAGCACTACCTATTGAAGGAACCCTTGTTGGCCTCCATATATCAGAATGTTCATACTCAGGTGAGGCTTTGGTTGTGTGTGTTGCAGTTTAGAACTTAACTCTTTTCTGCTTGTCATAAAGAACTCTAGTCTTTCAAAATCTCCATTACCAATTAAACCCTGCTTTTACAATTCCTCCAAGCCTCTTTCACTCACATGAGCTAGTCTAAGATGCCATAGCCTTGTGGAATTCATCTTGGATGCAGAAATTAAACTAGCAGAGTTTAATATAGTTGTACCTTGCAACCTGTACAAGCCATTCTTTCTGGTTCCCTTCATCATGAGCATCGAGCCTTTGCTAATCTTCATAACACCACCTTCTCCTTTGAATGTACATCCTGCTTGATCCAGCATGCCAAGAGAAAGAAGATTTCTCTTTAGCTCGGGTACATGTCTTACATCTGTGAACAATTTTTCTTATCCATCACTGAATTGGACCCTGACATTGCCAATTCCAACTACTTTGCAGGCAATATTGTTCCCCGTTAGCACCTTTCCAGCATCAACCCTATTGTAAGATTCAAACCATTCTTGATTAGGGGTCATGTGGAATGAACACCCTGAGTCAAGAATCCACTCCTCACTGAAAGAATCTTCACTAACAGCTAACACATCCGAGCTTTCATACCCATTTGCTACCACAGCCATATCATTTGAGTGTTGATTCCTATTGTTCTTTCTTTTTCTCTCAGGACAGTTCTTTCTAAAATGTCCTTCCTCATGGCAGTAGTAGCACTCCTTCTTGCCTTTGGATTTGGATCGATACTTTCTATTCTTTCCTTTTGCTTCTTTGTTTTCATATCTTCCTCTAGCAAACAGCCCTTCTGCTTCTCCACCTTCACCTTTGTCATCAGTAATCCTCTTCTTCATTTCTCGTGAATTAAGTGTGGCTTTGACTTCTTATAAGGTGAGTCTTTCTCTACCAAACATCATTGTATCAACCAAGTTCTCATAAGAGGGAGGAAGTGAGCACAATAACATCACGGCTTGATCCTCATCATCAATCCTGACATCAAGATTCTTTAAATCAAGAACTGCCTTAGTGAATTGAGAGACATGTTCTTTGATTGATGGTCCTTCCTCCATCTTCAACTGATGCAATATCTTCTTCAAATAGAGTTTATTTGTCGATGGCTTAGTCATATATAGGCTTTCAAGCTTGAGCCAAACACCTGCTGCAGTGGATTCATCAGCTACTTCACGAAGAACTTCATCACCCAAAGAAATAATGATCATACTGTGTGCCTTGCTGATCAAGTCTTTCTTTTCTTTATCTGAAAGTGCTGTAGGAAGTTTGCTCAATCCACCCAAGGCTTCCTCGAGTCCTTGATGAACAAGAAGAGCCTTCATATTGATCCTCCATAGGCTAAAATCATTTTCTCCATTGAATTTCTCCACATCGAACTTGGTAACCATCGTGGAATCAGCCCCAATTCAACAAGGCTCTAGATACCAATTGTTATTGTTTCAACAGTGATACTGAATGCAAGAACTGAATGTTCTTTCTGGTTTGTGTAGCATAAATGAAAGTATGCAGATGAACAGATAAATGGGAGAAGAATAAGAGTAAGATATTATCATGGTTCAGAGCAAAATGCTCCTACATCCACACCGAGGTGAGTCTTGTATCCACTAGATCAAAAACACAAGTTACAAGGCTTTACAGATTTGAAGCTATCTCTCTCAATCCTCACTTGCACTCCTATGATCTCAATGAATCACTCACTCTCTCTGATTAGTGTTAAACACTCAGAAAATTAACTTGTTAATTTTCTCTCAACTGTGGCTTATATAACTATACATACAAGTCTCTCTAGGTAGTTACAGAAACAAAGAACTAACTGCCTAACAGACTTAACTATTTTACAATTATCACATAGCTCTATGCATAACCTATCTTTCTAACTAATTGATGATCCATCTGCCACAGAATTTAGTTTCAATAACAACTTTTTCTCTATGGAAGTTATCGTAGGTAATGGTTGTTATCTAGATGGATGTCATGTCCCCAGTTTTTTTAATAATATTTGTATGTATTGTGTAGTAATGCTGGAAGAGTTGTACAATCTCATTTTGGACAACTATTTACATTGGCATTGAAGTGAGTATTAGTTACGTCCTTGTTTGTGGTAAAAAATTAAATTTCATAAGACCATTAAAGTTGGGATTATGGATATATTTGGGTTTTTTCTCCTATGGATTCAATATCTTGAATCTTGTCTTTGTAGTCTTTTGTGATTCTGTTTTATGGATTTGAATGATGGTAGTGTCTTACAAGGAAATTCATTATTTGTAGAGTCATTTGGTTCAATCAAGGTTTCAGAGCTTCAGTTGGGATATGAGAGTCACATTAAGGCTATTGGTTCTCCATTTGACTACATTATTGGCACTAACATTGTAAGTGTTAAACAAGCCTTTCTGTACATTGTGAGTTGGTATGTTATCTGGACCTAGGACCACAATTTTGTTACGTTATTCAACTTTTCTATAATAAGTTGATGTACTTGTTTCTTACAGTGGAGTTGGATAATTCACTTTTTCTCTAATTTGTCTATGAAGTTGGGCTATGAGATATGTTTGACCTGTTTCCATGAGAGGATGCTTCAGATGTGGAAAAGAAAACTTCAACGTGAAGACTATTTCAAAATCCAAGGTATATATCTGGAATTCACAAAAGGCCAAAATGTTGTTTTCATTTAAAGACAGGGGTTTTGTTGGTGTCTGTTTGGAATGGGAAGGTTGTAGCAGGAGATGTTTTATTGAAATATTTATTCTCAAGGTGGCTCCTTGGAAAAAAGGCATCTTTATGAGGTTCTTACAATGTCCAAAAGAGGTTTTGGAGAGGGACTATGGTGTGTGGTAGGAGATTTTAATGTGGTGAGATCTTCTGGCGAAAGAAGAGGTTCCTCGGGTGTCTTGGGAGTTGAAGGATCAATGTTGATGAGGGACTTCAATCAATTTATAGATGATATGATCCTAAATGATCTTCCTCTGTTGGGTCGTAAATTTACTTGGATAAAGTCGAATGGAGCAGTCCTAAGCAGATTGGACCGCTTCCTTGTGTCGAATGGTTGGCTAGACTTTTGGGGAGTCCCGACTCAATGGGCTCTAAATAGGGTTGTCTTCGATCACTGCCCTATTGTTCTCAGATATAGAGTTCGAAATTGGGGACCGAAACCCTTCAGATTTAAAAATTTCTGGCTGCAACATAAGGACTTCCACAATTTGGTTAAGCATTATTGGTCCGAGGCGTCTTTTCATGGATGGGCAGGCTTTATTCTGTTTGAAAAATTGAAATCATTGAAGCTTTCAATTAAGATGTGGAGCAGGGAGGTATATGGACATATGGACAACAAAATTGAGAGGCTTACGAAGCTGATCAAGGAAATTGATGTGGCTAATGAGGATGCTGATTTAAGGCCAGATCAGGTGGTGAGGAGGCAGATTGTTCAAGCTGGGCTATGGTCACTCCTTAAGAATAAAGAAAGTCTTTCTTTTCAAAAATCTATAGTAAGGTAGATCAAGGAAGGAGATGCAAACACCAAGTTCTTCCACGCTTGTGTAAATTCCCGTAGGGCTACCAATATAATTTCTGCCTTGCATTCGCAAAACGGGTGGGTGGATGATGTTATTGGTGTAAAAAATGAGGTGGTGAATCATTTCTCAAACCTTTTCACCGAACCTTCTTGGAATTGTCCTCATTTGGATGGTGTTGAGTTTGAAAAGGTTACTGCCCAGCAAAATGAACTCCTAATAGAGAGGTTCAGTCTTGAGGAGATAGAGGAAATTCTAGGTCAAAGTGATGGTGACAAGAGTCCGGGGCCAGATGGGTTTAATTACTCATTCTTTAAATCTTGTTGGGTTATTTTGAAGGAGGATATGTTCCGGATGTTTTCGGAATTCTATAGTAATGCTAGACTGCCTAAGTGTTTATCTTCTTATTTTCTTACACTTGTGCCTAAAACCTCAAGTCCTCAGGGTCTAGGGGATTTTAGGCCAATCTCATTACTGGGGAGCCTCTTCAAGCTTTTCTCCAAGGTGTTAGCAGGAAGACTTGCGGTGGTAATGGATTCTTTACTCTCCAACAACCAATCAACTTTTATTAAAAGGAGACATATAGCGGATGGGGTGGTGGTTATGAATGAGTTAATCGACCTGGATAGAAAAAGGGGTAAGAAATGTGTCATCTTCAAAGTGGATTTTGAAAAATCTTACGACTTTATAAGCTGGGATTTTCTTGACTATATGTTAGTAAGATTTGGATTTAATGAGAAGTGGCGCTCCTGGATTTGTGCTTGTATTTTCTCGGGGAGACTATCAGTTTTGGTCAACGGTAGTCCGACAGAGGAGGTGACCCACTAGCTCCTTTTTTGTTCCTGTTGGTTGTAGAAGGTCAAAGTGGGATTGTCAGGAATGTTGTTACTTCTGACAAATTTAAAGGCTTCCGGGTAGGTACTTCGGATATCTCAATCTCTCATCTTCAGTATGCAGACGATACGATCCTGGTTGGGGGAGCTTGTGATGATAATCTGTGGGTAATGAAAGCTGTCCTCCGTTGCTTTGAGTTGGTGTCTGGGTTGAAAGTCAATTTTCATAAGAGTGTCCTGATAGAGGTAAACGTTGATGATTCCTTCTTGTCCTCGGCTGCTGATTTTCTAAACTGTAAAGTGGGAGGAATTCCGTTTAAGTACCTCGGGCTGCCGGTGGGACCCAATCCAAGGAAAGCATCAACATGGCAACCGATGATTGATGCTTTTAGGAGGAGATTGTCTTCCTGGAAAAATAGGTACTTGTCCCTTGGCGGTAGTATCGTGCTCTTAAATTTGGTCCTAAATGGCATCCCCATCTATTTCTTATCATATATGAAAATGCCTGTGAAGGTTTGGAGGGAGGTAGTCAGGATCCAGAGAGAGTTTCTTTGGGGTGGTACTTCGGGTGATAAAAAAAATCCCTTGGGTCAGTTGGTTGGATGTCTACAAACCTAAGGAAAGAGGGAGTCTTTAGCACTTTTTAACCGCTGTCTTCTTGGAAGTGGAGATTAAGACTTTTGATTGATAAAGAAGAACTTTGGTGTAGGATGGTTAGAGCTAAATATAAGGAAGGTGTTAGTGCAAATACGAACCCGATTTCTGTTGGTTGTCTGAGATATAGATCGATTTGGTGGGTAGACTTATGTGGCATTGGTATATCTAGAGGAGAGGTGGGTGATTGGTTTGTGGATGGGGTATGTAAGAAATTGGGGGATGGGAGGTCAATTTTATTCTGGAAATATAAATGGTTTGGCGGCACTACCTTGGAAGAACATTTTTCGAGGTCGTTTGCTATTTCTTCCTTAAACAAGAGACTATCTCAGTGTGTGGAAAGTGGGAAGGGCCGACCTGGTTGTGGGACTTTAAATGGAGGCGTAGCACCTTTGTCTGGGAGGAGGAACTACTAACGGAGTTTCATAACACACTTTCTTCGGTTGCTTTGATAAAACAAACAGACAGGTGGGTTTGGAAGCAACATTCTTCACAGGGTTTCTTGGTAAAATCTGCCTACGGTCTTCTAATTTCTAGTGTTCCTCAGAATGTGGGTTTGGAGGAATTAGAGATAAACTTGTTCAAAATTTTATGGAAGAGTAAGGCCCCTCTAAAAGTGGTGGCCTTTTCTTGGCAAATGCTATTAGATAGGATCCCTACTAAGGTTAACCTTCATCATAGGAAGGCCTTAGTGGAGGATGCTTCTTTGCTTTGTGTATTTTATAATAGTGTGGAGGAATCTGTGGAGCATCTGTTTCTTCATTGCCCTTTATCTTCCTCAATTTCGTCTAGGATTCTCCTTTGGTTGGGAGCAGGTTTTACCATTCCTGACTCTATTTCCCAATTGCTTTTACTCTTTGGAGAAGGTTTTCCTAGAAAGGTACTGTTGGGCAGTTGTTTATTGTTGTGGCACGCGGTGGTTTGGTGTATATGGGAGCTTAGAAATGGAATCTTCTTTGGTGGTGACAAAGCTGATTTTATTTTTCTAATGAATAGGGTGAAAGTGACATCTTGGAAATGGTTTTCAGCAGGAAACACTTCCAGTTGTTATTCCTTCTCAGACTGGTGTATTGACCCGTTAGATTGTATGGTTTAGTTGGAATGCTGTTGTTTTCTTGGATACAATGTATTCTGTTGAAACTATCTTGTAAAAGGTTCTAAAGTACCCCTTGTACTCTAATAATGATACTTTTTGTCTTTTCCAAAAAAATATGCATGCTATATGCTCTTTCTAGTTTTGACTATTACTACATGCATACATATCATGGATATATGAAAGCCTACAGGTATCTGTCAGCCTTTATTTCACAAACTTTTTTGAACATTGCTTGTTTCGAGGACATTGTGAAAGCCTTTTAACTCTTTTAGAAAAATTGTTCCTTACTACTGTAGTCTATATAAATGCATATTTATCGTTGAATTAGATGGTAGATGATGCTCAGTTAAATGTATTTATTCGATCTCTAATTAATTATGAAATCATATAAGCCTTTTAGTGTTAGCCTTCTTATCTATATATATCAGTCAATTGTTCTCACATGTAAATCTGAAACTTGGTTTGAATCTTTGTTGATGTATAAAGTTAGTTTGACAATTTAGGATTTGAATTGCTACTGATGTATAAAGCTATTATATATCTAATGTTGACTTTTATATTTAGAACAATATTGATTTTTGATATTGATACTAATCTTAATGAATGGTATTGCTATTTCAGGAACAAGGTTTAGTCACAGAGACATGATGTTGAAGATGTGAGAATGCTCGGATTGTAGATACAGTGGCATCCCATATCTCTTAAGTGGTTGTTAATTAGATTCTGAACTTTATATAGATATGATTGTCTTTCCATTTTCACTTGTGAAGTATCTAATAGGAAATAGGAATTTGAAGATGGATTGGAATATTTGAAGTATATGAATTCTTTTGTAATGTTGAAGGATTTGTGGGTTTATTAGTATGAAATTAAGTTTTTATTAAATTTATTCAACAAGTATTTTATTTTTAAATATTTTTGTCTTAATAATATCATTCAATTATGTTAAAAAATAAAATATATAAAATTTAATAATAAAAATAAAAATATTCAATTTATCAATCTTTTATGAGTAGTATGGTAGGTAAAAAAATTTTTTACTCATTACCTCTTTTTACCTACGGTTGGAGCTGCCATAGGTATAAGTGAATGGCTCTTACCTACAACACTATCTGTAGGACAAACCACTTATAGTGACATACGAATATGCCTGTTGGTAAAAGAATGTCTGTAGGCAAAATTTATACTGACGGCAAATAACCATCACTGCATGCCCCCTCAAAGCTGATGCCACAGGAGTCCGACAGTCAAAGTCTTTCAAACATATACCTATGGTTTTTGACTTCTAGTGACGGATTTTGTCCGTCACTATAAGTAAAATTTCTTGTAGTGGCCATTGAAGTGTAAAATTACTTAAAGTAGTATATAAAGTGAAAAGTGGATGAGGCGGCATGATATGGCCCATAAACAAAGGTGAAACTAGAAATTTTACGTGATGAGAGCCACAACCAAATATGCATAACATGAAATAATAATAAAAAACTAAATAACATAAGAACAAATTATATGAAATTAATTTCATATATAATTAACAATTTAACATAATATAAATTACTCAAAAGCATTTTTTAGTCATTTCTATTGTTCTGCACACATTACATCAAACTACAAAGGGTAGGTTTGGATGGTTTCTAGCTCGTTTTTGGACCTTTGTTTCTTAGTTTCTAATCTGAAGTTGGCTTATGGTTTGAAATTGGGCCTTTGCAGAGTTGAGGTTAGACAAGTTTTTTAGGGTAAAAAATATAGGTATATAAAATATAAATTTGAAAACTTGGGTGAGGAGCCACAACAATCATAGACTTCCTCTCCCTCCGCCGATGCCCATAAAAAGAGGAGTTAAACAACTTCAATGAATTGCATCATTGGAGATGCTCTAATTTAGGATGGATAAGTTGAATATTTGTTTCAATTTTCACAATTAGGTGGCATTTAGTTTGTGTTATTTATAAATAAACTATATTATCATAAATCTCATTATTTATACTATTTCTTTCTCATACATGAGAATGCAATTTTTAACTTTCATTCATTAATTTTACTTTCATACATCTTTTATGGTCGATAATGATTTTTTTGTTCATTATTCTAAACATGAGATATTTTTATTATTCAAATACTATGTTTCCAGTTGCTCGGATATGGAGTTCATCTATCCCTCCATCAAAGAGCTTTCTGCTTTGGAGAATTATTCAGGATTCTATGCCTACTGATGATATGTTATGGAAAAGAGGTTGTGCTTTGCCATCTATTTGCAGTATGTGTGAGAAGGCAGCTGAAACTACTCAGTATCTATGTTGAATTTCATGGTTTCAGAGTAAGGGAAGTAGAGAAAGTTTAGAAAAATTGAGATAATTGTATATTGATGAATGGTAAAAAGTGAAGAATACAATGAGTAACTTTGACTTATATAGCCAACTAATCCAAGTAAACTAACTAACCATTAAAACTAATTCTAACTAACTCTAACGAATTATAACTATCTTAACAGCCCCCCGCAAGCTGGAAGGTGAACATAACACTTCCAGCTTGGAATGATCAATACAAATTCATATCCAAAAAAAAATACAATGAAAATGCCAAGAACATATTGGCAAATACAAAAGGAACGCAGGCCAACAAAACCAACCAATGCTTAACCACCGTAAAAGGCAGAAGCTCCAAGTGCTTAACCACCATACAAGGCAGAAGCTGAAATCATCAAAGCCAACAAGGGCAAAAGCTTAACCATTAAGCCGAAGCCATAACTCAAAGCTTAACCACTTAACAGAAGCATATATGCTTAACCACCAAGATAAGGGAAGAAGCTAACAACAAATTGTCAATGCTTAACCATCCATGATAGAAGCTAGCATCAATGCTTAACCACCATGGACAGAAGCTCACAACAAAGCCAATAGGCTAGACGAAACCAAAAACACTAAACAATAATGTTCAACAATATTGAACAGAAAATCAGTAAAGCAAAAAAAAACATGTCTTCAGAGGGGACAAAGCACAAACATGTGGTGAGCATCCAAAATCAAGCTCAACCAACAACAACCATCAAACTCCAAGTAATTGCTGCTTGAATCAATGTCTTCATACAGTTCCAAAGTAGCCATGTCAACCTTGGCATCAAGAAATCTCGGAACACAAAAAATACTGAGTAATATTTCAACACAAGCAAGATCTTCAAGAAACAACCATCAAAAAACGTCAAAACTGAACGAAACCAAGGCAACAGAAAAGAAACTCGTGGAGGAGAAGAAGTTGACGGTGGCGGAGAAGGAACCGCCGCAGAGAAGAAACCGAAGGCAGGGGTAGAAGTTGCCGAAAACAGATCGAGAAACGAAACCAGAAATGAACAAATCAGATCCACGCTCACTGTTCACGCTTCACTGCCAGATCCGTTTCTCAGCAACCAAACATATTTTTAGATGATGAAACAACTAGAATCTGAACAAAATCTGAAGAAACTCAGAAAGGCGCAGCGCAAGAAACACCGAGAACAATGGTGACACAATCAGCATCGGATCTAAACCACCGCCCACTGCAACAAAACACGTCGGAAAACACCGCAACAAACAGAAATTCAGAAACCAAATCTGCACCATGTCTGCAAAGAACTCAAATGCCGAAATCTAATCAAGAATCGGCAAGAACAGAGCCACTAGACGGCGCCGAAAACGCCGCCACAAAGAACATCACCGACACCGGATCGAGAAAGAAGAAACATATCGAGTCTGAAGCTGAAGAAAACGAACCGTGTAGCGGATCTAAGATCCGGTGATGCGGAAAACGACAACCTGTTGCGGCGGCACCGTAGACGGAGATGAGGCGATGAATCGGATCTGAAAAGAAGCTATTGCAATGGCAGAGGAAAAAGGTTTCTCTGTCGATTTTCAACTCGGGAGAATGATGAAATGGCAGAGATTGTGCAATAAATTTTCTAGGGTTTCAATATGGATGACGAAAAGAAAACGCAGATCAAGAAGAAGAAGATACAAGAACTATATCAAAATGGAGATTTTTTTTTTTGGTTTTCTCGGGAAAAAACTGAAAAAGGGAAAGAAAATAAAGTAAGGAAAAAAAAATCATGCGGAAGATTCAAGGTGGGTGGAATGGCTCTGATACCATGTTGAATTTCATGGTTTCAGAGTAAGGGAAGCAGAGAAAGTTTAGAAAAATTGAGAAAATTGTATATTGATGAATGGTAAAAAGTGAAGAATACAATGAGTAACTTTGGCTTATATAGCCCACTAATCCAAGTAAACTAACTAACCATTAAAACTAATTCTAACTAACTCTAACCAATTATAACTATCTTAACAATCTGTTTTGTGACTGTCAATTTGCAAAGGATTTATGGTGCTGGCTTGGCTCATCTTTGCATCTGAACATTGACTCGAGTTCAGTTCTTAATATTTTACTGATTTGTGACAGCAATTGGTCTTCTCAAGTGAAGGAGGTTGTTGTTGCTAGTATTATAAATGTCTTTTGGGCTATTTCGTACTGCAGAAGCAAGTTGAGATTTGAGAATAAAAGGATTTATTTTAGAGATGCTCTTAATATGATTAAAACTAGTGTCTTTATCTGGTAATCACAGCAATGGTTCATGCCACTCTTTTGAAAGGGAAGGTGATATTCTAAATGTTTTTTTTTTTTGTTAAGGGAAAGCTGAAAAAAGCTCCTTCAATTAGACTTGTCCTTTGGCACCCTCCCCCGTACAATTGGGTAAAATGTAATACGAATGGGGCTCCTAAAGGTTCTTCAAGCTTGACTGGTTGTGGTGGCATTTTCAGAAACCACTTAGCTGACTTCTCGGGTTGCTTTGGTGCTATCCTTGGTTGCACATCTTCTTTACATGCTGAGTTGTTGGGGGTTATTTATGCTATTGAGCTAGCCTCTGGCAAAGGTTGGCACAATTTATGGATTGAATGTGATTCTCAACTTGTTATTCAAGCTTTTAAATCCCATTATGTTTTTCGTTGGACACTCAGAAATTGGTAGAGAAACTGTGTTGATTTATCATCTAGGGTGTGTTTTAGAATCTCACATATTTTTTATGAAGGCAATGATTGTGCCGATAGATCATCTCTCATGTTTGTTCTGTACGAGATTTCTTTTGGTGGGATTTGCCTCCTATTTTTATTTTATTAGTAAAGCTTTCTATTGTAATAGGGTAGGGCTTCCTAATTATAGGTTTCATTGATTCTTTGACGTGAGTTTTGGTTAATGTCCCCCGTGACCTTCTTTTGTATTCTTTTTCATTCTTATTAATAAATTTGGATATGCTGCAAATGATTGTTAATAGTTTAGATACCAATCCAGTTGAGGTGTCAGTTATCTTTGTGATACTTCTGTATGTCTTATTTGATAAAAAAAAAATTGCTCAGATTAATGTTATTTCTCGAACAGTTTTAATTACATGTTTTTCTAATTTTCTAATTGAATTATGTATAATGTTCAAATTTATCTAGTCGTTCCATGTACGACAATGAGATCCTTTCTGTCGCTTTCACATGGTTGCTTTTTTTTCTCCATTCGGCTAGTTCGCGAGTTTGTACTTTGTACCTACACGCTGTACTTTCAAGGACAAAAGCGAGAAGTAATGGCTTGGAAAAAATGAAAAAATGAAAAAATATAATGCTAGCGGCAAATCAACTGCATTCAGCCCATAAAAAAAATTTTGAAAAGCTCATCCAAAAAAAAATCAATTGCATTCAATAGTATACATAAATATATATTAATGCATGTCCAAATTAGCTAATTTCAATTGTAAAAGTTTTAATAATGTCAAATTTCAAAAATGGATTTATTTTAATATAAAATAAATTTAAAAATATAATTCTGAGTCTAATGTATGTGTTATACAAAGATTTAATATTAATTGATATACAGTGGCAATATAAAGAATTTTTACACAATCAATCATTAAGAAATTATTACATAATTAAAATGTTTGACTCTTATCCTAACTACCTTAAAGTCATTCATAGCATGCTTTCTGATTGGTTGACAGCATATAAATTAAACCCTAATATTATTTTTTTTGATAGGCAAATGTTAGTGTTAATGTTAGTATTTGTTAGTGGGTGAGGATTGAACCCACAACTTCCTTATCATTCAACTCCTTAACTCCCCCACCCTAATTACCTTCACTATCTTATGACTCTCAATTAAACCCTAATATATATTGAAAAGTTAATAGTTATGTGACTTTTTTTTTTGTCTGTTTCTTTATACTATTTAGGTGTACCTGACTTTAGGTTTACATATTTAATTCAGTACTTACATATAAATTGCGTAAATAGTTCAAAAGAAAGTTCATTCTAAGCTTTTTATTTGTTAATTAACTTTTTATGATATAAAGATATTTTATAATTATTTTTAATTTTGTTGATAATTTTCTAACTCAGTATTGAATATTTTGATAACTTTTATTTAAAATTTTAACTAAAACATTTATATATTGATCGTTCGTAATAATTATACTATTTTTCTCAAAAATTTTATATTTAGTTTAAAAGTTAATAATTAATTTTATTATTAAATATGGAGTAAATGCAAACTTTAATCCATAAAAGATTTGAATTTCAACATTAGGGTGGAAATAAGTCATAAAGTTTTGACGGCCATCTTTTCGGTTTATCAATATCTGATTTTTTTTATATCTATTTCGAGGAATATCCCACCACCAACTTGAGACGGGGACTAATCTTCCGCGGAATTTGTTTGACACTTCGATGGGTGGCATCCCTTCCAGCTGAGGTTTTTCCCATACCCAAGGCTCGAATCCGAGACCCTGGTTAAGGGACGAGAGGCCTGTAACCACTCACGCCAACCTCAGTTAGTTATCAATATCAATATCTGATTATTTAACAAACAAGTTAGATTTAAACTTCTTGAAATGTCCATTTAATAAAGTGGGTTTGTTAAGCTCGAGCTTTTAAAAAAATACATTTGTCTTACCTAGCTAGGTTATTTAACATCTATTTATATAATTATGAATTTATAAATTTACATAATTTATTAATTACATACTAATATAGTATATTTATTTTTATCGAATTATTAATTTTGTTAAAGATGGTATCTAGTGAAAACAAAAGTTATGTTTCTTAACATGTTGACTTTATATACACATTAATTTAAACAGGTTTTGAATATATAATAAGACTACACTTTTATATTTTTATAAGCAATTCAGGTTAAGCCCCGTTAAAGAAGCCCAGTAATAAGTTAGACTCAAATCAACACTTTATAAAATGAGAAATGTTAGCAACACAGTTTTTATCACTCCTCTTATAAAAGAGTAATGTTATTTGTATACCTGTCTCGACATTTGGGTGACACATGGTTAATGGTATATAAATTCTTGGTTAATTCAGTTCAATTGATGATTAACGGTGAATTGGGAACCCTTGCACCCATTAACCAAGTCCAACATATCATTAAACACGATTATGAACGGTGTTAACCACCCATACATCCTATATTGGTGCATGTTATTTTTTGTATACCTTCAAATTACTTGGTTAACAGTGTTCACAATCGTGGTTTACGGTTTCTTGAATTTGGTTAATGGGTACAAGGGATCACAATTCGTCGTTAACTACCAATGAACTGAATTAATCAAGAATTTGTATATCGTTAACCAGGTGTCCATAATTCAGATATACAAATAACATTACTCCTTACAAAATAGGCTACCCTGTTCAACACTAAAAAAAATTGTTGATTCCTTATTCCTCGATGGTTTATCCATTCATCCACCCAACTTCCTCCATTGGGCCATCTCAATCCGTATAATTAATTGGTTAATTGTCAACAAAATGAGTAATGTGGTTAGTCCATCAGTGGTTTTTTTTTTTTTTTTGTGGTGAGATAAGAGTGATTATTGAACTTTGTTGTGAATCTCAGTAAGTTCCTATGAGTGTTTTGCAATATTATATTTGATGGCCTTTAAAAAAGAGAGAGAAATATCTTTTTTGTTGGAATTCATCGTAATTAGTGTATTTGACTCTCCAGTGGGTTCACGGTTGGAATATCCCACAAACTTAAATCATTTGGACTCGTTATGAGACCAATCTCCGTTCGGATGCTTAGTCACAGTTAAGATTTTTTCACCCCTCCGTGTCATGTGAGATTCGAAGTCAGGTCTTACTCCACAAACTCAACTTGCACAACCAATTGAGTCACACCTATTGGGTAAAAATAAAAACAGAGAGATTGATATATAATGTCAACATATAATTACTTAAACAGTTTTTCTATTGTGTGCCCGTGGATACTAATTTAGAAATATAAAAATTGTTATTTTAATTAAAAAATTGATGTATTTATTTTTTTTGCAACGTAATTTATTTAGTTTAATAATAAAAATTTACTTTTATTGAATTTTAAACTTATGCCAATGAACATACATGCGGTATAAAAATCATATTATTTTGGAAAAATTAATTGGTTCAGGAAAAATATGAAAACAATTTATCATCCTCCATTGCAGATTGCTAAGTTGTGGTCCTGTGGATTGTATTTGATGACAATATAGTCTTTAAGAGAAGCAGAAATCATATTTGAATTGTATATTATTAGTTTTGAATATATAGGAGGGCCAGTAAATTTGGTGGACCATAATTCCAGGCATGAATCTTTCTATTGAAGCTAGCTTTCGAAAATTTTCTATAAAAATATGATGTATTTTGAAATCCTTTTAGACTTTTCCCTTTAATTGCAAATATCTGTTCCATTTCGTCCAATATGTACATAATAGTCAAAGTTGTCCCCACACTGTGGTAGACTTTCCTTTGGCGTGGCACTGAAATCTAACAAGGGTTTTAAAAGAGTAAGGAAAGTGGTATATATTTTTGGTGTCCAATATTTTATATATATATTTATTTGTTTATTATTTTTTTTCTTTCTCATCACATATATTTAACATTTCAAAACAATTCATCATCATATGATATTTATAGATATATAATATTCCAAAAATATATATAATTATCATTTCTCGTTCTAAAATTCTTGTCATTGGCTTTTCACCTTCCATTATTATTTAACCTTTGGTGGCTTCGTGAGGACCCTTAAAAAATCTAGATGTGTCGTTAGGTCACAAACACGCAAAATCTTGTTAACTATGTATAAAGACATTGACTAAAGAATCCAAAGATATACAAAATTTGTTGACAAATATCTCATAACTTCTAAAATTTTTAAATATCGAATGCATCACTTTTTATATAATTTTTTTATTTCTGATTCATTAATCAACATCCTAAAGATACTACTTAATATTTGCCTATATAAATATATGATTGACTTGACTTCAGCAGCTAGCCATTATTCACTTGACAAGAAAAAATCACCAAAAATAATATAAATATATAGAAAGGAAGAAAACTATTTATATACACCGCGTTATAACAAGCTTCTCAAGTTTAAGATCACATTATAGTAGACAAATGGAGGAGGCCATGTTACACAGCTGTGATGACAAGAAGGAAGATGAAGTTGTGCTTCCTGGGTTTAGATTCCATCCAACAGATGAAGAGCTTGTTGGGTTTTATCTGCGGCGAAAGGTGGAGAAGAAGCCTCTTCGAATTGACCTCATCAAACAGATTGACATCTACAAATACGATCCCTGGGATCTTCCAAGTACTTAACATCTGTTCTTCCTCTTAATTAATAAATATATATATTTACTGTTTATGCATATTGCTTCTGCAGATAAATTTCATGATTTTGCTTACGACTCATCATAATCCAAAAGCTAAGGACTAGCTAGAGTGTTTTATGAAGATCATAAATTGATGTAATGGAGTTAAAAGATAAGATGTAGCAACTATAAAGAAAAAGCACATACTATTGAGGACGTGCTGCAAGATTTTAAATTACGGTTGTGAACACGGTTGTATTGTGATTATTACGGTTTGATGTGGTCATGTTACGATCGATGTGGTCTACAATCACGGTCTGATGCGGTTTCGGTGGCTACCGCAACCGAAATATTGCGACCGCATCACGTGATGCAATCCACAATTTAAAACCTTACGTGCTACCAAGTCCTAGTTATTATATATATTTAGAGTTTAGATGGTTTAATTGTGATTTTAAATTTTTACATAGTTTTCAAGTGAAGATGTAGAAACTCAAATCAAACTTCAATAATGTATTTATTCAATGAATATAATATATGGTATATTTGCATGATATATATGCATACATGCACCTCATGTTTCAATTATAGGCTTAGCTAGGTGCAAGTACAAAACTACCCCATTTTGATAATTTTCTTTATACATTATGAACAATTAATGCATGATTTGGTTTCTGATCTCAAGCCCTTTTTTTTCCCATGTGGGTAATATGTATGAAGAAGTGAGTTCAGTGGGGGAGAAGGAATGGTATTTCTTCTGCATAAGAGGAAGAAAGTACAGGAACAGCATAAGGCCTAACAGGGTGACAGGGTCTGGATTCTGGAAAGCCACAGGGATTGACAAGCCTATATACTGTGTTAAAGAACCCCGGGATGAATGCATTGGCCTCAAGAAATCCTTGGTCTACTACCGTGGAAGTGCTGGGAAAGGCACCAAAACTGATTGGATGATGCACGAGTTTCGCCTCCCACCCAATGGAAAAACTAGCAATAATCCACAAGTTAATGCTACCAGTGATGTTCAAGAAGCTGTAAGTCAATTATCAATTATTATTACTACACGTGTTACTTATTGTTTCAGTGATTTCTAATTTACACTCTTTTTAATACACTTCATCATATCGCTTGAAATTCATATGGATCCTAAAAATTTATTTGGGATCTATATTAATTAGAGACTTATTATCAAAACAGTGGAACTCACATGAATTTCAACCAATAAAAAAAAATATGGTGAAAAGAAAGTAAGCTTGCTAGCATTACTCATCCATGTATTGCTAATCTTATAGGATAGTGTGTAGAATTTCTTTTTATGGTGTTTGAAAATAGATGAGAAGTACTCCATATTAAATGATAAAGTAAACCCATCTAGAACCGTATATATAAGACAAATCTACAGAGAATATATCGAATGATAAAAATGCCAGATGTTGAGATTCTGGTCACAAACTTGTTCGTATTCAAGATGACCATAAATATACTGTTGTATATATTATTCTAAAGTCAGAAGCACGTTTTAGGCCCCATAAATTGTATTAAGGAGAAAATTATTATAAATAAATTAAGGCACACAAAACAATTTGTTTACTAGAAAACCTCACATTGGCTCAACTGATAAACTCAACCTTTTGTAGTTACGATTATAAGGCCTCATTGAGGTTTGTGGCACATCTCAGTTTAGAAGTGGCAATTGGCAACCTTTCCTTCTTATAAATATTTTTTTTTACCAAAAACATATATTATTAATTATTATTAAGTGATAATTGAGAAAATTGACTTGGGTGTCTCGAAAATCTCTAGGATGTATGGCATATTAGCACCTGAAGAGATTCAGACAATTCGGCCGCACACAAGGACAGAAAATGGGTGTGATGCGTGTTTTTTTTTTTTTAATAAACAAAAGGTATATTGAAAAGAGTACACTAACACATATACAATAAATAATCAAGAAAGGAGATGCACTGTAATTATTTCTAAATTCATGTTTTCATTTCCAAATTTTAAAAATAATTATAAGAATTTATTTTATTTTTATTCTGTTTTCTATTTTTATAGGAAATAGTGAAAACAAATAAAAAATTGTTTTCAGTATTTCCTGTACAAATCTTTGAAAATAAGAAATAGAATGAAAATAATATAACACTTTTATAGTTATTTTTGTTATAATTATTTCTAAAAATAGGAAATAAAAATATGAAACTATAACCAAACCAAACCAAACATGCTCTAAGTTTACAGTATTTGCCTTTCAGCCAAAAAAGTATAACAGTTATGCATGCTAGGAGTACTGTCCTATTTCTTTTAATGAAAAATGCTATAACAAAGAGTGAATTAAGTTAACTATTTTTCTATCCTGTGCAATCTTACGTATGTTAAGAAATCAAAAAATAAAAATATTGTATTAAAAATAGTAAATTTTAAGCTTTCTAGATAATTGAATACACAACTTTCTATCCAACATTTATATTTTTAATTTCTTAACATGTGAACTTGCACATGCTAAAAAAATTCAAATGTAATTTTTTTTATACTATCATTTAATATTATATATTATTAAAAAAAGTTTGAATATAACTGCCACTACTTTAAAAGCCCGTCTCTTTTGATATTGTATTAGCCCATCATTTGATGACAGCCCAACAAAGTCATATCGATCACATTGGCTGCCTCCTTTCTTTTCCACTCAATTTCACGGTACCAAACATTGCATTAAATCAATTTACTTCCTTGACTTGGCCACATAACTTTGATGAAGAAAATTCAGTCAAGAGTACATAGCAATAAATGGCAACTTATTGCATACTTTGACGGTCTTGTACTGGTTCTCATCTAAAAAATGTAACATAAATTGCATTTAATTCATCTTTGGTCCCATTGGCATTCACTTTAATATAGGGACCAAGTCAAGTCTGTTGAATGCTAACATTCTGGAACCCTTTATTTTTCTTGCATGACCCTGTCCCTTTTATTAGTTTAACCATATAATTGAAGTGTCTTTATTTCTATGTGAATTGCAGGAAGTGTGGACACTATGCCGAATATTCAAACGTATCCCATCTTACAAGAAGTACACACCAACATCAACACCAACTTTGAAAGACTCAGCATCCAAACCAAACCCAATTACTGATTCTTCAAGTACTTCTAAAACAACATGCAGCTTAGAATCTGAAAAGGGCAAGCCATATAATTTGACTTTCAAAGACTCAGTAGTCATTCAACAAAATGAAAGGAAACAGGTTGACGAAAGGAACCACTTGTTTCTAGGCCAGTTAGGTAATGTAGCTCAGGTTCCAACAACGTTGTCATACCCAAGTTTTTGGAATCAGAGTGTGGATGATGTGTTTGCAAATGAAAACTGGGATGATCTCAGATCTGTGGTGCAGTTTGCTATGGATCCATCCAGGGATTTTGATTGCAAAGAATTAAATAGATTTTAAGGACATTTTATTTTGCTACTTAAACTACCCATAACACTAACATTTCTCCCGCCCTATGTCTTTTATTGGGTTGAAGTGAGAAAGTTTGACATAATATATATATATATTGTATGAACAGGTTGCAGTTTTCACATTATTCTCTCATACATTTTGTACTTTTTGCTGAATATACACATATATTAATTAAATTGTAGGATTCTACCAGTTTAATTTACTAGTTTCTGTTTTAAGTCCAAATCTTGAATTGTATCTTACTATATAGTTATCCTTTTACATTGTTTACTCAATTGTTAGTTGTTACATACGTTTACCTTTCTCTTTATTGAGTTTAATAATCTTCGTAAATTCATAAAAGGACACAATGAACTTTTAAATATTGGAATTAGTGCATCTGTGCAACTGCAACATATTTAGTAGACAAATTAATATTATGGTTTTACTGTGGATAGTGATCCTATAAAACCCATTCACAGACAAGGGTCAACACTTTTGCCAACTTTCTGATGAATTCAGATCAAATGGGATGAACACTTTTACCAGAAGTCTAATCAATTCATGTCAACACTTTCCTAACACAAAATAGCAACTTAGAAAAAAATTATTAGTTATAATAATAAAGTGTGTTATAATCACAATACAGTGAATACACTTGTATATCCTTTCCTACTTTATAAATAAGTTTACTTTAGAAAAAACTTTATTCCTTCTAATAATTACTCAATTAGTCAACAATTATGACGGTACATCCTATGGGACTCAAGAAAGCTCAGCATAGTTAAACTCCTTTGTTTTTTTTTGGGGGGGTAACGTTACATATCACATAGAGCTTACAGGCCAGCACGTTGTATACTTCGTATTACATCAGAGAAAAGTTGTACTCGGTTTCAGTCATTCAGGGCAGGTTATCAGTTATCACACAAGGTTGATCAGGCAACTGATAAAATGTAATCAATAAGGTTTACAAACTCATCAAACAAAATGGTATAATTACATTCCCTACATGTTGTTGTGTACGAGTGGATAACATCAAGGCTGATGGAAAGAGTTTGGTCCTTGTTCATGGTGATGATTGGTACCTGGCTGGCTAACCACAGGAATATCCAAGCTGCTTCCATCAGTTTGAGGTGCTACTTCCCTTACATCAGCTACCCTTGCTTCTGTTGCCTGAATATCACTCCATTCATTGTCTCCGACAGGCCGAATATTCACCTGATCGGTCGCCATGTGAACTACACTCTCTGCCGGGACGGGGATTGCTCTAGAAACACTTAGGCATGCTTTATCCACATTCTCTTCTGTCGGGTCAACATGCTTTGTATCTGAGCATGATTCTGTCTTCTCAAAAACTTGACTTGTATCAATGTGTTGCCTGTTAACAAGGAAATTATCTGCTACGTCAACTTTGTTTTTCATCACAACTCCACATTTCATAGCTGATATACACATTCAACATCAATGAACTCCAAAATGACAAATAAACCATCCCATGTTTCCTTTCATGTTGGGATAGGTGAGAAGCGTAAAGCAAATTATTCAACCATAATTAATGAAATTTCATGCAAGGGCTAAAGAAAATAAGATACTTAACCTTTGAAGTTGTGCTTTTAGTACGTTTACATATGCAAGAAGCTCCTGCTTCTCTTTTATTGCTGCTGATTCTCTCTGTGCAGCCTCCTTTATCCTAACTTCAGCATTTGCATCTGCAACCCTAACCTTTTCTTCTGCCCTTACTACTGCTGCTTCTAAGATCACGTCGTGCTCTCTAGCTTTAGCCAGCTCAGAACGCCACATATGTGCCTCCTGAATAGCAGCATCTCTCTGCTTGATTAACTGCTCTCTTTCTTTTCCTAAGCCCAAAATCTTTTCTTCAGATTCTTTTAGCTACAAGAAAAAATATATCGAACATTCAAGACAACTTCATGGCTAGTAACATCCATAGTAAGAAAAAAATAATAAATAAATAAAAAATGCTCAAGTCAAGTGAACCAGCATAACGGTGCACCTTCTGTGCAGACACCTCCTGCTGCTTTTCAGACTCTTTTTTCAAACGCTCAATTTCTGCACAAACAATTCTCCGTTGCTCATCAATAGTATAAGCAGCAGATGCTGCTGCCTCAGCAGCTTCAGCAGTCTCAGAGAGTTTATCTGCTATATCTTTTATAGTTGAATCACGTGCACGAAGGTCTCGAGCCAAATTCTGTAGCTCCTCATCCTTAACTCTAAGTGTTTCCTGTAGAGTGTAGAATCTTCAGAACCGAATCCAATGTAATAAAGAACCACAAAGGCCCAAGAAGACAATCCGCATACAGATAATCCTTGTCAAATTGAAAAAACTTCATTTCTCTATTTATATCAACCATCCTCATTTCTTCGAAATATTTGTCGCTAGATTTTTTTCCACTTTAATACATACTAAGAAAGAGGGGGGTTCCCTGTGATACTTTTTTTCTTTTGTTTCCTTTACTCTCTTTTTCTAAGCAAGTGAACATATATCAGAAGTCTGTAAAGACCAGTGATCCAAGTAAAGTAGTAAACAGTGATACGAAAGGCAGACCTCTCCCAAACCTAAAAGCAAAGGAAAAATTGCATGCATTTACAAACAATACAATTAACAAGGAAAGACATAATTCTATTGTTTAATATATGACATAAAAAGAAGCCTTATCATAATTCAACAACAGCATTCCAACACATCATATATCTTGCCACAACCATTATGTAATGAATTATACAAAAAGTATGATGTTAGACCCCCTATGCTGGATCACGTAGGAAAGGTGAGAGGATGGGGTAGGGAATTTGTAATAAACCTGCCAATGTGGTAGGTTGGTTAGAATGAGAATATAAGAAGAGGGTTATATATACGTGGTGGGAGGAGAGAGGGGTAAGCAATTATTCAGTAAAGGTTTGGGCCATTTGGCAGGGGAGGATGCAGACCCTCTAAATCTGGAGGTGTTTCTGTCTTCTCTTTCTAGTTTTTCAGCTTAATCCCTATTGTAAGGAGCTAAACTCCATTTTTCTTGAGTATAATTCCTGGCTCCTATCATGAGTATGACCATTCAAATCACACAATAAAAATTAAGATTTCTTTTCTAAAATTTTGTAGCCAGTAATTATCCAATTAAATTGCGTTTTTCTATTATGATAGTATAATCATGATTTCTCTTATTGGGACTGAGACAGACAAGATAGATAATATATAAGAAAGTTATAGTTAAATATTGATGTTTAAGTGTAAAGACCTAGCTACTACCATGTAGAATAAGATAATACTGCTCCTTTTCTTCATTAAGGTTTTATTTTTTTTTTATCATTCGGAAAGAAAAGACAGAAACCAAAAATTACAGCCTGGTGTGTAAAACACCCATAGCATCAGCTAGCAGCATGCTGGATAGTTGAGCTGGGTAAGAGTTCCAGGTGACAAAGTGTTGGTCCATGTTTGCTCCATATTTGGCAAGCCAATCAGCACAAGCATTCCCTTCTCTCAAGGTGTGTTGGAAAACCAAATGCCAAGGAAGATCCATGAAACTACGAATTTGATCAATGATTAGAGCATAAGGATGAACACGGTGGACTCCTTTCTCAATCAGATTCAAGGCCACTCTAGAGTCTGACTCACAAATGAGGTCTTTACAACCCTCTTTCCAAGCAACATCAATACCATGGAAAATTGCAAGAAGTTCAGCTCTAAGGTTAGAAGATATGCCACAGCATTAAGGTTTTATTTATTATTAGTTTTAACTATTATTAAATGAACCTGTATCCTTCCCTCTCTATTAAACTCCCAATCAGTGATGAATATAAGAGATTAAGAGTCAATTCCAGAATGCATGGAGTAACTGGACGTATTCAAAAAGACAATATATAAGTCCAAATGCATCAAATCTTTAAAAATTAACACATCAAGAAGCTACAGAAAGACTTGTCCAAACCAAAAAATATATATATATATATATAGCAAAAATAGGATAAACCAAAGAGTACAGCTCGTGCCTGACTTTTAGAAGAAATTGCACAATAAGCAAAGTAAGATTGAAATCAAGGTATACCATCAAGAGTACAGAAAAAAAGAAAGGAACTAACCACGATTCTGCTGTACCTTCACAAATGCTAAATTATGCATAGGAGCACAGAGAAAGATAGAATAAACCAGGACTAGCCTGTACCTTCATGATTGTTAAATCATCCATAGGACCATCAGTAGTCTTATTTGGCATCATTCCCAAAGCATTTCGCAAGGAAATCTGCATCGCTGCTTCAATTTCTTTAGAACATTCTGAGGCTGTTGAATTGGCTGCAGCAACAACTGTTGCAACAGTTCCTAATTTTGTAGAACCATTCCCACTTAAGGAATTCACAGCTTCTTTATGGGCTTTCAGTACCAACTGAGTTGCACTGATTGTCAGATGTTAAAATAAATTAGACAAGGAAATAATTAAAAACAATCGGACAAGAAAATCTGCAACAGGAACAGTCCTCTAATCATACAAATTGATCCATTATGGCAGAAAGCAAGAACAGAACAATAAAAAAACAATAGTACGAGGAATATAAAAATAAAAGCTGAACTATGAAAGGAAAGGAGGAGATGAAAGTGTGTGATTCTAGAACTTACTGTAAAGTTGACACCCATGCTCTAGCTGCACCAGGAGTCTCCGCACATAGGAAGTAATCCTTTTTTTGTGGTGTCCCAATATCTAAAGGAGATAGTTAAGAGGTAACAAGTAAAGTGATTTTCATTCATTTGTTGATTGATTGTAAGTGTCAAAAGTGATAAAAATGACCAAAAGGATACAAATGCAGCAACCATCATACTTTGGCAGTCCACTGAAAGAAACAGAAATAAAGGAACACTATGTCAAAGAGTATAAAAAATAAAGCTAATCCAGCAGATTTACATAAATCAAAACTGGACATCAGTGAAAAATAAACATCATTCTTACTGGAAATTCACAGGAGATACAGTGATCGTGCTGTTTGCATCAAATATAATTGTTCCCTTAACAGTTGCCTCATTTCTTCTTGTCCTAAATCAAGAAAAACAACATAGAAGATTAGTAGCCAAAGTGTTTCCCAAACACAAAAGAGAAACAATTTGTATATACACCTACTTGTATTCCATTCTCCCCGTTGTTGGGTCCAAGATTACCCAACGCTCGTTCCATTTTCTCAGCTGTAAACACAAAAACGATTTGCATGAGGTAACTAACAACCAACAAGACAAAGAGGAAACAGCATGGCACATTCTAAAAGCATCAATCAAGGCACACTCATAAAGGAAAAAAAAATGAAATTGACTGTTAAGGGATCAAAAAACCCAAAACATATTGGAATTATGACATGATCACAATCAGCTATATATATATAATAAAAATTGGAACTTGGAGCGAAATTGGAAAAAAGAAAAAAGACCCAGTAAAGGGGTACTAGTAATGAAACAATATAACACGGTTCCGAAGTGAAAATTGATAGTGATACCCAATTGATCATCAAACATAGAAACAGTAAATATATTGAAATAAAAGGAAAAGGTGAATTGATACAGTTTCAGATCTCTTGAGAAGTGGTCCCTGCAACAAGTTTCTACCAGAACCGGAAGCTAGCTGGCGCTTGATCTTCTCCAAACTTTTCTCTGTGTTTTCGGCACCTCTCTGTATCATTGCAATTCAGCTACCTCAGTATACTAATAACAAGGAATTCAGAGAGAGAGAGAGAGTGAAGATGATGAGTTACCGGAGAAGCACCATTGGAAGAAGCCATGGGCGTAGATCAAGACTTATTGGAAGCTGAAATACAAGGGCTTTTCCTTTTTCGTGATATTTTCTCCAGATTTGCTTTTTTTTGTTATTTTTTCTTGGTTAAAGTATTATTTTGGGTGCGTTTGGTTTGGGTAAACAACTTAATTAAGAGCTTATCACATAAGACCTTATCGCACGAGAGCTTATGCCATAAGTGCTTAAAGAAAGAAAAAGAAAGAAAGGAGCATGAGAAGATTCAAATAGTGAAAAATACGGAGAGGGTGTTTAGTGCATAAGCTCTTATGATAATTCCATAAGCTTCTCGTGGTGACTTATGAAAATAAGTCAAAAACTCCTTATGGGATGTCATAAGTTATTTTTATAAGCTCTGCCAAACACACTGCATAAGAGCTTATGTCATCAGATAAATCAAAAGGAGCTTAAATAAGTTCTTCCAAACGCCACCTTTGTCCTTCTCCATTTCCTCCTTATATCTAAAACTCATTTTTGATTTTTATATATATAAAAATTCTCTATTTGATCCATGTATATTATCCATTTGATTCTTATATAAATAAAAAATTATTAAATCAGTTTTTAAAATTTTATATGTCAGAAATCAAATGAAAACTTTTTTGTATGTATAGAAATCATTTTAATAATTTTTATATATAAAAATCAAATCCAGAATTTGTATCATATATAAAAACGAAAGTATTACTTTTAACCCTTTTTCTTTTGTTGTTGTTGGATGAGGAAGATTTCTAGGTTTTTTTTTTTCTTCTTCTAGTTTTCTTCTTCTAATTGGATGGGAAAAGATGGGTAGGTGGTAAGCTCTCTGGACCTCAGTCGTTATTACAGCTGCTTGAGGGGGTGTTAAGTTTTTATTTTTTTTTGACACACACCAATTTACCCCTAAAAAATTATCGATATGACTTTTGTTTCTCCAAAAAAAAAATGTTTTCATCTATTAGATTAAAATTTGTTAAATATATATATATACTTTTTTATTGTGTGATTCCAACTAACTTATCGTTAATCATAAGTTCAGCCTAATTTATTTATGAAAAATATATAAACATGATCTAACATAAATTTTGCTTTTAGTTCCTATAGCCACTTAGACTTTGTTAAGAGATGATATAGCAAACGAAATGTCACATTGTCAATGACATTGGTAAATCAATCAATGGCATGACAAGTTGGTATTGAAATATTTGAATGATACATGCTTAGTGGCTCACGTGATCGTCTTCCCCGCCCAAAATCCGTAACTTTTTCTTGCACTGAACTTGAGTCGTGTTTGGCATGGAAAATCATTTCCCTTCCGATCAATTTGGTTACCATTACCAAAACCCAACCCCCACCCCCATCCCCCAAAATGAAATAGTCTTAATAAATGGAATAATAAGGGTCACAACTACCCTCAAAATCGAAATTACCCACTTTTCAAAACCCAAACTTCCAGCCGCCTACTATCCTCGAAATTACAAATCCTTTGCGATCAAAACGTGACTGTTGGTGTCAATGGTGGAGAGCTCATAAATAATAGCTATATTTTCTCCCCTTTTTAAAGAGGAAAGGGAAATCGATAAGCTCATAAACATAGGAACCGTAATTGGCGCCACCATTATGGTTACGTGCTTGCAATCCTTGTGGAGCAAGGCAAGTAATGAGTCCATCGTGGAATTTCTAGACTGGGATGTCTCAATTTGCAAGCGGGATTGCAGGTTTCATGATTTGAATCTTATGGTCTCCCTTTTGGAGGTGGAAGTGACGACATTTTGTTTGTCATGGAGGACACCACTATGGAGGAGGTAGATCAAGTTGAGTGTTTCTGCTGTTTGAGATTGTCCTTGATGACTCAAAAACATGATTAAAACTTTGAAGGATCAAAATTGAACAAAAAAATATAGGGGTTATTACCAAAAGTTATTATATTTAGAGGGATTAAAAGATGAGAATAATGAATTTTGACTATTGGACCTTATTTGAATAGTGGAGATTAAAAGATAAATACATGTGATTTTTTTAAGTGGTCATGATAAGTAACTTTTAACATCGATCATCAATGTATGGTTGCTGCAGTTATACAATATTTTGTAGTTTATGAAAATGGGGGACTAACTTGTTAGTTAAATTTTTCCAGTGACCACAAGTGTCTTCATGATATTTTTCAGGCACCAAAATCAGTCTTTACTCCGAAACTTTTGTATATTTTGTTTTTTTTATTAAAAAAATCGATGAGTAATATTTATCAATGTATTGACTCAAGGTGGGACAGGAGCTACTAAAAATCATAAATTTATTTTCTTTATAAAAGAAGTTGCATCAACACACTAAAATAAATGTGCATCCCAAAGTCACTTTTAGTTTTTTCAAAGAATTTATAGCAGTCAAAATCAAAAGAGGAAGGAAAATAACTTCCCATAACAATTAACAAACATAAAAATAGACATTATGAGATATTTTTGGTTACAAAAAGGGCAAAAGCCCAACAAGAAAAAACTACATAGTAATCGTATGGGGTACGGAAGCCCTTGAAATATCACCAAGGATAAGAAAAACTAAATCTCCAGTCAGATGAGCAACTTCCTTATAACCATAATCTTTTGTTAGACTCCAATTAGTCAGTCAGTCTATGCAACTATTGTCTTCTCGTAAAGTGTGACAAAAAGAAAGGTTCCACTGCCTAGATATCAACTTTCCTTTATCCCGCGGGCAAGAATTATTTTTTTATTAAATACAAATATGGCAAAGGTAAAATATTTGAAATATGCACATAAGAGATTGTTTTTGTATGAGCATGCATATAATATTGCTAAATGAGTATTTGATTGGTTGTGTACGATGGTCATTAAAGATTTTTTTTCTCGGATGAATTATAGAAACATGTTTTAGAACATAAGGAAAACAACAATTTAGGGATAACACCACATTTTTTTCCCTCCCATTTCCTTTTTTTTTAAAAAAAAAACTACCAATGATGGGTAGGGGTCGACAAAGGCAACAACGAGTAGTTGGGTGATTGAGGCGATGGTGGTCAACTACAGTAATTGACAACAACGACTAACGACGAGAATTGATAGAGATGCTAGAGAATGCAAAGAGGAGAATAAGGAAATAAAAAATAAAATAAAATCTCGACGAAATGAAGAATTGTTGCATTAAAAAATGATATCCTTTCCAACAAAAAAATGATATCCCATATATTATTCAAATATCATAATTATTATATGGGAAAACTATAGACCTAAAAACAAGGCTCATTATAGTTGAGTCATGTTAGAAACTTGATTTTTATTGTGTTTATGAAAAATGATTTGGGTGGGATGAAATTGACATTGATGACGCCCACACTTGAAAGGGAAAGAATTATGTGATGTTTGAGAGTTTTGAAGGAGATAGAGTGGAGTGATTAAGAATGGAGTGATTAGTAATCGAGTGGAGTGAAAAGGTAAAAATATATCACTTAATTGTTTGAAAGTTCAATGAGGGAATAAAGGAAAACCCCAAACCCCCCAATTCGGAAGGCATGAAAATGAGAGGATTTAGGTGGCACTAAGTGGTTTAGGTAACCATCCTAAATCATTTCACTCCATTAATGAAGGAATCCTAAACAATGAGTTAATATCTTTTTACCACGTCCAACATGCTTTATTCTCTAGTACATCTGGTCCTTACACGAAAAGGGAAGTGTGCTCAGCAAAATACAAAAAGCTCTCTGCACAAATCTGATGTGGTTGTATCACGATGCATAAAGCCATGATCCTTCATGTTAGAGTACAACCAACGTTCCTATTGCATTAATGGCTTCCCAGAATGACTCTATTGCATTAATGGTTGCCCAAAACGACTATGTTGCATTAATGGCTGCCCAGAACGACTCTATTGCATTTAATGAAGTTCTGCTTGAAGCCAACATCTGAGGGAATGTCTCTAACGGATCATAAATGCTTGAAGACCATAAATACAGAAGTCATTGAAGATGAAGAAATAGAGAATACACATTGCATTAAAGAGCCGTTACTCTGCGCATTAATTTCTTCATTTCTTTCATTCTTTATTCTTCAATCATTTGAAGTTATTACGCAGACTTTCCTAACCTTTACATTTAAACCACTATGAGTGTTAGTGAAAGTTCTGTCTGTCTAAGTTGTATTCATTATAAACCAAATCTCTCAAACAAACCTGAGTGAGCCTGAAGAGGCTAAGTGTGCAAAGAATACTTGTCTTTGAGCTTGAAGAGGCTAGGTGTGCAAACAATACTTGTCTTGAGCCTGAAGAGGCTAGGTGTGCAAAGAATACTTGTCTTTGAGCCTGAAGAGGCTAGGTGTGCAAATAATACTTGAGTCTGTAACCTGATCAGTTATAGTGGATAAATCTTGGTCCTGCCAAGGACTGGACGTAGCTATTTGCTTTGAAGAGTGAACCAGGATAAATAATTGTGTCAATCTCTCTTTCCTTAAACTCTTTAATTGCTTTAGTTTTCTTACGTCTATCAAGTGTTGTGTTTTCAAAAGTCACCCATCCATCCTGTATTCTTCCACTCGTCCAAATTTAGCTTCTGTTTACGAAAAGATTTCAACTTTGCTTAAATTCTGATAAACACAATTCAACCCCCCCCCCCCTTCTCGTGTTTATACTTGTCTATTTCAGTTGGTATCAGAGCTCAGCCTCTGGGTTGAGCATCTAACAGTGTAGAGGTAAAAGGTCCTGAAGAATAGATATGACTGCTGGAGCTAGTTCAAGTGGAAGTCATCAGACTGAAGGAGCTTCCCTAACCAGACCTCCTTACTTCAATGGAGAAAACTACAACTATTGGAAAGATAGATTTCAATGGTTCATTCTATTTACAAACTCTGATCTTTGGGATGTCATTACAGATGGTCCATTCGTTCCCAAGAATGATGATAACAATGACAAACCAAAAGCTCAGTGGACTACTGCAGAAAAGACAAAATGGGAGCTGAACCACAAAGCTAGATATAACATCATTTGTGCTCTCAGTCCGGAGGAGTTTGAGAAGGTATGTGCTTGTGACTCTGCCAAAGAAATATGAGACACTTTAGCTGTCACACATGAAGGAACAACCAAAGTCAAAGAGTCAAAGATTGTCATACTTGTCAGAAAGTATGAACTGTTCGTCATGGAGGAAGGAGAATCTGTTGTTCAAATGATAGGAAGATTTCAAACTATAATCAACAGTTTAAAATCTCTTGGCAAAGTCCATACCAATGCCGAGAAGGTTGGAAAGATTCTGAGAAGTCTACCCAAACAGTGGAGACCTTTGGTCACTGCTATCTCTCAAGCCAAGGATCTCACTACCTTGACTATGGATGAACTTCTTGGAACACTCACTGTTCATGAGCAAGAACTTGGAGATGAAGTTGCACCAAAGAAGGGCAAGTCAATTGCTCTGAAAGCTGATCAAAAGTCAGCAAAAGTTTTCAAGGCTCTAAAGGCAGATGAGTCATCCAATGATGCTGACCTATCAGAACTCGAGGATTCTGAGAGTGATGAAGAATTGTCTCTCCTGACCAGGAAGATAAAGCTTCTCCTACAGAAAAAGAAGTTCAAGAGGGATAGGCCATTCAGAAGGTTCAACAAGGACAAGAACTTCAAAGAATCCACCTCAACAGACAAAAGTCCAATTGTTTGCTATGAGTGCAAGAAGCCCGGTCACTTCAAGGCTGAATGTCCTCAACTCAAGAAGGCCCCTTTTAAGAAATCCTTCAAGAAGAAGAAGAAAGGAATGATGGCTACTTGGGAGGATCTAGAGTCAACATCTTCTGATGAACAAACGGAGGAAGAAGCCAATCTCTGTCTGATGGCCAACACTGACTCAAACTCTGATGATGAGGTACATCCTGACTATGAGGAATTGCTCGATGCCTATGAGGAGTTGCTGGAGGAATCCAACTGCTTATCTAAAGCCTTCAAATCCCTCAAGAGAGAGTATGTAAAGCTCACCAGTGAGCATAAACAGAAATCTCAAGAGTACGAGAAGCTGGCTAAAGAGAACAGTGAGCTGAAGACTGAAAAGTCTAATGAAGCTAAGATCTCAAGTGAAACATCACCATCCGAAGAAGTTGAAAAACTTCAACAGAAAGTGGAAGAGCTCACTTCTGATCTTGCCAAATTTGTTAATGGTAGAGACAATCTGACTAAGCTACTTGGCAGTCAGAAGCACTCTCTTAACAAAGAAGGTATTGGATATGTCCATCAGACACATCATAAAGTATAAACTAAAGCTCCTACAGTATCTGTTAAGTCAACAGTAACCAAATCGACACCTATTTGTAACTTTTGTGGAAAAACTGGGCATGTTATGTCTAAGTGTATCCATAAGAAGATAAGGAAATCTTTACAGACTCCTAGAACTAACAGAAAAGGACCCAGAAAAATATGGGTACCTAAAGATCAAATAATTTTTGTTGCAGATGTCCTCAACAGGACAAGGAAAACACCACTGCTGGTACCTGGATAGTGGTTGCTCACGTCATATGACAGGAGAAAGGTCTATGTTCCTAGACCTCCAACTTAAGAAAGGAGGACACGTTGCCTTCGGAGGGAATCAGAAAGGGAAAGTTATAGGAATTGGTACTATTGGTGGTAAACCCCCTCTTCCCTCTATATCTAATGTTCTTATGGTTAAAGGATTAAGACACAATTTGCTTAGCATAAGCCAATTATGTGATAGTGGTTTTGATGTTTCCTTTACCAATGATTTATGCATAGTTAAAGACTGTTGTGGCAAAACCCTCTTTTCAGCTAAAAGGCAACAAAATCTTTATAAGATCGAACTGTCTTATCTCTCAGATCAAAGTGTAACCTGTCTGATGTCTAAAGAGGATGAGAGATGGTTATGGCATAAGAAACTAGGACATGCTAGTAAGAAACTAATTTCTGAATTAAAAAGGAATAATCTCGTGAGAAGATTGCCTGATATTAGCTTTAAGAAATATGTCTTGTGTGATGCATGTCAGAGAGGTAAACAGATAAAATCAAGTTTCAAATCTAAAAACCAAGTATCAACCTTTAGACCTCTTTAGTTGTTACACATGGATCTGTTTGGACCACTTAGTGTTGCCATTCTTGCTGGAAGAAAATATGGATTTGTCGTTGATGACTATTCTAGATACACATGGGTACTCTTCCTAACACACAAGGATGAGTCTTTTAAGGCTTTCTCAGTATTCTGCAAAAGAGTACAAAATGAGCAGGGTTTCTGTATTTCTACCCTTAGAAGTGATCATGGGGGAAAATTTGAAAATGAGCAGTTTAGACAGTTCTGTGAGGAGAATGGAATCTCTCACAATTTCTCTGCACCTAGAACTCCACAGCAAAATGGAGTGGTTGAGAGTAGTGCTATCAAAACGGACCCGGCCAGACGGGCCAGCCCGTTTAGCCTGATAAAAATGGCGGGCTGGGTTACTAAAACTAGAGCCCAGTTGATTTTTGGCCCAGCCCGACCCGGCCCGAAAATTTGTTGGCCCATCAATGCCTAGCCCGAAACGCGGGCTGGCCCGAATGCCTTGAGCCTTTTTTACAAAACCAATTAAATAACAAAACCCTAAACTAAAGTTAGAAAGCAAGCAGCAGCCGCTTCCCAGTTCCCACGCCATGGGGATGCCATTTCTCACTCTAAGCACAGCTACGAATACCAAACCCTTCATTCCCTTTATCGTTTTGACCTACACACAACACAACAGCCTCAATACCCTTTTGTTGTGGCAAATGGCAGAACCTGCTGCCGACAATTCTCAAACTCTTGCCGAGGTTTGTATTCCTCTACGGCTCTACCTCTAATCTATCACTTATATATTTAATTATCATTTCTGCTTCCCAACCTGCTTGGATCTATGTTTTAATTTATCCTAATTTTATTTAATTAATCAATATGCTGGATTGCTTAGAGCTAGGTCTTGATTAAGTTCAATTTATACCCAAAATTATGAACAAAACACCAGATCTATACTATGGGCAAAAGGTTAAGTGTGTATATTGTTCAAATAATGTTATTGTAGGGATGAGTGTCAGGTGCAGGTTCCTAATCTTCCATTCTACCGTACTTCAATCTGCCTTTTACATGACTTTTTTATTTTATTTTATTTTTCCTATGTTTGATTGAATGGAACTGTATACATGTGCTGTATACAATTAAGATAGTAGAACAACAAAATGATTGGGTAAGTCATCAGTTATCTTTATAGATGCACTCTGTCCTCGTCGAGATTCCAAGTATGGGACAACTAATGACTTTTTATGCTGAATACTTTCATGATTTGTGTTAGCTTTTCCTTCTTATGTATCATTCTTCTTTTTTACTATGATCAATTTAGTACTGGAATACTGTTTTAGATCTTTTTTTTCCTGAATAATACAGCTTTTGAATATGAGTAATCATATGCCTAATGCTGGAGAGAATTGCAAAATTATTGAGGTAGATGATTCAAAACCTGCCAAAGAGGATGATAAGGTTGAACCACGACAGAAAAAGGCTAAAACAAATAGCTCAAATGCTTGGAAGCACTTTGAGAAACTTCCTTTGACTGAAGACGGAAAAGAAACGTGTAAATGCAAAGGTTGTGGGAAGGTATACAGTTGTCCAGCTAGCGGAGGTACATCTCACTTAAATCGTCATATTGCTAATTGTGTAAAGATTCCTAAATTTGATAATGTGGGGACTATGATGCTTGACTATACTACCAAAATGAGGTCTAGAAAACTTGATGATAATGTTGTTCGTGATTTGATGGCGCAAATGATTATATTGCATGATCTTCCATTTCAATGTGTTGAGTGGCATAGATTTAGAACGTTATGTCAATATATTTCTTTTGGTGAGGCTACTAATATTTCTAGAACTTCTAGTACTGGGGATGTGATGAAGATTTACATGCATAAAAAAGAAAGATTGAAAAATCAATTGGCTAGACATAATGGGAGAGTTTGTTTGACCTCTGACTGTTGGACTTCTTGCACCACTCGTGGCTATATCACTCTAACTGCTCACTTTATTGATGAGAATTGGAAGTTAAATAGTAAGTTGTTAAAATTTTGTCATTTGGAACCCCCACATACCGGTCATGAGCTATCAAGGAAGGTGCTTGAGTTTTTGAAAGAATGGGGAATTGAGAAAAAAAAATTCAATTACTTTAGACAATGCTTCCTCTAATGGTCTCATGCAAAAGTTCTTGAAAAGTCAACTTTGTTTGTCGAATAATTTGTTGTACAATGGAGACTTTTTTCATATTAGATGTTGTGCACATATCCTAAATATCATTGTTCAAGAAGGATTGAAGGTAGCAAGTGCCGCATTGCACAATATTAGAGAAAGTATAAAGTATGGGAGGGGTTCGGAATCAAGAATGAAACTATTTGATCAATGTGTTGAAGGGATTGGTGGCATTGATACTAATGTTAGCTTGCACTTAGATGTGTCCACTAGATGGAACTCTACTTATTTAATGCTTGGGAGTGCAATTAAGTATAGTCGTGCTTTTGAAAGCTTGGGTAATCAAGATGAGCATTATAAGCATTGTCCAACAAATGAAGATTGGGAAAGAGGAAAGAAGATTTATGAATTTTTAGAGCCTTTTTATGAAATCATCAAAATGTTTTCCGGTTCTAAATATCCTACATCCAATTTGTATTTCATGCAAATATGGAAGATTGAGGTTCTATTGAAAAATAGTAGATCAAGTCAAGATTATGTGATTAGTGATATGGCTTTAAGAATGATGGAAAAGTTTGATAAGTATTGGAATGAGTGTAGCACAATTCTTGCTTTAGGATGTGTTCTTGATCCTAGGTTGAAGTTACAAATGCTTAAATATGCTTACTCTAAACTTTATTCCAACAAGCTCTTGGTTGATGAGAAGTTAAGTGTTGTGAAGAATGCTTTGTATGAACTTTTTAATCATTATGCCAACAATTTGGAAGTTCATAATTCTATGATGGATGCAAGTACTTCCACTCAAACTTGTCAAGAAGGGACAAGTATTTCAACATTGCCAGCAGACTATGATGTAAGTTATTGTACTTCAACAAACTTATTCATCTTTCATCTATTGTACTTGTTTTAATCTTTTAGTAATTATTTGATAGGAATTTGAAGCATGAGAGTAAAGAAACTTTGTGGAATGGAAAATCTAAACTTGACCTCTACTTGGAAGAATCAAAACTTGTGGGTCACAATGATTTAGATGTTTTGGATTATTGGAGGGATAATAGTCATAGATTTCCTGATTTAGGAAGGATGGCTAGTGATATATTGAGTATTCCAATTACCACGGTGGCATCTGAGTCCACTTTTAGCATTGGAGGTCGTATTTTGAGTGAGTATAGAAGCTCTTTACTTTCAAAAAATCTGGAAGCTCTCATTTGTGCTCGCAATTGGTTACTTGGGTTCTCACAAGATGGTAAGAATATTTTTTGAAGCTCTCGTGTAGCTTTGTTTTGTGCTTTAAGTTACTACTATTATATGTTATTGTTATGGCTAAATGTATATTTTAATGTGTAGGAGGATTGAGTTCTATTGATGGTGCGAATGAAAGGATAACAAAGTCAATGATAAAAAGAATCCTTTGAATGTCATCGTTGAGGAGGAGGAGGAGGAGGAAGAAGAATGATGTTGAATGAAGATGATAAGCTTCAATGTTTTTTGAGATGGGATCCTACTTATGTTATGCTTTTATGTCTTTTTTTTTGTGACGAGATCCTCATCCTAATTTTTTTGTGTTATTTTGTTTGGTACATATGGCATACCCTATACTTTTCATGTTACGGTTAAACATAAATGTATGTTTTTTATAACGATGGATATTTATTATAACTATGGTACATGCATTTCCTATGTTAATTCATAAGTTATAACCATATGAATGGAATGGTAATGGAATTTGTTAGTTAATAAAATGAATTTTAAAAAACAATAAAAATAATTTTAAAAAAACATTATCGGCCCATGGGCTAGCCCGTTTAGCCCGCAGCCTGCATAGGGCTGGGCTGGGCTAGGAAATTAGCAGCCCAGATGATTTTTGGCCCAGCCCAGCTCGAAACTTCCTTGGCCCGAATGGGCTGGGCCATCCCGTTTTGACAGCTCTAGTTGAGAGAAAGAACATATCTCTGCAAGAGATGGCTAGATCTATGCTCAATGAAAATAATCTCCCTAAGTACTTCTGGGCAGAAGCTGTAAACATTGCTTGTTATGTACAAAACAGAATACTTATTAGGCCTTTTCTAAAAATGACTCCTTATGAATTGTGGAAAGGAAAAAGCCCCAACATATCTTATTTTCATGCTTTTGGAAGTGAATGTTTTATTCTGAATACCAGAGATAATCTTGGAAAGTTTGATTCTAAGGTAGATAAAGGTATTTTCGTAGGATATTCTGAAAAGTCTAAGGCTTTTAGAGTATACAATTCAAGAACTTGTATTATTGAAGAATCTGTTCATGTTAAATTCAATGATGGATTAAAGACTGATAAAGAACTATCAGATCTAGAAGATGATCTTGCAGGTCTTGATATGAACAAGCCAGAAAATCAACAACCCGATCTAAACAAAACAGAACCTGTGCCTGAGGCTGAAAGACAAGTGGAACAATCAGCAGACAAGTCAAGATCTTCATGATGATCTCAAAAGGGATTGGAAGTTCAACACTCATCATCCTAAGGATCTTATTATTGGAAATCCTTCTGAAGGAGTAAGAACCAGATCCACATTAAGAGAATCAAGCAATGTGGCCTTTATTTCAGATTTGGAGCTTAAACGCATTGAAGAAGCTCTTGAGGATGAAAGCTGGATTCTTGCCATGCAAGAAGAACTTAACCAGTTCACCAGAAATGATGTTTGGACTCTTGTCTCTAAGCCTAAAAAAAAGTCGATTATTAGAACAAGATGGGTCTTCAGAAACAAATTGGATGAAGATGGTAAAGTTGTCAGAAACAAGGCAAGGTTAGTCGCTCAAGGCTATAACCAACAAGAAGGTATTGATTATACTGAAACCTTTGCACCTGTAGCTAGAATAGAAGCCATACGTATTTTAATGTCATATGCTGCACAACACCAAATTACCCTGTTTCAAATGGATGTAAAAAGTGCTTTTCTAAATGGTATAATTAAAGAAGAAATGTATGTTAAGCAATCCCCTGGTTTTGAGGATACTGATAAAACAGATCACGTTTTCAAACTTAAAAAGGCATTATATGGTTTGAAACAAGCACCTAGAGCATGGTATGATAGACTTAGTTCTTTTCTCATGCATAATGGTTTTACTAGAGGACAAGTAGACACTACTCTGTTCAAAAAATGCTCTAAAGAGAACTTTATTATAGTTCAAATATATGTTGATGATATTATTTTTGGAGCAACTAATGAAAAGCTGTGCAAAGAATTTTCAAATCTAATGCAAGTTGAATTTGAGATGAGCATGATGGGAGAATTGAAGTTCTACCTTGGATTACAAATCAAGGAGACAAGTGATGAAATTTACATTCATCAACAAAAATATACCAAGGAGATACTCAAGAAATACAAAATGGAAAATGCAAAGCTCATGAAAACCCCTATGCAACCCAATGCAAAACCAAGCAAAGACGATGAAGGTAAAAAGGTAGATCAAACTGTCTACAGAGAATAGAAAGAAAAAGCACCAGTGGTGGATGTCACTTCATTGGAGCAAGTTTAGTCTCATGGTCAAGCAAGAGGCAGACAACCATTGCCCTGTCTACTGCTGAAGCAGAATACATATCTGCTGCTAGTTGATGCTCTCAACTCTTATGGTTAAAACATCAACTTGAGGATTACTCTATTTATGAACATAACATATTGGTCGTGTTCGCGCATGCGCCAAAAAGCGAGCGGTTTGTAAAAATGTAGTTTAGGGAGCGACAACTCGAGTATCGTCTCACAAGGACTCTTGGGTTGTTGTTAACAGAAAAAGTCAGATTTTGGGGGGGTTGGATTTGAAACTAAATTAAGGAAACAAAACAAAAACAGAGCAATAAAAACAAAGCAGTTTAAAAGATTATCAAATAAGCTAAAGACGATTAACCTACTGTTATCGGTTTCCCACTATCATTGGTTTACATAATTCCAAGCCCTAAGCAGATTCTAATCCCCTTTCGGCTGTAGCAACAATTAACAAGCAAAATCACTACTACGAGATATATGTTCCTATTCCCGAATTAAGCAAACGGGGTTAAGCCCTTCGTGAACTAAGCGAACACGAATTGTACACACGCGAATTAAGCAAACGCGATTAAATATAGGAACATAACATCACCGAAATAAATCAACACAACACTATACACTCCTGAATTAAGCAAACAGAAATATATAGCATAGCATTGAAAAGGGAAAAGCAAACATAATAGGAATTACAGAACCTCAAGTGTAGTGGAAATCGATTACAGTAGACTAATCCAAGAAAATTAATTCTCCATAAAAACGAAATACACCCAGAAAATATGTAAAAACAATGGAGAATCAAAAGTTCTTCTCTAATCTGCCCAGAACAGCCATTTATAGCATTCAGGAGCTGCGCCTACTTGCGAGGCGAACCCTCACTCGCGAGGCGAATATTATGAAGAGTCTGCAACGTTTGGTCTTCTCGCGGGGCGAAATACTGCTCGCCTGGCGAGGAATTGAAGAGTCTAACCGTGATGCTTTCAGACTTCCAGGCTCGCGTGGCGAAGTGATGGATTAGCGAGGCGACACAGAAATCTTGCATTTTTCTGGAATAGTCAGCCATCAGGGTCGCGAGGCGAGGTGTTGTTCGCGGGGCGAACCAGAGAGGATGACATTCTGCTGTTCAGCTGGCTTTCAGGTTCGCGTGGCGAGAAGACTCTCGCGAGGCGAACACCTCCAGGATTGAAATTTCCCCTGCTTCGTTATTCCCTTAACTTCTAAGTTAACCTGAAAACAATAAAATAGCCATAAGTGCTTTATTTGACTCAAAACTGGCTAAATTAACCTAAAACTACTTTAGAGACTCAAAACCTTGCTTGAGGACAATCTAATCTAATTTGGGTGAAAATGAGATATAATTAGCACAAAACCCTGGTCATACTAGCCATAAAACTAGATGAGCCAGAGGCTTATCAAAATACCCCAAACTTAAACTTTACTTGTCCCCAAGCAAACTACAACTCAAAAACTTAAAAAGACTCAAGACATGGCAAGCTTAAAGGATTCAATCAACTTTGCACAAATTTCAAGCAATTCATCAAGATAATTTTTCTACAATGTTCCCCCCTTTCCAACAAAGCAATCCCCACAATCATTTATTCTGAACAATTGAGAATTTCATCATTCAAGCAATCATTAATCTAAGCAAGGGATCCAAGTTACACATAAGAGGGAGATCACCAAATTCAAACAATCGCCTTCCTCACAAGGGCATTTAGCATTTCACTCATCCGCTCAGTTTTTGTCAGGCTAACAACATTTCATTCAATTCACCTTTCAGAAGCACTTCCCATAAATTTGATTTTCATCTCAAAATGGTTCCCACAGAAAACATGCATGCAACATCAAAAAGTCTTTTAAGGGTTGTAATGGGGCCTGACTAAGGGTAGGATATACAAAGGTACTAGGCTGAAGTCCCTAGGAACTAAGAGAGCATGAAACAGTTTTATAACATCTGAAATTCCACTCAGATTCCTTTTTCCATTTTTCTTTTTGCTTTGGGTGACTACAGCCTTTCTCTTCTAATAGCCTTTTTTTTGACATCTTTGCACTTTTTATTTCTTTTTTTTTTTGTTTTTCTTTTCTTTTTGCCTTTGGCTCCAACCTTTTTATTATTTTTTTTCTTTTTCTCAATCCCAAACAACACATCACCTTGTAGCCACCCCAAACTTAGTTTCTTGCAACCATTCTCTTTGCTAAGATTCCATGCTCTCCTAATCCTAAGATCGGGTTAACATGGTTTTTCAGAATTTTGGGCTCATAACATCAGGTTATCAAGAATTAACAGTCTAATTAGGCTCAAAGGGCTAACTAGGGAACATGCATTAGGGATGGTTAATTTAGGCCAAGTGGTTATTTACAAAGAAAATGCCTAAATCATCTGAAGCAAACACATAAACATGCAAACCATAAAGAGATTCAAGCAAATTCGGGAAAGTGCAACTTGAAAGTGATTCACACAGTTAAAAACATGTTGGAGGCTCAAATCCTCACCTGAACATTTTTGCAAATTGTTTGACCGAGATTCTATCCCTAGTGTGTGCATCCCTTCACCCCCAAACTTATCATAAATCATGTCATCACAACAAAATATCTCAAAGTTCAGTTTTCAATTTTTCAAATGGGGATCAAATTTTCAATTTTCAAGACCTAGGGGGAAAACAGTCAACACATGTCATGCAATCCATCTATGCAAATTCAATTAAAATCCAGCAAACTTGCCGACACAAGACTCGTACACATACTCCTGATCTTCTCAAATTATTCAGGAGCTAAAAGAAAACAAAACAAAAACAAAGCAAGGATAAGCAATTAAAAAGAAAAGGTTTAGAGAAAACTCATGGGGGCGGTTCCACCAGGATCCCACTGTCTGTGATACAGCAGCCACGGAATGCTCAAAGTACGATATGATCCTCCCGGATCCCATGGCCTACAGCATAATGCCCACGTGATAGACAAGGGACTGAAGCTTGTTCCATGGTCCCCTAACTTGCAGCCTTGATATGGAGGTGAGTGCTTGACAGTTATGGTGACCTCGCCAAGTCCGGCGGACTTCTCACTCCCTCTTGGGTCAAGGTTGATCTCTTTCTCAATAAAGTCCTCCCAATAAAATCGGGGTTCAACCCCTTGGATTGGCCATGGTGCAAAATCCAGTCCCTCTGGTGGTTCCACAGGGGGAGGTGACAGATAGGCAGGGAGGGTCTTCGATGCTGCTTCATCTTCTGCACGGTCTTCATTCCTCTCCAAGTAAGCATACTTCAAATTCCCAGGAAGTGGCTGGAGCTCTAAGGAGGGTGGCTGCTCAATGGATGGTATATTTGGAGTAGCCATGATGTCAAGAACTTCGGCTGAACAAACAGCTTCACTCACACTATCACCCTGCAAAGTAGAATCAAGAAACTCAGCACAAACAACACAAGGGTTAGTGTCGATGACAAACGACATGAATAAATATCATCAAAGCCAGAAACAAGTGGAAAATCAGAATCAGGAAAGGCTCGAATGTCTGGAAATTCAGCATAAAGTTCATCCACCCCATCACTTTCAACACATGCATCTAATTCCAAAGGTTCTTCATTATCCTCAAGCATGGTGAAGCAAATGTCCTCCTGATCCTCATTTTCTATGTTTCCTGGCCGAACAGGGCCCTCAACCTCATATGTCTCCTGTTCCATATGGATGTTTTGCTCTTCATACCTTTCAAAACATGCTATACACAAAGCGATGTCGTCGACAATCAGCACATGAAGTATAATAGATAGAATCAGGGGAGGTGTGAATATCTGGAGATTCAACACACAGTTCATCAACAGAATTGTTCTTGACATCAATATCAAAATTTTCCTCAGAAGCATTGTCAAGAATAACTGCTTGTGAATCTGTATGTTCTTCAAGGGGATGTGGAGTTTGCAGTGTATCTAATGGGAAAACGATGAGAGCATTTTGAGTGGCAAAGTCCCGCTGACTTGCTTCCATCATCTGTTGAAATTTGAGATTGTTTGCTTCCAATTGTGCAGTTATCTGTGCAGTCATTTGCTTGAACAGGTCCTCTAGTGAAGGTCCGGAAGGTGCAGAGGTGGTCGCTTGGGGAGAGTTCTGTGGTGGTGCCAGTGGAAACATCAGTTGTGAGTCCCCATACCATGGGTTTGGATGGTTTCCCCAGCTCGGGTGGTACTCATCAGTGGAGAGGTCAGGAATGTTGTGCCTGATTGATGCAGCTCTGAAGGCAGGAAAGTATCTCAACAAGAAGACTTCCTTCAAATCAAACCAGGTTGAGATGGAATTCGGCTCGAGACAATAAAACCAATCCTTCGCAGCACCCTGTAGTGAGAACGGGAAGGCTCTCAGCTTGATGTGATCTTCTGTCATTCCTTCAGGTGGCCGCATTGTAGAACAAACAAACTGGAATTCTCTCTGATGCTCCTACGGATTCTCACCTGCAAAACCACTAAACCTTGGCAATCGATGTATCAAACCAGGAGAGTCAGAATAATATATGCATGGTGGTTTATAATAAACACTAGGCACATAATTTTGCATATAATTATCCATGGGGCGTACTAAAATTCACAACCAGACAAAGCAGACAAAACTAATTCAGCAATGCAAAAGGTTTTTTTTTTAATGTAATTTTCTGTTAATAACAACAAGAGTCCCCGGCAACGGCGCCAATTTTTGGTCGCGCTGTCGCGCCCGCACCAAAAAGCGAGCGGTTTGTAAAAATGTAGTTTAGGGAGCGACAACTCGAGTATCGTCTCACAAGGACTCTTGGGTTGTTGTTAACAGAAAAAGTCAGATTTTGGGGGGGTTAGATTTGAAACTAAATTAAGGAAACAAAACAAAAACAGAGCAATAAAAACAAAGCAGTTTAAAAGATTATCAAATAAGCTAAAGACGATTAACCTACTGTTATCGGTTTCCCACTATCATTGGTTTACATAATTCCAAGCCCTAAGCAGATTTTAATCCCCTCTCGGTTGTAGCAACAATTAACAAGCGAAATCACTACTACGAGATATATGTTCCTATTCCCGAATTAAGCAAACGGGGTTAAGCCCTTCGTGAACTAAGCGAACACGAATTGTACACACGCAAATTAAGCAAACGCGATTAAATATAGGAACATAACATCACCGAAATAAATCAACACAACACTATACACTCCTGAATTAAGCAAACAGAAATATATAGCATAGCATTGAAAAGGGAAAAGCAAACAAAATAGGAATTACAGAACCTCAAGTGTAGTGGAAATCGATTACAGTAGACTAATCCAAGAAAATTAGTTCTCCATAAAAACGAAATACACCCAGAAAATATGTAAAAACAAAGGAGAATCAAAAGTTCTTCTCTAATCTGCCTAGAACAACCATTTATAGCATTCAGGAGCTGCGCCTACTCGCGAGGCGAACCCTCACTCGCGAGGTGAATATTATGAAGAGTCTGCAACGTTTGGTCTTCTCGCGGGGCGAAATACTGCTCGCATGGTGAGGAATTGAAGAGTCTAACCGTGATGCTTTCTGACTTCTAGGCTCGCGTGGCGAAGTGATGGATTCGCGAGGCGGACACAGAAATCTTGCATTTTTCTGGAACAGTCAGCCATCAGGGTCGCGAGGCGAGGTGTTGTCCACGGGGCGAACCAGAGAGGATGCCATTCTGTTGTTCAGCTGGCTTTCAGGTTCGCGTGGCGAGAAGACTCTCGCGAGGCGAACACCTCCAGGATTGAAATTTCCCCTGCTTCTTTATTCCCTTAACTTCTAAGTTAACCTGAAAACAATAAAATAGCCATAAGTGCTTTATTTGACTCAAAACTGGCTAAATTAACCTAAAACTACTTTAGAGACTCAAAACCTTGCTTGAGGACAATCTAATCTAATTTGGGTGAAAATGAGATATAATTAGCACAAAACCCTGGTCATACTATCCATAAAACTAGATGAGCCAAAGGCTTATCACATATCTGTATGGTGTGATAATTCGAGTGCTATATGCTTAACTAAAAATCCAATTCAGCATTCTAAGGCTAAGCATATTGAAATCAAACATCATTTCATTAGGGATTATGTTCAAAAAGGGATCTTTGATATTAAGTTTGTTAAAACTAAAAATCAATGGGCTGATATTTTCACTAAACCCCTCGCAGAAGAAAGGTTTTTATTTATTAGAGATAATCTAAACATGCATTGCATTACTGAATGACATGTATGAATGTTAACCTGTCTATGCTAAATCTGTCATTACTCCTATATACATGTTCTTTTAACTAAGCATTAGTTCAGGGGGAGTAATGATACAATAGTTTAAGTGGAGTATGTCTAATATGCTTGCTGCATTACTATGATTTTCTTAACATGTTATCTTGCCCTTAACATATCTCATAAATAAAACTTGATAACCCTTTTTGATGTTGACAGAAGGGGGAGAAGAGGAGAAATTGAGATTTGTGATAGAAATATGTTATAGGAGAATGGGAGAATGAATATGATATGACCTGTTCGCTTAAGAAAATTTCAACCTGTCTATATATGTTATTTTCTTTGTTGGTATTTTCTGAGGTTCATTAAATCATCTCAATGTTTGTCATCATCAAAAAGGGGGAGATTGTTAAGTCTCTAAGATGTCTGATGTGCATTTCCCTAAGTTTTGATGAGAACTAAACATTGGTTAATGATTTAATTAACCTTCATATTGGTTGCTAACCTGACTATCGAGTGTGCAGATTAAATAAGAGAATCATCCGTCCAACAGTGAAGTGATAGAAGCTCACGTCCAACACTGCAGTGATTGAAGCTGACGTCCAACACTGTAGTGATTAAAACAAACGTCCAACACTGTAGTGATTGAAGTGCACGTCCAAAACGCAAGAGATAGAAACTTGCGTCCACTAAAGTGAAAGCCAGCGTCCACTAAAGTGATGAAAACCAGCGTCTACTAAAGTGACACAAGTGCTCGTCCACTAGAGTAACAAAAGCGCTAGTCCATTAAGGTATCAAAAGCACTCGTCCAATGACGTGGCATATGGAGCTCGTCTACTAGGTTACGTTCAACCAGTTAAAGGAGTATCTGTCCAATGACGTGGCATATGGAGCTCGTTTACTAAAGTAACAGAGGCTCTCGTCTACTAAAGTAAAAGAGGCTCTCGTCCACTAAAGTAACAGAGGCTCTCGTCTGCTAAAGTAACAGAGGCTCTAGTCTGCTAAAGTAACAGAGGCTCTCGTCTGCTAAAGTGCAAGAGGCGCTCGTCCACACTAGTCTTTGGACTTGCTGAGTCCCTAATATGGAGCTCGTCTACTAGCCCGAATGAAAACTCAAATGGCTAGATAGACGCGGCTATTTTCAAGATGGAAGCACTTATCTTATGGACGCGAATTCTATAAGGATTATCAGAATCGTATTTCAAGAACCAGAAAGAGACTTGAAGCCTTCTCTCCTACTCAGTTTCACGATTATCAAGAAAAGTAAGAAGTTACTCTCTCAAGCAACCTTGGATAATCAGAACCAGAGACCAGTTAAAGAATGCTTCCAACATGCTTTATTCCCTAGTACCCCCGGTCCTTACACGAAAAGGGAAGTGTGCTCAGTAAAATACAAAAAGTTCTCTGCACAACTCTGATATGGCTGTATCACGATGCATAAAGCCATGATCCTTCATGTTAGAGTACAACCAACGTTCCTATTGCATTAATGGCTTCCCAGAACGACTCTATTGCATTAATGACTGCCCAGAACGACTCTATTGCATTAATGGATGCCCAGAACGACTCTATTGCATTTAATGAAGTTCTGCTTGAAGCCAACATCTGAGGGAATGTCTCTAACGGATCCTAAATGCTTGAAGACCATAAATACAGAAGTCGTTGAAGATGAAGAAATAGAGAATACACATTGCATTAAAAAGTCATACTCTGCGCATTAATTTCTTCATTTCTTTCATTCTTTATTCTTCAATCATTTGAAGTTATTACGCAGACTTTCCTAAGCTTTACATTTAAACCACTCTCTGAGTGTTAGTGAAAGTTCTGTCTGTCTAAGTTGTATTCATTACAAACCAAATCTCTCAAACAAACCTGAGTGAGCCTGAAGAGGCTAAGTGTGCAAAGAATACTTGTCTTTGAGCCTAAAGAGGCTAGGTGTGCAAACAATACTTGTTTTGAGCCTGAAGAGGCTAGGTGTGCAAAGAATACTTGTCTTTGAGCCTGAAGAGGCTAGGTGTGCAAATAATACTTGAGTCTTTAACATGATCAATTATAGAGGATAAATCTTGGTGCTGCCAAGGACTGGATGTAGCTCTTTGCTTTGAAGAGTGAACCAGGATAAATAACTGTGTCAATCTCTCTTTCCTTAAACTCTTTAATTGGTTTAGTTTTCTTACGTCTATCAAGTGGTGTGTTTGCAAAAGTCACTCGTCCATCCTGTATTCTTCCACTCGTCCAAATTTAGCTTCTGTTTACGAAAAGATTTCGACTTTGCTTAAATTCTGATAAACACAATTCAACCCCCCTTCTCGTGTTTATACTTGTCTATTTCAGTTAGGTATAGCAAGTCCTAAGACTTGAAAATAAGTGTGTCCATTTTGCCACGTCAGCAGACGAGGGCTATCCTTGAAACTCAAGTATACATTCATAGTGCCTAAACTAAAAATCAGTAGAAGTCCAAAGTGTCACGTCATTGGACGGAGGTTCTCTAAGGACTTAGCAAGTCCAAAGACTTGTGTGGACGAGCGCTTCTATCATATCAGTAGACGAATGCTTCTACCACATTAGTGGACGAGCGCTTCTGCCACCTCAGTGGACGAGCAGAATTAAAATCATGTGTAGATACGTTCTTGAAACTAAGTAGACGGCTCTATATGTTCTGTATGTTTACTACCTTGAATATGATTTAATGCAATCTGGTCCACAATGAATTTATTTCAAACGATTGAATATTTGTTCTTTCCATTTGTCTTTATCCGATTTAATGTCTTGTTTCCCTTGAGAAAATTCATAGTACTATCAAGGAAATACAAAAAGTAAATAGTACAATTGGAATTGCAAAAATGATCTGTACGATGACATCTTTATTGCTGAACAAAAGCTGGGTTATACACAAAGGAGGAAAGAAAGTTTTTAAGGTACAATTGCTCAGAACTGTGAGCTTCCATTTTGTGATCTTCTGATAACCAAGGATACTTTTCAAGATGGCCAAAATCAAGCTATCGGTCACAACGGATATCATGCATTTAATGTTATCTCTAAACGGGATTATTCAAAGTAACAATTGAAAAATTACAGGAGCAAAAGAAGGTCACTATATAAGTAGAAGACCTCAGATACTGAAAAACAACTTTTGCTAGCTGATGTGTGTGGTTTCGAATCCGCAAGTGCACGGCTTCGTCGTCAAGTAATAAAAAGATTGATCCCACAGAGACCGTGATCTCAAACAACAATTAATTATTAAATCAATTAAACTGGATGATAGTGCGATTTTACATCATGTTTCCTGTATACTTTTGCATGCATTTTTCATATAGATTAGGCATTCTTTATTTGATTTTTGTTAGATTTTCCCTTGGAATGGGTGAAGCGGTTTCTTGGTGTTGTTTTGGAGGAATCAATGAAAATTCTAGTTAACTTTGAGTCAAGGGAATGAAGAAACAGTGGAGAATGCAATTCTGGGAATGCTCGCCCCGCGAGAGGTTACTCGCCTCGCGAGACTGAAGACAACCAGAAATAGCAACAATCAGCCTTTCTGTCTCGCCACGCAAATCATACCTCGCCCCGCGAACCTGAAAGCTGACTGTGCCAGAGAATGCAACCATTTCTGTGTCGTCTCGCGAACCGTGTCTCGCCTCATGAGAGATCAATTCTTTGAAGACCAGAATTTTAATATTCGCCTCGCGAGATACGTCTCGCCCCGCGAGCGCGCGAAACCCAGAACCCCTGTTATAAGCTGTTTTAGAGCAGAATCGGGGAGGGGATTGAATTTGCAGAGAAAGAGGCGGCCAAGAAACCCTAAAAAGGCAATTTCTGCTGTTGTGGCTGGGTCTATCCTTCCATGGAGTGCTTCCCTTCCTTCATCTCAATATCTCTTCTTTTCCCTTTTACTTTGATGATGTGTAACTAAACTCCCATTGTTGGGATTAGATGTAGCTATTTCTGAATCCTCTATGTATTTGACTTGACTTTATAATACAGTTTTTGCTTCTTAATGAGTGATTGATTTCTATGCTTAATGCCTGTTGTGGCTAGCACCCCCATAACTTGATTAGTGTTTTGATATGTAATGGAGACGTTCTTATCAATTCCAGAACTGAAATCAACCACCTGGTAAACCTTGTATCTAGGAATGGATTTAGGTTTATTAGCAATCGTGTAATCCCTAATCATCATGAAAATTCATTAATCTAGGCCACCTAAGAGATTAGGGTCTATTAGTGGATTTAGGCTCTTGTCATCTGAGAGATCGGGGCTTGAGTAATCTAGTGGATTGATTGTCATATTTGAAGTAGAAATTGTTTATTAGTCATTTCATTGCATGGGGATGAAGTTTAGTGAACCTAATCCCAACATCTTTTATCATATTTGAAAACCATCTTTTATTGCCTTCCAAGTGTTTGAGAAAATTACAAAAAGAGTTTGTTTTTCTTATTTTGTTTATTTTTACTTTTGTGGGCTTGATAATTAGTTTAGAACTCTCTTCAATCCAAGAATCACTTAGATAGTAGTTGAATTGGTACGTTCTAGTACTTGTCGCAGTCCTCGTGGGAACGATAAAACGGTCTCACCACCGTATTACTTGCACGACAGGGTATACTTGCCCAGATTCATCAACAAGTTTTTGGCGCCGTTGCCGGGGACTGTGTTTCAATATTAGCATATCCATTTCGGTTACTAATTTAAACAAAAATAAAAATAAAAAAAATAAAAAATTTTGTTATAAACTGTTTGCTGTCATTTTTTTCTGTTTTGTTTTTGCTGTCATTTTTCTGGTGTGTTTGCTGTTGTGTGCTAACCTTTACTACTAACACTCTTGTTTGCTAGACTGTTTGTGTATGCGAGGTACTATTCCACCTGACCAACTCCTATACGATCCAGAAATTGAAAGAACAGCTAGGAAGAATAGGAGGCAAGAAAGACAGCAGAATTTGTTAGAGCAACAAGGAGAAGAACAAGAGACTTCCATCTCTCAAGCTTGTCAAGAAGAACTCAGAATGGCAGACAATGGTGAAGATACTCCACCACCACGGAGGACACTTGGTGACTATGCCAATACAAATGTCAACCGGCATGTCACTAGCATAGTGAGGCCTCCAATGAACTCGCAACAATTTTGAAATCAAGCCAAATCTCATCAATATGGTTTCACAAAATCAGTTTCTTTGGGTTGGAGAAGGAAGATCCTAACAGTCATGTTTCCAATTTCCTAGAGTTGTGCGATACGGTGAAGATAAATGGTGCCTCCGATGATGCAATTCGCCTGAGGTTGTTTCCTTTCTCTCTAAGAGATTGAGCCAAGTCTTGGCTCCAATCACAACCAAGGGGGAGCTTCACTACATGGGACAACTTAGAGGAAAAATTTATGGCAAGGTTCTTCCCCACCTCAAGATTTATAAAGGCAAGGGGTGACATCATAAGCTTTGCTCAACAAGAAGGTGAGACTCTTCATGATGCCTGGGAAAGGTTCAAGGAATTGCTCCGAAGATGTCCAAATCATGGTTTTGATGATCTTACTCAGATGCAAACATTCTGCAATGGATTGAGGCCGTCAACCAGGTACATGTTGGATGCTTCAGCTGGAGGTTCCATGAATACAAAGACAGCAGAGGAAGCATTGGTTTTGATAGAGGCTATGGCATCTAATGACTACTTGATGCATCATGATCGGGGTCCCACATCAAGAAGGGGAGTGTTGGAGTTAGATTCACAAACTGCACTGTTGGCTCAGAACAAGCTCATGACACAACAGCTGGAGTCTCTTACCAAGCAACTAGCTCAACTCCCACAACAACTCCAAACTGTTCAAGGGACAACCATGCCACCTCAACAGGTAATGCGATGTGATTTCTGTGGAGGGGATCATGATAATGGAAGATGTGAGGCGCCACCTAGTTCCCATGAGGAAGCTAATTATATGGGGAACTATGGGCGGTAAGGCAACAATCAATACCCCAACAACTACAACCAAGGGTGGAGGAATCAACCGAGTTTTGGTTGGAAACAAGATGCCGGACAAACAAGCAAGCCTCAAACCACACCACCACCTCAAGACTGGACTTCTATCTTGGAAAACACTCTCAATCAGTTCATGCAGATGTCCATGTCAAACCAGAAAAACACTGATGCATCCATAAAGAACTTGGAGGTTCAAGTTGGACAGATTGCAAAGCAACAAGCAGAACAATCCAGCAGGAGTTTTTCAGGTAACACTCAGGCAAATCCGAAAGAGCACTGTAAGGCGATTGTTTTGAGGAGTGGTAAAAATCTTGAGCAAGAGGGTGGTGAGCCTGTGTTGAAAAATCAGAGGGATGCTGAAGGAATAGAAATGAATGCTGAAAAGACTGAAATGAGTGAAGAAAAAAGGCAAAGATGTTGTAGTTGAGGAAGAAGAAAAAGCCGATGAACAATACAAGAGGGAGAAGTTGGTGGATGAGAATTCAATCTTGAGGAGAACTAAAAGTCAGATTTTGAAAGATGGAGACAAGCCTCGAGTGATCCCCTCTTATGTGAAGTTGCCTTATCCTCATTTGAGCAAGAAAAAGGAGAAGGAAGAGCAGTTTGCCAAGTTCCTTGACATCTTCAAGAGACTACAGATCAACATACCCTTTGCTGAAGCACTAGAGCATATGCCCACTTATGCGAAATTCATGAAGGAACTGCTCACAAAGAAAAGAAAGTTCAAAGAAGGCGAAACTATTGCCTTAACTGAAGAATGCAGTGCAATACTTCAAAGGAAGATACCCCCGAAGCTTAAAGATCCTGGTAGTTTTACAATCCCTTGCACTATTGGGAGGGTTGCTATTGGGAAGGCCTTATGTGACTTGGGAGCGAGTATCAATTTGATGCCGCTTTCAATTTTGAACAAGCTTGGAGGTGGTGAAGTAAAACCCACAAGGATGGCATTGTAACTAGCTGATAGATCAATCAAGCGTCCTTATGGTATTCTAGAAGACGTCTTGGTTAAAGTGGACAAGTTTATCTTCCCAGAGGATTTTGTGATATTAGACATGGAGGAAGATGCAGAAGTTCCACTTATATTGGGGAGACCCTTTCTTGCAACCGGACGTGCCTTGATAGATGTACAAAAGGGCCAGCTTCGACTCAGAGTGCAAGATGAAGAGGTTACTTTCAATGTATTTGAAGCTATGCATCGTCCAAGTGATGAAGAAAACGGTTTCCGCATGGATCTTGTAGAAGTAGTTGGTAAAGAAGCCTTTGCACAGAAGTACCATTCCTCCGCTCTTGAGAAGGTAATTGTGAATTCTATTGAAAATCTTGATGAGAAAGAGGAGAAGGAAATCGAGGACTGTTTTCATGATTTGGAATCTCAACCCAAGCAACTCACTGTGAATACTAAGAAGGAAGAGCTCAAGAGGGATGAAGTTCAAGAGAAGCTCCAGTTAGAGCTTAAGCCCCTACCTCCCCATTTGAAGTATGTGTTCCTGGGTGTGAATGATGAAAACCCTGTCATAGTGAGCAATGAATTGTCCAAATTGGAGGAGGAAAAACTTGTAAGGGTGCTTCGAGAGCACAAGACAGCTATTGGATGGTCCATCTCAGATTTGAAAGGTATTAGCCCCACGTTTTGTATGCACATGATCATGATGGAGGCTGAATTTAAACCGGTGGTCCAACCGCAGAGGAGGCTCAATCCTACAATGAAAGAAGTGGTGAAGAAGGAGGTGCTGAAACTCCTTGAAGCTGGAATGATCTATCCGATATCCGATAGTGCTTGGGTGAGTCCGGTACAAGTGGTTCCAAAGAAAGGTGGCATGACCGTCGTTCACAATGATAAGAATGAGTTGATTCCAACTAGAACGGTCACCGGTTGGCGGATGTGTATAGATTACGGGAATCTGAATCAAGCTACTAGGAAGGATCACTTCCCACTTCCATTCATGGACCAGATGTTGGAGAGGTTGGCCGGGAAAGCTTACTATTGTTTCTTGGATGGTTATTCGGGTTATAACCAAATTGCGGTTAACCCGGAAGACCAAGAGAAAACTGCTTTCACATGCCCGTTTGGAGTTTTTGCCTATCGGAAGATGCCTTTCGGTCTTTGCAATGCGCCTGCGGCATTTCAAAGGTGCATGTTGATGAATCTGGGCAAGTATACCCAGTCGTGCAAGTAATACGGTGGTGAGACCGGTTTATCGTATCCACAGGGATTGGATGTCAAGTACCAATTCGCAAACTCGGCAACTATCTAGACTAAACAGAGAAATCAAGAGAAATCAAAATAAACAAAAGAAAAGAAATAAAAACTTTTTGTCTTTTTATCGAACACTTGGAATGCAGAAAGATATGTTGGGACTAGACTTCACCAAACCTCTATCTCATGCAATATCAGGACTAGATACCTCCCATTCATGCTTCAGCTATTAAAATCAATCCACTAAATTACTCAAACCCCGATTCCTCGGATGACAAGAGCCTAAATCCACTAATAGACCCTAATTCCTTAGGTGACCTAGATTAATGAATTTGCATTAATATTAGGGATCATGCGATTACTAGTAAACCTAACTCCATTCCTAGATGAAATGGTTACTAGGTGATTAAATTCAGTTCCGGTTCTGATACGAACGTCCCCATTACATACCAAAACACAAATCGAGTCATGGGGGTGCTAGCCACAACAAGCATTAAGCACAGAAAATTAATCACTAATATGAATACATGAACACAGAATAATCAGTCAAGATAAATACATAATAATCAGTTGGTTACATCTAATCCAAACACACAGGGATTTAACTACTCATAAAAAGAGAATACAAAGAGAAGGAGAGAAAGGATGAAGCAAACTCCATAGGAGGATCCTCCAATCTTCTTCCAGTCCCAGAGCAAGGAAAACATCCCCTTCAGGGTTAGAACCCTCTTCCAGCCGCAGCCTCCAAGTGCCTCTGGCTCAAAACCTAGAAACTCTCTAACTCTCCAAAAAACTCTCCAGATTCCACCGTAGAAACGAGAATTTATACTGGTTCTGCTCGTCTGCCAGCGCTGGGCGCCCAAAACACTGCTCTCTGTCTGATGCTCTGCCTCCTTGGCACTGGCGCGCACGGCTTTGGGCGCCCCCTCCTGGCGCTGGGCGCTGGTTTCCATACTCGCGAGGCGAGTCAAGGTTCGCGGGGCGAACCAGAAAGGCTTGCATTTTCTGGCACAGTCAGCTTTCAGGGTCGCGAGGCGAATCCAGTCTCGCGGGGCGAATCTCCAGAATTCTGCTTGGCTCAATTTCTTCTCTTTTCAAGCTCCAAAATCATCCAAGCTTCATTATAGCCAAATATGCACAGTTTTTCTTCAATTTCTGCAAACCAACACACAAACCGCTTCACCCGTTCCAAGGAAAAATCTAATAAAAATCAAACTAAGAATGCCTAATCAATATGAAAAATGCATGCAAAAGTATATAGAAAATATCATGTAAAATCACACTATCAAATCACCCAAAGCTTATTCAATTGCTTGTCCTCAAGCAATCACTAAGGCCAGAAGATCAAAATAATCAAAGCATGGATAGTGAATCAAGAACCCGGGTAAATGATCCAAGTAATAGGCAATTCAAACAATTCAGCAAGAGACAATCAATTCAAGTCCAATTAGAAGCTTAGGTTCCTTAGACTCATGTTCTCACTGATTTGGGCACTCTTTCTCACCTGAAGCTCACCCCAAGCTTGTTCCTTTGCTTGGCTCTCTTTTCTCACCTCACTCAAGTGTTTAGGGGATAAGACATTTCGCTCCATTTTCCTCAAGGAATGATTCCTACCATAGGCTTGACTATCAACCAAATCTCTACTTTATTAATGAAAACACCTAAGAATCAAGAGGTCTTTACTTTGGTTGTAATGTGGCCGTGGGGTTAATCGTTAGGTGGGGCAATCAATAAAAGGATTTTTCAAAAGGCTATATAACATATCAAGCATTGCAAAGCATGACCTTCTAAAATACCTTTTGGGTTTCAATTCACTTTCCACCTTTCTTTTCTTTCCTTTTCTTTTTATTTTTCATTTTTCTTTTTGTCATCCCCTTCTCTATTTATTTTTATTTTTCTTTTCTTTTTCTTTTATTTGGAGAAGGGGAGATTTTTTTTTCAACTCAAGAGATTATTTTTTTTTCTGATTCTTTCATCCCAAACTTTTTCGACTACCTTTTTCACCCTTTTGTTATACTTTAGAAGGTCCCTTATCAAACATATTTATCAAAACATTCCAGGGTACCAAGAAAAGCATTTTATTTCTTTCGTGGCTCAAAATTGGGCAACTATATGGTAGCATTTCATCATTCAAAGCTCAGAAGGCCAGAAAAATACCTATTGCCTCAATCATTTTCAAAAATGTTTTCAAAAATTTTTAAGCTTCAAAATGGTTTCAAGTCAAGTTCTAGAGAAAGCAAACCAAGAGGAATAACCACTCTACACAAAGAATGGGGTAAAATTTTAGTGAGTACCCCTTTGGCTCAAAATCTCACATTTTAGTTCAGAATCAATGAAAAACACAAATCTATAGAACCATATGCTAATTATCAACTATCCAAGATCATCTCAAACATTTTCATTTGCAACCATATCACCAGAATGAAAAAATTGGGTTCAAGAATTCACTATCACAAATTAATTTGGCACTTAGTTCTCACAATTGGATGCAAAATCTAAGCAAGGGCAATCTAATCATGTGATCATGCAAAACTATCATGCAAGACTATATGAATGCAACATGCAAAATGCAAATGCAAAATACCCCTACCCCAAGCTTAAAAATTTACATTGTCCCCAATGTAAACAATTAAGTTGGAGAGAGGAGAATAAAAATAAAATAAAACAAAAAAAATTGGAACGGCTTACGAGGCGGTAATGGGTGTTGGCTCACATGTCTACTCAGAATGAACTGCATGAAAATGGGGTCCCGGCCTTGATGGGTGCTGACTTTTCTTCTTCTTCCCCTTGCTCTTCCATCCTTCCTTCTTACCCTGAAAACACTTGGCAATTCTCAATTTATTATTTTTCCTCTTGAGCTTCTCAAATTATTCAAGAGGTTAAAATCAAAAACAAAATTATTAGAAAATGAAAACAACTAAAGAGAAGGGTTAAGAAAAGTTGGGTTGCCTCCCAATAAGCGCTTCTTTAACGTCACTAGCTTGACGTTCTAGGATCCTCCTCCCGGATCAAATGGTATTTGCAGTGGAGATTGTAGCAGTAGTATGACTTTATCCTCAACTCCACCCAGCCAGTGTGTAAAAGCACCATTGACCTCTTCAACTATAATACTGCACTTACTTTCTAGCGAGTCAAATGGCATTTTCACCAGGAAGTTTGTCAGACTAGTGGAAGGGACTAACTTACCAATGTCCACACATGCATGCAAGCCGACATATTTGTCCAATGCAGAAATTTCAGATTCCTTAGCAAGCATGGTGGAATCCATTACCACTTTGTCTTCATCTTGAACTATCCCCCAAACCAGATTTTCCTCAATTTGTGCTGCATGTGACTCTTGTAATAATTGTTTGCAAATCTCCTCAACTTGCGTTTTGAAGTTCTGCTTCACAGTTTCGATACTGTCACAGTTGGCTCTTGCCTTGGCCTCTGAGGCGGATAGCTCTTGGGAATATTGTTTTAGAGCAGCTTTCAACGGTGTTTGCTCCTTCCATTCCCATTCTTCAACTTCCCAAGGATTTGTGGAAAGTACTCCCTCTTCTTGTGACTTGTCCACCATCACCACTTCATCCTCAATTTGATCCATTCCCACAACCAGATTTTTCTCAAATTCTGCTTCATGTGGCTCTATGGGAATCATACATGATGGTGGAGGTGGCAAATAGGAACAAAAGGTTTCCTAATCCTCCTCGGAGAAGTTATATATAAGCCTTCCCGTCATATCATCAACTTGTGCGGGAGTAACATGATCCATCAAATCCATGCAATCTCCCAAACACCAGTTGTCCTCCAAAGCGTGACTTGAGGCTTCCTCATCAGGTGGAGAATACAAATTTTCCATGAACTGCATCCACCTTGCACAAACACAACTCAAAAGAAAAAGATCAAATATATACAGAAAAATAAAAAAGAATAAAAATGTCTAAATTAGTTGCCTCCACTGTTACTAATGATATTGGCAAAACCAATCCCCGGCAACGGCGTCAAAAACTTGTTGACGAATCTGGGCAAGTATACCCAGTCGTGCAAGTAATACGGTGGTGAGACCGGTTTATCGTATCCACGGGGATTGGATGTCAAGTACCAATTCGCAAACTCGGCAACTATCTAGACTAAACAGAGAAATCAAGAGAAATCAAAATAAACAAAAGAAAAGAAATAAAATCTTTTTGTCTTTTTATCGAACACTTGGAGTGCAGAAAGATATGTTGGGACTAGACTTCACCAAACCTCTATCTCATGCAATATCAGGACTAGATACCTCCCATTCATGCTTCAGATATTAAAATCAATCCACTAAATTACTCAAACCCCGATTCCTCGGATGGCAAGAGCCTAAATCCACTAATAGACCATAATTCCTTAGGTGGCCTAGATTAATGAATTTGCATTAATATTAGGGATCATGCGATTACTAGTAAACCTAACTCCATTCCTAGATGAAAGGGTTACTAGGTGATTAAATTCAGTTCCGGTTCTGATATGAACGTCCCCATTACATACCAAAACACAAATCGAGTCATGGGGGTGCTAGCCACAACAAGCATTAAGCACAGAAAATTAATCACTAATATGAAGACATGAACACAGAATAATCAGTCAAGATAAATACATAATAATCAGTTGGTTACATCTAATCCCAACACACAGGGATTTAACTACTCATAAAAAGATAATACAAAGAGAAGGAGAGAAAGGATGAAGCAAACTCCATAGGAGGATCCTCCAATCTTCTTCCAGTCCCAGAGCAAGGAAAACATCCCCTTCAGGGTTAGAACCCTCTTCCAGCCGCAGCCTCCAAGTGCCTCTGGCTCAAAACCTAGAAACTCTCTAACTCTCCAAAAAACTCTCCAGATTCCACCGCAGAAACGAGAATTTATACTAGTTCTGCTCGTCTGCCAGCGCTGGGCGCCCCTGGCCAGCGCTGGGCGCCCAAAACACTGCTCTCTGTCTGATGCTCTTTCTCCTTGGCACTGGGCGCTGGCTTCTGGCGCTGGGCGCCCCCCTCCTGGCGCTGGGCGCTGGTTTCCATACTCGCGAGGCGAGTCAAGGTTCGCGGGGCGAACCAGAAAGGCTTGCATTTTCTGGCACAGTCAGCTTTCAGGGTCGCGAGGCGAATCCAGTCTCGCGGGGCGAATCTCCAGAATTCTGCTTGGCTCAATTTCTTCTCTTTTCAAGCTCCAAAATCATCCAAGCTTCATTATAGCCAAATATGCACATTTTTTCTTCAATTTCTGCAAACCAACACACAAACCGCTTCACCCGTTCCAAGGAAAAATCTAATAAAAATCAAACTAAGAATGCCTAATCAATATGAAAAATGCATGCAAAAGTATATAGAAAATATCATGTAAAATCACACTATCAAATCACCCAAAGCTTATTCAATTGCTTGTCCTCAAGCAATCACTAAGGCCAGAAGATCAAAATAATCAAAGCATGGATAGTGAATCAAGAACCCGGGTAAATGATCCAAGTAATAGGCAATTCAAACAATTCAGCAAGAGACAATCAATTCAAGTCCAATTAGAAGCTTAGGTTCCTTAGACTCATGTTCTCACTGATTTGGGCACTCTTTCTCACCTGAAGCTCACCCCAAGCTTGTTCCTTTGCTTGGCTCTCTTTTCTCACCTCACTCAAGTGTTTAGGGGATAAGACATTTCGCTCCATTTTCCTCAAGGAATGATTCCTACCATAGGCTTGACTATCAACCAAATCTCTACTTTATTAATGAAAACACCTAAGAATCAAGAGGTCTTTACTTTGGTTGTAATGTGGCCGTGGGGTTAATCGTTAGGTGGGGCAATCAATAAAAGGATTTTTCAAAAGGCTATATAACATATCAAGCATTGCAAAGCATGACCTTCTAAAATACCTTTTGGGTTTCAATTCACTTTCCACCTTTCTTTTCTTTCCTTTTCTTTTTATTTTTCATTTTTCTTTTTGTCATCCCCTTCTCTATTTATTTTTATTTTTCTTTTCTTTTTCTTTTATTTGGAGAAGGGGAGATTTTTTTTTCAACTCAATAGATTATTTTTTTTTCTGATTCTTTCATCCCAAACTTTTTCGACTACCTTTTTCACCCTTTTGTTATACTTTAGAAGGTCCCTTATCAAACATATTTATCAAAACATTCCAGGGTACCAAGAAAAGCATTTTATTTCTTTCAGGCTCAAAATTGGGCAACTATATGGTAGCATTTCATCATTCAAAGCTCGAGAGGCCAGAAAAATACCTATTGCCTCAATCATTTTCAAAAATGTTTTCAAAAATTTTTAAGCTTCAAAATGGTTTCAAGTCAAGTTCTAGAGAAAGCAAACCAAGAGGAATAACCACTCTACACAAAGAATGGGGTAAAATTTTAGTGAGTACCCCTTTGGCTCAAAATCTCACATTTTAGTTCGGAATCAATGAAAAACACAAATCTATAGAACCATATGCTAATTATCAACTATCCAAGATCATCTCAAACATTTTCATTTGCAACCATATCACCAGAATGAAAAAATTGGGTTCAAGAATTCACTATCACAAATTAATTTGGCACTTAGTTCTCACAATTGGATGCAAAATCTAAGCAAGGGCAATCTAATCATGTGATCATGCAAAACTATCATGCAAGACTATATGAATGCAACATGCAAAATGCAAAATACCCCTACCCCAAGCTTAAAAATTTACATTGTCCCCAATGTAAACAATTAAGTTGGAGAGAGGAGAAGAAAAATAAAATAAAACAAAAAAAATTGGAACGGCTTACGAGGCGGTAATGGGTGTTGGCTCACATGTCTACTCAGAATGAACTGCATGAAAATGGGGTCCCGGCCTTGATGGGTGCTGACTTTTCTTCTTCTTCCCCTTGCTCTTCCCTCCTTCCTTCTTACCCTGAAAACACTTGGCAATTCTCAATTTATTATTTTTCCTCTTGAGCTTCTCAAATTATTCAAGAGGTTAAAATCAAAAACAAAATTATTAGAAAATGAAAACAACTAAAGAGAAGGGTTAAGAAAAGTTGGGTTGCCTCCCAATAAGCGCTTCTTTAACGTCACTAGCTTGACGTTCTAGGATCCTCCTCCCGGATCAAATGGTATTTGCAGTGGAGATTGTAGCGAGTAGTATGACTTTATCCTCAACTCAACCCAGCCAGTGTGTAAAAGCACCATTGACCTCTTCAACTATAATACTGCACTTACTTCCTAGCGAGTCAAATGGCATTTTCACCAGGAAGTTTGTCAGACTAGTGGAAGGGACTAACTTACCAATGTCCACACATGCATGCAAGCCGACATATTTGTCCAATGCAGAAATTTCAGATTCCTTAGCAAGCATGGTGGAATCCATTACCACTTTGTCTTCATCTTGAACTATCCCCCAAACCAGATTTTCCTCAATTTGTGCTGCATGTGACTCTTGTTCTAATTGTTTGCAAATCTCATCAACTTGCATTTTGAAGTTATGCTTCACAGGTTTGATCTTGTCACAGTTGGCTCTTGCCTTGGCCTCTGAGGCGGATAGCTCTTGGGAATATTGTTTTAGAGCAGCTTTCAACGGTGTTTGCTCCTTCCATTCCCATTCTTCAACTTCCCAAGGATTTGTGGAAAGTACTCCCTCTTCTTGTGACTTGTCCACCATCACCACTTCATCCTCAATTTGATCCATTCCCACAACCAGATTTTTCTCAAATTCTGCTTCATGTGGCTCTATGGGAATCATACATGATGGTGGAGGTGGCAAATAGGAACAAAAGGTTTCCTAATCCTCCTCGGAGAAGTTATATATAAGCCTTCCCGTCATATCATCAACTTGTGCGGGAGTAACATGATCCATCAAATCCATGCAATCTCCCAAACACCAGTTGTCCTCCAAAGCGTGACTTGAGGCTTCCTCATCAGGTGGAGAATACAAATTTTCCATGAACTGCATCCACCTTGCACAAACACAACTCAAAAGAAAAAGATCAAATATATACAGAAAAATAAAAAAGAATAAAAATGTCTAAATTAGTTGCCTCCACTGTTACTAATGATATTGGCAAAACCAATCCCCGGCAACGACGCCAAAAACTTGTTGACGAATCTGGGCAAGTATACCCAGTCGTGCAAGTAATACGGTGGTGAGACCGGTTTATCGTATCCACGGGGATTGGATGTCAAGTGCCAATTCGCAAACTCGGCAACTATCTAGACTAAACAGAGAAATCAAGAGAAATCAAAATAAACAAAAGAAAAGAAATAAAATCTTTTTGTCTTTTTATCGAACACTTGGAGTGCAGAAAGATATGTTGGGACTAGACTTCACCAAACCTCTATCTCATGCAATATCAGGACTAGATACCTCCCATTCATGCTTCAGATATTAAAATCAATCCACTAAATTACTCAAACCCCGATTCCTCGGATGGCAAGAGCCTAAATCCACTAATAGACCATAATTCCTTAGGTGGCCTAGATTAATGAATTTGCATTAATATTAGGGATCATGCGATTACTAGTAAACCTAACTCCATTCCTAGATGAAAGGGTTACTAGGTGATTAAATTCAGTTCCGGTTCTGATATGAACGTCCCCATTACATACCAAAACACAAATCGAGTCATGGGGGTGCTAGCCACAACAAGCATTAAGCACAGAAAATTAATCACTAATATGAAGACATGAACACAGAATAATCAGTCAAGATAAATACATAATAATCAGTTGGTTACATCTAATCCCAACACACAGGGATTTAACTACTCATAAAAAGAGAATACAAAGAGAAGGAGAGAAATGATGAAGCAAACTCCATAGGAGGATCCTCCAATCTTCTTCCAGTCCCAGAGCAAGGAAAACATCCCCTTCAGGGTTAGAACCCTCTTCCAGCCACAGCCTCCAAGTGCCTCTGGCTCAAAACCTAGAAACTCTCTAACTCTCCAAAAAACTCTCCAGATTCCACCGCAGAAACGAGAATTTATACTGGTTACGCTGTCACTGCCATGCGCGCCGCTGCGCTGGCGCCAAAACACTCGCTCTCTCGATGCTCTGCCTCCTTGGCACTGGCGCTGGCTGCGCTGGCGCGCCCCCTCCTGGCGCTGGGCGCTGGTTTCCATACTCGCGAGGCGAGCCAAGGTTCGCGGGGCGAACCAGAAAGTCTTGCATTTTCTGGCACAGTCAGCTTTCAGGGTCGCGAGGCAAATCCAGTCTCGCGGGGCGAATCTCCAGAATTCTGCTTGGCTCAATTTCTTCTCTTTTCAAGCTCCAAAATCATCCAAGCTTCATTGTAGCCAAATATGCACAGTTTTTCTTCAATTTCTGCAAAACAACACACAAACCGCTTCACCCGTTCCAAGGAAAAATCTAATAAAAATCAAACTAAGAATGCCTAATCTATATGAAAAAATGCATGCAAAAGTATATAGAAAATATCATGTAAAATCACACTATCAGTGCATGCTTTCTATTTTTTTTCGATATGGTAGAGAAATATATTGAGGTTTTCATGGACGATTTTTCTGTTTTCGGTTCCTCTTATGATAACTGTTTGTCTAACCTTGCTGTTGTGTTAAAGAGGTGCATGGACACCAATTTAGTCTTAAATTAGAAGAAGTGTCATTTTATGGTGCAGGAAGGCATTGTGCTTGGGCACAAAATCTCAGCGAAGGGGATCAAAGTGGACAAGTCCAAGATCGATGTGATTGAGAAGCTGCCTCCACCAGTGAATGTCAAGGGTGTGAGGGGTTTCCTTGGGCATGCAGGCTTCTACCGGCGGTTCATCAAGGACTTTTCCAAGATAGACAAGCCGCTGTGTATCCTTTTGAACAAGGACACTCCATTTCTGTTTGACACTGCTTGTCTTAACTCTTTTCAAATTTTGAAAGACAAGTTGATTACTGCTCCCATTCTTGTTGCACCCAACTGGGAGTCACCATTTGAATTAATGTGTGATGCCAGTGACTACGCAGTTGGGGCAGTTTTGGGACAGCGGAGGGACAAGTTTTTCCTTGCCATTCACTATGCTAGCAAGGTTCTCAATGAAAATCAAATAAATTATGCAACCACTGAAAAAGAGTTGCTAGCCATAGTGTTTGCTTTGGAAAAATTTCGTTCCTACTTGATTGGATCACAAGTCACTGTTTTTACTGATCATGCTGTAATCAAATATTTGTTGACTAAATTAGATTCTAAACCATGCCTCATAAGGTGGATTCTATTGTTGCAGGAATTTGACTTAGTCATCAAGGACAAAAAGGGCAGCGAGAATGTAGTGGCTGGCCACTTATCTAGGCTTGTGAATGAAGAAGTGGCTGCTAAGGAAAAGGACATTCGGGATGAGTTCCCGGATGAGGCCTTATTTCTAGTGCATGAAAGACCATGGTTTGCCGACATGGCAAACTTCAAGGCAGCCAACATTGTTCCAGAGCACCTCACTTGGCAACAAAGGAAAAAGTTCTTCCGGGATGCCAACCATTTCATGTGGGATGCCCATTTATGTTCAAGGTTGGTCCGGATGGCTTATGGAGGAGGTGTGTGAGCCAAGAGGAAGTAAGGAATATTCTGTGGCATTGCCATAACTCCCCATATGGTGGACACTACAATGGGGATAGGACAGCTGCAAAGGTCCTCCAATCTGACTTCTTCTGACCCTCAATATTCAAGGACTCCTTCAATCATGTGAAGAGCTGTGACAAGTGCCAGAGGACCGGGAATATCTCCAAAAGAGATGAGATGCCACTGCAGAATATATTGGAGATAGAAGTATTTGACTGTTGGGGCATTGATTTTATGGGTCCATTTCCTCCTTCATTCTCCAACCAATATATCTTGGTGGCGGTGGACTATGTCTCTAAATGGGTGGAGGCCATTGCAACTCCAAAGAATGATACCCAAACTGTGATCAAGTTCATCGAGAAGAATATCTTTGCCCGGTTCGGTGTCCCAAGGGTTCTTATAAGTGATGGAGGGTCCCACTTCTGCAACTCACAACTGGGAAATGTTTTGGCGAAGTATGATGTGAGGCATAAGGTGGCATCCCCATATCATCCGCAAACAAATGGACAGGCTGAGGTCTCCAACAGGGAGATTAAGAGAATTCTGGAAAAGACTGTGGCCGCTTCAAGGAAAGATTGGGCCAAGAAGCTTGATGATGCCTTGTGGGCCTACCGGACTGCACTGAAAACTTCTGTGGGGCTATCCCCATTTCAGATGGTATATGGGAAGGCATGTCATCTGACCGTAGAGTTGGAGCATCGATCCTTTTGGGCATTGAAGTTCTTGAATTTTGATGCGACTCTGGTGGGTGGAAGAAGAGTCAATCAGCTGCATGAATTAGAGGAAATGCGCCTCAATGCATATGAGAATGCAGCCATTTACAAGCAGCGGGTCAAGACCTACCACGACAAGAAGATCGTGATGAAGCAATTTCAGCTGGGACAACAAGTTTTATTATTCAATTCCCGGCTGAGATTATTTCCGGGCAAGTTGAAGTCTAAGTGGTCGGGACCATACATTGTCAAAGAAGTCGCACCCCATGGAGCTATAGAAGTGGAGGATCCTTCTTCAAAAGAGACCTTCAAAGTCAATGGCCAAAGACTCAAGGCCTACTTGGGTGGTGACATCGAGAGACTGGCCATAGCTGTGCACCTTGGTGATCCTTGAGATCACCGACCCGTCAAGCTAGTGACGTTAAAGAAGCGTTTATTGGGAGGCAACCCAAATTTTCTTAATCCTTCTCTTTAGTTAGATTTTGTTTTTGATTTTAACCTCTTGAATAATTTGAAAAGATCAAGAGGAAAATATCATAGATTAATAGGTTTGTTAAGTGTTTCAGGGAAGGAGGAAGGAGAAGCATCAGGCCGTGACCCAATTTTCATTCAATTCCTTCTGACTAGACATGTGAGCCAGCACTCGCTACCGCTTCGGTAAGTCGTTCCAATTTTTCTTTCCTCTCTCCATCTTGATTGTTTCCATTAGGGACAATGTAAATTCTTAAGCTTGAGGTAGGGGTATTTTTGCATTTGTTCATATTGCATTCATATAGTTTTGCATGATAGCTTTGCATGTTCACATTATTAGATTGCCCCTTGTCTGAAATTTGCATCCAATTGTGAGAACTAAGTGCCAAATAACTTGAGATAGTGAATTCTTGAACCCAATTATGTTTATTCTTGTGATAAGGCTACAAATGAAAAATGCTTGAGATGATCTGTGATAGTTGATAATTAGCATATGGTTCCGTAGATTTGTGTTTTTCATTGATTTCTGAACTACTAAAATGTGAGATTTTGAGCCAAAGGGGTACTCACAAAATTTTACCCCATTCTTTGTGTTAGAGTGTTATTCCTCTTGGATTGCTTTCTCTAGAACTTGACTTAAAACCATTTTGAAGCTTAAAAATTTTTGAAAACATTTTTGAAAATGATTGAGGCACTAGGTATTTTTCTGGCCTTCTGAGCTTTGAATGACTAAATGCTACCCATTAGTTGCCCAATTTTGAGCCTGAAAGAATAAAAATATTTTTCTTGGTACCTTGTAATACTTTGATGAATGATGCTTGATAGGATACCTTCTAAAGTATTACAAAAGGGTAAAAAGGGTAGTTGAAAAAAGTTTGGGATGAAAGAATCAGAAAAATATTTCTCTTGAGTTGAAAAATCTCCCCTTCTCCAAACAAAAAGAAAAATAAAAGAAAAATAAAAATATATAGAGAAGGGGATGACAAAAAGAAATGAGAAATAAAAAGAAAAAGAAAGAAAAAAAAAGATGGAAAATAAATCAAAACCCAAAAAGGTATTTTAGAAGGTGCATGCTTTGCAAATGTTGATATTTTGTTAGCCCTTTTGAAAATTCCTTTTCTTGATTTCCCCACCTAACGATTAATCCCATGGCCACGTTACAACCAAGTAAAATACCTCTTGATTCTTAATTGTTTTTATTAATAAAGTAGAGATTTGGTTGATAGTCAAGCCTATGGTACGATTCATTCGGAAATTGAGCGAATTGTCTTATTTCCCTAACACTTGAGTGAGGTGAGAAAGAGAGCCAGCAAATGAACAAGCTTGGGGTGAGCATCAGGTGAGAAAGAGTGCCCAAATCAGTGAGGATATTAGTCTAAGGAACCTAAGCCTCTAATTGGACTTGAATTGATTGTCTCTTGCTGAATTGTTAGAAATGCCTATTACTTGGATTAGTATTTACTCGGGTTCTTGGTTCACTATCCATGCTTTGATTTTTTTGGTCTTCTGGCCTTAGTGATTGCTTGAGGACAAGCAATTGAATAAGCTTGGGGTTATTTGATAGTGTGATTTTACATCATGTTTCCTGTATACTTTTGCATGCATTTTTCATATAGATTAGACATTCTTTATTTGATTTTTGTTAGATTTTCCCTTGGAACGGGTGAAGCGGTTTCTTAGTGTTGTTTTGCAGGAATCAATGAAAAATCTGGTTAACTTTGAGTCAAGGGAATGAAGAAACAATCGAGCATGAAATTCTGGGAATGCTCGCCCCGCGAGAGGTTACTCGCCTTGCGAGACTGAAGACAACCAGAAACAGCAACAGTCAGCCTTTCTGTCTCGCCACGCGAATCATACCTCGCCCCGCGAACCTGAAAGCTGACTATGCCAGAGAATGCAACCATTTCTGTGTCACCTCGCGAACCGTGTCTCGCCTCGCGAGAGATCAATTCTCTGAAGACCAGAATTTTAATATTCGCCTCGCGAGATACGTCTCGCCCCGCGAACGTGCGACACCCAGAACCCCTGTTATAAGCTGTTTTAAAGCAGAATCAGGGAGGGGATTGAATTTGCAGAGAAGGAGGCGGCCAAGAAACCCTAAAAAGGCAATTTCTGCTGCTGTGGCTGGGTCTATCCTTCCATGGAGTGCTTCCCTTCCTTCATCTCAGTATCTCTTCTTTTCCCTTTTACTTTGAAGATGTGTAACTAAACTCCCATTGTTGGGATTAGATGTATCTATTTCTGAATCCTCTATGTATTTGACTTGACTTTATAATACAGTTTTTGCTTCTCAATGAGTGATTGATTTCTATGCTTAATGCCTGTTGTGGCTAGCACCCCCATAACTTGATTAGTGTTTTGATATGTAATGGAGACGTTCTTATCAATTCCAGAACTAAAATCAACCACCTGGTAAACCTTGTATCTAGGAATGGATTTAGGTTTATTAGCAATCGTGTAATCCCTCATCATCATGCAAATTCATTAATCTATGCCACCTAAGAGATTAGGGTCTATTAGTGGATTTAGGCTCTTGTCATCTGAGAGATCAGGGCTTGAGTAATCTAGCGGATTGATTGTCATATTTGAAGTAGAAACTGTTTATTAGTCATTTCATTGCATGGGGATGAAGTTTAGTGAACCTAATCCCAACATATTTTATCATATTTGAAAACCATCTTTTATTGCCTTCCAAGTGTTTGAGAAAATTACAAAAAGAGTTTGTTTTTCTTATTTTGTTTATTTTTACTTTTGTGGGCTTGATAATTAGTTTAGAACTCTCTTCAATCCAAGAATCGCTTAGATAGTAGTTGAATTGGTACGTGCTAGTACTTGTCGCAGTCCTCGTGGGAACGATAAAACGGTCTCACCACCGTATTACTTGCACGACTGGGTATACTTGCCCAGATTCGTCAACACTGGACTATATAAAAAAGGATTTGGAAAAGATTTAATTTTTGAAATAAGAATTAACTATAAAATCAGATATTTAAGAATGCAATCAATCAAACAGGAAAGTAAATCAATTAGGGGTTTTTCAGATCAAAAGGGATTCCTAGGAATTGGGTTACCAACAAAATTGTTCGTGTTACCAAATTGACTACCCCTTGTTAATTACCAAAATTCCTTTGAAGGCGAATTTATCCTTAATAAGTTAATGCTTCCTCTCGGGTTACAAAAACCGTGCCCAATTAAACCAACCCCCACTCTCGTGGTAATTGAATTTAAATTGAACCCTTTAAGTTCTATGACAATTCGTGAACCCTCGAAGGACCGCTTTTAACTCTCGTGATTTAAGTCCTAAGTTTGATTCCTATAGATCCAATACCTAAGTTCACCGCTAGGTTCCTCCTTAGAGTATCTATGACATGTAAATAAGTGCGCACCAGATTCACAAGTAATTCATGTGATAGGAACCAAATCGAAAGCAAATTGAAATTAACAAAGGGAAAACATCAATTCATAACATAAAACAGATCTTGGGCATAGCCCCAATCCCTAGAAATAAATCTACTACTCAAGCATGGCCATTATCATAGCAAGCTTGATTAACAAAAACATGAAAGAAAACCTAAGAGAGGAGAAGAAGAAGAGAAATCCTAATTTTGCCTAAGGTAGCAGCCAAAAAGTCCCCCCTATTTTCGAGCCTAAGTGCTCTATTTATAGATTAGGGTAATTTGAATCACAATCAATCACAAATTCAGATCAAATCAGTTTCTAAAGATCCATATATCGCGCGTCACGGCTGTGATGGCCATCACGGCCAGACCGTGACGGATTCTGCCTTGGAGGTTGCTTCACTGATTGGTCTGTCACGGCCGTGATAGGCTCTTCCTGTGAGGGTCTGGTTCAGCTGACATGTCACGGCCGTGATGGACCTCACGGCATGGCCGTGATCAGCTCTGACTTTTCCATTCTTTCTTTTCAGCTCTACTCGATCATGGTCGTGATGGCTGTCACGGTTAAGCCGTGATAGGCTCTGTTTGGCTCATTTTCCTTACTTTTCAAGCTCCTTCTTCATGCAAGCTCCATCATGGTTGATCCTGAGCATTTAATCCTTAATTCCTGCACAACAACACCACAAAACCACCTTACCCGTTCCAAGGCAAAAACTAACAAAAATCATATTAAATATGCCTAAACTATATGAAAATGCATGCAAAATGTCAATGAAATATGAGGTGAAATCACACTCATCACTAGCCTAACTTCTGTCAATACAATTCTTGAGAAGACAAGCTCTTATTCTTTCAGTCTTTCAAAAGCAAAAGTCTGTAATCTTTTAGTTTGAATATTGTTGTAATATTCAACTGATCTTAAATTGTCATACTCTCACACTTAGTGAGTTAAGAAGATCAACCTTTAAATCTTTGTGATAGAGTTAGAGCCTGAAGAGGCTTGGTAAGAAAGAAATACTTGTAGCCTGATGAGGTGTTGAATACTTGTTTGTAATCTATTTGGAGAAATAGTGGAAAAATCCTTCAAGTCGAAAAGACTGGACGTAGCTCTTGGTTGGAAGAGAGTGAACCAGGATAAAATCTCTTGCGTGAATTTTCTATCCCTAAACTCTTCAGTTTTATTTGCTTATACTAACTGTGGGGTTTTGATATTGCTTTTGTTGATCTTTTAAAAAGGATTTCTTGTGTGCTTAATCTTTTTATCTTCTGTTTGTGAAAAAGTTGTTCAAAAGGGTTTTTGCAAAAATAATTAACAAACACAATTCAACCCTCCCTTTTTGTGTTTGTCTGTGCCAACTTCAGTTGGTATCACAGCTCAGCCTTGACAGGGTTGAGCATCTAACAAGTGCTTAGGCAGTACGATCCTACAATCATGGATGCAGAAGGACAAGCTATCAACAGACCTCCTCTCTTTGATAGAACTGATTATGATTATTGGAAAAAGAGGACGATGACATTCTTGGATGCACAGAATGCTGACATCTGGGAACTGATAGAAAATGGCTACACTGAGCCAAGGAGTGAAGCTGGAGCTGCAGTACCTAGAGCTGAATGGACTCAAGAGCAGAAAAACCAACATCAACTAAACTTGAAAGCTAAGCACTATCTCATGTGTGCTATCACCAGATCTGAGCATGACAAGGTTCATAGTTGCAACACAACTAAAGAAATCTGGGATACTCTTGCACTAGCTCATGAAGGTTCCTCACAAGTGAAGGAATCAAAGATAAACATGTTGGTCCACCAGTATGAGCTATTCAAGATGGCTAATCATGAAACCATAGACCAGATGTTTGGAAGATTCCAAACAATCACCAACAGTCTCAAGTCTCTTGGAAAGGTCTATGAAAATAGAGATCATGTGAGAAAAATTTTGAGAAGCCTCTCAAAGCAATGAAGACCCAAGGTAACTGCTATCTAGGAAGCAAAGAATATGAATACTCTTTCTCTGGAAGAGCTTATGGGGTCATTAAAGTTCATGAACTTGAACTTAATGAATAGGAAAACTCCAGAAAAGGAAAATCCATTGCCTTAAAGGCCAAGAAAGCTAGTTCCTCAAAGATGCTTAAAGTTGTTAAATCTTCAGATGAAGTTGATTCATCAAATAATGAAGATGACTTAGATGAGGATGAACTATCTTTCATCTCCAGAAAAATACAACACATGTGGAGAAAGAAATGTGGATCAGAAGGAAGCAGATCAACAAAAAATTCTCCAAGGAGAAGTCAGATTCCAAGGAGAAAGGTCCACCCCCGTGCTTTGAATGTAAGAAACCAGAACACTTCAAAGCTGACTGCCCAAAGCTGAAGGAGAAAAAGAAATTCTTCAAAAATAAGAAAGGCTTGATGGCTACTTGGGAGGATCTTGACTTGTCTTCTTCAGATGAAGAAGATGAAGCAGGAGAAGAAGCAAACATTTTCTTCATGGCTGACACTACATCAGAAAGTCAATTCACTGAAGCTGAGGTAACAGAATCTGATCCATCTACTCTTCAAACTATTTTTGATGAATTGCTGCATGAATCATGCATACTGCCTAAAGAGTATAAGAGTCTCAAAAATAAGTTTATTAAACTTTCTAGAGACTATGATAAAGTCTGCACAGTAAATCAAAACCTTAGGGATGAGAATAAAACATTAAAATCAAACAATGTTAGTCTGACTGACAAGACTAAGTGTAAGTCTAATAGCTCTTGTGAAGTTGAAAAACTGAAACAAGATGTGACATACTTGACAGACTCTCGGTCAAAATTCGTTGGTAGCTCAGATAAATTAAATCTTATATTAAGATATTCTAGATCACCACATGACAAATCTGGCATTGGTTATGATAAAGAGAAGCAGAATTCATCTCTAAATAAACCAAAAGTTCATGCACAATATAAGGCTTTTAAAGTCCGCCCACAGCATACTAAGTCAAAACCAAGCCCTTCCAATACTTACTGCAAAGTATGTGGAAAAAGTAGGCATGTGTCATCTAAATGCATACATAACAAGCATGCAAAGCATTCACGACCTATGATCACTAACAAGAAAGGACCCAAGTCAATTTGGGTACCTAAAGATAAGATAATTCCTGTTGCAGATCTGCTTAACAACAGGAAAGAAACAGAAGTCTTGGTACTTGGATAGTGGATGCTCACGACACATGACAGGAGAAAGGTATATGTTTCAAGACCTTAGACCCAAATATGGTGGCTGGGTCACATTTGGAGGAAATCAGAAAGGGAAAATCATTGGTATAGGTAAAATTGGTAAACATCTTTTTCCCTCCATTGATAATGCTCTGTTAGTAAATGGTCTTAAACACAATCTGCTTAGAATTAGTCAATTATGTGATAGTGGGTTTGCTGTTTCATTTAATAAGAATATGTGTTTTGTCAAGAAAGTTGATGGATCACTCTTATTCACTTCCCAAAGGAAAAACAATCTGTATAAGATTGACTTAGAGGACCTCTCAAATCAAAGTGTGTCATGTCTAGTGTCAATTTGTAGATACTGACCACCAATGGACAGATATCTTCACTAAACCTCTTGCTGAGGATAGATTTATATTTATAAGAAAGCATTTGAATATGTTGTATGTGGATTGAGCTAGTTATTTATTGTTAAATTGGTCATCCATTGCATGTTCTCTCTGCACGTCCACTAATCATGACGTCCAGAGCAAGTGGATTCTACGCGTCCACTACCTATGTCATTGCACGTCCACTCTTAGTCTTGTGTGGACTCGTCTATGCACACATTTATTGCTTATATTAATTTGTTCTTGGATACATTTATATAAAATGTTTCTCTTTCCTTGCTGAGTCAGCTACCCTCATCAATCCCATCAAGACCTTTTAATGGTCCCAAGTTACCAACGCCGTTTTATCATTATGACATGTCATATCAAAAGTTTTTTTTAAAACCTTTTGATATTCAAGAATCATTTAAAAGAAATATTTTCCCTCTGAGAAACACTTTACGCTTTCATAATCTCTTGAGCTCACCCTCTTTACCTCTCTATGCTCTCCAAACCCTAAACTCATTGATCATCTATAATGGCATCTTCAACCTTCAATGTGGACAAACTCAACTTAGCAATAGAGCATCATTTCAACCTTAATGTGCTAAAAGACTACAATCTTGACATAAGCAAATATGTCAATGCTGCTGGCTGGGAAGGACTCTTCGCAGAGAAAGTCTCTGCTTTCCTAAATCTTGTCAGGGATTTTTGGAGAAACATCCAACTGACAGAAACTGACTTCTACTCAACCGTATTAAGAAGGAAGATTACAGTCTCAAAAAAGACTATTGCTGAAGAAATCTTCTGTGCTCAGGAAGGACAAGTTTTCACTGAGTCTTGGGAAGAAGACTTGGGCGGTTCTGAGACTATAGAAGTTTGTCTCATGAAGGAGGACACGGTCAGGACTCACTTGTGGAAGGCTGTTGAAATGAAGGATATCGTTCGAATCCTTCACCAGCTTCTCAACAAAGTGGTGCTTCACAAGGTTGGATCAAAGGACAACCTTTCATCTCTTCACAAGTTCTGTCTCTGCCATCTTCTCATAGAGACAAGAATCAATCTTCCAAGAATCCTTTATGGAAGATTCAGAGATGTAGTGATGACCAAGAAAATACTCTCTGCACTTCCCTTCTGCCGCCTTCTCTCGAAGATTTTCAAGGCTCAAGGAGTGTATGAGTTTCTTGCTGCTAAGACTCCTGAGGAGTAAGCGAGGTTACTAACTGATAAACCAATGTCTACTGCAGACTTTGGAAAGATGAACATAGCCAACATGAACCTCAGTACGTATGCTGCTGCTGCAATGGCTAAGACTGAGGAATTAATGGTGGCCAAAGAAGAGATGATCGAATAGAATAATGCTGAAGTCCTATGGGTTAGAAGGGTAACCAGGCAAAAGACAACTGCTACAAGAAAGCCTGCCCCCAAAAGACCAGCAAGTGGGATTGCTATCAAGGTGCCTTCTGATGCCCCTACTGCAAAGAGGCCAAGAAGAATTATCATCTCTCATAATGAATATGAGGAAGCTGATGAGGATAGTATTCTTATCAGCTCTATCCTAAAGAAGCAGAAGATCTCTGCTGCTGCTGCTGAGGCCTTTGTGCCTGATCCTTCAATTGTACCAACAAAACCAAGGAGACAACTAGCAAGAAAAGCTAGGTCAACCAAAACTCCTAAGGTAACTATCTCTGCTAATGATCCTGTTCAATTAGCAGTAGATGACCTTGTATCTAGTTTAGAAGCTAGGATAGATGATATGCCTATTCCCTCTTCAACTGACGTATATATTCCCTCACCTCTCTCACCTCAAACAACATAAACAACCACCTCACAAGTCGATGATACCTGGTTAAATCAACCAGATGAAGGCATTTCCCTTGGTGCACCTTTCCCCAAACCGCTGAGAACCCTATTTCCTCCCCTCATCCCAACTTTCGTCATTTACAATGGCAAATATGAGGATTTGGCTAAAGTAAAAAGGGAATGCAAAATTCTATTTCACTCTCACCGATCTGAACCAGAACTCATCCTAAATAGATGGTATCCTCTACCTGAATATGAGGAAGAAGTTAGCCAATCTGTTGAACCCCTCTACCTACCTCACCCAGAGTGTCAACTAATCAAAATCGTACCTTCTCAAATGTACAATAATTTAGGGCCTTTAGTCACCCACCTACCTTTAGCCAAATTCCCCCCAAGAAAATTTATCCATATCTTGTCAAAACTCCTCCATTCATGCCATTTACTGATGGAGTTGAGAGATACATTATATTCGTCTCGGAAACTGACCCAAGCGGAAGAATCTTCCTACTATCCTTGAGAAGAGAGCTAGATCATCTAAGTATGTCCCCATGATCATGCCAAGGGACACAAAATGGATGTCCTTTGCGTATCCCGGAATCTATGGGAGGGCTGCTGATTTGTTCATGGATCAACTCTGCCTTGATATGCTAAAACGGGAGTTCGGCCAACTCAGAGCTGATAGGGCTGTAAATTTTGTTCATCCATCCTGGCTAAGGCATAAGGAAACAACCAAGATTGGAATCAAGCCTTACAGAATCTGTCCGAGATTGCCAATGCTGGATCTCAACAAGGACAAGGACTTGAAGAACAGAAGGTTCAAAGATGTGATGCCCGAAGCTGAGTCTGTACTGCTTGACCTTGATCAAGAAACTTTTGATTACTCGATGACGGATTTCCTTCTAAATAAGGAATCCATTGAGTTAATCGGTGAGCACAAGGCTGCTGATTTTTGGAAGTCACACTTAATTCACTGCATCAGAGAGGCATCTTCCTCTAGATTGACTGATGAAGAAAAGGAAGATATTCCCAAGGTCAGAGGAAAGTGTGGACTCTCACACTTTAGGTACATGATATATAAAGACATCTGGGGACTTCCTATCAACGGCAGAAATGTGGAATTTGTCTACCTTGTCAAATGGGCAAAGGATATCCCTGAGCCAGTTACACAATATGCTTTTGCCACAGCTTCAACCTCATCCTCTGAGCATACCTATGAAGAACTAGTTGTGGAAGGCCCTGAGCTGAATGTAGAAATCTTTTCAAAACCTGTTTTTGAGCCAACTATGACAGAACAGTCTGATGAGATATGTGCTTCTAAGTGATGAGTGTGATTTCACCTCATATTTCTTTATCATATTGCATGCATTTTCATGTAGTTTAGGCATTTTTAATTTGATTTTTTTGTTAGTTTTTACCTTGAAACTGGTAAGGTGGTTCTGTGGTATTTGTGTGTAGGAAATAATGATTAAAAAGCTTAAGTCTAGTTAATTTGGAGTTTGGAGGAGCATTTTGATAAGTTGGAATGAAGCTACCGGAAAACTAAGCTCTTAATTGAAAGAAAAAGGAGCAGGAGAATATATTGAAGTACTTTTTGTCTCATTTGAAGTGCAATTGAAAGGAAGAAATTTGGCTTTCCAAATTAAAGCTAACGTGAAGAAAGAATTGGGCCTATGTCCAATTGAAAATAATAATAATAAATAATAGATGAAGTGAAGTCAAAGCCGTGGAGAAAGAATTGTAGTTGGTTCATGTATTGTTGGGCCCCACGTAAAAGATTACACTACCTAATTGAATTAGGTAACTATTTGGCAGTGGTCCAGATGAGTTTTGGTTTCAATTGGAAATTGGAGAAGAAATTAGTCTTGGACTAGAGCAACAAATGAGATGGAAGCAAATTTGCAAGGGCCCGCAGAGAATTCAACTCAGATTGTAGAAGATTAAAACAAAATAATCTTTTGGATAACAACAGCTACACAAATCACGCTTCTCTGATCTTCAAAATCAAATAGCATATCAAAAAGAAATTTGAATTGTTTTAAAGGTGTGCACTTTTGACCTGCACTAAGTATATATAAAGGGACGCACAAAGCAAGAGGGGGGATTTTTTCAAGGAAGCAGCGCCGCACAACAGGGCAGCGACGGGGAATTTTCGATGCAGTTTTATTCCTTCTTGTTCTTTATTCTATGGTTGAGTAGTATTCTTATTTCTAGGTATTGGGACTATTCCCAAGATTTGTTTATGTTGACAAATTGATGTTTGGTCTCTTATTAATTTCGATTTTGCTTTAGATTTGATTCATATTGCTTTAATTGCTCGTAAATTCGGTGGTCACTTGTTTGCTTGTCGTAGATACTCTAAAGTGAACTTAGGTATCGGATCTATAGGAATCAAACTTAGGACTTAAATCACGAGGGTTAGAAGCGGTCCTTCGAGGGTTCACGGATTGTCACAACTTAAAGGGTTCAATTTAAATTCAATTACCACGAGAGTCGGGATTGATTTAATTGGGCACGGTTTTTGTAACCCAAGATGGAGCATTAACTTATTAAGGATAAATTCGTCTTCAAAGAAATTTTGATAATTAACAAGAGGTAGTCAATTTGGTAACATGAACAATCTTGTTGGTAACTCAATTCTTAGGAATCTCTTTTGATTTGAAAAACCCCTAATTGATTTGTTTTCCTATTTTAATTGATTGCGTTCTTAAATATCTGATTTTCTAGTTAATTCTTATTACAAAAAAACCAAATCTTTTCCAAATCCATTTTTATATAGTCCAGTTTAATTGATTTAATAATTAATTGTTGTTTGAGATCACGGTCTCTGTGGGATCGATCTTTTTATTACTTGACGATGAATCTGGTACACTTGCCGGAGTCCCACCAAGTTTTTGGCGCCGTTACCGGGGACTGTGTTTTCTTGAATTTCAATTTAATTTTTAAATTGATTTTTCTGGACATTTTTTTATTTAATTCTTTCTTTTTTCTTTTTCTAGTGTATCTACCTCTCTCTTTGTAGGAATTTTTCTCTCTTATGCGAAGATCCCAAAGTCTTGGAAATCTTGTTGAAGTTGACCCTGAGATCGAATGGACCTTTCGTAGACATGGGAGACTACAAAGACAAGGAGAGAGAGGTTGATTCTCATTCCACTCATGGCGAATCTACCGGATATCAAACCACTGAAGGACTACGCAGCCCCAAATGCTAGGGGTTTGCGAACTGGGATTGCTAGGCCAGAAATTGAGGCGGAGAACTACACTATACCGCCTATGCTAATTGACATGATTAGGCAACATCAATTTGGAGGATTACCCTCGGAGGACCCGACTGATCATGTGGAGACATTCTTGGAATTCACCGATGCAATAAGAATTCAAGGTGTCCCGATCGATGCTATACGCTTGAGGTTATTCCCCTCCTCTCTGACTAGAAAGGCAAAAGCTTGGTTGAAGCAAGTGCCCGCTAATACGTTGTCAACTTGGGACCAACTAGAGCAGGCATTCTTGGAGAAATTCTTCCCTACATCCAAGATTGCTTACCTATGAACTCAGATCACCGACTTCTTCCAAAAGGACGGAGAATGCTTATCCAAAGCTTGGGATCGTTACAAAGGATTGCTGGAATCTTTCCCACGTCATGGACTCGAGAGGTGGTTGTTAGTGCATACCTTCTACAACGGATTGGATTACTCTTCGAAGGTGTCACTTGACTCCGCAGCTAGAAGAGCCTTTATGAATAGACCTCTGAATGAAGCACTCAATATCATTGAAAACGTGGCCACCAACTATCACCAATGGGATTCGGAAAGAGGTAATAACCCGAAAAAGATTTCGGGGGGTAAGTTTGAAATAAATAGCACTGATCTAATTATGTCTAAAATTGACTCATTGAATAAACGCTTTGATAAGCTTGAAAAGGCTAATGTGAGTTCAATAGGTGCTACTAATGTTGTTTGTGAGATTTGTGGAATGCAAGGACATGACATAATGGAGTACCCACATGGTATTGCTCCTGGATCCGGTGCTTCGGCGGAACAAGTGAACTCTTGTCACAACTTCTATGACATGAACCCGAAGTTGCCAAATTATGCTCCTCCTAATTCTTACAACCAAGGAAGAAAGAATAGCCCATACCTCTCCTACAGGAACTACAACAACACGTTGAACCACGAATTCCAGGAAGGCCAAGGTAATAGGAAACCCGCGTCAGGGTATCCTCAGGTACAAAAGTCTAGACTTGAGTCTCTCTTGGAAAATTTTGTTGAAACTCAAACAAAACAAAATGAAGAATTTAGACAACAAGGTAGGGCAGTCAATGAGGCAATAAAAGAATTAGCATCAAAGGTAGATAACTTAGCCGTCCATAATAAGATGTTAGAAACTCAGATTGTTGATGTGTGGACTCCGGCAAGTGTACCGGATTCGTCGCCAAGTAATAAAAAGATCGATCCCACAGAGACCGTGATCTCAAATAACAACTAATGATTAAATCAATTAAACTGGACTATATAAAAAGGATTTTGAAAGGATTTGATTTTTTTAATAAGAATTAACTAGAAAATCATATGTTTGAGAATGCAATCAATTAAATTAGGAAAGCAAATCAATTAGGGGTTTTTCAGATCAAAAGGGATTCCTAGGAATTGGGTTACCAACAAGATTGTTCATGTTACCAAATTGACTACCCTTGTTAATTATCAAAATTGCTATGAAGGCAAATTTATCCTAAATAAGTTAATGCTCCCTCTCGGGTTACAAAAACCGTGCCCAATTAAACCAACCCCTACTCTCGTGGTAGTTGAATTTAGATTGAACACTTTAAGCTTTGTGACAATTCGTTAACCCTCGAAGGACCGCTTCTAACTCTCATGATTTAAGTCCTAAGTTTGATTCCTATAGATCCAATACCTAAGTTCACCGCTAGGTTCCTCCTTAGAGTATTTATGACATGCAAATAAGTGGCCATCGAATTTACAAGTAATTAAAGCGATAGAAACCAAATCTAAAGCAAAACTGAAATTAACAAAGGGAAAACATCAATTCATAACATAAAACAAATCTTGGGCATAGCCCCAATCCCTAGAAATAAAGCTACTACGCGAGCATTGTCGGGGTGATGGCAAGCTTGATTAACATAAACATAAATGAAAACCTAAGAGAAGAGAAGAAGAAGGAGAAGAGAAATCCTAATTTTGCCTAAGAGTAGCAGCCCAAAAGTCCCTCAAAGTCTCCCTATTTTCGAGCCTAAGTGCTCTATTTATAGATTAGGGTAACTTGAATCCCAAGCAACCACAGATTCAGATCAAATCAATTTCTATAGATCTATATATCACGTCACGACCGTGATGGCCATCACGGCCAGGCCGTGACGGATTCTGCCTTGGAGGTTGCTTCACTGGTTGGTCTGTCACGGCCGTGACCACCATCACAGCTGGGCCGTGATCAGTTCTGCCTGTGAGGGTCTGGTTCAGCTGGCCTGTCACGACCGTGATGGACATCATGGCCTGGTCGTGACCAGTTCTGACTTTTCCATTCTTTCTTTTCAGCTCTACTCGATCATGGCTGTGATGGCTGTCACGGCTAGGCCATGATGGGCTCTATTTGACTCATTTTCTTCACTTTTCAAGCCCCATCTTCATGCAAGCTCCATCATGGTTAATATTGAGCATTTTAATCCTTAATTCCTGCACAACAACACCACAAAACCGCCTTACCCGTTCCAAGGTAAAACTATCAAATAATCAAATAAAATATGCCTAAACTATATGAAAATGCATGCAAAATGTCAATGAAATATGAGGTGAAATCACACTCATCAAATCACCCCAAGCTTAAGATTTTGCTTGTCCTCAAGCAATCACTAAGGCCAATCAAGATAAATAATCAGATCGTGGACAGTGAACCAAGAACCCGAGTAACTAATCCAAGTAACAGGCATATTCAATAAGTACCCAAGAGACAATCAATTTCAAGTCCAATTAGAAGCTTAGGTTCCCTAAATTCACATCTCTCACTAATTCGGGCACTCTTCTCCCCTCACTCAAGTGTTTAAGGGTATATGACAATTCACTCAATTTCCTCGAGGAAGGCACCCTACCATAAGCTTGACTTTTAACTAAATCTCTACTTTATTAATGAAAACACATAAGAATCAAGAGGCCTTTTATTTTGGTTGTAATGGGGCCATGGGATTAATTGTTAGGTGGGGAAATCAAGAAAAGGAAAATTCAAGAAGGCTAAACAAAATATCAAACAATACAAAGCATGACAACCTTTTAAAATACCTTTTTGGGCTTTAGTTCACTTTCCCACCTTTCTTTCTTTTTATTTTTTTTATTTCTCACTTTCTTTTTCTCATCCCCTTCTCCTTTTTTTTTGTTTATTTTATTTCATTTATTTGGAGAAGGGGAGATTTTCAACTTAAGAGAAATATTTTTTTAACTTTCTCATCCCACAATTTATTTTTCAAACTACCTTTTTACCCTTTTTGCAATACTTTAAAAGGTGTCATACCAAGCATTATTCATCAAAATAAATCAAGGTACCAAGAAAAGTATTTTATTCTTTTAGGCTCAAAACTGGGTAACTAAGGGGTAGCATTTAATCAGTCAAAGCTCAGAAGGCCAGAAAAATACCTAGTGCCTCAATCATTTTCAAATATGTTTTCAAAAATTTTGAAGTTTCAAATCTAGAGAATACAATCCTAGAGGAATAAAACACTCAATCACAAGGAATGGGGTAGATTTAGTGAGTACCCCTTTTAGACTCAAAATCTCACATTTAGTAGTTTAAAATCAATTAGAAACACAAATATAAAGAACCACATGCTAATTATCAACTATCAAAAGATCATCTCAGGCATTTTTATTTTTAGCCTATCACAAGAATACAAAAATTGGGTTCAAGAATTCACTGTCTCAATTCATTTGGCACCAAGTTCTCACAATCGGATGCATACTCTAAGCAAGGGGCAATCTAATCATGTGATCATGCAAAACTATGCCTATATGAATGCAACATGAAAAATACAAAAATGCAAAAAAATTTTTTTGCAAAAATACCCCTACCCCAAGCTTAAAAACTTACATTGTCCCCAATGTAAATAATCAAGTCGGAGAGGGGAGAAAAATGGAACAACTCACCGAGGTGGTGGAGGGTGTTGGCTCACATGCCAGTCATAGAGCTGCTGGAAGACATGTCACGGCCGTGATGTTCATCACGGCTAGGCCGTGATACATTCTGATCTTCAGGGTCCTTCTCATCACGTCCGTGATGGATATCACGACTAGGCCGCGATCCTTTCTGATCTTCAGGTTAGCTAATCACGGCCATGACCACCGTCAAGGCCTGGGCGTGATGACTTCTGACTTTATTTTTCCATGCCTTTTTGCTCTTACTGCTTTCATAACCTGAAAATACTTAGCAAAACCATTAATTAGTGATCTTTCTTCTCTTAATCTCCTCAAATTATTCAAAAACAAATGGAAAAGGGAAAGGAAATTTGGGTTGCCTCCCAAGAAGCGCTTATTTACGGTCTTAAGCTTGACCATACTCTTTCAATCAATCGAGATCAGCTGGGTTCGGAAGTGCAAGAACACCTCTCTTCCAAGGAAGTCCTTTAAAGAGCTTATTTTGTTCATATGGCCAATTGCACTTTCGCTTTGCTCTCTTCACTCTGAGTTTCATGGCCTTACTTCCTCCCGGCGGAAGTTTTATCTCTACATGATGAGCAACTCCAACTTCATCATCATTTGGTGCATCATTCGTCATGCAAAGCTTTGGAGTTGCTTCCATGTTAAGCTCTTCCTTCACCTTTGGAGGCATTATCTCAATCCTGCACACATGACTCTCAAAAGGAGGGTTGTTATATGAGTTAGTCAAATCAAAATCTACCCTACCTTCCTCAACATTTAAAGAGAGCTTGCCATTTTTTACGTCTATTATCGCTCCAGCTGTGGCCAAGAATGGCCTTCCAAGAATGATAGGGAATTTAGAATTCCCGTTCATATCCAACACCATGAAATCGGTAGGAATGAAAATTTTCCCTACCTTTATGGGAACATTCTATAGTATGCCTAGAGGAGTTTTAATTGAGCCATCCGCAAATTGTAAAGAGAATCCGGATGGACTCAATTTCTTGGTTCCCAACCTCTCAAAGATAGTAAGCGGCATCAAACTCGCACTAGCCCCTAAGTCACATAAGGCTTGGTCTATTTTTAATTCTCCAATTGAGCAAGCAATAGAGAAACTTCCTGGATCTTTTAGTTTAGGAGGCATATTGGTTTTTATCATGGCATCATGCTCCTTAATTAAGCTCTTAGTTTCTATTTCTACTTGCTTTCTCTTGACCAGCCTTTGTGAGAAAGGTATTGGGGGTTGGTAAGGTGATGGAGGGACATACTTTGGCTCTATCTCTTTATGTTCACTCATGTCCTCCTAACATTCCACATCATTTTCAACTGCGCCAAGCTTATCATCCCTTAAGTATATAGCATTACAGTGCTCATTGGGATTAACTTCGGTTTGTCCCGAAAACGTACCCTTAGGTCTAGAATATGTACTAGCTTGTTGGGCAATTTATGAGTGTGATTTCACCTCATATTTCATTGACATTTTGCATGCGTTTTCATATATTTTAGGCATATTTTATTTGATTATTTGATAGTTTTTACCTTGGAACGGGTAAGGCGGTTTTGTGGTGTTGTTGTGCAGGAATTAAGGATTAAAATGCTCAAGATTAACCATGATCGAGCTTGCATGAAGATGGGGCTTGAAAAGTGAATAAAATGAGTCAAACAGAGCCCATCACGGCCTAGTCGTGACAGCCATCACGGCCATGATCGAGTAGAGCTGAAAAGAAAGAATGGAAAAGTCAGAACTGGTCACGGCCAGGCCGTGATGTCCATCACGGCCATGACAGGCCAGCTGAACCAGACCCTCACAGGCAGAACTGATCACGGCCTAGCTGTGATGGTGGTCACGGCCGTGACAGACCAACCAGTGAAGCAACCTCCAAGGCAGAATCCGTCACGGCCGTGACGCGTGATATATAGATCTTTAGAAACTGATTTGATCTGAATCTGTGGTTGCTTGGGATTCAAGTTACCCTAATCTATAAATAGAGCACTTAGGCTCGAAAATAGGGAGACTTTGAGGGACTTTTGGGCTGCTACTCTTAGGCAAAATTAGGATTTCTCTTCTCCTCCTCCTTCTCTTCTCTTAGGTTTTCATTTATGTTTATGTTAATCGAGCTTGCCATCACCATGGCAATGCTTGAGTAGTAGCTTTATTTCTAGGGATTGGGGCTATGCCCAAGATTTGTTTTATGTTATGAAATGATGTTTTCCCTATGTTAATTTTAGTTTTGCTTTAGATCTGGTTTCTATCGCTTTAATTACTTGTAAATTCGATGGCCACTTATTTGCATGTCATAGATACTCTAAGGAGGAACCTAGCGGTGAACTTAGGTATTGGATCTATAGGAATCAGACTTAGGACTTAAATCATGAGAGTTAGAAGCGGTCCTTCGAGGGTTAACGAATTGTCACATAGCTTAAAGGGTTCAATCTAAATTCAACTACCACGAGAGTGGGGGTTGGTTTAATTGGGCACGGTTTTTGTAACTTGAGAGGGAGCATTAACTTATTTAGAATAAATTCGCCTTCAAAGCAATTTTGATAATTAACAAGGGTAGTCAATTTGGTAACATGAACAATCTTGTTGGTAACCCAATTCCTAGGAATCCCTTTTGATATGAAAAACCCCTAATTGATTTGTTTTCCTAATTTAATTGATTGCATTCTCAAACATCTGATTTTCTAGTTAATTCTTATTACAAAAATCAAATCCTTTCAAAATCCTTTTTATATAGTCCAGTTTAATTGATTTAATCATTAGTTGTTATTTGAGATCACGGTCTCTATGGGATCGATCTTTTTATTACTTGGTGACGAATTCGGTACACTTGCTGGAGTCCACACATCAAGTTTTTGGCGCCGTTGTCGGGGACTGTGTTTTCTTGAATTTCAATTTAATTTTTAAATTGATTTTTCTGGACATTTTTTTATTTAATTCTTTGTTTTTTCTTTTTCTAGTGTATCTACCTCTCTCTTTGTAGGAATTTTTCTCTCCTATGCGAAGATCCCAAAGTCTTTGAAATCTTGTTGAAGTTGACCCCAAGATCGAAAGGACCTTTGGAGACTACAAAGACAAGGAGAGAGAGAGGTTGATTCCCATTCCACTCATGGCGAATCTACTGGATACCAAACCACTGAAGGACTACGCAGCCCCAAATGCTAGGGGTTTGCGGACTGGGATTGCTAGGCCAGAAATAGAGGCGGAGAACTACACTATACCGCCTATGTTAATTGGCATGATTAGGCAACATCAATTTGGAGGATTACCCTCGGAGGACCCGATTGATCTTGTGGAGACATTCTTGGAATTCACCGATGCAATAAGAATTCAAGGTGCCCTGATCGATGTTATACGCTTGAGGTTATTCCCCTCCTCTCTGACTGGAAAGGCAAAAGCTTGGTTGAAGCAAGTGCCCGCTAATACGTTGTCAACTTGGGACCAACTAGAGCAGGCATTCTTGGAGAAATTCTTCCCTCCATCCAAGACTTCCTACCTACGAACTCAGATCACCGGCTTTGCATGACGAATGACGCACCAAATAAGGATGAACCAGGAGTTGCTCAACATGTGGAGTTAAATAGGCTCTTTAAAGAGCAAAGCAAAAGCGCAATTGGCCATACGAACAAAATAGGCTCTTTGAAGGACTTCCATGGAAGAGAGGTGTTCTTGCACATCCAAGCCCAGCTGATCCAAGGGAGTATGGTCAAGCTTAAGTCCGTAAATAAGCGCTTCTTGGGAGGTAACCCAAGTTTTCTTTCCCTTTTCAATTTGTTTTTGAATTTTGTCTTTGAATAATTTGAGAAGATTAAGAGAAGAAATATCACTAATTGATGGTTTTGCCAAGTATTTGTAGGTTATGAAGGCAGGAAGAGCAAAAAGGAATGGAAAAATAAAGTCATAATTGATCATGCCCCCCTGTCACGGCCGTGATTAGCCAATAGCTGAAGATCATAATGTATCACGACCTAGTCGTGATGGAATTCACGGCCGTGAGAGGCCAGTTCCTATAGACCCAAACTGATCACGGTCTGCCCGTGATGAGCGTCACGGCCGTGACACATCTTCCAGCAGCTATTTGACTGGCATTTGAGCCAACACCTTCCATCACCTAGGTGAGTTGTTCCATTTTTCTGCTCTCTCCGACTTGATTATTTACATTGGGGACAATGTAAGTTTTTAATCTTGGGGTAGGGGTATTTTTACATTTTTTTACATTTTTTGCATTTTTTCATTTTTCATGTTGCATTCATATAGGCATAATTTTGCATAATCACATGATTAGATTGTCCCTTACTTAGAGTATGCCTCCAATTGTGAAAAACTTTGTGCCAAATGAATTGAGACAGTGAATTTTTGAACCCAGTTTTTTTTGTATTCTTGTGATAGGCTAAGAATAAAAATGCTTGAGATGATCTTTTGATAGTTAATAATTAGCATGTGGTTCCTTAGATTTGGATTTCTCATTGATTTTAAACTACTAGATGTGAGATTTTTGAGCCTAAAAGGGGTACTCACTAAATCTTCCCCATTCTTTGTGATTGAGTATTTTATTCCTCTTGGATTGTATTATCTAGAACTTGACTTAAAACCGTTTTGAAACTTAAATATTTTTGAAAACATATTTGAAAATGATTGAGGCACTAGGTATTTTTCTGGCCTTCTGAACTTTGACTGATTAAATGCTACCCCTTAGTTGCCCAGTTTTGAGTCTAAAAGAATAAAATATTTTTCTTGGTACCTTGATTTATTTTGATGAATGATGCTTGGTATGACACCTTTTAAAGTATTGTAAAAAGGGTAATAAGGTAGCTTGAAAAATAATTTGTGGGATGAGAAAGTTAGAAAAATATTTCTCTTAATTTGAAAATCTCTCATTCTCCAAATAAATAAAATAAAATAAACAAAAAAAAATGAAGAAGGGGATGAGAAAAAGAAAGTGAGAAATAAAAAGTAAAAAGGGGGGGGGGGGGGGGGGCAATCTGAACTAAAGCCCAAAAATGTGTTTTAGAAGGGTGTCATGCTTTGCATTGTTTGATGTTTTGTTTAGCCTTCTTGAATTTTCCTTTTCTTGATTTCCCCACCTAACGATTAATCTCATGGTCCCATTACAACCAAAATAAAAGACATCTTGATTCTTATGTGTTTTCATTAATAAAGTAGAGATTTGATTAATAGTTAAGCTTATGGTAGGGTACCTTCCTTGAGGAAATTGAGCGAATTGTCATATACCCTTAAACATATGAGTGAGGTGAGAAGCCCGAATTAGTGAGAGATGTGAATTTAGGGAACCTAAGCTTCTAATTGGACTTAAAATTGATTGTCTCTTGGTTTTTTATTGAATATGCCTGTAACTTGGATTTATTACTCGGGTTCTTGGATCACTGTCAATGCTCTGATTATCTATATTGTCTGGCCTTGGTTATTGCTTGGGGACAAGCAAAATCTCAAGCTTGGGGGTAGTTTGATGAGTGTGATTTCACCTCATATTCCTTTGGGTGTGTTTGGGTAAACAACTTAATTAAGAGCTTATCACATAAGACCTTATCGCATGAGAGCTTATGTCATAAGAGCTTAAAGAAAGAAAAAGAAAGAAATGGGCATGAGAGGATTCGAATAGTGAAAAACACGGAGAGGGTGTTTAGTGCATAAGCTCTTATGATAATTTCATAAGCTTCTCCCAGTGACTTATGAAAATAAGTCAAAAACTCCTTATGGGATGACATAAGTTATTTTTATAAGCTCTGCCAAACACACTGCATAAGAGCTTATGTCATCAGATAAGTCAAAAGGAGCTTAAATAAGCTCTTCCAAACGCCACATTTATCATATTGCATGCATTTTCATGTAGTTTAGGCATTTTTAATTTTATTTTTTTGTTAGTTTTTACCTTGGAACGGATAAGGTGGTTCTGTGGTATTTGTGTGTAGGAAATAATGATTAAAAAACTTAAGTCCAGTTAATTTGGAGTTTGGAGGAGCATTTTGATAAGTTGAAATGAAGCTACAGGAAAACTAAGCTCTTAAATGAAATAAAAAGGAGCAGGAGAATATATTGAAGTACTTTGTCTCATTTGAAGTGCAATTGAAAGGAAGAAATTTGGCTTTTCCAAATTAAAGCTAACGTGAAATGTTGCTGCATTGAGCCTATGTCCAATTGAAAATAATAATAATAAATAATAGATGAAGTGAAGTCAAAGCCGTGGAGAAAGAATTGTTAGTTGGTTCATGTATTGTTGGGACCCACGTAAAATATTACACTACCTAATTGAATTAGGTAACTATTTGGCAGTGGTCCAGATGAGTTTTGGTTTCAATTGTAAATTGGAGAAGAAATCAGTCTTGGACTAGAGCAACAAATGAGATGGAAGCAAATTTGCAAGGGCCCATAGAGAATTCAATTCACATTGTAGAAGATTAAAACAAAATAATCTTTTGGATAACAACAGCTACACAAATCACACTGCTCTGATCTTCAAAATCAAATAGCATATCAAAAAGAAATTTGAATTGTTTTAAAGGTGTGCACTTTTGACCTGCACTAAGTATATATAAAAGGACGCACAAAGCAAGAGGGGGGATTTTTTCAAGGAAGCAGCGCCGCACAACAGGGCAGTGACAGGGAATTTTCGATGCAGTTTTATTCTTTTCTTCTTCTTCTTTATTTTATGGTTGAGTAGTAGTCTTATTTATAGCGATTGAGACTATGTTCAAGATTTGTTTATGATGACGAATTGACGTTTGGTCTCTTGTTAATTTCGATTTTGCTTTCGATTTGATTCATATTGCTTTAATTACTCGTAAATTCGGTGGCCACTTATTTGCTTGTCGTAGATACTCTAAGGAGGAACTTAGTGGTGAACTTAGGTATCGGATCTATAGGAATCAAACTTAGGACTTAAATCACGAGAGTTAGAAGCGGTCCTTCGAGGGATGACGGATTGTCACAGAACTTAAATGGTTCAATTTAAATTCAATTACCACGAGAGTAGGGGTTAGTTTAATTTGCATGGTTTTTGTAACCCGAGAGGGAGCATCAACTTATTAAGTATAAGTTCGCCTTCAAAGCAATTTTGATAATTAACAAGAGGTAGTCAATTTGGTAACATGAACAATCTTGTTGGTAACCCAATTCCTAGGTATCTCTTTTGATTTGAAAAACCCCTAATTGATTTGCTTTCCTATTTTAACTGATTGCGTTCTTAAATATCTGATTTTCTAGTTAATTCTTATTACAAAAAAATCAAATATTTTCCAAATCCTTTTTTATATAGTCCTGTTTAATTGATTTAATAATTAATTGTTGTTTGAGATCACGGTCTCTGTGGGATCGATCTTTTTATTACTTGACGATGAATCCGGTACACTTGCCGGAGTCTCACCACTAAGCAAGGTGCTGAGTCAGCTAAGACATCTTCTCAACCATTAGCTTTTGCTATGGTTCATCCACCAGCCCAAGCTCAAGACACTGTCTCAGACTCTGCTGAGAGCTCAAGACAATTATCCTTGCTATCCAATCTTGAAGACATCATTGGCAGAATTGTTGATGATAAGGTTGGAAAGATAGTTGAAGAGAAGACTGAGCAGATGGCACAACAAATTGAAGAAAGAGTGCAAAAGCAAGTGCAAGATACCTTGGCCCCTACAAATGCCATGGTGACTCAAATGTTGGCCTTGCTAATGGAATTTTAGAAAAATCAAAATCCAAACCCACCCCCACCCCCACCCCCTCCACCACCTCCTTCTTCTTAGAATCCCTTCTTTCTTATTTTATTTTGCTAACGATGATGGTCCACTCCCTTTATACCTTTTTGGCTGATGAAAAAAGGAGGGAGAAAGGAAATGAAATAATTATATATAAAAAGTCTGTTGTTGAAAAACTCTTATATGGTTGCATTTGCATTGATCTGCTTTACTTATATTATTTGCTCTGATACTTGTGTTTCTATAATGATAAGTGTTTGTATCTATCTGTTAGCCTGCTTAAGTTTTTGAATGATTTGTCTTAGGGGGAGCCTTGCAAGCTCTCTCAGACTTTGCTATTTAAATTTAATCAGTTTTTGTCATCATAAAAAAGGGGGAGATTGTTGGAACCAAAGTGGTTTTGAATTTAATAATCTCTAAGTTTTTATGCTAACAAAAGGATTAAATTTGCTTATCAAAGTGTTAGTTGAGATCTAACAAAATAATACAAGGTATACAATGCTTGGACTTGTGCAAAGAATTACCCGTCCAAAGGTTATTTAAACTGTTTATATTTTAAATGATAAGTAGACTGGTTTTCCTTAGTAGACGAGGCTATAAATGAACCTAAATATCTTGTTAGGTACAGCAAGTCCAAAGACTTGAAAATAAGCGCGTCCATTTTGCCACGTCAGCAGACGAGGCCTATCCTTGAAACTCAAGTATACATTCATAGTGCCTAAACTAAAATTCAGTAGAAGTCTAAAGTGCCACGTCATTGGACGGAGCTTCTCTAAGGACTTAGCAAGTCCAAAGACTTGTGTGGACGAACGCTTCTATCACATTAGTAGACGAGCGCTTCTACCACATTAGTGGTCGAGCGCTTCTACCACCTCAGTGGACGAGCAGAATTAAAATCTTGTGTAGATGCGTTCTTGAAACCAAGTAAACGGCTCTATATGTTCTGTATGTTTACTACCTTGAATATGATTTAATGCAATCTGGTCCACAATGAATTTATTTCAAATGATTGAATATTTGTTCTTTCCATTTGTCTTTATCTGATTTAATATCTTGTTTCCCTTGAGAAAATTCATAGTACTATCAAGGAAATACAAAAAGTAAATAGTACAATTGGAATTGCAAAAACGATTTATATGATGACATCTTTATTGCTGAACAAAATCTGGGTTATACACAAAGGAGGAAAGAAAGTTTTAAAGGTACAATTGCTCAGAACTGTAAGCCTTCATTTTGTGATCTTCTGATAACCAATGATGCTTTTCAAGATGGCCAAAATCAAGCTATCAGTCACAACGGATATCATGCATTTAATGCTATCTCTAAACGGGATTATTCAAAGTAACCGTTGAAGAATTACAAGAGCAGAAGAAGGTCACTATATAAGTAGAAGACCTCAGATACTGAAAAACAATTTTTGCTAGCCTAACTTCTGTCAATACAATTCTTGAGAAGACAAACTCTTATTCTTTCATTCTTTCAAAAGCAAAAGTCTGTAATCTTTTAGTTTGAATATTGTTGTAATATTCAACTGATCTTAAACTGTCATACTCTCACACTTAGTGAGTTAAGAAGATCAACCTTTAAATCTTTGTGATAGAGTTAGAGCCTAAAGAGGCTTGGTAAGAAAGGAATACTTGTAGTCTGAAGAGGTGTTGAATACTTGTTTGTAATCTATTTGGAGAAATAATGGAAAAATACTTCATGTAACATCCTAAAAATTCAAATATAATTATTTTAATAAAAAAAAGGATAGTATAAGAGTTTATTATAATTGTTTTCTTTATAATAAAAATCCAGTGGGTTCCACAATAATGTAAAATTGATTTTAAAAAATAAAATAAAAATAAGAACTTACCCTAGACTAAATTATTGCGGCAATAATGATAGGAAACATAAGCATATCAAGGTCCATGCTGTGTTACCCATTATAAATAGATAGTTTGAGTGTTTTAAGCTCAATTTCGCATAATATGACTAGATACCTAAATTCATATGGATATTTTGTAACCAAAGAGAACTTGTTTGAATTCGAGATCTGCATAAGAAATATAGCACTGTCTCTTAGCTTTCCATAGACACCAAATTCGTCCAAATTGGATTCTTGTAGCTCAAGTTATGACCGAATTCGTACACAATATTCATGTTCCAGCGCAAGAACCGTTTTTCTAACTTCTATCCCCGTTTTGACCATCTAAACGTCCGTTTTCAGATTTCATGGTCTTCATGAAAGTTGTATATATTTCTTTTATCTTTCCAACGATATAGAATTCATAATTTTTGGATATCTGAAACTCAAGATATGTGCGAAATATAGAGTTGTATGCTTGGAAAGTGGGCTTGACGCGTTTTTACATGTTTTGGGCCATTGGGGGCTCTATAAATATAATCTTAACACTCTTAGGGTGTGTTTCTGAACCCTAATTACACATATAAACTCAAACGACTAAGAAGAGAAGAAGTTAAAGGACAGGGAAGAAAGAGTTATGGAAGAGGTAGTCTAGGAAGAGGAAGATGATGACAACTCTTGGCAAACGCTAGGATTCGCCGTAGGAAATGCTTGGAGCTACTTGGAGGTCTTCAAGAGGTGAGTAACAATACTTTTTATGAACCATTTCCATGGTATATATGATTATTTTTGTTGATAAGGGATTACCATGTGGTTTTGGGAGTCTTTAATTGACTTGATGCATATTGTTAGTAACCTAAATTCTAAAATTGGGGTTTTGTTTAAAAGGGAGTTAATTGATTAATTGATGTTGTAACGTGCTTATTCGTGTATGATATGTTGTGATATTCTTGATTGTTTGTTATTGGTGGAAGTTTATATGTTTAAAATTGAGGGAAATAGTTTGTTACATGCATGAGACATGACATATTTGAGTTATAATATGTTGTATGATGTTTATTGCAATACCACCTATGATAAGGGTATCGAAAAGTAATACCACCGTAATGGGGTATCGAAAGTAACATCGACATATAATTGGGATGTCGAAAAAGAGTAATACCGCCTAAAAAGGGGTATCGAAAGTAACACTACCACACGTTGGGGTGTCGAAAAGGGAGAAATACCGCCATGTGCACAAGGGAGGTATCGAAATAGAAATGTCCCCGACAGGAGGGTGACATCGAAACATTCCTCATGAGTAGGGGTGGGCAATGAGACGCCATTGTCATGTGATGTGTGAGATTTATGCCATGCCGGCAAGAGACCAGTTTAGTTATGAGACCTTCGAGCCACTTGGATTAATTTAGAATTTACTTGGTATGTGGAGTGTGATGCATTGAGACGAGTTGATCTTATGCATTTGACTTGATGAAATTTTTGTTGTTATTAAAAGTATTCTTTTTATATATTATTTTGGGAAATTAGCGGATACCATGGACAGTTTTTCCGGTTACCGCACCGGCTGAGAACAACACTATTTTCGAAACATTTTATAAATGTATTGTCGTGCACTGGGATTTTATATCTCATTATAAGTGTTGTTTTCAGATCCCGAGGACATCGCTGTTAAGAATCCAGAGATCTGAAGAGTTATCTTTGATTAGCTAGTTGGTTAGTAATGTAGTATGGTTTAGAGTATTATGTGGAGGACGTTCTTTGGTTTACATACTATCTTTCTTAGATTGTAATTAGACGCCCGGTTTTGAGGCTTTTAGTTTTTGTTCAAATGATCTGATTTAATAATATTTTTCAATAATTTGTAAATACTATTATTTTATTTAATACGAGGTATTTTCATACTTAGTTATTTGAGAAAAATTTTATGACTTGTGTTTTTTAATTAAATGTTTTGAAGGATTTTTATTGAAATTAATTTGGGTTACTAATGTAACGAAGGGCGTTACATTTTTGGTATCAGAGCAGTTCGATTCTAAATCGGACTGTGGCATTGGGGCTTTTCTAAAACAAAACTTGGGCGCATAGGATGCTTGTTAGAGTTATAAATGTTGCATGTTATTCTTTGGGATATTGGACCTGATCAACTCAGTATTTCATTGGTAATGAGCAAATTTATGGCGACTAATAGGCGAGGGACGAACATTGCACTTGCACCAGTTTTGGATCGTATAGCCAGAGCTATGCAAGCGCAGGCGGAGACTCTCCGTCAACTGAATGGGAATGAAGGCATTCACTAATGGAGTGGTGGCAACCTAGGACCCTAAGCACGTGGGACTTTTCGAATTCAAGAAGAATAATCCGCCATCATTCCGAGACAGTTTAGATCCGAAGGAGACTGAATTTGTTGAACTCGTACAGGAGAAAAGTTACTCTATTGTTTGATTCAGGAGAAACACATTCTTTGATATATCTTTCATATGTGAAATTTGGAGTTACCTATCTTTCATTTGTCCTTTGATTCATGTGTTTCTACTTCTATGGGGGGATAATCTTATTTCTTCAGCTCTTGTTTAAATTGTTTCTTGTGCATCAGGACTTGCCTTATGTCATTGATCTTATTTGTTATCTACGTTTGGGTTAGATGCTATTCTTGGTAAAGAGTGATTGTCGTTTAGACTTGTTGTGATAAAGTACTCTAATAGAACTATTTTTATTTTGTTGCCTCTTCACAACCAATGTCTATTGATCCATCGGTGTCAACCCTTATTGTATTTGTTGTTTCATCTAATAAGTGCATAGTTGAGGGAACTCAATGATCGATACATACTCTAGTTTTCTGGTAAGGTGGAGATTCATAGTGACGTGACAGTAATACTTATAGCATATGAGTAAAACACTTTCTTAAAACCTCAATGGAATGAATTATTGAAGTATGCGATTTCTTGATTTGTTTTGATGTTTTTTTAAAATGTGGAAATTGATGTTTTCACTTGTAAATTTGTCTATTATGAAGAATTGGGGTTTTGAGATTCTTGATTATTGATTTGGGATTATTAAAATGTTTACTGCTATTTGATGAATTTTTTAATTTTATAAAGAATCTTTTAATTTGTAGTTTTGTTTCTTTTGTTACGGTGTATATGTGGCTCCTCAATTTTATTTTTGTACAAAATGTGTAGTCCTATCTCATTTGCATTTATGCTATCGTCACTTGAATTGATTTGTTATATTCCATATTTAAGTGTTTCCCGGTGAAGTGATGCTTCATTTTGTCAAGTCATTTATGTTTTCCACTTTACCAAATTCAAATCATACTTAATTGGAATCACAATTTGCTCATGTTTCCTGACACACTGTTTCCTGGTGCAATGAATTTTTTTTATTTTATCAGATCCTAATTAATTTTTTGTTTAATTATAATATGAGTCAAATTCCACTTTAATTATTATTAAGAAATATGTTTGATTTTGTAATATGTTTTGAGTTCTTTTAGTGAAAAAAAATTGACAGGAATATGAGGCTATGTGTGGACAATATGCAATTTAACAAAGTAACCATTATGGATATGTATCTTTTCCTGGGAGAGATGACCTTAGAAAATAGATTAAGCGAGTGTAGTTTTTTAGACCAAAAATTGCAATCTCTTTTGGATCAAGAGAATTATGTGTTATTTGTTAATAGTCTAGTGTTGTTTAATAATGTGGTCATTGTTCCTAAGGAGGGGAGACTTGAAAAAAAAAAATTGTTAGAAGAGACACATAAAGGAACGTTAACCATACATCTCGGAATAATAAAAGTGGATGTTGTATATATATGCTCAAATTTTATTATTATGTTGTAATTTGGTTATACAACTGTTTTTTTTTAGAATCACTTTCCTTGGAATTTTATATTGCCTCTCAAGTGATCAGATATTAATCGCGATTAATATACCACTATGATTTTTTTCCATATATACCAATGGCATGCATAATCCTAACAAACTTATATTTTTTCAAAAAGTGAAAAATGTTATTTCTTATTTGCATGTGCCTACTCAAAGATAAATATGGAACTGATTTCTTAGTACTGCTGCGGTATATATTTTAATAGTTGTTTATGCACAATGTCTGCACAATTTAATTGCAAGTTTATTAAATCTTATTCTCCATTTTGTTATCACATTTCTTTTAAGTTAGATCTTCTTATCAACAGTAGGTGAAACTATTTCTTTTTCTTGTGAAATTATCATCTTGGACTAAGATAAGAATTAGTATGTGGATAATGCTACTGCTTCTCCTTTCTTTATTTTTCTTATTTATAAAATTCATACATGATGTAAATAATATAAGAAATTTGGTGTAGAGTTTGTAAGAGATCTATTATATCTACGTATGAATGGTATAAAACATTACTTCTTTTTCTTTTGTGGATTGTTTGCCATAAATTTAATTTGTGAGAATGCTGATAATGATGAAATGTAAGTAAAGGTATTCTAATTACAAGCGGATGGACGAAAACAAATTCTTAAGTGCATGGTTTTATTATATAGATGTTCTAGCTGACTTCATTTTAGGAGACTTTAATCGGAATATGTTGAGTTTTTCTAATTATAGATTCATAAGAATTTTTGTGACATGGGTTTGGTTTTGCCTACCATGTTTTTGCTTCTTTTGATTCTTTTGAATATTTTTTTGGTGCGTTGCAAGTGATTTGCAAGGGATTGCGGTACCTAAGTGGGAGTGGCTCATCTACGGTGATACTTTTGCATGTCAAATTTTTTTTTGTTTTTATTTAAAAATAAAATAAAATAAAAAATTTTTTTTTTTTAGTTAAGGTGCCATGAAATGTATACTTATTATCTGGTGAAATAGTTAATGACTATATATATATATATATTGATGATGTGATTAGGAAAGGTAGGGTCCCCTTTATGTTAGTGCGGAGTAGGTGAGAAGATATTGTTAAGATCAGATTTAATCAAAGATATCGCAATTAGGATTAATAATTGAGGGAAAGATGCGCATTGCGCAGAATAGATAAAAAGTGTTATGTCGACAAGAAAATAAAGCATTTAGAATTTTAGGAAGAGGAACATGTAATCTTGAGAGGCACTCTTAAAGTTTTGGATGGGGAGGTCAATGTCATTCAGAAAACTGACTCTTTGTTTCATGGGACCTTTCCTAATTCTCAAAAGAGTCGTGCCCGTTGCTTACCAATTGGCTCTTCTGCCACAATTGGCAAATCTTCATAATGTTTTCCATGTGTCACAACTTAGAAAATATGTACATGATGAGTCTTATGTGATAGCTCCTGAGTCTTTACAATTGAAGGATAATTTGATATATAAGCGTAGGCCTAGTCAAATCTTGGACAAGGGCACAAAGACTCTAAGGAACAAGACAATTCCATTGGTGAAAGTGTTATGGGAAATGATTAACTCCGAAGGAAACTACTTGAAAGATGGAAGAGGACATCGTATGTCAATACCCAGATCTTGTTGTTTAAGGTAAGGTAACCTTTATGTTTGGTTTTCAGCAAATGTTACAATATGTGTGTGAGTATGTGATGAATTTCGGGGACGAAATTCTCTAAGGAGGGAAGAAATGTAATATCATAAAAATTCAAATATAATTATTTTAATAAAAAAAAGGGTAGTATAAAAGTTTATTATAATTGTTTTCTTTATAATAAAAATCCAGTGAGTTCCACAATAATGTAAAATTGATTTTAAAAAATTAAATAAAAATAAGAATCTACCCTGGACTAAATTATTGCGGCAATAATAATAGGAAACATAAGCATATCAAGGCCCATGCTGTGTTACCCATTATAAATAGATAGTTTGAGTGTTTTAAGCTCAATTTCGCATAATATGACTAAATACCTAATTTCAGATGGATATTTCGTAACCAAAGAGAACTTGTTTGAATTCGAGATCTGCATAAGAAATGTATCCCTGTTTCTTAGCTTTCCATAGACACCAAATTCGTCTAAATTGGATTCTTGTAGCTCAAGTTATGACCAAATTCGTACACACTATTCATGTTCCAGCGCAAGAACTGTTTTTCTAACTTCTATCCCCGTTTTGACAATCTAAACGTCCGTTTCAGATTTCATGGTCTTCATGAAAGTTGTATATATTTCTTTTATCTTTCCAACGATATAGAATTCATAATTTTTGGATATCTGAAACTATGTGTGAAATACAGAGTTGTATGCTTGGAAAGTGGGCCTGACGCGTTTTTACACGTTTTGGGCCATTGAGAGCTCTATAAATAGAATCTTAACACTCTTAGGGTGTGTTTCTGAACCCTAATTACACCTGTAAACTCAAACGGCTAAGAAGAGAAGAAGTTCAAGGACTGGGAAGAAAGAGTTATGGAAGAGGTAGTCTAGGAAGAGGAAGATGATGAGAACTCTTGGCAAACGCTAGGATTCGCCGTAGGAAACGCTTGGAGCTACTTGGAGGTCTTCAAGAGGTGAGTAACAATACTTCTTATGAACCCTTTCCATGGTATATATGATTGTTTTTGTTGATAAGGGATTACAATGTGGTTTTGTGAGTCTTTAATTGACTTGATGCATATTGTTAGTAACCTAAATTCTAAAATTGGGGTTTTGTCTAAAAGGGGAATTAATTGATTAATTGATGTTGTAACGTGCTTATTCATGTATGATATGTTGTGATATTCATGATTGTTTGTTATTGGTGGAAGTTTATATGTTTAAAATTGAGGGAAATAGTTTGTTACATGCATGAGACATGACATATTTGAGTTATAATATGTTGTATGATGTTTGTCGAATACCACCTATGATAGAGGTATCAAAAAGTAATACCACCGTAATGGGGTATCGAAAGTAACATCGGCATATAATTGGGATGTCGAAAAAGAGCAATACCCCCTAAAAAGGGGTATCGAAAGTAACACCGCCACACGTTGGGGTGTCGAAAAGGGAGAAATACCGCCATGTGCACATGGGAGGTATCGAAATAGAAATGTCCCCGACAGGAGGGTGACATCGAAACATTCCTCATGAGTAGGGGTGGGCAATGGGACGCCATTGTCATATGATGTGTGAGATTTATGCCATGCCGGCAAGAGACCAGTTTAGTTATGAGACCTTCGAGCCACTTGGATTAATTTAGAATTTACTTGGTATGTGGAATGCGATGCATTGAGACGAGTTGATCTTATGCTATATGCATTTGACTTGATGAAATTTTTGTTGTTATTAAAAGTATTCTTTTTATATATTATTTTGGGAAATTAACGGATACCATGGACAGTTTTTCTGGTTACCGCACCGGCTGAGAACAACACTATTTTCGAAACATTTTATAAATGTATTGTTGTGCACTGGGATTTTATATCTCATTATAAGTGTTGTTTTCAGAGCCCGAGGACATCGCTGTTGAGGATCCAGAGATCCGAAGAGTTATCTTTGATTAGCTAGTTGGTTAGTAATGTAGTATGGTTTAGAGTATTATGCGGAGGACGTTCTTTGGTTTACATACTATCTTTCTCAGATTGTAATTAGACGTCCGGTTTTGAGGCTTTTAGTTTTTATTCAAATGATTGGATTTAATAATATTTTTTAATACTTTGTAAATACTATTATTTTATTTAATACGAGGTATTTTCATACTTAGTTATTTGAGAAAAAAATTATGACTTGTGTTTTTTAATTAAATGTTTTGAAGGATTTTTATTGAAATTAATTTGGGTTACTAATGTAACAAAGGGCGTTACACTTCAAGTCGAAGGGACTGGACGTAGCTCTTGATTGGAAGAGAGTGAACCAGAATAAAATCTCTTACGTGAATTTTCTATCACTAAACTCTTCAGTTTTATTTGCTTATACTAACTGCGGGGTTTTGATATTGCTTTTGTTGATTTTTTAAAAAGGATTTTTTGTATGCTTAATCTTTTTATCTTCTTCTTGTGAAAAGGTTGTTAAAAAGGGTTTTTGCGAAAATAATTAACAAACATAATTCAATCCCTCCTTCTTGTGTTTGATTGTGCCAACTTCATCAACTCCATCCATCCAAACATATGCTAAGTTTGGGAGCTTTGAAGGAGATGGGATGAAGTAAATAGTAATGGAGTGGTTAGCAATGAAGTAAGGTGGGGAGATAAAAACATAGCATTCCATTGTTTGTTAATTTAATGAGGGAATGAAGGGAGATCTAACCCCCAAATTAGAGAGTATGAAAATTAAAAGGTTTGAGTAAAATGGAGTGGTTTGAGTTACTCTCACTAACCATCTCACTTCATCAATGAAAAACTTTCAAAACAATGGGTTATTATTTTTTTACCACCTCACTCTGTTACTAATCTCTCCACCTCTCCATTCATATGTTTGAAAGTTTTGAAAGAGATGCAACAGAATCATTAGTAATAGAGTCGTTAGCAATGTAGAAAGGTAAAAGTATATCACTTAACTTTTTTTTGTTCAAATGAGACATACTTAGGCCTTATAGGGAATTAGGGGGAATTTGGAGGTATCGCGGGATCGAACCCGCACCTCACTGACACCAAATGTTCCCGAGCTCTACCACTTGAGCTACACTAGCGGGACTACTATTTAGAAGTTTAAGGAAGGAATGAATGGAGATCTACCGAAGATACTCACGAATAATGTCCATTTCTACTACTTCACTCTATTCCTAATCGAGTAAACACCCAATTTGGTCCCTAAAATTTTGAAGTAGTATCAACCCGATCCTTGAAATTATCGAAATTCCAAAAGCGTCCCTGAATGATAAATTGGTATCAATTTGGTCCCTTATATTACTCACTTAATGTCAATTAAGTCTCTGACACTGTTAACTTAAAATCAAGTTAGTCCATACGATTTTTAATGGAGGGACTAAATTGATTACCATTTTACTCTATCCGGTCCAATATATAAGCAAATTTTGTTTTCCAATAACTCATTTAATGACATTATTCCTAAAATACCCTTCATTTAATACAAATTTTGTTTTTCAATAACTCATTCTATTCCCAACAACACAAGCAACTTCTCATTACCATAAAGGGTAATTTAGGTAAAACCCTAATTTTTTAACCAATTTAAATGAGATTTACTAATCACCTTAATATGTGTGTTGCATTAATTTTTTTGCTTATAATATGGACTGGAGGGAGTACAATTGCAGGGACTAGTTTAGAATTTCAATAATTTTAGGGAGTAGGTTGATACTACTTCACAATTTCAGGGACCAAATAGGTGTATACTCATTCCTAATCACTAGATCCATCCCTCCAAGCATAGGTTAGTCTCTTTCGGACAACCTCATCGGAAGAAAGAAAACCTATGGACTCGCGGAAATTTGGTTTGAAAAAAGGGTAAAGGCCCATTTTGGTCCCTGACAAAAAGTGCGAAGGTCATTTTAGTCCCTGACAAAAAAAAAAACTACTCTGTTAGTCCCTGACAATTACTAACGCGAGACACGTTAGTCCCTACGTTGACTTCCGTTAGTCAGCTTCCGTTAGTTGGGTGACGTGGTCGTTAAAAGGCCCAAAACGGCGTCGTTTGGGTCCCTTTCTTCTTCTTCCCTGTGTTTGCTTCAAGAACAAGAACCCTAATTTCCTCTTGTCTTCCTGCGCAGGGGGTTTACGAAAAGATGGAACTTGATAACGGTGGCTTCACATTTTGGTTGGAGGAGAAAAGAATAATCTGATTATGCAAGAAGGGGAAGAGGAAATTAGGGTTCTTGTTCTTGAAGCAAACATAGGGAAGAAGAAGAAAAGGGACCCAAACGATGCCGTTTTGGACATTTTAATGACCACGTCACCCAACTAACGAAAACTGGCTAACGGAAGTCAACGTAGGAACTAACGTGTCCCGCGGACTAAAATGACCTCCATATCTTTTGTCACGGGCGTTTATCTTTGGAAAAAAATACTTGGCATGCATTTGAATATTTTGGCAAAACGCTCGGAAAAAAGTGAATTTTGAACGTTGTTTACTCAAACACTAATTTTCATCCAGTTTGCTAATATTTGGACTTTGATTTGAAAGAATCAAAGTATATTGTTATGAGTTTCCTTGAGTAAGGTGTTGGATTGAAGGTGTTCTTTACATTCTTATATTGAGCGGACCTTGTTTGTAATTGTTGTTGGTTCCCCCAGCATTCTGATTTTTCAGAAACCCTAAACCCTAGAGAGATAGAGAAACGTTGAGTTCGAGTTGCAGTGACACCACCACTGAATCCTGATTCATCAATGGCTGGGATTTTGAAGCAGCCAGGTGCATTTTCAATCACGCCTCACAAAGTATCACTCTGCATTCTCCTCAAGATTTACGCTCCGCCTGCTCAAATCTCTGTCCCTTTCCCTTTCTCCTCCGTCGCTCACCACAACCGCCTCGGCTTGTTCTTGTTAGCCCTCACCAAGGTAAATCCCTTTCCCCCTCAACTCTTTTTTTTCTTTCACTTTGATTCTCTTTGCTTGTAATTTAGTATGCATTGTCTCTTTGATTATGCAGTCCTGTGATGATATATTCGAGCCGAAATTGGATGAACTCATCCATCAATTGAGAATGATGACCCAAAATTGGATGGCATCTTGGATCATTGATCAGTTGATGAGTAGGCTATCAGCTTTGTCGTCACCTGATGATTTGTTTAATTTTTTTATTGATACGCGAGGTGACTTCAATTACTACCATTCCACTTCTTTAATTACATGTGGCATATCTGGTTATTGTTTATTCATTAGATTAAGATATCGTTGTTCAGGAATACTCGGGGCTCCTGATTCAGGTGCTGTCGAAGATGACCAGGTTATTTTGGACTTGAACTGTAACCTTGGGATATTTCTTCGGCGCTGTGTACATGCTTTCAATTTGCTATCATTTGAGGTATGATTGTTATCTATGGTAAAAAATAAATAAAAAAAAGTGGGAGAAGGTGCAAGACTAAGCCTAAGTTGTTTTCTTTGATGCTTCTTAGCAAGGTTGTGTTCCTTACCCACTTTGCTTTTGAATGAGCTTACAATGATATCATTAAAATTCGTCGAGTGGGAACTCAGCACCTGATGTCCTTTGTTTTCATGATGAGCAAGTTGCTATTAGGAGTCTAATATCTAATTTTGAGTCTCCGGTGAAAATAGTTTTTTTTTCTTTCTTTCTTGGAGTTGGAACTTATGCTCAAAAACCATTTCCTTAGTGAGTGTTCCCATGAAATCCATCGTTTCATCTCTGTATGCTTAGTTTTGTTTGCAAAATTTGATATCTTCTTTAGAATGAAATCTCATCCTCCTTGTAACCTTTATTTTGAATGTGTAGGGTGTATGCCATCTCTTGACAAACATAGGGATATATTGTAAAGAAGAATTCTCAAATTGTCCTCCTTATGAAGAAGCTAGTTTAGATGATTCTAGTAGTAATCTTGAGACATATTCAGAATATGAGAACATGGACCTGGAGAACTTTGTCTATGAAAAGGTTTCAGAAGAGATTGAAGCAAGAAAGGAGGCTAGCGAAAGAGTTCAGTTCCATCTTCATGTGCCAAACACACTTTTAAGTTTAGTTGATGGTATAACCATATGACTCCATCGGGCCACTTTTTTAGTTTTTTTATTTATTTAAATTTTAATAGTTCTGAGAGCACTTGAAAGATATAAAAGACCAGGATTTTACCATTTTACTAATCCCATTTTTCTGTGTTGGCACTTATTTATCCCCAAGTTCAATTTTGGGTTTCACAATTTGTGCCTTTTCTTTTAGACTCACTGTTTGACAATGTTGTAACTGCACTGATAATGATGGATTCACATGAACAGATATTGATGTACCTGCTGATTCCATATCCAAACAGAGTGAGAAAGTTAGAGTAACTAGTCCTTATGGAAATCCTCCAAGTAACATGCTACAAGATCTTGATCCCAGTGGTGCGGTATTTCTGCGTACGACTTGGCAGGTACAAGGGTACTTGCAAGAGCAAGCTGATAGCATTGAAAAGTATGCATCTTGTAGACCTGGAACTTCTCTGAATCTATTTTGTATGAACTTTTGTGATAGTGCAGTGCATATATATTAACTTTCAGGTTGTATTCATGTTGCAGGAATGGCAGTGCTGTCTCTTTGAATGGGTTTGAAATTATTCTACGGCAGCTACAAAAGTTGGCTCCTGAACTACATCGGGTAAGTTTAGTGGGTTATTCTTAAATTTTAATATTGTTCATTCTGCAATTTTTTCTATCAAGTTTACTTTGATTTTGAGTTACACTTCCATCCAGGTTCACTTTTTGAGCTACTTAAATGGTCTTTCTCACAATGATTATATTGCGGCTTTGGAGAATCTTCATTGCTATTTTGATTACAGGTAATTGAACATTTTTGAACTGTTGGTTCTTCATCTAGTCTCTCTGGTGGCGTTGGACAATGTTTGGGTTGTCAATTTTTCATTTGATGACTAACTGTAAAGCAAGTGGAAAGAAGCCACAATTAATGTGCCTAGTGCCTATCTTGTAGCAGATCACACCTTCATACAGGTAGTGGTGTAAAGTTTTCATCATCTGTCCTGCCTATTTGCAGGAGAAATGGGGCCAATTTTACTATATCTGGAAGAAAATCACCTTATCTCAGTTGTTGCAACTCCTGAGTCAAACCACTGTGAAACATGATCAAGATTCTCACACTATTAATGATGTTTTCAAGATGCATTCCAAATCAAAGGCCTGTTAATTATCTATGCCATTGCTAGAAACTACTCAAGTCATTTCTTTGTGCTTGGGAACATTATGTATGATGCTTAAATTTTTTAGTCTGTTTAATAGCAGCTGGAAATGTTAAGTTTACCCCTTGGGTAAATTAAACAGCATTTTTCATAATTTTCATTATGTACCTTTTATCCATTTTTTTTACTATGTGCCACCTCATCCTCAATGGACTTTCACTGCTGCCTCTATCACTACGATTGACTCAGCCTCAACAAAACTGTTTACACTATCCTGTTGCCAGTTTCCAAAGGGCAAAGTTCATCTCCTCACTGCCTCCATTCTACTTTTCTATAGCCTTTCATGAAAATTTTCATTTTATTGCGTGAATTCGGTTCTGAATTCTTAATACTGGACATCCTCTGCTGAATTTACAGTTAGTCAGAATATGGCCCCCAGGCTTGCCTAGTCACACCTCAATGTTGACACTAAGTCTATATGAGCCTAGTAATCTATCGAAAACACATAAATATGGAGGAAGCCATTGAGTTTTTCCATCATAGGTGGCTAAAGGAACAATGCAATTGCAAATAAAGTATCTAAATACATGAATTGTTGTCAAGTAAACAAACCTGTTACTAAAAGAATGCTATTTTAACTGGTCTCCCACATGGTTGCTAGGGCTGCTCCATATTATGAATACTGCATATAAGTGCTAAGATTTAGACTGCTATGCTTGAATCACAAATTTATTGATGTTGATTGTCAAAATATAGAATCTCTCTACACATGCCTGCACAAACACACACATTGAGAAGGGGGGGGGGGGGGGATCTTGTTGAAACCATACTTCTCATGCACACATTCGCCCAACTCTTGGAGTGAATTAATAGCCAAAACAGGATAGGGCATGATCTTTTACAACTGAATTTATCTGTTATTTGTTGGACAAAAGTGCAGGGACCGAAGGATTTGATTATGTTCCTCCAGTTGGTAGTAATGCCTTTGGAAGATATGAAATTGCTTTGTTATGTTTGGGGATGATGCATTTCCACTTTGGGCATCCAAAGCTGGCTTTAGAGGTAAGCTTTATAAACATTTTAATTCATGCTTCAATTTCTACCTTTCCTAATCCTCAGCCAGTTATTAAGCCAATATATTGTTCTACTATGTTTGTTTTTTTGTGCAATACTTATTTTGCGCGATCATGTTTAGGTTTTGACGGAAGCAGTTCGTGTTTCTCAGCAGGTAATCATATAAAAATAAGGTTTGCTTATTCAATAAAATTACCAACTTGTAGCATTCACCAATTAACATAAAACTGAAGCTGACAGTAAATAGTGCCTTACAGTATAGTTGCTACTATCTATGGGTGCATAACAAAATAAATGTTGGTAGCAAATGTTGCCTTTTACTTCCCCATATATTAATGTTGTACTGTGAAGAATGACATTTTTTTTTGTGCAGCAAAGTAATGATACCTGTCTTGCATACACTTTAGCAGCTATCTCAAACTTGCTATTTGAAAATGGTATCTCAAGTACAAGTGGGATACTCGGATCATCATACTCACCTTTTACAAGTATAGGTATTTCACTCTCTGTTCAACAACAATTGTTCGTTCTCTTGAGAGGTTCTTTGAAGAGAGCAGAGAATTTTAAGTTAAAACGGTTGGTGGCTTCCAATCATCTGGCAATGGCGAAATTTGATTTAACGGTAATGAGATTTTCTGACTACATCATTTTCTTTGAGCTGTTAGTACTTTTTTTTTTAAAGAAATTGTACAAATAGCATACTCTTTGAATTTGACCCCTAAATGATAATGTAAAATCTTTGTTGTGACTTAGTCTCTGTTAGAAAATCAGAGAAATATCTGATAATATCTTTTCATATCTTAAAGTGTCCTAGATAATCTCTTAGGATTTATTTCTTATTTATATTTTATGATTTGATTCTCTATTTGATTAAGATTAGGATTCTACTTTTAGTATAAATAGGATTATAGGACTATTGGGTTGTCTTTTGTAATCACATCATCACTACATCGATTCAATATTAGTCTTATTATTTGTTAACTTGTTTCTCTCTTTTCCTCATTCCCTATCTAAAAACCTTCCAATTCAACATGGTATCAAAGCGGTACCATCCTCCATGACCTGTCTCATGACTATTCTGCTGTGGAGTTCCACTAAGTATGAAGGAACTCTTATCATCTTCTTTGCCAATGTCTCTTGTTTTTCCTCAAAACCGTGTTCTCTCTCTGATTTTGCAGCCTCTTCCGTAGTCGTGTCCTCATTCCGACCCTCGTTTCTGTCCCATCAGCCGTTGTTAGCCACCGTTCGCTGTAGTCTCCGGCCGCCAAACTGACCACCAGACTCGTCGTAGTCCGATCTGTCTGACCGTCCAAACAGCGCCGTTGTCCGCCTCCCGACGTGCATCCACGCGTGTCTCTTTCAATCCGTCTCTCTTTTCCTCATTTCCTATCTAAAAACCTTCCAATTCAACATGGTATCAGAGATGTACCATCCTCCATGACCTGTCTCATGACTATTTTACTGCAGAGTTCCACTAAGTATGAAGGAACTCTTATCATCTTCTTTGCCAATGTCTCTTGTTTTTCCTCAAAACCGTGTTCTCTCTCCGATCTTGCAGCCTTTTCCGTAGTCGTGTCCTCATTCCAACCCTCGTTTTTGTCTCGTCAGCCACCGTTCGCCGTCGTCTCCGGCCGCCGAACCGACCACCAGACTCGCCGTCGTTCGATCTGTCTGACCGTCCAAACAGCGCCGCTGTCCGCCTCCCGACGCGCCTCAACGCGTGTCTCTTTCAATCTGCGCGCAGCCACACGCGGGGACCTTTCTCCGGTGCGTGACGGCGCGTCCGGCCACTGTTCCGGTCGCTGTTTCCAGCGCTGAACTCGCCGTTCCCTGCTCTCTCTGGATTTGTGCTCACCTCCTTCATCGGACCTCTTTTGAGCAACGTCCCCGTGTGTTGTACGATTCAGGTACCTGTGATTTCGGTTATTTGCATTTGTGTTATGACCCATGGCTAGTTCTACCTCCTCAGATACTCCTAAGGACTCCCTATCATACCAGTGTGGCTTCTCTTTCCACCGACGATCATTCTGGCGGTAACCCCTTTCCCATGGATGAATCATATTAGTGGTGACTTTTGTTCCCACCGACGATCATTCCGGTGGTGACTCTTTTCCCACATATGAATCATATTAGTCGTGACTTCTATTTCTGTCGATGATTGACTTATGTTGGCTATGACTTACACTAGCCCAACTCATTGTCCCAGATGCCCTGGCCTGGCTTTTTTTCCTAGATGCACTGGCCCGTCTTTCTCCCAGATGCACTAGCCTTGGCCCCTTGTCCCAGATGCACTAGCCTCGTCTCAGTCCCGGAAGTAGTTGTCTATCTTAATTTCAAAAATTAAAAAATTTGGGTCTCCGATATGGTTGTTGAAGCTTCCAAATGCGGTTTCGAGGAGTTCGGACCTTGCTTTGTTAGATTGCTTGCAAAGAAATTTGTGAGGCCGATCATCATTCCAGCTATCTTGCTAAGTTATCTTTCCAGCAACTCTCTGCGTCCTCTCCAACATTCTTGAGTTGCCTTCCAACCATTATTTTCGCGGAGCTCAGTTTGTTTATTTGTGTTATTTGAGGGGAAATACATTATTTTCATGTAACAAGCTTAAAGCTTAGTAAGTTTTAGCTTGAGGGGGAGTGTTAGAAAATCAGAGAAATATCTGATAATATCTTTTCATATCTTAGAGTATCCTAGATAATCTCTTAGGATTTATTTCTTATTTATATTTTATGATTTGATTCTCTATTTGATTAAGATTAAGATTATACTTTTAGTATAAATAGGACTATCGGGTTGTCTTTTGTAATCACATCATCACTGCATCGATTCAATATTAGTCTTATTATTTGTTAACTTGTTTCTCTCTTTTCCTCATTCCCTATCTAAAAACCTTCCAATTCAACGGTCTCAAATAATTGATCCTCAAGTATATTGGCTTGCTTGTACTTGGTACAGGACTATAAGAAAGATGCTAAATCTTAGTCTTGTTAGTGATTACTGAAACTTGCTATTTTACAATATCTGATGCTATTTTACATCACAGTAGTATCTTCATTGCAGAATGTTCAAAGGCCCTTGCTATCATTTGGTCCAAAAACTTCCATGAAGCTCAGTACATGTCCCGTTAATGTTTGCAAGGTATTAGAAATCTTAGTGATTATTCTGAGAGTTTCAGGAGAATTAGATTCTTAATGCATTTTCTTGTTGTCTGACAAGCAGGAACTCAGATTGAGTTCTCATCTGATTAGTGATTTCAGCTCCGAGAGTTCTGCAATGACAATCGATGGTGCTTTTAGTACCATGTGGCTTAGGAATTTACAAAAGCCAATGGGTTCTCTAGTTTTGTGTCAGGATAATGGATCTGGCAACAGTTCTAATGTTTCCCAGTTCTGTGCACAACCAACCTCAATTCCTGGATCTGTGCTGCAAGTATTGGGTTCATCTTATATTCTTCGTGCAACTGCGTGGGAGTTATATGGCAGGTAAAGTTGTAGGTATGATTATATGAATTAGGTTCATCTTATGTAATTCATGCAACTGTTTGTTGTTTTATTTATTTATTTATTAATTTTTTCATCACTCCAGGGTGATGAAAGATATAGTTCTAGTTGCATATTATGCTTATTTTCATATTTATGTAATATCTTAAAAGCTTGCTGGTATTCGTAATCTGATTTATTTTGTTTCAAATTGTTATTGTTATTAGCGCTCCACTGTCTCGCATAAATGCATTGCTGCATGCAACTTGCTTTGCTGATGCATCAAGGTAGCTTCTGAGCTAAACATATTACAGAGATCACATTTCAAGTTGCTAATTCTGTATCACCTTTATTTATTTATTTTTAAAAAACACAACTGCACCACCACCCTTTTGTTAAGTTTCTTTCTTGCGTTGACTTATTCTTGGATACCTAAGCTCGTCTGATGCAGCATTAGCGTATGTAAAGCTCATTCAACATTTAGCAGTCTTTAAAGGAAACAGAGGTTAGATTTTTTTATTTTTTATTTTTGCATAAAATTGTATAGATCCCCCAGTTTTTTACATTTATTATATATTTCCAACATTGCATTTGTTTTATTTTGTATTTTGTAATATATTGTATATCACCAGATTAAAACTTGGTTGAATTTTTATGACGTGGATAGTATATCACCAGAGTACCTTTTCATGAATAATAATATAATAAAATTCGATTTACTGTTAATTATTTGTTGTGCAAATTACCTTTGATTAATATGGGGTTGCCTTTTTCTTTCTTCATCATGGATGTTGATGGAGGGTAAAAGTCCCCTCCGTCACATAATCAAGTTTCTTTTCTTGCTTTTTGTCCCCTTATTGTTCCTGTGTTTTCCTTTTCTCTTTTCCTAGATGCCTTTTCTGCCCTTAAAATAGCAGAAGAGAAGTTTCTATCTGTCTCAAAATCACAAATCTTACTGCTAAAGTTGCAGCTACTTCATGAGCATGCTTTACATCGGTAAGTAGCCTAGTTCAATAGTTGCATTCAGAATTTTAAATTCTGTTAGCAGCTGAGATTTCAACACTGTTAATAACTTAACTGAGCATCATTGTGTAGTGGACGTTTAAAGCTAGCCCAGAAACTATGCGATGAACTTGGTGTTTTGGCATCACCAGTAACTGGTGTAGATATGGAGCTAAAGACAGAAGCAAGCCTTCGCCGTGCTCGAACATTGCTTGCAGCAAATCAATTCCGAGAGGTTTTTTATCCTCTATGTTCTAATAATAATTAACTATATACATAACATTAATCATATACTATTTCACATGCTCTGACTCTATTTCATTTTCATAAAATGATTTGTTTTCAGGCAGCTGATGTGGCACACTCCCTATTCTGCATGTGCTACAAATACAACCTGCAGGTTGAGAATGCCTCGGTTCTTCTTTTACTTGCTGAGATTCACAAGGTATGTGATCATATTGTGTTAAACACTTGGTGGTTCATGTATTCTGGATCAATTATTATTTTTTTTTTAGAAGTCTGGAAAATCGTATTTTTTTGTTTCTTTTTCGGCTAACTTATTTATTTACAAGTTGCTGATGAGTCACAATTTTCTGCCAAGTGATATCCCTCTCCAATTCATCTGACTTTCTACCTACGCAAAAAATGTCAATTGATTGCCATTCAGTAACATTACATGCTAAGGCAACCTCTAAAGATGAAAATGAAATGAAGAGGGAAAAAGAGAAAAGATCCCAAGAAATTTTAGTAAGCAGAGTCTGATGTAAATAATGTCTCTTGCGATTGTTTGCAAGTGCTAAGCAGCATTACTGTTTTATTCAAGGGGAAATATCTGTCAAGAGTCACATCTAATTATGCATATTTTTATTTCATTCCGATTTATACTGTATAACAACAACAATGCGTTTTCCCACTAGGTGGGGCAGCTACATGGATCAGACAACTTCATTGTCATAAACTATGTCATCAGAAAGGCTATTTAAATCTAAGTCCCTTTTAATAGTTTCACCTGTACTTTTTCTTGGTTTCCCTCTACCTATTGTACTATCCTCCTCTTGATCTATTCTTCTTATTGGGGCTTCTAATGGTCTTCTCATATGGCCAAACCACCTAAGATGATATTCTATCATATTTTCTTTAATAGGTGCTACTCCTACTTTCTCTCTAATGCATTATTTTCTAATCCAGTATTCTCTTGTATGTCCACTTATTTAACGCAACATCCTCATCTATGCAACAGTGAGCTAATGCCCTTAGTTTTTTATCACCGAACATTTAGTACCATAAGCATTCATAATCCTGATTTATACTGTATGATGATCATTTCTTTTTTTGGCATGATCTATTGACACATCCTAAATTACTAGCTGTATATTATACTGCTCTAAACTGCCACTTGTTCTATTGTTGTGTGTGTTCTCGACTGTTTGTTTACTATAAAGCCTTCATTTATTTGTTTTTATCAGAAATCTGGCAATGCGGTTCTAGGTCTTCCATATGCATTAGCAAGCCTCTCATTCTGTCAATCATTTAACTTAGATCTTCTAAAAGCCTCAGCTACTCTTACTCTAGCTGAGCTGTGGCTCTCTCTTGGATCAAGCCATGCAACAAGGGCTCTGAGCCTTATCCATGGAGCTTTCCCAATGATTCTTGGTCATGGTGGTTTGGAGCTCCGCTCACGGGCCTATGTTGTCGAAGCAAAATGCTATCTATCTGATCCAAACTTCAACGGTATGTCACTGTACATTATTTATGTTAGACTATGCAATTCAAGTTTGTCGCTGTGAACATAAATGTTTTTAGTTTTTACATATGGATTTTGCAAACATTTTATACAAATAACTGAATTCCTTATTTTAACTAAATCTTCTTTTGCTGATTTAAATTTCTTTTCCAGTCTTTGAAAATTACGAGATTGTGATAGATTCATTAAAACAAGCATCTGATGAACTGCAGCTTTTGGAGGTAAACAAACTTTCTGCTTTTTAATCTTGTATGTATTTTTCCACTGGTCGGTATTATCTTTGTTTCACGTCAAACTTGACTTGGATAAATGCGGTGATAACTGATAAGCACAACTTGCAAGTGATGCTAACTTTTTATGCAAATGGAACCTGGAGTTATTCCTACTTTGATAAGAGTGTCTGTAACAATGAAACGGTAGTGCAAGTGAAAAGTGACGTATACATCCTATTTGGGCATACAGACAGTAGATTAACGTTTTTTCTGATTGATTTTTATGTGTCTCATAATTGCTTCTTCAAATCAATTGCCGAACATCCTTCTTTTTATTAAATGGTGCTATTATGCCTGCATAACTATGTTTTTGTGCTAGTTCTAGTTCATTATTGTGATTATGAAGTTACATCTTTGGTCCACAGTTTCATGAACTGGCGGCTGAAGCTTTCTATCTGATGGCCATGGTATATGACAAACTGGGGCAATTAGAGGAAAGGGAAGAAGCTGCAGCTTCATTTCAGAAACATATCTTGGCTCTCAACAACCCTCAAGACGAGGATGATCCTCTTCTTAGCACTTTTTGAATGTATTGAATATTTAATACTTAATTGTTTTATGGAAACCTACCAAATTAAATACGACACGGACCTTGATACACTCAGGGACGGAGCTATTTGATGGAAGGGGAGGGTCAGGGCCCGCCCTGACTTTTTCTAATCTTTTTTAAAATATATATATATATATATATATATATATATATATATATATATATATATATATATAGGGAGTGTATCATGTGAGAACTACTATCTATTGTGAAAAATGAGAACTCTTAACAGCAGCCGTTGGATCACAATTAAAAACAATCAACGATCCAGATTATAATAAGGATTAAAAAGTGTCACGTGACCCAAATAAACCTTCACATAACCTTCAGCCATCGGCAAATCTCCTCCACTCCCATCGCCATTCCCCTCTCCCTCCCTTCCACCCCGTCACAACAGTGCAGAACCTCTGACCCGCCCTTGGAAACGCCTTGGGCGCTCTTCCGTGCAGCACTGCTTCGCCAGACCAACACCATGTGTGAGCCCGGTTCCGATTTCCTTCTCCGTCCCTCCATACCTGGTGAACCAGGTAAACTTTCTAAGATGAAGCTATGCAACAACAACTCCTTTTTTAATCTTGTTGCTGAAAATTGGTTGCCTCTTCATATTTAATATTCTTTCCTACACCAAATCCTTTTGTTCTTATAATTTCAGTGATGTCTGGCAATTGTTGAAAACTGATTGGTTTTCTCTCAGCAACGCAGCCATAACGTATTGCTGCAGCCGAGTATTGCCTGCTCTCCTCATCGTTCCCTCAGCAACGTAGCCATCACGTATTGCCTCCACCATCACATATTGTCGTCGCTGCGTATTGCCCGCTCTCCTCATCGTTCCTCAAAGAACGTAGCCATCACGTATTGCCTGCTCTGCTCAAGCGTATCATGGATGAAGAGATGATGAGGTATCTATAATTTCTTATTTTTATTGGTTTATTCACACCTTAATGTATACTTCTAAAGTATCAATTCTGAATTTGTAATTATTTTCCTCTATCAATTAAAGTTTGGCTCATAATCAAAACGATGAACTTAGACTTGATATCACAGAGGACGATCCTACGCCACAATCATTTTAGGTACTTTGTTGAGAGTTGTATCTAATTTTGGTCACAATTAATATTTTGTTTTTTGTTTGTTATATAGAAAATGAAAATATTTCAACAATATATTTTGTTTTCTCACAGGAGGGTGAACAAGTGCCATATTGTGATGAAGAATTAAAGCCTAAGGTTGGACAAGTATTTGATAAGTTAGAAGATGGTGAAAAGTTTTACAAAAGTTATGCACACAGTGTTGGATTTAGTGTGCGTTGCTCATCAGAAAATAAAAACAAAAATGGAGTGATATGTTGGAAGTATTTCCTTTGCTCAAAGGAATGTTACAAACCGGATACAGAAAAAGATGTAGAACAAAGTGAATCAACCATTAAAACCAGAAGAAGGAATCTTACTAGAGAAGGATGCAACGCAAAGGTTGCCTTCAAGCTATTAGATGGAGGTAAATATGAGCTTACTCGATTTCATGAAAGTCATACACATGCACTTGCCTCACCTAGCAAGAGACAATTTCTTAGATCAGTAAGAAAAGTGAATCCTATTCATAGGAGTTTACTGTATGCACATAATAGAGCAAATATCGGGCCTTCAAAAACATACCATCTATTGAAAGAACAACTTGGTGGTTATCAAAATGTTGGCTGCACACAAAGAGATCTACAAAATTGTATGAGAGATTTAAAGACATTGATTAAAGATTCCGATGCATATGTGTTTATTGCTAACTTTAAGAGGAAGCACGAAGTGAATCCATCATTTTATTTTGCATATGAGGTAGATGTCGAAGATCATCTCAAATACGTTTTTTGGGCGTATGGTATTTGTAGGAAAAATTACTCGTTGTTTGGGGATGTGGTTTCATTCGACACTACATATGAAACAAATAAATACTCAATGATTTTTGCACCATTTACTGGAGTGAACCACCATAGACAATGTGTTACCTTTGGGGCTGCCTTCTTAGCAGATGAGAAGGCCGACTCATTAATTTGGTTGTTTGAAAAATTCTTGGAAGCAATGGGAGGGCATAAACCAAATCTTATTATAACAGATCAAGATTCGGCCATGAAAATTGCAATAGAGAAGATTTTTAATTCTTCTTCACATAGATTTTGTATGTGGCATATTATGAAAAAGGTTTCCGAAAAGGTGGGTGTTTCCTTGAATGCTAATATTGAGTTCAATAATAAATTCAAGTCATGTGTTTGGGGTTCGGAGACTACCGATGAATTTGAAGCAATATGGAAATCTATCACGATTGAATTTGAGTTGCAAAATAATGATTGGCTTACACATATGTATGACATTCGGAGTATGTGGATCCCAGCTTACTTTAAAAACATATTTATGGGTGGGATATTGAGAACAACCTCGAGATCAGAAAGTGAAAATTCATTCTATGGTAATTTTTTGAATTCACATGTTGGCTTGGTTGAATTTTGGATGAGCTTTGAGTCTCGCAATAGAAGCACAATGGCATAAGGAGTTGCTTGCTGATAATAGTTCACTCCATTCTTTACCTATACTAAAATTGAATCGAGGTTTAGAGAAGCATGCTAGAGATGTTTACACTCATGAGAATTTTTACATATTTCAAGAAGAGTTATGGACTGCATGTGTAGACTGTGGAGTTGAAAACAAGCAAGAGAAAGATGGAATGAAAATATTACATATATATGATAATAGTAAAACCAATGGGAAAGTATGAGAAGTGGTCTATAACGCTTCTGATTATAGTGTAAATTGTTCATGCAAAATGTTTCAATCTCAAGGCATACCATGCAGGCACGTACTTTGTGTTTTAAAGGGGAAAGGGTTAGGTGAAATACCAAGTAATTACATTTTGAATAGGTGGACTAAGTTGGCAACTAGCAAGCCTATTTTTGATGTAGATGGCAAGGTCTTGGAAGGGTGTTCTGAGTCAAAAAAAGAGAGTCAACTCATATCAGAGGCATGGGATCATATATTTGCGTGTATGCATGAGGCTGGACAAAGCAAGGAAAGATTGCTTCATGTAATAAATGGAGTTGCTAACATTAGAAAACAATTGATAGAATTTAAAGGCGATTCTATATAAACCAAGACAAAAGAATTGGAGTCTTTCATTGGAGTCGAACTTCCTAAAGAAGTTGAAATTCATCCACCGCAGTTTTCGAAGACGAAAGGAAGTGGTAAACGAATCAAAGGAGGAAAAGAGAATGCTATTGAACAACAACAGAAAAGAACTAGACTGTGTAAAGCATGTGGTCAGTATGCCTGTCATGACAGTCGTAACTGTCCCAAAAAGTTATATCCCTAGGTAAGAAATCTCTTTCTCCCATATATAATTGATTAATATGATTTTATCATTATAATTTATTTACCGTCTCCCTGGTCTTGTTTAAATATATGCAGGAAATGAAAGAAAATTGAGATCAATGAAGAACCTGTTCTGGAAATAATTCAGTTTAGAATATGTAGCTATTGTTTCATTTTAGTTTTGAACATGTAGTTATTTTTTTTCATTCAGTTTAGAACATGTTCTATTTATTTTTTCAGTTTAGAACTTATTTTTTGAGCATTTTAGTCTTTATAGGGTTATGCTAGTTTGGAATTTATTTAATAATTTTCAATGAACAATTCTTTTTTCCAGCTCAGTGTATTGCTTAGGTAAAAAAAGGAAGACAATAAAGGTACAATGTGCACAAGATTTATTCATTGATACACATATTTTAAGTACAATGTACATAAAAGATAATGGGTCACAATACAATGCTTCTTGTCTGTTACATTTTATTCTCTAATGGTCATTCTAGTAAATCTCTAATGGTAATACAATTAGAAGTAATTAACAGCAGCAACAATAACACTAGCAACATCTTCTTTAATCTGCATAAAATGGAAGCATTGCAAAGAAAGAAGTGAATGATATTCCGTGTTGGCTTTCACCGGTCCCGTTGGTTTTGTGTTGGCTCGGGTAATATGGCTTGTAGCTGTCCAAGAAGTTCTCATCAAATGCAAACAGAAACAGTATCACTGCATACATATGCATCTATTTAATCTCACAGTACCAAGAAGTCATGAAATTATTACTATTTAATCTCACAGTACCAAGAAGTCATGAAATTATTGCTACTTAATCTCATAGTACCTTTTTACAACATTTCTCAAGATTTGGGCATTGACCAGGATGGCATGTCTCTGGTCATAGATGTGTACAATTTGGCAACTTTCTACAAAACTAGTCTGAACAACAAGGCCCTCATCCAACTCTATCAGTCATTAATCAAGAGGAAGAACAAAAGTCTACCAGATATTTTTGACATAAAAGTTGGTTCTAAATACTGCACAAGATTAAGAGAAAAAAGAAACCTCATTAAAATGATGAAAGCAGCTAATTGCTTTTGGACAATCATTTAAAATAATGTTGCATGTCAAAAGTTCATATACAGCTTCAAAGATGAAGCAAAACAAACCATTATCTCTGCTCCAACGTGTTGCCTTACATATGATCTCCACACAAGTTCTGGGCTAGGAGGGCATGGAGTGCCAGGAACACATTCATTTTGTTGTATAATCCTCTTTTTCTTTGGTTTGAGATTAAACTCAGGATTAGCTGGTGGTTTAGTACCATCACATCTTAACATTGAAAAACAGTGTTAGAGAAAGACATGAAGTACAAATTGCTAACATTTGAAAAACAGTGTTAGAGAAAGACATGCTAACTTTTCAACGTAGATTGCAAGGCCCTATCTTCATTTCTGGTCTTTCTTTTTCATATTCGGTGCACTACTCACATCATGTTGGCTAGTGAAATGTTATGTTGGCTTTGTTGCTTAATTGTGAGAAGGAGGATATGTCTTCGGTGGTGAATAGTCCAAATTAAAACCAGGGTTTTTCTCACTAGATTTCTTGTGTGGCACACGTCAAGAAACTGAAACAAGAGATTCAGTTTGTAAAGCACCTGAAATCCCCTATTTGCATGGAGCAACAATGGTTGTGTAAACAAATCAAAGCAACATTCTTTTCAACATTTCACCTATCTCTTATATGCATCTATGGCATTATGTCAAACATCTTATATGCATCAATTTTTTTTTTAATTCAATGCTACCCTTGCATTCACTAATTGTGGGTCTACTATCAAGAAGCAATAGAGAAAACCAATCAGTTTTCAACAATTGCCGGACATCACTAAAATTATAAGAACAGAAGGATTTGGTGTGGGAAAGAATATTAAATATGAAGAGGCAACCAATTTTCAGCAACAAGATTAAAAAAGGAGTTGTTGTTGCATAGCTTCATCTTAGAAAGTTTACCTGGTTCACCAGGTATGGAGGGACGGAGAAGGAAATCGGAACCGGGCTCACACATGGTGTTGGTCTCAGCGGCAAAGGATCTTTGCCACGAAGAGCGCCCAAGGCGTTTCCAGGGGCGGGTCAGAGGTTCTGCGCTGTTGTGACGGGGTGGAAGGGAGGGAGAGGGGAATGGCGATGGGAGTGGAGGAGATTTGCCGATGGCTGAAAGTGACTGAGGAATGGGAGGTTATGTGAAGGTTTATTTGGGTCACGTGACATTTTTTAATCATTATTATAATCTGGATCGTTGATTGTTTTTAATTGTGATCCAACGGCTGCTGTTAAGAGTTCTCATTTCTTACAATAGATAGTAATTCTCACATGATACACTCCCTATATATATATATATATATATATATATATATATATATATATATATATATATATATATATATATATAAATAAATAAATATATGAAAGTAACCGTAACTCTTTCTTAACATATAGACTGCATGTTACTTTTTTTAATACTTCTTCTTTCATGTTCGTTTTATTATTATTGTTATATATAAAAGCTATATATATTTGCTTCGTTGGGTGGGTTGGGTATTTGCCTTATGATTTTTTTTAATTAGTGTAGATTCAATTATAAGTGATTTTGCCAACAAGGTTGATTCAGTTGGTAAGGACGCGACGACTCATAATTTAAAAGGTCGTGAGTTCGAATCCCGCTGTCACGTCGATGGGTAATCTGTAAGTACCTTTATAAGCGTTCTTTAAGTCGTGAGATCTGTCCTGACCCTGATGAGTCATTGGGACCCAAACTTACCTAAATTTTATTTCAATCAAAAAAAAAATTATAGATGATTTTTGTGATATGCAAGAGAGGCGTTTTGTGTTTTGATAGATTACTTATATAGTTAATGTTTTAAGACATAATTATGAATATTTTATATAAAATTTAATACATATATACATATATATTTTGGATGAATTTTGATTTTTATAGTTGGCTCTCAAACTTCAAAGTCTAGCTCCGTCCCATGATACACTATTTTAGGTAGGAGGAGAATGTTAATATTGGCATTCAAATTTTGCATTTACACTTTATTAATTAATCATTAATCAACCAAATTTAACTAATTTTCCTAGTAAATACTTTTAATTATTTATTAAATAAAGTGTTAAACCCCTTTTATGTTTTAAAAATATTAAATGCATGTATTGTTTTATTAAACATCTTTAAGCCGTGTATTAAGAAAACAATTTTATTTTGTTTTAACCGTAGATAATTGATTTGGAAATTCTATAAATTATAACAAGCAAGCAACTCAGACACATACTCTAATAAAGATCAATATATCATTATTTTTTAATTATTATAAGTTTTTGGGTGAAAACAGAAGGGAAAGATAAGTGGATAACCATGTGAATTCGTCACTATTTCTTACAAGTTACAACAATGGTCCGTAGGAAATAGCAGTATGAAAAAGAGAATTTTATAAAAGGAAATAAATTTGAAAAAGAGAGAAAAATGTGATTAAGTAATACTTGTATTGATTATGAATTATGATAAGGATAGAGCAAGTAGTCCAGTATTGATTGGTTTGAGGAAGAGATTCATCAATGCTTACTATCTATATTAGGTAAGTTGAGTTGAGTGGAGCCCCAGGGTCCAAGTCGCTCTCTACACTATACTTGTCTCTCACGACTCTATCTTCTTCCCTCGTCCTCATCCTTCATCTCATGGCTATCCCAAACGCAAACGCAACATATTGCTGGCATTCCCAGCTTCACTTCCCAATAATATCCACTCCATCCTCCAATCACATCTGGCCACGTGTCACCACTATGCTGCATAAGAACACTACCCGCACTACTGTTTCCATAACCGCCACCAACAGCAATAACAACACTGAATCCATCATCATGGGTACGGGTAATAACCACCAAACCGATAATAATAACGGACCACTTGCCGGCTTTAAGCTGCTCGGGTTCAACAACTTCGTCCGCACCAACCCCAAATCGGACCGGTTCAAGGTGATCCGGTTCCACCACGTCGAGTTCTGGTGCACCGACGCCACCAACGCCGCTCGCCGCTTCTCCTGGGGCCTCGGAATGCCCATCGTCGCCAAATCCGACCTCTCCACCGGAAACCTAACCCACGCCTCCTATCTCCTCCGCTCCGGCGACCTCAGTTTCCTCTTCTCCGCCCCCTTACTCCCCCTCCATCTCCGACTCCACCGCCGCAATCCCCACCTTCGACGCCTCCGCCTGCCTCTCCTTCGCCGCCGCCCACGGCCTCGCCGTCCGATCCATCGCCGTCGAGGTCGACGACGCCGAAACCGCATTCCACACCAGCGTGAAACACGGCGCAAAACCCTCCTCCAACCCGGTCCTCCTCGATAACCGGGTCGGGTTCGCGGAGGTCCGTCTCTACGGCGACGTCGTTTTGCGCTACGTTAGCTACACCAACCCGAACCACATTTCCGACCCGAACCCGGGTTTGTGGTTCCTTCCCGGGTTCGAGCCCGTTGAGGAGCAATCCTCTTACCCGAAACTCGACTTCGGGATCCGGCGGCTGGACCACGCGGTGGGGAACGTGGCGGAGCTCTCGTCGGCGGTGGAGTACGTGAAAGGTTTCAGCGGGTTTCACGAGTTCGCGGAGTTCACGGCGGAGGACGTGGGAACGAGCGAGAGCGGGTTGAACTCGGTGGTGCTGGCGAACAACGAGGAGACGGTGTTGCTGCCGTTGAACGAACCGGTTTACGGGACGAAGAGGAAGAGCCAGATAGAGACATATCTGGAGCACAATGAAGGTGCTGGAGTGCAGCATTTGGCTCTGATGAGCGAAGACATATTCAGAACGCTGAGGGAGATGAGGCAGAGGAGTGGGGTTGGTGGGTTCGAGTTCATGCCTTCTCCGCCGCCTACCTATTATGCAAAGTTGAAGAACCGTGCTGGGGATGTTTTGACTGATGAGCAGATTAAGGAGTGTGAGGAGCTTGGCATTTTGGTTGATAGAGATGATCAGGGCACTCTTCTTCAGATCTTCACTAAGCCTCTCGGAGATAGGTATTCATTTCATTCCATTCCATTTCATTCCATTCATCGCCTTAAGTTAAGTGAGAAAGACACCTATAAAAGTATTAACTTTGCTTTTATGTCTTACTGAATCTAGGAAAATTTGACTTTAGGCAATTTGGATCCCTCTTTGATAACATGGAGAGGAAACAAAAAAAGGAGAGGGATGTTTTACAATTACAATTGATAACAATTGCTTATTGTGTTGAATGGATGGCAGGCCAACTATTTTTATAGAGATAATTCAGAGAGTTGGATGCATGGTGAAGGATGAGCAAGGGAAGGTGTACCAAAAGGGTGGATGTGGGGGGTTTGGGAAAGGCAACTTCTCTGAGCTTTTCAAATCCATTGAAGAATATGAAAAGACTTTGGAAACTAGAAGACTTGCTTAATCACCCAATGCAATTTCATCAACTCACAACAAATCAGCATACTCGTTTACAATTTCATACTGGACTCTCAGCCTACACATACATACTTTGTTGGTGGATTTACAAATACTTTATTACGAGTCACTAATTTGTAGATTCCTCTTACCCTCTTAAATCTTCCAAGGTTGAATCTGTTCGCCACTTGTTATTATCAATTTACACAATAAAAAAGCTCTGGAGTTTCATTCCTCTAATCTCAATCTCTGTTGACACCAATTGCAACATCTCTGCCTTTTACTATCATTTGAGTCTGCTCACTTTTAAAATTTTATTGCATTTTCCTCTCTGTCTGATTGAGAGAGGAACTCCTCAAATTTTATTTAGATTCAACTTTGGCATCACAACGATCTTAAAAATTCGTATTCATACAATGACTTGGGTAACTAAATAGAATCCACCTGACTCATTATATTGATAACAACTAACTAATTACCAATTAACACTGTAACAATTTATATCACATTATGTTTATTTTCTGTATACCGAAACGTTGTAGATAGGTTTCTATTAATTACTCTTGACACTCTCTAGCTTGTTTCTCTAACGATGGAGGCATCCCAAAATACAAATTTATTTGCATCTGTGCTTGTAAATGGATTTGTGTGCCGTGACGTGAGCATCTCATCTCGAATATCTGTGTTCCACAACATCAAATAATAGACTATATGATAATAGGTTGGTTTTTTCATATTTGAAAACAAAATTGGTACAAAGATGTTTTACGGAATCATGGTGGAATCAAAGGAAGATTAATCAGAACCATCAAAGATTGGTTATAAAAAAAAAAAAAAAAAAGATTTGATTATGAAGGCAACAGCCCACCGAAAAGTTTAGGCAAAGGCAGGTATAAGGTGTGACTGATGGGACGCTGGTGACAGTTCTATAAAAGCTAACGTAGTTATTGAATTCCTAAAGTAGAGTTAGTTCTATAAAAGCTAACGTAGTTACTGAATTTCCAAAAGTAGAGTTACTGGATTCTAATAAACTTACATATAATATTGTTTAAAAATGAAAAACAATTTTCCGTTGCCGGGAATCGAACCCGGGTCTCCTGGGTGAAAGCCAGATATCCTAACCGCTGGACGACAACGGATTGCTGTTAAAGTTGTGGCATATATATATAATTATAGGTTCGTTTTTTTGTTGAATCAATTAGTTATCAATAACAGTGCAGTCGTAGTATTTTGTTGAATACTTTACCTGTTACCTTATCTTCACACAATTGCGACAAGTTCTACCAAAGCATGTATTTACCGGGGAAATGACTAAAAACGTGTGTTAAGATAATTTTTGAAAGATGACTTGCCACTTATTTCATAAAAGGTTATTCAGTACACGAGACTCTCACCTGGTGAGCATTGAGGAGGGTTGATATGCACAACCTTACCCCAACAAGAGGAAAGACTATTTTCAGAATTTGAACCTATGAGGTTGTGACCAATATAACCTTATCTGGGGTTTTGTGTTTGTAAAGAACCTTTGGCTTCTTTTATGAGTACATCTAGTACTCTTCTCACATTTTGGTGTATAATTATTTGTTCGTCAAAAAAAAGAAGAAGAAGATAACAATCTTATCATTGTGCCAAGTCTTACCCTCACCCCACCGGTATTTTAACAAATAAGAGAAATATAATCATGTATCTCTATTGAAAGAATGTAATCTTGATTAAATGATAGACAAAATATTAGACTACATTACACATAATCCAGGTATTGCTAATTAATAACACAATGCTAGCTTGTTTGATTCTAATTCATGATAAGAGTTGAATATCTTTTAACGACATGATAATTTTGATTGACTGACATTATAAAACATGTTGTGTGGACTTTGTCCTCTTTTCTAATGAGTTTAACTTTCTAAGTTTTCTCAGAGAAAACATATATCCAAATTTTAAAAAATAAAATTTGGATGAAACACTATAAAATATGAGTTTATTTTTGATAGATTATCAGTGCATAATATTTTACATTATCAACCAATTACAAATCATCTTATATGTGTTTTTAAGTTAGTTATGACAAGAATCAAACATAGCGACTATTTATGATTGAATAACATATTAAAAATCTTTACACCGATAAGACATATTAAATTCAGGACAGAGTCTTACCAAGAGGCTACTCTCATCTAGGTGTTGGGGGGGAAACTGGGTTCTATGTTTGGTTTGGAGCGGAGGGAGAAAGGTGCTTGTTGAGGATGCTAGTGTGGGTCAGAAGGGAGGCTTGTGTGGGAATCAAATCTTAGTGCTTTTCGGCTACCTACATTTTTGTTTATGAAGGGCAAATGTTTGGGTGCTTTGATTAGGTGGTGTTTTAAATGGCACTACAAAAAAAAGATTATTTAGCGATCGAAAATAGTGACCGAATTTGTTGGTTGCTGTTTGCGACCGAAATGACGACCGATTGTAGGATCTAAATCAAACACTGATTAAAGTTGATACTGTGACCGAAATAGAGCGTAGCAGAGTTATCGGTCTCTATTTCGGTTGCAACATAAAGGAAAGTAAAAGTCAAAACTTGTTGACTTTTTAGCGGCCGAAATGGCGACTGAGTTAAATGTAACGGTTAAATTTTATTTATCTTTGCGACCGATTTAAAATCGACCGCTAAACAGCGCGTAGAGAAAATTAAAATAGAGCGTTTTAGCGACCGAATTTTAATTCGGTCGCTAAATGTATGAATTCAAATTTTAAATTAACCCATTTAGCGACCGATTTAGCAACCGAATATTTCGGTCGCTAAAAATAAAATCCCTAAAACCAGTACAACCCCTTTTCTTCCTCACTCGCCCGAATCTCTCCTACTCTCTCACCGTTTCTCTCTTCGTCTCGCGAGCTCCGGCCACACAGGACGCCTCGAGCCACCACCGTCGTCCCCTCTCCTCCGGTAAGCTCTCATCTTCTCCGTCTCTCTCCATCCCCCCCTCTCTCTGTCTCATTCTGTCTTTCTCTCTATCCATTTCTCAAGTTCTCTTTCATCCTCTCCTCCAACCACCACCACTGCCACCGCCACCATCCTCCTTTTCCATAGGTAAGCTCTCTTCTTCTCTCCTCAATCTCTCTCTGTCTCGCGTGCTGTCTCTTGCTCGGTTCTCTCTCTCTGTCTAAGTTTCTCTCTCTATGTCTCAGGTGCTGCCACCTCCTCCTCCGACCACCACCACCATCTCAAGGGGCTCTGTTCACGCGGCCTGACACGGACTCGGCAAGTGTACCGGTTCGTTGCAAGTAATAAAACGGTAAGACCGGATATCGTTCTCAGGGAGCGTGGACAATTACCACTTCGCAAATTTGACTACTATCTAGGCGATCGAATTTTGGAGTGAAGGTTGTTCTAACATCTAACAAGCAAACAAGAAGAAAATGTTTTTGTTCTTTTTGGACTTTTTTCAAACAATTGATTGTGAAAACAGAAGATGAATAACAATTAGATAGGATTGCTAGGGTTAGACTAAGCTAATCCTCCCTTGATTGTTATGAAATGATAACTAACACAGTTCCTACTTCACTTATGACAATCGAATCTTTTCTAATATACTCAAGCCTAATGTCTTAGGTGCATTGAGCCTAAAATCCCAAATTAAACCCTAATGTCTTAGGTGGATTAATAAGAGAAATTGCATTAAGAACAAGATTCATAAGATTGCAAGTATCCAACACCTATGTCTAGATTCTTGGACTACTTGGCATATAATTCATGAGCATGCTTTAACATCAACCTTTCAATTGTCTATTAAAGCAACTAATCATTCCTAAGATGATCAAGCCTAGGAAAGCATTAAGCATAGAATTGTATACTCATAAAGAAGAAGGAAACTGTATTAAAATCAAGTCATTTTTACAACCAAGTTCAGATAGCAATAGTCTAACCCCAACAAAGGGGAGTTTAGCTACACATAATTGAAAACAAAACAAAAGAAATAATTACAGAGATGAACAAAGGAGAGAGATCCATGGAATGATGCACAGCAGCCACAGCAGCAGAGTGATTTTTCTTTTGGGTTTTCTGAATAATCCCCTTTCTTCTGTTCTGCTCAGGTATTTTATTACTCGTGGCCGGTCACGGCCGTGACAGCCATCACGGCTAGGCCGTGATGGTTTCTGACTTGGGCGCCTCTTCATTTACTGATTCATCACGGCCGTGATAGCCATCACGGCTAGGCCGTGATCGTTTCTGACTTTTCCAACTAATAGGTCACGGCCGTGACAGCCATCACGGCTAGGCCGTGATCGTTTCTGACTTTTCCAAATGATTCATCAGGGCCGTGATAGCCATCACGGCTAGGCCGTGATCGTTTCTGACTTTGGAGATCTGGCAAAGCTGACACATCACGGCCGTGATAGCCATCACGGCTAGGCCGTGACAGCTTCTGACTTTTGGCTCAATTCTTTCTTCACTCTTGCTCCCTCACGGTAGTGAGGGCCATCACTGGCTAGGCCGTGATACTCTCTGCTTGGCTCAATTTCTTATCTTTTAAAGCTCTAAGTCATCCAAGCTTCATACTTGCTAATTCTTGGGCATTTAATCATGAATATCTGCAAAACAACACACAATACCACCTTATCCGTTCCAAAGGAAAAACTAAACAAAATAAACACTAAAATGGCCTAACTAAATGCAAATGCATGTAGAAATGTACATGGAAAATGAGGTGAAATCACACTCATCAAATCACCCCAAGCTTAAGACTTTGCTTGTCCTCAAGCAAAAACCAAGGCCATAAGATCAAAATAAACAAAGCATGGATAGTGAATCAAGAACCCGAGTAAAATGATCCAAGTAACAGGCATTCAATTATTTCAGCAAGAGACAATCAATTCCAGTCCAATTAGGGGCTTAGTTTTCCTAGACTCACATTCTCACTGATTCGGGCACTCTATCTCACTTGAAGCTCACCCCAAGCTTGTTCATTTGCTTGGCTCTCTTTCTTGCCTCACTCACTCAAGTGTTAAGGGAATATGACATTTCACTCCATTTTCCTCAAAGAATGATTCCTACCATAAGCTTGACTATCAACCAAATCTTCACTTTATTAATGAAAACATCTAAGAATCAAGAGGTCTTATTCTTTGGTTGTAATGGGGCCATGGGATCAATTTTCAGGTGGGAAATTCAAGAACAGGAAATTTCAAAAGGCAATACAAACAATCAAGCATTGCAAGGCACGACCTTCTAAAATACCTTTCTTTGGGTTTCAGTTTACTCTTCCACCATTCTTTCATTTTTTTTTTCTTTTTACTTTTTACTTCTCATTCCTTTTTGTCATCCCCTTCCCCATTTTTATTTCTTTTTCTTTTTCTCTTTTTTTTTTGTTTGGAGAAGGGGAGATTTTGCAATTCAAGAGAAGTAAAATTTTTTCAGATTCCTTTTTATTTTCATCATCCCAAACTTTCAACTACATTTTCCAACCCATTTTTGCACAGTACTTTAGAAGGTCCCTCATAAGCATATTTAACACAACATTTCAGGGAACCAAGAAAAGCATGTTATTCATTCAGGCTCAAAATTGGGCAACTAAGGGTAGCATTTACACATTCAAAGCTCAGAGGCCGGAAAAAAATACCTATTGCCTCAATCATTTTCAAAAATGTTTCCAAAAATTTTCAAGTTTCGAAATGGTCTCAAGTCAAGTTCTAGAGAAAAACAATCCAAGAGGAAAACACTCTACACAAAGAACGGGGGCAGATTTAGTGAGTACCCCCTAATGGCTCAAAAGCTCACATTTATCAGTTCAAGAACCAGTGAGAACACAATTCCATAGAAACACATGCTAATCATCAACTATCCAAGAACATCTCAAGCATATTTAATGAAGCCATATCACAAGAATATAAAATCAGGGTCCAAAAATTCACTATCACAGAAAAATTGGCACTTAGCTCTCACAATCAGATGCTCAATCTAAGCAGGGGGCAATTAATTCATGTGATCATGCAAGACTAGAGCCTAAATGAATGCAATAATTACAATGCAAGCTAAAAGATTACCCCTACCCCAAGCTTAAAGACTTACATTGTCCTCAATGTAAATAATTAAGTTTAGAGAGGGGAGAAAATTGGAACAACTCACCAAAGTGGTAGTGGTGCTGAATCACATGCTTTCTGGTTTTGCTTCCTTCTGCCCGTCTTCTCCTCCTTCCTTCAAAATCTGGAATCACTCAACAAACTATTAACAAACCTCTTGAGCTTCTCAAATTATTCAAGAGGGGAAATCAAAAACAAAAGAGAAGATGAAAATAAAATAAAAAAATAAAAATAAAAATTGGGTTGCCTCCCAATAAGCGCTTCTTTAACGTCACTAGCTTGACGGATGGTTTCTAAGATGGTGCCTCAAGAGGGATGGAGACCGCCTGACGATCAAAGTTGCCTCCAAGGTAGTGCTTTAGTCTTTGTCCATTAACAGTGAAGGTATCACCGGATGATGGATCTTCCAATTTAACTGAACCAAATGGAGAGACAGACTTGACATAGAATGGGCCTGACCATCTTGATCTCAATTTGCCTGGAAAGAGCTTGAGTCTTGAGTTAAACAACAGAACTGACTGGCCTTCTTCAAATTTCTTGGGAAGAATGTACTTGTCATGCCAGAACTTTGTCCTTTCCTTGTATATCCTAGCACTCTCATAAGCCAAGAGTCGGAGCTCATCCAACTCATTCAATTGAAGCATCCTCTTGTCCATGGCCAGCCTTGTATCAAAGTTCAGGGCCTTCACTGCCCAAAAAGCACGGTGTTGTAGCTCTACCGGAAGGTGACATGATTTCCCGAACACTAATTGGTACGGTGACATACCAATAGGTGTCTTATAAGCAGTCCGATAGGCCCAAAGTGCATCATCCAACTTCTTCGCCCAATCCTTCCTTGCATTGTTCACAGTTTTTTCCAAAATTCTCTTCAACTCCCGGTTGGACAATTCCACTTGCCCACTGGTTTGGGGATGGTATGGTGTGGTAACTTTGTGGTTCACCCCAAACTTGGCAAGCACTGCATTGAACTCATTATTTCAAAAGTGGGTACCCCCATCACTTATGATAGCCCTAGGGGTCCCAAACCGGGTAAAAATATTCTTCCTCACAAAACTGATCACAGTTCTTGCATCATCTTTCAGAGTTGGCACGGCTTCCACCCACTTGCTCACATAATCAACTGCCACCAGGATGTACTTGTTGTTGTAAGATGACGGGAAAGGACCCATGAAGTCAATCCCCCATACGTCAAAGAGCTCCACCTCAAGTATACCCTTCAAGGGCATCTCATTTCTCTTAGAAATACTGCCGGTCCTCTGGCATTTATCACAATTCATCACCCAAGCTCGGGAGTCCTTGAAAATAGTGGGCCAAAATAGCCCGCTTTGTAAAATCTTCATGGCGGTCCTCTCACCACCAAAGTGTCCTCCATAGGGTGAGTTGTGGCAGTGGGTCAACACCTCATTAATTTCTTCTTCCGGTATGCACCTCCTCAGAATTCCATCTGAACCTCTCTTGAAAAGATACGGCTCATCCCAAATATAGAACTTGGCATCATGAATGAGCTTCTTCCTCTGTTGCGCATTGAAGTCCTTATGAATCTTATTGGCTGCCTTGTAATTTGCAATATCCGTGAACCAAGGTGCCACTTGCACCACAAACAACTGTTCATCTGGGAATTCCTCTTGAATTGGCAACTTTGCTTCTGCTTGGACCTCTGCTTGTGGAAGCCTGGACAAATGGTCGGCTACCACATTCTCCACTCCTTTCTTGTCCTTTATTTCCAAATCAAACTCTTGGAGTAGCAGTATCCACCTAATAAGCCTTGGCTTAGCATCCTGTTTAGTCATAAGATATCTCAAAGCAGAATGATCAGTGTAGACTGTAGTTTTACAACCAATCAAGTAGGATCTAAATTTATCAAAAGCAAATACCACAAAGAAGCAATTCTTTTTCAGTCGTAGTGTAATTCAATTGGGCATCATTAAGCACACGACTGGCATAGTAAATGACATGCAACACTTTGTTTTTTCTTTGGCCCAAAATGGCTCCCACCGCATAGTCACTTGCATCACACATTAGCTCAAAAGGTAAACTCCAATCTGGAGGAGCAATGACCGGTGCGGTGGTGAGTTTTTCTTTCAAAATTTTGAATGCATGCATGCAATCATCATCAAATATAAAAGGAGTATCAGCTACCAAAAGCTTGCATAAGGGTTTCACAATTTTTGAAAAATCTTTTATGAACCTTCTATAAAAACCCGCATGCCCTAGGAAGCTTCTAACACCTTTCACATTTAAGGGAGGAGGAAGTCTTTCAATCACTTCAATTTTGGCTCTATCAACCTCCATCCCCCGTGATGAAATTTTGTGCCCAAGAACTATACCCTCCCTAACCATGAAATGGCATTTTTCCCAATTTAAAACGAGGTTAGTTTCTTGGCACCTTTTTAGGACACAGGCAAGATTATTCAAACAGTTATCAAATGAATCACCAAATACAGAAAAATCGTCCATAAATACCTCAATAAACTTCTCATTCATATCAGAAAATATGGATAGCATGCACCTTTGAAAAGTGGCGGGTGCATTGCACAACCCGAAAGGCATTCTCCTGTATGCATAGACTCCATAAGGGCAGGTGAAAGCGGTCTTCTCTTGGTCCTCCGGGTCAACCACAATCTGGTTATACCCGGAGTATCCATCAAGGAAACAATAGAAAGCATGGCCCGCCAACCTCTCTAGCATCTGATCAATGAAGGGCAGTGGAAAGTGGTCTTTTCTGGTGGCCTCATTCAGTCTTCTGTAATCAATGCATACCCTCCATCCAGACACAGTCCTAGAGGGAATAAGTTCATTCTTTTCATTCGCTACCACTGTCATCCCCCTTTTCTTCGGCACAACTTGGACCGGACTCACCCATGGACTATCGGAGATGGGATAGATAATGCCCGCATCCAACAACTTCACAATCTCCTTCCTCACAACTTCCTTCATATTCGGGTTGAGTCTTCTTTGCGGTTGCCTAACCGGCTTGAATTTTTCCTCCACACGGATTTTGTGCATGCAAAAGGAGGGGCTTATCCCTTTCAAATCGGACATAGACCATCCAATTGCAGATTTGTGCTCCCTAAGCACCCTCAACAGCTTCTCTTCTTCCAAGGAATTCAACCCACTACTGATGATAACTGGGAATGAAGAGTTCATCCCAAGGAAAGCATAACGGAGATGGGATGGCAATTCTTTCAACTCTAGCACCGGTGGGTCACCCTTGTCTTCAATTCTCACATCTTCCACCATTTTGTCTCCATCAGTATTCACAACCAGACAAGCCTCCAGAGATTTAATCATGAGATCAATTTCTTCTGCACATACTTCTTCTTCTACATCCTCTACCATTAGAGCGGCTTCTAACGAATCTTCAAACTTCTGGTGCAAACTCTTGTCAGATAATGAATCAATGAGGTCCACTATCATGCATGTGTCCTTGTCGCTTGGGTGCTTCATCGCTTCAAACACATTAAAAGTGACCTTTTCGTCTTGTACCCGAAGCACCAATTCCCCTTGATTGACATCGATCAAGGCTCTACCTGTTGCTAGGAATGGTCTCCCAAGAATCAGAGGAGTATCACCATCTTCAGCCATATCTAACACCACAAAATCTGCTGGAAAAATAAACTTATCTACCTTCACCAACAAATCCTCCACAACACCATAGGGATATGTAATTGAGCGGTCTGCCAGTTGAAGAGAAATCCCTGTTGGTTTTACCTCACCAATTCCCAGCTTCTTGAAAATGGAGAGCGGCATTAGATTAATACTTGCCCCTAAATCGCACAATGCTCTCCCTATGTTCAGATGACCTATAGTGCATGGGATAGTGAAACTGCCCGGATCCTTCATTTTTACTGGCAGCTTCCTTTGAAGTATAGCGCTGCACTCTTCAGTAAGCATAATTGTCTCCTCCTTCCACCTTCTTTTGTTTGTAAGAATCTCCTTCATGAATTTTGCGTAGGAAGGCATCTGCTGTAGAGCTTCAGCAAACGGGATGTTTATTTGTAGCTTTTTGAATACATCCAGGAACTTAGAGAACTGCTGATCTTTTGCCTCTTTCTTCAACCGTTGGGGGTACGGGATTCTGAAATATGGGGGCAGCTCCTTGGGATTATCAACCTCTTCCAGAATCTGTCTTCTAGTCTTCTTCTTCGCAAATTCTTCATCAACCAATTTCTCCCTCTGCGGTTCTTCAGCTTCTACATCAATAGGGATAGAGGTAGTACCTTGGGAGGTTCCGGGTTCTTCATTGTTTACCTCTTCAAACTGCCCCTTATCAACCCCAGCATCACTTGTCTTCTCTTCCTTCTCTTTTTCTTGTGGATTTAACACTCTCCCACTTCTTGTAACAATGGCCTTACAATCTTCCCTTGGGTTCTTCTCAGTATCCCCAGGCAATTGTCCTGGAGGTCTCTCTGCCATCTGCCTTGCTAGTTGGCCCATTTGATGCTCCAAGTTTTTGATTGAGGCATTCTGATTCTTTATAGTCTCTTGAGTAGCTTGCATGAACTGGCCTAGAAGGTTCTCCAATTTGCTTGAACTCTCTTGAGGAGGCTTTGCTTGAGTATTTGAACTTTGCCCTTGTCTCCAACTAAAGTTAGGATGATTGCGCCACCCCGGATTGTAGGTGTTGGAATAGGGATCATTTCTGGGCCATTGGTTGCCCATATAATTGACCTCTTCTTGTCCCGAACTTCCAACCACATTGATTTCACAGTTTCCATTTGCATGGTTGCCTCCACAGAAATCACACACTGAGGCACCTTGAACTTGGACAGCTTGTACTTGAGAGTTCTGCAGTTGAACCGACCCCAGTTGTTTGGTAAGAATAGCCATTTGTGCCTTGAGGGCACCAATTTCATCCAGCTCTAGAACACCTCTATTGACCATTGACCGAGAACTAGGCATTTGATAGTCATTGTTAGCCATGTTCTCAATCAAGTCCTTTGCTTCTTCCGGTGTCTTTTGACTCAATGTCCTCTCCCAACGCTTCAATCATACTTCTTGAATTCCTGTTGAGCCCATTAACAAAAGTTGCGACCTGCTGCCATGTCTCTAGTTCATGATTTGGACAAGCTGTGAGTAAAGACTTGAATCTCTCCCAAGCTTCATAGAGCGACTCACCATCCCTCTGTGCAAAGGCATTGATCTCTGACCTCAGCTTAATCATTCTTAACGGAGGAAAGAATCGAGATAAAAACTTGCTGACCAAGTCGTTCCAGGTGATGATGCTCCCATGAGGATGAGATTGAAGTCATGCCTTGGCTCTATCCCTCAAAGAGAAAGGGAAAAGCCTTAACCGAATGGCCTCATCGGAAGCTCCGTTTAACTTGATGGTGTCACACAGCTCAATGAAGGTACCAATATGAGCATGAGGATCTTCACTCTCCAATCCTCCAAACTGGTTTTGCTGCACAAGGTGGAGAAGTGATGCCTTGATTTCGAAATTATTGCAAGCCACTGCGGGTCTCACAATCGGAGTTCCACATCTATCAACTCTAGGGGAAGTGTAGTCCCCCATTGTTCTCCTTGGTGCATTCTCTTCTGCCATGGTGACAGCTGCTACTTCAATTTGTGGTTCTTGCACACTGGGTATCTCAACTTGTTGCTCTTGTCTACTAGAAGATGCTCTTTCTCTGTTCTGTCTTGCCTTGGTTTTCTTTCTATTCCTTCTGCAGAGTCTCTCGATCTCAGGTTCGAATTGGAGCTCACCTGGGTCGATTGTACCTCGCATACACTGAACAAACGGAGTAGCACAGAACAAACAAAAAACAAAGCACTTGCGAAAATTCACAAAGAGATATCGAGAAAATAAGAACGAAAAAACACAGTAGGAAAACATAAAAAAAATTTGCCTAAATTAGGAGTCCCCTTTGGTACTTGTGATATTGGCACACCGATCCCCGGCAACGGCACCAAAAACTTGACACGGACTCGGCAAGTGTACCGGTTCGTTGCAAGTAATAAAACGGTAAGACCGGATATCGTTCTCAGGGAGCGTGGACAATTACCACTTCGCAAATTTGACTACTATCTAGGCGATCGAATTTTGGAGTGAAGGTTGTTCTAACATCTAACAAGCAAACAAGAAGAAAATGTTTTTGTTCTTTTTGGACTTTTTTCAAACAATTGATTGTGAAAACAGAAGATGAATAACAATTAGATAGGATTGCTAGGGTTAGACTAAGCTAATCCTCCCTTGATTGTTATGAAATGATAACTAACACAGTTCCTACTTCACTTATGACAATCGAATCTTTTCTAATATACTCAAGCCTAATGTCTTAGGTGCATTGAGCCTAAAATCCCAAATTAAACCCTAATGTCTTAGGTGGATTAATAAGAGAAATTGCATTAAGAACAAGATTCATAAGATTGCAAGTATCCAACACCTATGTCTAGATTCTTGGACTACTTGGCATATAATTCATGAGCATGCTTTAACATCAACCTTTCAATTGTCTATTAAAGCAACTAATCATTCCTAAGATGATCAAGCCTAGGAAAGCATTAAGCATAGAATTGTATACTCATAAAGAAGAAGGAAACTGTATTAAAATCAAGTCATTTTTACAACCAAGTTCAGATAGCAATAGTCTAACCCCAACAAAGGGGAGTTTAGCTACACATAATTGAAAACAAAACAAAAGAAATAATTACAGAGATGAACAAAGGAGAGAGATCCATGGAATGATGCACAGCAGCCACAGCAGCAGAGTGATTTTTCTTTTGGGTTTTCTGAATAATCCCCTTTCTTCTGTTCTGCTCAGGTATTTTATTACTCGTGGCCGGTCACGGCCGTGACAGCCATCACGGCTAGGCCGTGATGGTTTCTGACTTGGGCGCCTCTTCATTTACTGATTCATCACGGCCGTGATAGCCATCACGGCTAGGCCGTGATCGTTTCTGACTTTTCCAACTAATAGGTCACGGCCGTGACAGCCATCACGGCTAGGCCGTGATCGTTTCTGACTTTTCCAAATGATTCATCAGGGCCGTGATAGCCATCACGGCTAGGCCGTGATCGTTTCTGACTTTGGAGATCTGGCAAAGCTGACACATCACGGCCGTGATAGCCATCACGGCTAGGCCGTGACAGCTTCTGACTTTTGGCTCAATTCTTTCTTCAGCTACTGCTCCCTCACGGCCGTGAGGGCCATCACGGCTAGGCCGTGATACTCTCTGCTTGGCTCAATTTCTTATCTTTTAAAGCTCTAAGTCATCCAAGCTTCATACTTGCTAATTCTTGGGCATTTAATCATGAATATCTGCAAAACAACACACAATACCACCTTATCCGTTCCAAAGGAAAAACTAAACAAAATAAACACTAAAATGGCCTAACTAAATGCAAATGCATGCAGAAATGTACATGGAAAATGAGGTGAAATCACACTCATCACGGCCACCACCCCCACAGTCTCCTCTGATCAGTATGAAACATAATTATTGATTGATTTATTGATTGTATGACACTTCATAGATTTTCTAGACTATATTAGGGGTATTTTACTGCTATTGTAAACCCTCTTTGAATGTATTTTTTTTATTTCATTTTGACTGAAACTCGATACTGTGAATATAGCTGCTTGAAAATGTACTTGACTAAATACTTGGCTGAAAATGTATAGTTTTGATGATTGAAGCTGTTAAGCATTGAAAATTAGATTTTCTGTTCTCTGTTACTTGCTAAACTGTTTGGTATTGATCAAATGGGTAAAGTTTCTAGGGATTATTGTCTTGTTTAAACAATATGATAGGTGTTGAGGGTAATGATAGCAGGGTGTTTGATGAAAATCCTGAATTACCATGATTTGTAAAGTATATATTTTTGATAGGTGGTGCAGGTGCTGATTGGTTTTTAATTGTACATAACATACCTTTTTTTTTTATTGCTTTGCCACTAAAACAATGCCCGGCTTAAACAAGCTATGGTACTGATATGTAATGAAAATGTTTTGTTTATACTTTCATGAGTGGCAAGTGTGCAAGTAGGTTAATGATTTCCAAGTTTATACTTTTATCACAAGAGCCTTTGTTGATGTTATTATTTTTTTCTTACAGCTTTCTTTGTCTATTGACAACCGCTCTAGTCGTCACCCGTTTTCACTATTTACTTGGAGTTGAGGTAGGTCAAATACTCTATCTTTTTCTTTGTTGCTAGTGGTTCTTGAAGACTTTGAATTGATTTGTTGATTGTTAGTGAAGAGCTGAGCTCAATAGGATTCTGGTTGTGTGCTGGTAGATTAGAAATGATGCATGTGGTTGCAATTGAATATGTTGTTTGTTAGTGGAGAGCTGAGCTCAATAGGATCTTGGTTGTGTGCTGGTAGATTAAAATTGATGCATGTGGTTGCAAACTTTATATGTTGTTTGTTAGTGGAGAGCAGAGCTCAATAGGATGGCTGTGTCAATTCTATGCCTTGATTGCCATTTTTATGTCCTTATTAACGTTTTTGTCGCTAAAATTGTGCTCTGTATATAGAGTTAAATTTGTATCTTCTGTTATGGTTAATGAGTTAGAATAGCCTTAGTGGAGAGCGAAGCTCAATAGGATGTGATCCTGTCAAAAAGGAGGGATGCTTGTTGTGTGTTGCTAATTTAGAAGTTATGCATGTGTTTAACAATTATGTGTTACTTGTTAGTGGAGAGCGGAGCTCAATAGGATGTTTGCTACTATATTTTATCTAAGTTTGTATTGAATTATCTTCAATATATATTTGTTGAAGTATGCTGCAATCCTTATAAGTCAATGGTTTTATTTTCTGCTAGAGTTAATTATTAAGTTACGAAAGCCTTAGTTTCCTATTTGAGATTCAATATTAATGAGCATGCGTACCTTCTCAGGGCATGCATGCTCATTGTATTGAATCTTGAATTGTCCAAGTGGGACAGTTTGGGAAAAAACCTTTGTCACACTCATACAATAGTCATCTCAATGTTCAAATGCCTTATATACTTGTTGAAATCTCGGTCTGATGCATTTCCTTTTGTTCTCCTGGTGCATACTTGATCGTGGTGATTCTCATCATGCTCGAGTCGTGTACTTGGAGACCGATGGGAAATGCTGCCAAAATTTTGTCAAGTATAAGGTATTTGAATATGGGAATAACTATTATTAGCCGAGTGTGGTAAAGGTTTCTTCTCGAATGGGATAGGTTCATACCTTGTCATAAGAACGAGATTGATGGAGTTATTGGAATGCACCGTAATATATAAGTGTTATTGTAGTATTGGTCGGGATATTTAATTGCCAGTAATGGATATTCCGGAGAATCGGAAATGGATGTATCGTAGGTTGGATCGGAATAAACGTCTTAGGGAAGAGTATAGAGTTGGAGTGGGTGAGTTTATAGAGTTTGTTGTTAGCCAGGAGAGATTTATCCGGTTGGGCGGTGATCATTTGAGGTGTCCTTGCAAAAGATGCAAGTGTTAATCTTTCAAAAGCGTGGATGGAGTTGTAGCCGATATTTATGAGAAGGGCTTCATGCCTGATTACTATTGGTGGAGTAACCATAGTGAGACGTTGCCTGATTTAAACCCGATTGTGTTTGAAGGTTCGTACTATGGAAGTGGTGACCGGAGGGAAGAATTGAATCCATACGAGAAGATGATAATGGATCATGCTGGACATCGGTTGGTGTTGTACTAGAAGAAGATGGGGGAGAAGATGGTGGAATGGGTTCCCAATACATCGAGGAGAATCCGAATCCCGAAGCTCAAAGATTCTATGATATGCTGAGTGATGCACGATCTCCATTTTGGGAAGGATATCGGGAGTACACGGAGTTGTCAATGAGCATCGAATGGTTGAGTATCAAATCTGACTACAATATGCAAGAAGGCTGTTTTAATCACCTCACCAGGTCAGTGTCCAAGGCGTTGCCAGAAGAAAATCGGATGCCTACTAGTTTTTATCATGCTAAGAAGTCTGTGGAAAATTTGGGTTTGGGGTGTTTGAAAATTGATTGTTGGTCGAATGGATGTATGTTGTACTATAAGGATGATTCAGCTAAGAGTATAACATGTTGTCGATTTTGTGGTGCCGATCGGTATAAGACAACCACTAGGATGGGCATTGAGAAGAAGAGGTCGCTAAAAAAGATGTGGTACTCTCCGCTCGTGCCAAGACTTACAATATTGTACTCTTCGTTGGCCACTGCATCTCACATAAGGTGGCATAGTGAGCATGAGAGGGAGCAAGATGTCTTGTGTCATCCATCTGATGGAGAAGCTTGGAAGCATTTTGATAGGGTTCATATGGCATTTTCGCAGGACCCTCGGAACGTCCGATTGGGGTTATCTACTGATGGATTTATTCCTTTTGGGCAGTCTGGAAAAGCATACTCTTGTTGGCCGGTTATCCTGACTCCGTACAATCTTCCCCCGGGGATGTGCATAAAGCGGGAGTTTATGTTCCTAACAGTCATAATTCCGGGTCCGTCTAATCCAAAAGGTAAGATTGATGTGTACTTGCAGCCGCTGATAGATGAGTTGACGATGCTGTGGAATGATGGTGTGTTGACATATGACGTATCTTTGAGGGAGAATTTTATGATGAAAGCAGCTTTGATGTGGACGACAACGACTTTCCCGCCGATGGGATGATGTCGGGTTGGATGACCGCGGGTAAGCTTAGATGCCCAATATGTATGGAGCGATCGAAGACATTCATGCTTAAAAACAGTCGAAAGATCTCATATTTTGTCATCGTCAATTCCTTCCATAAGATCATCCTTATAGGCGGAACAAGAATGCATTCAAGAAGCGTTGTGCGGAGACAACACCGCCTCCACCACGTTTGACTGGTCCTAATGTATGGCGGAGAGTACAATACTTACCGCTCGTCCATGAATCCCAAGGAAAACATATTCCTGATTATGACGTCAAGCATCATTGGACAAAACAACGTATATTTTGGAGGTTGCCGTATTGGAGGACGCAGCTACTCCGTCACAACATTGATGTCATGCATACTGAGAGGAATGTGTTTTTGAATGTGTTTGACACTGTGATGGACATCAAGGGGAGGGCAAAGGATACAAATAAAGCCCGATTGGATCTGGCTGAAATTTGTAATCGGAAGGAGCTTGAGTTGCAGGATGGTGGTCGTGGCAGACTTATCAAACCGAAGGCAAGTTATACACTAAGCAAAACACAGAAAGTGGTCGTCTGTAAGTGGGTTAAAGAACTAAAGTTACCAGATGGGTATGCTTCCAATCTGGGTAGATGTGTTGACATTAAGGAAGCAAAGTTACATGGAATGAAGAGTCATGATTGCCACGTTTTCATGCAACGGTTGCTTCCAATTGCGCTCGACGCATTACCGAAACAAATTTGGAACCCACTTGTTGAGTGGTCGCGTTGTCGCGCACGCGCCAAAAAGCGAGCGGTTTGTAAAAATGTAGTTTAGGGAGCGACAACTCGGATATCGTCTCACAAGGACTCTTGGGTTGTTGTTATTAACACAAATTCAGTTTTGGGGGGGTTGGATATGAAATAAAATAAAGAAACAAAACAAAAACAGAGTAAGAAAACAGAGCAGTTTAAGATGACAAATAAGCTAAAGACGATTAACCTACTATTCTCGGTTTCCCACTATCATTGGTTCATGCAAATTCCAAGCCCTAAGCAGATTCTAATCCCCTTTCGGTTGTAGCAACAATTAACAAACGAAATCGCTACTACAGATATATGTTCCTATTCCCGAATTAAACAAATGGGGTTAAGCCCTCATGAACTAAACGAACATGAACGAACACACGCGAATTAAACAAACGCGATTCAATATAGGAACATAACATCACCGAAATAAATCAACACAACACTATACACTCCTGAATTAAACAAACAAAAATATATAGCATAGTATTGAAAAGAGAAAAGTAAATAAAACAGGAATTACAGAACCTCAAGTGTGGTAATGGAAACCAATCGCAGTAGATTAATCAAGGAGACTAGTTCTCCATTACAAAGGAAAAACAAAACATATCTAAACTAAAGAGAAAACAAAAGATTAGAATATTCTTCATAAGTTCTGCCTAAAAGACTTGTATACAGCTTCTGGGTTCCGCGAGCTCGCGAGGCGAACACTGTCTCGCGACGCGAATATTATGAACAGTCTGCAACGTTTGGTCTTCTCGCGAGGCGAAGTACGGCTCGCGTGGCGAGGAATGGAAAAGTCATGGCTTCTGGTCTTCAGTCTCGCGAGGCGAGACATGGATTCGCGGGGCAAGACAGAGAGCTTTGCAATTTCTGGAACAGTCACGCTTCAGGTTCGCGAGGCGAATGCCTTCTCGCGGGGCGAAGAACTCCAGAACTGCATCACTTTATTAACCTGAAAACAAGAAATAGCATAAGTGCTTTATTTGACTCTAAATCAACTAAATTAACCTAAAAATACTTTAACGACTCAAAATGCTGCTTAAAGACAATCAAGTCTAATTTGGGTGAAAATGAGATATAATTAGTACAAAACCCTGGTCATACTAGCCATAAAACTAGATGAGCCAGCGGCTGATCATTGAGCTTAGCCACTTTATCAGGGAGCTTACATCGACAACACTAAATGTGAAACAAATAAAGGATATGGAAGTGAAGATACCCGTTTTGTTATGTAAGCTGGAGCAAATCTTCCCACCGAGTTTCTTTGATTCCATGGAACACCTGCCAGTTCATCTACCTTACGAAGCAAGAGTTGGTGGCCTAGTCCAATACCGCTGGATGTATCCATTTGAGAGGTAAACCACATCAACTATTTTAATTAATACATATGAAATTCACGAACACGAAATCGTAGTTTAGCTTTCCCTAAAACTAGTAATTATTTGTATGTATCCCTCTTTAATAGGTTCCTGCACTTCCTTAAACACAAAGTCAAGAACAAGGCACGAGTGGAGGGTTCCATTTGTGAAGCATACTTAGTAGAGGAGACTTCCACTTTTGCCTCTTATTACTATCCGGACGAAGTTAACACTAGAAGGACAAGGATGCCTAGAAACGTTGATTCGGGCGAAGGAAGTTCAACTAGTCCTCCTATATCAATATTCAACTATCCGGGCAGAAAAGGATATTTCTTGGAGCAGCGTGACATTAATGCTGCTCATCTGTATATCATTCAAAATTGTGAAGAGGTGGCGCCATATTTAGAGTAAGTTTCTACAATGTCTTTTATAATTTCAATTGACATTTATGATTATTAATCATCCTGCTGTTAATCTCCCATATGTAGGATGTACGACAATTTTCTAAGGGATCTCCAACCTGACATTTCAAACGATCGGGTTGATCGAGAAATTACTTCTCACTTTGCTACGTGGTTCAGTAAATATGTAGGTTAAGCATCTTCATTCGTTGCAATACATTTTATCTCCTTAAATATATAGCATGTATAAGAATAATATAATATTTGATTTTTTAGGTACTAGATCCAGAAAACAATGTTCAAAATCCATTGTTGACAAATTTGGCATGGGGGCCTAACGGATGGGTTACATCATGGAATACTTACATTGTAAATGGATATAAACTTAACACAAAAACATGGAATAAAGGAATGCAGTCGTGTAACTATGGTGTTTGTGTGCGAGCCACTGATGACAATGTAGAGGATGATTTCTATGGGGCTCTAACTGACATCATTGAACTCGATTATACCGGTTTCCCCGTGATGAAGTTAGTTATCTTCAAGTGTGATTGGTTTGATCCTATTCTTGACGTAGGGACAAAAATCGATAAAAAATATGGTATTGTTCAAGTTAGGTTGTCTCGTAGGTATAATAAGGCGTACGACTCATTCATTTTTTCACAACAGGCAGATCAGGTTTATTACTCGCCATATCCCGAAGGATATCAAGGCTGGTTGGGTGTTATTAAGATAAAGGCTCGCAGTATAATTACTGATAATGTAATCAACCAGTCTGAAAAAGATACACCGTACCAAGATGATGAGTTTTCAAGACCCCACGTACCGTTGCAAATTATGCCGGACATTATTGTTAATTCTCTGGCGGACATTTCCGGAAATGGGGAAGAAGTTGAAAGAGAGTTAATGGATCAATCCGAGTTGGACGCATCTAGCGAAGACACATTCCGATCAAGTGAGACTGATGAGAGTGAGGGTGAATTTAGTGACGGAAATTCTACTTAGGTAATTTATTTATGTCATAATTCATTGTGTAAATGTCATTCTACTTAGGTAATTTATTTTTGTATTATTTACACTGTTGTGTAATCATCTTTTCATTTTTTACACAGATGGCAGATTCCTCTAGAGGTAGGGGTCGTCGTGGAGGTCGTGGTAGAGGTCGTGCTGCGAGAGTCCCTTCGTCGGTCGATCCACAGCCTTCAGATCGATACCACCCTACCAACACCTCTGTGGACGGGACACCTCAGGGTGATGGAGTTGCACCCCCTACCCAGCCTCATGTGGTCGGGACACAAGCTGCACCCTCATCATCCACACCTATGACAGGACCATCATCATCATCGGGACAGAAGAGTTGTGGTCCATCCGACAGGAGGATTCTTCTTATCCCGGGGGGGATAACGAGTAAGCTAATTTAATGTTTTAATATATATAAAGTATCGTTAATTTCTATTTACTAGTTTTTTTTTATTTATTTATAACATTTATTAATGCTCTAATTTTGCTGTAGCTTTCTGCCCCCAAAGGGCCCTTCTGATTCGATATCGAAGATCCTGCGACGCAAGTTTGATGGTCCATGGCCTACATGGAAGGCCATCCCAGGGGACCATAGGGATCAGTTGTTTCAAGAGTTTAAGGTAACAATTTATTAAGTTATTTAAATTGAATTTACATTATATATATATATATATATATATATATTATTAAGTTATTTAAATTAAATTTACATTATATATATACACACACACACACGAATTTTCTAACAACTGTAAGTTGCAGAAAGAGTATAGGTGGGACGTAGTTTTAGAGGGTCTCGTCAGGGACATATTTCAGCATAAAGGCTCACTGACCATGAAGAATCCGACGAACAAGCTGAGGAAGGGTAAGAATAAGGGGAAGTGGGTGGATCCTGAGATCAGGAGGCAGCTGGACCAGTACTGGCTACTGAGAAGTTCCAGAAGATCCAGGCCACAGCTCGGCGTAATCGAGCTTCTGATGGTGGCGCATGTGCTTGGATCGACGGGTCTAAATCAGTCGCCGCCCACTACGACAAGCTGGTAATACAGTAAACTTTTGACTTATTATACTATTTAATGAGTTTTCATTTTTAATTATTCTTATGAATTTAAGATTATATTTTTCCATGCGAAAGCACGAAGCAGTGGGCCCCACCTTGCTATGGAGTTGGTGGAGAGGACGAAGAAGTTTAAGTCGGGGACATGGGTCAACGACAAGGCCCGTAACTATCTTTGTAAGCAAAAAAACAATTTAGTGTTTACTTGTAATTTATTATAAATGATTTGTTAATATTGATTATAATTTTAACTAAATCTCTTCAACTATACTTTGTAGGTGGGCTTCAACGAGAAGAAGGACGATGCCATATCACGTGCCTCACAAATCACAAGATGAGGCCTTAATCGGTGATGGACCCGACTCTCCTATCTCCGTCGACGATAATGCCATTTATTTGGAGGTCGTCGGGGGAAGGAACAAGAAGGGGGCACGTGTATGGCATCGGACACACGGGAGGCGAGTTTATCGCTTCATCATCCGACACGCTGCTCCTTCCTACGCCGATCTGCCCCTCAAGAGCAGCTTCAACCAAATGCAGGACACCATCACGCAGTGAACGCGGAGCTTCGGGAGAGAAGAGTGAGAGAGAGCGGCGAGATAGCGAACTAGATTGCACGATTGACTCGAGGCACACCAGCGGTTGATGCGATGCGAGCATCGAGCGGGGCGGACATCTGCGGGCTGGTGTTGGAGCAGATGAGGATCCGGACTCCGGTTGCTTAGGGTGATGCTCGGCGGTTGTGCCGCCCACCGCCGCTCCTCCAGTCCCGCCGCTACCATCGATGTCACGCTCTCGCAGAGGACGATCAGATAGCAGACGTCGGTGGTACGGACGCTGAGGATGATTGGATTCCTCCACCTCCCCCTCATCATGACTGGTTTTTTTTTTCATTTTTTTGACTTTAAACGATTCTTGTACGACACTTTGGATTATTATATATATATATTCATTATTTCTTATTATTGTATATTTCATCTGTAATTTGGTGTGTTTTATTAGTAATTTTGCTAAACTTTAAAGAAAAACAGAAAAGATTTATTATTTTAAAAATTAAATTTTAAAAAAAAATAATAAAAACCAGTTTAGCAACCGAATTAGAAACCAACAATTTGGTCGCTAAACTTTAGTTAACATTAACAGATTGTGGTATAGCGACCAAAAATTCGTCGCTAATATAGGTTAACAGTAACCAACATTGGCGACCGAACTAGCAACCGATTATCAGTCGCTAAGAATGGTTACCCAAAACAATGCGACCAACCCTGTAGCGATCGTTTTTTATTATTTAGCGACCGAATTTACGGTCGCCATTTAGCGACCGAATTATTATTTCGGTCTCTAAAAGCTTAGCGATCGGGTTATCAGTCACCACCATTAATCGGTCGCTAATTTGATCGCTACATTAAATAGCGACCGAATTAGAAAGTTTAGCGACTGAATATGCCGATCGCTAAACAGTTGTTTTTTTGTAGTGTGGTTTTATGTTGTTTCGCTGTATTTTCAGCTTCTTGGAGAGTTATACGGGGATAGGATTCTGTAATACTGATAATATTTCGACCAGGAGTAATATTACTTTTATAGTCTAACTGTTGTTTTTGGTTCTCCTTTTGTATTTGGGTTGAGTATCCTTAATACTCTTCTTTAATACATTTTTGCTTACCCAAAAAAAAGATAATCCCATTGAATCTTGTAAAAAAATAGGTTTGTTACCTAAATTACCATTCATCTAAAACTTCAATCTTCATTAAATGAGTCATTGGAATTTGTATTAAATGAAGGGTATTTTGCGAATAATATCATTAAATTAGTCATTGAAAAATAAAATTTGCTTATATATTAGACCCAAAACTTTGAGACTTTTTTACTTATAATAGATATCGGAGGAAGTACTCTGTGAAAAACTAGCTCGTACTAGTTATTACAAATTTTGATTTTTAATATTAATTTTTTTTTTTTTAGTGTTTCTTGGAATAAATTTTTAAAAAAACAAGAAACAAAAGAAAAACAAAGTAACAATTTTACAATTGTTTTAAAAAAATAAAATAAAGCAAACAACTCCCAAAGTTCCATGTTTAGACGTTTTTTATGATTAGCATCATAATTTCAAAGGTCAATTACATGAAATTAAAAATAACTAGCTTAATTCTTAATTGAGACCCAAATTATTGTCAATTTATGAGAGATAACACAAGCAGAACAACACAGCAACACAACACAATCAATGTCACCACCATCACCACCAGGTGCCGCCACCTCTCCACCGCTGCCACTACCGCCACCACTATCACTGTCATCCATTCAAGAGAATTAAATTTATAATTATAATTTTGTGCTCTAACATCTAAATGTTGTATTTAAATAGATTATCGGGTTATTAAAAGAGAAAGTTAACGAAATATACTAGTTTCTATTTAGCACACAGAAAAGGCACCGAAAAGGAGAAAAGAACATGTGTGCACAAGTCACGAGTGGCACTGCATGAAAGTGAAAACCATACATACTTTGAACCAAACCAAGAAATACACGTAACACAAATTTCTAGTAAATGGGGAAATCAAACACCCACCATTGCATGGCAACACCACAACCACACTCACTATATATGTACCTATAGCTACAATATTAATTCTAGAAATTAGCCAAACACTAGACACGTCCTTTTGCTTTGCCTTTGCCTTCTCCATCCATAGCAACAAAACCGTGACTCACGAAATTAACTTTCAAAAAACATGTTGTGACTGGTTAATGCCGTATTCTAATTGATAAGCACATTTATTTAGAACTTTCTCATCTTTTCTCATTACCCTTTGGTGTTTCATGCACGTACCCTGCCCAAATTATGTTGGCATTTGTTTCCGCAATATAAATTAGGTAAACGTAGTTTTCATGACATGGCCCCTTCACCGCATATCTATGTATATATATGTGACATATATCCTTTCAAAAAATATAACATAACCATATTTCATTTTCTAAACTTTGTCTTCAACTTCTCCCTTTTTTTCCTCTCCTCTTCCATGTGTTCTTCTATGGCCTCATATGAGAACAATGATATGGGGTTAGTAGAAATGGATTTGGAGGTGTTTGAAATTGATGGAGCTCTCCTTAGTGAATTGCTAGAAGAAGATGAAGAGGTCAAGGGTGGCAATGAAGAAGGTAATGTAGAATGCATAGTAGAATCTGTAGAAGAAGGCAAGGTTAATATTCCTATCATGATGGATAGGGAGCAGTATGAGTACTGCCATTCTATTAATGATTTTGAGTGGCTGAATTTGATGATGGACACGATGGAGCCAATTATTAATCCACAAAATGATGTGTTAATGAATTGGTTTTCAGATGATGTTGTTGGGATGGTAGATTTTGGTTATACTGATGGAGAATGTTACTCCCAATATTGTGATGGGCTTGTCTCGAATGAGGAGAGTTATGGTAGCTTATGGGAGCTAGGGTTATGATATTTAGATGCATATTAAAGTTTGTTGACAATAATAATAATAATAATAATAATAATTAGATATTGAACTTTGGAAAATGCTTAGTGCACCCCAGTAACCTGGCAGAATCAGTTTCATATCTCTCAGATCAGTGGAGATACGTAGAAATTCTTATGAGACAAAATGCAATCAGTTAACAAACTTGTATAAACATAAATAGTATGTATATATGCAAGTGTACGTGAGTACGGTTTGAAACCGTTTTGATTCTGTCGTTTAATTTAATATAAGATAAATCATATCATCCCAACTTAATGTTTGGCAAAAGAAAGTAGAATCCTTGTCTTCCTTGAAGTACTTGAATCCTCCACCAAGAAAATGTCATGAAATGGGTCTTGCGGTCTTGCAAATTAGATGCATTTTCCAGTAGAGATTATATTCTATACTTCATATAGACCTGTGTGTCATGAACTGACTCTGCCAAAGGTCAAGAGACTATAATATGTTTTTATATCTAACACACTCTTGATATACACACCCCTTGATATGAATCCGCCAAAATCATACTATTCTTGGAGCAGATTCGTGTCTAACCAACGACTTCTTCCCTCCTGTACGTGTGTTTGGATCCAAGGAATTTAAAATACTAGACAATTCGATTACTTTAATTTGATTCCCTTCATTTATAAAATTTCTTGTTTGGATAAAATTAAATTCCTTCATTTGTAAAATTACTTGTTTAGATAAAATAACCAATTTTCTCTAAAATCGTTATTTGAATAAAGTAATTTTTTCTTCTTTCATAATTACTTTTATTTTAGAATACATTTTAAATTTAATTATCATTATTTATAATACAATTTTAGTCTTTATTATTATTTTTAAACACCCGTTCTAAAAAAAGGATCTGACTAAAACAATCAAACTCAAATCTAAATCTAATGATCCAAATTCAAACCACCAAGTTAGACTTGGCCCAACCAACTATAATGGACTCAAACAAAAATAAAATAAAAACAAAGAAACTAATTAATAAAAAAAGGACCAAATAATGATCTTCACTATGACTCGTCTATACCGGACTCGAGGAAACAATGGTGGACGGTGTGTGGTGGACGGTGTGAAATGGACGGCGAGCGACAAACAGAATGTGTGCAGCACACGGTGAAGGCAGTTCACGGCATCTGGGTCGCAGGGACAATAGGAGGTGGTTTCATATCTATGGGGCTAAGAGAGTACTGAACTAAGATGAATTTATAATTTCCTTCTATCTAGTTGGGATTTGAAATACTCTCATTTTCACTAAAACAAATACCCTCTTCAAATTCTAAGAATTTTAAATTTCCCATAATAATGTATCCAAATAACACAATTGAAATTCAAGTATTTTAAAGATCCTCAAACATTACTTCACCCTCTACAAATACCCCATCCAAACATAGCCAAGGTAAAACCCGAAGTTATAATTGAATTAACTCAAATATCAGAAAATTAGTCGTCCATGACGATTGTAACATGGAAATATAACAGTCATACTCATGCTTTCTTCTTAACTCATGATACATATTTTCGAATTAACACATGTGAGCTCTGCAAACTGTCATAAGCCAATTTTAAAAATAAAATAAAATTGCTGCCTTCAGTGGTAATTCTGAAGTACCAAAAATGGAGGCTAACCATCTCACAAATAGGTGTCAGGCATCTTTAGACCCGACAGCAAATTTTGCAATGAAAAATCCAATTGTATCAAGGGGTGATGATGGATCAAACCTCTGAACAAGGTCTTCCTCACCAGGTCGCAACCACTCCCTGTAAGCAAAAAATAAATAATTATCATGTTGGATAGATATAATGATGTGGCACCAAAGAATGGAATAGGAACGAACGTGTATCCTCAAAGGGAGAAGGATATGCAAACAATATCACAGATTAGAGGGAGAGGGACATGCACAATCAAGAACAAATAGATGAAAATACTTAACTCTACATATCCATCAGGAAATTCACAGCGACCAACTAGTCCAGGTCCTCCAATTCTTGGGTGCTGTAATAAATAAAACAGACAATCAGAATAACAGAACCAAGTTATGTGAACAAAATGCATTACAGATAATACTCAGTACTTTTCTCTGTTATAAGGCTACTAGAAAAAAACAAAGAAAACATGTGTTTTTTTAGTAGTTGGGAGAGGGGTAATCGAGAGAAAAAATCTTTATAGATGTGTGGTGTTTGCTTGAGATCCCGTCCTTTTTCCAATATCAAGAAGCATCACCCTTCACTTAATTACATATATATATCGGTCCAATTTTGAAAAATAATTATTCAGCCTTAGGCTTTAGAAACCTAATCAATTGAAAGAACAAAATAGGAAATTGAGAAGGCAAAGAGTTAGCCTCAAACCTGTGGTGCCAATGACAGATATTTGTATTTGTCCAAAGCATATCGAACTAATGCTTCATTCTCACCAGGATTAATCGTACAACTATCAAATGCAAAAGACAATAGCATCAACAGTGCAGTTTTACAAAAACATGACACATAACATAGGGAAAGAAAAGAAAAAAAAAAACTTCTGAAAGACTCCATAATATATAACATAATGGTTTAGGTACAACATATGAGCAAAACAAACTTCAAGATCATTCAAAAACAAATCTTTTAACATTAACAGTGTGAATCTTGATGATTCTGCACCAGCTACTTTACTGGAACAGATTCCAAACAAGAAGCTTAGAGACTAAAGAACAAAAAATACTTCAGATCATTACAAAATAATACAAATAACAGTATTAGATTTACACAGCGAATAAAAATCACTAACAGTGTCTCTGTAACCAAATATGCTTAGGAAGGATTATTTATAATCAAATGCAAAAGCCAGACATATAAATGTTCAGACCTACTGAGAAAGAAACTCAATCAACCAGTAACTAATGCAATTGCAGATTTTGAGAGTACCAAATGAAGAAAGCAGAAGTTAATATTCTCTTATATACATCATATGTAAAGAAACTAGAAACAAAAAGGTACGACCGTACAAGGCTGTGATTCTAATAAAAATGCTGGAAAGATACATGATCAATTGTGATAGAAAAGTAGCAACAATAAGGTTACACATGCATAATTTGATCAACATATAGTGCATACTTACGTGGAATAGACAATTACTCCGCCTGGTCGAGCTAATTGAACAGCCTGGTCAAACATCTTTCTCTGGTAATTTGCATGGTGTCTTAAAGATTCAATTGTTTCCTGCCTCAAACAAGGTATTGCACGGTTACTTCTATTTTTAAAAAAATATTTTTCTATTAAAAAATAACAAATAACAACTAAAGTGACCACCCAGACAGATGGCAACCACACATTACACTGGCCAATCTATAATTCGTGTGGATTGGCCAAATTCACACATTACTCTTTCTGGGCAAGTACAGCGAATAGAAGATTTTTTTCCCCCAATCACATTGAAATAACCATTACTTCTACATGATCCTCTAGAAAATTTCAGGTATATGTCAAGATATACAAGCGTTCAAAAGGTTTTAGCAGTAGATAACAATCTACGCTATAAATTCAGCAAAGAAAAATGAGGAAGACCCAACTCCTACTTGAAGGTAAGGAGGTCCGTATTTCCTATCCATATTTCCATCAGTGCATGTAATTTGGTCTGTGTGTGTGTAAATACAAGTAAATGTAATCGACAGGGCCACTTCTACCTCTCCAGCAAATAGTCGAGGCCTTAAACCAAGGGCAGAACAGGGAGCATCAAGAAGAACTCTATCAAAACTATCAGGAGAAAAACCTTTGGAACTTTCGACCCTAGCACCCAGGCACTGATTTCTTCCAGGTCCATTTCGCATTCTTCGCATGTTCTTCCGGATGTCAGCTTTGCTAACATAAGCTTTGGCATTTGCCTTCTCATCTTTACCTATTGTTAAATGTATTTACTAATGGATTTGTAAATTGTTGATGGGGAAATATCATTCATGTCTATAACAAATATAAAACAGGAAAGAAGCACAAGAACATAGCAAATAAGAAATCAACCAATGGAAATCCAATAAATCTAATTACAAAATGTGAAGCCTAATTCTGATATCTCAGCAAGTATAATATTTATTCAGTTTCCAGACCATATTTTAACACAAGAAAGAAAAAGACAGTCTTGTGATGTCATGATGGCGAGGCTATGTCACCTTAAAAAAAACAACTAACAGAAGGGACGGTAAAATAACTGTGAATAAATACAAGCAGCATGGAACTTAGAGAGATATGATGATAGTTCTCTTTTCAGCTGATGCTTGTGCTTCTTTGTATTAGTTATCTCTGCCAACTCTTCCTTTATATAAAAATTATTAAACAAAAAAAATTTGATATTCACATTTAGCAAGGAAGGGAAATGAAAAGAGTTCATAGGGTTTCTATCAAAAGAAAAAAAAAACAAAGAGTTCATAGGGGAAGCACACAGCAGAGCAAGTTAATACTGTCAGTGAAAAACAAAATGGTGGGTTTGTGATTCAATGTATACTTCCTGGATACTTAGTATGCCACTGAATGAAATCTTGATGTTCATTTTCCATTAAAATGAAAGGGAAAAAAAATATAAAATTATATTCATTCTTCAAGCTTTAGTTTTTTGACTAGTCAATAGTTCACAACATTCAAGCGTACCTAAAGTTTCTAAGGCATTAAGTGTTTCATCTTTATCGTTTTCAGTACACAATAAAGTGTGCAGACAGCAAAGATTGAAGAGAAATACTAACGAGACCAGACCCCTTTAATACTTCTTCCATGTGTATACATGCACAGCAAGTAGCAAAGAAAGGAATATGACTTACCCACCATTTTCCTCCATAGTCTCAGTTTTTAAGCTTTCTGTGACAATGGATGACATCGTTTCTACTCCCAAATTTGGTGAAACAGACACCTCATTTGTCACACCATTGTTAGCATTACTACAGCATGGACCAGTAGAAGTATCAATTTCATGTCTTCGATAAACAGATTTAAGAGCATCTAATTTAAATGTCTTTATGCAACTCAAGCCCATTTCAGCTGCCAATTTCTGAATATCCAGCACCTAGACAGCCACCAAAACATGGCATGTTAAGAAACCATCAATTTATCACAGAAGTCTACATGATTAAAACCATTAACTGATCGCAATCATAATAAACAAAAATAATACTCTACCAAAAATAGGGTACAGAAAGTTGCCAACCAATGAAACCACCACGGTGGAGGTTTTTAGGAAAAGAAAACAGAACAATATGTTAATGCAAGTAGAATTACAATTCCGGGACATCCAGTCACCATAAATATACTCAAGTTCAAGCTCACACAAGGAAATGGAAACGACAAGTATTTTACTAGGGTTCAGAATTTTCACCTTGTTATGAGATCTATCAGTTGCAATGATCTCTCCTTCATCCTTCATAAGGATTGCGATTGCAGTTGTTTTACCTCCAGGTGCAGCACACATATCTAGTATCCGCTCACCCATTTGTGGATCTGAATGTCACAAAATGAATCCATATAAAGAAAATCATTAAGACAAAGTGAAAAATTACAGCGATGAGGGGAACGTAAGAACAGAACACAGAAAAAAATATAATGGTGCAAAGTAAAACAGTTGCACTATCATTCAGCTTTAGCAATCATGCCACAAAAAAGTTAAATCAGTCAGTAGCAAATCGGATCATGTCAGCAAGACCTAACTCCCAAACTCCTTCAGTGTGCATTTAGATAAGCTTAAAAAAAGTAATTTTAAGATAACAAAAACAGTACTTTTTTTTCTATTTTCTAGTTTTTTTTTCCAGAAGCAGTTCATCTTAGCTTCTCAGAAAATGCATAAAAACTTATTATTTTTAGATTCTCCGTATTTTAAGAATCTTATCCAGACATTAAGGGTGCGTTTGGGTAAACAACTTAATTAAGAGCTTATCACATAAGATCTTATCGCATGAGAGCTTATGCCATAAGCGCTTAAAGAAAGAAAAAGAAATAAAGGGGCATGAGAGGATTCGAATAGTGAAAAACACAGAGAGGGTATTTAGTGCATAAGCTCTTATGATAATTCCATAAGCTTCTCCCGGTGACTTATGAAAATAAGTCAAAAACTCCTTATGGGATGGCATAAGTTATTTTTATAAGCTCTGACAAACACACTGTATAAGAGCTTATGTCATCAGATAAGTCAAAAGGAGCTTAAATAAGCTCTTCCAAACGCCACCTAAAAGTATTTGAGAAGTGCTTTTCAATTTTAAAAAAATACACACTTCTCCTGCCAAAAATGCACAAACAAACACACCCATAACTGTTTTAAGTAAAGGAATTGTTGGAAAGAAAGGAAGAAGGTGTAAATATAGGCCAATCTATGTATATCTTTTTAAACTAAAAATAGGATTATAAATAAATATTTTTGAAATGGTCTTGGTGACTATAAGCTTAATATGAAATAAATACTTGATGAAGGGTAGTTTCTTTTCTCGATAAAAGAAGAATTCATTGAGGAACGAGGGAATTACAAAAGAGGAGGTTAAGCAGTCCTCCTATAAAAACTAGAAAAGAAAATGAAAAACTAAGGATACAAAAGGAACTTATATTGGCTCAAAAGATCTCCCTAATCCATTTGCAAATCTGACATAGAACCCCCTCCCTCTCCCCAAACATAAGACCGTGTGCTGAGGGAAATCAGAGATGAGACTGCAATGTATGTACCTAAAGCATGTGCAGCAACAATGCTTGGCAGGTTTTGAAGAAATATCTCTCCCTCCAGCACGTCTGGAAAACCAAAAGGAATAGATAAAGCAGCAAACACATTCATTCAAAACCATAAACAAAGACATTTTACAAAATTAATGAATTACATAGGAGGTGAACCCAGGTACGCTAAAGTATACACATTGCCAAAGGCCACCAACGAGGTGAACCCAGAGTGGAGCCCACTATAAGCAGAGAAAAAATAATACATAGACAAAGACCAAAACAAGAAATAAATGATATACAAGCTGAGAGATAAAGTCCATAATATCTTACTCAGATCAGCAACATGATTAACTGACAATCATGCAATTGAAGAGGGAAACAACAAAGAAGGTATATATATACTAAAAAGAAATAAAGAAAAACGAATATATTACACGAACATCAATTGCATGTGAAACTGCTATAGTATTCAATAGTCAAAATTGCTTTAACACGAAAACAAAAAATACAAAATGTGATCATGTGATGTGACAAAAAGAGAAAAATAATCAATATTGCTAAAAAGAACAACATAATATCTCATGTATAAAAGAGATGAAATTTACTATGAAAAGAATGAAGTTCGTATACTCTATTCTTCATATGCACGCCAACTCCTTCAGAAACTCGGAACATTCCAGCCCTTGACAACATTGCTGTTCCTTGGCCAATATAAAGCCCATTTCGTTCAAAATAATATGGATCTGTAAAACAAAGAAAATAAGATATCCTGTCAACTATAGTCCAAAAAGTTTGCTTCAATGGAAGCAACTATCCTAAAAAACAGGCCATTTAAAACATCTTTTACATGATTTCTAAAGAGAAAAATATAGTTATGTTTTACTATTTAAAACGTAGTTTACGCTAATTAATAAAAATAAAAAAGGATACCATTACTATCTATCTTTGAAAATACAATTTCATCTCCCTAACAGCCACATCCGCACCGTATCAATAGTTATGTTGTTTCAGCTTATGGAACTATTGTATTAGAGGGCCAAGTTTAAGTTATCTGTACACCTAAAATTTTCACATCATTAACCAACTTGTCAACCATCTACTTGGACATCATTAAGCAAAATTTGTACATCTTTAACCAAGTGTCAAGTGTAAAAACAACATTATTGTTTCAAAGAGAAGTATCTCCATAATCCAGACATAAACACTTCCTACCTGTCTGTGATCCTTGGAGAACAGTACCACGTGTCATACCAATACCCCATCCCCCATCAGTACCCTGCTGCTCCACGGCAATAGATACTGCAACTGTATCTCCTTTCTCAACATGAGCACTGCAAGCCACTACACCAGGAACATATGCCTAAAATGAAAACTAACATTAGGAACCAAATAAAGACTGTCAATTCAACCCCCTTTAGTCAGCTCAGCTAGTTAAGTCACGGGGCATTGAATTGTGAGTGTACGGTTCAAACCCCACAATGAACTCCACCCCTTCCCTTGGACCCAAAAATGAAAAAAGAAAAAGAAAAAAGACTATCAATTCAGCATAAACGTTAAGACCCTCGGTGTGTTTGGGAGGATGGGGTGAAGTGGTTAGTAATGGAGTGAAATGGTAAACATTCCTTAACCCATTGTTTGGGAACTTTTAAAGAATGGGGTGGAATGGTCGGGATGGAAAGCCAAACCATCAAAAGCCTCTATTTTACATACCCTCCAATTTGGGGGCTTTGGGAGGAAACACTTCCCTCTTTTTTATTTTTTAATACAAATTTACAATTTTAACCCTTTTAAACACAATAAAAGTAAACTTTTTGGAAATAAAATGGATAATCTTGGAAATAAAATTTGTAATTCACTCTGTCCCATTACTCACCGATGTGTCTTCTAAACAATGGAGTGAGATGTCCCTCAAACATTCTTTAAAACTCTCAAGTGGAGTGGGAGTGGTATACTTTTACCACTTCAATCCGGTCAACCATTCCACTCCATCCTCTCCAAAACTCTCACACGTAGCCTAGGATAGAAAACCCCATTGCAGACTATAGAAACCATGCTGAAAAGTGAAAACTTTATAAACAATAATAACCTGAGCACCCCGAAGAACAGCCTCAGCACACTTCCTACTAACAATAACCTCTTTAGGAGGTCCGTCACCGTAATCAATGGTGTGTGGCCCAGAACCCCAAACAAACAGCACATAATCAAGACCAGGAATCTGACACTTAGAAACAGGAGCAACATCATCATCATGGAAACGCTCCTTCAAAGGATTAGCCTCAAATTGAGATTGTCCCAATGCCACGTCCCCATTCTCACTGATTTGTGTGAGAAGCTTCTCGAGAACAGCATCGGAGGTAGACCTCAGTGTATTTACGCGAATACAGGAGTAGCGAGAAGGACGCCTGCGAAATTCGAAATCGAGAATGAATCAGATATTAGGGATTGCAATGAATGGAATTGGAAATGGAAAAGGAAGAAGAGAGTAGTGAGTGAGTGAGTGAATGAGTGAGCGGCGTTACGTTAAAGCGGTGGAGATGCGGGAGAAACGGTCGGCGCCATAGGCTTTGATGAAGTAGTCTCGTAGCTCAGGGTTCCACTTAAGACTGGGATTGTACGAATATCGCTGCGATGAATCTGAATGTGATTGTGAAGGTTGTTGCGTCATGATTTGTGGCTGAAACAGAGTGTGAGTGGCGGCAAGGTTGCGACTTTGGAGGAGCAGGTCCCTCCCTTTCTTCATTCAAAGTTCAAACAAACACACCCTAAACTCACCACCCAAGCTCAACCACCATTTTATTTTTCATTTCCCATTTTTTCATATTTATTACTCAAAACATAAAATAAAATATAAAAAAAAATCAACATGTGGTTTGTTAGAGTTGTAACAGGTTTGACCCAAAAAAATCATTTATAGAGAAAATCTAGTTGAAAAAAAGCAACATTCAATATCATTTAATAGCTCGAGTGATTAGTCTCTACAATTATACGTGGATATCCTAGAAAACAAAACAAAAAAATTCATTAAAAAGGAAAGTAGCACTTGTTGGATCATGTAACAAGGAATTTGATTTCCCTTAAGTAAGATCTCGAGTTCGAGTATTGTGAATGAAAAAAATAGATGTTGAAAGTTGTGTAGGTCTCTTCTTGTTTTTCAATAGTTATAGAGTTGTCTTTTATAATATATATATATATATATATATATATATATATATATATATATATATATATTTTGAGAGTGTATCAAGTGAGAATTCCTCCTCATTATGAGAAATGATAACTATTAATAAGAGCCATTGGATCATAATTAAAAGGAATTAATGGACAAGATTATATAGTGGTATTAGTAAGTCACATGACCTATATCCTATTCTCTCCATCCCCCTTCTCACCCTTTCCACCACTGTAACCAGTCCTGACCGCATAAATAGGAACTTGAAGGAAATTTGGGTGCAAGGCTTAGTCATTGTGGCAATAATTTAGCAGCACAATGGGACTCTCAAGGACACACTTCAACGGTGTAAATAGGCAATACTTCATTATTTATGGACTGATTGCTTTGTGGACTAATTGATTCATTCTTACTGAACTAATTGCTTCATTTGTAAATTATAATAGGCTGTGCTATTTTGAGGTCTGGGCTGACTATAGGGAACAGGCAATCACCAATTCATAGGCCTACTATGCTAGAACCCCATACTTTTGTGGGGCCCATCGTCTTCTTTGCTGGTATTGTCGGCGGCGGCGAAAGAGGGATGATCTGTGCCAATCATGAGGGGAGAGGCCATGGCTCCGACGAGGAGCCGAGAGAAGGATCGACATTCAGATTTGGAGTGGCCGTCGGAAAAGAGGTTGGAGACGAGGGTCGTGGGACCATAGTTGGCACCGTCGTCGGAGAATAAGACATTGGCGGAGGGGCGAGGAGAGATAGTAATCGTCGGGCGCGACGGCGGTGATGCCGTCATGACGAATCGGCCTTAGGGGTGAACATTTGATGATGGTTGATGGTGGGGAGCAACTGCTGCTGATACTGTTGCTGGTGGTCTTGTTGGGTAGCAAGTAGCAACGATAGACAGGGATGAAAGGGTGGGAGATAGAGGTCAAGTGACTTTCTAATATCATTATATAATCTTGTTCGTTGTGAACGCCTAATTTTGTCCGGGTATTATTATTATTATTTTATTATTTCTTAATTAATATTTTTGAAAACAAAAGGAAAATAAAATTGTAAAATATTAAAAAAAATGTTTGTTGTTCTTGGGCCTATTACATGATCAAGTGTAGTCCATTTCCATTTTTTGTTGTAAGCCCATGACCCAAACCCAAACCCAAATAAAAATCGAAATAAAATAAAATACAAATATTTTTGAAGTGCCCCTCCTAGTCCTACCCATTGCTCTTGAATCTTATTTTTAGTATAGGCCAATTTTGCTTTCTTTCTTTTATTTTGGATTGTTCTACTTTTTTTTCCAAAATAGTGGTGTACTGCCCCTGCACCATTGCTGCACCAGCAAGGAGGTGGAAACAAAGGCTGGTTTGTCCCCAACCGTAGCGCCCTCTTTTCTGCAATGTTGTCCTCTCCATTTTGGCATTATCTTCTCATGACTTTGCTATTAATTGGAGCATCTAACAGAAGGCAGGGGGTATCAAGAGGCATCAGCACAAAACCACCATTCTCACCTAGTTTCTCCTTCATCCTTCCCAATGGATACACCAAAGCCAAAAACACCTCTCCCCTCTCACATCTCCGCCATCTACTACTGAGAATCCAAGACCCCCATAGCCAAACACCATATCACAACCATCATCTTCCTTACATTCAACTAAAGCCCATCTCTAAACCAACAATCAAACTCTTCCATCCAGTATCATTCTTTCAATATCAAGAAAATAACTAAACATCATAACCTTCATTCCACTCAAAATCACAAAATCCAACACCTAGAAACAAGAGAAATAAAAATCATGTGCTCTATTCTTCGCCGCTACCTCCCTCCGCCGTAGTCCGCCACGAGCTTCACCGCACCATGTTGTCGTAGCCGCCACCGACGTCACCACCACAAGCCATTGAACCCAGATAGGCTAACCAGAGATCCGACGTCGTCGCCATCACCTCCCATTCCTTCTGCAACGCACAGCCGCACACACCACCCGCCTCGGACCGTCGCGACAACGCCCTCCGAATCCACCCAGAACCGCCACACGTCACAACCATGGACAGCCGCCGCTACTAGCCGGTAACCACCACACCAGATCTGCTCTCCCCACACTCCTCCATCCGTTCCGCCGCGATAACACCACCGCATCGCCGCCGTCGTTGCTTCTCTCCACAAAACCGTGCGACCGTGTCAACGTCCACCTGCACCGTCACGATGCCCATCCTTGCCTCTGTCGCGTCGCCATTCCTCCACGTCTGTCGAGCCCCTTGGGTCTCCTCCCTCTGTTTTCGTTGGTAATAACAAGAAGTTTTCCTCTGCTTCTTCTTTTGTCTTTTTTATTTTTATTGTTCCTTCATTTATTTGATTTGTATTGGGTACTGATGTCATATTTGGGCTTGTAGTGGTTTGGCAGTAAGTGACCCAAATTGCTTATCTTTTCCTTATTTTTTTTTATTTTTGTTGTTGTTTTATTTGTTTTGTTGTGGTTCTTTTTTAAAAAAAAGGGGGGGGGGGGGGGGGGGGGTTGTGATTGGGCCAGGGATGTAGTTAGACTCATCAGCATGAAATGTAAGCTATGGGCTAACTACTAGGCCTCTCTTTTTTGTTTTTTTCCCCCTTTTTTTGTGTTGTTTTTTTTATAAAGTTTGGGTCAATACATAAGGTTCCAACAAAAACAAATGTGTTCCCAATTTTTTTTACTAATATGGACCTTTTCAGATTTGGGTCAGATTCTTTCCCTTTTAGAAAAAATGCTTTAGTAAAAAAAAATTAATTAATATAAAAAAAAGAATTTTGTTTAAAAAAAAGGTGATAAAAAATAAAAATATCTTTTTGAATTCATGCAACAATCTACAATGTTGATGTATGATTTTTCATCCTCAAGTGTTATATGAATTGTAAAGGTTTATCGTATAGCTTTGGTATCTTTAACTCTGTGCAAGAGTGAATTCCCTTTAAAAAAATATATATGTTTTTTTTCAATCTATACTTTTAACCAATTTTACCCAATTTCATTTTTATAAAAATATCTTTTGAATTCACACAACAATCTACGACGTTGATGTAGGAACTTGTTCATCCTCAAGTATCGTATGAATTGTAAGGGTTTATCGTATAGCACTGCTATCTTAGACTCTGTGCAAAGGTGAATTTATTTTAAAATAAATTTCCTTTTTTAAAAACAAGAAATCAAAAAATCAAATCTTTATCAAAATTAAAATCAATCAACCAATCAAACTTTTTAAAAGAACTACGTGGCTTTGAGTTTCTCATCGCACCCGGGAATACGTAGGAGCAAGATAAATCATCTTGTCAAGCCAAAACTAAATTTTCCTTTTTGTGTCTCTTTTTATGTTAAAATAATTAATCAAAATAAATAAACTTTTCTATTTTTAGGGATGCTCTATAGACATGGTGCCATGTTCAGTCCCTTAGATTTGAGGTTACCCTGTGGACTCATGTGTCATGTTCAACCTCATTTAGTTTTTATAATCAATAAATACAAAAATTAATAAAAATTTAAAATATTAAAAGTTAAAAAATAATTCTTTTTTTTTGTAAATAATTTTTGGGTAAAATAAATATTTAAAAGGCTATTAAAATGTTTTTGCACAATTAACTTGAGGTACCATTTTTTTAAAACGAGCGACGTGGGGTGCTAATACCTTCCCTACTCGTAACCGACTCCCAGACTCATCTCTCTCTTTTTTTTAGACCAGCGTACCTTTAAATAATTGGGTTTTCTAAGATTTTCCCAATAAAAATATTGGCGGCGACTCCTTTGTCTTTTTACCTCTTTTTTTGCGGCTCCAGGACGGGACGGTCGCGACAGCTGGCGACTCCACTGGGGATTTTTGAGAGCTAAGCCTATCATAGTTGGTTGTGCATTTTTTTAATAGCTTTGAAAATATTAGTTTTACCCTTCTTTGTTTTATTTATTTTGTATTTAGTTTTATAAGTTCTTATAAATGTCTTTGTATATTCTTGCAACCTTAGGGTAGAGAACTTTTGTATTGGTGTTGTTTGTTCCTTTTTCCAGGTTTGGGGTAGTTTTGTTTTAGGAGGTTTTTGTAAAGGTTTGTACGCTCCCATCACACACATCACTATCACATGTTGCACACACTTTGGGCTCTATACCCGAGTCTTGGAATGCCATAAAATTAGAAGGGGCTTCGGTGATGTTATTGTGATGCTTTTGCGTCCTTGACAGTCATTGTTTCTCCCGCTCGGATTGCTACCGGTACATGGACTACCATATTGTGACTTATTTGTCCATGCGGTGAGATTCATGGATTCGGATCCTTATCTTTAAGATGAGGGTAATCCGGGAACCATATGTTTAGGGATTTAGATCTGTCCCGAAAGTCATGCACATAAAACGCCATTAGCAGCCTACCAAAATAGGGTCTTGACTTCAGAAATCCCAACTTTAGGACATGACCTATGTAGGACAAAAGGGAGCGCATTCCATCTTTTTCTGCAACATGAATAATCACATTTATATATCATGCATCATAACGATTTTCTGTATGCATCCCACATGCACCTTAACATGCCACTCATTCGTGCATCCTGTTACACTCAGTATTATATTGTATGCTCGTGCATGTAGTATTTTAGGCCATGCATCATCAATATGTCATTCGTTCATGCATCTTGGTATACTCTCATGCATAAGTAATTTTGCTTTCCAGGTGTTATTAATAAAATAAAATTTCCCCTGCGCAAATAATTTGGTGAGAGATAACATCTTTGATAACAAGAGATGGAAAAAGTCAGACACGCTAGCAATGCTCCCGCCACCAAGAGCTCCAGGGTGATTTTGAACTCATTAGAGAATTTGAAGGAGTTGAGCCAATCTTTGCCTCAAGAACATCGAAAAAGATTCGTCAAGAAGTATGGAGGGATCTTGGACCTAATTTTTATACCGGTTCAAGCTACTGCTTTGGGTGCTCTAAGTCGGTATTGGATCCCACATCTCAGATGCTTCGAGTTGCCAAACATGGACATTACACCCACCATTGAAGAATATGCCTGCCTGTTAAGGTTGCCAATGCAGAAAAATCCCACCGTGTACTTTCACTTGGGGCAATACTTGACCACTGCGGGCATAGCAGGGTTACTAGGGCTTCCTGAAATTGAAGTGAACTTGACCGGGCACTCAAACTCTCGAGGGTTGACCCGTAAATTTCTTGAAAATCATTTGAGGAAACTAATGGATCGACAAGACTGGGAAACCTTTGAGAGGGTATTGGCACTAGCAACTTTGAGAGGGTATTGGCACTAGCAATATATGGGTTGGTTCTATTTCCATCGGCGCTACACATGATAGATCAAGCAGCAATGGACGTGTTCTTCACAGTTGAAAGAAAGAAAAACCCCGTGCCGACAGTATTGGCTGAAACGCTTTTGACTCTATAATTTTGCCAGCGGTATCCAAAGGGGAAGCTCAGATGTTGTGCACAGTTGCTCTATGTATGGGTCATGACTCACATGTACGCAAAAGGCTATATCAACCACCATACAAATCCACCAAGAGGCTTCCATAACATCCCTACAAGACAGCTTAATGAAGAGGAATGGAAGAGCGAGTTTGACAAAGTGGAAAGATACTCTTTTAAGTGGGTATGCCCATGGTACGAAAGTCAGCAGGGGCAAGATATCATTTATAGTTGTGGTGACTATCCAAATGTTCCTTTGATGGGCCCGAGAGGGTGCATATCCTACACACCCGCCATAGCCTTACGACAATTTTGTTGGACGCAAACCGTGCCACGAGAAGAACAACTCGGTGGATGCTGTTTTCGATACGAGGATGGTGAGAATACCAAGTTGTTGGCAAAAGAAGTTAGGAATGCATGGAAAAATGTGAGGATGGCGGGAAGATCACAATTGGGCCGACCAATCCTAATCATTGTCTCAGAGTATGAAGCATGGAGAAAATCAAGGAAAGGTCCCGTCAACATTCCTGTAGAAAGCACGAAAGCTGAAGATTACTCCCCTTCGGTAACTCAAATGGCAGAACAACTGAAAGTCCTAGAAGCACAAATGAAGGAAATGGAACAACGAAAGCAAGATGCCGAATTGAAAATAGCCGTTGGTCAGAAACGTTGTGAGAAGTTAACAAAGGAAAATGATCATTTAAAAGATTTGTGTGCAGATATCTCCGTAACCTCAAAAGTCCAGAAGAATACAGACAAGGTCCCGCCGAGCGTCATGACTAGGATCCAGAATCTTGAAAGCAAAGTATTGTCCTTGACAACAGAGAGGCATCAACTAAGAAAAGAAAAGCGTCAGTTAGAAGAAGAAGTCATTCAGCAAGGAGATGTGAGAAAGTCATTGGAAGTGGAAGTTAATCGACAAAGAGTAGTCAATGGAAAATTACAAAAGCAAATTTGTGCACAAGACAGGATGACTGATGAATTCGTACAAAAGGTCCAAGAGCTGAATATCCTACTAGTCGAAATCAAGAAGCAGTGCGATTTAGGGTGGACCTCAGCAAAACACTATCATGATCAAGTGGTTTAAGCAATGAATGCCGTGAAGTGGTGGAGAGAAAAGGTGCGAGAGCGAGGGATAGATATTGACATATGGAAAGAAAGATATATGAGCATGAATTTGGAGCTAAGCTATTGTATTCTGAATTTTGTCCAATGCTTTGAAAAGGCAGAAAAACAAATTCGTGAGGACCCTATGCTTCGTCTCCCGGCTGAGTTGGATGATTTCATACAGATGTGTGGAGGGTTTGCTCGAGGGCTAAAAAGAAAGAGACCTAAGCTATTGACTTTAGGATGAAAATGTTGTAACAATGTCGAGAATTATGATGTAATCCCAATCTATGTATCGTTTTGATGAGATTTTAATGAAATATGTCCTTGCCTCCATAATTCTATATATTGCTTTGAGGAGTTTTTAATGAAATTAGTTCTTGCTCCTATGATTCCTTCGCACTCCAACTCTTGCACTTGACTTGCGACGACACCTATCGTGGAGCATGGTTTTCCTTTAGTATGTGGTCCACTACATCTTTGCCTTATAGGATTCTGCCCTCTGCGTAAAGGGTAGGACGAGATGTCTCAATTCAGAATTGCTAGTGTGTTTGAGACAACATCTATTGTGGAGAGTTGTTTCTCCCCTAGATTTGTTGTCAACTCCATTACATCTTATGAGCACAATGCTCTCTGTGCGGGATGGAGGGACCATCTCTTATCTGTTATAAGGTGTTAACTCAAAAAATAATAATAAACTCCAAAGGTGATTTTCATAAAAGCTTTTTTGCATTTATCCAACATTTTGTTCTCACTTTTGTTTTGATTAAAATAGTGTGTGGCTTTTCTGAACAATTGCTCCAAGACACCCTTATCGCACTCGGTCACAGATAAGAGCCATGGCGGATGAACTAGAAGAAGTCCAAGAGATCTAGGATGAAGTCAGTCAAATCAAGGATCAGATGACTAAGATGATGGAGATCCTACAAGCACTACAGAAGGAAAAGAACACAGAAGAGAACCCTCCAGCCTCGAACGAAGGACATCCGGCCACACATCTCATAATGCCTCTCACTATTTATCCAAGCAACCAAACTGATCTTTCATTTGACCCGAACAATCCCCCATACGACTTACCTCGTGGATTTGTTCCACCAATGGCCCCCATCCCATAAGATGGCATCCAAAACTCTGAACATATCACTCAGACACAAACCCCCACCGATGTTGTCGAAATGCCACAAACACAAACTGTCAACCCTACAGATGGTAACACCCCGACAGTGACACTTTCTGCCAATCCAAAAAATCCACAATACACCTTAAATTATGGACCCTAGGGGACTCAAATGATGCCAAACTTCGGGTCCTCCTACATGCCATACCCCTTTCCCCAGAATATGTACTGTGAAACTCCAGTGAATCAGTCGGGAGGGAATTCCCAATCTAAAGAAAAGTTGGAAGTGTTAGAGGAGAGACTGCAGGCCATTGAAGGGGCAAATAGTTATGGTCTTCGGGATGCCTCAGAGTTTTGCCTGGTGCCAAATGTTGTAATTCCACCAAAATTTAAGGTACACAAATATCGGGGAACCAATTGTCCCAAAAACCATTTGACCATGTATGTAAGGAAGATGGCATCATACGCTCAAGATAATAAGATCTTGATTCACTTCTTCCAGGATAGTTTAACTGGGACAGCTTCAAATTGGTACACGCATCTCAAACGGGCTCACGTCCGATCCTTCAAAGATCTAGCAGATGCATTCCTGAAGCAATACAAGTACAATATTGACATGGCTCCAGATAGGATGCAACTCCAAAATATGGCAAAGAGAGACGCAGAGACTTTCAAGGAGTATGCACAACGATGGAGGGAACTGACTGCTCAGGTAGAGCCTCCATTGGTCGAGAAAGAAATTGTGGCAATGTTCATTGATACACTCCAGTCACCCTTCTATGATAGGATGATTGGGAGTGTGTCATCAAACTTTTCTGACATGGTCATCATCGGTGAGAGAATTGAAAGTGGAATGAGGAATGGCAAGATCACTGAGACTTCAGTAGTGAACGGCAAGAAGAGAGCCCCGTTTGTGTAAAAGAAAGAAGGAGAAGCACACGCAGTAACCTTTGAACAAAATAAGCCAAACCAATATAGACCAAACCAAACATCCGTTTTCCGAGCCCAATACGCCCCATATCACCAAGCCAACCAGTCATACATCGCTGCCACCTCACAATTTCCAAATCCTCAACAGATGGCTCCTTACCGGCCATCATACCCCTCTCAACCTCAAACACACCTTATCATGCCACCTCCAATTATTCAACCCCTAAGTCCGAACCCAAACACCAGCCAAACGAGACCACTGTATAACTCGGAAAGAAAGCCAGTACACTTCGACCCGATACCCATGACCTACACTGAGCTACTGCATCAGCTTATAAGCAAGTCTGTGTTGACTCTTATCCCAATGAAACCATTGGGGCCTCCTTATCCGAAGTGGTTTGACCCAAATGCTAAATGTGAGTATCATGCGGGGGCAATAGGTCATTACACTGAGAACTGCAGGGCTTTCAAATTTTAGGTACAAGATCTTATTGATGCTAAGTGGTTGAGCTTTCAGAAAGATACTCCGAATGGGGCACAAGGTCCTATGCCAAATCATGAGAGTTTGGGAGTCAATGCCATTGATAGCTTTATGGAACCTACTCTCAACCAAGTGGCTGATGTCAGAACTCCCATGAGAGTTATTTTAAGGGAGATGCAAAAACATGGATTGGTGCAAACCTCAATTGTCGAAGAGAAGACTCTTGATGAAGAGATAAGGTGTGACATCGACGGGAATATGGGGCATTCAATTGAAGACCGTGCAGAATTTCGACAGGTTGTGCAACAGTTAATAGATATGAAGATTATCCTAATTGGTTGTGAATCGAATGAGTGTGGCATTAACATGGTCGCTGAATCTACAATTTCCTCAACTCTAGTTAAGATAACTCATTTTACTGTTGTGATTAATCTTCAACCGGTTCCTGAGCAAGTCGCTCCGAAGCCAGTGGTGATACACTATACTAAGAAGGAACCTATGCCGGTTTCGAGTGGGCCAACACCAGTTGTCATCCGAGTCCCAGGTCCTTTCCCTTACAAGGACACCAAAGCAGTGCCATGGAAATATGATAGGCAGGTTCAACAAAGTCCTCCCAACGGGACCACTGTGGTTACCAGCATTTCAGGAATTGGTGGAATGACTAGGAGTGGTCGTATTTATACTCCAGAGGTATTGCGAAGGGAGGGAATAGAAAAGGAAGAAAAAGATCGCAAGGGGAAAGAGAAGGTGGAAGGATCGTCGACTGAAAAGGATACCAAAGAGGGTGATAATAAAAGGAGGTATCTCTTTTGTCTTTGTTGATGAATTATGAGCCACATAGGAGAGTACTGATGAAGGTGTTGAATCAAGCTCATGTCTCTCGTGACATCACAATTGATAAGCTTGATAACATCGTGGGTAACATCGTTGCTGATAATTATATCACTTTCAGTGATGATGAAATTCCAGCTGAAGGAATAGGGCACAACAAGGCGTTACACATCTCTATGAAGTGTCGAGATCATGTCATGGCTAGGGTTCTCATCGATAATGGTTCTTCTTTGAATGTAATGCCAAAGTCAACACTGGCAAAGTTGCCTTTCGATGGAACTCATATGAAGCCAAGTACAATGATTGTAAGAGCTTTCGACGGCACCCGAAGGGAAGTCATGGGAGAAATTGAATTGCCCATTCAGATTGGCCCTTGCATCTTTGAAATACTCTTCCAAGTAATGGACATCACACCAACTTACAGTTGTCTACTAGGACGACCATGGATCCATTCGTCTGGAGCTGTACCTTCCACATTGCACCAGAAAGTGAAGTTCATTGTCGATAGTAAGTTGATAATTGTTTCTGGAGAGGAGGATATGTTAGTGAGTAAGGCATCAACAACCCCTTACATTGATGCTGCCGAAGAAGCTCTTGAGACCGCTTTCCAATAGCTTGAAATTGCCAATGCCACTTATGTCGGGGACGGTGCTCCACTCTTGAAACCTCAGTCATCTAAAGCGTCCGTTATGATGGCTAGGGTTATGCTCAAAGGAGGATACCGACCTGGAAACGGTTTGGGGAAGAATAGCCAAGGTGTCACTGACATCCTCATGCTCGCCGAGAACAAGGACATGTTTGGGTTGGGATATAAACCCACCAAGGCCGACAAGATGAGGGTTATAGAAGAGAAGAAAAGAAAAGAAAAAGGTTGGCTCGGCTGGAAAATCATGAATACGAGGCTGAAAGGGTTCTCATCTGTGACATTCGACAGAGCTTCCGAAGTGTGGGGTTCGCATTACTGGACCAAGCAGTAGCTGTTGAAGATGATTATCTCGTCGATCATGGTGTCGATTTGGTGTATCCATGCCCTCCGGATACAGAGCTCAACAATTGGGAGGTCATTGAGTTCCCCAGGATCATAGAGTTTTTTTCAAAGTAATTCTGTAATGCTTATCCTTTAGCTCTGCCCAAGGCTTTAGGACTTTTGTTGTCATGGGCTTACTTGTTTCCGTTTCAGTATGACTTATCAATAAATGCATGCATTCAAAATCTTTATGTTCTTATCTATTTTTTTTTTACTTTCGCTATTATTCATCGTTCCTCACCAATAAATGAAGTTTCCCGTTTTTAACCTTTATTCATTCATATTTCCCTGATAACTATCAAAATGCAGATCTAAAAGCGACTCTCTTGAAAATGACAGTGTTGGTAACTCAACATACAATTTTGACTATCACATTGATCATACTGACGAGGTTGTTGATGATGATGGGTAAGTCCCTCCTGAACTATTGAGGTTGGTAGAACAAGAAGCTAGGGAAGTTCGGTCCCATGAAGAGCCGAGTGAACTAATCAATTTGGGAACCAAAGATGATAAAAAAGAGGTCAAGATCGGCCTTTCCCTGAAAGAAAAGGAGCGAAGTAGGTTGATCAAGTTGTTGATGGATTATAAAGATGTTTTCGCATGGTCGTACCAAGACATGCCAGGATTAGACCCTAGTGTAGCAGAACACAAATTACCATTAAAGCCGGAGTGTTCTCCAGTAAAGCAGAAGCTACGAAGGATGAAAGCAGAAATGTCTCTAAAGATTAAGGAGGAGGTCAAGAAACAACTGGATGCATGTTTCCTAGAAGTTGTAAAGTTCCCTCAATGGGTTGCTAACATCGTTCCTGTTCCCAAGAAAGATGGAAAGGTTCGAATGTGTGTTGACTATCGAGATCTGAACAGAGCTAGCCCAAAAGATGAGTTTCCTCTGCCTCACATTGATGTTCTTGTAGATAATACTATCCAACATACATTATTCTCTTTCATGGATGGATTCTCATGATATAATCAGATCAAGATGGCACCTGAAGATACGGAGAAAACTACATTAGTCACTTTGTGGGGAACCTTTTGCTACAAGGTTATGCCCTTTGGCTTGAAAAATTCCGGGGCAACATATCAGCGGGCTATGGTGGCTTTATTCCATGACATGATGCAAAAGGCGATAGAAGTTTATGTAGATGATATGATCGCCAAGTCCAGATCCGAAGATGACCATGTTGATAATGTGCGTAAACTTTTTGAGCGATTAAGAAAGTTTAAGCTCCGACTGAATCCAGTCAAATGCACTTTTGGAGTGAAATCAGGCAAACTTCTGGGGTTCATTGTTAGTCAAAGAGGAATAGAGGTTGATCCTGAAAAAATGCGAGCAATCATCGATATGCCAGCACCTCGAACGGAGAAAGAAGTTCGTGGGTTTTTAGGAAGATTGAACTACATTACCCGATTCATCTCCCAACTGACTGCGACATGTGAACCAATCTTTAAATTGCTACGCAAAAATCAGGCTGTAACATGGAATGAAGATTGTCAAAATGCCTTCGAGAAGATCAAACAATACCTACATGAGCCTCTAGTCTTGGTTCCCCCAGTTTCAGGAAGGCCTCTCATCATGTATTTGACTGTGCTAGATGAATCAATGGGTTGTGTACTGGGGCAACACGATGAGTCAGGAAGAAAAGAACATGTCATCTATTATCTAAGTAAGAAGTTCACCAGTTGTGAAGGCAACTACTCACTGCTGGAACGCACTTGCTGTGCTTTGGCTTGGGCGACTCGCCGTTTGAGGCATTACATGTTGTGTTACACTACCTGGTTGGTGTCCAAAATGGATCCAATCAAGTATATCTTTGATAAGCCTGCCCTGACTAGAAGAATTGTTCGCTGGCAAGTCCTGCTATCAAAATATGACATTGTCTATGTCACCCAAAAAGCAATAAGTTGCAGAATATCTAGCCAATCAGCCAGTAGAAGATTATGGATCGATGCAATGTGATTTCCCAGATGAAGATGTAATGGCTTTGTTTGATCGCGAGCAATCACCAGAAAAAGAAAAGTGGACCTTGTTATTTGACGGAGCTTCTAATGCATTGGGACATGGGATTGCAGCAATACTAATCTCACCGGAAAATGATTATTTCCCTGTCACTGCAAGGCTTTGCTTTGATTGTACAAACAATATAGCCGAATATGAAGCTTGTGCGCTCGGGATCCTGGCAGCAATAGAATCAAAGGCAAGGATACTGGAGGTATGTGGGGACTCTGCATTAGTCATCCACCAGCTAAGAGGGGAATGGGAAACCCGAGATGCAAAGTTAATCCCGTACCATGATTACATCAAAGGTTTGATTGAGCAGTTTGATGAAGTCACATTTCATCATATTCCCCGAGAAGATAACCAATTAGCTGACGCGCTGTCTACCTTGTCCTTGATGTTCAAAGTAAGTGACGAGAGGAACCTACCACTCATCAAAATGGAAAGTCGTGATCATCCTGCATATTGTCAAGTGATAGAGGAAGAGTCTGATCAAAAACCGTGGTACCATGACATCAAATGCTTCATTCAAAGAAGGGAATACCCTCCGGACATTTCAGAAAATGACAAAAGAACCCTAAGAAGACTTGCAATGGGTTTCTATTTAGATGGAGGTATTCTCTACAAAAGAAATCATGACATGGTGTTGTTGAGGTGCGTTGGCGCAAATGAATCTAAACGGATAATTGAGGAGGTACACGAAGGATCTTTTGGAACACACGCGAGCGGTCATGAAATGGCCAGGAAAATCTTGAGGGCTGGCCAATACTGGTTGACAATGGAGGCTGATTGCTTTAATTATGCGAAGAAGTGCCATAAGTGTCAAATATATGCTGATAAGGTTCATGCGCCTCTAGCTCCCTTGAATGTCATGTCGGCACCTTGGCCGTTCTCAATGTGGGGAATGGATGTGATCGGGTCAATCGAACCAAAAGCCTCAAATGGGCATCGCTTCATTCTTGTTGCCATTGATTATTTTACAAAGTGGGTTGAGGCTGCATCATATGCCAATGTGACCAGGAACATCGTGATCAAATTTGTAAAAAGAGAATTAATTTGTCGTTATGGGTTGCCGAGTGAGATTATCACTGATAATGCGACCAACTTGAACAACAAGATGATGAAGGAGATGTGCGAAAACTTCAAGATAAAGCATCACAATTCCTCCCCATACCGCCCAAAGATGAACGGGGCAGTTGAGGCCGCTAATAAAAATATCAAGAAGATTGTCCAAAAGATGGTAGTGACGTATAAAGATTGGCACGAGATGTTACCTTTTGCTTTGCACGGCTATCGTACCTCCATTCGCACCTCGACAGGGGCAACACCATATTCTTTAGTGTATGGGATGGAGGCAGTGCTCCCGATTGAAGTAGAGATCCCCTCATTAAGGATACTGAGAGAAGCAGAACTGGAAGAAGCTGAGTGGGTTCAGGATCGACTAGACCAATTGAACCCCATCGAAGAGAAGAGATTAGCAGCACTGTGTCACGTTCAATTGTACCAGAAAAGGTTGATGAGGGCTTACGAGAAGAAAGTACGCCCCCGGCAGTTTCGGGAAGGTGATCTAGTGCTAAAAAAGATCCTACCAATCCAAAAGGATTACCGAGGGAAGTGGACCCCGAACTACGACGGACCTTACGTAGTGAAAAAGGCATTCTCTGGAGGGGCTTTAATTCTCACCAGGATAGATGGGGAAGATCTTCCACTCCCTGTAAACTCAGATGCAGTCAAAAAGTATTACGCTTGAACACACTTCCCAAGAAGAAGAAGAAAAGAAAAGAAAAAGTGAAAAATGAAAAAAGAAAAGCTTGCTAGACTGAAAATCTGAAAAGACAGTCTAGGCAAAAGTTAGAGTAGCTCGTGAGGCTGAAAACCTGAAAAGGCGTCCTAGGCAAAAGTTAGGGTTAAAAAAAAATACATAACAATGGAAGTGTTGTCAAGCCGATGAACTGGGGCAATCAGTGGGCTAGATGATGAAGACTGGGGCATATAGCACGCTCAGATGATGATTAATGAGTAGTTGAGATGGTATGAGAGATACTAACACTAGTCATGGGAAGAGATGTCACTTAAGGAGATGTGATTGCACTCCATAACGTTTTTGCAATCCATACTCCATTGTGATATCTGCTTTGTACACCTTTTCAGTCCAAATATAATGACATTGACTCCCAATTCTTTTTACCCTTATCCCTTTGCCTTAACTTTTGTCAATTGTGTGTGCATTCATCATGATAAGTATATACTGAAATGTGAAACATGTATTTTTGTCTTCAAAAGCATTTATAATTTCTTTGAAAGTCTCGAAAGGTCGTAAAGAACGGAATGATCTTCCGACGAAGGGCATCATGGTCTATTGATAAGAAGCATAGGGACAATCATTGCAAAGGAAGCATACCCTTTCAAAAGTGCTTGGCCTTTATTCTCCACGAAGATATGACTTGTTTTAGTTCATCTCAGAACTTGTCTGTGATCAACGCTTTAAGGGGTCGAGGATAATAACGAAAAAAGAAAAGAAGTATTAATGTATTACAGGCTTTCCTTGTGTTGCATTGAAATCATCTGAGGTTTTTCATCAAGCATATAGGACATTTCTGGTATCATGCATTATCTCATTACATTGCTACTATTTATCTTTTGTGAGCACAAAGCCCCGTAAATTCATAGACATCAAAAGTTTTTACCTTTTCTTTCAAGCTTCAGCGGATAACCGACTCCGTAAGCTTTTAACCCTTTCTTTCAGGCTTCGGTGGATACCCGACTCCGCGTGCTTTTTATTTTTATGTCAAGCTTCAGCGGGTACCCTACTCCGCAAGCTTTTTACCTTTCCTTTCAAGCTTCAGTGGATAACCGACTCCACAAGCTTTTTACCTTTTCTGTCAAGCTTCAGCGGATAACCCGCAAGCTTTTAACCTTTCTTTTCAAGCTTCAGCGGATAACCGACTCCGCAAGGTTACTATCTTCTCTGTCAAGCTTCAGCGGATAACTGACTCCGTAGCTTTTAACCTTTCTTTTCAGGCTTCAGCAGATAATCGACTCCACAAGTGACTCCGTAAACTTTCTATATTTGGCAAGTATCATACCCCATAAGATCTTTTGACTTCAAGCTTCGACGGATGCCCAATTCCGCAAGATTTCTACCTGTCCTTTCAAGCTTCAGTGGATAATCGACTCCGCAAGCTTCTAATCCTTTTGTTTTCAAGCTTCAGCGGACAATCGACTCCGTAAGCTTTTAACATTCCTTTCCAAGCTTCAGTGGATAACCGACTCCTCGAGCTTTTAATCCTTTTGTTTTGAAGCTTCAGCGGACAACCAACTCCGCAAGCTTTTAACCTTTCTTTTCAGGCTTCAGCGGATAACCGACTCCGCAAGATTTTAATCCTTTTGCTTTCGATCTTTAGCGGACAACCAACTCCGTAAGCTTTTAACATTCCTTTCCAAGCTTCAGCGGATAACCGACTCCGCAAGCTTTTAATCCTTTTGTTTTAAAGCTTCAGCGGACAACCAACTCCGTAAGCTTTTAACCTTTCTTTTCAGGCTTCAGCGGATAACTGACTCCGCAAGATTTTAATCCTTTTTCTTTCAAGCTTCAGCGGACAACCGACTCCGTAAGCTTTTAACCTTTCTTTTCAGGCTTCAGTGGATAACCGAATCCACAAGCTTTTTACCTTTCCTTTCAAGCTTCATTGGATAACTGACTCCGCAAGCTTTTAACCTTTTAATTTCAGGCTCCAGCGGATAACCGACTCTGTGAGCTTTTAACCTTTTAATTTCAAGCCTCAACGGATAATCGACTCCGCAACTGTTCTATCTTTTGTCAAGCTTCAGCGGACAACCGACTCCGTAAGCTTTTAACCTTTCTTTTCAGGCTTCAGTGGATAACCGACTCCACAAGCTTTTTACCTTTCCTTTCAAGCTTCAGTGGATAACCGACTCCGCAAGCTTTTAACCTTTTAATTTCAGGCTTCAGCGGATAACCGACTCTGTGAGCTTTTAACCTTTTAATTTCAAGTCTCAGCGGATAATCGACTCCGCAAGTGTTCTATCTTTCGAGCTTTTGACGGGCAATCCACCCCGCGAGCTCACTTTTATCTTTCAGTTCGAGCTTCTGGCGGGCGATCCACCCCGAGAGCTCATTTTTATCTTTCTGTTCGAGCTTCTGATGGGCGATCCACCCCGTAAGCTATTTTATCTTTCTGTTCGGGCTTCTAACGGGCAATCCACTGCGTAAGCTCTTTATCATTGTTTTTAAGCTTAGCAGGCAATCCACCCTGCAAGCTTTTCATGTGTAGACCACAGTGGGCAATCCAACCCACTGGATCTTTATAAGAAATCGCTTTGTAGTCACGGGTCCTTCTGCTTGCCTGCATATCCCGGTCAAAAATTGGAGTTCATGTCGTTACTCGTTTCTTATAACGATAATAGGTTAACTACGGTTACACCTACTATCTAATAAGAAACAAGTAAAGAGGAGCAGCTGTGAACGCCTAATTTTGTCTGGGTTTTTATTTATTATTATTTCTTAATTAATATTTTTGAAAACAAAAGGAAAATAAAATTGTAAAATATTAAAAAAAAATGTTTATTGTTCTTGGGCCTATTACATGATCAAGTGTAGTCCATTTCCATTTTTTGTTGTAAGCCCATGACCCAAACCCAAATAAAAATTGAAATAAAATAAAATACGAATATTTTGAAGTGCCCCTCCTAGTCCTACCCGTTGCTCTTGAATCTTATTTTTGAAGTGCCCAGGCCGTGACGGGGGTCACGACCGTGATTAGCCAACAGCTGAAGATCAGAAAGGAACACGACCCAGCCGTGATAACCCTCACGGGCGTGATGAGAAGGACCCAGAAGATTAGAATGTATCACGGCCTAGCCGTGATGGAAGTCACGGCAGTGAGAGGCCAGCTCCTATAGACCCGAATTGATCACGGCCCAGCCGTGATGTATACCACGCTTGTGATGGGGACTCGCTTGACACCAGAACTGGTCACGGCCTACCCGTGATGAATGTCACGACCGTGACACGTCTTCCAGCAGCTCTTTGACTGGCATCTGAGCCAGCACCCTCCACTACCTCGGTGAGTTGTTCCATTTTTCTCTCTCTCCGACTTGATTATTTACATTGGGGACAATGTAAGTTTTTAAGCTTGGGGTAGGGGTATTTTTTTTGCATTTTTGCATTTTTCATGTTGCATTCATATAGGCATAGTTTTGCATAATCACATGATTAGATTGCCCCTTGCTTAGAGTATGCATCCAATTGTGAGAACTTTATGCCAAATGAATTGAGACAGTAAATTTTTGAACCCAATTTTTGTATTCTTGTGATAGGCTAAAAATAAAAATGCTTGAGATGATCTTCTGATAGTTGATAATTAGCATGTGGTTCCTTAGATTTGTGTTTCTCATTGATTTTAAACTACTAAATGTGGGATTTTTGAGCCTAAAAGGGGTACTCACTAAATCTACCACATTCTTTATGATTGAGTGTTTTATTCCTCTTAGATTGTGTTCTCTAGAACTTGACTTGAAACCGTTTTGAAACTTAAAAATTTTTGAAAACATATTTGAAAATGATTGAGGCACTAGGTAATTTTCTGGTCTTCCGAGCTTTGACTGATTAAATGCTACCCCTTAGTTACCCAGTTTTGAGCCTAAAAGAATAAAATATTTTTCTTGGTACCTTGATTTATTTTGATGAATGATGCTTGGTATGACACATTTTAAAGTATTGCAAAAATGGTAAAAAGGTGGTTGGAAAAATAAATTGTGGGATGAAAAAGTTAGAAAAATATTTCTCTTAAGTTGGAAATCTCCCCATCTCCAAACTGAAAAAATAAAAAAAATAAAAAAAATTGGAGAAGGGGATGAGAAAAAGAAAGTGATAAATAAATAAATAATAAAAAAGGAAGAAAGAAAGAAAGGTGGAAAAGTGAATTAAAGCCCAAAAATGTATTTTAGAAGGTTGTCGTGCTTTGCATTGTTTGTTATTTTGTTTAACCTTCTTGAATTTTCCCTTTCTTGATTTCCCCACCTAACAATTAATCCCATGGCCCCCATTACAACCAAAATAAAAGACCTCTTGATTCTTATGTGTTTTCATTAATCAAGTAGAGATTTGGTTAATAGTCAAGCTTATGGTAGGGTACCTTCCTTGAGGAAATTGAGTGAATTGTCATATATCCTTAAACACTTGAGTAAGGTGGGAAGAGTGCCCGAATTAGTGAGAGGCATGAATCTAGAAAACCTAAGCTTCTAATTGGACTTGAAATTGATTGTCTCTTGGGTACTTGTTTGGATGTTCTTATTACTTGGATTTATTACTCGGGTTCTTGGTTCACTGTCCATGCTCTGATTGTTCATCCTGTCTGGCCTTGGTTATTGCTTGAGGACAAGCAAACTCTTAAGCTTGGGGTAGTTTGATGAGTGTGATTGCACCTCATACTTCTTTATCATATTGCATGTATTTTCATGTAGTTTAGGCATTTTTAATTTTATTTTTGTTAGTTTTTACCTTGGAACGGGTAAGGCGGTTTTGTGGTGTTTATGTGCAGGGATTGAAGATTAAAATGTTCAAGATCAACCATGATGGAGCTTGCATGAAGATGGTGCTTGAAAAGCAAGAAAACTGAGCCTAACAGAGGCCATCACGACCTGGCCGTGACAGCCATCATGGCCTGACCGTGACTGCCATCATGGCCTTGATCGATCAAGGATGAAAAGAAAAGAACGAAAAAGTCAGAACCTGTCACGGCCAGGCCGTGATGTCCATCACGGCCGTGACAGGCCATCAGTGCAAAGTTTTCCAAGACAGAATCTGTCACGGCCTAGCCGTGACAGGCATCATGGTCGTGACGTGCAATATCTGGAATTTTAAAACCTGTTTTGATCTGATTTTGTAATTGCTTAGGATTCAAGTTACCCTGCTCTATAAATAGAGCAATTAGGCTCGAAAATAGGATCACTTGGGCTGCTACCTTAGGCAAAAACTAGAATATGGGAATGCTTGAGTAGTGTTTTTATTTCTAGGAATTGGGGCTATGCCCAATACTTGTTTTATGTTATGATTTGAAGCTTTACTTCTTGTTAATTTCAATTTGCTTTCGATTTAATTCCTATTGCATTAATTACTTGTGAATCTGGTGCGCACTTATTTGCATGTCATAGATACTCTAAGGAGGAACCTAGTGGTGAACTTAGGTATTGGATATATAGGGATCAAACTTAGGACTTAAATCACGAGAGTTAGAAGCGGTCCTTCAAGGGTTCACCGAATTGTCACAAAGCTTAAAGGGTTCAAATTAAATTCAATTACCACAAGAGTAGGGGTTGGTTTAATTGGGCACGGTTCTTGTATCCCGAGAGGGAACATTAACTTATTTAGGATAAATTCTCCTTCAAAGCCAATTCCTGAGAATCTCTTTTGATATTGAAAAATCCCAGATTTAATTTATTTTCCTATTTTGTTCTTGATTTCGTTTTAGATATTTGATTTGTTAGTTAATCTTTTAAAAAAACCAAATCTTTTCCAAATCTTTTTTTTCTAGTCCAGTTTAATTGATTTAATAATTGATAGTTATTTAAGATCACGGTCCCTGTGGATTCGATCTTTTTATTACTTGACGACGAAGCCGTTCGCTTGCGGATTCGAGCCCCATCAATATCTTCACTCTTTCATTCTGTATTCTTCAATCATTTGAAGTTATTACGCATACTTTCCTAATCTTTACATTTAAACCATTCTGAGTGTTAGTGAAAGTTCTGTCTGTCTGAAGTTGTATTTATTATAAACCAAATCTCTCAAACAAACCTGAGTGAACCTGAAGAGGCTAAGTGAGCAAAGAATATTTGTCTTGAGTCTGAAGAGGTTAGGTGTGCAAAGAATACTTGTCTTGGAGCCTGAAGAGGCTAGGTGTGCAAACAATACTTGGAGTCTGTAACCTGATCAGTTATAATGGATAAATCTTGGTGCTGCCAAGGACTGGACGTAGCTATTTGCTTTGAAGAGTGAACTAGGATAAATAACTGTGTCAATCTCTCTTTTCTTATAACCTCTTGAGTTACTTTAGTTTTCTTATACGTTTATCAAGTGGTGTGTTTGCCAAAGTCTCTGTTAAAATTTCATCAGACAGGTCACCTGTCTGTCCTGTATCTTTTACTCGTCTGAACCTAGCTTCTGTATGCAAAAAGATTTCAATTTTGTTTAAATTATGATAAACACAATTCAACCCCCCTTCTCGTGTGTATAGTTGTCTATTTCAGTTGGAATCAGAGCTCAGCCTCTGGGTTGAGCATCTAAAAGTGTAGAGGTAAAAGGTCCTGAAGAATAGACATGACCGCTGGAGCTAGTTCAAGTGGAGGTCACCAGACTGAAGGAGCTTAACTAACCAGACCTTTTACTTCAATGGAGAAAACTTCAACTATTGGAAAGATAGATTTCAATGGTTTATTCTATCTACAAACTCCGATCTTTGGGATGTCATTACTGATGGTCGATCCATTCGTTCCCAAGAATGATGATAACACTGACAAACCAAAAGCTCAGTGGACTACTGCAGAAAAGATAAAAAGGGAGTTGAACCACAAAGCTAGATATAACATCATCTGTGCTCTCAGTCCTGAGGAGTTGGAGAAGGTATGTGCTTGTGACTCTGCCAAAGAAATACGAGACACTTTAGCCGTCACACATGAAGGACAGCCAAAGTCAAAGAGTCAAAGATTGCCATACTTGTTAGAAAGTATGAATTGTTTGTCATGGAGGAAGGAGAATCTGTTGCTTAAATGATAGGAAGATTTCAAACTATAGTCAATAGTTTAAAATCTCTTGGCAAAGTATATTCCAATGCTGAGAAGGTTGGAAAGATTTTGAGAAGTCTACCTAGACAGTGGAAACCTTTGGTCACTGCCATCTATCAAGCCAAGGATCTCACTACCTTGACTATGGATGAACTTATTGGAACGCTCACTGTTCCTGAGAAAGAACTTGGAGATGAAGTTGCACCAAAGAAGGGCAAGTCAATTGCTCTGAAAACTGATCAAAAGTCAGTAAAAGTTTCCAAGGCTCTAAAGGCAGACGAGTCATCCAGTGATGCTGACATGTCTGAACACGAGGATTCTGAGAGTGATGAAGAATTGTCTCTCCTGACAAGGAAGATAAAGCTTCTCCTATAGAAAAAGAAGTTCAAGAGGGATAAGCCATTCAGAAGGTTCGACAAGGATAAGAACTTCAAAGAATCCACTTCAACAGACAAAATTCCAATTGTCTGCTATGAGTGCAAGAAGCCTGGTCACATCAAGGCTGAATGTCCTTAACTCAAGAAGGCCCCTTTTAATAAATTCTTCAAAAAGAAGAAGAAAGGAATGATGGCTACTTGGGAGGATCTGGAGTCAATATCTTCTGATGAAGAAACAGAGGAAGAAGCCAATCTCTGTTTGATGGGCAACACTGACTCAGACTTAGATGATGAGGTACATCCTGACTATGAGGAATTACTTGATGCCTATGAGGAGTTGCTGTAGGAATCCAACTTCTTATCTAAGGCCTTCAAATACCTCAAGATAGAGTATATAAAGCTCATCAGTGAGCATAAACAGAAATCTCAAGAGTGTGAGAAGCTGACTAAAGAGAACAGTGAGCTGAAGACTGAAAAGTTTAATGAAGCTAAGATCTCAAGTGAAACATCACCGTCTGAAGAAGTTGAAAAACTTCAACAGAAAGTGGAAGAGCTCACTTCTGATCTTGCCAAATTTGTTAATGGTAGAGATAATCTGACTAAGCTACTTGACTGTCAGAGGCACTCTCTTAACAAAGAAGGTATTGGATATGTCCATCAGACACATCATAAAGTATCAACTAAAGCTTCTACAGTATTCGTTAAGTCAACTGTAACCAAGTCTACACCTGTCTGTAACTTCTGTGGAAAAACTGGACATGTTATGTCTAAGTGTATCCATAAGAAGAGAAGGAAGTCTTCACAGACTCCTAGAACTAACAGAAAAGGACCCAGAAAAATATGGGTACCTAAAGATCAAATAATTTTTGTTACATATGTCCTCAATAGGACAAAGAAAACACCACTGCTGGTACATGGACAGTGGTTGCTCGCGTCATATGACAGGAGAAAGGTCGATGTTCCTAGACCTCCAACTTAAGAAAGGAGGACACGTTGCTTTCGGAGGGAATCAGAAAGAGAAAGTTATAGGAATTGGTACTATTGGTGGTAAACCCCCTCTTCCCTTTATATCTAATGTTCTTATGGTTAAAGGATTAAGACATAATTTGCTTAGCACAAGTCAGTTATGTGATAGTTGTTTTGATGTTTCCTTTACCAAGGATGTATGCATAGTTAAAGACTGTTGTGGCAAAACCCTCTTTTCAGCTAAAAGGCAACAAAATCTTCATAAGATTGAACTGTCTGATCTCTCAGATCAAAGTGTAACCTGTTTGATGTCTAAAGAGGATGACAGATGGTTATGGCATAAGAAACTAGGACATGCTACTATGAAACTAATTTCTGAATTAAGAAGGAATAATCTCGTGAGAGGATTGCCTGATATTAGTTTTAAGAAAGATGTCTTGTGTGATGCATGTCAGAGAGGTAAACAGATAAAATCAAGTTTCAAATCTAAAAACCAAGTATCAACCTCTAGACCTCTCCAGTTGTTACACATGGATCTATTTGGACCAGTTAGTGTTGCCAGTATGGCTGGAAGAAAATATGGATTTGTCATAGTTGATGATTATTCTAGATACACATGGGTACTCTTCCTAACACACAAGGATGAGTCTTTTAAGGCTTTCATAGTATTCTGCAAAAGAGACAAAATGAGCAGGGTTTCTGTATTTCTACCCTTAGAAGTGATCATGGGGGAGAATTTGAAAATGAGCAGTTTAGACAGTTCTGTGAGGAGAATGGAATCTCTCACAATTTCTCTGCCCCTAGAACTCCACAGCAAAATGGAGTGGTTGAGAGAAAGAACAGATCTCTGCAAGAGATGGCTAAATCTATGCTCAATGAAAATAATCTCCCGAAGTACTTTTGGGCAGAAGCTGTAAACACTGCTTGTTAATCCCAAAAGTAAATTCTGTATACTTTTCAAAGAGCTGTGCTATTTGGACACAATTTTTTGACAACAATACGATTCATGTTGTGAACCGTTGGATCTATGATTCATGTTGATCTGTCCATGAATTTAATTTATTAATTATGATTTTTATTAAATCTATTTTTCTCTCATATTCTTCACAATCACAATATTCACAGTGATATTCCATGTGTTTATTACATGTATCAGTGGCTTCATCTTTTAATTCTTGTATTAGTCTTTTTAATACATCTTGATTTGTTAAATCAAGCATACTTAATTTATGAACAAATTTTTATATATTTTGAGGATTCATTAGTAATTAGCTTTGATACCAAAATGGTACCACCCTATTAATTTTTCTATTAATTTTCTTTATTGTATTATTTTTATATTCAGGGTAGTATTTATACATAATTTGGGTAGTGTTCATGCATAATTTGGGTTACTAATAATTCATACTCATATTCACTTATAGATTCATCTATTTCTATTAATTCTCTGATTATTTGTGTTCGTTCTTCTTTGCAAAATGCTAATTGTACACTTTGTTGTATTTGTTTTAGGTAAAGTTTTTCTTGCCAATATTGGTGTTTTAATTTGTTAATTATTATTTGATTACAATCTTTGGGTATTTTCATAGCCAAAATACATAATATTTCTTGATCCATTTAATCATCTAATAAGTCATATTCTTCATATATGTCAGAATCAGATAGTATATCATATTCAAAAGCTAATCCTATTTCTTCCATATAATTTCATTCTATGTCTAAATAAATAACTGCAAGATTATAATCTTCTTGTCTAAATTGGGCTTTTATTTTTTCAATTATTAATTGTTTACAGTCGTTAGGTAAATTCATTACTAGTACACTTATTATTTCTTTTTCAGTTTGATCATCAAATTCAGAGTATATTTCCATTGATTATTCGATGTCACTATCCTCAAAGGGTGGTGCAGTTAACCTAAAATAATTAGATGGTGGTTGCGTCATTTTATCTATTTTTTCTATTTTTCTATTATTTGTCTTTTATACTTTTCTCTTTTATTTCTTAGATTAATGAGTTCTTTTTATTTTTCTAAAATATATCTTTCTATCTGTTTTCGATTTTTATCTTCTTTATCCTTTTGAAGATAATTATCATAGATGTTCATAAATTCTTTTATATTCTTTTTATCTTGATTTATTTTATTATAAGATTTTTCATAAATATTCCTTAATTCTTTTCCTCTATTCATATTCTATTTATTAAGTATTGAGCTAAATCTCTTACTTGGTTTGATAATTTATTTATATTTTTGTCTTTATTTATTTCTTCTGTTTCAGGAAAAGTAATTGGTTTAGGAATCTGTCTAAAACTTAGTGATTTTGGATTTCTTATAGATATCCCTAGTTCAGTTAATTCATTTCTTTTGGGGTAGTAAATCTTTCCTATTTCTTCAAAAAGTCTTGGTATATCGATTCTATCATTATTTCTAAAAGTAATACTATGATGAGAATTTGTTAGTGCATAATTGACACAGTAAGTAATTGAGAAGATTTTACCTCCTGGTCTCATTAAATTATTCCTTAAAAATCTATGTTCCATGGTTAAAGATTGATCTAATCTTTGAGTATCTAATGGTATTCCAATATTTGGGTGTATTTCAAATTTTAACTTAACATAAGCTAAGTTTCCTTCGATTACTCCTAGTATTTTGTCTTTCAAGTCTGTTATTCTATCATCCTTTAAAACTAGTTCTATAGGTGAATTCATTCCTTCCTGGAAAGTTGCTTTAATTAAAACTTGTATAGCTCCTATATGAATATAACCAATCTTCTTTCTATGTGCTTCTTTCTTTAAATTACTTTTTAGATCTATTAATTTCTTTTTATTTAATAATTGTATACAAGTATTTCCATTTGTTTCTGATATATCTATTGGTGTTTCATTAATTATCTTTCCATAGTATATTATATTTTCTTTCTGATTAAATCGTTTCATTATTCCTCCTAATTTCTTCATGTTTGCATCTTTAGCCAAATTTAAATCTTCTTTCTGTATTTTTTGAAATAGTTTTGGATCTATTAAAATACTTCCTTTATAGTTTCCATCTTCTTCAGTAATTTGTATATGTTCGACATCAGTGTTATCAATCATTTCTCTTTCTATTTCAGACATGATTAATTTCTTAGTAAGAACTGAACGAAATTGAGTAGGTGATGAGTCATACCTGATTTGGGTTCTTCAAAATTATATCTGAATTATTTGGTCCACCACTGCTTCCGTTTAGTCAAGTTGAGATTCGATTTCAACGAGTAGTTGAAAGTAATGAAAGTAATGAGAAGCAGAGAAATATATGAAAGTAGTGTTTATTTATGATCAGTGGTGTAAGTACATAGAACTATTTTGAATCCACTCTCAAGGATTCGAACTAGTAGAGCTAGAGAACTTCTCAAAGAGAAGAAAGGTGAGAATTGAAATTCTGATTTGCCTCAGCATAAGAGGGCTTATTTATACACTTGAGAGGGCTAGGTAATTTACAAGAAAGTCCCTACATTATTACAATCTATCAGACTTTTAATAATTCATGATGATGTCAGTGCTTACGTCATTCCTCTATTATTGCTTCATCCGAGTCCTTATCTTCTTGCCGACAGTCCTTTTTTGTTGCGCATCTTTCGCATGCGTGATTTCCATTTTCTTTAATCATTGAGCACATCAAGTCGAGTACAACTGGCTGATAATTCATCGACAGTCCTTGGAGCGTGTAAAAGGGTAATTCAAAGTTTGTCAGTATTGCCAAATCCTTTTCTCTGATCAGCTTTCCACTAGTCTTGCTTAAAAGCAAAGTATGTGATCCTTTGTATAGTGATTTGATGAAAGAATCTTTTCCAATAATTTGACATTGAGTAAAAATACTTGCTAATTGATTAGCTAGTATTGCAGTAATTTTTTCTTCATTATAGTTTTCGCCAGTTGGTTCATCTCTCATGGAAAAGCTGTTATTGCTTACTCCAATAAAGATTAAATTCTTCGGTGGTTGCTTAGTAGTGAAGTCTGGATAAGTTGAATAGAACTTCAAGAAGATAGTTCTATCCTTAGCAACATTTCTTTTATAATTCTGAACGGCTTCTTTGAGATTATATGGAAACAGGCTGATTTCTTCTAAGTCTTTGCTTAAGTAGAGACATTCAATAAGTCCAAACAGGAACATATTAAATGTAAGAATCGATGATGCTCCTGGAGTAATTATGGCTTTAACACCGAAAATGTTTCGGTTTACCATGTAAAAACAATTAATTTTTTCTTTTTCAGACCAGTTGGTCAATCTTTTCACGTTTTCATGAAATTTTTCTTTGGAAAATTGGATCTGCAGTTCATGGTCTTTTCTGGAAGTAATTGGGTAGTCATCAATGGAAGAGGGAATTCTTCCAAGTATTTTTAATGAAGTCTTTGGCTCTGGTGGAATTCTTATTGTTTTGGAGAAAGTTCTTGGGCCAAGATAAACTTCTTTGCCCTTGTCATGTTCTTTTTGATAGTTTATCAAAGCTTTTTCAGCTTCTTCCTTGGTGCGAAATCCTTTGTGATGAACTCATGATAGTCCAATGCAATGAGGGGCTGCTTTGTGCCATTCATCATAAATACCTGGGTGTGGTCCATTAAAAATGGCGTACCATTTTTCTTTAGTATTTTCCTGTACCCGTTGTTTTATATTTTTCATAGGATCTTCTTTGACAGATTCTCCTTTTGCTTGTAGTTGAAACTCAAGTACTTCAATGTTGGCTTTGATTAGGTCGAGCTCCATTATTTTTTGTTTTTCCAGCATTCTTTGAAGTTGGATCTGCTTTTTTATATCTTCAATTGTTTGCTGCTCCATTCTCTCGATAATATATCTGCAAGAACATTTTTATCTCCCTTAATGTGAGAGATTGAGTAATTGTATTCAGCAAGTTTCATTTGCCATCTAATCAATCGTCCTTGTTTGTAAGTTCCTTTATGATTTAAGTTCTTAAAACCTGTAACATAAGTAGAATCGGTTCGGACAATAAAGTCCTTATCCAGTATATAAATCCGATGTTTTTCTAACATACGGATCAATGCCAGTGTTTCCTTTTCATGAGTAGGATAATTAATTTCATTGTCTGAAAAAGTTCCAGACATGTATCAATACAGTAATTCGTTTTTGTATCCAGGGGGTTTTGCTTTCATAACACCTCCCCAACAGTCATTTGAGGCATCAGTCTCAATAATTATTATATCATCATCCGATGGATGATAAAGCTCAGGAAGATCCTGGCATAAGCCTTTCATTTTTATAATAAGTCTATCGTCTTCATCAGTCCATGTCCAAGGGACATCCTTCTTCAGCTTTTGTTGGAGTATTCTTCTCTCCGCTGCAAGATTCCTAATGAAACCTTCATTTGAAATATATGTTAATAGTCCAAGAAATCTTTGTAAATCCTTTTTATCCTGTAATTTCGTTGGAAAGTTCTGAAGTTTTTCTAATACATGTCGCTGCATTATTATTTTTCATTTTTCGATTTCCAATCCTAAGTAGTTAATTTTATTTTGAGCTAAAACAACCTTTTCTTACTTAAGACTATTCCATGTTCATAACATTTATTGAGAACTAATTCTATCTTTTTGAAATGATCATCTAATCCCTTATTTGAAAAGATTAATATATCATCAATATAAATAAGACAAAAGTCTTTAAATTCCTTGAGAATTGAATCTATCCTTCGTTGGAAGATTCCTAGTGATTGTTTTAATCCCGTTGACAGTACATTCCATTCATATTGTCCTTGAGGGCAACTAAATGCTGTTAAAGCTTTTGATTCTTCACTCAATCTAATTTGATAAAATCCCGATTTACAATCAAAAGTACTAAACCAATCCATATTTCTAATTATTTCAATAATTAAGTCTTTTCTTGGGAGAAAATAAGCATCTTCTTCCATGACATCATTAATTTGTTTATAATTAATTACCATTCTTCTTTTTCCTCTTTTTATTTCATTATGGTTTTCTACATAAAAAGCTGGTGCAGAGTGCTTGCTATTTGATGGTCTAATCAATCCCTTTTGACACATTTCTTCGATATCTTTTGAAAATTCATCTCTATATATTTTTGTATAAATCAGTGGTTTACATTTTACTTCTTTTGTTGGGTCTTTTAATTTTAATTCGACTAATTCAGTATTTTTGTTAATTTTTGGATCTAAAGGGTTTTCGCTACAAACCTTGTTTAAAAGTTCTTCTATATGATCTGGAATTATTCTATTTGGTTCTAAATTTATTAGTACATGACGAATTTTTGTACAAATTAAACTAATAATCTCACCATGTTACAGCTGTTGAAACTTTGATGAATAAGTGCATGCGGAAAAATGAATAATTGGAATTTTTATGACTTCACATTTTTGTTTTTGATAAATATATGATGTTTTCAGAGTAATATATTTCAGATATTGGCAAAATGGTGCATAAAGTCTTAAGAAATTATTTTCAATAATTATATCTATTCCAGTTTCTTGTTTATATATCGTAGGTATTATAAATATTTTTCCTTCTATTATTAGAGTAATTCTTTTTGCAATCCAATACAGAGGATGTATTGATCCATCTGCAATTGGTATTTTTAATGGCTTTTCTAATCTTTCCCAATTATCCAGAAGTGTTTCTGTTGCAAGACAAAGACTTGCTCCAGTATCTATATATGCTTTTGTTTCCTTATTACCTTTTTCTATCAATATTTTTATATAAGTATTATTCGGATTCTGTTTTTTCTGAAGATAATTCATCTTCTGAATATTCATATATGCTTATATCTGAATTACTTAATTCTTCTTCTAATGGTTCTAGTTCATATATTTGAAAGACTTGTTTTATTAATTTTGATTTTTCTTTAAAATCTTTCTCCTTTCTTTGAGGGCATTCATTAGCATAATGTCCTTCAACATTACATATCCAACATACACATTTCTTTTTCCCCTTTGGGCAATATTTTCTTGGTGTTGATCTTTTTCTCCTAAAATATTTCTTTTTATTATTTTTGTAGTAAGTTTTCTTTTTTGGATAAGTTCTTCGTAGGTTTGGTTTCCTATAGTGTTTTCTTTTTCTTCTTATTATTTTGTCACATCCGTATTTTCCTGGTTTTTCTATTTCTGGAATGTCACAACAAATGGCAGTACTTCCTCTATTCAATTGTCTTATTGTTTCTCTATTTAACATTGTTCTCTTAATTCTTAGTATAAGAGTTTAATAACTCCTCCTAGTATTTGCGGTTTCTTCTGGTCTTGATTCCCATAATCTATTGATTTTTGAATTAAGTGGATAAGGTAGTTTATCTAAAAAGATATATTTATATATTTCCTTATTTTCTTCATCCAATTGATAATAGTACTTTTGATATTCGCAGATGAAACTTTCAATCTGGCACATATCACATATTTGCATTCTATTGAGATGTAACTTAGCATTCTCAAGTAGAATTCTATTTGCTTTTTCTTTTTGTTCCATCAGATTATATCCTAAGAATTCTTGATGTATTAGTGTCATTATTAATTTAACATAGTTCATGTTGTTATCTATCATTGTTCCGTATTTAATCCAGTCTTCATCCTTAACTCCTACTAAAAACTTTTGTACATTCCCTGATGTTTTAAATGTTACAAAGTTCTTGGTTTCTATAAAGTTTAGTTGTTTAAATCTTTCATCAGTTAAGATTATTAATATCATTTCATTGGTCCGTTTTAATAATACATCTTCTTTATTTCTTATACAATCAAGGTCTAAAATATTTCCTGTATTATTATATCGAGTTTAAATTCGTCTTGAATTTTTGTCCATTTATTATTATTTTTTCTTGCGTATCCTTTATTATACATGGTTTCTTCTTCATATCTATCGATCCCAAGCTCCTTCGGGTGTATATTTATATCCTTCCCATTTCCTTTTAGGACTTTGTCCACTATATTCACCTTTTTCCATTTTTACATGGTTTTCTTCAGATTCTGAAGATGAACTATAATTTAAAATTATTTCTTCATTTTCATCATTTTCTGTATCTTTTTTATTAATTTTTTCAATTTTGTGTATTTGATTGTTTTCTTCTTCAACTATTTTAAGTTGTTCTAATAATTGCTGAATTTCTTCTAAATCATTTGATTTTCTTAATGTCTCCATATATTCGTCCTTTATCCTCTTCATGAGGATACAGGTGTAGGTATTTTTTATGATTCTTGACTTAATTCCTGTTTAATTATTATATTTCCTAAATTTTTTGTTTCAAAAATTTCTTCTAATTCCGTTTTTGTTATGCATTTATTATTTTCTTCATGCCTTAAAAGGTCTTCTAATTGTTCCAGAATAATTTTTATTCTATCAATATCTTCATCTGTTTCTTTTCCTTTGCTTATATTATATAAGGTGTCTTTTATGTCTTTTATTGCATTTTGTCCTTTTTGTATTTTATTGTAAGCGTAATTTGCAATTTTTTCTGTATTTTCAATTAGTTGAATAATATTTTTGTTTATTTCTTTCATAAGTCTTTCTAATTCTTTAAATCCTAATTCTATTTCTTCGGATAATCCCATTATCCTATATAATTTTCTAATTCTTGTTTTAATATTTTTATTCTTTTTCTAACCAATTCTTGTTGGTAAATAAGATAATTGTTTTGCTCTAATTTTTCTAATACTTCTAAATATTTTCTTAGCTCGTAAATAGCTTGTGTTTCTGCCGAGATCCGGTTTACCGGAGCCCCGCCGTGAACGTCAAACCAAGGATGAATATCGGGGTTGTTTTAGGATTTGGCTTGACAGAATTCAGTAATTCCGGTCCTACGTATCCCGAAGGGAATCAAAGCCGGACGTAGTTCTCGATTCAACCCTTGGCCGTGGTGACCTCGATCTCTTAATTTTGTATCGAACGAATACTAGGGAGCAAGGACTCTCTGATAGTCTCTTGGTCGTCGCTAGTTTCTCTAATACGCTTAAGAGAGAGTCACCGGTATATAGTAAAAAGTGAGTCTCTTATGAGGGGTACTCCTCCTTTTATAATAGGATTCCCCTATCTCTTAGAGATCTGATTTATCTCTTAATATCTTTTAGAGATCTGATTTATCTCTTAATATCTCTTTTGAGATATGATTTGTCTCTTGATATCTCTTTTGAGATATGATTCCTTAATTTAAGGGATATTATCTCTTTTAACCAGATAAGGTTATTTTAGATAATATCAGGATTTAATATCAATATCTTATTCCTTTAATTAAGTGATCTTTGATTTATTATCTTTAACTTCCGGACTGGGCCGGGTTCTGGAGCTCGGTGGCCGGGTTAGTGCCTCGACCAGTACACAAGCCCCCCAAGCTTTGAGCTGATGAAGTGTAAAAGCTTTCACGGTGTTAGCCGAGCTCAGGAACTCGGTTTTATTTTTTGTCTTTTAGGCGAGGCGAGGCCCTTGACCGAGCTTCACGTTTTGCCTATATATATACGTCATCCGACTTTGGTGAACAGGTCGAGTTGCCGAGCTTGATGCTCGGTAGCCGAGGTTGATGCCAGACTCTGTCACTCTGCATCTCGGCTCATACACAAGCCCCCCAAGCTTCGAGCCAACGGCGTGGAAGCTTTACTGTTGGAGCCGAGGTTAGCTGTGGCGGAGGTGATTAATTACTGACGCCATACCTTTTCGGGCTGCGAGGTGAAAAAGAAACGTTACCTGGTGTGACACGTGGCCCTCGTGGTACTGTTCCTGAGGTTTATGGATCGGGGCGCGCTCCTTGGCGTGCTCCTAGTTTCCCGTGAGGGTGGTTTAATACCCTGACATTACTGCCACGTGTGACCTTCCCATTTGGTTGGCGAATTCGGTCAGAGATACGAGGGGACGTTTCCCTGCTCTCGCCCAACAACCCTCATTAATTCAAAGGGGGAGGCGTTGTTCTCGTCTTCATAAGTTAGGGCGAGGCCATAGGTCTTCGTGCTTCCGTGAACCCTAGACCTCCTTATCGTGTCATCGCTAACCCGAGCGTCTATACTTTCTTTCTACCGCGGGTACGCCCTATTCCTCTCTTTCAAGTTCCCTGACTTTTACTTTCGTGATTACTCCATGGAATCTTCATTTGAGGTATCCCAGGATGTCTCATCTGGGGTTCAGGTCGTGGATCCTGAAATCCGTCCAATTGGGGGCTCTCCCCATTCTTCCCCATCTTCTGCTCCTGGTGGTGGCGGTGCCGTTGGTGGCTCTTCCTCCTCCGAAGGGAACAGCTCACCACACTGAGGAGGCGGTTCCCTGCTCCCAAACGCCGCAGGCGTACTACCAGAACGCCCAGGGTGCCATACCCAGATATCATTATTCCTGGGTATTTCTGGGTGAAGCCAGATGTAGGGGCCTTTCATTCCAACTTTAGGAATTTTGAATCCCTCTCCTCATTACAAAATAAAATTTCTTCCCTTGAGGGCGGTGTGGAGTGTCTTCCATGCTCTGGGGATGAACACGTCTTTCTTCATCCTGCTCCGGGGGAGCCTTCTTTCACTTATGTATATAAAACTCTGTTTGCACAAATTGGAGTCCGTCTCCCTTTTTCCCAGTTTGAGTGTGATGTGTTAAAAATTATGAATGTCGCTCCTACCCAACTCCACCCGAATAGCTGGGCCTTTTTAAAGGCTTTCCAGATCCTGTGTGAGCAGATAGGGATAGTGGCCACTGCTCCAGTCTTCCTCCATTTTTACAAGATCAGATTTGGGGACCGGGTCGGTTGGATTTCTCTTAGTGGGGCCGAGTCGGGGGGCGTCATTGGACTCTATAAGAGTTCGTATAAGTTCTTCAAGTCGAACTTTTTCAAAGTCCGGCCCACTGCCGGGAACGAGTCTTTATTCTACGACTCGGATGGAGTCTCCGGATTTCCCCTCTACTGGCAACCCCATCCCACTAAATTCCATAGTTATGACGTCGACTGCATGACAACACAAGAGAGATCCGACGTCGAGTTCTTAAAACTCTATCCTCGGCCGTTGCCCTGTGGTAGGCTTTTGTTGCTTCCTAAGTCATCAACTCGGCAAGCCGATTTTGAGTGTAAGTAGTATCTGTTGGGTGCTTTTACTTGCTCAACCGTGTGTTTGTGTCTAACCTATTCTTCTTTCTGCAGTGATAATGGGAAAATTCAACTACAAAGCCTTGATGAAGAAGTCGGCTGCTGGCGGATCAGCTGCTGCTGCCAACATTAAGGGAAAAAAGAAGAAGTCTGCTGAGGCTTCTGAGCTGAACGTTCGTCCTTTGAAGAGGACGAGGGCTGATCCGGAGCCCGAGGTGCCAACCGGAAACTCTCCCCCGCAACTGATGATCGGAGAGACTCCTCCTTCTGGTAGCCGGCCGAGCAACGCTCCTTTGGTGACCGATCTCACTTCGGACACCAAATGGTACAACGGTAATTGTAATCCGGGGATCAGCTCGCTCTGGGGCGATGAGTTCGATCCTGCTGGCTTAATTGATGGCCAGGTGCTGAAGCCATCCGATGCCCGATTGCTGCTAGAACAGGGCCCTAAGGAAAGTATGGAGGCGGCTGGCGCCTATGCTCTCCGCATTGCCTCCATCACACGCTTCTGGAGCCAGTACCTTATTGACAATGCGAAGAAGATAGAGATGATGAGGGCGGATGCGGGCCGAGTCTTGAGGGTGAGAGATGAGCTTGGTCAGGCTCTGACCAAGAGTGAGGAACAAGGCCGGGTCATCGGTCAGTTGAAGGCCCAGAAGGTGCAGCTGGAAGAAGGCCGAGCTACTCTTACGGCCGAGCTAGAAGCGGAGAGAACTGACCGACTTAATCTTCAAAATGTAGTGAAAGGGCTGGAAGCCGAGAAAGAAGCCAGCCAGGAGTTGCGGAAGTTGTTGGAGGCTGAAAAGGAGGAGAATCGGAGGCTCCGTGCTGATCTAGCTGAAGCTGAGACTTCAATCATGAATGAGCATGTTAACGGTTTCTCCCGAGCCGTGAAGCAACTCCAGCACTTCAACCCTACTGCCGACTTCTCCAGTGCCGATGTGGACAAGGATTTCAACCGAGACGGGATCCTTGTGCCATTGGCCGAGCTGGAGGATGAGGATGAGGCCGCAACTCCTGGAGAAGAGGGCGAGGATCAATTGGATGAGGAGGGACCCGAAGGTGAAGTGGGCCAAACTGGCCAGATTAACACCGTCCCTTCCGAGGCCGAGGAGAACCTAGATTCCTGAAGTTGTATAAGCGGTTTAGAAATATCTTTGTTTTTTGTAAGATTCTATGTACTTGGGGGCTTGCCCCTTTAATGAAATTTCTTATTTTACTTGTGGATTTATTTATACTTTGGTGAATTTTCTGATGTTTTATGGGTTGATCCTGATTGATCACTTGTTAACTTGATATATTTATATAGGCTCGGCACTTCGACCCTGATCGGTCGAATGTGGCTCGGCCAACCTCTTTAGGATTGAGCACCTCCTTAGGTTTTATCTCCTGCTTAGGATTCAAGTACCTTTAGAGGCTTCGGTTGGCCTCTGCTTAGGATTCAAGTACCTTTAGAGGCTTCGGTTGGCCTTTTTAGGGTTTAGCATCTTCTTAGGTTTTATCTCCTGCTTAGGAGTCAAGTACCTTTAGAGGCTTCGGTTGGCCTCTTCAAGGTTTAGCACCTACTTAGGTTTTATCTCCTGCTTAGAGGCTTCGGTTGGCCTCTTCAGGGTTTAGCACCTTCTTAGGTTTTATCTCCTGCTTAGGAGTCAAGTACCTTTAGAGGCTTCGGTTGGCATCTTCAGGGTTTAGCACCTGCTTAGGTTTTATCTCCTGCTTAGGAGTCAAGTAATATAATAGCTCAATTGAAGGAAAATAGAATTTTTATTCATTAATTTTTCCTAGTGTGCCTCGTTAAAACCTTCTCGGCCAAAACCTCGTGGGAAAAAGACCGAGATAGGAAAAAGAGTGCATCACTTCTAACTTCAGCTACAATAAAATTTGAGATGGGAAGTGTTCCATGTCCTGGGAACCAACTTTCCCGATAATTCCTCAAGCCTGTAGGCACCATTTCCTAGATTTCCTGCTATCCTGAATGGGCCTGACCAATTTGCCGCGAGCTTACCCTCCCTGGAGTCTTTTCTCGCGTCGCTTTGCAGTCTTAGCACCAAGTCGCCCTGCACAAATTACCTTGGGCGCAGTCTTGAGTTGTACTTCCGAGTTGCCTTTTGCTTGCACAGTTCGTCTCTGATCCTGGCGGCATCTCGGACTTCTTCGACCATGTCGAGCTCAACTCGGAGTTCTTCATTATTCTGGCTTTCATTGTGATGCTGCCTTCGAAATGAGAGCTCACCGAGTTCAACTGGAATCATTGCATCGGTTCCATAGGTTAGTTTGAACGGTGTCTCTCCCGTTGAGGATTGCGGCGAGCAATGGTAAGCCCACAGAATGCTTGGCAACTGCTCAACCCAAGCTCCTTTTGATTGTCCCAGCCTTCTTTTGAGCTCGTGTAGAATAACCTTATTGGCTGCCTCTGCCTGGCCATTCGTTTGTGGATGCTCAACCGAGGTTACTTTGTGTTTAATTCGAGGTTGGAATAGAACTCTCCGAGCTCCTTATCGGTGAATTGCTTCCCGTTATCCGAATAACTGCATAGGGGAGGCCATGCCCGCATATAATGTTTTTCCATACAAAATTCTGGACCTTCTTGGCGATTATCGTAGCCAATGGCTCTGCTTCAATCCACTTGGTGAAGTAATCTACTCCTACCAGAAGGAACTTGACTTGACCCTTGGCCACTGGGAAAGGACCGACTATGTCCACCCCCCACATGGTGAAGGGCCATGGCGAGAACATGGAGTGGAGCTCCTCTCCTGGAGCACGGGCTATGTTGGCGAACTTCTGACAAGGGTCACACTTATTGGTCCAGTTTGAACAATCGAGTCTCATGGTTGGCCAATAGAACCCTGCTCGCAAGATCCGAGCTGCCAGAGATTGGCCGCCTGAATGCATTCCGCAGATTCCTCGGTGCATCTCATCCATTACATACTCGGATTGCTCCTTTGTGAGGCATTTTAACAACGGCCTGGAGAATCCCCTTTTATACAGTTCTCCGTCGAGGATGGTGTAGTGACAAGATTTCAGACGGATTCTTCTCGCCTCCCTTTGGTCATCCGGTAGCTTGTCCGAGGTTAGGTACTCCCAGATCGGAGTCATCCAGCCCCTGTCATAGTGCTCGGTCACTCACATTTCACTCTTGATGCTCGGCTCGAGGAGGTTTTCTTGAATAAAAGTTTTGAGTTGGCCAGCCTCTCTTGTGCTTGCTAATTTGGAAAGCAGATCGCCTGGAGTTTTCTTCTCGAAGTATGTGCTCAATGGAGAAATGCTCAAACTCGGAGATGAGACTATTAACCTTGCAGAGATACCTGGTTAATTGGGGGTCTTTTGTCTGATAATTGCCCGCGACTTGTCCCGTTACGAGCTGTGAGTCACTCCTGCATTTTAGCTCCCGAACCCCGATTTATTTGGCTAGCAATAGCCCAAAGAATAAGGGCTTCATATTCTCGCTTGATTATTTGAAGCAGTGAATCCAAACTTCAACGATTGCTCGAGGATCAGATCATCGGGTCCTTCCAAACTTATTCCCCCGTTCCTTTCCGGTTGGATGATCCATCAACGTATAGGAGCCAGAGGAAGGATTCCAACCTTGGTTTGGAAGAAAGCTCGGCAATAAAATCAGAGAGGCACTGGGCTTTCATTGGCCCCCTCGGTTCATACCGTAGACCGAACTCTGACAACTCTACTGACCAAGTTATCATTCGTCCGGCTAGATCAGGTTTCTTGAGTACCTGCTTGATCGGATGATCCGTCTTGACGATGACTTGATGAGATTGGAAATAGGGTCGTAACCTCCGAGCTGCCATCACTAAGGTGAGAGCCAGCTTTTCAATTACTTGGTATCGCGTTTCCGCGTCTTTCAAGATTCTACTGACATAGTATACTGGCATCTGTTGCTCCTCCTCTTCCTGGATAATTACTGCACTGATTGCATAATCATTGACGGAAAGGTATAGGTACAGATCTTTGCCGAGCTGAGACCGAGTGAGGATTGGGGGAGATGCTAAGAAGAGCTTCAGATCTTCAAATGCCTTCTCACATTCTTCAGTCCAAATGAAATCCTTCGGCTTTTTCAGGAGCTGGAAAAAAGGTCTTGCCTTTTCTGCAGACTTCGGTAGAAAGCGGGATAAGGAGGCCAATCGGTCGGCCAGCCTCTGAATTTCCTTCACATTCTGAGGACTCCGCATTTCCATGACGACTCTGCATTTATCTGGGTTGGCTTCGATGCCTCGGTGGGTTAACATATACCCCAAGAATTTTCCTCCCTGTACACCAAAAGAGCACTTCTCTGGATTCAGTCTCATGTTGTACTTTCTGAGTTGGCCGAAGATTTCCTCGAGGTCGGCAGGGTGCTGAGTCGGATCATCGGATTTTACTACCATGTCATCAACATACACTTCTAAGTTCTTTCCAATTTGTCCTGCGAAAACCTTGTCCATAAGCCTCTGATATGTTGCCCCGGCATTTTTTAGGCCGAAAGGCATTACTCGGTAACAGTAATTAGCCCCATCAGTCATGAACGCTGTTTTTTCCTCGTCGGGGGGGTACATCCTGATCTGGTTGTAACCGGAATATGCATCCAAGAAGGACAAAACCTTGTAACTCGAGGCCCCATCCACCACCATCAATGTTGGGTAAGGGATAGGAATCTTTTGGGCATGCCTTGTTGAGGTCGGCATAGTCGGTGCACATGTGCCACTTACCATTGGCTTTTTTGACTAATACCACGTTGGCTAGCCAAGTGGTATATTTCACCTCTCGGATGAAATTTGCTTTGAGTAGTTTAGAAGTCTCCTCGGCCACAGCTCGGCGCCTTTCTTCACCCAGCTTCCTTTTTCTCTGAGTTATAGGTTTAGCTTCGGGACATATAGACAGCTTATGGCACATAAAGTTAGGATCTATGCTTGGCATATCTGATGTCTTCCAGGCGAACAGGTCAGCATTCTTCATTAGTACCATATGAATCTTCTCTCTGAGTGAGGGGTCCAGCTGACTACCGACGTGGGTGCACTGTTTAGGATGGACTCCCAACTGGAACCTCTCTAAAGACTCCGTTGGTTCGGCTCTGGTCTCATACATGTCCGCCCTTGGGTCCAGCTCAAACATGCTGACTGTACTTGCTGAATTTACCGAGCGGACCGAGCTCACCACCTCTGCTTTACCATTCTCTGTTTTCTTTGGACGTCCTGGTGACGGGTAACCTTCAGGCTGTCCACATAACACTGCCTTGCCAGCTTTTGGTCAGCTCGGACTGAAACTATCTCCCCTGAGTCGGCTGGGAATTTCATCGTCAGGTGTGGGGTAGAGACAATTGCCCCGAGCTCATTTAACGTCGGTCTTCCGATAAGGATATTGTACGACGTGGTGGCATCTACAATGACATACCTGACTGAAATAGACTTGGAGAGTCTGCCTTCTCCGAATGTTGTTAAAAGATCTATATATCCTCGACTCTTGACTTGTTCCCCGGCAAACCCTACCAGCTTGTCCTCCTGCTCTTTTATCAACTTTTCAGGGATCCCGAGCTTCTTGAAGGTTGCCAGGTAGAGAATATCGGCCGAGCTCCCCTGGTCAATAAGCGTTCATCTGACCGAGAAGTTGGCCAGCTCGACCGTTATCACCATCGGGTCATCCTGGTTGGGATCTACCCCTTGGAAATCATCATCTGTGAATGTTATGGGAGGCCTTGCTCTTGGAGGTCTTCCAGACACTGTGCTAACAGATCGGAGGGCTTTGACATGCCGCCTCCGAGCTGAGCTCGTTGCTCCTCCTCCTGCAAACCCCCCTCGAGATTGTATTGATGACCTCCTTGATTCCTCCCTCCGATTCTTCGACCGGGGGCCTTTGGTTGTTCTGGCGATCTCCGCCCTGATGATTTCTTCGATTGTTTGCATCTCGGTCTCGGTCATCATGACCGTGTCTTTGTGGTCTTCGATCGAATCGTCTGCCTCCGTTACCATCTCGGCGGACGAATCGGTCTAGACGACCTGCTTGCACCAACTCCTCAATCTTTTTCTGGAGTGTTCTGCACTCTTCAGTGGAGTGTCCATAGTTTCGATGCCACATGCATTCCTTGCTTCTGTCAGCATTGTCCATCGTTTTGGACGGTTCAGGTAAGGTAAGCAATTCTTCTCTGCACACCTCTTGCAGGATGGCTGCTCGAGATCGGTTCAGCGAAGTGTAAGATGGATACCTGGAACGCCTCTGCGGGAACTCTCTTTCATTGTTTTTTTGGGTCCTTTGTGAGTCAGACCCCCTGTTTTTGTCTTTGTTCGAGGCTGAGCTCTTGTCCTCGTAACCTCCTTCTCACCTTTTAAACTCTAGCATCTCTTCCGAGTTCATGAACCCTGTAGCCTTTTCCTGTAGCTCCTCAAAATCACTCGGTGGTTTCCGAGATAGGTACTTGAAGAATGGTCCTGGCTTAAGACCAGCCATAACGGTGTGGAGACAGAGTTCCGAGCTCATATTGGGAATCAGGATCTGCTTTGCATTGAAGCGGGCCATGTAATCTCTGAGTGATTCATTCCTTTCCTGCTTGAAATTTACCAGTGAGACTGAGTGCCTCCTGTGCCTTCGGCTTGCCGCAAATTGTGCCGTGAACTTGGTTATGAGCGCATCAAAAGAATCAATTGACTGAGGCGGCAGATTTGTTAACCAGGTTAGAGCTGGGCCTTGCAAGGTAGTTGGAAAAACTTTGCACATGACGGCCTCCGAATCAGTCACTAAGTAAATTGAGGATATAAAGGACTCTACATGCTCGGTTGGATCAGTGGTGCCATTGAATTTGTCTATGTTAAGGGGCTTAAAATGGGTTGGCACGTTTACCTCATTAATGTCCTCGGTGAAGGGGAGCCTCGGACGTCGGTCTGATGTCCTTTCTTTCTGGCTAGTCCTCTCTGCGTGGGACTTGACTTCCGATGCCCCAGGAGGGGGTTTGGTCTTGGATGCTCGGTTAGTGCCCCGAGGAGAGTGCGCCGGAGGATCCTTCTGACCGGCCTCGGGTGAGGATTGCTCTCCGTCTGAAGGTGTCAGGGACCTTCCCCTCTTTCGGGCTTTCAAAAGCTTCTGATTTTGCGCCCGTATCTCCTCGTTCTCCTTCCGAAGCTGCTGGAGTTGCTTCATAATTTCCTCCAACCGAGGGTTATCTTCACTATGAGGGGAGAGGAGATGATTGCTGTGATTCTGGGCGTCCGAAGCCTCATGACCCTCTTGATTCATGCTGCTCCCCCCTCCTCGCAGTCCATTCCGTGTGGTCACCATCGAGCTTTTCTTGTGGAACCGGGGAAAGTTTCGCCTCGGCCCCACGGTGGGCGCCAAATGTTCCTGCCGAGATCCGGTTTACCGGAGCCCCGCCGTGAACGTCAAACCAAGGATGGATATTGGGGTTGTTTTAGGATTTGGCTTGACAGAATTCAGTAATTCCGGTCCTACGTATCCCGAAGGGAATCAAAGCCGGACGTAGTTCTCGATTCAACCCTTGACCGTGGTGACCTCGATCTCTTAATTTTGTATCGGACGAATACTAGGGAGCAAGGACTCTCTGATAGTCTCTTGGTCGACGCTAGTTTCTCTAATACGCTTAAGAGAGAGTCACCGGTATATAGTAAAAAGTGAGTCTCTTATGAGGGGTACTCCTCCTTTTATAATAGGATTCCCCTATCTCTTAGAGATCTGATTTATCTCTTAACATCTTTTAGAGATCTGATTTATCTCTTAATATCTCTTTTGATATATGATTTGTCTCTTGATATCTCTTTTGAGATATGATTCCTTAATTTAAGGGATATTATCTCTTTTAACCAGATAAGGTTATTTTAGATAATATCAGGATTTAATATCAATATCTTATTCCTTTAATTAAGTGATCTTTGATTTATTATCTTTAACTTCCGAACTGGACCGGGTTCTGGAGCTCGGTGGCCGGGTTAGTACCTCGGCCAGTACAGCTTGTTTTATTGTTAATATTCTATTTGTCATTAAAATAATATTTTGTAATAGTGATATACCGTGTAGGTATTGAAAATGTGTGTTGGTTTAACGTTTCTCCTTCTCAAACTACCAATGTATGTATGCTTACAAAATATTCCCCTCCCCGCCTATGTTGACTAATTGAATTATATATTGACGAGTCCTTGATGGTCATCTTAGTTCCTTCCTCGAACCACTGACCGCCAGACCTTTGACCTTAAAGCCTAAAGGGAAACGTTGTTACATGCTTCTGCCTTGCCTTGGACGTTATTTGGAACAGAAATGAGTTTGGCTCTTAGAAATTTGATATGATATTAATACATTTTTAGCTCAGTTCAATTCATATTTTAGGTTGTCCTGTGGTTCACTTTTTTATATTCTTTTAATTTTCTTTATAATCAGGTATACATAATATGACGTTTTAACTTTTTTTTTTTCACATGAACAAGCTTATTTCATTTTAATGTCAATAGTATTTGCAATATAAGTGGGAACTTTATGAAAAATATGAGGACCAACAAAAGATGTAAATATTATAGCAAGAGTATGAACAGCTATATTAATTTGTCTTCTTTTAAACTTTAGGAAAAGAGTAGCCGTCTGCTCTCTTGAATGATGGTCCCATCTTAAAATCCAGCTTGAAGACAGCACTTACCAATTGAAGATCAGCAACCATGCGGATTAATCGAAGATCTATTGATTCTCCTTCATGAACCAGCAGCAGAGGTGATAGCCATATGGTTTTAGCCATCATAAATTGTCCTTGATCATTGCGTAAGCATATATATATACCAACCCCTGTTGTGTTAAGCTCATTAAAATGCAGCATCCACATTGCACTTAAACACATTTGGAGGTGGTTTACCACTTAATCTATGAGTTCTCGTGTGGTAAGCTGTCAGATTACACACTTTACTGGTTTAACATGCATGATTTTGCATTAAGCCATTTGTTCAAGATTGATGAATAAACAATTTAATTAAATTATAGTTTTGTGTTTTTTCAAATAAATAATTTAATTAAACAAAATGTTTAAATTTATATATTATGTCAATATATCAAGTTGGATCTGATTTTATCCTAGAAATTATCGAGTCATATAACAGGTTGTTTAAGGTCCAAAAACAAATCCCTTTATCATAATGTCATGTCAAGTTGGAACCAATCACTAGTGCAAAAAAGGGATTCTACATCGGAGTTTACACATCGGTTTAGTATAAACCGATGTGTAAAACGAGGCGGTGGCATTTTTGAAATTCAAAGGAAAGTATTACACATCGGTTTAGAGATTAACCGATGTGTAATACTTTTCCACATCGGTTATATATAACCGATGTGTAAAATTAAAATAAAAAAATTTAAAACTCGGAATTTTTAACATTCAACATCGGTTCTTTTTGAACCGATGTGTAAAATGGTGAGTAACCACATCGTTTTTTAAATAACCGATGTATAAAATTATAAAGAAAAAAAAATAGAAATTTAGGTTACACTTTTACACATCGGTTTTTATTAACCGATGTATAAAATTTAAAAGAAAAAATCAGAATTTAAATGTTTCATGTTTACACATCGGTTTTTGAATAACCGATATGTATAATATGTTTAACACATCGGTTTTCCTCATAACCGATGTGTAATAGTCCCATTTTTCTATTTCCCTCCGTGTGTTTTGCGCCCTCATTCTCGGTTACGAACGTACCCTAAAACACAACACTCCTCCCTCTCGCTAACGCGTTGTCACTGCTTTTCCATCTCTCTCACTGCACTCACATCCGCGAGCTACCCTCGGTATGCGTCTCTCTCTCTCTCATTCTCATTCTCTCTCTGCATTTCCTTCTTCTCATTCTCTCTCTCTCGCATTTCCTTCTTCTAATTCTCTCTCTATATTTCTATTACTCTCTCTCGCTCCCATCATAACGACCTTTTTCCCTTTTCAATCGTAGACTAAGAAGACCACAGCTACTCCGAGACTTCATTTTCTTCTTCGTAAGAGAACCAATGAGAACCAAAGCCGCGAGCTACCCTCGTTTGCGTGAAGAGCGCCATTTTTGCTCGTCCTCGGTATATATTTGTTTCTTCTTTAGAAAAGTTATGAACTTTGACTCGAAATGGTTGGATAATATACTTGCATGTGTTGTTCTGTTGCTCCAAGACTGGATTTTTCCAGTGGTGGTATCACCCGTCACGGCCGTGCTGCCTGTCACGGCTTGGCCGTGACGGATTCTGACTGGGAGGTTGCTTCACTGGTTGTTCTGTCACGGCCGTGACCACCATCACGGCAAGGCCGTGATCAGTTCTGCCTGTGAGGGTCTGGTTCAGTTGGCATGTCACGGCCGTGATGGCCATCACGGCCAGGCCGTGATAGGTTCTGCCTTGGAGGATGCTTCACTGGTTGGTCTGTCACGGCCGTGACCACCATCACGGCTAGGCCGTGATCAGTTCTGCCTGTGAGGGTCTGGTTCAGTTGGCATGTCACGGCCGTGATGGCCATCACGGCCAGGCCGTGATAGGTTCTGCCTTGGAGGTTGCTTCACTGGTTGGTCTGTCACGGCCGTGACCACCATCACGGCCGGGCCGTGATCGCTTCTGCTGTGAGGGTGCTGGGTATACGGTGACATGTCACGGCCGTGATGGGCATCACGGGATGGCCGTGACCAGTTCTGACTTTTCCATTCTTTCTTTTAAGCTATACTCGATCACGGCCGTGATGGCTTTCAAGGCTAGGCCGTGAAGGGCTCTGTTTGGCTAATTTTCTTCACTTTTCAAGCCCCATCTTCATGCAAGCTACATAAATAGTAAAGCCTTAGTTTCCCGTTTGAGATGCAATACTAATGAGCGTACGTGTACGTGCTTAATGTACCGCTCATTGTGTTGGATCTTGAATTGTCCAAAGTTGGACAGTTTGGGAAAAAACTTTTTCTTAATTCAGTTAAAATAGTTATTCATTGGTTCTAATGTTATATACTTGATGAAAGTTCGGATTGATACATTTCCTTTCGTTCTCCGGGTGCATACTTTATCGTGGTGGATGTCATCGCGTTCAAGTAGTGTACGTCGGAGACCGCGTGGAAATGCTGCCGAAATTTTGTCGAGTATGAGCATGAGAGTTAAGGACTAACTGTTAACCGAATGTTGGAAAAGTTTCTTCTCGAATGGGATAGGGCCATACCCTGTCATAAGAAGTGGTTGATGAATATGTTGGACTAAGTACGAAGGTATTGGTTTAGTCATGGATCGCGGTTGGATGAATGCTAGACGGACAAGTGATGAGTATGAGAATGGAGTGGAAGATTTTCTACGTTTGCAAAAACAAATGCTCCCGATAGTGGTAACGGAAGGTTTTATTGTCCTTGTGTTAACTGTTTGAATGAGAGACGACTAGAAGGCGAGGAGATACGTGATCATCTTATTTGTGAGGGGATTTGCAAGAGTTATACGACATGGATATGCCATGGTGAATCGTTAGACAGGCCGAGGGTGTCGGATAGAGAGGAAGTTGATGACGTGGAAATGGACGATGGACTAGAGGACATGATCCGTGATGTTGGGCAAGAGTCTTTTCGGCGCGCACATGTGTATGATACTTTGTGCAGTGATGCGCAAGTGGCTTTGTATCCGGGGTGCACTAATTTCACACGGTTGTCAGCGGTGTTAAGATTGTTCAATGTGAAGGCGAGAAATGGGTGGAGCGATAAAAGCTTTACCGAATTGCTTGAGTTGTTGAAAGAAATGCTTCCGGAAGGCAACACATTGCCATCTCGAAACTATGAGGCGAAGAAGATATTGTGTCCGATGGGTATGGAGTATAAGAAAATACACGCTTGCCCCAATGATTGCATATTGTACAGAAAGAGTTTGAAGAGATGCACGAGTGCCCCAGCTGTGGGGTATCACGCTACAAAGTGAAGGATGGTGATTCTAGTTGTGATGTGGTCACCAAAGGTCCTCCTGCGAAGGTGTTATGGTATCTTCCCGTGATTCCGCGGTTCAAGCGATTGTTTGCTAATGTAAATGACGCAAAGAACATTAGATGGCATGCAGATGAGAGGAAGTGTGATGGACAGCTTCGCCATCCGGCCGATTCTTTGCAATGGAAGAGAATTGATAGTTTGTTTCGGGATTTCGGCAATGAGCCCAGAAACCTCAGGCTTGGACTTGCTACCGATGGAATGAATCCATATGGAAACTTAAGTAGTATTCATAGTTCATGGCCTGTTCTCCTTGTAATTTACAACCTGTCTCCTTGGTTGTGCATGAAGCGCAAATACATTATGTTAAGTATGATGATTTCGGTTCCTAAACAGCCAGTAAATGATATTGATGTTTATCTGAGTCCCTTGATTGAAGACTTGAGAATGATGTGGGATGAAGGAGTTGAAGTGATCGACGGGTATTGACGTGAGACATTCAGATTTAGTGCAATGTTATTTTGCACCATCAATTACTTTCCAAAGCATACGGAACCTGTGTGGGTATAGTGTTAAGGGGGCATAAAGCATGTCCTATATGTGAAGAAGGCACATGTTACCATCAACTGCAACATGGAAGGAAGACGGTCTACCTTGGGCATCGGAGATTTCTCCGACGTAATCATCCTTATCGTAGATTGAGGAAAGCTTTCAATGGACTTCCGGAGAATGAAATTGCTCCGGTGGCCTTGACTGGAGAGCAAGTTTATGAAAGGGTGAACAACACTAATGTTATCTATGGGAAGACCCGGGAAGAAGGCTACAGAGAAGAAAATATGGAAGAAGAGGTCGATCTTCTTTGATCTTCCATCTTGGTGCAAGCTTGATGTAAGACATTGTATTGATGTGATGCATGTAGAGAAAAATGTGTGTGACAGTTTAATCGGAACGCTTCTCAACATTCAAGGCAAGACAAAGGATGGTGTGAATGCTCGTGCCTGGATCTAGTTGCGATGGGTATACGAGAGCAGTTAGCTCCACTTAAAGTGGGGGGATAAGAAGACTTATTTGCCCCGAAAGATGTCATACTTTATCAAAAAAGAGAAAAGAAGTTTCGTGGAATGTCTACGGGGAGTCAAAGTGCCACAGGGTTACTCTTCAAATATCGAAGACTTGTCTCAATGATGATCTCAAATTAGTTGGCTTAAAGTCTCATGATTGTCATGTCTTGATGCAACAACTACTACCGGTGGCCATTCGTGACATATTGCCTAAAAAAGTCGACATGCCATTACTAGGTTATGCTTATTCTTCAATGCTATATGTAGCAAGGTCATTGACACTAAAAATTTGGATGAGTTGGAAAATGAGGCAGCCATTGTATTGTGCCAATTGGAGATGTATTTTCCACCTTCATTTTTTGACATCATGGTTCATTTGATTGTTCATCTAGTGAGGGAGATTAGATTGTGCGGTCCCGTTTATTTAAGGTGGATGTACCCGGTTGAGCGATACATGAAGATCCCGAAAGGATATATGAAAAATCCACACCGTCCCGAAGCATCTATTGTTGAAAGGTATGTTGCAGAAGAAGCTATTGAGTTTTGTACGGACTACATGTCGAAGCGGAACTGTAGGGCTTCCGAAGTCTCGATCACGAAGGAAGATATGATGGTAAGGGTACACGAGGTATCACCGTTAAGAGCATGGATCGGGAGGAAGTGCTTCAAGCACATTTGTATATATTGAATAACACCGATGAGGTTGAACCATACTTATGTGAGCATAAAAGCATTATCAATGAAACTTACCCTAGAATGAATGAAAAATGGTGTTTGAACAAGCATAACAAGACTTTCTTGAACTGGTTTAAAGAAAAAATTGCAAAGGATGGTACTCGCCGCTACATTAAAATGGCTAGCACAGGGGCCTAACTTTGATGTCATATGCTGGAGTGGGTACGATATCAATAAGTTTTCCTTCTATACAAAGTCCCAGGATGACAAAAGTACTATGCAAAACAGTGGGGTTATGGTCGTCGTAGTCCATGCATTTCTCTAGTTCGAAAGATAAAAACCCTGTTATGGCATCGCTTTCATACTTTGGAATCATTGAAGAGATATGGGAGGTTGATTACACGAAGTTTAGAGTACCTGTTTTTAAATGTCGGTGGGTCGACAAGAATAATGGTGTGCAAACCGATGAGTTAGGATTCAAATTGGTGGACCTTAGTAAGGTAGGTAATAAAGAGGAACCTTTCATCATGGCATCCCAAGCAAAACAAGTGTTTTATATCCGTGATCCTTCTAACAAAAGGTGGTCAGTGGTTCTCCAGGGAAAAAACATGTATAACGGTAGTGAGGGAAATCACGATTCAACTCTTGATATTTCGATACTCCTTCTTTCTCAACACGAGTGCCTAATTTCAATGAGGAAAATGAAGTGGATGATGTACATGCTACTCGTAATGATCACCAAGAAGGGTTATGGGAGAACTTTACTAATTGACCACAAAGTAAGTTTAGTTTGATATTACCATCAAGTTTGGCATATTATGTGTTTACGTTGATATTTATAAGTTATGTTTATGTCCGTTGATCGATATTTATAAGTTATGTTTGATATTTATCCTGACATACTAACAAGTTTTTTTTTTGTTTTGTGTTTAAACAGGTATACATGGCTGATCATGAGGATACACCTCCTTCATGCAGCGGGTCGAGACCCCGCTCACCGTAGAAAGGGTAGACGTGCCACACGGATGAGGTATTTGACTGCCAACCGTGGGTCAAATCGAGAGGATAAGAGTAGATTTTGATGATAACCTCAAACCTATTGGGCCAATGGAAGATCAGTTTACCAGTTTTGTGGCGACCCTTGCTAGGAACAGGCCTAGTATACTCATTGATAGGTGGAGAGATGTACCGGCGGACGTGAAGGAGCAGATATGGGAGAGTATTCTGGTATCTATACTTCTACGTCCTGTGTTTGTCTGTATCTACTTTATTTTTATCTTAATAATATCATACAAGAATTGCTTGATTCTTTTGGTCTTAATGTAGTTGACATTTGACATACTCTGGATACATACGCTATGAAGAAGCGTTCTTTGAAGTATCTTGGAGAGCGTTGGAGGGGTTTTAAGGCCGACCGGGCGGATACTATATATTCGGTCCAAAAGTAAAAAGAACCCACTTGAGGTGTATCCGTTTCTTGACAAGGCGACGTGGGATCGCTTTGTTCGGAGCCGACGTGATCCCGGCTTTCGGGTTAACTTATTTGATTTGTCTCTAAATTTATGTAATTGCATTAATTTCATTTACTTATGTAATTTAATTGTCTTTTATTTATAACAGGAGAAGAGGAAAAAGGGGCAGGAAAACCAAAGCAAGAATGTCTACCCCCATGTCATGTCTCGTGGGGGGATATAAAAAGCTTGTTAAGAAAATGGTTGAAGAGGAAAAGAAAGCACGTCGGCCAGCAAGATCTCAGAGGGATCCTAATGCTGAAAATCTTCCGAGAGGTTGTTGATCCACCTCCACCCCCACGCCATCGTTCATGGAAGAGGGGCCGACAAAGAAAAACGGGACAATATACATCCGAGGAGGCCCGCCAAGTAGCCGAGAGGATTGTAAGTATAGTTTGTTGTAATTGTCATTTTAAGATTGTTACCGAATTGTAATGTGACCTGATATTTTTATGTGATAGGATGCCTTGGATGATCAGCTAACCCAAGGAACCTTTGTTCCTAGAGGACGCAATGATATCTTATCTCATCGCCATCGGAAACTGCAGCACCCGGCGGGCCGTGTCATTGGTGTTGGATGGGGAGTCGGCATTCGCCAATACCATGGTTCATCTTCACATTCCTCCCACAGGGATTCGATTGCGAGATAGAGCACAACTAAAACAGGAGATTGCAGCCGAGCTTGACGGGAGATGAACGAGCGGTTGCCCAAGCAGATGGCAATATTTACTTCTTTGTCCCAAAAGATGACAAATGTGTCCAACCCTCTGTCCAACCCTCTCGTCCATGTGAGCACTAAGGGCTCATGTGATCCTCCTCATCATCCTCGAAAATGATGATGATGTCACCGATGATGATGATGATGATGATGATGATGACGCACTCGATAGGTGTGAGCTGTATGTTGATGATCATCATCATCATCGCCGCTTAGTGGCATTGGGTAGGACATATAATAAGTTAGGTAATACCATACACCATCGGTTATTACCGGACGATCATCCGAGGGTGTCCGTTGAGATTATTCGAGATGTCGATGCTCGAGTCCCCGTGCCCACCGAGGAGGTTCAAACAAAGGGTCGGGCGCCCCAGTAACTTCATCCTCTCGGCCAAGAAGACCGGTCGCCTTTCTTGTTGCATCCGAGGTATTCGGTTAGTTGTGTTTTTCTATATTCATAGTTGAAATATATTTATTATTGTTTAAAGATAATGCTTTATTTGTATTTGTTATAGGATGTTGGAAATGATATTGTGCCTAAAAGGTCGGATCTAGGAAGACCGGGAGATGTCCGCTCTGTCAAGGTATTCATTTGACCATTTAGTTCATAACTAATTAAATAACTTAATTATCCGTGATTACTAATATATATCTATGTTGTTTAGGGGATCGACAAAGGGGTACCTGGCCATGGTGATGTTTTCAAAGATCTTGCTATACAGGTTGTCACCATGGAGGATGATGCGACAGATTGGTAACGTTGGAACATGATGCCACCCTGGTGAACTGTATATACCAAAGAAAGAACTTATGGAGATGGCACTCAATAAAGAAATGGCCAGTTCGCACACATATCGTTTTGGTGCACGTAAGTACATTTTATTTATAAGTTAAGTACGTAATTAATTTTTAAATACAATGATAATTAACATGTTTTTCCAATATATTAGGTATCTGCATCGTATGTTAGTCGATCGGGGTAACCTCGCCCTTTATGGGTTCATTGACCCCATGTTCATTCAGGGTGATGTTCTCGTAGCATCGGAAGACCCGGTCACTACCATACGTGATATACTTGCCCGAGACGATCATCAATTCTATCTTGCGCCTTATCTCAATAAGTAAGTACCGGTTATTAATTTAAGTATAACTATATATGACTTACAAATCACTAATTGTTCCGCAAATACAGCAAGCATTGGCAATCGTTGCTCTTGTACCCAAGAATGAACGCCGTGGTCTTCTTCTCTCATTGGGACATAAGCGGCGAATGAACTCAAGACGATCATCATCAAACGTAAGCGTTAAAATACTTTATAATCAGTAATGCAGTTGTTTTAATTATCTCGAAATCTATTATATATACTTTAATTAATGTTTTTGTCATGATAGGTCTATTAATGCATCCCACATGCAGCGTGGTGAAAGGCGTACTCGGCCATCGGATGGATTATTCCCAGCAGTAAGATATTTATTAGTTCAAATGCATCAAATGCAGTGGGTACAATAATTGATTTCTATTTTATTTAATTCCTCATATTCTAATTGGGTTTCATTTGTACGTAGTCACGTATACAACGTGGGTCATGGGAATGTGGCTACTATGTGATGCAGTGGATGTTGGAAATTATCTCCTCCGGGATCACCGAAAGATGGAGTGAGGTAAATGTTAATTGACACAATTAGAAGTAATAGTATAGATTCGTTATATGTTTTATGTTAGTTTATTACTTAAAAGTAATAATCTTTTGTCCAATTAAACTTGCAGATATTCAACAATCCATCTCCATTGTCCTGGTTCCGACATCAACATCATAAAGAGGCGTTGGGCAACTTTCTTTCTTGAAGTGTACCACCCATAGTTTGTATATATGTAGTTAGTTTAAAAACTTATCATATACTAGCTATAGTGTACGTACTTTTGACTGATGATATGTATTAGTGCTCGTGTCCGGTTCAATTTTTCTTCTCTCGTGTTTTGATGTAGCTTTGATAAAGTGTTGTTTTCATTCATAAGAAAATTGAATGAAGTATGTTTTGCTTTTGAATGATTGTGTCAAAACTGGTTTGGTGTTCTGTTGTTGTTTCTTGTTTGATCGAGTGCTTCTTTGGTTTGTTTATTGATCTCGCATTAGTGAAACAGGGAATGATTGAAATGTAAATATCGATTAAAAAAAAAGAGATTTTACACATCGGTTCTCGAACCGATGTGTATATTTAACTTTTTACATCGGTTTTACATAAAACCGATGTGTAAATTTAACTTTACACATCGGTTCTTTATAAAACCGATGTAGAAGGTCAATTTTACACATCGGTTTTTTGCAAAACCGATGTAGAAAGTTAAATTTACAACTGCTTATCAATTGCTAAATTAATTTTACACATCGGTTAGTATTAAACCGATGTTTAAAATATACTTTACACATCGGTTTTAAAACCGATGTGTAAAGTGGCAATAAACCACATCGGTCGTTTCCACATCAGTTTCAAAACCGATGTGAAAAGCCAAAAATAACCGATGTGGAATCCCCTTTGTGCACTAGTGAATCTAGACTCATCATAATCCACCACACCAACACCCCTACTCCTAAACAGAAATATTAAAGCTGATCATGTTTTCGTCAGCTGATCGATCTGGTCATGTGCCGTATATGGGAGTTAATTGACTCTAGAGTCTTTACTTATTCGACAAATCAATTAGAAAACGATTGAAAGTAATACAATTGAAAGGAAAGATGACATAAGTTTGGATGTATGAAGATTTGAATATATAGGATTGTGGCGTATATGGGAGAGAAATATAACTCGTGTAATAATATTTCTTCAATTCAAATTTAAGCCTAACAATAATGTATACGACTGATGACTCACGACCTGACTTAGATGATAGCAGACACTCGTAGATTATGAAAACGAAAATTGACATTATAGGGACAGGACAAGAAAATGACTTCTAAATATGAGTCATCATAGTACTGCTCAAACGAGTTAAAAGATAGAAAAGAAAAACAACAAAATTGTTTGAAGTTTGAACAATTATTTCCAACATTTTAAAATTAATTAATTTATTATCTTTTATGGTATATATTGTACGTATAAAAAGAGAGACGTGACACATGGCAAGGCGATTTTCAAAGTCAAAGCAAAACATAGCGTGCCTTGACAAACCAGGGGTGAAATTGGTTTCATGTTGTAGCGTATGATTCTCATCCAAATGCAGGGCGATATATGTGGTAGTTCGTAGCGATAATTTCTCCTTCGAGTTTGGACATTTGAACTCCGTTTTACTTACTTCGATGGAAAGTATTAATATTCATTGGAGTTGATATATCCATATTATAAAAATAAAATCCTAAAATATATATATCAAGAAAATATATTGATATTAGTTAATTATAACTAATATTCATACAAATTTCTAAAAATATCTCTTTTAATTTTAATTAATATTCTGATAATTTATAACTAATGACAATAATTAAAGAGGGTAATATTGAAAATTAATATTTAATAATTATGAAAATTGTTATATTTTCTTTTATTTTGGATAAAAAAAATATACGCATCTATGGACAGGAGGGAGGAAATAGTATTTGCATAATTTCTGGCATACGGCCTAACGTGCTTGCGTGTTGGGAATGTCACAACACACATTAGCGCCGGTTTTGTGTCAAAACAAAACTCTTCCGGTGGCAAATGGACTATTGACCATTTTTATTCATGTAATACTTTTTTTTTTGTAATTCTCATAAACCTCTTCTAACATAATCAGTGTGCATTACCTTATACCAGTTGCGCGCCTGAACATAATGTCTCTGATCGACATTGCTTAATGATAATTAGTGCATGAATATGTTAAGCAGTTTGACCCTCCAACCCACGATTCACGAGTCACGGTTAGTGCTCACTAGAATCAATGGAAGTTTTGCTAAAGCCGAACCATATTCATTCCTCCAAAAACTTGGAAGTAGTACCCCCTAATGAGTCAATTATTTCAGCTTTCGAAGGTACCACGTAGAGGAAAAATTACAGGGTAAGATCCGAGAAGCAATAGCACAAAAGAACGAGGTTTTTTTTTTTTATATCAAAATGGTCCTTTTAAAAATTATTTATCAGTTTAGGATTATTCTGAAACTATTTATCAATGGAGGTCCTTTTGGGCACGTGACATATTTTATATTTTTTCACTCTGACTGGTCAAAGACACTAGTCGACCTGGTGCCTTCCGGAAGTCAAAGACGCGTCGACCGGTGGCGTCGCACTCGTGCCTACCATTATTATAAAAAAGATAATTAATAGCAATAACAAGAGGCATAAAAAATAATACCAATAAAAATTTACACCAATAAATATTCATCAATTATTACAGTAATATTTTTTTTTTACCTTTTAAGAATTAAAAGAAAGTTACCTGCAATTTTAATGAAACACTGCTACAAAAAAATCATACTATAAGTATAGGGAGTAATAATGACATTAATGCTATTTTTTTTATGTCTCTTGTGATATTATCTGCTACTTGTTATTAGGAGAATTTTTTTTATTGCCTCTTGTTGTTTTAAATAGATACTTTATCATTAATGTCATCGTTTAACCCTATACTTATAGTATATTTTTTTTTGTAACAGTGTTCCTTCTAAATTGCAGGTAACTTTCTTTTAATTCTTATAAGGTAAAATTTTTTTTACTACTGTAATAATTGATGAATATTTATTGGTGTAAATTGTTATTGCTATTATTTTTTTATGCCTCTTGTGATATTATTTGCTACTTATTATTAGGGGATTTTTTTTATTGCCTCTTGTCATTTTAAATAGATACTTTATTATTAATGTCATCGTTACTCCCTATACTTATAGTATAATTTTTTTGTAGCAGCGTTCCTTCTAAATTGCAGGTAACTTTCTTTTAATTCTTACAAGATAAAATTTTTTTTACTACCGTAATAATTGATGAATATTTATTGGTGTAAATTGTTATTGTCATTATTTTTTTATGCCTCTTGTCTTATTTGCTACTTGTTATTAGGAGATTTTTTTATTGTCTCTTGTTATTTTAAATAGATACTTTATCATTAATGTCATCGTTACTCCCTATACTTGCTGGTAACTTATTTTAATTCTTACAAGGTAAAATTTTGTTTTACTACTGTAATAATTGATGAATATTTATTAGTATAAATTGTTATTGTTATTATTATTTTATGCCTCTTATTATTGCTATCAATTGTCTTTTTTTTAAAAATATTGGTAGGCACCAATCTGACTGGCACCTTTGAAGGCGTCAGTTTGACTGGCGCCTTTGACTCTGGAAGACGCCAGTTAGGCGCCAGTCTGACTAACGTCTTTGACCCGTCAGAGTGAAAAAAAAAAATACCAGGTGTCAAAAAGGACCTCCCATTAATAAATAATTTTAGAATAATCCTAAACTGATAAATAATTTCTAAAAGAAACCCATTTTAGTAAAAAAAAAAAAAAGGCAAAGAATGAAGTGCATGTACGGTGGAAAATATCGAAATTGTGTTTACGTTTTCCAAACGCGATCTTGATAAAGATGAGGACTTTTAATCAAAGAGTTTACGATTTTCAAAGTCTTATATATCTTATTCGTCGGACAATTAATCCGATAATTTAAGTGAGTTATTTATTATACTCCATTACATCAATAATATAAGTAAAAATTTTCAAATTTTTTATCCAAAATATAAATAAATTTCAACTAGTTTTATATTATTTAATAAAGTTATTTTTAAAATATCATTCATTTAATATAAATTCTATTTTCAATGACTCATTTTATTCTCAACAATACAAGCATAATAAATAAGAGGAAGGGTAATTCAGATAACAAACTTAATTTTTTATTATCAATGACTCTTTTAAATGAGATCAACTAACTACTTTAATACGTGTGTTTTATTCAAATTTTGCTTATAATAGTGACATGAGGTAGTAGTTATAGTAAATAAAGACTTACATTATTAAGGAATAATAAAAATTATGTTATTATTAATTAAATATAAACAAATAATTTCTGACATACCTCCTCTCTTCCCAAAAGAAAAGAGGTTAATTTGATTGAGTTTTGTTATTTGAACATATGTTTTAGACATCATATATAATATTGTATGTGTTTATTTCATCTTTCGTTTATTTTTTTATATCTTTTTGTATCCCAATATTCCAAAAATACATAAATTATATCTTTTTGTATACCAATAAAATAAACATTGTATATTATAAATTATATTATTTAAATAGTTAAAATATAATATCATTATAATATTTTTTTTACATAGGCTTCCCTTGTTTCTTGTTCTCTCATATGTATACGAGTTAGGGTATCCCTAATACTTAAAAATAAAATACTATTTTGCTTATAAAAAGTAATATAATATATTTATTTTAATTTTATAATAATAATAATAATAATAATAATAATAATAATAATAATAATAATATCTAACTATATCCACGTAAAATACGGTGTCATTATAGAATGTCAATAAATAATACTAATTAGAAACATTATGCCTCTGCAATTCTGGGCATGTATGTTTGCATCAAAGTTCTCATTTTTCCATGATCTCGAAGTTCTTTCACACTATTTGTTTGCCCTAGTGATTGAGATTTCTTGCCGTCATAGTTTGAATATAATGGACAAAGGAGTTCAGGGGAGGAAACCATTTGTATATTAGAATGCCAATGCCCAATATCACGTATTCACATGCTACTTTCCAACATGGCAACGAACGAGCTTCCTCGTGGTGCAGCCACTATATATTAAAAGATAAATATATCACATCAGAATTTTTTTCCCTTTAATTTATTCTATATGTTTTAGTCACTAATTTAATACAATAATAAATAGTATATTTAAGTCAAGACTTTTTTTTTTTGGGTAAAAAATATTGTGATCGACTTTAATCACACTCATAAGTGGGAAACGATGTATCATATCTCAAAAAAGAACGACCAAATTCAGTTCAATATACCCTCTAAACTAATCAATTATACCTAGTCGCTACCCAAAAACTATTAAGTATATTTCGGAGACCAACACAAAATATACTGCAGCTTAAAAATTTTATTATGCCTTGATCAAAGCAGATTTGAAGCTTTCCTCTATTGCAGTACGATGGGATACGACCGTTAACAAAAGGATCAGCGAAAGATAACTTAATTTTTAAATAAAACTCTTGTAAGTGGGACAACAAAAATACCCATCGAATAAATAAAACAGTCACAAGATCTATTATTGAAGTATTTTGCTATAATCTTTCATAAAATCCTCCTGCTATTAAATAAATGAATATTAAATTAAAATGATATATTTAATGTCAGTGAAATATAAAATTTATTTAATATTTTTTTATTAAATAATAAGTAACAAAATAAATAAAGGATCAAGTAAAAGGATCTAAATATATTCCTGAGAAGTATATTCAGAGGACAAAACTCAAATCTATTAACCATTAAGATCCATCAAACAAAGTAAATAGCCGAGTTCTTTAAATACGTCGTAACAGATTTGATTAATTCATGTTTTGTGTATGAAAATTCCTCCGTTGGGAGAGACAATTTTTTATTATTTGATATCGTTTCTCTATTTCTTACTTATCTTTTATCTTCTTTATATATTCACATTTTAAAAATATATTAGAAAAACAAATAAATATAGTATGATGTGTATGTTTTGATGTTAAAGAAACAATTTCCTTTTTCTATCTATATTGCAATTGCTTTACAAATTTATTAATTAAAAAACATTAGCTTAAAATCCTTTTTTGTAAAAGATGAAAAGTAACAAATGAAAACTTATATTCTGCTCTATCAAAATTTGATTTAATTACATTCAACACCTTTCTTATTTCAAAAGTTATGCCACCTCCCTTTTGAGTGAGGTCGATAAGTGGAATAATAACATAAATTTTAAGAATGATTGATGTAAATTTTGAAACAAGGGAGATATATTTAATGTTATTATAAAAAATCAATATAATTTTTTTAAATAAAAAGAAGAGAGAAAGAAAATAAAGAAGAGATAAAAAAGAATTATATTCGCTTAGTTGAATGTTTAAGTTGGAAAAGAAAGAAATATAATTATATAAGGAATTAGCTTTTATTGTACTTATTTAATTTTAAATAAAACGCTTTCCTTTCATTTAAATGATAATATAAATAAGTCTTAGAGTAAGTACAAGACTCAAATTCATGCAAAACCACAATGTTGGTTCATTTAGACACTCAAAAAGCATCCCAACCCAATGAAATTAGGGCTTTAAACGGATGATGGAGAAAAAACAAGTAAAAGAAAAAACGACACCGTTTCAGGTTGAGTGACAAAGAATAAATAGTTATGTTTCCACAAATTTAGACCCCTAAATTTTGTGTTTTAAACAAATCCCATCGTGTAAATAGATAATAATACACTTATCGGATGTCCCAAAGGGACTTATATAAGCGACTTAATAGGTCGCTTTAACATCTTAATGGAAGCCCCGAACGTAAAGTGACAAAGAGATTAACTTGTCCGATGTTTATAATTAGCAGGGACTAACTGATCAATTATTTTTCTTGAGAACTAAAAATATGCCCTGATTTTTTTTAAGGATGTAATTATTTTCCTCTTTCCAGCGCATAAACGTGGCGCTCCCTTGATTATTAATTATTATTTTTTAAGCAACAATTGCTTTTGATTATTTGAGCCACGAAGGTGGATTTGTCTGTCTCAATCTTTCCATTTCAGCACAGTAAGGAAGACCGGCCCTAAAACTCTGACCAGCGACCAGAGAGTTATACAAAATGAATTTGCCTTTTTTGGTTTCAAGTAACAAAGTCTTTTTGACTTTTTGTAGTTGCAGGAACCAAGCTTGGTATTGGTAAGACTTGGGTTAGAGTAAAATCCGTGACAGTGGTAAAACCATTGAAGAAGGAAACTGAGAGGAAAATCCCCTGTAAGAACAGGTCCAGGTATTATTAATATTCATTCATTGATACAGGGCATTAAAAATGTTTTTTATGTCTCTTGAAACTTTATATTACAACTGATATAACTGATGATGACATTAAATATTAAAACTTTATTGTGAATGTGAATCAAACCGCGTTTTTGGGCTGTGCCCTTTGACATTTTGCTTCCAAGTCTTTCCTATTCCTTGTTACTAATAAACTCACCAAACTCAAAGCTCACAATCACTTTCTCCCTTCTCTGCCATTTTTTTTCTTCCAGAAATAATTTCCTATCTTCCAATCACAAGTTTTAGCCTCAAAAGCTTACATTCTTTTTTTAGAACTCCATTTTTTCCCCTCTTTGTTAAGCTCAGAGATTTAGATACAATTTTGCACTTTCTGGGTTTTGTCTCCCAGATTTTTCTCCCGAAAGTTGTGTAAGGTGTTTGATGTTAGGATTCTCATTGGGTCAAAGAAAGAAGATATCATTACTATGGTTTTGAAGGTTTCTCTCATTCTTGTTCTCCTTGTAATAATATGCTCTTGTGCTGTGAAAGCCATTTCTGGGAATCAGAACCACAATCACAACAGTCTCAATAAGAATGGATCTTCTCTTGCTGCCATAAAGTTTCCTGATCATCCAAGTTACAGTGATGTGTCTTCTTCTGGGGAGACTGGGTGTAGCTTCTCAAATTCACAAAAATTTGAACATTCTGGAGCTACCAAGACATCAGGTGAAGATGAAGAGGGTGGAGCTTTTATAGCAGCAAAACCACACAAGCAACCGGTGAAACTTCATTTGAAGCACCGGACAGTGAGCAAAGATTGTGAGCCTAAAAAATCTGTGATTGATTTCACAGCAAGGGACTTGACAAGGATTCAGAGTCTCCACAGAAGGGTCCTAGAAAAGAAGAACCAAAACACCATTTCAAGGTTGCAAAAATCACAGCAGCAATCAAAGCAGCTCTACAAGCCGGTGGCTGCTCCGGCGGCTTCGCCTGCAAGTGAAGGCTATTCGAGCCAGCTTGTGGCAACCTTGGGATCCGGGGTCAGTCTTGGCTCTGGGGAGTACTTCATAGATGTGTTTGTAGGTACACCTCCAAAGCATTTTTCTCTGATACTTGATACTGGTAGTGACCTTAATTGGATTCAATGTGTTCCTTGTTTAGCTTGTTTTGAGCAAAGTGGACCATATTATGATCCAAAAGATTCTGATTCTTTTAAGAATATAAGCTGTCATGATCCAAGGTGCCAATTGGTTTCGTCGCCGGATCCGCCTAATAAGCCTTGCAAGGCTGAGAATCAGAGTTGTCCCTACTTCTACTGGTATGGAGATAGTTCCAACACAACAGGTGATTTTGCACTTGAGACTTTTACAGTTAATCTTACAACACCTAATGGGAAGTCAGAACTTAAGCGTGTGGAGAATGTGATGTTTGGTTGTGGTCATTGGAATAGAGGTCTATTTCATGGGGCTGCAGGGTTGCTTGGATTGGGGAGAGGGCCATTGTCATTTGCTTCTCAGCTTCAATCACTTTATGGTCATTCCTTTTCCTATTGTCTTGTGGATAGAAATAGCAACACAAGTGTGAGCAGCAAACTTATATTAGGTGAGGACAAGGAGCTGCTGAGCCACCCCAATTTGAATTTCACTTCTTTTGTTGGTGGGAAAGAGAATTCAGTTGATACATTTTACTATGTACAGATAAAATCTGTCATGGTTGGTGGTGATGTACTAGAGATACCTGAGGAGACTTGGCATTTGTCAGCACAAGGTGCTGGGGGTACAATCATTGATTCTGGTACCACTCTAACTTATTTTGCTGAACCTGCTTATGAGATTATCAAGGAGGCATTTATGAAGAAAATTAAGGGCTATCAACTTGTTGAAGGCTTTCCTCCTCTAAAGCCATGTTATAATGTGTCTGGGATTGAAAAGATAGAGCTGCCTGACTTTGGGATCTTATTTGCTGATGGAGCAGTGTGGGATTTCCCAGTAGAGAATTACTTTATCCAGATTGAGCCAGATGATGTTGTTTGTTTGGCTATTTTGGGGACTCCTAGGTCTGCCCTTTCAATAATTGGGAACTATCAGCAGCAGAATTTTCATATCCTTTATGATATGAAGAAATCCAGACTTGGATATGCACCAATAAAGTGTGCTGATGTTTAACATTTTGTTTGGGTTGAAAGGTGTATAGGAGAACTGTAAACATGGTTATTTAGGAGGGTAGGTGTTTAGGCTTTCCCTTGGATGGAGAGTAATATATACACAAAAATAAAGAAATAAAGAAAAAAAAATCAGGTTATGTATTTTTAGGTGATTATATAAATAGGCTTCTAGCATTTAGGGAGCCCATCTCACGACAAACACAAACATTTCATTGTAATTTGTACACATTTTAACTCCATCAATTTTGAGTTTGTTGTCTCTTTTAATTTTAATGATATGTTCTTTCAATTGTACATTTGCATGTCATCCTTTCAATGCAAGAGATATTAAAGAAATAAATATTATGTTTATTATATATACACTTAAACAAAAGTAATTTTAAATAATAGTTTTTTCTCTATTTTTTTTAGAAAATACAATCTTAATTTAATTTATAATTATAAATTTAAAGTTTGGAAGTATTGAGAGTAAAATAAATTTAAAAGAAAATGTATTGGGAGCTGAAAAATTAAAGAGTAATTATTAGCAACAAAAGAAGACTAAAATTTAGAAATGATATGTATTTATTTAACTAAATGACTTATATTTGGTTCATATTTTCTCCATCGAGACTACTCCATATATACAATAAATAAAAAACTTGGCTTGCATAATTGGCAATCACAAACATTATATTTTGAGTCTAAATTGTTAATCAAAAGGGCACTAATAGTTTATGATTTGCTGCAATATTTGTTACTACTATTTTACTTTCCTATCTTTAATATTTGTGATTTTTTTTGAAATATGTGAATCTTTTAATCTTTTAAAGTCCTCATCTTTTGATTGAATAAATTATCAAGTGGCTTACAACTATTTTTCAAATGTCGCGTAAAATATATTATTCAATGGGACATGTATACAACAAACCTTTTTAGTTTTTAACATAAATAAAGAACAAGGCATGCCAACATAATAGACAAAAAAAAAATTGTTAATAATAATTGAATGCCAACGCAGAATAGATCAACTCTATTGGTAGTTTGGTAGCTGTCTCTCAGTCTCTGTCTAAGGCATCAGGTTCAATTTTTTCTAAAGTGGTCAAGTGAAAGAAAGAAATAAGCATAATGGCTATAAAAAAAAAAATCATAACTTTGAGTCGGTCCATTAATAAATAAAAAAGAGTTTTGATTGATTCAACTGCTTGTGTTGTTTTGTTATGCTCGTGTTGCCCCTCAATGTGCATCAATTAAACGTACCCTTGAAACGATATAATTAAATCCCCTTTACGCATCCTTGTGAACTCAAGGTATGGAAAAGTCTTTAACATTGAGTTTGTGTCGGTACGGGGAATGTGGTACCAAAATTGTGTTCGGATTAATTGAGGTCAATTTGTGGTGGCAATAAGAAAGTAAAAAACACAAAACACACACACATCCCAGAGTAACAAATTAACTAGGAAAAAAAGTGAAAAACTGTTATAGCACCCATAATTGAAGCATCACGGGGGCAATTACTGCCTTTGTGGAGCGCACTGGTACTAATAATAAGGGTCAAGTTGGAATAAATGAGATTTTTTTTTTTGTGTGACTAAATGAGACATTTATTCATTACTACTTGTCAAGATACTTTTTTCCAGATGAATATTGACAGGTGGACCCTTGAGTAAGACACTGATATCCAAATTATGTCAATTACTTCCTTAGTTAACAATGACATTATCCAAGGCAACATCTTTAGATATGCAATACTACAAGTAAATATCACTGTTACGGTCACCACCCTTCCAACTAATAAAATTAGAGCAAATATTGAGCTAGGCTTCAAGTCTAGTTATCCCTTCATTAGAGCAAGAAAAGGAAAGATTAGTTATCTCTAGAAGCAAACTATATTATTATACAGCAGGTATCACAGCTAGAGCTGTCAATTTGGCCCTAAGCCCTAAGGTCAGCTCATATAGCCCACAATAATAGCCCAACCCATTTAGCCCATAACTATAGCTGTCAAATGGCCCACCCTAGCCCATTTAGCCCTAGCCCATGTGGGTCGGGGGAGAGATGGTACAGAAAAAAAAAGATCCACATTAAAAAAGCCCTGAGGCCAAAAAAGCACTAAAAGCCCTAGGGGCTGGGCCGATTTGGGCCATTTTTTTTATAGTCCTATTTATTTTATTTTTTTATAAAACTTGACAAAAAGAACAACAATTATAATCACTCTAACATTATATAATAATATCATTTAACCTATGAAATTAACTATCAAATATGTATAAAGTGCTATAGTTTTCTCTAAAAAAATTGAAGAGAAACCATTGTTTTATCTCTTTTCATCCTTGTCTTTATATGAAATGAATTGTTAAAGTAGATAACTGATATCAAATTATTGCAATAGATAATATTCCAGCTAAGGGAAACCATTCACTTGGATTACCTAAGTGGTCGTGCGGTTAGTGAAGAAAAAATTATAGCACGTAATACATATTTAAATAGATAATTTCATATGTTAAATGATATTATTACATAATGTTAGAGTGATTATAGTTGTTGTTCTTTTTGTCAAGTTTTATAAAAAAAAAAAAAAAAAGGTCTATCAAAAAAATTATGGCCCATGGACTGGCCCTGGCCCTTAGGGCATTTTAGGGCTTTTTGGCCCTGTGGGCTTTTTTTTAATGTGGGCCTTTTGACCTGTGACCCATTTGACCCTGACCCATACGGGCCAGGGCTAAATGGGCTAGGACCGGCCCATTTGACGGCTCTAAATTCACAGCAATTCAAGCATTTTATCATAGAAGTCAGCCTCATGTTATAGTTTTAACGCAAGCTTAATTTATAGATCCCTTTGCTCTAGTTGCCTTCACTGTGTTATTTCCCTTCTTCATTCATTCTTGGTACTTTCCAGGTTCATCCACATTTAACTGAGTGTGTGTTTGGAACTAAGGTCACAGGTTGAATTTTCACGTCCCAATGCACATTGAATGCAGAAGCTCTCTCTTGTAGCTTCACAATGGATGCGCGCCTGCAGTGTCAGGACGCGGATGCAAACACATGCTGAATAGCAGTACCCGGAACTTACTCAATTGGAGGGTTTGGCTGGTGGGGTCAATCCTAAAAGGTCCAACATAAACTCCAATTTTGACTAGTTTGTTGGTCATGGAATTTATATTTATATCCAAATTAAAATTTGTTGTCTAACTTTGACCAATTGTAGTTGGCAAGTCATTTATTATGGGCCAGGATTGTTCTCAGCTCCTAGGACACATAGGGTTGATCATTTTGTATTGTTCATAGATCTGAGAAAATGAAGATATAATATGCTAATTTGTTATTCTATCTGAACTTACTTACTATACTCCATGCTATAGGTTATGAAGTAAAAGCTTGAGATTCTCACCGTTTTTTTTTTGTTCTCTTCACCTTGATTCATGTAATAAGTTTTCTCTTCTCTGATAAGGAATGACATACCAAACAGTTTTAATAATTTATGTTATATTGTGAAAAATTCTCATAAAGAGATTATTGTAAGCTCGCTCATCATAAAATATGCCCATATACTATGGAATAGCTATTAACAATAAGCTGGTGCTTAGAGAGAAAATGAGATACATGTGTATTCAAGAGTAAAAAAAATATGACATGATCTGCTATGTTATTATCCAAAAAAAATTTAATCCCCACACATGGAAAGACGACTAAATCAAGATAACATACATGCTGCATGCATAACAAAATTGTCTGAAGCCTTACTTACTATAACGACCCGGTAGGAATCAAAACTAAAAATTCTAGAATGCACATAGAAATCTCTTGTTTATCAGCTCAGAAACACACACAAATAAAAATGTATGTACTAGTAAAAAAAGATTTACTTCTCACTGCCTATTAATTAAATATAAAAAAAGAGAAATATTAACAACATACTCTCTAACACATACTTTCCAACACACTCCTTCCTATTGGTTGAAATTCATGTGGATCCTATAAAATTCAAGAAGATCCACATGAGTTTCGACCAATAGGAGAGAGTATATTGGAAAGTGTGCGTTAGAGCGTATCTAAAAAATTGATGAATGTGATGGATGACATTGTTAATAATTTATATTTCACTGGCTTGTTATTGGGCCTGATTTACTAGACGTCCTTGAATTGGGCCGGATGGGCTGATACCTGATCCGTTAGGGTTTTACAACTTGGTTCCTTTTTACTGTTGGTTTACTAGGCAAAATAGCAGTGGGTGGGTGAATGCACGTGCTGCGGTGGCAATCGGGAATGCATTCGGTTTCTGCTCCGCCGTTCGAAATGGTTACGTTCAAGGTGATTCTAACTCTCGTGTTTGATAGCATATATTTTTGTGAGTTAGTTTGTGAATTTGAATCGGTGTGATTGTATTGTATTGTGGTAAAAGCAGTTTCACCAGTACCAAGTGGTAGGGAGGGCTCTTCCCACAGAAAGCGATGATCACCCGAAGATCTACCGGATGAAGCTATGGGCCACCAACGAGGTCCGCGCCAAATCCAAGTTCTGGTACTAACATTCTTTCTCTCTATACAATGCATCACTTGCAAATAAATCTATTCAATTCAACATGTGTTGTATTGTATTCATGTTTTAGGTATTTCTTGAGAAAATTAAAGAAGGTCAAGAAAAGCAATGGCCAAGTTCTAGCCATCAATGAGGTATGCCTTCAACCTATTGATATCTGGCTCACTATTGCATTAAAATGAATCCCTTCGAGCATTATCTGGAATTATGGATAGCTTATTTGAACTTATGAAAATAAACTAATCTAAAAAGTATAGCTGTCAAATGGGTCACCCTAAATTCATTTAGCTTTCTAAATTTGTGGGTCGGTAGGATGGTAGCGGACAAAAAAACGCATTAAAAAAAAGTCCACGCCAAAAAGACTAAAAAGCCCTAGGGTAGGGCGACCATTATGGCCATATTTTTTTGATAGCCCTATTTTTTTTTTTTTTTTATAAAACTTGACAAAAAGAACAACAATTATAATCACTCTAACATTATGTAATAATTTCATTTAACCTATGAAATTAACTATTAAATATGTATTAGTGCTATAGTTTTCTCTAAAAAAATTGAAGAGAAACCATTGTTTTATTTCTTTTCATCTTTGTCTTTATATGAAATGAATTGTTAAAGTAAATAACTGATATCAAATTATTGCAATAGATAATATTCCAACTAAGGAAAATCATTCACTTGGATTACCTAAGTGGTTGTGCGGTTAGTGAAGGAAAAATTATAGCACGTAATACATATTTAAATAGATAATTTCATAGATTAAATGATATTATTACATAATGTTAGAGTGATATAGTTGTTGTTCTTTTTGTCAAGTTTTATAAAATAAAAAAATTAGGTCCATCAAAAAAATTATGGCCCATGGGCTGGCCCTTAGGACATTTTGGCCCTGTGGGCTTTTTTTAATGTGGGCCTTTTGGCCCTGTGACCCATTTGGCCTTGACCCATACGGGCTAGGGTTAAATGGGCTAGGGCCGGCCCATTTGACGGCTCTGCCCTTCATGGTGTGCGCGAGCATTCATACGGCAGAAGTGTATAAAGAATGCCAAGAGGGTGATACATAGAAGAGGCCAAGAGGGTGCACTGAAGGAAAAATTGTTGGATAGATATAGTATATCATGTCATTTCTTAGATATTAATAAATGTATCTTTTTAGGGCTCGTTTGGTGGTCAGGATAGGATAAGGGCGGATAGGATAAGAGAACAGGATAGGAGTATGATATGATATAAGCAGGATAAGCTGTCATCCTATCCGACGTTTGGTGTCCACCAGATAACCAACTGGACAGCATTATAATTTAAGTATGAATTTTAAAATTTTTCGTTTTTATTCTAAATGTTTTCATCTTTTATTAGATTTACTTTTTTTTTTTAAAATTTCATTATTTAAATTTATATAAAAAAACAAAATTATCCTTGTGATAAAATTACATGTAATGTTTTAAATTTTTTAAATATTGTCTAACTAAAATTATTTTTTTATATTTTTAAATATTCATTTTTTGTTTTTACTTTACATATAGTTAAATTATTAGGATAATTTTTTATATTTTACAGTTTTTAAAAATAATATAAGATAACAAACTTAGCATTGTGATAAAATAAAAATAAATTTTAGAATTGATTATTAATATTTTTATAATTTTAATGTTTTATATTTTATTATACCTTTTTTTGGTAATCATGTCAAATTTTATTATACTTTAAATTATTATTTTATTATACTTTAATTATTTTATAGATTATATATTTTTATATTTTATTATACTTTAAATCACCATATCCTACTTATTACCGAAAAAAAAAATTACCTTATCCTATCCTGTTGAGTTCTAACCCAGCTCTCCCCTCAGGATAGAATTTTAACTAGATTGACATGATATGATAAGTGACAGGATTGGCTTATCCTATCCTGCTGGCTCACCAAACAACAGTTTCAGACAGGATATGATAGCTTATCCTATCCTGTCTCTTTTATCCTGACCACCAAACTGGCCCTTAGAGGTTAGAGTATTTATAACATATTCTACCAAAAAATGAAAAGAGTATTTAAACACCGATTCACAACATCACACATTTAATATTAAATAAAGTGATTAAGCTAGGCATTGTCTCTTGAAGAGTTATTTGTTTACTAAGGGTGCGTTTGATTTGCAAAAAATAAGGGGACTGGACAACACAAAAATTTTTGTTCCCTGTTTGATCTGAAAAGTGGTCAAGGGACAGGACAAAAAAAGGGGTGAGGGACAAGACAAAAACCCAAAATTTTGTCCCCCACCAAACCATGGGACAAAAAGTTGTCCCATGGACAGGCTAACAAAAGACAATTATCCTTACATCTCACCTCTATCTCTCTCCTCTCTCCCTCTCTCCTCTCTCTCTCCTCGTCTTTGTCTGGCCTCGTGATGTCTTTGCCCGTCTGTCTTTGTCCTGATACTTTTTACAAATCAAACGCAACCTAAGTTATTAGCATAAATAAAATAATTGTAAAGAAATCAACAAACAAGAACTTTTGCAAGCTATCTATATATGTGAAGTAAAATGTCTTCTAGAGTTCAGATATGAATATCAATACCCAAATACATCAGACACCAATAATATTTCAAGACAATTCTTTGAATTAGGTAGAGTCTGGCAAAAAAAAAACATTAGAGAAAATGAGAAAGAAGAGTGTTAGTGGTAAGAGCTCAACAACAGAAAATGAGATCTAAGCTGCTTGCTATTAAGTTTGCTATTATGGATAACCTGCTGAAATTTCTGTTTCTCCTTTGAGAGAGCAAACAACTTTGCTGCAATTTGCCCACTTATAGAACCCATATTATCCTTGCCACCAATCTTCTCCAGCACTGCACTTGAAAGCAAGTACAAAACTTTCAGCACCAGCACTATCGATTAGCTAATAATCAAGAAATGTTAAGAGAAGGAAAAATATATAACTTAGTCCCTGCAAAAACAACATTGATCAGATAACATATGTCCATATTCAAGCGCATTGTAGACAAGAAATATAACTTGTTATTGAAAAACAATACAGCTTTCAACATACAATGTCAAATAATGAATGTAAACAAGCAAGTATCCCTTTTAGTGTGGGACCAAAGTAATATATATTATGTATGCTACTAAGTACATGCAATCAATGAATATTCATAAGCAGTAGTTTGGATATAGGTCATAAACAAAAAAGCATTTTAATGTATAAACACCTGTTACTCCAAGAGTAACTTTAATTCACTCATCGTAGGATCGAGCCGCTCGTTGTGATCATTAAGTGTCAGTATCTTCTCCTCGATCGTGTCTTGAAAATCGACTGATGACTCGACCTTCTCACTTTGTCCGTAGCGGTTGACACGGTGGCCATCGCTTTTCTCAATCCGAATTTTTGCAGCGGCCATAAGGTACACTCTAGATGCACTCGGTTATACTATGAATTGAGCACCGAATCAATTAGAAGAACCGCCGGTGTCTCACGTCGCTGAAATTGCGAGATGACCGCCCTTCGCCGGTAGGAGGTGGCATTGTTGATTCACATAAGAAGGGGAATATATTTACAGCTGTCAAGTGGTCATAAATCAATGCAAAACATCGGTGAAACGCGGAAACACAAGCGATTTTAGATCACTAACTTCATTTTGCGGGAGTTCTTGGCGTAGAAAGTTCGGTTTACTAATAGGTGGCATTCTGGTGGTGGATCGTGCCTAATAGCGAAAACTTCATGTTTCCACAAAGCACCCGACACATAGTGCATCCGATCGGTTCTTTGCTCAATGAAACACACCCGATGCATCGGGGGCGGAAGATATCTTTGACATATTGTGATTAAGACAGAGCCAAAAAGCGAATGACAAATAGAGCAGTTCCACATATTTTCTTGTTTTTCTACTTCTAGCTTTTCAAGCAATTCCGGACGTTGTGTAATATCTGCACATACAAAATATGAAGTTATCAAGAAATAAAGATAAATGTATATCCGATCTTTTTCCTTTTATTCCTTATGACAATAAAAATTTTCCATGTGACATTTGTAGTTATGCTAAACAAAGCTTCGCAAATAGTTTTACACAATCAGTGAATAATAAACTCTAATACTTAGGCTTATAAAGAAAAGAAAAAAAATTAACAAAGCTCATATGAAACCCAAACCCACCTTCACGCACGATGTTCGGAATCACAAGTTCAGAAGAAATGCAGACCTTTCGGATATTCATTGTTAAATTTCTCTGGCGCTGGAACATGTTATTGTCCGGGTCCTCATCCCCATCGTATATCTGCCACGTGACCCTTGCATCCTGTAGAAGCCCATCGTAGATTACTCGAGCGTTGGCGGAGACCTCAAAGGATCGACTCGTGATGATCTTTCTGTTACCACCTCGGGGTCGTCGTGCGAGTCCTTCAACGACCGCCTCCGCATCCATCTTGAATTCTTGATCTAGAGGTGCCTCTCAACTGTGTGCATCTTGACAAGAGGTTATCCAAGAAATGTTGTGTGTTTAATTTGCTTAAATTCTGATAAACACAATTCAACCCCTCTTCTCGTGTTTATAGTCGTCTATTTCAGTTGGTATCAGAGCTCAACCTCTGGGTTGACTAGCTCCAGCCGCATGTCTATTCTTCAGGACCTTTTACCTCCACACTGTTATATGCTCAACCCAGAGGTTGAGCTCTGATACCAACTGAAATAGACGACTATAATCACGAGAAGGGGGTTGAATTGTGTTTATCAGAATTTAAGCAAATTAAACACACAACATTTCTTGGATAACCTCTTGTCAAGATGCACACAGTTGCGAGGCACCTCTCGATCAAGAATTCAAGATGGATGCGGAGGCGGTCGTTGAAGGACTCGCACGACGACCCCGAGGTGGTAAGAGAAAGATCATCACGAGTCGATCCTTTGAGGTCTCCGCCAACGCTCGAGTAATCTACGATGGGCTTCTACAGGATGCAAGGGTCACATGGCAGATATGCGATGGGCTTTTACGGGACGGAAAGGTCCCATCGAATGTATACGATGGGGATGAGGACCCGGACAATGACATGTTCCAGCGCCTGAGAAATTTAACAATGAATATCCGAAAGGTCTGCATTTCTTCTGAACTTGTGATTCCGGACATCGTGGGTGAAGGTGCGTTTGGGTTTCATATGAGCTTTGTTAATTTTTTTTCTTTTCTTTATAAGCCTAAGTATTAGAGTTTATTATTTACTGATTGTGTAAAACTATTTGCGAAGCTTTGTTTAGCATAATGACAAATGTCACATGGAAAATTTTTATTGACATAAGGAATAAAAGGAAACAGATCGGATATACATTTATCTTTATTTCTTGATAATTTCATATTTTGTATGTGCAGATATTACACAACGTCCGGAATTGCTTGAAAAGCTAGAAGTAGAAAAACAAGAAAATATGTGGAACTGCTCTATTTGTCATTCGCTTTTTGGCTCTGTCTTAATCACAATATGTCAGCACATCTTCTGTCCCCGATGCATCGGGGTGTGTTTCATTGAGCAGCAACCGATCAGATGCACTATGTGTCGGGGTGCTTTGTGGAAACATGAAGTTTTCGCTATTAGGCACGATCCACCACCAGCAATGCCACCTATTAGTAAACTGAACTTTCTACGCCAAGAACTCCTGCAAAATGAAGTTAGTGATCTAAAATCAGTTGTGTTTCCGCGTTTCACTGATGTTTTGCATTGGATTTATGACCACTTGACAGCTGTAAATTTATTCTCCTTCTTATGTGAATCAACAATGCCACCTCCGGCCTGGCAAAGGGTCATCTCGCAATTTCAGCGACGTGAGACACCGGCGGTTCTTCTAATTGATCTGCGGTGCTCAATTCATAGTATAAATCTGAGTGCATCTAGAGTGTACCTTATGGCCACCTGCAGAAATTCAGTTGAGAAGAGGGCGGTCAGCCGTGTCAATCGCACCGGATAGAGTGAGAAGGTCAGAGTCATCAAGCTGATTTCTGAAGACACGATCGAGGAGAAGATACTGACACTTAATGATCACAACGAGCGACTCGATCCTACGATGAGTGAATTAAAGTTACTCTTGGAGTAATAGGTGTTTATACATTAAAATGCTTTTATGTTTATGACCTGTATTCAAACTACTGCTTATGAATGTTCATTGATTGCATGTCCTTAGTAGCATACATAATATATATTACTTTGGTCCCACACTAAAAGGGATACTTGCTTGTTTACATTCATTATTTGACATTGTATGTTGAAAGCTGTATTGTTTTTCAATAACAAGTTATATTTCTTGTCTACAATGCGCTTGAATATGGACATATGTTATCTGATCAATGTTGCTTTTGCAGGGACTAAGTTATATATTTTTCCTTCTCTTAACGTTTCTTGATTATTAGCTAATCGATAGTCTTCGAGTCAAGGTTTTGTACTTGCTTTCAAAAGAGTCGAGAAGATTGGTGGCAAGGATAATATGGGTTCTATAAGTGGGCAAATTGCAGCAAAGTTGTTTGTTGTCTCAAAGGAGAAACAGAAATTTCAGCAAGTTATCCATAATAGCAAACTTAATAGCAGTCAGCTTAGATCTCATTTTCTGTTATTGAGCTCTTACCACTAACACTCTTCTTTCTCATTTTCTCTAATGTTTTTTTTTTTTTTGCCAGACTCTACCTAATTCAAAGAATTGTCTTGAAATATTATTGGTGTCTGATGTATTTGGGTATTGATATCCATATATGAACTCTAGAAGACATTTTACTTCACATAGATAGCTTGCAAAAGTTATTTTGTTTGTTGATTTCTTAACAATTATTTTATTTATGCTAATAACTTAGTAAACAAGTAACTCTTCAAGAGACAATGCCTAGCTTAAACACTTTATTTAATATTAAAGGTGTGATGTTGTGAATCAGTGTTTAAATACTCTTTTCATTTTTTGGTAGAATATGTTATAAATACTCTAACCTCTAAAAAGATACATTTATTAATATCTAAGAAATGACATGTTATACTATATCTATCCAATAATTTTTCTTTCAGTGCACCCTCTTGGCCTCTTCTATGTGTCATCCTCCTGTAAGATATAATTGAAATGATTGCTTGTTATGCATACATCAGTTTGAAAAGGAAGAAGCATTCTTTATACACTTCTACCATATGAATGCTCGCGCACACCATGAAGGGCAGAGCCGTCAAATCGGTCGGCCCTAGCCCGTATGGGTCAGGGCCAAATGGGCCACAGGGCAAAAGGCCCACATTAAAAAAAGCCCACAGGGCCAAAAAGCCCTAAAATGTCCTGAGGGCCAGGGCCAGCCCATGGGCCATAATTTTTTTTGATGGACCTAATTTTTTTTTATTTTATAAAACTTGATAAAAAGAACAACTATAATCACTCTAACATTATGTAATAATATCATTTAATCTATGAAATTATCTATTTAAATATGTATTACATGCTATAATTTTTCCTTCACTAACCGCACAACCACTTAGGTAATCCAAGTGAATGGTTTTCCTTAGCTGGAATATTATCTATTGCAATAATTTGATCTCAGTTATTTACTTTAACAATTCATTTCATATAAAGACAAAGATGAAAAGAGATAAAACAATGGTTTCTCTTCAATTTTTTTAGAGAAAACTATAGCACTTAATACATATTTGATAGTTAATTCCATAGGTTAAATGATATTATTACATAATATTAGAGTGATTATAATTGTTGTTCTTTTTGTCAAGTTTTATAAAAAAAATAAAAAAAATAGGGCTAGCTATCAAAAAAAATATGGCCCATGGGTTGGCCTTGACCCTGGCCCCGGCCCCTAGGGCTTTTTAGTGCTTTTTGGCCCTGTAGGCTTTTTAATGTGGGCCTTTTGGCCCTGTGGCCATCTGGCCCTGACCCACATGGGCTAGGGCTAAATGGGCTAGGGTGGTCCATTTGACAGCTCTAGTTATCGGCTAAATGGGCCGGGCTATTATTGTGGGCTAGATGGGCTGGCCTTAGGGTTTAGGGTCAAGTTGACAGCTCTACTAAAAAGTGTACGAGAATAGTTTATGATCTTTGTATTAGCTCATTTTATCTAACTGCAATAAGCTTTTGCCAGAGATTTTTAGCTTATTTTTAAAGATCTTACCGAATAAGTGCTTAATTAAGTTGTTTATCCAAACGAATCCTTAGAAGCATTCCCAAGCTTTTATTATAGCCTTTTATTTCATTTTACAGAAAGTAAATTTATTAGGTTGCATAAACATTGGAAGAAGAAAGGAGAAAAATAATGTCATGCAAAGTCCAGCATTTTTGGTACTTGAAAACTATGATTAATGACTCACATTGCCTCTGGTCTGGGATATGCAATTGTTCTATTTATATAGATATTAGGGAATGTAGGTAAAGGCTAATTGAGGTGAAAGATATTCAGGTTTGGACATTGGTTGAATCATGGTTTGAAAGAATACTTGGACAAATGTCCCTTTTGTTTGCTTTGCTTTTATTCTAGGTTTCAATTTCAATGTCATTGAACATTGGGGCATGATTGTTTTTTTCTTCGCTGATTGCAGGTTTTTGAGAAAAATCCTACCAAGATTAAGAACTATGGAATTTGGCTGCGATATCAGAGTCGAACTGGTTATCACAATATGTATAAAGAATACCGGGATACTACTCTAAATGGTGCTGTTGAACAAATGTACACCGAAATGGCATCACGTCATAGGGTCAGGTCTCCATGCATCCAGATCATCAAGACTGCCACCATCCCAGCTAAGCTGTGCAAAAGGGAAAGCACCGAGCAGTTCCACAACTCCAAAATCAAGTTCCCCTTGGTGTTCAAGAAGGTTAGGCCCCCAACTAGGAAGCTAAAGACAACATACAAAGCATCCAGGCCCAACCTGTTTATGTGATTCAGTTAACTGCATTGCCTTGCCTGTCATATTTTTGCCGCTTGATTCATTAGTAAACATAGAAAGAGCTTAGAGAAAGGTAATCGTGTAGTAACAAATAAAGAAGTGACCACAGACATAGTTTGCATTCTTTCAAGCTTTGAATATTTTGTTTCCGGAACTTGATGTCTTATTTTATTTTATTTTCGGTGGACTCCTTATTTTGGCCATTCTCATGTCTTCATTCAAGTTTGTTTTTGAAATCAACGATTACTTGTTTCGAATATGGTATTATCGTTTGTGTGATATGATATCTTCTCTTTGATAACTGAAACTTTCAGACTATGCCACAAAGGGCATGGCAAACAAACATGATTTGGTACCTTAATGGATACGTAGTTAATGGGAGTTATCAAACATTTATTGGTTTTTTTTTTTTGAGCCAAACATTTATTGAATGTTAGTATCATCATATATGTACAAAGTAGTATTATAAATTGTGTAAATCAGTTCGATTTATTTATTTGGTTTTCGTTCATTGCTCGTCTGACTAATATTTCGTTAGAACTATTTTCAAAAGGAATATTGTATTATCCTGGCAGTCAATTTTGGATGTAGAATATGGTAAAACGAGAAATCAGATTTATATCTGCAGCAAGTCAATTGTAACCCAAGTATAGAATTCTATGCTAGCGTGGATTTGCTCAAGCTTGATGTTTGGTAAAAATTAGCAGATAAGAGATAAGCTAGCGGATAACAGATAGATGATAAGTTAACGGATTGGATTTGAATTGTTTGATAAAACCAACATTTGAACTAACTGATTAATATAAAATGATATAAAAGAACATGTTTGCATGATGTTTTATATATATATAATTTTAAAATTATCATTTCAAATTTTAAAAATTATTTTTAAATTTTAATATTTATTTAGTTTTAATTATTTTCAATAAATATAAATACTATGGAATAATAAAAATAATATTGATATGCCCTGTTGTACACCAAAAAAAATATTGATATGATTTTTATAAAAAAATTCAATAGATAAATTCTATTATTTATCTTAAAAATAAATCTAAAAAGTGATATTAATTTATTAGTGAAGGATAAGTGAGGAATTTAATTAATAGGGGTAAAAATGGGAAAAAAAATATGAAACACTATTAGTTATAAGCTCAAACGCTATTTCAAGTAGCGTATGGAAAAAACGATATACGCTAGTGAAAAAATGCTATACGCTATTTTTAAAAATGGTTGTCAAACGGGGCTAATTTTTTATCATCTAAACGCTAGCATTTTGACAAACCAAACAGTGCCTAAGTTTACCAAATTTTTTTGAACAATGCGGCAGAACTAATTTCAAACAGTAATGATATTATGACACCAGATTTTGACACCAACTTTTGACACATTGGTTAATCAGCATAAATATTTAGTTAATTCAATTCATTGTATGGTTAATCATGTGCAAATATTTGGTTAATTCATGATGACCCAATAATCATATAAAGAACTGAATTAATCAAATATTTGCATGTGATTAATCAAATATTTACATGATTATAGAAAATAAGCTTCAGATGATCCATTAACCATATAATGAACTGAATTAACCAAAATTTGTACGTGATTAACCAAGGTGTCAAGTTGGTGTCAAAATCTGGTGTCATAATATCATTACTCAATTTCAAAAGGAGAATCTTGAATTCTGGTTATAAACATTCAAAGAAGATGAAATTATAGATACTCATGATAAATTCAGAGGTACATGAGAAAGTTTTGTTTGAGGATGCCAGAGATGAACAAGTATTATCTCCTAAGATAACTTGAAACCAAAATCTTTCACTTGCTAACCAAAAGAGAAAAGACAGACACTATAGCACCAGAAAGGGAGAAAATAAGTCATAAAGCTAAGAAATTCTAATCAGTGTCATTAAATATATGTATATCATGGAAAAAGCTGTACATAGCCAGTTAATATAGCAATTCCTAGTATTATAAAAGGTGGAAGAATCACAAATGCTCCTATAGTTGCAAAGAAAACTGAATCATTCCTTTGAGAAACTTCGTTTAGGTAAGCTTGTCTCTTGATATTTCTCTTTTGTGAAATGGTCAAGAACTTTGCACTCACTTTCTTCAAGTTTTTACCGAGGGGAATGCTGAAATCACCATTTCTATCTCCAACCAGTTGTGCAAGCTGCTCACGGATAGTCCGTTTGAAAGAGCTGCCATCACTTTCATAACCTAGAAGCCAGAAATGTTACCATAGTTGTTATCCTTTTCTCAAAAAGTCAAAACTAAAGAAAGAAGAAGAACCAAATCTAAGAAAGAGGTTATAAAGAGAGATGGCTATAAAATTTCTATTCAATTTATGAAGAATTAAGTGACAGACATGCATATCATTAACATAGAGATAAAAGCTGCATGGGAGAATTTCAGAAGTTAGACAATGTAAGGTGGGGAGAAACGGGCATGTTATCATAACAAAAATTAAGGTTTCCATTTTCACTCAAATTTTGAACTTTATGTTAGTTATTTTCCTACCATACTACTACTAAATACATTAGCATGAATTAACAAGCCATATAACTACAGCGCACCAAATATTACTATGGAGTTTGGTATATGCTTAATAGTATTACATGGAGTAGAAAATTATTTTTTCTACTCCACGCAATTATAACCATCAAACTCCAGCTCCTACATTCATATTTTTATTGTGTGGCAGCAAGAAGTCACTTTGCACCTTATGGTTTCAAAGGTTACCCTTGCTCTTCAATTTTTCCTTGATGATTTTTATCAATAAATTCAGAACAATAGAACATGTATATCTTCAACATATTTCATTTAAACTAATGAGTTGCCAACAAAACAGAGAAGAATATTAGACAGGGGTAAAGTGGCATTACAAAGGCAGAGGGAAATGACTTTTTCTCTTCTACACATATCATTGATTTCAAGACATACCATTGATGGGTGAGCTTGTAGATGTAAGTTGCTCCAAAAGATCCAGCTGTGCACGAGAAGAAGATAAAGATCCTAACAATAAAAGTCCTCAAAGCATTTCAGTGAAGACATGAACAAGACCATCTAATATAGTTGAAAAGGTCATGCTAAGGAATCCAGTTTCAAATTAAGTATTTTACTTCTTTAAATATTAGATGATTTTTTTTTTCTTGATTGATTAACAAGTGTGCTAAAGGCAAATATTCTTGCAGTTGAAAATAACAAGAAGCTCATGTGGGAAGTATTTTATAGAAGATTAAACTAGTATGGTAAAACATAAAAGGAAAATTTGGAAGCATGATGAAGAAAATAAGGTATTTCATGAAATCATGCTTATCCCCTAAAACCCATGTTTGAAATCAACCCAGAAAAAGCAGAGAGTGGGATAGTAATGGTTAGCATACCAGCAGAAGAATCCTCCTCAGTAACTCCAGTGTCAGTTTCTTGTGATTGAGCACATGTTTTGGTTATAGAAGAAGGATGGTAGAATTTGAGGAGGCTATTATGTTTCCTGCTGAGAAAGGAAGGCTTTAGGTGAAGAGAAGCAGTGCTGATATTGACAGCCATTCAGTTTTGCTTCATTAGAACTCAGTAGTAGTATTGGGTTTTGGAACTGTGAATGCCATTCATTTTGGTTTGAGGCTTGCAAATTTAATTAATTGGAGAATACCGGTAGCTCACAGCCACAAATATTATTTATGGACTTAGATGGAGGAATCTAGTACCCAACTCTAAGGTGTGTATGTCCAAAATATCAACTCTTCTAAAAACTACTAGCCTTATTTTTTAGTTACTCCTTTAAATAATATTAACTAACTATTTTAATATGTATGTTTTATTTAATTTTTATTTATAAGAGAGGCCCGAGACGGTACAAATTTACAAAAACTTATGTTGGTCATCATAAATGTAAGAGAAAAGAAGAACATAGAAATATAGACTCAAACCGGTTCTTCATGAATTAGTTATCATGTTTATTATTTAATATTGTGATCAAGTGTCTATAGAATACAATACGATTATTTATAACATGATGGTAGACCGTTGATCTTAATCAGTTTTGTATCAGAGAAGATAAGATAGGATAAGAGATAAGACGAGATCCTCGTTCACTAAATCAATTTAATTATAACAGTATTTAAATTAAAATAAAAAGTCGGCGTTAAGTGCGTTGAAAACTGACCGTTCCGTCAGTTACATTCCATCGTTAGGCATCTGAATCTGAATTCTGAAATCAAGATGAATGGTTCATTTGAAGTCCCTTTTTTGATTCTCTAAGAAACTTAAAGGCCCATACCATATCATGTTTTGTCGGATAAGAAGCTGGATGCCAACCATCCCCAGCAACTTTCCTTAAAAGGGTCACACGGTTTTTATCTGCATAAATAAATAAATAACCACTATGCAATGCAAATAACCCAACTAAGTAACCAACAATAAGGTTTGTGTTGTGTTGTGTTGTGATCCTTGATGGCAAAACGCAGTGCCCATGATATCGCAAACCAGGTTGTTCCACGCGAAGCTCACCCCTATGCCTTTCATGTCTCTGGCCCTCGCAGCTTGACTACCCTTAATTGGAGAGACCTTATCAGTTCTAGTTGGTCAGTACCCATTTCAATTCTAACTGAATCTCACATGAATCTAGTTTTTGAAACATGGTTTTGTTGATTTCTTGATGACACTTTGTCAATGCTTGACCTTTGATGTGAAAAGTTTTCTACTTGTTACTGGGGTGTTGAAAGAGAGCAAATATTAGTAGTGTGCGTGATTTCTTTTGTTAAGTGTCTGTTTTTACTGGTGGGTTGTTGCATATATGAGTATAAAATTGCAAGCTTTACCAAATCGGTTTGTAGAATCTTTGAATGTACGTTTCTGATTGAAGAAACCAACATGAAATGGAAAAAAGATAGCAAATTTTATCAACCGGGTTTCATCTATCATAATCATAATAAATTAGAGACGAGTTGCTTGGATATTATTATTAGAGATCTAACTAAATGCTATAAATAGAATCAAGGGTCTTTCCAAAATCGCAGATGATAATGATTTGTATATTTTGTTATAGTTGCCTTTTATGTAATCATTTCTTTTGCTGTTAACTGAAGACTGCCTTTATAATTTGAAGTCATAATTTTGGTAATTCTGGATTTATTGTATATCTTTCTTGGAATCTGAATCCTGATATTCAATTTCTTAGTTATTTTAATTATTAAGCATTAGTAATGGAGTTTTGAAGACCCTGATTTCCAGCATTTCCTTAACTACCTATGATTATTTTCTATTGGGATTTGGCTACGATAAAATTTGACTAGTTGACTCTGAATTGTAAATTAGCTTAACTTGCGGCACCTAGATTTGTCCGAGTCATGATGCAGAAAAAGAAAGTGTATCTATTTCTATATTTAGATTATGGTGATTTCTTTTGCTTGGATTGTTTTGCTGAGGGTACCTTTTGTTTTGTTTTTTTTTTTTTAAATCTGTTTCAGGTCATTTTTAATTTTGATTTATAACATGGATATTTTATTGTATGAATTTCGTTGTGGGCATGTGAACCTGAGTAGCACTAACTATAGAGCCCTTTACTCTTCATTTGCCATCTTAAAAGCACCCACAATTTTGGTGATGTTTATGGTCAATTCTCTTATACTATTTGTGCACATTGATAATTATTTTGTTACATTTGCATACAGGAGGGATACGAATTACAAACGAACAGTCATTGCCTGCTTTATACAGGCAGTTTACTTGCTTGAACTTGATAGACAAGATAAGAGAACACAAGAAACTGCTCTAGCTCCAAATTGGTGGATTCCCTTCAAGTACAAGCTCACAAAAACATTGGTAGATGAAAGAGATGGATCCATCTTTGGTGCAATATTCGAATGGGATCGATCTGCAGCAATGGCCGACTTAGTACTAATTAGGCCTAGTGGTGCCCCCAGAGCTGTTTTAGCACTCAGAGGAACATTACTCAAAAGCCTTACAATGCGAAGAGATATTGAAGATGACCTCCGTTTTCTTGCTTGGGAAAGCTTGAAGGGATCGGTTAGGTTCAAAGTAGCTTTGGAGGTTCTTAAATCGGTTTGTGTTACATATGGAGGCAGTAATGTGTGTATTGCAGGGCATTCCTTGGGGGCTGGTTTTGCTCTTCAAGTGGGAAAGGTGCTAGCAAAAGAAGGGATTTATGTGGAGGCACATTTGTTTAATCCACCTTCTGTTTCAGTGGCCATGAGTCTCAGATATATTGGAGAAAAAGCAGAATTTGTCTGGAATAGACTTAAATCTATGCTTCCTTCTAGTAGTGAAGCTCAAGTCAACAATGATGGAGACAAGACTTCGAGTGAAGGATCGAAGAGTTGGATGCCTAGGTTATCCGGTTCTGGTTTGAAGGATGCTGCTGGTCTTGGGGTGGCAAAATGGGTTCCTCATTTGTATGTTAACAACAGTGACTATATCTGTTGCTCTTATACTTACCCTGATGACACAGGAAGAGAGAAGATTGGTGTCAAGGAGAATATGGGTTCTATAAATGGGCAAATTGCAGCAAAGTTGTTTGTTGTCTCAAAGGAGAAACAGAAATTTTTAGAGGCTCATGGCCTGGAACAATGGTGGTCAAGTGATGCAGAATTGCAGCAGGTTATTCATAATAGCAAACTTATAAGCAGGCAGCTTAGATCTCTATACACTGCTAATCCTTCACAAGTAACACAGGGAAAGCCATAACAACGGATACATTGCGCAACTATTCGTTTTCAATCTCAATAACTTGTTAGCTTCTACTTCTTTTAGAACAAATTTTATCATTTTACCTGAGGATATATGTAAGTCATATTTCTTCAGCTGCAATGCTAGTGTCTTCAGCACAGATATAAATACTTCATCTACTTCCTAACCTTGAGCCCAACAATTTATTTAACATCTTAAAGGGGTTTCTGATTTTCCTTGTTTTGGAGGTAACCTCCATCTTCAATTCTGCATTTGTTTTGATATATACTGATCAAAGTATCGATGAATAAACTCTGGCAGCTGATGAATAAACTTATTCTTTAAAGCTATGAAACGAACTGGATGATTATATGAGTGGAGGCGAATTTCCTATTCCATATAAAGAATTTTAAATGAATAAACTTGAGGAAGAAATTTTTTAGTTATAGATGCTGCAACCAAAAAGGTGAGAAACACAGTTCAGGATTCAAAAAGGTTCAAGTATATAGTTCATGTTCTCTCATAGTTCATGTTCCAAAAAAAAGGCATCTGTTTAATCTGTTAATAACAAAAGATGAATCAACACACACAAAAATACTGGATAAATGAGCAGTGTTATCTGCACACTTGCTTTCCATCTGCCTACGGTGACATCACTTGCCATCTTTTGGGGTCCATCATATCATTTGACGCACTTCTTGTATGGCTTAGAACTTTTGTACTTTGCACACCTAGTGGGTATTGGCTTAGATAAATTCCCACTTCCTTTTCTACTATACATTGTACAAGGTATGAACACGAAAAGTAAATCAAGAAACAGAAACTCATAACTGAAGCCTTTCGATGTATCAAGATACTTTGATAGCAGTCCAGACAAGTCATAGTCATATATGCTCAACCTGTGCATAGCAATTGAAGAAGGGATGTAATTCATCACCAAAAAGTAGTGATTCAAGATTTTGATAAGCCCACAAATGATCAAGAGGTGAGCTTGCCACCGAGTTTTCTAAGACTGTGTCTTCCAAACATATCTGGTTGCATACTTTATTAAATTCATTGTGCATCAGTGCAGTATAGCATGACTCATGAGATGAACTAGTTGTTGTTTCAGTAGAAACTGAAACTTCAACACTAGTTTCCCTTAGAAGAGTGGAATTCTCAAAGCAAACTCATAACTCAATATGCTTTAGACCCCATTAAAAATCATAGTTCGGACCAACATGTGTTTAAGTCATGTTATGTCGTTCCTTAACATGCACCCTGAAAATTTGTTTTACCAGACTCTCTTCTGCTCAATCCCAATTCTTAACTTGCATATTAACTGACAAGAGAAGCATGTCGGATGAAGAATACTAGAACACGTGAAGCCATACTCTGGACAAGCCTGGTGCATATATATGTTCTCTGTAGTATTTCTGGAAGGCAACAACCTAGATAGAAACTCACTGCAGAAGTGAAGAATACACTTTTGGAGCTCTGATTGTGATATTTCATTGAATGTTAGAAGGATATATACAAGTGATACATAACTGTTACATGTGATACTAGGAGAAGATCAAGTTAAATCTCTAGAAATTAGGCAAATATATTTCCTACATTAATACATAACCTCAATTAAGCTAATTATAATATTTGACAGTAATTACAATCATATCAGATCTTTGATTGTGTAACACTCCATATATTGCACCTAATGAAGCAAACAACACATCTGCAGCAATACCAGGACCGCTTACTTGACGTGATTCAGGATTCTTCGTCCTTGTTACTCCCTGAGAACCGGTTTTCTTTTTTCCGAATGCTTCACAGTAATTGTGCACTTGCCATTTCCTTTCAGTGTCCTAGTGAAAACTAATGATATCCTCATTATAGGTCATGGTTAATAAATACTTAAAATAAAACAGTACATTAAATAGCTAAGGTTCCAATTAAATCTCAAAGAAGTTATTAGAAGGATAAATGTTCACATCTAAAAACAAAGAGCCTAACCTGTAAAGGCAAAATAGCCGGGAAATGATCACATTTAAAGAACATGGAGAATAAACTGTAAAGGCAAAATAGCCTTTAGGGTATGTTTAGAGAGGGTAAAGTATTTTAAGAAGGTAATTATAATTAAAATACTTTAATAAAAACTACTTTGTGTATTATACTAGGGTATGTACATGTGCCATGTACGGGGAATATACACTTTTTTAGGTTTTTATTTTTAAATGTTTAATTCTTGATTTTATGTTTTGTGGTTTAAAATTTTTTTGTAGGAAATTATATATCAAAAATTGTTAAAGAATTATTTTGTCTCAACATTCAATCATAAAATGTGACAAATATTAATGTAATAATTATTATTGATACTACAATATATATAATGACTCTTACATGTATGGTACGTACATAACTACATACGATCTACTGCACAAATTTATTATTAAAAATATAACTAAAAAAAATAAGACATATATAAAGAATATACAAAAAAAGCATGGTATTTGAAAATAGATATTGAAGTTTTATCATGATTTTGTTTTTTTTAAAACAAATTTACAAAATAAAACTAACCATCTCTGCTTATACTACCTTAATATCGTATCTTTGTGAACATTTAATAGAAAATATATATTTTCAAAGTAATAACTGCATTTCAAGCTGATAAATCATTTCGTTTAAAAAAAAAAGCTGATAAATCATTTCTCAATGTAATTTATTTAAACATTGATATTAAATATGTCCAAACGAACTTCATAATGATAGGAATTTATAGAAAAAAATATTTATCTATCATATTATTAGTTTTCTTCTATAAAAAAAAATCCATTAGATTTAATTGTCCGCTTTTCTTGTGCAAGTCAACCATTTTTAAAAAATATTTTTATCTATCATACTAATTTTTTTCTCTCTTAAAAATTATTTGATTTATTTCTCCACTTTTCCTCATGCAAATTAAATATTTTTAGAAAATATATTTAACTATCATATTAATTTTCTTCTTCTCTCTTGAAAATCTATTTTATTTATTAATACTCTTTGTACGCTGGAAGTTAATAATTTTTAGTAAAAAAAAATAATATTATTTTCATGGCATATATATATATATATATATATATATATATATATATATATATATTGTATATGCTATAATTAGAAAGTTCTTATAGCAAATATGAATGTCACAAAAACAAATTATAAAAATTTACCACATGTTATAATTCAAAATTTTTAAAGCAAGTAAGAATGAAAAAAAATGAATACATTACAAAGATTGGTATACAAATGAAAAAAAACTATCGGATAATAAAGATTTAATTAAAAAATATGATAAAATCCTTCCATAACAATTTTTAACAAAATATAAAAAACATTTAGGTTCCAAATGTGTTAAATTGATCCCCCTTATTATTTAATATTTCCTTCGTTAATTCGAAAAATATATTAAGAAAATATACCAAAATCTATAAAAAAATACCCAAATGTGAGAATATAATAAAAAGAAAATAAAATTAGTATGATAGAGGATTCTCGTCGGCATCCTTACACAAATCATTGAAATGTTCCCTTTAGAGTTCTCATAAGTTTCACCAAATGAATTGGAGAATTTGCTCATTAGGTCCTGAGAAAAACAATATCTTGTTTCAATAAATTCACAAATAGGGACTATATAATTCAATTAAATATCCAACTTAAAGATTAACAAAGTTGGAGATATGCCTGAGATATCGGAACGTTCTCTACTTGATCTAGCAAGCCAACATTTTCACCTTAATGATCCCCTTCATCAGCAACACTTTCCTACACCATGAGTATTAGGTTCAAATACATAATATATTGTTGAATGAAGCATATTTGAATATTTAATCAGATGAATGCTAGAACATGAATAGTACCTTTATACTTACCTATAGCATTTGGGTTTTCCTCTAAAGGGATAAAAAGTACTCATGAATCGGATAATTTGCTCATTACGTCATGAGAAAAAACAATATCAATGTTTTAATAAATTCATAAACAGGGACTATATAATTCAATTAAATATTCAGCTTATAGATTAAAAAAGTTTGAGATATACCTGAGATATCTTGAATATTTATTTGTTTTATTTAATTTCTTTTTTTTTTCCCAAACAAGTTAACCATTTTTAGAGAATAGATTTATCTATCATAGTTTTTTTGCCTGTTAGTAGCCTGGTGACATGATTTCCGACAGTCCTAAAGATAAAGTCTCTAACAAGTTATGCCAAAAAAAAAGTCTCTATCAAGTATTTTCTCTTTAACAAAATCAAAGGACTCTAACAAATGTTCTGTTTATTTTCATTCAAGTTACAAGAAACAACGGATCAATTTACTGCAAAATTAGAATTACTTTATAATGTTGCACGAGGGATAAAATATAAACTTCATTGTTGGTCATTCTATGGCTGGTCTTTTGGTGAATTGTTTTATTTGTCCGCATAGTGATACAGTACATCCATTAACCTTTTCAAACCATTTTTACTTTATGTTGTAGTTTCCTATAACCTCATCACAACCTACATCTGATTCTAAGTGCAGTAAAGTTTTTTTGACAACTCAAATTGACACCGTATCCGACAACTATCTTGGAAAGCCTACTGTGTCGATGGATTTAATGAAGAAACAAAAGTATAAAAGAAAATGTAAAGTGTATAATTATATGGTGGTGTTGTTGATTTTTGTTATACAAATAGGATTGCTCTTTTAAATAATTATAAATTTAATATACATGACTGATTTAAACATACGTAAAAACCAAGCGACTCGTGCGAACACATGGGTGCCTTGCTAGTATATATACAACAAGAGTAACTAACCCATGCCATGCACAGGTTAATTGACGTTAGAAAATTAGGGATATTTGATGTGGAAAAATAAATTATTATATTTAATAAATGTTATTAATAAAAAAGAAAGGAACAATAAATTGCATAATAACTAATGTTTTTTCCAGGCAAATAAAAAATTAATTTTAAGATTTTAGATTTCAAATTTATACGAATAATGTTCATCCTTGTGAATTAACTGAAATTTATCTTTAAGTGTAAATCCCTCCACCGCTTTCTAAAACTTTATTCCCATATAGAGGAATGCCAGGGACATCTTCTGTCACACTCTTTTGGACACTTTCTTTTCTATTGGTCCATTTTATAACCTCTTAACCTGTTACCATTTGATATGTCAGAGAAGATTGAGAGCCTGTTTGTTATAGTTTTTTTAGGAGAAAAACACTTTTTTAAAGGAAAAAATCATTTTTAATGAGTTTGGATGTGTTTGTTTAAGCTTCTCACAAAAATGATTTTTTTAAAAAAAATCATTTTCGAGGTTAAAATCACAAGCTACTTCTACCAGCTTTTGAAAAAAATCATTTTTATCTCTACACACCTTTAAAAAAAGTGATTCTTATAATGGTAAACAAACATAAAACAACTTCTGATTTTTTTTTTTAAAATCTCTAAAAAAAAATCTCTAGATTATTGATTATCATAATCACTTATTTTTTAATTTATAAGAAACGGACCCTCATTATTTTCTAAAAATACAGATTTTTTCTTCAGCATCTTCTCCGTCTTTGCTAGATCCATTGTCCCCAAAGTCCAAATCAGCACCCACCGTCCAAGCCAAACTGCCACCGCAAACAGCCAGTCGGAGTCTCCCTTGGGATCGTGCTCTGCCGCAAACTAATCATACAACCTCCATGTTTCACCTCGACGAGCACTGTGCATAGGTCAGATGTCGTCCCGACATTCAATCGAGCAACCGTTAATCAGGTGTCGCCATTTCATGGAGCTCAAAGGAATCGAGCCACTCGTCGACAGGCTCTAGCCACTTCCACCATTCTGTTATGCTAGAAGGAAATGCTTGATTTGTATCTGTTTAAATTCTCAGGTATGGTGTGAACAAGCACTGAGGCATTTAAAACTGAGATTGTTATATATTCAGAATGATTGATAATTACAGAGTGATGAGGGATTTAGAGGTGATGAGATTGATATGACCCTAATTCAACTATTATGCATATGGAGGTATTTTTGTGTTAATTGTGCAGATTCCGTAAGAATTTGAATCAATCTATTGTCATGAGTGAATTCAAAGAACTCAAAATAAATTTTGCATCTTCTTGATATGGGCTTGATTGCTACATCTGGATAATTTGAATGAATCTAGTAATCTTGTATGCTAGTTTGTGTGGCGAGTATTGACTCTTGTTTCTTACAATAATGATGTCCGACTATTCTGAGGAGTGTTAAACCAAGAGGAAAATAACAATGAAAAGAAAGAGGCAGCAACTGAAGTGTGAGAGGATGGAGGGTTTCACGGTGGTTGTTTGGATGGACAATGGGGGCTAGTATGAATTTGGGGAGAACGAGTTTGGAAAAGAGGGAAAGAATCTGAAGAAGAATTGAATTTGGAAACAAAATGACATAATCCTCCATCCCACTAATTGAAGGAAAAAATTCTCCCTGAGCAATTTTTTTTTAAAATAATTTTTTAATAACCTGAAGAAGTGGTAAACAAGTTAAAAGGTATTAAGATTGACCAATAAAAAAAAGGTGTATTCAAAAGAGTGTGTCAAAAAATGTGTTCCTAACATTCCTCTCCCACATATAATGTTTTATCTATGATTTCTATATGGATCAATTCAAATATAGATATATATGAAATATTGTGTTGAATGTAAATTTCCCGTGTCCTTTGTTTTATGTATGGTTTCTTATGTTTTATATAATATACTAAAAGAAAATATAATTTTCCTTTGTTAAAAAAAAGGTTGACAAATTTTTTTTACAACGTATCCATAGGGACGTTGTACACATTTTAAAAAAAATTTATAATCATACACTTAGAGTTTAAAAGAAACAACATTATGTACACATTTAAATGAAAATTATAACTAATTAGTCATTACATGTGTGTGTGCTGGTTTTACATAAAATGTTTTTTTTTACCGAGGTTTTACATAAAATGTTGATTCCCGTGTATTAAGTGTAATTTTATATACCTTCATTTATAAAATTTATTGTTTAGAACATAATTATAGTACAAAGATTCACAAATAATTATATTAATTGATACATACATATATATTTATAACCAAATAAGAGGATAATATATTTATATTTAACAATAGATATAGGATTATAAATTTGTTATAAATATATTTTATATCATATATACTTATATTCATAAATCTATCAAAAATAAAATATAATAAATCTATTATAACTATTTTAATCATATAGCTTTAATAGATGTATAATTTGAAATCCATATAACACTAATTAAAAGCTTTTGTTATAATAAAAATGTTACCATTAATGCATTTCGAATTATTGCCATTATTGGAGTTATTTTGGCTCATGTTTTGAGTTATTGCTATAATCATTATTTAAGGCTGATAGATGATTTTTTAAGCAAATTATTTGCTATCCAAAAGGATTGTTGTTTCCTTCAAACAAAAAAAAAAAAGGATTGTTGTTACAGTATTAAATTTATCTATTTACTTGGAGGAAATTGAGGAGCCAAAATTTGGTGATTTGTAAGAGTGCCATGTGTATATTGTTCATTGAGAAGTAGTTAGAATGTGACATGTTTAAAAATTGCAATATGTAGAATCGCTTAACATTCTCTTTTATATATATATATATATATATATATATATATATATATATATATATATATATATATATATATATATATATATTATGGGATTGGGATCCTCTCCTGTTTTGAAAAAATATGATCAAATCTAAACCTCACATTTATATTAATTAAATTTATTTTGAAATGATATAAATAAGATTTAACATGGATGTATGGTTGCATGAAAAAAAAGAACATGGATGTATGGTGGAGATCTCTTGAACACGACTTTGTTGTTTTTCTCCGATAGGAGAGGATCCTGATCCTTATATTATAGATTATATATATGTTTTTAAAGAAATGACTGTATTTCAAGCCGATTAATCATTATTTAAACATTAATGTTAAATACTCCCTCGGGTCTACAACATAAGAAACAAAACCCTAAAACACACATACCAGGAAAATGAATTAGAATGAGCTAATTGCAATTAATACTCATATAAATTTCCAAAAACACCCCTTCTAATTTTAATTAATATTCTAATGACATATAATTAATGATAGTAATTAATAAGGGCAATATTGAAAATTAACATTTAATTTAATATGTGTGAAAATCTATGCATGTTTCTTATATTTTGGACCAAAAAATGACTCATTTGTTTCTTATACCATGGGTCAGAGGGAGTACTTCCCAATAATCTTGGAAGTCATATGAAATATTTTTATTTTGCCTTAAAAATTTATTTGATCTATTTATCGTATTCTCCCGTACAAGTTATTATTATTTTTTTTTAAGTTTCTTAAAATTTGGCATTAACCACCACCACCTTGATATTACACTTCTATTGTGGTCTTTAAGGTTAGCTTGTGGGCAAGAAAGTTGTTAGTAAATACTCTACCTTGATTTTTTTTATATACAAAAGTTTGTGATTTCGATAACAAAATAAAAATAAAAATAAAGATAACAATAAATGAAAATAAGCAAATTATTCTTTATTTTTATATACAAAATAAGCAAATTATCATGTTACAAATCAATGAAATCATGATGATTTTGTTTTTCATCTTACTTTTGAGATGTGATCATGGTCTTGGATTGGGCTCTTGATATCACTTCAACTAGTCCAATAGCATCATGAAATATTGTTGCAAAACCAATGGTAGGTAAATTGCATTTAAAAATAAAGGAATAGCAGCTTTGTTCCTGCAGAGGCAAAAATGACGTTGGATGTAGATAAAAGAATTGTATATCTGCCATTTTTTCAAATTCAGTTTCTTTTTTCTTTTTTAGGATTCAAAGGGCCCGGAAATATTGTTACAATTGGTATGTTGCACATGTGTTTATTTCCTTCTCTACATCCACGTTTATTCTTCTTTATGATTATCTTCTTTTTCAATCTTTTTTTCACAGTTCTTTTGATGAAGATTTTGTTTAATACCATCTTAATTTCATAGGTGATAAAGTAAAACATATTTTATTTGTGGATAGGACTTTTCAACACTGTGACAAGATCTTGCAAGCATTTTTTTAACCGAGTGATAATTTTTTCAAAATAAAAGTTAAGAACTCTCAACTCATATTTTGCAACTTTGCATCATTCAACTTAATTATTAGTTATATGAGAATTATAAATGGGTAATTAGTCTAAAATACCCGACTGTTCTAAAGTATCAGAATATTAGCCAACTGTTCTAATATGCCACAATTTCTGAGGATATTAGATTAATTATAGCTTCTTCTTCTTCTTTTTATTAAAGTGATTTTTTTTTAATAAGCAAAAGTATATTAATTGAGTATAAGGGTACTTTAACCCATATACATAGGAGTAAATACACAATAGGCGTGAAGGTAACATTTACTTATTTACTTTTTAGCAATACATTTACTTTTTTGATTGTTAATGTGGTGCTCACTCAATGTCAATAAAAAAGAACTATAAATGACTACGATAACTTCACTAAGGAAGAGGGGAGAAGGGAGAGAAAAATAATAAAAAAAGTCATAGCAATAGACGTCGGCCGTCGGGTTAAGCCATTAAGGTCTCATGCTGTTTATTTCGATTGTAATAAGGTATTAAAATAATAAATACAAGAAAGCTAAAAACAAATAATAATAAGTTCTAATAAATTAGCTTACCTCAACTTTAATCAAGGAGATCACAGTCGCTGATCGATTGTCTGCCATCGTAAGAACAAAACATAACAGAGCCGCTGATGAAGATTGGGGTACCTGCAATGACGTTCCAAGATCTAATTAAGACAAGCCGGCACAACAATTTAAAAGAGATAAGAGACCAACAAAAGAAAAGCAGATGCAATCAGCGATGAAAACAAGATGAGTGATCAGGAATTAGCAGTAGTACCTTTCTCATAGAAGAAGGTAGCTGCCGTGGCTTGGGGGCAGAGAGCGAGTCTGCTTCCGGTGTTACGGCGGCCTTGCGATGGCTGGCGAGACGGTGATGTGCAGCGCTTCGACGGCAGTGAATTGGTGGAAACTGGAGAGAGAACTCAGAGAAGAGGCAGTGTTGCGGCGGCAGTGAAGAGTGAAGTTGCGAAGAGATTAGGGTTAGGCAGTGAGAATTGAGAAAGGAATGTGAGAGAGTATGTTTGAGCCCAAACTTATAGGTCTGATACATGAACTTAAGAAAGTGCTGGGCCTGGAGTGGAGCCCTCTTAGATAGAGGACATGGAAGTCTTGAAGTTGTTTTTTATCACACTTCACTAAAAAAGTAAAAATAAAGCTGGTCACAGTGATTTGACAACCGAGAATTGCCCGCACTGCCAATTTAATTAATGCACGTATAACAATGCAACAATTTTCGAAGATTTTCTTCTTCAATTTTTTTTTTGTGTGAAGATTTTCGAAGATTTTTTAAGCATTATCGTTAAGAACTTAATTATACGTATGACTGGTGTAATTTTTTTTTATCTAAGGTGTAAAGATTTCTATATTATCAAACAATAAGAAACATATATATTATTAAAAATGTTTAATTATTAATTCCATTACTTTAAAATGTACTCGTGTCATTATTTTTTATTGATTGACAATATATAATATACTCATAAAAATACTATTATAATATTTTAATGATGAGAAAATGCTTAAATTGATTCTTGAAATTTTTTTAAAACTCACTTATAGTCCGTGAAAAAGAAATTAACAGAGTAGTCTCTAAAAACATTTATGATCTTGTCATCCGTTCCCTCTTTGATTTTTTTCGTTGTAGTTGCTGCATTTTTCATTGATTTTGATTATGCTATTTAGATTGTTTTGTTGAGGCTATGTGAAACCATTTATTGGGTCTATAACTGATTTATCTTTTTATTTTTAACTAGTATTTTGACCCGTGTGATTCACGGGTTATAAATAAGAATTATGTTAGTTGGAATTTTTATTTTAAATTATGGTGAAAAAAGAAATCATATTTTTATTTTTAAAATTATTTAATGAAATGTTTTTTTTATTAAAAAAAATCAAATTACATTCAATAGAAAAATTAAAATATAAGTATTAAATGAAGTACTTATAGGAATACATATCAATTAATCAGAAAGGCTGAAAAGTAATTGATTAGACAAAGCTCTGGTCATATAATAACATGATGTTCATCGATGTACAATTTATTGAGAAATGGAAGTAAGTAGTACATTTTATTTACTTAGTTGTACAGTGTTGTACTTGAGCAATGTATCATTCATATTTTAAGCATTAAAAAACTAATAAAATGGTCATGTGATAAAAGTATTTTGATAAATGAAATTATCAACATATGAGAACAACCTAACATGTCCTAACAATTCTTCAAAGTAGGTAATAAATGTCAATCATTTTTAAAGAAAATACAGTATATAGCAACGACTAGGATTGGCAGAGTGATAAAATCCAGAAAGCTTACTCCCAAATTCATTGGACGCTACCAAATTCTTCGTCGCGTAGGTCCAGTAGCATACAAAATATCTTTACCTCCTTTTCTTTCCAACATCCATGATGTTTTTCATGTCTCTCGGTTGAGAAAGTATATTCCTGATCCATCACATATTATTAAACCTGATAAAGTACAATTAAAAGAGAACCTGTCTTTTGAGACTTCGCCAGTACGGATCGCGAATAGGATGATGAAGCAGCTCAGAGGTAAACAAATTCCTTTAGTCAAAGTCATCTGGAACGAGACAACCGGAGAAGCTACATGGGAAGAGGACAAGATGAAATTGCAATACCCTGAGTTATTTCAAGGTGCATAATTTCGAGGACGAAATTCTTTTTAGAGGGGTAGTATTGTAACACCCTGTTTTCCCTATGTTTTCTGTAGCAGTAAATACATATTTAAATGTGTTTATTTTAGATTAAACTCAGAGGATGATTTTAATTAAACTAAAATCACTTCTTGTGTTGTTATATCATATGAAGTCACGGTAAAATTTTCGGTTGAAAATTCAGACGGAAGTCGATCTGCGTTTTCACTGCCGGTACAAGTTTACCGTGCAGAAAACCTAATTTTGACCCGTGAACGAAACAATTAGTGTTTTTATTATGTTTCCTTCAACCTTGGTTATTTTGAAAATTTTCGTGCAAAAAATAAAATATAATATTTTATTCGGGCGAAACGTCGGAAAAATTACGATCAGAAGTGCAATCGGGTACGAAATGAAGCAGATTATGGATCATAAAATAAGTAAGGAGACATGATGGAAGAGACTATGACACACTCTAAAAGTATCATCATCACCATTTTCAAATTATAATACTATTCTAATCCAAAAAGTCTTTTCTCTCTCTTCTTCCATCTAATCAAGCATTAAACCACCAAGCTTGCTCAACAAGCTCTCCCTCTCACTCCCTCTCACTCCCTTAACCGTGAACTCCCCTCCCTCTCCCTATATATATGTAACACCCTAGTTTTTACACCTAGGATTAATTATTTTATTTGGATGTTTAAGTTTATTATGTTATGTGGTTTAGTCTGATTAATTAAATTACTCTCTTCAAATTATTTTATTGGGTGCGTTAGCACTGACTTAGTTCAGTGAATGCACGCTTACTAGACAATAATTACGTTATTGTCACTATTAAACCAGTACAGAAAAATATTTTAAATAATATGATTAAGAGAAAAGTATTTTCATATTCCTATTCTATTTAATTTTAGAGTTAAAAATATTCTGGTTTGACATCAATCGGAGATTAAATTTTGGACTGAGTATTTTCTTAGTAGATCAGTTCAACTATTAATCTTTACTCTAACTTGAATTTCGAAAACATATCCTTATCAATCTTTATTTTTAGATTCTAAAAAGTAAAAACATGTTTATTCTAGGCCTAATATTTGTCACTCATTTTGTACCTATCACTAAATAATTAGTTTAAAAACTAAACTTCCTCACTTTTCTCTCTCTCTTTCTCGACGTTCTCTCTCTGTTTCTCTTTTCTTTCTCTGTTTCTTTCTCTTTTCTTCTTCTCCCTTCTCACGCCATCTTCTTCCTCCTCCCACCTCAACATCATCTTCATCAACCACCTTCCTTCCTTCCTTCCTTCCTTCCTTCCTTCCTTCCTTCCTTCCTTCCTTCCTTCCTTCCTTCTTCTCCGTCGCGCGACCACCCCTGAGGCCGCCGTTCGGCCACCGCACGACGAGAGCAGATGACCCGTTCCTCGCCACCGCTGCTGTTGTCTCGTGTCAGAACCGCCACCCACCGCCGTTCCCAGCCGTGGTAAGCACCCTACGCCGCCATTAACAGTGGTTCTTCATCTATTTATGATATTGAATCTTCTTTTCTTCTTCCATGAGGTTTAACTCTTGTTTTTGTTGGACCTATGGTGCTGTCCAAAACACACCGCCGCCCCTTCGTCGCCGTCCGCCGCCGCGAGGAGCACCACAGCACCACCTTCAAGTTATCTTCTTCCTTGGGTGAGTCAAAACCCTCTCTTGTGTCTCAGATTTAAAACCCCAAATGGATTTTTGAAACCCTAACCCTAACCCTTTGATTTCAGATTTTAATCTTGAAATTTAAGGTTGTTTTATGAGATTGGGACTGTGAATTTGTGTTTCCCTAAACCAATTTCATTATTCTGAGTTTTCCCTAAATTTTAATAAGGAGCCCTAAACCCCCAATTTAATTTGATTTAAATTTGGGTACGTTTTTGTGAAATTAATTATGATTTAGTGTAATTAGGACTCTTAATGGATGATTTCCAAAGTTCTTTTTCGTGATCTTTTGATCAAAACAAAGATTCCTTAAAGGGTATTGGGAAGCGTGAGCTTCAAACATGATTTTCTTTGAAAATAACCTTGTTTGGTAATTAGATTAAGTGTTTAGATAAAGTTAGAATGTGTGTTTGATCATGTGTAATTGATTTCTTGATTTCTGGTTATTGCGCGTTGTTGGATTTACTCTCTGAGACGTTTGGACATGGCTATGCTTGCTTGATGGAGTAGATATGAGCTAACGTGGACATTAGGACGAGGATCCTTCACTTGTCTTCAAAGGTAAGGGGAGCTTGCCTGATAGATTTTTCTCAATAACCATTTGCTTGATGTGTAGTCTATATAATTGATGTGGTTGTGGTTATCTGATTATGTGGTTTATGTTGTGTTGTATATCTGAGTATCAGTGTCTGATCTGTTTTAAATTATTTGATTATTTGTATATGATATTGTTATGGTGCATGATCTGTCTGGTAGTTTGTTGTTGAATGTTGCTTGTGAGTGTTATTTGAGAAGCCTGACTGTGGTCAGTGCACAACCGACTAATCAGATAAAAGCTTTAATAAGCTGTGTAAATTATATTCAATGTTTTATGTGAAACGTTGGAATATAATAGTGGTGGAAAGTATTATTTTGGAAAAATAAGGAGTTTTGATGATGATGATTTATTAGTGTAAAAGTAACTTGAGTCACAATGAGAGCGAAATTGTGAAAATGTGTAAGTACTGCTAATTTTTATATAAGAAAGTTTACAATATTATACAAAGTTATTTTATAAAATTAATTGTTGAAAAGAAGTTATTGATGTAATGATGATTGTAGAAAGTTGTTTCAGTGGAAAAAAATTAAGTTTTGGCTTAAGAAGTTTTAAAAGTGATAATTGATGAATGATTTGGAAAAAATGTGATGACAGATTTGGAAAAACGTAGAAGGCATGTGTTTTGAAACGGCAGTACATATTTTAAGGAAGTTAAAACCTCAAGTGACTCACATTTGTGAAAACCAAGTTTTACTTTAAAATTGATGAATTTCCAATTTTGAAAAAAAAGAATTTATGAAAGCAAAACTGATTTAGTGTTAAAAGTGGTGTGGAACTTAGTAACCGAGACGTCGGGGTACTAAGGTTCTGTGTTGTGATGGACTCAGTCATTTGGACTTTGAGGGCCTATATTGTATACATGAGGTATACTGTGTTGAAACATTGAGGATGTTTCTAGTGCCACGAACCTAAGACTGGTGCACCGGTCGAGAGGTGTCGTGATTGAGCACTTGGACTGTGAGGTCCTATGTTTTGATAAAGGTTTTATGGACAGTGAGGTCCTATGTTTTGATGAAAGTTTTATGGACAGTGAGGTCCTGTGTTATGATGAAAGTTTTAAAGATGTTTTAAAACTATGTGCGTCGTAAGCCATTTTGAGCTTCGGCAAAAAGAGAGATTGAACACAAAGAAAAGTACAAAACAAAAGTGTTTTACATGCATTTGGCAGACGTTCCTGCAGTTTGTGGTTTAATGCATTAATTACCAGCGGCGAAAGGTAATTCCGATGTGCATTTATCTCATGTGCCTAGGGAGGACATGGAGACCCCACCTTGTTTGCTAATGGTGTGGCCACTGATTGTGGACATTAGCAATGTGTTTGGCCTTGTGTGCCTGGCTATGTATGCCTTTGTTTTTTTGGATGGGAAGAGGTTGCGCACCTATTGGCAGAGTGCCAAGTTAGCCAGTGTGGCTATGGAGTCTGATCAACTCATATGATGTTGGGATATCTCATGAGATTAGGACGAAAATTTAGATGATGAATAGAAGTGTCATGCATAATTTTATGGATGATGTTTGGGGTGTTTAACCCATTGATAGACTATTAGCTTATAAATGCTCGTGTGGTAAATGTATATGTGTTATGTGGTGTCGAGCATTTAGTTATTGTGTTAAAACCATATATTGGCGCTCACCCTTACACACATTTCAGGATTCTTCTAGTTCGATATTGTACCCTGGGTACTTTAACACAGATGGTGCAGAGGAGTCTTTCTAAGTCACTCAGAGACTTAGATCTAGTTACTTGATGAGGTATTACTTGCGGAATAACTTTTAGAACGACCAGCTTAGGGTTGAGACTTAAATTATTTTTGATGGTATGTATGAGTTTGGCTCAGAGAGCCTTTATTTCAAATGGAATGTTTATGGCTCGGAGAGCATTCTTTTGAAAGAAAACTTAAACCTTTCCTTTTTGGTTTTGTAAAGCTTATGGCTATAACTATTATTTTTATGTATTGATGCCTGGTTGAATTTAGTGTAACTGGAATTCTGGACTGAAAATGTAATTATTTTAACAGGTGTTATTTTACCCTGGGATGTCCGAATTACAGAGGAGACTCTGTTGAAATTTTTGTAAAACTACTATCTTGTATTTAAGTATATCCTTTAAATTAAATAGGCTTGTCAAGCTATGATAGTAAGTTTGTGTGTCGATCAATTAAGGCTTAGGTATGGAGTCGTGACAAAAATTTTACACCCAATTTCAGACACTTATGTACTTATATAAATTATTTTCCGAAAGCACCAGCAAATTATCTTTTAATTTTATTTTCGCACGTGTTTAGAAGGTAATGCCCAAGGGGGGTTGTTACAATATACCCCTTCCATTTTCACTTCATCATCTTCCTCCTTCAACCTCCATTAAAGTTCATCTTCTTCCTTTCTTCTAAAAGTTCAAGCTCTTAAAGCGTAAGTTTTTATTCATCTTTTCTACTTAAGCTCTTCATTAAAGTTCTTCCTTATACTAAGGGTAATGCTCTCATATAAATCTTTTTGCAAGTTTCATCTTTTATTTCTTAGTTTACTTTATGTATTCATTATATGCTTTAAACTTCTAAAATCTCTCTAAAATGGTAGAAAACTCCTTTTGAGTTGAAACCACTTTCTATAGTCTTGTATTAACTTATATTTTCACATACTAAGAGGTTATGTAAAACAAAAATCTCTATCCATCTCTTCCAATGAAGGCCGAATGCTTGCATTTGTGACCTAAGAAGTTTTTGTTTCAACTTTTGGAATATGATCATGTGTTTGAGTTTCTAACTATCCCTTGATCTTGAATCTATAAATCTTGGAAGTTTTGATAGCTTGTTCCTATGATGACCGAAAAATATGAATAAGTAGGCCTAGGATACAATGTTTCAACTTTTCAAGTATTGATCATGTAACGCCCTTTGTTACATTAGTAATCCCAAGATAAAATCAATAAAATTCTTTTTTTTTTGACATTTAATTAAAACATATCTCTCATAAAGAAAATTAAAAAAATAATTAAAGTCTGAAAATACATCATAGTAAATAATATAGTAATAAAATATCCATGTGATGAATATAAATATAAATGAAAAACCAAAAGCATCAAACCGGGCGTCTACTAACAAACCCAACGATAAATAAATAAATGTGTCTAGCCACATACGGCTCCTTATTTAAGAAAATACTAACCAAACTAGAAAGAATAACTAATGGAATCCACTAAGTCTTCACGCCTCTTCAGTTTCAATGACTTCCTCCTCGTTCTCTGAAAACAATACTTATAATGAGATATAAAATCCCAGTGATCAACAATACATTTTTTAAAAATATTTTTGAAAATAGCATTGTTCTCAGCCGGCGCGGTAACCGGAAAAATTGTCCATGGCACCCGCTAATTTTCCAAAATAATATATATAAAAGAAAATACTTTTAATATCAATGATAATCTCATCTCAATACATCACATTCCATATACCAAATAAATTCGAGTTTAATCCAAGCGGTCCGAAGACCTCCTAATTAAATTGGCCTCTTGCCGGCATGCCATAAATTCACACATCACACGACAATGGCGTCCCATTGCCCACCCCTACTCACGAGGAGTGTTTCGATGTCACCCTCCTGTCGGGGACATTTCCATTTCGATACCTCCCATGTGCACATGGTGGTATTTCTCCTTTTTCGACACCCCAACATGTGGCGGTGTTACTTTCGATACTCCTTTTTAGGTAGTATTACTCATTTTCGACATCCCTATCACATGGCGATGTTACTTTCGATACCCCATTAAGGCGGTATTTCTCTTCGATACCCCTATCATAGGTGGTATTGCGGGAAACATCATACAATTCATCATAAGGCACAATTTCATGTCTCATACGTGTAACAATTCATTTACCAAAAATTAAATGTTTGATCTTATCATGCATGTCAAACAAACTCACATGGCATAGCATACACCAATAAGCACGTCACTCAACTAATACAAATACCAATCATGTATTTCATGCCATCAGTAACAAGAATAAATACCCAATTTAATAATTTTTATTTTAATTCAAAACTCCTAATTTCAAAAAATTTAGTGTATTAATAACATGCATCATTCAATTAAAATCTCCCAAAATCATGGGTAAATCGCTCAACACAACAAACACATGTACCATGGAAAGGGTTATTAAAAGGTACTGTTACTCACCTCTCGAAGACCTCCAATGTGCTCTAAAAATTATTTATGATACGAATTAGCGCTTCCCTAAAAACTCTTCTCCCGTTTGGTGGCGTTCTTGGATCTGTGTTGTTACGATCGCACTGGCAAGGAAGAAAAGAACGCCTGAAATCGCTACACTGTACGACGCAGTGACTAGTGTATTAGCACAGTAACCTAGCGCATAGTAACCTACATATATTTTGGTTTTATGATTCCTTTCCCCCTTTTTTTTCTTTTTCTTTTTCCTCTTTTTTTTGGTAAAATCCGAAAGCGAATAAAAGGACCCTGCGCCACTTTCTTTATATATATATATATATATATATATTGCACCTTAGGCAGCGTAATAGGCTTTAGGTTTTCTTTTTTTTTTAGTTTATTTTCTTTTCCTTTTTTTTTGTTTCTTTATTGTTTATTTCTTTTTTTTTTTATAGAATAACTAGGCCCACTTGACTTATGAGCTACCCCTAGGACCTTACGTGAAAAGTCTGTACTTATGTTTACATTCATATACATACACACACACACACACACATATATATATATATATATATATATATATATATATATATATATATACTAACAAATCCTTTACACTAAACCTCTTAATTATATCTTATTTTTATTATATCATTATTATTTATTTTTATTTTTATTTTTTATAACTTAACCTTTTTTTTTTCAAATTTATTATATTAGAATTTTAGGATGTTACATTTCCTCCCCTCCTTAAAGAATTTCGTCCCCGAAATTCATCTCATACACACGCGCATATTGTAACATACGTCGTATTCAAAACTAAAAGGTTACCATACCTTAGATAATTATTGACACACAATGTCCTCCTCCATCTCCCAAGTGGCTTCCTCAGGAGTCAATCCATCCCATAACACTTTCACCAATGGAATTGCCTCGTTCCTTAGAGTCTTAGTGCTCTTGTCCAAGATTTGAGTAGGCTTTGGCTTGTAGATCAAATTATCCTTCAATTGTATGGATTCGGGAGCTATCACATGAGATTCATCAGGCACATATTTTCTGAGTTGCGACACATGGAAAACATCATGAAGGTTTGCCAACTGTGGCGGAAGAGCCAATTGATAAGCAACAGGCCCGACTCTTTTAAGAATTTGGAAAGGTCCCATGAAACGTGGATCTAGCTTGCGGACTTTCATCGACCTCCCTACTCCCATCTTAGGAGTGACTCTCAAAAATACATGCTCACTTTCCTGGAATTCTAGAGGCTTTCTCCTTTTGTCGGCGTAGCTCCTTTGTCTACTTTGCGCCGTGCGCATCCTTTCCCTAATCATTTTGATTCTCTCAGAGGTTTCCTGGACCAATTCAGGTCCTATCAAGGTTTTCTCACCTACCTCACACCAACATAAAGGGGACCTACACTTTCTCCCATATAGGGCCTCATAGGGTGCCATGCCTATACTAGCTAGCGTGATAACTATTGTTATATTCAAACTCAATGAGAGGTAGGAACCTATCCCAACTCCCTCCTTCATCCAAGACACACGCTCTAAGCATGTCCTCAAGGGTCTGAATGGTCCGCTCCGACTAACCATCCGTTTGGGGATGATAGGCGGTGCTAAGGTTCAACTTAGTCCCAAAGGCCTGCTGAAAAGCTCTCCAAAATCTAGAGGTAAACCTCGGGTCTCTATCCGACACTATCGAGGTGGGTATCCCATGAAGTTTGACTATTTCCTTGATATAAAGGTAGGCCAACTTGTCTAAGCTATAGGTTGCCTTAATTGGCAAGAAGTGGGCAGACTTGGTCAACTTATCCACTATCACCCAAATGGCGTCTATGCCCAAACGTGTCTTAGGTAACCCCATCACAAAGTCCATAGAAATTCTCTCCCACCTCCATTCTGGAATCTCCAAGGACTGCAACAACCCCGAAGGCTTCTGATGTTCTATCTTAACCTTTTGGCTCACTAAACACCTAGTTACGAAGCTAGCCACATCCTTTTTCATTCCTGGCCACCAATACATCCTCTTAAGGTCTTGGTACATCTTAGTTATTCCAGGATGTATGGTAAACTTTCCCTTATGAGCTTCCTCTAATATCTTCTCTCTAAGGCTCCCCTCCTTAGGAACAACGATCCTATTCTTAAACTTCACTAGCCCATCAACAGACAACTCATAACCCTCTTGTCCCAACCGAGACTGTAACTTTTGGTCTAAAAGTTGTTCCCGCCTAACCTCATCTCTAAGGTCACTATTAATTTCCAACCTATTCAGCTTCAAACTTAAGGCATTTAAGGACACATCCAACACCTCCAGATTCATGTCCCTAAATTCTTCCATGAGGTTCAGCTCTTGCACCATCAAGCTCGACACGTGTAGGGACTTCCTACTCAAAGCATCTGCCACCACATTGGCCTTTCCCGGATGGTACTTCAACTCGAAGTCATAGTCCTTAAGGAACTCCATCCACCTTCGTTGTCTCATGTTCAACTCCTTCTGGTCGTACAGATATTTAAGACTTTTATGGTCACTAAAAACTTCAAACCTCTCCCCATAAAGGTAATGCCTCCAAATCTTAAGGGCAAAAACCACCGCTGCTAGCTCTAGGTCATGGGTAGGGTAATTCCCCTCATGTGGCCTAAGCTGCCTAGAGGCATATGCTACCACCTTGCCCTCCTTCATTAAGACACATCCCAAGCCATTCTTAGATGCGTCGCAGTATACCACAAAACTCACTAAGGGATCCGGTATAGTTAAGACTGGTGATGACACCAATCTCCTCTTAAGCTCTTGGAACCCGTCCTCACACTCCTGGTCCCACACAAAAGGTTTCCCTTTCCTAGTTAACTGGGTCAAAGGTAAGGCTAGTCTAGAGAACTCCTCTATGAACTTCCTATAGTAACTAGCTAAGCCTAAGAAACTTCTTACTTCGGTTACTGTCTTAGGTTGTTCCCATCCCAACACTGCATCAACTTTAGAGGAATCAACCGCCACACCATCCTTTGAGATTGTGTGTCCTAAAAACTTTACCTCATCTAGCCAAAACTCACACTTCTCCGGTTTGGCATAAAGACACTCATCCCTCAAGATCCGCAACACCAACCTTAGGTGTTCTCCATGTTCTTCTGGTGTCCTAGAGTATATTAAAATATCATCTATGAACACCACCACAAACCTGTCCAAAATGGTCCTACAGATCCGATTCACGTAGTCCATGAAAACGGCTGGGGCGTTGGTCACACCAAAGGGCATCACTACATACTCATAGTGCCCATACCTTGTCCTAAAGGCCGTCTTAGGGATGTCATGGCTTCCAACTCTAATTTGATGGTATCCCGATCTTAGATCTATTTTGGAAAACACTGACGCTCCCCTTAACTGATCTAAGAGGTCATCTATCCTAGGTAAGGGATATTTGTCCTTGATGATTACCTTATTCAGTTGCCTATAATCAACACACAACCTCATACTCCCATCTTTTTTCTTCACTAGAAGCACTGGTGCTCCCCAAGGTGACGCACTAGGCCTAATAAACCCCTTTTGCAACATATCCTCTATCTATTTCTTGAGCTCGCTCAACTCTAGAGGTGCCATCCTATAGGGTGCTACTGATACAGGTCCACTCCCCAGTACTAGATCTATGGTAAACTCAATCTCTCTATCTGGAGGTAAATTAGAGACATCCTTAGGAACACATCTGGGAACTCACACACAATAGGCAACGGCGCTATATCACTCTCAGCCTCTATCTTAGAAGAAAAGAGAAGTATATATCCCTGAGCTCCCTCAACTAAGCACTTACGACATGAGGCAGTAGAGATAAGATGTTCTGTCCTAGGAGAGTTAACAGACATGGACCGTGGAATGAAAGAAATAGTTCGACTAGCACAATCAATAATAGCATTGTTTCGAGACAACCAGTCCATGCCCAAAACAATATCTAGACCACACATAGGTAAACATATCAAACCAACAATATAAGTCAGGTCTTGAAACAATAAGGGACATTGCGGTGAGACATGTAAGAAGTAATCAATCTATCTTTAGCAGGAGTAGAAACACACAAATCATATGACAGTTTAGTAACAGGTAACTCTAAGAATTGAGCACATTTAAATGAAATGAATGAATGTGTTGCTCCCGAATCGAACAATAGAGTAACTTTTCTCCTGTACGAGTTGAAGAAATTCAGCCTCCTTCGGATTTAAGCTGCCTTGGAATGATGGCGGGTTGTTCTCCTTGAATTCGGAAAGTCCCACGTGCTGAGGGTCCTAGGTTTCCACCACTCCATCAGTGATTGGCCTCCATTCCCATTCAGTTGACGGAGAGTCTCCGCCTGCGCTTGCATAACTCTGGCTATACAATCCAAAGCTGGTGCAAGTGCAACGTTCGTCCCTCACCTATTAATCGCCATAAATCTGCTCACTACCAATGAAATACTGGGTTGATCAGGTCCAATATCCCAAAGAATAGCATGCAACAGCATTTATAACTCTAACAAGCATCCTATGCGCCCAAGTTTTGTTTTTGAAAAAACCCCACCACCACAGTCCGATTTAGAATCGAACTGCTCTGATACCATAAATGTAACGCCCTTTGTTACATTAGTAATTCCAAGATAAAATCAATAAAAATCTTTTTTTTTGACATTTAATTAAAACATATCTCTCATAAAGAAAATTAAAAAAATATTTAAAGTCTGAAAATACCTCATATTAAATAATATAGTAATAAAATATCCATGTGATGAATATAAATATAAATGAAAAACCTAAAGCCTATTACGCTGCCTAAGGTGCAGTATATATATATATATATATATAAGAAAGTGGCGCAGGGTCCTTTTATTCGCTTTCGGATTTCGCCAAAAAAAAAGAGGAAAAAGAAAAAGAAAAAAAAGGGGAAAGGAGTCATAAAACCAAAATATATGTAGGTTACTATGCGCTAGGTTACTGTGCTAATACACTAGTCACTGCGCCGCACAGTGTAGCGATTTCAGGCGTTCTTTTCTTTCTTGCCAGTACGATCGTAACAACACAGATCCAAGAATGCCACCAAACGGGAGAAGAATTTTTAGGGAAGCGCTAATTCGTATCATAAATAATTTTTAGAGCACATTGGAGGTCTTCGAGATGTGAGTAACAGTACCTTTTAATAACCCTTTCCATGTTACTGTGCTAATACACTAGTCACTGCGCCGCACAGTGTAGCGATTTCAGGCGTTCTTTTCTTTCTTGCCAGTATGATCGTAACAACACAGATCCAAGAATGCCACCAAACGGGAGAAGAATTTTTAGGGAAGCGCTAATTCGTATCATAAATAATTTTTAGAGCACATTGGAGGTCTTCGAGATGTGAGTAACAGTACCTTTTAATAACCCTTTCCATGGTACATGTGTTTGTTGTGTTGATCGATTTACCCATGATTTTGAGAGATTTTAATTGAATGATGCATGTTATTAATACACTAAATTTTTTGAAATTAGGAGTTTTGAATTAAAATAAAAATTATTAAATTGGGTATTTATTCTTATTACTGATGACATGAAATACATGATTGGTATTTGTATTAGTTGAGTGACGTGCTTATTGGTGTATGCTATGCCATGTGAGTTTGTTTGACATGCATGATAAGATCAAACATTTAATTTTTGGTAAATGAATTGTTACACGTATGAGACATGAAATTGTGCCTTATGATGAATTGTATGATGTTTGCCGCAATACCACCTATGATAGGGGTATCGAAGAGAAATACCGCCTTAATGGGGTATCGAAAGTAACATCGCCATGTGATTGGGATGTCGAAAATGAGTAATACTACCTAAAAAGGAGTATCGAAAGTAACACCGCCACATGTTGGGGTGTCGAAAAAGGAGAAATACCACCATGTGCACATGGGAGGTATCGAAATGGAAATGTCCCGGACAGGAGGGTGACATCGAAACACTCCTCGTGAGTATGGGTGGGCAATGGGACACCATTGTCGTGTGATGTGTGAATTTATGGCATGCCGGCAAGAGGCCAATTTAATTAGGAGGTCTTCGGACCGCTTGGATTAAACTAGAATTTATCTGGTATATGGAATGTGATGTATTGAGATGAGATTATCATTGATATTAAAAGTATTTTCTTTTATATATATTATTTTGGAAAATTAGCGGGTGACATGGACAGTTTTTCCGGTTACCGCGCCGGCTGAGAACAATGCTATTTTCAAAAATATTTTTAAAAATGTATTGTTGATCACTCGGATTTTATATCTCATTATAAGTATTGTTTTCAGAGAACGAGGAGGACGTCATTGAAACTGAAGAGGCGTGAAGACTTAGTGGATTCCATTAGTTATTCTTTCTAGTTTGGTTAGTATTTTCTTAAATAAGGAGCCGTATGTGGCTAGACACATTTATTTATTTATCGTTGGGTTTGTTAGTAGACGCCCGGTTTGAGGCTTTAGGTTTTTCATTTATATTTATATTCATCACATGGATATTTTATTACTATATTATTTAATATGAGGTATTTTCAGACTTTAAATATTTTTTTTAATTTTCTTTATGAGAGATATGTTTTAATTAAATGACAAAAAAAAGATTTTTATTGATTTTATCTTGGGATTACTAATGTAACAAAGGGCGTTACAGATCATGGATTTAGAACTTTTAATAACTTGTTTATTTTATGTTGTTAAAGCTAGTATGTGTTACTTTCATTTTTCCAAGACGATCATGGACTTGAGCTCCATAAGATATTTGGATGCTAAGTCTAAGAGATTGGAAAGTTTAAGGATTTATAACTTGTTTATTTTATGTTGTTAAAGCTAGTATGTGTTACTTTCATTTTTCCAAGATGATCATGGACTTGAGCTCCATAAGATATTTGGATGCTAAGTCTAAGAGATTGGAAAGTTTAAAGATATCTAGTCTATAAATCCTATGAAGGCCGAACCTAGAAGGTTATGGATCTAGCATACCTTGTTCTTATTTTTCCAAAATGATCATGGTTTTGAGCTCCTTAACACATATGGATGCTAAACCTAAGAGATTGGAAAGTTTAGTGAATGCTAGCCTATTTTACTAGCCTTGTCCGAATGCCCTATGTTTTTAACTTAGTGGAATGTTAATTCAACTTTGTTAAATGATCATTGTTTATGAACTCCTAAAACTTAAGGATCATAAATCCATGAGTTGTATAATTTTTGGGAATCTCGAACCCTAAGAACTAATCTTGGCTGAACCTATACCTTGTGGTTTAGTGTTCTTGTTTTGATTTTAACTTGTGATTTTGTGTTTATAACCTTAGACTTCCATCACGGAGGAAACGAGAACGTTCGTGACTTACCTCGTCGAGCATCTAATCTTCTTACCTTCACAGAAAGTAAGAGGGGATTGCTTAGGGATAATCAATGACTATGTGCATATGTGTATGTGTTTACTTGAGTGATTTGAATATTATTGTGATATGGAGCCAATACTTGAATAACTTGTTTACTTGAACTATTGTGGTTATTACTTGAAGTTGAACATTACTTGCTTTAAAGTGTTATGAATTATTTATATACGTGATGAACTGTCGTTAACTGTGATATGATTGTTGAGAATATATTACTGTTGATTGAAGTTTGAGAAGCCGAACTTGAGTCTGTGCACAATGATTAAAAAGGATTAAAAGCCTTAATAAGCCTTGAATAGAACTTTGAAATTATTGGTTTCAGTTATGAAAGTTCCTTGTTTAACACGCTTACTTCAAGAAAATGAGATTCTTATTTTGAAAAGAAACGTTGTAGTGTTTTTAAGACAATAGAAATTACCTTTTTATGATCCAAAGTTGGTTCGAGAGAAAACCTTTTCGAACTATGTGTTTTATGAAGGAAAACCCCTTTGAAAATAGTTGACTTTATTTCATCAAGGATTTCAAAAGCAAACGAATTTCCTAAATGTTTTACAAAAGAATTTTTAAAGGAAAATATTTTCTCCTAAATGATTTAGAAACGTTCCGGTTACTTGGATAAGTGACCGAGGTTTTGTTTTGGATTTTGATTTTCACTGAGCGAAAAGTAAGCACATGTGAAAGAGAATACTAGTTCGCGAGACGTCGCCTCTAGTGTTCAGTTTATGCACATGATCTGGGATCCGTGTCAAGAATTATGGACCAAGGGTCCTAATCGTGATATTATGGGCTAGGAGTCCAAATTTTGGAATTGAGGACTGTGTGTCCTAATTTCGTTGTTATGGGCTAGGAGTCCTTATCATGTTGAAATAAAACATGGATAAAATTATAATTGTTTCTACGACCACAACCTTGGACTGCGGCCGCGGTCTAAGGTGTTGTGAGTGAACACTCGGACTGTACGTCCTGTGTTATTAAATTTTAAGTGATGGAAATTGTGAATAGTCGTTAGCTTTGGGCTTCGACAAACAGAAAAGAGAGAACACAAAGAAAAGTCTCGTAAATAAAAATTCTTTTATTCATATGTATTTCCTCTTGGCAGATGTGCTTGAGTTATCCGAATACCCGCTTAAGATGTGGTATTCGATGAGGTATACATCCGAATGGCCGTTATAAGGGATTCGTGATGATGTTGATCCGGGCGCATGAGGTGACGGAGACAACTTGCCAAACGGGGCGTATGAGCCTGATCAACTCTTTCTTTCTTAATGATAAAACGGTGATGGTATCTCATGAGATTAAGATTAGAGCCTGATGATTGAAGTGTCATGCATTATCTTTATAAAATTGATTGATTCGGGTATGAGACCCACTGAGATAATACTTATTGTTTACCTATGAGTAATGTTTAAAATGTTAATATGTCAAGGTGTTGTATGTATCATGTGTATGGTTGTTGTGCGATATATCCGTTGTCGGTATCTCACTCTTTCATTTCTACTTGTTATTCTCTCTTCCTTTTTGGTATCGCCGTATGTACATGAGTCCAGATGGATCCCAATATCCCGCTTGCACCGAAAACATCTAAGACTGAGGTCTTCGATGATGCAGGGAATGCTGGGGCATGGCAGATACACCCAGGGGCGACATCTGCCACATACCACGAAGCAATCACTACGACCGGTTTAAATGCTGAAGGAGACCCAATCCGTAGAAGCCACACTGTGGAAACTAGGAGGGTAGCTCTGCCTCCGATTTGGTATTACCTTCACACACTGCGAGCTCATGGACTGCTACATGAGACACCACCTCTAGACGTAGAGCCGGCAGCGCCGATCGAGGAGGATCCCGGGGAGGACCCTGAGGAGAACCCTGAGGAAGACTTCGATGAGGCCATGGAGGAGGATGAGCCGGAGGATCAGGTTATGGATCATGACGACGATGACGATTTCGTAGATGAGGGCGGCGACGTTATAGATCCATTACCTGAGGTCTCGTCTCGTGGAAGCCTTTGCGGAGACCCTGCTTGCAGCCAGTGTGAGTAACCAGTTCGGAGTGTTTTGTGGATAATCTTCCGTCATCTGACTTTTAGAGTTATCTTTTGGATGTGGTTCCGGACCCTCTTTCCCTGTGTCTTACTTACTCTCTTTTAAGTTGTAACTCCTAGATGTCTAATTCTGTTGCAATGGCCATTGATAAGGCCCTAACTTATGTGCTGGAACTTGGCTTTCATTAGGACATGTTATATATATATATATATATATATATATATATATATATATATATATATATGTTGTCTTCAGTTCATGTTCTGAGTGTTCATCACCTTTATCTTCCTTCATCTCAGAAAAAAATTAACTACCGTTTTTAGTATACTCATCCATCGAGAAAATGATACTTTTAACCAGCATTGTAAATCAGAAATATTTCCGTAATTGGATAATTATGTGATACTGGATTTAGGGTGTCACAGGTTACATAGCTCAATGAAAGTATTGTTTGATGGTTCAATAACGGCAAATCAGTATCTCACGATAATTTGAGATATAGTATTTAAATTGTTTATATAATATTTCAAAGGTGCTTAACTTTTTCTACCGTTTCAATATTTGGTAAGATTAGATTTTTTTGTTCTAATGAATCTGCAAAATAACTCCAATTCCACAAAAGTCACCATTATCAACTACTATAGAAACAAATAACTTTTTTCGTGATCAAATCAGTAAAAATATCACGTATACATTTAAGACCTTAAGTTTTTTTTAATACTTTTATTTTACAATAACTATACTCGGGATAAAAAAAGGAAATAGAGCTATAAAAAGAAGTGTAAATTTAAATATTAGAATAACATTATTATTATTAAAAAAATATAAAATTTGAAAACAAAAATACATATACTTAAAAAAATGGTAATTGACTGAGAAGTCATACTTGTACAAAATTTTATTCATTTGAATTCTATCCCAGGTGGAGGGAGATATTAGTTTGCAAATGTGCATTATCGGGTCTGTCATCATTCTCAATGAATGGGGTCTTGTAAATTTTAAACCCCTGTAGTATCTTTGTCCAGCGGAGACAGAGTGATTATTTATAACGAAGACATATTCATGCTCTCGTATGGTGATCATTGTAACACCCCGATTTTTGTTGTTTTCTGTATTGATAAATAAGTATCTGTTTATATATTTATTTGAGATCTAGAAAATGATTTTGGTTGAAACAAAATCATATTTAGACTCGATTTCATGGCGAAAGCCTACAGTTAAATTTTGGATTGAAAATTTAGACGAAACTCGATTTGCGTTTTCACTGACAGTAAGATTTTACTGGTCAAAAAACCTAATTTTGACCCGAAAACGAAATTATAAATTTTCTTCTCACTTTTTAAGTGATGTGGGCCTTTTCAAAAATTTCACTCTAGAATAAAATAATATATTTTGTTCGGGCGAAGTTTTGAATTAAATCGGGTGTGGAAAACCTAAATCGAGAGAATAACGAAGTCGGAAACGGAACTACGAAGACTGAGCCGGACAGCGGGCACGGAGAGACACATGTCACAAGGTTGTGGTGAGTATGGTGAGTCACCACCCATGACTCACCACAAGTAATCATGATTTTTCAAAATATCTAAGATATTTTGTTACGTAAAAGACTAAAATGCCCCTAAGTGTGTTTAGAAACCCTAAACTACCCTTATGACTCACTCACCATACCCCCCTCACTCTCTTCTCTCACGGAAGCCCCTCCCCCTCACACACTCTCATTTTCTTCAAACTTAAACTTAGAGAAAACCAAAGAAAACCCTAAGTTCTTAAGTGTTTTCTTGGTAAAATAGATCAAACTCTTCATCTTTTCTCCATCTTCAAGAGATAACCATTCTTCCTTCATGATCATGCTTGTCTTAAATCTCCATTTATTCCATTTATTTTTCCATGATCATCAAGTTTGTGTTCTTAGATCTAGAACTTTGGAAATTCCTAGAAAATCATAGAAAAATCCTTTTCATATGATTTCAATTGCTATGAACTAGTTATGATCCCTAGTATCTTCATTCATGAGCATGTGTAAAAATAAAATTTCCTTCCCAATTTTCTATATGAGGCCGAAACCTCACTTGTAAGGATGGAGGAGGTTTTGTTCCAATTTCAAGCCATGATCATTAGTTATGTCATCTGTAATACTTATGGCTCACTATTCTAAGAGCATGTGAATTTTAGAAATTTCTAGCCATTTTTAGTAGTCATGGCCGAATCCCAACCATGAAATGGGATAAATGATTTCGATTCATTTTCAAGTTATGACAATTTTCCCTAACTCTACACCACTCTAAGGTTATAGATCTAAGAGTATGTGGAATTTTGAAACATCTAACCTATTTTCCTAGCTTGGGTCGAAACCATACCCATAGGAAATAATAGATTTTTTTCAAAGTTTAATTAGTTATGTGTTGTTTTGTGAAGGATTGTGTTAGTAGTTGTTGTTCGGAGTTCGTGGAGGAAACCAGATTTGAAACCGAGACTTCGTTGAATCGGAACTTGAATCTTCAAGAGGTAAGGGGAGTTTGCCTGGGGAGCTTCGATAACTATGTGTATAAATTGTTTGGTGTGTCTGTAATTAATGGTTGTAGTTTGTGGTGTTTGTTTTAAAATTATTGCATAATATTCCGTGATGCATGATTTATCTGTGAAAGCATATTATAAATTGCGATATGTGAATTTATTGTTGGTTGTGAAAGCATGTGATAAATTGTGTTGTATGAAATTTTCTGTTGACTTTGTGATTGGCTGGAAGCCTGACATCGGTCAGTGCTTATTGGAAATTAAGAATAAAAAATTAAGAAAATTTAAGGGAAACATTATGTTTTTGAAAAATTGTTGATTTAAATTTTAAGGTAAAAATAATAATATTTTAATGAGTTTTAATGAAAGAATAAGTTAATAAATGACAGCGAGGACGAAACCGTGAAAAAATTTTACTTTCGTTTTTTTTTTCCTTCAAAAATGATGGGAGTTAAGGGAAATAAATCTTAATTTTAAGAAAAGATATTTTAAATTGTTTTATGGTTGTTGATAAATAATTTTTCAAGAAATAAGGGTTTTTACTTGGCTAACGGCAGTATCAGGAAAATCGGTCATTTTAAGTGAGAAAAATAAATTTATATGCCAGAAATAATTTTCAAAGGGTTAATGGATTTTTAGAAAATAAAAATAAAGGATTTGAGGAAAAATGATTTTCGTTACGTTTTAAAACGAATTTCATCAGAAAAGGATTTCTGGAAAAGAATTTAAGAACAACAGAAATTTTCCGACAAACTTGGATAAGTTTTCTGAGTTTTTGTTTTGGTATTTGTGTTTCACTGAACGAAAATTCTTTTGGAAAAATAAAGGAAAGGATAAGGATCTAGATGGCCGAGATGTCGGTCCAGTGTTCCTCAAAGGAAATTGCACTTGGAAGGGAAAGGAATTGGAATACCTAAGGAAGGGTAGTCGGGAGCTTTAAGTCTCGACAGAGGAAAAACAAATGACAAAGAACAATTACGATAACAAAGGGTTTTACATGCATAGTCATACAAACATGCCATTTTGGGCAGACATGCCTTGAGTATCGAGCTACAATTTCACAAAGGGTGAATTGGGTAAATTGGTTAGTTACAGACCAAAGATAAATTCAAGGGTTTTTGGGTCTTAGGGACTTTTGGGCTTCGAAAATCCAGCGAAAACTTGGGGCCTTGCAACCTCGGGTCGTGGAATTCGGTTACCCGGCACGAATGTACTAAATAGGAAACTATTCCAATATTATTTTAGGTGCTCCATCGTGATATTCCCTGAACAATTGGAGCCGAACCTAAATTAGAGGTCGATCTCATAAGACAACTGTGTTAAGGGTAACACAGACTAATCATTGCTCGAAGAAGGGAAGTTAGGAATCTACGGAGAATAAAAGTCAAGACTCATAGGATGGATATTGAAGTGCCATGCATTTTATAAAATTTATGACTGGATGATCGGGTATGAATCCCATTGGTAGGAAATAATTATGGTATGTATACATGAATGTTTGTTTGAGTGTCGTGCATGTAGTTATCATAATAAAACTCAATATTGGTATTTCACCCTTGCTTTAATTATTTTCGTGTTGGGTTTCTACTATGCTTCTCTATATATATTCAAGTACAGATGAGCCAAATGAGTCCGATGTCGTACACGGGAATACGTTCCCTACACGTTGACAAGGCTGATGACGGAAGCGGGTGGAGGACTAACCTGGATACTTCTGTGGGCGGGGAGTTCTAGGGAGGACTTCCCAATGGTGTTTTTTTTTCTTTAAGTGTGACCAGCTATAGGATCTGTTTTGGGTTTACGGTTGGGAAGTAGTACCGCAAATATATAGAAGTTTAGTTGATGTGTGTTTTCCCTATGCTATGGCTTAAATAAAAGATTTGTAATATAAAGGGTCATATGTAAACTTTATGGACACACACACACACACACACACACACATATATATATATATATATGTATGTATTCAGTTGTTTGTTAGTTATAAATGCTTGGTTTGTATCGGTAGAAGAAAAGAAAAAGAAAGAAAAAATTTTACCGCTAATTTCAAAGAAATTAAGAAATAGAGAAAATTATATTTTCCGAAAGTAACCAGCGTTATTATTTCCATTCTTTTAGTTTTCAACATGTAGCGCCAGGGGGGTGTTACAATCATGCTCTAATGGAAAAGAAATAAATAAAGCCTAAAACATATTATTGAGTATGGAATTTGTTCTTAAAAAAGTTTTAAAATCTAACCCTTCAATATCGAGCTCGGATATATTCTTCTTCGTTTCCTTTCAATCCTTATGCAATAATTCATTCTCAACACTAGAGCTGTCAATTTGGCCCTAAGCCCTAAGGTCAGCCCATCTAGCCCACAATAATAGCTCGGCCCATTCAGCCCATAACTAGAGCTGTCAAATGGGCCACCCTAGCCCATTTAGCCCTAGCCCATGTAGGTCAGGACCAGATGGGCCACAGGGCCAAAAGGCCCACATTAAAAAAAGCCCACAGGGCCAAAAAGCACTAAAAAGCCCTAGGGGCCAGGGCCAGCCCATGGGCCATATTTTTTTTGATAGCCCTATTTTTTTTTAAATTTTTTTTATAAAACTTGACAAAAAGAACAACAATTATAATCACTCTAACATTATGTAATAATATCATTTAACCTATGAAATTAACAATCAAATATGTATTAAGTGTTATAGTTTTCTCTAAAAAAATTGAAGAGAAACCATTGTTTTATCTCTTTTCATCTTTGTCTTTATATGAAATGAATTGCTAAAGTAAATAACTGATATCAAATTATTGCAATAGATAATATTACAGCTAAGGAAAACCATTCACTTGGATTACCTAAGTGGTTGTGCGGTTAGTAAAGGAAAAATTATAGCACGTAATACATATTTAAATAGATAATTTCATAGATTAAATGATATTATTACATAATGTTAGAGTGATTATAGTTGCTCTTTTTGTCAAGTTTTATAAAATAAAAAAAATTAGGTCCATCAAAAAAATTATGGCCCATGGGCTGGCCCTGGCCCTTAGGACATTTTAGGGCCTTTTGGCCATGTGGGCTTTTTTTAATGTGGGCCTTTTGGCCCTGTGGCCCATTTGGCCCATACCCATACGGGATAGGGTTACATGGGTTAGGGCCGGCCCATTTGATGGCTCTGCCCTTCATGGTGTGCGCGAGCATTCATACGACAGAAGTGTATAAAGAATGCTTCTTCCTTTTCAAACTGATGTATGCGTAACAAGCAATCATTTCAATTATATTTTACAGGAGGATGATACATAGAAGAGGCCAAGAGGGTGCACTGAAGGAAAAATTATTGGATAGATATAGTATACCATATCATTTCTTAGATATTAATAAATGTATCTTTTTAGAGGTTAGAGTATTTATAACATATTCTACAAAAAAATGAAAAGAGTATTTAAACACTGATTCACAACATCACACATTTAATATTAAATAAAGTGATTAAACTAGGCATTGTCTCTTGAAGAGTTACTTGTTTACTAAGTTATTAGCATAAATAAAATAATTGTAAAGAAATCAACAAACAAAAGAACTTTTGCAAGCTATCTATATATGTGAAGTAAAATGTCTTCTAGAGTTCAGATATGGATATCAATACCCAAATACATCAGACACCAATAATAATTCAAGACAATTCTTTGAATTAGGTAGAGTCTGGAAAAAAAAATATTAGAGAAAATGAGAAAGAAGAGTGTTAGTGGTAAGAGCTCAATAACAGAAAATGAGATCTAAGCTGCTTGCTATTAAGTTTGCTATTATGGATAACCTGTTGAAATTTATGTTTCTCCTTTGAGACAACAAACAACTTCGCTGCAATTTGACCACTTATAGAACCCATATTATCCTTGCCACCAATCTTCTCCAGCACTGCACCTGAAAGCAAGTACAAAACTTTCAGCACCAGCACTATCGATTATTAGCTAATAATCAAGAAATGTTAAGAGAAGGAAAAATATATAACTTAGTCCCTGCAAAAGCAACATTGATCAGATAACACATGTCCATATTCAAGCGCATTGTAGACAAGAAATATAACTTGTTATTGAAAAACAATACAGCTTTCAACATACAATGTCAAATAATGAATGTAAACAAGCAAGTATCCCTTTTAGTATGGGACCAAAGTAGTTCTTCAATTTTACGGTCAATCCTGATACATAAGGTTTTTCGTATACAGTGACACTATACAGGTATAGTCCTGCAACTGAAGAGTAATATATATTATGTATGCTACTAAGGACATGAAATCAATGAATATTCATAAGCACTAGTTTGGATATAGGTCATAAACAAAAAAGCATTTTAATGTTTAAATACCTATTATGATAAGCCTCTGACTCATCTAGTTTTATGACTAGTATGACCGTGGTTTTGTACTAATTATATTTCGTTTTCACCCAAATTAGATTAAATTGTCCTCAAGAAACATTTTGAGTCTCTAGAGTATTTTTAGGTTAATTTAGCTGATTTAGAGTCGAATAAAGTACTTGCTGTTAATTCTTGTTTCAGGTAAATAAAGAGCAGCAATTCTGGAGTTTTTCACCCCGCGAGAGGCTACTCGCCTCGCGAACCTGAAGGCTGACTGTGCCAGAAAATGCAAACCTTTCTGTATCGCCCTGCGAACCCTGTTTCGCCACGCGAGAAATCCAATCCTGAAGGACAGAGACCATCACGGCTTACCCGTGCTGAAGGTCACGGGCGTGACAGTTTGGAATTTGAAGAGTCTCGCCTCGCGAATGATCAGCTCGCCTCGCGAAAGAGCCAAACACTGAAGACTGTTCATAATATTCTTCTCGCGAAAGGCTGTTCGCCTCGCGAGCGCGCGGAGCCCAGAATCTGTATTTATAGGCAGAACTGAAATCTTATCTTAGGGATCTCTTCTTCTTTTCATTTAGATTAGGACGGCTAGGAAATTAGGGTTTATGTTTGTAATGGAGAACTAGTCTCCTTGATCAATCTGCTGTAATCGGGTTCCATTGACGCTTGAGGTTTTGTAATTCCTAAACTCAATGCTTCTCTTTCAGTATTTGTTCTGTATGTTCTGTTTGCTTAATTCAGGATTATATAGGATAAGTATTGATTTGTTTCGATGATTGTATGTTCCTATACTTAATCGCGTTTGCTTAATTCGCGTGTGTTCGTTCATGTTCGCTTAGTTCATGAGTGCTTCACCCCGTTTGCTTAATTCGGGAATAGGAACATATGTCTCGTAGTATTGATTTCGCTTGTTAATTGATGCTACAATCGAAAAGGGTTTAGAATCTGCTTAGGGCTTGGAATTTACATGGACCGATGATAGTTGGGAAACCGAGAGCAGTAGGTTGATCGTTTTTAGCTATTTGATAGTTATTTTATTTGCATTATTTTCTGCTTTGTTTTCTTTATTTAGTTTCAAATCAAAACCCCCCAAAACTGACTTTTCTTATAACAACAACCCAAGAGTCCTTGTGAGACGATACTCGAGTTGTCGTACTTTCCCTATCTACATATTTTGTAAACCGCTCGCTTTTTGACGCGTGCGCGACAGCGTGTCAAAAATTGGCGCCGTTGCCGGGGACTCTTGTTGTTATTAACAGAAAATTAAAGTAAAAAAATAAAAAAATAAAAAAAAAATTAAATAAAAAAATAAATAAACTTTTTGCTGAATTGGTCTGGTTGTGAATTTACCCATGGATGATTATATACAAGATTACATGCCTAATGTTAATTATGAACCACCATGCATATGTTATCCTGACTCTCCTGGTTTAATACATCGGTTGCCAAGGTTTAGTGGTCTTGCAGGTGAGAATCCGCAGGAGCATCTGAGGGAATTCCAGATTGTTTGTTCTACAATGCTGAGACCTGAAGGAATGACAGAAGACCACATCAAGATGAGAGCCTTCCCATTCTCACTTGAAGGTGTTGCAAAGGATTGGTTGTATTGTCTTGAGGCGAATTCCATCTCAACCTGGTTTGATTTGAAGAAAGTCTTCCTGTTGAGATACTTTCCTGCTTTCAGAGCTGCATCAATCAGGCGAGAGACATTTGTTATTGGACAAGTTAATGAATCACCTCAAGCATATACAGCCAATATTTACAATCAAGGCAACAATCAGAACAGGCACAACATTCCTGACCCTTCCACTGATGAGTACCACCCCAGCTGGGGAAACCATCCAAACCCTTGGTATGGGGACTCACCCACGCAACAACAACTGATGTGACCGCCGGCACCACCACAGACTCCTCCTCAAGTGACTACTTCTGCACCTTCCGGACCTTCACTAGAGGACATGTTCAAGAAAATGACTTCACAAATAACTGCACAAATAAATGCACAGATTGGACAGTTCCAGGCCTCACAGCACGATTTCAAAGAATGAACATGCTAGCATTCACAATTTGCAGACACAATTTGGACAATCTCAGCAGCGAATGGATGCTAGCATTCAGGCCTTGCAGACACAGATTGGATAGCTTGCCACTTCAATAAATGCCATGCAACAAGCTCAAGGATCAGAACCCTTGACTAAGGAAATTGAGAGGAAGAGGCATATGGAGGACATCCATTCCGCCATGCTAGAGGATGATGAAGAAATTCCGGGATTAGATGATTCATTTGGCTCCTATGCATGTGTCAATTGTGATGGGAGAGATACCTGTGTGGTGCGTGCTGAGGTTACTGCATATACAGAAGGTGATGAATCTGGTAATGCAGTGATGGGAATTGTGCAGAAGATGAAGCAACACCTGAGACCCTCTCTACCTATTTGCCACCTCCCACTGTGGAACAACCGGTGATGGAGTTCAAGCCTCTGGATTTTGCACCACGGCCAGTCCAAGAGGTTGAACCCCAATTTTATTGGGAGGACTTTGTTGAAAAAGAGGTCATCTTTGACCCGAGAGGAAGTGAGAAGTCCGCCGCACTTGGCGGAGTCACCATAATTGTCAAATGCTCACCTCCATATCAATGCTGCAAGTTAGGGGACCATGGAACAAGCTTCCGTCCCTTGTCTATCATTTGGGCCTTATGCTGCATGCCATGGGATCCGGGAGGATCATATTGCAATTTGAGCATCCCGTGGCCGCTGTATCACAGACAGTGGGACCCCGGTGGAACCACCCCCATGAGTTTTCTCTGAACCTTACTCTTTTTAATTGCTTTGCCTTGCTTTATTTTTGTTTTGTTTTCTTTTAGCTCCTGAATAATTTGAGAAGATCAGTAGTATGTGTGTTGAGTCTTGTGTCGGCTAGCTTGCTGGATTTTAATTGAATTCACCTAGATGGATTGCATGACATGTGTTGACTATTGATGATTTTCCCCCTAAGTTTTGAATTTGAAAATTGATCCCCATTGAAAATTTGAAACTGAATTTTGAGATATTTTGTTATGATGGCATGATTTATGATAAGTTTGGGGTGATAGGGAAGCACACACTAGGGATAGAATCTCGGTCAAACAATTTGAAAAAATGGCCAGGTGAGGATTTGAGCCTCCAACATGTTTTTAACTGTGTGAATCACTTTTGAGTTGCACTTTCCCGAATTTGCTTGAATCTCTTTATGGTTGCATGTTTATGTGTTTGCATCAAATGATTTAGGCATTTTCTTTGTAAATAACCACTTGGCCTAAATAGAACCAGTCCCTAATGCATGTTCCCTAGTTAGCCCCTTTGAGCCTAATTAGCCTGTTAATTCTTGATAACCTCATGTTATGAGCCTAAAATCTGAAAAACCATGTTAACCAATCTTAGTATTAGGAGAGCATGGAATCTTAGCAAGAGAATTGTTGCAAGAAACTAAGTTTGGGGTGGCTACAAGGATGTGACATGTCATTCTGGGGTGAGAAAAAGAAAAAAAAAACAATAAAATAATAAAGGTTGGAGCCAAAGGGCAAGAAAGAAAAAAAAAAGAAAAAAAGAAAAAAAAAAGAGAAAGAAAAAAATAAATAAATAAAAAGTGCAAAAATGTCAAAAAGGCTATTTGAAGGAAAAGGCTGTAGTCACCCAAAGCATAAAGAAAAATGAAAAAGGAATCCGAGTGGAAATTCAAAGTGTAAAAAGCTTCATGCTCTCTTAGTTCCTAGGGACTTCAGCCCAGTACCTTTGTATATCCTACCTTAGCCAGGCCCCATTACAACCTTAAAAGACCTTTTGATGTTGCATGCATGTTTTCGTGGGAACCATTTTGAGATGAAAATCAAATTCATGGGAAGTGCTCTTAAAAGTGAAAATTGAGTGAAATGTTGATAGCCTGACACAAATTGAGCGAATGAGTGAAACACTAAATGCCCTTGTGAGGAAGGCGATTGTTTGAATTTGGTGATCTCCCTCTTGTGTGTAACTTGGATCACTTGCTTAGATTAATGATTGCTTGAATGACGAAATTCTCAATTGTTAGAGTAAATGCATGTGGGGATTGCTTTGTTTGAAAGGGGGGAACATTGAAGGAAAAATTATTTTGGTGAATTGCTTGAAATTTGTGCAAAGTTGATTGAATCCTTTAAGCTTTCCAAGTCTGAGTCTTTTTGAGTTTTAGTTTGCTTGGGGACAAGCAAAGTTTAAGTTTGGGGTATTTTGATAAGCCTCTGGCTCATCTAGTTTTATGACTAGTATGACCGTGGTTTTGTGCTAATTATATTTCGTTTTCACCCAAATTAGATTAAATTGTCCTCAAGCAACATTTTGAGTCTCTAGAGTATTTTTAGGTTAATTTAGCTGATTTAGAGTCGAATAAAGTACTTACTGTTAATTCTTGTTTCAGGTAAATAAAGAGCAGCAATTCTGGAGTTTTTCACCCCGCGAGAGGCTACTCCCCTCGCGAACCTGAAGGCTGACTGTGCCAGAAAATGCAAACCTTTCTGTATCGCCCCGCGAACCCTGTTTCGCCACGCGAGAAATCCAATCCTGAAGGACAGAGACCATCACGGCTTACCCGTACTGAAGGTCACGGGCGTGACAGTTTGGAATTTGAAGAGTCTCGCCTCGCGAATGATCAGCTCGCCTCGCGAAAGAGCCAAACATTGAAGACTGTTCATAATATTCTTCTCGCGAAAGACTGTTCGCCTCGCGAGCGCGCGGAGCCCAGAATCTGTATTTATAGGCAGAACTGAAATCTTATCTTCGGGATCTCTTCTTCTTTTCATTTAGATTAGGACGGCTACGAAATTAGGGTTTATGTTTGTAATGGAGAATTAGTCTCCTTGATCAATCTGCTGTAATCGGGTTCCATTGACGCTTGAGGTTTTGTAATTCCTAAACTCAATGCTATTCTCTTTCAGTATTTGTTCTGTATGTTCTGTTTGCTTAATTCAGGATTATATAGGATAAGTATTGATTTGTTTCGATGATTGTATGTTCCTATACTTAATCACGTTTGATTAATTCGCATGTGTTCGTTCATGTTCGCTTAGTTGATGAGTGCTTCACCCCGTCTGCTTAATTCGGGAATAGGAACATATGTCTCGTAGTATTGATTTCGCTTGTTAATTGATGCTACAATCGAAAAGGGTTTAGAATCTGCTTAGGGCTTGGAATTTACATGGACCGATGATAGTTGGGAAACCGAGAGCAGTAGGTTGATCGTTTTTAGCTATTTGATAGTTATTTTATTTGCATTATTTTCTGCTTTGTTTTCTTTATTTAGTCTCAAATTCAAACCCCCCCAAAACTGACTTTTCTGATAACAACAACCCAAGAGTCCTTGTGAGACGATACTCGAGTTGTCGCACTTTCCCTATCTACATATTTTGTAAACCGCTCGCTTTTTGACGCGTGCGCGACAACGTGTCATATTACTCCAAGAGTAACTTTAATTTACTCATCGTAGGATCGAGCCGCTCGTTGTGATCATTAAGTGTCAGTATCTTCTCCTCGATCATGTCTTCAGAAATCAGCTTGATGACTCTGACCTTCTCACTCTGTCTGGCGCGGCTGACACGGCTGACCGCCTTTTCTCAATTGAATTTCTTGGATAACCTCTTGTCAATACGCACACAGTTGAGAGGCACCTCTTGATCAAGAATTCAAGATGGATGCGGAGGCAGTCGTTGAAGGACTCGCACGACGACCCCGAGGTGGTAAGAGAAAGATCATCACGATTCGATCCTTTGAGGTCTCCGCCAACGCTCGAGTAATCTACGATGGGATTCTACATGATGCAAGGGTCACGTGGCAGATATGCGATGGGCTTTTATGGGACGGAAAGGTCCCATCGAATGTATACGATGGGGATGAGGACCCGGACAATGACGTGTTCCAGCACCTGAGAAATTTAACAATGAATATCCGAAAGGTCTGCATTTCTTCTGAAGTTGTGATTCCGGACATCGTGGGTGAAGGTGTGTTTGGGTTTCATATGAGCTTTGTTAATTTTTTTCTTTTCTTTATAAGCCTAAGTATTAGAGTTTATTATTCACTGATTGTGTAAAACTATTTGCGAAGCTTTGTTTAGCATAACGACAAATGTCACATGGAAAATTTTTTTTGTCATAAGGAATAAAAGGAAAAAGATCGGATATACATTTATCTTTATTTCTTGATAATTTCATATTTTGTATGTGCAGATATTACACAACGTCCGGAATTACTTGAAAAGCTAGAAGTAGAAAAACAAGAAAATATGTGGAACTGCTCTATTTGTCATTCGCTTTTTGGCTCTGTCTTAATCACAATATATCAGTACATCTTCTGTCCCCGATGCATCGGGGTGTGTTTCATTGAGCAGCAACCGATCAGATGCGCTATGTGTCGGGGTGCTTTGTGGAAACATGAAGTTTTCGCTATTAGGCACGATCCACCACCAGCAATGCCACATATTAGTAAACTGAACTTTCTACGCCAAGAACTCCTGCAAAATGAAGTTAGTGATCTTAAATCAGTTGTGTTTTCACGTTTCACTGATGTTTTGCATTGGATTTATGACCACTTGACAGCTGTAATTATATTCCCCTTCTTATGTGAATCAACAATGCCACCTCTGGCCTGGCGAAGGGTCATCTCGCAATTTCAGCGACGTGAGACACCGGCGGTTCTTCTAATTGATCTGCGGTGCTCAATTCATAGTATCAATTTGAGTGCATCTAGAGTGTACCTTATGGACGCCTGCAGGAATTCAGTTGAGAAAAGGGCGGTCAGCCGTGTCAGCCGTGCCGGACAGAGTGAGAAGGTCAGAGTCATCAAGCTGATTTCTAAAGACACGATCGAGGAGAAGATACTGACACTTAATGATCACAACGAGCGGCTCGATCCTACGATGAGTGAATTAAAGTTACTCTCGGAGTAATAGGTATTTATACATTAAAATGCTTTTTTGTTTATGATCTATATCCAAACTACTGCTTATGAATATTCATCGATTGCATGTCCTTAGTAGCATACATAATATTACTCTTCAGTAGCATGGCCATACCTGTATAGTGTCACTGTATATGAAAAACCTTATGTATCAGGATTGACCGTAAAATTGAAGAACTACTTTGGTACCACACTAAAAGGGATACTTGCTTGTTTACATTCATTATTTAACATTGTATGTTGAAAGCTGTAATGTTTTTCAATAACAAGTTATATTTCTTGTCTACAATGCGCTTGAATATGGACATATGTTGTCTGATCAATGTTGCTTTTGCAGGGACTAAGTTATATATTTTTCCTTCTCTTAACATTTCTTGATTATTAGCTAATAATCGATAGTGCTGGTGCTGAAAGTTTTGTACTTGCTTTCAGGTGCAGTGCTGGAGAAGATTGGTGGCAAGGATAATATGGGTTCTATAAGTGGGCAAATTGCAGCAAAGTTGTTTGTTGTCTCAAAGGAGAAACATAAATTTCAGCAGGTTATCCATAATAGCAAACTTAATAGCAGGCAGCTTAGATCTCATTTTCTGTTATTGAGCTCTTACCACTAACACTCTTCTTTCTCATTTTCTCTAATGTTTTTTTTTTGCCAGACTCTACCTAATTCAAAGAATTGTCTTGAAATATTATTGGTGTCTAATGTATTTGGGTATTGATATCCATATCTGAACTCTAGAAGACATTTTACTTCACATATATAGATAGCTTGCAAAAGTTCTTTTGTTTGTTGATTTCTTTACAATTATTTTATTTATGCTAATAACTTAGTAAACAAGTAACTCTTCAAGAGACAATGCCTAGCTTAATCACTTTATTTAATATTAAATGTGTGATGTTGTGAACCAGTGTTTAAATACTCTTTACATTTTGTGGTAGAATATGTTATAAATACTCTAACCTCTAAAAAGATACATTTGTTAATATCTAATAAATGACATGGTATACTATATCTATCCAATAATTTTTCCTTCAGTGCACCCTCTTGGCCTCTTCTATGTATCATCCTCCTGTAAAATATAATTGAAATGATTGCTTGTTACGCATACATCAGTTTGAAAAGGAAGAAGCATTCTTTATACACTTCTGCCTTATGAATGCTGTTAGAAAATACCTGCTCGGTGGCAGTTATGTATTAGAAAATACCTGCTCGATGGCAGTTATGTATCGGATATATATGTAATATAGAAGGAGAGTCTGAATGTTGTTATTTGAAAGTTTGGGTTTTGAGACTATTCTCTGTAGGTGACATTAGTCTTTAGGACAGCTACTACCAATGTATTGTGTGTGATTTCTGTGTTTAATAATCCAGTATATCATTTCAAGATCTATCATACTCGACAGAAACAGGATGCACCCTTACACGAACTTGGACAATTACATCTGAATCAAGAAGTACTAGACTATACAGAAACAAAAACACCTTTAAATTCAGAGAGAAGCACACCTACGCAACCTAGATTACAACTGAATAATGTGAGTATGTCAAGTCGCATTCACAGGATCATTTCATACCACCATGACACTAAAAAATCAATTCAAAGGGAAATAGCATAGCATAAAGTCAGAAACAACAGGAACAAAATGTATAAATACCTTCAAAACCAAAAAAGGGTATACTTGCACCATCAAAACCAAATTTATCAAACTTCTATTGATAAATTAAGTGCTAATGCTTATTCTACAATAACTCCACAGTTATCCCTATAGGAAGCCAACATGATGAAATAGATTAAGTTATTAGGCAACATCACAGGACAACCATACATTGTCCACACTAACACATATGTGCAAGGACAAGGAAGTAGAGAGCAATAATTTAACCTCTGGTTTGACCCAACCATGGATTTTCACAATTACACCATTCACCGGGGTCCCATAGAAATTGTGCAAGTTGATAAATTCTACCAGACATTATTTATTGACTCTGTTCCATAAGAAATAATTGTACAATATCGATCTAGTCACATGATCTATTGCCTACCACTGTAATCTAAGGTGGTATGTTGATAGTCTGCCAATTCATGTTTTCCAGAACAACAAAAATCAGGGAATTACTTATACAAACAAACAGGGTTTATACAAGCCTCTGGAATGCAGACAACTACGCAACTAGAAGGGGGCATATTAAGACAAACTGGAGTGATGCGCCATTCAGAGTCATATTTCATCATCTCATGGCAAGGTATTGAAGAAGATAACCACTTAGTTTTGGCTAAAAACAACCACATTTTGGGCCTTTTTTTTTTAAAGAAGAAATACATGCGCAAAATACAATAACAAACAGCTACACGGCCTAACGCGCCGTGCAAGCAACTTAGCGATGGTTTATGGACAGAAACAGACGAAGGAAACATGTCCCAAGTTCATAAATTTTGGGGGGGGGGGGGGGGGGGGGCTTGCGGTTATTATTATTTTTCAAGGGACTAAAATGGGTTCACAAAAAATTTCAAAGACCGATTTGGGCCACTACTCAAAACATAATTAGATGAAAATATCCTCCCTCCTAGGAATGAAATCAAAGGAGTCCACACTGTAATCAAATAGGAAGACAGCGAACTTATTGTCCGTAATTTACCTTGGTTGCAGGAGGATGAGCAGGCTGGGCTTTACTGGCTTCCCTGAGAATCTCGACAGTCCCAAAATTACCTTGTAAGCAATCTTTGTATACAGCCATTATCTTGTCAGCTACCTACATATATAATCACCAACAACATAGATATGAAAAACAAGAACAAGTGAACATTCCGAACACACAGACACATGCATCGGCAACATGTCACTAGAAAGAAGCTCAAATTCTATTCGACTGGTTCACATATATTTATTATGAAAGGTATTAGCTAAGCTCAGGAACAAATGATTGCTAAAGCAATAATTTGAAACGATAAATAATTTTTTTAAAAAGAAAAAGAAAATACACACCTTTCAAACATTGCAATCCTCAACTGGTATACAGAAGGAAGAAACCAATTCACCTTCGAGGAAGGATTGTAGGTCAACAACATCAGGAGGCTCTGGGAAGAAACAATGAATAAATAAGAATAAGATAAGATCCAAATAAAAGACAGGAATTAAGTAATTTATATACCTGTGCATCGAATGAACCAAGAATGCGCGTCGGTGACGAGTTGACAAGCTTTGATGGAAGAGTGATGGCCAGCCCACTTGTTCTCGACATCGATTTTAAATGGTCGCCAACTGTTCAAAACCAAACCAATCCCTTCCCTTAACACTCCCACTGACTCTCCTTGCAGCAAACAACCCTCCATCTCTCCCTATATATCACCGCAACGGATTAATCTTAAAATTCATTATATATATAAATATAAGTATCTTTCCACAAAAAGGGGTGGTAAGTAAGTTCTCAAGTGTTTTCACAGAGAAGAAACACCTATCGGACGATGATGACAGTGGGTTGTGTGTAGTAGGGTTAATCAAATATGAAGATAGCGAACGATTTACCAGTGTTGCACGAGGACGAGCACATTGGGCTTCCCTGAGAGTCTCGATAGACCTAAAATTACCTTGTAAGCAATCATGGTACACATCCATTATCTTTTCAGCTACCTACATATATAATGAGGAACAACATAGATATAAAAAATAAGAACACACAGACACATGCATGGGCAACAAGTCACTAGCACGAAGCTCAAATTGTATTCGAGTTCAGGAACAAATGATTACTTAAGAAATAATTTGAAACCATAAATAAATTTCTAAAAAAGACAAGACCTCTTTAACTGTGACATCCTCAACTAGCATATAGAAGGAACAAAGAAATTCAACTTCGAGGATGTGTTGTAGGTCAACGAGATCAACCGGCTCTGGGAAGAAACAATGAATAAATCAGAATAAAATAAGATCCAAATGAAAAACAGGAATTAAGTTTTTTATATACCTGTGGATTTAATGAACCGAGAATGCACGTAGGTGACGAGTCGATTAGCTTTGAAGCCAGTTTTACAGCCAGCCAACTCATTCTCTATGACGATTCGAAATGGCGGCTAATCGTTCAAAACCAATTCAATCCCTTCCCTAAACACTTCCACTGACTCTCCTTGCAGCACTCTAGAACAACCCACCATGATCAACACCCACGGCGCAAACGTGACAAGGGTTGTGTGTACATATATTAAAGCTTGGCCGAGTAACCTTTTTGTAAAGGTAACTGGGCCTCTTAAACTTTTTTTTTGTTGACTATGGGCCTAGCAAACTTGACGCATATAAAAATTAGACACTTTTTTGTAGGGCATGACCTGCAATTCCAAACAGATTGGCTCATTTTCAACATTTTTATTTATCTTTATCTTTATATATAATAAAAGTAGTTGGTGTAATTTTTCCCTCCAAAAAGGAGGTCATTTTGGTAAATATGCTTTCACAATTTTTTTTTTAAATTTTTTGATAAAGGATTTAGGCGTCTTGGTTTTTCTTCTTCAAATTGGTGGGTTTTTCTTCTTCTGCATGTTATTTTTTTAATCTTCCTTCTTCATTTAATTTTCTTCATTTTTTTAACTGTACCAACGATCCTTTGATTCTGCCTTCCATTTTAGACCACGAACCATCTTTCTCTTCGATATGGTTCTGTCTCCGATATTTAGGAACGCTTCAAAGTTCAAACTAGGGATGTAAATGGAGCGGGGTGGGTATGGGTAGTAACCCCCCACTATCAGTCCCATTGGATGAATTTCATACCCGTCCCCACCCCATATACGTGCGAGTATCCATCTTCCGAGTTTTTAACAAATTTATCAATATTTGCGGGTATCCATGGATATTCAAACACCTTACAAAATTATTGAATATTATACTACTTTTTTATTCAAATACCCCTTATCTTGACATCATTCACACATAAACATTAGTCCCCAACATTAATCTTGAAGCAATAATCCATAAGCATTAATTCATAACACAAAAATTTCGAATGAAAGCAATAATATGTAACAAAATGATCCATATAGATTGGGTATGATATGGTTTGGGTGTTGTGATCGTCAAATCTAAGAAATAAAATAAGGATAATGAAAAAAAATAAGGCATTTAATTTATATTTGTAAAGGTATTTTAGTAATTTCTTCTTAGCGGTCACCCGCGGGTATGAATACTACAATATCTGTCCCCATCCCATTAATAAGCGGATAGAGAAAATATCCATTTAATTTATCCCCAGATACCCATTAAAGTATCCATTTTCTACCCGTTACGGACATTATCCGCGGGTGCGGGTGAAATTTACATCCCTAGTTCAAACAAGGTAACCTCCCATCTTTCTCTTTTCATTCCTTCCATATTGTGATCTTAATTAGGTGTTGATATCCAAGTTAAATCATTTTCATTGTTAGGTAGATTTAGATCCTCTGGGTCTGACCTTTTTCTAATATGAATTTGTGCAGTTATTTCATTCTAAAGGAACAATGGGTGTGAAAAATGAAAATAAGTATCTGGGTATATTATTTTATTGATCTTTTTTCCTTGCAAGTTTGTACAGTTGCATACCAAGTCATTGGGCTCAACATCCTTCTCCTGCCAATGAGGTATATGCATCTTACTTTGTGAGGGACTGAGGCATTCATGCGTGCATTCCGAACACACAAACACATGTATGGGCAACTAATTTCGGATTCTAATTTTGCAAGTCTCTGTGTTTCCAACAATTAGTTATCGGACAACGAAATGAACTATTCCTGTAATTAATTGCTGGTAAGTAAAACACACACAAAAAAAATCCGACAATTAGTTGTAGAAGGCTAGTTGTTTCTTATTTTGACAAATAGTTGTTGGATGCTAGTTGTCTCTTATCTTATCTCACATCTTTAACCAACATTCATTAAGTCATTTCAAACAAACAACAACCATGCCTATTTCTTCATCTTTAAGAAAAAGAAGGAAAGAAAACCAAGCCAACAAAAAACTCACAACTTTGACTGCTATATTCAACTGCCATTCTTTGCCTAATGTTCAACTCCAAAGTAACTGATTGATTCCTTTCAACACTCCTTATGTTTTGTTTTCACTCCTTAGCGAGCCAACCCGCTGACCAAAAATATTAATACAATTTTTAGGTTCATATATGAATATATGATGCATTTTATAACAAAAAGTAATTATTATATGCAAATGGATATTTATTTGGGATGCTGTCTGTGCATTGATCTTTATTTGCCAATTTAAATATTTAATTCAATCCGATAAACATATTAAACTATATATAAATTATTGTGAGACAATTTGAACTTCTCGAATTAGATTAAACCCATTAAATCTTGCTAGTATTACTCTTTTTAATAAATTTTCTCGATATGCTTTTGGATATTTAGGAACCCTGCTTCTAATATTAATTTTAAAGATAATTTATTAAAAACAAAACTCATTTTTTCAATTTGAAATAAGTCCTCAGGGCAACCCGTTAATCGGTGGGTTAGGTGGACCGGACACGAGCCAAAGCAAATGTAGGCCCATTAGCTTTGAGGGCCAACCCAGTCCATTTAACAGTGGGTGAATGCAAGATGGGCTTAAACGGATCGAGTTGGCCCGTATACCCAGCACTATAATATGTGATTTAAACTTAATGGTAACAAACAAATTAAATAGAATTTAAATGTACTCAAAATCGATTATATTATACTTATAATTTGTAACGTTAAGAATGTAATTATTAAAGTTGATTGCAATCAGAGACAGAAGCATATGTTTTTTTTTACTGAAAATACCAAAGAAAAACATTTTATTTAGAGGGGAGAGGCAAAGACTTTGAGGTAACATTTTCACTATATGAGTGTTATAAAAATCAAATTTGCCTACCAAAACCCTTCAAAGTCCTTCCAAAATTCATTTTTTGAGTCTCCCAAATTGGGAAGTTTTAGTCCAATAAAGAAAAATAAACCCCCATACAAGGTGAGTGACTATTTTCCCTACCCTTTCACATCAAACCCCTCCCTTCCCCTCCCAGCTCCCACGCAGACCCTTAGGTGTACAGAATCAAAATACCTCATCTCTCAGCTACTAAACTTAGATGGAAGACCACCCTATATATTGGTTTAGGCAAAATCTCCAGCGTAATAGTTTTTCAATATCCATTTGGAAGGAAGGGGGCACATACCATCTTCATATGATCATGATAATGATATAAATTTAAGGTCTTCAGCTTAACTCTCATAAATAATGTTTTTCTTTGGCTTCCTCGGAAAAATCTTTTAGTTGGGATCAACTTTTCTTTGACAATTGCATCCTTATCTATAGAAATTAAAATTATACTCGTATCCAAGCTTCAAGAGCAACTATAATAAAACTTGCAATCAGTACAACAAGCCTAATAATTGCAGTTAACGCATTGCTCCAACACAAAATGGTTTAATCCTCATAAGTCACAATATGCAACTAACTAACCAAACAAGCATGCCAACTTAGACGTGAATCCAAATTCATAGGCTCCAAAAACAACAGCCAGAGAAGTATATTATTTTATGACCAACAAAATTAAAGCAAAGTTGGAACTCAAACCACCTCGAGGAAAAAACTAACCTATACAACTTCCTATTCAAAATTCCCCTCCTTCCTCTCTGGTCACAGAAAATCACCTACATTTACCATAGGACACATAGATTAAAACAGCAGTTGCAAAAAAAGCTCCTACAGACCCAGCGGCCACCATTGGCCACTGCAACTTTGATCCCTTCAAACCCTTCCCTTCCCCATGTATACCACCATTTACACCATCATTGACAACATCAACTGCTTTTTCATTCAGTGATTTAATTACCATCTCAGCTTCCCCAGAATCCTCTCCAAATCGAACAACCTTGGATTCTAAATCCCTAGCTCTCTCCTTATATTCCTTTAGCGCCTCCTACACATTCAATTAGATGAAAAGCTCCTCCCTCCTAGGAATGAAATCAAAGGAGTCCACACTGTAATCAAATAGGAAGACATCAAACTTATTGTCCGTAATTTACCTGGGTTGCAGGAGGATGAGCAGGCTGGGCTTTACTGGCATCCCTGAGAATTCTCTTTCTTTTCGGATAGGCCCTGAAAGGGGAAGGAAGGTTGGATTGCGAACAAGCGTCTATTATTGAATTCACCCGACCCGAGAGTACAACACCCATATAAGGAATGTCCGGTGTCAAAGTCATTAAATGGGTAAGTCACCAATCCCTAAAACGGACTATGTAATGTACTTTATCAGCTGGGTTATGTACTGGTGGCCATACCAGAGGTTTCTATTGTATCAATCTACCCCTGTGGTAATTCCCGGGGTGTTTGGTCGGGGGGGTGGTGGGGGGGGGGGGCCGTGCAGGGTCGACGATTTCAAAACGGACTCTCCATTCATTAGATAGCGAAGATCACCAAGATTCTGTGATCCGCTGCCGAACTTATTCCAATTCAATCAGAGAACTCAATATTATGCCTTGAAGAGGACTCGAACCTCCATGCTCTTTTGAGTCTCGCGTGTCTACCATTTCACCACCAAGACTTCTTGAAAGTGAATCGTATTCCATGAATATGATATCTATCTAGTGTGATGTATGGAATATATGACAAAGGTGGAATGTTTTGAGTATATATAATTTAATATGCCGATATTTATTTAATTATATATATTGCACCAAAACAAATTAGAGGTTACAGAATCTATCTATAATATATACAAAAGAAAATGTTATTTGAATTTAAATTCCTGCATTTTTTACACGTCACACTCTAACATATTCTACGAGATCAATATACACGTGTCGCTCTCTGAGACATTCTACATGATCAATGTACACGTGTCGCTCTCACATTCAACCATATTTCGGCTGTATTAAAGATGAATATTTGTTTCCTTCTACTATATAGATTTAATTGAGGAGTAAATGGCTGCAACATAAAAAAGGAAACCTAGAATTTCAGACAAACTAATATGGTAAGAGCAATAAATTGATATAATTTTATCCAGACAAATATTTATTACAGCTTTAAAAACCAATTTCCTCTCTAATCATCCTTAACGAAGTAAAATCAATTAACTTATTCCAGCTATCCTTCTATTATCGCATTTTATAAAAAATTAATATTATTTGATTTTTTAAATCAAATAATAGTAACTTCCCGTGTGATACTGTTAGACATAACATTCAAATCCAAAAAAGTTCAAATAAGAGTATTAATAACAATCATTAAAGGCAAAATAATGGCACTAATATTCGATTCAATTAATTAATGGCATATAATCAAGGTTGAGGAATGATCTTTTACAGAAAAAAAAAACTAAAACTAAAACTGAGGAATGCTTTGATACTAATTTGGCATTTACAGAAACTTTTAAATAGCTCCACTCTCAATTTGTGCCAAAGAATAGGGGATTTGTTGCCCATCTTTTAATTCAAAATATTTATTTATTCTTAAAATTTTCAAATAAATCATGGATATGGTCTCCCACTCGGACACACACTTGCAGATGACATTATCTCACCAACGTAGAGCAACCTTCCTCATATGGATGGAATTTCTATAGTTCTAATACGGAATCGCTGTTCTCAAAATAAACCTTTGTTGTTTAGCTTGCTGTCAATGCAATCTTGATATAGAATCGTCTGTTTTCTTAGCATTGTGTTGTAAGCTCTCATTTCCGAATATTTCTTAGCCTTAATCTCCCAAAGAGTCATTCTAATTTTTCATTTTTCACGATTTCAGGTTTGGCGTCCCAGAGACTGCACCTTTTACCGTTGTTCTCAAATTTGCAACTGATGGATTCAAAGTGCCATCCTAGACCAGCGATATTATCATCAACGGTAATTTCTTTTATCTGCCATTTTTTTAAATTCAGTTTCTTTTTTTTTTTTAGGATTCAAAGGGCCCGGAAATATTGTTACAATTGGTATGTTGCACATGTGTTTATTTCCTTCTCTACATCCACGTTTATTCTTCTTTATGATTATCTTCTTTTTCAATCTTTTTTTCACAGTTCTTTTGATGAAGATTTTGTTTAATACCATCTTAATTTCATAGGTGATAAAGTAAAACATATTTTATTTGTGGATAGGACTTTTCAACACTGTGACAAGATCTTGCAAGCATTTTTTTAACTGAGTGATATTTTTTTCTAAATAAAAGTTAAGAACTCTCAACTCATATTTTGCAACTTTGCATCATTCAACTTAATTATTAGTTATATGAGAATTATAAATGGGTAATTATTCTAAAATGCCCGACTGTTCTAAAGTATCAGAATATTAGCCAACTGTTCTAATATGCCACAATTTCTGAGGATATTAGATTAATTATAGCTTCTTCTTCTTCTTTTTTATCAAAGTGATTTTTTTTAATAAGCAAAAGTATATTAATTGAGTACAAGGGTACTCTAACCCATATACATAGGAGTAAATACACAATAGGCGTGAAGGTAACATTTACTTATTTACTTTTTAGCAATACATTTACTTTTTTGATTGTTAATGTGGTGCTCACTCAATGTCAATAAAAAAGAACTATAAATGACTACGATAACTTCACTAAGGAAGAGGGGAGAAGGGAGAGAAAAATAATCAAAAAAGTCATAGCAATAGACGTCGGCCGTCGGGTTAAGCCATTGAGGTCTTATGCTGTTTATTTCGATTGTAATAAGGTATTAAAATAATAAATACAAGAAAGATAAAAACAAATAATAATAAGTTCTAATAAATTAGCTTACCTCAACTTTAATCAAGGAAATCACAGTCACTGATGGATTGTCTGCCATCGTAAGAACAAAACATAACAGAGTCGCTGATGAAGATTGGGGTACCTGCAATGACGATCCAAGATCTAATTAAGACAAGCCGGCACAACAATTTAAAAGAGATAAGAGGCCAACAAAAGAAAAGCAGATGCAATCAGCGATGAAAACAAGATGAGTGATCAGGAATTAGCAGTAGTACCATTCTCATAGAAGAAGGTAGCTGCCGTGGCTTGGGCGCAGAGAGCGAGTCTGCTTCCGGTGTTGCGGCGGCCTTGTGATGGCTGGCGAGACGGTGATGTGCAGCACTTCGGCGGCAGTGAATTGGTGGAAACTGGAGAGAGAACTCAGAGAAGAGGGCAGTGTTGCGGCGGCAGTGAAGAGTGAAGTTGCGAAGAGATTAGGGTTAGGCAGTGAGAATTGAGAAAGGAATGTGAGAGAGTATGTTTGAGCCCAAACTTATAGGTCTGATACATGAACTTAAGAAAGTGCTGGGCCTGGAGTGGAGCCCTCATAGATAGAGGACATGGAAGTCTTGAAGTTGTTTTTTATCACACTTCACTAAAAAAGTAAAAATAAAGCTGGTCACAGTGATTTGACAACTGCCAATTTAATTAATGCACGTATAACAATGCAACAATTTTCGAAGATTTTCTTCAATTTTTTTGTGTGAAGATTTTCGAAGATTTTTTAAGCATTATCGTTAAGAACTTAATTATACGTATGATTGGTGTAAATTTTTTTTTAATCTAAGGTGTAAAGATTTCTATATTATCAAACAATAAGAAACAAATATATTATTAAAAATGTTTAATTATTAATTCCATTACTTTAAAATGTACTCGTGTCATTATTTTTTATTGATTGACAATATATAATATACTCATAAAAATACTATTATAATATTTTAATGATGAGAAAATGCTTAAATTGATTCTTGAAATTTTTTTAAAACTAACTTATAGTCCGTGAAAAAGAAATTAACAAAGTAGTCTCTAAAAACATTTATGATCTTGTCATCCGTTCCCCCTTTGATTTTTGTCGTTGTAGTTGCTGCATTTTTCATTGATTTTGATTATGCTATTTAGATTGTTTTGTTGAGGCTATGTGAAACCATTTATTGGGTCTATAACTGATTTATCTTTTTATTTTTAACTTGTATTTTGACCCGTGCGATGCACGGGTTATGTATAAGAATTATGTTAGTTGGAATTTTTATTTTAAATTATGGTGAAAAAAGAAATCATATTTTTATTTTTAAAATTATTTAGTGAAATGTTTTTTTTATTAAAAAAAAATCAAATTACATTCAATAGAAAAATTAAAATATAAGTATTAAATGAAGTACTTATCATAATACATATCAATTAATCAGAAAGACTGAAAAATAATTGATTAGACAAAGCTCTTTAATTGGTCATATAATAACATGATGTTCATAGATGTACAATTTATTGAGCAATGGAAGTAGGTAGTACATTTTATTTACTTAGTTGTACAGTGTTGTACTTGAGCAATGTATCATTCATATTTTAAGCATTAAAAAACTAATAAAATGGTCATGTGATAAAAGTATTTTGATAAATGAAATTATCAACATCTGAGAACAACCTAACATGTCCTAACAATTCTTCAAAGTAGGTAATAAATGTCAATCATTTTTAAAGAAAATACAGTATATAGCAACGACTAGGATTGGCAGAGTGATAAAATCCAGAAAGCTTACTCCCAAATTCATTGGACCCTACCAAATTCTTCGTCGCGTAGGTCCAGTAGCATACAAAATATCTTTACCTCCTTTTCTTTCCAACATCCATGATGTTTTTCATGTCTCTCAGTTGAGAAAGTATATTCCTGATCCATCACATATTATTAAACCTGATAAAGTACAATTAAAAGAGAACCTGTCTTTTGAGACTTCGCCAGTACGGATCGTGGATAGGATGATGAAGCAACTCAGAGGTAAACAAATTCCTTTAGTCAAAGTCATATGGAACGAGACAACCGGAGAAGCTACATGGGAAGAGGACAAGATGAAATTGCAATACCCTGAGTTATTTCAAGGTGCATAATTTCGAGGACGAAATTCTTTTTAGAGGGGCAGTATTGTAACACCCTGTTTTCCCTACGTTTTCTCTAGCAGTAAATACATATTTAAATGTGTTTATTTTAGATTAAAATCAGAGGATGATTTTAATTAAACTAAAATCATTTCTTGTGTTGTTATATCATATGAAGTCACGGTAAAATTTTCGGTTGAAAATTCAGACGGAAGCCGATCTGCGTTTTCACTTCCGGTACAAGTTTACCGTGCAGAAAACCTAATTTTGACCCGTGAACGAAACAATTAGTGTTTGATAAGCCTCTGGCTCATCTAGTTTTATGACTAGTATGACCATGGTTTTGTGTCAATTATATCCCGTTTTCACCCAAATTAGACTCGATTGTCTTCAAGCAACATTTTGAGTCGTTTTAGTAGTTTAAGGTTAATTTAGCCAGTTTTGAGTCAAATAAAGCACTTATGGCTATTTCATTGTTTTCAGGTTAACTTAGAAGTTAAAGGAATAAAGAAACAGGGGAAATTTCAATCCTGGAGGTATTCGCCCCGCGAGAAGACCAAACGTTGCAGACTCTTCATAATATTCGCCTCGCGAGTGAGGGTTCGCCTCGAGAGAGGGCGTAGTTCTTGAATGTTATAAATTGCTGTTCTGGGCAGATGAGAGGAACTTTCCATTCTCCACTGTTTTTCATAGAATTTCTGGTTGTGCTACGTTTTATGGTGAACTAATTTTCTTTGATTAGTCTACTGTAATCGATTTCCACTGCACTTGAGGTTCTGTAATTCCTGTTTTGTTTGCTTTTCCCTTTTCAATACTATGCTATATATTTCTATGTGCTTAATTCAGGAGTGTATAGTGTTGTGTTGATTTATTTCGGTGATGTTATGTTCCTATATTGAATTGCGTTTGCTTAATTCGCGTGTGTTCGTTCATGTTCGCTTAGTTCATGAGTACTTCACCCCGTTTGCTTAATTTGGGAATAGGAACATATATCTCGTAGTATTGATTTCGCTTGTTAATTGATGCTACAACCGAAAGGGGATTAGAATCTGCTTAGGGCTTGGAATTTATATGAACTGGTGATGGTTGGGAAATCGAGAACAGTAGATTAATCGTCTTTAGCTTATTTGATAATCCTTTAAACTGCTCTGTTTTTGCTTTGTTTTCCAATAGAATTTCAATCCAACCCCCCCCAATAAAACTGATTTTTGTGGTAAATAACAAGTCAAGAGTCCTTGTGAGACGATATCCGAGTTGTCGCTCCCTAAACTACATTTTTATAAAAACGCTCGCTTTTTGGCGCGTGCGCGACAGCGCGTTCAAAAATTGGTGCCGTTGCCGGGGACTCTTGTTTGTTATTTTCGCATTTTTTGTTTCTTTTTCGTTTTGTTTTGAATTAGTCTGGCTACTAGGTCCAATTGCCCCGACTTGTGTGATTTTGATCCTGAAATTGAAAGAACACTACACACACGCCGTAGAGCAATTCGGGCTAGCACTAGTAGTGATTCTAATTCTGAAACTGTTTTTGATAATATGGGTGACCAAAGGACATTAAGACAGCTTGCTGCCCCTGATGTTAATTATAATGGCTTGTGTATTGAATATGTTGGTGCTGTTACTCCCTTTGAATTAAAGTCTGGTTTAATCCATTTGTTGCCAAGGTTTAGTGGTCTTGCAGGTGAGGATTCACACAAGCATCTGAAGGAATTCCAGGTTGTCTGCTCCACACCCTTGAGACCAGAGGGAATAACTGAGGATCACATCAAGCTGAGAGCCTTCCCGTTTTCACTACAGGGAGATGCAAAGGATTGGCTATACTATCTTGAGCCAAGCTCTGTTACCACCTGGAACGATTTGAAGAAGCTTTTCTTAGAGAGATATTTTCCTGCCTCCAGAGCTGCATCAATCAGGAAGGAAATATGTGGCATCAGACAAGGCAATGAGTCATTGGCTGAGTATTGGGAGAGATTCAAGCAGTTGGTATCCAGTTGCCCTCAACATCAGATTTCTGAGCAGCTCCTTATTCAGTATTTTTATGAGGGGTTACTACCGATGGATAGAAATATTTTGGATCTTTGCTAGTGGGGAGCACTTGTTGATAAGACTCCCTTGCTGCCAAGCAATTAATTGAAAATATGTCACTAAATTCCCAAAGATTTACAAACCGGGAGAAATTTCATTGAGACAAGGGGTGTGCATGAGGTCCATAGCTCTTCTTCCAACCAGGCCCTTGAGAATAGAATTGATGAGCTCACTTCTTTGGTGAAGCAATTGGCAATGGATAAGGTTCAGCCGGCAAGGTTGTGTGGCATGTGCAGTTCTCTTGAGCACCCGTATGATGCATGCCCAGTTCTGAAAGAAGGGTCAGTTACTGATTTGTCTCAAGCTTATGCAGTCCATCCTTACAATCAAGGCAATAATCAGAACCGGTACAACATTCCTGACCTCTCCACAAATAAGTACCACCCCAACTGGAGGAATCATCCCAACCTTCGGTATGGAAACTCATCCCAACAACAACCGATGGCACCACCACAGAATCCTCCTCAAGTGATCACTTCTGCACCTTCCGAACCTTCCCTAGAGGACATGATCAAGCAATTGTCTGCAAACAATCTCCAGTTTCAGCAGCAAGCAAATGCTAGCATTAATAATTTGCAAACACAGGTTGGACGGATTGGTCAGTTTCAGCAGCGAACGGATGCCAGCATTCAGGCCTTGCAGACACAGATTGGACAGCTTGCCACATCCATAAATAACATACAGCAAGCTCAAGGATCAAACCAACTACCTGCACAGACAGTGGTGAATCCCAATGCCTCCAATCCTAATGTGAGTGCCATTTCTTTGAGATCTGGAAAAGTGGTCGAGGCAGCCCCTGAAAAAAATGAAGAAACTGTTGAGGTAACTCCTGAGCCTTCAGTTGATGTTGAAGTTGAGAGAGTATATGTGCCACCAATCCCCTTCCCACAAAGAGTGCAGGAAAATAAGAAGATTGGTGGGGAAGACAAGGAGAGGGAAATTTTAGATGTGTTCAGAAAGGTGGCGGTAAACATTCCGCTTCTAGATGTGATTAAGCAGGTGCCGAAGTATGCTAAATTTCTGAAGGATTTGTGCACCCACAAGAGGAGGTTGAAGGGTAATGAGAGAGTTAATTTGGGAAGAAATGTTTCAGCCCTCATCCAGCCTAAGCCCGCGCTTGAAAGAGTCACTGTTTCAGCCCCCACTCAGGCACTGCCACAGAAGTGCAAGGATCCGGGCACTTTTACTATTCCATGCATTATTGGGGACAGCAAATTCGAAAATTGCATGTTGGATTTGGGAGCCTCCATAAATGTCATGCCCACCTCGGTTTTCAATAACCTTGATCTTGGTCCCTTGCAGCATACAAGTCTCACTATCCAGTTGGCCAACAGAACCAATGCTCGCCCCATGGGAATGGTAGAAGATGTGCTGGTACAAGTTGATGAGTTGATTTCCCCTGCTGACTTCTACATCCTGGACAGTATATATATATAAAGAAAGTGGCGCAGGGTCCTTTTATTTGCTTTCGGATTTTGCCAAAAAAAAAGAGGAAAAAGAAAAAGAAAAAAAAAAGGGGAAAGGAATCATAAAACCAAAATATATGTAGGTTACTATGCGCTAGGTTACTGTGCTAATACACTAGTCACTGCGCCGCACAGTGTAGCGATTTCAGGCGTTCTTTTCTTCCTTGCTAGTGCGATCGTAACAACACACAGATCCAAGAACGCCACCAAACGGGAGAAGAATTTTTAGGGAAGCGCTAATTCGTATCATAAATAATTTTTAGAGCACATTTGAGGTCTTCGAGGGGTGAGTAACAGTACCTTTTAATAACCCTTTCCATGGTACATGTGTTTGTTGTGTTGAGCGATTTACCCATGATTTTGGGAGATTTTAATTAAATGATGCATGTTATTAATACACTAAATTTTTTGAAATTAGGAGTTTTGAATTAAAATAAAAATTATTAAATTGGGTATTTATTCTTGTTACTGATGGCATGAAATACATGATTGGTATTTGTATTAGTTGAGTGACGTGCTTATTGGTGTATGCTATGCCATGTGAGTTTGTTTGACATGCATGATAAGATCAAACATTTAATTTTTGGTAAATGAATTGTTACACGTATGAGACATGAAATTGTGCCTTATGATGAATTGTATGATGTTTGCCGCAATACCACCTATGATAGGGGTATCGAAGAGAAATACCGCCTTAATGGGGTATCGAAGGTAACATCGCCATGTGATTGGGATGTCGAAAATGAGTAATACTACCTAAAAAGGAGTATCGAAAGTAATACCGCCACATGTTGGGGTGTCGAAAAAGGAGAAATACCACCATGTGCACATGGGAGGTATCGAAATGGAAATGTCCCCGACAGGAGGGTGACATCGAAACACTCCTCGTGAGTAGGGGTGGGCAATGGGACGCCATTGTCGTGTGATGTGTGAATTTATGGCATGCCGGCAAGAGGCCAATTTTATTAGGAGGTCTTCGGACCGCTTGGATTAAACTAGAATTTATCTGGTATATGGAATGTGATGTATTGAGATGAGATTATCATTGATATTAAAAGTATTTTCTTCTATATATATTATTTTGGAAAATTAGCGGGTGCCATGGACAGTTTTTCCGGTTACCGCGTCGGCTGAGAACAATGCTATTTTCGAAAATATTTTTAAAAAATGTATTGTTGATCACTGGGATTTTATATCTCATTATAAGTATTGTTTTCATAGCACGAGGAGGACGTCATTGAAACTGAAGAGGCGTGAAGACTTAGTGGATTCTATTAGTTATTCTTTCTAGTTTGGTTAGTATTTTCTTAAATAAGGAGCCATATGTGGCTAGACACATTTATTTATTTATTGTTGGGTTTGTTAGTAGACGCCCGGTTTGAGGCTTTTGGTTTTTCATTTATATTTATATTCATCACATGGATATTTTATTACTATATTATTTAATATGATGTATTTTCAGACTTTAAATATTTTTTGAATTTTCTTTATGAGAGATATGTTTTAATTAAATGTCAAAAAAAATATTTTTATTGATTTTATCTTGGGATTACTAATGTAACAAAGGGCGTTACATGATCAATACTTGAAAAGTTGAAACATAGTATCCTAGGCCTACTTATTCATATTTTTCGGCATCATAGGAACAAGCTATCAAAACTTCCAAGATTTATAGATTCAAGATCAAGGGATAGTTAGAAACTCAAACACATGATCATATTCCAAAAGTTGAAACAAAAACTTCCTAGGTCACAAATGCAAGCATTCGGCCTTCATTGGAAGAGATTGATAGAGATTTTTGTTTTACACAACCTCTTAGTATGTGAAAATATAAGTTAATACAAGACTATAGAAAGTGGTTTCAACTCAAAAGGAGTTTTCTACCATTTTAGAGAGATTTTAGAAGTTTAAAGCATATAAAGAATACATAAAGTAAACTAAGAAATAAAAGATGAAACTTGCAAAAAGATTTATATGAGAGCATTACCCTTAGTATAAGGAAGAACTTTAATGAAGAGCTTAAGTAGAAAAGATGAATAAAAACTAAAGCTTTAAGAGCTTGAACTTTTAGAAGAAAGGAAGAAGATGAACTTTAATGGAGGTTGAAGGAGGAAGATGATGAAGTGAAAATGGAAGGGGTATATATAGGGAGAGGGAGGGGAGTTCACGGTTAAGGGAGTGAGAGGGAGAGCTTGTTGAGCAAGCTTGGTGGTTTAATGCTTGATTGTAGGGGTGTTCATCAACCGATCCAATCCAATGCCAACCGCACAAACCGAACCGAAAAACCGACAACCGAAATAACCGAAAACCGAAAAAACCGCAAACCCAAAAAAACCGAAATTTTTATTGGATTGGATCGGATTTCGGATCCTATATGTAAAACCGATCCAATCCAAACCAAACCGAAATTATTCAGTTCAATGAAAATAATTTGATCTTTATATTATAAAAGTAATTATTAGTCTTTATATTTTTATAAGTTATCATCTAGTCCTTATATTAGAGATTGTAATTGGTATGTAAATGTAATGTTAGTGTAAAAACTTTTGCATTGTTAACCAATTATAAATCATGTTATGAGTGACTTTTAATATATTTAGGACAATAATCAAACATTTAGAATGATTTAACAATTTATAATTAGGTGATGGTGAAAAATATCTTTACACGTGAGAGTGCATATCAATTCATGTATATCCCGTTAAAACACTTATTAGAAATTGTCAATATAATATTTTAAAATTAATTTTTATTTTAAATAAGTAACAAATTCATATGACTCATTAAATACTCGATCAAATCCAAATCGAACCGAAATATTGGATGTTCTTTGATGTAAACAACTATGTAAATATGTATCGATAAAAACCGAATTATCCAATCCAATCCAAACCGCATTTGATTGGATCGGATCGGATTGGATTTTTTGAATGAAGCAAACCGATCCAATCCAAACCGCATGTTGTTTTTATCATTGGATCAGATGACTTTTTTGTTCAAAACCGATCCAATCCAATCCGCGAACACCCCTACTTGATTGGATGGAAGAAGAGAGAGAAAAGACTTTTTGGATTAGAATAGTATTATAATTTGAAAAGGGTGATGATGGTACTTTTAGAGTGTGTCATAGTCTCTTCCATCATGTCTCCTTACTTATTTTATGATCCCTAATCTACTTCATTTCGTACCCGGTTGCACTTCCGATCGTAATTTTTTCGACGTTTCGCCCGAATAAAATATTATATTTTATTTTTTGCACGAAAATTTTCAAAATAACCAAGGTTGAAGGAAACATAATAAAAACACTAATTGTTTCGTTAACGGGTCAAAATTAGGTTTTCTGCACGGTAAACTTGTACCGGCAGTGAAAACGCTGATCGACTTCCGTCTGAATTTTCAATCGAAAATTTTACCATGACTTCATATGATATAACAACACAAGAAATGATTTTAGTTTAATTAAAATCATCCTCTGAGTTTAATCTAAAATAAACACATTTAAATATGTATTTACTGTTACAGAAAACGTAGGGAAAACAGGGTGTTACAATACTACCCCTCTAAAAAGAATTTCGTCCTCGAAATTATGCACCTTGAAATAACTCAGGGTATTGCAATTTCATCTTGTCCTCTTCCCATGTAGCTTCTCCGGTTGTCTCGTTCCAGATGACTTTGACTAAAGGAATTTGTTTACCTTTGATCTGCTTCATCATCCTATCCGCGATCCGTACTGGCGAAGTCTCAAAAGACAGGTTCTCTTTTAATTGTACTTTATCAGGTTTAATAATATGTGATGGATCAGGAATATACTTTCTCAACCGAGAGACATGAAAAACATCATGGATGTTGGAAAGAAAAGGAGGTAAAGATATTTTGTATGCTACTGGACCTACGCGAAGAAGAATTTGGTAGGGTCCAATGAATTTGGGAGTAAGCTTTCTGGATTTTATCACTCTGCCAATCCTAGTCGTTGCTATATACTGTATTTTCTTTAAAAATGATTGACATTTATTACCTACTTTGAAGAATTGTTAGGACATGTGTTAGGTTGTTCTCAGATGTTGATAATTTCATTTATCAAAATACTTTTATCACATGACCATTTTATTAGTTTTTTAATGCTTAAAATATGAATGATACATTGCTCAAGTACAACACTGTACAACTAAGTAAATAAAATGTACTACCTACTTCCATTGCTCAATAAATTGTACATCGATGAACATCATGTCATTATATGACCAATTAAAGAGCTTTGTCTAATCAATTACTTTTCAACCTTTCTGATTAATTGATATGTATTCCGATAAGTACTTCATTTAATACTTATATTTTAATTTTTATATTGAATGTAATTTGATTTTTTTTAATAAAAAAACATTTCATCAAATAATTTTAAAAATAAAAATATGATTTTTTTTCACCATAATTTAAAATAAAAAATCCAACTAACATAATTCTTATTTATAACCCGTGCATCGCACGGGTCAAAATGCTAGTTAAAAATAAAAAGATAAATCAGTTATAGACCCAATAAATGGTTTCACATAGCCTCAACAAAACAATCTAAATAGCATAATGACAATCAATGAAAAATGCAGCAACTACAACGACAAAAATCAAAGAGGGAACGGATGACAAGATCATAAATGTTTTTAGAGACTACTCTGTTAATTTCTTTTTCACGGACTATAAGTGAGTTTTAAAAAAATTTCAAGAATCAATTTAAGCATTTTCTCATCATTAAAATATTATAATAGTATTTTTATGAGTATATTATATATTGTCAATCAATATAAAATAATGACATGAGTAAATTTTAAAGTAATGGAATTAATAATTAAACATTTTTAATAATATATCTGTTTCTTATTGTTTGATAATATAGAAATCTTTACACCTTAGATAAAAAAAAATTTACACCAATCATACGTATAATTAAGTTCTTAACGATAATGCTTAAAAAATCTTCGAAAATCTTCACACAAAAAAAAAATTGAAGAAGAAAATCATCGAAAATTGTTGCATTGTTATACGTGCATTAATTAAATTGGCAATGCGGGCAATTCTCGGTTGTCAAATCATTGTGACCAGCTTTATTTTTACTTTTTTAGTGAAGTGTGATAAAAAACAACTTCAAGACTTCCATGTCCTCTATCTAAGAGGGCTCCACTCCAGGCCCAACACTTTCTTAAGTTCATGTATCAGACCTATAAGTTTGGGCTCAAACATACTCTCTCACATTCCTTTCTCAATTCTCACTGCCTAACCCTAATCTCTTCGCAACTTCACTCTTCACTGCCGCCGCAACACTACCCTCTTCTCTGAGTTCTCTCTCTAGTTTCCACCAATTCACTGCCGCCGAAGCGCTGCACATCGCCGTCTCGCCAGCCATCACAAGGCCACCGCAACACCGGAAGCAGACTCGCTCTCTTCCCCCAAGCCACGACAACTACCTTCTTCTATGAGAAAGGTACTACTGCTAAATCCTGATCACTCATCTTGTTTTCATCGCTGATTGCATCCGCTTTTCTTTTGTTGTCCTCTTATCTCTTTTAAATTGTTGTGCCGGCTTGTCTTAATTAGATCTTGGATCGTCATTGCAGGTACCCCAATCTTCATCAGCGGCTCTGTTATGTTTTGTTCTTACGATGGCAGACAATCGATCAGCGACTGTGATTTCCTTGATTAAAGTTGAGGTAAGCTAATTTATTAGAACCTATTATTATTTGTTTTTAGCTTTCTTGTATTTATTATTTTAATACCTTATTACAATCGAAATAAACAGCATGAGACCTCAATGGCTTAACCCAACGACCGACGTCTATTGCTATGACTTTTTTGATTATTTTTCTCTCCCTTCTCCCCTCTTCCTTAGTGAAGTTATCATAGTCATTTATAGTTCTTTTTTATTGACATTGAGTGAGCACCACATTAACAATCAAAAAAGTAAATGTATTGCTAAAAAGTAAATAAGTAAATGTTACCTTCACGCCTATTGTGTATTTACTCCTATGTATATGGGTTAGAGTACCCTTATACTCAATTAATATACTTTTGCTTATTAAAAAAAATTCACTTTGATAAAAAAAAAGAAGAAGAAGCTATAATTAATCTAATATCCTCAGAAATTGTGGCATATTAGAACAGTTGGCTAATATTCTGATACTTTAGAACAGTCGGGCATTTTAGAATAATTACCCATTTATAATTCTCATATAACTAATAATTAAGTTGAATGATGCAAAGTTGCAAAATATGAGTTGAGAGTTCTTAACTTTTATTTAGAAAAGATTATCACTCAGTTAAAAAAATGCTTGCAAGATCTTGTCACAGTGTTGAAAAGTCCTATCCACAAATAAAATATGTTTTACTTTATCACCTATGAAATTAAGATCGTATTAAAAAAAATCTTCATCAAAAGAACTGTGAAAAAAAGATTGAAAAAGAAGATAATCATAAAGAAGAATAAACGTGGATGTAGTGAAGGAAATAAACACATGTGCAACATACCAATTGTAACAATATTTCCGGGCCCTTTGAATCCTAAAAAAAAAGAAACTGAATTTGAAAAAATGGCAGATAAAAGAAATTACCGTTGATGATAATATCGCTGGTCTAGGATGGCACTTTGAATCCATCAGTTGCAAATTTGAGATCAACAGTAAAAGGTGCAGTCTCTGGGACGCCAAACCTGAAATTGTGAAAAATGAAAAATTAGAATGACTCTTTGGGAGATTAAGGCTAAGAAATATTCGGAAATGAGAGCTTACAACACAATGCTAAGAAAACAGACGATTCTATATCAAGATTGCATTGACAGCAAGCTAAACAACAAAGGTTTATTTTGAGAACAGCGATTCCGTATTAGAACTATAGAAATTCCATCCATATGAGGAAGGTTGCTCTACGTTGGTGAGATAATGTCATCTGCAAGTGTGTGTCCGAGTGGGAGACCATATCCATGATTTATTTGAAAATTTTAAGAATAAATAAATATTTTGAATTAAAAGATGGGCAACAAATCCCCTATTCTTTGGGACAAATTGAGAGTGGAGCTATTTAAAAGTTTCTGTAAATGCCAAATTAGTATCAGAGCATTCCTCAGTTTTAGTTTTAGTTTTTTTTTTCTGTAAAAGATCATTCCTCGGCCTTGATTATATGCCATTAATTAATTGAATCGAATATTAGTTCTATTATTTTGCCTTTAATGATTGCTATTAATACTCTTATTTGAACATTTTTGGATTTGAATGTTATGTCTAACAGTATCACACGGGAAGTTACTATTATTTGATTTAAAAAATCAAATAATATTAATTTTTTATAAAATGCGATAATAGAAGGATAGCTGGAATAAGTTAATTGATTTTACTTCGTTAAGGATGATTAGAGAGGAAATTGGTTTTTAAAGTTGTAATAAATATTTGTCTGGATAAAATTATATCAATTTATTGCTCTTACCATATTAGTTTGTCTGAAATTCTAGGTTTCCTTTTTTATGTTGCAGCCATTTACTCCTCAATTAAATCTATATAGTAGAAGGAAACAAATATTCATCTTTAATACAGCCGAAATATGGTTGAATGTGAGAGCGACACGTGTACATTGATCATGTAGAATGTCTCAGAGAGCGACACGTGTATATTGATCCCGTAGAATATGTCAGAGTGTGACATGTAAAAAATGCAGGAATTTAAATTCGTATAACATTTTCTTTTGTATATATTATAGATAGATTCTGTAACCTCTAATTTGTTTTGGTGCAATATATATAATTAAATAAATATCTGCATATTAAATTATATATACTCAAAACATTCCACCTTTGTCATATATTCCATACATCACACTAGATAGATATCATATTCATGGAATACGATTCACTTTCAAGAAGCCTTGGTGGTGAAATGGTAGACACGCGAGACTCAAAAAGAGCGTGGAGGTTCGAGTCCTCTTCAAGGCATAATATTGAGTTCTCTTATTGAATTGGAATAAGTTCGGCAGCGGATCACGGAATCTTGGTGATCTTCGCTATCTAATGAATGGAGAGTCCGTTTTGAAATTGTCGACCCTGCAGCCCCCCCCCCCCCACCTAACACCCCGGGAATTACCACAGGGGTAGATTGATACAATAGAAACCTCTGGTATGGCCACCAGTACATAACCCAGCTGATAAAGTACATTACATAGTCCGTTTTAGGGATTGGCGACTTACCCATTTAATGACTTTGACACCGAACATTCCCTATATGGGTGTTGTACTCTCGGGTCGGGTGAATTCAATAATAGACGCCTGTTCGCAATCCAACCTTCCTTCCCCTTTCAGGGCCTATCCAAAAAGAAAGAGAATTCTCAGGGATAACAGTAAAGCCCAGCCTGCTCATCCTCCTGCAACCCAGGTAAATTACGGACAATAAGTTTGTTGTCTTCCTATTTGATTACAGTGTGGACTCCTTTGATTTCATTCCTAGGAGGGAGGAGCTTTTCATCTAATTGAATGTGTAGGAGGCGCTAAAGGAAAATAAGGAGAGAGATAGGGATTTAGAATCCAAGGTTGTTCGATTTGGAGAGGATTCTGGGGAAGCTGAGAAGGTAATTAAATCACTGAATGAAAAAGCAGTTGATGTTGTCAATGATGGTGTAAATGGTGGTATACATGGGGAAGGGAAGGGTTTGAAGGGATCGAATTTGCAGTGGCCAATGGTGGCCGCTGGGTCTGTAGGAGCTTTTTTTGCAACTGCTGTTTTAATCTGTGTGTCCTATGGTAAATGTAGGTGATTTTGTGACTAGAGAGGAAGGAGGGGAATTTTGAATAGGAAGTTGTATAAGTTAGTTTTTTCCTCGAGGTGGTTTGAGTTCCAACTTTGCTTTAATTTTGTTGGTCATAAAATAATATACTTCTCTGGCTGTTGTTTTTGGAGCCTATGAATTTGGATTCACGTCTAAGTTGGCTTGCTTGTTTGGTTGTTAGTTGCATATTGTGACTTATGAGGATTAAACCATTTTGTGTGTTGGAGCAATGCGTTAACTACAATTATTAGGCTTGTTGTACTGATTGCAAGTTTTATTATAGTTGCTCTTGAAGCTTGGATACGAGTATAATTTTATTTTCTATAGATAAGGATGCAATTGTCAAAGAAAAGTTGATCCAAACTAAAAGATTTTTCCGAGGAAGCCAAAGAAAAACATTATTTATGAGAGTTAAGCTGAAGACCTTAAATTTATATCATTATCATGATCATATGAAGATGGTATGTGCCCCCTTCCTTCCAAATGGATATTGAAAAACTATTATGCTGGAGATTTTGCCTGAACCAATATATAGGGTGGTCTTCCATCTAAGTTTAGTAGCTGAGAGATGAGGTATTTCGATTCTGTACAGCTAAGGGTCTGCGTGGGAGAGCTGGGAAGGGAAGGGAGGGGTTTGATGTGAAAGGGTAGGGAAAATAGTCACTTACCTTGTATGGGGGTTTATTTTTCTTTATTGGACTAAAACTTCCCAATTTGGGAGACTCAAAAAATGAATTTTGGAAGGACTTTGAAGGGTTTTGGTAGGCAAATTTGATTTTTATAACACTCATATAGTGAAAATGTTACCTCAAAGTCTTTGCCTCTCCCCTCTAAATAAAATGTTTTTCTTTGGTATTTTCAGTAAAAAAAAACATATGCTTCTGTCTCTGATTGCAATCAACTTTAATAATTACATTCTTAACGTTACAAATTATAAGTATAATATAATCGATTTTGAGTACATTTAAATTCTATTTAATTTGTTTGTTACCATTAAGTTTAAATCGCATATTATAGTGCTGGGTATACGGGCCAACTCGATCCGTTTAAGCCCATCTTGCATTCACCCACTGTTAAATGGACTGGGTTGGCCCTCGAAGCTAATGGGCCTACATTTGCTTTGGCTCGTGTCCGGTCCACCTAACCCACCGGTTAACGGGTTGCCCTGAGGACTTATTTCAAATTGAAAAACTGAGTTTTGTTTTTAATAAATTATCTTTAAAATTAATATTAGAAGCAGGGTTCCTAAATATCCAAAGGCATATCTAGAAAATTTATTAAAAAGAGTAATACTAGCAAGATTTACTGGGTTTAATCTAATTCGAGAAGTTCAAATTGGCTCACAATAATTTATATATAGTTTAATATGTTTATCGGATTGAATTAAATATTTAAATTGGCAAATAAAGATCAATGCACAGACAGCATCCCAAATAAATAGCCATTTGCATATAATAATTACTTTTTGTTATAAAATGCATCATCTATTCATATATGAACCTAAAAATTGTATTAATATTTTTGGTCCGCGGGTTGGCTCGCTAAGGAGTGAAAGCAAAACATAAGGAGTGTTGAAAGGAATCAATCAGTTACTTTGGAGTTGAACATTAGGCAAAGAATGGCAGTTGGATATAGCAGTCAAAGTTGTGAGTTTTTTGTTGGCTTGGTTTTCTTTCCTTCTTTTTCTTAAAGTTGAAGAAATAGGCATGGTTGTTGTTTGTTTGAAATGACTTAATGAATGTTGGTTAAAGATGTGAGATAAGATAAGAGACAACTAGCATCCAACAACTATTTGTCAAAATAAGAAACAACTAGCCTTCTACAACTAATTGTCGGATTTTTTTTGTGTGTGTTTTACTTACCAGCAATTAATTATAGGAATAGTTCATTTCATTGTCCGATAACTAATTGTTGGAAACACAAAGACTTGGAAAATTAGAATCCGAAATTAGTTGCCCATGCATGTGTTTGTGTGTTCGGAATGCACGCATGAATGCCTCAGTCCCTCACAAAGTAAGATGCATATACCTCATTGGCAGGAGAAGGATGTTGAGCCCAATGACTTGGTATGCACCTGTACAAACTTGCAAGGAAAAAAGATCAATAAAATAATATACCCAGATACTTATTTTCATTTTTCACACCCATTGTTCCTTTAGAATGAAATAACTGCACAAATTCATATTAGCAAAAGGTCAGACCCAGAGGATCTAAATCTACCTAACAATGAAAATGATTTAACTTGGATATCAACACCTAATTAAGATCACAATATGGAAGGAATGAAAAGAGAAAGATGGGAGGTTACCTTGTTTGAACTAGGGATGTAAATTTCACCCGCACCCGCGGATAATGTCCGTAACAGGTAGAAAATGGATACTTTAATGGGTATCTGGGGATAAATTAAATGGATATTTTCTCTATCCGGTTATTAATGGGATGGGGATGGATATTGTAGTATCCATACCCGCGGGTGCCCGCTAAGAAGAAATTACTAAAATACCTTTACATATATAAATTAAATGCCCTATTTTTTTTTCATTATCCTTATTTTATTTCTTAGACTTGACGATCACAACACCCAAACCATATCATACCCAAGCTATATGGATCATTTTGTTACATATTATTGCTTTCATTCGAAATTTTTGTGTTATGAATTAATGCTTATGGATTATTGCTTCAAGATTAATGTTGGGGACTAATGTTTATGTGTGAATGATGTCAAGATAAGGGGTATTTGAATAAAAAAGTAGTATAATATTCAATAATTTTGTAAGGTGTTTGAATATCCATGGATACCCGCAAATATTGATAAATTTGTTAAAAACTCGGAAGATGGATACTCGCACGGATATGGGGTGGGGACGGGTATGAAATTCATCCAATGGGACTGATAGTGGGGGGTTACTACCCATACCCACCCCGCTCCATTTACATCCCTAGTTTGAACTTTGAAGCGTTCCTAAATATCAAAGACAGAACCATATCAAAGAGAAAGATGGTTCGAGGTCTAAAATTGAAGGCGGAACCAAAGGATCGTTGGTACAGTTAAAAAAATGAAGAAGAAAATTAAATGAAGAAGGAAGATTAAAAAAATAACATGCAGAAGAAGAAAAACCCACCAATTTGAAGAAGAAAAACCAAGACGCCTAAATCCTTTATCAAAAAATAAAAAAAAAATTGTGAAAGCATATTTACCAAAATGACCTCCTTTTTGGAGGGAAAAATTACACCAACTACTTTTATTATATATAAAGATAAAGATAAATAAAAATGTTGAAAATGAGCCAATCTGTTTGGAATTGCAGGTCATGCCCTACAAAAAAGTGTCTAATTTTTATATGCGTCAAGTTTGCTTGGCCCATAGTCAAAAAAAAAAAAAAGTTTAAGAGGCCCAGTTACCTTTACAAAAAGGTTACTCGGCCAAGCTTTAATATATGTACACACAACCCTTGTCACGTTTGCGCCGCGAGTGTTGATCATGGTGGGTTGTTCTAGAGTGCTGCAAGGAGAGTCAGTGGAAGTGTTTAGGGAAGGGATTGAATTGGTTTTGAACGATTGGCGGCCATTTCGAATCGTCATAGAGAACGAGTTGGCTGGCTGTAAAACTGGCGTCAAAGCTAATCGACTCGTCACCTACGTGCATTCTCGGTTCATTAAATCCACAGGTATATAACTAACTTAATTCCTGTTTTTCATTTGGATCTCATTTTATTCTGATTTATTCATTGTTTCTTCCCAGAGCCGGTTGATCTCGTTGACCTACAACACATCCTCGAAGTTGAATTTCTTTGTTCCTTCTATATGCTAGTTGAGGATGTCACAGTTAAAGAGGTCTTGTCTTTTTTAGAAATTTATTTATGGTTTCAAATTATTGCTTAAGTAATCATTTGTTCCTGAACTCGGATACAATTTGAGCTTCGTGCTAGTGACTTGTTGCCCATGCATGTGTCTGTGTGTTCTTATTTTTTATATCTATGTTTTTCCTCATTATATATGTAGGTAGATGAAAAGATAATGGATGTGTACCATGATTGCTTATAAGGTAATTTTAGGTCTGTCGAGACTCTCAGGGAAGCCCAACGTGCTCGTCCTCCCGCAACACTGGTAAATCGTTCGCTATCTTCATATTTGATTAACCCTACTACACACAACCCACTGTCATCATCGTCCGATAGGTGTTTCTTCTCTGTGAAAACACTTGAGAACTTACTTACCACCCCTTTTTGTGGAAAGATACTTATATTTATATATATAATGAATTTTAAGATTAACCCGTTGCGGTGATATATAGGGAGAGATGGAGGGTTGTTTGCTGCAAGGAGAGTCAGTGGGAGTGTTAAGGGAAGGGATTGGTTTGGTTTTTAACAGTTGGCGGCCATATAAAATCGCTATCGAGAACAAGTGGGCTGGCCATCACTCTTCTATCAAAGCTTGTCAACTTGTCACCGACGCGCATTCTTGGTTCATTCGATGCACGGGTATATAAATTACTTAATTCCTGTCTTTTATTTGGATCTTATCTAATTCTTATTTATTCATTGTTTCTTCCCAGAGCCGCCTGATGTTGTTGACCTTCAAGCCTTCCTCGAAGGTGAATTGGTTTCTTCCTTCTGTATACCAGTTGAGGATTGCAATGTTAGAAAGGTGTGTACTTTCTTTTTCTTTTTAAAAAAATTATTTATCGTTTCAAATTATTGCTTTAACAATCATTTGTTCCTGAGCTTAGCTAATACCTTTCATAATAAATATATGTGAACCAGTCGAATAGAATTTGAGCTTCTTTCTAGTGACATGTTGCCGATGCATGTGTCTGTGTGTTCGGAATGTTCACTTGTTCTTGTTTTTCATATCTATGTTGTTGGTGATTATATATGTAGGTAGCTGACAAGATAATGGCTGTATACAAAGATTGCTTACAAGGTAATTTTGGGACTGTCGAGATTCTCAGGGAAGCCAGTAAAGCCCAGTCTGCTCATCCTCCTGCAACCAAGGTAAATTACGGACAATAAGTTCGCTGTCTTCCTATTTGATTACAGTGTGGACTCCTTTGATTTCATTCCTAGGAGGGAGGAGCTTTTCATCTAATTATGTTTTGAGTAGTGACCCAAATCGGTCTTTGAAATTTTTTGTGAACCCATTTTAGTCCCTTAAAAAACAATAATAACCGCTACCCCCCCCCCCCCCCCCCCAAAAAATTTATGAACTTGGGACATGTTTCCTTCATCTGTTTCTGTCCATAAACCATCGCTAAGTTGCTTGCATGGCACGTTAGGCCGCGTAGCTGTTCGTTATTGTATTTTGCACGTGTATTTCTTCTTTAAAAAAAAGGCCCAAAATGTGGTTGTTTTTCGCCAAAACTAAGTGGTTATCTTCTTCAATACCTTGCCATGAGATGATGAAATATGACTCTGAATGGCGCATCACTCCAGTTTGGCTTAATATGCCCCCTTCTAGTTGGGTAGTTGTCTGCATTCCAGAGGCTTGTATAAACCCTGTTTGTTTGTATAAGTAATTCCCTGATTTTTGTTGTTCTGGAAAACATGAATTGGCAAACTATCAACATGCCACCTTAAATTACAGTGGTAGGCAATAGATCATGTGACTAGATCGATATTGTAGAATTCTTTCTTATGGAACAGAGTCAATAAATAATGTCTGGTAGAATTTATCAACTTGCACAATTTCTATGGGACCCCGGTGAATGGTGTAATTGTGAAAATCCGTGGTTGGGTCAAACCAAAGGTTAAATTATTGCTCTCTACTTCCTTGTCCTTGCACATATGTGTTAGTGTGGACAACGTATGGTTGTCCTGTGATGTTGCCTAATAACTTAATCTATTTCATCATGTTGGCTTCCTATAGGGATAACTGTGCAGTTATTGTAGAATAAGCATTAGCACTTAATTTATCAATAGAAGTTTGATAAATTTGGTTTTGATGGTGCAAGTATACCCTTTTTTGGTTTTGAAGGTATTTATACATTTTGTTCCTGTTGTTTCTGACTTTATGCTATGCTATTTCCCTTTGAATTGATTTTTTAGTGTCATGGTGGTATGAAATGATCCTGTGAATGCGACTTGACATACTCACATTATTCAGTTGTAATCTAGGTTGCGTAGGTGTGCTTCTCTCTGAACTTAATGGTGTTTTTGTTTCTGTATAGTCTGATACTTCTTGATTCAGATGTAATTGTCCAAGTTCGTGTAAGGGTGCATCCTGTTTCTGTCGAGTATGATAGATATTGAAATGATATACTGGATTATTAAACACAGAAATCACACACAATACATTGGTAGTTGTTGTCCCAGAGACTAATGTCTCCTACAAAGAATAGTCTCAAAACCCAAACTTTCAAATAACAACATACATACTCTCCTTCTATATTACATATATATTCGATACATAACTGCCATCGAGCAAGTATTTTCTAATACATAACTGCCACCGAGCAAGTATTTTCTAATAGCATTCATACGGCAAAAGTGTATAAAGAATGCTTCTTCCTTTTCAAACTGATGTATGCGTAACAAGCAATCATTTCAATTATATTTTACAGGAGGATGATACATAGAAGAGGCCAAGAGGGTGCACTGAAGGAAAAATTATTGGATAGATATAGTATACCATGTCATTTCTTAGATATTAACAAATGTATCTTTTTAGAGGTTAGAGTATTTATAACATATTCTACCACAAAATGTAAAGAGTATTTAAACACTGGTTCACAACATCACACATTTAATATTAAATAAAGTGATTAAGCTAGGCATTGTCTCTTGAAGAGTTACTTGTTTACTAAGTTATTAGCATAAATAAAATAATTGTAAAGAAATCAACAAACAAAAGAACTTTTGCAAGCTATCTATATATGTGAAGTAAAATGTCTTCTAGAGTTCAGATATGGATATCAATACCCAAATACATCAGACACCAATAATATTTCAAGACAATTCTTTGAATTAGGTAGAGTCTGGCAAAAAAAAAAAAACATTAGAGAAAATGAGAAAGAAGAGTGTTAGTGGTAAGAGCTCAATAACAGAAAATGAGATCTAAGCTGCCTGCTATTAAGTTTGCTATTATGGATAACCTGCTGAAATTTCTGTTTCTCCTTTGAGACAACAAACAACTTTGCTGCAATTTGCCCACTTATAGAACCCATATTATCCTTGCCACCAATCTTCTCCAGCACTGCACCTGAAAGCAAGTACAAAACTTTCAGCACCAGCACTATCGATTATTAGCTAATAATCAAGAAATGTTAAGAGAAGGAAAAATATATAACTTAGTCCCTGCAAAAGCAACATTGATCAGATAACATATGTCCATATTCAAGCACATTGTAGACAAGAAATATAACTTGTTATTGAAAAACAATACAGCTTTCAACATACAATGTTAAATAATGAATGTAAACAAGCAAGTATCCCTTTTAGTGTGGGACCAAAGTAGTTCTTCAATTTTACGGTCAATCCTGATACATAAGGTTTTTCGTATACAGTGACACTATACAGGTATGGCCATGCAACTGAAGAGTAATATTATGTATGCTACTAAGGACATGCAATCAATGAATATTCATAAGCAGTAGTTTGGATATAGGTCATAAACAAAAAAGCATTTTAATGTATAAATACCTATTACTCCAAGAGTAACTTTAATTCACTCATCGTAGGATCGAGCCGCTCATTGTCATCATTAAGTGTCAGTATCTTCTCCTTGATCATGTCTTTAGAAATCAGCTTGATGACTCTGACCTTCTCACTCTGTCCGGCACGGCTGACACGGCCGACCGCCCTTTTCTCAACTGAATTTCTGCAGGCGTCCATAAGGTACACTCTAGATGCACTCAAATTTATACTATGAATTGAGCACCGCAGATCAATTAGAAGAACCATCGGTGTCTCACGTCGCTGAAATTGCGAGATGACCCTTCGCCAGGCCGGAGGTGGCATCGTTGATTCACATAAGAAGGGGAATATATTTACAGCTGTCAAGTGGTCATAAATCCAATGCAAAACATCAGTGAAACGTGGAAACACAACTGATTTTAGATCACTAACTTCATTTTGCAGGAGTTCTTGGCGTAGAAAGTTCAGTTTACTAATAGGTGGCATTGCTGGTGGTGGATCGTGCCTAATAGCGAAAACTTCATGTTTCCACAAAGCACCCCGACACATAGCGTATCTGATTGGTTGCTGCTCAATGAAACACACCCCGATGCATCGGGGACAGAAGATGTACTGATATATTGTGATTAAGACAGAGCCAAAAAGCGAATGACAAATAGAGCAGTTCCACATATTTTCTTGTTTTTCTTCTTCTAGCTTTTCAAGCAATTCCGGACGTTGTGTAATATCTGCACATACAAAATATGAAATTATCAAGAAATAAAGATAAATGTATATCCAATATTTTTCCTTTTATTCCTTATGACAAATTTTTTTTTCCATGTGACATTTGTCATTATGCTAAACAAAGCTTCGCAAATAGTTTTACACAATCAGTGAATAATAAACTCTAATACTTAGGCTTATAAAGAAAAGAAAAAAAATTAACAAAGCTCATATGAAACCCAAACACACCTTCACCCACGATGTCCGGAATCACAACTTCAGAAGAAATGCAGACCTTTCGGATATTCATTGTTAAATTTCTCAGGTGCCGGAACATGTCATTGTCCGGGTCCTCATCCCCATCGCATACATTCGATGGGACCTTTCCGTCCTGTAAAAGCCCATCGCATATCTGCCACGTGACCCTTGCATCCTGTAGAAGCCCATCGTAGATTACTCGAGCGTTGGCGGAGACCTCAAAGGATCGACTCGTGATGATCTTTCTCTTACCACCTCGGGGTCGTCGTGCGAGTCCTTCAACGACTGCCACCGCATCCATCTTGAATTCTTGATCAAGAGGTGCCTTTCAACTGTGTGCGTCTTGACAAGAGGTTATCCCAGAAATTCAGTTGAGAAAAGGGCGGTCAGCCGTGCCAGACAGAGTGAGAAGGTCAGAGTCATCAAGTTGATTTCTGAAGACACGATCGAGGAGAAGATACTGACACTTAATGATCACAACGAGTGGCTCGGTCCTACGATGAGTGAATTAAAGTTACTCTTGGAGTAATAGGTATTTATACATTAAAATGCTTTTTTGTTTATGACCTATATCCAAACTAGTGCTTATGAATATTCATTGATTGCATGTCCTTAGTAGCATACAAAATATATATTACTCTTCAGTTGCATGGCTATACCTGTATAGTGTCACTGTATACGAAAAACCTTATGTATCAGGATTGACCGTAAAATTGAAGAACTACTTTGGTCCCATACTAAAAGGGATACTTGCTTGTTTACATTCATTATTTGACATTGTATGTTGAAAGATGTATTGTTTTTCAATAACAAGTTATATTTCTTGTCTACAATGCGCTTGAATATGGACATGTGTTATCTGATCAATGTTGCTTTTGCAGGGACTAAGTTATCTATTTTTCCTTCTCTTAACGTTTCTTGATTATTAGCTAATAATCGATAGTGCTGGTGCTGAAAGTTTTGTACTTGCTTTCAGGTGCAGTGCTGGAGAAGATTGATGGCAAGGATAATATGGGTTCTATAAGTGGGCAAATTGTAGCGAAGTTGTTTGTTGTCTCAAAGGAGAAACAGAAATTTCAACAGGTTATCCATAATAGCAAACTTAATAGCAAGCAGCTTAGATCTCATTTTCTGTTATTGAGCTCTGACCACTAACACTCTTCTTTCTCATTTTCTCTAATGTTTTTTTTTTGCCAGACTCTACCTAATTCAAAGAATTGTCTTGAATTATTATTGGTGTCTGATGTATTTGGGTATTGATATCCATATCTGAACTCTAGAAGACATTTTACTTCACATATATAGATAGCTTGCAAAAGTTATTTTGTTTGTTGATTTCTTTACAATTATTTTATTTATGCTAATAACTTAGTAAACAAGTAACTCTTCAAGAGACAATGCCTAGTTTAATCACTTTATTTAATATTAAATGTGTGATGTTGTGAATCAGTGTTTAAATACTCTTTTCATTTTTTGGTAGAATATGTTATAAATACTCTAACCTCTAAAAAGATACATTTATTAATATCTAAGAAATGACATGGTATACTATATCTATCCAATAATTTTCCTTCAGTGCACCCTCTTGGCCTCTTCTATGTATCATCCTCCTGTAAAATATAATTGAAATGATTGCTTGTTACACATACATCAGTTTGAAAAGGAAGAAGCATTCTTTATACACTTCTGTCGTATGAATGCTCGCGCACACCATGAAGGGCAGAGCTGTCAAATGGGCCGGCCCTAGCCCATTTAACCCTAGCCCGTACGGGTCTGGGCCAAATGGGTCACAGGGCCAAAAGGCCCACATTAAAAAAAGCCCACAGGGCCAAAATGCCCTAAAATGTCCTAAGGGCCAGGGCCAGCCCATGGGCCATAATTTTTTTGATGGACGTAATTTTTTTTATTTTATAAAACTTGACAAAAAGAACAACTATAATCACTCTAACATTATGTAATAATATCATTTAATCTATGAAATTATCTATTTAAATATGTATTACGGGCTATAATTTTTCCTTTACTAACCGCACAACCACTTAGGTAATCCAAGTGAATGGTTTTCCTTAGCTGGAATATTATCTATTGCAATGATTTGATATCAGTTATTTACTTTAACAATTCATTTCATATAAAGACAAAGATGAAAAGAGATAAAACAATGGTTTCTCTTCAATTTTTTTAGAGAAAACTATAACACTTAATACATATTTGATAGTTAATTTCATAGGTTAAATGATATTATTACATAATGTTAGAGTGATTATAATTGTTGTTCTTTTTGTCAAGTTTTATAAAAAAAATAAAAAAATAGGGCTATCAAAAAAAATATGGCCCATGGGCTGGCACTGGCCCCTAGGGCTTTTTAGTGCTTTTTGGCCCTGTGGGCTTTTTTAATGTGGGCCTTTTGGCCCTGTGGCTCATCTGGCCCTGACCCACTTGGGCTAGGGCTAAATGGGCTAGGGTGGCCCATTTGACAGCTCTAGTTATGGGCTAAATGGGCTGGGCTATTATTGTGGACTAGATGGGCTGGCCTTAGGGCTTAGGGCCAAATTGACAGCTCTATCAAATATGTATTAAGTGCTATAGTTTTCTCTAAAAAAATTGAAGAGAAACCATTGTTTTATCTCTTTTCATCTTTGTCTTTATATGAAATGAATTGTTAAAGTAAATAATTGATATCAAATTATTGCAATAGATAATATTCCAGCTAAGGAAAACCATTCACTTGGATTACCTAAGTGGTTGTGCGGTTAGTGAAGGAAAAATTATAGCACGTAATACATATTTAAATAGATAATTTCATAGATTAAATGATATTATTACATAATGTTAGAGTGATTATAGTTGTTGTTCTTTTTGTCAAGTTTTATAAAATAAAAAAAATTAGGTCCATCAAAAAAATTATGGCCCATCGACTGGCCCTGGCCCTTAGGACATTTTAGGGCATTTTGGCCCTGTGGGCTTTTTTTAATGTGGGCCTTTTGGCCCTGTGGCCCATTTGGCCCTGACCCATACGGGCTAGGGTTAAATAGGCTAGGGCCGGCCCATTTGACGACTCTGCCCTTCATGGTGTGCGCGAGCATTCATACGGCAGAAGTGTATAAAGAATGCTTCTTCCTTTTCAAACTATGTATGCGTAACAAGCAATCATTTCAATTATATTTTACAGGAGGATGATACATAGAAGAGGCCAAGAGGGTGCACTGAAGGAAAAATTATTGGATAGATATAGTATAGCATGTTATTTCTTAGATATTAATAAATATATCTTTTTAGAGGTTATAGTATTTATAACATATTCTACCAAAAAATTAAAAGAGTATTTAAACACTGATTCACAACATCACACATTTAATATTAAATAAAGTGATTAAGCTAGGCATTGTCTCTTGAAGAGTTACTTGTTTACTAAGTTATTAGCATAAATAAAATAATTGTAAAGAAATCAACAAGCAAAAGAACTTTTGCAAGTCATCTATATATGTGAAGTAAAATGTCTTCTAGAGTTCAGATATGGATATCAATACCCAAATACATCAGACACCAATATTTCAAGACAATTCTTTGAATTAGGTAGAGTCTGGCAAAAAAAAAAACATTAGAGAAAATGAGAAAGAAGAGTGTTAGTAGTAAGAGCTCAATAACAGAAAATGAGATCTAAGCTGCCTGCTATTAAGTTTGCTATTATGGATAACCTGCTAAAATTTCTGTTTCTCCTTCGAGACAACAAAAATTTTTTTGCAATTTGCCCACTTATAGAACCCATATTATCCTTGCCACCAATCTTCTCCAGCACTGCACCTGAAAGCAAGTACAAAACTTTCAGCACCAGCACTATCGAGTTGCTAATAATCAAGAAATGTTAAGAGAAGGAAAAATATATAACTTAGTCCCGTCAAAAGCAACATTGATCAGATAACATATGTCCATATTCAAGCACATTGTAGACAAGAAATATAACTTGTTATAGAAAAACAATACAGCTTTCAACATACAATGTCAAATAATGGATATAAACAAGCAAGTATCCCTTTTAGTGTGGGACCAAAGTAGTTCTTCAATTTTACGGTCGATCCTGATACATAAGGTTTTTCGTATACAGTGACACTATACAGGTATAGCCATGCAACTGAAGACTAATATATATTATGTATGCTACTAAGGACATGCAATCAATGAAATATTCATAAGCAGTAGTTTGGATATAGGTCATAAACAAAAAAGCATTTTAATGTACAAATACCTATTACTCCAAGAGTAACTTTAATTCACTCATCATAGGATCGAGCTGCTCGTTGTGATCATTAAGTGTCAGTATCTTCTCCTCGATCGTGTCTTCAGAAATCAGCTTGATGACTCTGACCTTCTCACTCTGTCCGGTGCGGTTGACACGGCTGACCGCCCTTTTCTCAAATGAATTTCTGCAGGCATCCATAAGGTACACTATAGATGCAATCAGATTTATACTATGAATTGAGCACCGCAGATTAATTAGAAGAACCGCGCGATGTCTCACGTAGCTGAAATTGCGAGATGATCCTTCGCCAGGTCGGAGGTGGCATTGTTGATTCATATAAGAATGGGAATATATTTACAGCTGTCAAGTGGTCATAAATCCAATACAAAACATCAGTGAAACGCAGAAACACAACTGATTTTAGATCACTAACTTCATTTTGCAGGAGTTCTTGGCGTAGAAAGTTCTTGGGAATGAATGGACCATCTGTGATGACATCCCAAAGATCAGAGTTTGTGGATAGAATGAACCATTGAAATCAATCCTTCCAGTAGTTGTAGTTTTCTCCATTGAAGTAAGGAGGTCTGGTTAGGGAAGCTCCTTCAGTCTGATGACTTCCACTTGAACTAGCTCCAGCCGCATGTCTATTCTTCAGGACCTTTTACCTCTACACTGTTAGATGCTCAACCTAGAGGCTGAGCTCTGATACCAATTGAAATAGACGACTATAAACACGAGAAGGGGGGTTGAATTGTGTTTATCAGAATTTAAGCAAATTAAACACACAACATTTCTTGGATAACCTCTTGTCAAGACGCACACAGTTGAGAGGCACCTATTGATCAAGAATTCAAGATGGATGCGGAGGCGGTCGTTGAAGGACTCGCACGACGACCCCGAGGTGGTAAGAGAAAGATCATCATGAGTCGATCCTTTGAGGTCTCCGCCAACGCTCGAGTAATCTACGATGGGCTTCTACAGGATGCAAGGGTCACGTGGCAGATATGCGATGGGCTTTTACGGGACGGAAAGGTCCCATCGAATGTATACGATGGGGATGAGGACCCGGACAATGACATGTTCCAGCGCCTGAGAAATTTAAAAATGAATATCCGAAAGGTCTGCATTTCTTTTGAACTTGTGATTCCGGACATCGTGGGTGAAGGTGCGTTTGGGTTTCATTAGAGCTTTGTTAATTTTTTTTCTTTTCTTTATAAGCCTAAGTATTAGAGTTTATTATTCACTGATTGTGTAAAACTATTTGCGAAGCTTTGTTTAGCATAATGACAAATGTCACATGGAAAATTTTTATTGTCATAAGGAATAAAAGGAAAAAGATCGGATATACATTTATCTTTATTTCTTGATAATTTCATATTTTGTATGTGCAAATATTACACAACGTCCGGAATTGTTTGAAAAGCTAGAAGTAGAAAAACAAGAAAATATGTGGAACTGCTCTATTTGTCATTCGCTTTTTGGCTCTGTCTTAATCACAATATGTCATCACATCTTCTGTCCCCGATGCATCGGGGTGTGTTTCATTGAGCAGCAACTGATCAGATACGCTATGTGTCGGGGTGCTTTGTGGAAACATGAAGTTTTCGCTATTAGGCACGATCCACCACCACCAATGCCACCTATTAGTAAACTGAACTTTGCCAAAAGACCCACATTAAAAAAAGCCGACGGGGCCAAAATGCCCTAAAATGTCCTAAGGGCCAGGGACAGCCCATGGGCCATAATTTTTTTGATGGACCTAATTTTTTAAATTTTATAATACTTGACAAAAAGAACAACAACTATAATCACTCTAACATTATGTAATAATATCATTTAATCTATGAAATTATCTATTTAAATATGTATTACGTGCTATAATTTTTCCTTCACTAACCGCACAACCACTTAGGTAATCCAAGTGAATGGTTTTCCTTAGCTGGAATATTATCTATTGCAATAATTTGATATCAGTTATTTACTTTAACAATTCATTTCATATAAAGACAAAGATGAAAAGAGATAAAACAATGGTTTCTCTTCAATTTTTTTAGAGAAAACTATAGCACTTAATACATATTTGATAGTTAATTTCATAGGTTAAATGATATTATTAGATAATGTTAGAGTGATTATAATTGTTGTTCTTTTTGTCAAGTTTTATAAAAAAAATAAAAAAATAGGGCTATAAAAAAAAATATGGCCCATGGGCTAGCCCTGGCCCTGGCCCCTAGGGCTTTTTAGTGCTTTTTGGCCCTGTGGGCTTTTTTTAATGTGGGCCTTTTGGCCCTGTGGCCCATCTGGCCCTGACCCACATGGGCTAGGGCTAAATGGGATAGGGTGGCCCATTTGAGAGCTCTACTAGTGAGTCAGCGAGACCTCTTTGCACTTAATCTTGTGATTCAATGTCTCTATCTAAAGGAGTGTTCAGTTTAAGCAAGAAGGTGGTGGTTGACTCGGGGCTTTTTTTCCACGTTTCAGCTAATGGCCAATTTTAAGCGATGACCACTTCATGACTCTTGAGCATGCAATGTTACAGCCACTTTTGTTCTAGAGGGAGAGAGTCATGATCATTTTTTCTCCCTTTCCCTCTTTTTAATTTCTGTTTGTGACTTTGTGGATTTTGTTTGTCGCGACCAAAAAGAAAACTTGTTTTTTCTTTTAGAGAATAAATATGGAGTCGCCACCAACTTTATTTAATTTCGGGAAAGTTGTAAAACCCTTTAAAAAGAACTTTGGGATCGGGAGTTGATTATGTTTAGGGAAGGCATGAAGATTGAACCCCACGACATCCTAGAACATCCATTAAAAAATGGTTACCCAAATTAATTGTACAAATTTTTAGTAACTTTGAAAATATTTACTTTACCCTTTTTACTTGAATTTTTTAGAATCAATCAATCATGCAATCAAAGGGATTCATTATTTTCAAAATATTTCCATTTTGAAGAGAAACTACAAACTTTAGCATTTATTATTAATTAAGAAAATAAAAAAAGAACCCAAAAAGATCAATTACATTAATAACATTGCAATCACCATAATGAGTTAATGACAAGATGGAAATTTTAGATGATAGCCTCAATAAACATAAATGTCATTCAAAAAATTCTTGAAAATCAACAAATCATTTAAAATCTTAATTGATTTATTCTGATTAAAAAAACTTTTATTCTCCAAAGGGAACTTATTTGACATAAAAATCATCCCAGGGATTCATCAACTAAGGCATATTTTCAATTTTTATCAAATCAAGTTTATAAAGCATTGAACTCACTCATGTCTTCTAACAGACACGGCTTCTAGCGAACATATGGCTTGCAAGCTAAAACAAAGCAACCCTTAATCACCATAATAGGCGCATGGTCTAGCACAAAGGGAATGAAACCAAACTCATATCCAATCTTATAGTAACTCAGCATACCATCCAAGCAGAACATGAACCATCATTAGCAAGAACAAAAATAAATGAAAAACCCAATAAGAACAGTGTTCCTAATTCAGTGATAGAGGAAGAAATTAAGGTTACAAACGAGATTTTCCTTTGATATTTCTCTTGATGTTCCCCAAATCACAGAGAATGAATTCCAAATAACAGTGACTGAGTGCAATAATTGTGACTCTCCCTGACTTCTCAATCTACTTTTTCCAAGTTTCTCAACAAAACCAAAAAAACAACAAGAGGAAACGGAACACTCTTCACAGAAAAAAAAAAAACAAGAAATCCGAGAAATTTTCCAAAGTTGACACACCCAGATAAAAGAATTTTTTGGACCCTTTTCAGTCAAAATCGAAAAACTCCCATTTTCTGTCAAAACCGAAAAAACTCCATTTCTTATGTCTTCTGCGTCGCCCTTTATAGGGATAGAGGAGAGGACTGCATGCTTCTCCTTACCCAGTGGCTTCAAGGCTGGTCTCACGAAATCCGGAGCTTGGGCGGTTCTGAGCAGAGATCGCGTGTTCCCATATGGAGGTGGCGCGAGCAGAGGAAAGGAGGCGATTTGATGTGAAGGTTGCATGTTTGAAGAGAGAAGGAAGTGTGGTGCGGTTAAGAGAATGGAGGAGATGGGGTTTTGTCTGATATGTAAAATGAGTTTTTTAGGGTTAGGAGTAGGGCTACTAGGTTAAGATGAGGGAGGAGATGAGGAAGAAGAAGGACCAATGGGTGGAGGAGGTGTAGGGGCGGTTGGAGAGTGGTAACTCAACCTTCTTTCTTCTCTTTCTGCTGATTGTTCTTTTCTCCTTCTTTTCTTCCTCCTTTCTTCTTCCTCTTTCTTTATTCTTTAGTCTCCAGTATAAAAATAAAATTTTAATGGACGGAACCTCCTCGTCCAACAAAAAGTTAAGTACGCAATGGACGACCTACTCGTCCAACATAATTTAAATATGCAAAGGATGACCTACTCGTCCAATAGAGTGACTCGTCCAACAGAGAGTTAAACATGCAACGGACGACCTACTCGTCCAACAGAGATTTAAACATGCAACGGACGACCTACTCGTCCAACAGAGAGTTAAACATGCAATGGACGACCTACTCGTCCAACAGAAAGTTAAACATGCAATGGACGGAACCTTATCGTCCAACAGAAAGTTAAATATGCAATGGACGACCTACTCGTCCAACATAAAGTTAAATATGAACCTCCTCCTCGTTTATTGGTTATTTTCTTTTTCTTCTTTCTTTCTTCACTATTATTTTTTAGTCTTCCTGAAACATAATAACATAAAATTAGAATAAAATGAAGACGGAAAAAAATGGGTGTTCACAGTTACCCCTCTTTACTTGTTGCATACTAGAAGACATGATTAGTCGTGACTTTTCATGTATTGTAGTAATGAACAAGTAAAGAAAATGAACACATATTTTGTCCGACAAAACGTGAGGAACTCAAAAGAAAACCTCACATTTTGAAAATAAAATTGCAGTGGACGGAACCTCCTCGTCCAACAGGAAAGTAAATATGCATCGAGCCTCAGAGCTCGAAAATAAAATTGCAGTGAGCCTCAGAGCTCGACAAAATTCAATCAGTAATCTGAGACTAATGAGAATCCCTTCCTTTTGAAGATAGCGGAACCAAATGCTCCATGGGAAAACTTCCACCAACCAAACCCTTGTTCACCGACCACTCTGGGATGAGGCATCATTCATTCTTTTAACAACATTGGTCACCCAAGAATCTGATAACATGTGAGGTGGATGTTATGTTTATCCTCCCAAGCTTATTTGCATCATTCTTTTGTTGACTAGTGCATGCTATCTCCTCCATTGAATTTGAAATATTGAGTCATTTTGGTTCAAACCATTCATTGGTGCTACCATTAGAATTATCAAATCATACCATTAAACTTATATTTACTTTTATTGAGACATGACCATAGTGATTAAACATGAGAATGAACACGACAGGGGAGTTTGAAGGAAAAGCCTGTTGCCTTAATACGAGAATTTAGTTTTAAGAGAAAAGAACAATATGAGAACAAAATTACAAAAGGGTTCATGAAGGTTAAAAGCAAAGATAAACAAAGAAACTTACGAGAATCACATAAAGTTTGCCCCAGTGTTGGTCCTTTGATTTTCATTTAATTGATTCCCAACAGCCTTTTGATGACACAGATCTTGGCTTCTGTTTCCGATTCCTCAAACACACTTTCTTCAATCATTCCTTAACAATTTTGCCCCGGTATACTCAGTCGGATAAAATTACCCCAGTATGGTGAGTGCTTGCAGAAGTGTTGGACCATATCCTCCCCCTAGGCCGCCTTTACAGGTTTTCATCCTACGGTTTCTTTACCCTAAGTTTGCCTAGGTTGCCCTTTCGGGTTTTCAACCTAGCGGGCCTTTTCTTTTCTTTTGTTTTCATTGTTCTTTGCCTAGGTTGCCCTTTCGGGTTTTCAACCTAGTGGGCTTTTAAGCATAGAACTTTTTCACAGCATCAAAGTTTACTGGCCTTGGTAACTCTTCCCCATCCATGTTTTACAGAATCAAAGCTCCTCTTAAGAATGCTTTCTTGACAATATAAGGACCTTCATAATTCGGCGCCCATTTTCCTCGAGCATCCTCCTGATTAGGGAGGATTTTCTTTAAAACCAGGTCTCCCGCGCAAAATTCTCTAGAGCGAACCCTCTTATTGAAAGTTCTTGCTATTCTGCTTTGATACACTAAACGTGGCGTGATAGTCGCCGCTCTTTTCTCTTCTATCATGTTCAACTGCTCATATCGAGTTTTCACCCACTCAGATTCTTCTAAATCTGCTTCCATCAAGACTTTTAGTGAAGGGAGTTCTACTTCGATAGGTGAGACAGCCTCCATCCCGTACACCAAAGAGAAAGGGGTTACACCAGTGCTTGATCGTATATTAGTCCGATAAGCATGTAGAGCATATGGCAGCATTTCGTGCATGCTGCCTCAACTGCACCGTTCATTTGAGGTCTATAAGGAGCTGGATTGTGGTGTTTGATTTTGAAACCATCGCAAAACTTTTGAATCTCGGCTCCATTGAGATTAGCGGCATTATCTGTGATTATCCTCTCTGGGATCCCGTATCTACAGGAGATGTCCTTCTTGAGGAATTTGAGAAACACATTTTGAGTTATGTTGGCATATGAAGCAGCTTCTACCCATTTAGTGAAATAGTCTATCGCCACCAAAATGAAATGATGACCATTGGATGCCTTGGGATTAATGGGATCGATGACATCTATTCCCCACATCGAAAAAGGCCATGGGGATACTAAATTGTGCAGTGGAAATGGAGGTGCATTGACCCGGTCTGCATGTAACATCTGTGATTTTATGTGAGGTTTACGTATGAGGCTTAGGGTTAGGACTTGAAATACATAGCTGAGATGTTGTTTGCGGTTTAAAAACCCTTGCATGTTAAGTGCGCGGCTTTTTCGGGTAAGTTTGAGGCATGGAGACTAATTAGGGTTTTCCCGGTGAGCGTCCTTGAGACGTCTGAGCGTGAAATAAGAATTTTGGAGTTAGAGTTGAGATTAGGCCTTTTTGATGGTTTTAGGTTGTTTATTAGGTCCTAATGAGCCTATATCTCAAATTTGAGCGCAATCAGACGTCGTACGGACCCTGAACGCAAAAGGTTGACTTTTGGTCATAAGTCAACGCTCAAGCGTGGGTGTATCCACGCTCAAACGCCCAAGTCAACCAGACAAGGGCCATGCTTTGACTTTCCACGTGTCATCAGGGCTTATGTGGCAGCCTGTGAGTGGATGCATGGTGCGGTGGCTTTCCACGCTCAAGCGTGGCAATTCCCACGCTCAAGCGTGGGCACGCTCGAGCGTGGCTGTTTTCACGCTCGAGCGTGGCAGCGTGAACTTGTAAAAATAAAAGGTGGCTTAAGTGACAAAGTCACTTAGCCACCAAACAAAAAAGAAACAGAAGCAGAGAGCAAATGAGAAGCTGAGAGGAGAGGTTCTAGAGAGAGGGAGAGAGGAATCTTAGAGAGAGAAGGGCTTCTAGTGAGAGTTGTGAGAGTTTCGATCGTCCCATTGCGAATCGGAGTACATCGTTGTGTTCGTATCAACGATATCTATCTTCTTCTCTTCTTCGTTTCGTCAAAAACCAAAGGTAAATCATCCTCTTTTATGTCGAAACTCCGTTCGTTAGGTTTCTCGTAATATCTTTCGTTTCGTTTGTCGGAATTCAATTTTGTCTTCAAGTATGAACTCGTAGTAACATGTGCTTCGCAATGTGATGCTTAGGTGAATTTTTGGAAGCTCCGAGGCCCGAGAATCGCGTTGGGAAGAATTGAGAAAGTGGGAGGAAGTCTCGTGTTGCTTCGTTTCGGGCACTGTACGACTCTCCAGGTGGGGGAAAGAAACTATTTAACGTCGGAAACGGCACGTTACATTTAATTAGATAAGGGCGTAGGGCGACCCAAACCCTACACGAGAGCGAGTAACGGACAATGTCTATACCACATTGGGGACTACTCAGTGGTACCGATGATGATATAGAAATTGTGCGTTTATCGTCGTCATGCTATATATATATATATGATTATTTTATTACGTGATGATTGCCTGTTTGACTGGTTGACTTGAACTTGGTACTTGATGAATGATAACATGAATGTTATAATTATTCTTTTGATTATATTTATTGTTGTTGTTATTATTATTATTATTATTATTATTATTATTATTATTATTATTATTATTATTATTATTATATTTTGGTATTTATTATTTGGAAATGATATATGATGATGATTTTGAATAACATGATGATGATTGTGATGATATGATGAGTGTTATGATTGCCCTTAGAGGTTGAGTAAGTTACAAGTCATGTTGAGACAAGAGGATGTATTGGGGATTGCATATGATATGTGATAGCCGTGCCTAACCGAGATGATTATTGTGATATGAGGCTGATATTGATGAGATGAGATTATTTCGAGGTTATCTATGAGATTATGATGAGCGGTTATGGCACTAGGGGGTGACCTGAAACATGGTATGTGATATGAGGGACTTGAAACATGGTCGAGTGGGGTCTATGCCTCGGAGGGAGAATTCCCGGGGATAGGCTAACGGCGGACCGTCCAGAGATGATTTCATTTTAGTTGCAGCTATAGTTCATGCATTGCATCAGCACCCCGGTCGGGGTTCAGAGGTGTGCACCGGATTGTGCAGCTATAGTGCCATTGCTTTGCATGGGCATCCTCCATCCGCGGATGAGGGTGTGCGTCGGGGACTCTGGGATGTGTCGATTATATTGTTGTGATATCCGGATATGGCTGATACCTGATGAGATTATTCATACAGCATTTGCACTGCATCATGATGGAGGGTAGAGGAAAGATCCTAGATGTGGATTAAGGATGATTGTGTTACGTATATTTATACTTGGGAGTCAGATGTTTAGTGTGCCGTTATTTAATTAAATGTAGCTAAACCCCTTCCACGTTTGATGTTATATGGCTTCTTATCCCTTTTTCTTTTGATGTGTGTTGTGTATATATATGTTTTGTACTTCAAACTCCGACAGAGCAGATGGCACACTAGGACCACCCATGGATGACCCAGGATCCAGGATTCCCCCTCTCAGGGACCTGTGAGGTGGAGTGCTTAGACCCGCACGGGTGGCTTGTGGACTCGGTCACTCGTTTCACGATATATACGGGTCCTGCGTCCATCACTACGGGGCTTGGGCAGGGAGCGCCCATCGGAATCGCTCACATTTCGTTTCGGCACGACCTTCCCGTTTCCGATAGGGCAGCCTGATGGACACGTACCACCGATGCCGCCTATGCTCGGGATGGCCCCTGTACCCTTCATGGTACCTCTTGATGCCTTGGTCCCCGGGTTTGCACCCGCACCTGCACCCGCACCGGCGCCGGAACCCGAGTTGGCACCTATTCCGGAGGAGGACCCAGTTGCCCCCGCTCAGGTTCTAGCACCCCTTCCTGAGGTACCCGCACCTCCAGAGGTCCGTGCTATGGTCTGAGTCTTCACGGGTATCTTCTAGACGACTACATCCTCGGGGTAACAGACTCTATAGGTAGAGGTTTCAGAGGCAGTCGGCCAGGAGTTCTTCCAATGATAGCGGAGGAGTGTTCGAGCCTGTCGGACCTCAGGATGCAGACGAGGGCGGTAGTGTATGATTGCTCGGGCCAGTGCCATCAGTATAGGTGTGAGTGAGGTTTTACTGTATTTTTGAGAGGGGACGGGGTGTGGAGTGCATCGATGAGGCTTGTCTTTTAGCTTTTGATGTATTTTGTTGATGTCACCAGCTTGTGTATATATCGGGATCCTACAGAGGGGAATCCCTTGACAGCAGTACTGGCATGTATGTATATATTTATAGTTATGTGATGTATGTATGTTTACATATGTATTTATAATTTTAAGTTGTTTTTTCTTATTTTCCACTGTTTCAATATACTCGCTTAACGATAATAACGAAATTAGGTCTTAATATTTTGGGTTTTCTTTAATGGGACGTCGGGGCGTCTCAGGTTACATCTGACATTTTTGGCATTTACGAACATGCTCTATACAATCCGACTCCATAGTAGACCAATAATAGCCATTTCTCAAGATTTTTCGTGCCATCATGTGGCCATTGGCATGATTCTCACAGATTCCTTCATGAACTTCGATCATGATCAACTTAGCTTCACGAGTATCCACACATCTGAGTAGGGTACCATCATATCCTATTTTATACAGGACTTCCTTGCTTAAGAAAAAGGTCATGGCCAGTCTTCGGATGGTCTTTCTATTTGCTTCGCTCGCTTCTATCGGGTATTTCTTATTCTGAATATATTGCTTGATATCATGATACCAAGGCTTACCATCAGGTTCTCCTTCCACATGGGTACAGTATGCTGGTTCATCTTGCACTCTAACTTGGATGGGTTGGACATTGGTATGGATGTCCAGCTTGTTCATGGCAGCTAGTGTGGCTAAAGCATCAGTAGACTGATTCTTGTCTCGAGTTAAATGCGAGAAAGTAATCTCGTCAAACTTCGCAATCAACTGAGTCAAGTATTTGATACGGAATCAGCTTGGAGTCTTTGGTTTGCCATTCACCATTGACTTGGTAAATGATTAGGGCTTCATCCCCGAAGACTTTCAACTGCTTTATACCAAGTTCAAGTGCCATTTGTAGTCCACTAGCACATGCCTCGTATTCTGCAATATTATTTGTACATTCAAATTTCAGCTTTACGGCCACCGGGTACTGCTTGATGTTTGGTGAGATAACCACTGCTCCTATACCACTGCCATGCATATTGACTGCTCCATCAAAATACATCTTCCACACATCTTCCTGTTCTTCATCTTCCTCGAGGGACATTATCTCTCCATCTAGGAACTCGGAGTTGACAGGCCATCCATCCTTAAGAGGATTCTCTACTAAATTATCAGTAATCGCACTTCCTTTGATGGACTTCTGAGTCACATATTTGATGTCAAATTCTGACAATATCACTTGCCACTTCGAAACTCTTAAGGAGATATGAGGACTTTCAAAGATATACTTCAAAGGATCCATTCGAGAAATTAGCCAAGTGGTGTGATATAACATGTACTATCTGAGTCTTCTGGAGGTCCACACTAGAGTACAACAAGTCTTCTTGATTGCCATATAACGAGCCTCACAAGCATTAAAATTCTTACTCATATAGTAAATTTCCTGCTCCTTCCTGCCAAATTCATCATGTTGTCCCAGCATTACCCCCATTGAGGTTGGCAATATAGTGAGATAGAGTAACAGTGGACGACCTTGGGTAGGTGGTACCAACACTGGAGGATTCAGTAAAAATGCCTTTATCTTGTCAAAGGCTTCTTGACAGTCATCATCCCATCTTCCTGGATTATTCTTCCTGAGGAGTTTGAAGATTGGATCGCATGTGATAGTCAAATTTGCAATGAAGCGCGCAATTAGTTCAACCTTCCAAGAAAACCCCTTACTTCTCGCTCGTTCTTTAGTGCTGGCATGTCACGTATTGCTTTCACCTTGTTAGGGTCCACCTTTATTCCTTCTCTACTGACAACAAAGCGAAGTAAATTCCCTGCGGATGCACCAAAAGTACATTTTACAGGGTTGAGCCGCAACTTGTACTTCCTTAGTCGCTCGAACAACTTTCACAAAACTGCTACTTGGCTTTCTTCTTCCTTTGACTTAGCCACTATATCATCAACATATACTTCTACCTCCTTATGCATCATATCATGGAACAATGCTACCATAGCACGTTGGTAAGTGGCCCCAGCATTCTTCAGCCCAAAAGGCATCACTTTGTAACAAAAAGTTCCCCAAGGAGTGATAAAAGTTGTCTTTTCTTTGTCATCATCATCCATGAGGATCTGATTGTACCCAAAATACCCATCCATGAAAGAAAACCTATGACTTTTGGCTGTACTGTCTATGAGGACATCAATATGAGGTAGCGGGAAATCATCCTTTGGATTGGCTTTATTCAGATCTCGGTAGTCCACGCACATTCTGACCCTTCCATCCTTCTTTGGTACTGGAAAAATATTAGCTACCCATTCCAGGTGTCTAGCTACTTCCAGAAAGCCAGCCTCTAACTGCTTGGTCACTTCTTCCTTGATCTTCAGCGACATCTCAGGATGCATCCTCCTTAATTTTTGCTTCTTTGGAACTACATCTGGGTATAAGGGAATTTTATGCGATGCTATCTCAGGATCTAAACCTGGTATATCTCTGTAGGACCATGCAAAAACATCCAGATACTCTTTGAATAGTGCAACCATTTCTTCACGCCCTGGGTTATCCACTATTTTCAACTCCATTTTGTCTTCCTCGGTTCCCATATTGATCACTTCTGCAACCTCATCATTCGAGCTAATCTCTTCTTCTGACCGTTTCACCATCTTTATGAATTCTTCAATGTCTTCTTCTTCATTATCGGATTCAAGGTTGTATTCATCAGCGGCCGCGAGGGAATCAATAAATGAGTTTTCAAAGTTCCTCTCCTGAGGTAAATCTTTAGTGGAAGAAGTATTCCTGGAATAAAAAAGTCAAGAATAGGAGAAGTATAGGCGAGAGTCTTATTCATGAAAGAAAATCTTAAACAAAGTAAAGAAATGAAAGAGAGAGAAGAAACGATGGAACCAAAAGGAAAACACCAAACAAAGTGCTACATTCTAATTCATGTCTCAAACAAAGTAAACATCAGTTCATATTTAGTACAATAAGATAATTACTTCATGGAAATAACATCAACAAACGGTTCAGATCGCCAATTATTGAGGACTTCATCTATTTCAGAGCTTAAGTTTCTTCCTTCTTCAGGCATGTTAGCAGCCATCCCGGTCCAAGATCTGGTATTGTGAACTCGGGTTTGATTGGTGTCACCTTTCCGAGGTCGCACAACGATTCCTGGGTTCTCAGAAGTATGTGACTCTGTAAAGCATTCAAGAATCTCATTAGTAAACCCAAAATTTGTGTGTGTGTGTGTGTATGCATGTGCAAGTTAACACCCTTTGTTTGATCACAAAAGTGCTCTTAGGAAGACTGTCGTATACACCTATAGCAAGAAGACTTATCCTGCAATCAAACCTAGTGGTATGGTTCCCTCTAGCTTGAATGCAGTTGGTGTCAAGTCCTAGGGAGAATCCGTTCCTCGATAGACCACACCCGTACTAGCAACGTCCTTATTTTTACACAGAAAACACGTCGTTTTTAGGGTAAAAATATAGTTAATAACGTATATAAGGGAGAATGCACTCCTCGATAGATATCATCTAAAAAATGCTCGACATACATTGAAGAAAACTTCCATTCCATTATAAATATTTTGATACAAATCATGAGTCTTTGATCAAAAGAAATACATTGATAGTTTCCACAAAGCACTATGTTAAGAGTTTCATCTTATTTTTCTTGAACCCTTTGGCAAGCTTCCCAAAATGATTGAAGAACTCGGTTACCTTTGGTGGTATCTGAAGGAAATGGTTCATACGAATGTGGATGGATGCTTCTTCAAATCGCTCCACCAGCTGGGAAGTGTGATATTGGAGCTTATCCATCATGTCCTCGTATTTTATTTTCCATGCTTCCTTTTCATTCAATACAACCTTCACTACCAATTTCCATCCCTTTACCCATTCTGCGTGACGTTGAGCTTGAACTCTTTCAGTGTCTTTTATTTTGGCTCTGAGCCAATTTTCTCTCATGTTGGCCTCCGCTAGTAGCTCGCGATACTTGGCTGCTTCGTTCCATCCTCGATCAGAGTACAGTTCTGTTTGGGCCAAGGATTCTTACAGGGATTCAATATCTCTTCTAGTATATGTATTGTTTCAACATGAACCCCTACATTTGTCTTGAGCTCTTTTTTCTTCCTTTGAAGTTTGACAAGCATCTTCTCTTGATATTTTATCTTTGCCAGCAACTCTTGAATTTCTTCTTCTTTTTCTTTTCCTGCCCTTTTTGCACGACTCGGGGATTCGTAGGCATTGGCGCATTCATCTTTCAAATGCTCAATCTGTAAACTTAGCTTCTACCCTTGGCTTCGGAGCGTGACAATAGTCGTTTCGGCAGCTTGGTTCTTCTCATCCAAAACCTTCATCTGATTTTTTAAAATTTCGATTTCTTTCAACATTTGATCTTCGGTAAGAGGATTATTTTCACTACGGAGAAAGGATGCAGGCCTTGGGGGGTAACCTCTTCTTGCTTCTCTCCATACTTCATATCTTTTTGTGTGAGCTATGATTCGCCTTCCAAATTCCTCAGGTCCTTTCATATGAACATCATTCCATGCTGACCTTACTGCTATTGTTTGACTCTTGATGCTTTCACTTTCTTGGTATAGGAAGAATACCCCACCGAGCAACTCTTCGGGGGGTTCATCCTGTGTCCACTTGAGCTGACGCATCACCAAAGCTGGTGAATATGATACACAACCTCTGGGACCCATCAATGGAATATTTGAAAAACTTCCACAGCTGAATATAACTGATTCTCTATTGTACCATGGACACATCCAACTAAATGACCGCGGGTCGATCTGATCAAACTCTTGTTTCCATTCATATAGCTTACGTGGCTTTAGTTGCATGCGAGCGAATCCTTTCAGCGGGTCATCTGTTCTATCAATTTTATCGCGAGCGTACAAGTGAGTCATGATCCAGACATACAACATTGATGCACAACATTGCAGTTTCCCTTGTTGATTCTGATGACAAACCTGTGGGGAGAGGAAAGTTTCAGCTAAGATAGCAGGGATCAGGTTCACACCATATTCTTCAACCCTATAGAAAACATCCATGGCTGACTGATCAATCAGATCTGGTACAAAAGGAAAGAGCACCAACCCATATATCATAAGGGCTAGTACTTTGCTGAAAGCAACCCATCATTGTTGCTGGGCCAGCTTGTTGAGGTACACTTCCAAAATCCACCTCTTCAATCCTTTGGTGGTTCCTTTTTCCGCTTTCACTAGCCACTACAAAAAAAAACTATTTAGCGACCGAAGATTTCGGTCGCTAAACATGATAATTCGGTTGCTATACTGTGTAGCGACCGAATTAAAGGGGTAGCAGAAACCCGGGTGGCTAAATGTTTGGCGACCGAATTTATATTTCGGTCGCAAATTTGCGACTGATATTTCGGTCACAAAATTATATATTTCAGTCGCCGTATAGTTGGTCGCATGCTCAGATAACCGAATTTGGTGATCGATATTCGGTCGCTATTTTGGTCGCAAATTTTATTTTTTTTAAAAATTTTCCTGTAACTTAATCCTACCGACCAAATTTTGTTTTTCAACTATTACCCCATTGATTTTTAATTTCTGATATAAACAAAATACACCAATATTTTTTTGAATAAATAGAATACGTAAATATGATGTACTAACGATCCAAAACACCACAGTCAATATGATCAAGAAAACATATACATTAATTAACGCAAGTTTAATAATTGTTTATAAAAAAAAGTTTAATAATGTACTAATTAACGATCAAAACATAAAAACACACCACAGTCAATAAGTATTAATCAAAATATCAAAACTCATCAATCTTCCAAAGGGATGAACATGTAGAAGCGAGAACCCCCAACGTACTTAAACTTTGCCAATGCACCAGTGGACAACAAATACAACTCCCTGATACCATTTGTATCTGTTGCAAAATATGGGTGATCCTCATGGATTACTATATTCCCATTGAACAAATTTCCGCTTTTGTCTTCAATAGTCACAACACGTGGTATTTCTTGTCCCCAACGACGGTAGAATGATCGCGGGATTGAAATCAAATCCTGCAAATACACAAGAACAATTTAGTAATGATTAGCTTATGCCTTAACTATCATTATGTGAATCCGATCGTTATTCTTAAGTTGATGAGATACTGTACCTGGTCTATATAGATGGCTGTCTCAAAACATTTAGTCGGATCCATTTTTTGATAAAACGATAAGGAAAACAAGTCATATGTCTAAACTTCATCAAGTGATAATAAGAAAATATGGAAAGATCCATGTAGCATACTAGCATATTAAAATAGAACAAAGAAATGCAACTTCACATGCAACTTTACAGATTAGCAAACATAGTAGTTTTCAGGAAAGCAGATGCTTTTACGTCGTTTTGAAGGATGGTCATAGAGAGAACTTTTCCTACTGGAAATGCCTAGATAACCTAGTAAGGATGGTCATCAACAACTATTTCTGGAAAGCTCCATTGCCTAGTGAAACAAATGAGTAGCAAACCAGAGTTGCTTTCATAATATTGTGTACAAAGATGCTTTCTAATGTGAATAATGTTTGAATGATGACGGTACGCCATGTGCCTGGCAAATTGTGCCCCACGCTTCATTTTATCTAACCCTATACTTAATCCTTCATTATCTAAGACCTTGGCCTTAAGGCAGAATTAAAGAAAAACCTCAAACTTCAAGAATCCTTCAAGCACATCCAAAATATTGAATGAGCATGCGTGCCCTGAGAAGGTTCGCATGCTTATTAATATTGAATCTCAAATAGGAAACTAATTAAGGCTTTCGTAGCTTAATAATTAACTCTAGTAGAAAATAAAACCATTGACTTATAAGGATTGCAGCATACTTCAACAAATATATATTGAAACATATTTCAGTACAAACTTAAATAAAATATAGTAGCAAATATCCTATTGAGCTCCGCTCTCCACTAACAAGACAACACATAATTGTCAAACACATGCATAAATTCTAAATTAGCAACACACAACAAGCATCCCGCCTTTTTGACAGGATCACATCCTATTGAGCTATGCTCTCCACTAACAAACAACATATAATTGCAAATACATGCATAAATATTAAATTATCAGCACACAATCAGCATCTTGCCTTTCAGGCAGGATACCTTCCTATTGAGCTCAGCTCTCCACTAACAAACAACAAGATATATAGTGTGTATAGGCCATCATTAACCCTCTACATTTTATTCAGACATTATCACAACTAACATTGGTAAGATTATCCTCAATATGACCCAGTGGGTGTCATTGCCATTGCACACTATAATACATAATAAAAATAATCGTGTCAGAGCTGAAATGACAACATTTGATAATATTACTTTATAAGGTTTCTATCCAAACCAGGAAGAATTTCCAGGCAGAATCCATCACGGCCTGGCCGTGATGGCCATCATGGTCGTGACTCACATTACTTGATTTTGCCAAAGGGAAGAAGACTTACTGTGCTGCGGTGGTAACGGTGGCGCTGCTCTGGTGGAGACGGTGGTGGCGCTCCTCTGGATGTGCGGAGGAAGACAGACCTAAGAGAGAGAGAAACGGTTAGAGAAGGAGAGAGAGAGAGAGACAGAGACAGAGATGGAGAGAGAGAGACAAAAACGGAGAGGGAGAGGGGGAGAGGGAGAGAGCTTACCTGACGGCGGTGGCTGGAGGCTGGTGGTCGGAGCTCGCGAGCAAGAGAGAATGATGGTTGGAGCTGCTGCGCCGCGCCGCTGCGTGTGAGAGAGAAGAGAGGAAAAGAGAGAAATGGGGGAAGAGAGGAAGGAACGTCGCGATTTAGGGATTTCAGTTTTAGCGACCGAATAATTCGGTTGCTAAATCGGTCGCTACACAGGTAAATTTGAAATTTGAATTCATAAATTTAGCGACCGATTTAAAATTTGGTCGCTAACACGCTCCATTTTAATTCTTTTACGCGTCATTTAGCAACCGATTTAATATCGGTCGCCAAGATAAATGAAATTTATCCGTTGCATTTAACTCGGTCGCCATTTCGGTCGCTAAAAAGTCATAAATTTTTGACTTCTAATTTCCTTTATTTGGCAACCGAAATAGAGACCGATAACTCTGCTACGCTCTATTTCGGTCGCTATTTCGGTCGCAATATCAACTGTAATCAATGTTTGATTTAGATCCTACAACCGGTCGCTATTTCGGTCGCAAACAGCAACCAGCAAATTCGGTCACTATTTTCGATCGCTAAATAACCTTTTTTTTGTAGTGAGCTGTTCCGGTTGAAGCTCCAATAGACTTGCTATCTTCCAATCTGTTACATATTAGCCATAATACATGTAGACACGGGTCTTCCTTTGAATTGGCAGTCTCAGCATATAAGCATACTCTACTATGGTCGAAGTAATGTCTAAGTCAGGCAATTCAAAGCACCTCAAAGTTGAATTCCAATATTGGGCCAACGCACTCAGAGCGGGGGCTTCCACCGGAACACGCAATAGGTCCAATATTCTACCATACTTGCTGACAAAGCCTGAGCGTGCTTTTTCTGGCATTTGCTGGCTAAGTTCACATAAACTCTTCATGTTATTGAGTGTCACATCGATCTTGATACTTTTCTTGGAACAGCTCGTATTGCTAGTACTCTTTTCGGAACCAAACTTTTCCATTTTCTTGCTATAAGATGAATACCAAAGCCTTCCAACAAAGAGGCACACAAAAAAACAAAAATGAGTATAGTGAAACAAATATATCTTGCATGATTCATGTTGTATGAGACCCAATGGGGTTGAAAACCCTGGAGGGTATGCTACCAATGCATCACCTTCATTATGACATATCGCCTATCAGATGTGCAATAATGTTCGAATATGTCATTCCGGTTTGAGGCGGTAGTGTGACGCCCCTAGTTTTGCAGGACAATTTATGCTTATGATGATAGAGAGAGAAAAGAAAAGTATGTCCCTTTTTGTCCTAAGCCAGGTAAAACCTAAGGATAGACACATACTAAGTCAGGACTCTAAACAGGTCGGTCACTAGGTTTGCTCTATTAGTGAAAATTGGGATGGGTCTAGACCTCTAAAAGTCATGGTCCCCAGATTGCCCTTATAAGGATATGATTCATGAATCTAGCCACAAGTAGGGATAAACCCTCTCAATATGAATATTCCATGATCTCATGTACAATCTGAGTGGTGAACTGACAAGTATCAGGGAGGTACAAGACCTCTTCAATGACAATGTCGGAGCACCGCCTAAGCCTTGGGTTTTTGAGCAAGCTCGGGTATAGAGCTAAGTGTGTGTGCAATATGTGATAGTGATGTGTGTGAATGGGGCATACAAACCTGTAACACTTAAAAATAAAAGAAAAGAAAAGACAAGAAAAAACTGCAAAACAAAACATATGTATATATAAAAATGGCTATAAGTTCTCTACCCTATTGTTAAAATATAGGAAAAAAAGAAAAGAAAGGAGGAGGAAACAAAAACATTATTAGTGAAACATATACAAGAATAACATGAGTTAAAATTTATATACAACTAATTTTTCTCATTTTTATAAATAACAGGAAAACCCAAACAAAAAAGACAATACAAACAAACATCACTAAAAACAAATAAAAACATTTTTTTTTGTTTTGTTATTTAATTATTGTAAAAAAATAGCAAGATATAGCAATAAAAAAAGTTAAAACAAATAAGCTAAAAAAATTTTGCAAAACTAATTTTTTACGGGCTTGACTCTCTTAAAATTATCCCCAATGGAGTCGCCATTTGTCACGACCAAAAAGAAAACTTGTTTTTTCTTTTAGAGAATAAACATGGAGTCGCCACCAACTTTATTTAATTTCGGGAAAGTTGGAAAACCCTTTAAAAAGAACTTTGGGTTCGGGAGTCGATTATGTTTAGGGAAGGCATGAAGATTGACCCCAACGACACCCTAGAACATCCATTAAAAAATGGTTACCCAAATTAATTGTACAAATTTTTAGTAACTTTGAAAATGTTTACTTTACCCTTTTTACTTGAATTTTTTAGAATCAATCAATCATGCAATCAAAGGGATTCATTATTTTCAAAATATTTCCATTTTGAAGAGAAACTACAAACTTTAGCATTTATTATTAATTAAGAAAATAAAAAAAAGAACCCAAAAAGATCAATTACATTAATAACATTGCAATCACCATAATGAGTTAATGACAAGATGGAAATTTTAGATGATATCCTCAATAAACATAAATGTCATTTAAAAAATTCTTGAAAATCAACAAATCATTTAAAATCTTAATTGATTTATTCTGATTAAAAAAACTTTTATTCTCCAAAGGGAACTGAATTATTTTACCGAGTTTTGATTCTTCTTAAGAACACAACTTAAGCATTTGACATAAAACTCATCCCAGGGATTCATCAACTAAGGCATATTTTCAAATTTTATCAAATCAAGTTTATAAAGCATTGAACTCACTCAAGTCTTCTAACAGACACAGCTTCTAGCAAACATATGGCTTGCAAGCTAAAACAAAGCAACCCTTAATCACCATAATAGGCGCATGGTCTAGCACAAAGGGAATGAAACCAAACTCATATCCAATCTTATAGTAACTCAGCATACCATCCAAGCAGAACATGAACCATCATTAGCAAGAACAAAAATAAATGAAAAACCCAATAAGAACAGTGTTCCTAATTCAGTGATAGAGGAAGAAATTAAGGTTACCAAATGAGATTTTCCTTTGATATTTCTCTTGATGTTTCCCAAATCACAGAGAATGAATTCCAAATAACAGTGACTGAGTGTAATGATTGTGACTCTTCCTGACTTCTCAATATACTTTTTCCAAGTTTCTCAACAAAACCAAAAAAACAAGAGGAAACGGAACACTCTTCACAGAAAAAAAGAACAAGAAATCTGAGAAATTTTCCAAAGTCGACACACCCAGATAAAAGAATTTTTTGGACCCCTTTTCTGTCAAAACCGAAAAACTCCCCTTTTCTGTCAAAACCGAAAAAACTCCATTTCTTTAGTCTTCTGCGTCGCCCTTTATAGGGATAGAGGAGAGAAATTCATGCTTCTCCTTACCCAGCGGCTTCAAGGTTGGTATCACGAAATCCGAAGCTTGGGCGGTTCTGAGCAGAGATCGCGTGTTCCCCGATAGAGGTGGCACGAGCAGAGGAAAGGAGGCGATTTGATGTGAAGGTTACATGTTTGAAGAGAGAAGGAAGTGTGGTGCGGTTAAGAGAATGGAGGAGATGGGGATTTGTCTGATATGTAAAATGAGTTTTTTAGGGTTAGGAGTAGGGCTACTAGGTTAAGATGAGGGAGGAAATGAGGAAGAAGAAGGACCAATGGGTAGAGGAGGTGTAGGGGCGGTTGTAGAGTGGTAACTCAACCTTCTTTCTTCTCTTTCTGCTGATTGTTCTTTTCTCCTTCTTTTCTTCCTCCTTTCTTCACTATTTTCTTCTTCCTCTTTCTTTATTCTTTAGTCTCCAGTCTGAAAATAAAATTTTAATGGACGGAACCTCCTCGTCCAACAGAAAGTTAAGTATGCAATGGACGACCTCCTCGTCCAACAAAAAGTTAAATATGCAATGGACGGAACATCCTCGTCCAACAGAGAGTTAAACATGCAACAAACGACCTACTCGTCCAACGAAAAGTTAAACATGCAACGAACGACCTACTCGTCCAATAGAGAGTTAGACATGCACCGGATGACCTACTCGTCCAACAGAAAGTTAAACATGCAAGGGACGGAACCTCATCATCCAATAGAAAGTTAAAAATGCAAGGGACGACGGACGACCTACTCATCCAACATAAAGTTAAATATGAACCTCCTCCTCGTTTCTTGGTTATTTTCTTTTACTTCTTTCTTTCTTCACTATTATATTTTGGTCTCCCTTAAACATAATAATATAAAATTATAATAAAATGAAGACGGACAAAAATGGGTGTTCACATTGTTACCTAAAAAGTGACGCTGTTGTATGTTTTCTCTGGACCCTAAAGTCATATTATCTTTTTTTCTTGTTTGTGCATGAGTCCTGTAATCTGTAGAAACCCAAAGGCCTTTTTCTTTGCTTATTGTTTTTTTTTTTCATTTTATTCATGAGAACTGGAAGAGCTATTATAGAAGCGTAGTTTCTAAAATCTATTTGTTAATTTTCATTTTTATGGTAGATATCCACTGGCCCTGAATCACGTCAAGTAAGCGGTCCTGCCACACTAGCACACCTCTAAGAACTTTACCTTTTGTCAGCACCTGCAAGATGTTCATACACAAATATCAACTATGATTAAAGGAATGCCCAGTATTGCTGCTAATGTGTTGTCTGCTTCATTAGGTGTAATATATGGAGGAGCTCCAAAAGTGTATTCTTCACTTCCGCAGTGAGTTTCTATCTAGGTTGTTGCCTTCTAGAAATACTACAGGCCCGGGAACAGAGAACACATGCACCAGGCTTGTCCAGAGTATGGCTTCACGTGTTCTAATATTCTTCATCCGACATGCTTCTCTTGTCAAACCACTTTCAGAAACATGTCGGATGAAGAATATTAGAACACGTGAAGCCATACTCTGGACAAGCCTGGTGCATGTGTTCTCTGTTCCCGGGCCTGTAGTATTTCTAGAAGGCAACAACCTAGATAGAAACTCACTGCGGAAGTGAAGAATACACTTTTGGAGCTCCTCCATATATTGCACCTAATGAAGCAGACAACACATCAGCAGCAATACTGGCCATTCCTTTAATCATAGTTGATATTTGTGTATGAACATCTTGCAGGTGTTGACAAAAGGTAAAGTTCTTAGAGTTGTGCTGGTGTGGTAGGACCGCTTACTTGACGTGATTCAGGGCCAGTGGATATCTGCCATAAAAATGAAATTAACAAATAGATTTTAGAAACTACGCTTCTATGATAGCTCTTCCAGATCTCATGAATAAAATGAAAAAAAAAACAATAAGCAAAAAAAAGGCCTTTGGGTTTCTACATATTACAGGACTCATTCACAATCAAGAAAAAAAGATAATATGACTTTAGGGTCCAGAGAAAACATACAACAGCGTCACTTTTTAGGTAACAATGTGAACACCGATTTTTGTCTGTCTTCATTTTATTCTAATTTTATATTATTATGTTTCAGGGAGACTAAAAAATAATAGTGAAGAAAAAAAGAAGAAAAAGAAAATAACCAAGAAACGAGGAGGAGGTTCATATTTAACTTTCTGTTGGATGAGTAGGTCGTCCATTGCATATTTAACTTTCTGTTGGGCGAGGAGGTTCCGTCCATTGCATGTTTAACTTTTTGTTGGACGAGTAGGTCGTCCATTGCATAATTAACTTTCTATTGGACGAGTAGGTCATCCACTGTATATTTAACTTTCTGTTGGACGAGTAGGTCGTCCATTTCCATGTTTAACTTTCTGTTGGACGAGTAGGTCGTCCCTTGCATGTTTAACTTTCTGTTGGACGAGGAGGTTCTGTCCCTTGCATGTTTAACTTTCTGTTGGACGAGTAGGTCGTCCATTACATAATTAACTTTCTGTTGGACGAGTAGGTCGTCCACTGCATATTTAACTTTCTTTTGGACGAGTAGGTCGTCCATTTCCATGTTTAACTTTCTGTTGGACGAGTAGGTCATCCCTTGCATGTTTAACTTTCTGTTGGACGAGGAGGTTCCGTCCCTTGCATGTTTAACTTTCGGTTGGACGAGTAGGTCGTCCATTGCATATTTAACTTTCTGTTGGACGAGGAGGTTCCGTCCATTGCATGTTTAACTTTCTGTTGGACGAGTAGGTTGTCCATTTCCATGTTTAACTTTCTGTTGGACGAGGAGGTTCCGTCACTTGCATGTTTAACTTTCTGTTGGACGAGTAGGTCGTCCGTTGCATGTTTAACTCTCTGTTGGACGAGTAGGTCGTCTGTTGCATGTTTAACTCTCTGTTGGACGAGGAGGTTCTGTCCATTGCATATTTAACTTTTTGTTGGACGAGGAGGTCGTCCATTGCATACTTAACTTTCTGATGGACGAGGAGGTTCCGCCCATTACAATTTTATTTTCATACTGGAGACTAAAGAATAAAGAAAGAGGAAGAAGAAAATAGTGAAGAAAGGAGGAAGAAAAGAAGGATAAAAGAACAATCAACAGAAAGAGAAGAAAGAAGGTTGAGTTACCACTCTCCAACCGCCCCTACACCTCCTCTACCCATTGGTCCTTCTTCTTCCTCATCTCCTCCCTCATCTTAACCTAGCAACCCTACTCCTAACCCTAAAAAACTCATTTTACATATCAGACAAAACCCCATCTCCTCCACTCTCTTAACCGCACCACACTTCCTTCTCTCTTCAAACACGTAACCTTCACATCAACTCGCCTCCTTTCCTATGCTCGTGCCACCTCCATCTGGGAACACGCGATCTCTGCTCAGAACCGCCCAAGCTCCGAATTTTGTGAGACCAACCTTAAAGCTGCTGGGTAAGGAGAAGCATGAAGTCCTCTCCTCTATCCCTATAAAGGGCGACGCAGAAGACAGAAGAAATGGAGTTTTTCGGTTTTGACAGAAAAGGGGAGTTTTTCGGTTTTGACCGAAAAGGGGTCCAAAAAATTCTTTTATCTGGGTGTGTCAACTTAGGAAAATTTCTCAGATTTCTTGTTCTTTTTTTATTTGAAGAGTGTTCCGTTTCCTCTTGTTGTTTTTTTGGTTTTGTTGAGAAACTTGGAAAAAGTAGACTGAGAAGTCAGGGAGAGTCAGAATTATTGTACTCAGTCACTGTTATTTGGAATTCATTCTCTGTGATTTGGGGAACATCAAGAGAAATATCAAAGGAAAGTCTCGTTTGGTAACCTTAATTTCTTCCTCGATCACTGAATTAGGAACACTGTTCTTATTGGGTTTTTCATTTATTTTTGTTCTTGCTAATGATGGTTCATGTTCTGCTTGGATGGTATGCTGAGTTACTATAAGATTGGATATGCGTTTGGTTTCATTCCCTTTGTGCTAGACCATGCGCCTGTTATGGTGATTAAGGGTTGCTTTGTTTTAGCTTGCAAGCCATATGTTCGCTAGAAGCCGTGTCTGTTAGAAGACTTGAGTGAGTTCAATGCTTTATAAACTTGATTTGATAAATTTTGAAAATATGCCTTAGTTGATGAATCCCTGAGATGAGTTTTATGTCAAATGCTTAAATTGTGTGCTTAAGAAGAATCAAAACTCGATAAAATAATTCAGTTCCCTTTGGAGAATAAAAGTTTTTTAATAAGAATAAATCAATTAAGATTTTAAATGATTTGTTGATTTTCAAGAATTTTTTAAATGACATTTATGTTTATTGAGGCTATCGTCTAAAATTTCCATCTTGTCATTAACTCATGATGGTGATTGCAATGTTATTAATGTAATTGATCTTTTTGGGTTCTTTTTTTATTTTCTTAATTAATAATAAATGCTAAGGTTGGTAGTTTCTCTTCAAAATGGAAATATTTTGAAAATAATGAATCCCTTTGATTGCATGATTGATTGATTCTAAAAAATTAAAAAGGGTAAAGTAAATATTTTCAAAGTTACTAAAAATTTGTACAATTAATTTGGGTAACCATTTTTTAATGGATGTTCTTGGGTGCCGTGGGGTTCAATCTTCATGCCTTCCCTAAACATAACCGACTCCCGAACCCAAAGTTCTTTTTAAAGGGTTTTCCAACTTTCCCGAAATTAAATAAAGTTGGTGGCGACTCCATGTTTATTCTCTAAAAGAAAAATCAAGTTTTCTTTTTGGTCGCGACAGATGGCGACTCCACTGGGGATAATTTTAAGAGAGTCAAGCTTGTAAAAAATTAGTTTTGCAAATTTTTTTAGCTTATTTGTTTTACCTTTTTTTATTTCTATATCTTGCTATTTTTTACAATAATTAAATAACAAAACAAAAAAATGTTTTTTTTTTGTTTTTAGTGATGTTTGTTTGGATTTTCCTTTTTGTTTGGGTTTTCCTATTATTTATAAAAATGAGAAAAATTAGTTGTATATAAATTTTAACTCATGTTATTCTTGTATATGTTTCACTAACAATGTTTTTGTTTCCTCCTCCTTTCTTTTCTTTTTTTTCGTATATTTTAACAATAGGGTAGAGGACTTATAACCATTTTTATATATACCTATGTTTTGTTTTGCAGGTTTTTCTTGTCTTTTCTTTTCTTTTTATTTTTAAGTGTTACAGGTTTGTATGCCCCCTTCACAGACATCACTATCACATATTACACACACACTTAGCTCTATACCCGAGCTTGCTCAAAATCCCAAGGATTAGGCGGTGCTCCGACATTGTCATTGAAGAGGTCATGTACCTCCCTGATACTTGTCGGTTCACCACTCATATTGTACATGAGATCATGAAATAGTCACATTGAGAAGGTTTATCCCTACTTGTGGCTAGATTCATGAATCATATCCTTATAAGGGCAATCTGGGGACCATGACTTTTAGAGGTCTAGACCCATCCCAATTTTCACTAATAAAGTAAACCTAGTGACCGACCTATTTAGAGTCCTGACTTAGGATGTGTCCATCCTTAGGTTTTACCTGTCTTAGGACAAAAGGGGGCGTACTTTTCTTTTCTCTCTCTATCATCATAAGCATAAATTGTCCTGCAAAGCTAGGGGCGTCACATTGCCACCTCAAACCTGAATGACATATTCGAACATTATTGCAAATCTAATAGGCGATATGTCATAATGAAGGTGATGCATTGGCAGCATACCCGCCAGGGTTTTCAACCCCATTGGGTCTCATACAACATGAATCATGCAAGATATATTTGTTTCACTATACTCATTTTTGTTTTTTTTGTGTGCTTCCTTGTTGGAAGGCTTTGGTATTCATCTTATAGCAAGAAAATGGAAAAGTTTGGTTTCGAAAAGAGTACTAGCAATGCGAGCTGTTCCAAGAAAAGTATCAAGATCGATGTGACACTCAATAACGTGAAGAGTTTATGTGAACTTAGCCAGCAAATGCCAGAAAAAGCACGCTCAGGCTTTGTCAGCAAGTATGGTAGAATATTGGACCTATTGCGTGTTCCGGTGGAAGCCCCTGCTCTGAGTATGTTGGCCCAATATTGGAATTAAACTTTGAGTTGCTTTGAATTGCCTGACTTAGACATTACTTCGACCATAGAAGAGTATGCTTATATGCTGAGACAGCCAATTCAAAGGAAGACCCGTGTCTACATGTATTATGGCCAATATGTAACAGATTGGAAGATAGCAAGTCTATTAGAGCTTCAACCGGAACAGCTAGAGAAAGCGGAAAAAGGAACCACCAAAGGATTGAAGAGGCGGATTTTGGAAGTGTACCTCAACAAGCTGGCCCAGCAACAACGATGGGTTACTTTCAGCAAAGTACTAGCCCTCATGATATATGGGTTGGTGCTCTTTCCTTTTGTACCAGATCTGATTGATCAGTCAGCCATGGGTGTTTTCTATAGGGTTGAAGAATATTGTGTGAACCCGGTCCCTGCTATCTTAGCTGAAACTTTACTCTCCCTATAGGTTTGTCATCATAATCAACAAGGGAAACTGCGATGTTGTGCATCAATGTTGTATGTCTGGATCATGACTCACTTGTACGCTCGCGATAAAATTGATAGAACAGATGACCCGCTGAAAGGATTCGCTCGCATGCAACTAAAACCACGTAAGCTATATGAATGGAAACAAGAGTTTGATCAGATCGACCCACGGTCATTTAGTTGGATGTGTCCATGGTACAATGGAGAATCAGTTATATTCAGCTGTGGAAGTTTTTCAAATGTTCCATTGATAGGTCCCAGAGTTTGTGTATCATATTCACCAGCTTTGGTGATGCGTCAGCTCAAGTGGACACAGGATGAACCCCCCGAAGAGCTGCTCGGTGGGGTATTCTTCCTATACCAAGAAAGTGAAAGCATCAAGAGTCAAACAATAGCAGTAAGGTCAGCATGGAATGATGTTCATATGAAAAGACCTGAGGAATTAGGAAGGCGAATCATAGCTCACACAAAAAGATATGAAGTATGGAGAGAAGCAAGAAGTGGTTAACCCCCAAGGCTTGCATCCTTTCTCCGTAGTGAAAATAATCCTCTTACCGAAGATCAAATGTTGAAAGAAATCGAAATTTTAAAAACTCAGATGAAGGTTTTGGATGAGAAGAACCAAGCTGCCGAAACGACTATTGTCACGCTCCGAAGCCAAGTGCAGAAGCTAAGTTTACAGATTGAGCATTTGAAAGATGAATGCGCCAATGCCTACGAAGCCCCGAGTCGTGCAAAAAGGGCAAGAAAAGAAAAAGAAGCAGAAATTCAAGAGCTGTTGGCAAAGATAGAATATCAAGAGAAGATGCTTGTCAAACTTCAAAGGAAGAAAAAAGAGCTCAAGACAAATGTAGGGGTTCATGTTGAAACAATACATATACTAGAAGAGATAGTTGAATCCCTGCAAGAATCCTTGGCCCAAACGGAACTGTACTCTGATCACGGATGGAACGAAGCAGTCAAGTATCGCGAGCTACTAGCGGAGGCCAACATGAGAGAAAATTGGCTCAGAGCCAAAATAATAGACACTGAAAGAGTTGAAGCTCAACGCCACGCAGAATGGGTAAAGGGATGGAAATTGGTAGTGAAGGATGTAATGAATGAAAAGGAAGCATGAAAAATAAAATACGACGACATGATGGATAAGCTCCAATATCACACTTCCCAGCTGGTGGAGCGATTTGAAGAAGCATCCATCCACATTTGTATGAACCATTTCCTTCAGATACCACCAAAGGTAACCGAGTTCTTCAATCATTTTGGGAAGCTTACCAAAGGGTTCAAGAAAAAGAAGATGAAACTCTTAACATGGTGCTTTGTGGAAACTATCAATGTATTTCTTTTGATCAAAGACTCATGATTTGTATCGAAATATTTATAATGGAAGTTTTCATCAATGTCTGTCGAGCATTTTTTAGATGATATCTGTCGAGGAGTGTATTCTCCCTTAGATACATCATCAACTATATTTTTACCCTAAAAACGACGTGTTTTCTGAGTAAAAATAAGGACATTGCTAGTACGGGTGTGGTCTATCGAGGAGTGGATTCTCCCTTGGACTTGACACCAACTGCATTCAAGCTAGAGGGAACCATACCACTAGCTTTGATTGCAGGATAAGTCTTCTTGCTATAGGTGTATACGACAGTCTTCCTAAGAGCACTTTTGTGATCAAACAAAGGGTGTTAACTTGCACATGCATACACACACACACACACAAAATTTGGGTTTACTAATGAGATTCTTGAATGCTTTACAAAGTCACATACTTCTGAGAACCCAGGAACCGTTGTGCGACCTAGGAAAGGTGACACCAATCAAACCCGAGTTCACAATACCAGATCTCAGACCGGGATGGCTGCCAACATGCCTGAAGAAGGAAGAAACTTAAGCTCTGAAATAGATGAAGTCCTCAATAATTGGCGATATGAACCGTTTGTTGATGTTATTTCCATGAAGTAATTATCTTATTGTACTAAATATGAACTGATGTTTACTTTGTTTGAGACATGAATTAGAATGTAGCACTTTGTCTGGTATTTTCCTTTTGGTTCCATCGTTTCTTCTCTCTCTTTCATTTCTTTACTTTGTTTAAGATTTTCTTTCATGAATAAGACTCTCGCCTATACTTCTCCTATTCCTGACTTTTTTCTTCCAGGAATACTTCTTCCACTAAGGATTTACCTCAGGAGATAGGAACTTTGAAAACTCATTTATTGATTCCCTTGCGACCGCTGATGAATACAACCTTGAATTTGATAAGGAAGAAGAAGACATTGAAGAATTCATAAAGATGGCGAAACGGTCAGAAGAAGAGATTAGCTTGAATGATGAGGTTGCATAAGTGATCAATATGGGAACCGAGGAAGACCAAAAGGAGTTGAAAATAGTGGATAACCCAGAGCGTGAAGAAATGGTTGCACTATTCAAAGAGTATCTGAATGTTTTTGCATGGTCCTACAGAGATATACCAGGTTTAGATCCTGAGATAGCATCGCATAAAATTCCCTTATACCCAGATGTGGTTCCAAATAAGCAAAAATTAAGGAGGATGCATCCCGAGATGAAGCTGAAGATCAAGGAAGAAGTGACCAAACAGTTAGAGGCTGGATTTCTGGAAGTAACTAGACACCCAGAATGGGTAGCTAATATTGTTCCAGTACCATAGAAGGATGGAAGGGTCAGAATGTGCATGGACTACCGATATCTGAATAAAGCCAGTCCAAAGGATGATTTCCCGCTACCTCATATTGATGTCCTCATAGACACTACAGCCAGAAGTCATAGGTTTTCTTTCATGGATGGGTATTCTGGGTACAATCAGATCCTCATGGATGATGATGACAAAGAAAAGACAACTTTTATCACTCCTTGGGGAACTTTTTGTTACAAAGTGATGCCTTTTGGGTTGAAGAATGCTGGGGCCACTTACCAACGTGCTATGGCAGCATTGTTCCATGATATAGTGGCTAAGTCCAAGGAAGAAGAAAGTCAAGTAGCAGTTTTGCGAAAGTTGTTCGAGCTGCTAAGGAAGTACAAGTTGCGGCTCAACCCTGCAAAATGTACTTTTGGTGTATCCGCAGGGAATTTACTTGGCTTTGTTGTCAGTAGAGAAGGAACAAAGGTGGACCCTAACAAGGTGAGAGCAATACGTGACATGCCAGGACCTAAGAACGAGCAAGAAGTAAAGGGTTTTCTTGGAAGGTTGAACTATATTGCGTACTTCATTGCAAATTTGACTAGCACATGTGAGTCAATCTTCAAACTCCTTAGGAAGAATAATCCAGGAAGATGGGATGATGACTGTCAAGAAGCCTTTGACAAGATAAAGGCATATTTACTGAATCCCCCAGTGTTGGTACCACCTACCCAAGGTCGTCCACTGTTACTCTATGTCACTATATTGCCAACCTCAATGGGGGTAATGCTGGGACAACATGATGAATCTAGCAGGAAGGAGCAGGCAATTTACTATATGAGTAAGAAGTTTAATGCCTGTGAGGCTCGTTATATGGCAATCGAGAAGACTTGTTGTGCGCTAGTGTGGACCTCCAGAAGACTCAGACGGTACATGTTATATCACACCACTTGGCTAATTTCTCGAATGGATCCTTTGAAGTATATCTTTGAAAGTCCTCATATCTCCTTAAGAGTTTCAAAGTGGCAAGTGATATTGTTAGAATTTGACATCAAATATGTGACTCAGAAGTCCATCAAAGGAAGTGCGATTGCTGATCATTTAGTAGAGAATCCTCTTGAGGATGGATGGCCTGTCAACTCCGAGTTCCCAGATGGAGAGATAATGTCCCTCGAGGAAGATTAAGAACAAGAAGATGTATTTTGATGGAGCAGTCAATATGCATGGCAGTGGTATAGGAGCAGTGGTTATTTCACCAAACGACAAGCAGTACCCGGTGGCCGTAAAGCTGAAATTTGAATGTACGAATAATATTGCAAAATACGAGGCATGTGCTAGTGGATTACAAATGGCACTTGAACTTGGTATAAAGCAGTTGAAAGTCTTCGGGGATGCAGCCTTAATCATTTACCAAGTCAATGGTGAATGGCAAACCAAAGACTCCAAGCTGATTCCGTATCAGAAATACTTGACTCAGTTGATTGCGAAGTTTGACGAGATTATTTCTCTCATTTAACTCGAGACAAGAATCAGTTTGCTGATGCTTTAGCCACACTAGCTGTCATGACCAAGCTGGACATCCATACCAATGTCCCACCCATCCAAGTTAGAATGCAAGATGAACCAGCATACTGTGCCCATGTGGAAGGAGAACCTGATGGTAAGCCTTGGTATCATGATATCAAGCAATATATTCAGAATAAGAAATACTCGGCAGAAGCTAGCAAAGCAAATAGAAAGACCATCCGAAGACTGGCCATGGCATTTTTCTTAAGCAAGGAATCTGTGGGACTCATGCCAATGGCCACATGATGGCACGGAAAATCTTGAGAAGTGGCCATTATTGGTCTACTATGGAGTCGGATTGTATAGAGCATGTTCGTAAATGCCAAAAATGTCAGATGTATGCAGACCGGGTCAATATACCTCCGTTTCCACTGCACAATTTAGTATCCCCGTGGCCTTTTTCGATGTGGGGAATAAATGTCATCGGTCCCATTAATCCCAAGGCTTCCAATGGTCATCGTTTCATTTTGGTGGCGATAGACTATTTCACTAAATGGGTAGAAGCTGCTTCATATGCCAGCATAACTCAAAAGGTGTTTCTCAAATTCCTCAAGAAGGACATCGTCTGTAGATACGGGATCCCAGAGAGGATAATCACAGATAATGCCGCTAATCTCAATGGAGCCGAGATTCAAAAGTTTGGCGATGGTTTCAAAATCAAACACCACAATTCAGCTCCTTATAGACCTCAAATGAATGGTACAGTTGAGGCAGCAAACAAAAATATCAAGAAGATCGTTGCCAAGATGGTTGTAAATTATAAAGACTGGCACGAAATGTTGTCATATGCTCTACATGCTTATCGGACTAATATACGATCAAGCACTGGGGCAACCCCTTTCTCTTTAGTGTACGAGATGGAGGCTGTCTCACCTATCGAAGTAGAACTCCTTTCACTAAAAGTCTTGATGGAAGCAGATTTAAAAGAATCTGAGTAGATGAAAACTCGATATGAGCAGTTGAACATGATAAAAGAGAAAAGACTGGCAGCTATCTGCCACGGGCAATTGTATCAAAGCAGAATGGCAAGAGCTTTTAATAAGAGCATTCGCTCTAGAGAATTTTGCGCGGGAGACCTGGTTTTAAAGAAAATCCTCCCTAATCAGGAGGATGCCCGAGGAAAATGTGCGTCGAATTATGAAGGTCCTTATATTGTCAAGCAAACATTCTTAGGAGGAGCTTTGATTCTACAAAACATGGATGGGGAAGAGTTACCAAGGCCAGTAAACTCTGATGCTGTGAAAAAGTTCTATGCTTAAAAGCCCACTAGGTTGAAAACCCGAAAGGGAAACCTAGGCAAAAGTTAGGGCAAAGAACAATGAAAGTAAAAGAGAAAAAGAGCCCGCTAGGTTGAAAACCCGAAAGGACAACCTAGGCAAAAGTTAGGGCAAAGAACAATGAAAATAAAAGAGAAAAAGAGCCCGCTAGGTCGAAAACCCGAAAGGACAACCTAGGCAAAAGTTAGGGCAAAGAACAATGAAAACAAAAGAAAAGAATAGGAAAAAGTTAGGGCAAAGAACAATGAAAACAAAAGAAAAGAAAAGGCCCGCTAGGTTGAAAACCTGAAAGGGCAACCTAGGCAAAAGTTGGGGTAAAGAAACCTTAGGCTGAAAACCTGTAAAGGCGGCCTAGGGGGAGGATATGGTCCAACACTTATGCAAGCACTCACCACACAGGGGTAATTTTATCCGACTGAGTTATCGGGGCAAAATTGTTAAGGAATGATTGAAGGTGTGTTTGAGGAATCAGAAACAGAAGCCAAGATCTGTGTCATCAAAAGACTGTTGGGAATCAATTAAATGTAAATCAAAGGACCAACACTGGGGCAAATTTATGTGATTCTCGTAATTTTCTTTGTTTATATTTGCTTTTAACCTTCATGATCGTATTAAGGCAAGAGGCTTTTCCTTCAAACTCCCCTGCCATGTTCATTCTCATGTTTAATCACTATGGTCATGTCTCAATCAAAGTAAATATAAGTTTAATGGTATGATTTGATAATTCTAATGGTAGCACCGATGAATGGTTTGAACCAAAAGGACTCAATATTTCAAATTCAATGGAGGAGATAGCATGCACTAGTCAACAAAAGAATGATGCAAATAAGCTTGGGAGGATAAACATGACATCCACCTCATATGTTATCAGATTCTTGGGTGACCAACGTTGTTAAAAGAATGAATGATGCCTCGTCCCAGAGTGGTCGGTGAACAAGGGTTTGGTTGGTGGAAGTTTTCCCATGGAGCATTTGGTTCCGCTGTCTTCAAAAGGAAGGGATTCTCATTAGTCTCAGATTACTGATTGAATTTTGTCGAGCTCTGAGGCTCACTGCAATTTTATTTTCGAGCTCTGAGGCTCACTGCAAGTTTATTTTTGAGCTCTGAGGCTCGCTGCATATTTAATTTCCTGTTGGACGAGGAGGTTCCGTCCATTGCAATTTTATTTTCGAGCTCTAAGGCTCACTGCAAGTTTATTTTTGAGATCTGAGGCCCGGGCATATTTACTTTCCTGTTGGACGAGGAGGTTCCGTCCACTGCAATTTTATTTTCAAACTGTGAGGTTTTCTTTTGAGCTCCTCACGTTTTGTCGGACAAAATATGTGTTCATTTTCTTTACATGTTCATTACTACAATACATGAAAAGTCCAACTAATCGTGTCTTCTAGTATCCAACAAGTAAAGAGGGGCAACTGTGAACACCCATTTTTGTCCGTCTTCATTTTATTCTAATTTTATGTTATTATGTTTCAGGGAGACTAAAAAATAATAGTGAAGAAAGAAAGAAGAAAAAGAAAATAACCAAGAAACGAGGAGGAGGTTCATATTTAACTTTCTGTTGGACGAGTAGGTCGTCCATTGCATATTTAACTTTCTGTTGGACGAGAAGGTTCCGTCCATTGTATGTTTAACTTTTTGTTGGACGAGTAGGTCGTGCATTGCATATTTAACTTTCTGTTGGACGATTAGGTCGTCCATTGCATGTTTCACTTTCTGTTGGACGAGTAGGTCGTCCGATGCATGTTTAAATTTCCGTTGGACGAGTAGGTCGTCCATTTCTATGTTTAACTTTCTGTTGGACGAGGAGGTTCCGTCACTTGCATGTTTAATTTTCTGTTGGATTTAACTTTCTGTTGGACGAGGAGGTTCCGTCACTTGCATGTTTAACTCTCTGTTGGACGAGTAGGTCGTCCGTTGCATGTTTAACTCTCTGTTGGACGAGGAGGTTCCGTCCATTGCATATTTAACTTTCTGTTGGACGAGGAGGTCGTCCATTGCATACTTAACTTTCTGATGGACGAGGAGGTTCTGTCCATTACAATTTTATTTTCAGACTGAAGACTAAAGAATAAAGAAAGAGTAAGAAGAAAATAGTGAAGAAAGGAGGAAGAAAAGAAGGAGAAAAGAACAATCAGCAGAAAGAGAAGAAAGAAGGTTGAGCTACCACTCTCCAACCGCCCCTACACCTTCTCTACCCATTGGTCCTTCTTCTTCCTCATCTCCTCCCTCATCTTAACCTAGTAGCCCTACTCCTAACCCTAAAAAACTCATTTTACATATCAGACAAAACCCCATCTCCTCCATTCTCTTAACCGCATCACACTTCTTTCTCTCTTCAAACACGCAACCTTCACATCAAATCGCCTCCTTTCCTCTGCTCGTGCCACCTCCATCTGGGAACACGCGATCTCTGCTCAGAACCGCCCAAGCTCCGGATTTCGTGAGACCAACCTTGAAGCCGCTGGGTAAGGAGAAGCATGAAGTCCTCTCCTCTATCCCTATAAAGGGCGACGCAGAAGACAGAAGAAATTGAGTTTTTTTCGGTTTTGACAGAAAAGGGGTCCAAAAAATTCTTTTATCTGGGTGTGTCAACTTTGGAAAATTTCTCAGATTTCTTGTTCTTTTTTTCTATGAAGAGTTTTCCGTTTCCTCTTGTTGTTTTTTTGGTTTTGTTGAGAAACTTGGAAAAAGTAGATTGAGAAGTCAGGGAGAGTCACAATTATTGTACTCAGTCACTGTTATTTGGAATTCATTCTCTGTGATTTGGGGAACATCAAGAGAAATATCAAAGGAAAATCTCGTTTGGTAACCTTAATTTCTTCCTCTATCACTGAATTAGGAACACTGTTCTTATTGGGTTTTTCAATTATTTTTGTTCTTGCTAATGATGGTTCATGTTCTGCTTGGATGGTATGCCGAGTTACTATAAGATTGGATATGAGTTTGGTTTCATTCCCTTTGTGCTAGACCATGCGCCTGTTATGGTGATTAAGGGTTGCTTTGTTTTAGCTTGCAAGCCATATGTTTGCTGGAAGCTGTGTCTGTTAGAAGACTTGAGTGAGTTCAATGCTTTATAAACTTGATTTGATAAAATTTGAAAATATGCCTTAGTTGATAAATCCCTGGGATGAGTTTTATGTCAAATGCTTAAATCGTGTGCTTAGGAAGAATCAAAACTCGGTAAAATAATTCAGTTCCCTTTGGAGAAAAAAAGTTTTTTAATCAGAATAAATCAATTAAGATTTTAAATGATTTGTTGATTTTCAAGAATTTTTTAAATGACATTTATGTTTATTGAGACTATCATCTAAAATTTCCATCTTGTCATTAACTAATTTCGATGATTGCAATGTTATTAATGTAATTGATCTTTTTGGGTTCTTTTTTTATTTTCTTAATTAATAATAAATGCTAAAGTTGGTAGTTTCTCTTCAAAATGGAAATCTTTTGAAAATAATGAATCACTTTGATTGCATGATTGATTGATTCTAAAAAATTCAAGTAGAAAAGGTAAAGTAAATATTTTCAAAGTTACTAAAAATTTGTACAATTAATTTGGGTAACCATTTTTTAATGGATTTCTAGGGTGCCGTGAGGTTCAATATTCATACATTCCCTAAACATAATCGATTCCCGAACTCATAAAGTTCTTTTTAAAGGGTTTTCCAACTTTCCCGAAATTAAATAAAGTTGGTGACAACTCTATGTTTATTCTCTAAAAGAAAAAACAAGTTTTCATTTTGGCCGCGACAAACAAAATCCACAAAGTCACAAACAGAAATTAAAAAGAGGGAAAGGGAGAAAAAATGATCATGACTCTCCCTCTAGAACAAAAGTGGCTGCAACATTGCATGCTCAAGAGTCATGAAGTGGTCATCGCTTAAAATTGGCCATCAGCTGAAACGTGGACAAAGCACCGAGTCAACCACCACCTTCTTGCTTAAACTGAACACTCCTTTAGATAGAGACATTGAATTACAATACTAAGTGCAAATAGGTCTCGCTGACTCACTAGACCACTTGATCAACTGAATTCAGATATCACATCAAAGGACTAAGTGAAAACCGCCACACCCTTCAAGCTACAGTTCAAATCCTTCCTCGGCAAAAATCTTAAAAAGATTTTTTTAAACTATTATAAAGCATAAACTGCATACAACACATTAAATACAACATTATTTTTTTGTTTACCTGGTATTCGTTCGTTCTGCAAGAAGAAGCAAAACCTTGCCAATTTCACTCAAAACAAGAAGAGTTAAACGTGCATCCATCTGAACAGCTTCTATCTATTCTTGAATGCGTGATATAATTTTTTATATTTGTTCCTTGAAAGGAACACCTCCACGACTGGACATTGAAAATACAGAATTCACTAGATCTGAAAGGCGACTCAAGCAGTGGGCCAAAAATGCATTCTGGAATATTTCAACAGCTGAAATTATCTGCTTTTTTCCAGCTGAATTAATAGCTGGTAACACTCCTGTGACATCTGTGTCCCGTGAAATTCTTTCGAGGAGATTCTCTATCATGGAGTAATGCTTTGAATATCCCATTGTAAAAATCTCTTTAACAAAACTTGACGCCGTAAAAGCAGACTTCATCTGGCTTGCCAAAGCCTTTGCAATGGCCTCCTAGACTCGATCTGTTAGCATGGGATCACCTTCCTATGTAGAAGCAGTCAATGTTAGAAAATGATAACAAAAAATCCAATTACAATATAAGAAAGTGCTAAGTGTAATAGAGCGAAAATACGTACAGTCAACATTCCTCCACAAGAACTCCAAGATCAAAACACAAAAGCATAAAACTACATGGATGATATGGAGAAGTGCTTTGGGTGTTACTTGTGTTCGAAAGGTGTTAATCAAGCTAAAAAGGGTTTTCACACCCTATTCAGGGTAGCGCCCTCAACGCATGTTCGCGTCGCACCCCTTAGCCACTTTGCGCCAGTGTGCCACAATGACCTGACAGCACCGCTATCACATGCTATTAGCTAAATAGCTTACACACACCAAAAAAAAAAAAAACTGCATTTTTAAGAATGTAAAAATAAAATCTAAAATTGCTACTATTTAACTACAAAGGATTAATAAATGAAATGATTAAAAAGAAAAAGAATTAGGATAAAAAAGAAAGACAAGATAAAAATTACAATTAGGTAAATGGGGCAATATCCGATATTACTTATAGGAAAGAAGCGATAGGTGATTGCGCTCCCATCCCTCAAACTAAATCGGGAATTCTTATTCTTAGCCTCGGTCAGGACCAAACAGCGTTGTATTACCCACACTGTCTGGTTTTTGTGAGGCTCACCTCAACTTTAATCACCCAAAACTGAACAGCGTCGTACTACCCACAGTTTCCGATTTTTGTGAGGCTCTCCACAGCTTTAATCACCCAAATTACCCAATTTCTTAACTACTATGAATTATCATTCTTCCTTTACTTTGGAGACCAAATACAACATAAAAGATAATAAAATTAAATGAAATGAAAAACACATAAACAAGGGGGAAAAATGGTTATCCGATTATATGTAGGTAAGTATGCAGAGGAGAAAGTGTGCTGTAACCTCAACCCAGTTCAATATATTTGTTACATGGATCAAACAATGTTACTGTGTCCTATAAAAAACAAAGGGAAATTCTAGGGTGAGAGACCTTGACAAGTCTCTCACCATGAGAAAATATTATTCACCGATGATTAATTTGATGCTCATGGTATTATCATACATTCACCACACCGAATTATTTCTCCCCCAACTCTCTCCACAACCGTGAACGCCTCCTTCTCCTTCATCAGTGACACCACCATGGGCACCTTGTCTCCCGCCACCCCACCCCTCGCCTCAAAGCCTAAGGTTCATTTTTACACATCATCTTCTTCCTCCTATCATTCCTCTCCTTCTCTGTCCAACCTCATCCTTGCCACCCCCACCGCTTCGGACCAAGAGTCCATAGTGACAGATCGGAAGAAGGAGATGTGGAAGTCAAGGCCGTAGTGTTTGCTAGAGAGGATGTTTCCAACCGCCACAACGTTCTCTCCTCCCTCAAGTCATTCGATTGGGCCGGTCACCAGCCAAGTTTCCATCAACCCGGTCACCAACCATGTTCCCCTTACCTTAATCTTCTCGCACGCCAATTCTGCCACCGATGGCGTCGTTATCGTCCTCAACAAGGAGAAATAATTCTGACGATTCCTCCATATCTCCACACCTAATAGCTTCCATTCATATATTGACAGCAATTTTAGAAACGGGTTCAACTTCAACCGGAAAAAATGAAGAGGAGGGTGGTTCATGGTTTTAATTTACTTAAAAATAGAACTATCTTAAAGGTTTGAAATAATGCTAAAGAAGACAACATATGATGATTTTAACATTAGCACCGGTGTATTCAAATGGCAAAGGCAAACAAAGTTATGAACCCCGAGTTGCCCGTATGAATTATCCAATCTTAATATAGATGCCGGCACGATCAATTTTGCTCCTAACAATCCATTCTGTCTAATTGCATAAACAAGAATCTAGAATAAAAGAAAATGATGAGTTAGAGATGAGTGCTTCCGTTGGTATCTCCTCTAACTCTATTACTCCTTGACAAACAAATATTCTTGCTCTACAACCTTTTCCAAATCAGAAGCTTCGAGTGCCGAAAGCTTCAAATCGTTGATGGCATCAAGAAAATTCCTCATTCTCAAACTAAATTGCAGACTGCAGAGTGCGCGAGTCCCTCTGCTTGAAGGGTAGGGTTGTCCAGCACCTTTAGAACTGTACCGGGATCGACCTTGTTGAAGCCGTAGGGGTGGAGGCGGAGAAGCATCGAGAATGAGAGAGAAGACAGAGCAAGAAATAAAATCATGTGTGTTAGGACCATGATAATATCTTGTGGCACTTTTAATTGAACGGTTAAATCAATGTCTCTCATGTGAGAGATATGAAGAGGTCATCCACCGTAGAATCTGCCCAAAAACAAAATCTTCTAATGGGCCATATAGGTCCATTTCTGCAAGTTTTAGGTCTAAAACATGAAGCTTCTTTGGTCTTAGGGCCGTACAATATAATTTTCCTTTTAACTTTGATTGATACCTTTCAATCACAAATAACACCTGAAAAATTCCTCCATTTCTTCCATTCGGGAAGAGAAGCACACAAATGCACAGTTCCCATACACTAAAACATCAGGTCTGAAAAACTGTAAACGCAGTGACTTCATTGTGCTAACATTTTATGCAAGTTCCAAATTACACTTCATTCACCCCAATTGGTATAATTTAACTAGAGTTGTCAATTTGGTCCTAAGCCCTAAGGCCAACCCATCTAGCCCACAATAATAGTCCGGCCCATTTAGCCCATAACTAGAGCTGTCAAATGGGCCACCCTAACCCATTTAGCCCTAGCCCATGTGGGTCAGGGCCAGATGGGCCACAGGGCCAAAAGGCTCACATTAAAAAAAGCCCACAAGACCAAAAAGCACTAATAAGCCCTAGGGGCCAGGGCCAGCCCATGTTTTTATTTATTTTTTTATAAAACTTGACAAAAAGAACAACAATTATAATCACTCTAACATTATGTAATAATATCATTTAACCTATGAAATTAACTATCAAATATGTATTAAGTACTATAGTTTTCTCTAAAAAAATTGAAGAGAAACCATTGTTTTATCTCTTTTCATCTTTGTCTTTATATGAAATGAATTGTTAAAGTAAATAACTGATATCAAATTATTGCAATAGATAATATTCCAGCTAAGGAAAACCACTCACTTGGATTACCTAAGTGGTTGTGCGGTTAGTGAAGGAAAAATTATAGCACGTAATACATATTTAAATAGATAATTTCATAGATTAAATGATATTATTACATAATGTTAGAGTGATTATAGTTGTTGTTCTTTTTGTCAAGTTTTATAAAATAAAAAAAATTAGGTCCATCAAAAGAATTATAGCCCATGGGCTGGCCCTGGCCCTTAGGACATTTTAGGGTATTTTGGCCCTGTGGGCTTTTTTTAATGTAGGCCTTTTGGCCCTGTGGCCCATTTGGCCCTGACCCATACGAGCTAGGGTTAAATAGGCTAGGGCCGGCCCATTTGACGGCTCTGCCCTTCATGGTGTGCGCGAGCATTCATACGGCAGAAGTGTATAAAGAATGCTTCTTCCTTTTCAACCTGATGTATGCGTAACAAGCAATCATTTCAATTATATTTTACAGGAGGATGATACATAGAAGAGGCCAAGAGGGTGCACTGAAGGAAAAATTATTGGATAAATATAGTATAGCATGTTATTTCTTAGATATTAATAAATGTATCTTTTTAGAGGTTAAAGTATTTATAACATATTCTACAAAAAAAATGAAAAGAGTATTTAAACACTGATTCACAACATCACACATTTAATATTAAATAAAGTGATTAAGCTAGGCATTGTCTCTTGAAGATTTACTTGTTTACTAAGTTATTAGCATAAATAAAATAATTGTAAAGAAATCAACAAGCAAAAGAACTTTTGCAAGCCATCTATATATGTGAAGTAAAATGTCTTCTAGAGTTCAGATATGGATATCAATACCCAAATACATCAGACACCCATAATATTTCAAGACAATTCTTTGAATTAGGTAGAGTCTGGCAAAAAAAAAAAACATTAGATAAAATGAGAAAGAAGAGTGTTAGTGGTAAGAGCTCAATAACAGAAAATGAGATCTAAGCTGCCTGCTATTAAGTTTGCTATTATGGATAACCTGATGAAATTTCTGTTTCTCCTTTGAGACAACAAAAAATTTGCTGCAATTTGCCCACTTATAGAACCCATATTATCCTTGCCACCAATCTTCTCCAAAGACTCGCACTGAAAGCAAGTACAAAACTTTCAAGCCAAAGACTATCGATTTGCTAATAATCAAGAAATGTTAAGAGAAGGAAAAATATATAACTTAGTCCCTGCAAAAGCAACATTGATCAGATAACATATGTCCATATTCAAGCGCATTGTAGACAAGAAATATAACTTGTTATCGAAAAATAATACAGCTTTCAACATACAATGTCAAATAATGAATGTAAACAAGCAAGTATCCCTTTTAGTGTGGGACCAAAGTAGTTCTTTAATTTTACGGTCAATCCTGATACATAAGGTTTTTCGTATACGAGTGACACTATACGGGTATAGCCATGCAAATCAAGAGTAATATATATTATGTATGCTACTAAGGACATGCAATCAATGAAATATTCATAAGCGTGGAGTTTGGATATAGGTCATAAACAAAAAAAGCATTTTAATGTACAAATACCTATTACTCCAAGAGTAACTTTAATTCACTCATCGTAGGATCGAGCTGCTCGTTGTGATCATTAAGTGTCAGTATCTTCTCCTCGATCGTGTCTTCAGAAATCAGCTTGATGACTCTGACCTTCTCACTCTGTCGGTCACGGTTGACACTACCGACCGCCCTTTTCTCAATTGAATTTCCGCAGGCGTCCATAAGGTACACTCTAGATGCACTCAGATTTATACTATGAATTGAGCACCACAGATCAATTAGAAGAACCGCGCGGTGTCTCACGTAGCTGATATTGCGAGATGACCCTTCGCCAGGCCGGATGTGGCATTGTTGATTCACATAAGAAGGGGAATATATTTACAGCTGTCAAGTGGTCATAAATCCAATACAAAACATCAGTGAAACGTGGAAACACAACTGATTTTAGATCACTAACTTCATTTTGCAGGAGTTCTTGGCGTAGAAAGTTCAGTTTACTAATAGGTGGCATTGCTGGTGGTGGATCGTGCCTAATAGCGAAAACTTCATGTTTCCACAAAGCACCCCGACACATAGCGCATCTGGTCGGTTGCTGTTCAATGAAACACACCCCGATGCATCGGGGACAGAAGATGTGCTGACATATTGTGATTAAGATAGAGCCAAAAAGCGAATGACAAATAGAGCAGTTCCACATATTTTCTTGTTTTTCTACTTCTAGCTTTTCAAGCAATTCCGGACGTTGTGCAATATTTGCACATACAAAATATGAAATTATCAAGAAATAAAGATAAATGTATATCCGATCGTTTTCCTTTTATTCCTTATGACAAAAAAAAAATTTCCATGTGACATTTGTCATTATGCTAAACAAAGCTTCGCAAATAGTTTTACACAATCAGTGAATAATAAACTCTAATACTTAGGCTTATAAAGAAAAGAAAAAAAATTAACAAAGCTCATATGAAACCCAAACGCACCTTCACCCACGATGTCCGGAATCATAAGTTCAGAAGAAATGCAGACCTTTCGGATATTCATTGTTAAATTTCTCAGGCGCTGGAACATGTCATTGTCCGGGTCCTCATCCCCATCGTATACATTTGATGGGATCTTTCCGTCCCGTAAAAGCCCATCGCATATCTGCCACGCGACCCTTGCATCCTGTAGAAGCCCATCGTAGATTACTCGAGCGTTGGCGGAGACCTCAAAGGATCGACTCATGATGATCTTTCTCTTACCACCTCGGGGTCGTCGTGCGAGTCCTTCAACGACCAAAACAGTAGATTAATCTAAGGAAATTAGTTCTCCATCAAAGACATAACACAAAACCTCAGAAATATTTCGCAGCCGTCACTATCAAAAAGATAAGTCTAAAAGTTCTCTCTAATCTACCCTAAAACAGCAATTTATAAGTTTCAGAATCTGCGCCCGCTCGCGAGGCGAGTAGCCTCTCGCGAGGCGAATCTTATGAATAGTTCTTCAGCGTTTGGAATTCCCGCGAGGCGAGTTGGAGATTCGCGAGGCGAAACAGAAAGGATGACATTTCTGGGACAGTCAGGTCTTCAGGCTTGCGAGGCGAGACAGTGATTCGCGAGGCGAGACAGAGGGTGGCTGTTGCTGCTCAGGCTGGTCTTCAGGCTCGCGAGGTGAGTAGCCTCTCGCGGAGTGAATATTTCCAGAATTGCTTCCCTTTATTAACCTGAAAACACGAAATAGCAGTAAGTGCTTTATTTGACTCAAAATCAACTAAAATACCCTAAAACTACTTAAGAGACTCAAAATGTTGCTTGAGGACAATTTGGTCCAATTTGGGCGAAAACGAGATATAATTAGCACAAAACCACGGTCATACTAGTCATAAAACTAGATGAGCTAGAGGCTTATCAGTAATTCTCAAAGAATCCATGAGACTCGTGTATTATTACCCATATGCAACAACCATTGTTTTTTCCTTTTGAAGAACGTGGTTGACAAGAAAATATTCCGTTGACCTTGAATAGTTCCTCTGTTATGCAATGTTCAAGAGTTAGGATTTCACTTAAAAGGTTCATTGCATTTAGGTTAATGAATAGATCTTTTGAGGGGACAATTTTGTTGAAAAATAAAAAATTATCCCAACAATTTCTTATTGATATATATTTAATGGTTGAAGCTAAAAGGTTATCTTACATTAGAAGAAATCAGAGTATTATTAGAGGTTAGTTTTTAAATGAGGATGCTAACCAGTGCCCTTAGGGCACCAGTCAAGGATCTTAAAAAAGAAATTTTGCATTGGGACTTTGTGCATTTCATGTTTTTAAGAGTGTTGGGCTTAATTTTCCAGTACATTTTTACTTATTTTGGTTTCCTTAACATGTGTTCCTAGGGCGCTGGTTAGCATGACCATGTTTAAAAGGTATTGAAGAGTTGTTGATCGAGGAGATATAGAAGATTCCACTATTGGCAAACGTGTTAAGGCAAGATGCTATGGTAATTTGTAGAAAGCTTTGATATCCACATATGTTTTTAAGTTTCACTTGTAATCCAAAGTGGAATAAGGTCCATCGATTTGTTTTTGAGAGAAGGCTTAATTATTCGAGTCGTCCTGATATTTCATGTAGAGTGTTTCCGATGAAATTGAATCAATTAAAGTTGGATTTAATAAGGGTGAATTTTTGGGAAATTTATTGCAAGTGTTGATGCTGAATAACTCATGCTATTATTTTAATTTTCATTTTTTGTGGAGTCAATCATTTGTTGTGGTTCTCTACTTATAATTTGATGTGATATTTGTTCAAAAATACACACTATTGAATTTCAAAAGAGGATTTTACAACAGGCACACATACTATTGTGGATAGAGTACAAAGATAATTTACATTCTATTGAGAGCACATGTACTTATATTATTATGAGTATAAGATATATTTATACATATATCTTAACCTGAAACAATATATAGTATGCGAAATTTCCTACATTAAAAGTATGTGGAATAAATTTTATTTGTGACAATAATAATAATTATTATGATAATGAAAATAAGGTATAACAAATTAAAGTAATAAGTATAACGTCTATATTGTTATAATTAAGAAAAAATTAAATTGTACATGATATTAATTTAAAGTTTTTTTTATCTTGTTTGATAATTATATAGTGAATTAGTGGTGTATTGTTAAAAAATATTTATTATGTTTCTACACTATCATAATAAAATTAATGCATGCATCATGTTGCCTTTATATTTTCTATAATGATGCAAAAAAACTTTTTTTGTAAAATTATTAATATTATCAATATATAAAATTTAAAAGAAATTTATTTAATAGAAAACGTACACATACGTTTGTACAGATGCTAAAAACTAGTTTAGACATAACTCAGATCCTATAACATATCATCTACAATGTCTTTCATTGACTTCAATTCCTTCGTGAGTATCATTGTAAGGCTTTCACTTCATGCAGTTGCCCCTTTGAAAATGCAATGGATTGCTCGAGAAACTATAGCAATATCTAGTGTTAAGTATAGATGCTAAGTGAGAAGGATGAGGAGTCTTGAGAGTGCCAAGCATCTCCAATAACAAAAAAAATAAGGAACCCATACTGTCTATACAACACTATAATTTGATTATTGGGTACATCCGTGGTGGATGAGGTAACTCATTAACTGACAACTTGATTAATGATGGACAAAATCTTGACTAATATAGTTCAGTGAATGGTTAATGAATTACCTATCTCGGTATACCTATTAACCAAGTTCAACACGATATTAACCACAATTTTGAACGTCATTAACCAATTGTCAATTAATATCTTTTTGGCTAGAATACATTTTTGGTCCTTTATCTTTTGGGTAAAATTCATTTTAATCATTTATCTTTAAAAATATTCATTTTAGTTTTCAAAAGTGATCCAAAATGATCATTTCCGTCATCACCATTACTTATTTCGTTAACCATAGCCTCTGTGTCACTCTTCTTCTTCCTCTGACCGAGTCTTCTTCCCCAAAATAAAACCTACGTAGAACTCAGGGAACGACAGCAAGATGACGCGAACATCAACAAACGGGGAAGGTGGTGACAGCGCGGTGGCTGTAGTACGGATCTGCACGACGGTAGGCCTAGAGTGACTAGAGAAAGAGACAAGCAGATCTCATATTCTTTCCAACAACTCAAGTTGAGGGGTGACAGATGCTCAGCCATTTCCACTTGGTCAGACGTGAGTGGTTTAGGGGATTGTATATATGCCATGGCTGGGAGATGAGCAAATGTCATGGGGTTCCACTTGGTTCCCATGGTGAGATATGGATTTCATGGGTGAGGCTTTCAATCCTTTGTACAGTGATGTTGTTTGGGATGATGATATATGCCATTAGATACAAAGATGTAGACAACTAGTATCAACTAGGACAACGAAATCCCAATTCCTTATAACTTGAAGAAATCTGAAAGCATATAACCACAATTGAAATAAAAATAGGATGGATCGTAGCTGAAGTATAAGCATAAGCATGGAGAGTTGGGGGACGAAATTGAAATGAAAGCAAATAGCATGGATCGTAGCTGGAGTATATTCTAAATGGGAAACAAAATTAAAATGATAAAATCTAAACAAAAAGAAATGAGAAATAAATAGTAAAAAGTAGGAGGAAATTGATAGTAAAAGGGAATGGATGATGTAGATCTAAAACTCCAAGTTGCTTTCGTCCAGAAGAGGCTGCTATGGAGTTCCTAGATTTGCAGAAGAGAAAGATGCGTGAAGGAAGAAGACGAGATCATGTGCAGAAAACGTAACCATCTTTTAATAATATAATAAATATTAAAATAAATTTTTATAATATTGTTAATATTATTTAATTATTTATCCTTGTTTTAATATTTTCACTTTGCCACGTAGGCATACTCAGTTAATTTTCAAACGATATATTGACAGAAGATAACGGAAAGGATCATTTTGCATAATATCAGAAAGATAAAGGATTAAAACGAATCTTTTAAAAGATAAAGGATCAAAATGAATTTTGATCAAAAGATAAATGATCAAAAGAATATTTTAGCCTATCTTTTTTATGTCCAAAAAACAGAAGTGTGAATGAATAACATGGCAATGTGAACCCAAATTTAGAAAGAACACAAAAGGAAACCTAATATAGAAAAGATACAGGGATAAAAAGAAAGAAGTGATTTTCGGCCTTATACAGAGATCTAATTTCCTGCCCCTCTTATTCTCTTCATGTTATGGTATTAATATAGAGGGAGAAGATGAACTTGCACCTCCTTTTACCCACTAGGCGAAAGCAGCTTTGGTTGCAGGCGAGGTCGCGTGTGATTGGTTATGTGAAAACCAGGGCTTGGGTGACGATTTGTGTGGGAGAGTGAGGCTATGTTGATAGGGGGCGGCGATTTGGTGTTATGGCAGAGAAGGCTGCGTTTTTGCCACTGCTTCAGAGAGGAATTCCTAACATTTCAGTACTATTTGTTAGGAGTATTTAAGTAATATTAGTAATTAGTTTTCCATAATATATGGAAACATCTTGGCACCGATCTATGTAACGTGGTGAAAAATCCTTATAAATACAAGCCTCAGCAAGAAGAAAAAATCAATCCCAACAAGAGAGATAATAACTAGAGAGAGAAAAAGCTTAGAAATAAAAGCTTTATTTTTCTGAGTGTAATTGGGTTGTGGGTTGTGAGAGATTGTGAGTGTTTTGTAAACACTTTGTATATTTCCCTTTTGAGTAAAATATCTGCAGCAGCCCGGAGACGTAGGCATTATTGGCTGAACTCCGTTATCAATTTTGTGTAGTATTATTCCACATTTATTTCATTTTTTCACAAATCTGATTTAGGAAAATTGCGTATTTCCCCAACAATTGGTATCAAGAGCTTTGGTGATTATTTCTGTCAATTTTTTACAAAGGTATTATTCACATAAATAGTAGATTTTGTGAATAGTGAAATTTGGTCGGTGACACCAAATTATCCACGAAGGTGTTCTAAAACATGGTGGTCCATACAAATTGTCAGAAACGATCCTGAGGAAGTCAGATTTGAGTTGGAGCGATGGCTACAGATGAAGGAAAGGTGAAAATTGAAAAGTTCGATGGTGCGGACTTTGGCTTTTGGAAAATGCAGATTGAAGATTATCTGTATCAGAAAAAGCTGTATCAACCTCTCCAAGAAAAGAAACCAGAGGGCATGAAGGATGAAGGTTGGACTCTTCTTGACAGACAAGCCCTTGGAGTTATCCGATTGACATTATCCCGCAATGTTGCTTTTAACATTGCGAAAGAAAAGACCACAACAAGTCTTATGGCGGCCCTTTCCAGTATGTATGAAAAGCCGTCGACCTCAAACAAAGTTCATTTGATGAGGCGGTTGTTCAATTTACGGATGACAGAAGGCGCATCGACTGCGCAAAAGAGAAGAGGAGATAATGGATCTCCTTGTCTAACTCCTCTTTTGCAAGAAAAGAAACCAATTGAGTTCCCATTGACTGAGATAGATAGGTGAGCAGAGTGCAGGATGGAGCTGATCCAGGAGCAAAACTGATTGGCAAAGCCAAAAGAAGAGAGGACCTTCAAGAGAAATCCCCAATCCAAAGTGTCAAAGGCCTTCTTTATGTCAAACTTTAAAGCCAAGTTGCCACCAAACTGTTTGTTGTCCAGCATGTTAACTGCTTCTGATGCAATGAACACACAGTCTGCAATGTTCCTACCTCTGATAAATCCTCTCTGCTCAGTAGAAATGATTTTAGGCACTATGGATGCAAGTCTGTCTGCAAGGACTTTGGTTATCACTTTAAACTGAAAATTAGCAAGAGCTATTGGTCTGAAATCCTCAATTCTGTCTGCACCAACAAACTTAGGGACCAGTACAAGCCTGTTAGAATTGAGCTTTGGCAGGATCCATCCTTTTGTAAAGAATGCAAAACAGAGTTATGAACATCAGTGCCAACAATGTCCCAGAAGGCATGATATAAGCTTCCCCCAAAGCCATCTGGTCCAGGAGCACTGTTTCTGTCTAAGGCAAAGACAACATTCTTAACTTCCTCCAAAGTTGGAATATTGGTCAGCATAATGTTGTCTGATGGGGAAACCAGAGGGGGGATCACTGACTCAATGATACCATTATCTACACAAGAATTTTATGAAGCATATAAATCTTTAAAGAAAGCTAGCACATGATTCTCAATATCCTGATTATCCTGAAGGATCAGATTACCTGCTTTAAGAATAGACAGTGGGCTATTAGCATTTCTAAACTTGGTTACCTTGTGAAAGAAACTCGTATTCCTATCTCCATCAGAGTACCAATTCAGCCTAGCCTTTTCCCTCCAAAAGGATTCTTGGATAGAAAGAGCCTGATTAAGCTCCATTTGAGCCACAAGCTCCTCCGAGTGAAGTAGCTCAGAGAAGCCATCATGATCAATTTTGGCCTGTATAGCATCCAGCTTAGCCATTGCCTCTTCAACATTGAGGTGAACATTGCCAAAAACATGTTTATTCCACCCTTTTAACTCAGCTTTCAAACACTTGAGCTTGTGAGCCAGTATGTACATAGGACAGCCCCAGACAGGACTTTTCCAAACCTCAGAGACCAGTCTTCGGTAGTCCTCATGATCTGTCCTCATACCATGAAATTTTAAAGAAGAAGGGTGGGAGGCTAGACCTTTTTTCAAAATCAGGAGGATGGGAAAGTGGTCTGACTGACTCCTAGGCAAAGTCCAGCACGCCACACTCTCCCAAGAAGAGAACCAGGAATCATTACACACTGCTCTATCTAATCTTAGTTCTGTGTGATCATCTATCCCACGCATGTTAGACCAAGTAAAGGCAGCTCCATGAGTAGGAATGTGAGTTAATATGCAAGAATCTGACCAGGCTTGGAATTCATCACAGGAGACAGCTGAAGGAAGCCTCCCTCCCCTATTTTCATGAGCCCCTAGGACATCATTGAAATCACCAATAAATCACCAAGGACCTTGGTTAGCCTGCTGTAGAGAGGCTAATTCTATCCAGAGATTTCTTCTCCCAATATGAGATGTTGAGGCATAAACAGCTGAAATGAATAGCCTTTGAGAGTTGTGAACAATGGAGAAGGAGATGTGCTGCTGAGAGCAGGACAGAATGGATGGCGAAATATTAGATGCACACATTCCCCAAAGATTTGGCAGAAGAGGATCCCTACTATTAGTAGATAAAACCTTAAGGTTTAGACGGCTCCAAAAACTGACAGGAAAATTATCCAAGGCTACCTTAGGCTCAGACACAAAAACCAAATCAGGTTCATGATCAATACAGTATTTGGCTAAGACCACACGAGTGTCGGGGTTGCCAATACCCCTAGCATTCCAAAAAAGTATTTTCATCAGAATTCCAATGAGACAGAATCTGCCCCATATTGGGATTGGTACTGAGACATTCTTTGAGCCTGCCTTCGAGCTCTTCTTTGCTTCTTCTTTTGAGATTTAGACTGAACTTTTGTGAAGGGTTCAACAGGATTTTCTGTTTGCATCTAGTCAGAAGACACTTCCGATCATCGCAGACATCACCCCGAGTCTCCCCACAATTTCGAGATCCCAAGCTATGACATCATTGACCACAAACTTTGCTCGCTAGCAACTCTTCGGGAAACCGAATTGGGAACAAAATTCAAACTAGCAACAAGCTGCTCATTGGAAGATGGAGTCTGCAAAATAGAGTTGGGAGCTACTGTCCTCAACAGGTTATTCCTGAATGAGGATTTTGAGACAAACTTGGTTGGAAACATGATCACCAGATTCAGTTCTAAAAGAGACTATATTAGCAACAAAAGAAGACCTCTCAGGAGAAGTTACTGAATCAACTGATGCTGACTCCGTGCAAACAGCAGCCTCTCTAGCAACTTCCAAAAAAACTGCCTCATCGAAAATAACTTCAAGAGAATCCGAGTCTTCCTCTGGATGATTCTGAGAAACCTTTTCAGCTAGCTTATCTTGTTCTAGAGGACTCAATTGTTTAGAACATAAGTCGATTTTCCTGAGAGGTGTAAACCATCCTCTTGAATAGTTTTCCCTTTATCAACATTCTTTGCAGACTTTGCCATCAGTTCAAAGCCAGAACCTGTAGCTTCTTCAGCCACAGCATTCCCTTTATTAGCATTCTCAACAGGTTCTGCTGTTACTGTTTTATCAATCCAATTCCTGTCAACCCTACTTTTTTTTCCATATATTTGGTAGAAGTTTTCCTTGTTGCCATTTGCTTCTGAATTGGAGCCCGGTTTTGCAGATCGACCGATTGACCATTATGCTTTTTCTTGCAGTTGGATAAAGAATGACCAATCACTTTGCAATTAGAGCAAAAGGATGGTAAGGACTCGTACTCAATCCAAACATAAAAAGCAAAGTCCTTTCTTTCAACCCTGAGTTTTTCATGCAGTGTCATGGACATGTCAATGTCAACAAGGACACGTGCAAAGTCACCCAAAGTTCTATTTTTGGTAGCATCATCTAGAGATAATGGAGTGCCAATTCCTCTTGCAATTGAGTACAAGATTTTTGGTTGCCAATATTCCAGCGGAAGCTCATAAATCCTGATCCAGCATTGCACGTGCGATTGCTTCACATGGAAAGGGTTGAAATCCGGAGACCAGGGCGAAAGTCTCAACAATCCAGGAGCAAGGTTCCATGATCCAGCCGCCAAAACTTTGCTCATGTCCTCAATAGAGGAGAATGAAAACTCAAAGAAACCTCTGTTTATCGGAGTCAAATTCCATTGACCTAGCGGCCGCCACAGGCTCGATAACTTGACTCTCAAGTCATGGACCTTTATTGGAGAGTCTCCTTTAGATAAAATAATTCTACCATGAAGGTTGTTTTTGGACGTTTCCAGACCAGCAATATACTCGTCTTTAGGAATTGTGATTGCCATTTCATCTCCTTTGAGACAAGGAGTCGGCAGTTGGCTTATGGGGATGACACAGGCATTATTGAGCGCCTGAGCAAAGGATTTATTCTGAGGAGGCAGGTTCACTAGAGGAGGAAAACTGGGGGGGGGGGGGGAAACCAGAAGGGAAATGGACTCCGGGAACAAGCATTGCCATGATGGAACGTCCATGGTGTTGTAACCCTAGAGCCTCAAGCGGCACAAACCCTAGCAGAGAAGGTTAGTCATTTTCCTTTCTCAGTAATTGAAAGTAAATTACTCTTCACTATGTATGTATATTAATCTCTTAAACTAAATTAGCTAGCAATATTTTTTTTAACTTATATCAAATTACTGATCTTTATAAAATTCAAATGATATATTTATTTTAATGTTTAAATATCTAATTAGATATACAAATAGTTTTAACAAATGCGTAGAATCCAATGTGATCCATGCAACCACACAATTGTAAAAATGACTACAATTATGCAAATAAATTTAACTGTTATGAATATATATTTAGTGCACGTCCATCTCCTCAAGCCATTTCATATTCCCTATGATGCTCTTATAACTCCCATGAGTAAAAGACTTTTACTCATAAGTTATAACTCTTAATTTCATATGTAAATGACTCATTATGGTTATGCTTTTAATAGTCTTATATATTACAAGACTTATGTCTTATGAATAGGGACTCGTATAACATTGTAAATCTTGCACCTTTGCAGAGTATATTGCAAAACTCTCTTCTTATTCTCTCTTCTCTGTTTCTCCTATCTCTTCATTCTTCTATAGTTTATAATATCTTGCTCTTGTTTTGGTTAATTTCATAACACGTTATAGCACAAGACTCTACCATAGGAGCAATGACTAAATCGGTTTGGAGATTGTATAAAAAATGTTTGTTTGTTTTCACTCTTATTGGGTGATTATATCATTTTCTTGTACTTTTGTTTTTCATGTTACTTTTAGAATGAAAGTATATCAGTATTTAATCGATAGAAATTTTCTGTGAATTTTGCCACATCATCTTGTTACTTTTTATAAATGCCAGAAGAATTTGATATTTAAGCATCCCTGTAGGATTGCACATCACAATGATTTTTTTTCATAATAGTCATTTATAAGAATAATGATACCATGGTTAGTTCCCGAAGAACTAAACATTTTTGTGTGCATCTTTTCTTTATCCTTTTTACTATCTTATATTTCTTCTATTTATCATATTTTATCTTTATTGATATTAATTTTATTACTCCCGCGTTATAATTTATGGAAGAAATTATTGTTCAACAATCCCTGGAGGATTAGCTAGATAATTTCTAGAAGAAATTATTGTTTAACAATCCCCAAGGATTCGCTAGACAAAACCAATGATTTTTCTTGGTAATTATTTATATGAAGATTTATGGTATAGTTCCAGGAGAACTAGCCCTTTAGACCATGATTGAAGTCTGAAAGATCAATTTGATCATAATATATTTTGAAACAAAGGAAATTTAGAGATCTATTGTTATGACTCTCAAATGTGCTCCTGGAGTAGCAGAAGTGAGAAAATATTTTCAAGATTATTTTGAATTAAGTTTATACATTATTCTGACTGAATACAAGAGTGAATTATTAATGAAAAATTGGAAAGATCACCCAATGAATTGAACTTCATTCCCAAAAGTTTGGATGAGGAGTTTGTCTCAGGTGATACCACTTGGTCCTTTGGATGAGGAGTTTGTCTCAGGTGATACCACTTGGTCCTTTGATAATTTAATACTTGCTCTTTTATTTAATTGTCTAAACTGTTGACCAATTGCAGTTCTAAAAACAAAACCAAACAGGTTCTTCTCTCTACTTTTTTTTTCTTTGTTTTATTTTATTTTTTGAAAACAAATGTGGGTTTTGAGTTTAATTGTTGTGTGAGTTGATTTTCCGTCTCTGCCTTGAAGTGATTGTTTTAATCATGGATTAACTTATCTATGATTAGCTTTACGATTTCTCCTTTGTATTATATTATATGAAAACATATAATATTATTATAAATATAAAAATTCAAAAGATAAAAAAATAATAAGCATTTTGGGTTTTAAGTTTAACAGATGCTTCAATCATTTTTCTGTAACTACCTTTTAAGTGATTGTTTTTTAGATTCATAGCTCATCTTTTGTCAACATTGTAGCAAATCCAGGCTGGAACAATGGATCTCAACAAACTCCTGTACGTACTTGCACTGCTTGGTGCTTCACCTGCCTTCCCTTTCTTCCAACCTTTATTCCCTCTATAGTTTGAGATGTTGATTTCTGTATTTTTTTCCTCCCCGGCTTGCTCATCAAGGTTCTTTCTCACAAGGCATTAATTATACAAATACTCAGGTATTACTACTATCTTTCTCATGAAATGGAACCATTCTGATCAAAAAATGATTTTAATACATGAGCAATCATCCAAACATAATCTTTTCATTGAGTCCATATGGATTACTTATTTGTTTCCAGCTTGAGATAAATGCCTGTTCTTTCTTGATTAAAAGGAGGAGAAACAAGAATGGAGAAAATTAAGTTAAGATGGTAAATTTCCAAAGCTTACTTTTCATAGAAGTCAATTTTGGAGCATTTTCAACTTGATTTTCATAGAAGTCATCACTGCCATCTCTTATTTATACTAGGGTAATCACCCTTTGAGCAACGACAGTGCAGTTTGGTTATCCTACAACAAATAAGTCTTACAATATTAACATATAATATAAATAATTATATTAATTTTATACAATTTTTTTGTTAAGTTTAATATTAAGAGTTTTATCATAAGTTAGTCAAGTCCAGTGAACCTTCTTATTGTACGACAATCACATTTCAATGGCCCAAACCAATTTACCTATCTGGCTTCCTCGTATTAATAAAGATGGACCGAATTCATCAAATAAGGCTTAACAATATATCTTTAAACCTCAAATTCCATTCCCACCATCCAGAAGCAGGTCAAAGCTGAAGTTGAAAAGCAGAAAGCACTCCCACCGTCGCTGATGAGGAAAGGTCGAAGCTGAAGTTGAAAACACCGTCGCTGACGAGGAAAGGTCGAAGCTGAAGTTGAAAAGCAGAAAGCACTCCCACCATCGCTGACGAGGAAGAACTTCAATGTGTAAGTTTTCTTCAAAATAATATAAGGTATACAATGCTTGGACTCGTGAAAAGAATTACCCGTCCAAAGGTTAATTGTTTAAACTATTTATAATTTAATTGATAAGTAGACTGGTTTTTCCTTAGTGGACGAGGCCATAAATGAATACCTAAATAACTTGATAAGAACGGCAAGTCCAAAGACTTGAAAATAAGCGCGTCCATCTTGCCACGTTAGCAGACGAGGGTTATTCTTGTAACTCAAGCATACATCCATAATGCCTAACTAAAATTGATGAGCGTCCACGATTGCCACATCACTGGACGGATTTTCTCTTAAGGGCTTAGCAAGTCCAAAGACTTCTGTGGACGAGCGCTTCTGTCACTTGTGTGGACGGGCACTTCTGTCACTTGTGTGGACGAGCGCTTCTGTCACTTGTGTGGACGAGCGCTTCTGTCACTTTAGTGGACGAGCGCTTCTACCACATCAGTGGACGAGCAGAATAAAATCTTGTATAGATGCGTTCTTAAAACTAAGTAGACGGCTATATATCTTTACTACCTTGAATATGATTTAATGCAATCTGGTCCACGATGAATTTATTTCAAATGATTGATATTTATTTCACACTCTTGCTATGGTGGCTACACTCTTGCTTATTGAGAAGCATTAAAAATTTGATTACAAAGTTATAAGCATATTGATAACAGATGGTTTGTTTAAAAAGGTGTTAATTTTAAAATACAATTAGCAAACATGTTCAACTATAGTCTTGTAACCGGACAAAATTAGAATTTTGGGTTTCAGATATGAAAAAGAAATACCGAGTGATTAGTTGTAAATAACTTAATCAACTCGTGTATTAATTCATCTGCCAACTCACTCGTGGGAGAGTGGGAACGATCGACTCGGTGGAAAAAAAATACATTTGATAGACAATATTAGAAGAAGGAGAGAGAAATCGATTCAATGGGTCAAAAGAGAAGAACATGGAAAGCATAAAAACACAGATATGATCAGTAAAACTATACATTACAATATCAATGTAATAAGAAAGCAACAATATTGAAGTTTAGTGACCATCCAAATTGAATTCAAAATATATGGACTATCCAAGGAACTAAAAATTTAGTTAACTTTGAGGTGGAAAGCAGTTACAATTTTATAATAAGCAAACACAGCTATCTAAATTAACGTCTAAATTGTCTTACAAAAGTTGGTCTCCCAATTGCATGGGGAAGAAAATCCATTGACAGGAAACAATAGACACACAACTCAGATACGTGATTCTAACTGAGTAATATATAGATTTCAAATACATCACAATTAGTTTATTTTTTTGGCAACTGATAAAAAAGAAAATGAGTTGCAGGTAATCATAATTTAAATGGTATGAGGCTAAAAAAGCAAAAACAAAATTATAAATTTGCAAGAACAAAACAATTACAACCAAACATAAAAAATAATTATACATGAATGACCATCAAACTATTTTAATCGAGGATGAATCCAAAAGATCCCACAACTGCAAGCTATTGAGATACCTTAAATGTCGGGACATTGAATGCAGTATTGGTGGACATAGCTGGTATAAATTCTGCAAGGAAAGTGGAATAAAGGAAGGAGATGCGATGCAATTTACCGTAGTTGAGGATTCAAGAAAGATAATGGTGAAGATAATCCGGGGTTAACTAATACAGCAAAAAAAAAAAAAAAAAATAGCAAAGCCTAGAGTAGTGTATTAGTTGGAGTGTATGTTATTTAATTCCAGTCTTCCATTAGAACCAGTAATATGATGATACTGTTTATGCGTTGCTTATATTCCTTGACATATTTTATGTTGCATGCGTATAATTATAAATAATTACAATATTAGAACACAATTTAATTTCCTAGTTCCTAAGTGTGTATAATGATTACTTACTGCCATATATGGACGTGAGATTATTCACAAGCAAAGATTTGTAAAAATTTATTGGTAAAGTTCAATTGAGTTATAAAAATTGCAATCCAACTATCCATTAAAGTTTTATATCTCATTAAAGGTAAATTATTTTCATAGTGCATTTCGTAAATAACAAATAAGGAAGATTGCTTTTAAAAAAAAAAGAACCACTCGAACGGTAAATGGATAAATTCAACATTATATGTTCATATATGATTAATAGTAAATGTGTGTTTTGAAAGTACTCTTCATCAGGAGTTAAACATTCATAGCACACACAAATTTAAAATACATATCTACAATATTGTATTGGTTCAATAATTTCATATAGCATCTGCTAAACCAAAAACTCTACAAACATTACGGAAAACATTTTAAATCAAACCTGCTCAAAAACTTCTTTGTAGACGACATTCTTTACCAATCTGCATGCCACGCCATGATCATCACAACTTAAAATCTTCAGACCACTCTTACATTTAACCCTAGAAATAGCAACATATAATTGGCCATGAGAAAAAACAGGAGCAGGTAAATATAGTCCAACATGAGTTAATGTTTGTTCTTGAATTTTATTTATAGCCATCGCAAAGCTAAGAACCAATGGAAACTGGCGCCTTTGAAATTTAAATGGCATTGTGTGATCTGATGGTTGTAGATTAAATCTAGGAATATAAACTTTATCACCAACATGATTTCCAGTAACAACTCTAGCACCAATGACATTCACACCCAACTCAGTAACAACCAACCTCATATCGTTGCATAACCTAGCAAATTGATCAATATTTCTCAACAACATAACAGGAACACCGACCTTCAATATTAGCTTATGATTAGGAAGTCCAGAGCACCTAATTTGATTAAGAAATTCAGGAGTCAATCACTCAGAATTAATGCCGTTTGTTTCCTCCATCCTAGTAATAGAATCAGAGCTAAGATATTCTTTTCCTTCACCAGGAAACAACGATAACACGTAATTGTTTACCTGTTCCACAAACTGCAATTTTGGTACCAATATCGCCCTTTCTTCATAATATTTGAAATCATTCATATGACTAACCAAATTAGGATATATATGGGACACAATAGTTGCTATCGGATCAATTGCATCCAATATTAACAATTCTTCAGGGGGATAAATATCAAAATCACAATCATTGTCAACACCCAACCTCCCATCACCAATATCAAGAATCCACTGTGCAAATTCCTTATTTGATTGATTATCAAGACCACTTGAATCCATCTGAATTCTCAAATTTTCTGTAAGCCTCACCACCTTACAATGCTTCCATAATATGGATGAGTTAATGGTGGCCATAACCATATCTGCCCTACTTCCCTTTGGAACAACAAGTAATATCTGCCTAAAATCACCACCTAGGACAACAACCTTCCCACCAAATGGTTTATGAGAATATTCTACCATAACAATTCCCATAATATCCTTTAATGTCCTATCCAATACCTCAAATGCCCATCTATTAACCATAGGAGCCTCATCCCATATTATCAAAGTAGTCTCACGAAGTAAATCTGCTCTAAAACTATTTTGTCTAATATTACAAATTGAGTCTTCATTTAATATCAAAGGAATAACAAACTGTGAATGTGCAGTTCGACCTCCAGGAAGAAAAAGTGAAGCAATTCCACTCGAAGCAACATTTAAAACAATCTTACTCTCAGCACGAAATCTATAAGACAAAGTCTTCCATAAAAAAGTCTTCCCCGTGCCACCATAACCATCCACACAAAAAAAAAAAAAAAACCACCATTTTTTTGCTAGGACAACATCAACAATTTCATCATATACAAATCTTTGTCCAACATTGAGTTGTCCCAAGCATTCAAGATATTTAACAGCCATTTCATGTGTGTCATATGAAAGTTCACTAAGGACAAAAATGTTATTCAAATAAGATAAGTCTTGATGATGAGGAAATGGCATTGTATCAAAATCCTTCAATGACTTCCCATTCAAACGCAATAATTTCTCCATCTCAACCAAACAAATAACCTTCATCTGATCATCACTCAAACATAAATCTGCACATTGAAATAAATTTACGATAATAAATATAAAAATAAAAGTAGTTATTACCTATTACCTATATTTTATACATAAGGAATATAATGAATATAGAGTCCAATAAATATTGTATAATCATATAAATTATTGGTAAAATAATAAATAGAACAACTTAATAAAACTAATAAATAAAATAATAAAATCATGAATCAATCAAGTATAAAAAACGAAATTCGACCAAACCAACTATTATAAATCTACAAAAATATTATACCTGGGTAATGTAATTGTTTACATCTTTTGTATAATAAACCATCTACTAAGACTTCCCAAGTCTCATCCCATACACGGCGAGGGTTGCTCATACTATTTGATAGCAATAAAGTGATAAAAAGCCTCCTCAAGTATGCCCCAGAAGCCAGTACTGCAACCTCACGAAGTCCATCAATATATTCTTTATCATCAGATAACAAACTCATACCTGCACATGCTTCTTGAAAAGACTGATAACTACTATTATTAACAGTTCTCAAACATTCATAACTCGTACAACCCCTTTGAATATTAAGAAATAACCTCATGTAATATGTCTCGCCACTACCAGGCGGCGCAAAATTCAAACGACCAATCATTTGACCTCTTTTCCTAGGTTTCCATTCCCTTTGCTGTTGAAGAAACACAAAACTTGAGGGAAACTCCGCATAAGTTAGATGTCTACCTTCAACATATTTACAGTTAGCATTCATCCATGCCTGAAACATTGTCACCTTGTTTTTATTCTTCTCAACAACATGATCAATTTTTTCATTGTCGTTAAACAATACAAACTGCTATCTAGGAAGATGGAACGTCAAACGTTGTACAGGAGGCCATCTTTCATGAATATCAAATGCAAAAAGTCTCCAAGCAGATTCACATGGTGATAAATAGCGACAATCATAATAATGCTTTATCTCATCAACAACATGCATCTCATTTAATTGACTTTGACCATCGGTGACAACAGCTGTAACACGATCCGACCCCTTATTAACATATTTAAACAAATACCTGATGCAATTAGACTTGTTGCAATATTCAATATTAATATGGGCTCGAAAACACATCAACAATTTAGGATTGTAAGGGACAACATACTGATTGTCCAAATGTACACCACCCTTAACAAAGGTAACACCATTATCTCATCTCCTATAAATTGGATATCCATCATCATCAAATGTAGTATGATCAACATATTTCTTCGGAAAATATTTCGAACATTTACCACCCTTCATGCAAGGAGAACTATGATTTAAACTACCACAAGGTCCATGAAGCATAAAATCGGTAACAATGTTGTATAAATTAGGGAACCTGGTCTTGTCTGGTGGCTCGGCAGAAATGACTGAATCAATAAAATCAATCGACTGCATATGATCCTTCTCTTCTAGACACAACAATATATGTGCATGTGGCAAGCCACGTTTCTGGAATTCAATTGTATACATGCCTAATTAATAAAAGCAAAATAATCAATTAACTATCAAATATAAAGAACATCATGTAATATATCATCTAAAATCATATACAATAAATAAAAGCTTAATAATAATACCGCTATAACCTTGCCAAAAAATGAACCCTTCTTCAAATCAAACATCATTTGATTTAATTTCATATGAAACACTCTACACAAAATGTCTTGACGATCGGAAGCGATCAGTTCAACGGAAGATACCAAATGACGAATCTCATCCCACTTTGGATTACAAGTAAAGGTTAAAAACAAATCTGGATATCCAAATCTTCTGCAAATTACCATAGCATCCTTACAATTATTGAACATGTATCTAGGACCACCTGTGAATGAAGATGGAAGAATAATTCTTTTGCCAATAGTTGATGCTTCTACATCACCTTGATCCATAGCTTCCTCAACACCTTTCAAAAGGTCACCTCTGATAACATTTTGGTGTCTTTTTATAAATGAAAGTCTTTGGGCTTCAAGCATTGAATAACAATCAACAACAAATTGCTGAAACAATCTTTTACTCTTCAATATAGTAGTTTCCTCAAAGTCTCTATCCATTAACCTAAATGCCAAAAACTCTCTCAACGATACATGACCTCTTTGAGTTTTACGCAATAGAGTTTTTAGCAGGCACAATAGGCAAATCTTCTTGAAAACCATCTTCCCCATACGGAAATAATAATGGATATTGCAAAGGCATGAACCAAGTATCGGTCTCAGCAATCCTTTGCAAATACCATTCTCTAGAATGGACAATCACATCTCGACCTCGATCACAATTGTCAAAATCTCCAACAATAAGAGCAACAACTTTATCTACAGTTGGTAAATTATACATTCGCGCTTCAACTACCCAACTACGAATTAATCTTAGTGATACATCTAAACCATTGTCCTGCTGAAAAATATATCTAACACGTCTAAAACTCTTTGCACGAGGATTAAAAGTATCAACCATTTCCAGCAACTCTTTCACCAAAGTCTGGTCTAATTTTTTTTTGTCTTTGTCACTCCTGTACCATAAAAACAAAGCATCAAATTGTTGGTAATCAAAGGATGTTATACACACATTATAATATAAGTAAAGTGACAAATTTAATTTAAACAAAAAAAAAACAGGTTAAAAGCTACAACTATTTATAACAGGGTCACAAGAAATAACATACACAAAACATTTAAAATAGGAAACGTCAGATATGACATTGAACAATACATAGAATAACATCAAAATTATATGCAAAATTAAATGTTATATATTGTTTATAAATAAGCACTAAAAAATTTGTAAATATCTGAAATGAGATATCCGATTTGACATCTCATTTTGAGTATCATATATATACAACATCTCATTGAAATAAATTTACGATAATAAATATAAAAATAAAAGTAGTTATTACCTATTACCTATATTTTATACATAAGGAATATAATGAATATAGAGTCCAATAAATATTGTATAATCATATAAATTATTGGTAAAATAATAAATAGAACAACTTAACAAAACTAATAAATAAAATAATAAAATCATGAATCAATCAAGTATAAAAAACGAAATTCGACCAAACCAACTATTATAAATCTACAAAAATATTATACCTGGGTAATGTAATTGTTTACATCTTTTGTATAATAAACCATCTACTAAGACTTCCCAAGTCTCATCCCATACACGGCGAGGGTTGCTCATACTATTTGATAGCAATAAAGTGATAAAAAGCCTCCTCAAGTATGCCCCGGGAAGCGATCTTGCAACCTCACGAAGTCCATCAATATATTCTTTATCATCAGATAACAAACTCATACCTGCACATGCTTCTTGAAAAGACTGATAACTACTATTATTAACAGTTCCCAAACATTCATAACTCGTACAACCCCTTTGAATATTAAGAAATAACCTCATGTAATATGTCTCGCCACTACCAGGCGGCGCAAAATTCAAACGACCAATCATTTGACCTCTTTTCCTAGGTTTCCATTCCATTTTCTGTTGAAGAAACACAAAACTTGAGGGAAACTCCGCATAAGTTAGATGTCTACCTTCAACATATTTACGGTTAGCATTCATCCATGCCTGAAACATTGTCACCTTGTTTTTATTCTTCTCAACAACATGATCAATTTTTTCATTGTCGTTAAACAATACAAACTGCTATCTAGGAAGATGGAACGTCAAACGTTGTACAGGAGGCCATCTTTCATGAATATCACATGCAAAAAGTCTCCAAGCAGATTCACATGGTGATAAATAGCGACAATCATAATAATGCTTTATCTCATCAACAACATGCATCTCATTTAATTGACTTTGACCATCGGTGACAACAGCTGTAACACGATCCGACCCCTTATTAACATATTTAAACAAATACCTGATGCAATTAGACTTGTTGCAATATTCAATATTAATATGGGCTCGAAAACACATCAACAATTTAGGATTGTAAGGGACAACATACTGATTGTCCAAATGTACACCACCCTTAACAAAGGTAACACCATTATCTCATCTCCTATAAATTGGATATCCATCATCATCAAATGTAGTATGATCAACATATTTCTTCGGAAAATATTTCGAACATTTACCACCCTTCATGCAAGGAGAACTATGATTTAAACTACCACAAGGTCCATGAAGCATAAAATCGGTAACAATGTTGTATAAATTAGGGAACCTGGTCTTGTCTGGTGGCTCGGCAGAAATGACTGAATCAATAAAATCAATCGACTGCATATGATCCTTCTCTTCTAGACACAACAATATATGTGCATGTGGCAAGCCACGTTTCTGGAATTCAATTGTATACATGCCTAATTAATAAAAGCAAAATAATCAATTAACTATCAAATATAAAGAACATCATGTAATATATCATCTAAAATCATATACAATAAATAAAAGCTTAATAATAATACCTGCTATAACCTTGCCAAAAAATGAACCCTTCTTCAAATCAAACATCATTTGATTTAATTTCATATGAAACACTCTACACAAAATGTCTTGACGATCGGAAGCAGTCAGTTCAACGGAAGATACCAAATGACGAATCTCATCCCACTTTGGATTACAAGTAAAGGTTAAAAACAAATCTGGATATCCAAATCTTCTGCAAATTACCATAGCATCCTTACAATTATTGAACATGTATCTAGGACCACCTGTGAATGAAGATGGAAGAATAATTCTTTTGCCAATAGTTGATGCTTCTACATCACCTTGATCCATAGCTTCCTCAACACCTTTCAAAAGGTCACCTCTGATAACATTTTGGTGTCTTTTTATAAATGAAAGTCTTTGGGCTTCAAGCATTGAATAACAATCAACAACAAATTGCTGAAACAATCTTTTACTCTTCAATATAGTAGTTTCCTCAAAGTCTCTATCCATTAACCTAAATGCCAAAAACTCTCTCAACGATACATGACCTCTTTGAGTTTCTGCAATAGAGTTTTTAGCAGGCACAATAGGCAAATCTTCTTGAAAACCATCTTCCCCATACGGAAATAATAATGGATATTGCAAAGGCATGAACCAAGCATCGGTCTCAGCAATCCTTTGCAAATACCCTTCTCTAGAATGGACAATCACATCTCGACCTCGATCACAATTGTCAAAATCTCCAACAATAAGAGCAACAACTTTATCTACAGTTGGTAAATTATACATTCGCGCTTCAACTACCCAACTACGAATTAATCTTAGTGATACATCTAAACCATTGTCCTGCTGAAAAATATATCTAACACGTCTAAAACTCTTTGCACGAGGATTAAAAGTATCAACCATTTCCAAAAACTCTTTCACCAAAGTCCGGTCTAATTTTTTTTTCTTTGTCACTCCTGTACCATAAAAACAAAGCATCAAATTGTTGGTAATCAAAGGATGTTATACACACATTATAATATAAGTAAAGTGACAAATTTAATTTAAACAAAAAAAAACAGGTTAAAAGCTACAACTATTTATAACAGGGTCACAAGAAATAACATATACAAAACATTTAAAATAGGAAACGTCAGATATGACATTGAACAATACATAGAATAACATCAAAATTATATGCAAAATTAAATGTTATATATTGTTTATAAATAAGCACTAAAAAATTTGTAAATATCTGAAATGAGATATCCGATTTGACATCTCATTTTGAGTATCATATATATACAACATCTCATTGAAATAAATTTACGATAATAAATATAAAAATAAAAGTAGTTATTACCTATTACCTATATTTTATACATAAGGAATATAATGAATATAGAGTCCAATAAATATTGTATAATCATATAAATTATTGGTAAAATAATAAATAGAACAACTTAATAAAACTAATAAATAAAATAATAAAATCATGAATCAATCAAGTATAAAAAACGAAATTCGACCAAACCAACTATTATAAATCTACAAAAATATTATACCTGGGTAATGTAATTGTTTACATCTTTTGTATAATAAACCATCTACTAAGACTTCCCAAGTCTCATCCCATACACGGCGAGGGTTGCTCATACTATTTGATAGCAATAAAGTGATAAAAAGCCTCCTCAAGTATGCCCCAGAAGCCAGTACTGCAACCTCACGAAGTCCATCAATATATTCTTTATCATCAGATAACAAACTCATACCTGCACATGCTTCTTGAAAAGACTGATAACTACTATTATTAACAGTTCCCAAACATTCATAACTCGTACAACCCCTTTGAATATTAAGAAATAACCTCATGTAATATGTCTCGCCACTACCAGGCGGCGCAAAATTCAAACGACCAATCATTTGACCTCTTTTCCTAGGTTTCCATTCCCTTTGCTGTTGAAGAAACACAAAACTTGAGGGAAACTCCGCATAAGTTAGATGTCTACCTTCAACATATTTACGGTTAGCATTCATCCATGCCTGAAACATTGTCACCTTGTTTTTATTCTTCTCAACAACATGATCAATTTTTTCATTGTCGTTAAACAATACAAACTGCTCTCTAGGAAGATGGAACGTCAAACGTTGTACAGGAGGCCATCTTTCATGAATATCAAATGCAAAAAGTCTCCAAGCAGATTCACATGGTGATAAATAGCGACAATCATAATAATGCTTTATCTCATCAACAACATGCATCTCATTTAATTGACTTTGACCATCGGTGACAACAGCTGTAACACGATCCGACCCCTTATTAACATATTTAAACAAATACCTGATGCAATTAGACTTGTTGCAATATTCAATATTAATATGGGCTCGAAAACACATCAACAATTTAGGATTGTAAGGGACAACATACTGATTGTCCAAATGTACACCACCCTTAACAAAGGTAACACCATTATCTCATCTCCTATAAATTGGATATCCATCATCATCAAATGTAGTATGATCAACATATTTCTTCGGAAAATATTTCGAACATTTACCACCCTTCATGCAAGGAGAACTATGATTTAAACTACCACAAGGTCCATGAAGCATAAAATCGGTAACAATGTTGTATAAATTAGGGAACCTGGTCTTGTCTCGGTGGCTCGGGAAAATGATCGAATCAATAAAATCAATCGACCGCATATGATCCTTCTCTTCTAGACACAACAATATATGTGCATGTGGCAAGCCACGTTTCTGGAATTCAATTGTATACATGCCTAATTAATAAAAGCAAAATAATCAATTAACTATCAAATATAAAGAACATCATGTAATATATCATCTAAAATCATATACAATAAATAAAAGCTTAATAATAATACCTGCTATAACCTTGCCAAAAAATGAACCCTTCTTCAAATCAAACATCATTTGATTTAATTTCATATGAAACACTCTACACAAAATGTCTTGACGATCGGAAGCGATCGAGTTCAACGGAAGATACCAAATGACGAATCTCATCCCACTTTGGATTACAAGTAAAGGTTAAAAACAAATATGGATATCCAAATCTTCTGCAAATTACCATAGCATCCTTACAATTATTGAACATGTATCTAGGACCACCCGTGAATGAAGATGGAAGAATAATTCTTTTGCCAATAGTTGATGCTTCTACATCACCTTGATCCATAGCTTCCTCAACACCTTTCAAAAGGTCACCTCCGATAACATTTTGGTGTCTTTTTATAAATGAAAGTCTTTGGGCTTCAAGCATTGAATAACAATCAACAACAAATTGCTGAAACAATCTTTTACTCTTCAATATAGTAGTTTCCTCAAAGTCTCTATCCATTAACCTAAATGCCAAAAACTCTCTCAACGATACATGACCTCTTTGAGTTTCTGCAATAGAGTTTTTAGCAGGCACAATAGGCAAATCTTCTTGAAAACCATCTTCCCCATACGGAAATAATAATGGATATTGCAAAGGCATGAACCAAGCATCGGTCTCAGCAATCCTTTGCAAATACCCTTCTCTAGAATGGACAATCACATCTCGACCTCGATCACAATTGTCAAAATCTCCAACAATAAGAGCAACAACTTTATCTACAGTTGGTAAATTATACATTCGCGCTTCAACTACCCAACTACGAATTAATCTTAGTGATACATCTAAACCATTGTCCTGCTGAAAAATATATCTAACACGTCTAAAACTCTTTGCACGAGGATTAAAAGTATCAACCATTTCCAGCAACTCTTTCACCAAAGTCTGGTCTAATTTTTTTTTGTCTTTGTCACTCCTGTACCATAAAAACAAAGCATCAAATTGTTGGTAATCAAAGGATGTTATACACACATTATAATATAAGTAAAGTGACAAATTTAATTTAAACAAAAAAAAACAGGTTAAAAGCTACAACTATTTATAACAGGGTCACAAGAAATAACATATACAAAACATTTAAAATAGGAAACGTCAGATATGACATTGAACAATACATAGAATAACATCAAAATTATATGCAAAATTAAATGTTATATATTGTTTATAAATAAGCACTAAAAAATTTGTAAATATCTGAAATGAGATATCCGATTTGACATCTCATTTTGAGTATCATATATATACAACATCTCATTGAAATAAATTTACGATAATAAATATAAAAATAAAAGTAGTTATTACCTATTACCTATATTTTATACATAAGGAATATAATGAATATAGAGTCCAATAAATATTGTATAATCATATAAATTATTGGTAAAATAATAAATAGAACAACTTAACAAAACTAATAAATAAAATAATAAAATCATGAATCAATCAAGTATAAAAAACGAAATTCGACCAAACCAACTATTATAAATCTACAAAAATATTATACCTGGGTAATGTAATTGTTTACATCTTTTGTATAATAAACCATCTACTAAGACTTCCCAAGTCTCATCCCATACACGGCGAGGGTTGCTCATACTATTTGATAGCAATAAAGTGATAAAAAGCCTCCTCAAGTATGCCCCAGAAGCCAGTACTGTAACCTCACGAAGTCCATCAATATATTCTTTATCATCAGATAACAAACTCATACCTGCACATGCTTCTTGAAAAGACTGATAACTACTATTATTAACAGTTCCCAAACATTCATAACTCGTACAACCCCTTTGAATATTAAGAAATAACCTCATGTAATATGTCTCGCCACTACCAGGCGGCGCAAAATTCAAACGACCAATCATTTGACCTCTTTTCCTAGGTTTCCATTCCCTTTGCTGTTGAAGAAACACAAAACTTGAGGGAAACTCCGCATAAGTTAGATGTCTACCTTCAACATATTTACGGTTAGCATTCATCCATGCCTGAAACATTGTCACCTTGTTTTTATTCTTCTCAACAACATGATCAATTTTTTCATTGTCGTTAAACAATGCAAACTGCTATCTAGGAAGATGGAACGTCAAACGTTGTACAGGAGGCCATCTTTCATGAATATCACATGCAAAAAGTCTCCAAGCAGATTCACATGGTGATAAATAGCGACAATCATAATAATGCTTTATCTCATCAACAACATGCATCTCATTTAATTGACTTTGACCATCGGTGACAACAACAGAATACGATCCGACCCCTTATTAACATATTTAAACAAATACCGATGCAATTAGACTTGTTGCAATATTCAATATTAATATGGGCTCGAAAACACATCAACAATTTAGGATTGTAAGGGACAACATACTGATTGTCCAAATGTACACCACCCTTAACAAAGGTAACACCATTATCTCATCTCTTATAAATTGGATATCCATCATCATCAAATGTAGTATCATCAACATATTTCTTCGGAAAATATTTCGAACATTTACCACCCTTCATGCAAGGAGAACTATGATTTAAACTACCACAAGGTCCATGAAGCATAAAATCGGTAACAATGTTGTATAAATTAGGGAACCTGGTCTTGTCTGGTGGCTCGGCAGAAATGACTGAATCAATAAAATCAATCGACTGCATATGATCCTTCTCTTCTAGACACAACAATATATGTGCATGTGGCAAGCCACGTTTCTGGAATTCAATTGTATACATGCCTAATTAATAAAAGCAAAATAATCAATTAACTATCAAATATAAAGAACATCATGTAATATATCATCTAAAATCATATACAATAAATAAAAGCTTAATAATAATACCTGCTATAACCTTGCCAAAAAATGAACCCTTCTTCAAATCAAACATCATTTGATTTAATTTCATATGAAACACTCTACACAAAATGTCTTGACGATCGGAAGCAGTCAGTTCAACGGAAGATACCAAATGACGAATCTCATCCCACTTTGGATTACAAGTAAAGGTTAAAAACAAATCTGGATATCCAAATCTTCTGCAAATTACCATAGCATCCTTACAATTATTGAACATGTATCTAGGACCACCCGTGAATGAAGATGGAAGAATAATTCTTTTGCCAATAGTTGATGCTTCTACATCACCTTGATCCATAGCTTCCTCAACACCTTTCAAAAGGTCACCTCTGATAACATTTTGGTGTCTTTTTATAAATGAAAGTCTTTGGGCTTCAAGCATTGAATAACAATCAACAACAAATTGCTGAAACAATCTTTTACTCTTCAATATAGTAGTTTCCTCAAAGTCTCTATCCATTAACCTAAATGCCAAAAACTCTCTCAACGATACATGACCTCTTTGAGTTTCTGCAATAGAGTTTTTAGCAGGCACAATAGGCAAATCTTCTTGAAAACCATCTTCCCCATACGGAAATAATAATGGATATTGCAAAGGCATGAACCAAGCATCGGTCTCAGCAATCCTTTGCAAATACCCTTCTCTAGAATGGACAATCACATCTCGACCTCGATCACAATTGTCAAAATCTCCAACAATAAGAGCAACAACTTTATCTACAGTTGGTAAATTATACATTCGCGCTTCAACTACCCAACTACGAATTAATCTTAGTGATACATCTAAACCATTGTCCTGCTGAAAAATATATCTAACACGTCTAAAACTCTTTGCACGAGGATTAAAAGTATCAACCATTTCCAGCAACTCTTTCACCAAAGTCTGGTCTAATTTTTTTTTGTCTTTGTCACTCCTGTACCATAAAAACAAAGCATCAAATTGTTGGTAATCAAAGGATGTTATACACACATTATAATATAAGTAAAGTGACAAATTTAATTTAAACAAAAAAAACAGGTTAAAAGCTACAACTATTTATAACAGGGTCACAAGAAATAACATATACAAAACATTTAAAATAGGAAACGTCAGATATGACATTGAACAATACATAGAATAACATCAAAATTATATGCAAAATTAAATGTTATATATTGTTTATAAATAAGCACTAAAAAATTTGTAAATATCTGAAATGAGATATCCGATTTGACATCTCATTTTGAGTATCATATATATACAACATCTCATTGAAATAAATTTACGATAATAAATATAAAAATAAAAGTAGTTATTACCTATTACCTATATTTTATACATAAGGAATATAATGAATATAGAGTCCAATAAATATTGTATAATCATATAAATTATTGGTAAAATAATAAATAGAACAACTTAACAAAACTAATAAATAAAATAATAAAATCATGAATCAATCAAGTATAAAAAACGAAATTCGACCAAACCAACTATTATAAATCTACAAAAATATTATACCTGGGTAATGTAATTGTTTACATCTTTTGTATAATAAACCATCTACTAAGACTTCACAAGTCTCATCCCATACACGGCGAGGGTTGCTCATACTATTTGATAGCAATAAAGTGATAAAAAGCCTCCTCAAGTATGCCCCAGAAGCCAGTACTGCAACCTCACGAAGTCCATCAATATATTCTTTATCATCAGATAACAAACTCATACCTGCACATGCTTCTTGAAAAGACTGATAACTACTATTATTAACAGTTCCCAAACATTCATAACTCGTACAACCCCTTTGAATATTAAGAAATAACCTCATGTAATATGTCTCGCCACTACCAGGCGGCGCAAAATTCAAACGACCAATCATTTGACCTCTTTTCCTAGGTTTCCATTCCCTTTGCTGTTGAAGAAACACAAAACTTGAGGGAAACTCCGCATAAGTTAGATGTCTACCTTCAACATATTTACGGTTAGCATTCATCCATGCCTGAAACATTGTCACCTTGTTTTTATTCTTCTCAACAACATGATCAATTTTTTCATTGTCGTTAAACAATGCAAACTGCTATCTAGGAAGATGGAACGTCAAACGTTGTACAGGAGGCCATCTTTCATGAATATCACATGCAAAAAGTCTCCAAGCAGATTCACATGGTGATAAATAGCGACAATCATAATAATGCTTTATCTCATCAACAACATGCATCTCATTTAATTGACTTTGACCATCGGTGACAACAGCTGTAACACGATCCGACCCCTTATTAACATATTTAAACAAATACCTGATGCAATTAGACTTGTTGCAATATTCAATATTAATATGGGCTCGAAAACACATCAACAATTTAGGATTGTAAGGGACAACATACTGATTGTCCAAATGTACACCACCCTTAACAAAGGTAACACCATTATCTCATCTCTTATAAATTGGATATCCATCATCATCAAATGTAGTATCATCAACATATTTCTTCGGAAAATATTTCGAACATTTACCACCCTTCATGCAAGGAGAACTATGATTTAAACTACCACAAGGTCCATGAAGCATAAAATCGGTAACAATGTTGTATAAATTAGGGAACCTGGTCTTGTCTGGTGGCTCGGCAGAAATGACTGAATCAATAAAATCAATCGACTGCATATGATCCTTCTCTTCTAGACACAACAATATATGTGCATGTGGCAAGCCACGTTTCTGGAATTCAATTGTATACATGCCTAATTAATAAAAGCAAAATAATCAATTAACTATCAAATATAAAGAACATCATGTAATATATCATCTAAAATCATATACAATAAATAAAAGCTTAATAATAATACCTGCTATAACCTTGCCAAAAAATGAACCCTTCTTCAAATCAAACATCATTTGATTTAATTTCATATGAAACACTCTACACAAAATGTCTTGACGATCGGAAGCAGTCAGTTCAACGGAAGATACCAAATGACGAATCTCATCCCACTTTGGATTACAAGTAAAGGTTAAAAACAAATCTGGATATCCAAATCTTCTGCAAATTACCATAGCATCCTTACAATTATTGAACATGTATCTAGGACCACCCGTGAATGAAGATGGAAGAATAATTCTTTTGCCAATAGTTGATGCTTCTACATCACCTTGATCCATAGCTTCCTCAACACCTTTCAAAAGGTCACCTCTGATAACATTTTGGTGTCTTTTTATAAATGAAAGTCTTTGGGCTTCAAGCATTGAATAACAATCAACAACAAATTGCTGAAACAATCTTTTACTCTTCAATATAGTAGTTTCCTCAAAGTCTCTATCAATTAACCTAAATGCCAAAAACTCTCTCAACGATACATGACCTCTTTGAGTTTCTGCAATAGAGTTTTTAGCAGGCACAATAGGCAAATCTTCTTGAAAACCATCTTCCCCATACGGAAATAATAATGGATATTGCAAAGGCATGAACCAAGCATCGGTCTCAGCAATCCTTTGCAAATACCCTTCTCTAGAATGGACAATCACATCTCGACCTCGATCACAATTGTCAAAATCTCCAACAATAAGAGCAACAACTTTATCTACAGTTGGTAAATTATACATTCGCGCTTCAACTACCCAACTACGAATTAATCTTAGTGATACATCTAAACCATTGTCCTGCTGAAAAATATATCTAACACGTCTAAAACTCTTTGCACGAGGATTAAAAGTATCAACCATTTCCAAAGAACTCTTTCACCAAAGTCCGGTCTAATTTTTTTGTGTCTTTGTCACTCCTGTACCATAAAAACAAAGCATCAAATTGTTGGTAATCAAAGGATGTTATACACACATTATAATATAAGTAAAGTGACAAATTTAATTTAAACAAAAAAAACAGGTTAAAAGCTACAACTATTTATAACAGGGGTCACAAGAAATAACATATACAAAACATTTAAAATAGGAAACGCCGGATATGACATTGAACAATACATAGAATAACATCAAAATTATATGCAAAATTAAATGTTATATATTGTTTATAAATAAGCACTAAAAAATTTGTAAATATCTGAAATGAGATATCCGATTTGACATCTCATTTTGAGTATCATATATATACAACATCTCATTGAAATAAATTTACGATAATAAATATAAAAATAAAAGTAGTTATTACCTATTACCTATATTTTATACATAAGGAATATAATGAATATAGAGTCCAATAAATATTGTATAATCATATAAATTATTGGTAAAATAATAAATAGAACAACTTAACAAATCTAATAAATAAAATAATAAAATCATGAATCAATCAAGTATAAAAAACGAAATTCGACCAAACCAACTATTATAAATCTACAAAAATATTATACCTGGGTAATGTAATTGTTTACATCTTTTGTATAATAAACCATCTACTAAGACTTCACAAGTCTCATCCCATACACTAGGGAGGGTTGCTCATACTATTTGATAGCAATAAAGTGATAAAAAGCCTCCTCAAGTATGCCCCAGAAGCCAGTACTGCAACCTCACGAAGTCCATCAATATATTCTTTATCATCAGATAACAAACTCATACCTGCACATGCTTCTTGAAAAGACTGATAACTACTATTATTAACAGTTCCCAAACATTCATAACTCGTACAACCCCTTTGAATATTAAGAAATAACCTCATGTAATATGTCTCGCCACTACCAGGCGGCGCAAAATTCAAACGACCAATCATTTGACCTCTTTTCCTAGGTTTCCATTCCCTTTGCTGTTGAAGAAACACAAAACTTGAGGGAAACTCCGCATAAGTTAGATGTCTACCTTCAACATATTTACGGTTAGCATTCATCCATGCCTGAAACATTGTCACCTTGTTTTTATTCTTCTCAACAACATGATCAATTTTTTCATTGTCGTTAAACAATGCAAACTGCTATCTAGGAAGATGGAACGTCAAACGTTGTACAGGAGGCCATCTTTCATGAATATCACATGCAAAAAGTCTCCAAGCAGATTCACATGGTGATAAATAGCGACAATCATAATAATGCTTTATCTCATCAACAACATGCATCTCATTTAATTGACTTTGACCATCGGTGACAACAAATTGAATACGATCCGACCCCCTTATTAACATATTTAAACAAATACCTGATGCAATTAGACTTGTTGCAATATTCAATATTAATATGGGCTCGAAAACACATCAACAATTTAGGATTGTAAGGGACAACATACTGATTGTCCAAATGTACACCACCCTTAACAAAGGTAACACCATTATCTCATCTCTTATAAATTGGATATCCATCATCATCAAATGTAGTATCATCAACATATTTCTTCGGAAAATATTTCGAACATTTACCACCCTTCATGCAAGGAGAACTATGATTTAAACTACCACAAGGTCCATGAAGCATAAAATCGGTAACAATGTTGTATAAATTAGGGAACCTGGTCTTGTCTGGTGGCTCGGCAGAAATGACTGAATCAATAAAATCAATCGATCGCATATGATCCTTCTCTTCTAGACACAACAATATATGTGCATGTGGCAAGCCACGTTTCTGGAATTCAATTGTATACATGCCTAATTAATAAAAGCAAAATAATCAATTAACTATCAAATATAAAGAACATCATGTAATATATCATCTAAAATCATATACAATAAATAAAAGCTTAATAATAATACCTGCTATAACCTTGCCAAAAAATGAACCCTTCTTCAAATCAAACATCATTTGATTTAATTTCATATGAAACACTCTACACAAAATGTCTTGACGATCGGAAGCGATCGGTTCAACGGAAGATACCAAATGACGAATCTCATCCCACTTTGGATTACAAGTAAAGGTTAAAAACAAATCGGATATCCAAATCTTCTGCAAATTACCATAGCATCCTTACAATTATTGAACATGTATCTAGGACCACCCGTGAATGAAGATGGAAGAATAATTCTTTTGCCAATAGTTGATGCTTCTACATCACCTTGATCCATAGCTTCCTCAACACCTTTCAAAAGGTCACCTCTGATAACATTTTGGTGTCTTTTTATAAATGAAAGTCTTTGGGCTTCAAGCATTGAATAACAATCAACAACAAATTGCTGAAACAATCTTTTACTCTTCAATATAGTAGTTTCCTCAAAGTCTCTATCCATTAACCTAAATGCCAAAAACTCTCTCAACGATACATGACCTCTTTGAGTTTCTGCAATAGAGTTTTTAGCAGGCACAATAGGCAAATCTTCTTGAAAACCATCTTCCCCATACGGAAATAATAATGGATATTGCAAAGGCATGAACCAAGCATCGGTCTCAGCAATCCTTTGCAAATACCCTTCTCTAGAATGGACAATCACATCTCGACCTCGATCACAATTGTCAAAATCTCCAACAATAAGAGCAACAACTTTATCTACAGTTGGTAAATTATACATTCGCGCTTCAACTACCCAACTACGAATTAATCTTAGTGATACATCTAAACCATTGTCCTGCTGAAAAATATATCTAACACGTCTAAAACTCTTTGCACGAGGATTAAAAGTATCAACCATTTCCAGCAACTCTTTCACCAAAGTCTGGTCTAATTTTTTTTTGTCTTTGTCACTCCTGTACCATAAAAACAAAGCATCAAATTGTTGGTAATCAAAGGATGTTATACACACATTATATTATAAGTAAAGTGACAAATTTAATTTAAACAAAAAAAACAGGTTAAAAGCTACAACTATTTATAACAGGGTCACAAGAAATAACATATACAAAACATTTAAAATAGGAAACGTCAGATATGACATTGAATAATACATAGAATAACATCAAAATTATATGCAAAATTAAATGTTATATATTGTTTATAAATAAGCCCTAAAAAATTTGTAAATATCTGAAATGAGATATCCGATTTGACATCTCATTTTGAGTATCATATATATACAACATCTCATTGAAATAAATTTACGATAATAAATATAAAAATAAAAGTCGTTATTACCTATTACCTATATTTTATACATAAGGAATATAATGAATATAGAGTCCAATAAATATTGTATAATCATATAAATTATTGGTAAAATAATAAATAGAACAACTTAATAAAACTAATAAATAAAATAATAAAATCATGAATCAATCAAGTATAAAAAACGAAATTCGACCAAACCAACTATTATAAATCTACAAAAATATTATACCTGGGTAATGTAATTGTTTACATCTTTTGTATAATAAACCATCTACTAAGACTTCCCAAGTCTCATCCCATACACGGCGAGGGTTGCTCATACTATTTGATAGCAATAAAGTGATAAAAAGCCTCCTCAAGTATGCCCCAGAAGCCAGTACTGCAACCTCACGAAGTCCATCAATATATTCTTTATCATCAGATAACAAACTCATACCTGCACATGCTTCTTGAAAAGACTGATAACTACTATTATTAACAGTTCTCAAACATTCATAACTCGTACAACCCCTTTGAATATTAAGAAATAACCTCATGTAATATGTCTCGCCACTACCAAAGGTGCAAAATTCAAACGACCAATCATTTGACCTCTTTTCCTAGGTTTCCATTCCCTTTGCTGTTGAAGAAACACAAAACTTGAGGGAAACTCCGCATAAGTTAGATGTCTACCTTCAACATATTTACGGTTAGCATTCATCCATGCCTGAAACATTGTCACCTTGTTTTTATTCTTCTCAACAACATGATCAATTTTTTCATTGTCGTTAAACAATACAAACTGCTCTCTCGGAAGATGGAACGTCAAACGTTGTACAGGAGGCCATCTTTCATGAATATCAAATGCAAAAAGTCTCCAAGCAGATTCACATGGTGATAAATAGCGACAATCATAATAATGCTTTATCTCATCAACAACATGCATCTCATTTAATTGACTTTGACCATCGGTGACAACAGCTGTAACACGATCCGACCCCTTATTAACATATTTAAACAAATACCTGATTCAATTAGACTTGTTGCAATATTCAATATTAATATGGGCTCGAAAACACATCAACAATTTAGGATTGTAAGGGACAACATACTGATTGTCCAAATGTACACCACCCTTAACAAAGGTAACACCATTATCTCATCTCCTATAAATTGGATATCCATCATCATCAAATGTAGTATGATCAACATATTTCTTCGGAAAATATTTCGAACATTTACCACCCTTCATGCAAGGAGAACTATGATTTAAACTACCACAAGGTCCATGAAGCATAAAATCGGTAACAATGTTGTATAAATTAGGGAACCTGGTCTTGTCTGGTGGCTCGGCAGAAATGACTGAATCAATAAAATCAATCGACTGCATATGATCCTTCTCTTCTAGACACAACAATATATGTGCATGTGGCAAGCCACGTTTCTGGAATTCAATTGTATACATGCCTAATTAATAAAAGCAAAATAATCAATTAACTATCAAATATAAAGAACATCATGTAATATATCATCTAAAATCATATACAATAAATAAAAGCTTAATAATAATACCTGCTATAACCTTGCCAAAAAATGAACCCTTCTTCAAATCAAACATCATTTGATTTAATTTCATATGAAACACTCTACACAAAATGTCTTGACGATCGGAAGCAGTCAGTTCAACGGAAGATACCAAATGACGAATCTCATCCCACTTTGGATTACAAGTAAAGGTTAAAAACAAATCTGGATATCCAAATCTTCTGCAAATTACCATAGCATCCTTACAATTATTGAACATGTATCTAGGACCACCCGTGAATGAAGATGGAAGAATAATTCTTTTGCCAATAGTTGATGCTTCTACATCACCTTGATCCATAGCTTCCTCAACACCTTTCAAAAGGTCACCTCTGATAACATTTTGGTGTCTTTTTATAAATGAAAGTCTTTGGGCTTCAAGCATTGAATAACAATCAACAACAAATTGCTGAAACAATCTTTTACTCTTCAATATAGTAGTTTCCTCAAAGTCTCTATCCATTAACCTAAATGCCAAAAACTCTCTCAACGATACATGACCTCTTTGAGTTTTACGCAATAGAGTTTTTAGCAGGCACAATAGGCAAATCTTCTTGAAAACCATCTTCCCCATACGGAAATAATAATGGATATTGCAAAGGCATGAACCAAGCATTGGTCTCAGCAATCCTTTGCAAATACCCTTCTCTAGAATGGACAATCACATCTCGACCTCGATCACAATTGTCAAAATCTCCAACAATAAGAGCAACAACTTTATCTACAGTTGGTAAATTATACATTCGCGCTTCAACTACCCAACTACGAATTAATCTTAGTGATACATCTAAACCATTGTCCTGCTGAAAAATATATCTAACACGTCTAAAACTCTTTGCACGAGGATTAAAAGTATCAACCATTTCCAAAGAACTCTTTCACCAAAGTCTGGTCTAATTTTTTTTTGTCTTTGTCACTCCTGTACCATAAAAACAAAGCATCAAATTGTTGGTAATCAAAGGATGTTATACACACATTATAATATAAGTAAAGTGACAAATTTAATTTAAACAAAAAAAACAGGTTAAAAGCTACAACTATTTATAACAGGGTCACAAGAAATAACATATACAAAACATTTAAAATAGGAAACGTCAGATATGACATTGAACAATACATAGAATAACATCAAAATTATATGCAAAATTAAATGTTATATATTGTTTATAAATAAGCACTAAAAAATTTGTAAATATCTGAAATGAGATATCCGATTTGACATCTCATTTTGAGTATCATATATATACAATTGTGCAAACTTTGGCTTCTCCCCTTTGAGGGGCAACAAACTCCATATTCGATGATAATTTTGACCACCAATAATAAACTGAGGAGGACCATGACTTGAAATAACATTAGTTTTAACTTTACCTCCCATTGATGTAAAAGCAAACATGCCATTATAAGAACGTATATTTTCAAGGAAATGAGCACTCCTTGGGTCTTGCCCATGAATCAGATTCCAAAGCAAATCAGGGGGCTTCTCTAAATATTCCAAAACAATTCTTCCCTTCATACAACATATAGAGAACTCCACACCAATGTTTTTCTTACTTTTATCAGCACTTTCCTCAAATCAAACGTTTGCTCCACAATTTTGACAAACATACCTCATAGCTCCAAAATCAACATAATCTAAAATTCAGAAATTTTCAAAAAACGATTATTACCTATATATTATATATATAGTTAACATCTTCAAAATAAATGATTTTGAGTTAGATAATTCCTAATTTGAATAAACCTTCATTTTCTGCTTTTTCAAACAACAAATTTGCATCATCCTGATCAACAGGAACTTCATCTACACCTTTGAATATATTTGGGCAAAAAAATAAAATAATTAAGGGAAAACTCAAATAGTTCAAACTTAAATTTAAAATAATGGAATAATAACAAAGAACAAAATAAAAAAGATACCTGAATATATACTATTTGCATCAGATTGCATGTTTTCATTGGAGAATAGTATATACGGAGGAACAGTCGAATGACATTGCATGTTATTTATACTCCAAGCTTAAACAGTGAAATTATCAAATATTCAGCAAAAAATATGTTATCTCATAAAAGATATAAAAATTCAAAATCATATAAACTATAAACCTTCATTTTCCTTATTGCAACCCCTCTCATAATTCCTTAACAAAGACATCCTCTTTTGTCTAACCTTTTTACCATTGGAAACACGAGAACCATCCACCCGAACACGATCAGAAGCACTCATTTTTTTAATAAACTGCACTAACATCAAATAAAAAAAATATGAAAAATTTGAATAAAAAAATTAAAGATGTTTATGAAATCTTAATAATTATACAATTTTAATAAAATTAACAGTAAAATTAAGTCTTTATAAAGCTAGGGAACCAATCCTTTATTTTATCTTAGGGCATACCCTCTTGTGCTTATTTTCCTGTTTCATTTCATGCCTCATCTGTTTGTTCTCAGATAGATTTCAGGTAGTTTGTTACTTTTTGCAGGACTTTAGCTACTTTGAGTCATTAAAAAAAGAATAATTAAATGCAAACAACTATGATATTACTGTAATAAGCAATATATACGAAAGACTTTAATCATTAAAACAACACTGGGAAACACCACTTAAATAATGATATGTGAGGAATACCCTAACACCCTAAATAATATAATTTCTATATGAGGATTGACTATAATCACAACCTTAAACACATTCCTTCTAACACAGCCTCTATTATTGGGTTGATTTCATGTGGGACCATATATTTTGCTAGGTCTCACATGAAATCAATCCAATAATAAAGAGTGTGTTGAAGAAGAGTGTGATAAAGATTGTGATGCTAGTATTTTTCTTTCTATATTCCACATGTCTGTGAGGAATACCCTAAACGTAAGTAGACCATTAATTTATTAATTTATTATTATTAAACATCAGAAATATGACTAATATTTTATTATATGATAGAGAGTAGCACCAACTAAAACGCAGATGACATATAACCAACAAAAACTTCTCCCAAACATTCAAATGATAATAATAATAGGAACATAAAAAAAACATATCAGATAAAAAAAAATATCCAAGTAGAAATACCTGGCCTAATGAGATAACTTTGATAGTGGATGAGGGAACTTGCTTGCTTACGATCACAAACCAACAAACCTGCAATACCCGGTGTGGAGCAACAAATAGAAATGAAAATAGAGGAATAAACAAAGGTTATATATATAAGTTCATTGGGAGGTAACACACCTAACAATAAAAAAATAAATATAAAATAACAACCCTTTATGATAATTAATAAATTAATATTAATATTAACAAATATATATATAAACACCTCTCTTCAAAGTATTCTTTATAGAAGCGTCAGACCATCTAGCCTATGGCATCCCATCAACTTTTATTATACTTGAAAGTAATTCTTTAGGTGTCTTAGAGAGTTCATAACATGGACCAAAAAATATCAGACTGCAAATAGAAAACATACTTCACAAAAAAACATTCTTCATTCTTTAATATATAACTTGTGTTTTAATATTTATATTTTAAAAAATAAACGTGGAAAAGGCTTATACGGCTGGTGTTAATTAAATTAAAAAATTAAGAACAATTATAAACTTGGGTAGTAATACAAATAGTCCCAGTATTAGTATTAAGTATACATATACAAAACTATATATATATATATATATATATATCTATATATATATATATATATATATATATATAAATTAATAAATACTAATAACCAAACATAATGATGTTTCCATTTTGAGAAAATCAACCTACAAGTTTGTATAAATTAATATATGCGAGTGAAAATCGTGAAAATATAAACATGATATTAGTAAACGTCAATTGCAAATCATAAGATAGATAAAGAAGACCTTCTCTGGAATCAATAAATTCATTAACAATCATCAATAAAAGACTTCATTAGTTTATTATTTGATGATTATTTTTTCATTATAATATGAACCAACATTATGATAGCAATTGAGGGTTATTCTTGTAACTCAAGTATACATCCAAAATGCCTAACTAAAATTCAGTAGACGTCCACAGTGCCACGTCACTAGATGGATTTTCTCTTAAGGGCTTAGCAAGTCCAAAGACTTGTGTGGACGAGCGCTTCTATCACTTGTGTGGACGAGCGCTTCTACCACATCAGTTGTAACACCCTGTTTTTCGTATGCTTCTTTATCAGTAAATACATGCTTTAATGTATTTATTTTTGATAAAATCCAGAGGATGATTTCATTTAAAATAAAATCATTTTCTTGTGTTGTTTTACCGTATGAAGTCACAGTAAAATTTTCGATCGAAAATTCAGACGAAAACCGGTCTGGGTTCTCACTGCCAGTACAAGTTTACTAAGCTAGAGACAAAATTTTAATTCGTGAACGAGAAGGTTAGTGTTTTTATGATGTTTTGTGTGGGTTTGGAGTTTTTTGAAAAATCTTGTTCGGGGCCAAAATCTTAGGGATTTCCCGGGCGAAATCGTCGGAAAATACGATCGGGGAAGTCATCTGATATGCAATGGAGCAGAGTATCAAGAGGATGAAGTGACATGGAGTGACTTGATGTGAAGGCTATGACACACCTAAGAAAAAGTAAATCTTAACTTTATTTCAAAATCTTACTTTTTCATCTTTCTCTCTCCAATCACATCACATCACCTTAACTCCTTATCCTCTCTACAAGCAACCCACCTTCTCTCTTCTTCTTTCTTCTTCTTTCTCCTCAAAACCGTGACCCCCTCCCCCATTCTCTATAAATACCCTTCATTTCCACCATTCATCACTTTTCCTCCATTTTCTCACATTTTCACTTTACTACCTTTCTTCTTCTTCTTTCTTACAAAGTTTACATTTTTATCAAGGTTTTTACTTTAAGTTCCTCATCAAAGTTCTTCATATTGTTGAGGGTAATGATCCTATGTTGTTTATTTTTCAAGTTATTGTCTTTATGTTCATAGTTTTGCTTTAAGTTTCCTTTAAGCCTTCAAACTTCTAAAATCTCTTAAAAATGGTAGAAAACTCCTTTTGAGTTGAAACTACTTTATATATTCTTGTATTTACTCATACTATCACATACTAAAAGGTTGTGTAAAACAAAGTTTTCTAACCTCTTCTTTCTAATGAGGCCGAAACCATGTATATGGTTTAGATGGATCTTGTTTCAACTTTTACATGTATGAGTTTGTATTTAAGTTTCATTTCCAAGATGATCATGGACCAAGGCTCCTTTATGTTAAAGGATGCTATGTCTAAGTGATTGGAAAGTTTGAAGATTTGTTTTCCAAGATGATCATGGACCAAGGCTCCTTTATGTTAAAGGATGCTATGTCTAAGTGATTGGAAAGTTTAAAGATTTTTACTCTATTTTTATGTAAAGACCAAAACCAATGAGTTTTAAGGCTATGTTGTTTAAGTTTTAATTTCCAAAATGATCATGGATTAAGACTCCTTGATATAGGAGGATGCTAGGTCCAAGAGATTGGAAAGTTTGAAGATTTCTAACCCCTATTTCTTGTTAAGGCCGAAACCTTCAATAATTATGGCAAAGATGTTGAGTTTTGTTTTCCAAAGTGATCATGGACTAAAAAGCTCCTTTGTGTTAAAGGATGCTATGTCTAAGTGATTGGAAAGTTTAAAATATTTTCTTGCTTTATTTTCCTATGATGGCCGAATGTAACATTTGACCTAGGATGTGTTATTTTATTTTGTTTTCCAAGATGATTATGGATTAAAGCTCCTTTATGTTAAAGGATGCTATGTCCAAAAAATTGGATGATTTAAAGATCTCTAACCTCACAAACTTGTTAAGGCCGAACCTAAGAGTTCATGGTCTAAGGCATTTGATTTTTTTCATTTTCCAAAATGACCATGGTTTCAAGCTCCTTACTATGTATGGATGCTAACCTAAAGAGATTGGAAAGTTTAGAAATTCCTAGCCTATTTATCTATGCTTGGCCGAAACCCTAAGTCAAGTACTTAGTGGGATTTATTTTATTCAACTTTGTTAAAAGATTGTTGTTTATGAACTCCTAACACTTAAGGATCATAAATCCATGACTTGTATAATTTTCGGGAATCTCTAACCCTAAGAACTAGCCTTGGCCGAACCTATACCTTGCGGTTTAGTGTTCTTATTTGATTTTAACTTGTGATTTTGTGTTCATAACCTTAGACTTTCATCGCGGAGGAAACAAGGACGTTCGTGGTTGTTGGACGAATTGGGCAAGTATACCTAGTCGTACAAGTAATAAAGAGGTAAGGGGATATCGTTCCCACGAAGACTGAGACAAGTACTACCACGTGCCAATTTAACTACTATCTAAGCGAATATTTGAATGGAAGGGAGCTCAATAAAAAACACCAAGCCCAACAAAAGTTAAAGTAAACAAAATAAGAGAAACAAATTCTTTTTGGGTTTTTGTCAAACACTTGGAATGCGAAAAGATGATTATTCAAATAGATGAAAGATGTTGGGATTAGACTTCACCAAACCTTAGCCTCATGCAATACCAAGACCACCAATCCAGTTTATGCTTCAACTATTAAAATCAATCCACAAGATTACTCAAGCCCTAATTCCTTAGATGACAAGAGCCTAAATCCCCTAATTAAACCTTAAGGCTTAATTAGTGAATTTGCATTAAGAGTAGGGATTACACGATTACTAATAAACCAAAATCCATTCATAGATGCAAGGTTTACTAGGTGATTAATTCCAGATCAAGAATTGATAAGAACGTCCCCATTGCAAATCAAATCTAATGAACAATTCATGGATGGCCATACCACAAAAAGCATTAAGCGTAGGAATCAAACACTAATAAGGAGGCATAAACACAGATTGATAAATCAAAGCAATTACATGAAGTTCAGTTTAGCTACATATAATCCCAACAAAAAGGGATTTAGCTACTCATAGTGATAGAGAAAGCTAAAATCAAAGAAATAGGAAAAGAGGGAAGCAGAAACTCCATTGAAGCTTTCCACAGCCGTCACAGGAGCTTCTAGGGTCCAAAGTCTGGTCTAGGTTCCAGGTCCCCCTTTCTGTTTTGCCCAGATGCCTAATTTATAGAAATTATGATCCAAATAATGCGCGTCACGACCGTGATGGCCATCACGGCCAGGCCGTGATGGGTTCTGCCATGGGCGCGCTTTCAAATTTGATTTATCACGGCCGTGATGCTCATCACGGTTAGGCCGTGATACTCATCACGGCTAGGCCGTGATCAGTTCTGCCTGTTGAGGGTCTAGTTCAGCTGACATGTCTCGACCGTGATGGGCATCACGACTAGGCCGTGACAGCTTCTGACTTTTGCCTTCTTTCTTTTCAGCTCTGCTTGATCATGGCCGTGATGACCGTGATGGGCTCTGTTTGGCTCATTTTCTTCACTTTTCAAGCTCTATCTTCATCCGAGCTCCATCATGGTTGATCCTGAGCATTTTATCCGTAATTTCTGCAAAACAACACCACGAAACCGCATTACCCGTTCCAAGGTAAAAACTATCCAAAATCAAATTAATTATGCCTAAACTATATGAAAAATGCATGCAAAATGATAATGAAATATGCGGTGTAATCACACTCGTCAAATCACCCCAAGCTTGTTCATTTGCTTGTCCTCAAGCAATCACTAAGGCTAGAAGATAAAATTAATCAGAGCATAGATAGTGAACCAAGAACCCGAGTCACTAATCCAAGTAACAGGCATTTTCAAATAATTCACCAAGAGACAATCAATTTCAAGTCCAATTAGACGCTTAGGTTTTCTAGACTCCTATTCTCACTGATTCGGGCACTCTTTCTCACCTCACTCAAGTGTTTAAGGATATAGGACAATTCGCTCAGTTTCCTGAAGGAATGAATTCTACCATAAGCTTGACTATTAACCAAATCTCTACTTTATTAATGAAAACACTTAAGAATCAAGAGGTCTTTTACTTTGGTTGTAACGGGGCCATGGGATTAATCGTTAGGTGGGGAAATCAAGAAAAGGAAATTTCAAGAAGGCTAAACAAAATAACAAGCATTGCAAAGCATGACATTTTCTAAAATACATTTTTGGGTTTTGATTCATTTTCCCACCTTTCTTTCTTTCTTTTTATTTTATTCCTCACTTCCTTTTGTCATCCCCTTCTCTCTATATATATATTTTTTGACAAAGGGGAGATTTTCGATTCAAGAGAAATATTTTTCTAACTTTTCTCATCCCATACTTTTCCAAACTACCTTTTTACCCTTTTGTGCAATACTTTAGAAGGTCTCCTATCAAGCATCATTTATCAAAATATTTCATGGTACCAAGAAAAGTATTTTATTCTTGTAGGCTCAAAATTGGGCAACTAAGGGGTAGCATTTAATCAATCAAATCTCAGAAGGTCGGAAAAATACCTAGTGCCTCAATCATTTTCAAAAATGTTTTCAAATATTTTTAGGCTTCAAAACGGTTTCAAGTCAAGTTCTAGAGAATACAATCCAAGAGGAATAAAACACTCTATCACAAAGAATGGGGTAGATTTAGTGAGTACCCCTTTTTGGCTCAAAAATCTCACATTTAGTAGTTCAAAAATCAATGAGAAACATAAATCTACGGAACCATATGCTAATTGTCAACTTATCAAAGATCATCTCAAGCATTTTTATTTGTAGCCCTGTCACAAGAATAAAAAAAAATGGGTTCAACAATTCACTATCTCAACTTATTTGGCTCTAAGTTCTCACAATTGGATGCATAATCTAAGCAAGGGGCAATCGAATCATGTGATCATGCAAAACTATCATACAAAACTATGCCTATGTGAATGCAACATGAAAAATGCAAAAATTCAAAATTTTGCAAAAATACCCCTACCCCAAGCTTAAAAATTTACATTGTCCCCAATGTAAATAATCAAGTCGGAGAGAGGAGAAAAAGTGGAACAACTCACCGAGGTGGTAGCGGGTGCTGGCTCACATGCCTAGTCAGATGCTGGAAAATGTGTCACGACCGTGATTCATCACGGGCAGGCCGTGATCAATTCTGGTCCATAGGTTGGCCTGTCACGATCGTGACCTCCATCACGGCTAAGCCGTGATGCTCTCTGATCCTCAGGGTCCTTCCCATCACGCCCGTGATGGGTATCACGGCTAGGCGGTGATCCTTTCTGATCTTCCTGGTTACCTCATCACGGCCGTGACCACTGTCACGACCTGGGCATGATGACTTCTGCTTCAATTTTTCTTTGTTTTCTTGCTCTTCCTTCCTTCTTACCCTGAAACACTTAGCAAATCTATTAGTTTATGATCTTTTTCCTCTTGATCTTCTCAAATTATTCAAGAGTTAAATTCAAAAACGAAAGGAAAAGGGAAAAGAGGAAAGAAAACTTGGGTTGCCTCCCAATAAGCGCTTCTTTAACGTCACTAGCTTGACGTATGGTGATCTCAAGGATCACGAAGGTGCACAGCTGTGGTCAATCTCTCGATGTCACCACCCAAGTAGGCCTTGAGCCTCTGGCCATTGACTTTGAAGGTCCTTTTTGAAGTAGGATCCTCTACTTCTATAGCTCCATGAGATGAGACTTCTTTGACAATGAACGGTCCCGACCACTTAGACTTCAACTTGCCCGGAAACAATCTCAGCCGGGAATTGAATAATAAAACTTGTTGTCCTGGCTGAAATTCTTTCATCATGATCTTCTTGTCATGATAAGTCTTGATTCGCTGCTTGTAAATGGCTGCATTCTCATATGCATTAAGGCGCATCTCCTCTAATTCATGCAGCTGATGGATTCTTTTATCACCCGCCAAAGTGGCAACAAAATTCAAGAACTTCAATGCCCAAAAGGCTCGATGCTCCAACTCTACGGGTAGACGACAGCTCTTCCCATAGACCATCTGAAACGGAGATAACCCCAAAGAAGTTTTTAATGCAGTCCGGTAAGCCCACAAGGCATCGTCAAGCTTCTTTGCCCAATCCTTTCTTGAAGTGGCCACAATTTTTTCCAGAATTCACTTAATCTCCCGGTTAGAGACCTCCGCTTGCCCATTTGTTTGCGGATGATATGGATATGCCACCTTATGCCTCACATCACACTTGGTCAACACATTTTTCAGTTGTGAGTTGCAGAAGTGAGATCCCCCATCGCTTATAAGGACTCTTGGGACACCGAACCGGGAAAAAATGTTCTTTTTGATGAACTTAATCACTGTTTGTGCATCATTCTTTAGTGTTACAACGGCCTCCACCCATTTAGAAACATAGTCCACCGCCACCAAGATATATTGATTGGAGAATGAAGGTGGAAGTGGGCCCATGAAATCTATGCCCCAACAATCAAATACTTCAGCCTCCAATATGTTTTGCAGTGGCATCTCATCCCTTTTGGATATGTTCCTGGTCCTTTGTCACTTGTCACAACTCTTCACATGATTGTAAGAGTCTTTGAAGATTGAGGGCCAAAAGAGCCTAGATTGGAGGACCTTTGAAGCTGTCCTATCCCCACTGTAATGTCCACCATATGGAGAGTTATGGCAATGCCACAAAATATTCTTCGCTTCTTCTTGACTAACACACCTCCTCCATAAGGCATCCGGTCCAACCTTGAACAAAAATGGGTAATCCCACATGAAATGGTTGGCATCCCGGAAGAATTTCTTCTTTTGTTGCCAAGTGAGGTGCTCTGGAACAATGTTGGCTGCCTTGAAATTTGCCATGTCGGCAAACCATGGCCTTTCATGCACTAGAAACAAAGCCTCATCTGGGAACTCATCCCGAATGTCCCTCTCTTTTGCAGCAACCTCTTCATTCACTAACCGAGATAAGTGGTCAGCCACCACATTTTCGCTGCCCTTTTTGTCCTTAATGACTAAGTCAAATTCCTGCAACAATAAAATCCACCTTATGAGTCTTGGTTTTGAATCTAACTTAGTCAACAATATTTAATTGCAGCATGATCAGTAAAAATAGTGACTTGGGACCCAATCAAGTATGAACGAAATTTTTCCAATGCAAACACTATGGCTAGCAACTCTTTTTCAGTTGTTGCATAATTTATTTGGTTCTCATTGAGAACCTTGCTAGCATAGTGAATGGCATGGAAAAACTTTTCCCTTCGCTGTCCCAAAACTTCCCCAACTACGTAGTCAGTGACATCACACATTAATTCAAATGGTGACTCCCAGTTGGGTGCAACAAGAATGGGAGCGGTGATCAACTTTTCTTTCAAAATTTGAAAAGAGGTAAGGCAAGGAGTATCAAACACAAATGGTGTGTCCTTGTTCAAAAGGCTACACAACGGCTTTGCTATTTTTGAGAAGTCTTTTATGAACCGCCGCTAGAAGCCTGCATGACCAAGAAAACTCCTCACACCCTTCACATTCACTGGTGGAGGTAGTTTCTCAATCACATCAATCTTGGATTTATCCACTTCGATCCCCTTAGCTGAAATCTTGTGCCCAAGCACAATGCCCTCCTGCACCATAAAATGACACTTCTCCCAATTTAAGACTAAATTGGTGTCCATGCACCTCTTTAACACAACAGCAAGGTTAGACAAGCAATTATCATAAGAGGAACCAAAAACAGAAAAATCATCCATAAAGACTTCAATGTATTTTTCTACCATATCAGAGAAAATGGAAAGCATGCACCTTTGAAATGTTGCAGGCGCATTACAAAGACCAAAAGGCATCTTCCGATAGGCAAAAACTCCAAAAGGACATGTGAAGGCAGTTTTCTCTTGGTGTTCCGGGTTAACCGCAATTTGGTTATAACCCGAATAACCATCCAAGAAACAATAATAAGCTTGCCCGGCCAGCCTCTCCAACATTTGATCCATGAATGGAAGTGGGAAGTGATCTTTCCTAGTAGCTTGATTTAGCTTCCGGTAATCTATACACATTCGCCAACCGGTGTCCGTTCTATTTGGGATCAACTCATTCTTCTCGGTGTTCACGATGGTCATGCCACCTTTCTTGGGAACCACTTGTACCGGACTCACCCAAGCACTATCGAAAATCGGATAGATTATTCCGGCTTCAAGGAGTTTCAGCACCTCCTTCCTTACCACTTCTTTCATTGTAGGATTGAGCCTCCTTTGCGGTTGGACCACCGGTTTAAATTCAGCCTCCATCATAATCTTGTGCATACAAAATGCAGGGCTAAAACCTTTCAAATCTAAGATGGACCATCCAATAGCTGTTTTATGCTCTCTAAGCACCCTTACAAGCTTCTCCTCTTCCAATTTGGACAATACATTGCTCACTATGACATGATTTTCATCATTCTCACCAAGAAACACATATTTCAAGTGGGAAGGTAGAGGTTTAAGCTCTACTTTGGGCTTCTCTTGGACTTCATCCTTTTTGAGCTCTTCTCTTCTTTCTTAGTGTTGACAGCAAGTTGATGGGGTTGAGCTTCCAAATCACACAAACACTCCTATATTTCCTTCTCCTATTTCTCATCAAGATTTTCAATAGAGTTCATAATTACCTTCTCAAGAGTAGAGGAGTGGTGCTGATGTGCAAAGACTTCTTTAGCCACTACATCCACAACATCCATGCGGAAACAATTCTCTTCATCACTCGGGCGATGCATAGCTTCAAACACATTGAAAGTAACCTCTTCATCTTGCACTCTGAGTCGAAGTTGGCCTTTTTGTACATCTATCAAAGCACGACCAGTTGCTAGAAAAGGTCTCCCTAATATAAGTGGAACTTATGCATCCTCCTCCATGTCCAGTATCACAAAGTCCACTGGGAAGATAAACTTATCCACTTTGACCAAAACATCTTCCAGAATACCAAAAGGACGCTTGATTGATCTGTCGGCTAGTTGCAATGCCATCCTTGTTGGTTTCACTTCACCACCTCCAAGCTTGTTCAAAATTGAAAGCGGCATCAAATTGAAAGCGGCATCAAATTGATGCTCGCCCCCAAGTCACACAAGGCCTTCCCAATAGCAACACTCCCAATTGTGCAAGGGATTGTAAAACTACCAGGATCTTTAAGCTTTGGAGGTAGCTTCCTTTGAAGAATCACACTACATTCTTCCGTCAAGGCAACAGTCTCATCTTCTTTGAACCTCCTTTTCTTCGTGAGTAACTCCTTCATGAACTTTGCATAAGTTGGCATTTGATCTAGTGCTTCGGCAAAGGGTATGTTGATTTGCACCCTTTTAAAGATGTCAAGAAATTTGGCAAATTGCTATTCTTTCTCCTTCTTCTTGCTCAAGTGAGGATATGACAACTTTACAAAAGAAGGGATCTCTTGAGGCTTGTCTCCATCTTTCAAAATCTGACTTTTACTCCTCCTCAGAATTGAATTTTCATCCACTAACTTTTCTCTCTTGTCTTTTCCACCATCTTTTTCTTCCTCTATTACAACCTCTTTGCCTTTTTCCTCATTTTCTCTCTTTTTTCAGCACTCAACTCAGTTTTTTCAGCATCCCTCTGATCTTTCAACAAAGGTTCACCGCTCTCTTTCTCAAGACTTTTACCACTCCTCAAAACAATAGCCTTACAATGATCTTTAGGATTTACTTGAGTATTACGTGAAAAACTGCCGCTAGATTGTTCCGCTAGTTGCTTTGCAATTTGTCCAACTTGAACCTCCAAGTTCTTTATGGAAGCATCGGTGTTTTTCTGGTTTGACATGGACATTTGCATGAATTGATTGAGGGTGTTCTCCAAGATAGAAGTCCGGTCTTGAGGCGGTTGAGTGGGATGAGGCTTACTTGCTTGTCCGGCATCTTGTTTCCAACCAAAACTTGTTTGATTCCTCCACCCTTGGTTGTAATTGTTGGAATATTGGTTGTTTCCTTGCCGCCCATAGTTACCCATATAATTAGCTTCCTCATGGGGACTAGGTGTAGCCTCATAATTTCCATTATCATGATCTCCTCCACAAAAATCACATATCATTACCTGTTGAGGTGGCATGGTTGTCCCTTGTATGGTTTGGAGTTGTTGTGGGAGTTGAGCTAGTTGCTTTGTAATGGACTCAAGTGGTTGTGACATAAGCTTATGTTGAGCCAAAAGTGCAGTTTGTGAGTCTAACTCCAACACTCCCCTTCTTGATGTGGTACCTCGGTCATGATACATCAGATAGTCATTAGATGCCATAGCTCCTATCAAAGTCAATGCTTCCTCCGGTGTCTTTGTGTTCATGGAACCTCCAGCTGAAGCATCCAACATAAACTTGGTTGACGGCCTCAATCCATTGCAAAATGTTTGCATTTGGACAAGATCATCAAGCCCATGATTTGGACATCTTCGGAGCAATTCTTTGAACCTTTCCCATGTGTCATGAAGAGTTTCACCCTCTTGTTGAACAAAGCTTGTGATATCACCCCGTGTCTTCACAAACCTTGAGGGAGGAAAGAACCTTGCAAGAAATTTAGCCTCTAAGTCATCCCATGTAGTGATGCTCCCCCTTGGTTGAGATTGGAGCCAAGCCTTCGCTCTATCTCTTAGAGAGAAAGGAAACAACCTTAGGCGAATTGTATCATCGCTAGCACCATTTATATTCAACCTATCATATAACTCAATGAAATTGGAGACATGATTGTTAGGATCCCCCTTCTCCATCCCGGCAACTTGATTTTGTGTCACAATATTCAAGAGAGCCGGCTTGATCTCAAAATTGTTGGAATTCACTGGAGGCCTCACTATGCTAGTGACATGCCGATTGACATTTGTATTGGCATAATCCCCAAGTGTTCTCAGTGGAGCACCCTCACCATTGCCTGCCATCTCAAGTGGTTCTTGATGAACTTGTGAAGTGGAGGTCTCTTGTTCTTTTTCTTGTTGTGCTAACAACTTCTCCTGTCTTGCTTGCCTCCGATTCTCCCTACCTGTTTTTTCTATTTCAGGATCGTGGAGAAGCTGGTCAACTGGGATAGTACCTCGCATGCACAGGAGTCTAGAAACCAAGACTGTTAGCACTAAATGACAGCAAAGAGAAACAAATAATAAAACAGAAAAAATAAAATTGCGCTTAAATTAGTAATTGAAATGGGTATGCTAATATTGAAACTCATTCCTCGGCAACGGCGCCAAAAACTTGTTGAACGAATTGGGCAAGTATACCCAGTCGTACAAGTAATAAAGAGGTAAGGGGATATCGTTCCCACGAGGATTGAGACAAGTACTAGCACGTGCCAATTTAACTACTATCTAAGCGAATATTTGGATGGAAGGGAGCTCAATAAAAAACACCAAGCCCAACAAAAGTTAAAGTAAACAAAATAAGAGAAACAAATTCTTTTTGGGTTTTTGTCAAACACTTGGAATGCGAAAATATGATTATTCAAATAGATGAAAGATGTTGGGATTAGACTTCACCCAACCTTAGCCTCATGCAATACCAAGACCACCAATCCAGTTTATGCTTCAAATATTAAAATCAATCCACAAGATTACTCAAGCCCTAATTCCTTAGATGACAAGAGCCTAAATCCCCTAATTAAACCCTAATTCCTTAGGTGGCTTAATTAGTGAATTTGCATTAAGAGTAGGGATTACACGATTACTAATAAACCAAAATCCATTCCTAGATGCAAGGTTTACTAGGTGATTAATTCCAAATCAAGAATTGATAAGAACGTCCCCATTGCAAATCAAATCTAATGAACAATTCATGGATGGCCAGACCACAAAAAGCATTAAGCGTAGGAATCAAACACTAATAAGGAGGCATAAACACAGATTGATAAATCAAAGCAATTACATGAAGTTCAGTTTAGCTACATCTAATCCCAACAAAAAGGGATTTGGCTACTTATAGTGATAGAGAAAGCTAAAATCAAAGAAATAGGAAAAGAGGGAAGAAGAAACTCCATTGAAGCTTTCCACAGCCATCACAGCAGCCTCTAGGGTCCAAAGTCTGGTCTAGGTTCCAAGTCCCCCTTTCTGTTCTGCCCAGATGCCTAATTTATAGAAATTTCGATCCAAATAATGCGTGTCACGACCGTGATGGCCATCACGGCCAGGCCGTGACGGGTTCTGCCATGGGTGCGCTTTCAAATTTGATTTATCACGGCCGTGATGCTCATCACGGCTAGGCCGTGATCAGTTTTGCCTGTTGAGGGTCTGGTTCAGCTGACATGTCACGACCGTGATGGGCATCACGGCTAGGCCGTGACAGCTTCTGACTTTTGCCTTCTTTCTTTTCAGCTCTGCTTTATCATGGCCGTGATGACCGTGATGGGCTCTGTTTGGATCATTTTCTTCACTTTTCAAGCTCTATCTTAATCCGAGCTCCATCATGGTTGATCTTGAGCATTTTATCCGTAATTTCTGTAAAACAACACCACGAAACTGCCTTACCCGTTCCAAGGTAAAAACTATCCAAAATCAAATTAATTATGCCTAAACTATATGAAAAATGCATGCAAAATGATAATGAAATATGCGGTATAATCACACTCATTAGTGGTTTACCTCTCCAAGCATCTAATCTCCTTACCTTCACGGAAGGTAAGAGGGGATTTCCTAAAGATATTCAATAACTGTATGCATGCGTGTAGGTGTTTAACTGGATATTTATATGTTGATTGAGATTACTTGGTTATCTAATGTACTTGAACTGTTATGCTATTATCTGATGTTGAACTGTACTTGTTCTAAATTTTATATTGCATATCTGTGATGAACTGCTTTCAACTGTGATATTAGCATTCAACTGATAATATATACTGCTGTTGATTGAAAGTTTGCTAAGCCAGACTTGTGTCTGTGCTCAACTATTATAAGGATTAAAAAACTTAATAAGCTTTGAAGACGAAGGGATTGGTGTTCTTTTCCAAAAGCTCATTAACTTAAAGTACTTGTTTTAAATGTTTAAATGGTTTTGATGAACAATTGTTCTACAAGAGAAAAATCATTTTCGAACTATGTGTCTGCAAGTGAAAACTTTCAAGATTATTGGGCAATATCCTATTGGGGATTTTCAAAGATAAAAGTATTGCAAAGATGCTTTACAAAAGATTTTCAACGGAAAGGTTTTCTCCTAAATGTTTTAGAAACTTTCCGATTGCCTGGATAGGTTATCGAGGATTTGGTTTTGAATTTGTTTTTCAGTGATCGAAAAATAAGTACTTAAGAAAGAGAATCTAGTACGCGAGACGCCACCTCTAGTATTCAGTTATATGCACGTGATCTTGGATCAGTGTTAATTCGGGCCTATGAGTCCTATTCATGATGTTCTGGACTGAGGGTCCTATTCTCGAAATTGAGGACAGTGCATTCTGATTTCGTTGTGGTGAACTGTGTGTCCTAATCACGTTGTTGTGGACTGTGTGTCCTAATCACGTTGTTGTGGACTGTGTGTCCTAACCTCGTTGTGATGAACGTTGTTAAAGGTGAATGTTGTTTTCTACGACCACAACCCTTGATTGTGGCATCGGTCTCGGGCATTGCGATTGAGCATTCGGACTGTGTGTCCTATGCTTTTAAGTTTTCAAGTGATGGGGAAATGATGATTAAGTCGTTAGCTTTGGGCTGCGACAACGAAACAGAATGAACACAAAGAAAACCTTTAAATAAAAATATTTTATCATGTGCATTTCCCCAGGCAGACATGATTTCTCATATATCAGATACAAGGTGGTATCTGGGAGTCTGTCCATGTAAACCGAGTTCAGAGGCACATGTGACGTTGCTCGTCCTGAGACCTTAAATGCATGAGGGTATGGAGGCAACTGCCCGGTGGGCTAGCGATTGACCAACTCTAATTCTTCTCCAGTGGAAAACGGTGTTGATATCTCATGAGATTAAGTTAGAGCCTGACATTGAAGTGCCATGCATATTTTCAAAGGTTGACTGTGCGTGTTTGAGAGCTTTTGATATAACACTGTTATGCTACGTATATGCATGATTTAACTGCTTATATGATTATGTGATATATGTATCATGTATATGGTTGTTGTGGGATATATCTTATGATGGTATCTCACTCTTGCACAACTGTATGTTCTGTTCTTTTCTTCTTGTATCGGGAATGTGCGTGCTCTTAGATGGATCCGGACGTTCCCTTGGCACTGACGAGCTCGAGGAGTGAGGTATTTGATCACGCTGGGTTGGCAGGGAATTGGACTATACACGAGGGAGCGACGACTGCGACATATCGGGGACCAGTCACGACCACCGAAATGAATGCTAACGGAGTGCCCATACGAAGGATTCATACCGTCGAGACGAGGATTGTGACACTTCCACCTCCATGGTACTACCTCCAAACACTACAAGTTACCGGACTCCTTCCTGAGCACTTTGATCCAGTGAAACCGCTTGCGGAGGATCCAGTGGAGGAGGATCTCGAAGAGGATCCCGAGGAAGAGCCTCTTGAGTTCATAGAGGTCGAGGAGGAGGAGGAGCCAGAGTACCATCCGCAGGATCCCAGCAATGACGACATCCCTATCGACGATGGCGGTGACGTTATTGATCCGGCAACTGATATCTCGTCTGAGGGTAGCGTCTGTGGTTACTTTGCATGCAGGAGGCATTGGTAGATCGTTTGTCTGCTTTTGGAGTTGTCCCAATAGTCCCTAGGCTTTTAGAGCCATCTTTTGAGTCTTGTACCCAATTTCCTATTCCCAGTTTGATGTTATCTTTTTACCTGTTTCTTCAGTAGCTGTTTCAGTGTATGTTGGCCAGTTAGATAAGGCCTGTTTTGTAATCAAACCTAAGATCCCAAGTGGGATGGTTATATCTATGTGTATGATGTTTATTTTCATGTTTTGAGTGTTCATCACCTTTTCTTAACTGCTTTTAAAAAAAATGAGTACCCTTTTTTCAGTAACCCTATATGAAAGGTTATTTTTCGGAAGGCGACCAGAGTTTTAAATAAGTTTCTTTTTCGCAATGGGTAACCATGTGATGCCGGGTTTTAGGGTGTCGCATTAGTTGGTATCAGAGCTAGTCGAGTCTTTCGGGAATGTTTGGGTTTAGGTCTGTTGTATTGAAGTTGTGTTTTCTCTGTCTGGATGTTGTTTGAATTACTTCTTTGAGGTAATGTGTGATAAACCGTGGTTCACTGACACACTGTCGCACACGGGTCAAAAAGCGAGTGATTGGAAAAATATGTAGTTAGGGAGCGACAACTCGAGTATCGTCTCACAAGGACTCTTGGATTGTTATTAGCAGCAAAATCAGTTTTGGGGGGGTTTAGAATTAAAGATTCAATTAAGAAAAAAGTTAAGAAAACAAGTGCAACTAAATGATTATCAATAGGCTAAAAACGATTAACCTACTGTTCTCGGTTTCCCACTATCATTGATTCATATAATTCCATGTCCTAAGCGGATTCTATTCTCTTTTCGATTGTAGCAACAATTAACAAGCGAAATTGATACTACGAGATATATGTTCCTAATTCCGAATTAAGCAAATGGATGAAGCCCTCGTGAATTAAGCAAACACGATTGAACACACGCGAATTAAGCAAACGCGATTAAGTATAGGAACATACAATCATCAAAATAAATCAATACCCATTCCATACAATCCTGAATTAAGCAAACAGAACATATAGAACAATATTGAAAGAGAATAGCGATAAGATTGGGAATTACATAACCTCAAGTGGCAATGGAAACCGATTACAGCAGATCAATCCCTGGGAATTAGTTCCCCATTGAAAACGCAATACAAAACCTAGAAAATTCGCAAAACAGTGAATGGAGAAGTCCCCTTCTAATCTGCCCTAAACAGCAATTTATAAGCCCAGAACCTACACGATCTCGCTAGGAGAATAACCTCTCACGACACGAATATTAATTGTGGCGCCAGTTCAAATTTGGATTCTCGCGAGGTGAACAGTGATTCGCGAGGCGAGACAGAGAGAATCTTCTCATTATGCTCGTGATGAGTATCACGGCCTGGGCGTAATGGCTTCTGATCTTCAGGCTCGCGAGGCGAGACAGAGAGGATGATTGTTGCTGCTCAGGAGGGCTTCAGGCTCGCGAGGCGAGTAGCCTCTCGCGGGGCGAATCTTCCCAGATTTGCTTCTCTTATTAACCTGAAAACATGAAATAGCACTAAATGCTTTATTTGACTCAAGATCTACTAAAATACCCTAAAACTACTTAAGAGACTCAAAATGTTGCTTGAGGACAATTACATCCAAATTTGGGTGAAAACGAGATTAAACTCGAATAAAACCGTGGTCTTACTAGTTAAAAACTAGTCGAGCCAGAGGCTGATCATTCACATCCCTTTTCTGGCCAATGCTTGCCTGAAGAAGGATTACAAGTGTAACAACTGTGACCGCGTGGGACACTTGGCAAAGGAGTGTCGTGCACCGAAGAGGGAGCATTCTGTCAACCATGCCAGAGTAAACAAGCCAACCGTTAAGGGAAGAGTGTATACCATGAGTGGTGCTGAGGCATCGAACTCCGATGATCTTGTCAAAGGTAAGTGCGACATTGCTGGTAATCTCTTATCTATACTTTTCGATTCAGGTGCAACTCATTCTTTTATTTCGAATGATCGTGTGAAAATTCTAGACTTGCCTGTTTCTTCCTTGCCATATAATCTGATTGTTTCTACCCAACTGCTGAACCTGTGACTGTTAATTCTGTTTGCTTAAACTGTCCTATCATCGTTCAGAATAGACATTTCCTTGTAGACTTGATCTGTTTGCCTTTAGTACAATTAGATGTAATCTTAGGCATGGATTGGTTATCTTTCAACCATATCCTAAAAGACTGTGCTCAGAAAACCTTAATCTTTAGGGGGGAGATTTCTGGATTTTTATCTGCTAGTCAGGTAAAAGCTTCTTTGAAAGAAGGAGCTCGAGGTTACATGCTGCTGTTTTCCTTGGACGTCGAGAGCAAGTTTGACTTGGAATCCGTACCTGTCGTTCGAGAGTTTCTGGAGGTTTTCCCTGAGGATGTACCTGGATTGCCACCTGTTCGGGAGGTCGAGTTCGCGATTGATCTGATTCCAGGCACTGGACCAATATCCATGGCACCATATCGCATGTTGCCATCAGAGTTAGAAACCTTGAAGGACCAACTTGAGGAGCTGATGAGGAAAGAGTTTATACGACCTAGTGTGTCACCGTGGGGAGCTCCAGTCCTGCTAGTAAAGAAGAAAGATGGAACTGCTAGGCTGTGTTTGGACTTTCGTTAGTTAAACAAGGTCACGATTAAAAACAGATATCCTCTTCCAAGGATAGATGATCTTATGGATCAGTTATGTGGCGCGACAGTGTTTTCAAAGATAGATCTGCGGTTAGGATACCACCAGATACGAGTAAAAGCAGAAGATGTTCCTAAGACAGCGTTTCGAACATGCTATGGGCATTATGAGTATTTGGTGATGCCGTTTGGAGTGACAAATGCACCTGCTATATTCATGGACTATATGAATAGGATCTTTCGTCCCTTTTTGGATCAGTTCGTAGTCGTCTTCATTGATGACATTTTGATATATTCTCCGGACAAGGAGACACATGCTGAACATCTTAGCATTGTTCTTCAGATCCTGAGAGAGAAACAACTCTATGCGAAACCAGAGAAGTGTGAATTTTGGTTGGATCAAGTTCAATTCTTGGGGCACGTAATATCCCGCGAAGGAATCGCTGTGGATCCGACAAAGGTCTAGGCTGTTTTGGAATGGGAAAGGCCGATAACGGCAACAGAAATCCATAGTTTTGTGGGTTTGGCTGGCTACTACCGGAGGTTCATTGAAGGATTTTCCAAGATTGTAGGACCTCTCACCCAGTTGACGCGTAAGGACCAAGCATTCGTGTGGATAGAAGCCTGTGAGAGAAGCTTCCAAGAGCTGAAAAGGAGGTTGACAACCTCACCGGTATTGATCCTACCTGATCCCAAGGAATCTTTTGAGGTTTACTGTGATGCTTCGCATCAAGGTTTGGGCTGTGTGCTGATGCAAAATCGGAAAGTTGTAGCTTATGCTTCGAGGCAGTTGAAGATTCATGAGAGGAACTATCCGACGCACGATTTAGAACTGGCTATTGTGGTCTTTGCTTTAAAAATCTGGAGACATTACTTGTACGGGGCTACTTTTAATGTTTTCAGTGACCATAAGAGCTTGAAGTACCTGTTTAATCAGAAGGAGTTGAATATGCGTCAGAGACGTTGGTTAGAATTCCTGAAGGATTATGACTTTCAACTACAGTATCACCCTGGAAAGGCGAATGTAGTGGCTGATGCCTTGAGCAGGAAGACAATTCACGCATCAATGATGATGGTTAAAGAGCAGGAATTGCTGGAACAATTCCGAGATATAAGTTTGTTAGTGGAAAGTACACCAGGAAAACTGTGTCTGAACAGGACCACCGTGTCAAATGGATTAATGGAGCAGATAAAGGAGAAGTAAGAGACTGATCAGTATCTACAGATAGAAAAAGACTTAGTACGTCAAGGAGCTCTATCAAAATTTAGAGAAGGAACAGATGGAATCTTGAGGTTTGGCGAGAGAATCTGTGTACCTGATGATGCTGAGCTGAGGAAGCTGATTTTAGAAGAGGCTCATAAGAGCAGGTTGAGTATGCACCCATGGGCCATGAAGATGTATCAAGATCTTAAGAAGTTGTACTGGTGGTATGGGATGAAGATAGATGTGATGGAATACGTCGCTTTTTGTTTGGTATGTCAAAAAGCCAAAGTGGAACACCAGAGACCAGCAAGAATGTTACAGTCTTTAGATATTCCAGAATGGAAATGGGATGGAATCTCAATGGATTTCGTGACCAGTTTACCAAGGACTAAGAAGGGGTATGAGGCTATATGGGTAATAGTGGACCGACTGGCTAAGTCAGCTCACTTTTTGCCAATCAATATGAGATACTCTATGGAGAAGTTAACCCAATTGTACATCGGGGAGATTGTTAGACTGCATGGTGTGCCTTCAAGCATTGTTTCAGACCGAGGCCCGCGATTTACATCGAGGTTTTGGCAGAGTTTACAAAAATCGCTTGGAACGAAACTCAGATTGAGTTCCGCATATCATCTGCAGACGGATGGACAAACGGAAATGACAATCCAGTCACTAGAGGACTTGCTGAGAGCTTGTGTTTTGGAGGACGTCGGGGGTTGGGACGAGTCCCTACCATTGATAGAATTCACCTACAATAACAGTTTCCATTCAAGCATTGGAATGGCACCTTATGAAGCCCTGTATGGTCGACGATGTCGGAAGCCTTTGTGTTAGTACCAGGATGGTGAGAGTTTGCTGTTGGATCCAGACTTCGTGCAACAAACAACAGAAAAGGTGAAGATGATCCAGGAGAAAATGAGGACTACTCAGAGCCGACAGAAGAGCTATGCGGACAAGAGACGACGACCTCTAGAGTTTGAGGAAGGCGAACATGTATTCTTGAGTGTCACGCCAACGACTGGGATTGGCAGAGTACTAAAGTCCAGAAAGCTTACACCCAAGTTCATTGGACCCTACCAAATTCTTCGTCGTGTAGGTCCAGTAGCTTGTAAAATATCTTTACCACCCTTTCTTTCCAATATCCATGATGTTTTCCATGTCTCTCAGTTGAGAAAATACATTCCTGATCCATCACATATCATAAAGCCTGATAAAGTACAGTTAAAAGAAAACCTATCCTTTGTGACTTCGCCGGCACGAATCACGGATAAGATGACAAAGCAGCTCAGAGGTAAGCAAATTCCTTTGATCAAAGTCATCTGGAATGAGACAACCGGAGAAGCAACGTGGTAAGCTGAGGACAAGATGAAGTTGCAGTACCCTGAGTTATTTCAAGGTACGTAATTTCGAGGACGAAATTCTTTTTAGAGGGGTAGAGTTGTAACACCCTGTTTTTCGTATGCTTCTTTATTAGTAAATACATGCTTTAATGTATTTATTTTTGATAAAATACAGAGGATGATTTTATTTAAAATAAAATCATTTTCTTGTGTTGTTTTACCGTATGAAGTCACAGTAAAATTTTCGATCTTAAATTCAGACGAAAACCGGTCTGGGTTCTCACTGCTAGTACAAGTTTACTGAGCTAGAGACAAAATTTTAATTCGTGAACGAGACGGTTAGTGTTTTTATGATGTTTTGTGTGGGTTTGGAGTTTTTCAAAAAATCTTGTTCGGGGCCAAAATCTTAGGAATTTCCCGGGCGAAATCGTCGGAAAATACGATCGGGGAAGTCATCTGATACGCAATGGAGCAGAGTATCAAGAGGATGAAGTGACATGGAGTGACTTGATGTGAAGTATATTACACACCTAATAAAAAGTAAATCTTGACTTTATTTCAAAATCTTACTTTTTCATCTTTCTCTCTCCAATCACATCACATCACCTTAACTCCTTATCCTCTCTACAAGCAACCCACCTTCTCTCTTCTTCTTTCTTCTCTTCTTTCTTCTTCTTTCTCCTCAAAACCGTGACCCCCTCCCCCATTCTCTATAAATACCCTTCATTTCCACCATTCATCACTTTTTCCTCCATTTTCTCACATTTTCACTTTGCTACCTTTCTTCTTCTTCTTCTTTCTTACAAAGTTTACATTTTTATCAAGCTTTTTACTTTAAGTTCTTCATCAAAGTTCTTCATATTGTTGAGGGTAATGATCCTATGTTGTTTATTTTTCAAGTTATTGTCTTTATGTTCATGGTTTTGCTTTAAGTTTCCTTTAAGCTTTCAAACTTCTAAAATCTCTTAAAAATGGTAGAAAACTCCTTTTGAGTTGAAACCACTTTCTATATTCTTGTATTTACTCATACTATCACATACTAAAAGGTTGTGTAAAACAAAGTTTTCTAACCTCTTCTTTCTAATGAGGTCGAAACCATGTATATGGTTTAGATGGATCTTGTTTCAACTTTTACATGTATGAGTTTGTATTTAAGTTTCATTTCCAAGATGATCATGGACCAAGGCTCCTTTATGTTAAAGGATGCTATGTCTAAGTGATTGGAAAGTTTGAAGATTTGTTTTCCAAGATGATCATGGACCAAGGCTCCTTTATGTTAAAGGATGCTATATCTAAGTGATTGGAAAGTTTAAAGATTTTTACTCTATTTTTATGTAAAGACCAAAACCAATGAGTTTTAAGGCTATGTTGTTTAAGTTTTAATTTCCAAAATGATCATGGATTAAGACTCCTTGATATAGGAGGATGCTAGGTCCAAGAGATTGGAAAGTTTGATTTCTAACCCCTATTTCTTGTTAAGGCCGAAACCTTCAATAGTTATGGCAAAGATGTTGACTTTTGATTTCCAAAGTGATCATGGACTAAAAAGCTCCTTTATGTTAAAGGATGCTATGTCTAAGTGATTGGAAAGTTTAAAATATTTTCTTGCTTTATTTTCCTATGATGGCCGAATGTAACATTTGACCTAGGATGTGTTATTTTATTTTGTTTTCCAAGATGATTATGGATTAAAGCTCCTTTATGTTAAAGGATGCTATGTCCAAAAAATTGGATGATTTAAAGATCTCTAACCTCACAAACTTGTTAAGGCCGAACCTAATAGTTCATGGTCTAAGACATTTGATTTTTTTCATTTTCCAAAATGACCATGGTTTCAAGCTCCTTACTATGTATGGATGCTAACCTAAAGAGATTGGAAAGTTTAGAAATTCCTAGCCTATTTATCTATGCTTGGCCGAAACCCTAAGTCAAGTACTTAGTGGGATTTTTTTATTCAACTTTGTTAAAAGATTGTTGTTTATGAACTCCTAACACTTAAGGATCATAAATCCATGAGTTGTATAATTTTCGGGAATCTTTAACCCTAAGAACTAGTCTTGAACGAACCTATACCTTGCGGTTTAGTGTTCTTGTTTGATTTTAACTTGTGATTTTGTGTTCATAACCTTAGACTTTCATCACAGAGGAAACAAGGACGTTCGTGGTTTACCTCTCCAAGCATCTAATCTCCTTACCTTCACGGAAGGTAAGAGGGGGTTTCCTAAAGATATTCAATAACTGTATGCATATGTGTAGGTGTTTAACTGGATATTTATATGTTGATTGAGATTACTTGGTTATCTAATGTACTTGAACTGTTATGCTATTATCTGATGTTGAACTGTACTTGTTCTAAATGTTATATTGCATACCTGTGATGAACTGCTTTCAACTGTGATATTAGCATTGAATTGATAATATATACTGCTGTTGATTGAAAGTTTGCTAAGCCAGACTTGTGTCTGTGCTCAACTGTTATAAGGATTAAAAACCTTAATAAGCTTTGAAGATGGAGGGATTGGTGTTCTTTTCCAAAAGCTCGTTAACTTAAAGTACTTGTTTTAAATGTTGAAATGGTTTTGATAAACTATTGTTCTACAAGAGAAAAATCCTTTTCGAATTAGGTGTCTTCAAGTGAAAATTTTCAAGATTATTGGGCAATATCCTATCGGGGATTTTCAAAGATAAAAGTATTTCAAAGATGCTTTACAAAAGATTTTCAACGGAAAGGTTTTCTCCTAAATGTTTTAGAAACTTTCCGATAGCTTGGATAGGTTATCGAGGATTTGGTTTTGAATTTGTTTTTCAGTGATCAAAAAATAAGTACTTAAGAAAGAGAATCTAGTACGCGAGACGTCGCCTCTAGTATTCAGTTATATGCACATGATCTTGGATCAGTGTTAATTCGGGGCTATGAGTCCTATTCATGATGTTCTGGACTGAGGGTCCAATTCTCAAAATTGAGGACAGTGCGTTCTGATTTCGTTTTGGTGGACCGTGTGTCCTAATCACGTTGTTGTGGACTGTGTGTCCTAATCACGTTGTTGTGGACTGTGTGTCCTAACCACGTTGTGATGAACATTGTTAATGGTGAATGTTGTTTTCTACGACCACAACCCTTGACTGCGGCATCGGTCTCGGGCGTTGTGATTGAGCATTCTGACTGTGTGTCCTATACTTTTAAGTTTTCAAGTGATGGGGAAATGATGATTAAGTCGTTAGCTTTGGGCTGCGACAGCGAAATAGAATGAACACAAAGAAAACCTTTAAATAAAAGTATTTTATCATGTGCATTTCCCCAGGCAGACGTGCTTTCTTATATATCAGATATAAGGTGGTATCTGGGAGTCTGTCCATGTAAATCGAGTTCAGAGGCACATGTGACGTTGCTCATCCTGAGACCTTAAATGAATGAGGGTATGGAGGCAACAGCCCGGTGGGCTAGAGATTGACCAACTCTAATTCTTCTCCAGTGGAAAACGGTCTTGATATCTCATGAGATTAAGTTAGAGCCTGATATTGAAGTGCCATGCATATTTTCAAGGGTTGACTGTGCGGGTTTGAGACCCTTTGATATAACACTTTTATGCTATGTATATGCATGGTTTAACTGCTTATATGATTCTGTGATGTATGTATCATGTATATGGTTGTTGTGGGATATATCTTATGACGGTATCTCACTCTTGCACAACTGTATGTTCTGTTCTTTTCTTCTTGTATCAGGAATGAGCGTGCTCTTAGATGGATCCGGACGTTCCCTTGGCACTGACGAGCTCGAGGAGCGAGGTATTTGATCACGCTGGGTTGGCAGGGAATTGGACTATACACGAGGGAGCGACGACCACGAAATATCGGGGACCAGTCACGACCACCGAAACGAATGCTAACGGAGTGCCCATACGAAGGATTCATACCGTTGAGACGAGGACTGTGACACTTCCACCTCCATGGTACTACCTCTGTTGACACTTCGGCAAGTATACAGAGTCGTACAAGTAATACGGTGGTGAGACCGTTTATCGTTCCCACGAGGACTGTGACAAGTACTAGCATGTACCGAATCGATTACTATCTAAGCGGATATTTGGATCAAAGGGAGCTCAATAGTAAATACCAAGCCCAATCAGAATTAAAACCTAAAACAAGCAAAGAGAAAAGTTCTTTTTAGATTTTTGTGGAACACTTGGAAGGCAGTTAAGAGGAATCTTCAAATATATAAAAGATGTTGGGATTAGGTTCACTAAACTTCATCCCCATGCAATGAAATGACTAATAAACAGTTTCTACTCCAAATATGACAATCAATCCACTAGATTACTCAAGCCTCGATCCCTCGGATGACAAGAGCCTAAATCCACTAATAGACCCTAATTCCTTAGGTGGCCTAGATTAATGAATTTGCATGATGATTAGGGATTACACGATTGCTAATGACCCTAAATCCATTCCTAGATACAAGGTTTACTAGGTGGTTGATTTTAGTTCTAGTTCTAATACGAATTTTCCAATTGCATACCAAAACAATAATCGGGTCATGGGGGATCAGGCCACAACAAACATTAAGCATGGAAATCAATCACTCACAATGAAGCAAAAAAACTGTATTACAAGATCAAGTCAAATACATGGAGAATTCAGAAATAGCTACATCTAATCCCAACAATGGGAGGTTTAGCTACTCATGATCAATGACAAAATCAAAGAAATAGAGATAAAAAGGAGAAGAAACTCCATGGAATCCTTGTGCAACTGCCCCTGGTTCAGAGAGAGTGTTTGAGGGTTTCAAAACTGTTTTCTTCTATTCTGCCCGTGCCTATGTATAGATCAGGATTCGCGTCACGACCGTGATGGCCATCACGGCTAGGCCGTGACGTGTTCTGCCTTGGCGTGCTTTCAAATTTTGGAGCATCATGGCCAGGCCGTGATGGGCTCTGCCTGTCTTAGCTGGTCTATCACGGCCGTGATGGGTATCACGGCTAGGCCGTGATCAGTTCTGCCTGGTGAGGGTATGTGTCACGGCCGTGATGTGCATCACGGCTAGGCCGTGACAGCATCTGACTTTTGCCTCCTTTCTTTTCAATTATTGCTCGATCACGACCGTGATGGTCATCACGGTTAGGCCGTGATGGGCTCTGCTTGGCTCAATTTCTTCACTTTTCATGATCTGTCTTCATCCAAGCTCCATCATGGCTAATCCTGAGCATTTTTCCATTGATTCCTGCAAAACAACACCAAGAAACCGCTTCACCCGTTCCAAGGGACTAACCAAAATCAATTTAAATATGCCTAAACTATATGAAAATGCATGCCGAAATGTACAAGAATTATGATGTGAAATCACACTATCAAATCACCCCAAGCTTATTCAAATGCTTGTCCTCAAGCAATTACTAAGGCCAGAAGATCAAAATAATCAAAGCATGGATAGTGAACCAAGAACCCGAGTAAATAATCCAAGTAACAGGCATTTCAAACAATTTAGCAAGAGACAATCAGTTTTTAGTCCAATTAGAGGCTTAGGTTTCTTAGACTCATATTCTCACTGATTTGGGCACTCTTTCTCTCCTGGAAATCACCCCAAGCTTGTTCTTTTGCTTGGCACTCTTTCTCGCCTCACTCAAGTGTTTAGGGATATATGACATTTCGCTCAATTTCCTCAATGAATGAATTCTACCATAGGCTTGACTATCAACCAAATCTCTACTTTATTAATGAAAACAATTAAGAATCAAGAGGTCTTTTGATTTGGTTGTAACGGGGCCATGGGATTAATCGTTAGGTGGGGAAATCAAGAAAAGGAAATTTCAAAAGGGCTAACAAAATCAAGCATTGTAAAGCATGACACCTTCTAAAATACCTTTGTGGGTTCTGATTCACTTTTCCACCTTTCTTTTCTTTCTTTTTCTTTTTTTTTTCACTTTTCTTTTTGTCATCCCCTTCTCCATATTTTTGTTTTCTTTTTCTTTTTATTTTTATTTGAGAAGGGGAGATTTTCGATTCAAGAGAAATATTTTTACTTTTCTCATCCCATACTTTTTCAACTACCTTTTTACCCTTTTGTGCAATACTTTATAAGGTCCTATCAAGCATCATTCAACAATATATTTCAAGGTACCAAGAAAAGTATTTCATTCTTTCAGGTTCAAAATTGGGCAACTAAAGGGTAACATTTAGTCATTCAAAGCTCAGAAGTCCGGAAAAAAACCTATTGCCTCAATCACTTCCAAAAATGTTTTCAAAAATATTTTTAAGCTTTGAAACGGTTTCAAGTCAAGTTCTAGAGAAATACAATCCAAGAGGAATAACACTCCATCAGAAAGAATGGAGTAGATTTAATGAGTACCCCTTTTTGGCTCAAAACCTCACATTTTAGTAGTTCAAAAACCAATGAGAAACACAAATCTTCTGAACCATATGCTAATTATCAACTATCACAGATCATCTCAAGCATTTTTATTATTTGCCTTATCACAAGAATAAAAAGACTGGGTTCAAAAATTCACTATCCTCGATTTATTTGGCACTTAGCTCTCACAATTGGATGTATAATCTAAGCAAGGGGGTAATCTGATCATGTGATCATGCAAAACTATCATGCAAGACTATATGAATGCAACATGCCAAAATGCAAAATAAAAAATGCAAAAATACCCCTACCCCAAGCTTAAAAATTTACATTGTCCCCAATGTAAACAATCAAGTCGGAGAGAGGAGAAAAATGGAACGACTTACCGAGGCGGTAGCGGGTGCTGGCTCACATGCTTAGTCAGAGGGATTGCATGAAAATTGGGTCACGGCCGTGATGCTCGTCACGGGCAGACCGTGATCAGTTCTGGTCCTCAGGGCTAGCCTGTCACGGCCGTGACCACCATCACGGCTAGGTCGTGATGCTCTCTGATCTTCAGGTCCTTCTCATCACGCCCGTGATGGGGATCACGGCTGGGCCGTGATACTTTCTGGTCTTCACATTAAACTCATCACGGTCGTGACCAGTGTCACGGCCTGGGCGTGATGGTTGCTGCCTTTATTTCTCCCTGCCCTTTTGCTTCTCCTTCCTTCTTATCCTGAAAACACTTAACAAACCTATTAATCTATGATTTTTACTCTTGATATTCTCAAATTATTCAAGAGTTAAAATCAAAAACAATTGGAAAAAGAAAAGAAAACTTGGGTTGCCTCCCAATAAGCACTTCTTTAACGTCACTAGCTTGACGGGTAGGTGATCTCAAGGATCATGAAGACGCACAGCTGTGATCAATCTCTCGATGTCACCACCCAAGTAGGCCTTGAGTCTTTGGCCATTGACTTTGAAGGTCCTTTTTGAAGTAGGATCCTCCACTTCTACAGCTCCATGAGGTGAGACTTCTTTGACAAGGAACGGTCCCGACCACTTAGACTTCAACTTGCCCGGAAACAATCTCAGTCGGGAATTGAATAGTAAAACTTGCTGTCCCGGTCGAAATGTTTTCATCACGATCTTCTTGTCGTGGTAGGTCTTGACTCGCTGCTTGTAAATGGCTGCATTCTCATATGCATTAAGGCGCATCTCCTCTAATTCATGCAGCTGATTGACCCTTTTCTCACCCGCCAGAGTGGCATCAAAATTCAAGAACTTCAGTGCCCAAAACGTTCGATGCTTCAACTCTACAGGTAGATGACATGCCTTCCCATAGACCATCTGAAACAGAGATAACCCCACAGAAGTTTTCAATGCAGTTCGGTAAGTCCACAAGGCATCGTCAAGCTTCCTTGCCCAATCTTTTCTTGAACTGGCCACAGTTTTTTCCAGAATTCTCTTAATCTCCAGGTTGGAGACCTCCGCTTGCCCATTTGTTTGCGGATGATATGGAGATGCCACTTTGTGCCTCACATCATACTTGGTCAACACATTTCTCAGTTGTGAGTTGTAGAAGTGAGATCCTCCATCACTTATAAGGACCCTAGGGACACCGAACTGGGAAAAGATATTCTTCTTGATGAACTTGATTACTGTTTTGGCATCATTCTTTGGTGTTTCAATGGCCTCCACCCATTTGGAAACATAGTCCACTGCCACCAAGATATATTGATTGGAGAATGAAGGTGGAAGTGGACCTATAAAATCAATGCCCCAACAGTCAAATACTTCAATCTCCAATATATTTTGCAGTGGCATCTCATCCCTTTTAGAGATATTCTCGGTCCTTTGGCACTTGTCACAACTCTTCACATGATTGAAAGAGTCCTTGAAGATTGAGGGCCAAAAGAACCCAGATTGGAGGACCTTTGCAGCTGTCCTATCCCCATTGTAATGTCCACCATATAGGGAGTTATGGCAATGCCATAGAATACTCCTTACTTCCTCTTGGCTCACACACCTCCTCCATAAGCCATCCGGTCCAACCTTGAACAAAAATGGGTCATCCCACATGAAATGGTTGGCATCCCGGAAGAACTTTTTCCTTTGCTGCCAAGTGAGGTGCTCTGGAACAATGTTGGCTGCCTTGAAGTTTGCCATGTCGGCAAACCATGGTCTTTCATGCACCAGAAATAAGGCCTCATCCAGGAACTCATCCCGAATGTCCTTTTCTTTTGCAGCCACCTCTTCATTCACTAACCGAGATAAGTGGTCAGCCACCACATTCTCGCTGCCCTTTTTGTCCTTGATGACTAAGTCAAATTCCTACAACAATAGAATCCACCTTATGAGTCTTGGTTTAGAATCTAATTTAGTCAACAAATATTTAATTGCAGCATGATCAGTAAAAAGTGACTTGTGACCCAATCAAGTAGGAACGAAACTTTTCCAATGCAAACACTATGGCTAGCAACTCTTTTTCAGTTGTTGCATAGTTTATTTGGTTCTCATTGAGAACCTTGATAGCATAGTGAATGGCATGGAAAAACTTGTCCCTTCACTGCCCCAAAACTGCCCCAACTGCGTAGTCACTGGCATCGCACATCAATTCAAATGGTGACTCCCAGTTGGGTGCAACAAGAATGGGAGCAGTGATCAACTTGTCTTTCAAAATTTGAAAAGAGTTAAGACAAGCAGTATCAAACAGAAATGGAGTGTCCTTGTTCAAAAGGCTACACAACGGCTTGGCTATCTTCGAGAAGTATTGGATGAACCGCCGGTAAAAGCCTGCATGCCCAAGAAAACTCCTCACACCCTTGACATTCACTGGTGGAGGTAGTTTCTCAATTAGATCAATCTTGGATTTATCCACTTCGATCCCCTTAGCTGAAATTTTGTGCCCAAGCACAATGCCTTCCTGCACCATAAAATGACACTTCTCCCAATTTAAGACTAAATTGGTGTCCATGCACCTCTTTAACACAGCAGCAAGGTTAGGCAAACAGTTATCATAAGAGGAACCAAAAACAAAAAAAATCATCCATGAAAACTTCAATGAATTTTTCTACCATATCAGAGAATATGGAAAGCATGCACCTTTGAAATGTCGCAGGCGCATTACAAAGACCGAAAGGCATCTTCCGATAGGCAAAAACTCCAAAAGGGCATGTGAAGGCAGTTTTCTCTTGGTCCTCCGGGTTAACCACAATTTGGTTATAACCCGAATAACCATCCAAGAAACAATAGTAAGCTTGCCCAGCCAACCTCTCCAACATTTGGTCCATGAATGGAAGTGGAAAGTGATCTTTCCTGGTATCTTGATTAAGCTTCCGGTAATCTATACATATTCGCCAACCGGTGACCGTTCTAGTTGGGATCAACTCATTCTTCTCGTTGTTCACGACGGTCATGCCACCTTTCTTGGGAACCACTTGTACCGGACTCACCCAAGCAACATCGAAAATCGGATATATCATTCCAGCTTCAAGGAGTTTCAGCACCTCCTTCCTTACCACTTCTTTCATTGTAGGATTGAGCCTCCTCTACGGCTGGACCACCGATTTAAATTCAGCCTCCATCATGATCTTGTGCATACAAAACACAGGGCTAATACCTTTAAAATTTGAGATGGACCATCCAATGGCTGTTTTATGCTCTCTAAGCACCCTTACAAGCTTCTCCTCTTCCAATTTGGACAATACATTGCTCACTATGACAGGATCTTCATCATTCTCACCAAGAAACACATACTTCAGGTGGGGAGGTAGAGGTTTAAGCTCTAACTTGAGCTTCTCTTGGACTTCATCCTTTTTGAGCTCTTCTTTCTTAGTATTGACAGCATGTTGAATGGGTTGAGCTTCCAAATCACGCAAACACTCCTCTATTTCCCTCTCCTCTTCCTCATCAAGATTTTCAATGGAATTCACAATTACCTTCTCAAGAGTAGAGGAATGGTGTTGATGTGCAAGGACTTTATTAGCCACTACATCTACAATATCCATGCGGAAACAATTCTCTTCATCACTCGGGCGATGCATGGCTTCAAACACATTGAAAGTAACTTCTTCATCTTGCACTCTGAGTCAAGGCTGGCCTTTTTGTACATCTATCAAAGCACGAACAGTTGCTAGAAAAGGTCTCCCCAATATAAGTGGAACTTCTGCATCCTCCTCCATGTCTAATATCACAAATCCGCTGGGAAGATAAACTTATCCACTTTTACCAGGACATCTTCCAGAAAACCATAAGAACGCTTGATTGATCTATCAGCTAGTTGCAATGCCATCCTTGTTGGTTTCACTTCACCACCTCCAAGCTTATTCAAGATTGAAAGCGGCATCAAATTGATACTCGCCCCTAAGTCACACAAGGCCTTCCCAATAGCAACACTCCCAATAGTTCAAGGGATTGTAAAACTACCAGGATCCTTAAGCTTTGGAGGTAGCTTCCTCTGAAGTATTGCACTACACTCTTCAGTCAAGGCAACAGTCTCACCTTCTTTGAACTTTCTTTTCTTCTTGAGCAACTCCTTCATGAACTTTGCATAAGTGGGCATCTGCTCTAGTGCTTCAGCAAAGGGTATGTTGATTTGTAACCTCTTGAAGATGTCAAGGAATTTGGCAAACTGTTCTTCCTTCTCTTTTTTCTTGCTCAAATGAGGATATGGCAACTTCACATAAAAGGGGATCTCTTGAGGCTTGTCTCCATCTTTCAAAATATGACTTTTAGTTCTCCTCAAAATTGAATTTTCATCTACTAACTTTTCCCTTTTGTCTTTTTCACTGCATTTCTTTTCTTCCTCTATTACAACCTCTTTGCCTTTTTCTTCATTCAGCTCAGTTTTTTCAGCATTCATCTCTGTTTTTTCAGCATCTCTCTGATTTTTCAACAAAGGCTCACCGCTCTCTTGCTCAAGACTTTTACCACTCCTCAAAACAATAGCCTTACAATGCTCTTTAGGATTTGTTTGAGTGTTACCTGAAAAACTGCTGCTGGATTGTTCCGCTAGTTGCTTTGCAATCTGTCCAACTTGAACCTCCAAGTTCTTTATGGATGCATTGGTGTTTTTCTGGTTTGACATGGACATTTGCATGAACTGATTTAGAGTGTTCTCCAAGATAGAAGTCCGGTCTTGAGGCGGTTGCGTGGGAAGAGGCTTGCTTGTTTGTCCACAATCTTGTTTGCAACCAAAGCTTGTTTGATTCCTCCACCCTTGGTTGTAGCTGTTAGGGTATTGGTTGTTGCCTTGCCGCCCATAGTTCCCCATATAATTAGCTTCCTCATGGGAACTAGGTAGTGCCTCACATCTTCCATTATCATGATCTCCTCCACAAAAATCACATCTTATTACCTGATGAGGTGGCATGGTTGTCCCTTGAACAGTTTGGAGTTGTTGTGGGAGTTGAGCTAGTTGCTTGGTGATGGACTCAAGTTGTTGGGTCATAATTTTATTTTGAGTCAAAAGTGCAGTTTGTGAGTCTAACTCCAACACTCCCCTTCTTGGTGTGGGACCTCGATCATGATGCATCAAATAGTCATTGGATGCCATAGCTTCTATCAAAATCATTGCTTCCTCCGCTGTCTTTGTGTTCATGGAACCTCCAGCTGAGGCATCCAACATATACCTGGTTGACGGCCGCAATCCATTGCAAAATGTTTGCATTTGGGTATGATCATCAAACCCATGATTTGGACATCTTCGGAGCAATTCCTTGAACCTTTCCCAGGTGTCATGAAGAGTCTCACCCTCTTGTTGAGCAAAGCTTATGATATCACCCCTTGTCTTCACAAATCTTGAGGTGGGAAAGAACCTTGCAAGAAATTTTTCCTCTAAGTCATCCCATGTAGTGAAGCTCCCCGTTGGTTGAGATTGGAGCCAAGACTTGGCTCTATCTCTTAGGGAGAAGGGAAATAACCTTAAGCGAAATGCATCATCAGAAACACCATTCATCTTTGCCGTATCACATAACTCTAGAAAGTAGGAGACATGACTATTAGGATCCTCCTTCTCCAACCCGACAAATTGATTTTGTGAAACCATATTGATGAGAGCTAGCTTGATTTCAAAATTTGCATAGTTCACTGGAGGCCTCACTATGCTAGTGACATGCCGATTGAAATTTGTATTGCCATAGTCCCCAAGTGTCCTCCGTGGTGGAGCACCTTCACCATTGCCTGCCATCCTGAGTTTTTCTTGATGAACTTGAGAGGTGGAAGTCTCTTGTTCTTCTTCTTGTTGTTCTAACAGTTTCTGCTGTCTTGCTTGCCTCCGATTTTCCCTAGCTGTTCTTTCAATTTCAGGATCGTAGAGGAGTTGCTCAGCCGGGATAGTACCTCGCATGCACAAACAGTCTAGCAACCAAGAGTGTTAGCAGTAAATGACAGCACACAACAGCAAGCAAAACAGAAAAAATATGACAGCAAGCAGATAATATCAGAAAATTTTTTTTCCTTCCAAATTAGTAATCGAAATGGGTATGCTAATATTGAAACACAGTCCCCGACAACGGCGTCAAAAACTTGTTGACACTTCGGCAAGTATACCGAGTTGTACAAGTAATACGGTGGTGAGACCGTTTATCGTTCCCACGGGGACTGTGACAAGTACTAGCACGTACCGAATCGATTACTATCTAAGTGGATATTTGGATCAAAGGGAGCTCAATAGTAAATACCAAGCCCAATCAGAATTAAAACCTAAAACAAACAAAGAAAAGAGAAAAGTTCTTTTTAGATTTTTGTCGAACACTTGGAAGGCAGTTAAGAGGATTCTTCAAATATATAAAAGATGTTGGGATTAGGTTCACTAAACTTCATCCCCATGCAATGAAATGACTAATAAATAGTTTCTACTCCAAATATGACAATCAATCCACTAGACTACTCAAGCCCCGATCCCTCGGATGACAAGAGCCTAAATCCACTAATAGACCCTAATTCCTTAGGTGGCCTAGATTAATGAATTTGCATGATGATTAGGGATTACACGATTGCTAATGACCCTAAATCCATTCCTAGATACAAGGTTTACTAGGTGGTTGGTTTCAGTTCTAGTTCTAATACGAATTTTCCAATTGCATACCAAAACAATAATCAGGTCATGGGGGATGACGCCACAACAAGCATTAAGCATGGAAATCAATCACTCATAATGAAGCAAAAAAACTGTATTACAAGATCAAGTCAAATACATGGATAATTCAGAAATAGCTACATCTAATCCCAACAATGGGAGGTTTAGCTACTCACGATCAATGACAAAATCAAAGAAATAGAGATAAAAAGGAGAAGAAACTCCATGGAATCCTTGTGCAGCTGCCCCTGGTTCAGAGAGAGTGTTTGAGGGTTTCAAAACTGTTTTCTTCTATTCTTCCCGTGCCTATGTATAGATCAGGATTCGCGTCACGGCCGTGACGTGTTCTGCCTTGGCGTGCTTTCAAATTTTGGAGCATCATGGCCGTGATGGTCATCACGGCCAGGCCGTGATGGGCTCTGCCTGTCTCAGCTGGTCTGTCACGACCGTGATGGGTATCACGGCTAGGCCGTGATCAGTTCTGCCTGGTGAGGGTATGTGTCACGACCGTGATGTGCATCACGGCTAGGCCGTGACAGCTTCTGACTTTTGCCTCCTTTCTTCTCAATTATTGCTCGATCACGACCGTGATAGTCATCACGGCTAGGTCGTGATGGGCTCTGCTTGGCTCAATTTCTTCACTTTTCAAGCTGTCTTCATCCAAGGTCCATTATGGCTAATCTTGAGCATTTTTCCTTAGATTCCTGCAAAACAACACCAAGAAACCGCTTCACCGGTTCCAAGGGAAAAACTAACTAAAATCAATTTAAATATGCCTAAACTATATGAAAATGCATGCCGAAATGTACAAGAATTATGATGTGAAATCACACTATCAACCTCCATACGCTACAAGTTACCGGACTCCTTCCTGAGCACTTTGATCCAGTGGAACCGCTTGCGGAGGATCCAGTGGAGGAGGATCTCGAGGAGGATCCCGAGGAAGAGCCTCTTGAGTTCATAAAGGTCGAGGAGGAGGAGGAGCCAGAGTACCATCCGCAGGATCCCGGCAATGACGACATCCCTATCGACGATGGCGGTGACGTTATTGATCCAGCAACTGATATCTCGTCTGAGGGTAGCATCTGTGGTTACTTTGCATGCAAGAGGCATTGGTAGATCGTTTGTCTGCTTTTGGAGTTGTCCCGATAGTCCCTAGGCTTTTAGATCCATCTTTTGAGTCTTGTACCCAATTCCCTATTCCCAGTTTGATGTTATCTTTTTTCCTGTTTCTTTAGTAGCTATTTCAGTGTATGTTGGCCAGTTCGACAAGGCCTGTTTTGTAATCAAACCTAAGATCACAAGTGGGACGGTTATATCGATGTGTATGATGTTTATTTTCATGTTCTGAGTGTTCATCACCTTTTCTTAACTGCTTTTAAAAAGAAAATGAGTACCTTTTTTCAATAACCCTATATAAAAGGTTATTTTTCCGAAGGCGACCAGAGTTTTAAATAAGTTTCTTTTCCGCAATGGGTAACCACGTGATGCCGAGTTTTAGGGTGTCGCATCAGTGGACGAGCAAAATAAAATCTTGTATAGATACATTCTTAATTTAATATTGTTTTATAACCTTTATTCCCTGATATAGTCAACGTCAAAATATTAGAACTGAATTAACTATATTGGCTGCATTATACTCCCTCTGATCCACAATATAAGAAACAAAAAACTAAAATACACATACCAATGAAATACATTGGAAGGAGTTAATTGTAATTGATACTCATATAAATTTCCAAAAACACCCCTTCTAATTATAATGAATATTCAGGTAGCCTATAATTAATTACAGTAATTAATAAGGGTAACATTGGAAACTAACATTTAATAAGTGTGCAAATTGTTGTATGTTTCTTATATTTTGGACTTAAAAATAAACACATTTGTTTCTTATATTGTGGACTGGAGGGAGTATTTATTTTCTTTATTTTTTTCAGACTCATCGTAAATATTTCAAAACTTGTTTAATTAATTGTAACAAAGTTATTTTAAAAGAAATTACGGTTATTTATTCCAAAATGAATTGTTCATGACAAAAAGACAACATTTCATTAAGGTAATAAAAGTAATTACATATGACATACAACAAAGACTGGGACAATATAAAACCACCATGTTTAGATTATAATTACATAAATGACCAACAAAAAGTACCCCAACCAAGCAGAAACTACTTGACATACATGAACATGGGAAATACAAAGCAGACTTACATTTTTTTAAAAACTATAAAGATAGGCTGTAGGCAAATTGTGTTTGAATTTGGAAGTTGACACTGCCAATATCCAAACTCAAACACATTGCACAACAACATACATAAACATATAACCACAAACTACTTACACCTTATAATAAAACAAACTACTTATATAAGGATCTCCACCAATGACTATACAACAGCAGCAGGATGAAGAAGATCCACCAAAAAAAGGTGATGCATACATAATCTGAGTCAGGGCTTCTCAAGCTTGACAGAAACCATGGCATAATGTGGAACCTCATAATTCTCCACATCAATAACAGTGTTCTCAGTGCCACTAACAGCATTCATTCTGAGTTGCAGCAAACTCAGCATCTAATTTTCTCTTTGCGGGAGTGACCCTATTTGCAGAAGTCCACTGATTATCAAAATCAACCCGAGTATCTCCCAATGAAACACATTTGCCAATAATATCAGCACTTGATTGCTAAGGTAACAAAGACAAAAACATATAATCAGTAACAAAGGTAAAAATAGTCCGGACAAAGAACATTACAAAAAAAAAAAAAAACTGGTTACCGAAATATCATCCTTCAAATCCACAATTTCAATGTCCACCTTTGAAAAAGGAGGCACGAATACAGTCTTCATATAAGAAATTAAAAACACATGGAAAATGTTAACAATTGAATAATAATAAGATTTGGAAATAAGGAAACCATAAATAAGGAAACCATAAATAATGTTACTACCAAATCATTATTTATTGGGTATCAAACCATACCTTTAGAGGTGTTGTTTCTGCACCCACAAGATCAAACATCGAAATAATAGTTTCATCATAACAAAGCCTCCTAACTGGGAAAGTGCCTTCGAATTGAAAAGCCTGATTGTTGAGACTTCGGCAAGTATACCGAGTCGTACAAGTAATACAGTGGTGAGACCGATATCATTCCCACGAGGACTGAGACAAGTACTAGCACGTACCAATTCAACTACTATCTAAGCGATTCTTTGGTTGAAGGGAGCTCAATATGACATATCAAGCCCACAAAAGTGAAAATAAACAGAATAAGAAAAACAAACTCTTTTTGTAATTTTCTCAAACACTTGGAAGGCAATAAAAGATGGTTTTCAAATATGATGAACAATGCTGGGATTAGACTTCACTAAACCCTAGCCTTATACAATACCAAGACTACCAATCCAGTTTATGCTTCAAATATTAAAATCAACCCACAAAATTACTCAAGCCCTGATTCCTCAGATGACAAGAGCCTAAATCCACTAATAGACCCTAATTCCTTAGGTGGCCTAGATTAATGAATTTGCATTAAGATAAAGGATTACGTGATTACTAGTAAATCAAACCCTATTCCTAGATGCAAGGCTTACTAGGTGAATAATCCCAATTCTGGTTTTAATACGAATTTTCCAATTGCATATCAAAACACTAATCAAGTCATGGGGGTGCTAGCCACAACAAGCATTAAGCAAAGGAATTAAACACTAAAATGAAGGCATAAACATAGATTCATACATCAAGGCAAATACATGATATTCAGGTTTAGCTACATCCAACCCAACAAAAAGGGATTTAGTTACTCATAGAGAAAGATAAATCCAAAACAAGAGAAGTAAAGATGAAGGAGATAAGGGACTCCATGGGCCTTTCCACAGCAGCCACAACAGCCTCTAGCTCAGAAGATTAGGGTAAAAATCTGGTTCAAAGAAAAGGTCCCTTCTATTCTGCCCAAAGGTCTCATTTATAGATCAGGAAAAATTGTGCGTCACAGCCGTGATGGCCATCACGGCCAGGCCGTGACAGGCTCTGCCAGAGGCGCGCTTCAAATTCTCATCTGTCACGGTCGTGACACTCATCACGGCTAGGCCGTGATAGCTTCTGTCTGTGAGGGTTTGGTTGTCACGGCCGTGATGCTCATCACGGCTAGGACGTGACAGCTTCTGACTTTTGCCTTCTTTTCTACTCTGCTTGATCACGGCAGCGATGGTCATCACGGTCAGGCCGTGATGGGCTCTGCTTGGGTAATTTTCTTCACTTTTCAGGTTCTGTCTTCATCCAAGCTCCACCATGGCTATTCTGAGCATTTTTCCTTGAATTCCTACAAAACAACACCAAGAAACCGCCTCACCCGTTCCAAGGGAAAAACTAACTAAAATAAAATAAAGTATGCATAATCTATATGAAAAATGCATGCAAAAGTGTACAGGAAACATGATGTAAAATCACACTATCAAATCACCCCAAGCTTATTCAATTGCTTGTCCTCAAGCAATCACTAAGGCCAGCAGATAAAGACAATCAAATTACGGATAGTGAACCAATAACCTAAGTACATAATCCAAGTAACAGGCATCTCAAATAATTCAACAAGAGAAATCAGTTTCAAGTTCAATTAGAGGCTTAGGTTTCTTAGACTCATATTCTCACCGATTAGGGTACTCTTTCTCACCTGAAAATCACCCCAAGCTTGTTCATTTGCTTGGCTCTCTTTTCTCACCTCACTCAAGTGTTAGGGATATAAGACAATTTGCTCCATTTTCCTCAAGGAATGACATCTACCATAGGCTTGCCTATCAACCAAATCTCTACTTTATTAATGAAAACAATTTAGAATCAAGAGGTCTTTTACTTGGTTGTAACGAGGCCATGGGATTTATTGTTAGGTGGAGCAATCAAGAAAAGGACATTTCAAAAGGCTACACAAAACATTAAGCATTGCAAATCAAGACACCTTCTAAAATACCCTTTTGGGTTTTGATTCCTTTTTCCACCTTTCTTCCTTCTTTTCATTTTATTTCTCATTTCCTAATAAGCGCTTCTTTAACGTCACTAGCTTGACGTGATTTTTCAATTAACCGGGGTCGGCTGGTCGTAGAAGTGCAAGAACACTTCTCCTCTGTGGAACTCCTGCAAAGAGCTGTTTTTGTTTATAAGGCCAATAATTGCGCTCCCTCTTTGCTCTTTTCACTCTGAGCCTCGTTCCCCTTTTCTTACTCCTTCCCGGCGGAGGCTCTGTTTTCACATGATAAGCAGATCCAGCTTCATCACCAACTGATACATCATTTGTCTTGCAGAGCTTCAGAGTTACTTTCATGTTGAGCTTTTCCTTCTTCTCAGGAGTAGAGGGGTGGTGCTGATGTGCAACGACTTCTTTAGCCACTATATCCACAATGTCCATGCGGAAACAATCCTCTTCATCACTCGGGCGATGCATAGCTTCAAATACATTGAAAGTGACTTCTTCATCTTGCACTCTGAATCGCAGCTGGCCTTTTTTGTACGTCAATCAAAGCGCAACCAGTCGCTAGAAAAGGTCTCCCCAGTATGAGCGGAACTTCTGCATCCTCCTCCATGTCTAAAATCACAAAGTCCACTGGGAAGATAAACTTATCCATCTTTACCAGAACGTCTTCCAGAATACCATAAGGACGCTTGATGGATCTATCAACTAGTTGCAATGCCATCCTTGTTGGTTTCACCTCGCCGCCTCCAAGCTTGTTCAAAATTGAAAGTGACATCAAGTTGATACTCGCTCCCAAGTTGCATAAGGCCTTCCCAATAGCAACACTCCCAATAGTGCAAGGGATTGTAAAACTACTAGGATCTTTAAGCTTTGGAGGTAGCTTCCTCTGAAGTATTGCACTGCACTCCTCTGTCAAGGCAACAGTCTCACCTTCCTTGAATTTTCTTTTCTTCGTGAGTAACCCCTTCATGAACTTTGCATAGGTTGGCATCTGCTCTAGTGCTTCAGCAAAGGGTATGTTGATCTGTAACCGCTTGAAGATATCAAGGAACTTGGCAAACTGTTCTTCCTTCTCCTTTTTCTTGCTCAAATGAGGATAGGGCAACTTCACATACGAGGGGATCACTTGAGGCTTGTCTCCATCTTTTAAAATTTGACTTTTAGTCCTCCTCAGAATTGAAGTTTCATCCACTAGCTTCTCCCTCTTGTCTTTTTCACTGCATTTCCCTTCTTCCTTAACTACAACCTCTTTGCCTTTTTCCTCTTTTTCCTCAGCACTCACTTCTGTTTTTTCATCAACTCTCTGATTATTCACCAAAGGCTCATCGCCCACATTCTCAAGACTTTTACCACTCCTCAAAACAATAGCATTGCAATGCTCTTTAGGATTAGTTTGAGTGTTACCTGAAAAACTGCTGCTAGATTGCTCCGCTAGGTGCTTTGCAATTTGTCCAACTTGAACCTCCAAGTTTTTTTATAGAAGCATCAGTGTTTTTCTGGTTTGACATGGTCAATTTCATGAACTGATTGAGGGTGTTCTCCAAGTTAGAAATCCGGTCTTGAGGTGGTTGTGTAGGAAGAGGCTTGCTTGTTTGTCCGGCATCTTGCTCCCAACCAAAATTTGGTTGATTCCTCCACCCTTGGTTGTAGTTGTTAGGGAATTGGTTGTTGCCTTGCCGCCCATAGTTCCCCATATAATTAGATTCCTCATGGGAACTAGGTGGTGCCTCACATCTTCCATTATCATGATCTCCTCCACAAAAATCACATCTCATTGCATGTTGTGGTGACATGGTTGTTCCTTGAACAGTTTGGAGTTGTTGTGGGAGTTGAGCTAGTTGCTTCGTAAGAGACTCCAGTTGTTGTGTCATGAGCTTGTTCTGAGCCAATAGTGCAGTTTGTGAATCTAACTCCAACACTCCCCTTCTTGATGTGGGACCCCGATCATGATGCATCAAGTAGTCATTAGATGCCATAGCCTCTATCAAGACCAATGCTTCCTCTGCTGTCTTTGTATTCATGGAACCTCCAGCTGAGGCATCCAACATGTACCTAGTTGACGGCCTCAATCCATTACAGAATGTTTGCATTTGGGTATGATCATCAAACCCATGATTTGGACATCTTAGGAGCAATTCCTTGAACCTTTCCCAGGCGTCATGTAGAGTCTCGCCTTCTTGTTGAGCAAAGCTTATGATGTCACCCCTTGTCTTCACAAACCTTGAGGTGGGGAAGAATCTTGCCAGAAATTTTGCCACTAAGTCATCCCATGTAGTGAAGCTCCCCCTTGGTTGTGATTGGAGCCAAGACTTGGCTCAATCTCTTAGAGAGAAAGGAAACAACCTCAGGAGAATTGTATCATCGGAGGCACCATTTATCTTCACCGTGTCACACAACTCCAAGAAGTTGGAGACATGAATATTAGGATCTTCTTTCTCCAACCCGGCAAACTGATTTTGTGAAACCATATTGATGAGAGTTGGCTTAATTTCAAAATTGTTGCAGTTCACTGGAGGCCTCACTATACTAGTGACTTGCCGGTTGACATTTGTATTGGCATAGTCACCAAGTGTCCTCCGTGGTGGTGGAGCACCTTCACCATTGTCTGCCATTCTGAGTCTTTCTTGACAAACTTGAGAGGTGGAAGTCTCTTGTTCTTCTCCTTGTTGTTCTAACAAATTCTGCTGTCTTGCTTGCCTCTGATTCGCCCTAGCTGTTCTTTCAATTTCTGGGTCGTAGAGGAGTTGGTCAGCTGGGATAGTACCTCGCATACACAAACAGTCTAGCAAACAAGAGTGTTAGCAGTAAAGGTTAGCACACAACAGCAAACACACCATAAAAATGACAGCAAAAACAGAACAGAAAATTATGACAGAAAACAGATTATAACAGAAAATGTTAGCCTAAATTAGTAACCAAAATAGATATGCTAATATTGAGACGCAGTCCCCGGCAACGGTGCCAAAAACTTGTTGAGACTTTGGCAAGTATACCGAGTCGTACAAGTAATACGGTGGTGAGACCGATATCGTTCCCACGAGGACTGAGACAAGTACTAGCACGTACCAATTCAACTACTATCTAAGCGATTCTTTGGATGGAAGGGAGCTCAATATGACATATCAAACCCACAAAAGTGAAAATAAACAGAATAATAAAAACAAACTCTTTTTGTAATTTTCTCAAACACTTGGAAGGCAATAAAAGATGGTTTTCAAATATGATGAACAATGCTGGGATTAGACTTCACTAAACCCTAGCCTCATACAATACCAAGACTACCAATCCAGTTTATGCTTCAAATATTAAAATCAACCCACAAAATTACTCAAGCCCTGATTCCTCAGATGACAAGAGCCTAAATCCACTAATAGACCCTAATTCCTTAGGTGGCCTAGATTAATGAATTTGCATTAAGATAAAGGATTACGTGATTACTAGTAAATCAAACCCTATTCCTAGATGCAAGGCTTACTAGGTGAATAATCCTAGTTCTGGTTTTAATACGAATTTTCCAATTGCATACCAAAACACTAATCAAGTCATGGGGGTGCTAGCCACAACAAGCATTAAGCAAAGGAATTAAACACTAAAATGAAGGCATAAACATAGATTCATACATCAAGGCAAATACATGATATTCAGGTTTAGCTACATCCAATCCCAACAAAAAGGGATTTAGTTACTCATAGAGAAAGATAAATCCAAAACAAGAGAAATAAATATGAAGGAGATAAGGGACTCCATAGGCCTTTCCACAACAGCCACAACAGCCTCTAGCTCAGAAGATTAGGGTAAAAATCTGGTTCAAAGAAAAGGTCCCTTCTATTATGCCCAAAGGTCTCAATTATAGATCAGGAAAAATTGTGCGTCACGGCCGTGATGGCCATCACGGCCAGACCGTGACAGGCTATGCCAGAGGCGCGCTTCAAATTCTCATCTGTCATGGCCGTGACACTCATCACGGCCAGGCCGTGATAGCTTCTGTCTGTGAGGGTCTGGTTGTCACGGCTGTGATGCTCATCATGGCTAGGACGTGACAGCTTCTGACTTTTGCCTTCTTTTCTGCTCTGCTTGATCATGGTCGTGATGGTCATCACGGCCAGGCCGTGATGGGCTCTGCTTGGGTCATTTTCTTCACTTTTCAGGTTCTGTCTTCATCCAAGCTCCACCATGGCTATTCTGAGCATTTTTCCTTGTATTCCTGCAAAACAACACCAAGAAACCGCCTCACCCATTCCAAGGGAAAAACTAACTAAAATCAAATAAAGTATGCCTAATCTATATGAAAAATGCATGCAAAAGTGTACAGGAAACATGATGTAAAATCACACTATCACTGCTCAAGCTTTGTCTCCACCTTAAACAACATCCTCTTGCCAATAAGACTGTGAAGCAGCTGCGGGTAACCAATTCCAGAATCATCCTGAATTAACAAAATTTATTAGAAAGAATACATGGATGGATAGACATGATATACAGAAGAATTAATACAAAGAGACCAAACAACATCCTATTATAGTCAAAAAAATATAAATAATGATAATGAATATATGATTGAATGTGTAATTTGAATATGTCAATATGTCAATAGCATAGTATATAATTCCAAAAAATAAACTGTACATATATATAATACTTCAAAATGCTGACCAAGAAGATCCTCACAACTCTTTTGAATCAATATATTCACATTACGATCAAACAGGATGAGAACACATGTCCCACTTGCATCAGTAACTTCCACCTTCACCTTATACTTATATTTAAGTAGTGTGTGTGATCAGTCTAAGCAGCAAAAAGAAAGACAATAATAGATAAATTTTTAGAATCAAACAAATGAAATTAGTATTTATACCTTGGGTAAACATGGAGAACAGGAATACGACAAGCCTCACAATAATTAACTCCAGCCTGAGAAGTCACAGACCTGTTACATCAATTACAGGCTAAATAGAACCAAGTCCCATCATTGACAAGGTCAACAATCTCCCCAAGAACAACAAACAAACCGTCCTGAAATAACAGGATAACAATAATCATATCATCAACATTCCATTAATCATCAAATAAGTTTTAAAAATACAATTTAATCACTAAAATCATATCATATAAATAAATAAAATAAATAAAATACAAATAAAAATACAAATTAAATGCCAACAACCTCACTAATACTTGTCAGCTGTGAAACAGTCTTCTTAGGATTATTTTTCATGAAATCGGCCTCAAGTCCTTGTCTTGAACTGTCAAGGACCACAGCTAGAGGCTCAACATCTATAGCCCCATGTTCAGCAATACTTCAGGGAAAGGAAAGCAACTTAATATATTAAAACATTAATTAAATATATAAGATATAAGTTATTAACAACGAACATAAAAATAAATACAATAAATACATCCATACCTATTCCTAAATGCAATTGCCTCTTCAATATCTGGATTAAGTAAGAGTCGGGTAGCATTCATGCTATTCTGAATCACAGTCTTGCCTAAATAAACAAAATAAAAAGCAAAAATAAATGAGTCAAGGAAGTATCACAACAAAATAATTTTTTTTCCCGAAAAAAAAAATAAAACAAACTACAACTTACAAACTAAAATAGCAAAAGAAACAATACATGCCTCTAAAAACCTTCACCCTTGCAAGCTGGAGAACCACTACGACCTGTACATTTTCACCCCCAGCAAGTGAATCCCTGAGCAAGTCTACATAATCCCCAAACAAAGCACACTCCAAAGGGCCACTATAACAAAGATAAATCAATACAATAACATTTGCATAAATAAATCATAACAAACATTGTTTACCAAGTTACCATCAAATATATTATCTAAGTAAGAAGACCTTGGATCAGTCAGCTCAATTACAACCATGCTAGTTGTCTTCCCATCCTTGGTATATTGTCTCTCGGGATAAACACAAGTCAAAAGACCCATCACATCTGCAAATAACGAAGAGTATTAAAACAACAAAAAAGGGAATCCTTAATATCCTTAATAAGAAACAAACAAAAGATAAGATAAGGTTGACAACAATTATTGAAATTACCAACCAGGTACTCATAATTGTCACCATAGTTGACAATCTCATTAAAAGGCACACATCTATGTCCATATCTCGGAATAGAGGGGCAATCCCTTTTCTGTACAGTAGTTTTGAACAGAAAAATCAGTTTAAATTCATGTCAAGACGCCCTATAACCACCACTATTTGCCAAAACATTGAAATAAATAATTTTGTAACAACATCCCTCTTCAAGTAAAGAACTGAACTTGTTTAATAGGGGTTTCCTGACAGTGGCTTGGATCTTACCACCCTTAAAAATAAAAGGAAATAAAACATAGACAATCAGTTCCATATTAGAAAAGTAAAATCTACCATAGAACAGAATAGAATATAGAATATAATTATAAAGACACAACAAAGAAGGAAATATAGATGACTATATTCTCATCAATCAACAACTTCTCCAAAGAGCTTATCTGCGAAGGGTTGTTAAAAATAGGGACAGTCCAGAGGCGGACAACCCTAATGACCAACCGAATTGCTTCCCTGTTGGAAACAATGGCATCAATTCGATCATAATGCAAAGCCATAAGTACAAAGATTGATAGTATTGGATGATTGATAATTGAGACAAAGAAAAGGAAGGAGATAAGTATCAGTTGAGGTGATGTACCAACAAAATGAGGATCCAATTTATAGGCAGCAAGAAGCATGAATCTATAAACAAATGTGGGAGGGAAAAATCAAATTTGAAATCTGAACTACAAAAAAATAACAAATAAAATTGGGAGGGAAAAATCATTGAACGCCTATTTTAAGTTGTAATGTCTGCTAAATCAAATCAGAAATTAGATTAGACTAGATAAGATGCACCAATAGATACACATACACAAATATCACCAAATATCAATCAAATTCAAAGTCTACAAAAGGCTAATCAAATCAACATTTCAAAAGGAACAAATAAAAATCATCATTACAACCTTAACTTTGAGACCCCAAACTACCCAATCTACCTAGTAACCTAAAAAGAGTGAATTCAGATCAGATCCAACAAAACAGAAAACAACTATGAACCTCAAAACGAAACACAAAAACCAAATACGAACCACTAAAGAACAAAACAAGAAGGGAACGAACAAAATCTTCACTTCTTAATGAAAAAAAAACACATACAACAATGACCCAGTAAGAATGAACCTTTATAACAGAGGACAATCGTCAAATAAGAGTGAGAATTATAATTTTTTATAATAATATAACAGAAAATATATAATATATATAATAAAAAAAGCATATAGATAACATGGATATATGTATCATGTAAAACACCCGAAATGAAGCTTTAATAGACACGTATGTGGATCTCAGATGTGGCATTCGACACCTCAAGCTTTGAAAAAGCAATATTGTAACAACCCTAGCAATAACCCTAAAAAATAAACAACAAATATAATATAAATTAAACTATAAATATAAAATATATAGAATAAAATAAAATAGATGATTCCTATGGCAAATCTAGGGAAAACACAACAATAGGTAATCTAACGAAAAGATATGAAAAGATATTTAGCAATATAGCAATCAAAACCACCGCTCAAAATAGCCCAGTAGGGTTAACACCAGCGCTCCATGAATCGACCAGATACACTACACAATCGGCGGAGAAGACAGAAAGATGAGGTGGGATGAGAAATAGCAACAAAATGGGAGACATTATCGCAGAAGGGAGTGAGAGGAGAAGAACACTGTAGAAACGAAGAAAGAGAAAGAAGACCGAATAAAAATGTAACAACCAATAATTACTGATATTCATCACCACTATATGTTTTACATTAATGGAGCCAATAATTATAAACACATTATCTAAGCAACTAAAACATAAAATTGCTATTACTTAGTGGGGTTTGTGGTCGATCCAAAATCCAAATGGAAATAAAGGATGAAAATATTTGTCACCTACATTCATTGGAAGTTGGTCAACTGTTTTGAACCATGTGCTTAATTACCAACTTGTCAATTAATGTATAGTAACCAAAGACAATAATAACACCTTGGTGTTTAATGTCCCTGGATTCGATGCAACCACAAGTATTATAGATGTGGCTGAATCACAATTAGGCGGCCAATGATAGCAATTAAAACACATAGGATAGAGCCACATACATATATATTGGTGACAATACTTAGACCTGGATCAGCTATTATCATTAAAACGATCACCAAATGTTTCTACTTAAGGGTGTTCACCAATAATGACTATGTCAAAGAAAGTACATCACACCAAAATATTTAAGCAGTATATAATTTTTTCCCAAGGTGATGTATGGGAAAAGGTACATAATCTTCATCGTCGTTACCTTCCCTAGCCAATATTAAGGTACTTAATCCTCACTACATTATATGTTCATTGGCTTTCCAGGAAGGTATAGTTTTTTTATCCAAGAATTTATGTATTTAATCGTTTGGTTGGGAAGGTAAGAAATGTTAGAAAAGACAGTAATTATATTGATAAACTAACAAAAAAAACCAGAATTAGATTATCTGCATGTTCCAATTTTTTCTCATACATGTAGTTTGCAAAATACGTTGTACAATTAAGGTTCAGATGCATATAGGCAACATAGGAAAGGTGGTCTGGTAACAATTATAATATTTCCAATACTTTTCTACTTAATTAGCAGCAAATACCAAGGGAAGCAGGATAATCGCTCCTAGACAGGATATGGATGCAGGTGGAAAGAAGGGTGCCTGCTGTTTTGCCTTCTAGCTTTTGTTTGTTTTGGTTCTTCTTAGGAAGCATGTTGCAATTTAGTCTCTGCCTATTAATGGGGCTTTGTAGAGAGGCTGGTGGCGCCGTTGCCGGGGATTGGCTTTGCCAATATCAGTAGTAACAAATGAGACAACTAGTTTAGACATTTTTATTTTATTTTTCTGTATATATTTTTCTGTATATATTTGATATCTTTCTTTTGTTAGTTTTGTATATATTTGAATTTTTGTTTTTTTGATCTTGGGATTAATTGTCTGTGAGGTGAAAATTGATTTGACAGGATCATGGACTATAATTGCTATCAACCATCTGATGCAGAAATTGAGATATCTGAGCTTCAGCTGCGGGCAGATATGCTTCAATTAGCCATAAACATCCAACAAGTGAGTAATGAGTTGTCGAGGGCAACTGTCTCTCCTCCACCAGTGGTAGGCTATTCTGAATGGGGAAATCAATTTCCCAACACTTCCACTCCATGGTGGGGGAACCCTCCAAACAATACTTGGATTGATCAAGAGGAACATTGGGAACCTTCCACATCTTCATATCAACCACAACCATCACCATTGGAAGTTGCTTGGGAGAACTTCAAATCTGAATTCGTAGTCAATTCTGAGCAACCTATTCCGGATAGTCGGTCTCACCTAGAGGATATTTTGGAGAGCTTCATGGTAACAACAATGGAAAGTTTAGAAAACCAAGAAGATACCATTCGAAGTCTCAGGGTACGTATTGAGGAACTCTCTAACCAACTATCCGAAATGCCAAATGGGAACTTGATGGGTGATGATGAAGATGATGCAATAATGGATGATGAGGAAGATGAAGAAATGGGTGCAACCGAGTCAAGAAGAGAAGAACCTGTTTGTGAAAACATAGTTGCACAATCTCCCATTGAACCCTTGACTCAAGAGACTGAGAAGAAGAGGCATTTGGAGGACATCTATTTCACCATGCTTGAGGATGATGAGGAACTTTTGGAATTAAATGATTCTATTGGCTCTTATGCATGTGTTGATTGTGATGGGAGAAACACTTGTGTGGTTTGTGCTGAGATTTTTGCATATTTGGAAGGTGATGAATTTGGTAATGCTGAGAGTGAAGATTGTACAGAAGCCAAAACACCACCAGTGATCCTCTCCATTTGTTTGCCACCTCACATTTTGAAGCAGTCAACAATGGAGTTCATGCCTCTGCCTAAGAAACCGGATGTTGCATCTTTAAATATGAAGGCACCATGGCCAGTCCAAGAGGTTGAACCCCATTTTTATTGGGAAGATTTTGTCGATAAAGGGGTCATCTTTGACCCGAGAGGAATTGAAAAGCGCTTCCCATTTGAAGAAGTCAGCATGAATTTCGAGCGCTCACTTCCACATTTACGCTGCAAATCGTGGGATCCAGGTGAAGGATCTCACATGGTTAGCATCCCTTGGTCCTTATACCACAGGTTATGGGATCCAGGTGGATGCTTCTTAATGAGTCAAGCTAGTGACGTTAAAGAAGCACTTATTGGGAGGCAACCCAATTTTTCTTAACCTTTATCTTTAGTTAGATTTTGTTTTTGATTTTAACTCTTGAATAATTTGAGAAGATCAAGAGTTTTATTTTATTAATAAATTTGTTAAGTGTTTTCAGGATAATAAGGAAGGAGAAGCAAAAAGAGCAGGGAGAAACAAAGCCAGAAAAGCAAAGTCAGCACCCGCTACCGCCTCGGTAAGCCGTTCCAATTTTATTTTATTTTATTTTTCTTCCTCGCTCCAACTTGATTGTTTACATTGGGGACAATGTAAATTTTTAAGCTTGGGGTAGGGGTATTTTGCATTTGCATTTTTCATGTTGCATTCATATAGTCTTGCATGATAGTTTGCATGATCACACAATTAGATTGCCCTTGCTTGAATTTTGCATCTGATTGTGAGAACTAAGTGCCAAATAAATTGTGGTAGTGAATTTTTGAACCCATTTTTTTTTTTCATTCTTGTGATATGGCTGCAAATGAAAATGCTTGAGATAATCTTGGATAGTTGATAATTAGCATATGGTTCTGAAGATTTTTGTTTTCCATTGATTCTGAACTAAAATGTGAGATTTTGAGCCAAAGGGGTACTCACTAAAATTTTACCCCATTCCTTGTGTTAGAGTGTTATTCCTCTTGGTTTGTTATTCTCTAGAACTTGACTTGAAACCATTTTGAAGCTTAAAAATTTTTGAAAACATTTTTGAAAATGATTGAGGCAATATGTATTTTTCTGGCCTTCTGAGCTTTGAATGATGAAATGCTACCCCTTAGTTGCCCAATTTTGAGCCTACAAAAGAATAAAATACTTTTCTTGGTACCCTGAAATGTTTTGATAAATATGTTTGACAAGGGACCTTCTAAAGTATTACAAAAGGGTAAAAAGGTAGTTAAAAAAAGTTTGGGAAAAGAATCAGAAAAAAAAAATAATTCTCTTGAGTTAAAAAAATCTCCCCTTCTCCAAATAAAAGAAAAAGAAAAGAAAAAAAAAGAAAAATAAATAGAGAAGGGGATGACAAAAAGAAAAGTGAGAATTAAAAAGAAAAAGAAAGCAAAGAAAGGTGGAAAGTGAATTGAAAACCCAAGAAGGTATTTTAGAAGGTCATGTTTGCAAAGCTTGATGTTTATGTAGCCTTTTGAAATGTCCTTTTCTTGTTATCCCCACCTAACGATTAATCCCATGGCCATGTTACAACCAAATAAAAGACCTCTTGATTCTAAATTGTTTTCATTAATAAAGTAGAGATGTGGTTGATAGTCAAGCATATGGTAGGATTCATTCCTTGAGGAAAATTGAGTGAAATGTCTTATTCCCCTAAACACTTGAGTGAGGTAGAAAGAGAGCCAAGCAAATGAATAAGCTTGGGGTGAGCTTCAGGTGAGAAAGAGTGCCCAAGTCAGTGAGAACATGAGTCTAAGGAACCTAAGCCTCTAATTGGACTTGAATTGATTGTCTCTTACTGAATTGTTTGAAATGCCTATTACTTGGATTATTTGCTCGGGTTCTTGGTTCACTATCAATGTTCTGTTTATTCTTCTGGCCTTAGTGATTGCTTGAGGACAAGCAATTGAATAAGCTTGGGGTGATTTGATAGTGTGATTTTACATCATGTTTTCTATAGACTTTTGCATGCATTTTGCATATAGATTAGGCATTCCTTATTTGATTTTAGTTAGATTTTCCCTTGGAACGGGTGAAGGTGGTTTCTGTGTGTTGTTTTGCAGAAATTGAAGGAAAACTGTGCATATTTGGCTATAATGAAGCTTGGATGATTTTGGAGCTTAAAAAGAGAAGAATATGAGCCAAACAGAGCCTATCACGGCCTGGCCGTGATGACCATCACGGCCGTGATCAAGCAGAGAAGAAGGCAAAAGTCAGAGACTGTCACGGCCTGGCCGTGACAGACATCACGGCCGTGACCAACCAGAAAATGAGGGCTCCCGTCGCGAACACTTCTCTCGCCTCGCGAGAGTCAAAAACTTGAAGACACGCCTTGGACAGAAAGCGTCACGGCCTGGCCGTGATAGACATCACGGCCGTGACGCGCGACGGATCTATAAATAACAGCACAGCAGACAGAAAAGGGGGACTTTTGGCAGAGGCTTGGAAACCCTAAAGAGGGCTGATGGCTGGGCGAAGGCTAGGACCTTAAAGATGACATCTTCTCTGCTCTTGGATTGGAAGAAGATTGAAGGATTCATCATGGAGTTTTTTTCCTCTCTTCTCTCTTTCTCTTTTGTAGACATTATCATGTGTAGCTAATTCCCCCATTGTTGGGTTTAGATGTAGCTTTTCTGAACTTGATTGTTAATTGATTTGGTTTCAATGCAAGATTCTATTTCTTTATGAGTATGTGATTCTGTGCTTAATGCTTTCCTTGGATTAGCTACCCATAGGAATGATATGTTGCTTTGATAGATAACTGAAAGGTTGGTGTTAAGGCATGCTCATGAATCATATGCCAAGTAGTTCAAGAATCTAGACATAGGTGTTGGATGCTTGCAATCTTACAAGTCTTGACTTAATGCAAAATCTCAAGTTAATCCACCTAAGATATTAGGGTTTAATTTGGGGTTTTAGGCTCAATGCACCTAAGACATTAGGCTTGAGTATTTTAGAAAAGGCTTGATTGTCATTATTGAATTAGGACTTGTGTTGTTAGCCATTTCATTGCAATCAAGGGAGGATTAGTGTAGTCTAAACCTGACAATCTCAACCATTTGTAAATTCTGCACTCCAAGTGTTTGTTAAAAGTCCAAAAAGACCCAAAATATTGTATTGCTTTGTTTTCTGTTTTGATATCTCATACCATAGTTTAGTCTAGATAGTTGTTAAGTTTGTGAATTGGTAATTGACAACCAATCCCTGTGGATACGATAACCGGTCTTACCACCGTATTACTTGATTGCGACGAGGTGCACTTGCCTTTATCTTAAAAATCACGCATCAGCTGGTTAATCTCATCAGGCATCACCCCAATTTAAATAAAAAGTAATAAAGCATAGAGAATTGAGAAAAAAACGTAAGTTACTTCTAAAAGTTGTTTACCTTGTCATGATTCTAAAAAAATATTCGTACTTTTCATCATCTTCCATGTTAAAAGCAAGCTAAAGCTCATATGTTAAACTCTAACTATTAGACCTGCAAGAAATCACAGAAAATATAAAATCAATTTAGGTAACTTCCGCAAGCCAATACAAATGGCCTAAGCAGTAAAAGTAATCAAAATCATCCCCATCGTCTTGATAATAGTTTTAGGTTAAATATTCTACCCCAAACTGCCAACATAGTTGGGATGTCCTGCTCTATAGTGATGTTTTGGCATACTATTTGAGACACCCCGATGTGCCCCTTTGTGACATTTAGTTTAAAACCTCAGTAATAGTTCCTTAAGCACGCGTTTAGCGTTAGAGATTTTCACAAATCATTTTCGAAATGTCCCCTTTAAAAATCGGAGATTTGTATGACGTCGGAAAAACACCTGATAGACAGTTTTATAACTTCAAAACTTAATCCAACCATAAATGGTCTCTGGACTTACATCAACTGCCAGGAGAGGAAAATAAATACACCAACTCTAGTCGTGATAAAGACTTAGGAGATAAATAGATACAGTAATCTTAAATTGGTTTTTCATGCACATACACAATTTTCATTAATAACATAAAATATTCGCAAGATTATAATATATAAATATCCCATGTTTATCTATTTCATTACCAAAACACTGTTGAGGTATCCTCTCGGTAGGAGCCCTCACAGGCATAGACTTAGACAAAATACTAAGCAACGGAGAACATCTAAAACGTCCTACAAGACGCACTGGCCATATACTACCTTGATCCTAATCACCATGGGTCAAGACTCGAGCCCCGACATCCGGCTCATAGGAAATCCCGTCCAATCCCTCATCATTAAGTTTGTCCACCAGGTCTTTTAGTACGATTTCATAATAAAACAAAATACAACATGCAGAAAGATACAGGGGATAAGAAACCATATAACATCAAACGTGGAAAGGGCTTTGCAACATTTAATTAAATAACGGCATGCTAAACATTCGTCTCCCCAGATAAATATATATGTAACATAATCATCCTCAATCCACATCTATAATCTTTCCTCTACCCTCCATCATGATGCAATGCAAATGCTGTATGAATAATCTCTTCAGGTATCGGCCATATCCGGATATCACAACAATATACTCGACACGTCCCAGAGTCCCCGACGCACACCCTCGTCCGCGGCTGGAGGGTGCCCACGCAAAGCAATGGCACTATAGACGCACAACCCGGTGCACACCTCTGGACCACAATCCAGGATGCTCATGCAATGCATGAACTATAGCTGCGACTAAAATGAAATCATCTCTGGACGGTCCGCCGTTAGCCTATCCCCGGGAATTTTCCCTTCGAGGCATAGACCCCAATCGACCATGTTTCAGGTCCACTCGACCATGTTTCAGGTCCACTCGACCATGTTTCAGGTCCCTCATATCACAGACCATGTTTCAGGTCACCCCCTAGTGTCCTAACCGGTCATCTTAATCTCATAGATAACCTCAAAATAATCTCATCTCATTAATCTCGACCTCATATCAAGATAATCATCTCGGTTAAGCACTGCTATCACATATTGTATGCAATTCCCAAATACATCATCGTGTCCCAACATAACTTATGATTTACTCAATCCTCTAAACACAATCATAACACTCATCATATCATCATAATCATCATCAAGTTATAATATCATACATCAAGTACCAAATTCAAATCAACCAGTCAAACAGGCAATCATCATGTAAGAAAATAATCTATGTATGTAGCGTAATGACGATAAACGCACAATTTCTATATCATCATCAGTACCACTGAGTAGTTCCCAATGTGGTATAGACATTGTCCGTTACTCGCTCTCGTGTAGGGTTTGGGTCGCCCTACACCATTATCTAATTAAATGTAACCGCGCCGTTTCTGACGTTAAATAGTTTCTTTCCCCCACCTGGAATGTCTTAGGCTAGCTTTGGGGCAACGAAACGGACACTCCCTATATTCCCTCAAATTTGCCACGCACAGTTCTACACCCTCCGGGATCCAAAAATTCACCTGAATACATCATTGTGAAGCACACGTTACGTGTAGTTCAAATCTGAAGACGGAATTGGAAACCGATAAATGAATTGAAAGATAACCTCAATACCGTCGCCGATGGCATTTAGACATAAAAAGGACATAGGCTTACCTTAGCCTAATCAAGAAAAGAAAGATAGGGTAATGAAGTAGACGTCGCGAGGATCACAACGGTATAATCAGAATTTTGATAGGACGAACGGATTGACCGGAACTCTCTCCGGAATTTTTTTTGTTCCTCTCACGGTCTCTCTCTCTCTAACTCTCTTAATGTCTCTCTCTCTATCTTTCTATTATCTCTTTTCTTTCTTTCTTTTTAAGACGCAAACTAACAAAAAAAACAATATGAAAAAGAAATCAATTTAGGAGGAAAGATGAATGTAGTTTGGCGTGGAACTTCTCCATGTAACAAGCTGCTACAAATTGACGTGGAGCATTTAATGAAAAAAATGAAGGAACTTATCCACTACAAGGCAAGCACCTGCGTGTTCATTGGAAGCAAGAAATTTACATGCAGAAAGAAAATAACAAGGAGGAGGTGTCAATAGTTTATTAAAGGGCCACATACCCCTTATCCTGATCCCAAAAGTTTTAAGTTAATTATTTAGTGATAGGTACACAAATGAGTGATAAAATATTAAGCCTAAAATAAACATGTTTTTACTTTCTGGAATCTAAAAATAAAGATTGATAGATATACGTTTTCGAAATTCAAATTAGAGTAAAGATTAATAGTTGGACTGATCAACTAAGAGAATACTCGGTCCAAAATTTAATCTCCGATTAAGGTCAAACCAGTTTATTTTCAACTCTAAAATTAAATTGAATGAAAATATGAAAATGCTTTTATCTTAAACATATTATTTAAAATATTTTTTTGTACTGGTAGTAATAATGACAATAATGTAACTTATTGTCTAGTAAGTGTGCATTCACTGAAATAAGTCAGTGCTAACGCACCCAATAAAATAATTTGAAGAGAGTAATTTAATTACTCAAACTAAACCACATAACAAAATTAACATAAACATCCAAATAAAATAATTAATCATATGTGTAATTATATTTTAACCGGTTAAACAGCGTAACTAAAAACGGGCTGTTACATTACTACCCCTCTTAGAAAAAAATTTCGTCCTCGGAATTTCATGACTCAAAACGGGGTAAAAACTACACGTGTCTTAATCTAAAGACCCTACATCGTATTTCTCATCGCTGTCTTTCCTTTCAATGACAGTGGTAACTTCGTAACAAAATTTATTCCTATATCATTCTATTTATCCTCGAAACTTTTCACTACCGCGTTATCTCCACTACCTTCGATATTTCACCTTAGTCTATTACACTCAAAGAGACAATCAAATCTTAATCACTTCTTGCCTCAAAATTTGTCTGCTAGCAAAACTCCTTCAACACCTTATCCTCACAACGAACATCAAGTTCAACACTAACTTTACCCCATCATACATCAACCTTCAACTCAAAGTATACAATTGTTGTCTTAGTTTCCTTTGAACATATTCCACCACTCCAAATTATATCATAGTCCTTCATTTCAATCTTAAAGAAAACGATTACATTCCTCCATGCAACTTCAACAAAAAATGAATCACTTCAGTTTGAATTATCCACAATCATAATTCTTAAACTTTTCTAACAACTTAGTTTCACTCAGAAACCCCTCTTTACTATTTCCATTCAGCTTAAGGAAACTACCCTACATATATTTCCGTTAATCCTCGGACTCACTAAGTCAACATTAACCATAAACGTTGATCATTACTCTAAATTCCTTTAATGATATATCTGCCTCGATCAAAATTTAATCCTTCGATCTATAGTAATTTGTCATACTAGCTGATATTACTCTTAATCTTACCATTCATAACTACACTTCAACAAAATTCCTACCACTGCATATCCCATAGTTCTCAATATCTCTAATTCACCGTAAATCTTAACAAAACCAATTTAGAATCATCGCACTCAAAGGAAATCTGAATTTATCCTACTTATTGCCTGATCAAGTCTTTATTCCAATCCTCAAGGCATGATCAACAATGACAAAGTCCACATAAGTAAGTCCCTTAGTTTAAGAATCTACTTTTCTGTCCAAACACTAACCTAGTAACCAAAATTTAACATAAAACAAAAAAATCTCCTTAATCCACCTCTTAACTTCAATATCTCAAAATATATGTAACAAAACTATCATTATAATTCAACTATTGATCATCAAACCTTATAACTACAATTCTCTATTCAAATATCGCACACCAAAACTTTACAAAAAGAAATATGAAGGCCCTTACATCTTATTTGAAATATAAAACATGACTCTAAGCCCTTAACTACATTAACTGCCATATTAAACCAAACAAAATATATTCTATAACACTTAAGGTTTTACTAAAAGCTCAAACTCATCATTCTAGCAAGAATATCATGCCTAGGTAAAACATCCCCTTTCAAATCCGAAATCACCATAATATTACTCATCTAAAGTATCGTCATTTCGCTCTTAGTCCTACTTTAATAATAACAAGTCCCCACTCACAAATTAAATCTTTAGATATGAACTTGATACGTACTAGCACTTACCTACATATCCTTCCCTTAGAATCACCTTCATCATTAGTAACACTCTTCCTCAAATATCATATCCTAGTAATATACCTAAATACTAGCACACTATCGTGCTTCTTTATATCAAAATCTTATCTTAACATCCTCTCATAGTTTAAACTACTACTAATTGTCATGTGTCCACACAATATTTCCAAATAACTTCGATTTAACCATATATACCATTTCTATATACTCAAACTTCTTCATTATGTTTCCAAATCATTTCAAATCCCCCCTAAATTTACCTTATAACCTTGTGTCTCAAACCAAGTTCGAGTTAATACTATTTTCATCAATCAAATATCACTTTAAAGAATAATCCCATCACAAGCTAAGGTTTACACTTTATCTTAATAAATTCCAATAACATCAAAGTAATTAGAAACTAATTTTATTCTCAACATAAAGGCTTAAATACTAATCATGTACAAGCCACACTCAAATCAACACCTCTTATAAACACCATATGCTTAAACCTCATTTTCTTTAAACAAATCTATCATCATTAGAAAACATCATTAGGAAATAAGTTCATCTTCACATCCAAGTATTAATTTCATAAACTTAAGTCTACTTCCTTTCTCATCGTTAAACACTAGATTCGAGACCAAGTATCCAACTTATAAGCCTAGATTTCCAATCAAATCCACAACTATAACCATCATCTCAACCATAAAAAGCTGCAAGGCTTCAACTAATTCAATCCTATACTAATTAAGACCCAAACACATTTTGTTGTCTCTTTATCCTCTTCAACAACTACCCGCATTAACCAAATATATCTAGTACTTAAAATAAATTCCCGTACTAACAATTTCTTTCTACCACTAATTGCCCACTATACCTTATGAACAAGAATTAATTCTTCCAATAAACTCATGATCTAACACTTATTTCAAATCTTACTTTCTAATTTTCAAGGCACAATCAACCACGATACTCTCTTTTATACAACAACTTACCCAAGTAACTTATCCCAAAATATCGTGTTTATCATGAGTAAGAATATTAATCATTTCGGTTCCCTACTCTACTTAGGAAACTTAAAACGACGAAGCTACGAACTTTCTACCCAATTTCTAAGCATAGTCAATATCCGATGTGGATTCAACTAGACACGGCCAGTAACAACACCCTAACTTTTAACAGTCCGATCAGAATCAAACGGCTCTGATACCAAATGAGACACCTCGCTGTTCCCCTTTGTGACATTTAGTTTAAAACCTCAGTAATAGTTCCTTAAGCACGCGTTTAGTGTTAGAGATTTTCACAAATCATTTTCGAAATGTCCCCTTTAAAAATCGGAGATTTGTATGACGTCGGAAAAACACCTGATAGGCAGTTTTATAACTTCAAAACTTAATCCAACCATAAATGGTCTCTGGACTTACATCAACTGCCAGGAGCGGAAAATAAATAAACCAACTCCAGTCGTGATAAAGAGTTAGGAGATAAATAGATACAGTATCTTAAATTGGTTTTTCATGCACATACACAATTTTCATTAATAACATAAAATATTCGCAAGATTATAATATATAAATACCCCATGTTTATCTATTTCATTACCAAAACACTGTTGAGGGTATCCTCTCGGTAGGAGCCCTCACAGGCATAGACTTAGACAAAAAATTCTAAGCAACGGAGAACATCTAAAACGTCCTACAAGACGCACTGGCCATATACTACCTTGATCCTAATCACCATGGGTCAGGACTCGAGCTCCGGCATCCGGCTCATAGGAAATCCCGTCCAATCCCTCATCATTAAGTTTGTCCACCAGGTCTTCTAGTACGATTTCATAATAAAACAAAATACAACATGCAGAAAGATACAGGGGATAAGAAACCATATAACATCAAACGTGGAAAGGGTTTTGCAACATTTAATTAAATAACGGCACGCTAAACATCCGTCTCCCCAGATAAATATATATGTAACATAATCATCCTCAATCCACATCTATAATCTTTCCTCTACCCTCCATCATGATGCAATGCAAATGCTGTATGAATAATCTCTTCAGGTATCGGCCATATCCGGATATCACAACAATATACTCGACACGTCCAAGAGTCCTCGGCGCACACCCTCGTCCGCGGCTGGAGGGTGCCCACGCAAAGCAATGGCACTATAGACGTACAACCCGGTGCACACCTCTGGACCACAATCCAGGATGCTCATGCAATGCATGAACTATAGCTGCGACTAAAATGAAATCATCTCTGGACGGTCCGCCGTTAGCCTATCCCCGAGAATTTTCCCTCCGAGGCATTGACCCCAATCGACCATGTTTCAGGTCCACTCGACCATGTTTCAGGTCCACTCGACCATGTTTCAGGTCCCTCATATCACAGACCATGTTTCAGGTCACCCCCTAGTGCCCTAACCGGTCATCTTAATCTCATAGATAACCTCAAAATAATCTCATCTCATTAATCTCGACCTCATATCAAGATAATCATCTCTGTTTGGCACTGCTATCACATATTGTATGCAATTCCCAAATACATCCTCGTGTCCCAACATAACTTATGATTTACTTAATCCTCTAAACACAATCATAACACTCATCATATCATCATAATCATCATCATGTTATAATATCATACATCAAGTACCAAATTCAAATCAACCAGTCAAACAGGCAATCATCACGTAAGAAAATAATCTATGTATGTAGCGTAATGACGATAAACGCACAATTTCTATATCATCATCAGTACCACTGAGTAGTTCCCAATGTGGTATAGACATTGTCCGTTACTCGCTCTCGTGTAGGGTTTGGGTCGCCCTACACCATTATCTAATTAAATGTAACCGCGCCATTTCTGACGTTAAATAGTTTCTTTCCCCCACCTGGAATGTCTTAGGCTAGCTTTGGGGCAACGAAACGGACACTCCCTATATTCCCTCAAATTTGCCACGCACAGTTCTACACCCTCCGGGCTCCAAAAATTCACCTGAATACATCATTGTGAAGCACACGTTACGTGTAGTTCAAATATGAAGACGGAATTGGAAACCGATAAATGAATTGAAAGATAACCTCAATACCGTCGCCGACGGCATTTAGATATAAAAAGGACATAGGCTTACCTTAGCCTAATCAAGAAAAGAAAGATAGGGTAATGAAGTAGACGTCGCGAGGATCACAACGGTATAATCGGAATTTTGATAGGACGAACGGATTGACCGGAACTCTCCAGAATTTTTTTTGTTCCTCTCACGGTCTCTCTCTCTCTAACTCTCTTAATGTCCCTCTCTCTATCTTTCTATTATCTATTTTCTTTCTTTCTTTTAAGACGCAAACTAACAAAAAAAAAAACAATATGAAAAAGAAATCAATTTAGGAGGAAAGATGAATGTAGTTTGGCGTGGAACTTCTCCATGTAACAAGCTGCTACAAATTGACGTGGAGCATTTAATGAAAAAAATGAAGGAACTTATCCACTACAAGGCAAGCACCTGCGCGTTCATTGGAAGCAAGAAATTTACATGCAGAAAGAAAATAACAAGGAGGTGTCAATAGTTTATTAAAGGGCCACATACCCCTTATCCTGATCCCAAAAGTTTTAAGTTAATTATTTAGTGATAGGTACACAAATGAGTGATAAAATATTAAGCCTAAAATAAACATGTTTTTACTTTCTGCAATCTAAAAATAAAGATTGATAGATATACGTTTTCGAAATTCAAATTAGAGTAAAGATTAATAGTTGGACTGATCAACTAAGAGAATACTCGGTCCAAAATTTAATCTCCGATTAAGGTCAAACCAGTTTATTTTCAACTCTAAAATTAAATTGAATGAAAATATGAAAATGCTTTTCTCTTAAACATATTATTTAAAATATTTTTTTGTACTGGTAGTAATAATGACAATAATGTAACTTATTGTCTAGTAAGTGTGCATTCACTGAAATAAGTCAGTGCTAACGCACCCAATAAAATAATTTGAAGAGAGTAATTTAATTACTCAAACTAAACCACATAACAAAATTAACATAAACATCAAAAGAAAATAATTAATCATATGTGTAATTATATTTTAACCGGTTAAACAGCGTAACTAAAAACGGGCTGTTACACTATTCCTTGTTTAAAAAAAAATCCTTTCCCATACTCAAATACTGTAATTATAGTTTTGTTGTTTCTCACCTTTTATCAATCTACATTTTTTGTCTTAGATAATAAAAATCATAAATCTCTGCCATTTAAACTATTATACTTATCATTTTTGGCTATCATATGAATTTTAATGTACCCATAAATGAATACCTAAATAACTTGATAAGAACAACAAGTCCAAAGACTTGAAAATAAGCACGTCCATCTTGCCACGTCAGCAGACGAGGGTTATTCTTGTAACTCAAGTATACATCCATAATGCCTAACTAAAATTCAGTAGATGTCCACAGTGCCACGTCACTGGACGGATTTTCTCTTAAGGGCTTAGCAAGTCCAAAGACTTGTGTGGACGAGCGCTTCTGTCACTTGTGTGGACGAGCGCTTCTACCACATCAGTGGACGAGCAAAATAAAATCTTGTATAGATACGTTCTTAATTTAATATTGTTATATAATCTTTATTCCTTGATATAGTCAACATCAAAATATTAGAACTGAATTAACAATATTGGATGCATTATACTCCCTCTGATCCACAATATAAAAACAAAAGACTAAAATACACATACCAATGAAATACATTGGAAAGAGTTAATTGTAATTAATACTCATATAAGTTTCCAAAAACACCCCTTCTAATTATAATGAATATTCAGGTAGCCTATAATTAATTACAGTAATTAATAAGGGTAACATTGGAAATTAACATTTAATAAGTGTGGAAATTGTTGTATGTTTCTTATATTTTGGACTAAAAAATAAACCCATTTGTTTCTTATATTGTGGACTGGAGGGAGTACTTATTTTCTTTATTTTTTTCCAGACTCATCGTAAATATTTGAAAACTTGTTTAATTAATTGTAACAAAGTTATTTTTTAAAAAAATTACGGCTATTTATTTCAGATGTTGTGGCATAAAAATATTTCCTAGTCCTACAACTAATTTTAATTGCTCACTAACCAAACAAAGCAGGGAAAACCCATCTTCTGCACGTATGATGACGTATGGGCGGTGCTAACCCCGAAGCCAATCACCCTTTCAGCAGGTAGCCTGTAATTCGTTACCCTTGCCAACCGGTTTCTGTCTCTCAAATCTATACCGTTCAATAAATTTATTATTATATCAATGGTTGTTATTCATGGAGTACCGCTCCTCCAAGTTTTTAATGGAGCATTTTAGACGTTTATTTTTCTTGAAATATGTTATAATAAAATATAGTCATCCATTGCTTTTGAATCTGCAGCGTTCCTATAAGTAAGAAAGTTCAATTTTTAATTTGAGAAGCATTGAAAATTTGATCTATTATTTATAAGCATATTGATAACAGATGGTTTGTTTAAAAAAGTGTTAATTTTAAAAAACAATTAGCAAACATGTTCAACTACAGTGTTGTAACCGGACAAAATTAGAATTTTGGGTTTCAGATCTGAAAAAGAAATACCGAGTGATTAGTTGTAAATAACTTAATCAACTGTGATTTGTTTGGTAGAAGCGTTCGTCCACTAAAGTGACAGAAGCGCTCGTCCACACAAGTGACAAAAACGTTCGTCCACACAAGTCTTTGGACTTGCTAAGCCCTTAAGAGAAAATCCATCCAGTGACGTGGAACTATGGACGTCTACTAAATTTTAGTTAGGCATTATGAATGTATACTTGAGTTACAAGAATAACCCTTGTCTGCTGACGTGGCAAGATGGACGTGCTTTTTTTCAAGTCTTTGGACTTGGTATTCTTATCAAGTTATTTAGGTATTCATTTATGGTTTATTGTTGTAATAGATGCTGCATTCATATCCCTCAATCATATAGTTAGCAGTGTTAAAGAAATTATCTCCTAAACAATATAAACTTAAATCAGTGTAAATGTAACTTAAATAGTTTTCATTAAAAAATAGCCCAAGCAAGCATAAGAACAATCATTGAGACCATAAATAGCAAATATATGACTGTTAGGCTTTAGTTCTGAAACTTCACAATGTTGAAGACCTTCCAACCTCTCTAACAAAGCCCCTTCAGGATCATTGGCCATCACTAACATTGCGATGTCAGGTTCCGATATGCTGGAAGTGGGAAAAACATCAATAGTGTCTCGAGCTGTGATCTGCACAAATACCAAAAGATTTTAGCATTCCTACATAGTAATGTTGTCTAAGAAGGAGAAATGCACCTACCAATGGTGAACTCAGTCCATTGGGATAATACATATAAGAATAACTCATGTATGAGCTGAAATTCACCGCAAATAGAGATAAGATATTACATTATTATCTGAAGAAAAGGAAAACAGATATAGTATAAAGAACAATATCCTCCTTTATTTATTTGAATAATTCTTGCACACAAATTATACCTGATTTCAAGAGCAAGCATTAGATCAAGTGGATATGCTATTGCATGGAAGGGCTGGACGCTAGGAAGAACTGACATCTGAAAAACAGAAAATGATAACAGTTGAAGCATGTTCAAGTTCAATTCAACCATGTCTATGTGTGCACCATGATTTGTTTTATCAATACTACTATGCAAGTCTTATTTTCTGGTTTGAATGTGTCATACTTGATTTGGAACACGAATAAGGTAAGAGTGGGAATTAATCCAACAACATGCATTTGGCTTTTCCTTTATTTTCCTTTGTTAGTTTTTTTTATATTGATTTTACAATAAGAGATCAAACCATGACCAAGAGTAAGTATGCCAGAAAACTAATGTTTTGGTAGGTTTAATCACCCAAAGATATTCCCATCTTTATAGCTATGCAATGGGAAAAAATGCGAAATGCTTTGTCAAGCTCTGTTATCTATCATATCAAGCTATATTGTTTTTATTAACATATTCTAATATTATAGTGATAGAAAAATCACAATACAAAAGCTGTCAAACACTGAACAACTACAGGTAATTTAAAAAAAATGGAGACAATAAAGAAGAGAAAAATCAATCAAGAAAATATTACAGAAAAGGGGGCAATAAAGATGAGAAAAACCAACCTTGCAAACCGAAGAAGATACACCTCTCTCTCAAACAGAGTCAACCTCAAAGAGAAATAGCAACAAAATGGGAGACATTATCGCAGAAGGGAGTGAGAGGAGAAGAACACTGTAGAAACGAAGAAAGAGAAAGAAGGCCGAATATAGGGAAAGAACTTTTAGAATTTGAGATGAATGGAAGAAGATAATGAATAAGAAATATAAGAAATAATATAATAAATAATAAATAAAAAGTAGATACATTGTCCCTCTATTGAACCTGTCTAATCGTTATAAATGCTATCTTCCGATTGAAGCTTGTAATGTAAGCTTTAAAAGATTAAATTTGAAATATTAATATATTAGTAACCCCCAAACCACAAGCAAAACCCGAATAAAAAATAGATTGCTCCCCTAAATCACGGTTAAGATGACAGACAAGCAAACAGTAAGGGCAACACCCAACAACCATTATAAAGTGATGATTTACTGCCAGAATGATAGTTGATTATTCCAATGCTCTGAAGCATGATTTGCTTGCCTGCACTGCATTGCTTATATTTACTGTACGAATTTGTTGACTGGATGACATGTTGACACTAATTTGAGGAGCAACCTATGAATAAAGGAATTAGTATATCATTTTTGTAAAGGGAAGTTAGTTGTAAAACCGTTAGATTCAGTTAGTGTTGGTTGAACAATCTGTTGAAGTCAGTTATGCTCTAATGTATCTATAAATACTAAGCTCTACATCGTGTAATGGTTGAGATGATTAATACAATTCAGATAATACTATTCCATTCTTGATTCTCTTTTCCCTTTCTTCAGCACTGCACTCTGGTACCTTTATGGTATCAGAGTTCGATCCTTCATGACAAATTCGAGCTCACAGTCTTCAATGGCGTCACAGCCAGTTATGCAACCGTTAACCACACCAACTTCGATCAAGCTAGATGATGAGAATTTTCTCAATTGGAAACAGAAAGCACTTGGCACAATCAAGGGTTTCAAACTTCAAAAGTTCATCTCAGAGGCACAAAAAGGAGGAATGCCAAAGAAATTCAGCAATGATGATGATAAAACCTTGGGGAAAATCAGTGTTGAATACGAAAATTGGGAGCAGCAAGATTGATAAGCCTCTGGCTTATCTAGTTTTATGTCTAGTATGACCAGGATTTTGTGCAAATTATATCCTATTTTCATCCAATTTAGATTAGATTGTCCTCAAGCAAGGTTTTGAGTCTCTAAAGTAGTTTTAGGTTAATTTAGCCAGTTTTGAGTCAAATAAAGCACTTATGGCTATTTTGTTGTTTTCAGGTTAAGTTAGAAGTCAAGAGAATAAAGAATCAGGGAAATTACAAGTCTGGAGGAGTTCGCCTCGCGAGAGTGTTCTTGCCTCGCGAACCTGAAAGCCAGCTGAACAGTAAAAATGTCATCCTCTCTGGTTCGCCACGCGAGCAGTACCTCGCCCCGCGAGTCATCCAACCCTGAAAGTCAGAGACCATCACGACTTACCCGTGTTGAAGGTCACGGCTGTGGCAGTTTGGAATTTCAAGAGTCTCGCCCTGCGAGCAATAATTCGCCTCGCGAGCCTGGAAGTCAGAAAGCATCACGGTTAGGCCCTGATTCTCATCACGGGCGTAATAAGAAGACCCTTCCATTCCTCGCCTCGCGAGCCATTTCTCGCCTCGCGCGAATGCCAAAGGTTGCTGGCTGTCGACAATATTCGCCTCGCGAGACAGTGTTCGCCTCGCGAGAGGGCAAAATTCATGAATGTTATAAATAGCTGTCTGGGAAGATTAGGGGGAACTTTTGGCTTCTCCATTGTTTTTACATTTTTCTGTGTGTTTCATTTTCTTTATGGATAACTAATTTTCTAGATTAATCTACTGTAATTGATTTCCACCATACTTGAGGTTCTTGTAATTCCTGTTTTGTATGATTTTCCCTTTTCAATACTATGTTATACATTTCTGTTTGTTTAATTCAGGAGTGTATAGTGTTGTGTTGATTCATTTCAGTGATGTTATGTTCCTATATTTAATCGCGTTTGTTTAATTCGCGTGTGTTCATTCATGTTCGTTTAGTTCATGAGGGCTTAACCCCGTTTGTTTAATTCGGGAATAGGAACATATATCCGTAGTAGCGATTTCGTTTGTTAATTGTTGCTACAACTGAAAGGGGATTAGAATCTGCTTAGTGCTTGGAATTACATGAACCGATGATAGTTGTGAAATCAAGAACAGTAGATTAATCGTCTTTAGCTATTTGATAACCTTTTCAACTGCTCTGTTTTATTGTTCTGATTTTACATTGTTTTCCATTTGCAATTCAAACCAACCCCCCCCCCCCCCCCCCCAAAAAAAAAAACTGATTCTTGTGGTAAATAGCAAGTCAAGAGTCCTTGTGAGACGACATCCGAGTTGTCACCCTAAACTACATTTTTATAAACCGCTCATTCTTTTTGGCGCGTGCGCGACAGCGCGACTAAAAAATTGGCACCGTTGCCGGGGACTCTTTTTTGTTATTTTTTGCATTTTTTTTTGTCTTTTATTTTATTTTTTGTTTTGAGTTGGTCTAGCTACTAGGTCTACTTGCCCTGAATTGTGTGATTTTGACCCTGAAATTGAAAGAACACTGCACACACGCCGGAGAGAAATTCGGGCTAGCACTAGTAGTGATTCTAATTCTAAAACTGTTTTTGATAACATGGGTGACCAAAGGACATTAAGACAGCTTGCTGCCCCTGATGTAAATTATAATGGCTTGTGTATTGCATATCCTGGTGTTGATACTCCTTTTGAATTAAAATCTGGTTTCATTCACTTGTTGCCAAAGTTTTGTGGTCTTGCAGGTGAGGATCCACACAAGCATTTGAAGGAATTCCAGGTTGTCTGCTCCACAACCTTGAGATCAGAGGGAGTAACTGAGGATAACATCAAGCTGAAAGCTTTTCCGTTCTCACTCCAGGGAGCTGCAAAGGATTGGCTGTTATATCTTGAGCCAAACTCTATTACCACCTGGAACGACTTGAAGAAGGTTTTCTTAGAGAAATATTTTCCTGCCTCCAGAGCTGCATCAATCCGGAAGGAAATATGTGGCATCAGACAAGGAAATGAGTCATTGGCTGAATATTGGGAGCGATTGTTGACGAATCTGGGCAAGTATACCCAGTCGTGCAAGTAATACGGTGGTAAGACCGGTTATCGTATCCACGGGGATTGGATGTCAAGTACCAATTCACAAACTCAGCAACTATCTAGACTAAACAGAGAAATCAGAACAAACAAAAGAAAAGAAATAAAATCTTTTTGTCTTTTTGGGGACTTTTGACAAACACTTGGAGTGCAGAAAGGATATGTTGGGACTAGACTTCACCAAACCTCTAACTCATGCACTATCAGGACTAGATACCTCCCATTCATGCTTCAGATATTAAAATCAATCCACTAAACTACTCAAACCCCGATTCCTCGGATGGCAAGAGCCTAAATCCACTAATAGACCCTAATTCCTTAGGTGGCCTAGATTAATGAATTTGCATTAAGATTAGGGATTACACGATTACTAATAAACCTAGTTCCATTCCTAGATACAAGGCTTACTAGGTGATTAAATTCAGTTCTGGTTCTGATACGAACGTCCCCATTGCATACCAAAACACTAATCAAGTCATGGGGGTGCTAGCCACAACAAGCATTAAGCACAGAAAATTAATCACTAATATGAAGACATGAACATAGAATAATCAGTCAAGATAAATACATGATTATCAATTTGGTTACATCTAATCCCAACAACAGGGATTTAACTACTCATAAACAGAGAAAACCAAACCAGAGAAATTGGAGAAGAGGAGAGAAGAGGCTCCAGTGAGCTTTCCTTCTTCTTCAAAGCAACCCCTCTTGGCTCCCTTCTAGGGTTGAAACCCTAGCCCAGCCACAGCCTCCAAGTGCCTCCAAATGCCTCCCTCTGGACCAAAACTTAAAAACTCTCTAACTCTCCAAAAAACTCCCCAGATTCCACCGCAGAAACGAGAATTTATACTGCTGCTCGTCTGCCAGCGCTGGGCGCCCCACTCCTGGCGCTGGACGCTGGTTTTTGGCGCTGGGCGCCCCACTCCTGGCGCTGGGCGCTGGTTGCACAAAATAAATTCTCGCGAGGCGAGCTAAATTTCGCGACGTGAAACCTTGATTTTTAGCCTATCACGACCGTGATGCATATCATGGGCAGGCCGTGATAGCTTCTGACTTTTTCCTTCTGTTCTGCTTGATCATGGCCGTGATGGGCTCTGTTTGGCTCATATTTTTCACTTTTCAAGCTCTATTTCCTCCAGGCTCCACCATGGCTGATTTTGATCATTTTTACATTGAATTCCTGCAAAACAACACCAAGAAACCGCTTCACCCGTTCCAAAGGAAAATCTAACTAAAATCAACTAAATAATGCCTAATCTCTATGAAATATGCATGCAAAAGTGTACAGAAAATATCATGTAAAATCACACTATCAGCGATTCAAGCAGTTGGTATCCAGTTGCCCTCAGCATCAGATTTCTGAGCAACTTCTTATCCAGTACTTTTATGAGGGGTTACTACCGATGGATAGGAATATTTTGGATGCTTCTAGTGGGGGAGCACTTGTTGATAAGACCCCAGCTGCTGCCAAGCAACTAATTGAAAATATGTCACTGAACTACCAGCAGTTTACATCCAGGAGAAATTCTGTTGAGACAAGAGGTGTGAATGAGATCCATAGCTCTTCTTCCATCCAGGCCCTCGAGAATAGAATGGATGAGCTCACTTCTTTTGTAAAGCAATTGGCAATAGATAGGGTTCATCCTGCGAGGTTATGTGGCATATGCAATTCTCCTGAGCACCCGTATGATGCATGCCCCATCCAGAAAGAAGAGTTCGTCAGTGAAGCGCCTCAAGCTTATGCAATAAATCCCTATAATCAAGGCAACAGTCAGCACCGGTACTGAACCCCAGACCTCTCCACAAATAGGTACCATCCCAATTGGAGGAATCATCCTAACCTTCGGTATGGGAACTCATCCCAACAACAACCGATGGCAGCACCACAGAATCCTCCTCAAGTGACCACTTCTGCACCTTCTGGACCTTCTTTAGAAGACTTGGTCAAGCAATTGACTGTACAAAACCTTCAGTCTCAGCAACGAATGGATGCTAGCATTCAGGCCTTGCAGACACAGATTGGGCAGCTTGCCACTTACATAAACAACATACAGCAAGCTCAAGGATCCATTCAACTGCCGGCACAAACAGTGATGAATCCCAATGCCTCTAATCCTAATGTGAGTGCCATTTCTCTGAGATCTGGAAGAGTTGTTGAGGCATCCTCTGAGAAAAATGAAGAAACTATTGAGGTAAATCCTGAGCCTACTGTTGATGTTGAAGCTGAGAAAGTGTACATACCACCGATCCCCTTCCCACACAGAGTACAGAAAAATAAGAAGATTGGTGGTGAAGACAAGGAGAAGGAAATTCTAGATGTGTTCAGGAAGGTAGCTGTGAATATTCCCCTTCTAGATGTGATCAAGCAGGTGCCTAAGTATGCCAAATTTCTGAAGGATTTATGCACTAACAAGAGGAAGATGAAGAGTAATGAGAGAGTTAATTTGGGAAGAAATGTCTCAGCTCTTATCCAGTCTAAGCCTGCACCAGATAGAGTTACTGTTTCAGCACCCACTCAGGCGCTACCACAGAAGTGCAAGGATCCAGGCAATTTTACTATTCCATGCACTATTGGGGACAAAAAATTTGAAAATTGCATGTTGGACTTGGGATCCTCCATAAATGTCACGCCTACCTCCATCTTTAATAACCTTGATCTTGGTCCCTTGCAGTATACAGGTCTCACCATCCAGTTGGCCAAGAGGACCAGTGCCCACCCCATGGGAATGGTAGAAGATGTGCTGGTACAAGTTGATGAGTTGATTTTCCCTGCTGACTTCTACATCCTGGACATGGCAGGAGAGACAAGTTCAAGTAGATCACCAATAATCTTGGGCAGACCATTCATGAAGACAGCTAAGACTAAGATTGATGTTAATGATGGGACCATGTCTATGGAGTTCGGTGATATTGTGGCAAAGTTCAACATCTTTGATGCTATGAAACATCCACTGGAGGAGCACTCGGTTTTCCAATTAGAGTTGCTTTCTGAGATCATTGATGATACCCATGAGGACCTTGTTTCTGATTTTCCGTTTATTTCTGGATTTGATGATTTATATTCATGTACTGACTGTACTGACACTAACCCGTGTGCTGTTTGTGCTGAGTTTCTTGATTCAACTTTGCAGGGTGATAGTGATAGTGAGAGTGAAGCTGTCTGTTCAGCAGAAGTTCTTGACATCATGGCTACTCCAAATGTACCATCCATTGAGAAGCCACCCTCCCTATAGCTCAAGCCACTTCCTGGGAACCTGAAGTATGCCTACTTGGAGACAAATGAAAAACTTCCAGTCATTATTTCCTCCAGCCTTGACTCTGACCAGGAAGCAAAACTATTGGAGGTTCTGAAGAAGCACAAGAAGGCGATTGGGTGGACCTTGGCTGACATTCCAGGAATTAGCCCCTCCAGATGTATGCACATAATTCTATTAGAGGATGGGGCTAAACCGGTAAGGCAGGCCCAAAGGCGGCTAAACCCATTGATTCTGGATGTGGTGAAGAAAGAGGTGACTAAACTTCTGCAAGCAGGTATTATATAGCCCATATCTGATAGTACTTGGGTAAGTCCGATACAAGTTGTACCCAAAAAGTCCGGTCTCACAGTAGTTAGAAATGATAATAATGAGCTTGTACCCACTAGAGTCCGAGAATAGTCAAGTAGTCTCAGATAGATTATAGGAAGTTAAACCAAGCCACCGAGAAAGGATCACTTTCCTTTGCCGTTCATAGATCGAGATCTTTGGGCACTGGGTAAATCTCATTACTGTTTTCTTGATGGCTTTTCCGGGTACTTCCAGATCCATATTGCCCCTGAGGATCAGGAAAAGACCACTTTCACGTGCCCCTTCGGTACGTTTGCCTATAGGAGGATGCCATTTGGCCTTTGTAATGCTCCTGGCACTTTCCAAAGATGCATGCTTAGCATTTTTACTGAATTTATTGAAAATTGTATGGAATTATTTATGGATGACTTCACTGTATATGGCTCCTCATTTGATGCATGTTTGCATAGTCTGAGTTTAGTTCTAGAAAGATGCATTGAGACTGATCTAATTTTGAACTATGAAAAATGTCACTTTATGGTAGAACAGGGGATTGTTTTGGGTCATGTTATTTCTAAAGAGGGTATTTCAATAGATCCTGCAAAAATTGATGTGATTTCTTCATTGCCTTATCCATCTTGCGTACGCGAGATCCGTTCTTTTCTTGGCCATGCAGGTTTCTACAGGCGCTTCATTAAGGACTTCAGCAAGATAGCTCTGCCATTGTCAAACCTGCTGAAGAATGATGCCATGTTCCATTTTGATGAAAATTGCAAGAAGGCATTTGACTACCTGAAAAGAGCCTTGACATCTACCCCCATCATCCAGCCCCCTGACTGGACCCTCCCTTTTGAACTCATGTGTGATGCTTCTAATTTTGTTGTGGGAGCGGTTCTGGCACAAAGGTTGGGCAAGGCTTCCCATGTCATTCATTATATTTCTAGGACATTAGATGCTGCACAATCCAATTACACCACCACTGAGAAAGAACTGCTAGCTGTTGTGTTTGCACTTGATAAATTTAGGTCATATTTGCTAGGTTCAAAAGTTATTGTTTTCACTGACCATGCAGCTCTGAAGTACCTGTTAAAGAAACCAGAAGCTAAGCCAAGACTGATCCGGTGGATGCTTTTGCTCCAAGAATTCAATGTGGAGATAAAAGACAGGAGTGGAGCTGAAAATTTGGTAGCCGATCACTTGAGCCGAATAGCAAGGGATGAGGATCCTTCTCCCATCCAAGATGATTTTCCTGATGAGCGACTCCTACATCTGTATGGGGTAACCCCCTGGTTTGCTGACATAGTTAACTTTCTTGTTGCTGGTGTTGTTCCTGCAGGTACAAGTAGATCCAAGTTCCACAAGCTCAAGAGCGATTCAAAGTACTATGTGTGGGATGATCCGTACCTTTGGAAGTTGTGCAGTGATAAGGTGATTCGGAGGTGTATCCCCGATCATGAGACAGAGTCCATCTTGCACTTCTCTCATGCCTCTCAAGTTGGAGGACACTTTGGACCTCAGAGGACGGCAAGAAAAGTCCTGGATTCTGGGTTCTACTAGCCCATAATTTTTAGAGATGCCTATGAGGTCTACAGGAATTGTAAGGAATGTCAAACAACAGGCCCTGCCATCACTCATAGGAGTGAGATGCCTCAACAGCCCATGCTTTTTTGTGAGGTTTTTGATGTGTGGGGAATCGACTTTATGGGTCCTTTCCCTGCTTCTTTTGGTTTTCTGTACATTCTTTTGACTGTTGACTATGTTTCAAAGTGGGTGGAAGCAGTCCCCACTAGGACTAACGATGCTAAAGTTGTTTCAAAATTTGTTAGGTCCAACATTTTTTGCAGGTTTGGCATACCTCGGGCTATTATCAGTGACCAGGGCACTCACTTCTGCAACTGCACCATGGAAGCCTTACTCAGGAAATATGGGGTTGTGCATAGAGTCTCCACTGCTTACCATCCCCAGACCAATGACCAGGCTGAGATATCAAACAGGGAGATCAAGCAGATTCTAGAGAAGATGGTGCAGCCGAATAGAAAGGAATGGAGCCGCCGTCTGGAAGACGCACTGTGGGCTCAGAGGACCGCTTTCAAGACGCCAATAGGAATGTCCCCCTTCAGGCTTGTATTTGGTAAGGCATGCCATCTCCCTGTGGAAGTTGAGCACCGTGCATATTGGGCAGTCAAGTGCTGTAACATGGACATGAAGAAAGCTGGTATTGAAAGGAAACTACAGCTGCAACAACTTGAGGAGCTTAGGCTAGAAGCCTATGAAAGCTCCCGGATTTATAAAGAGAAAACAAAACATTTTCATGATAGGATGATTGCTAGGAAAGAATTTTTTGTGGGCCAGCAAGTCTTACTGTTTAATTCCCGCCTGAAATTGATGGCTGGGAAACTTAGGTCCAAGTGGATTGGACCATTTGTTGTTACTAATGTGTTTCCTTATGGTGAAGTAGAGATTAAAGATGCAGGTAGCAACAAGTCCTTCAAGGTTAACGGGCAGAGGCTGAAGCCATTCCATGGTGTGGCTGCTGGTGTTCCTGACGATGCTATTGTTGAGGAGCTCTCCTTGGAAGCTCCCTCCTACACTGACACTTGATTAGGGAGTACCCTTTCCTTTCCCTCACTCTGATTTTATAGTTATGTTGTTTCATTGGGGACAATGTATGTTTTAAGTGTGGGGGAGGGAACTAGTTGTAGTTTTGTTTTGTCTTGTTTTTTCTTTTAGCTCTTGAATAAATTGTGTTAAGTCTTATGTTGGCAAGTTTGATTGATTTTGATGATTTTGCACAGATTGATTGCATGATTGATGTGATGATTCCCCCTAGGTTGAACAATGGGTTTCTTGAAAAAAATTTGTTTTTGAAATGTGATCCCCATGTGATTGAAAACTGAACTTTGAGATTTTGTTGTGATGGCATGATTAATGATAAGTTTGGGGTGAAGGGAAGCACACACTAGGGATAGAATCTCTGTCAAACAATTTGCAAAAAAATGTCCAGGTGAGGATTTGAGCCTCCAACATGTTTTTGACTGTGGGAAATCACTTTTAAGTTGCACTTTCCCGAATTTGCTTGAATCTCTTTATGGTTTGCATGTTTATGTGTTTGCTTCAAATGATTTAGGCATTTTCTTTGTAAATAACTACTTAGCCTAAAAATAACCAATTCCTAATGCATGTTCCTTAATTAGCCCCATTGAGCCTGATTAGCCTGTTAATTCTTGATAACCTAATGTTATAAGCCCAAAATCTGGAAAACCATGTTAACCCGATCTTAGGATTAGGAGAGCATGGAATCTTAGAAAGAGAATGGGTGCAAGAAACTAAGTTTGGGGTGGCTACAAGGTGTGATATGTGTTGTTTGGGATTGACAAAGTAAATATATATATATATATATATATATATATATATATATATATATAATAAAAAGGTTGGAGCCAAAGGCCAAAGGAAAAAAAAAAGAAAAAAAAAGAAGAATAGTGTAAAAATGTTAAAAATAAAAGTATTTGAATAAAAAGGCTGTAGTCACCCGAGACAAATGAAAAATGAAAAAAAGGAACTTGAGTGGAAATTCAAAAGTGTAAAATGTTCATGCTCTCTTAGTTCCTAGGGTCTTCAACCTAGTTCCTTTGTATATCCTACCCTTAGCCAGGCCCCATTACAGCCCATAAAAGACCTTTTGATGTTGCATGCATGTTTTCTGTGGGAATCATTTGGAGATGAAAATCAAATTTATGGGAAGTGCTTCTGAAAGGTGAATTGAGTGAATTGTTGATTGCCTGACAAAAACTGAGCGATTGAGTGAAACACTAAACTCCCTTGTGAGGAAGGCAGTTGTTTGAATTTGGTGATCTCCCTCTTGTGTGTAACTTGGATCCCCTGCTTAGATTAATGATTGTTTGAATGATGAAATTCTCAATTGTTTAGAATGAATGATTGTGGGGATTGCTTTGTTTGAAAGGGGGGAACATTGAAGAAAACTGTTTTGTTGAAACTGCTTGAATTTGTGCAAGGTTGATTGAATCTTTTAAGCTTGCCAGGTCTTGAGTCTTTTTGATTTTTGAGTTGTAGTTTGCTTGGGGACAAGCAAAGTTTAAGTTTGGGGTATTTTGATAAGCCTCTGGCTCATCTAGTTTTATGGCTAGTGTGACCAGGGTTTTGTGCAAATTATATCCTATTTTCACCCAATTTAGATTAGATTGTCCTCAAGCAAGGTTTTGAGTCTCTAAAGTAGTTTTAGGTTAATTTAGCCAGTTTTGAGTCAAATAAAGCACTTATGGCTATTTTGTTGTTTTCAGGTTAAGTTAGAAGTCAAGAGAATAAAGAATCAGGGAAATTACAAGTCTGGAGGAGTTCGCCTCGCGAGAGTCTTCTCGCCTCGCGAACCTGAAAGCCAGCTGAACAGTAAAAATGTCATCCTCTCTGGTTCGCCACGCGAGCAGTACCTCGCCTCGCGAGTCATCCAACCCTGAAAGTCAGAGACCATCACGGCTTACCCGTGTTGAAGGTCACGACTGTGGCAGTTTGGAATTTCAAGAGTCTCGCCCTGCGAGCAATAATTCGCCTCGCGAGCCTGGAAGTCAGAAAGCATCACGGTTAGGCCCTGATTCTCATCACGGGCGTAATAAGAAGGCCCTTCCATTCCTCGCCTCGCGAGCCATTTCTCGCCTCGCGCGAATGCCAAAGGTTGCTGACTGTTCACAATATTCGCCTCGCGAGACAGTGTTCGCCTCGCGAGAGGGCAAAATTCATGAATGTTATAAATAGCTGTCTGGGCAGATTAGGGGGAACTTTTGGCTTCTCCATTATTTTTACATTGTTTTGTGTGTTTCATTTTCTTTATGGAGAACTAATTTTCTAGATTAATCTACTGTAATTGATTTCCACCATACTTGAGGTTCTTGTAATTCCTGTTTTGTATGCTTTTCCCTTTTCAATACTATGTTATACATTTCTGTTTGTTTAATTCACGAGTGTATAGTGTTGTGTTGATTCATTTCAGTGATGTTATGTTCCTATATTTAATCGCGTTTGTTTAATTCGCGTGTGTTCATTCATGTTCGTTTAGTTCATGAGGGCTTAACCCCGTTTGTTTAATTCGGGAATAGGAACATATATCCGTAGTAGCGATTTCGTTTGTTAATTGTTGCTACAACTGAAAGGGGATTAGAATCTGCTTAGTGCTTGGAATTACATGAACCGATGATAGTTGTGAAATCAAGAACAGTAGATTAATCGTCTTTAGCTATTTGATAACCTTTTCAACTGCTCTGTTTTATTGTTCTGATTTTGTATTGTTTTCCATTTGCAATTCAAACAAACCCCCCCCCCCCCCCAAAACTGATTTTTGTGGTAAATAGCAAGCCAAGAGTCCTTGTGAGACGACATCCGAGTTGTCGCCCTAAACTACATTTTTATAAACTGCTCGTTCTTTTTGGCGCGTGCGCGACAGCGCGACCAAAGATCAATTGATTCTTACTTGGCTATTGGCTTCAATGTCTCCCAATCTGCATACAAGGATGGTAGGATGCGATTATGCATATCAGATATGGAAAAAGATTGAAGTGTTCTTTGCTTCTCAAACTAGGGCAAAGGCAAGCAAACTCAAAATTTAGCTCAATAATGTTAAGAAAATAGGAAGTCTCCATGAATATTTACTTGAAATAAAGAAAATAGTGGACACACTAGCTGCAGTTGGTTCACCAATTGATGATGATGAACATATACTAGTTATTCTTGATGGACTTCCCGATGAGTATGATTCTATAGTAGCTTCGATTTTGTCTATAACTAATCCTTATACAATTCAAGAAATTGAGGCACTACTGATGGCAATTGAAGAGAGAATTGAAAAGCACAAGAAACCTGATGCTTTTGGCATGCAAGATCTTCAAGCCAATCTTGTGCAATCATAATCTTACAGAGGATGAAGAGGTTCAGGTAATAGAGGAGCATTCTTTAATTCAAATAGAGGAAGATTCAATCCAAGAGGCAATAGAGGAAGAGGCAGATCCATGAATAGAGGAGGTGGCAGGTATAGCTTCAACTCTAGCAGGCCACAGTGTCAACTTTGTGATAAATATGGCCACACTGCAATTCAGTGTTGGCATAGGTTCGATGAAAACTATCAAGTCTCAAATCAAGTTTCAACCACAATGGTAGAGCCATGATATCAAAATAAATTACAGATGCAGATACCTCCATGTCTGCACTTATGGCAGTTCCAGAAACCGTCTTTGATCTAGTCTAGTACCCTGATTCAGGGGCTACAAACCACATCACTCCAGATTCAACAAATATGTTCAGTAAATCAGTGTAAATGGTGATGGCAGGATCAAGATGGCCAATGGAGATACCACTCATATCCACCACACTGGTAAATCTCTCTTCTTTCCACCTAAGTCTATCAAACCTTTGTTCTTACATAACTTATTGCACGTTCCTAGTGTTTCCAAAAACTTGTTCAGTGTTTCTCAATTTGCAAGAGATAACCGAGTTTATTTTGAATTTCATGCTGATTTTTGTCATGCCAAATCTCAGGATAGTCATCAAATTCTACGGGAAGGCAAGCTTAAAAATGGTTTGTATGCTTTTGACAACTTTCATCTACAACCTACTACTTTTCACTCCAAGTGTAATAAACTTAGTCATTCCATTCATAGTTGTAATAATGTAGCTGTTAGTGATGTATAAAAATTGTGGCATGCAAAATTAGGCCATGCTCACTCTAAAATTGTTTGTAATGTCCTCAAACTGTTTAAAATTCCTTTTGATAGCAACGAAATACCCAATTTGTGTACTGCTTGCTGCTTAGGCAAGTCACACAAGCTTCCTTTTTCTATTTCATCCACTGTGTAAATCAGTCCCTTCAACTGATATACTCGGACATTTGGGGTCCAGCTCCAATGTCGTCAACCAATGGCAACGGGTATTATCTACATTTCATTGATGCATACTCCAAGTACACCTGGATTTACTTACTACAGAACAAATCTCAAACCTTTACTTGCTTTATGCACTTCAAAACCTTGGTTGAAAACCAACTTGGCATAAAGATAAAGGCTTTTCAGAGTGATGGTGGCAAGGAGTATGCTCCAATCACTAAGTATCTCAGTTCACAGGGTATTATCCATCGTTTTAGTTGCCCTTACACACATGAGCAAAATGGTATGGCCGAAAGGAAACACATGCATATCACTGAACTTGGACTTGCTCTTCTTGTAAATGCCTCAATGCCACTAAAGTACTGGGGTGAGGCATTCCAAACTGCTGTATAAATCAATAATAGGCTACCCACTCCTACTCTTAACAATGCTAATCCCTTAGAAACCTTATTTCATATTACTCCTGATTACTCCTTTTTAAGAGTCTTTGGTTGTAGTTGTTTTCCATACTTGAGGCCTTATAACAAAAATAAGTTTCAATATAGAAGCCAACAATGTGTTTTCCTTGGATATAGTGTTGCTCATAAAGGCTATCTCTGCTTAGCTAACACAGGGAGATTGTATATTTCCAGGCATGCACAGTTTGATGAACATGTTTTTCCTTCTAAATGTAATCCTGACTTTGCTTCCACTAATGTGTCTGCTTCTTCCTCTCCCCTTATGCTTGTACCTTCTATTCCTATTTTTCCTGGCACTAACAGATTTGCCCCTTTGTCCACTCCTTTGGCTCAATCACATGATACTGCTACCACACCATCATCTTCACCTGAGTTTACTGAATATGTTATGGAAAGGTCTGTAGCACCTGACATCAGTCCACCACAACAAAGTTTTAGTGCACCACAGAACTCAGTGCCTCATTCTGATGTGCATGCTGATCCAGACATCAGTGCCTCACACAATCCAACTCCTCCTATTGTACCTACTGGTCCAGAAACTCATGCTGATCCACAAACTGATCCAGTTACAAATCTGCACCCATGAGAACAAGAGGCAAAGCTGGCATCTTCAAGCCCAAGGTCCTCCTAGCAGCTTCAGGTTCCAATATTAATTACAATATTGAGCCTAAATCAGTCGAGGGTGCACTGAAGTCCCCCTATTGGAAACCAGCCATAGAGCAGGAATACTCAGCCCTGATGAAAACAAAGACTTGGGATCTGGTGCCTCTTCCACATGGTAGAAACCCAATTGGTTGCAAATGGGTTTTCAGAGTGAAGCATAATCCTGATGGGACAGTTAGCAAGCACAAAGCTCGATTAGTGGCTAAAGGCTTCCATCAACAAGAGGGTTTCGATTTTTTTTTTTGAGACATTCAGCCCAGTAGTCAAGCCTACCACAATCAAGTAGTACTCACTCTTGCTCTCTCTCAGAACTGGTTCATCAAGCAAGTTGACATTAACAATGCTTTTCTGAATGGTGACTTATCAAAGGAGGTCTACATTTGTCCAAGGTGATGGTTCCCTTGTGTGCAAATTGAACAAAGCCCTATATGGCTTGAAGCAAGCCCCCAGAGCTTGGTTCCAAAAACTTCATTCTTATCTCAATGAGCTTGGCTCCTCTTCCACTAAGTGTGATACTTCTCTGTTTACAAGATTTAGCAACACCCACACCATCCTTATCCTTATGTATGTAGATGACATTATCATCACAAGCAACTCGAATGCTGCCATCTCTGAGTTGATTCAGTCACTGCACTCACGGTTTCCTCTCAAAGACCTAGGAAACCTTAATTTTTTTCTTGGCATCCAAGTTCAAAACACTACAGCAGGAGGCATCTCACTTAATCAAACCAAGTACATCAATGATTTACTCCAGAAAGAAAACATGTCAACTGCCAATCCTATGAAGACTCCAATGGTGTCCACTGCTAAACTCACTGCACATGATACTAATGAGACTGAAAATCCAGGTCTTTATATATCATTGGTTGGAGGTCTTCAGTGTGTCACAGTGACCCGGCCTGATCTTGCTTATGTTGTTAACAGGGTGTGTCATTTTATGCACTCTCCTAAAGACTCTCACTAGCAAGCAGTGAAGAGAATACTACGATATTTGAAGGGCACGTCTACACAAGGACTTCACTTCTCCAGAACCTCAGATTTACGCCTAACAGCATTCTGTGATGCTGACTGGGGTTCTAACATTGATGACCGAAAGTCCACTACTGGCTACTATGTTTATTTGGGTTCAAATCTCATATCTTGGGCGTCTAAGAAGCAAGTTGTAGTCCCACGTTCCAGCACTGAGGCTGAGTATCACAGCTTAGTTGTTGTTACTGCTGAGTTGACATGGTTACAGTCCCTACTGACTGAGTTACGTATCACATTACCTGCTCCTCCCAGAGTGTACTACGACAACCTTAGTGCAGTACTTCTAGCTACTAATCCAATCCTCCACTCGCGCACTAAACACTTTGAACTTGATTTGTATTTTGTAAGAGAAAAGATCCAACGTAAAGAGCTTGAAGTTCATCATGTTCCTTCCACTGAGCAAACAGTCGATGTGCTGACAAAGCCTCTACCTCAATCCAGCTTCCAACATTGTTGTTCCAAACTCAGAGTTCGTGACACCTCACCCATGAGTTTTACAGGGGGTGTAAAGGGAAGTTAGTTGTAAAACCGTTAGATTCAGTTAGTGTTGGTTGAACAATCTGTTGAAGTCAGTTATGCTCTAATGTATCTATAAATACTAAGCTCTATATTGTGTAATGGTTGAGATGATTAATACAATTCAGATAATACTATTCCATTCTTGATTCTCTTTTCCCTTTCTTTAGCGCTGCACTCTGATACCTTTAATTTTGTTGATTGGTGTTTGGCAGGACATCTTATTATTTACATCAAGAAGTGAAGTTTATAGTTTCGAAGTGGTTTATAGTTTCGGAGTGGTACTACTTGAGATGTTAACCAGTAGATTTTGGAGAGAAAATTAGGTGCACTTACCTTTGAGGTTTTCATTTTAGTTATCATAGTTTTATGATTTCTAACTTGTTTTTCATATCCTTTTGCAGGTTGGCAACTGAAATAAACAATGCTAGAGTTATTGGTCTTTCTTATTCTTGCTCTCAACCCATTTTTTTGTCATTATTTTTTAATTTGAATTTTCTCTATTGGATTTTTGGTATCTATTTATTTATATAATTTTGGTCGTCTGATGTAGATCTCCTATTCAACGAATACCACAGTCACCATAAGTTTACCATCATCACCAGCTCTCCCACTGGTGTTGTGAGTTTTTTGTTTCATTTTGATGTCCGATGGAGTTAGTTTATTCAATATCGTTATTAGGATTTCTTATTTGAGCTGGTCATAATCTCTCTCTTTAATTCTTCCCATCTCTCTCTCTATGTGTGTTCTTTTATTCTAAAACAATATTTTCATTTATTTTTTCCTATCACAGGAGAAGAGCACATGAATGTGTAAATTAGGTTGAATCTTGCTCAATCAAACAGCCACATTCTAGCCATAAATTTATTAGATGGATTGCCAATATAATCAATTCATGAGTTGACAATGGTAATAACTGTGTTTGATTGATTTTGTAGGAGCTTAATTAAGGGATGGAATGGTTAAATTTCAGTTCTCCAATTTTTTTCTAATCTATTCTACCATTTGTGAACTGCAATTCAAATTGCATATATCTTACAAAAAAAAAGCCTTTTGGTAATACTCATTTCAGATAAAAGTACTGCAACATGATATTTTTTGGTCCACTGCTTTACTTAAAGGAAATAGCTCAGAAGTGGTGGTATGCTTCTAACTTGAAATTCTGAGCATGATACCAATTATTTACTTGGACAGTACAATGTTACATATAAGAATCCATTTTTGAAAATAAATTGTGCAAATGTTATCTCTTGGCATAATCATACATGTATTTTTATGGGTGCTCCATTTGTTAATTTCAACATCATGTATGGAGTTTTATGTAATGAATGGCTCGCAAGTTAAGTTCCCCCAAGAACATCTCTTAACTTTATGCAATTAACTACGGATATACAAATTTTTTTAAAATAAAATAAAGTAGGTATTATTTGTGAAATGAAATCTTTATTATACTATTATGTAATGATTTGCTTCTTCCTAATGCATCTTAAAATAACATGTTGTCGTGTTCAAACAGTTTTTTTATAGCTAGATGTTGGTTTCCTAAATGCTATCTATATCTTCAAATTGTGGTGCCAATTTGCAACAATTGTCATAACTTTTTGAGCTATAGTTTGCATTTTTGGCGGGTGTTGATATCTGCTATGTGCAATTTGCCATGTGGTATATGCGATATTTACTATTTGTTATTTGTTATATGTTATATCTGTTGAGTATTATTAATATTAAATTATTACATTAATATTATTATTTGTCTTTTAAATATCATTTATCTGCTCCTGGTAGAACATACTACTGCTGGGAGCAGTTTACAAGAAGATCCTCATTTTATTGATTGATCCAAACAGCACAATTGCTACAGAAATTTTATTCTATGGATTTTGTTTTCCTTTTGGAATTAGGGTGTTGTCTTCATGTTTACAAAGTCATAATTTTTACAATATGTATTGTATGATTTTTAGCGGTGCAAGAGGATAGATGGTAGGGCTGCTTGACAAATGGAACCTTGAGCTTTCATATCAACACAACTTTTAGCTACAATATCTTGGCTGAGACTCGAGAGGTTTAAGCCTCTCACGGAAAAGCTACAAAAGGGAGCAATTCTTTTAATTGCTAATGAGTTTGCTTACGAGTCTTCTTGGCTAATGTCTTCAAGATGTGCAATGAAGGGAAAAAAAGTATCATTAAAGAAATATTAATTTAGTTTCCCATATTCTATTATTTAGTTTAAAAGCATTATCATAATGTAGTCAGGTTAATGAAGTTACCTATATTGTATTATTTAGTTTAAAAGTATTATCATAATGTTGTTGGTATCTATCATTAAAGTATTATCATATTTTATGTGCTTATTTAAGTATTATCGGTTTATTTCATTCTTTTGAAGATTTATTACTATGTAAATACTAAATTATTTTATTGACTGGATTTCCATTTAAAAGTGAGGAAGATTAAGATACCTCTATGAATAGCAACTTTTTTTTTCTTTTTTTTTCTTTTCATTTTTTTTTGTTGAGAAAAATGAACAAGTCAAGCTTTCAATTATTTGGTTAATATAGGGATTTTCTTCATATATTTGGAGCTGCTTTTTTCTGACCTACTAATCTGTTGCAAAATTAGTTTTTCTAGCTCTTTCTTAGGCCCCTGTGCTAGCCATTTTAATGTATCAGAAGCAATACCATCCTTTGCAATTTTTTCTTTAAACCAGTTCAAGAAAGTCTTGTTATGCTTGTTCAAACACCATTTTTCATTCATTCTAGGGTAAGTTTCATTGATGATGCGTTTGTGCTCACATATGTATGGTTCAACCTCATCAATGTTATTCAATATATACAAATGTGCTTGAAGCACTTTTTCCCGATCCATGCTCTTAACAGTGATACCTTGTGTACCCTTACCATCATATCTTCCTTCGTGACGAGACTTCGGAAACCCTACAGGTTCGGCTTCTGACATGTAATCTGTACAAAACTCAATAGCTTCTTCTGCAACATACCTTTCAACAATAGATGCTTCGGGACGGTGTGGATTCTTCATATATCCTTTCAAGATCTTCATGTATCGCTCAACCGGGTACATCCACCTTAAATAAATGGGGCCGCATAATCTAATCTCCCTCACTAGATGAACAATCAAATGAACCATGATGTCAAAAAATGAAGGTGGAAAATACATCTCCAATTGGCACAAGATAATGGCTGCCTCATTTTCCAAGTCATCCAACTTTTTAGTGCCAATGACCTTGCTACATATAGCATTGAAGAATAAGCATAACCTAGTAATGGCATGTCTGACTTTTTTAGGCAAGATGTCACGAATGGTCACCGGTAGTAGTTGTTGCATCAAGACATGACAATCATGAGACTTTAAGCCAACTAATTTGAGATCTTTCATTGAGACAAGTCTTTTGATATTTGAAGAGTAACCCTGTGGCACTTTGACTCCCCGTAGACATTCACAAACTTCTTTTCTCTTTTTTTGATAAAGTATGACATGCTGGGGGCAAATAAGTCTTCTTATCCCCCACTTTTTGTGGAGCTAACTGCTCTCGTATACCCATCGCAACTAGATCCAGACGAGCATTCACACCATCCTTTGTCTTGCCTTGAATGTTGAGAAGCGTTCCGATTAAACTGTCACACACATTTTTCTCCACATGCATCACATCAATACAATGTCTTACATCACGCTTGCACCAGTATGGAAGATCAAAGAAGATCGACGTCTTATTCCATATTTTCTTCTTGATAGCCTTCTTCTGGGTCTTCTCATAGATAACATTAGTGTTGTTAACCCTTTCATAAACTTGCTCTCCAGTCTTGGCCACCGGAGCAATTTCATTCTCCGGAAGTCCATTGAAAGCTTTTCTCAATCTATGATAAGGATGATTACGTCGGAGAAATCTCCGATGCCCAAGGTAAACTATCTTCCTTCCATGTTGCAGTTGATGGTAACATGTGCCTTCTTCACATATTGGACATGCTTTATACCCCTTAACACTATACCCACACAGGTTCCCGTATGCTGGAAAGCCATTGATGGTGCAAAATAACATGGCACGCAATCTGAATGTCTCACGGCAATACCCGTCGATCACATCAACGCCTTCATCCCACAACATTCTCAAGTCTTCAATCAATGGACTTAGATAAACATCAATATCATTTCCTGGCTGTTTAGGACCCGAAATCATCATACTTAACATAATGTATTTGCGCTTCATGCACAACCAAGGAGACAGGTTGTAAATTACCGGGAGAACAGGCCATGAACTATGAATACTACTTAAGTTTCCATATGGATTCATTCCATCGGTAGCAAGTCCAAGCCTGAGGTTTCTGGGCTCATTGCCGAAATCCGGAAACAAACTATTAATTCTCTTCCATTGCAAAGAATCGGCTAGATGGCGAAGCTGTCCATCACACTTCCTCTCATATGCATGCCATCTAATGTTCTTTGCATCATTTACATTAGCAAACAATCGGTTGAACCGTGGAATCACGGGAAGATACCATAACACCTTCCCAGGGGGACCTTTGGTGACCACATCACAACTAGAATCACCATCCTTCACTTTGTAGCATGATACCCCACACCTGGGGCACTCGTGCATCTCTTCAAACTCTTTCCTGTATAATATGCAATAATTGGGGCAAGCGTATATTTTCTTATACTCCATACCCATCGGACACAATATCTTCTTCGCCTCATAGTTTCGATATGGCAGTGTGTTACCTTCTGGAAGCATGTCTTACAACAACTCAAGCAATTCGGTAAAGATTTTATCACTCCACCCATTTCTCGCCTTCACATTGAACAATCTTAACACCACTGACAACCGTGTGAAATTAGTGCACCACGGATACAAAGCCACTTCCGCATCACTGCACAAAGTATCATACACATGTGCGCGCCGAAAAGACTCTTGCCCAACATCACGGATCATGTCCTCTAGTCCATCGTCCATTTCCACGCCATCAACTTCCTCTCTATCCGACACCCTCAGCCTATCTAACGATTCACCATGACATATCCATGTTGTATAGCTCTTGCAAATCCCCTCACAAATAAGATGATCACATATCTCCTTAGCTTCCAGTCGTCTCTCATTCGAACAGTTAACACAAGGACAATAAATCCTTCCGTTACCACTATCAGGAGCATTTGTTTTTGCAAACCGTAGAAAATCTTCCACTCCATTCTCATACTCATCACTTGTCCGTCTAGCATTCATCCAACCGCAATCCATGACTAAACCAATAACTTCGTACTTAGTCCAACATATTCATCAACCACTTCTTATGACAGGGTATGGCCCTATCCCATTAGAGAAGAAACTTTTCAACATTCGGTTAACAGTTAGTCCTTAACTCTCATGCTCATACTTGACGAAATTTCGACAGCATTTCCCTTCGGTCTCCGACGTACACGACATGAACGCGATGACATCCACAACGATAAAGTATGAACCCGGAGAACGAAAGGAAATGTATCAATCCGAACTTTCATCAAGAATATAACATTAGAATCAATGAATAACTATTTTAACTGAATGAAGAAAAAGTTTTTTCCCAAACTGTCCAACTTTGGACAATTCAAGATCCAATATAATGAGCGGTACATTAAGCATGTACACTTGTGCTCATTAGTATTACATCTCAAACGGGAAACTAAGGTTTTACTAATTATTGTGGGCATATTCTCGGATCAAATAAATTTTCAAGCAAATACATTAAAACTCCAATGAAAGCTTTTCAGCCAAAACGATGGAAATCAAACCTTACTTTGTAATTTCCAATGCAAAGTGGCTATCTGCTGGTATAACTCCTCTCTTGTATTTTCCTGTTAGCACACCACATGCAAGTGGACTCCAAGTTGTCAAACCCAAGCCATAGTTACAGGTTTGATTTGGATCTGAAAAAATAACATTGCCTCATCATAAACCAAATGACTTGACAAAACCCGTGAAAGTATAATCTTAAATGCTTCTCTCCATGAATCTCAACTCTCAATTTCCCAGCATCCATACACAAGATGATATAAAATACAAAATTGGTAAAACTACTATGGGTAAGAAGTTCTTACCTTTTGTATCCAAGGATTGTGCCCCTCACGTAGAGTCTAAAAATCAAAGCATGAAAAATACAGTGTTAGCTTATTTAAGACCAAAAGTGTAACATCCTAAAATTCTAATATAATTAATTTGAAAAAAAAAGATTAAGTTATAAAAATATATATAATAAAAATAAAATATAATTAAAAGGTTTAGTGGTGAGAATTTAGTAGTATAAAATTTATTAGAATTGGTTAGTAAATACAAAATAAATATTAAATTAAAATAAATATATAAAAAAGAAGAGAATATATATATATATATATATATATATATATATATATATATATAAAAGGTGTACTGGGTGTTAAGCCCAAGTACATCTAATTACCTTTAAGTTTTTTTTAAAAAAAAGAAAAAAAAAGAAAAGAAAAAGAAAACCTAAAATAACCTATATGCTTATGTTGTATGTGTCTCTATATATATAACATAATAATAATTAGTCACTGGGCAACAGAGGAAAGGAGGTTAGGAGCGCCGCACAGTGACTTTAGCGAGGGAGTGAGAGACGTTTTTTTTTTCTTGGCAGTGCCACCATTCCAGCACACTGATCCAATAACAGCAATTAAGGGAAAAAGACTTTTTAGGAAAACACTAGTTTTTGTCATATCTATTTTTTAGAGTATTTTGGAGGTCTTCGAGAGGTGAGTAACAATATTTTTTATGAACCCTTTCCATGGTATATTTATGTGTTTATGGTAATTTTAAAATATTTGATCTCATGTTTCAATTGCTAGAGGATGATATTTGTGGAGTGAGAAAGAGTTTTTGTTAGTTGTGCTTGAGGTGATAATATCACTGTCAAAATTGGAATTTCTTTGTTGTAAAAATTATCTGTTTGTACAGTGAGTGTGAGATACTAAAGTTTGATTTTTTTTCATGATGCCTGCAAGAAGACAAGTACACAGTGCCTGTGGATTTTTATAGTAACCAGTGACTTGACATATGAAACACATGTAGTGAGAGAAACATTAAGGTTTGATAAGAATAAATATATTGTAGGTTTTCAATCAATTTAATGGGAATATATATATATATATATATATATATATATATATATATATATATATTGTGGGTTTCATAAGAAGGAATAATTATTAAGATTGAAATTATGATGTTCATGATCGTCGTATTGTACCTATCAATTTTATTTGATAACATGATGTGTTTTTATTTGGCATACATGATAAGATTGAATGTTTAAATTATGATTAATGAGTTGTTATAGTATGAGGCATGGGATATTTGACTTATGATATATGGTATGATGTTTGTTGCAATACCGCCTATAAGAGGGGTATCGAAGAGTAATACCGCCGTAATGAGGTATCGAAAGTAACATTCCCATGTAATTGGGATGTCGAAAATGAGTAATACCACCTAAAAAGGGTATCGAAAGTAACACCACCATGCGATGGGGTGTCTCTAACGGAGAAATACCTCCATGTGCACATGGGAGGTATCGAAATGGAAATGTCCTCGATAGGAGGGTGACATCGAAATACTCCTCGTGAGTAGGGGTGGGCAATGGGATGCCATTGTCATGTGATGTGTGAATTTATGGCATACCGGCAAGAGACCAATTTAATTAGGAGGTCTTCGGGCCATTTGGATTAAACCATAATTCACTTGGTATATGGAATGTGATGCATTGAGATAAGTTGTGTTACGTTATATGCTATTGGGTTGTGAAGATTATTGTTGTTATTAAAAGTATTTTCTTTTGTATATATTATTTTGGAAAATTAGCGGGTGCCATGGACAGTTTTTTTTCCGGTTACCGTGCTGGCTGAGAATAATAATATTTTTGAAAATATTTTATAAAATTGTATTGTTGATCACTGAGATTTTATATCTCATTATAAGTGTTGTTTTCAGATACCGAGGACATCGCTGTTGAGGACCCAGAGATCTGAGGAGTCATCTTTTTATTACCTAGTTGGTTAGTAATGTAGTATGTTGAGGGTACTGACGACGTTCTTTGGTTTACATATTATTTTTCTCGGATTGTAATTAGACGCCCGGTTTTTAGGGTTTTGGTTTTTTATTTATTATTCAAACGTATGGATTTTTATTTATATTCATTACTTGGATACTTTCTTACTATATTATTTAATATGAGGTATTTTCAGACTTTAAATATTTTTTAAAATTTTTCTGTATGAGATATATGTTTTAATTAAATGTTTTAAAGGATTTTTATTGATTTTATCTTGTGATTACTAATGTAACAAAGGGCGTTACAAAAAGATCATATAAGAAAATGAGTAGCCAAGAGCTATGGCTATTCAAGCAGGAAGCAAAGAACATGAAGAAAAAACTAAATCCATCAGACCATCATATATATACAATCAAAAACTATATATATCATTTATTCTCCTTAAGAAAACACAAAGTTTCCCTTCCTTCCATGTATTTTTGGTGCATATTGCAGTTGAAACACAGCTTCTAAAAAGGCAATCGAAATGTAAACCCACATCATACAGAAAATACACCATGACAAGTGGAAATATATCAACAAAATAGAGGATGTATTCATAGTAATAAGCCTAAAAAGCAAAGTGGATTCAAACACCAGCTGGACTAATTAATTAATTGATTTTGGCATCAGCTTCAGTTTTAGAGGAGCTTGTTCTTGTTGATCTTGCGGCCACCACCCTCAGTAATATTGCTTTCCCCTTAGTTCCACTTGTCTGGTACTATCACCTTCGACACCAATACCAAAACCTCATGACAGAGCCTAGACATGCAGTTCACAAAGTGAATCTATCTGTGCTAGACCATTAGCCTCACAACAACCAGGTTTTCAAAGACACAAACTCAAAAATCTAAAAAATATCAAGAATCTGAACTAAATCATAGATGTTAGGTTTTCGTTCAAACCTTGTTGAGGCGTAACTCAGTATTGAAGAACAAAATCACAGAGGAAGAAACGAAATCTCAGTCTGATCTGCAGAGGAAGAAACGAAATAGAAGAGGAAGCTAAGTCAAAAGAGAAGAAGAAGATGAATAACTGGCACAAATGGAAGAGGAAAACACGAGTGGAAGAAGAATACCTGGAGCAAATGGAAATCGCGAGTGGAAATCCAATACAAAACGAGGGAGGGAATGAAAAACAAAGGAATGCAAGTTCTTAATAGCAAGCATAGAAAGTTGTTGACGGTGAAGCAAGCAAACGTGATTTCTGCTCGTAGTTCCTCTCTCCTTAGTGTACTCGTGGGACTTGGTAGTGTGCTCGTCATACAATATATGGAAGAGCAGAGCAAAAACAAAGGAAAAGGGCACGTGACAGATGGAGGGAATGAAAATAGAAACAAAAGGTAGGGTTTTGTCAAATATTACACATCGGTTATCCAAAAACTGATGTGGTTAGTAATATTTCACATCGATTCTATAGTAACCGATGTAGAAACTTACAACTTAATTTAAAATTTCATTTTTTTTTAATTTATTACATCGGTTAGCCTGACAGCCTGACACCGATCAGTGCTTATTGAAAATTAAGGATAAAATGTTAAGAAAATGTAAGGGAAATATTATGTTTTTGAAAATTGATGGATTGATTTTTAGGTTAAAAATAATAATATTTTAATGAAGTTTTAATAAAAGAATAAGTTAATGAGCAACCACGTACGTAACCGTGAAAAAATTTCACTTTTGCACTTGTTTCAAAAACGTCCGGAAAAATGGAAATAAAATCTTAATTTTAAGAAAATGTATTTTAAAAAGTCTTTTAAGATTGATAATAAATAATTTTTCAAGAAATAAGGGTTTTTTTACCTAACGACAGTATGAGGAAAAATGATCGTTTTACATGAGAAAAATAAATATATGGGTTAGAAATAATTTTAAAAAGAATTAACAGATTTTCAGAAATAAAAACAAAGGATTTAAGGGAAAAATGATTTTCGTTACGTTTTAAAACGAATTTCATCGGAAAAGGATTTTTTTGGAAAACAATTTAAGAATAGCGGAAATTTCCGATAAACTTGGATAAGTTTTCAGAGTTTTTATTTTTGGTATTTGTGTTTCACTGAACGAAAATCTTTGGGGAAAAATCAAGGTAAGGATAATGACCTAGATTGTCGAGATGTCGGGCTAGTGTTCCTAAAATGAAATTGCACTTGGAAGGGAAAGGAATTGAAATACCTAAGGAATGGTAGTCGGGAGCTTTAAGCCTCAACAGAGGAAAAACAAACGACAAAGAACAATTACGATAACAAAGGATTTTACATGCATAGTCTGGCAAACATGCCATATTTGGGCAGACATGCCTTGGGTATCGAGCTACAATTTTACAAAGGGTGAATTGGGTAAATTGGTTAGTTACGGACCAAAGATAAATTCTAGGGTCTTTGGGTCTTAGGGACATTCGGGCTTCAAAAATCCAGCGAATAGTTGGGGCCTTGCAACCTCGGGTCGTGGAATTCAATTACCCGACACGAATGTACTCAATAGGGAACTATTCCAATATTATTTTAGGTGCTCCATCGTGATATTCCCTAAACAATTGTAGCCAGACCTAAATTTAGAGGCCGATCTCATGAGACAATTGTGTTAAGGGTATCGCAGCCAAATCATTGCTCGAAGAAGGAAAGTTAGGAATCTTCGGAGAATAAAGGTCAAGACTCATAGGAATGGATATTGAAGTGTCATGTATTCTTGAAAAATTACGATTGGATGATCGGGTATGAATCCCATTGGTAGGAAATATTTATAATATGTATACATGATGTTTGTTTGAGTGTCGTGCATGTAGTTATCATGATGAAACTCAATGATGGTATCTCACCCTTGCTTTATTTATTTTCATGTTGGGTTTCTACTATGCTCCTATATATATATATATATATATATATATATATATATATATATATATATACGAGTACAGATGAGCCAAATGAGTCTGATATCGTACACGGGAATACGTTCCCTGCACTTTGACGAGGCTGATGACGGAAGCGTGTGGAGGACTAACCTGGATACTTCTGCGGGTGGGGAGTTCTCGAGAGAACTTCCCAATGGGTATTCTTAAGTGTGACCAGCTGTAGGATTCTGATTTGGGTTTACTTTTAGAAAGTAGTACCGCTACTATATAGGTTTAGTTTATGTGTGTTTTCCTTATGCTATGACTTAAATAATGATTGTAATATAAAGGGCCATATGTAAAACCTTATTTATGCATATATATGTATTCGGTTGTTTGTTAATTATAATTGTTTGGATCGTATCGTTTGAGGAAAAGAAAAAAAAATTAGCACTAATTTTCAAGGAAGTTAGGAAATAGAGAAAATTATATTTTTCCGAAAGCAATCAGCATAATTATTTTCAGTCTTTTAGTTTCAACATGTAGCGCCATGGGGGTGTTACATTAGTGGTATCAGAGCTGGTCGAGTCTTTCGGAATCCTTGGGAAATAGGTCTGTTATGTCTATGTTGTGTGATCTCTGACTTAGACTTGTTTTAATTACTTCTTAGAAGTAATGTGTGATAACGAGTAAGTTTACGTTTCAGTTTCTGGTTTTGGTTTAACTGATTGTGGCTTGTAGGTCAGTTATGGAACCAGTTGTTGAACCAGAAGCTGGATGTGGACGCGGCCGTGGACGAGGCCGTAGAGGCGGTCGTGTTGGCGGTCATGGTAATATGGGAGAGAATCCTAAAGGAGATGGTGGAATGGACTATGCAGCACAGGCAATGGAAAATGTTGCAGCTGCTATTGCGCAATAGACGGCAACTATGGCTGCCCAAAATCAACAAGAACAACTCAGAGCTGAACAAGATGCAGAGGGAAAAGGATTGACTGCTTTTCGGCGTCAGAATCCATCACAATTTCATGGGGATGCTGATCCCGAGAAGGCTGATCTTTGGATACAAGAATTAGAGAAGATCTTCGAACTGATTCATAGCCCAAAAGGAGTCAAAGTTCAATATGCTACGTTCCTGCTCGTGGGTGATGCTGAGTACTGGTGAGGGGAGTCAGACAATTGATGGAAGCAGATTATCAGGGGATTACTTGGAATGCATTTCATAACACGTTCCTGGACAAGTACTTTCCTCAAAGTGATAGAACTGAGATGGAAGAAGAATTTCTGCATCTGCAGCAGAGAGAAATGACTGTTGGGGAATACGCGGCGAAGTTCGAATCGCTCACCAAGTATTTCCGTTTCTTCCAAGCTCAACCGGACGAAGAATGGAAATGTGAGAAGTTTGAAGGAGGATTAAGGTTTGAAATCAAGGAGTCAGTGTTGCCACTGGAGATCAAAAAATTTCAAGCTTTGGTCGAGAAATGCAGGAAGGTGGAATAGATGAAAAAGGGAAGGGATAGCAGAGGGAATGTTGGAGGACCATCTAGATCCAAGAATCAGTACCAGAACCAGAAAGGAAAACAAGCTCAGGGAAAGCCTTATTTCAGACCACCCGGAAATAATCAGAATCAGAACCAGAATCAACAAAATTATCGTCCAGTCGCTTCTGCGTACAATAGTGGAGGCCAAAGAAACCAAAACCAAGGCCAGTTTCGGAAGTGTTTCAAGTGTGGAAGCGAGACTCATTTTACGGATAATTGCCGACTACAAGGAGTGCAGTGCTTCAAATGCGGAAAGATAGGGCACATGGCCAAAGACTGTCAAACTCAGAAACCTGCATCAACCACCAACAATTCTAGGACCAATAAACCGACAGATAAAGGAAGGGTTTACACCATGAGTGGTGCTGAGGCTTCAATTTCGAAGATCTTATACAAGGTAGTTGCAACATAGTTGGTAATCTCTTGACGGTACTTTTTGATTCGGGTGCAACGCACTCTTTTATTGCGATGGATTGTGTGAGACATCTAGAATTGCCTGTTTCTTCCATGTCATATGATCTGATTGTTTCAACTCCAACTGCTAAACCTGTTATTGTGACTTCTATATGTCTGAACTGCCCTATCATTATTCGGGATAGACATTTTCTTGTTAATCTCATATGTTTGCCTTTAATTCAATTAGATGTAATTCTAGGCATGGATTGGTTATCTTCCACCATATCCTTTTATATTGTTCCCATAAGAGCTTAGTTTTTCATGATCCTAAGATTTCTGGATTTTTGTCTACCCACCAAATGAGAACTTCTTCGAAAGAAGAAGCTCAGGAATACTTACTTCTATCTAACTTGGAAGTCGAGAGGGAAATCGACTTGAGTACGATACTTGTAGTAAGAGAATTTCCGGATGTGTTTCCTAATGACGTTCCGGGTTTGCCACCTGTTAGAGATATCGAATTCTCCATAGATTTGATTCCAAGAACCGGTCCAATTTCAATCGCTCCGTATCGGATGGCACCGACAGAACTTGCTGAGTTGAAAGCTCAACTGGAAGATCTTTTGTCAAAATAGTTCATTCGACCAAGTGTTTCCCCGTGGGGAGCACCAGTTCTGTTAGTAAGAAAAAAGGATGGTGGGTCGAGATTCTGCGTGGATTTTTGACAACTCAATAAAGTGACGATCAAGAACAATATCCTTTACCATGTATAGATGATCTAATGGATCAACTAAGAGGAGTCGTTGTGTTCTCAAAGATTGATTTGAGAACAGGATATCATCAGATAAGGATGAAGACGGAAGACATACCAAAAACTGCGTTCAGAACTCGTTACGGACATTACGAATATCCTGTAATGCCTTTTGGAGTAAAAAATGCACCTGCTATCTTCATGGACTATATGAACCGTATTTTTCGTCCGTTTGTAGATAAGTTCGTTGTCGTATTCATCGATGACATTCTCATTTATTCTAAGAATGATGAGGAACATGAAGAGCATTTACGACAAGTCCTGCAAATCCTACGTGAGAAGGTTATACACAAAACTATCTAAGTGTGAATTCCGGCTCAGAGAGGTGAAATTCTTGGGGCACGTGATTACTAAGGAAGGAATTGTTGTCGATCCTACAAAAGTTGAAGCAGTACTTTCTTGGGAAAAACCAAAAACAGTAACAGAGATTCGCAGCTTTTTGGTTCTAGCCGGTTACTATGCTGGTTTATCGAGGGTTTTTCCAAGATAGTGGGACCATTGACTCAACTGACAAGGAAGGATCAACCTTTTGTATGGACTGACAAGTGCGAGGAAAGTTTTCAAAATATTAAGGAACGTCTGACAACATCGCCAGTGTTAATACTTCCTTAACCGAATGAACCTTACGAAGTATATTGTGATGCTTCATATCAAGGTTTAGGTTGTGTATTAATACAACATCGGAAAGTCGTAGCTTACGCGTCATGACAGTTAAAGACTCATGAGAAGAATTATCCGACGCATGATCTAGAATTGGCTGTTGTGGTTTTTTTCACTAAAGATATGGAGACACCACCTGTATGGAGCCAAGTTTGATGTCTTTAGTGACCACAAGAGTCTGAAATATCTGTTTGATCAGAAAGAGCTCAACATGAGGCAGAGACGATGGATGGAGTTTCTGAAAGATTATGACTTCACGTTACAATATCATCCTGGAAAAGCGAACGTCGTAGCAGATGCACTAGGCAGGAAGGCCATTCATATCTCAGCTATGATGGTGAAGGAATTAGAATTGATTGAAAAGTTTCGTGATCTCAACTTAATCATGGACATAAGTCAAAAGAAAATTTATGTAGGAATGATCAAGATCTCTAGTGGATTAATGGAAGAGATCAGAGAACAACAAGTCGCTGATACCTGTCTTCAAGAGAAGAAGAAGTTGATGGAACAAGGAAAAGCTACCGAGTTTAGCTTGGGACCAGATAACATCTTAAGGTGCAATGGACAAGTCTGTGTACCTGATAATCCTGAGATGAAAAAGATGATTCTAGAGGAATCACACAAGAGTAAGTTGAGTATTCATCCGGGATCAACTAAGATGTATCAGGATTTGAAACAAAAGTTTTGGTGGTCAGGCATGAAAAAGCAAGACGCGAAGTATGTTGCAGCATCTCTGATTTGTCAGAAAGCTAAGGTAGAACATCAACGACCAAGAGGAATGCTTACCTCGTTGGATGTACCGGAATGGAAGTGGGATAGCATATCGATGGATTTTGTGGTAAGTTTATCGCGAACTTCCAGAGGTTTTGATTCAATTTGGGTGATCGTTGACAGGTTAACGAAGTCAGCACACTTCTTGCCTGTTAAGATCAATTATACTGTGGAAAAGTTGACCGAAGCTTACATCAGAGAAGTGATTAGACTTCATGGAGTACCTTCGAGTATTGTTTCAGATAGAGACCTGAAGTTCACTTCACGTTTTTGGGGAGGTTTACATAAAGAGATGGGAACTAAGTTACACTTAAGTTCAGCTTATCATCCTCAAACTGATGGGCAAATAGAGAGGACGATTCAATCGTTAGAAGACTTGCTGAGAGCATGTGTCTTAGAGAATCGAGGAAGTTGGGATGATCTTTTACCACTTATCGAATTCACATACAACAACAATTTTCACTCAAGTATAGGAATGGCACCCTATGAGGCCTTATACGGAAGGAAATGTCAAACACCTGTGTGTTGGTATCGAGATGGAGAAAGCACGATTTTAGGACCAGAAATTGTGCAGCAAACAACGAAAAAGGTTAAACAAATCCGTGAAAAGATGAGAACGGTACAAAGCAGGCAGAAGAGTTACTCTGATCAGAAGAGACGACTCCTTGAATTCCAAGAAGGGGAACATGTCTTTTTGAGAGTCACACCCACGACTGGGGTAGGTAGAGTTTTAAAATCCAGAAAACTCACTCCAAAATTTATCAGACCTTACCAAATTATTCACCGTATTGGTCCAGTAGCCAATCAAATTGTTTTACCACCTTTTCTTTCAAATATTCAGAGTGTTTTTCACGTCTCACAATTGAGGAAGTATATTCCTGATCCCTCTCACATAATTGAACCCGATGAAGTACAATTAAAAGATAACTTGTCTTATGAGACTTCACCTGTACGAATCGAGGATAAGAGGATTAAGCAGCTTAGGGGTAAACAAATTTCCTTAGTCAAGGTTAATTGGAATTAGACAACGGGAGAGGCAACAAGGGAATCAGAGGACAAGATGAAGTTACAGTATCCTGATATTTTTCCAGGTACGTAATTTCGAGGACGAAATTTTTCTTTAGTGGGGTAGTAATGTAACACCCCCATTTCTGTTGTTTCTATTGTTTTCTGTATCGATAAACAAACATCTGTTTATATTTTTTTTATCTGAAACTTAGAAAATGATTTTGGGAAAACCAAAGTTATATTCATATCATACTTATTTTTATAAGTATACGGTGAAATTTTTGGTTGAAAATTCAGACGGAACTCGGTCTGCGTTTTCATTGACAGTAAGATTTTACTTATCAGAAAACCTAATTTTGATCCTGGAAAGAAATGGATAGAGTTTATATATCATTTCCAACAATATAGGTTATTTTTAAAATTATTAAAATAAATAAGTTATTATACTCGATTCGGGCGTAAAACCCTAAATCGCGTAATCGACGGAGTCGAGAACGGAAGTGCAGAGACAAAACTCGAAATCGGATGCTGAGACCTCTTGCCACCTAGGAAGGTGAATCATGTGGATGAGTCACTGATGGGTGGTTCTGGCAAGTGTACCAGCTTCGTCGTCAAGTAATAAAAAGAGATCGAACCACAGAGATTGTGATCTTAAATGACAATTAATTATTAAATTGATTTCACTGAACTGAAATGAGATTTGGTTTTTGAAATCGGAATCAAGTAACAATCAAATTTAATATCGTAATTAAACAAAACAGGAAAGTAATTCAAATTGGGGATTTTCAAATTCAAAAGGGATTCTGAGGAATTGGGATACCACAAAACTGCTTATGTTACTAAATTGACTACTCTCCTTGATAATTACCAAAATTTGCTTGAAGGAGAATTTATCCTAAATTATCTAATGCTCCCTCTCGGGTTATAAAAACTGTTCCCAATTAAATCAATCCCTACTCTCGTGGTTATTGAATTTAAATCGAACCCTTTAAGTTTCGTGACAATTCGTGAACCCTCGAAGGACCGCTTCTAACTCTTGTGATTTAAGCCCTAAGTTTGATTCCTATAGATCCGATACCTAAGTTCATCGCTAAGTTCATCCTTAGTGTATATATGGCATGCAAATAAGTGGCCACCGAATTTACGATTAATTAAAATGATAGGGATCAAAACAAAGCAAAAGATGAAATTAATAAGAAATCAAAGATCAATTCATCACCATAAACAAGTCTTAGTCATACCCTCAATTCCTAGAAACAAGACTACTACTCAAGCATTGCCATGATTGTAGCAAGCTTGGTTAAAAATAACATGAACAGAAAAACCTAAGAGAAGAGAATGAGAAGAAGAAGAAGAAGAAATCCTGATTTTTTTCTAAGGTAGCAGCCCCCAAAAAAAGTGCCCAGATTCGAGCCCTAGAGGGCTATTTATAATCTGGGCTAACTTGAGCCCAAGCCAACACAAAAACCATATCAAATCAGTTGCTGAAGATCCACAGATTGCACGTCACGGCCATGATGGCCATCACGGCCTGGCCGTGACAGATTCTGCCTTCGGCGTTGCTTCACTGATTGGTCTGTCACGGCCGTGACCACCATCACGGCCTGGCCGTGAACAATTCTGCCTGAGAGGGTCTGGCTCAGTTGACATGTAACGACCGTGATGGGCATCATGGCCTGACCGTGACAGATGCTGACTTTTCCATTCTTCCTTTTCAGCTCCACTTGATCATGGCCGTGATGCCCATCACGGCTAGGCTGTGATCAGCTCTGTTTGCCTCATTTTCTTGCCTTCCAAACTTCATCTTCATGCCAGCTTCAACACAACTGATCCTAAGCAATTTAATCTTCGATTCCTGCACACAAGCACCACAAAACCACCTTACTCGTTTCAAGGTAAAAACTAACAAATAATCAAATAAAATAAGCCTAAACTATATGAGAATGCATGCAAAATGTCATGGAAATATGAGGTGAAGTCACACTCATCAAACTACCCCAAGCTTAAGATTTTTCTTGTCCTCAAGCAATAACTAAGGCCAGAAAGGATAATCAATCGAAGCATGGACAGTGAATCTAGAACCCGAGTGATCAATTCAAGTAACAGGCATATTCAATAAGAAACCAAGAGACAATCGATTTTAAGTTCAATTAGAAGCTTAGGTTCCCAGACTCACATCTCTCACTAATTCGGGTACTCTTCTCACCTCACTCTTATGTTTGAGGGTATGTGACAATTCGCTCAATTTCCTCAAGGAAGGTACCCTACCATAAGCTTGACTATCAACCAAATCTCTACTTTATTAATGAAAACACATAAGAATCAAAAGGTCTTTTATTTTGGTTATAATGGGGCCATGGGATTAATTGTTAGGTGGGGAAATCAAGAAAAGGGAAATTCTAGAAGGCTAAACAAAATCAAACAGCGCAAAACATGACACCTTCTAAAATTCCTTTTTGGGCTTCAGTTCAGTTTTCCACCTTTCTTTCTTCTTTTTTTTACTTTTTATTTCTCGCTTTCTTTTTCTCATCCCCTTCTCCATTTTTTTTATTTTTTTTTCTTAATTATTTATTTGAAGAATGGGAGATTTTCAACTTTAGAGAAATTTCTCTAACTTTTTATCCCACAATTTATTCATCAAACTACCCTTTTTGCCCTTTTGCAATACTTTAAGAGGTGTCATACCAAGCATTGTTCATTAAAATAGATCAAGGTATCAAGAAAACTATTTTATTCTTTTAGGCTCAAAATTGGACAATTAAGGGGTAGCTATTAATCAGTCAAAGTTCAGGAGGCCAGAAAAATACCTAGTGCCTCAATCATTTTCAAATATGTTTTCAAAAAAAATTTTAAGTTTCAAAATGGTTTCAAGTCAAGTTCTAGAGGACACAATCCAAGAGGAATAAAACACTCGATCACAAGGAATGGGGTAGATTTAGTGAGGATCCCTTTTTGGCTCAAAATCTCACATTTAGTGGTTTAAAATCAATGAGAAACCTAAATCTAAGGAACCACATGCTAATTATTAACCATCAAAAGATCATCTCAAGCATTTTTCATTTTTAGCCTATCACAAGAATACAAAAATTGGGTTCAAAAACTCACTGTCTTAATTCAATTGGCACAAAGTTTTTCACTATTGGAGGCATACCCTAAGCAAGGGGCAATCTAATCATGTGATATATGCAAAACTAACCCTAAATGAATGCAACATGCAAGAATGCAAAAATGATACCCCTACCCCAAGCTTAAAAACTTACATTGTCCCCAATGTAAATAATTAAATCATAGGGAGGATAAAAAAGGAACAAAAAAACTCACTGAGGTGGTGGGTGCTGGCTCAGATGCCAGTCGTAGAGCTGCTGGATCATGGCTCTCTGCTCATGCTGCTCCTCCATGATGCGCTACTGGTTCGCTAAGATAGTGTCAAATGTAGATGCGAACCGTGCATAGGGATCATTGGATGACGTTCCTGCAGAGGAAGAAGATGGGTGCCCAGACGGCCCAGCCTGCGGTGGCGGGCGTAACAGCCTTTGTATTCTAATAGGCTGAGGCTCCTCTCCCATCGGCACTTTCCAATTTGCCGGAATTGTCACATCCAAAAGTACGGGGTTAGGGAGAGGAATTGGGTGCCTGCGCCTTGGGTGTTTCAGGTAGTACATATCATCCTCCTGGATGATCATCCCCATGGCCTCACAAGCCTGTAAGGAGATACGGGTCCGTCCAGGGGCGGCCTCAAAACCATCTAGATCGAAGTTGAAGTGATTGCATATTGTGGTGATCGGGCCACCAATGACAATAGTGCCACTCGAACTCTTGGTGACCTTTAAGAGGTGCCTAGCCAAAAATGACCCTGTGTCCACGTTGCTCTCAGGGTGGAGCATGGCCCATAGCATAAAGACCTCATCCTGACGGACGGATCCGTCATTCTTTCCACGGCCAAACAGGGTATTGGCTATGACCCTATGCATACATCTGATGCTTGGGTTAGCAAAGGCTGTGGACTTGGATGTTCGAGGGTCAAAACTCCTTCCTTCATGGTCAATTATTAACCAGAAACTATGCGCACTAAACCCTAAGGGGTATCTTCTGTCACCCCCTACTGGTAATCTAAAAATCTCATTAAATTCATCTAGGGTTAGTACGAAGTCCTGGTTGAAGAGCCGGAATGTGATCTGTCCCTTTTGGTAATGCGGCCCTTGGAGAATTTCTGCATTCAGGGAGCTTAAGAACTCCAGAGTAGGGCCAGCAAATGCAGGGTATCTAGTGCGAGCAAACTCGCTCCACGCTATGTTTTCTAACATCCAATTGATGTCAACAGTCAGGCCTAGGGTGTCTATACATGCATCATCAAGATATCTCGTTTGGACTATCTTCCTATTTTTCAAAGCATTGAATCTATCTTGTTGAGCATTATCCTTGAAAACTATCCCATACCCATGTTCATCAGTCTCAGAGTTATAGGAGTCAGAGTCAGAGTAGTTACCTTTGCCCTTTGACGTTTGCTTGCCATGATCTCAGAGCACCAAAAATCCACAATCCCCTTTAATGAGCCTCTGTTTGACTGGTTTTATAACTAATAAAGACCATGGCTTTGTGCTTATTTTATATCATTTTTTACCCAAATTAGACTTGATTGTCCTTAAGTAGTATTTTGAGTCTATAAAGTGTTTTTATGTTAATTTAGTTTATTTGGAGTTAAATAAAGTACTTATGTTATTTTCTGTTTTTCAGGTTAATAAAAAGGAATAATTCTGGTCTTTCGCCCCGCGAAGAAGCTCTCGCCCCGCGAGTCATCCAAGCCCACAAAGTCAGAGACGATCACGGTTTACCCGTGTTGAAGATCACAGCTGTGGCAGTTTTGAAGTTGAAGCGTTCGCCTCGCGAGCATCCATTCGCCTCGCGAGCCCCGGAAGTCAGAAAGCATCACGGTTGGCTCCTGATGTTCATAACGGGCGTAATAAGAAGACCCTTCCAATTCTCGCCTCGCGAATGATATGCTCGCCTCGCGAGAAGATCAAAAGTCGCAGACTGTTCACAATTTCCGCGTCGCGAGAGAGGCTTCGCCTCGCGAGTCCTCTGATTCCAGAAACGTGTATATAAGACAGTCTTAGGCAGAACTGAGGAGGCTAGTCAGAGTTAGCCAGTTTTGGCTAGTCTTTGAATAGACAGTAGTAGTAGTTTTCAGTAGTTTATTTCTTTACTTTTGTGTTAATTTCTGAAATGGAGAACTAGTCTCCTTGATTAATCTACTGGGATTGGTTTCCATTTACATTTGAGGTTCTGTATTTCCTGTTTCTATTGCTTTTCTCTTTTCTATGCAATATTATACATTTCTGTTTGTTTAATTCAGGAGTGTATGGTGTTGTATTGATTTATTTCGGTGATGTTATGTTCCTATACTTAATCGCGTTTGTTTAATTCGCGTGTGTTCATTCATGTTCGTTTAGTTCATGAGGGCTTAACCCCGTTTGTTTAATTCGAGAATAGGAACATATATCCGTAGTAGCGATTTCGTTTGTTAATTGTTGCTACAATCGGAAAGGGATTAGAATCTGCTTAGGGCTTGGATTTACATGAACCAATGATAGTGGGAAACCGAGACCAGTAGGTTAATCGTTCTTTAGTTTATTTGATAATATTTTAACTGTTTTGTTTTCTTATTCTGTTTTTATTTTGTTTTCTTTATTTTATTTCAATTACCCAAAACCCCCAGAACTAATTTTCTGTTAGTAATAACAACGCCTAAGAGTCCTTGAGAGATGATATCCGAGTTGTCGCTCTATACTACATTATTTTAATAATCGCTCGTTCTTTTTGGCGCGTGGCGTGATGAGTGTGATTCCACCTCATCTTTGTCCATCATTTTGCATGCATTTTCATGTAGTTTAGGCATATTTTTATTAGATTTTAGGTTAATTTTCCTTTGGAACGGGTAAGGCGGTTTTCGTGTGTTGTTTTGCAGATATCAAGGGTAAATTGCTCAAGATCAACCATGATGAAGTTTGGGTGAAGATGGAGCTTTAAAAATGAAGAAAATGAGCCAAACAGAGCCCATCACGGCCATGATCGAGCAAAACTGAAAAAGAAGAAAGGCTGAAGTCAGAGTCTGTCACGGCCTGGCCGTGATATTCTTCACGGGCCATGAAGCTGAGGGCTCGCGTCGCGAGACATATCTCGCGTCACGAGAAATTGAATTTTCCAGAATTGGCAGAGGCAGAGACCGTCACGGCCTGGCCGTGATGGCCATCACGGCCGTGACGCGCATTACTTGGACCTGAAGAAACCGAAATAGATCAGATTTTGAGTTGGTTTGGGACTCTAACTTCCCCATTTCTATAAATAAGGACCAAGGCATCAGAAGCATCACACATTGGGGGCTACCACTCTAGGCATAGATTATAGATCTCTTTTCTCTTCTTCTCCTCTTTTCTCTTTTTCTGATTTTCACTATGTTGTCAACCCAGCTTGTCATCTCCATGGCAAGACTGGAGTAGTAGCTTAGTTTCTAGGGACTAGGGCTCTGCCCGAGGTTTGTAAATGATGTTGATTTGATGTTAAAATCATTGTTGATTTCGTAATTGTTTTAGATCTGATTTCTAGTGTGTTAATCACTCATAAATTTCGGCAACCGTTTATTTACGTGACGTAGACGTTCTAAGGAGGAACCTAGCGGTGAACTTAGGATTTCTAGGGTGTTTCACTCGTAAAGCCCGGCGGCCACTGGTTTGTGAGATGTGAATGATCCAAGGAGGAACCTAGCGGTGAACTTAGGTTATTTGCATGACTTAGACATTATAGGGAGGAACCTAGCGGTGAACCTAGGTGTCGGACCTATAGAAGTCAGACTTGGGACTGAAATCACGAGAGTTAGAAGCCGTCCCTCGAGGAGCAACGAGTTGTCACGGAACGCAAAGGGTCCAATCTGGGATCGACTACCACGAGAGTAGGGGTCGGGTCAATTGGGCACGGCTTTTGTAACCCGAGAGGGAGCTTAAGCTATTAGAGGATAAACTCGCCTTCAAGGCAATTTCGGTAATCAACAAAGGTAAATCAGTTAGCAACATAAACAACCTCAAAGGTAACCCAAATCCCTAGGAATCCGTTTAAATCGAAAACCCCAAAAACATTTGTTTTCTGTTTGTTTATCATTTCAATTTCAAATTCAAACATTTTTCAAAACCCTTTACAAAGTCCAGATCTAATCGATTCGAAAACCGATTGCGATTCGAGAACACAGTCTCTGTGGGTTCGATATCTTTTATTACTTGACGGCAGTCCGGTACACTTGCCGGAATCGCACGAGCGCGTGCATCCGCATGACATCAAGTTTTTGGCGCCGTTGCCGGGGACTGTGTCTTTTCGAATCTCAATTCAAATTTTGAATTGATTTTTCTGGACCTTTTCTTTTTGTTTGATTTTTATTTCTGAAAAATAAAAAAAATAAAAAAAATTTCTTTTCCTCCTATTGTATCCATCTCTCTGTGTGTTATATGCAAAGATCCCTAAGTCTTGGGAGCCTTAGTGAGATTGATTCGGAGATCGAGAGGACCTTCCACCGACGTAGAAGACTACAAAGAGAGGAAGAAAGGTTGAGTCCCTTTCCATTCATGGCGAATCAACCGGATACAAAGCCTTTGAAGGACTACGCAGCCCCAAATGCGAGAGGCTTGCGAACTGGGATTGCAAGGCCAGAGATTGAGGCGGAAAACTATATCATACCGCCCATGCTAATCAACATGATTAGGCAACATCAATTCGGAGGATTGCCTTCGGAGGACCCAACCGATCACATAGAAACATTCTTAGAGTTCACCGACGCAATCCGGATTCATGGAGCCTCAGTCGATGTTGTGCGTTTGAGATTGTTCCCCTCATCTCTCACTGGAAAGGCGAAGGCCTGGCTAAAGCAAATCCCCGCTAACACTTTGACCACTTGGGACCAATTGGAGCAGGCGTTCTTGGAGAAATTCTTCCCTCCATCCAAGACGGCCTACATAAGAACCCAAATCACCGGCTTCTTCCAGAAAGACGGAGAATCATTATCGGAAGCCTGGGATCGTTACAAGGGACTGCTGGAGTCGTGCCCACATCACGGACTCGAGAGGTGGTTAATAGTGCACACCTTCTATAACGGATTAGACTACTCTTCGAAGGTGTCACTAGATTCTGCAGCCGGTGGAGCGTTTATGAATAGGCCTCTCACTGAGGCATTCAACATCATCGAGAATGTCGCCACCAACTACCACCAATGGGGATCCGAAAGAGGTAATAACCCGAACAAGATTTCGGGGGTAAGTTTGAGGTAAATAGCACAGATCTTATTATGTCAAAGATAGACTCACTTAATAAACGTTTTGATCGGCTGGAAAGAGCTAATGTGAGTGCATTAGGTGCTACTAACCTTGTTTGTGAGATTTGTGGAATGCAGGGACATGACATGATGGCATGCCCACATGGATCCGGCGCTTCGGGTGAACAAGTGAACTCTTGTAACAACTACTATGATACGAACCCGAAGCTGCCCAACTATGCTCCCCCAAATCCCTACAACCAAAGAAGAAACAACCCTTACCTCTCCTACGGCAACTACAGCAACACGCTCAACCATGAGTTCCAAGAGGGTCAAGGTAATAAGAGAACCGCACCGGGGTACCCTCAGGTACAAAGATCTAAACTCGAGACTTTATTTAAAAGTTTTGTCGAAACTCAGACAAAACAGAATGAGGAGTTTAGACAACAAGGAAGGGCAGTGAGTGAGGCAATAAAGGATCTAGCATCTAAGGTAGACAACTTAGCAACTCATAACAAGATGCTAGAAACCCAGATTGCCCAACAAGCCAGTACGTACTCGAGACCTAAGGGTGCATTCCCGGGGCAACCCGAAGCAAATCCCAATGAGCATTGCAATGTCATACACTTGAGGGATGATAAGCTTGGGGTGGGGGTAGCTGAAATGGATGTGGAACCGGAGGAGGACACGAGCGAAAAAGAAGAGCCAGAACCGAAATATGTCCCTCCACCACCGTACCAACCCCCGATACCTTTCCCACAGAGGTTGGTTAGGAAAAAGCAAGTAGATGTAGAGACTAAAATGCCTACTAAACTGAAAGACCCAGGTAGTTTCTCCATCGCTTGCTCGATTGAACAAGTGCAAATTGACCAAGCCTTATGTGACTTAGGGGCTAGTGCAAGCTTGATGCCCCTCACTATCATGGAAAGGTTGGAAATCAAAAAGTTGAGTCCGTTCAAATTCTCCTTACAATTTGCGGATGGCTCAACTAGGACTCCTCTAGGCATACTAGAGAATGTCCCTGTGAAGGTAGGGAAATTTCTCATCCCTACCGACTTCCTGGTATTGGACATGAAAGGGAATTCTAAATTCCCCATCATTTTAGGAAGGCCATTCTTGGCAACCGCTGGAGCGGTAATAGACGTAAGGAATGGCAAACTCTCTCTAAATGTAGAGGAAGGTAGGGTAAATTTTCAGTTGATTAACTCTTGTAACAACCCTCCTTTTGAGAGCCATGTGTGCAGAATTGATGTAAAGACTCCAGCGGTAGAGAAAGAACTTAGCATGGAAGCAACCCCGACGATATGCAAGGCTAATGATGCACCCAGTGGTGAAGTTGGAGTTGTTGTCCATGCGGAAACAAAACTTCCGCCGGGAGGAAGGAAGGCTAGGAAGCTCCGAGAGAAAAGAGCAAAGCGGAAGCGTTACTGGCCGTATGAGCAGAAACGGCTATTTGAAGGAGCTCCATGGAAAAGAAGTGTTCCTGCACTTCTACGCCCAGCCGACCCCGGTTGACTTGAGGAAGTATGGTCAAGCTTAAGACCATAAATAAGCGCTTCTTGGGAGGCAACCCAAGTTTTCTTTCCCTTTTTCCTTTTGTTTTTGATTTAACCTCTTGAATAATTTGAGAAGATCAAGAGGCAAAAATATCATTAATAAGTTTGTCTAGTGTTTTCAGGTTGAGAAAGAGAAGAAGAGCATAAAAAAAATAATAATAATAATAAAGTCAGAGGCCATCACGCCCTGGCCGTGACAGTGGTCACGGCCGTGATGAACTAAACAAGAGCACAAAAAGGATCACCGCCTAGCCGTGACAACCATCACGGGCGTGATGAGTAGGATGCCAAAGCCAGAGAGCATCACGGCCTAGCCGTGATGTAGATCACGGCCGTGACAGGGCAACTCCTGAGGATCAGAAACGATCACGGCCTGCCCGTGATGAGCCTCACGGCCGTGATACAATTTCTACCCAAGTTTTGACTGGAATGTGAAGCCAACACCCGCTACCGACTCGGTAAGTTGTTCCATTTTTCTCCTCTCTCCGACTTGATTATTTACATTGGAGACAATGTAAGTAATCAAGCTTGGGGTGGGGGTATTTATTTTTGCATTTGCATTGTTGCATTCATGTTGCATTCACATAGGCTTAGATTGGTATGATCACATTCTTTAGATTGCCCCTCACTTAGAACATGCATCCAATTGTAAAAACTTGGAGCCAAATGAATTGAGATAGTGAATTTTGAACCCAATTTTTCATTAGTCTTGTGATATGGCTAAAAATAAAAATTCTTGAGATAATCATTTGATAGTTGATAATTAGCATGTGGTTCCTTAAACTTGTGTACCTCACTGATTTTTGAACTACTAAATGTAAGATTTTGAGCCAAAAGGGGTATTCACTAAATCTACCCCATTTCTTGTGCTAGAGTGTTGTAATTCCTCTTGGACTGTATTTTCTAGAACTTGACTTGAAACCATTTCAAAACTTAAAAATTTCTGAAAACATTTTTGGAAATGATTGAGGCACTAGGTATTTTTCCGGCCTCCCGAGCTTTGAATGGTAAATGCTACCCCTTAGTTGCCCAATTTTGAGCCTAAAGATAAAATACTTTTCTTGGTACCTTGAATTGCTTTGATAAATAATGCTTGGTATGGCACCTTTTAAAGTATTACAAAAAGGGTGATTGGTAGTTGGAAAAAGTATGGGATGAAAAGTTAGAAAATATTTCTCTTGAGCTATAAATCTCCCCTTCTCCAAACAAATAAAAATGAAATAAACAGAAAAAAATGGAGAAGGGGATGACAAAGAAAGTGAGAAATGAAAAGAAAAAGAAAAAAAAATTAAATGAAGGAAGAAAGGTGGAAAAGTAAACCAAAGCCCAAAAAGGGTATTTTAGAAGGTGTCATGCTTTGCAATGTTTGATGATTTGTCTAGCCTTCTTGAAATTTCCTTTCCTTGATTTTCCCACCTAACAATAAATCCCATGGCCACATTACAACCAAAGGAAAAGACCTCTTGATTCTTAAGTGTTTTCATTAATAAAGTGGAGATTTGGTTAATAGTCAAGCCTATGGTAAAATACTTTCCTTGAGGAAATGGAGTGAATTGTCATAAACCCTAAAACACTTGAGTGAGGTGAGATGAGTGCCCAAATCAGTGAGGACATGAACTTGAAGAACCTAAGCTTCTAATTGGACTTGAACTTGATTATCTCTTGAATGCTTATTAAAAATGCCTATTACTTGGATTAGCTTCTAGGGTTTTTGGTTCACTATCCATGCTTTGAATGATTTATATCTTATGGCCTGAGTAATTGCTTGAGGACAAGCAAAGTTTTAAGCTTGGGGTGATTTGATGAGTGTGATTCCACCTCATCTTTGTCCATCATTTTGCATGCATTTTCATGTAGTTTAGGCATATTTTTATTAGATTTTAGGTTAATTTTCCTTTGGAACGGGTAAGGCGGTTTTCGTGTGTTGTTTTGCAGATATCAAGGGTAAATTGCTCAAGATCAACCATGATGAAGTTTGGGTGAAGATGGAGCTTTAAAACTGAAGAAAATGAGCCAAACAGAGCCCATCACGGCCTAGCCGTGATGCCCATCACGGCCATGATCGAGCAAAACTGAAAAAGAAGAAAGGCTGAAGTCAGAGTCTGTCACGGCCTGGCCGTGATAGCCATCACGGCCGTGACCCAAAACCACCACAAGTCAGAGCACATCACGGCCTAGCCGTGATATTCTTCACGGGCCATGAAGCTGAGGGCTCGCATCGCGAGACATATCTCGCGTCGCGAGAAATTGAATTTTCCAGAATTGGCAGAGGCAGAGACCGTCACGGCCTGGCCGTGATGGCCATCACGGCCGTGACGCGCATTACTTGGACCTGAAGAAACCGAAATAGATCAGATTTTGAGTTGGTTTGGGACTCTAACTTCCCCATTTCTATAAATAAGGACCAAGGCATCAGAAGCATCACACATTGGGGGCTACCACTCTAGGCATAGATTATAGATCTCTTCTCTTCTTCTACTCTTTTCTCTTTTTCTGATTTTCACTATGTTGTCAACCCAGCTTGTCATCTCCATGGCAAGACTGGAGTAGTAGCTTAGTTTCTAGGGACTAGGGCTCTGCCCGAGGTTTGTAAATGATGTTGATTTGATGTTAAAATAATTGTTGATTTCGTAATTGTTTTAGATCTGATTTCTAGTGTGTTAATCACTCATAAATTTCGGCAACCGTTTATTTACGTGACGTAGACGTCCTAAGGAGGAACCTAGCGGTGAACTTATGATTTCTAGGGTGTTTCACTCGTAAAGCCCGGCGGCCACTGGTTTGTGAGATGTGAATGATCCAAGGAGGAACCTAGCGGTGAACTTAGGTTATTTGCATGACTTAGACATTATAGGGAGGAACCTAGCGGTGAACCTAGGTGTCGGACCTATAGAAGTCAGACTTGGGACTGAAATCACGAGAGTTAGAAGCCGTCCCTCGAGGAGCAACGAGTTGTCACGGAACGCAAAGGGTCCAATCTGGGATCGACTACCACGAGAGTAGGGGTCGGGTCAATTGGGCACGGCTTTTGTAACCCGAGAGGGAGCTTAAGCTATTAGAGGATAAACTCGCCTTCAAGGCAATTTCGGTAATCAACAAAGGTAAATCAGTTAGCAACATAAACAACCTCAAAGGTAACCCAAATCCCTAGGAATCCGTTTAAATCGAAAACCCCAAAAACATTTGTTTTCTGTTTGTTTATCATTTCAATTTCAAATTCAAACATTTTTCAAAACCCTTTACAAAGTCCAGATCTAATCGATTCGAAAACCGATTGCGATTCGAGAACACAGTCTCTGTGGGTTCGATATCTTTTATTACTTGACGGCAGTCCGGTACACTTGCCGGAATCGCACAAGCGCGTGCATCCGCATGACATCATGGCGACAGCGCGGTCAAAAATTGGCGCCGTTGTCGGGGACTCTGGTTTGTTGTTATTAGCAGAAAATAAAATTTAAAAAAAAATTCTCTTTGCTAATTAGTTTTGTCTGCATTGCCTGGTTGTGAATTTTAGCACCCCCCATGGATAATTATATGCGAAATTACATGCCTAATGTTTACTATGAACCACCACCATGCATATATTTTCCTGATTTTCTTGGTTTATCACACTGGTTGCCAAGGTTTAGTGGTTTTGCAGGTGAAAATCCGCAGGAACATCTGAGGGAATTCCAGATTGCTTGTTCTATAATGCTGAGACCTACAGGAATAACAGAAGATCACATTCAGATGGAAGCTTTCCAGTTCTCACTTGAAGGTGCTGCAAGAGATTGGTTGTATTGTCTTGATGAGAATTCCATCTCAAGCTGGTTTGATTTGAAGGAAGCCTTCCTGTTTAGATACTATCCTAGCCAAGTGACCACCTCTGCATCTTCCGAACCTTCACTAGAAGACATGTTCAAACAGATAACTGCACAAACGGACGAAATGATAAAACAGATGGCACAACAAAATCTTGAATTCCAACAGAGGATGGAGGCTGAATACCAGAGGAGCCAAGCTGAATCTCGGAAGTTGTCCGCTCTAATTGATCAAATAGCCGCCAACTCGACTGCAATGCTAACTCCACAGCCCATTGAAGAACTTACAGAGTCACAAGTTATTCTTGAAGATACTTCTGATGATGATTGTGATAATATTTCTGTTGATGATGAATTGTGTGTTAAATCCCCTGACTCTAATGCATGTGATGATTGTTATTGTTCTGGCACTGCTTTGTGTGTAGAATGTTATTTTGAAAGGTATGTTAAGCAAAGCATCCATATGGAACAGGAGACAGATGAGGTTGAGGGCCATGTTCATATAGGAAATGAGCATCAGGAGGATCAGGAGGACATCTGCTTCCCCGTGCCTGAAGATAAAGAAGAACCTTTGGAAGTAGATGATTCAAGTAAATCAAATGCATGTGTTGAGAGTAATGGGGTGGATGAATTAATTGCTGAATTTCCAGACATTCAGAATTTTACTGATTCATTTTATTGTGATATATGTACTGACTCTACTAACTCTAACTTTTGTGTGGTGTGTGCTGAAATTTTTGCATGTTTAGCAGGTGATGAATTTGTTAGTGCAGTGGATGAAGACCTTGCAGAAGTTGAAGCAGCACCAGTAACCCCAGCTAACTGTTTGCCACCTCCCCCTGTGGAACCAAAAGCTCTGGATTCTGCACCCTTGGATTTTGCACCATGGCCGGTCCAAGAGGTTGAGCCCCACTTCTATTGGGGGGATTTTATTGAGAAAGAGGTCAACCTTGACCCGAGAGGAAGTGAGAAGTCAGCCGCACTTGGCGGAGTTACCATAATTATCAAGCACCCACTTCCATATAAAGGTTGCAAGTTAGGGAAGCACGGAATGAGCTTCCAGTCTTTGTCCATCACGTGGGCATTATGCTTTACACTATAGGATCTGGGAAGATCGTTTCACAATTTGAGCATCCCGTGGCCACTGTATCACAGACAATGGGATCCAGGCGGAAGCTCCTACACTGCCACTTGATCAGGGAGTTTCCTTTCCTTTCCCTCACTCTGATTTTATTGTTATGTTGTTTCATTGGGGACAATGTATATTTTAAGTGTGGGGGAGGGAACTAGTTGTAGTTTTTGTTTTGTCTTGTTTTTGATTCTCCTTTTCTTTGAATAAAGCTCCTGAATAATTTGAGAAGCTCAGGAGTTGTGTTAAGTCTAGTGTTGGCAAGTTTACTGGATTTTATTAATTTTTGCATAGATTGATGGCATAATATGTGTTGACTGTTTTCCCCCTAGGATTTGAGAAAAATTTTTGAAATTTGATCCCCATGTGATTGAAAACTGAACTTTGAGATTTTATTATGATGGCATGATTTATGATAAGTTTGGGGTGATAGGGAGCACACACTAGGGATTGAATCTCTGTCAAACAATTTGCAAAAAAATGTCCAGGTGAGGTTTTGAGCCTCCAACATGTTTTTGACTGTGTGAAATCACTTTTTAAGTTGCACTTTCCTGAATTTGCTTGAATCTCTTTTTGGTTTGCATGATTATGTGTTTGCTTCAGATGATTTAGGCAGTTTTTTTTGTAAATAACTACTTAGCCTAAAAATAACCATCCCCGATGCATGTTCCTTAGTTATCCCCATTGAGCCTATTAGCCTGTTAATTCTTGATAACCTAATGTTATAAGCCCAAAAATCTGGAAAACCATGTTAACCCGATCTTAGGATTAGGAGAGCATGTAATCTTAGAATGGGTGCAAGAAATTAAGTTTGGGGTGGCTACCAGGTGCAATGTGTCGTTTGGGATTGAAAAAAAAATTGTGAAATAAAAAATAGAAAAAAAGAAAGAAAAAAAAAGAAAAAGAAAAAAAAATTTAAAAGTGCAAAAATGCCAAAAAGAAATAAAAAGGCTGTAGTCACCCAAGGCATACAGAAAAAATGAGAAAGGAACTTGAGTGGAATTTCAAAGTGTAAATAATGTTCATGCTCTCTTAGTTCCTAGGGTCTTCAGCCTAGTTCCTTTGTATATCCTACCCTTAGCCAGGCCCCATTACAACCCATAAAAGACCTTCTGATGTTGCTTGCATGTTTTCTGTGGGAATCATTTTGAGATGAAAATCAAATTTATGGGAAGTGCTCTTAAAAGTGAAATTGAGTGAATTGTTGTTAGCCTGACAAACTGAGCGAATGAGTGAACACAAATTTCCCTTGTGAGGAAGGCAGTTGTTTGAACTTGGTGATCTCCCTTGTATGTATAACTTAGACCCCCTGCTTAGATTAATGATTGTTTGAATGATGAAATTCTCAACTGTTTAGAATAAATGCATGTGGGGGTTGCTTTGTTTGTAAAGGGGGGAACATTGAAAAGAAAAAAATAAAAAAAATAAAAAAAAATATTTTGATAAATTGCTTGAAATCTGTGCGAAAGTTGATTGAATCTTTTGAGCTTGCCAGATCTTGAGTCTTTTTAAGTTTTTGAGTTTTAGTTTGCTTGGGGACAAGCAAAGTTTAAGTTTGGGGTATAAAAAAAAATATTTTGATAAATTGCTTGAAATCTGTGCGAAAGTTGATTGAATCTTTTGAGCTTGCCAGGTCTTGAGTCTTTTTAAGTTTTTGAGTTTTAGTTTGCTTGGGGACAAGCAAAGTTTAAGTTTGGGGTATTTTGATGAGCCTCTGTTTGACTGGTTTTATAACTAGTAAAGACCTTGGCTTTGTGCTAATTTTATATCATTTTCACTCAAATTAGACTTGATTGTCCTTAAGTAGTATTTTGAGTCTGTAAAGTGTTTTTATGTTAATTTAGTTGATTTGGAGTTAAATAAAGTACTTATGTTATTTTCTGTTTTTCAGGTTAATAAAAAGGAATAATTCTGGTCTTTCGCCCCGCGAAGAATCTCTCGCCCCGCGAGTCATCCAAGCCCACAAAGTCAGAGACGATCACGGTTTACCCGTGTTGAAGATCACAGCTGTGGCAGTTTTGAAGTTGAAGCGTTCGCCTCGCGAGCATCCATTCGCCTCGCGAGCCCCGGAAGTCAGAAAGCATCACGGTTGGCTCCTGATGTTCATAACGGGTGTAATAAGAAGACCCTTCCAATTCTCGCCTCGCGAATGATATGCTCGCCTCGCGAGAAGATCAAAAGTCGCAGACTGTTCACAATTTCCGCGTCGCGAGAGAGGCTTCGCCTCGCGAGTCCTCTGATTCCAGAAACGTGTATATAAGACAGTCTTAGGCAGAACTGAGGAGGCTAGTCAGAGTTAGCCAGTTTTGGCTAGTCTTTGAATAGACAGTAGTAGTAGTTTTCAGTAGTTTATTTCTTTACTTTTGTGTTAATTTCTGTAATGGAGAACTAGTCTCCTTGATTAATCTACTGGGATTGGTTTCCATTTACATTTGAGGTTCTGTATTTCCTGTTTCTATTGCTTTTCTCTTTTCTATGCAATATTATACATTTCTGTTTGTTTAATTCAGGAGTGTATAGTGTTGTATTGATTTATTTCGGTGATGTTATGTTCCTATACTTAATCGCGTTTGTTTAATTCGCGTGTGTTCATTCATGTTCGTTTAGTTCATGAGGGCTTAACCCCGTTTGTTTAATTCGGGAATAGGAACATATATCCGTAGTAGCGATTTCGTTTGTTAATTGTTACTACAAACGGAAAGGGATTAGAATCTGCTTAGGGCTTGGATTTACATGAACCAATGATAGTGGGAAACCGAGAACAGTAGGTTAATCGTTCTTTAGTTTATTTGATAATATTTTAACTGTTTTGTTTTCTTATTCTGTTTTTATTTTGTTTTCTTTATTTTATTTCAATTACCCAAAACCCCCAGAACTAATTTTCTGTTAGTAATAACAACGCCTAAGAGTCCTTGAGAGACGATATCCGAGTTGTCGCTCTATACTACATTATTTTAATAATCGCTCGTTCTTTTTGGCGCGTGGCGACAGCGCGGTCAAAAATTGGCGCCGTTGCCGGGGACAAGCAAAGTTGGTTGTTAGTCAAGCCTATGGTAGGATTCATTCCTTGAGGAAAATTGAGTGAAATGTCTTATCCCCTAAACAATTGAGTGAGGTGAGAAAGAGAGCCAAGCAAATAAACAAGCTTGGGGTGAGCTTCAAGTGAGAAAGAGTGCCTAAATCAGTGAGAACATGAGTCTAAGGAACCTAAGCCTCTAATTGGACTTGAATTGATTGTCTCTTGCTGAATTGTTTGAATTGCCTATTGCTTGGATCATTTACTCGGGTTCTTAGTTCACTATCCATGTTCTGTTTATTCTACTGGCCTTAGTGATTGCTTGAGGACAAGCAATTGAATAAGCTTGGGGTGATTTGATAGTGTGATTTTACATGATATTTTCTATATACTTTTGCATGCATTTTTCATATTGATTAGGCATTCTTAGTTTGATTTTTATTAGATTTTCCCTTGGAACGAGTGAAGCGGTTTCTGTGTGTTGTTTTGCAGAAATTGAAGGAAAACTATGCATATTTGGCTATAATGAAGCTTGGATGATTTTGGAGCTTGAAAAGAGAAGAAAGTGAGCCAAGCAGAATTCTGAAGATTCGCCCCGCGAAACTGGATTCGCCTCGCGACCCTGAAAGCTGACTGTTCCAGAAACTACAAGCCTTTCTGGTTCGCCTCGCGAACCTTGTCTCGCCTCGCGAGTCTGGAAACCAGAAGCCATCACGCCCAGCCCCTGATGCTCCTCACGGGCATATTGGAGAAGAAATTTATGGCCTCGCGTCGCGAGAAGTGTCTCGCCCCGCGAGAGTTCAGGAATGTGAAACAGCAGATTTTTAGCTTTCGCCTCGCGATAGTACATTCGCCTCGCGAGAGAGCGCAGAACAGATTGGTATAAGTTGCTGTTTTAGGGCAGAATTGAGGGAATTTTGGAGGATTGGAGGTAGACTTGGAGGCTGCGGCCAGAAGAGGGTTGAAGCCCTGAAGGGAGATGTTTTCCTTGCTCCGGGACTGAAAGAAGATTGGAGGATCCTCCTATGGAGTTTGCTTCATCCCTTCTCTCTTTCTCTTTGTATTCTCTGTTTATGAGTAGTTAAATCCCTGTTGTTGGGATTAGATGTAGCCAAACTGATTGATTATGTATTTATCTTGACTGATTATTCTATGTTCGTGTCTTCATATTAGTGATTAATTTTCTGTGCTTAATGCTTGTTGTGGCTAGCACCCCCATGACTCGATTTGTGTTTTAGTATGTAATGGAGACGTTCATATTAGAACCGGAATTGAATTTAATCACCTAGTAACCCTTTCGTCTAGAGATAGATTTTGGTTTGCTAGTAATCGCGTAATCCTTAATCCTAATGCAATTTCATTAATCTAGGCCACCTAAGAGATTAGGGTCTATTAGTGGAATTAGGCTCTTGTCATCCGAGAGATCGGGGCTTGAGTAGTTTAGTGGATTGATTTTAATATCTGAAGCATGAATAGGAGGTATCTAGTCCTGATAGTACATGAGATAGAGGTTTGGTGAAGTCTGGTCCCAACATATCATTTCTGCACTCCAAGTGTTCGATAAAAAGACAAAAAGATTTTATTTCTTTTCCTTTGTTTATTTTGAATTGTCTTGATTTCTCTGTTTAGTCTAGATAGTTGCTAAGTTTGTGAATTGGTAGTTGACATCCAATCCCCGTGGATACGATAACCGGTCTTACCACCGTATTACTTGCACGACTGGGTATACTTGCCCAGATTCGTCTAACAAGTTTTTGGTAATTCGGGTTTTTTAGGGGTTAGGGTTTCAAAATTGGGACTTTTTGATTTTACCCAAAATTGAAGGATTTGACTAGTGGGTTTTGTTGGGTTAAGTCTAGGGAGCAAGGTAGTAGAGTTGGTTGGGCGTGGGTGTCGTGGGGAGGTGATTTTTCAAGCTTCTTGGGTGAATGGTTATGGTGGAGGGTGTGAGAGGAAGAAGAAGAAGACTAGTGGGTGAAGAGGAGGCTGGTGGGTTTGGGTTAAGGGGGAAGGTGCGTGATGAGTGTGATATGAGGGAAAGGAGGAGTTGGGAGGAAGGGGAGAGGGTTTGGTGGCTATGGAGGTGGAGAGAAAATGGAGAAGATGAAGAGAGTGAGGGGTTTGTAGCAGAGGACGCATTTTAAAAACCTGAGTTAAATGCGCGTAACGGTCGTGACCCTCATCACGGGCAGGCCGTGACGCGTTGTGTCATACACTTCAGTCTTTCACGGGCGTGATACATATCACGGCTGTCCCTTGATGGAATCTGTCCTGCTTCAGCTACCTATCACGACCATGACCGCCATCACGGCCTGGCCGTGATCCTTTCTGACCCTTCTTGGTCTTCACATCACGGCCGTGATGGATATCACGGCCTGGCCGTGATGGACTCTGATCTTCTAGGGGCCACTTGTCACGCCCGTGATGTCCATCACAGCTAGGCCATGATGGGTTCTGACTTTTAGCTGTTGGTTCATCATGGTCGTGACCACCATCACGGTCTTGGTGTGATCGTTTCTGACTTTCTTTTCCATCCTCTTTTCACTCTTCATGACTTCCTGACTTGAAAATACTTGACAAATCCATTAATTGATGATCTTTCTTCTCTAATTCTTCTCAATTATAAAAAAGAACAAGATTCAAAACAAACTAAGTAGGGAAATAAAGCTTGGGTTGCCTCCCAAGAAGCGCTTATTTACTGTCCTAAGCTTGACCATAGTCCTTTCAATCTTTCGATGTTGGATCGAGGAGGGAAATCGCAACCTCCTGCTCAAGTGGATGTTCTCCAATGTAGTGTTTCAGTCTCTGTCCATTGACCTTGAATGTTCCACGTTCCTGGTTCCAAACCTCGACGGCACCATACGGGAATACTTTCATTACTTTAAATGGTCCGAACCATCTAGACTTGAGCTTCCCTAGGAATAACCGCAACCTCGAGTTGTAGAGTAGCACTAGTTCTCCTTCATGAAATTCTCTATGAAGGATATGCTTATCATGCCACTTCTTTGTTCTCTCCTTGTAAGATCGTGCGGACTCATAAGCATCCAATCTTAGCTCATCAAGTTCCTGAAGTTGAAGGATTCTCTTTTCCCCAGCGGCTTTTATATCAAAGTTTAGCATCTTAATAGCCCACAAAGCCTTATGCTCAAGCTCGACTGTAAGTGACATGGCTTACCGTAAATAAGTCTAAAAGGTGTCATCGCGATAGGAGTCTTGTAAGCCGTACGGTAGGCCCAAAGAGTGTCATCAAGCTTTAAGGACCAATCCTTTCTCAAAACTGAAACAGTCTTTTCCAGAATGCTCTTTATCTCTCGATTGGAAACCTCGACTTGCCCACTTGTCTGAGGGTGGTAAGGTGTAGCGACCCTATGAGTGACTCCATATTTGAGTAGGAGTTTCTCAAATTGTTTTTCAATGAAGTGCGATCCTCCATCACTAATGACTACCCTTGGAATTCCAAACCTTGGAAAAATCACCTTCTTGAATAGTTTGATTACGGTTTTTGCATCACTTGTTGGGGAAGGAATGACTTCCACCCATTTAGAGTCGTAATCAACGGCTACAAGAATGAACTTATTATTGCAAGAGGAAGGAAAGGGTCCCATGTAGTCAACTCCCCAAACATCAAATATCTCCACTTCTAGCATAGTGTTGAGTGGCATTTCATGCTTCTTAGAGATGTTCCCCATTCTTTGACATGGATCACAAGCAAGCACGAACATTCAGGCATCTCTAAAAATATGAGGCCAATAGAAACCAGCTTGAAGCACCTTTGTTGCTGTCTTCGAGGCACTGGCATGTCACCCATAAGATGAGGAATGACAACAACTCAAGATACTTGGAACCTCGACTTCCGAAATACACCTTCTGTAAATGCTATCCGCACACTTGCGGAAAATGTAAGGCTCATACCACACGCAGTTCTTGAGATCGGAAAAGAACTTCTTCTTTTGTTGATAATTAAGCTCCGGTGGTAGAATCCCACATACAAAGTAATCCGCATGAGCATTTTCTCCCAAGATGGCGAACAGTTGCTCATCGGGGAAAGAATCATCTATCACCAAGTTGTCCTTCTCATGTTCCAATGGTTCAAGTCTGGATAAGTGGTCCTCAACCAAGTTCTCCGTCCCTCTCTGATTCCGAATCTCCAGGTCAAATTCTTGCAGAAGGAGAATCCATCGGATGAGTCTTGGCTTTGCTTCCTTCTTAGTCATTAGGTGCTTTAGTGCGGAGTGATCCGTGTACACTATGACTTTAGACCCCACAAGGTATGATATGAATTTCTCGAATGCAAAGACAACCACAAGAAACTCTTTCTCAATTGTGGCATAATTCGCTTGAGCTCCATCTAGAGTTTTGCTTGCATAGTATATTGCATGGACCTTCTTGTCTATCCTTTGTCCCAACACTGCTCCCACGGTATAGTCACTAGCATCACACATTACTTCAAATGGCTCATTCCAATCCAGTGTTTGCAAAATGGGGGCGGTGGTCAAAGCTTCCTTCAACCTGTAAAATGCACTCAAACATTCCTCATTAAAATCAAATGGAACATCTTTCATTAATAGGTTAAATAAGGGTTTAGAAATTTTTGAAAAATCTTTGATGAAACGCCGGTAAAACCCGACGTGTCCCAAGAAACTTCTAACTCCTTTCACATTTATCGGTGGGGGCAAATTTTCAATAACATCTATTTTGGCCCTATCCACCTCAATACCTCTACCAGAAATCAAGTGCCCAAGCACTATACCTTCTTTTACCATAAAATGGCATTTCTCCCAATTCAATACCAAATTGGTTTCTTCACATCGCTGCAAAATCTTAGATAAATTTGTTAAACAATCATCAAAGGTAGTTCCATAAATAGAAAAATCATCCATAAAAACCTCCATGATGTTTTCAATAAATTCATAAAAAATTGCAGTCATGCATCTTTGAAAGGTAGCCGGTGCATTACATAGACCAAAAGGCATTCTTCTATAGGCAAAAGTGCCATGGGGACAAAACGTGGTCTTTTCTTGATCACTAGGGTGTATAGGAATTTGATGAAAACCGGAATATCCATCCAAGTAACAAAAGTATGAATGCCTAGCTAACCTTTCAAGCATTTGATCAATAAATGGGAGAGGGAAGTGATATTTCCTTGTTGCCTTATTTAACTTCCTATAATCAATGCACATTCTCCAGCCGGTTACTGTCCCAGTAGGGATTAGTTCATTATTTTCATTTTGAATAACAGTCATCCCTCCTTTCTTAGGAACCACATGCACCAGACTAATCCATTCACTATCGGAGATTGGATAAATAACCCCCGCATCTAACAACTTAAGCACTTCTTTCTTAACCACTTCTTTCATATTAGGGTTCAACCTACGTTGATGCTCAATGGATGGTTTATGCTCATCTTCCATTAAAATGCAATGCATGCAAAAAGAAGGATTTATGCCTTTAATATCATCAATCGTATATCCTATCACTTTTTATGCATTCTAAGCTCCCTAAGCAATTTCTCAGTTTCCAACTCATTCAAGCTAGCATTCACAATTACCGGATAGGAAGAGTTAGGACCAAGAAATTCATACCTCAATGTCGAAGGAAGAGGTTTTAGTTCTACCTTAGGGGCTACTTCATCTTTCAGATCCTTACTCTTTGGTGTCAACTCAAGTTTCTCTTTCTTTGTTTTGTTGGGAGGAATCTCTAGAATAGCCTCCAGAAAGCTGGCATAATTCCTTACTTCTCCTCCATGAGCGTTTAAGTCTCCACCAATCAAACACATTTCTAACGGGTCATCAACACAAGCTTGTGTGGATTCTTCTTTCATCACTTGGTGCATTAAGTCAACCCTGCAACAAGAATCTTCAAAAGAAGGGTGTTTAATAGATTTAGCTAAATCAAATTCAACTTTATCATCACCCATAGTTAAAGTCAATTTTCCATTTTTAACATCAATAATTGCTCCTGCGGTAGCCAAGAAAGGCCTTCCAAGAATAATGGGGATTTGGGAATCCTCTTCCATTTCATGTACAACAAAATCCACAGGAATGAAAAATTTACCCACTCTAATAGGAACATCCTCCAAGATGCCTACAGGGAATTTGACGGACCGATCCGCCAATTGAAGGGAGATTGTTGTGGGTTTTAGTTCACCCATCTCCAACTTCTTGCAAACAGAGAGGGGCATAAGACTAACACTAGCCCCCAAATCACAAAGAGCTTTATCAAAACTAGTGTTACCAATCAAGCAAGGAATAGAGAAACTCCCGGGATCTTTCAATTTAGGAGGCAATTTATTTTGAATTAAAGCACTGAACTCCTCAGTTAAAGCCATTGTTTCATAGTCCTCTAGCTTTCTCTTATTTGACAAGATATCCTTAAGAAATTTTGCATATGTCGACATTTGTTGTAACGCCTCAGTGAAGGGTACATTAATGTACAGTTTCTTAAGGACCTCTAGAAATTTTCCAAATTGCTTATCTAACTTGGCCTTAGCCAACCTTTGAGGAAAAGGTATCGGGGGTTGGTAAGGTGGGGGAGGGACATACTTAGACACTTTTTCACTAGGCTCTTCCTCTCCTAAGGGTTGCGTCTCAGTAGGTTCCTCCTCCTCAGCTACACTCTTGTTATCTCTCTCCCCTTTAGCCTTGGGATTCTCAAGTTTCTTACCACTCCTTAGACTCACAGCTTTACATTGTTCATTGTTTGGGTTCACCTCAGGTTGTCCAGGAAACTTGCCCGGTTGCCTCATTGAATTTCCCACTTGTTGGGCAATTTGAGTTTCTAACATCTTGTTATGTATGGCTAAATTATCTACCTTAGATGTTAATTCTTTTATTGCCCCATTAACTGCCCTACCTTGTTGCCTAAATTCTTCATTCTGCTTAGTTTGAGTAGCAACAAAGTTTTCCATAAAAGACTCGAGTTTAGATTTTTGTACCTGAGGATACCCCGATGCAGGTTTCTTATTACCTTACCCTTCTTGGAATTCGTGGTTCAACGTGTTGTTGTAGTTCCCATAGGAAAGGTAAGGATTATTCTTCCTCTGGTTGTAGGGATTTGGGGGAGCATAATTTAGTAGCTTCGGGTTTGTGTCATAGAAATTGTGACAAGAGTTCACTTGTTCCCCCGAAGCACCGGACTCAGGAGCGATACCATGTGGGCACTCCATTATGTCATGTCCCTACATTCCACAAATCTCACAAACAACATTAGTAGCACCGATTGAACTCACACGAGCCTTTTCAAGCTTATCAAAACGTTTATTTAATGAGTCGAATTTAGACATAATCAAATCGGTACTATTCATTTCGAACTTACCCCCCGAAAGCTTTTTTGGGTTATTACCTCTTTCCGAACCCCATTGGTGGTAGTTGGTGGCTACGTTTTCAATGATGCTGAACACTTCAGTCAGAGGTCTATTCATAAAGGCTCCACCAGCTGCGGAGTCAAGTGACACCTTCGAAGAGTAATCCAATCCGTTGTAGAAGGTATGCACTAATAACCACCTCTCGAGCCCATGATGTGGGCAGGATTCCAGCAATCCCTTGTAGCGATCCCAAGCTTCGAATAAGCATTCTTCGTCCTTTTGGAAAAAGCCGGTGATCTGAGTTCGTAGGTAGGCAGTCTTGGATGGTGGGAAGAATTTCTCCAAGAATGCCTGCTCCAGTTGGTCCCAAGCTGACAACGTGTTAGCGGGCACTTGCTTCAACCAAGCTTTCGCCTTTCCAGTCAGAGAGGGGGGGAATAACCTCAAGCGTATAGCATCGACCGGGGCACCTTGAATCCTTATCGCATCGGTGAATTCCAAGAATGTCTCCACATGATCAGTCGGGTCCTCCGAGGGTAATCCTCCAAACTGATGTTGCCTAATCATGCTAATTAACTGAGGCGGTATAGTGTAGTTCTCCGCCTCAATTTCTGGCCTTGTAATCCCAATTCGCAGACCCCTAGCATTTGGGGCTGCGTAGTCCTTCAGAGGTTAGGTATCTGGTAGATTCGCCATGAGTGGAATGGGAATCAACCTCTCTCTCTCTCTCTCTCTTTGTCTTTGTAGTCTCCTATGTCTATGAAAGGTCCTTTCGATCTCGGGGTTAACTTCAATAAGGTTTCCAAGAATTAGGGATCTTTGCATAAAAGAGAAAAATACCTATAGTAGAGAGATAGATACTCTAGAAAAAAAAAGAAAAATGAATAAATAAAAAAAATGTCCATAAGAATCAATTTAAAAATTGAATTGAAATTCAAGAAAACACAGTCCCCGGCAACGGCGCCAAAAACTTGATGGGTGGTTCCGGCAAGTGTACCAGCTTCATCGTCAAGTAATAAAAAGATATCGAACCACAGAGACCGTGATCTTAAATGACAATTAGTTATTAAATTGATTTCACTGAACTGAAATGAGATTTGGTTTTTGAAATCGGAATCAAGTAATAATCAAATTTAATATCGCAATTAAACAAAACAGGAAAGCAATTCAAATTGGGGATTTTCAAATTCAAAATGGATTCCCAGGAATTGGGATACCACAAAACTGCTTATGTTACTAAATTGACTACTCTCCTTGTTAATTACCAAAATTTGCTTGAAGGCGAATTTATCCTAAATTAGTTAATGCTCCCTCTCGGGTTATAAAAATTGTGCCCAATTAAATCAATCCCTACTCTCGTGGTAATTGAATTTAAATCGAACCCTTTAAGTTTCGTGACAATTCGTGAACCCTCGAAGGACCGCTTCTAACTCTCGTGATTTAAGTCCTAAGTTTGATTCCTATAGATCTGATACCTAAGTTCACCGCTAAGTTCGTCCTTAGTGTATCTATAGCACGCAAATAAGTGGCCACCGAATTTATGAGTAATTAAAACGATAGGGATCAAATCGAAGCAAAAGATGAAATTAACAAGAAATCAAAGATCAATTCATCATCATAAACAAGTCTTGGGCATAGCCCCAATTCCTAGAAACAAGACTACTACTCAAGCATTACCATGATTGTAGCAAGCTTGGTTAAAAATAACATGAACAGAAAAACCTAAGAGAAGAGAAGGAGAAGAAGAAGAAGAAGAAAAACTGATTTTTTCTAAGGTAGTAGCCCCCAAAAAAAGTGCCCAGATTCGAGCCCTAGAGGGCTATTTATAATCTGGGGTAACTTGAGTCCCAATCCAACACAAAAATCAGATCAAATCAGTTGTTGAAGATCCACAGATTGCACGTCACGGCCGTGATGGCCATCACGGCCTGGCCGTGACAGATTCTGCCTTGGGCGTTGCTTCACTGATTGGTCTGTCAAGACCGTGACCACCATCACGGCCTGGCCGTGATCAATTCTGCCTACGAGGGTCTGGTTCAGTTGACATGTCACGGCTGTGATGGGCATCATGGCCTGGCCGTGACAGATGCTGACTTTTCCATTCTTCCTTTTCAATTCCACTTGATCATGGCCGTGATGGCCATCATGGCTAGGTGGTGATCAGCTCTGTTTGCCTCATTTTCTTGCCTTCCAAGCTCCATCTTCCTGCCAGCTTCAACACAATTGATCAGCTCTGTTTGCCTCATTTTCTTGCCTCATCTTCCTGCCAGCTCCATCTTCCTGCCATCAGTCACCCATGTCATGAATACTTTTTACAAAATATCTAGATATTTCTTTAAACTAGTGTAAATACCGTTTTGCCCTTGGACGATTTTACCCTTGAATTTTCATCGAAATGACAAGTTTGCCCCACAATTTGTGGACACAAATCAGCCACATCCTCACTCATTTCTCACCACATGTTGGTCATAATTGCTTTTTGGGAAATGACCATTTTGTCCTTATGTTGTCATAATACCACAAAAATGCCATTTTGTGAGATTACTACTTTGTCCTTGAATTTTTGTGTGTTGGACCCTTTTACCCTCAAAGGCCACGGCCCTAGGCAGCCAAGAGGCCCATTTGCACTTATATAAAAGGCCATCTTCATCTTCTCCATCAAGCTTTGCCATTTTTGCCATTAAAGCTCTAAGTACCATAGCTTGATTTTGTGAAGGAAGTAGGTGATTCCTTGCCCATTTTTCATTTCCAAGAGGTATACCATGCTTCTCTCACTCAATCATTATCATGTTCTTCATTGATTTTGGTGATTTGAAGTCTTGATCATATTTTTCAATTCATAGATCTAGAAACTTTGAAAATTCATAGAAAATCATAGAAAAATCCTTTTAAAGTGAAACCAATTTCTATGATCTTAGTATCCTCTCTATATTTAAGATCCAAGAGGACAAAAATTCAAGGACAAAGTAGTAATCTCACAAAATGGCATTTTTGTGGTATTATGACAACATAAGGACAAAATGGTCATTTCCCTTTTATTTTGTCAAGGCCGAACCCTAGTTTCTAGTGGGGGAGGCCTTTGTTCATTTTGTTAACTAGTCTTGCTTGATTCAATCTTATAATTCATATATATGTTGAGTCCATGATTATTGAATCAAAATCAAATCTCTAAGCCATTATTTTACTCATGGCCGAAATTATTTTCTTGAGGAGTTGAAAGATTTTGTTTCATTTTTCAACTTATGATAACTTGTCTTAACTCTACACTACTCTAAGGTTATAGATCTAAGAGTATGTGAAATTTTGAAACCTCGAACCTATTTTCTTAGCTTGGGCCGAAACCATACCCATAGGAAATAATAGATTTTTTTTTTCAAAGTTTAATTAGTTATGTGTTGTTTTGTGAAGGATTGTGTAGTAGTTGTTGTTCGGAGTTCGTGGAGGAAACCGGATTTGAAAACCGAGACTTCGTTGAATAAGAACTTGAATCTTCAAAGGTAAGGGGAGTTTTTCCTGAAGAGCTTCGATAACTATGTGCATAAATAGTTTGGTGTGTCTGTAATTAATGGTTGTAGTTTGTGGTGTTTGTTTTAAAATTACTGCGTAATATTCTGTGATGCATGATTTATCTGTGAAAGCATGCTATAAATTGTGATGTGTGAATTTATTGTTGGTTGTGAAAGCATGTGATAAATTGTGTTGTATGAAATTTTCTGTTGATTTTTATGATTGGCTGAAAGCCTGACACTGGTCAGTGCTTATTGAAAATTAAGGATAAAATGTTAAGAAAATTTAAGGAAAATATTATGTTTTTGAAAATTTATGGATTTGATTTTTAAGTTAAAAATAATAATATTTTAATGAGTGTTAATAAGAGAATAAGTTAATAAGCAACCGCGCGTACGTAACCTTGAAAAAATTTCACTTTTGCACTTGTTTCGAAAACGTCGGGAAAAATGGAAATAAAATCTTAATTTTAAGAAAATGTATTTTAAAAAGTGTTTTAAGATTGATAATAAATAATTTTTCAAGAAATAAGGGTTTTTTTTACCTAACGGCAGTATGAGGAAAAACGATCGTTTTACATGAGAAAAATAAATATATGGGTTAGAAATAATTTTAAAAAAAATTAACAGATTTTCAGAAATAAAAACAAAGGATTTAAGGGAAAAATGATTTTCGTTACGTTTTAAAACGAATTTCATCGAAAAAGGATTTTTTTGGAAAAGAATTTAAGAATAGCGGAAATTTTCGATAAACTTGGATAAGTTTTCGGAGTTTTTGTTTTTGGTATTTGTGTTTCACTGAACGAAAATTCTTTGGGGAAAAATCAAGGTAAGGATAATGACCTAGAATGCCGAGATGTCAGGCTAGTGTTCCTAAAATGAAATTGCACTTGGAAGGGAAAGGAATTGAAATGCCTAAGGAATGGTAGTCGAGAGCTTTAAGCCTCGACAGAGGAAAAACAAACGACAAAGAACAATTACGATAACAAAGGATTTTACATGCATAGTCTGGCAAACAAGCCATATTTGGGCAGACATGCCTTGGGTATCGAGCTACAATTTCACAAAAGGTGAATTGGGTAAATTTGTTAGTTACGGATCAAAGATAAATTCTAGGGTCTTTGGGTCTTAGGGACATTCGGGCTTCGAAAATCCAGCGAATACTTAGGGCCTTGCAACCTCGGGTCGTGGAATTCGGTTACCCGACACGAATGTACTCGATAGGGAACTATTCCAATATTATTTTAGGTGATCCATCATGATATTCCCTGAACAATTGGAGCCGGACCTAAATTTAGAGGCCGATCTCATGAGACAATTGTGTTAAAGGTATCGCAGCCTAATCATTGCTCGAATAAGGGAAGTTAGGAATCTCCAAAGAATAAAGGTCAAGACTCATAGGAATGGATATTGAAGTGTCATGCATTCTTGAAAAATTACGATTGGATGATCGGGTATGAATCCCATTGGTAGGAAATATTTATAATATGTATACATGATGTTTGTTTGAGTGTCATGCATGTAGTTATCATGATGAAACTCAATGATGGTATCTCACCCTTTTTTTATTTACTTTCATGTTGGATTTCTACTATGCTCCTATATATATATATATATATATATATATATATATATATATATATATATATATATATATATATATATATATATATATATATATATATATATTCGAGTACAGATGAGCCAAATGAGTCTGATATCGTACACGGGAATACGCACTTTGACGAGGCTGATGACGGAAGCGTGTGGAGGACTAACCTGGATACTTCTGCGGGCGGGGAGTTCTCGGGAGGACTTTCCAATGGGTATTCTTAAGTGTGAACAGCTGTAGTATTCTGATTTGGGTTTACTTTTGGAAAGTAGTACTGCTATTATATAGGTTTAGTTTATGTGTGTTTTCCTTATGATATGGCTTAAATAATGATTGTAATATAAAGGGGCATATGTAAAACCTTATTTATGCATATATATGTATTCGGTTGTTTGTTAATTATAACGGTTTGGGTTGTATCGTTTGAGGAAAAGAAAAAGAAAAATTTATCACTAATTTTCAAGGAAGTTAGGAAATAGAGAAAATTATATTTTTCCGAAAGTAACCAGCGTAATTATTTTCAGTCTTTTAGTTTCAACATGTAGCGCCACGAGTGTGTTACACCACCCTCCAAAATCACATGGATACCTCCCATGCCACACTCCAAACTCGCATAGATGCTACCCACGCCTCACTCCAAACCCTGATTGATACCCGCCATGAGACCCTTACCACCGTCATCAATACACTGGTTGACAAAGTTGCCAATTTGCCTACCTCTGCCTTTCCCCCCTCATTCACCATCCTCTAACTCTGTTCGTACCCCTAAGCTAACCCTCCAAACCTTTGATGGCTCCAACGTCCTAGACGTGATCTTTCAGGCCGACCAATATTTTCATTTCTACACCATTCCCTTACAACAAAGAAAGGAATATGTGGGTTTCTTTATGTCAGGAGAAGCACTCAGTTGGTACAAATGGATGCATGGCAACCATCAGTTATCTACCTGGGGAGTTTTTACCCGTGCCTTGGAGCTTTGCTTTGGCCCGTCTTCATATGAAAACCACCAAGTTGCGTTATTTAAGCTCCGTCAAAGTGGGACTATAGCTGAATACCAAGCTACCTTTGCAAAACTTTCCAACAGAATCGTTGGGTTGCCGGCTGATGCCTTATTAAACTACTTCACCTCAGGCCTTCGTCCTAACATTCAACGCGAGTTGGTCCTATACCTAACCTATTCCTTGTCACAAACATTGGGTCTAGCCAAACTCATCGAGTCTAAGCTACTGGACACTACAACTCCAAACCGAAAATACACCACCAACCAACTTACTCACTCAGCCCCTCTCTTGCCCAAACCACCCCCTTCTTCCTCTTTCCCTATACGACGCTTATCACCTACTGAAATGCAAGCATGTCGAGCTAAAGGTCTATGCTTTAACTGCGACGATAAGTGGCACAAAGCCATAAGTGTAGTGCCAAACAATTTTTACTGCTCTTGAGTGATGAGGATAACGAACCCCCTGCTCTGGACCAACCTGAACCACCTCTTCCACCACCCCCATCAACCTTCTACACACTCCGAAACACCCTGAACATTCACTTTGCCAACTCTCCACCACAGCCTCCTTTGGTGGGGTTGCCCCACGATCACTGAGAATACTGGGAACCATTCATGGTCACCAAGTGAACATTCTCATTGACACTGGCAGTTCACTTAATATACTACAACCCTGCTTGGCTTCCTTTTTACAACCACCAATCTCTCCCGTAACTCCGTTTTCAGTCATGGTTGGAAACGGTGACCACCTCAGATGCTTGGGCATGTGCCATACTGTTCCCTTGAAACTGCAGGAACACCTATTCAACGTCCCGTTCTATTTGTTACCCATTCAAGGAGCTGACGTTGTCCTCGGCAAGGAATGGCTTGGAACCCTGGGAACAGTGGTTTCTGATTTTTCCATACCCTCTATGTCCTTTACACTAAACTCCAACCATATAACCTTGCATGGCACTGTTCAAAACCCTACCCCTCCCTTAACCCACCACCAACTGTGTCACACCTTAGCAACTGATAGCCTAAGCCAAGCCTTCACCATACTATACATACTATACATTCCCATCACCACAACCGAACCCACATATTTAGCCTACCTTCCACCAAATGACTCACCACCAAACCCAGTTCATTCTAATCCACAAATCCAACAGTTATTAACCAAACACGCCCCAGTTTTTGCTACACCATACGACCTACCCCCACCTTGCTCTCACGACCACCACATCCATCTAGTGCCCAACTCCCAACCCGTGAATGTCAGACCATATAGATACCCACACTGTCAAAAAGATGTCATGACCAAACTTATTAATGACATGTTAACTGAGGGGATTATCAAGCCAAGCACAAGTCCCTTTTCCTCACCGGTGGTTTTGATTAAAAAGAAAGATGGTTTGTGGCGTTTTTACGTTGACTACAGAGCACTCAATGTTATAACTGTTAAAGACCAATACCCCATTCCTACAGTTGGTGGTTTGTTAGATGAATTATTCGGGGCTACCGTGTTATCCAAAATCAATCTACGCTCCAACTACCATCAAATTCGGTTAGCAGAGGGAGATGAATTCAAAACTACCTTTCGTACTACAGATGGTCATTTTGAGTTCTTAGTCATGCCCTTTAGGCTCTTGGTCGTGCCAAAAAGGACGAGCGGGTTTTAAAACTGTAGTTTATGGCGACAACTCGGATGTCGTCTCTCAAGGACTCTTAAAGTGTTATTTTCCACAAAAATCAGTTTTGGGGGGGGGGGGGGGGGGGTTTGGATTGGGAAGCAAATAAGCAAAACAGAGCAGTTAAAAACAAGGCAGTTTAAAGAGATTGTCAAATAGCTAAAAACAGATTAATCTATTGTTCTCGATTTCCAAACTATCATAGGTTCATGCAATTTCCAAGCCCTAAGCAGATTCTAATCCCCTCCCGGTTGTAGCAACAATTTACAAGCGAAACTACTACTACAGATATATGTCCCTATTCCCGAATTAAGCAAACGGGATTAAGCCCTTCGTGAACTAAGCGAACACGAAACGTACACACGTGAATTAAGCAGACGCGATTAATTATAGGAACATGATATCACCGGAAATAAATCAACACAATACAATATACTCCTGAATTAAGCAAACTGAAATATAAAGCATGGCATTGAAGAGGGAAAAGCATACAAAACAGGAAAATACAAGAACCTCAAGTATATGGAAATCAATTACAATAGATTAATCCTAGAAACTTAGTTCTCCATGTAAAAAACGAAACACACAGAAAAGAAATGTAAACAGAAAAATGGAGAAGCAAAAATCCTACCAAACTGTTCAGAACAGCTATTTATACTAATCAGAAATTAAGTCTACTCGCGAGGCGAAGCCTCTCTCGCGACGCGAATCTTGCGAACAGTCTGCAACCTTTGGTATTCTCGCAAGGCGAACACACCTTCGCGAGGCGAGGCACTGAAGAGTCTTCTTATTACGCCCGTTATGAATATCAGGGGCCAACCGTGATGCTTTCTGACTTCCAGACTCGCGAGGCGAATGGATGCTCGCGTGGCGAGACTCTTCAACTTCGAAACTGCCACAGCCGTGACCTTTAACATGCATCAACCGTGCTGACTTTTGGTCTTCAGGGATGGATTACTCGCGACGCGAGTAAAGTCTTCGCGAGGCGAGACTCTTCTTCGCGGGGCGAACCAGAGACCTTGCATTTTCTTGGAACAGTCAGCTTCGGGGTCGCGAGGCAAAGAGCCGTTCGCGAGGCGAATCCCCTGTTTCTTTATTTTCTTGACTTCCAACTTAACCTGAAAACAAAGACACAACTATAAGTGTATTATTTGACTCAAAACTAGCTAAATTAACCTAAAACTACTCTAGAGACTCAAAACCTTGCTTGAGGACAATCTAATCTAATTTGGGTGAAAATAGGATATAATTTGCACAAAACCCTGGTCATACTAGCCATAAAACTAGATGAGCCAGAGGCTTATCAAAATACCCCAAACTTAAACTTTGCTTGTCCCCAAGAAAACTAAGACTCAAAAATCAAAAAGACTCAAGACCTGGCAAGCTTAAAAGATTCAATCAACCTTGCACAAATTCAAGCAACACATCAAAACAGTTTTCTTCAATGTCCCCCCTTTCAAACAAAGCAATCCCCACATTCATTTATTCTAAACATTTGAGAATTTCATCATTCAGACAATCAAAAATCTAAGTAGGGGATCCAAGTTACACACAAGAGGGAGATCACCAATTCCAAACAACTGCCTTCCTCACAAGGGCATTTAGTGTTCACTCAATCACTCAATTTGTGTCAGGCTATTAACATTGCACTCAATTTCACTTTTAAGAGCACTTCCCAAAAATTTGATTTTCATCTCAAAAATGGTTCCCACAGAAAACATGCATGCAACATCAAAAGGTCTTTTATGGTTGTAATGGGGCCTGGCTAAGGGTAGGATATACAAGGGTACTAGGCTGAGGACCCTAGGAACTAAGAGAGCATGAACATTATTTACACTTTGAATTTCTACTCAAGTTCCTTTCTTCATTTTCCTTTATGCTTTGGGTGACTCCAGCCTCTTTTATTTTTATCATTTTTACACTTCTCTTTTCTTTTTCTTTTTCTTTTTTTTTTTAAGCATCATTTTTTTCTACAAGCCTTTGGCTCCATCCTTTTTATTGTATTTTTTTTTTTCAATCCCAACAACATATTACACCCTGCAGCCACCCCAAACTTAGTTTCTTGCACCCATTCTAAGATTACATGCTCTCCTAATCCTAAGATCGGGTTAACATGGTTTTCCAGATTTTTGGGCTTATAACATTAGGTTATCAAGAATTAACAGGCTAGTAGGCTCAATGGGGCTAACTAGGGAACATGCGTTAGGAATTGGTTATTTCTCGGCTAAGTAGCTATTTACGAAGAAAATGCCTAAATCATCTGAAGCAAACACATAACCATGCAAACCAAAAAGAGATTCAATCAAATTCAGGAAAGTGCAATTTGAAAGTGATTTTCACACAGTCAAAAACATGTTGGAGGCTCAAAACCTCACCTGGACATTCATGCAAATTATTTGAAAGAGATTCTATCCCTAGTGTGTGATTCCTATCACCCCAAACTTATCATAAATCATGCCATCATAACAAAATCTCAAAGTTCAGTTTTTAATTTCACATGGGAATCACTTTTCAAACTCAAAAAATTTTCAGCCTAGGGGGAATCATCACATATCAATCATGCAAGCAATCTGTGCAACATCAATCAAAATCCATCAAACTTGCCAACAAAAGACTCAACACACAAATACTCCTGAGCTTCTCAAATTATTCAGGAGCTTTATTCAAAGAAAAGGAAAAAAAACTACAACTAGTTCCCTCCCCCACACTTAAAACATGCATTGTCCCCAATGAAACAACATAACAATAAAAAACAGAGTGAGGGAAAGGAAAAGAAACTCCCTGATTAAGTGTCAGTGTAGGTTGGAGCTTCCAAGGAGAGCTCCTCAACATTAACTTCCACAGGAATACCAGCATCCACACCATGGAATGGCTTCAGCCTCTTCCCGTTAACCTTGAAGGTCTTGTTGGTACCTGTACTTTGAATCTCTACTGCACCATAAGGAAACACATTAGTAACCACAAATGGTCCAATCCACTTGGACCTAAGTTTCCCAGCCATCAATCTCAGGCGGGAGTTAAACAATAAGACCTTCTGACCCACAAAAAATTCTTTCCTAACAACCATCCTATCATGAAAAAGTTTTGTTTTCTCTTTATAAATGCTGGAGCTTTCATAGGCTTCTAGCCTAAGCTCCTCAAGTTGCTTCAACTGCAGTTTTCTTTCAACACCAGCTTCCTTCATGTCCAAATTACAGCTCTTTACTGCCCAATATGCACGGTGCTCAACTTCCACCGGGAGGTGACATGCCTTGCCAAATACAAGCCGGAAGGGGGACATTCCTATAGGTGTCTTAAAAGCAGTCCTCTGGGCCCACAGTGCGTCTTCCAGACGGCGGCTCCATTCCCTTCTTTTCGGCTGCACCATCTTCTCTAGAATTTGCTTGATCTCCCTGCTTGATATTTCAGCCTGGCCATTGGTTTGGGGATGGTAAGCAGTGGACACTCTATGTACAATCCTATATTTTCTGAGTAAGGCTTCCATGGTTCTGTTGCAGAAGTGAGTGCCCTGGTCACTGATGATGGCCTTGGGTATGCCAAACCTGCAAAAAATGTTGGACCTAACAAATTTGGAAACAATTTGAGCATCGTTAGTCCTAGTGGGGATTGCTTCCACCCACTTTGAAACATAATCTACAGCCAAAAGAATATATACAAAACCAAAAGAAGGAGGGAAAGGACCCATGAAGTCCATCCCCCACACATCAAAAACTTCACAATAAAGCATGGGCTGCTGAGGCATCTCACTCCTACGAGTGATGGCAGGGCCTGCTATTTGACATTCTTTACAATTCTTGTATACCTCATAGGAATCCCTAAAAATTGTGGGCCAGTAGAACCCAGAATCCAGGACTTTTCTTCTGTCCTCTGTGGTCCAAAATGTCCTCCAACTGGAGAGGCATGTGAGAAGTGCAAAATGGACTCTGTCTCATGATCGGGGATACACCTCCGAATAACCTGATCACTGCAAAACATCCACAGGTAGGGATCATCCCACACATAGTACTTTGCATCGCTTTTGAGTTTGTGGAACTTATGTCTACTTGTACCTGCAGGAACAACACCAGCAACAAGAAAATTTACAATGTCAGCAAACCAGGGGGTTACCCCATACAGATGTAAAAGTCTCTCATCGGGGAAATCATCTTGGATGGGAAAAGGATCCTCATCCCTAGCTATCCGGCTCAAGTGATCTGCTACCAAATTTTCAGCTCCACTTTTATCCTTTATCTCCACATTGAATTCTTGGAGCAAAAGCATCCACCGGATCAGTCTTGGCTTAGCTTCTGGTTTCTTTAACAGATATTTCAGAGCTGCATGGTCAGTAAAAACAATAACCCTAGAACCTAGCAAATATTACCTAAACTTATCAAGTGCAAATACAACAGCTAGCAGTTCTTTCTCAGTGGTGGTGTAATTTGACTGTGCAGCATCTAATGTCCTAGAAGCATAGTGAATTACATGGGCAACCTTGCCCACCCATTGTGCCAGAACTGCTCCCACAGCAAAATTGGATGCATCACACATTAGTTCAAAAGGGAGTGTCCAGTCTGGGAGCTGGATGACAGGGGTAGAAGTCAACGCTTTTTTCAGATAGTCAAATGACTCCTTGCAATGGTCATCAAAATGAAATAGGGCATCATTCTTCAGCAGGTTTGACAATGGCAGAGCGATCTTGCTGAAGTCCTTTATAAAGCGCCTGTAGAAACCTGCATGTCCAAGAAAAGAACGGATCTCGCGTACGCAAGATGGGTAAGGCAATGAAGAAATCACATTAATTTTTGCAGGATCTACTAAAATGCCTTCCTTAGAAATAACATGACCTAAAACTATCCCTTGTTCCACCATAAAGTGACATTTCTCATAATTCAAAATCAAATCAGTCTAAATACATCTTTGTAGAACTAGACTCAGACTATGCAGACATGCATCAAATGAGGAGCCATATACAGTAAAATCATCCATGAACACCTCTATGCAATTTTCAATAAATTCAGAGAAAATGCTAAGCATGCATCTTTGAAAGGTGCCAGGAGCATTACAAAGGCCAAATGGCATCCTCCTATAGGCAAACGTACCGAAGGGGCACGTGAAGGTGGTCTTTTCCTGATCCTCGGGGGCAATATGGATCTGGAAATACCCGGAAAAGCCATCAAGAAAGCAATAATGAGATTGACCAGCCAGCCGATCCAGCATCTGATCTATGAACGGCAAAGGAAAATGATCCTTTCTGGTGGCCTGGTTCAACTTCCTATAGTCTATACAAACTCACCAGCTATTCTGGACTCTAGTAGGCACAAGCTCATTATTTTCATTCCTAACTACTTTTAGACCAGACTTCTTTGGTACAACTTGCACCGGACTTACCCAAGTACTATCAGAGATGGGGTATATAATACCTGCCTGTAGAAGCTTAGTCACCTCTTTCTTCACCACATCCAGAATCAGTGGGTTAAGTCGCCTTTGGGCCTGTCTTACTGGTTTAGCTCCATCCTCCAATAGAATTCTGTACATGCATCTGGAGGGGCTAATTCCTGGAATATCAGCCAATGTCCACCCAATAGCCTTCTTGTGCTTCTTCAGAACCTCCAATAGTCTTGCTTCCTGGTCAGAGTCAAGGCTGGAATAAATGATGATTGGAAGTCTTTCATTTGTCTCTAGGTAAGCATACTTCAGGTTATCTGGGAGTGGCTTGAGCTCTAAGGATGGTGGCTGCTCAACAGATGGTGCATTGGGAGTAGCCATGATGCCACGGACTTCTCGCAGAATGCATACCGCACTCTCACTATCACTATCACCCCGCAAGGTTGAATCCGAAAACTCAAGACAAAATGTAACAAGGGTTAGTGCCGATGCAGTTAGTACAAGTATATACATCATCAAAACCAGAAATGAAAGGAAAATCTGAAACAAAGTCCTCATGGGTATCCTCAATAAGCTCAGAAAGCAACTCTAAGTGGAAAACAGAGTGCTCCTCCAGTGGGTGTTTCATAGCATCAAAGATCTTGAACTTGGCCACAATACCAGCAAACTCCATAGACATAGTCCCATCATACACATCAATCTTAGTCTTGGATGTCATCATGAATGGTCTGCCCAAGATTATAGGTGATCTACTGGAAGGTGTCTCTCCTGCCATGTCTAGGATGTAGAAGTCCGCAGGGAAGATCAAATCATCAACTTGCACTAGCACATCTTCTACCATTCCCATGGGTCGGGCACTGGTCCTGTTAGCTAACTGGATGGTGAGACCTGTATACTGCAATGGCCCAAGATCAAGGTTGTTAAAGATGGAGGTAGGCATGACATTTATGGATGCTCCCAAGTCCAACATGCAGTTTTCAAACTTCCTGTCCCCAATAGTGCATGGAATAGTGAAGGTGCCTGGATCCTTGCACTTCTGTGGTAGTGCCTGAGTAGGGGCTAAAACAGCAACTCTCTCTGGTGCAGGCCTAGACTGGATAAGAGCTGAGACATTTCTCCCCAAGTCAACTCTCTCATTATTCTTCATCTTCCTCTTGTTGGTGCATAGATCCTTCAAAATTTTGGCATACTTGGGCACTTGCTTGATCACATCTAGGAGAGGAATATTTACAGCTACTTTTCTGAAAACATCAAGAATCTCCTTTTCCCTGTCTTCACCACCAACCTTCTTATTTTTCTGTAATCTGTGTGGGAATGGGATTGGTGGTCTGTACACTTTCTCAACTTCAACTTCAACAATAGGCTCAGGAGTTACCTCAACAGTGGGCTCAGGAGTTACCTCAACAGATTCTTCATCTTTTTCAGAAGTGGCCTCAACAACTTTTCCAGATCTCAGAGATATAGCACTCACATTAGGATTGGAGGCATTAGGATTTATCACTGGTTGTGCCGGCAGCTGGGTTGAACCTTGACCTTGCTGTATATTATTTATATTTGTGGCCAGTTATCCAATCTGTGTCCTCAAATCTTGAATGCTAGCACTTGTTTGCTGCTGAAACTGTGCCTGTGAAGCTGCAACCTGCTGCTGAAACTGGAGGTTATTTGCAGCCATTTGCTTGATCATATCTTCTAATGAAGGTCCAGAAGGTGTAGAAGTGGTCACTAGAGGATTCTGAGGTGCCATCGGTTGTTGTTGGGATGAGTTCCCATACCGCAGATTAGGATGATTCCTCCAGTTGGGATGGTACCTATTGGTAGAGAGGTCTGGAGTGCTGTACCGATTCTGACTGTTTCCTTGATTAAATGGATTTACTGCATAAGCTTGAGATACTTCACTGACAAACTCTTCCCTCTGGATGGGGCATGGATCATGTGGGTGCTCAGGTGAATTGCAAATGCTACATAACTTTGCAGGCTGAACTCTGTCTATTGCCAATTGCCTTACAAAGGAAGTCAGCTCATCCAATCTATTCTCAAGGGCAGCCTGGTTGGAAGATGAACTATGGATCTCATGCACGCCTCTTGTCTCAACTGAATTTCTTCTAGTAGTAAACTGCTGGGAATTCAATGACATATTCTCAATGAGTTGCTTGGCAGCAGCTGGGGTCTTATCAACTAATGCTCCCCCACTAGCAGCATCCAAAAGATTCCTATCCATAGGCAGTAATCCTTCATAAAAGTATTGGATCAGGAGTTGTTCAGATATCTGATGCTGGGGGCAACTGGATACCAAATGCTTGAACCTTTCCCAATATTCAGCTAGCGATTCATTCCCTTGCCTGATGCCACATATTTCTTTTCTTATTGAAGCAGCTCTTGAAGCAGGAAAGTATCTTTCTAGAAAAACCCTCTTCAAATCATTCGAAGTGGTGATGGAGTTGGGCTCAAGATACAATAACCAATCCTTTGCAGCTCCCTGGAGTGAAAACGGAAAAGCCTTCAGCTTGATACTATCCTCAGTGACTCCCTTTGATCTCGAGGTTATTGAGCATACAACTTGGAATTCCTTCAAGTGCTTGTGTGGATCCTCACCTGCAAGACCATTAAACTTGGGCAACAAGTGAATGAAACCAGATTTCAGTTCAAAAGGAGTGTCAGCACCAGGATATGAAATACACAATCCATTGTAATTTACATCAGGGGCAGCAAGCTGTCTTAATGTCCTTTGATCTCCCATGTTTTCAAAAACAGTTTTGAAATTGGAATCACTACTAGTGCTAGCCCGAAATTCTCTACGGAGTGTGTGCAGTGTTCTTTCAATTTCCGGGTCAAAATCACACAGTTCAGGGCAAATAGACCTAGTAGCCAGACCAATTCAAAACAAAAACAGAAAATAAAAGAAAGAAAAGAAAATAAAAAAAAATGCGAAAAATAACAAATCAGAGTCCCCGGCAACGGCGCAAATTTTTGGTCGCGCTGTCGCGCACGCGCCAAAAAGGACGAGCGGGTTTTAAAACTGTAGTTTAGGGCGACAACTCGGATGTCGTCTCTCAAGGACTCTTAAAGTGTTATTTTCCACAAAAATCAGTTTTGGGGGGGGGGGGGGGGGGTTTGGTTTGGGAAGCAAAAAACAAAAAAAAAGCAGTTAAAAACAAGGCAGTTTAAAGAGATTGTCAAATAGCTAAAAACATATTAATCTATTGTTCTCGATTTCCAAACTATCATAGGTTCATGCAATTTCCAAGCCCTAAGCAGATTCTAATCCCCTCCCGGTTGTAGCAACAATTTACAAGCGAAACTACTACTACAGATATATGTCCCTATTCCCGAATTAAGCAAACGGGATTAAGCCCTTCGTGAACTAAGCGAACACGAAACGTACACACGCGAATTAAGCAGACGCGATTAATTATAGGAACATGATATCACCGGAAATAAATCAACACAATACAATATACTCCTAAATTAAGCAAACAGAAATATAAAGCATGGCATTGAAGAGGGAAAAGCATACAAAACAGGAAAATACAAGAACCTCAAGTATATGGAAATCAATTACAATAGATTAATCCTAGAAACTTAGTTCTCCATGTAAAAAACGAAACACACAGAAAAGAAATGTAAACAGAAAAATGGAGAAGCAAAAATCCTACCAAACTGTTCAGAACAGCTATTTATACTAATCAGAAATTAAGTCTACTCGCGAGGCGAAGCCTCTCTCGCGACGCGAATCTTGCGAACAGTCTGCAACCTTTGGTATTCTCGCAAGGCGAACACACCTTCGCGAGGCGAGGCACTGAAGAGTCTTCTTATTACGCCCGTTATGAATATCAGGGGCCAACCATGATGCTTTCTGACTTCCAGACTCGCGAGGCGAATGGATGCTCGCGTGGCGAGACTCTTCAACTTCGAAACTGCCACAGCCGTGACCTTTAACATGCATCAACCGTGCTGACTTTTGGTCTTCAGGGATGGATTACTCGCGACGCGAGTAAAGTCTTCGCGAGGCGAGACTCTTCTTCGCGGGGCGAACCAGAGACCTTGCATTTTCTTGGAACAGTCAGCTTCGGGGTCGCGAGGCGAAGAGCTGTTCGCGAGGCGAATCCCCTGTTTCTTTATTTTCTTGACTTCCAACTTAACCTGAAAACAAAGACACAACTATAAGTGTATTATTTGACTCAAAACTAGCTAAATTAACCTAAAACTACTCTAGAGACTCAAAACCTTGCTTGAAGACAATCTAATCTAATTTGGGTGAAAATAGGATATAATTTGCACAAAACCCTGGTCATACTAGCCATAAAACTAGATGAGCTTGAGGCTTATCAGCTCTGTGATGCACCATCATCTTTCATGGTAGACATGAATGGTTTGTTACGGCCATTCTTGAGAAAATTTGTAGTCGTCTTCTTTGACGACATTTTAATTTACAGCAAGACTTGGTAAGACCATCTACATCACTTACAACAAGTTCTTTCCTTACTCCACTCTTCCAAGTTTTATGGCAAACTCTCAAAATAGCTTACTTGGGTCATATAATTTCGGCCCAAGGTGTGAGTGCAGACCCCTCAAAAGTGCAAGTTATATTAGAATGACCTACTCCCAAATCTCTAACGGCACTTCGTGGTTTCCTTGGCTTGACAGGCTATTATAGACGCTTTGTGCGTCATTATGCTACCTTGGATGGGCCACTCACAGACTTACTTAAAAAGGCCAATTTTCGTGGACCTCAAAGGCCAATGCTGCGTTTTTAGCTTTAAAATCTATTATGACCTATATGCCAGTATTACAGTTACCTGACTTTAATATTCCATTTTAGGTTGATACAGATGCTTCGGGAATTGCTATTGGTACGATTCTATCTCAACAAGGTCACCCCCTAGCTTATTTCAGCAAAAAAAATGAGCCCCCAAATGCAAGCTGCTTCTACATATGTCCGTGAAATGTATGTCATCACTGAAGCTGTAAAAAAGCGGAGACAATATTTAATTGGGCGCAAGTTTCATATCTTCACAGATCGACAGAGTCTTAGAAGCATGCTTCATCAAACAATCCAAACACCCGAGCAACAAAAATGGTTAACCAAGCTCCTCGGGTTTGACTATGAAATCCACTACAAGCCGGGAACCTCAAATAGAGTTGTGGGCGCTCTTTCTAGGCAATTTGCCTCCTCTGATGTTGAGTTTTTAGCCATCTCATCTCTCGTCCTAGGGTGGGTGGATCAGTTGAAACACTTCTATAAAAGCCATTCTGAAGGACAAGCATTGGTTACTAAGTGGCAAGAAGACACAAAGGTGCGTGAAAAATTTAAGTTCATTGATGGGTTGCTTTACTTTGGGGAACGTCTCTACCTGCCTGAGACGTGTACACTACAAAGCCAAATTTTGCATGAATACCACGCATCACCTCTTAAGGGACACTCTGGCACCAAGGCTACGTTAGCCCGCATCACTGCCTCTTTTTAATGGCCATCAATGAAGAAAGTAGTCACGGAATTTGTGGCAAATTGTCAAGTATGCCAGCAACATAAATCTTCAACCCAAGCCCTTGCTGGGTTACTACAACCTCTGACAGTACCTAACCAAATGTGGGAGGACATTTCAATGGATTTTATCACCCACTTACCCACATCACAAGGCAAAACAATAATCTGGGTTATAGTAGACAGACTTTCCAAATATGGTCACTTCATTCCTCTCCCAACTAACTTTACAGCTCAAACACTTGCTGCTGTCTTCTCCACCAAAATCTATCGTCTTCATGGGATGCCCAAGACAATTGTCACTGATCGTGATCCATTATTCCTCAGCAATTTTTGGAAAGCTTTCTTTCGGTTGCAGGGAAGTGTTCTAGCTTATTCAAGTGCCTATCATCCCCAAAGTGATGGCCAAACTGAGGTTTTAAACAGGTGCCTCGAAGGCTATTTATGCTGCTTTGTTAGTGAGGAACCTCAAAAATGGACTCAATTTTTGCACTTGGCGGAGTTTTGGTACAATACATCCTTCCACTCCTCAATTGCGATGAGCCCTTATGAAGCACTATATGGGAAACAACCTCCTACAATCCCATCATAACTAGCAGGAAGCACCAAAATAGTCACCTTAGATGACTTCATTTCCCACCATCAGTTCCTCATCAACAAACTAAAAACCCAACTCATGGCAGTCCGACAAACCATGAAACAGTGCACCGACAAACACAGGCGTGAGGTAGTTTTTGAGGTGGGTGATTGGGTACACTTACGCCTTCAACCTTACCGTCAAGTCTCATGAGCCCACCTCCAATCACAGAAACTAGCCAGACATTTTTATGGCCCCTTTTAGGTTCTCAAACACATTGGATTAGTGGCTTACTTGCTTGATCTCCCTCCCACTGCAAAAATCCATCTAGTTTTCCATGTGTCATTGCTTCGACCTTGCAAAGGGCAATCCGAAGTCCAAACTTACACCCTCCCACCCCGTACTCAGGGCACTCATCCCATTCTGGAACCACTTTGTATTTTGGGAAGAAGGACACTAACAAGCAAGCAAGGCCCGATAGAGCAAGTTATGGTTCAATGGACCACTCAAACTGAAGAAGAGGCCACTTGGGAGGACCCCCTTACACTGACTGTGCGTTACCCTCATGTGGACCTTGTGGACAAGGTCAATCTTCAAGGGGGGAGTGATGATACGTCCAGGATTAGGCACACTAATGCCAACAACAATGCACAAGGTGAGCAAAGCAACAACATCCCAATAGCGAGGCCCAGAAGAAACATTGTCAAGCCGTGTTGGATGGATAGTTATCGGACCTAGAATTCTTGTTTGTAAAAGATTCTCTAGCCTTGTCATTAGATTCTAGAACCTTCCATTTTATTATTACCATTGTAAAGAAACACGTGGCTACAGCCCACGTAACTTTTGTACCCACCTCCTATTATTTAGGAGAGTACCATGAATGAAAGTTGGCAGAGAATATTTCCTAAAAATTTCCCATTTCCCTCTTTTAATTCTGGAGAGAGATCCCTCTCTCTAAAAGGGGTCACCTTGTTTTCTATTTCATTGTTATTGAGTGCTTATCAAATAGACCTATGATTCTATGTGGGAGAGAATTTATTACTAGCTACAACTTTCAAAAATTGGTTGACAGCACCTTTTCTAGTAATATTTGAAAATCTATAAATTTATAAATTATATCTATAAATTATATATATCTAGCCCCATTTGCAGGAAAGTTTTACACCCGAGAGATTGAATATATATCTATGAATACTTTCTGATGTAGTCTTAAATTCTGGAGATTGAATATTTATATATGATTATGAACAAGAATTTTGGCAAGTAATTATTTATATTTATCAATTTATATTTTCATGTTACAATAGATAAATGGCGGTGGGGTAACCAAATATTTATAAAAATATGAAGAAAATATGTTGTGTATCATTACTAAGATCATTGACAAATTTCTATTATTAAAGGGGTGAAAACTTGGGTGGTGCAACTATGTATAGCTTTAGAAATGAGACATATTTAAAAAAAAATAAAAAAAAGACATGTTTAAAAATATATATATGTGATAGATGAAGACGGAGAACCAATGAACAAAATATGATAGATAAAGGGTGGTGGGGGGAACCAAGTGTTTTATAAAAATATGAACAAAATATGTTGTGCATGATTACAAAGATCATTGACAAATTTACATTATTAAAAGGGGGAAACTTGGGTGGTGCTACTATGTGCCACCCTTTCCCCTCCCCCTCCCCACCGTCACAACCTTCCCTTCTCAACCACCACTGTGTTACATCTAGTTTTAACAGCCGCTGAGATTCTCAGCGAAGGGAAGCAACTAATCCTCTTTCACGATTCCATGGAAAGGGTTCTCATCGATCGAATCTCCGGCTATTTCTCCGCCGTCGCCGGAGAATCCACCTTCCACTATCTCGTTGGTTGCCACCACCGCGCGCACGAGGAATCGAAGAAAATCACCAACATGAAAGAAGTCTTCTTTCGTTGTCCACACGATTTGCGCCACTAGTCCGCCGTCTAGTCTTTCTTCCCTGTGAACTGCCCTTTGACCAGAAACACCGATCCCCGACGAACAATCCACACGCCCAGCAGATCAACCGTGAGATCCATAAGGAGAAATAATGGGGAAAGTGGGTCTGAGAAGGGAATAAGAGATGAAGAGAATGGATTTAGGGATTTGATCTTTGAGACCAAAACATAAGAGGGAGAGGGAAACGACGAATTCACTAGGTGAGAAGAAAAACAAAGGGCCAGCTTCCCCGCCGTGTCTATCCCGCCTTCTCCGCTCGGAGGACATGGATGGAGCTGGTGTGACAGAAGGGTGGTGGAGGAAATTGGGGGAGGGAGGAATAATACAGTGTGGAGAGTGTAAAATAAAATATGGTGAAATCATTTGATCCAACGGTTGTGGTTTATTTTTTAAACTTGCTCACCCTAGAATTTGCCTAAAAGGAATCAATCAATCACTTTGGAGTTGAACATTAGGCAAAGAATGGCAATAGGATATAGCAGTCAAAGTCAAAGTTGTGAGTTTTTTGTTGGCTTGGTTTGCTTTCCTTCTTTTTCTTGAAGTTGGACTAGTAGGCATGGTTGCTGTTTGTTTGAAATGACTAAATGAATGTTGGTTAAAGATGTGAGATAAGATAAGATACAACTAGCATCCGACACCTATATGTCGAAATAAGAAACAACTAGCCTTCTACAACTAATTGTCGGATTTTTGTGTGTGTGTGTGTTTTACTTACCAGCAATTAATTACCGGAATAGTTCATTTTGTTGTTCGATAACTAATTGTTGGAAACACTTGCAAAAATAGAATCCGAAATTAGTTGACCATGCATGTGTCTGTGTGTTTGGAATGCACGCATGAATGCCTCGGTCCCTCACCAAGTAAGATGCATATACCTCATTGGCAGGAGAAGGATGTTGAGCCCAATGGCAAGGCATGCAACTGTACAAAGTTGCAAGGAAAAAAGATCAATAAAATAAGATACCCAGATACTTATTTTCATTTTTCACACCCATTGTTCCTTTAGAATGAAATAACTGCACAAATTCATATTAACAAAAGGCCAGACCCAGAGGATCTAAGAGGAACTAACAGCTTTATCAATAAATTTCATTTAATAATGCCCATAGTGTAAGGAATTAAAATTCGCATAACTATCTCAATCTATCAGATCAAGATCAAGATAAAAACTAAAAGATGAAACACCTCCTAAAAAATTGTTAAATCTGCCTAACAATGAAAATGATTTAACTTGGATATCAACACCTAATTAAGATCACAATATGGAAGGAATGAAAATAGAAAGATGGGAGGTTACCGTGTTTGAACTAGGGATGTAAATTTCACCCGCACCCGCGGATAATGTCCGTAACGGGTAGAAAATGGACACTTTAATGGGTATCTGTGGATAAATTAAATGGATATTTTCTCTATCCCCTTATTAATGGGATGGGGACGGATGTTGTAGTATCCATACCCGCGGGTGCCCGCAAAGAGGAAATTACTAAAATACCTTTACATGTATAAATTAAATGTCCTATTTTTTTCATTATCCTTATTTTATTTCTTAGATTTGACGATCACAACACCCAAACCATATCATACCCAAGCTATATGGATCATTTTATTACATATTATTGCTTTCATTCGAAATTTTTGTGTTATGAATTAATGCTTATGGATTATTGCTTCTAGATTAATGTTGGGGACTAATGTTTATGCGTGAATGATGTCAAGATAAGGGGTATTTGAATAAAAATGTAGTATAATATTCAATAATTTTGTAAGGTGTTTTAATATCCATGGATACCCGTAAATATTGATAAATTTGTTAAAAACATGGAAGATGGATACTCACACGGATATGGGGTGGGGACGGGTATGAAATCCATCCAATGGGATTGATAGTGGGGGGTTACTACCCATACCCACCCCGCTCCATTTACATCCCCAGTTTGAACTCTGAAGCGTTCCTAAATATCGGAGACAGAACAATATCGAAGAGAAAGATGGTTCGAGGTCTAAAATGGAAGGCGGAACCAAAGGATCGTTGGTACAGTTAAAAAATGAAGAAGAAAATTAAATGAAGAAGGAAGATTAAAAAAATAACATGCAGAAGAAGAAAACCCCACCAATTTGAAGAAGAAAAACCAAGACGCCTAAATCCTCTACCAGTTCGTGAAGAAAACGAAGAAGGAAGCTTATCCCTATTCTGAAATTTAAAGACCATGTCATTATGCCGACGCTATTCCCAAGCAAAGAAGTTGCAAAGGCTCCATCCGAAAAAACCTTCTTCATTTACCAAAATGACCTCCTTTTTGGAGGGAAAAATTACACCAACTACTTTTATTATATATAAAGATAAATAAAAATGTTGAAAATGAGCCAATCTGTTTGGAATTGCAGGTCATGCCCTAAAAAAAGTGTCTAATTTTTATATGCATCAAGTTTGCTAGGCCCATAGTCAAAAAAAAAAAATTAAGAGGCCCAGTTACCTTTACAAAAAGGTTACTCGGCCAACCTTGAATCCGCTTTAATATATGTACACACAACCCTTGTCACGTTTGCGCCACGAGTGTTCATCATCGTAAGGGAGAGATGGTGGGTTGTTCTAGAGTGTTGCAAGGAGAGTCAGTGGAAGTGTTTAGGGAAGGGATTGAATTGGTTTTGAACTATTGGCGGCCATTTCGAATCGTCATAGAGAACGAGTTGGCTGGCTGTAAAACTGGCTTCAAAGCTAATTGACTCGTCACCTACGTGTGCATTCTCGGTTCATTAAATCCACAGGTATATAAATAACTTAATTCCTGTTTTTCATTTGGATCTTATTTTATTCTGATTTATTCATTGTTTCTTCCCAGAGCCGGTTGATCTCGTTGACCTACAACACATCCTCAAAGTTGAATTTCTTTGTTCCTTCTATATTAGAGTTGAGGATGTCACAGTTAACGAGGTCTTGTTTTTTAGAAATTTATTTATGGTTTCAAATTATTGCTTAAGTAATCATTTGTTCCTGAACTCTTCTAATATCTTTTATTAGTCGAATAGAATTTGAGCTTCGTGCTAGTGACTTGTTGCCCATGCATGTGTCTGTGTGTTCTTATTTTTTATATCTATGTTGTTCGTAGGTTGCTGAAAAGATAATGGATGTGTACCATGATTGCTTACAAGGTAATTTTAGGTCTGTCGAGACTCTCAGGGAAGCCCAACATGCTCGTCCTCCTGCAACACTGGTAAATCGTTCGCTATCTTCATATTTGATTAACCCTACTACACACAACCCACTGTCATCATTCTTCTCTGTGAAAACACTTGAGAACCAATCATCACTATGCCGACGCTATATATATATATATATAATCAATTTTAAGATTAATCCGTTGCGGTGATATATAGGGAGAGATGGAGGGTTGTTTGCTGCAAGGAGAGTCAGTGGGAGTGTTAAGGGAAGGGATTGGTTGGGTTTTGAACAGTTGGCGGCCATTTAAAATCGCTGTGGAGAACAAGTGGCCTGGCCATCACTCTTCCATCAAAGCTTCTCAACTCGTCACCGACGCACTTTCTTGGTTCATTCGATGCACATGTATATAAATTACTTATTTCCTGTCTTTTATTTGGATCATATCTTATTCTTATTTATTCATTGTTTCTTCCCAGAGCCACCTGATGTTGTTGACCTACAAGCCTTCCTCGAAGGTGAATTGGTTTCTTCCTTCTGTATACCAGTTGAGGATTGCAATGTTAGAAAGGTGTGTATTTTCTTTTTCTTTTTAAAAAAATTATTTATGGTTTCAAATTATTGCTTTAGCAATCATTTGTTCCTGAGCTTAGCTAATACCTTTCATAATAAATATATGTGAATTAGTCGAATAGAATTTGTGTTTCTTTCTAGTGACATGTTGCCGATGCATGTGTCTGTGTGTTCGGAATGTTCACTTGTTCTTATTTTTCATGTCTACTGTTGTTGGTGATTATATATGTAGGTAGATGGCAAGATAATGGCTGTGTACAAAGATTGCTTACAAGGTAATTTTGGGACTGTTGAGATTCTCAGGGAAGCCAGTAAAGCCCAGCCTGCTCATCCTCCTGCAACCAAGTTAAATTACGGACAATAAGTTCGCTGTCTTCCTATTTGATTATAGTGTGGACTCCTTTGATTTCATTCCTATGAGGGAGGAGCTTTTCATCTAATTATGTTTTGAGTAGTGGCCCAAATCGGTCTTTGAGATTTTTTGTGAACCCATTTTAGTCCCTTAAAAAAAATGGTTAGTCCCCCCCAAATTTATGAACTTGGGACATGTTTCCTTCATCTGTTTCTGTCCATAAAACATCGCTAAGTTTCTTGCATGGCACGTTAGGCCGCGTAGCTGTTCGTTATTGTATTTTGCACGTGTATTTCTTCTTAAAAAAAAGGGCCCAAAATGCGGTTGTTTTTAGCCAAAACTAAGACTTCGGTTATCTTCTTCAATACCTTGCCATGAGATGATGAAATATGACTCTGAATGGCACATCACTCCAGTTTGTCTTAATATGCCCCCTTCTAGTTGCGTAGTTCTACATTCCAGAGGCTTGTATAAACCCTGTTTGTTTGGATAAGTAATTCCCTGATTTTTGTTGTTCTGGAAAACATGAATTGGCAGACTATCAACATACCACCTTAGATTACAGTGGTAGGCAATAGATCATGTGACTAGATCGATATTGTAGAATTCTTTCTTATGGAACAGAGTCAATAAATAATGTCTGGTAGAATTTATCAACTTACACAATTTCTACAGGACCCCGGTGAATGGTGTAATTGTGAAAATCCGTGGTTGGGTCAAACCAGAGGTTAAATTATTGCTCTCTACTTCCTTGTCCTTGCACACATGTGTTAGTGTGGACAATGTATGGTTGTCCTGTGATGTTGCCTAATAACTTAATCTATTAATTTCATCATGTTGGCTTCCTATAGGGATAACTATGCAATTATTGTAGAATAAGCATTAGCACTTAATTTATCAATAGAAGTTTGATAAATTTGGTTTTGATGGTGCAAGTATACCCTTTTTTTGTTTTTGAAGGTATTTATACATTTTGTTCCTGTTGTTTCTGACTTTATGCTATGCTATGTCCCTTTGAATTGATTTTTTAGTGTCATGGTGGTATGAAATGATCCTGTGAATGCGACTTGACATACTCACATTATTCAGTTGTAATCCTTCAATTAATTTAGGTTGCATAGGTGTGCTTCTCTCTGAACTTAATGGTGTTTTTGTTTCTGTATAGTCTGATACTTCTTGATTCTGATGTAATTGTCCAAGTTCGTGTAAGGGTGCATCCTGTTTCTGTCGAGTATGACAGATCTTGAAATGATATGCTGGATTATTAAACACAGAAATCACACACAATAAATTTGTAGTTGCTGTCCCAGAGACTAATGTCTCCTACAGAAAATAGTCTCAAAACCCAAACTTTCAAATAACAACATACATACTCTCCTTCTATATTACATATATATTCGATACATAACTGCCATCGAGCAGGTATTTTCTAATACATAACTGCCACCGAGCAGGTATTTTCTAACACTTAATTGGCACTAACATAATGCTTATTGCTACACTTATTCATAATTGCCATTAAACAGTTATATCTAAACATTCAATGACATACGGCCTGGCTTGACGCCCGTGGTGTGTGTGTGTGTGTGTGGGGGGGGGGTGGGGCTTGTCCCCATGGCTGAATGTTTAGAAATTGGCTTTTCATCAACTTCTACAGCTACTAACTCCTCCTCTTCGTTCAATTCTTTGTAATCTCTTAAGATCACCAATCTTAATTGCTTCTCTGCTCAATGATGTATTGGATGGAATTTTTCTCCACACCTAGAGCATACACCCTTGCCTTTCCTCTCCATCAATTCTTAATATGTTAAATGGTGCAGACCTCTTCTTTTCATGCCATAATTATGTCTATCTCCCTCCTCTTTTCTTTTTTTTTTTTGGGAAGATGCTGAACTTGAAAGAAGATTTCTGTTATGTGAATTTCCTGGTGTTCCCAGTCCAGAACTTTGATTTTTTTTCCTTCGTCCCGAATGTTATTCCAGTTAGTTGACACAGTTGCAGAACTTGAAAGCGGTTGAAACTGCAACAGCTCCCTATTCTCTTTCTCATGTCTTGCTCTTCAATGACCTCACTGCAGTGCTGAAATTTCTACAACCATTCCGCCACCCATACCTTCTGAAGCAGGCGGATCTGAAATTTATTGGCTCTATATCCCTGCCATTTCCGTTTAATGTCTGATTGCAGGCCTCTGATGAAATATACCAAGTATTGTTGCTCCGACAGTTTCCTTACTTTAGATGTCTAGAACTTGAAAACTTCTATAAAGTCATCCACAGTCCTTTTTTTTTTCAAGTCTTTCAACTCTGGACGAGGCTTTTCAACATTTCTCCATTCCAACCTTGCAACTAGGGCTCTTTAAAATTTTCCCCAAGTCAAAGGTACCCCAACTTCTGTTAATAAATTGAATCAATGGGCAGTTGGCCCTTCCATCATTTGCAGTGATAAAAAAGATAGGTCAGGCAGCTTATAAAATGGACTTACCACTTACCAGCTCATGTCGGGGTGCTTCTTGTTTTTCATGTGACAGTTATGTAAATTAATGTGTCATGAGCCAACTTTTTAACGTCAGGTATATGGACAGGAACATATGGAGGGACTAACATGTCCCACGTTTAAATTCGGGGACTAACTGGTAAATTTTTTAGGGACTAAATGTGTGTCCCCGTAAAATTTCAGTGATTAATTTGTATGATAAAATCACAAAAGTTTTATATTTATATATATCTTATTATAGATATTAAATAGAGTTTTATTTTTGAATATATATTAAAAAATAAACACAGCAGTTGTATATTCCATCCCTTTATCAAATTGAACTTCAATCAATTCATTAGTTCTTACTCCTAATTCTTTCTTTTAGCTTAGTTTCATGTACGCTTGTTTACCCTTCCTTTCTAGATAAATTCTTTTATATGTATATATATCAATGTCAAGTAGGTAACGGTTTAAGCAAATATGTAGTTTTTGAAAATTGAATACAGTTTTTGAAACTCGCCATCCTACATCAATTTTGTATAATTGTACCAAGCAGTGGGATTTTCCTTTGAATTGATTCTTTAGTGTCATTGTTTATGAAATGATCCTGTGAATGGGACTTGACATACCCACACTATTCCGTTGTAACTTCTAATCCTTCAATTAATTTCGTTGGAGTAGGTGTGCTTCTTTCTTTTAATGTTTTTTTTTTCACATTGTAGGTTTCGTAAAAAGCTCTGCTACACTTTGTGGATCATTCTACTCTTTATATTATGTCGGTCTCTTTGTTAACAGAGTCTATTTAACAATTATGCTTGTGATTATTGTGAGTTCAACCTTTAAATGATTTCGACTTTTATTTAATCTTTTTTGGATGGTTATAAATGGAATTTAGTTTCTGGGACTCTACTTTGGTTTCTATGTCTAAGTTAATATTATAAAGCACATACTCAGTGGTAACAATGAGAAACTTATAAGGTCAATACCCAAATAGCCATTCAAATATTGGAGAGTGATTTGCTCTTTTGGGGCGCATGATTAATGAAGGGGTTTCCTTGCAGTAACAACAGTAGTACCTCAAATAATTGGCCAAATCCAAATCAAGTTGAATTTCTATGTACTGCCTTTATTAAAAATTTTATATTGACAATCAATCAGAAATCATGAATTTGATGATTTTTAAGGTGGTTAGGATAAGAATGATTTGTAATGATATATGTATTTTTAATTTTTTGATTGTCTAACAGTTTAAAAAAATGTTATACTATCAATATATATTAATTAAATCCCAATTATATTCTCATAGCAAAAGGATTCTCCTTCCTTGTTACTCCGTAAGAACCGGTTTTCTTTTTACCGAATGCGTCATAGTAATTTTGCACTTGGCATTTTCTTTCAGTGTCCTAGTTAAAACTACTGATATCCTCATTATTGGTCATGGTTAATAAATACTTAAAATAAAACAGTACATTAAATAGCTAAAATTCCAATTAAATCTCAAAGAAGTTATTAGAAGGAGAAATGTTCACATTTTAAAACAAAGAGCCTAAACTGTAAAGGCAAATCACATTTAAAGAACATAGAGAATAAACTGTAAAGGCAAAATAGCCTTTAGGGTATGTTTGGATGGGCGTTTGGAGAGGGTAAAGTATTTTAAGAAGGTAATTATAATTAAAATACTTCAATAAAAAGTACTTTGTATATTATACTAGGGTATGAACCTGTGCCATGCACGAAGAATATACACATTTTTAGGATTTTATTTTTAAATGTTTAATTCTTGATTTTATGTGTTGTGGTTTAAAAAAATTTGTAGGAAATTATATATCAAAAATTGTTAAAGAATTATTTTCTCTCAACAATCAATCATAAAATGTGACCAATATTAATGTAATAATTATTATTGATACTACAATATATATAATGACTCCTAAATATATGGTACGTACATAACTACATACAATCTACTGCACAAATTTATTATTAAAAATATAACTAAAAAAATAAGACATATATAAAGAATATACAAAAAAGCATGGTATTTGAAAATAGATATTGAAGTTTTATCATGATTTTTTTTTTAAACAAATTTATAAAATAAAACTAACCATTTCTACTCATACTACCTTAATATCATATCTTTTATGAACATTTAATAGCCAATATATATTTTCAAAGTAATAACTGCATTTCAAGCTGATAAATCATTTCTCAATGTAATTTATTTAAACATTGATATTAAATATGTCCGAACGAACTTCGTAATGATAGGAATTTATAGGAAAAAATATATTTATCTTTCATATTATTAGTTTTATTCTATCAAAAAAAAAATCCATTAGATTTAATTGTCCTTTTTTTCTGTGCAAGTCAACCATTTTTAAAAAAATATTTTTATCTATCATACTAATTTTTTTCTCTCTTAAAAACTATTTGATTTATTTCTCCACTTTTCTTCATGCAAATTAAATATTTTTAGAAAATATATTTAACTATCATATTAATTTTCTTCTTCTCTCTTGAAAATATATTTTATTAATTTATTTATACTCTTTGTACGCTGGAAGTTAATAATTTTTAGTAAAAAAAATAATATTAATTTCATGGCATATATTTTTTTATTGTATATGCTATAATTAGAAAGTTCTTATGGCAAATATGAATGTCAAAAAAAACAAATTATAAAAATTTACCACATGTTATAATTCAAAAATTTTAAAGCAAGTAAGAATGAAAAAAAAAATGAATACATTACAAAGATTGGTATACAAATGAAAAAAACTATCGGATACTAAAGATTTAATTAAAAAAAATATGATAAAATCCTTCCATAACAATTTTAACAAAATATAAAAAACATTTAGGTTCCGAATATATTAAATTGATCCCCATTATTATTTAATATTTCCTTCGTTAATTATTTGAAATATATATTAAGAAAATATACCAAAATCTATAAAAAAAATCCAAATGTGAGAATATAATAAAAGGAAAATAAAATTAGTATGATAGAGGATTGTCTCCAGGACAGACCCTTCATGATAGAGGATTCTCGTCGGCATCCTTACACAAATTAATGAAATGGTTCCCTTTAGAGTTCTCATAAGTTTCACCAAATGAATTGGAGAATTTGCTCATTAGGTCATGAGAAAAACAATATATTGTTTCAATAAATTCATAAATAGGGACTATATAATTCAATTAAATATTCAACTTAAAGATTAACAAAGTTGGAGATATGCCTGAGATATCGGAATGTTCTCTACTTGATCTAGCAAGCCAACATTTTCACCTTAATGATCCCCTTCATCAGCAACACTTTCCTACACCATGAGTATTAGGTTCAAATACATAATATATTTTGGAATGAAGCATATTTTAAAATTTAATCAGATGTATGCTAGAACATGAATTCATAAACAGGGACTATATAATTCAATTAAATATTCAGAATGATTGATAATTATAGAGTGATGAGGGATTTAGAGGTGATGAGATTGATATGACCCTAATTCAACTATTATGCATATGGAGGTATTTTTGTGTTAATTGTGCAGATTCCCTAAGAATTTGAATCAATCTATTGTCATGAGTGAAAAGAACTCAAAATAAATTTTGCATCTTCTTGATATGGGCTTGATTGCTACATCTGGATAATTTGAATGAATCTAGTAATCTTGTATACTAGTTTGTGTGGCGAGTATTGACTCTTGTTTCTTACAATAATGATGTCCGACTATTCTGAGGAGTGTTAAACCAAGAGGAAAATAACAATGAAAAGAAAGAGGCAGCAACTGAAGTGTGAGAGGATGGAGGGTTTCACGGTGGTTGTTTGGATGGACAATGGGTGCTAGTATGAATTTGGGGAGAACGAGTTTGGAAAAGAGGGAAAGAATCTGAAGAAAAATTGAATTTCGAAACAAAATGACATAATCCTCCATCCCACTAATTGAAGGAAAAAATTCTCCCTGAGCAATTTTTTTTTAAATAATTTTTTAATAACCTGAAGAAGTGGTAAACAAGTTAAGAGGTATTAAGATTGACCAATAAAAAAAGGTGTGTCCAAAAGAGTGTGTCAAAAGATGTGTTCCTAACATTCCTCTCCCATATATAATGTTTTATCTATGATTTCTATATGGATCAATTCAAATATAGATATATATGAAATATTGTGTTGAATGTAAATTTCCCGTGTCCTTTGTTTTATGTATGATTTCTTATGTTTTATATAATATACTAAAAGAAAATATAATTTTCCTTTGTTAAAAAAAAGGTTGACAAATTTTTTTTACAACGTACCCATAGGGACGTGGTACACATTTAAAAAAAAAATTATAATCATACACTTAGAGTTTAAAAGAAACAACATTATGTATACATTTAAATGAAAATTACAACTAATTAGCAAGGTTTACAAAACCGGACCGGCCATCGAACCGGTGAAGGCAGCGGTTCGAGGTTCAATGGTCCAACCGAGGTTGAACCGTGGTTGAACCGGTTATAATTAAATAATATTATTTTAATTTTTAATATAATATTTATAACAATATTAAATAAAAAAACAACATAACAACTAAAATTATTAAGCATAATTTTTTTATTTTGAAATTAAACTAAATAAATATAAAGAGGTTAAATATATTTATTTAATATAGTTGTACCAAATATATAACCAGCCCACGGTCAGAATAAATATTCATGTTATTTTTGTGATCCACGGTGGCCCAATAGCCCACTAATAATTAAAACCCTAAAAGCAAAAATGGTAGCACACTTCAACACTCAGCACAGCAGCCGCATGTGCGATACTGCTATATCTCAGTCGTCATGCTATACTGCTATTAGTATGTTTGGATCAGCGGTGCTTTCTCTTTTTATCGAGTCCCAGTGCAACTTACTGCAAAAGCCACAATTATATGCTTCAGGTCCACCACGCGTTTAGGTGAGTTTATCGTGGTTCCAAACAGAGGCTGCTATATCAGCAGCCACTTGAGCACTCATTCATATCTCAACCGTCTGCGCCATTTCCCTTCAGCATCCAATATCGAGTTTTTCAACCTCCATCAGCAGAAGACAATTTACATTGCAAAGAAAGCCAAAGAAGATGCAGCACACCTAGCCATTTTCCATCGCACCATATTGTCGTTTTGCAGTGCTCGATCTCGCCGTGTGAAGTCAGGAGGTGTGTTTTTAATTTTTTTTTTAATTTCAGCGAACCGGTCCAGATCGGTATACAACCGGTTTTGACCGGTTTTACCGGTTTTGAACCGGTTCAACGGTTCTTAATCAGGTTCCACACAAGGCCGGTTCTGGAGGTCAACCGAACCGTCTCAGTGACCGGGTCCCGGTCGGACCGGCCGGTCCGATCCGGTTTTGAAAACCTTGCTAATTAGTAATTACATGTATGTGTGTTGGTTTTACATAAAATGTTTTTTTACTGAGGCTTTACATAAAATGTTGATTCCCGTGTATTAAGTGTAATTTTATATACCTTCATATATAAAATTTATTGTTTAGAACATAATTATAGTACAAAAATTCACAAATAATTATATTAATTGATACATACATATATATTTATAACCAAATAAGAGGATAATATATTTATATTTAACAATAGATATAAGATTAAAAATTTGTTATAAATATATTTTATATCATATATACTTATATTCATAAATCTATCAAAAATAAAATATAATAAATCTATTATAACTATATTTTAATCATATAACTTTAATAGATGTATAATTTGAAATCTGTGACACCCTAAACTCGGGTCATCACATGGTTACCCGTTTGCGGAAATAAAACTTAATTTACTGGTTACTTTCGGAAAATAATGTTTTCTCAACGTTCATCTTTTCAAAATATGGTGTTAATTTTTTTTCTTTCTTTCTTTTAACCTCACAACCACAACAACATAATCAAATCACACTTAAATACATAATGTATATAAGTCATACAACTATACTGCCTCATATGTCTTCACACCTAGATCATTATCAGATTTATTCTCCTAAACACCATATATCAAAATAGGACCTAAGCTGGTCGTAATTAACAGACACTACCTCCAACTGGAGCAGTACAGCATGCCTTGAACTAGACAGCCTTCTCCTTCTTGCAGAAATCCTACCCCTTGTACGTCTCTGATATGGTGGTAAGGGTGAGACGCCAATATATGGATTTAACAAAATAACTAAATGCGCGACACAAAAGAAGGCACATGTACAATTTCATGTTATAACAACATAAGCATCCATACTATAGCATACAATTTATCAATGGGTTTCACACCCCAAACATCAACGTTGGAAAACTATGCATGAGCACTTCAATACATCATCTAACTTTTTCCTAATCTCCGGAGATCCCACAACACCGCGTAAATGAGTTGATCAAGCTCAATAGCCAAATATATTAGGCACTTCGTGGCATGGAATACTTTATTCATCAAAGCACCATACATACTTCGTAGCCAAAATACCCTATCATCAAGGTATCCGACATAACTTCGTAGCCAAAATACCCTATCATCAAGGTATCCGACATAGGACATCGTGGGCACGTCTGCCAATGCATGCATATAAAATATTTTGTTCTCGTCGTTTTCTTCGTGTGTAATCTTTCCTTTGCCAAAGCTCAAAAGCTTACGACCAACGTAGTTTTCAATGTCTTAAAGTCTTTTATTAACAACACAGGACACGCAGTCCGAGTGCTTAGTCACGAAACCCTAAACCTTGCAATCAGTCTTAGGTTCGTGGTAATAGAAAACATCATAAATCTTTTACCGTCGTTTATTACGTCGTGAAGTAGACACACCGTCTACCTACTAGACACCAAGTCTATAACATCATAAGAACACTAGTACCCCGACGTCTCGGTTACTAAGTTCCATATCGTCGTTTTACATCGTTTTTGTCTGTGAAAAACAAATCCAAAATAGGATAACGTCATAAGAACATTAGTACCCCGACGTCTCGGTTACTAAGTTCCACATCATCGTTTACGTCGTTCTTGTCTGTGAAAAACAAATCCAAAATAGGATAACGTCATAAGAACACTAGTACCCCGACATCTCGGTTACTAAGTTCTATATCGTTGTTTACGTCGTTTTTCGTCTATGAAAACAAATCCAAAATAATATCTCCGCAACTTATCCAAGTTACCTGAAATACGTCATTGAGTAAACTCATTTACAGAAAATCTTTTCTATTTGAAATTCGTTTATAAAACGTTCAATCATCAAAAACTCTTTTACTGAAACTTCAACTATAAAAATTAAATCAATTCAGATTAAACTTATTCTCAAAACAAGTACTGCTATTTTTAAAATTTCACCGTAAATAATTTCAAAACTTGCCATCGTTTATCATTTTCCAAGAAAATATTTTTAAAGTCAAACTTTGACTTTTCATTTTATATTATTATTTTATTGTTTTTATTTTTATAAAGTATTTTTGAATATTAATTTCACAAAATAACTTTTTATAATATTTCGGAATTTCTTGCGTAAAAATTAGCAGTACTAAAAAAATTTCACGGTTACGCTCTCACCGTGGCTCATAAATTTCTTTTACACTAATAAATCATTAAAATAATAATATTTCTCAAAACTCATTATTTTTCCAAAATAATATTTTCCCCCACTATTATATTCCAACATTTCCCATAAAACGTTGAATATAATTTTCACACAATTTATTAAATCTTTTATCTGATTAATCGGTTGTGCACTGACCATTGTCAGGCCTCTCAAACAACATTCAATATTCATCATTCAACAACATCATCATAATTATATCACCAGGCAGATCATGCATCATAGCAACATAATATACTACTGCAAATAATTAAATAAATTAAAAGCAGCTCAACATCGATACACAGATAAACCACACCACGTAAACAACAAAACAAATAACCACAACCACATATAAATCATATAAACCACACCACAAGCAAATAGTTATTGAGAAAATCCCTCAGGTAAGCTCCCCCTACCTCTTGAAGACTCGAACTAAGGGTTTCAAAAAATCTCCTGATTTGATCCGGTTTCCTCCATCGGCTTTAGGTCGAACCAACTCGATCGATTCCTTCATAACGAATTGTAACCAAAATAAATCAAATCAAACAAAAACATACTTGACTCATGGAGGTTAGGGTTCGGCTTCACCCAATTTTCTAGGTTAGGAAACTTAAAATTTAATTAACTTAGGGATTAATGATCCATAAGTTACTTAAGCATGATTAATCACTTTAACCATGATTATGAATTAAGAATCAAGAACTAAGAACTAAACCCATCTAGTTCTAAGAACTAGGGTTCGGTTTTCTCAAGATCAATAGGCTAGAAGTTTTAAAATTTCATCAACTTTTGGATTTAATCAACATATAAAGCTTAGAGTTGGATTCAAGTGTTACAAACAACTTTTGAATCATAAAACCAACAAGTGCTCATACCTAGGGTTTCGGCTTTGATGAGATCAATAGGTTAAAGTTTGATTTTTGATCTTCTATATACTTGAATACAAGAACTATCAAGTTATAATCATGAATCAAGGCATGAAATTGAAACAAAACCTAAGAACACAAAGTTAACCTAGGTTCGGCCCAGTCCATATTTTAGGGAAAGAAATTTCTCATGATCTTGTGCTTCTAGATGATGAAAATAGAGATGATTATAAGATCATAGCAATTGGTTTCATGTCAAAAGGATTTTTCTAGAATTAGTTATGAATTTTTGAATCTAGCTCCATGAACTTTGAACAAATGAAGAACATATGGATTTAAGTCATAGATCTACAAAAGTGATGAAGAGAAATGATTTAAATGACAAGAGAATAAGTTATTACCTCTTTATGATCCAAGAAAACAAAGTTTGGATGATGTTCTTCAAGGACTTCTTATGGAGTTCTTAAGAAACTTAAAGAGAAAGATGGACATAGTTAGAGTTTAGAACAGTTTGAGTATTTTGGGTAGATCTCTCAACATACTTATCCGTTTTGGATGATCTTTATGTCGTTGGAAAGAAGAGAGAAAGATGAACAACTTTAATGTTGAAAGTTTTCCGAGATTCAAGATAGAAACTGGTCAGAATTGCTAGGCACAATCTGACGAATTATGAACACTTTGAAGAAAAAGAACATGGAAATGGAAGAAAATGGTTAATGAAGAAGGCAACAACTTAATGAAGAAGGAACCAAACTTAATGAAGAAGGCTTGGAGCCGTGGGTTTTGGGTAAGTTTTAGTCAACTTTTCCAATGGCATTTGCTTGAAATTGTCATATAAAGACAAGGGCAAAATGGTCATTTCATAGGAAAATTTCACTTTGTCATAAATGTGTCATTATGGCCATTATGACTCGGATAAGCTCGTCATAAATACTCGGCAAATCGGTCAAATCCATCATCTCTGCTACGTTGCCGACTCCTCGATTCATCTGGCGCATGCGTTTCCTAGAGATATCTCGACGTATACGCCCGCAACAAATATAATATTTTAATTTTTTTTTTACCAAAATTTTCAAAACTTCCAGTATCGTATTAAATACGATAAAAACATTTTTCATCTCGTTCACGACTCAAAATTAGGTCTTCTGAGCAGTAAACTTTTACTGTCAGTGAAAACGCAGACCGGGTTCCGTCTGAATTTTCAACCCAAAATTTCATCGTAACCCTAAGATATAAAACATGACGGGAAAATAACAGTATTTCGCCCAAAATAATTTTCTAGGTCTCGGATAAAAATATATATATTTATATATTTATTATCGATATTACAAAGCAGCGAAAATCGGGGTGTTACATTACTACCCCACTAAAAAAAAAATTCGTCCTCGAAATTTCGTCACTCAAAACTAAACGGGATTTTGTAATCTCATCTTAACCTTAAGATTTTACATTGCCCTTCACATCACTCCATTCCTCTTATTCCATAACACAATTCATTCTTATGTCATTTCTACATATCCGTACTATCCTTAAAATTTCATCAGAGTCTATCACACTCGAAAAACAAAATCAAAACTTAATCACTTCTCTTATCAACATGGTTCCACCAGAAACCTTATTCAAATCATCTAATTCTGAATATTATCACTAATACCAACAATATCTACACAGCACCACGCATCAATTCCCTACTCAAAATATTTAATCATATCCTTAGTTCCTCTTGATTATGATTCACCACTCAAATTTGATATTACCTAACACATCTCATCCTCAAAATAACTTCATTGCATATCTTAATGCAATTAAACCAAAAGGGATTATATAGAATTATCTAATCCTTAACTATCGAACTTTTCTAACAACTTAATTTTACTCAAGAACTTCTCTTTTCCGCTTACATTCAACTTAGGTAAAACTACCATAGACATCTTTCTATAATTCCTTCCAATCATACGATTAAATCTTAATGATGATCATTTTATCATTATCCTGGTTCCTTTAGCAAACTCTACCTCGATCATAACAAAATCTGCCAAAATCATCTTACTTACTGATGTTAATTCTAGAAATTCTCACCATCTGGTCACACTTACAACTCAATAAAAATCCACTCACCTCTTGTCGTGTACTTAGGTATTACACTTACTCTTAACTAACCATCTAAGGATCAATTCCTTATCACGTTGGATCAGTCCTCTGATACATACCTCTGTTAGTTTTTCCATTACACAGTGAACCTAAGCAGGTAAATAGATGTCGACTTCGTCGATCTACTCACAATAATTTGAAAAGATATTTTCAAGACAATAAATTTCTTGATTTCGCTTTCACAAGAAAGCACAAAGAATAATTTGACCAATCTGAAAGATACAAGTGTCCAATATGTAAAAAGATTCTTTAATAGGTTCGTGAGTGTAAAAATGCATAGCTAATACAAGTTTACAAACATGAGTCTAATAAAGTTTCTTCCTTCACAAGAACTTTACTACACAATGATTTAAAAGAACATCAGTCCGACAAAATTTAGACTGGATCACTTCCACCAAAAGTAAAAGTGAATCAACTAAGTCTCATCAAGAAACTTCTATCATCAAGAATTCATATATGTCACATAACTCAAGAAATACTCATAATACATTCCCAAAGAAGTATGAAAATATCCAGATTGTCAGAACCAAAGTCGGGGATACATTTTAAATCAAGGTCAGAAAATGAATTTGGCATGTACAAAATGTACCGCTATGATTGTCTAATACAACCATTGGAATTTGAAAAGCAATTTGTCCATAAGGAACAATTTTTCTGAATCCCGAGACCCTCATCTAAGGTTGAAGATTTAAATCTATTCGCCTTGGTTTCTCACAAGCACAAAGGTCTTTTATGACTCACTTAGTATGGTCATCCTGAATCGGCACGATTCCTGATGACTTGGTCAATCACTCAGACTCACGAACAGTCGATCTTTCCTCATAAGCTGAGTTTACAGAACAAAATCTTGAATAAGTCCTAACTCCAATCTGGTGGTAACTTGTTCTCAAGTCGATCCTTTGAATATATAACAACTCCTTGCGAGGGATCTGTAACACTTGATACAGAGGTCTCTCATACTCCTCATGACTCTTAGAGTAAACGAGAACATCATCGATGAAGATGATGACTAACTTATCAAGAAATGGACGAAAATTCCATTTCTTGAAGTCTAACCCTACTAACTTAGTTGGCAATATCCTACACAAAGCGGTTGAGATCTGGCTAAATCTAGAAACTAGATCAATCAAAAACTCAACATCCGTCCGCCCGTATAAACTTGGGACATCCTCATAAAATTTTTCCAAAAATTTTCAATGACAGGTACCTTATTCAAATGTCTGATACCATCCTAAGGGATAAACGAATGTATCAACATGAACATAAGTACCCTATACTAAACCGGAGATCTCACAAGGTCTCGACCCAATCAGAACCCACCAAAACATACTTACTTGTGTGTCAACACACATTGTTTCAACCAAGAAACAATTCAAAGAAGGTTCAACCAGAGATCACACAACAAAAACCTAACAGACCTATTTCCCAACATTCCCGAAAGACTCGACCAGCTCTGATGCCACTAATGTGACACCCTAAACTCGGGTCATCACATGGTTACCCGTTTGCGGAAATAAAACTTAATTTGCTGGTTACTTTCGGAAAATAATGTTTTCTCAACGTTCATCTTTTCAAAATATGGTGATAATTTTTTTTCTTTCTTTATTATAACCTCACAACAACATAATCAAATCACACTTAAATACATAATGTATATAAGTCATACAACTATACTGCCTCATATGTCTTCACACCTAGATCATTATCAGGTTTATTCTCCTAAACACCATATATCAAAATAGGACCTAAGCTGGTCGTAATTAACAGACACTACCGCCAACTGGAGCAGCACAGCATGCCTTGAACTAGACAGCCTTTCTCCTTCTTGTAGAAATCCTACCCCTTGTACGTCTCTGATATGGTTGTAAGGGTGAGACGCCAATATATGGATTTAACAAAATAACTAAATGCGCGACACAAAAGAAGGCACATGTACAATTTCATGTTATAACAACATAAGCATCCATACTATAGCATACAATTTATCAATGGGTTTCACACCCCAAACATCAACGTTGGAAAACTATGCATGAGCACTTCAATACATCATCTAACTTTTTCCTAATCTCCGGAGATCCCACAACACCGCGTAAATGAGTTGATCAAGCTCAATTGCCAAATATATTAGGCACTTCGTGGCATGGAATACTTTATTCATCAAAGCACCATACATACTTCGTAGCCAAAATACCCTATCATCAAGGTATCTGACATAACTTCGTAGCCAAAATACCCTATCATCAAGGTATCCGACATAACTTCGTAGCCAAAATACCCTATCATCAAGGTATCCGACATAGGACATCGTGGGCACGTCTGCCAATGCATGCATATAAAATATTTTGTTCTCGTCGTTTTCTTTGTGTGTAATCTTTCCTTTGCCAAAGCTCAAAAGCTTACGACCAACGTAGTTTTCAATGCCTTAAAGTCTTTTATTAACAACACAGGACACGCAGTCCGAGTGCTTAGTCACTGATAAGCCTCTGGCTCATCTAGTTTTATGGCTAGTATGACCAGGGTTTTGTGCTAATTATATCCTATTTTCACCCAAATTAGATTAGATTGTCCTCAAGCAAGGTTTTGAGTCTCTAAAGTAGTTTTAGGTTAAATTACCCAGTTTTGAGTGAAATAATACACTTATAGTTATTTCTTTGTTTTCAGGTTAAGAAGAAGTTGAGAGAATAAAGAAGCAGGGGATTCGCCTCGCGAGAGTTTTACTCGCCTCGCGACCTGAAAGCCAGCAGAACAGTGAAATTGACATCCTCTCTGGTTCGCCCCGCGACTACTCTTCTCGCCTCGCGACCCCGAAGACTGACTGTTCCAGGAAAATGCAAGGTTTCTGGGTCGCCTCGCGAAGACTTGACTCGCGTCCCGAGTAATCCATCCCTGAAGACCAAAAGTCAGCACGGTTTATGCATGTTAAAGGTCACGGCTGTGGCAGTTTTGAAGTTGAAGAGTCTCGCCTCGCGAGCATACATTCGCCATGCGAGCCTGGAAGTCAGAAATCATCACGGTTGGCCCCTGATGTTCATAACGGGCGTAATAAGAAGACTCTTCAGTTCCTAGCCTCGCGAGAATACCAAAGGTTGCAGACTGTTCACAAGATTCGCGTCGCGAGAGAGGCTTCGCCTCGCGAGTGGGCTAAAATTCTGAATAGTATAAAAGGCTGTTCTGAACAGATTGTACAGACTTTTGCTTCTCCATTGTTCTGTTTACATTTTTCTCTGTGTGTTTTCGTTTTTGTTATGGAGAACTAAGTTTCTAGGATTAATCTATTGTAATTGATTTCCACTATACTTGAGGTTCTTGTATTTCCTGTTTTGTATGCTTTTCCCTCTTCAATGCCATGCTTTATATTTCTGTTTGCTTAATTCAGGAGTATATTGTATTGTGTTGATTTATTTCCGGTGATATCATGTTCCTATAATTAATCGCGTCTGCTTAATTCGCGTGTGTACGTTTCGTGTTCGCTTAGTTCACGAAGGGCTTAACCCCGTTTGCTTAATTCGGGAATAGGGACATGTATCTGTAGTAGTGGTTTCGCTTGTAAATTGTTGCTACAACCGGGAGGGGATTAGAATCTGCTTAGGGCTTGGAAATTGCATGAACCTATGATAGTTGGGAAATCGAGAACAATAGATTAATCTGTTTTTGGCCATTTGATAACCTCTTTGAACTGTCTTGTTTTATTGCTCTGTTTTCATTATTTTGTTTTCTTTGATTGCATCTCAATCCAACCCCCCCCCCCCCCCCCAAAAAAAACTGATTTTTGTGGAAAATAACACTTTAAGAGTCCTTGAGAATGACATACGAGTTGTCGCCCTAAACTACAGTTTTAAAAACCGCTCGTCCTTTTTGGCGCGTGCGGGACAGCGCGACCAGTCACGAAACCCTAAACCTTGCAATCAGTCTTAGGTTCGTGGTAATAGAAAACATCATAAATCTTTTACCGTCGTTTATTACGTCGTGAAGTAGACACACCGTCTACCTACTAGACACCAAGTCTATAACATCATAAGAACACTAGTACCCCGACGTCTCGGTTACTAAGTTCCATATCGTCGTTTTACATCGTTTTTGTCTGTGAAAAACAAATCCAAAATAGGATAACGTCATAAGAACATTAGTACCCCGACATCTCGGTTACTAAGTTCCACATCATCGTTTACGTCGTTCTTGTCTGTGAAAAACAAATCCAAAATAGGATAACGTCATAAGAACACTAGTACCCCGACATCTCGGTTACTAAGTTCTATATCGTTGTTTACATCGTTTTTCGTCTATGAAAACAAATCAAAAATAATATCTCCGCAACTTATCCAAGTTACCTGAAATACGTCATTGAGTAAACTCATTTACAGAAAATCTTTTCTATTTGAAATTCGTTTATAAAACGTTCAATCATCAAAAACTCTTTGACTGAAACTTCAACTATCAAAATTAAATCAATTCAGATTAAACTTCTTCTCAAAACAAGTATTGCTATTTTTAAACTTTCACCGTAAATAATTTCAAAACTTGCCATCGTTTATCATTTTCCAAGAAAATATTTTTAAAGTCAAACTTTGACTTTTCATTTTATATTTTTATTTTATTATTTTTATTTTTATAAAGTATTTTTGAATATTAATTTCACAAAATAACTTTTTATAATATTTCGGAATTTCTTGCGTAAAAATTAGCAGTACTAAAAAAATTTCACTGTTACGCTCTCACCGTGGCTCATAAATTTCTTTTAAACTAATAAATCATTAAAATAATAATATTTCTCAAAACTCATTATTTTTCCAAAATAATATTTTCCCCCACTATTATATTCCAACATTTCCCATAAAACGTTGAATATAATTTTCACAGCTTATTAAATCTTTTATCTGATTAATCGGTTGTGTACTGACCACTGTCAGGCCTCTCAAACAACATTTAACATTCATCATTCAACAACATCATCATAATTATATCACCAGGCAGATCATGCATCATAGCAACATAATATACTATTGCAAATAATTAAATAAATTAAAAGCAGCTCAAGATCGATACACAGATAAACCACACCACATAAACAACAAAACAAATAACCACAACCACATATAAATCATATAAACCACACCACAAGCAAATAGTTATTGAGAAAATCCCTCAGGTAAGCTCCCCTTACCTCTTGAAGACTCGAACTAAGGGTTTCAAAAAATCTCCCGATTTGATCCGGTTTCCTCCGTCGGCTTTAGGTCAAACCAACTCGATCGATTCCTTCATAACGAATTGCAACCAAAATAAATCAAATCAAACAAAAACATACTTGACTCATGGAGGTTAGGGTTCGGCTTCACCCAATTTTCTAGGTTAGGAAACTTAAAATTTAATTAACTTAGGGATTAATGATCCATAAGTTACTTAAACATTATTAATCACTTTAACCATGATTATGAATTAAGAATCAAGAACTAAACCCATCTAGTTCTAAGAACTAGGGTTCGGTTTTCTCAAGATCAATAGGCTAGAAGTTTTAAAATTTCATCAACTTTTGGATTTAATCAACATATAAAGCTTAGAGTTGGATTCAAGTGTTACAAACAACTTTTGAATCATAAAACCAACAAGTGCTCATACCTAGGGTTTCGGCTTTGATGAGATCAATAGGTTAAAGTTTGATTTTTGATCTTCTATATACTTGAATACAAGAACTATCAAGTTATAATCATGAATCAAGGCATGAAATTGAAACAAAACCTAAGAACACAAAGTTAACCTAGGTTCGGCCCAGTCCATATTTTAGGGAAAGAAATTTCTCATGATCTTGTGCTTCTAGATGATGAAAATAGAGATGATTATAAGATCATAGCAATTGGTTTCATGTCAAAAGGATTTTTCTAGAATTAGTTATGAATTTTTGAATCTAGCTCCATGAACTTTGAACAAATGAAGAACATATGGATTTAAGTCATAGATCTACAAAAGTGATGAAGAGAAATGATTTAAATGACAAGAGAATAAGTTATTACCTCTTTATGATCCAAGAAAACAAAGTTTGGATGATGTTCTTCAAGGACTTCTTATGGAGTTCTTAAGAAACTTAAAGAGAAAGATGGACATAGTTAGAGTTTAGAACAGTTTGAGTATTTTGGGTAGATCTCTCAACATACTTACACTAGTGCAGAAATGGGATTCTACATCGGAGTTTACACATCGGTTTTTCAGAAACCGATGTGTAAAATGAGGCGGTGGCATTTTTGAAATTAAAACCAAAGTATTACACATCGGTTTCTAAATAACCGATGTAGAAAATTATAAAGAAAAAATAAAATAAAATCTTACTTTTACACATCGGTTTCTAAATAACTGATGTAGAAAATTATAAAGGAAAAGAAAAGAAAATAAAATCTTACTTTTACACATCGGTTTCTATATAACCGATGTAGAAAATTATAAAGAAAAAAAAAAGAAAATAAAATATTACTTTTTACACATCGGTTTTTATTAACCGATGTATAAAATTTAAAAGAAAAAATCAGAATTTAAAAGTTTAATGTTTACACATCGGTTCTGCTATAACCGATGTGTATAAGATGTTTAACACATTGGTTTTTCATATAACCGATGTGTAATAGTCCCAATTTTTCTTTTTCCCTCCTTCTCTTCCGCGCACTATCCCATTTTTCAGATTATGAACCCTAGCTAAAACAGAAAACACTCCCTCCCTCTGCTAACGCGTGTTCATCTCCTCCGTCATCTCCTCCCTTGTCTCCAACCCTACCGCTGCCTCCCTAACACTCCCATTCTTTCTCTTCTAACGAGCGGCTCACTGTCCCTCCCTGAAAACCCCGTTCCTCACCTCCATTGCCCCTCACAGAGCTCCTCTTCGCTGCTATCACCCCAGAAAACAGGTGTTCATTCTTTTTGTGGTGTTTAAATCCTTCTTCGTGTTTACATCTGACTTGACTTGCTTGCTCTATTTATCAGTTGGGCTGGTGATTTTCTGCAACCTGTGATTTGTGTTCAGGTGCTACTATCTTTTGTTGCTATGGTTTAGGAGTAATGATTTTCCTGTTTTTTATTTGTGTGTCTGTAGCTGGGGTGTGTATCTCTATATCAGCATTTGCCCCTACTTGTTTTGTATTTGCTAGTAGCTTTGGTTTTATGCAGATGTTTGCCTATTTGGGTGTACTTTTGGTGTTCTGTTTTTGCTGCTATGTGTTTGCAGCTCTTTTTATAAGGCATGTTTTGCTAATTTATTGGCACCACTTGTGCTGGTTCTTGGGCTTTGATTTATCATTTAATACAATTTTGCTTATAAAAAAAAGATCCTTATGATACCAGGGCTCATAATTCTCAATCATTATAACTTATTTTTGGTTCAATTATGATGATTATGGTTTACATTTTACAATTATATGATCCATTTGGTTACATATGAATGGTATAATTTTTAGGGAGAAAGGTTTTGATATTGATAGTCTAATGAAATTGATTAAGGTGCTTAAGTTTAGCTCTTTTATATATAACAGGGAGAGTATGCATGTGTCATGTGACTTCCATGCATTGATGTAAATGAATTTTGTCTGTAAAATCTTGATGAATATGTTTGTCTTGTTTCTTATTGAATGGATAAAAGTCTTGCCAAAGTTGTCCCCAAGGTGTTTGGACTATCTTTGTTAGGCAAAGTTATTTGAACAAAATTTTGAATTTTTGGAAATATCTGAAGCCTCGGATGCTTGCCTGATAGTTGTTGTATGCTTGATTTATCCATTTGGTTCAATGCTAATTTTCTCTTCTCAGTTAGCATTTGCATAGTACTTGCTGGGATATGTAATTGAGTTAAAAGTTGGAACATGCTAAAAATTAGAGTCACGGAACAAATAGAGAACCGGACCACCTGCCACATGTTTCTATTTCCTGGGTTGCCAAAATACACATGCTCTTATAATGATGCACGCCCGCTGCTTATGTTTCTTCACTACTTTTTTATGAACTATCCTGACTCATATCAACGCCCGCTGCTTATGTTTCTTCACTACTTTTTTATATTTATCCTGACATACTAACAAGTTTTTTTTTTGTTTTGTGTTTAAACAGGTATACATGGCTGATCATGAGGATATCCCTCCTTCATGCAGCGGGTCAGAGACCCCATCTACCAGTAGAAAGGGTAGACGTGCCACACGGATTAGGAATTTGACTGCCAACCGTGGGTCAAATCAAAGGATAAGAGTAGACTTTGATAATAACCTCAATCCTATTGGGCCAATGGAAGATCAATTTAACAGTTTTGTGGCGACCCTTGCTAGGAACAGGCCCAGTATACTCATTGATAGGTGGAGAGATGTACCGGCGGACGTGAAGGAGCAGATATGGGAGAGTGTTCTGGTATCTATACTTCTACGTCCTGTGTTTGTCTGTATCTACTTTATTTTTATCTTAATAATATCATACAGTAATTCGTTGATTCTTTTGGTCTTAATGTAGTTGACCTTTGACATACCGGATACATACGCTATGAAGAAGCGTTTGCTAAAGTATGCTGGAGAGCGTTGGAGGGCTTTTAAGGCCGACCTGGGCAGATACTATATATTCAATCCAAAAAGTAAAAAGAACCCACTCGAGGTGTATCCGTTTCTTGACAAGGCGACGTGGGATCGCTTTGTTCAGAGCCGACATGATCCCAGCTTTCAGGTTAACTTATTTGATTTGTCTCTAAATTTATGTAATTGCATTAATTTCATTTACTTATGTAATTTAATTGTCTTTTATTTATAACAGGAGAGAAGAGGGAAAAGGGGCAGAAAAACCAAAGCAAGAATGTCTACCCCCATGTCATGTCTCGTGGGGGATATAAAAAGCTTGTTAAGAAAATGGTTGAAGAGGAAAAGAAAGCACGTCAGGAGGCAGCATCTCAGGCGGATCCTAATGCTGAAAATCTTCCAGAGGTTGTTGATCCACCTCCACCCCCACGCCATCGTTCATGGAAGAGGGGCCGACAAAGAAAAACGGGACAATATACATCCGAGGAGGCCCGCCAAGTAGCTGAGAGGATTGTAAGTATAGTTTGTTGTAATTGTCATTTTAAGATTGTTACCGAATTGTAATGTGACCTGATATTTTATGTGATAGGATGCCTTGGATGATCAGCTAACCCAAGGAACCTTTGTTCCTAGAGGACGCGATGATGTCTTATCTACTGCCATCGGTAAACCAGACCACCCGGGCCGTGTCATTGGTGTTGGATGGGGAGTCGGCATTCGCCAATACCATGGTTCATCTTCACACCAATGCCACAGGGATTCGGTTGCAGATAGAGCACGACTAAAACAGGAGATTGCAGCTGAGCTTCGACAGGAGATGGCCGAGCAGTTTGTCCAAAGAGATGTCAATATTGACTTCTATGTCCCAGCAGATGACAGTCGGTGTCCAACCCTCTGTCCAACCCTCTGTCCATGTGAGCACTAAGGGCTCATGTGATCCTCCTCATCATCCTGAAAATGATGATGATGGTGATGCTGCTGCTGCTGCTGCTGATGATGATGATGACGACCCTGATAGGTGTGAGCTGTATGTTGATGATCATCATCATCGCCACTTAGTGGCATTGGGTAGGGCATATAATAAGTTAGGTAATATCATACACCATCGGTTATTACCGGATGATCAGCTGAGGGTGTCTGTTGAGATTATTCGAGATGCTGATGCTCGAGTCCCTGTGCCCACTGAGGAGGTTCAAACAAAGGGGTCGGGCCCCGAGAACTTCATCCTCTAGCCAAGAAGACTGGTCAACTTTCTTGTTGCATCTGAGGTATTCGGTTAGTTGTGTTTTTCTATATTCATAGTTGAAATATATTTATTATTGTTTAAAGATAATGCTTTATTTTTATTCGTTATAGGATGTTGGAAATGATATTGTGCCTAAAAGGTCGGATCTAGGAAGACCAGAGATGTCTTCTCCTGCCAAGGTATTCATTTGACCATTTAGTTAATAACGAATTAAATAACTTAATTATCCGTGATTACTAATATATATCTATGTTGTTTAGGGGATCGACAAAGGGGCACCTGGCCATGGTGATGTTTTTAAAGTTACGGCTATACTGAGTTGTCACCATGGAGGATGACGCAGCCTTGGTAAGGTTGGAACATGATGCCACCACAGTGAACTGTATATACCAAAGAAGGAACTTATGGAGATGGCACTCAATAAAGAAATGGCCAGTTCTGCACACATATCGTTTTGGTGCACGTAAGTACATTTTATTTATAAGTTAAGTACGTAATTAATTTTTAAATACTATGATAATTAACATGTTTTTCCAATATATTAGGTATCTGCATCGTATGTTAGTCGATCGGGGTAACCTCGCCCTTTATGGGTTCATTGACCCCATGTTCATTCAGGGTGATGTTCTCGTAGCATCGGAAGACCCGGTCACTACCATACGTGATATACTTGCCCGAGACGATCATCAATTCTATCTTGCGCCTTATCTCAATAAGTAAGTACCGGTTATTTAAGTATAACTATATATGACTTAGTCACTAATCGCTCCGCAAATACAGTGGCATTGGCAATCTTTGCTCTTGTACCCAAGAATGAACGTCGTGGTCTTCTTACGCTCATTGGGAAATAAGCCGGCGAATCAATCAAGACGATCATCGAAACGTAAGCATTAAAATACTTTATAATCAGTAATGCGCAGTTGTTTTAATTATCCGAAATCTATTAGATATACTTTAATTAATGTTTTTGTCATGATAGGTCTATTAATGCATCCCACATGTTGCATGGTGAAAGGCGTACTCGGGCTATCAGATGGATTATTCCCAGCGTAAGATATTTATTAGTTCAAATGCATCAAATGCAGTGGGTACAATAATTGATTTCTATTTTATTTAATTCCTCATATTCTAATTGGGTTTCATTTGTACGTAGTCACGTATACAACGTGGGTCATGAGAATGTGGCTACTATGTGATGCAGTGGATGTTGGAAATTATCTCCTCCAGGATCACTGAAAGATGGAGCGAGGTAAATGTTAATTGACACAATTAGAAGTAATAGTATAGATTCGTTATATGTTTTATGTTAGTTTATTACTTAAAAGATTTAATCTTTTGTCCAATTAAACTTGCAGATATTCAACAATCCAACTCCATTATCTGATTCTGACATCAACATCATAAAGAGGCGTTGGGCAACTTTCTTTCTTGAAGTGTACCACCCATAGTTTGTATATATGTAGTTAGTTTAAAAACTTATAATGTACTAGCTATAGTGTACCTTTGACTGATGATATGTATTAGTGCTCAGGTCTGGCTCAATTCTTCTTCTCTCGTGTTTTGATGTAGCCTTGATAAAGTGTTGTTTTCATTCATTCGAAATTAATTAGGCCTGATGCCCTCTGTTTTCAGATTCTGTGCTCACTAGTCATTTGATGAAATGTCAGTATTTTTAACCATATGTGTAAGAGCTGATTGTTTGTGCCAAGAAAATTGAATGAAGTATGTTTTGCTTTTGATATGGTTAAAACTTTGTTGCAATTGTGTCAAAACTGGTTTGGTGTTCTGTTGTTGTTTCTTGTTTGATCAGTCTTTGCTGGTTTGTTTATTGATCTGCATTCATCAAAACAGGGGAAAGGAATGATTGAAATGTAAATAACAGATTAAAAAAATGAGATTTTACACATCGGTTCATCAAAAACCGATGTGTAAATTTAACTTTCTACATCGGTTTTCCGTAGAACCGATGTGTAAATTTCACTTTACACATCGGTTCTATTTAAAACCGATGTAGAAAGTTAAATTTACACATCGGTTTTAGGTAAAACCGATGTAGAAAGTTAAATTTCCAACTGCTTATCAATTGATAAATTAATTTTCTACATCGGTTAATAGAAAACCGCTGTTTAAAATATACTTTACACATCAGTTTTATAACCGATGTGTAAAGTGGCAATAAACCACATCGGTCGTTTCCACATCAGTTTGAAAACCGATGTGGAAAGCCAAAAATAACCGACGTGGAATCCCTTTTCTGCACTAGTGTTATCCGTTTTGGTTGATCTTTATGTCGTTGGAAAGAAGAGAGAAAGATGAACAACTTTAATGTTGAAAGTTTTTCGAGATTCAAAATAGAAACTGGTCAGAATTGCTAGGCAAAATCTGACAAATTATGAACACTTTGAAGAAAAAGAACATGGAAATGGAAGGAAATGGTTAATGAAGAAGGCAACAACTTAATGAAGAAGGAACCAAACTTAATGAAGAAGGCTTGGAGCCGTGGGTTTTGGGTAAGTTTTAGTCAACTTTTCCAATGGCATTTGCTTGAAATTGTCATATAAAGACAAGGGCAAAATGGTCATTTCATAGGAAAAATTCACTTTGTCATAAATGTGCCATTATGGCCATTATGACTCGGATAAGCTCGTCATAAATACTCGGCAAATCGGTCAAATCCATCATCTCTGCTACGTTGCCGACTCCTCGATTCATCTGGCGCATGCTTTTCCTAGAGATATCTCGACGTATTCGCCCGCAACAAATATAATATTTTAATTTTTTTTTTACCAAAATTTTCAAAACTTCCAGTATCGTAGTAATTACGATAAAAACATTTTTCATCTCGTTCACGACTCAAAATTAGGTCTTCTGAGCAGTAAACTTTTACTGTCAGTGAAAACGCAGACCGAGTTTCGTCTGAATTTTCAACCCAAAATTTCATCGTAACCCTAAGATATAAAACATGACGGGAAAATAATAGTATTTCGCCCAAAATAATTTTCTAGGTCTCGGATAAAAATATATATATTTATATATTTATTATCGATATTACAAAGCAGCGAAAATCGGGGTGTTACAAAATCCATATAACACTAATTAAAAGCTTTTGTTATAATAAAAATGTTACCATTAATGCATTTCGAATTAATGCCATTATTGGAGTTATTTTGGCTCATGTTTTGAGTTATTGCTATAATCATTATTTAAGGCTTATAAATGATTTTTTAAGTAAATTATTTGCTATCCAAAAGGATTGTTGTTTCCTTCAAACAAAAAAAAGGATTGTTGTTACAGTATTAAATTTATCTATTTACTTGTAGGAAATTGAGGAGTCAAAATTTGGTGATTTGTGAGAGTGCCATATGTATATTGTTCATTGAGAAGTAGTTAGAATGCGACATGTTTAAAAATTGCAATTTGTAGAATCGCTTAACATTCTCTTTTATATATTATTATTATTATTATTATTATTATTATTATTATTATTATTATTATTATTATTATGGGATTGGGATCCTCTCCTGTTTTGAAAAAATATGATCAAATCTAAACCTCACATTTATATTAATTAATTTTATTTTGAAATGATATAAATAAGATTTACCATGGATGTATGGTTGCATTAAAAAAAAGACCATGGATGTATGGTGGAGATCTCTTGAACACGACTCTCCTGCTTTTCTCCAATAGGTATTAAGATTGACCAATAAAAAAAGGTGTGTCCAAAAGAGTGTGTCAAAATGTGTTCCTAGCATTCCTCTCCCAAATATAATGTTTTATCTATGATTTTTATATGGATCAATTAAAATTAGATATATATGAAATATTGTGTTGAATGTAAATTTCCCGTGTCCTTTGTTTTATGTATGATTTCTTATGTTTTGTGTAGGTTAAAGTAATCTTTTGGTCCCTATACGTGACACTAATTTTTAATTTGGTCCCTATACGTAAAAAGTTATCAATTTGGTCCCTATACGTGACACTAGTTTTTAATTTGGTCATCACCGTCCCTATTTAAGAGGGACCGAATTGCAAATTATTATCACATATAGGGACCAAATTGAAAATAATTGTCACATGTAGGGACCGATTTCAATTTTTTTGTTGAATTGGTTCCTACATGTGACAATAATTTACAATTTGGTCCTCTTATATAGGGACCAATTAGTGGTGAGGATGGAAAACCAGTGTCACATATAGGGACCAAATTGATAACTTTTTACGTATAGGGACCAAATTGAAAATGGTGTCACGTATAGGAACCAAAAGATTACTTTAATCTTTTATATAATATACTAAAAGAAAATATAATTTTCCTTTGTTAAAAAAAAGGTTGACAATTTTTTTTTACAACGTATCCATAGGGACGTGGTACACATTTAAAAAAAAAAATTATAATCATACACTTAGAGTTTAAAAGAAACAACATTATGTACACATTTAAATGAAATTAATTGCAACTAATTAGTAATTATATGTCTGTGTGCTCGTTTTACATAAAATGTTTTTTTTTTATTGAGGCTTTACATAAAATGTTCATTCCCGTGTATTAAGTGTAATTTTATATACCTTCATATATAAAATTTATTGTTTAGAACATAATTATAGTACAAAAATTCACAAATAATTATATTAATTGATTCTGGATACTGATCGCAGAGATAAGGGACAAATACGAAGACTAAAATAAGGGTCAAATACGAAGACTAAAATAAAGAAAAAGAACCAAAATACTAATTTAGCCCAAAATAGTATAATTAAATATAGTAAAGTAAACAAAGAATGATAATGAAATATTAAAGGAGTTTAATGACAATAAAAGAGAAATTAAAACCTTCAATTCCAAATTAAACACACAACATTTCTTGGACTTGTCAAGACGCACACAGTGTTGAGAGACACCTCTTGATCAAGACTTCAAGATGGAAGGACGCGCACGACGACCCCGAGGTGGTAAGAGAAAGATCATCACGAGTCGATCCTTTGAGGTCTCCGCCAACGCTCGAGTAATCTACGATGGGCTTCTACAGGATGCAAGGGTCACGTGGCAGATATTCGATGGGCTTTTACGACGGGGCGGAAAGGTCCCATCGGATGTATACGATGGGGATGAGGACCCTGGACGATGACATGTTCCAGCGCACGAGAAATTTAACTATGAATATGCGGAAGGTCTGCATTTCTTCCGAACTTATGATTCCGACATCGTAGGTGAAGGTGCGTTTGGGTTTCATATGAGCTTTGTTAATTTTTTTTCTTTTCTTTATAAGCCTAAGTATTAGAGTTTATTATTCACTGATTGTGTAGCATAATGACATGGAAAATTTGCGAAGGGTAATTTCCTTTGTTTAGCATAATGACATGGAAAATTTTTATTGTCATAAGGAATAAAAGGAAAAAGATCGGATATACATTTATCTTTGTTTCTTGATAATTTCATATTTTGTATGTGCAGATATTACACAACGTCCGGAATTGCTTGAAAAGCTAGAAATAGAAAAACAAGAAAATATGTGGAACTGCTCTATTTGTCATTCGCTTTTTGGCTCTGTCTTGATCACAATTTGTCAGCACATCTTCTGTCCCCGATGCATCGGGGTGTGTTTCATTGAGCAAAGAACCCATCAGATGCGCTATGTGTCGGGGTGCTTTGTGGAAACATGAAGTTTTCGCTATTAGGCACGATCCACCACCAGCAATGCCACCTATTAGTAAACTGAACTTTCTACGCCAAGAACTCCTGCAAAATGAAGTTAGTGATCTAAAATCAGTTGTGTTTTTACGTTTCACTGATGTTTTGCATTGGATTTATGACCACTTGAGAGCTGTAAATATATTCCCCTTCTTATGTGAATCAACAATGCCACCTCCGGAAAGGCGAGGGGTCATCTCGCAATTTCAGCGACGTGAGACACCGGCGGTTCTTCTAATTGATCTGCGGTGCTCAATTCGTAGTATAAATCTGAGTGCATCTAGAGTGTACCTTATGGACGCCTGCAGAAATTCAGTTGAGAAAAGGGCGGTCAGCCGTGTCAACCGCGCCGGACAGAGTGAGAAGGTCAGAGTCATCAAGCTGATTTCTGAAGACACGATCGAGGAGAAGATACTGACACTTAATGATCACAACGAGCGGCTCGATCCTACGATGAGTGAATTAAAGTTACTCTTGGAGTAATAGGTATATATACATTAAAATGCATTTTTGTTTATGACCTACATCCAAACTACTGCTTATGAATATTCATTGATTGCATGTCCTTAGTAGCATACATAATATATATTAGTCTTCAGTTGAATGTCTATACCTGTATAGTGTCACTGTATACGAAAAACCTATGTATCAGGATTGACCGTAAAATTGAAGAACTACTTTGGTCCCACACTAAAAGGGATACTTGCTTGTTTACATTCATTATTTGACATTGTATCTTGAAAGTTGTATTGTTTTTCAATAAGGAGTTATATTTCTTGTCTACAATGCGCTTGAATATGGACATATGTTACCTGATCAATGTTGCTTTTGCAGGGACTAAGTTATATATTTTTCCTTCTCTAACATTTCTTGATTATTAGCTAATCGATAGTGTTGGTGCTGAAAGTTTTGTACTTGCTTTCAGGTGCAGTGCTGGAGAAGATTGGTAGCAAACTTAATAACCGGTTAGTGCCCCCCCAAATTTATGAACTTGGGACATGTTTCCTTTGTCTGTTTCTGTCCATAAACCATCGCTAAGTTGCTTGCATGGCACGTTAGGTCGCGTAGCTGTTCGTTATTGTATTTTGCGCGTGTATTTCTTCTTAAAAAAAAGGCCCAAAATGTGGTTGTTTTTAGCCAAAACTAAGACTTCGGTTATCTTCTTCAATACCTTGCCATGAGATGATGAAATATGACTCTGAATGGCACATCACTCCAGTTTGTCTTAATATGCCCCCTTCTAGTTGCGTAGTTGACTGCATTCCAGAGGCTTGTATAAACCCTGTTTGTTTGGATAAGTAATTCCCTGATTTTTGTTGTTCTGGAAAACATGAATTGGCAGACTATCAACATACCACCTTAGATTACAGTGGTAGGCAATAGATCATGTGACTAGATCGATATTGTAGAATTCTTTCTTATGGAACAGAGTCAATAAATAATGTCTGGTAGAATTTATCAACTTACATAATTTCTATGGGACCCCGGTGAATGGTGTAATTGTGAAAATCCATGGTTGGGTCAAACCAGAGGTTAAATTATTGCTCTCTACTTCCTTGTCCTTGCACACATGTGTTAGTGTGGACAATGTATGGTTGTCCTGTGATGTTGCCTAATAACTTAATCTATTTCATCATGTTGGCTTCCTATAGGGATAACTGTGCAGTTATTGTAGAATAAGCATTAGCACTTAACTTATCAATAGAAGTTTGATAAATTTGGTTTTGATGGTGCAAGTATACCCTTTTTTGTTTTTGAAGGTATTTATACATTTTGTTCCTGTTGTTTCTGACTTTATGCTATGCTATGTCCCTTTGAATTGATTTTTTAGTGTCATAGTGGTATGAAATGATCCTTGAATGCGACTTGACATACTCACATTATTCATTTGTAATCCATCAATTAATTTAGGTTGCGTAGGTGTGCTTCTCTCTGAACTTAATGGTGTTTTTGTTTCTGTATAGTCTGATACTTCTTGATTCAGATGTAATTGTCCAAGTTCGTGTAAGGGTGCATCCTGTTTTACATCAGTATGATAGATCTTGAAATGATATCTTTGGATTATTAAACACAGAAATCACACACAATAAATTAGTAGTTGCTGTCCCAGAGACTAATGTCTCCTACAGAGAATAGTCTCAAAATCCAAACTTTCAAATAACAACATACATACTCTCCTTCTATATTACATATATATCCGATACATAACTGCCATCGAGCAGGTATTTTCTAATACATAACTGCCACCGAGCAAGTATTTTCTAACACTTAATTGCCACTAACATACTGCGTATTGCTACACTTATTCATAATTGCCATTAAACAGTTATATCTAAACATTCAATGACATATAGTTATTTACGCGTAGAATACACTTTTCTCACTGATGGCCTGGCTTGACGCCCGTGGTGTGTGTGTGTGGGGGGGGGGGGGGGGGGGGTGGCTTGTCCCGATGGCTGAATGTTTAGAAATTGGCTTTTCGTCAACTTCTACAGCTACTAACTCCTCCTCTTCGTTCAATTCTTTGTAATCTCTTAAGATCACCAATCTTAATTGCTTCTCTGCTCAATGATGTATTGGATGGAATTTTTCTCCACACCTAGAGCATAGACCCTTGCCTTTCCTCTCCATCAATTTTTAATATGTTAAATGGTGCAGACCTCTGCTTTTCATGCCATAATTATGTCTATCTCCCTCCTCTTTTTTTTTTTTTTGGGAAGATGCTGAACTAGAAAGAAGATTTCTGTTATGTGAATTTCCTAGTGTTCCCAGTCCAGAACTTTGATTTTTTTTCCTACGTCCCGAATGTTATTCGAGTTAGTTGACACAGTTGCAGAACTTGAAAGCGGTTGAAACTGCAACAGCTCCCTATTCTCTTTCTCATGTCTTGCTCTTCAATGACCTCACTGCAGTGCTGAAATTTCTACAACCATTCCGCCACCCATACCTTCTGAAGCAGGCAGATCTGAAATTTATTGGCTCTATATCCCTGCCATTTGCGTGGCCTGAAGCCAGGTTGTGGTTTGAAGGTATGCATTTTCCGTTTAATGTCTGATTGCAGGCCTCCAATGAAATATACCAAGTATTGTTGCTCCAACAGTTTTCTTACTTTAGATGTCTAGAACTTGAAAACTTCTATAAACTTCTATAAACTTGAAAACTTACCAGCTCATGTCGGGGTGCTTCTTGTTTTTCATGTGACAGTTATGTAACTTAATGTGTCATGAGCCAGCTTTTTAATGTCAGGTATATGGACAGGAACGGATGGAGGGACTAACATGTCCCACGTTTAAATTCGGGGACTAACTAGTAAATTTTTTAGGGACTAAATGTGTGTCCCCGCAAAATTTCAGTGATTAATTTGTATGATAAAATCACAAAAGTTTTATATTTATATATATCTTATTATAGATATTAAATAGAGTTTTATTTTTGAATATATATTAAAAAATAAACACAACAGTTGTATATTCCATCCCTTTATCAAATTGGACTTCAATCAATTCATTAGTTCTTACTCCTAATTCTTTCTTTTAGCTTAGTTTCATGTACGCCTGTTTACCCTTCCTTTCTAGATAAATTCTTTTATATGTATATATATCAATGTCAAGTAGGTAACGGTTTAAGCAAATATGTAGTTTTTGAAAATTGAATACAGTTTTTGAAACTTGCCATCCTACATCAATTTTGTATAATTGTACCAAGTAGGGGGATTTTCCTTTGAATTGATTCTTTAGTGTCATTGTTTATGAAATGATCCTGTGAATGGGACTTGACATACCCACACAATTCCGTTGTAACTTGTAATCCTTCAATTAATTTCGTTGGAGTAGGTGTGCTTCTCTCTTTTAATGTTTTTTTTTTTCACATTGTAGGTTTCGTAAAAAGCTCTGCTACACTTTGTGGATCATTCTACTCTTTATATTATGTCGGTCTCTTTGTTAACAGAGTCTATTTAACAATTATGCTTGTGATTATTGTGAGTTCAACCTTTAAATGATTTCGACTTTTTTTTAATCTTTTTTGGATGGTTATAAATGGAATTTAGTTTGTGGGACTCTACTTTGGTGTCTATGTCTATGTTAATATTATAAAGCACATACTCAGTGGTAACGATGAGAAACTTGTAAGGTCAATACCCAAATAGCCATTCAAATATTGGAGAGTGATTTGCTCTTTTGGGGCGCATGATTAATGAAGGGGTTTCCTTGCAGTAACAACAGTAGTACCTCAAATAATTGGCCAAATCCAAATCAAGTTGATTTTCTATGTACTGCCTTTATAAAAAAATTTATATTGACAATCAATCAAAAATCATGAATTTGATGATTTTTAAGGTGGTTAAGATAAGAATGATTTGTAATGATATATGTATTTTTAATTTTTTGATGGTCTAACAGTTTAAAAAAATGTTATACTATCAATATATATTAATTAAATCCCAATTATATTCTCATAGCAAAAGGATTCTCCTTCCTTGTTACTCCGTAAGAACCGGTTTTCTTTTTACCGAATGCGTCACAGTAATTTTGCACTTGGCATTTTCTTTCAATGTCCTAGTTAAAACTACTGATATCCTCATTATTGGTCATGGTTAATAAATACTTAAAATAAAACAGTACATTAAATAGCTAAAATTCCAATTAAATCTCAAAGAAGTTATTAAAAGGAGAAATGTTCACATTTTAAAACAAAGAGCCTAAACTGTAAAGGCAAATCACATTTAAAGAACATAGAGAATAAACTGTAAAGGCAAAATAGCCTTTAGGGTATGTTTGGATGGGCGTTTAGAGAGGGTAAAGTATTTTAAGAAGGTAATTATAATTAAAATACTTCAATAAAAAGTACTTTGTGTATTATACTAGGGTATGAACCTGTGCCATGCACGAAGAATATACACATTTTTAGGATTTTATTTTTAAATGTTTAATTCTGGATTTTATGTGTTGTGGTTTAAAAAATTTTGTTGGAAATTATATATCAAAAATTGTTAAAGAATTATTTTCTCTCAACAATCAATCATAAAATGTGACCAATATTAATGTAATAATTATTATTGATACTACAATATATATAATGACTCCTAAATATATGGTACATACATAACTACATACGATCTACTGCACAAATTTATTATTAAAAATATAACTAAAAAAATAAGACATCTATAAAGAATATACAAAAAAAGCATGGTATTTGAAAATAGATATTGAAGTTTTATCATGATTTTGTTTTTTTTTTTTAAAACAAATTTATAAAATAAAACTAACCATTTCTACTCATACTACCTTAATATCATATCTTTTATGAACATTTAATAGCCGATATATATTTTCAAAGTAATAACTGCATTTCAAGCTGATAAATCATTTCTCAATATAATTTATTTAAACATTGATATTAAATATGTCTGAATGAACTTCGTAATGATAGGAATTTATAGGAAAATATATATTTATCTATCATATTATTAGTTTTCTTCTATAAAAAAATCCATTAGATTTAATTGTCCTTTTTTCTGTGCAAGTCAACCATTTTAAAAAAAAAAATTTTATCTATCATACTAATTTTTTTCTCTCTTAAAAATTATTTGATTTATTTCTCCACTTTTCTTCATGCAAATTAAATATTTTTAGAAAATATATTTAACTATCATATTAATTTTCTTCTTCTCTCTTGAAAATATATTTTATTAATTTATTTATACTCTTTGTACGCTGTAAGTTAATAATTTTTAGTAAAAAAATAATATTAATTTCATGGCATATATTTTTTTTATTGTATATGCTATAATTAGAAAGTTCTTATGGCAAATATGAATGTCACAAAAACAAATTATAAAAATTTACCACATGTTATAATTCAAAAATTTTAAAGCAAGTAAGAATGAAAAAAAAATGAATACATTACAAAGACTGGTATACAAATGAACAAAACTATTGGATACTAAAGATTTAATTAAAAAAATATGATAAAATCCTTCCATAACAATTTTAACAAAATATAAAAAACATTTAGATTCCGAATATATTAAATTGATCCCCATTATTATTTAATATTTCCTTCGTTAATTATTTGAAAAATATATTAAGAAAATATACCAAAATCTATAAAAAAAAAAATCCAAATGTGAGAATATAATAAAAGGAAAATAAAATTAGTATGATAGAGGATTGTCTCCGGGACAAACCCTTCATGATAGAGGATTCTCGTCGGCATCCTTACACAAATCAATGAAATGGTTCCCTTTAGAGTTCTCATAAGTTTCACCAAATGAATTGGAGAATTTGCTCATTAGGTCATGAGAAAAACAATATATTGTTTCAATAAATTCATAAATAGGGACTATATAATTCAATTAAATATTCAACTTAAAGATTAACAAAGTTGGAGATATGCCTGAGATATCGGAATGTTCTCTACTTGATCTAGCAAGCCAACATTTTCACCTTAATGATCCCCTTCATCGGCAACACTTTCCTACACCATGAGTATTAGGTTCAAATACATAATATATTTTGGAATGAAGCATATTTTAAAATTTAATCAGATGTATGCTAGAACATGAATTCATAAACAGGGACAATATAATTCAATTAAATATTCAGAATAATTGATAATTATAGAGTGATGAGGGATTTAGAGGTGATGAGATTGATATGACCCTAATTCAACTATTATGCATATGGAGGTATTTTTGTGTTAATTGTGCAGATTCCGTAAGAATTTGAATCAATCTATTGTCATGAGTGAATTCAAAGAACTCAAAATAAATTTTGCATCTTCTTGATATGGGCTTGATTGCTACATCTGGATAATTTGAATGAATCTAGTAATCTTGTATGCTAGTTTGTGTGGCGAGTATTGACTCTTGTTTCTTACAATAATGATGTCCGACTATTCTGAGGAGTGTTAAACCAAGAGGAAAATAACAATGAAAAGAAAGAGGCAGCAACTGAATTGTGAGAGGATGGAGGGTTTCACGGTGGTTGTTTGGATGGACAATGGGGGCTAGTATGAACTTGGGGAGAACGAGTTTGGAAAAGAGGGAAAGAATCTGAAGAAGAATTGAATTTGGAAACAAAATGACATAATCCTCCATCCCACTAATTGAAGGAAAAAATTCTCCCTGAGCAATTTTTTTTAAAATAATTTTTTAATAACCTGAAGAAGTGGTAAACAAGTTAAAAGGTATTAAGATTGACCAATAAAAAAAGGTGTATCCAAAAGAGTGTGTCAAAAAGATGTGTTCCTAACATTCCTCTCCCATATATAATGTTTTATCCAAGGTTTTGAAAACCGGACCGGCCGGTCCGACCGGGAACCGGGACCTTGGTCGGTCCGGTTCACAGGGAAAATCGGCCTAGCATCGAACCGGTGGAAAAACCGGTTCAAAACCGGTAAAACCGGTAGTGAACCGGCCAGAACCGGTTTCTTAAAAGAAAAATAGTATAAAAGGATTTGAGTCATCCTAGCCAAAACCCAATTCTTTTGTTTTCTAACATATGTGGGCTAGTTGTAGATTTTGGGTTGGTTTTCCCTATGAAGATGATTTTAACATATATTTTTATATTTATTTAGTTTAATTTCAAAATAAAAAAAATTGTGCTTAATAATTTTAGTTGTTATGTTGTTTTTTTGTTTAATATTGTTACAAATATTATATTAAAAATTAAAATAATATTATTTAATTATAACCGGTTCAACCACAGTTCAACCTCGGTTGGACCATTGAACATTGAACCGCTGCCTTCACCGATTCGATGACCGGTCCGATTTTGTAAACCTTGGTTTTATCTATGATTTCTATATGGATCAATTCAAATATAGATATATATGAAATATTGTGTTGAATGTAAATTTCCCGTGTCCTTTGTTTTATGTATGATTTCTTATGTTTTATATAATATACTAAAAGAAAATATAATTTTCCTTTGTTAAAAAAAAGGTTGACAAATTTTTTTTACAACGTATCCATAGGGACGTTGTAACATCCTAGTTTTTACACCTAGGATTAATTATTTTATTTGGATATTTATGTTTATTATGTTATGTGGTTTAGTCTGAGTAATTAAATTACTCTCTTCAAATTATTTTATTGGATGCGTTAGCACTGACTTATTTCAGTGAATGCACGCTTACTAGACAATAATTTATGTTATTGTCACTATTATACCGGTACAGAAAAATATTTTAAATAATATGATTAAGAGAAAAGCATTTTCATATTCCTATTCTATTTAATTTTAGAGTTAAAAATATTTTGGTTTGACATTTATCGGAGATTAAATTTTGGGTGAGTATTTTCTTAGTTGATCAGTTCAACTATTAATCTTTACTCTAACTTGAATTTCGAAAACATATCTTTATCAATCTTTATTTTTAGAATCCAAAAAGTAAAAACATGTTTATTTTAGGCTTAATATTTATCACTCATTTTGTAGCTATCACTAAATAATTAGTTTAAAAACTCATTTTCTCTCTTTTCTCTCTTTCTTTCTCGACGCTCTCTTTCTCTCTTTCTCTTTTTCTCTTTTCTTCCTCTGCTTTTTTCTCTTTTCTTCTTTCTTTTTCTCTTCTCCCTCCTAACTCCATCTCCTTCTTCCTCCTCCTTCTCAACCAACCAGCCGCGCCACCCTAGGAGCCGCCTGTCGCCGTCCAGCCGTGCGCCGCCGGGGAGGTCACCGTCTGGTTGCATCTGGTAGCGGAGAAGACGCGCGTTCTGCTCCGTCTCGTCCCTCCTGTTCACGTTGCGCTAGCCACCGCGGTAAGCACCGCGTGCCGCCACCTCCATGGTGGTTTTCACTATGTGAGTTGTTTTAAGCTTTCTTCTTCCTTTCTATGAAGCTTAGCTTCACTTTATGGGTCATGGTTGTTGTAGGGGAGTATTCCACCGCCACTGCCACTTCGCCGGAGTTGTGCGCCGCCGCTGCTGTACCCATGGCTGTCACTGCGTCCTCTGTCTTCTTCCTTGGGTGAGTCAAAACCCCCTCTCTTGTGTCTCAGATCCAAAACCCCCAAATGGATTTTTGAAACCCTAACCCTAACCCTTTGATTTCAGATTTTAATCTTGAAATTTAAGGTTGTTTTATGAAATCGGGACTGTGAATTTGTGTTTCCTTGAACCAATTTCATTATTCAGAGTTTTTCCCAAATCGTATTTAGGAGCCCTAAAACCCCAATTTAATTTGATTTAAATTTGGGTATGTTTTTATGAAATTAATTATGATTTAGTGCAATTAGGACTCTTAACGGATGATTTCCAAAGTTCTTTTTCATGATCTTTTAATCAAAACAAAGTTTCCTTAAAGGGTATTGGGAAGAGTGAGCTTCAAACATGATTTTCTTTGAAAATAACCTTGTTTGGTAATTAGATTAAGTGTTTAGATAAAGTTAGAATGTGTGTTTGATCATGTGAAATTGATTTCTTGATTTCTGGTTATTGCGCGTTGTTGGAGTTACTCTCTAAGACGTTTGGACATGGCTATGCTTGCTTGATGGAGTAGATATGAGCTAACGTGGACATTAGGACGAGGATTCTTCACTTGTCTTCAAAGGTAAGGGGGGCTTGCCTGATGGATTTTTCTCAATAACCATTTGCTTGTTGTGTAGTCTGTATAATTGATGTGGTTGTGGTTATCTGATTATGTGGTTTATGTTGTGTTGTATATCTGAGTATCAGTATTTGATCTGTTTTAAATTATTTATTTGTATATGATATTGCTATGGTACATGATCTGTCGGGTGGTTTGTTGTTGAATGTTGCTTGTGAGTGTTGTTTGATAAGCCTGACTGTGGTCGACAACCGATTAATCAGATAAAAGCTTTAATAAGCTGTGTAAATTATATTCCAGGTTTTATGGGAAACGTTGGAATATAATAGTGGTGGAAAGTATTATTTTGGAAAAATAAGGAGTTTTGATGATGGTGATTTATTAATGTAAAAGTAACTTGAGTCACAATGAGAGCGAAATTGTGAAAATGTTTAAGTACTGCTAATTTTTATGTAAGAAAGTTTGTAATATTATACAAAGTTATTTTATGAAATTAATTGTTGAAAAGAAGTTAATAATGATTTTAGAAAATTGTTTCCGTGGAAAAAGCTAAGTTTTGGCTTGAGAAGCTTTAAAAGTGATAATTGATGATGATTTGGGAAAACGTAGAAGGCAAGTATTTTGAAACGGCAAGTACATATTTTAAGGAAGTTAAAACCTCAAGTGACTCACATTTGTGAAAACCAAGTTTTATTATTTAAGGATTTTATTGATGAATTTCCAATTTTGGAAAAAGAATTTATGAAAGCAAAACTGATTTAGTGTTAACAGTGGTGTGGGACTTAGTAACCGAGACGTCGGGGTACTAAGGTTCTGTGTTGTGATGGATTCAGTCATTTGGACTTTGAGGGCCTATATTGTATACATGAGGTATCTTGTGTTGAAACATTGAAGATGTTTCTAGTGCCACGAACCTAAGACTGGTGCACAGTCGAGAGGTGTCGTGATTGAGCACTCGACGTGTGAGGTCCTGTGTTTTGATAAAAGTTTTATGGACTGTGAGGTCCTATGTTTTGATAAAAGTTTTATGGACAGTGAGGTCCTGTGTTGTGATGAAATTTTTAAAAGTGTTTTAAAACTATGTGAGTCATAAGCCATTTTGAGCTTTGGCAAAAGAAAGATTGAGCACAAAGAAAAGAACAAAACAAAAGTGTTTTGCATGCATTTGTGACGTGCTGCGGTTTGTGACATAATGCATTAATTACCAGCGGCGAAAGGTAATTACGATGTGCATTTATCTCATGTGCCTAGGGAGGACATGGAGACCCCATCTTACTTGCTAATGGTAGGGCCACTGGTTGTGGACATTAGCAATGTGTTTGGCCTTGTGTGTGCCTGGCTGTGTATGCCTTTTTAAGATGGGAAGAGGTTGCTTTTGTTGGCGATTGGCCAAGTTTGCCAGTGTGGCTATGGAGTCTGATCAACTCATATGATGTTGGGATATCTCATGAGATTAGGACGAAAATTAGATGATGAATAGAAGTGTCATGCATGATTTTGATGGATGATGTTTGGGGTGTTGAACCCATTGATAATCTATTAATTTATAAATGCTCGTGTGGTAAATGTATATGTGTTATGTGGTGCCGCGCATTTAGTTATTGGGTTAAAACCATATATTGGCGTCTCACCCTTACACACATTTCAGGTTTCTTCTAGTTCGATATTGTACCCTGGGTACTTTAACACAGATGGTGCAGAGAAGTCTTTCTAAGTCACTCAGACTTATATCTAGTTGCTTGATGAGGTATTACTTGCGGAATAACTTTTAAAACGACCAGCTTAGGGTTTGAGATTTATCTTATTTTTGATGAGTTTGGCTCAGAGAGCCTTTATTTTAAAATGGAATGTCTATGGCTCAGAGAGCATATCTTTTGAATGAGAATCTAAGCTATTTCTTTTGGTCTTGTAAAGCTTATGGCTATAACTATTATTTTTATTAATTGATACATGGTTGAATTTGGTGTAACTGGAATTCTGGAGTGAAAATGTAATTATTTTAACAGGTGTTATTTTATCTGGGATGTCCGAATTACAGAGGAGACTTTGTCGAAATTTTTGTAAAACTACTATCTTGTAATTAAGTATATCCTTTAAATTAAATAGGCTTGTCAAGCTATGATAGTAAGTTTGTGTGTCGATCAATTAAGGCTTAGGTATGGAGTTGTGACAAAAATTTTACACCCAATTTCAGACACTTGTGTACTTATATAAGTTATTTTCCGAAAGCACCAGCAAATTATCTTTTAATTTTATTTTCGCACGTGTTTAGAAGGTAATGCCCAAGGGGGGGTGTTACAGACGTGGTACACATTTTTAAAAAAAAATTATAATCATACACTTAGAGTTTAAAAGAAACAACATTATGTATACATTTAAATGAAAATTACAACTAATTAGCAAGGTTTACAAAATCGGACCGGCCATCAAACCAGTGAAGGCAGCGGTTCGAGGTTCAATTGTCCAACCGAGGTTGAACCGTGGTTGAACCGGTTATAATTAAATAATATTATTTTAATTTTTAATAACAATATTAAATAAAAAAACAACATAACAACTAAAATTATTAAGCACGATTTTTTTATTTTGAAATTAAACTAAATAAATATAAAGATGTTAAATATATTTATTTAATATAGTTGTACCAAATATATAACCAGCCCACAGTCAGAATAAATATTCATGTTATTTTTGTGATCCACGGTGGCCCAATAGCCCACTAATAATTAAAACCCTAAAAGCAAAAATGGTAGCACACTTCAACACTCAGCACAGCAGCCGCATGTGCTATACTGCTATATCTCAGTCGTCATGCTATACTGCTATTAGTATGTTTGGATCAGCGGTGCTTTCTCTTTTTATCGAGTCCCAGTGCAACTTACTGCAAAAGCCACAATTATATGCTTCAGGTCCACCACGCGTTTAGGTGAGTTTATCGTGGTTCCAAACAAAGGCTATATCGGCAGACCACTTGAGCACTCATTCATATCTCGATCGTCGGCGCCATTTCCCTTCAAAGATCCAAGATCGAGTTTTTCAACCTCCATCAAGAAGACAATTTCATTGCAGGCTGGCAGCCGTGATAGTGCAACACCTAGCCATTTTCCATCGCACCATCTTGTCGTTTTGCAGTGCTCGATCTCGCCATGTGAAGTCAGGAGGTGTGTTTTCAATTTTTTTTTTAATTTCAAATGAACCGGTCCGGATCGAGATATACAACCGGTTTTGGCCGGTTTTACTGGTTTTGAACCGGTTCAACGGTTCTTAATCCGGTTCCACACAAGGCGCGTTACGGAGGTCAACCGAGATCGTCTCGGTGACTGGTCCCGGGACCGGGTCGGTCCTGGCTGGTTTTGAAAACCTTGCTAATTAGTAATTACATGTATGTGTGCTGGTTTTACATAAAATGTTTTTTTACCGAGGCTTTACATAAAATGTTGATTCTCGTGTATTAAGTGTAATTTTATATACCTTCATATATAAAATTTATTGTTTAGAACATAATTATAGTACAAAAATTCACAAATAATTATATTAATTGATACATACATATATATTTATAACCAAATAAGAGGATAATATATTTATATTTAACAATAGATATAAGATTAAAAATTTGTTATAAATATATTTCATATCATATATACTTATATTCATAAATCTATCAAAAATAAAATATAATAAATCTATTATAACTATATTTTAATCATATAAATTTTTTTTTTAAACAAAAGGCGTGCAAAAGCATCACTGTAGTGGAAATCATCCCAACTAGGTTGGCACCGAAACCACTACCAATCATCTGCAGCACCCCAGAATATTATTAAAAAATGAAAAGAAATACAAGGAAGCATGGGAGGACATAGAACCTTACCCATGAAAAGAGGAGAGATTACTTGAATCTAAAATTAGGCATACCCCACCTATTACAGAAGAAGTCATGGCTAATAAAGTTTGGAATCAAGTTCCACCAAGTGAAGCATTTTGAAATGACACCGAAATTGGCTAACTTATCAGCACAATGGTTAGCCTCTCTAAAAACATGAGAAATTAAAAAAGTAAAATTGGAAGTCAAAGCAATACAATTTCTCCATTTAGTTCTAATTTTCCAAGGAACAATATCCGGATTCAAGAAAGCAAGAACCACAAGAGTAGAGTCGCATTCCATCCATAGTCTAGGCCAACCCTTTCTCGAAAGCTACCTGAATTGCTGTCATGGCAGCAAGCAACTCAGCAGAGAAAGAATCCCGAGTCCCATAGAACTCAGCAAAGCAGCCAAGAGTAGCTCCACTGCTGTCCCTAAATATTGCACCACCACCTGCTTGACCTGGAGAACCTTTAGAAGCACCATCAGTGTTTACTTTGATCCAACCTGGGTAAGGAGGAGTCCAAACAACTTGGATAATTTTAGGAGAGGTTCCCGGATGGCCATTAATCCCCAACAGCTCCAAAATTCTCAATTCCTCAGCAGAAGAAAACAATTTGTTTGTAGACACATTACCAGATAGAGAAATGGAAGCTTTGAGTATGCTAGTAGCTGCCCTCACTGAGATTCTTTTGTCTTCAAACTTTAATTTATTTCTTGAGAACCAGATGACCCAAAAAGAGTTAATAATAGTTGCAGCTAGAATGTCTTTCATTTGCAGACTCCATTGCTTGTTACAAAGGGAGAGAATAGATAAGACAGAGGAAGTGTCCACCTGCAAATCAAAAATTGAGCCAATCCACTTTGCCAAATTTGTTTTGCAAAGGGACAAGCTAAGAAAAGATGGTCTGCACTCTCTCTGCGAGAATAACAAAGACTACTGGTCGAAACAAGGTCAAAGCAACCCCTCTTTCGAAGCTGGTCTTCAGTAGGCAACTTGTTGTGAATAAGCTTCCAAGTAACAAAAGATTTAGAGGGGGGAATTGCCTATTCCAAATCAGCTTAGACCAATCACAAATATAATGACTAAGATCTAAGAAATGGAAAGCTTCTTTGAATGATAAATCACCCGAGGTTGAGTCTTGCCAAATGAGGGTGTCCACTGCAGAGGAAAACAGGGAATATCCAAAAGGGGCAGCTCTGACCAAAAATTGGGAGGTTAGCCAACGAGAGATGCAGGGATATTCCAGCTGCCTTCCCTGATAAAGTCAGCAACCTTGGCTTTCAGTTTATGCTGTAAGTTGTGGGGAACTTGCAACAGATCAACCAAAGGCATTGAGAGCCATTTGTCAGTCCAGAAATTAATTGAGGACCCATCTCCAATCTGCCAAACTGAATTATTAAAAACAGACTGCATATGAGTTTTAATACCTGGCCATATGGATGACTTGACATAGGTGGGGACAAAGCTTACAGGTGTTGAAAGAATCTTTTCCTAAGAAAGGTAGCCCATTCAAGACAAGAGGAAGCCATTTCAAAAGATAACTTCAGAAGAGCAGCTTCATTAAGAGCTAACAAGGACTTAATGCCCAGCCCTCCTTCCAGAACAGGCCTGCATAATTTCTTCCAAGCAACTGTGCAGATTTTCTTGACATTAGGATCTCTAGACCAAATAAAATTCCTAATAGATTTGTCTAAATCCTTAAGAACTGATGAAGGCCAACAGTAGACATGAAAGCTATGAAGCATCATACTATTGATCACAGACTTGACAAGTTCAACCCTGCCCATGATGGAAAGGAGGCTACCTTTCCACGAGGCAAGTTTGGAGAGGATCTTATTTGCTAAAGGCTGCAAGTGAATCCTTTTTGGTTTGCCCTTGAAAATTGGGAGGCCAAGATAGTTGAAAGGAAAGGATCCAGCAGTAAATCCAAGTATATTAGCCACTTTGGATGACTTGTTAGAGGAAATACTGCCCGAATAGAATTTGCACTTATTGAGGCTAAGCCTTTGGCCTGAGGCTGCTCCATATTCAGCAAAAAGATTCATCAGGGCTTCAAGACCCCTCTTGCTACCCTTACAGAGGACTAGCACATCATCTGCATACAAAACATGGCTAGGAGAAGCAAGATTCTTTGGTCCAGATATAGTTTGTAACACTCCAGAACTGACAAGGCTAGAAATCCCTCTACTCAAGGCATTTTCAGCTAGACAGAAAAGCAGAGGTGATAGAGGGTCACCTTGCCTAACTCCTCTTTTACAGGCAAAAAATCCTTCTGGTTTTCCATTGATCAAAAAGGATAACTTAGCAGAGTAGAGGATTGTTTTGATCCAGTTACAGAAAGTGAGATCAAAACCAAAAGCTTTCAAAACAGAAATGAGAAAGTTCCAGTCCAATGTGTCAAAAGCTTTTTTGACATCAAGCTTTAGGGCCAGATTTCCACCATAAGCCTTATAGTCCAACAAATTACAAGCCTCTGAAGCAATACAAATGCACTCCTTGATATTTCTACCTTTGACAAAGCCTCTTTGCTGAGGAGAAATGATTCTAGCTGCAATATTTGCTAGTCTGTCAGCTAACACCTTAGTAATGATTTTTAGCTGAAAATTGGCTAAAGCAATAGGTCTGTAGTCTTCAATTCTATCAGCATTTGACAATTTTGGAATCAGAACTACTAGATTGGAATTCATGTTAGGAAAGAGCCAATTTTGAGTAAAGAATTGATTAACTGCCATACACACATCAGTTCCAATAATATCCCAATAGGATTGGTAAAAGCATCCTCCAAAACCATCTGGCCCGGGGGCACCCTCACTGTTCATTGCAAAGACTGCTTTCCTTATTTCCTCATTGGATGGCAGCATTGTTAGCAAATTATTCTCTTCAGCTGTAACAGAATTAGGGATAACTCTGTTTATGAGATCATTTACTTGGCAATCATTAGGGACTGCATACAGATTTGAGAAGAATTCAATGACATGGTGAGCCAAGTCCCCAGCATTATCAATAATAGCATCTCCACACTTAAGCATACTCATAGTCTTTGCAGCATACCTAGTTTTTGTAATCCTATAGAAAAATGCAGTGTTTCTATCCCCTTGGCAATGCCAATTTATCCTGGATTTTTCTCTCCAAAACTCCTCTTCAAACAATAAAGCTTGCTGTAATTCAGTTTGTGCTAGAACCTCTTGTTCCATGAGATCATCAGTCACACCACTAGAGTTAATGAGTTGTTGAACAGAATCCACAGCAGCCAAGGCAGATTCAACTCTTTGATGCACATTCCCAAAAACCATCTTGTTCCAACTTTTTAGTTCAATTTTTAAGCACTTCAGCTTCTGAGAAAGAACATACATTGGACAGCCATAAACAGGGTTGCTCCACACTTCCTTAATGAGCCTATAACAATCCGGATGACCAATCCACATTTTATGAAATTTGAAAGCAGAAGGGAAGGACTGAACCAACTTAGAATAGTTTACCATGATAGGAAAGTGGTCAGACTGAGACCTAATCAAGGTACAACAAGAAGTGGAATTCCAATTGTCTAGCCAAGCTTCATTGCAAAGGGTCCTGTCCAGCCTTTTTTCAGTGTGAGCAGACCCTCTTCTCCTATTACTCCAAGTAAAACTGGCTCCTCTTGTAGGGAGATGAATCGGGTTGGCTATATCAGTGAAGTTCTTAAAATCTTCACAAGCTGCCTTGAGAGGTAAGGAAGAGCTTCTAACTTCATGGGATCCCAAAACAGAATTGAAATCACCAAGCATGCACCAAGGCCCTGGATTGTTAACCTGCAGATTAATTAATTCTGACCAAAGAGATCTTCTCGAGAGATGAGAGGTACTAGCATAAATAGCTGCAACAAAAAGATCTTGTCCATCTATGTTTATGTGAAATGAACACTGCTGAGGTGAGATAGACAGGGAGGTAGGAGATAAGTGGCTGCTACATAACCCCCATAAATTAGGAATACGGCTACCTCTATCATTTAGACAAAAAACTTTTAAGTTCAGCTGCCTCCAAAAGGAATCTGGGACATCAGTTACCTTGATCCAAGGTTCAGAGATGAAGACAAATTCTGGTTTGTTAGCAACACATAAATTCTTGAAGACTAACCTTGTACTAGGATTCCCAAATCCTCTACAGTTCCAATATATGATTTTCATTATGCAAACTGTTGAGGACCACCCCTTAAACGGGCAAACTTCTTTTCTTGTTGTGCTGCCTTAGCAGCCTTTTACCTTAATTTTTTCTTCTTAGACTTAGAGAGGACAATTGAAAAATCATCTCCTTGAGAGTTGCTCAGAAGATATTTACTTGGATCAGCCCTTACAATTGGAGAGGACTGATTCTCCCCATTGTCATCATCTAGGTTGTCATCCTCATGACCCCAAAAAGGACTGACAATTTGTAAGTCAGAGGCCACAACTTGATTCCTTATATCACTGTCTGGGGTGATACTAATAGTGCTCTTACCTAAAAGAGTTGGAACAAGATGAAGATTACCTTGATGAGATACCGAAATCTCTTTGCCTGCATTTAAATTATGAGCATTATGATGTGCAGGAGAGCAATCCACAGGAGTGTCTACCACAAAAGTCCCATTACTGGAGACAGATTGTTGGACAGGAGAGGGGAGCTCACTCTCTGTAGGAGAATGTTGCATAACCCCACAGATAGGAGAAAGAACCTCTACCACATTCAAAGGACTGGAGGGCTGGACAAATCCAAGAAGAGGATTAATGGAAGCTTGAGCTTCAGGATCACTGTGAGAGACATTGTTAACTCCCAAAAAGTATTTCGGTGCAATGACTGTCTCCACAGAGATTAATTTAGAATTGCTAGTGCCTGCCTCCTGAACCAAATTTGGTTCAACAATAGGTTCTACAAAGGCAATACCTTTGCCTTTATCCACAACACTTATTTCTGTTTCCTTCAAAGTTTCAGTATTTCCTTTATTGGTTTTTGGCACATATTGCAAAACCTTTTTTCGAAGTTCTTTCTGGACAACATCCAAGCTTTTTGGAGCTAAAGTTTCTCCAGTTTGATTCTTTCTGCAATTGGAACTTGAGTGGCCAATTAACTTGCAAGAAGAGCAGAAGGATGGAAGTCGCTCATACTCTATGTCAACAAAGAAAGCAAAGTCTTCTCTTTCCACAAGGATTCTATCACGCAGTTCCTTAGTAAGATCTATCTCAATGAGAACTCTAGCAAAGTGGCCGAAAGATATCTTCATAGTTGCCTCATCTAATGCAATTGGAACACCAATACCACCACCAATCTCAAACAAGATCTTTGGCCGCCAATACTCTCGCGGCAATCCATGAAACCTAACCCAACATTGTGCATGGGTTTGACGTATGGTATTTGGATTAAAATCCGAAATCCAAGAAGATAATCTGAGCACACCTGGACTCAAATTCCAAGCACCAGCAGATCTGATCCGACGTTGGTCCTCTAAGGAGGAGAAGTTGAACTCGTAAAAACCTTTTCCCAGAGATACCACAGACCACGTAGCAATAGGTTTCCAAATCTTGAGAAGCTTGGATCGCAAGTCACCCAGTTTTATCGGGGAGTCTCCCTTGGACAGAATGAGACGACCATGAATAAGATTTTGGCATTCTTGAACACCAGCCTGGTATTCAGATTCAGATATCTTTATCGCCCATTTATCACCCTTCAAACAAGGTTTGGGTAGTTGATTAATAGGGATATCAAAAGAGTTAGAAACCGCTTGTGCGAAGGACTTTTTTGGAGGAGGAGCAGGAGCATTCGAAGGAGAAGATTGAAGAGCAAGGAAACTCCATGGAACAATAGGTTCGTTAGCCATGAAGGACAAGCAAAACCCTAGAAGATCACAGGAAGAGAAACCCTAGCAGAGCAGCCATCTTCTCTCGCATATCTTAAAAATTTTCACAATATAGTAAAAATGATCTCCAACTGATCATGTAACTTTAATAGATGTATAATTTGAAATCCATATAACACTAATTAAAAGCTTTTGTTATAATAAAAATGTTACCATTAATGCATTTTGAATTAATGCCATTATTGGAGTTATTTTGGCTCATGTTTTGAGTTATTGCTATAATCATTATTTAAGGCTTATAAATGATTTTTTAAGTAAATTATTTGCTATCCAAAAGGATTGTTGTTTCCTTCAAACAAAAAAAAAAAAGGATTGTTGTTACAGTATTAAATTTATCTATTTACTTGGAGGAAATTGAGGAGTCAAAATTTGGTGATTTGTGAGAGTGCCATGTGTATGTTGTTCATTGAGAAGTAGTTAGAATGCGACATGTTTAAAAATTGCAATATGTAGAATCGCTTAACATTCACTTTTATATATTATTATTATTATTATTATTATTATTATTATTATTATTATTATTATTATTATTATTATTATTATTATTATTATTATTATTATTATGGGATTGGGATCCTCTCCTGTTTTGAAAAAATATGATCAAATCTAAACCTCACATTTATATTAATTAATTTTATTTTGAAATGATATAAATAAGATTTACCATGGATGTATGGTTGCATTAAAAAAAAGAACATGGATGTATGGTGGAGATCTCTTGAACACGACTCTCCTGCTTTTCTCCAATAGGTATTAAGAGTGACCAATAAAAAAGGTGTGTCCAAAAGAGTGTGTCAAAATGTGTTCCTAGCATTCCTCTCCCAAATGTAATGTTTTATCTATGATTTTTATATGGATCAATTCAAATTAGATATATATGAAATATTGTGTTGAATGTAAATTTCCCGTGTCCTTTGTTTTATGTATGATTTCTTATGTTTTGTATAGGTTAAAGTAATCTTTTGGTCCCTATACGTGACACTAATTTTTAATTTGGTCCCTATACGTAAAAAGTTTTCAATTTGGTCCCTATACGTGACACTAGTTTTTAATTTGGTCATCACCGCTAATTGGTCCCTATTTAAGAGGGACTGAATTGCAAATTATTATCACATATAGGGACCAAATTGAAAATAATTGTCACATGTAGGGACCGATTTCAATTTTTTTGTTGAATTGGTTCCTACATGTGACAATAATTTGCAATTTGGTCCTCTTATATAGGGACCAATTAGTGGTGAGGATTGAAAACCAGTGTCACGTATAGGGACCAAATTGATAACTTTTTACGTATAGGGACCAAATTGAAAATGGTGTCACGTATAGGAACCAAAAGATTACTTTAACCTTTTATATAATATACTAAAAGAAAATATAATTTTCCTTTGTTAAAAAAGGTTGACAATTTTTTTAAACGTATCCATGGGCGGGTACACATTTAAAAATTATTCTTGGTTTGACATTTGTACACATTTAATAAATTAATTCAATATTGTTTTATGGGTGCTGTTTTCATAATGTTTTTTTGAGGTTTACATATATTTTCTGTTAGTATTTTTTCCTTTTTTTTTTGATTTATAGTACAAAATTCCAAATAATTATATTAATTGTTCGGATACTGATCGGAGAGATAAGGGACAAATACGAAGACTAAAATAAGGGTCAAATACGAAGACTAAAATAAAGAAAAAGAACCAAAATACTAATTTAGCCCAAAATAGTATAATTAAATATAGTAAAGTAAACAAAGAATGATAATGAAATATTAAAGGAGTTTAATGACAATAAAAGAGAAATTAAAACCTTCAATTCCAAATTAAACACACAACATTTCTTGGACTTGTCAAGACGCACACAGTGTTGAGAGGCACCTCTTGATCAAGAATTCAAGATGGAAGGACGCGCACGACGACCCCGAGGTGGTAAGAGAAAGATCATCACGAGTCGATCCTTTGAGGTCTCCGCCAACGCTAGAGTAATCTACGATGGGCTTCTACAGGATGCAAGGGTCACGTGGCGGGATATTCGATGGGCTTTTACGGGGCGGAAAGGTCCCATCGGATGTATACGATGGGGATGAGGACCCGGACGATGACATGTTCCAGCGCTACGAGAAATTTAACTATGAATATGCGGAAGGTCTGCATTTCTTCTGAACTTGTGATTCCGGACATCGTAGGTGAAGGTGCGTTTGGGTTTCATATGAGCTTTGTTAATTTTTTTTTCTTTTCTTTATAAGCCTAAGTATTAGAGTTTATTATTCACTGATTGTGTAGCATAATGACATGGAAAATTTGCGAAGGGTAATTTCCTTTGTTTAGCATAATGACATGGAAAATTTTTATTGTCATAAGGAATAAAAGGAAAAAAATCGGATATACATTTATCTTTGTTTCTTGATAATTTCATATTTTGTATGTGCAGATATTACACAACGTCCGGAATTGCTTTAAAAGCTAGAAGTAGAAAAACAAGAAAATATGTGGAACTGCTCTATTTGTCATTCGCTTTTTGGCTCTGTCTTGATCACAATTTGTCAGCACATCTTCCGTCCCCGATGCATCGGGGTGTGTTTCATTGAGCAGCAACCCATCAGATGCGCTATGTGTCGGGGTGCTTTGTGGAAACATGAAGTTTTCGCTATTAGGCACGATCCACCACCAGCAATGCCACCTATTAGTAAACTGAACTTTCTACGCCAAGAACTCCTGCAAAATGAAGTTAGTGATCTAAAATCAGTTGTGTTTTCGCGTTTCACTGATGTTTTGCATTGGATTTATGACCACTTGAGAGCTGTAAATATATTCCCCTTCTTATGTGAATCAACAATGCCACCTCCGGAAAGGCGAGGGGTCATCTCGCAATTTCAGCGACGTGAGACACCGGCGGTTCTTCTAATTGATCTGCGGTGCTCAATTCGTAGTATAAATCTGAGTGCATCTAGAGTGTACCTTATGGACGCCTGCAGAAATTCAGTTGAGAAAAGGGCGGTCAGCCGTGTCAACCGCGCCGGACAGAGTGAGAAGGTCAGAGTCATCAAGCTGATTTCTGAAGACACGATCGAGGAGAAGATACTGACACTTAATGATCACAACGAGCGGCTCGATCCTACGATGAGTGAATTAAAGTTACTCTTGGAGTAATAGGTATTTATACATTAAAATGCATTTTTGTTTATGACCTACATCCAAACTACTGCTTATGAATATTCATTGATTGCATGTCCTTAGTAGCATACATAATATATATTAGTCTTCGATTTGCATGGCTATACCTGTATAGTGTCACTTGTATACGAAAAACCTATGTATCAGGATTGACCGTAAAATTGAAGAACTACTTTGGTCCCACACTAAAAGGGATACTTGCTTGTTTACATTCATTATTTGACATTGTATCTTGAAAGTTGTATTGTTTTTCAATAAGGAGTTATATTTCTTGTCTACAATGCGCTTGAATATGGACATATGTTACCTGATCAATGTTGCTTTTGCAGGGACTAAGTTATATATTTTTCCTTCTCTAACATTTCTTGATTATTAGCTAATCGATAGTGTTGGTGCTGAAAGTTTTGTACTTGCTTTCAGTGCGATCTTTGGAGAAGATTGGTAGCAAACTTAATAACCTAGGTTAGTGCCCCCCAAATTTATGAACTTGGGACATGTTTCCTTTGTCTGTTTCTGTCCATAAACCATCGCTAAGTTGCTTGCATGGCACGTTAGGTCGCGTAGTACTGTTATTATTGTATTTTGCGCGTGTATTTCTTCTTAAAAAAAAAAGGCCCAAAATGTGGTTGTTTTTAGCCAAAACTAAGACTTCGGTTATCTTCTTCAATACCTTGCCATGAGATGATGAAATATGACTCTGAATGGCACATCACTCCAGTTTGTCTTAATATGCCCCCTTCTAGTTGCGTAGTTGTTTGCATTCCAGAGGCTTGTATAAACCCTGTTTGTTTGGATAAGTAATTCCCTGATTTTTGTTGTTCTGGAAAACATGAATTGGCAGACTATCAACATACCACCTTAGATTACAGTGGTAGGCAATAGATCATGTGACTAGATCGATATTGTAGAATTCTTTCTTATGGAACAGAGTCAATAAATAATGTCTGGTAGAATTTATCAACGTACATAATTTCTATGGGACCCCGGTGAATGGTGTAATTGTGAAAATCCGTGGTTGGGTCAAACCAGAGGTTAAATTATTGCTCTCTACTTCCTTGTCCTTGCACACATGTGTTAGTGTGGACAATGTATGGTTGTCCTGTGATGTTGCCTAATAACTTAATCTATTTCATCATGTTGGCTTCCTATAGGGATAACTGTGCAATTATTGTAGAATAAGCATTAGCACTTAACTTATCAATATAAGTTTGATAAATTTGGTTTTGATGGTGCAAGTATACCCTTTTTTGTTTTTGAAGGTATTTATACATTTTGTTCCTGTTGTTTCTGACTTTATGCTATGCTATGTCCCTTTGAATTGATTTTTTAGTGTCATGGTGGTATGAAATGATCCTGTGAATGCGACTTGACATACTCACATTATTCATTTGTAATCCATCAATTAATTTAGGTTGCGTAGGTGTGCTTCTCTCTGAACTTAATGGTGTTTTTGTTTCTGTATAGTCTGATACTTCTTGATTCAGATGTAATTGTCCAAGTTCGTGTAAGGGTGCATCCTGTTTCTGTCGAGTATGATAGATCTTGAAATGATATGCTGGATTATTAAACACAGAAATCACACACAATAAATTGGTAGTTGCTGTCCCAGAGACTAATGTCTCCTACAGAGAATAGTCTCAAAATCCAAACTTTCAATTAACAACATACATGCTCTCCTTCTATATTACATATATATCCGATACATAACTGCCATCGAGCAGGTATTTTCTAATACATAACTGCCACCGAGCAAGTATTTTCTAACACTTAATTGCCACTAACATACTGCGTATTGCTACACTTATTCATAATTGCCATTAAACAGTTATATCTAAACATTCAATGACATACAGTTATTTACGCGTAGAATACACTTTTCTCACTGATGGCCTGGCTTGACGCCCGTGGTGTGTGTGTGTGTGTGGTGTGTGTGTGTGTGGGGGGGGGCGTGGCTTGTCCCGATGGCTGAATGTTTAGAAATTGGCTTTTCGTCAACTTCTACAGCTACTAACTCCTCCTCTTCGTTCAATTCTTTGTAGTCTCTTAAGATCACCAATCTTAATTGCTTCTCTGCTCAATGATGTATTGGATGGAATTTTTCTCCACGCCTAGAGCATAGACCCTTGCCTTTCCTCTCCATCAATTCTTAATATGTTAAATGGTGCAGACCTCTGCTTTTCATGCCATAATTATGTCTATCTCCCTCCTCTTTTTTTTTTTTTGGGAAGATGCTGAACTTGAAAGAAGATTTCTGTTATGTGAATTTCCTAGTGTTCCCAGTCCAGAACTTTGATTTTTTTTCCTACGTCCCGAATGTTATTCGAGTTAGTTGACACAGTTGCAGAACTTGAAAGCGGTTGAAACTGCAACAGCTCCCTATTCTCTTTCTCATGTCTTGCTCTTCAATGACCTCACTGCAGTGCTGAAATTTCTACAACCATTCCGCCACCCATACCTTCTGAAGCAGGCAGATCTGAAATTTATTGGCTCTATATCCCTGCCATTTGCGTGGCCTGAAGCCAGGTTGTGGTTTGAAGGTATGCATTTTCCGTTTAATGTCTGATTGCAGGCCTCCAATGAAATATACCAAGTATTGTTGCTCCAACAGTTTTCTTACTTTAGATGTCTAGAACTTGAAAACTTCTATAAAGTCATCCACAGTCCTTTTTTTTTTCAAGTCTTTCAACTCTTGATGAGGCTTTTCAGCATTTCTCCATTCAAACCTTGCAACCAGGGCTCTTTAAAATTTTCCCCAAGTCAAAGGTACCCCAACTTCTGTTAATAAATTTAATCAATGGGCAGTTGGCCCTTCCATCATTTGCAGTGATAAAAAAGATAGGTCAGGCAGCTTATAAAATGGACTTACCACTTACCAGCTCATGTCGGGGTGCTTCTTGTTTTTCATGTGACAGTTATGTAACTTAATGTGTCATGAGCCAGCTTTTTAACGTCAGGTATATGGACAGGAACGGATGGAGGGACTAACATGTCCCACGTTTAAATTCGGGGACTAACTAGTAAATTTTTTAGGGACTAAATGTGTGTCCCCGCAAAATTTCAGTGATTAATTTGTATGATAAAATCACAAAAGTTTTATATTTATATATATCTTATTATAGATATTAAATAGAGTTTTATTTTTGAATATATATTAAAAAATAAACACAGCAGTTGTATATTCCATCCCTTTATCAAATTGAACTTCAATCAATTCATTAGTTCTTACTCCTAATTCTTTCTTTTAGCTTAGTTTCATGTACGCTTGTTTACCCTTCCTTTCTAGATAAATTCTTTTATATGTATATATATCAATGTCAAGTAGGTAACGGTTTAAGCAAATATGTAGTTTTTGAAAATTGAATACAGTTTTTGAAACTCGCCATCCTACATCAATTTTGTATAATTGTACCAAGTAGGGGGATTTTCCTTTGAATTGATTCTTTAGTGTCATTGTTTATGAAATGATCCTGTGAATGGGACTTGACATACCCACACTATTCCGTTGTAACTTCTAATCCTTCAATTAATTTCGTTGGAGTAGGTGTGCTTCTTTCTTTTAATGTTTTTTTTTTTCACATTGTAGGTTTCGTAAAAAGCTCTGCTACACTTTGTGGATCATTCTACTCTTTATATTATGTCGGTCTCTTTGTTAACAGAGTCTATTTAACAATTATGCTTGTGATTATTGTGAGTTCAACCTTTAAATGATTTCGACTTTTTTTTAATCTTTTTTGGATGGTTATAAATGGAATTTAGTTTCTGGGACTCTACTTTGGTGTCTATGTCTAAGTTAATATTATAAAGCACATACTCAGTGGTAACAATGAGAAACTTATAAGGTCAATACCCAAATAGCCATTCAAATATTGGAGAGTGATTTGCTCTTTTGGGGCGCATGATTAATGAAGGGGTTTCCTTGCAGTAACAACAGTAGTACCTCAAATAATTGGCCAAATCCAAATCAAGTTGAATTTCTATGTACTGCCTTTATTAAAAATTTTATATTGACAATCAATCAGAAATCATGAATTTGATGATTTTTAAGGTGGTTAGGATAAGAATGATTTGTAATGATATATGTATTTTTAATTTTTTGATTGTCTAACAGTTTAAAAAAATGTTATACTATCAATATATATTAATTAAATCCCAATTATATTCTCATAGCAAAAGGATTCTCCTTCCTTGTTACTCCGTAAGAACCGGTTTTCTTTTTACCGAATGCGTCACAGTAATTTTGCACTTGGCATTTTCTTTCAGTGTCCTAGTTAAAACTACTGATATCCTCATTATTGGTCATGGTTAATAAATACTTAAAATAAAACAGAACATTAAATAGCTAAAATTCCAATTAAATCTCAAAGAAGTTATTAGAAGGAGAAATGTTCACATTTTAAAACAAAGAGCCTAAACTGTAAAGGCAAATCACATTTAAAGAACATAGAGAATAAACTGTAAAGGCAAAATAGCCTTTAGGGTATGTTTGGATGGGCGTTTGGAGAGGGTAAAGTATTTTAAGAAGGTAATTATAATTAAAATACTTCAATAAAAAGTACTTTGTATATTATACTAGGGTATGAACCTGTGCCATGCACGAAGAATATACACATTTTTAGGATTTTATTTTTAAATGTTTAATTCTTGATTTTATGTGTTGTGGTTTAAAAAAATTTGTAGGAAATTATATATCAAAAATTGTTAAAGAATTATTTTCTCTCAACAATCAATCATAAAATGTGACCAATATTAATGTAATAATTATTATTGATACTACAATATATATAATGACTCCTAAATATATGGTACGTACATAACTACATAAAATCTACTGCACAAATTTATTATTAAAAATATAACTAAAAAAATAAGACATATATAAAGAATATACAAAAAAGCATGGTATTTGAAAATAGATATTGAAGTTTTATCATGATTTTGTTTTTTTGTTTTTAAACAAATTTATAAAATAAAACTAACCATTTCTACTCATACTACCTTAATATCATATCTTTTATGAACATTTAATAGCCAATATATATTTTCAAAGTAATAACTGCATTTCAAGCTGATAAATCATTTCTCAATGTAATTTATTTAAACATTGATATTAAATATGTCCGAACGAACTTCGTAATGATAGGAATTTATAGGAAAAAATATATTTATCTATCATATTATTAGTTTTATTCTATCAAAAAAAAATCCATTAGATTTAATTGTCCTTTTTTTCTGTGCAAGTCAACCATTTTAAAAAAAAAATATTTTTATCTATCATACTAATTTTTTTCTCTCTTAAAAATTATTTGATTTATTTCTCCACTTTTCTTCATGCAAATTAAATATTTTTAGAAAATATATTTAACTATCATATTAATTTTCTTCTTCTCTCTTGAAAATATATTTTATTAATTTATTTATACTCTTTGTACGCTGGAAGTTAATAATTTTTAGTAAAAAAAATAATATTAATTTCATGGCATATATATTTTTATTGTATATGCTATAATTAGAAAGTTCTTATGGCAAATATGAATGTCAAAAAAACAAATTATAAAAATTTACCACATGTTATAATTCAAAAATTTTAAAGCAAGTAAGAATGAAAAAAAAAATGAATACATTACAAAGATTGGTATACAAATGAAAAAAACTATCGGATACTAAAGATTTAATTAAAAAAATATGATAAAATCCTTCCATAACAATTTTAACAAAATATAAAAAACATTTAGGTTCCGAATATATTAAATTGATCCCCATTATTATTTAATATTTCCTTCGTTAATTATTTGAAATATATATTAAGAAAATATACCAAAATCTATAAAAAAAAATCCAAATGTGAGAATATAATAAAAGGAAAATAAAATTAGTATGATAGAGGATTGTCTCCAGGACAGACCCTTCATGATAGAGGATTCTCGTCGGCATCCTTACACAAATTAATGAAATGGTTCCCTTTAGAGTTCTCATAAGTTTCACCAAATGAATTGGAGAATTTGCTCATTAGGTCATGAGAAAAACAATATATTGTTTCAATAAATTCATAAATAGGGACTATATAATTCAATTAAATATTCAACTTAAAGATTAACAAAGTTGGAGATATGCCTGAGATATCGGAATGTTCTCTACTTGATCTAGCAAGCCAACATTTTCACCTTAATGATCCCCTTCATCAGCAACACTTTCCTACACCATGAGTATTAGGTTCAAATACATAATATATTTTGGAATGAAGCATATTTTAAAATTTAATCAGATGTATGCTAGAACATGAATTCATAAACAGGGACTGTATAATTCAATTAAATATTCAGAATGATTGATAATTATAGAGTGATGAGGGATTTAGAGGTGATGAGATTGATATGACCCTAATTCAACTATTATGCATATGGAGGTATTTTTGTGTTAATTGTGCAGATTCCCTAAGAATTTGAATCAATCTATTGTCATGAGTGAAAAGAACTCAAAATAAATTTTGCATCTTCTTGATATGGGCTTGATTGCTACATCTGGATAATTTGAATGAATCTAGTAATCTTGTATACTAGTTTGTGTGGCGAGTATTGACTCTTGTTTCTTACAATAATGATGTCCGACTATTCTGAGGAGTGTTAAACCAAGAGGAAAATAACAATGAAAAGAAAGAGGCAGCAACTGAAGTGTGAGAGGATGGAGGGTTTCACGGTGGTTGTTTGGATGGACAATGGGTGCTAGTATGAATTTGGGGAGAACGAGTTTGGAAAAGAGGGAAAGAATCTGAAGAAAAATTGAATTTCGAAACAAAATGACATAATCCTCCATCCCACTAATTGAAGGAAAAAATTCTCCCTGAGCAATTTTTTTTTTAAATAATTTTTTAATAACCTGAAGAAGTGGTAAACAAGTTAAGAGGTATTAAGATTGACCAATAAAAAAAGGTGTGTCCAAAAGAGTGTGTCAAAAGATGTGTTCCTAACATTCCTCTCCCATATATAATGTTTTATCTATGATTTCTATATGGATCAATTCAAATATAGATATATATGAAATATTGTGTTGAATGTAAATTTCCCGTGTCCTTTGTTTTATGTATGATTTCTTATGTTTTATATAATATACTAAAAGAAAATATAATTTTCCTTTGTTAAAAAAAAGGTTGACAAATTTTTTTTACAACGTACCCATAGGGACGTGGTACACATTTAAAAAAAAATTATAATCATACACTTAGAGTTTAAAAGAAACAACATTATGTATACATTTAAATGAAAATTACAACTAATTAGCAAGGTTTACAAAACCGGACCGGCCATCGAACCGGTGAAGGCAGCGGTTCGAGGTTCAATGGTCCAACCGAGGTTGAACCGTGGTTGAACCGGTTATAATTAAATAATATTATTTTAATTTTTAATATAATATTTATAACAATATTAAATAAAAAAACAACATAACAACTAAAATTATTAAGCACAATTTTTTTATTTTGAAATTAAACTAAATAAATATAAAGATGTTAAATATATTTATTTAATATAGTTGTACCAAATATATAACCAGCCCACGGTCAGAATAAATATTCATGTTATTTTTGTGATCCACGGTGGCCCAATAGCCCACTAATAATTAAAACCCTAAAAGCAAAAATGATAGCACACTTCAACACTCAGCACAGCAGCCGCATGTGCTATACTGCTATATCTCAGTCGTCATGCTATACTGCTATTAGTATGTTTGGATCAGCGGTGCTTTCTCTTTTTATCGAGTCCCAGTGCAACTTACTGCAAAAGCCACAATTATATGCTTCAGGTCCACCACGCGTTTAGGTGAGTTTATCGTGGTTCCAAACAGAGGCTGCTATATCAGCAGCCACTTGAGCACTCATTCATATCTCAACCGTCTGCGCCATTTCCCTTCAGCATCCAATATCGAGTTTTTCAACCTCCATCAGCAGCACAATTTCTGTTGCAGCAGGCCAGCAGCAGTGCAGCACCTAGCCATTTTCCATCGCACCATATTGTCGTTTTGCAGTGCTCGATCTCGCCGTGTGAAGTCAGGAGGTGTGTTTTTAATTTTTTTTTTTAATTTCAGCGAATCGGTCCAGATCGGTATACAACCGGTTTTGAACCGGTTCAACGGTTCTTAATCAGGTTCCACACAAGGCCGGTTCTGGAGGTCAACCGAACCGTCTCAGTGACCGGGTCCCGGTCGGACCGGCCGGTCCGATCCGGTTTTGAAAACCTTGCTAATTAGTAATTACATGTATGTGTGTTGGTTTTACATAAAATGTTTTTTTACTGAGGCTTTACATAAAATGTTGATTCCCGTGTATTAAGTGTAATTTTATATACCTTCATATATAAAATTTATTGTTTAGAACATAATTATAGTAAAAAAATTCACAAATAATTATATTAATTGATACATACATATATATTTATAACCAAATAAGAGGATAATATATTTATATTTAACAATAGATATAAGATTAAAAATTTGTTATAAATATATTTTATATCATATATACTTATATTCATAAATCTATTATAACTATATTTTAATCATATAACTTTAATAGATGTATAATTTGAAATCTGTGACACCCTAAACTCGGGTCATCACATGGTTACCCGTTTGCGGAAATAAAACTTAATTTACTGGTTACTTTCGGAAAATAATGTTTTCTCAACGTTCATCTTTTCAAAATATGGTGATAATTTTTTTTCTTTCTTTCTTTTAACCTCACAACCACAACAACATAATCAAATCACACTTAAATACATAATGTATATAAGTCATACAACTATACTGCCTCATATGTCTTCACACCTAGATCATTATCAGATTTATTCTCCTAAACACCATATATCAAAATAGGACCTAAGCTGGTCGTAATTAACAGACACTACCGCCAACTGGAGCAGCACAGCATGCCTTGAACTAGACAGCCTTCTCCTTCTTGCAGAAATCCTACCCCTTGTACGTCTCTGATATGGTGGTAAGGGTGAGACGCCAATATATGGATTTAACAAAATAACTAAATGCGCGACACAAAAGAAGGCACATGTACAATTTCATGTTATAACAACATAAGCATCCATACTATAGCATACAATTTATCAATGGGTTTCACACCCCAAACATCAACGTTGGAAAACTATGCATGAGCACTTCAATACATCATCTAACTTTTTCCTAATCTCCGGAGATCCCACAACACCGCGTAAATGAGTTGATCAAGCTCAATAGCCAAATATATTAGGCACTTCGTGGCATGGAATACTTTATTCATCAAAGCACCATACATACTTCGTAGCCAAAATACCCTATCATCAAGGTATCCGGATAAGAAAATTATCATAGGTAGCATAGGACATCGTGGGCACGTCTGCCAATGCATGCATATAAAATATTTTGTTCTCGTCGTTTTCTTCGTGTGTAATCTTTCCTTTGCCAAAGCTCAAAAGCTTACGACCAACGTAGTTTTCAATGTCTTAAAGTCTTTTATTAACAACACAGGACACGCAGACCGAGTGCTTAGTCACGAAACCCTAAACCTTGCAATCAGTCTTAGGTTCGTGGTAATAGAAAACATCATAAATCTTTTACCGTCGTTTATTACGTCGTGAAGTAGACACACCGTCTACCTACTAGACACCAAGTCTATAACATCATAAGAACACTAGTACCCCGACGTCTCGGTTACTAAGTTCCATATCGTCGTTTTACATCGTTTTTGTCTGTGAAAAACAAATCCAAAATAGGATAACGTCATAAGAACATTAGTACCCCGACATCTCGGTTACTAAGTTCCACATCATCGTTTACGTCGTTCTTGTCTGTGAAAAACAAATCCAAAATAGGATAACGTCATAAGAACACTAGTACCCCGACATCTCGGTTACTAAGTTCTATATCGTTGTTTACGTCGTTTTTCGTCTATGAAAACAAATCCAAAATAATATCTCCGCAACTTATCCAAGTTACCTGAAATACGTCATTGAGTAAACTCATTTACAGAAAATCTTTTCTATTTGAAATTCGTTTATAAAACGTTCAATCATCAAAAACTCTTTTACTGAAACTTCAACTATAAAAATTAAATCAATTCAGATTAAACTTATTCTCAAAACAAGTACTGCTATTTTTAAAATTTCACCGTAAATAATTTCAAAACTTGCCATCGTTTATCATTTTCCAAGAAAATATTTTTAAAGTCAAACTTTGACTTTTCATTTTATATTATTATTTTATTGTTTTTATTTTTATAAAGTATTTTTGAATATTAATTTCACAAAATAACTTTTTATAATATTTCGGAATTTCTTGCGTAAAAATTAGCAGTACTAAAAAAATTTCACGGTTACGCTCTCACCGTGGCTCATAAATTTCTTTTACACTAATAAATCATTAAAATAATAATATTTCTCAAAACTCATTATTTTTCCAAAATAATATTTTCCCCCACTATTATATTCCAACATTTCCCATAAAACGTTGAATATAATTTTCACAGCTTATTAAATCTTTTATCTGATTAATCGGTTGTGCACTGACCATTGTCAGGCCTCTCAAACAACATTCAATATTCATCATTCAACAACATCATCATAATTATATCACCAGGCAGATCATGCATCATAGCAACATAATATACTACTGCAAATAATTAAATAAATTAAAAGCAGCTCAACATCGATACACAGATAAACCACACCACGTAAACAACAAAACAAATAACCACAACCACATATAAATCATATAAACCACACCACAAGCAAATAGTTATTGAGAAAATCCCTCAGGTAAGCTCCCCCTACCTCTTGAAGACTCGAACTAAGGGTTTCAAAAAATCTCCTGATTTGATCCGGTTTCCTCCATCGGCTTTAGGTCGAACCAACTCGATCGATTCCTTCATAACGAATTGTAACCAAAATAAATCAAATCAAACAAAAACATACTTGACTCATGGAGGTTAGGGTTCGGCTTCACCCAATTTTCTAGGTTAGGAAACTTAAAATTTAATTAACTTAGGGATTAATGATCCATAAGTTACTTAAGCATGATTAATCACTTTAACCATGATTATGAATTAAGAATCAAGAACTAAACCCATCTAGTTCTAAGAACTAGGGTTCGGTTTTCTCAAGATCAATAGGCTAGAAGTTTTAAAATTTCATCAACTTTTGGATTTAATCAACATATAAAGCTTAGAGTTGGATTCAAGTGTTACAAACAACTTTTGAATCATAAAACCAACAAGTGCTCATACCTAGGGTTTCGGTTTTGATGAGATCAATAGGTTAAAGTTTGATTCTTGATCTTCTATATACTTGAATACAAGAACTATCAAGTTATAATCATGAATCAAGGCATGAAATTGAAACAAAACCTAAGAACACAAAGTTAACCTAGGTTCGGCCCAGTCCATATTTTAGGGAAAGAAATTTCTCATGATCTTGTGCTTCTAGATGATGAAAACAGAGATGATTATAAGATCATAGCAATTGGTTTCATGTCAAAAGGATTTTTCTAGAATTAGTTATGAATTTTTGAATCTAGCTCCATGAACTTTGAACAAATGAAGAACATATGGATTTAAGTCATAGATCTACAAAAGTGATGAAGAGAAATGATTTAAATGACAAGAGAATAAGTTATTACCTCTTTATGATCCAAGAAAACAAAGTTTGGATGATGTTCTTCAAGGACTTCTTATGGAGTTCTTAAGAAACTTAAAGAGAAAGATGGACATAGTTAGAGTTTAGAACAGTTTGAGTATTTTGGGTAGATCTCTCAACATACTTATCCGTTTTGGATGATCTTTATTTCGTTGGAAAGAAGAGAGAAAGATGAACAACTTTAATGTTGAAAGTTTTTCGAGATTCAAAATAGAAACTGGTCAGAATTGCTAGGCAAAATCTGACGAATTATGAACACTTTGAAGAAAAAGAACATGGAAATGGAAGAAAATGGTTAATGAAGAAGGCAACAACTTAATGAAGAAGGAACCAAACTTAATGAAGAAGGCTTGGAGCCGTGGGTTTTGGGTAAGTTTTAGTCAACTTTTCCAATGGCATTTGCTTGAAATTGTCATATAAAGACAAGGGCAAAATGGTCATTTCATAGGAAAATTTCACTTTGTCATAAATGTGTCATTATGGCCATTATGACTCGGATAAGCTCGTCATAAATACTCGGCAAATCGGTCAAATCCATCATCTCTGCTACGTTGCCGACTCCTCGATTCATCTGGCGCATGCGTTTCCTAGAGATATCTCGACGTATACGCCCGCAACAAATATAATATTTTAATTTTTTTTTTTACCAAAATTTTCAAAACTTCCAGTATCGTATTAAATACGATAAAAACATTTTTCATCTCGTTCACGACTCAAAATTAGGTCTTCTGAGCAGTAAACTTTTACTGTCAGTGAAAACATGAGACAGGGTTACGTCTCGAATTTTCAACCCAAAATTTCATCGTAACCCTAAGATATAAAACATGACGGAAAAATAACAGTATTTCGCCCAAAATAATTTTCTAGGTCTCGGATAAAAATATATATATTTATATATTTATTATCGATATTACAAAGCAGCGAAAATCGGGGTGTTACATTACTACCCCACTAAAAAAAAATTCGTCCTCGAAATTTCGTCACTCAAAACTAAACGGGATTTTGTAATCTCATCTTAACCTTAAGATTTTACATTGCCCTTCACATCACTCCATTCCTCTTATTCCATAACACAATTCATTCTTATGTCATTTCTACATATCCGTACTATCCTTAAAATTTCATCAGAGTCTATCACACTCGAAAAACAAAATCAAAACTTAATCACTTCTCTTATCAACATGGTTCCACCAGAAACCTTATTCAAATCATCTAATTCTGAATATTATCACTAATACCAACAATATCTACACAGCACCACGCATCAATTCCCTACTCAAAATATTTAATCATATCCTTAGTTCCTCTTGATTATGATTCACCACTCAAATTTGATATTACCTAACACATCTCATCCTCAAAATAACTTCATTGCATATCTTAATGCAATTAAACCAAAAGGGATTATATAGAATTATCTAATCCTTAACTATCGAACTTTTCTAACAACTTAATTTTACTCAAGAACTTCTCTTTTCCGCTTACATTCAACTTAGGTAAAACTACCATAGACATCTTTCTATAATTCCTTCCAATCATACGATTAAATCTTAATGATGATCATTTTATCATTATCCTGGTTCCTTTAGCAAACTCTACCTCGATCATAACAAAATCTGCCAAAATCATCTTACTTACTGATGTTAATTCTAGAAATTCTCAGCTTACTGGTCACACTTACAACTCAATAAAAATCCACTCACCTCTTGTCGTACTTAGGTATTACACTTACTCTTAACTAACCATCTAAGGATCAATTCCTTATCACGTTGGATCAGTCCTCTGATACATACCTCTGTTAGTTTTTCCATTACACAGTGAACCTAAGCAGGTAAATAGATGTCGACTTCGTCGATCTACTCACAATAATTTGAAAAGATATTTTCAAGACAATAAATTTCTTGATTTCGCTTTCACAAGAAAGCACAAAGAATAATTTGACCAATCTGAAAGATACAAGTGTCCAATATGTAAAAAGATTCTTTAATAGGTTCGTGAGTGTAAAAATGCATAGCTAATACAAGTTTACAAACATGAGTCTAATAAAGTTTCTTCCTTCACAAGAACTTTACTACACAATGATTTAAAAGAACATCAGTCCGACAAAATTTAGACTGGATCACTTCCACCAAAAGTAAAAGTGAATCGACTAAGTCTCATCAAGAAACTTCTATCATCAAGAATTCATATATGTCACATAACTCAAGAAATACTCATAATACATTCCCAAAGAAGTATGAAAATATCCAGATTGTCAGAACCAAAGTCAGGATACATTTTAAATCAAGGTCAGAAAATGAATTTGGCATGTACAAAATGTACCGCTATGATTGTCTAATACAACCATTGGAATTTGAAAAGCAATTTGTCCATAAGGAACAATTTTTCTGAATCCCGAGACCCTCATCTAAGGTTGAAGATTTAAATCTATTCGCCTTGGTTTCTCACAAGCACAAAGGTCTTTTATGACTCACTTAGTATGGTCATCCTGAATCGGCACGATTCCTGATGACTTGGTCAATCACTCAGACACACGAACAGTCGATCTTTCCTCATAAGCTGAGTTTACAGAACAAAATCTTGAATAAGTCCTAACTCCAATCTGGTGGTAACTTGTTCTCAAGTCGATCCTTTGAATATATAACAACTCCTTGCGAGGGATCTGTAACACTTGATACAGAGGTCTCTCATACTCCTCATGACTCTTAGAGTAAACGAGAACATCATCGATGAAGATGATGACTAACTTATCAAGAAATGGACGAAAATTCCATTTCTTGAAGTCTAACCCTACTAACTTAGTTGGCAATATCCTACACAAAGCGGTTGAGATCTGGCTAAATCTAGAAACTAGATCAATCAAAAACTCAACATCCGTCCGCCCGTATAAACTTGGGACATCCTCATAAAATTTTTCCAAAAATTTTCAATGACAGGTACCTTATTCAAATGTCTGATACCATCCTAAGGGATAAACGAATGTATCAACATGAACATAAGTACCCTATACTAAACCTGAGATCTCACAAGGTCTCGACCCAATCAGAACCCACCAAAACATACTTACTTGTGTGTCAACACACATTGTTTCAACCAAGAAACAATTCAAAGAAGGTTCAACCAGAGATCACACAACAAAAACCTAACAGACCTATTTCCCAACATTCCCGAAAGACTCGACCAGCTCTGATGCCACTAATGTGACACCCTAAACTCGGGTCATCACATGGTTACCCGTTTGCGGAAATAAAACTTAATTTGCTGGTTACTTTCGGAAAATAATGTTTTCTCAACGTTCATCTTTTCAAAATATGGTGATAATTTTTTTTCTTTCTTTATTTTAACCTCACAACAACATAATCAAATCACACTTAAATACATAATGTATATAAGTCATACAACTATACTGCCTCATATGTCTTCACACCTAGATCATTATCAGGTTTATTCTCCTAAACACCATATATCAAAATAGGACCTAAGCTGGTCGTAATTAACAGACACTACCGCCAACTGGAGCAGCACAGCATGCCTTGAACTAGACAGCCTTCTCCTTCTTGTAGAAATCCTACCCCTTGTACGTCTCTGATATGGTTGTAAGGGTGAGACGCCAATATATGGATTTAACAAAATAACTAAATGCGCGACACAAAAGAAGGCACATGTACAATTTCATGTTATAACAACATAAGCATCCATACTATAGCATACAATTTATCAATGGGTTTCACACCCCAAACATCAACGTTGGAAAACTATGCATGAGCACTTCAATACATCATCTAACCTTTTCCTAATCTCCGGAGATCCCACAACACCGCGTAAATGAGTTGATCAAGCTCAATTGCCAAATATATTAGGCACTTCGTGGCATGGAATACTTTATTCATCAAAGCACCATACATACTTCGTAGCCAAAATACCCTATCATCAAGGTATCCGACATAACTTCGTAGCCAAAATACCCTATCATCAAGGTATCCGACATAACTTCGTAGCCAAAATACCCTATCATCAAGGTATCCGACATAGGACATCGTGGGCACGTCTGCCAATGCATGCATATAAAATATTTTGTTCTCGTCGTTTTCTTCGTGTGTAATCTTTCCTTTGCCAAAGCTCAAAAGCTTACGACCAACGTAGTTTTCAATGCCTTAAAGTCTTTTATTAACAACACAGGACACACAGTCCGAGTGCTTAGTCACTGATAAGCCTCTGGCTCATCTAGTTTTATGGCTAGTATGACCAGGGTTTTGTGCTAATTATATCCTATTTTCACCCAAATTAGATTAGATTGTCCTCAAGCAAGGTTTTGAGTCTCTAAAGTAGTTTTAGGTTAAATTACCCAGTTTTGAGTGAAATAATACACTTATAGTTATTTCTTTGTTTTCAGGTTAAGAAGAAGTTGAGAGAATAAAGAAGCAGGGGATTCGCCTCGCGAGAGTTTTACTCGCCTCGCGACCTGAAAGCCAGCAGAACAGTGAAATTGACATCCTCTCTGGTTCGCCCCGCGACTACTCTTCTCGCCTCGCGACCCCGAAGACTGACTGTTCCAGGAAAATGCAAGGTTTCTGGGTCGCCTCGCGAAGACTTGACTCGCGTCCCGAGTAATCCATCCCTGAAGACCAAAAGTCAGCACGGTTTATGCATGTTAAAGGTCACGGCTGTGGCAGTTTTGAAGTTGAAGAGTCTCGCCTCGCGAGCATACATTCGCCATGCGAGCCTGGAAGTCAGAAAGCATCACGGTTGGCCCCTGATGTTCATAACGGGCGTAATAAGAAGACTCTTCAGTTCCTAGCCTCGCGAGAATACCAAAGGTTGCAGACTGTTCACAAGATTCGCGTCGCGAGAGAGGCTTCGCCTCGCGAGTGGGCTAAAATTCTGAATAGTATAAAAGGCTGTTCTGAACAGATTGTACAGACTTTTGCTTCTCCATTGTTCTGTTTACATTTTTCTCTGTGTGTTTTCGTTTTTGTTATGGAGAACTAAGTTTCTAGGATTAATCTATTGTAATTGATTTCCACTATACTTGAGGTTCTTGTATTTCCTGTTTTGTATGCTTTTCCCTCTTCAATGCCATGCTTTATATTTCTGTTTGCTTAATTCAGGAGTATATTGTATTGTGTTGATTTATTTCCGGTGATATCATGTTCCTATAATTAATCGCGTCTGCTTAATTCGCGTGTGTACGTTTCGTGTTCGTTTAGTTCACGAAGGGCTTAACCCCGTTTGCTTAATTCGGGAATAGGGACATGTATCTGTAGTAGTGGTTTCGCTTGTAAATTGTTGCTACAACCGGGAGGGGATTAGAATCTGCTTAGGGCTTGGAAATTGCATGAACCTATGATAGTTGGGAAATCGAGAACAATAGATTAATCTGTTTTTGGCCATTTGATAACCTCTTTGAACTGTCTTGTTTTATTGCTCTGTTTTCATTATTTTGTTTTCTTTGATTGCATCTCAATCCAACCCCCCCCCCCCCCCCAAAAAAAACTGATTTTTGTGGAAAATAACACTTTAAGAGTCCTTGAGAATGACATCCGAGTTGTCGCCCTAAACTACAGTTTTAAAACCCTCTCGTCCTTTTTGGCGCGTGCGCGACAGCGCGACCAGTCACGAAACCCTAAACCTTGCAATCAGTCTTAGGTTCGTGGTAATAGAAAACATCATAAATCTTTTACCGTCGTTTATTACGTCGTGAAGTAGACACACCGTCTACCTACTAGACACCAAGTCTATAACATCATAAGAACACTAGTACCCCGACGTCTCGGTTACTAAGTTCCATATCATCGTTTTACATCGTTTTTGTCTGTGAAAAACAAATCCAAAATAGGATAACGTCATAAGAACATTAGTACCCCGACATCTCGGTTACTAAGTTCCACATCATCGTTTACGTCGTTCTTGTCTGTGAAAAACAAATCCAAAATAGGATAACGTCATAAGAACACTAGTACCCCGACATCTCGGTTACTAAGTTCTATATCGTTGTTTACGTCGTTTTTCGTCTATGAAAACAAATCCAAAATAATATCTCCGCAACTTATCCAAGTTACCTGAAATACGTCATTGAGTAAACTCATTTACAGAAAATCTTTTCTATTTGAAATTCGTTTATAAAACGTTCAATCATCAAAAACTCTTTGACTGAAACTTCAACTATAAAAATTAAATCAATTCAGATTAAACTTCTTCTCAAAACAAGTATTGCTATTTTTAAACTTTCACCGTAAATAATTTCAAAACTTGCCATCGTTTATCATTTTCCAAGAAAATATTTTTAAAGTCAAACTTTGACTTTTCATTTTATATTTTTATTTTATTATTTTTATTTTTATAAAGTATTTTTGAATATTAATTTCACAAAATAACTTTTTATAATATTTCGGAATTTCTTGCGTAAAAATTAGCAGTACTAAAAAAATTTCACGGTTACGCTCTCACCGTGGCTCATAAATTTCTTTTACACTAATAAATCATTAAAATAATAATATTTCTCAAAACTCATTATTTTTCCAAAATAATATTTTCCCCCACTATTATATTCCAACATTTCCCATAAAACGTTGAATATAATTTTCACAGCTTATTAAATCTTTTATCTGATTAATCGGTTGTGCACTGACCACTGTCAGGCCTCTCAAACAACATTCAACATTCATCATTCAACAACATCATCATAATTATATCACCAGGCAGATCATGCATCATAGCAACATAATATACTACTGCAAATAATTAAATAAATTAAAAGCAGCTCAAGATCGATACACAGATAAACCACACCACATAAACAACAAAACAAATAACCACAACCACATATAAATCATATAAACCACACCACAAGCAAATAGTTATTGAGAAAATCCCTCAGGTAAGCTCCCCTTACCTCTTGAAGACTCGAACTAAGGGTTTCAAAAAATCTCCCGATTTGATCCGGTTTCCTCCGTCGGCTTTAGGTCAAACCAACTCGATCGATTCCTTCATAACGAATTGCAACCAAAATAAATCAAATCAAACAAAAACATACTTGACTCATGGAGGTTAGGGTTCGGCTTCACCCAATTTTCTAGGTTAGGAAACTTAAAATTTAATTAACTTAGGGATTAATGATCCATAAGTTACTTAAGCATTATTAATCACTTTAACCATGATTATGAATTAAGAATCAAGAACTAAACCCATCTAGTTCTAAGAACTAGGGTTTGGTTTTCTCAAGATCAATAGGCTAGAAGTTTTAAAATTTCATCAACTTTTGGATTTAATCAACATATAAAGCTTAGAGTTGGATTCAAGTGTTACAAACAACTTTTGAATCATAAAACCAACAAGTGCTCATACCTAGGGTTTCGGCTTTGATGAGATCAATAGGTTAAAGTTTGATTTTTGATCTTCTATATACTTGAATACAAGAACTATCAAGTTATAATCATGAATCAAGGCATGAAATTGAAACAAAACCTAAGAACACAAAGTTAACCTAGGTTCGGCCCAGTCCATATTTTAGGGAAAGAAATTTCTCATGATCTTGTGCTTCTAGATGATGAAAATAGAGATGATTATAAGATCATAGCAATTGGTTTCATGTCAAAAGGATTTTTCTAGAATTAGTTATGAATTTTTGAATCTAGCTCCATGAACTTTGAACAAATGAAGAACATATGGATTTAAGTCATAGATCTACAAAAGTGATGAAGAGAAATGATTTAAATGACAAGAGAATAAGTTATTACCTCTTTATGATCCAAGAAAACAAAGTTTGGATGATGTTCTTCAAGGACTTCTTATGGAGTTCTTAAGAAACTTAAAGAGAAAGATGGACATAGTTAGAGTTTAGAACAGTTTGAGTATTTTGGGTAGATCTCTCAACATACTTACACTAGTGCAGAAATGGGATTCTACATCGGAGTTTACACATCGGTTTTTCAGAAACCGATGTGTAAAATGAGGCGGTGGCATTTTTGAAATTAAAACCAAAGTATTACACATCGGTTTTTAAATAACCGATGTAGAAAATTATAAATAAAAAAAAAGAAAATAAAATCTTACTTTTACACATCGGTTTCTAAATAACTGATGTAGAAAATTATAAAGGAAAAGAAAAGAAAATAAAATCTTACTTTTACACATCGGTTTCTATATAACCGATGTAGAAAATTATAAAGAAAAAAAAAAGAAAATAAAATATTACTTTTTACACATCGGTTTTTATTAACCGATGTATAAAATTTAAAAGAAAAAATCAGAATTTAAAAGTTTAATGTTTACACATCGGTTCTGCTATAACCGATGTGTATAAGATGTTTAACACATCGGTTTTTCATATAACCGATGTGTAATAGTCCCAATTTTTCTTTTTCCCTCCTTCTCTTCCGCGCACTATCCCATTTTTCAGATTATGAACCCTAGCTAAAACAGAAAACACTCCCTCCCTCTGCTAACGCGCGTTCATCTCCTCCGTCATCTCCTCCCTTGTCTCCAACCCTACCGCTGCCTCCCTAACACTCCCATTCTTTCTCTGCTAACGAGCGGCTCACTGTCCCTCCCTGAAAACCCCGTTCCTCACCTCCATTGCCCCTCACAGAGAGCTCCTCTTCGCTGCTATCACCCCAGAAAACAGGTGTTCATTCTTTTTGTGGTGTTTAAATCCTTCTTCGTGTTTACATCTGACTTGACTTGCTTGCTCTATTTATCAGTTGGGCTGGTGATTTTCTGCAACCTGTGATTTGTGTTCAGGTGCTACTATCTTTTGTTGCTATGGTTTAGGAGTAATGATTTTCCTGTTTTTTATTTGTGTGTCTGTAGCTGGGGTGTGTATCTCTATATCAGCATTTGCCCCTACTTGTTTTGTATTTGCTAGTAGCTTTGGTTTTATGCAGCTGTTTGCCTGTTTGGGTGTACTTTTGGTGTTCTGTTTTTGCTGCTATGTGTTTGCAGCTCTTTTTATAAGGCATGTTTTGCTAATTTATTGGCACCACTTGTGCTGGTTCTTGGGCTTTGATTTATCATTTAATACAATTTTGCTTATAAAAAAAAGATCCTTATGATACCAGGGCTCATAATTCTCAATCATTATAACTTATTTTTGGTTCAATTATGATGATTATGGTTTACATTTTACAATTATATGATCCATTTGGTTACATATGAATGGTATAATTTTTAGGGAGAAAGGTTTTGATATTGATAGTCTAATGAAATTGATTAAGGTGCTTAAGTTTAGCTCTTTTATATATAACAGGGAGAGTATGCATGTGTCATGTGACTTCCATGCATTGATGTAAATGAATTTTGTCTGTGAAATCTTGATGAATATGCTGTCTTGTTTCTTATTGAATGGATAAAAGTCTTGCCAAAGTTGTCCCCAAGGTGTTTGGACTATGCTGTTAGGCAAAGTTATTTGAACAAAATTTTGAATTTTTGGAAATATCTGAAGCCTCGGATGCTTGCCTGATAGTTGTTGTATGCTTGATTTATCCATTTGGTTCAATGCTAATTTTCTCTTCTCAGTTAGCATTTGCATAGTACTTGCTGGGATATGTAATTGAGTTAAAAGTTGGAACATGCTAAAAATTAGAGTCACGGAACAAATAGAGAACCGGACCACCTGCCACATGTTTCTATTTCCTGGGTTGCCAAAATACACATGCTCTTATAATGATGCACGCCCGCTGCTTATGTTTCTTCACTACTTTTTTATGAACTATCCTGACTCATATCAACGCCCGCTGCTTATGTTTCTTCACTACTTTTTTTATATTTATCCTGACATACTAACAAGTTTTTTTTTTGTTTTGTGTTTAAACAGGTATACATGGCTGATCATGAGGATATCCCTCCTTCATGCAGCGGGTCAGAGACCCCGTCTACCAGTAGAAAGGGTAGACGTGCCACACGGATGAGGAATTTGACTGCCAACCGTGGGTCAAATCAAAGGATAAGAGTAGACTTTGATAATAACCTCAATCCTATTGGGCCAATGGAAGATCAATTTAACAGTTTTGTGGCGACCCTTGCTAGGAACAGGCCCAGTATACTCATTGATAGGTGGAGAGATGTACCGGCGGACGTGAAGGAGCAGATATGGGAGAGTGTTCTGGTATCTATACTTCTACGTCCTGTGTTTGTCTGTATCTACTTTATTTTTATCTTAATAATATCATACAGTAATTCGTTGATTCTTTTGGTCTTAATGTAGTTGACCTTTGACATACCGGATACATACGCTATGAAGAAGCGTTTGCTAAAGTATCTTTGGAGAGCGTTGGAGGGCTTTTAAGGCCGACCTTGGCAGATACTATATATTCAATCCAAAAAGTAAAAAGAACCCACTCGAGGTGTTTCCGTTTCTTGACAAGGCGACGTGGGATCGCTTTGTTCAGAGCCGACATGATCCCTGCTTTCAGGTTAACTTATTTGATTTGTCTCTAAATTTATGTAATTGCATTAATTTCATTTACTTATGTAATTTAATTGTCTTTTATTTATAACAGGAGAAGAGGGAAAAGGGGCAGAAAAACCAAATCAAGAATGTCTACCCCCATGTCATGTCTCGTGGGGGATATAAAAAGCTTGTTAAGAAAATGGTTGAAGAGGAAAAGAAAGCACGTCAGGAGGCAGCATCTCAGGCGGATCCTAATGCTGAAAATCTTCCAGAGGTTGTTGATCCACCTCCACCCCCACGCCATCGTTCATGGAAGAGGGGCCGACAAAGAAAAACGGGACAATATACATCCGAGGAGGCCCGCCAAGTAGCTGAGAGGATTGTAAGTATAGTTTGTTGTAATTGTCATTTTAAGATTGTTACCGAATTGTAATGTGACCTGATATTTTATGTGATAGGATGCCTTGGATGATCAGCTAACCCAAGGAACCTTTGTTCCTAGAGGACGCGATGATGTCTTATCTACTGCCATCGGTAAACCAGACCACCCGGGCCGTGTCATTGGTGTTGGATGGGGAGTCGGCATTCGCCAATACCATGGTTCATCTTCACACCAATGCCATAGGGATTCGGTTGCAGATAGAGCACGACTAAAACAGGAGATTGCAGCTGAGCTTCGACAGGAGATGGCCGAGCAGTTTGCCCAGCAGATGGCAATATTGACTTCTATGTCCCAAAGAGATGACAATCGGTGTCCAACCCTCTGTCCAACCCTCTGTCCATGTGAGCACTAAGGGCTCATGTGATCCTCCTCAACATCCTTAAAATGATGATGATGGTGATGCTGCTGCTGCTGCTGCTGATGATGATGATGACGACCCTGATAGGTGTGAGTCGTATGTTGATGATCATCATCATCGCCACTTAGTGGCATTGGGTAGGGCATATAATAAGTTAGGTAATATCATACACCATCGGTTATTACCGGATGATCACTGAGGGTGTCTGTTGAGATTATTCGAGATGCTTGATGCTCGAGTCCCCGTGCCCACCGAGGAGGTTCAAACAGTGGGTCGGGCCCCGTAACTTCATCCTCCGGCCAAGAAGACTGGTCAACTTTCTTGTTGCATCCGAGGTATTCGGTTAGTTGTGTTTTTCTATATTCATAGTTGAAATATATTTATTATTGTTTAAAGATAATGCTTTATTTTTATTCGTTATAGGATGTTGGAAATGATATTGTGCCTAAAAGGTCGGATCTAGGAAGACCGGAGATGTCTTCTCCTCGCCAAGGTATTCATTTGACCATTTAGTTAATAACGAATTAAATAACTTAATTATCCGTGATTACTAATATATATCTATGTTGTTTAGGGGATCGACAAAGGGGCACCTGGCCATGGTGATGTTTTTAAAGTTACGGCTATACAAGGTTGTCACCATGGAGGATGACGCAGCCTTGGTAAGGTTGGAACATGATGCCACCCTGTGAATCGGATATACCAAAGAAGGAACTTATGGAGATGGCACTCAATAAAGAAATGGCCAGTTCTGCACACATATCGTTTTGGTGCACGTAAGTACATTTTATTTATAAGTTAAGTACGTAATTAATTTTTAAATACTATGATAATTAACATGTTTTTCCAATATATTAGGTATCTGCATCGTATGTTAGTCGATCAGGGTAACCTCGCCCTTTATGGGTTCATTGACCCCATGTTCATTCAGGGTGATGTTCTCGTAGCATCGGAAGACCCGGTCACTACCATACGTGATATACTTGCCCGAGACGATCATCAATTCTATCTTGCGCCTTATCTCAATAAGTAAGTACCGGTTATTTAAGTATAACTATATATGACTTAGTCACTAACTGTTCATAAATACAGCCGGCATTGGCAATCTGTTGCTCTTGTACCCAAGAATGAACGTCGTGGTCTTCTTCTCGCTCATTGGGAAATAAGCCGTGAATCAATCAAGACGATCATCGAAACGTAAGCATTAAAATACTTTATAATCAGTAATGCAGTTGTTTTAATTATCTGAAATCTATTAGATATACTTTAATTAATGTTTTTGTCATGATAGGTCTATTAATGCATCCCACATGTTGCGTGGTGAAAGGCGTACTCGGGCTATCAGATGGATTATTCCCAGCGTAAGATATTTATTAGTTCAAATGCATCAAATGCAGTGGGTACAATAATTGATTTCTATTTTATTTAATTCCTCATATTCTAATTGGGTTTCATTTGTACGTAGTCACGTATACAACGTGGGTCATGGGAATGTGGCTACTATGTGATGCAGTGGATGTTGGAAATTATCTCCTCCGGGATCACTGAAAGATGGAGCGAGGTAAATGTTAATTGACACAATTAGAAGTAATAGTATAGATTCGTTATATGTTTTATGTTAGTTTATTACTTAAAAGATTTAATCTTTTGTCCAATTAAACTTGCAGATATTCAACAATCCAACTCCATTATCTGATTCTGACATCAACATCATAAAGAGGCGTTGGGCAACTTTCTTTCTTGAAGTGTACCACCCATAGTTTGTATATATGTAGTTAGTTTAAAAACTTATCATGTACTAGCTATAGTGTACCTTTGACTGATGATATGTATTAGTGCTCGTGTCTGGTTCAATTCTTCTTCTTCTCTCGTGTTTTGATGTAGCCTTGATAAAGTGTTGTTTTCATTCATTCGAAATTAATTAGGCCTGATGCCCTCTGTTTTCGATTCTGTGCTCACTAGTCATTTGATGAAATGTCGAGTATTTTTAACCATATGTGTAAGAGCTGATTGTTTGTGCCAAGAAAATTGAATGAAGTATGTTTTGCTTTTGATATGGTTAAAACTTTGTTGCAATTGTGTCAAAACTGGTTTGGTGTTCTGTTGTTGTTTCTTGTTTGATCGAGTCTATCTGTTGGTTTGTTTATTGATCTGCATTCATCAAACAGGGGAAAGGAATGATTGAAATGTAAATAATGATTAAAAAAATGAGATTTTACACATCGGTTCATCAAAACCGATGTGTAAATTTAACTTTCTACATCGGTTTTCTAGAGAACCGATGTGTAAATTTCACTTTACACATCGGTTCTATTTAAAACCGATGTAGAAAGTTAAATTTACACATCGGTTTTAGGCAAAACCGATGTAGAAAGTTAAATTTCCAACTGCTTATCAATTGATAAATTAATTTTCCACATCGGTTAATAGAAAACCGCTGTTTAAAATATACTTTACACATCCGTTTTATAACCGATGTGTAAAGTGGCAATAAACCACATCGGTCGTTTCCACATCAGTTTGAAAACCGATGTGGAAAGCCAAAAATAACCGACGTGGAATCCCTTTTCTGCACTAGTGTTATCCGTTTTGGATGATCTTTATGTCGTTGGAAAGAAGAGAGAAAGATGAACAACTTTAATGTTGAAAGTTTTTCGAGATTCAAAATAGAAACTGGTCAGAATTGCTAGGCAAAATCTGACGAATTATGAACACTTTGAAGAAAAAGAACATGGAAATGGAAGGAAATGGTTAATGAAGAAGGCAACAACTTAATGAAGAAGGAACCAAACTTAATGAAGAAGGCTTGGAGCCGTGGGTTTTGGGTAAGTTTTAGTCAACTTTTCCAATGGCATTTGCTTGAAATTGTCATATAAAGACAAGGGCAAAATGATCATTTCATAGGAAAAATTCACTTTGTCATAAATGTGCCATTATGGCCATTATGACTCGGATAAGCTCGTCATAAATACTCGGCAAATCGGTCAAATCCATCATCTCTGCTACATTGCCGACTCCTCGATTCATCTGGCGCATGCTTTTCCTAGAGATATCTCGACGTATACGCCCGCAACAAATATAATATTTTAATTTTTTTTTTACCAAAATTTTCAAAACTTCCAGTATCGTAGTAAATACGATAAAAACATTTTTCATCTCGTTCACGACTCAAAATTAGGTCTTCTGAGCAGTAAACTTTTACTGTCAGTGAAAACGCAGACCGAGTTTCGTCTGAATTTTCAACCCAAAATTTCATCGTAACCCTAAGATATAAAACATGACGGGAAAATAACAGTATTTCGCCCAAAATAATTTTCTAGGTCTCGGATAAAAATATATATATTTATATATTTATTATCGATATTACAAAGCAGCGAAAATCGGGGTGTTACAAAATCCATATAACACTAATTAAAAGCTTTTGTTATAATAAAAATGTTACCATTAATGCATTTCGAATTAATGCCATTATTGGAGTTATTTTGGCTCATGTTTTGAGTTATTGCTATAATCATTATTTAAGGCTTATAAATGATTTTTTTAAGTAAATTATTTGCTATCCAAAAGGATTGTTGTTTCCTTCAAACAAAAAAAGGATTGTTGTTACAGTATTAAATTTATCTATTTACTTGTAGGAAATTGAGGAGTCAAAATTTGGTGATTTGTGAGAGTGCCATGTGTATATTGTTCATTGAGAAGTAGTTAGAATGCGACATGTTTAAAAATTGCAATTTGTAGAATCGCTTAACATTCTCTTTTATATATTATTATTATTATTATTATTATTATTATTATTATTATTATTATTATTATTATTATTATTATTATTATTATTATTATTATTATGATCCTCTCCTGTTTTGAAAAAATATGATCAAATCTAAACCTCACATTTATATTAATTAATTTTATTTTGAAATGATATAAATAAGATTTACCATGGATGTATGGTTGCATTAAAAAAAAGAACATGGATGTATGGTGGAGATCTCTTGAACACGACTCTCCTGCTTTTCTCCAATAGGTATTAAGATTGACCAATAAAAAAAGGTGTGTCCAAAAGAGTGTGTCAAAATGTGTTCCTAGCATTCCTCTCCCAAATATAATGTTTTATCTATGATTTTTATATGGATCAATTCAAATTAGATATATATGAAATATTGTGTTGAATGTAAATTTCCCGTGTCCTTTGTTTTATGTATGATTTCTTATGTTTTGTATAGGTTAAAGTAATCTTTTGGTCCCTATACGTGACACTAATTTTTAATTTGGTCCCTATACGTAAAAAGTTATCAATTTGGTCCCTATACGTGACACTAATTTTTAATTTGGTCCCTATACGTAAAAAGTTATCAATTTGGTCCCTATACGTGACACTAGTTTTTAATTTGGTCATCACCGTCCCTATTTAAGAGGGACCGAATTGCAAATTATTATCACATATAGGGACCAAATTGAAAATAATTGTCACATGTAGGGACCGATTTCAATTTTTTTGTTGAATTGGTTCCTACATGTGACAATAATTTGCAATTTGGTCCTCTTATATAGGGACCAATTAGTGGTGAGGATTGAAAACCAGTGTCACATATAGGGACCAAATTGATAACTTTTTACGTATAGGGACCAAATTGAAATGGTGTCACGTATAGGAACCAAAAGATTACTTTAACCTTTTATATAATATACTAAAAGAAAATATAATTTTCCTTTGTTAAAAAAAAGGTTGACAATTTTTTTTTACAACGTATCCATAGGGACGTGGTACACATTTAAAAAAAAAATTATAATCATACACTTAGAGTTTAAAAGAAACAACATTATGTACACATTTAAATGAAATTAATTGCAACTAATTAGTAATTATATGTCTGTGTGCTCGTTTTACATAAAATGTTTTTTTTTTATTGAGGCTTTACATAAAATGTTCATTCCCGTGTATTAAGTGTAATTTTATATACCTTCATATATAAAATTTATTGTTTAGAACATAATTATAGTACAAAAATTCACAAATAATTATATTAATTGATTCTGGATACTGATCGGAGAGATAAGGGACAAATACGAAGACTAAAATAAGGGTCAAATACGAAGACTAAAATAAAGAAAAAGAACCAAAATACTAATTTAGCCCAAAATAGTATAATTAAATATAGTAAAGTAAACAAAGAATGATAATGAAATATTAAAGGAGTTTAATGACAATAAAAGAGAAATTAAAACCTTCAATTTCAAATTAAACACACAACATTTCTTGGACTTGTCAAGACGCACACAGTGTTGAGAGGCACCTCTTGATCAAGAATTCAAGATGGAAGGACGCGCACGACGACCCCGAGGTGGTAAGAGAAAGATCATCACGAGTCGATCCTTTGAGGTCTCCGCCAACGCTAGAGTAATCTACGATGGGCTTCTACAGGATGCAAGGGTCACGTGGCAGATATTCGATGGGCTTTTACGGGACGGAAAGGTCCCATCGGATGTATACGATGGGGATGAGGACCCGGACGATGACATGTTCCAGCGCCTGAGAAATTTAACTATGAATATGCGGAAGGTCTGCATTTCTTCTGAACTTGTGATTCCGGACATCGTAGGTGAAGGTGCGTTTGGGTTTCATATGAGCTTTGTTAATTTTTTTTTCTTTTCTTTATAAGCCTAAGTATTAGAGTTTATTATTCACTGATTGTGTAGCATAATGACATGGAAAATTTGCGAAGGGTAATTTCCTTTGTTTAGCATAATGACATGGAAAATTTTTATTGTCATAAGGAATAAAAGGAAAAAGATCGGATATACATTTATCTTTGTTTCTTGATAATTTCATATTTTGTATGTGCAGATATTACACAACGTCCGGAATTGCTTGAAAAGCTAGAAGTAGAAAAACAAGAAAATATGTGGAACTGCTCTATTTGTCATTCGCTTTTTGGCTCTGTCTTGATCACAATTTGTCAGCACATCTTCTGTCCCCGATGCATCGGGGTGTGTTTCATTGAGCAGCAACCCATCAGATGCGCTATGTGTCGGGGTGCTTTGTGGAAACATGAAGTTTTCGCTATTAGGCACGATCCACCACCAGCAATGCCACCTATTAGTAAACTGAACTTTCTACGCCAAGAACTCCTGCAAAATGAAGTTAGTGATCTAAAATCAGTTGTGTTTTCGCGTTTCACTGATGTTTTGCATTGGATTTATGACCACTTGAGAGCTGTAAATATATTCCCCTTCTTATGTGAATCAACAATGCCACCTCCGGAAAGGCGAGGGGTCATCTCGCAATTTCAGCGACGTGAGACACCGGCGGTTCTTCTAATTGATCTGCGGTGCTCAATTCGTAGTATAAATCTGAGTGCATCTAGAGTGTACCTTATGGACACCTGCAGAAATTCAGTTGAGAAAAGGGCGGTCAGCCGTGTCAACCGCGCCGGACAGAGTGAGAAGGTCAGAGTCATCAAGCTGATTTCTGAAGACACGATCGAGGAGAAGATACTGACACTTAATGATCACAACGAGCGGCTCGATCCTACGATGAGTGAATTAAAGTTACTCTTGGAGTAATAGGTATTTATACATTAAAATGCATTTTTGTTTATGACCTACATCCAAACTACTGCTTATGAATATTCATTGATTGCATGTCCTTAGTAGCATACATAATATATATTAGTCTTCAGTTGCATGGCTATACCTGTATAGTGTCACTGTATACGAAAAACCTATGTATCAGGATTGACCGTAAAATTGAAGAACTACTTTGGTCCCACACTAAAAGGGATACTTGCTTGTTTACATTCATTATTTGACATTGTATCTTGAAAGTTGTATTGTTTTTCAATAAGGAGTTATATTTCTTGTCTACAATGCGCTTGAATATGGACATATGTTACCTGATCAATGTTGCTTTTGCAGGGACTAAGTTATATATTTTTCCTTCTCTAACATTTCTTGATTATTAGCTAATCGATAGTGTTGGTGCTGAAAGTTTTGTACTTGCTTTCAGGTGCAGTGCTGGAGAAGATTGGTAGCAAACTTAATAACCGGTTAGTGCCCCCCCAAATTTACGAACTTGGGACATGTTTCCTTTGTCTGTTTCTATCCATAAACCATCGTTAAGTTGCTTGCATGGCACGTTAGGTCGCGTAGCTGTTCGTTATTGTATTTTGCGCGTGTATTTCTTCTTAAAAAAAAAAGGCCCAAAATGTGGTTGTTTTTAGCCAAAACTAAGACTTCGGTTATCTTCTTCAATACCTTGCCATGAGATGATGAAATATGACTCTGAATGGCACATCACTCCAGTTTGTCTTAATATGCCCCCTTCTAGTTGCGTAGTTGACTGCATTCCAGAGGCTTGTATAAACCCTGTTTGTTTGGATAAGTAATTCCCTGATTTTTGTTGTTCTGGAAAACATGAATTGGCAGACTATCAACATACCACCTTAGATTACAGTGGTAGGCAATAGATCATGTGACTAGATCGATATTGTAGAATTCTTTCTTATGGAACAGAGTCAATAAATAATGTCTGGTAGAATTTATCAACGTACATAATTTCTATGGGACCCCGGTGAATGGTGTAATTGTGAAAATCCGTGGTTGGGTCAAACCAGAGGTTAAATTATTGCTCTCTACTTCCTTGTCCTTGCACACATGTGTTAGTGTGGACAATGTATGGTTGTCCTGTGATGTTGCCTAATAACTTAATCTATTTCATCATGTTGGCTTCCTATGGGGATAACTGTGCAGTTATTGTAGAATAAGCATTAGCACTTAACTTATCAATATAAGTTTGATAAATTTGGTTTTGATGGTGCAAGTATACCCTTTTTTGTTTTTGAAGGTATTTATACATTTTGTTCCTGTTGTTTCTGACTTTATGCTATGCTATGTCCCTTTGAATTGATTTTTTAGTGTCATGGTGGTATGAAATGATCCTGTGAATGCGACTTGACATACTCACATTATTCATTTGTAATCCATCAATTAATTTAGGTTGCGTAGGTGTGCTTCTCTCTGAACTTAATGGTGTTTTTGTTTCTGTATAGTCTGATACTTCTTGATTCAGATGTAATTGTCCAAGTTCGTGTAAGGGTGCATCCTGTTTCTGTCGAGTATGATAGATCTTGAAATGATATGCTGGATTATTAAACACAGAAATCACACACAATAAATTGGTAGTTGCTGTCCCAGAGACTAATGTCTCCTACAGAGAATAGTCTCAAAATCCAAACTTTCAAATAACAACATACATACTCTCCTTCTATATTACATATATATCCGATACATAACTGCCATCGAGCAGGTATTTTCTAATACATAACTGCCACCGAGCAAGTATTTTCTAACACTTAATTGCCACTAACATACTGCGTATTGCTACACTTATTCATAATTGCCATTAAACAGTTATATCTAAACATTCAATGACATACAGTTATTGCCATTAAACAGTTATATCTAAACATTCAATGACATACAGTTATATACGCGTAGAATACACTTTTCTCACTGATGGCCTGGCTTGACGCCCGTGGGGGGGGGTGGCTTGTCCCGAGGGCTGAATGTTTAGAAATTGGCTTTTCGTCAACTTCTACAGCTACTAACTCCTCCTCTTCGTTCAATTCTTTGTAATCTCTTAAGATCACCAATCTTAATTGCTTCTCTGCTCAATGATGTATTGGATGGAATTTTTCTCCACACCTAGAGCATAGACCCTTGCCTTTCCTCTCCATCAATTCTTAATATGTTAAATGGTGCAGACCTCTGCTTTTCATGCCATAATTATGTCTATCTCCCTCCTCTTTTTTTTTTTTGGGAAGATGCTGAACTTGAAAGAAGATTTCTGTTATGTGAATTTCCTAGTGTTCCCAGTCCAGAACTTTGATTTTTTTTCCTACGTCCCGAATGTTATTCGAGTTAGTTGACACAGTTGCAGAACTTGAAAGCGGTTGAAACTGCAACAGCTCCCTATTCTCTTTCTCATGTCTTGCTCTTCAATGACCTCACTGCAGTGCTGAAATTTCTACAACCATTCCGCCACCCATACCTTCTGAAGCAGGCAGATCTGAAATTTATTGGCTCTATATCCCTGCCATTTGCGTGGCCTGAAGCCAGGTTGTGGTTTGAAGGTATGCATTTTCCGTTTAATGTCTGATTGCAGGCCTCCAATGAAATATACCAAGTATTGTTGCTCCAACAGTTTTCTTACTTTAGATGTCTAGAACTTGAAAACTTCTATAAAGTCATCCACAGTCCTTTTTTTTTTTCAAGTCTTTCAACTCTGGATGAGGCTTTTCAGCATTTCTCCATTCAAACCTTGCAACCAGGGCTCTTTAAAATTTTCCCCAAGTCAAAGGTACCCCAACTTCTGTTAATAAATTTAATCAATGGGCAGTTGGCCCTTCCATCATTTGCAGTGATAAAAAAGATAGGTCAGGCAGCTTATAAAATGGACTTACCACTTACCAGCTCATGTCGGGGTGCTTCTTGTTTTTCATGTGACAGTTATGTAACTTAATGTGTCATGAGCCAGCTTTTTAACGTCAGGTATATGGACAGGAACGGATGGAGGGACTAACATGTCCCACGTTTAAATTCGGGGACTAACTAGTAAATTTTTTAGGGACTAAATGTGTGTCCCCGCAAAATTTCAGTGATTAATTTGTATGATAAAATCACAAAAGTTTTATATTTATATATATCTTATTATAGATATTAAATAGAGTTTTATTTTTGAATATATATTAAAAAATAAACACAGCAGTTGTATATTCCATCCCTTTATCAAATTGAACTTCAATCAATTCATTAGTTCTTACTCCTAATTCTTTCTTTTAGCTTAGTTTCATGTACGCTTGTTTACCCTTCCTTTCTAGATAAATTCTTTTATATGTATATATATCAATGTCAAGTAGGTAACGGTTTAAGCAAATAGGTAGTTTTTGAAAATTGAATACAGTTTTTGAAACTCGCCATCCTACATCAATTTTGTATAATTGTACCAAGTAGGGGGATTTTCCTTTGAATTGATTCTTTAGTGTCATTGTTTATGAAATGATCCTGTGAATGGGACTTGACATACCCACACTATTCCGTTGTAACTTCTAATCCTTCAATTAATTTCGTTGGAGTAGGTGTGCTTCTTTCTTTTAATGTTTTTTTTTTCACATTGTAGGTTTCGTAAAAAGCTCTGCTACACTTTGTGGATCATTCTACTCTTTATATTATGTCGGTCTCTTTGTTAACAGAGTCTATTTAACAATTATGCTTGTGATTATTGTGAGTTCAACCTTTAAATGATTTCGACTTTTTTTTAATCTTTTTTGGATGGTTATAAATGGAATTTAGTTTCTGGGACTCTACTTTGGTGTCTATGTCTAAGTTAATATTATAAAGCACATACTCAGTGGTAACAATGAGAAACTTATAAGGTCAATACCCAAATAGCCATTCAAATATTGGAGAGTGATTTGCTCTTTTGGGGCGCATGATTAATGAAGGGGTTTCCTTGCAGTAACAACAGTAGTACCTCAAATAATTGGCCAAATCCAAATCAAGTTGAATTTCTATGTACTGCCTTTATTAAAAATTTTATATTGACAATCAATCAGAAATCATGAATTTGATGATTTTTAAGGTGGTTAGGATAAGAATGATTTGTAATGATATATGTATTTTTAATTTTTTGATTGTCTAACAGTTTAAAAAAATGTTATACTATCAATATATATTAATTAAATCCCAATTATATTCTCATAGCAAAAGGATTCTCCTTCCTTGTTACTCCGTAAGAACCGGTTTTCTTTTTACCGAATGCGTCACAGTAATTTTGCACTTGGCATTTTCTTTCAGTGTCCTAGTTAAAACTACTGATATCCTCATTATTGGTCATGGTTAATAAATACTTAAAATAAAACAGTACATTAAATAGCTAAAATTCCAATTAAATCTCAAAGAAGTTATTAGAAGGAGAAATGTTCACATTTTAAAACAAAGAGCCTAAACTGTAAAGGCAAATCACATTTAAAGAACATAGAGAATAAACTGTAAAGGCAAAATAGCCTTTAGGGTATGTTTGGATGGGCGTTTGAAGAGGGTAAAGTATTTTAAGAAGGTAATTATAATTAAAATACTTCAATAAAAAGTACTTTGTCTATTATACTAGGGTATGAACCTGTGCCATGCACGAAGAATATACACATTTTTAGGATTTTATTTTTAAATGTTTAATTCTTGATTTTATGTGTTGTGGTTTAAAAAAATTTGTAGGAAATTATATATCAAAAATTGTTAAAGAATTATTTTCTCTCAACAATCAATCATAAAATGTGACCAATATTAATGTAATAATTATTATTGATACTACAATATATATAATGACTCCTAAATATATGGTACGTACATAACTACATACAATCTACTGCACAAATTTATTATTAAAAATATAACTAAAAAAATAAGACATATATAAAGAATATACAAAAAAGCATGGTATTTGAAAATAGATATTGAAGTTTTATCATGATTTTTTTTTAAACAAATTTATAAAATAAAACTAACCATTTCTACTCATACTACCTTAATATCATATCTTTTATGAACATTTAATAGCCAATATATATTTTCAAAGTAATAACTGCATTTCAAGCTGATAAATCATTTCTCAATGTAATTTATTTAAACATTGATATTAAATATGTCCGAACGAACTTCGTAATGATAGGAATTTATAGGAAAAAATATATTTATCTATCATATTATTAGTTTTATTCTATCCAAAAAAATCCATTAGATTTAATTGTCCTTTTTTTCTGTGCAAGTCAACCATTTTAAAAAAAAATATTTTTATCTATCATACTAATTTTTTTCTCTCTTAAAAATTATTTGATTTATTTCTCCACTTTTCTTCATGCAAATTAAATATTTTTAGAAAATATATTTAACTATCATATTAATTTTCTTCTTCTCTCTTGAAAATATATTTTATTAATTTATTTATACTCTTTGTACGCTGGAAGTTAATAATTTTTAGTAAAAAAAATAATATTAATTTCATGGCATATATTTTTTTATTGTATATGCTATAATTAGAAAGTTCTTATGGCAAATATGAATGTCAAAAAAACAAATTATAAAAATTTACCACATGTTATAATTCAAAAATTTTAAAGCAAGTAAGAATGAAAAAAAAAATGAATACATTACAAAGATTGGTATACAAATGAAAAAAACTATCGGATACTAAAGATTTAATTAAAAAAATATGATAAAATCCTTCCATAACAATTTTAACAAAATATAAAAAACATTTAGGTTCCGAATATATTAAATTGATCCCCATTATTATTTAATATTTCCTTCGTTAATTATTTGAAATATATATTAAGAAAATATACCAAAATCTATAAAAAAAAATCCAAATGTGAGAATATAATAAAAGGAAAATAAAATTAGTATGATAGAGGATTGTCTCCAGGACAGACCCTTCATGATAGAGGATTCTCGTCGGCATCCTTACACAAATTATTGAAATGGTTCCCTTTAGAGTTCTCATAAGTTTCACCAAATGAATTGGAGAATTTGCTCATTAGGTCATGAGAAAAACAATATATTGTTTCAATAAATTCATAAATAGGGACTATATAATTCAATTAAATATTCAACTTAAAGATTAACAAAGTTGGAGATATGCCTGAGATATCGGAATGTTCTCTACTTGATCTAGCAAGCCAACATTTTCACCTTAATGATCCCCTTCATCAGCAACACTTTCCTACACCATGAGTATTAGGTTCAAATACATAATATATTTTGGAATGAAGCATATTTTAAAATTTAATCAGATGTATGCTAGAACATGAATTCATAAACAGGGACTATATAATTCAATTAAATATTCAGAATGATTGATAATTATAGAGTGATGAGGGATTTAGAGGTGATGAGATTGATATGACCCTAATTCAACTATTATGCATATGGAGGTATTTTTGTGTTAATTGTGCAGATTCCCTAAGAATTTGAATCAATCTATTGTCATGAGTGAAAAGAACTCAAAATAAATTTTGCATCTTCTTGATATGGGCTTGATTGCTACATCTGGATAATTTGAATGAATCTAGTAATCTTGTATACTAGTTTGTGTGGCGAGTATTGACTCTTGTTTCTTACAATAATGATGTCCGACTATTCTGAGGAGTGTTAAACCAAGAGGAAAATAACAATGAAAAGAAAGAGGCAGCAACTGAAGTGTGAGAGGATGGAGTGTTAATCACGGTGGTTGTTTGGATGGACAATGGGTGCTAGTATGAATTTGGGGAGAACGAGTTTGGAAAAGAGGGAAAGAATCTGAAGAAAAATTGAATTTCGAAACAAAATGACATAATCCTCCATCCCACTAATTGAAGGAAAAAATTCTCCCTGAGCAATTTTTTTTTAAATAATTTTTTAATAACCTGAAGAAGTGGTAAACAAGTTAAGAGGTATTAAGATTGACCAATAAAAAAAGGTGTGTCCAAAAGAGTGTGTCAAAAGATGTGTTCCTAACATTCCTCTCCCATATATAATGTTTTATCTATGATTTCTATATGGATCAATTCAAATATAGATATATATGAAATATTGTGTTGAATGTAAATTTCCCGTGTCCTTTGTTTTATGTATGATTTCTTATGTTTTATATAATATACTAAAAGAAAATATAATTTTCCTTTGTTAAAAAAAAGGTTGACAAATTTTTTTTACAACGTACCCATAGGGACGTGGTACACATTTAAAAAAAATTATAATCATACACTTAGAGTTTAAAAGAAACAACATTATGTATACGTTTAAATGAAAATTACAACTAATTAGCAAGGTTTACAAAACCGGACCGGCCATCGAACCGGTGAAGGCAGCGGTTCGAGGTTCAATGGTCCAACCGAGGTTGAACCGTGGTTGAACCGGTTATAATTAAATAATATTATTTTAATTTTTAATATAATATTTATAACAATATTAAATAAAAAAACAACATAACAACTAAAATTATTAAGCACAATTTTTTTATTTTGAAATTAAACTAAATAAATATAAAGATGTTAAATATATTTATTTAATATAGTTGTACCAAATATATAACCAGCCCACTCGAAATAAATATTCATGTTATTTTTGTGATCCACGGTGGCCCAATAGCCCACTAATAATTAAAACCCTAAAAGCAAAAATGGTTGCACACTTCAACACTTCAAAGACAAAGAGCGCATGTGCTATACCGCTATATCTCGCCGTCATGCTATACTGTTTATTAGTATGTTTGGATCAGCGGTGCTTTCTCTTTTTATCGAGTCCCAGTGCAACTTACTGCAAAAGCCACAATTATATGCTTCAGGTCCACCACACGTTTAGGTGAGTTTATCGTGGTTCCAAACAGAGGCTGCTATATCAGCAGCCACTTGAGCACTCATTCATATCTCAACCGTCTGCGCCATTTCCCTTGAAAGATCCAATATCGAAGTTTTTCAACCTCCATCAGCAAAGACAATTTCATTGCGGCGAGAAAGCCAGCAGCAGTGCAGCACCTAGCCATTTTCCATCGCACCATATTGTCGTTTTGCAGTGCTCGATCTCGCCGTGTGAAGTCAGGAGGTGTGTTTTTAATTTTTTTTTTAATTTCAGCGAACCGGTCCAGATCGGTATACAACCGGTTTTACCGGTTTTGAACCGGTTCAACAGTTCTTAATCAGGTTCCACACAAGACCGGTTCTGGAGGTCAACCGAACCGTCTCAGTGACCGGGTCCCGGTCGGACCGGCCGGTCCGATCCGGTTTTGAAAACCTTGCTAATTAGTAATTACATGTATGTGTGTTGGTTTTACATAAAATGTTTTTTTACTGAGGCTTTACATAAAATGTTGATTCCCGTGTATTAAGTGTAATTTTATATACCTTCATATATAAAATTTATTGTTTAGAACATAATTATAGTAAAAAAATTCACAAATAATTATATTAATTGATACATACATATATATTTATAACCAAATAAGAGGATAATATATTTATATTTAACAATAGATATAAGATTAAAAATTTGTTATAAATATATTTTATATCATATATACTTATATTCATAAATCTATTATAACTATATTTTAATCATATAACTTTAATAGATGTATAATTTGAAATCTGTGACACCCTAAACTCGGGTCATCACATGGTTACCCGTTTGCGGAAATAAAACTTAATTTACTGGTTACTTTCGGAAAATAATGTTTTCTCAACGTTCATCTTTTCAAAATATGGTGATAATTTTTTTTCTTTCTTTCTTTTAACCTCACAACCACAACAACATAATCAAATCACACTTAAATACATAATGTATATAAGTCATACAACTATACTGCCTCATATGTCTTCACACCTAGATCATTATCAGATTTATTCTCCTAAACACCATATATCAAAATAGGACCTAAGCTGGTCGTAATTAATGTACACTACCGCTAACCGGAGCAAAGACAAAGATGCCTTGAACTAGACAGCCTTCTCCTTCTTGCAGAAATCCTACCCCTTGTACGTCTCTGATATGGTGGTAAGGGTGAGACGCCAATATATGGATTTAACAAAATAACTAAATGCGCGACACAAAAGAAGGCACATGTACAATTTCATGTTATAACAACATAAGCATCCATACTATAGCATACAATTTATCAATGGGTTTCACACCCCAAACATCAACGTTGGAAAACTATGCATGAGCACTTCAATACATCATCTAACTTTTTCCTAATCTCCGGAGATCCCACAACACCGCGTAAATGAGTTGATCAAGCTCAATAGCCAAATATATTAGGCACTTCGTGGCATGGAATACTTTATTCATCAAAGCACCATACATACTTCGTAGCCAAAATACCCTATCATCAAGGTATCCGACATAGGACATCGTGGGCACGTCTGCCAATGCATGCATATAAAATATTTTGTTCTCGTCGTTTTCTTCGTGTGTAATCTTTCCTTTGCCAAAGCTCAAAAGCTTACGACCAACGTAGTTTTCAATGTCTTAAAGTCTTTTATTAACAACACAGGACACGCAGACCGAGTGCTTAGTCACGAAACCCTAAACCTTGCAATCAGTCTTAGGTTCGTGGTAATAGAAAACATCATAAATCTTTTACCGTCGTTTATTACGTCGTGAAGTAGACACACCGTCTACCTACTAGACACCAAGTCTATAACATCATAAGAACACTAGTACCCCGACATCTCGGTTACTAAGTTCCATATCGTCGTTTTACATCGTTTTTGTCTGTGAAAAACAAATCCAAAATAGGATAACGTCATAAGAACATTAGTACCCCGACATCTCGGTTACTAAGTTCCACATCATCGTTTACGTCGTTCTTGTCTGTGAAAAACAAATCCAAAATAGGATAACGCCATAAGAACACTAGTACCCCGACATCTCGGTTACTAAGTTCTATATCGTTGTTTACGTCGTTTTTCGTCTATGAAAACAAATCCAAAATAATATCTCCGCAACTTATCCAAGTTACCTGAAATACGTCATTGAGTAAACTCATTTACAGAAAATCTTTTCTATTTGAAATTCGTTTATAAAACGTTCAATCATCAAAAACTCTTTTACTGAAACTTCAACTATAAAAATTAAATCAATTCAGATTAAACTTATTCTCAAAACAAGTACTGCTATTTTTAAAATTTCACCGTAAATAATTTCAAAACTTGCCATCGTTTATCATTTTCCAAGAAAATATTTTTAAAGTCAAACTTTGACTTTTCATTTTATATTATTATTTTATTGTTTTTATTTTTATAAAGTATTTTTGAATATTAATTTCACAAAATAACTTTTTATAATATTTCGGAATTTCTTGCGTAAAAATTAGCAAGATTAAAAAAAAATTTCACTATTACGCTCTCACCGTGGCTCATAAATTTCTTTTACACTAATAAATCATTAAAATAATAATATTTCTCAAAACTCATTATTTTTCCAAAATAATATTTTCCCCACTATTATATTCCAACATTTCCCATAAAACGTTGAATATAATTTTCACAAACTTATTAAATCTTTTATCTGATTAATCGGTTGTGCACTGACCATTGTCAGGCCTCTCAAACAACATTCAATATTCATCATTCAACAACATCATCATAATTATATCACCAGGCAGATCATGCATCATAGCAACATAATATACTACTGCAAATAATTAAATAAATTAAAAGCAGCTCAACATCGATACACAGATAAACCACACCACGTAAACAACAAAACAAATAACCACAACCACATATAAATCATATAAACCACACCACAAGCAAATAGTTATTGAGAAAATCCCTCAGGTAAGCTCCCCCTACCTCTTGAAGACTCGAACTAAGGGTTTCAAAAAATCTCCTGATTTGATCCGGTTTCCTCCATCGGCTTTAGGTCGAACCAACTCGATCGATTCCTTCATAACGAATTGTAACCAAAATAAATCAAATCAAACAAAAACATACTTGACTCATGGAGGTTAGGGTTCGGCTTCACCCAATTTTCTAGGTTAGGAAACTTAAAATTTAATTAACTTAGGGATTAATGATCCATAAGTTACTTAAGCATGATTAATCACTTTAACCATGATTATGAATTAAGAATCAAGAACTAAACCCATCTAGTTCTAAGAACTAGGGTTCGGTTTTCTCAAGATCAATAGGCTAGAAGTTTTAAAATTTCATCAACTTTTGGATTTAATCAACATATAAAGCTTAGAGTTGGATTCAAGTGTTACAAACAACTTTTGAATCATAAAACCAACAAGTGCTCATACCTAGGGTTTCGGTTTTGATGAGATCAATAGGTTAAAGTTTGATTCTTGATCTTCTATATACTTGAATACAAGAACTATCAAGTTATAATCATGAATCAAGGCATGAAATTGAAACAAAACCTAAGAACACAAAGTTAACCTAGGTTCGGCCCAGTCCATATTTTAGGGAAAGAAATTTCTCATGATCTTGTGCTTCTAGATGATGAAAACAGAGATGATTATAAGATCATAGCAATTGGTTTCATGTCAAAAGGATTTTTCTAGAATTAGTTATGAATTTTTGAATCTAGCTCCATGAACTTTGAACAAATGAAGAACATATGGATTTAAGTCATAGATCTACAAAAGTGATGAAGATAAATGATTTAAATGACAAGAGAATAAGTTATTACCTCTTTATGATCCAAGAAAACAAAGTTTGGATGATGTTCTTCAAGGACTTCTTATGGAGTTCTTAAGAAACTTAAAGAGAAAGATGGACATAGTTAGAGTTTAGAACAGTTTGAGTATTTTGGGTAGATCTCTCAACATACTTATCCGTTTTGGATGATCTTTATGTCGTTGGAAAGAAGAGAGAAAAATGAACAACTTTAATGTTGAAAGTTTTTCGAGATTCAAAATAGAAACTGGTCAGAATTGCTAGGCAAAATCTGACGAATTATGAACACTTTGAAGAAAAAGAACATGGAAATGGAAGAAAATGGTTAATGAAGAAGGCAACAACTTAATGAAGAAGGAACCAAACTTAATGAAGAAGGCTTGGAGCCGTGGGTTTTGGGTAAGTTTTAGTCAACTTTTCCAATGGCATTTGCTTGAAATTGTCATATAAAGACAAGGGCAAAATGGTCATTTCATAGGAAAATTTCACTTTGTCATAAATGTGTCATTATGGCCATTATGACTCGGATAAGCTCGTCATAAATACTCGGCAAATCGGTCAAATCCATCATCTCTGCTACGTTGCCGACTCCTCGATTCATCTGGCGCATGCGTTTCCTAGAGATATCTCGACGTATACGCCCGCAACAAATATAATATTTTAATTTTTTTTTTTACCAAAATTTTCAAAACTTCCAGTATCGTATTAAATACGATAAAAACATTTTTCATCTCATTCACGATCAAAATTAGGTCTTCTGAGCAAGAAACTTTTACCGCAAGAAAACGAGATGACGGGTTCCGTCTGAATTTTCAACCCAAAATTTCATCGTAACCCTAAGATATAAAACATGACGGAAAAATAACAGTATTTCGCCCAAAATAATTTTCTAGGTCTCGGATAAAAATATATATATTTATATATTTATTATCGATATTACAAAGCAGCGAAAATCGGGGTGTTACATTACTACCCCACTAAAAAAAATTCGTCCTCGAAATTTCGTCACTCAAAACTAAACGGGATTTTGTAATCTCATCTTAACCTTAAGATTTTACATTGCCCTTCACATCACTCCATTCCTCTTATTCCATAACACAATTCATTCTTATGTCATTTCTACATATCCGTACTATCCTTAAAATTTCATCAGAGTCTATCACACTCGAAAAACAAAATCAAAACTTAATCACTTCTCTTATCAACATGGTTCCACCAGAAACCTTATTCAAATCATCTAATTCTGAATATTATCACTAATACCAACAATATCTACACAGCACCACGCATCAATTCCCTACTCAAAATATTTAATCATATCCTTAGTTCCTCTTGATTATGATTCACCACTCAAATTTGATATTACCTAACACATCTCATCCTCAAAATAACTTCATTGCATATCTTAATGCAATTAAACCAAAAGGGATTATATAGAATTATCTAATCCTTAACTATCGAACTTTTCTAACAACTTAATTTTACTCAAGAACTTCTCTTTTCCGCTTACATTCAACTTAGGTAAAACTACCATAGACATCTTTCTATAATTCCTTCCAATCATACGATTAAATCTTAATGATGATCATTTTATCATTATCCTGGTTCCTTTAGCAAACTCTACCTCGATCATAACAAAATCTGCCAAAATCATCTTACTTACTGATGTTAATTCTAGAAATTCTCAGCTTACTGGTCACACTTACAACTCAATAAAAATCCACTCACCTCTTGTCGTACTTAGGTATTACACTTACTCTTAACTAACCATCTAAGGATCAATTCCTTATCACGTTGGATCAGTCCTCTGATACATACCTCTGTTAGTTTTTCCATTACACAGTGAACCTAAGCAGGTAAATAGATGTCGACTTCGTCGATCTACTCACAATAATTTGAAAAGATATTTTCAAGACAATAAATTTCTTGATTTCGCTTTCACAAGAAAGCACAAAGAATAATTTGACCAATCTGAAAGATACAAGTGTCCAATATGTAAAAAGATTCTTTAATAGGTTCGTGAGTGTAAAAATGCATAGCTAATACAAGTTTACAAACATGAGTCTAATAAAGTTTCTTCCTTCACAAGAACTTTACTACACAATGATTTAAAAGAACATCAGTCCGACAAAATTTAGACTGCATCACTTCCACCAAAAGTAAAAGTGAATCGACTAAGTCTCATCAAGAAACTTCTATCATCAAGAATTCATATATGTCACATAACTCAAGAAATACTCATAATACATTCCCAAAGAAGTATGAAAATATCCAGATTGTCAGAACCAAAGTCAAGATACATTTTAAATCAAGGTCAGAAAATGAATTTGGCATGTACAAAATGTACCGCTATGATTGTCTAATACAACCATTGGAATTTGAAAAGCAATTTGTCCATAAGGAACAATTTTTCTGAATCCCGAGACCCTCATCTAAGGTTGAAGATTTAAATCTATTCGCCTTGGTTTCTCACAAGCACAAAGGTCTTTTATGACTCACTTAGTATGGTCATCCTGAATCGGCACGATTCCTGATGACTTGGTCAATCACTCAGACACACGAACAGTCGATCTTTCCTCATAAGCTGAGTTTACAGAACAAAATCTTGAATAAGTCCTAACTCCAATCTGGTGGTAACTTGTTCTCAAGTCGATCCTTTGAATATATAACAACTCCTTGCGAGGGATCTGTAACACTTGATACAGAGGTCTCTCATACTCCTCATGACTCTTAGAGTAAACGAGAACATCATCGATGAAGATGATGACTAACTTATCAAGAAATGGACGAAAATTCCATTTCTTGAAGTCTAACCCTACTAACTTAGTTGGCAATATCCTACACAAAGCGGTTGAGATCTGGCTAAATCTAGAAACTAGATCAATCAAAAACTCAACATCCGTCCGCCCGTATAAACTTGGGACATCCTCATAAAATTTTTCCAAAAATTTTCAATGACAGGTACCTTATTCAAATGTCTGATACCATCCTAAGGGATAAACGAATGTATCAACATGAACATAAGTACCCTATACTAAACCTGAGATCTCACAAGGTCTCGACCCAATCAGAACCCACCAAAACATACTTACTTGTGTGTCAACACACATTGTTTCAACCAAGAAACAATTCAAAGAAGGTTCAACCAGAGATCACACAACAAAAACCTAACAGACCTATTTCCCAACATTCCCGAAAGACTCGACCAGCTCTGATGCCACTAATGTGACACCCTAAACTCGGGTCATCACATGGTTACCCGTTTGCGGAAATAAAACTTAATTTGCTGGTTACTTTCGGAAAATAATGTTTTCTCAACGTTCATCTTTTCAAAATATGGTGATAATTTTTTTTCTTTCTTTATTTTAACCTCACAACAACATAATCAAATCACACTTAAATACATAATGTATATAAGTCATACAACTATACTGCCTCATATGTCTTCACACCTAGATCATTATCAGGTTTATTCTCCTAAACACCATATATCAAAATAGGACCTAAGCTAGTCGTAATTAACAGACACTACCGCCAACTGGAGCAGCACAGCATGCCTTGAACTAGACAGCCTTCTCCTTCTTGTAGAAATCCTACCCCTTGTACGTCTCTGATATGGTTGTAAGGGTGAGACGCCAATATATGGATTTAACAAAATAACTAAATGCGCGACACAAAAGAAGGCACATGTACAATTTCATGTTATAACAACATAAGCATCCATACTATAGCATACAATTTATCAATGGGTTTCACACCCCAAACATCAACGTTGGAAAACTATGCATGAGCACTTCAATACATCATCTAACTTTTTCCTAATCTCCGGAGATCCCACAACACCGCGTAAATGAGTTGATCAAGCTCAATTGCCAAATATATTAGGCACTTCGTGGCATGGAATACTTTATTTATCAAAGCACCATACATACTTCGTAGCCAAAATACCCTATCATCAAGGTATCCGACATAACTTCGTAGCCAAAATACCCTATCATCAAGGTATCCGACATAACTTCGTAGCCAAAATACCCTATCATCAAGGTATCCGACATAGGACATTGTGGGCACGTCTGCCAATGCATGCATATAAAATATTTTGTTCTCGTCGTTTTCTTTGTGTGTAATCTTTCCTTTGCCAAAGCTCAAAAGCTTACGACCAACGTAGTTTTCAATGCCTTAAAGTCTTTTATTAACAACACAGGACACGCAGTCCGAGTGCTTAGTCACTGATAAGCCTCTGGCTCATCTAGTTTTATGGCTAGTATGACCAGGGTTTTGTGCTAATTATATCCTATTTTCACCCAAATTAGATTAGATTGTCCTCAAGCAAGGTTTTGAGTCTCTAAAGTAGTTTTAGGTTAAATTACCCAGTTTTGAGTGAAATAATACACTTATAGTTATTTCTTTGTTTTCAGGTTAAGAAGAAGTTGAGAGAATAAAGAAGCAGGGGATTCGCCTCGCGAGAGTTTTACTCGCCTCGCGACCTGAAAGCCAGCAGAATGCAAGAAATTGACATCCTCTCCGGTTCGCCCCGCGACTACTCTTCTCGCCTCGCGACCCCAAGACCGACTGCTCCAGGAAAATGCAAGGTTTCGGGTCGCCTCGCAAGACTTGACTCGCGTCCCGAGTAATCCATCCCTGAAGACCAAAAGTCAGCACGGTTTATGCATGTTAAAGGTCACGGCTGTGGCAGTTTTGAAGTTGAAGAGTCTCGCCTCGCGAGCATACATTCGCCATGCGAGCCTGGAAGTCAGAAAGCATCACGGTTGGCCCCTGATGTTCATAACGGGCGTAATAAGAAGACTCTTCGGTTCCTAGCCTCGCGAGAATACCAAAGGTTGCAGATCGTTCACAAGATTCGCGTCGCGAGAGAGGCTTCGCCTCGCGAGTGGGCTAAAATTCTGAATAGTATAAAAGGCTGTTCTCGAATGTTATTGCAGGACTTTTGCTTCTCCATTGTTCTGTTTACATTTTTCTCTGTGTGTTTTCGTTTTTGTTATGGAGAACTAAGTTTCTAGGATTAATCTATTGTAATTGATTTCCACTATACTTGAGGTTCTTGTATTTCCTGTTTTGTATGCTTTTCCCTCTTCAATGCCATGCTTTATATTTCTGTTTGCTTAATTCAGGAGTATATTGTATTGTGTTGATTTATTTCCTAGTGATATCATGTTCCTATAATTAATCGCGTCGCTTAATTCGCGTGTGTGCGCTTTCGTGTTCGCTTAGTTCACGAAGGGCTTAACCCCGCTTGCTTAATTCGGGAATAGGGACATGTATCTGTAGTAGTGGTTTCGCTTGTAAATTGTTGCTACAACCGGGAGGGGATTAGAATCTGCTTAGGGCTTGGAAATTGCATGAACCTATGATAGTTGGGAAATCGAGAACAATAGATTAATCTGTTTTTGGCCATTTGATAACCTCTTTGAACTGTCTTGTTTTATTGCTCTGTTTTCATTATTTTGTTTTCTTTGATTGCATCTCAATCCAACCCCCCAAAAAAAAAAAAAAAACTGATTTTTGTGGAAAATAACACTTTAAGAGTCCTTGAGAATGACATCCGAGTTGTCGCCCTAAACTACAGTTTTAAAACCTCTCGTCCTTTTTGGCGCGTCGTGCGCGACAACATGACAGTCACGTAAACCCTAAACCTTGCAATCGGTCTTAGGTTCGTGGTAATAGAAAACATCATAAATCTTTTACCGCCGTTTATTACGTCGTGGAAGTAGACACACCGCCTACCTACTAGACACCAAGTCTATAACATCATAAGAACACTAGTACCCCAACGCCTCGGTTACTAAGTTCCATATCATCGTTTTACATCGCTTTTGTCTCCAGAAAAACAAATCCAAAATAGGATAACGCCATAAGAACATTAGTACCCCGACATCTCGGTTACTAAGTTCCACATCATCGTTTACGCCGTTCTTGTCTGTCAAAAACAAATCCAAAATAGGATAACGCCATAAGAACACTAGTACCCCGACATCTCGGTTACTAAGTTCTATATCGTTGTTTACGCCGTTTTTCGCCTATGAAAACAAATCCAAAATAATATCTCCGCAACTTATCCAAGTTACCTAAATACGTCATTGAGTAAACTCATTTACGTAAAAATCTTTTCTATTTGAAATTCGCTTATAAAACGCTCAATCATCAAAAACTCTTTGACTGAAACTTCAACTATAAAAATTAAATCAATTCGGATTAAACTTCTTCTCAAAACAAGTATTGCTATTTTTAAACTTTCACCGTAAATAATTTCAAAACTTGCCATCGTTTATCATTTTCCAAGAAAATATTTTTAAAGTCAAACTTTGACTTTTCATTTTATATTTTTATTTTATTATTTTTATTTTTATAAAGTATTTTTGAATATTAATTTCACAAAATAACTTTTTATAATATTTCGGAATTTCTTGCGTAAAAATTAGCAAGATTAAAAAAAATTTCACTGCTTACGCTCTCACCGTGGCTCATAAATTCTTTTACACTAATAAATCATTAAAATAATAATATTTCTCAAAACTCATTATTTTTCCAAAATAATATTTTCCCCCACTATTATATTCCAACATTTCCCATAAAACGTTGAATATAATTTTCACAGCTTATTAAATCTTTTATCTGATTAATCGGTTGTGTGCATCGACCACCGCCAGGCCTCTCAAACAACTTTCAACATTCATCATTCAACAACATCATCATAATTATATCACCAGGCAGATCATGCATCATAGCAACATAATATACTACTGCGCAAATAATTAAATAAATTAAAAGCAGCTCAAGATCGATACACGTATAAACCACACCACATAAACAACAAAACAAATAACCACAACCACATATAAATCATATAAACCACACCACAAGCAAATAGTTATTGAGAAAATCCCTCAGTAAGCTCCCCTTACCTCTTGAAGACTCGAACTAAGGGTTTCAAAAAAATCTCCCGATTTGATCCTAGTTTCCTCCGTCGGCTTTAGGTCAAACCAACTCGATCGATTCCTTCATAACGAATTGCAACCAAAATAAATCAAATCAAACAAAAACATACTTGACTCATGGAGGTTAGGGTTCGGCTTCACCCAATTTTCTAGGTTAGGAAACTTAAAATTTAATTAACTTAGGGATTAATGATCCATAAGTTACTTAAGCATTATTAATCACTTTAACCATGATTATGAATTAAGAATCAAGAACTAAACCCATCTAGTTCTAAGAACTAGGGTTCGGTTTTCTCAAGATCAATAGGCTAGAAGTTTTAAAATTTCATCAACTTTTGGATTTAATCAACATATAAAGCTTAGAGTTGGATTCAAGTGTTACAAACAACTTTTGAATCATAAAACCAACAAGTGCTCATACCTAGGGTTTCGGCTTTGATGAGATCAATAGGTTAAAGTTTGATTTTTGATCTTCTATATACTTGAATACAAGAACTATCAAGTTATAATCATGAATCAAGGCATGAAATTGAAACAAAACCTAAGAACACAAAGTTAACCTAGGTTCGGCCCAGTCCATATTTTAGGGAAAGAAATTTCTCATGATCTTGTGCTTCTAGATGATGAAAATAGAGATGATTATAAGATCATAGCAATTGGTTTCATGTCAAAAGGATTTTTCTAGAATTAGTTATGAATTTTTGAATCTAGCTCCATGAACTTTGAACAAATGAAGAACATATGGATTTAAGTCATAGATCTACAAAAGTGATGAAGAGAAATGATTTAAATGACAAGAGAATAAGTTATTACCTCTTTATGATCCAAGAAAACAAAGTTTGGATGATGTTCTTCAAGGACTTCTTATGGAGTTCTTAAGAAACTTAAAGAGAAAGATGGACATAGTTAGAGTTTAGAACAGTTTGAGTATTTTGGGTAGATCTCTCAACATACTTACACTAGTGCAGAAATGGGATTCTACATCGGAGTTTACACATCGGTTTTTCAGAAACCGATGTGTAAAATGAGGCGGTGGCATTTTTGAAATTAAAACCAAAGTATTACACATCGGTTTCTAAATAACCGATGTAGAAAATTATAAAGAAAAAAAAAAGAAAATAAAATCTTACTTTTACACATCGGTTTCTAAATAACTGATGTAGAAAATTATAAAGGAAAAGAAAAGAAAATAAAATCTTACTTTTACACATCGGTTTCTATATAACCGATGTAGAAAATTATAAAGAAAAAAAAAAGAAAATAAAATATTACTTTTTACACATCGGTTTTTATTAACCGATGTATAAAATTTAAAAGAAAAAATCAGAATTTAAAAGTTTAATGTTTACACATCGGTTCTGCTATAACCGATGTGTATAAGATGTTTAACACATCGGTTTTTCATATAACCGATGTGTAATAGTCCCAATTTTTCTTTTTCCCTCCTTCTCTTCCGCGCACTATCCCATTTTTCAGATTATGAACCCTAGCTAAAACAGAAAACACTCCCTCCCTCTGCTAACGCGCGTTCATCTCCTCCGTCATCTCCTCCCTTGTCTCCAACCCTACCGCTGCCTCCCTAACACTCCCATTCTTTCTCTGCTAACGAGCGGCTCACTGTCCCTCCCTGAAAACCCCGTTCCTCACCTCCATTGCCCCTCACAGAGAGCTCCTCTTCGCTGCTATCACCCCAGAAAACAGGTGTTCATTCTTTTTGTGGTGTTTAAATCCTTCTTCGTGTTTACATCTGACTTGACTTGCTTGCTCTATTTATCAGTTGGGCTGGTGATTTTCTGCAACCTGTGATTTGTGTTCAGGTGCTACTATCTTTTGTTGCTATGGTTTAGGAGTAATGATTTTCCTGTTTTTTATTTGTGTGTCTGTAGCTGGGGTGTGTATCTCTATATCAGCATTTGCCCCTACTTGTTTTGTATTTGCTAGTAGCTTTGGTTTTATGCAGCTGTTTGCCTGTTTGGGTGTACTTTTGGTGTTCTGTTTTTGCTGCTATGTGTTTGCAGCTCTTTTTATAAGGCATGTTTTGCTAATTTATTGGCACCACTTGTGCTGGTTCTTGGGCTTTGATTTATCATTTAATACAATTTTATTTATAAAAAAAAGATCCTTATGATACCAGGGCTCATAATTCTCAATCATTATAACTTATTTTTGGTTCAATTATGATGATTATGGTTTACATTTTACAATTATATGATCCATTTGGTTACATATGAATGGTATAATTTTTAGGGAGAAAGGTTTTGATATTGATAGTCTAATGAAATTGATTAAGGTGCTTAAGTTTAGCTCTTTTATATATAACAGGGAGAGTATGCATGTGTCATGTGACTTCCATGCATTGATGTAAATGAATTTTGTCTGTGAAATCTTGATGAATATGCTGTCTTGTTTCTTATTGAATGGATAAAAGTCTTGCCAAAGTTGTCCCCAAGGTGTTTGGACTATGCTGTTAGGCAAAGTTATTTGAACAAAATTTTGAATTTTTGGAAATATCTGAAGCCTCGGATGCTTGCCTGATAGTTGTTGTATGCTTGATTTATCCATTTGGTTCAATGCTAATTTTCTCTTCTCAGTTAGCATTTGCATAGTACTTGCTGGGATATGTAATTGAGTTAAAAGTTGGAACATGCTAAAAATTAGAGTCACGGAACAAATAGAGAACTCGGACCACCCGCCACATGTTTCTATTTCCTGGTTGCCAAAATACACATGCTCTTATAATGATGCACGCCCGCTGCTTATGTTTCTTCACTACTTTTTTATGAACTATCCTGACTCATATCAACGCCCGCTGCTTATGTTTCTTCACTACTTTTTTTATATTTATCTTGACATACTAACAAGTTTTTTTTTGTTTTGTGTTTAAACAGGTATACATGGCTGATCATGAGGATATCCCTCCTTCATGCAAATGGTCGGAGACCCCGTCTACCAAAAGAAAGGGTAGACGTGCCACACGGATGAGGAATTTGACTGCCAACCGTGGGTCAAATCAAAGGATCAGAGTAGACTTTGATAATAACCTCAATCCTATTGGGCCAATGGAAGATCAATTTAACAGTTTTGTGGCGACCCTTGCTAGGAACAGGCCCAAGATACTCATTGATAGGTGGAGAGATGTACCGCGGGACGTGAAGGAGCAGATATGGGAGAGTGTTCTGGTATCTATACTTCTACGTCCTGTGTTTGTCTGTATCTACTTTATTTTTATCTTAATAATATCATACAAGAATTCGTTGATTCTTTTGGTCTTAATGTAGTTGACCTTTGACATACCGGGATACATACGCTATGAAGAAGCGTTTGCTAAAGTATCTTGGAGAGCGTTGGAGGGCTTTTAAGGCCGACTGGCGATACTACTATATTTCAATCCAAAAAGTAAAAAGAACCCACTCAAGGTGTATCCGTTTCTTGAAAAGGCGACGTGGGATCGCTTTGTTCGGAGCCGACATGATCCCGAACTTTCAGGTTAACTTATTTGATTTGTCTCTAAATTTATGTAATTGCATTAATTTCATTTACTTATGTAATTTAATTGTCTTTTATTTATAACAGGAGAAGAGGGAAAAGGGGCAGAAAAACCAAAGCAAGAATGTCTACCCCCATGTCATGTCTCGTGGGGGATATAAAAAGCTTGTTAAGAAAATGGTTGAAGAGGAAAAGAAAGCACGTCAGGAGGCAGCATCTCAGGCGGATCCTAATGCTGAAAATCTTCCAGAGGTTGTTGATCCACCTCCACCCCCACGCCATCGTTCATGGAAGAGGGGCCGACAAAGAAAAACGGGACAATATACATCCGAGGAGGCCCGCCAAGTAGCTGAGAGGATTGTAAGTATAGTTTGTTGTAATTGTCATTTTAAGATTGTTACCGAATTGTAATGTGACCTGATATTTTATGTGATAGGATGCCTTGGATGATCAGCTAACCCAAGGAACCTTTGTTCCTAGAGGACGCGATGATGTCTTATCTACTGCCATCGGTAAACTAGACCACCCGGGCCGTGTCATTGGTGTTGGATGGGGAGTCGGCATTCGCCAATACCATGGTTCATCTTCACACCAATGCCACAGGGATTCGGTTGCAGATAGAGCACGACTAAAACAGGAGATTGCAGCTGAGCTTCGACAGGAGATGGCCGAGCAGTTTGCCCAGCAGATGGCAATATTGACTTCTATGTCCCAGCAGATGACAGCCGGTGTCCAACCCTCTGTCCAACCCTCTGTCCATGTGAGCACTAAGGGCTCATGTGATCCTCCTCATCATCCTGAAAATGATGATGATGGTGATGCTGCTGCTGCTGCTGATGATGATGATGACGACCCTGATAGGTGTGAGCTGTATGTTGATGATCATCATCATCGCCACTTAGTGGCATTGGGTAGGGCATATAATAAGTTAGGTAATATCATACACCATCGGTTATTACCGGATGATCAGCTGAGGGTGTCTGTTGAGATTATTCGAGATGCTGATGCTCGAGTCCCTGTGCCCACTGAGGAGGTTCAAACAGTGGGTCAGGCCCCCGGTAACTTCATCCTCTGGCCAAGAAGACTGGTCAACTTTCTTGTTGCATCTGAGGTATTCGGTTAGTTGTGTTTTCCTATATTCATAGTTGAAATATATTTATTATTGTTTAAAGATAATGCTTTATTTTTATTCGTTATAGGATGTTGGAAATGATATTGTGCCTAAAAGGTCGGATCTAGGAAGACCAGAGATGTCTTCTCCTGCCAAGGTATTCATTTGACCATTTAGTTAATAACGAATTAAATAACTTAATTATCCGTGATTACTAATATATATCTATGTTGTTTAGGGGATCGACAAAGGGGCACCTGGCCATGGTGATGTTTTTAAAGTTCTGGCTATACAGGTTGTCACCATGGAGGATGACGCAGCCTTGGTAAGGTTGGAACATGATGCCAGCCCTGGTGAACTGTATATACCAAAGAAGGAACTTATGGAGATGGCACTCAATAAAGAAATGGCCAGTTCTGCACACATATCGTTTTGGTGCACGTAAGTACATTTTATTTATAAGTTAAGTACGTAATTAATTTTTAAATACTATGATAATTAACATGTTTTTCCAATATATTAGGTATCTGCATCGTATGTTAGTCGATCAGGGTAACCTCGCCCTTTATGGGTTCATTGACCCCATGTTCATTCAGGGTGATGTTCTCGTAGCATCGGAAGACCCGGTCACTACCATACGTGATATACTTGCCCGAGACGATCATCAATTCTATCTTGCGCCTTATCTCAATAAGTAAGTACCGGTTATTTAAGTATAACTATATATGACTTAGTCACTAACTGTTCCGCAAATACAGCCGGCATTGGCAAATGTTGCTCTTGTACCCAAGAATGAACGTCGTGGTCTTCTTCTCGCTCATTGGGAAATAAGCCAGCGAATCAATCAAGACGATCATCGAAACGTAAGCATTAAAATACTTTATAATCAGTAATGCAGTTGTTTTAATTATCTGAAATCTATTAGATATACTTTAATTAATGTTTTTGTCATGATAGGTCTATTAATGCATCCCACATGTTGCGTGGTGAAAGGCGTACTCGGGCTGCATCGATGGATTATTCCCAGCGTAAGATATTTATTAGTTCAAATGCAGTGGGTACAATAATTGATTTCTATTTTATTTAATTCCTCATATTCTAATTGGGTTTCATTTGTACGTAGTCACGTATACAACGTGGGTCATGGGAATGTGGCTACTATGTGATGCAGTGGATGTTGGAAATTATCTCCTCCGGGATCACTGAAAGATGGAGCGAGCTAAATGTTAATTGACACAATTAGAAGTAATAGTATAGATTCGTTATATGTTTTATGTTAGTTTATTACTTAAAAGATTTAATCTTTTGTCCAATTAAACTTGCAGATATTCAACAATCCAACTCCATTATCTGATTCTGACATCAACATCATAAAGAGGCGTTGGGCAACTTTCTTTCTTGAAGTGTACCACCCATAGTTTGTATATTTGTAGTTAGTTTAAAAACTTATCATGTACTAGCTATAGTGTACCTTTGACTGATGATATGTATTAGTGCTCAGGTCTGGTTCAATTCTTCTTCTCTCGTGTTTTGATGTAGCCTTGATAAAGTGTTGTTTTCATTCATTCGAAATTAATTAGGCCTGATGCCCTCTGTTTTCAGATTCTGTGCTCACTAGTCATTTGATGAAATGTCAGTATTTTTAACCATATGTGTAAGAGCTGATTGTTTGTGCCAAGAAAATTGAATGAAGTATGTTTTGCTTTTGATATGGTTAAAACTTTGTTGCAATTGTGTCAAAACTGGTTTGGTGTTCTGTTGTTGTTTCTTGTTTGATCAGGGTACTGCTGGTTTGTTTATTGATCTGCATTACTGAAACAGGGGAAAGGAATGATTGAAATGTAAATAACAGATTAAAAAAAAAAGAGATTTTACACATCGGTTCATCAAAAACCGATGTGTAAATTTAACTTTCTACATCGGTTTTCCGTAGAACCGATGTGTAAATTTCACTTTACACATCGGTTCTATTTAAAACCGATGTAGAAAGTTAAATTTACACATCGGTTTTAGGCAAAACCGATGTAGAAAGTTAAATTTCCAACTGCTTATCAATTGATAAATTAATTTTCCACATCGGTTAATAGAAAACCGCTGTTTAAAATATACTTTACACATCAGTTTTATAACCGATGTGTAAAGTGGCAATAAACCACATCGGTCGTTTCCACATCAGTTTGAAAACCGATGTGGAAAGCCAAAAATAACCGACGTGGAATCCCTTTTCTGCACTAGTGTTATCCGTTTTGGATGATCTTTATGTCGTTGGAAAGAAGAGAGAAAGATGAACAACTTTAATGTTGAAAGTTTTTCGAGATTCAAAATAGAAACTGGTCAGAATTGCTAGGCAAAATCTGACGAATTATGAACACTTTGAAGAAAAAGAACATGGAAATGGAAGGAAATGGTTAATGAAGAAGGCAACAACTTAATGAAGAAGGAACCAAACTTAATGAAGAAGGCTTGGAGCCGTGGGTTTTGGGTAAGTTTTAGTCAACTTTTCCAATGGCATTTGCTTGAAATTGTCATATAAAGACAAGGGCAAAATGATCATTTCATAGGAAAAATTCACTTTGTCATAAATGTGCCATTATGGCCATTATGACTCGGATAAGCTCGTCATAAATACTCGGCAAATCGGTCAAATCCATCATCTCTGCTACGTTGCCGACTCCTCGATTCATCTGGCGCATGCTTTTCCTAGAGATATCTCGACGTATACGCCCGCAACAAATATAATATTTTAATTTTTTTTTTACCAAAATTTTCAAAACTTCCAGTATCGTAGTAAATACGATAAAAACATTTTTCATCTCGTTCACGACTCAAAATTAGGTCTTCTGAGCAGTAAACTTTTACTGTCAGTGAAAACGCAGACCGAGTTTCGTCTGAATTTTCAACCCAAAATTTCATCGTAACCCTAAGATATAAAACATGACGGGAAAATAACAGTATTTCGCCCAAAATAATTTTCTAGGTCTCGGATAAAAATATATATATTTATATATTTATTATCGATATTACAAAGCAGCGAAAATCGGGGTGTTACAAAATCCATATAACACTAATTAAAAGCTTTTGTTATAATAAAAATGTTACCATTAATGCATTTCGAATTAATGCCATCATTGGAGTTATTTTGGCTCATGTTTTGAGTTATTGCTATAATCATTATTTAAGGCTTATAAATGATTTTTTTAAGTAAATTATTTGCTATCCAAAAGGATTGTTGTTTCCTTCAAACAAAAAAAAGGATTGTTGTTACAGTATTAAATTTATCTATTTACTTGTAGGAAATTGAGGAGTCAAAATTTGGTGATTTGTGAGAGTGCCATGTGTATATTGTTCATTGAGAAGTAGTTAGAATGCGACATGTTTAAAAATTGCAATTTGTAGAATCGCTTAACATTCTCTTTTATATATTATTATTATTATTATTATTATTATTATTATTATTATTATTATTATTATTATTATTATTATTATTATTATTATTATTATTATGGGATTGGGATCCTCTCCTGTTTTGAAAAAATATGATCAAATCTAAACCTCACATTTATATTAATTAATTTTATTTTGAAATGATATAAATAAGATTTACCATGGATGTATGGTTGCATTAAAAAAAAGAACATGGATGTATGGTGGAGATCTCTTGAACACGACTCTCCTGCTTTTCTCCAATAGGTATTAAGATTGACCAATAAAAAAAGGTGTGTCCAAAAGAGTGTGTCAAAATGTGTTCCTAGCATTCCTCTCCCAAATATAATGTTTTATCTATGATTTTTATATGGATCAATTCAAATTAGATATATATGAAATATTGTGTTGAATGTAAATTTCCCGTGTCCTTTGTTTTATGTATGATTTCTTATGTTTTGTATAGGTTAAAGTAATCTTTTGGTCCCTATACGTGACACTAATTTTTAATTTGGTCCCTATACGTAAAAAGTTATCAATTTGGTCCCTATACGTGACACTAATTTTTAATTTGGTCCCTATACGGTAAATTTATCAATTTGGTCCGCCTAGTTTTTAATTTGGTCATCACCGTCCCTATTTAAGAGGGACCGAATTGCAAATTATTATCACATATAGGGACCAAATTGAAAATAATTGTCACATGTAGGGACCGATTTCAATTTTTTTGTTGAATTGGTTCCTACATGTGACAATAATTTGCAATTTGGTCCTCTTATATAGGGACCAATTAGTGGTGAGGATTGAAAACCAGTGTCACATATAGGGACCAAATTGATAACTTTTTACGTATAGGGACCAAATTGAAAATGGTGTCACGTATAGGAACCAAAAGATTACTTTAACCTTTTATATAATATACTAAAAGAAAATATAATTTTCCTTTGTTAAAAAAAAGGTTGACAATTTTTTTTACAACGTATCCATAGGGACGTGGTACACATTTAAAAAAAAAATTATAATCATACACTTAGAGTTTAAAAGAAACAACATTATGTACACATTTAAATGAAATTAATTGCAACTAATTAGTAATTATATGTCTGTGTGCTCGTTTTACATAAAATGTTTTTTTTTTATTGAGGCTTTACATAAAATGTTCATTCCCGTGTATTAAGTGTAATTTTATATACCTTCATATATAAAATTTATTGTTTAGAACATAATTATAGTACAAAAATTCACAAATAATTATATTAATTGATTCTGGATACTGATCGCAGAGATAAGGGACAAATACGAAGACTAAAATAAGGGTCAAATACGAAGACTAAAATAAAGAAAAAGAACCAAAATACTAATTTAGCCCAAAATAGTATAATTAAATATAGTAAAGTAAACAAAGAATGATAATGAAATATTAAAGGAGTTTAATGATAATAAAAGAGAAATTAAAACCTTCAATTCCAAATTAAACACACAACATTTCTTGGACTTGTCAAGACGCACACAGTGTTGAGAGGCACCTCTTGATCAAGAATTCAAGATGGAAGGACGCGCACGACGACCCCGAGGTGGTAAGAGAAAGATCATCACGAGTCGATCCTTTGAGGTCTCCGCCAACGCTAGAGTAATCTACGATGGGCTTCTACAGGATGCAAGGGTCACGTGGCAGATATTCGATGGGCTTTTACGGGACGGAAAGGTCCCATCGGATGTATACGATGGGGATGAGGACCCGGACGATGACATGTTCCAGCGCCTGAGAAATTTAACTATGAATATGCGGAAGGTCTGCATTTCTTCTGAACTTGTGATTCCGGACATCGTAGGTGAAGGTGCGTTTGGGTTTCATATGAGCTTTGTTAATTTTTTTTCTTTTCTTTATAAGCCTAAGTATTAGAGTTTATTATTCACTGATTGTGTAGCATAATGACATGGAAAATTTGCGAAGGGTAATTTCCTTTGTTTAGCATAATGACATGGAAAATTTTTATTGTCATAAGGAATAAAAGGAAAAAGATCGGATATACATTTATCTTTGTTTCTTGATAATTTCATATTTTGTATGTGCAGATATTACACAACGTCCGGAATTGCTTGAAAAGCTAGAAGTAGAAAAACAAGAAAATATGTGGAACTGCTCTATTTGTCATTCGCTTTTTGGCTCTGTCTTGATCACAATTTGTCAGCACATCTTCTGTCCCCGATGCATCGGGGTGTGTTTCATTGAGCAGCAACCCATCAGATGCGCTATGTGTCGGGGTGCTTTGTGGAAACATGAAGTTTTCGCTATTAGGCACGATCCACCACCAGCAATGCCACCTATTAGTAAACTGAACTTTCTACGCCAAGAACTGCAAAATGAAGTTAGTGATCTAAAATCAGTTGTGTTTTCGCGTTTCACTGATGTTTTGCATTGGATTTATGACCACTTGAGAGCTGTAAATATATTCCCCTTCTTATGTGAATCAACAATGCCACCTCCGGAAAGGCGAGGGGTCATCTCGCAATTTCAGCGACGTGAGACACCGGCGGTTCTTCTAATTGATCTGCGGTGCTCAATTCGTAGTATAAATCTGAGTGCATCTAGAGTGTACCTTATGGACGCCTGCAGAAATTCAGTTGAGAAAAGGGCGGTCAGCCGTGTCAACCGCGCCGGACAGAGTGAGAAGGTCAGAGTCATCAAGCTGATTTCTGAAGACACGATCGAGGAGAAGATATTGACACTTAATGATCACAACGAGCGGCTCGATCCTACGATGAGTGAATTAAAGTTACTCTTGGAGTAATAGGTATTTATACATTAAAATGCATTTTTGTTTATGACCTACATCCAAACTACTGCTTATGAATATTCATTGATTGCATGTCCTTAGTAGCATACATAATATATATTAGTCTTCAGTTGCATGGCTATACCTGTATAGTGTCACTGTATACGAAAAACCTATGTATCAGGATTGACCGTAAAATTGAAGAACTACTTTGGTCCCACACTAAAAGGGATACTTGCTTGTTTACATTCATTATTTGACATTGTATCTTGAAAGTTGTATTGTTTTTCAATAAGGAGTTATATTTCTTGTCTACAATGCGCTTGAATATGGACATATGTTACCTGATCAATGTTGCTTTTGCAGGGACTAAGTTATATATTTTTCCTTCTCTAACATTTCTTGATTATTAGCTAATCGATAGTGTTGGTGCTGAAAGTTTTGTACTTGCTTTCGGTGCGATCTTTGGAGAAGATTGGTAGCAAACTTAATAACCTAGGTTAGTGCCCCCCCAAATTTATGAACTTGGGACATGTTTCCTTTGTCTGTTTCTGTCCATAAACCATCTCTAAGTTGCTTGCATGGCACGTTAGGCCGCGTAGCTGTTCGTTATTGTATTTTGCACGTGTATTTCTTCTTTAAAAAAAAAGGCCCAAAATGTGGTTGTTTTTAGCCAAAACTAAGACTTCGGTTATCTTCTTCAATACCTTGCCATGAGATGATGAAATATGACTCTGAATGGCACATCACTCCAGTTTGTCTTAATATGCCCCCTTCTAGTTGCGTAGTTGACTGCATTCCAGAGGCTTGTATAAACCCTGTTTGTTTGGATAAGTAATTCCCCGATTTTTGTTGTTCGGGAAAACATGAATTGGCAGACTATCAACATACCACCTTAGATTACAGTGGTAGGCAATAGATCATGTGACTAGATCGATATTGTAGAATTCTTTCTTATGGAACAGAGTCAATAAATAATGTCTGGTAGAATTTATCAACTTACATAATTTCTATGGGACCCCGGTGAATGGTGTAATTGTGAAAATCCATGGTTGGGTCAAACCAGAGGTTAAATTATTGCTCTCTACTTCCTTGTCCTTGCACACATGTGTTAGTGTGGACAATGTATGGTTGTCCTGTGATGTTGCCTAATAACTTAATCTATTTCATCATGTTGGCTTCCTATAGGGATAATCTGTGCGATTATTGTAGAATAAGCATTAGCACTTAACTTATCAATAGAAGTTTGATAAATTTGGTTTTGATGGTGCAAGTATACCCTTTTTTGTTTTTGAAGGTATTTATACATTTTGTTCCTGTTGTTTCTGACTTTATGCTATGCTATGTCCCTTTGAATTGATTTTTTAGTGTCATGGTGGTATGAAATGATCCTGTGAATGCGACTTGACATACTCACATTATTCATTTGTAATCCATCAATTAATTTAGGTTGCGTAGGTGTGCTTCTCTCTGAACTTAATGGTGTTTTTGTTTCTGTATAGTCTGATACTTCTTGATTCAGATGTAATTGTCCAAGTTCGTGTAAGGGTGCATCCTGTTTCTGTCGAGTATGATAGATCTTGAAATGATATGCTGGATTATTAAACACAAATCACACACAATAAATTAGTAGTTGCTGTCCCAGAGACTAATGTCTCCTACAGAGAATAGTCTCAAAATCCAAACTTTCAAATAACAACATACATACTCTCCTTCTATATTACATATATATCCGATACATAACTGCCATCGAGCAGGTATTTTCTAATACATAACTGCCACCGAGCAAGTATTTTCTAACACTTAATTGCCACTAACATACTGCGTATTGCTACACTTATTCATAATTGCCATTAAACAGTTATATCTAAACATTCAATGACATACAGTTATTTACGCGTAGAATACACTTTTCTCACTGATGGCCTGGCTTGACGCCCGTGGTGTGTGTGTGTGTGGTGTGTGTGTGTGTGTGGGGGGGGGCGTGGCTTGTCCCGATGGCTGAATGTTTAGAAATTGGCTTTTCGTCAACTTCTACAGCTACTAACTCCTCCTCTTCGTTCAATTCTTTGTAATCTCTTAAGATCACCAATCTTAATTGCTTCTCTGCTCAATGATGTATTGGATGGAATTTTTCTCCACACCTAGAGCATAGACCCTTGCCTTTCCTCTCCATCAATTCTTAATATGTTAAATGGTGCAGACCTCTGCTTTTCATGCCATAATTATGTCTATCTCCCTCCTCTTTTTTTTTTTTTTGGGAAGATGCTGAACTTGAAAGAAGATTTCTGTTATGTGAATTTCCTAGTGTTCCCAGTCCAGAACTTTGATTTTTTTTCCTACGTCCCGAATGTTATTCGAGTTAGTTGACACAGTTGCAGAACTTGAAAGCGGTTGAAACTGCAACAGCTCCCTATTCTCTTTCTCATGTCTTGCTCTTCAATGACCTCACTGCAGTGCTGAAATTTCTACAACCATTCCGCCACCCATACCTTCTGAAGCAGGCAGATCTGAAATTTATTGGCTCTATATCCCTGCCATTTGTGTGGCCTGAAGCCAGGTTGTGGTTTGAAGGTATGCATTTTCCGTTTAATGTCTGATTGCAGGCCTCCAATGAAATATACCAAGTATTGTTGCTCCAACAGTTTTCTTACTTTAGATGTCTAGAACTTGAAAACTTCTATAAAGTCATCCACAGTCCTTTTTTTTTTTCAAGTCTTTCAACTCTGGATGAGGCTTTTCAGCATTTCTCCATTCAAACCTTGCAACCAGGGCTCTTTAAAATTTTCCCCAAGTCAAAGGTACCCCAACTTCTGTTAATAAATTTAATCAATGGGCAGTTCGCCCTTCCATCATTTGCAGTGATAAAAAAGATAGGTCAGGCAGCTTATAAAATGGACTTACCACTTACCAGCTCATGTCGGGGTGCTTCTTGTTTTTCATGTGACAGTTATGTAACTTAACGTGTCATGAGCCAGCTTTTTAACGTCGGGTATATGGACAGGAACGGATGGAGGGACTAACATGTCCCACGTTTAAATTCGGGGACTAACTAGTAAATTTTTTAGGGACTAAATGTGTGTCCCCGCAAAATTTCAGTGATTAATTTGTATGATAAAATCACAAAAGTTTTATATTTATATATATCTTATTATAGATATTAAATAGAGTTTTATTTTTGAATATATATTAAAAAATAAACACAACAGTTGTATATTCCATCCCTTTATCAAATTGGACTTCAATCAATTCATTAGTTCTTACTCCTAATTCTTTCTTTTAGCTTAGTTTCATGTACGTCTGTTTACCCTTCCTTTCTAGATAAATTCTTTTATATGTATATATATCAATGTCAAGTAGGTAACGGTTTAAGCAAATATGTAGTTTTTGAAAATTGAATACAGTTTTTGAAACTTGCCATCCTACATCAATTTTGTATAATTGTACCAAGTAGGGGGATTTTCCTTTGAATTGATTCTTTAGTGTCATTGTTTATGAAATGATCCTGTCAATGGGACTTGACATACCCACACAATTCCGTTGTAACTCGTAATCCTTCAATTAATTTCGTTGGAGTAGGTGTGCTTCTCTCTTTTAATGTTTTTTTTTTTCACATTGTAGGTTTCGTAAAAAGCTCTGCTACACTTTGTGGATCATTCTACTCTTTATATTATGTCGGTCTCTTTGTTAACAGAGTCTATTTAACAATTATGCTTGTGATTATTGTGAGTTCAACCTTTAAATGATTTCGACTTTTTTTTAATCTTTTTTGGATGGTTATAAATGGAATTTAGTTTGTGGGACTCTACTTTGGTGTCTATGTCTATGTTAATATTATAAAGCACATACTCAGTGCTAACGATGAGAAACTTGTAAGGTCAATACCCAAATAGCCATTCAAATATTGGAGAGTGATTTGCTCTTTTGGGGCGCATGATTAATGAAGGGGTTTCCTTGCAGTAACAACAGTAGTACCTCAAATAATTGGCCAAATCCAAATCAAGTTGATTTTCTATGTACTGCCTTTATAAAAAAATTTATATTGACAATCAATCAAAAATCATGAATTTGATGATTTTTAAGGTGGTTAAGATAAGAATGATTTGTAATGATATATGTAATTTTAATTTTTTGATTGTCTAACAGTTTAAAAAAATGTTATACTATCAATATATATTAATTAAATCCCAATTATATTCTCATAGCAAAAGGATTCTCCTTCCTTATTACTCCGTAAGAACCGGTTTTCTTTTTACCGAATGCGTCACAGTAATTTTGCACTTGGCATTTTCTTTCAGTGTCCTAGTTAAAACTACTGATATCCTCATTATTGGTCATGGTCAATAAATACTTAAAATAAAACAGTACATTAAATAGCTAAAATTCCAATTAAATCTCAAAGAAGTTATTAAAAGGAGAAATGTTCACATTTTAAAACAAAGAGCCTAAACTGTAAAGGCAAATCACATTTAAAGAACATAGAGAATAAACTGTAAAGGCAAAATAGCCTTTAGGGTATGTTTGGATGGGCGTTTAGAGAGGGTAAAGTATTTTTAGAAGGTAATTATAATTAAAATACTTCAATAAAAAGTACTTTGTGTATTATACTAGGGTATGAACCTGTGCCATGCACGAAGAATATACACATTTTTAGGATTTTATTTTTAAATGTTTAATTCTTGATTTTATGTGTTGTGGTTTAAAAAATTTTGTTGGAAATTATATATCAAAAATTGTTAAAGAATTATTTTCTCTCAACAATCAATCATAAAATGTGACCAATATTAATGTAATAATTATTATTGATACTACAATATATATAATGACTCCTAAATATATGGTACATACATAACTACATACGATCTACTGCACAAATTTATTATTAAATATATAACTAAAAAAATAAGACATCTATAAAGAATATACAAAAAAAGCATGGTATTTGAAAATAGATATTGAAGTTTTATCATGATTTTGTTTTTTTTTTTAAACAAATTTATAAAATAAAACTAACCATTTCTACTCATACTACCTTAATATCATATCTTTTATGAACATTTAATAGCCAATATATATTTTCAAAGTAATAACTGCATTTCAAGCTGATAAATCATTTCTCAATATAATTTATTTAAACATTGATATTAAATATGTCCGAATGAACTTCGTAATGATAGGAATTTATAGGAAAATATATATTTATCTATCATATTATTAGTTTTCTTCTATAAAAAAAATCCATTAGATTTAATTGTCCTTTTTCTCGTGCAAGTCAACCATTTTAAAAAAAATATTTTTATCTATCATACTAATTTTTTTCTCTCTTAAAAATTATTTGATTTATTTCTCCACTTTTCTTCATGCAAATTAAATATTTTTAGAAAATATATTTAACTATCATATTAATTTTCTTCTTCTCTCTTGAAAATATATTTTATTAATTTATTTATACTCTTTGTACGCTGTAAGTTAATAATTTTTAGTAAAAAAATAATATTAATTTCATGGCATATATTTTTTTATTGTATATGCTATAATTAGAAAGTTCTTATGGCAAATATGAATGTCACAAAAACAAATTATAAAAATTTACCACATGTTATAATTCAAAAATTTTAAAGCAAGTAAGAATGAAAAAAAAAATGAATACATTACAAAGACTGGTATACAAATGAACAAAACTATTGGATACTAAAGATTTAATTAAAAAAATATGATAAAATCCTTCCATAACAATTTTAACAAAATATAAAAAACATTTAGGTTCCGAATATATTAAATTGATCCCCATTATTATTTAATATTTCCTTCGTTAATTTTTTGAAAAATATATTAAGAAAATATACCAAAATCTATAAAAAAAAATCCAAATGTGAGAATATAATAAAAGGAAAATAAAATTAGTATGATAGAGGATTGTCTCCAGGACAAACCCTTCATGATAGAGGATTCTCGTCGGCATCCTTACACAAATCAATGAAATGGTTCCCTTTAGAGTTCTCATAAGTTTCACCAAATGAATTGGAGAATTTGCTCATTAGGTCATGAGAAAAACAATATATTGTTTCAATAAATTCATAAATAGGGACTATATAATTCAATTAAATATTCAACTTAAAGATTAACAAAGTTGGAGATATGCCTGAGATATCGGAATGTTCTCTACTTGATCTAGCAAGCCAACATTTTCACCTTAATGATCCCCTTCATCAGCAACACTTTCCTACACCATGAGTATTAGGTTCAAATACATAATATATTTTGGAATGAAGCATATTTTAAAATTTAATCAGATGTATGCTAGAACATGAATTCATAAACAGGGACAATATAATTCAATTAAATATTCAGAATGATTGATAATTATAGAGTGATGAGGGATTTAGAGGTGATGAGATTGATATGACCCTAATTCAACTATTATGCATATGGAGGTATTTTTGTGTTAATTGTGCAGATTCCGTAAGAATTTGAATCAATCTATTGTCATGAGTGAATTCAAAGAACTCAAAATAAATTTTGCATCTTCTTGATATGGGCTTGATTGCTACATCTGGATAATTTGAATGAATCTAGTAATCTTGTATGCTAGTTTGTGTGGCGAGTATTGACTCTTGTTTCTTACAATAATGATGTCCGACTATTCTGAGGAGTGTTAAACCAAGAGGAAAATAACAATGAAAAGAAAGAGGCAGCAACTGAATTGTGAGAGGATGGAGGGTTTCACGGTGGTTGTTTGGATGGACAATGGGGGCTAGTATGAACTTGGGGAGAACGAGTTTGGAAAAGAGGGAAAGAATCTGAAGAAGAATTGAATTTGGAAACAAAATGACATAATCCTCCATCCCACTAATTGAAGGAAAAAATTCTCCCTGAGCAATTTTTTTTAAAATAATTTTTTAATAACCTGAAGAAGTGGTAAACAAGTTAAAAGGTATTAAGATTGACCAATAAAAAAAGGTGTATCCAAAAGAGTGTGTCAAAAAGATGTGTTCCTAACATTCCTCTCCCATATATAATGTTTTATCCTAGGTTTTGAAAACCGGACCGGACCGGCCGGTCCGACCGGGAACCGGGACCTTGGTCGGTCCGGTTCACAGGGAAAATCGGCCTAGCATCGAACCGGTGGAAAAACCGGAAAACCGGTTCAAAACCGGTAAAACCGGTAGTGAACCGGCCAGAACCGGCCAGAACCGGTTTCTTAAAAGAAAAATAGTATAAAAGGATTTGAGTCATCCTAGCCAAAACCCAATTCTTTTGTTTTCTAACATATGTGGGCTAGTTGTAGATTTTGGGTTGGTTTTCCCTATGAAGATGATTTTAACATATATTTTTATATTTATTTAGTTTAATTTCAAAATAAAAAAAATTGTGCTTAATAATTTTAGTTGTTATGTTGTTTTTTTGTTTAATATTGTTACAAATATTATATTAAAAATTAAAATAATATTATTTAATTATAACCGGTTCAACCACAGTTCAACCTCGGTTGGACCATTGAACATTGAACCGCTGCCTTCACCGATTCGATGACCGGTCCGATTTTGTAAACCTTGGTTTTATCTATGATTTCTATATGGATCAATTCAAATATAGATATATATGAAATATTGTGTTGAATGTAAATTTCCCGTGTCCTTTGTTTTATGTATGATTTCTTATGTTTTATATAATATACTAAAAGAAAATATAATTTTCCTTTGTTAAAAAAAAGGTTGACAAATTTTTTTTACAACGTATCCATAGGGACGTTGTAACATCCTAGTTTTTACACCTAGGATTAATTATTTTATTTGGATATTTATGTTTATTATGTTATGTGGTTTAGTCTGAGTAATTAAATTACTCTCTTCAAATTATTTTATTGGATGCGTTAGCACTGACTTATTTCAGTGAATGCACGCTTACTAGACAATAATTTATGTTATTGTCACTATTATACCGGTACAGAAAAATATTTTAAATAATATGATTAAGAGAAAAGCATTTTCATATTCCTATTCTATTTAATTTTAGAGTTAAAAATATTTTGGTTTGACATTTATCGGAGATTAAATTTTGGACTGAGTATTTTCTTAGTTGATCAGTTCAACTATTAATCTTTACTCTAACTTGAATTTCGAAAACATATCTTTATCAATCTTTATTTTTAGAATCCAAAAAGTAAAAACATGTTTATTTTAGGCTTAATATTTATCACTCATTTTGTAGCTATCACTAAATAATTAGTTTAAAAACTCATTTTCTCTCTTTTCTCTCTTTCTTTCTCGACGCTCTCTTTCTCTCTTTCTCTTTTTCTCTTTTCTTCCTCTGCTTTTTTCTCTTTTCTTCTTTCTTTTTCTCTTCTCCCTCCTAACTCCATCTCCTTCTTCCTCCTCCTTCTCAACCAACCAGCCGCGCCACCCTAGGAGCCGCCTGTCGCCGTCCAGCCGTGCGCCGCCGGGGAGGTCACCGTCTGGTTGCATCTGGTAGCGGAGAAGACGCGCGTTCTGCTCCGTCTCGTCCCTCCTGTTCACGTTGCGCTAGCCACCGCGGTAAGCACCGCGTGCCGCCACCTCCATGGTGGTTTTCACTATGTGAGTTGTTTTAAGCTTTCTTCTTCCTTTCTATGAAGCTTAGCTTCACTTTATGGGTCATGGTTGTTGTAGGGGAGTATTCCACCGCCACTGCCACTTCGCCGGAGTTGTGCGCCGCCGCCGCTGTACCCATGGCTGTCACTGCGTCCTCTGTCTTCTTCCTTGGGTGAGTCAAAACCCTCTCTTGTGTCTCAGATCCAAAACCCCCAAATGGATTTTTGAAACCCTAACCCTAACCCTTTGATTTCAGATTTTAATCTTGAAATTTAAGGTTGTTTTATGAAATCGGGACTGTGAATTTGTGTTTCCCTGAACCAATTTCATTATTCAGAGTTTTTCCCAAATCGTATTTAGGAGCCCTAAAACCCCAATTTAATTTGATTTAAATTTGGGTATGTTTTTATGAAATTAATTATGATTTAGTGCAATTAGGACTCTTAACGGATGATTTCCAAAGTTCTTTTTCATGATCTTTTAATCAAAACAAAGTTTCCTTAAAGGGTATTGGGAAGCGTGAGCTTCAAACATGATTTTCTTTGAAAATAACCTTGTTTGGTAATTAGATTAAGTGTTTAGATAAAGTTAGAATGTGTGTTTGATCATGTGAAATTGATTTCTTGATTTCTGGTTGTTGCGCGTTGTTGGAGTTACTCTCTAAGACGTTTGGACATGACTATGCTTGCTTGATGGAGTAGATATGAGCTAACGTGGACATTAGGACGAGGATTCTTCACTTGTCTTCAAAGGTAAGGGGGGCTTGCCTGATGGATTTTTCTCAATAACCATTTGCTTGTTGTGTAGTCTGTATAATTGATGTGGTTGTGGTTATCTGATTATGTGGTTTATGTTGTGTTGTATATCTGAGTATCAGTGTTTGATCTGTTTTAAATTATTTATTTGTATATGATATTGCTATGGTACATGATCTGTCGGGTGGTTTGTTGTTGAATGTTGCTTGTGAGTGTTGTTTGAGAAGCCTGACTGTGGTCAGTGCACAACCGATTAATCAGATAAAAGCTTTAATAAGCTCTGTAAATTATATTCCAGGTTTTATGGGAAACGTTGGAATATAATAGTGGTGGAAAGTATTATTTTGGAAAAATAAGGAGTTTTGATGATGGTGATTTATTAATGTAAAAGTAACTTGAGTCACAATGAGAGCGAAATTGTGAAAATGTTTAAGTACTGCTAATTTTTATGTAAGAAAGTTTGTAATATTATACAAAGTTATTTTATGAAATTAATTGTTGAAAAGAAGTTAATAATGATTTTAGAAAATTGTTTCCGTGGAAAAAGCTAAGTTTTGGCTTGAGAAGCTTTAAAAGTGATAATTGATGACAGATTTGGGAAAACGTAGAAGGCAAGTATTTTGAAACGGCAGTACATATTTTAAGGAAGTTAAAACCTCAAGTGACTCACATTTGTGAAAACCAAGTTTTATTATTTAAGGATTTTATTGATGAATTTCCAATTTTGGAAAAAGAATTTATGAAAGCAAAACTGATTTAGTGTTAACAGTGGTGTGGGACTTAGTAACCGAGACGTCGGGGTACTAAGGTTCTGTGTTGTGATGGATTCAGTCATTTGGACTTTGAGGGCCTATATTGTATACATGAGGTATACTGTGTTGAAACATTGAAGATGTTTCTAGTGCCACGAACCTAAGACTGGTGCACAGGTCGAGAGGTGTCGTGATTGAGCACTCGGACTGTGAGGTCCTGTGTTTTGATAAAAGTTTTATGGACTGTGAGGTCCTATGTTTTGATAAAAGTTTTATGGACAGTGAGGTCCTGTGTTGTGATGAAATTTTTAAAAGTGTTTTAAAACTATGTGAGTCATAAGCCATTTTGAGCTTTGGCAAAAGAAAGATTGAGCACAAAGAAAAGAACAAAACAAAAGTGTTTTGCATGCATTTGGCAGACGTGCCTGCGGTTTGTGACATAATGCATTAATTACCAGCGGCGAAAGGTAATTACGATGTGCATTTATCTCATGTGCCTAGGGAGGACATGGAGACCCCATCTTACTTGCTAATGGTAGGGCCACTGGTTGTGGACATTAGCAATGTGTTTGGCCTTGTGTGTGCCTGGCTGTGTATGCCTTTTTAAGATGGGAAGAGGTTGCGCACCTGTTGGCAGTTGGCCAAGTTAGCCAGTGTGGCTATGGAGTCTGATCAACTCATATGATGTTGGGATATCTCATGAGATTAGGACGAAAATTAGATGATGAATAGAAGTGTCATGCATGATTTTGATGGATGATGTTTGGGGTGTTGAACCCATTGATAATCTATTAATTTATAAATGCTCGTGTGGTAAATGTATATGTGTTATGTGGTGCCGCGCATTTAGTTATTGGGTTAAAACCATATATTGGCGTCTCACCCTTACACACATTTCAGGTTTCTTCTAGTTCGATATTGTACCCTGGGTACTTTAACACAGATGGTGCAAAGAAGTCTTTCTAAGTCACTCAGACTTATATCTAGTTGCTTGATGAGGTATTACTTGCGGAATAACTTTTAGAACGACCAGCTTAGGGTTTGAGATTTATCTTATTTTTGATGAGTTTGGCTCAGAGAGCCTTTATTTTAAAATGGAATGTCTATGGCTCAGAGAGCATATCTTTTGAATGAGAATCTAAGCTATTTCTTTTGGTCTTGTAAAGCTTATGGCTATAACTATTATTTTTATTAATTGATACCTGGTTGAATTTGGTGTAACTGGAATTCTGGAGTGAAAATGTAATTATTTTAACAGGTGTTATTTTATCTGGGATGTCCGAATTACAGAGGAGACTTTGTCGAAATTTTTGTAAAACTACTATCTTGTAATTAAGTATATCCTTTAAATTAAATAGGCTTGTCAAGCTATGATAGTAAGTTTGTGTGTCGATCAATTAAGGCTTAGGTGTGGAGTTGTGACAAAAATTTTACACCCAATTTCAGACACTTGTGTACTTATATAAGTTATTTTCCGAAAGCACCAGTAAATTATCTTTTAATTTTATTTTCGCACGTGTTTAGAAGGTAATGCCCAAGGGGGGGGTGTTACAGACGTGGTACACATTTTAAAAAAAAAATTATAATCATACACTTAGAGTTTAAAAGAAACAACATTATGTATACATTTAAATGAAAATTACAACTAATTAGCAAGGTTTACAAAATCGGACCGGCCATCAAACCGGTGAAGGCAGCGGTTCGAGGTTCAATGGTCCAACCGAGGTTGAATGGTCCAACCGAGGTTGAACCGTGGTTGAACCGGTTATAATTAAATAATATTATTTTAATTTTTAATATAATATTTATAACAATATTAAATAAAAAAACAACATAACAACTAAAATTATTAAGCACGATTTTTTTATTTTGAAATTAAACTAAATAAATATAAAGATGTTAAATATATTTATTTAATATAGTTGTACCAAATATATAACCAGCCCACAGTCAGAATAAATATTCATGTTATTTTTGTGATCCACGGTGGCCCAATAGCCCACTAATAATTAAAACCCTAAAAGCAAAAATGGTAGCACACTTCAACACTCAGCACAGCAGCCGCATGTGCTATACTGCTATATCTCAGTCGTCATGCTATACTGCTATTAGTATGTTTGGATCAGCGGTGCTTTCTCTTTTTATCGAGTCCCAGTGCAACTTACTGCAAAAGCCACAATTATATGCTTCAGGTCCACCACGCGTTTAGGTGAGTTTATCGTGGTTCCAAACAGAGGCTATATCAGCAGCCACTTGAGCACTCATTCATATCTCAGTCGTCGGCGCCATTTCCCTTCAGCATCCAAGATCGAGTTTTTCAACCTCCATCAGCAGCACAATTTCTGTTGCAGCAGGCCAGCAGTAGTGCAACACCTAGCCATTTTCCATCGCACCATCTTGTCGTTTTGCAGTGCTCGATCTCGCCGTGTGAAGTCAGGAGGTGTGTTTTCAATTTTTTTTTTAATTTCAGCGAACCGGTCCAGATCAGTATACAACCGGTTTTGACCGGTTTTACCGGTTTTGAACCGGTTCAACGGTTCTTAATCCGGTTCCACACAAGGCCGGTTCTGGAGGTCAACCGAATCGTCTCAGTGACCTGGTCCCGGCCGGACCGGTCGGTCCGGTCTGGTTTTGAAAACCTTGCTAATTAGTAATTACATGTATGTGTGCTGGTTTTACATAAAATGTTTTTTTACTGAGGCTTTACATAAAATGTTGATTCTCGTGTATTAAGTGTAATTTTATATACCTTCATATATAAAATTTATTGTTTAGAACATAATTATAGTACAAAAATTCACAAATAATTATATTAATTGATACATACATATATATTTATAACCAAATAAGAGGATAATATATTTATATTTAACAATAGATATAAGATTAAAAATTTGTTATAAATATATTTCATATCATATATACTTATATTCATAAATCTATCAAAAATAAAATATAATAAATCTATTATAACTATATTTTAATCATATAATTTTTTTTTTAAACAAAAGGCGTGCAAAAGCATCACTGTAGTGGAAATCATCCCAACTAGGTTGGCACCGAAACCACTACCAATCATCTGCAGCACCCCAGAATATTATTAAAAAATGAAAAGAAATACAAGGAAGCATGGGAGGACATAGAACCTTACCCATGAAAAGAGGAGAGATTACTTGAATCTAAAATTAGGCATACCCCACCTATTACAGAAGAAGTCATGGCTAATAAAGTTTGGAATCAAGTTCCACCAAGTGAAGCATTTTGAAATGACACCGAAATTGGCTAACTTATCAGCACAATGGTTAGCCTCTCTAAAAACATGAGAAATTAAAAAAGTAAAATTGGAAGTCAAAGCAATACAATTTCTCCATTTAGTTCTAATTTTCCAAGGAACAATGTCCGGATTCAAGAAAGCAAGAACCACAAGAGTAGAGTCACATTCCATCCATAGTCTAGGCCAACCCTTTCTCGAAAGCTACCTGAATTGCTGTCATGGCAGCAAGCAACTCAGCAGAGAAAGAATCCCGAGTCCCATAGAACTCAGCAAAGCAGCCAAGAGTAGCTCCACTGCTGTCCCTAAATATTGCACCACCACCTGCTTGACCTGGAGAACCTTTAGAAGCACCATCAGTGTTTACTTTGATCCAACCTGGGTAAGGAGGAGTCCAAACAACTTGGATAATTTTAGGAGAGGTTCCCGGATGGCCATTAATCCCCAACAGCTCCAAAATTCTCAATTCCTCAGCAGAAGAAAACAATTTGTTTGTAGACACATTACCAGATAGAGAAATGGAAGCTTTGAGTATGCTAGTAGCTGCCCTCACTGAGATTCTTTTGTCTTCAAACTTTAATTTATTTCTTGAGAACCAGATGACCCAAAAAGAGTTAATAATAGTTGCAGCTAGAATGTCTTTCATTTGCAGACTCCATTGCTTGTTACAAAGGGAGAGAATAGATAAGACAGAGGAAGTGTCCACCTGCAAATCAAAAATTGAGCCAATCCACTGCCAAATTTGTTTTGCAAAGGGACAAGCTAAGAAAAGATGGTCTGCACTCTCTGCTGCAGAATAACAAAGACTACAGATCGAAACAGTGCAGCAACCCCTCTTTCGAAGCTGGTCTTCAGTAGGCAACTTGTTGTGAATAAGCTTCCAAGTAACAAAAGATTTAGAGGGGGGAATTGCCTATTCCAAATCAGCTTAGACCAATCACAAATATAATGACTAAGATCTAAGAAATGGAAAGCTTCTTTGAATGATAAATCACCCGAGGTTGAGTGCTGCCAAATGAGGGTGTCCACTGCAGGGAAAACAGGAATATCCAAAAGGGGCAGCTCCTGACCAAAAATTGGGAGGTTAGCCAACAGAGATGCAGGGATATTCCAGCTGCCTTCCCTGATAAAGTCAACAACCTTGGCTTTCAGTTTATGCTGTAAGTTGTGGGGAACTTGCAACAGATCAACCAAAGGCATTGAGAGCCATTTGTCAGTCCAAAAATTAATTGAGGACCCATCTCCAATCTGCCAAACTGAATTATTAAAAACAGACTGCATATGAGTTTTAATACCTGGCCATATGGATGACTTGACATAGGTGGGGACAGGCTTACAGTGTTGAAAGAATCTTTTCCTAAGAAAGGTAGCCCATTCAGCACAAGAGGAAGCCATTTCAAAAGATAACTTCAGAAGAGCAGCTTCATTAAGAGCTAACAAGGACTTAATGCCCAGCCCTCCTTCCAGAACAGGCCTGCATAATTTCTTCCAAGCAACTGTGCAGATTTTCTTGACATTAGGATCTCTAGACCAAATAAAATTTCTAATAGATTTGTCTAAATCCTTAAGAACTGATGAAGGCCAGCAGTAGACATGAAAGCTATGAAGCATCATACTATTGATCACAGACTTGACAAGTTCAACCCTGCCCATGATGGAAAGGAGGCTACCTTTCCACGAGGCAAGTTTGGAGAGGATCTTATTTGCTAAAGGCTGCAAGTGAATCCTTTTTGGTTTGCCCTTGAAAATTGGGAGGCCAAGATAGTTGAAAGGAAAGGATCCAGCAGTAAATCCAAGTATATTAGCCACTTTGGATGACTTGTTAGAGGAAATACTGCCCGAATAGAATTTGCACTTATTGAGGCTAAGCCTTTGGCCTGAGGCTGCTCCATATTCAGCAAAAAGATTCATCAGGGCTTCAAGACCCCTCTTGCTACCCTTACAGAGGACTAGCACATCATCTGCATACAAAACATGGCTAGGAGAAGCAAGATTCTTTGGTCCAGATATAGTTTGTAACACTCCAGAACTGACAAGGCTAGAAATCCCTCTACTCAAGGCATTTTCAGCTAGACAGAAAAGCAGAGGTGATAGAGGGTCACCTTGCCTAACTCCTCTTTTACAGGCAAAAAATCCTTCTGGTTTTCCATTGATCAAAAAGGATAACTTAGCAGAGTAGAGGATTGTTTTGATCCAGTTACAGAAAGTGAGATCAAAACCAAAAGCTTTCAAAACAGAAATGAGAAAGTTCCAGTCCAATGTGTCAAAAGCTTTTTTGATATCAAGCTTTAGGGCCAGATTTCCACCATAAGCCTTATAGTCCAACAAATTACAAGCCTCTGAACCAATACAAATGCACTCCTTGATATTTCTACCTTTGACAAAGCCTCTTTGCTGAGGAGAAATGATTCTAGCTGCAATATTTGCTAGTCTGTCAGCTAACACCTTAGTAATGATTTTTAGCTGAAAATTGGCTAAAGCAATAGGTCTGTAGTCTTCAATTCTATCAGCATTTGGCAATTTTGGAATAAGAACTACTAGATTGGAATTCATGTTAGGAAAGAGCCAATTTTGAGTAAAGAATTGATTAACTGCCATACACACATCAGTTCCAATAATATCCCAATAGGATTGGTAAAAGCATCCTCCAAAACCATCTGGCCCGAGGGCACCCTCACTGTTCATTGCAAAGACTGCTTTCCTTATTTCCTCATTGGATGGCAGCATTGTTAGCAAATTATTCTCTTTAGCTGTAACAGAATTAGGGATAACTCTGTTTATGAGATCATTTACTTGGCAATCATTAGGGACTGCATACAGATTTGAGAAGAATTCAATGACATGGTGAGCCAAGTCCCCAGCATCATCAATAATAGCATCTCCACACTTAAGCATACTCATAGTCTTTGCAGCATACCTAGTTTTTGTAATCCTATGGAAAAATGCAGTGTTTCTATCCCCTTGGCAATGCCAATTTATCCTGGATTTTTCTCTCCAAAACTCCTCTTCAAACAATAAAGCTTGCTGTAATTCAGTTTGTGCTAGAACCTCTTGTTCCATGAGATCATCAGTCACACCACTAGAGTTAATGAGTTGTTGAACAGAATCCACAGCAGCCAAGGCAGATTCAACTCTTTGATGCACATTCCCAAAAACCATCTTGTTCCAACTTTTTAGTTCAATTTTTAAGCACTTCAGCTTCTGAGAAAGAACATACATTGGACAGCCATAAACAGGGTTGCTCCACACTTCCTTAATGAGCCTATAACAATCCGGATGACCAATCCACATTTTATGAAATTTGAAAGCAGAAGGGAAGGACTGAACCAACTTAGAATAGTTTACCATGATAGGAAAGTGGTCAGACTGAGACCTAATCAAGGTACAGCAAGAAGTGGAATTCCAATTGTCTAGCCAAGCTTCATTGCAAAGGGTCCTGTCCAGCCTTTTTTCAGTGTGAGCAGACCCTCTTCTCCTATTACTCCAAGTAAAACTGGCTCCTCTTGTAGGGAGATGAATCGGGTTGGCTATATCAGTGAAGTTCTTAAAATCTTCACAAGCTGCCTTGAGAGGTAAGGAAGAGCTTCTAACTTCATGGGATCCCAAAACAGAATTGAAATCACCAAGCATGCACCAAGGCCCTGGATTGTTAACCTGCAGATTAATTAATTCTGACCAAAGAGATCTTCTCGAGAGATGAGAGGTACTAGCATAAATAGCTGCAACAAAAAGATCTTGTCCATCTATGTTTATGTGAAATGAACACTGCTGAGGTGAGATAGACAGGGAGGTAGGAGATAAGTGGCTGCTACATAACCCCCATAAATTAGGAATACGGCTACCTCTATCATTTAGACAAAAAACTTTTAAGTTCAGCTGCCTCCAAAAGGAATCTGGGACATCAGTTACCTTGATCCAAGGTTCAGAGATGAAGACAAATTCTGGTTTGTTAGCAACACATAAATTCTTGAAGACTAACCTTGTACTAGGATTCCCAAATCCTCTACAGTTCCAATATATGATTTTCATTATGCAAACTGTTGAGGACCACCCCTTAAACGGGCAAACTTCTTTTCTTGTTGTGCTGCCTTAGCAGCCTTTTGCCTTAATTTTTTCTTCTTAGACTTAGAGAGGACAGTTGAAAAATCATCTCCTTGAGAGTTGCTCAGAATATATTTACTTGGATCAGCCCTTACAATTGGAGAGGACTGATTCTCCCCATTGTCATCATCTAGGTTGTCATCCTCATGACCCCAAAAAGGACTGACAATTTGTAAGTCAGAGGCCACAACTTGATTCCTTATATCACTGTCTGGGGTGATACTAATAGTGCTCTTACCTAAAAGAGTTGGAACAAGATGAAGATTACCTTGATGAGATACCGAAATCTCTTTGCCTGCATTTAAATTATGAGCATTATGATGTGCAGGCGAGCAATCCACAGGAGTGTCTACCACAAAAGTCCCATTACTGGAGATAGATTGTTGGACAGGAGAGGGGAGCTCACTCTCTGTAGGAGAATGTTGCATAACCCCACAGATAGGAGAAAGAACCTCTACCACATTCAAAGGACTGGAGGGCTGGACAAATCCAAGAAGAGGATTAATGGAAGCTTGAGCTTCAGGATCACTGTGAGAGACATTGTTAACTCCCAAAAAGTCTTTCGGTGCAATGACTGTCTCCACAGAGATTAATTTAGAATTGCTAGTGCCTGCCTCCTAAACCAAATTTGGTTCATCAATAGGTTCTACAAAGGCAATACCTTTGCCTTTATCCACAACACTTATTTCTGTTTCCTTCAAAGTTTCAGTATTTCCTTTATTGGTTTTTGGAACATATTGCAAAACCTTTTTTCGAAGTTCTTTCTGGACAACATCCAAGCCTTTTGGAGCTAAAGTTTCTCTAGTTTGATTCTTTCTGCAATTGGCACTTAAGTGGCCAATTAACTTGCAAGAAGAGCAGAAGGATGGAAGTCGCTCATACTCTATGTCAACAAAGAAAGCAAAGTCTTCTCTTTCCACAAGGATTCTATCACGCAGTTCCTTAGTAAGATCTATCTCAATGAGAACTCTAGCAAAGTGGCCGAAAGATATCTTCATAGTTGCCTCATCTAATGCAATTGGAACACCAATACCACCACCAATCTCAAACAAGATCTTTGGCCGCCAATACTCTCGCGGCAATCCATGAAACCTAACCCAACATTGTGCATGGGTTTGACGTATGGTATTTGGATTAAAATCCGAAATCCAAGAAGATAATCTGAGCACACCTGGACTCAAATTCCAAGCACCAGCAGATCTGATCCGACGTTGGTCCTCTAAGGAGGAGAAGTTGAACTCGTAAAAACCTTTTCCCAGAGATACCACAGACCACGTAGCAATAGGTTTCCAAATCTTGAGAAGCTTGGATCGCAAGTCACCCAGTTTTATCGGGGAGTCTCCCTTGGACAAAATGAGACGACCATGAATAAGATTTTGGCATTCTTGAACACCAGCCTGGTATTCAGATTCAGATATCTTTATCGCCCATTTATCACCCTTCAAACAAGGTTTGGGTAGTTGATTAATAGGGATATCAAAAGAGTTAGAAACCGCTTGTGCGAAGGACTTTTTTGGAGGAGGAGCAGGAGCATTCGGAGGAGAAGATTGAAGAGCAAGGAAACTCCATGGAACAATAGGTTCGTTAGCCATGAAGGACAAGCAAAACCCTAGAAGATCACAGGAAGAGAAACCCTAGCAGAGCAGCCATCTTCTCTCGCATATCTTAAAAATTTTCACAATATAGTAAAAATGATCTCCAACTGATCATGTAACTTTAATAGATGTATAATTTGAAATCCATATAACACTAATTAAAAGCTTTTGTTATAATAAAAATGTTACCATTAATGCATTTTGAATTAATGCCATTATTGGAGTTATTTTGGCTCATGTTTTGAGTTATTGCTATAATCATTATTTAAGGCTTATAAATGATTTTTTAAGTAAATTATTTGCTATCCAAAAGGATTGTTGTTTCCTTCAAACAAAAAAAAAAGGATTGTTGTTACAGTATTAAATTTATCTATTTACTTGGAGGAAATTGAGGAGTCAAAATTTGGTGATTTGTGAGAGTGCCATGTGTATGTTGTTCATTGAGAAGTAGTTAGAATGCGACATGTTTAAAAATTGCAATATGTAGAATCGCTTAACATTCACTTTTATATATTATTATTATTATTATTATTATTATTATTATTATTATTATTATTATTATTATTATGGGATTGGGATCCTCTCCTGTTTTGAAAAAATATGATCAAATCTAAACCTCACATTTATATTAATTAATTTTATTTTGAAATGATATAAATAAGATTTACCATGGATGTATGGTTGCATTAAAAAAAAGAACATGGATGTATGGTGGAGATCTCTTGAACACGACTCTCCTGCTTTTCTCCAATAGGTATTAAGATTGACCAATAAAAAAGGTGTGTCCAAAAGAGTGTGTCAAAATGTGTTCCTAGCATTCCTCTCCCAAAAGTAATGTTTTATCTATGATTTTTATATGGATCAATTCAAATTAGATATATATGAAATATTGTGTTGAATGTAAATTTCCCGTGTCCTTTGTTTTATGTATGATTTCTTATGTTTTGTATAGGTTAAAGTAATCTTTTGGTCCCTATACGTGACACTAATTTTTAATTTGGTCCCTATACGTAAAAAGTTATCAATTTGGTCCCTATACGTGACACTAGTTTTTAATTTGGTCATCACCGCTAATTGGTCCCTATTTAAGAGGGACCGAATTGCAAATTATTATCACATATAGGGACCAAATTGAAAATAATTGTCACATGTAGGGACCGATTTCAATTTTTTTGTTGAATTGGTTCCTAAATGTGACAATAATTTGCAATTTGGTCCTCTAATATAGGGACCAATTAGTGGTGAGGATTGAAAACCAGTGTCACGTATAGGGACCAAATTGATAACTTTTTACGTATAGGGACCAAATTGAAAATGGTGTCACGTATAGGAACCAAAAGATTACTTTAACCTTTTATATAATATACTAAAAGAAAATATAATTTTCCTTTGTTAAAAAAAAGGTTGACAATTTTTTTTTACAACGTATCCATAGGGACGTGGTACACATTTAAAAAAAAAATTATAATCATACACTTAGAGTTTAAAAGAAACAACATTATGTACACATTTAAATGAAATTAATTGCAACTAATTAGTAATTATATGTCTGTGTGCTCGTTTTATATAAAATGTTTTTTTTTATTGAGGCTTTACATAAAATGTTCATTCCCGTGTATTAAGTGTAATTTTATATACCTTCATATATAAAATTTATTGTTTAGAACATAATTATAGTACAAAAATTCACAAATAATTATATTAATTGATTCTGGATACTGATCGCAGAGATAAGGGACAAATACGAAGACTAAAATAAGGGTCAAATACGAAGACTAAAATAAAGAAAAAGAACCAAAATACTAATTTAGCCCAAAATAGTATAATTAAATATAGTAAAGTAAACAAAGAATGATAATGAAATATTAAAGGAGTTTAATGACAATAAAAGAGAAATTAAAACCTTCAATTCCAAATTAAACACACAACATTTCTTGGACTTGTCAAGACGCACACAGTGTTGAGAGGCACCTCTTGATCAAGAATTCAAGATGGAAGGATGCGCACGACGACCCCGAGGTGGTAAGAGAAAGATCATCACGAGTCGATCCTTTGAGGTCTCCGCCAACGCTCGAGTAATCTACGATGGGCTTCTACAGGATGCAAGGGTCACGTGGCAGATATTCGATGGGCTTTTACGGGACGGAAAGGTCCCATCGGATGTATACGATGGGGATGAGGACCCGGACGATGACATGTTCCAGCGCCTGAGAAATTTAACTATGAATATGCGAAAGGTCTGCATTTCTTCTGAACTTGTGATTCCGGACATCGTAGGTGAAGGTGCGTTTGGGTTTCATATGAGCTTTGTTAATTTTTTTTTCTTTTCTTTATAAGCCTAAGTATTAGAGTTTATTATTCACTGATTGTGTAGCATAATGACATGGAAAATTTGCGAAGGGTAATTTCCTTTGTTTAGCATAATGACATGGAAAATTTTTATTGTCATAAGGAATAAAAGGAAAAAGATCGGATATACATTTATCTTTGTTTCTTGATAATTTCATATTTTGTATGTGCAGATATTACACAACGTCCGGAATTGCTTGAAAAGCTAGAAGTAGAAAAACAAGAAAATATGTGGAACTGCTCTATTTGTCATTCGCTTTTTGGCTCTGTCTTGATCACAATTTGTCAAGCACATCTTCTTCGTCCCCGATGCATCGGGTGTGTTTCATTGAGCAGAAGACCCATCGATGCGCTATGTGTCGGGTGCTTTGTGGAAACATGAAGTTTTCGCTATTGAAAAGCTAGAAGTAGAAAAACAAGAAAATATATGGAACTGCTCTATTTGTCATTCGCTTTTTGGCTCTGTCTTGATCACAATTTGTCAAGACATCTTCTCGTCCCCCGATGCATCGGGTGTGTTTCATTGAGCAAAGAACCCATCAGATGCGCTATGTGTCGGGGTGCTTTGTGGAAACATGAAGTTTTCGCTATTAGGCACGATCCACCACCAGCAATGCCACCTATTAGTAAACTGAACTTTCTACGCCAAGAACTCCTGCAAAATGAAGTTAGTGATCTAAAATCAGTTGTGTTTTCGCGTTTCACTGATGTTTTGCATTGGATTTATGACCACTTGAGAGCTGTAAATATATTCCCCTTCTTATGTGAATCAATAATGCCACCTCCGGAAAGGCGAGGGGTCATCTCGCAATTTCAGCGACGTGAGACACCGGCGGTTCTTCTAATTGATCTGCGGTGCTCAATTCGTAGTATAAATCTGAGTGCATCTAGAGTGTACCTTATGGACGCCTGCAGAAATTCAGTTGAGAAAAGGGCGGTCAGCCGTGTCAACCGCGCCGGACAGAGTGAGAAGGTCAGAGTCATCAAGCTGATTTCTGAAGACACGATCGAGGAGAAGATACTGACACTTAATGATCACAACGAGCGGCTCGATCCTACGATGAGTGAATTAAAGTTACTCTTGGAGTAATAGGTATTTATACATTAAAATGCATTTTTGTTTATGACCTACATCCAAACTACTGCTTATGAATATTCATTGATTGCATGTCCTTAGTAGCATACATAATATATATTAGTCTTCAGTTGCATGGCTATACCTGTATAGTGTCACTGTATACGAAAAACCTATGTATCAGGATTGACCGTAAAATTGAAGAACTACTTTGGTCCCACACTAAAAGGGATACTTGCTTGTTTACATTCATTATTTGACATTGTATCTTGAAAGTTGTATTGTTTTTCAATAAGGAGTTATATTTCTTGTCTACAATGCGCTTGAATATGGACATATGTTACCTGATCAATGTTGCTTTTGCAGGGACTAAGTTATATATTTTTCCTTCTCTAACATTTCTTGATTATTAGCTAATCGATAGTGTTGGTGCTGAAAGTTTTGTACTTGCTTTCAGGTGCAGTGCTGGAGAAGATTGGTAGCAAACTTAATAACCGGTTAGTGCCCCCCCAAATTTATGAACTTGGGACATGTTTCCTTTGTCTGTTTCTGTCCATAAACCATCGCTAAGTTGCTTGCATGGCACGTTAGGCCGCGTAGCTGTTCGTTATTGTATTTTGCGCGTGTATTTCTTCTTAAAAAAAAAGGCCCAAAATGTGGTTGTTTTTAGCCAAAACTAAGACTTCGGTTATCTTCTTCAATACCTTGCCATGAGATGATGAAATATGACTCTGAATGGCACATCACTCCAGTTTGTCTTAATATGCCCCCTTCTAGTTGCGTAGTTGACTGCATTCCAGAGGCTTGTATAAACCCTGTTTGTTTGGATAAGTAATTCCCTGATTTTTGTTGTTCTGGAAAACATGAATTGGCAGACTATCAACATACCACCTTAGATTACAGTGGTAGGCAATAGATCATGTGACTAGATCGATATTGTAGAATTCTTTCTTATGGAACAGAGTCAATAAATAATGTCTGGTAGAATTTATCAACTTACATAATTTCTATGGGACCCCGGTGAATGGTGTAATTGTGAAAATCCGTGGTTGGGTCAAACCAGAGGTTAAATTATTGCTCTCTACTTCCTTGTCCTTGCACACATGTGTTAGTGTGGACAATGTATGGTTGTCCTGTGATGTTGCCTAATAACTTAATCTATTTCATCATGTTGGCTTCCTATAGGGATAACTGTGCAGTTATTGTAGAATAAGCATTAGCACTTAACTTATCAATAGAAGTTTGATAAATTTGGTTTTGATGGTGCAAGTATACCCTTTTTTGTTTTTGAAGGTATTTATACATTTTGTTCCTGTTGTTTCTGACTTTATGCTATGCTATGTCCCTTTGAATTGATTTTTTAGTGTCATGGTGGTATGAAATGATCCTGTGAATGCGACTTGACATACTCACATTATTCATTTGTAATCCATCAATTAATTTAGGTTGCGTAGGTGTGCTTCTCTCTGAACTTAATGGTGTTTTTGTTTCTGTATAGTCTGATACTTCTTGATTCAGATGTAATTGTCCAAGTTCGTGTAAGGGTGCATCCTGTTTCTGTCGAGTATGATAGATCTTGAAATGATATGCTGGATTATTAAACACAGAAATCACACACAATAAATTGGTAGTTGCTGTCCCAGAGACTAATGTCTCCTACAGAGAATAGTCTCAAAATCCAAACTTTCAAATAACAACATACATACTCTCCTTCTATATTACATATATATCCGATACATAACTGCCATCGAGCAGGTATTTTCTAATACATAACTGCCACCGAGCAAGTATTTTCTAACACTTAATTGCCACTAACATACTGCGTATTGCTACACTTATTCATAATTGCCATTAAACAGTTATATCTAAACATTCAATGACATACAGTTATTTACGCGTAGAATACACTTTTCTCACTGATGGCCTGGCTTGACGCCCGTGGTGTGTGTGTGTGTGGTGTGTGTGTGTGTGTGGGGGGGGGCGTGGCTTGTCCCGATGGCTGAATGTTTAGAAATTGGCTTTTCGTCAACTTCTACAGCTACTAACTCCTCCTCTTCGTTCAATTCTTTGTAATCTCTTAAGATCACCAATCTTAATTGCTTCTCTGCTCAATGATGTATTGGATGGAATTTTTCTCCACACCTAGAGCATAGACCCTTGCCTTTCCTCTCCATCAATTCTTAATATGTTAAATGGTGCAGACCTCTGCTTTTCATGCCATAATTATGTCTATCTCCCTCCTCTTTTTTTTTTTTGGGAAGATGCTGAACTTGAAAGAAGATTTCTGTTATGTGAATTTCCTAGTGTTCCCAGTCCAGAACTTTGATTTTTTTTCCTACGTCCCGAATTGTTAAGAATATAAATAATTCTGTTAGAGTTTGTTACAAGTTGTTAATAGTTTGTTAGGGTGTTAATTGTGTTAGTTAGCTAACTCTATAAATAGAGTCTCATGTATCACATTTCATTATCTTTTTTCAATAAATCAATATGTTACCACATGAGTATACATATGCTCTCTATCTCTCCTATGAGTATGATCTCTATCCCTCACATCCATGGATTCTTCACATGGTATCAGAGCGATACCCTGAGGAGGCTTTCACTGATGATTCGGATAGTGAGGAAGAGGAGGTTTTAGATTCTGTTGAAGATTGTGCTTCAAACTGTGATGAAGAATTCATCAGCAACACAGACGAGGAGGCCATAGCAGTTCCATCACTGCAACAACCATCAACTGAATCTGCAGTAATGGAGGACAGCCACTGCAATCTCAATTTCGGCAGTTTCGGAGACTCGGATCTTGATGCAATGTCGGTGACTCCGATCGAACAGATCAAGCCAGTCATCGATGGATCCTCCGTCAAGATTGGAGGAATTACCTGCTTCCTCGTCACCTGCAACGGTTCCACTGCCACGCCAAAGCTCCGTAAATGGAGTTCTCTTACCACTGCCATGGTTGCCATGGATCACCACCTTCCGACGAAATGCAGGAACAGTAGCGAAGATTTCAGCAGGAACACAGAGGAGGAGCTTGAATCAACGGCCATGGGAGAAGCTCTTCCATCAGATCTTGCGATTCCTCTGCCACTGCCGATCTTGACTGTTGAAGAGGAAGCATCGAAATCACAGGAGGTTCTCTCTGAATCAGCCAAGCCAACGGATCTTGATGCTCTGGAAGCTTCCTGGACTGGACTCCCCTCTCTCTTTGGCCTGGCCCATTATGGATGAAGATTGGGCCATACTGCTGCTTTTTTTTTTTCGTTTTTTAGTTGGTTAGCATTTTTTTTTCTTTTTGAAAAGTTGGTCTTTTCTGTTTGGGCTTATGAGCATAATGGTCTATTCAAGCTGATTGTGATGATATCACTTATCAGCTTGAGGGGGGCTTTTAAGAATATAAATAATTCTGTTAGAGTTTGTTACAAGTTGTTAATAGTTTGTTAGGGTGTTAATTGTGTTAGTTAGCTAACTCTATAAATAGAGTCTCATGTATCACATTTCATTATCTTTTTTCAATCAATCAATATGTTACCACATGAGTATACATATGCTCTCTATCTCTCCTATGAGTATGATCTCTATCCCTCACATCCATGGATTCTTCACATGGTATCAGAGCGATAAGAATCCATGGATGTGAGGGATAGAGATCATACTCATAGGAGAGATAGAGAGCATATGTATACTCATGTGGTAACATATTGATTGATTGAAAAAAGATAATGAAATGTGATACATGAGACTCTATTTATAGAGTTAGCTAACTAACACAATTAACACCCTAACAAACTATTAACAACTTGTAACAAACTCTAACAGAATTATTTATATTCTTAACAGCCCCCCTCAAGCTGATAAGTGATATCATCACAATCAGCTTGAATAGACCATTATGCTCATAAGCCCAAACAGAAAAGACCAACTTTTCAAAAAGAAAAAAAAATGCTAACCAACTAAAAAAAAAAAAAAAGCAGCAGTATGGCCCAATCTTCATCCATAATGGGCCAGGCCAAAGAGAGAGGGGAGTCCAGTCCAGGAAGCTTCCAGAGCATCCATTCCTTTCCCTTCCCAAGTTGAACCCTTGACACACCAGGTAGAGAGAACGACGGTGGAAACCAACAGCAGCGACTGCGGCGGAAATCGACAGCGATCGACGGCGGAAATCGACAGCGATCGGCGGCGGCATCCTCCGGGATCGAAGACGAAAACAGAACGTCGGAGAAGCGGTGGCGAAATCCCAGAAGCTGCTTCACGGGGATCGAACACGAACTCATAGCAAGGTGATGGCGGAGCCGGCGCCGTCGTGGTGGAGTTGTAAATGGCGGATCGGTCTGGCTTGCGAAGGTTGAGGAGGATTCCCCCAGGATCGAAGACAGTCAGATGCTCGCAGAAGAGGTTGACGAAGGTGGAGATGATGCGATCTGTGAACTCCTTCGATTTCTTGGCTGCTTCAGAAACGTCAGATTCAGATGCAAGATCCGTTGGCTTGGCTGATTCAGAGAGAACCTCCTGTGATTTCGATGCTTCCTCTTCAACAGTCAAGATCGGCAGTGGCAGAGGAATCGCAAGATCTGATGGAAGAGCTTCTCCCATGGCCGTTGATTCAAGCTCCTCCTCTGTGTTCCTGCTGAAATCTTCGCTACTGTTCCTGCATTTCGTCGGAAGGTGGTGATCCATGGCAACCATGGCAGTGGTAAGAGAACTCCATTTACGGAGCTTTGGCGTGGCAGTGGAACCGTTGCAGGTGACGAGGAAGCAGGTAATTCCTCCAATCTTGACGGAGGATCCATCGATGACTGGCTTGATCTGTTCGATCGGAGTCACCGACATTGCATCAAGATCCGAGTCTCCGAAACTGCCGAAATTGAGATTGCAGTGGCTGTCCTCCATTACTGCAGATTCAGTTGATGGTTGTTGCAGTGATGGAACTGCTATGGCCTCCTCGTCTGTGTTGCTGATGAATTCTTCATCACAGTTTGAAGCACAATCTTCAACAGAATCTAAAACCTCCTCTTCCTCACTATCCGAATCATCAGTGAAAGCCTCCTCAGGGTATCGCTCTGATACCATGTGAAGAATCCATGGATGTGAGGGATAGAGATCATACTCATAGGAGAGATAGAGAGCATATGTATACTCATGTGGTAACATATTGATTGATTGAAAAAAGATAATGAAATGTGATACATGAGACTCTATTTATAGAGTTAGCTAACTAACACAATTAACACCCTAACAAACTATTAACAACTTGTAACAAACTCTAACAGAATTATTTATATTCTTAACACGAATGTTATTCGAGTTAGTTGACACAGTTGCAGAACTTGAAAGCGGTTGAAACTGCAACAGCTCCCTATTCTCTTTCTCATGTCTTGGTCTTCAATGACCTCACTGCAGTGCTGAAATTTCTACAACCATTCCGCCACCCATACCTTCTGAAGCAGGCAGATCTGAAATTTATTGGCTCTATATCCCTGCCATTTGCGTGGCCTGAAGCCAGGTTGTGGTTTGAAGGTATGCATTTTCCGTTTAATGTCTGATTGCAGGCCTCCAATGAAATATACCAAGTATTGTTGCTCCAACAGTTTTCTTACTTTAGATGTCTAGAACTTGAAAACTTCTATAAAGTCATCCACGGTCCTTTTTTTTTTCAAGTCTTTCAACTCTGGATGAGGCTTTTCAGCATTTCTCCATTCAAACCTTGCAACCAGGGCTCTTTAAAATTTTCCCCGAGTCAAAGGTACCCCAACTTCTGTTAATAAATTTAATCAATGGGCAGTTGGCCCTTCCATCATTTGCAGTGATAAAAAAGATAGGTCAGGCAGCTTATAAAATGGACTTACCACTTACCAGCTCATGTCGGGGTGCTTCTTGTTTTTCATGTGACAGTTATGTAACTTGATGTGTCATGAGCCAGCTTTTTAACGTCAGGTATATGGACAGGAACGGATGGAGGGACTAACATGTCCCACGTTTAAATTCGGGGACTAACTAGTAAATTTTTTAGGGACTAAATGTGTGTCCCCGCAAAATTTCAGTGATTAATTTGTATGATAAAATCACAAAAGTTTTATATTTATATATATCTTATTAAAGATATTAAATAGAGTTTTATTTTTGAATATATATTAAAAAATAAACACAACAGTTGTATATTCCATACCTTTATCAAATTGGACTTCAATCAATTCATTAGTTCTTACTCCTAATTCTTTCTTTTAGCTTAGTTTCATGTACGCCTGTTTACCCTTCCTTTCTAGATAAATTCTTTTATATGTATATATATCAATGTCAAGTAGGTAACGGTTTAAGCAAATATGTAGTTTTTGAAAATTGAATACAGTTTTTGAAACTTGCCATCCTACATCAATTTTGTATAATTGTACCAAGTAGGGGGATTTTCCTTTGAATTGATTCTTTAGTGTCATTGTTTATGAAATGATCCTGTGAATGGGACTTGACATACCCACACAATTCCGTTGTAACTTGTAATCCTTCAATTAATTTCGTTGGAGTAGGTGTGCTTCTCTCTTTTAATGTTTTTTTTTTCACATTGCAGGTTTCGTAAAAAGCTCTGCTACACTTTGTGGATCATTCTACTCTTTATATTATGTCGGTCTCTTTGTTAACAGAGTCTATTTAACAATTATGCTTGTGATTATTGTGAGTTCAACCTTTAAATGATTTCGACTTTTTTTTAATCTTTTTTGGATGGTTATAAATGGAATTTAGTTTGTGGGACTCTACTTTGGTGTCTATGTCTATGTTAATATTATAAAGCACATACTCAGTGGTAACGATGAGAAACTTGTAAGGTCAATACCCAAATAGCCATTCAAATATTGGAGAGTGATTTGCTCTTTTGGGGCGCATGATTAATGAAGGGGTTTCCTTGCAGTAACAACAGTAGTACCTCAAATAATTGGCCAAATCCAAATCAAGTTGATTTTCTATGTACTGCCTTTATAAAAAAATTTATATTGACAATCAATCAAAAATCATGAATTTGATGATTTTTAAGGTGGTTAAGATAAGAATGATTTGTAATGATATATGTATTTTTAATTTTTTGATTGTCTAACAGTTTAAAAAAATGTTATACTATCAATATATATTATTTAAATCCCAATTATATTCTCATAGCAAAAGGATTCTCCTTCCTTGTTACTCCGTAAGAACCGGTTTTCTTTTTACCGAATGCGTCACAGTAATTTTGCACTTGGCATTTTCTTTCAGTGTCCTAGTTAAAACTACTGATATCCTCATTATTGGTCATGGTTAATAAATACTTAAAATAAAACAGTACATTAAATAGCTAAAATTCCAATTAAATCTCAAAGAAGTTATTAAAAGGAGAAATGTTCACATTTTAAAACAAAGAGCCTAAACTGTAAAGGCAAATCACATTTAAAGAACATAGAGAATAAACTGTAAAGGCAAAATAGCCTTTAGGGTATGTTTGGATGGGCGTTTAGAGAGGGTAAAGTATTTTAAGAAGGTAATTATAATTAAAATACTTCAATAAAAAGTACTTTGTGTATTATACTAGGGTATGAACCTGTGCCATGCACGAAGAATATACACATTTTTAGGATTTTATTTTTAAATGTTTAATTCTTGATTTTATGTGTTGTGGTTTAAAAAATTTTGTTGGAAATTATATATCAAAAATTGTTAAAGAATTATTTTCTCTCAACAATCAATCATAAAATGTGACCAATATTAATGTAATAATTATTATTGATACTACAATATATATAATGACTCCTAAATATATGGTACATACATAACTACATACGATCTACTGCACAAATTTATTATTAAAAATATAACTACAAAAATAAGACATCTATAAAGAATATACAAAAAAAGCATGGTATTTGAAAATAGATATTGAAGTTTTATCATGATTTTGTTTTTTTTTAAAACAAATTTATAAAATAAAACTAACCATTTCTACTCATACTACCTTAATATCATATCTTATATGAACATTTAATAGCCAATATATATTTTCAAAGTAATAACTGCATTTCAAGCTGATAAATCATTTCTCAATATAATTTATTTAAACATTGATATTAAATATGTCCGAATGAACTTCGTAATGATAGGAATTTATAGGAAAATATATATTTATCTATCATATTATTAGTTTTCTTCTATAAAAAAAATCCATTAGATTTAATTGTCCTTTTTTTTGTGCAAGTCAACCATTTTAAAAAAAATATTTTTATCTATCATACTAATTTTTTTCTCTCTTAACAATTATTTGATTTATTTCTCCACTTTTCTTCATGCAAATTAAATATTTTTAGAAAATATATTTAACTATCATATTAATTTTCTTCTTCTCTCTTGAAAATATATTTTATTAATTTATTTATACTCTTTGTACGCTGTAAGTTAATAATTTTTAGTAAAAAAATAATATTAATTTCATGGCATATATTTTTTTTATTGTATATGCTATAATTAGAAAGTTCTTATGGCAAATATGAATGTCACAAAAACAAATTATAAAAATTTACCACATGTTATAATTCAAAAATTTTAAAGCAAGTAAGAATGAAAAAAAAAAATGAATACATTACAAAGACTGGTATACAAATGAACAAAACTATTGGATACTAAAGATTTAATTAAAAAAATATGATAAAATCCTTCCATAACAATTTTAACAAAATATAAAAAACATTTAGGTTCCGAATATATTAAATTGATCCCCATTATTATTTAATATTTCCTTCGTTAATTATTTGAAAAATATATTAAGAAAATATACCAAAATCTATAAAAAAAAATCCAAATGTGAGAATATAATAAAAGGAAAATAAAATTAGTATGATAGAGGATTGTCTCCAGGACAAACCCTTCATGATAGAGGATTCTCGTCGACATCCTTACACAAATCAATGAAATGGTTCCCTTTAGAGTTCTCATAAGTTTCACCAAATGAATTGGAGAATTTGCTCATTAGGTCATGAGAAAAACAATATATTTTGTCAATAAATTCATAAATAGGGACTATATAATTCAATTAAATATTCAACTTAAAGATTAACAAAGTTGGAGATATGCCTGAGATATCGGAATGTTCTCTACTTGATCTAGCAAGCCAACATTTTCACCTTAATGATCCCCTTCATCAGCAACACTTTCCTACACCATGAGTATTAGGTTCAAATACATAATATATTTTGGAATGAAGCATATTTTAAAATTTAATCAGATGTATGCTAGAACATGAATTCATAAACAGGGACTATATAATTCAATTAAATATTCAGAATGATTGATAATTATAGAGTGATGAGGGATTTAAGGTGATGAGATTGATATGACCCTAATTCAACTATTATGCATATGGAGGTATTTTTGTGTTAATTGTGCAGATTCCGTAAGAATTTGAATCAATCTATTGTCATGAGTGAATTCAAAGAACTCAAAATAAATTTTGCATCTTCTTGATATGGGCTTGATTGCTACATCTGGATAATTTGAATGAATCTAGTAATCTTGTATGCTAGTTTGTGTGGCGAGTATTGACTCTTGTTTCTTACAATAATGATGTCCGACTATTCTGAGGAGTGCTAAACCAAGAGGAAAATAACAATGAAAAGAAAGAGGCAGCAACTGAAGTGTGAGAGGATGGAGGGTTTCACGGTGGTTGTTTGGATGGACAATGGGGGCTTGTATGAACTTGGGGAGAACGAGTTTGGAAAAGAGGGAAAGAATCTGAAGAAGAATTGAATTTGGAAACAAAATGACATAATCCTCCATCCCACTAATTGAAGGAAAAAATTCTCCCTGAGCAATTTTTTTTAAAATAATTTTTTAATAACCTGAAGAAGTGGTAAACAAGTTAAAAGGTATTAAGATTGACCAATAAAAAAAGGTGTATCCAAAAGAGTGTGTCAAAAGATGTGTTCCTAACATTCCTCTCCCATATATAATGTTTTATCTATGATTTCTATATGGATCAATTCAAATATAGATATATATGAAATATTGTGTTGAATGTAAATTTCCCGTGTCCTTTGTTTTATGTATGATTTCTTATGTTTTATATAATATACTAAAAGAAAATATAATTTTCCTTTGTTAAAAAAAAGGTTGACAAATTTTTTTTACAACGTATCCATAGGGACGTGGTACACATTTAAAAAAAAATTATAATCATACACTTAGAGTTTAAAAGAAACAACATTATGTATACATTTAAATGAAAATTACAACTAATTAGCAAGGTTTACAAAACCGGACCGGCCATCGAACCGGTGAAGGCAGCGGTTCGAGGTTCAATGGTCCAATCGAGGTTGAACCGTGGTTGAACCAGTTATAATTAAATAATATTATTTTAAATTTTAATATAATATTTATAACAATATTAAATAAAAAAACAACATAACAACTAAAATTATTAAGCACAATTTTTTATTTTGAAATTAAACTAAATAAATATAAAGATGTTAAATATATTTATTTAATATAGTCGTACAAAATATATAACCAGCCCACGGTCAGAATAAATATTCATGTTATTTTTGTGATCCACGGTGGCCCAATAGCCCACTAATAATTAAAACCCTAAAAGCAAAAATGGTAGCACACTTCAACACTTTCAAGACAAAGCAACCATGTGCTATACTGCTATATCTCAGTCGTCATGCTATACTGCTATTATTATGTTTGGATCAGCGGTGCTTTCTCTTTTTATCGAGTCCCAGTGCAACTTACTGCAAAAGCCACAATTATATGCTTCAGGTCCACCAGGCGTTTAGGTGAGTTTATCGTGGTTCCAAACAGAGGCTATATCAGCAGCCACTTGGGCACTCATTCATATCTCAGCCGTCGGTGCCATTTCCCTTCAGCATCCAAGATCGAGTTTTTCAACCTCCATCAGCAGCACAATTTCTATTGCAGCAGGCCAGCAGCAGTGCAGCACCTAGCCATTTTCCATCGCACCATCTTGTCGTTTTGCAGTGCTCGATCTCGCCGTGTGAAGTCAGGAGGTGTGTTTTTAAAATTTTTTTTTTAATTTCAGCGAACCGGTCCAGATCGGTATACAACCGGTTTTGACCTGTTTTGAACCGGTTCAACAGTTCTTAATCCGGTTCCTCACAAGGCCGGTTCTGGAGGTCAACCGAATCGTCTCAGTTACCGGGTCCCGGTCGGACCGGCCGGTCCGGTCCGGTTTTGAAAACCTTGCTAATTAGTAATTACATGTATGTGTGCTGGTTTTACATAAAATGTTTTTTTTACTGAGGCTTTACATAAAATGTTGATTCCCGTGTATTAAGTGTAATTTTATATACCTTCATATATAAAATTTATTGTTTAGAACATAATTATAGTACAAAAATTCACAAATAATTATATTAATTGATACATACATATATATTTATCACCAAATAAGAGGATAATATATTTATATTCAACAATAGATATAAGATTAAAAATTTGTTATAAATATATTTTATATCATATATACTTATATTCATAAATCTATCAAAAATAAAATATAATAAATCTATTATAACTATATTTTAATCATATAACTTTAATAGATGTATAATTTGAAATCCATATAACACTAATTAAAAGCTTTTGTTATAATAAAAATGTTACCATTAATGCATTTCGAATTAATGCCATTATTGGAGTTATTTTGGCTCATGTTTTGAGTTATTGCTATAATCATTATTTAAGGCTTATAAATGATTTTTTAAGCAAATTATTTGCTATCCAAAAGGATTGTTGTTTCCTTCAAACAAAAAAAGGATTGTTGTTACAGTATTAAATTTATCTATTTACTTGGAGGAAATTGAGGAGTCAAAATTTGGTGATTTGTGAGAGTGCCATGTGTATATTGTTCATTGAGAAGTAGTTAGAATGCGACATGTTTAAAAATTGCAATATGTAGAATCGCTTAACATTCTCTTTTATATATTATTATTATTATTATTAAAGGATTGGGATCCTCTCCTGTTTTGAAAAAAATATGATCAAATCTAAACCTCACATTTATATTAATTAATTTTATTTTGAAATGATATATATAGGATTTACCATGGATGTATGGTTGCATTAAAAAAAAGAACATGGATGTATGGTGGAGATCTCTTGAACACGACTCTCCTGCTTTTCTCCAATATGTATTAAGATTGACCAATAAAAAAAGGTGTGTCCAAAAGAGTGTGTCAAAATGTGTTCCTAGCATTCCTCTCCCAAATATAATGTTTTATCTATGATTTTTATATGGATCAATTCAAATTAGATATATATGAAATATTGTGTTGAATGTAAATTTCCCGTGTCCTTTGTTTTATGTATGATGTCTTATGTTTTGTATAGGTTAAAGTAATCCTTTGGTACATATACGTGACACTAATTTTTAATTTGGTCCCTATACGTAAAAAGTTATCAATTTGTTTCCTATACGTGACACTAGTTTTTAATTTGGTCATCACCGCTAATTGGTCCCTATTTAAGAGGGATCGAATTGCAAATTATTATCACATATAGGGACCAAATTGAAAATAATTGTCACATGTAGGGACCGATTTCAATTTTTTTTATCGAATTGGTTCCTACATGTGACAATAATTTGCAATTTGATCCTCTTATATAGGGACCGATTAGTGGTGAGGATTGAAAACCAGTGTCACGTATAGGGACCAAATTGATAACTTTTTACGTATATGGACCAAATTGAAAATGGTGTCACGTATAGGAACCAAAATATTACTTTAACCTTTTATATAATATACTAAAAGAAAATATAATTTTCCTTTGTTAAAAAAAAGGTTGACAAATTTTTTTTACAACGTATCCATAGGGACGTGGTACACATTTAAAAAAAATATATAATCACACACTTAGAGTTTAAAAGAAACAACATTATGTACACATTTAAATGAAAATTGCAACTAATTAGTAATTATATGTCTGTGTGCTCGTTTTACATAAAATGTTTTTTTTATTATTTATTGAGGCTTTACATAAAATGTTCATTTCCGTGTATTAAGTGAAATTTTATATACCTTCATATATTAAATTTATTGTTTAGAACATAATTATAGTACAAAAATTCACAAATAATTATATTAATTGATTCTGGATACTGATCGTGGAGGTTCCGGCGACTGATGATGGCAGAGATCAAAATAGGCTAACGGTTGAAAGATAGGAGATCGAAATAGAAGAAAAAAAGAGATAAGGGACAAATACGAAGACTAAAATAAAGAAAAAGAACCAAAATACTAATTTAGCCCAAAATAGTATAATTAAATATATTAAAGTAAACAAAGAATGATAATGAAATATTAAAGGAGTTTAATGACAATAAAAGAGAAATTAAAACCTTCAATTCCAAATTAAACACACAACATTTCTTGGACTTGTCAAGACGCACACAGTGTTGAGAGGCACCTCTTGATCAAGAATTCAAGATGGAAGGACGCGCACGACGACCCCGAGGTGGTAAGAGAAAGATCATCACGAGTCGATCCTTTGAGGTCTCCGCCAACGCTCGAGTAATCTACGATGGGCTTCTACAGGATGCAAGGGTCACGTGGCAGATATGCGATGGGCTTTTACGGGACGGAAAGGTCCCATCGGATGTATACGATGGGGATGAGGACCCGGACAATGACATGTTCCAGCGCCTGAGAAATTTAACTATGAATATGCGGAAGGTCTGCATTTCTTCTGAACTTGTGATTCCGGACATCGTAGGTGAAGGTGCGTTTGGGTTTCATATGAGCTTTGTTAAATTTTTTTCTTTTCTTTATAAGCCTAAGTATTAGAGTTTATTATTCACTGATTGTGTAGCATAATGACATGGAAAATTTGCGAAGGGTAATTTCCTTTGTTTAGCATAATGACATGGAAATTTTTTATTGTCATAAGGAATAAAATGAAAAAGATCGGATATACATTTATCTCTGTTTCTTGATAATTTCATATTTTGTATGTGCAGATATTACACAATGTCCGGAATTGCTTGAAAAGCTAGAAGTAGAAAAACAAGAAAATATGTGGAACTGCTCCATTTGTCATTCGCTTTTTGGCTCTGTCTTGATCACAATTTGTCAGCACATCTTTTGTCCCCGATGCATCGGGGTGTGTTTCACTGAGCAACAACCCATCAGATGCGCTATGTGTCGGGGTGCTTTGTGGAAACATGAAGTTTTCGCTATTAGGCACGATCCACCACCAGCAATGCCACCTATTAGTAAACTGAACTTTCTATGCCAAGAATTCCTGCAAAATGAAGTTAGTGATCTAAAATCATTTGTGTTGTCGCGTTTCACTGATGTTTTGCATTGGATTTATGACCACTTGAGAGCTGTAAATATATTACCCTTCTTATGTGAATCAACAATGCCACCTCCGGAAAGGCGAGGGGTCATCTCGCAATTTCAGCAACGTGAGACACCGGCGGTTCTTCTAATTGATCTGCGGTGCTCAATTCGTAGTATAAATCTGAGTGCATCTAGAGTGTACCATATGGACGCCTGCAGAAATTTAGTTGAGAAAAGGGCGGTCAGCCGTGTCAACCGCGCCGGACAGAGTGAGAAGGTCAGAGTCATCAAGCTGATTTCTGAAGACACGATCGAGGAGAAGATACTGACACTTAATGATCACATCGAGCGGCTCGATCCTACGATGAGTGAATTAAAGTTACTCTTGGAGTAATAGGTATTTATACATTAAAATGCATTTTTGTTTATGACCTATATCCAAACTACTACTTATGAATATCAATTGATTGCATGTCCTTAGTATCATACATAATATATATTAGTCTTCAGTTGCATGGCTATACCTGTATAGTGTCACTGTATACGAAAAACCTTATGTATCAGGATTGACCGTAAAATTGAAGAACTACTTTGGTCCCACACTAAAAGGGATACTTGCTTGTTTACATTCATTATTTGACATTGTATCTTGAAAGATGTATTGTTTTCAATAAGAAGTTATATTTCTTGTCTACAATGCGCTTGAATATGGACATATGTTACCTGATCAATGTTGCTTTTGCAGGGACTAAGTTATATATTTTTCCTTCTCTAACATTTTTTGATTATTAGCTAATCGATAGTGCTGGTGCTGAAAGTTTTGTAATTGCTTTCAGGTGCAGTTCTGGAGAAGATTGGTAGAAAACTTAATAACCGGTTAGTCCCCCCCAAATTTATGAACTTAGGACATGTTTCCTTTGTCTGTTTCTGTCCATAAACCATCGCTAAGTTGCTTGCATGGCACGTTAGGCCGCGTAGCTGTTCGTTATTGTATTTTGCGTGTGTATTTCTTCTTTAAAAAAAAGGCCCAAAATGTGGTTGTTTTTAGCCAAAACTAAGACTTCGGTTATCTTCTTCAATACCTTGCCATGAGATGATGAAATATGACTCTGAATGGCACATCACTCCAGTTTGTCTTAATATGCCCCCTTCTAGTTGCGTAGTTGACTGCATTCCAGAGGCTTATATAAACCCTGTTTGTTTGGATAAGTAATTCCCTGATTTTTGTTGTTCTGGAAAACATGAATTGGCAGACTATCAACATACCACCTTAGATTACAGTGGTAGGCAATAGATCATGTGACTAGATCGATATTGTAGAATTCTTTCTTATGGAACAGAGTCAATAAATAATGTCTGGTAGAATTTATCAACTTACATAATTTCTATGGGACCCCGGTGAATGGTGTAATTGTGAAAATCCGTGGTTGGGTCAAACCAGAGGTTAAATTATTGCTCTCTACTTCCTTGTCCGTGCACACATGTGTTAGTGTGGACAATGTATGGTTGTCCTGTGATGTTGCCTAATAACTTAATCTATTTCATCATGTTGGCTTCCTATAGGGATAAATGTGCAGTTATTGTAGAATAAGCATTAGCACTTAATTTATCAATAGAAGTTTGATAAATTTGGTTTTGATGGTGCAAGTATACCCTTTTTTGTTTTTGAATGTATTTATACATTTTGTTCCTGTTGTTTCTGACTTTATGCTATGCTATGTCCCTTTGAATTGATTTTTTAGTGTCATGGTGGTATGAAATGATCCTGTGAATGCGACTTGACATACTCACATTATTCAGTTGTAATCCTTCAATTAATTTAGGTTGCGTAGGTGTGCTTCTCTCTGAACTTAATGGTGTTTTTGTTTCTGTATAGTCTGATACTTCTTGATTCAGATGTAATTGTCCAAGTTCGTGTAAGGGTGCATCCTGTTTCTGTCGAGTATGATAGATCTTGAAATGATATGCTGGATTATTAAACACAGAAATCACACACAATAAATTGGTAGTTGCTGTCCCAGAGACTAATGTCTCCTACAGAGAATAGTCTCAAAACCCAAACTTTCAAATAACAACGTACATACTCTCCTTCTATATTACATATATATCCGATACATAACTGCCATCGAGCGGGTATTTTCTAATACATAACTGCCACCGAGCAGGTGTTTTCTAACACTTAATTGCCACTAACATACTGCGTATTGCTACACTTATTCATAATTGCCATTAAACAGTTATATCTAAACATTCAATGACATACAGTTATTTACGCGTAGAATACTATGCTATAATCGATTTCCACCGCACTTGAGGTTCTGTAATTCCTGTTTTGTTTGCTTTTCCCTTTTCAATACTATGCTATATATTTCTCTTTGCTTAATTCGGGAGTGTATAGAATTTGTGTTGATTTATTTCGGTCATGTTATGTTCCTATATTTAATCGCGTTTGCTTAATTCACGTGTGTACAATCGTGTTTGCTTAATTCACGAGTGCTTCATCCCGTTTGCTTAATTCGGGAATTAGGAACATATATCTCGTAGTAGCGATTTCGCTTGTTAATTGTTGCTACAACCGAAAGGGGATTAGAATCTTCTTAGGACTTGGAATTTATATGAACTGATGATGGTTGGGAAATCGAGAACAGTAGATTAATCGTCCTTAGCTTATTTGATAATCCTTTAAATTGCTCTGTTTTCCAATTGAATTTCAACCAAACCCCCCCCCCCCCCCCCCCCCCCCCAAAAAACTGACTTTTGTGGTAAATAACAATTCAAGAGTCCTTGTGAGACGATACCCGAGTTGTCGCGCTCTACTACAATTTTGTAAACTGCTCACTTTTTGACCCGTGTGCGACAGCGTGTCAAAAATTGGCGCCGTTGCCGGGGACTCTTGGTTGTTATTTTCGCATTTTTTTTCTTTTCGTTTTCGTTTTGAATTAGTCTGGCTACTAGGTCTACTTGCATTGACTTGTGTGATTTTGATCCTGAAATTGAAAGAACACTGCACACACGCCGTAGAGCAATTCGGCTAGCACTAGTGGTGATTCTAATTAAAACTGTTTTTGATAACATGGGTGACCAAAGGACATTAAGACAGACTTGCTGCCCCCGATGTTAATTATAATGGCTTGTGTATTGAATATGCTGGTGTTGTTACTCCCTTTGAATTAAAATCTGGTTTAATACATTTGTTGCCAAGGTTTAGTGGTCTTGCAGGTGAGGATCCACATAAGCATCTGAAGGAATTCCAGGTTCTCTGCTCCACACCCTTGAGACCACAGGGAATAACTGAGGATCACATCAAGCTGAGAGCCTTCCCGTTCTCACTACAGGGCGCTGCAAAGGATTGGTTGTACTATCTTGAGCCAAACTCTGTTACCACTTGGAACGATTTGAAGAAGGTTTTCTTAGAGAGATATTTTCCTGCCTCCAGAGCTGCATCAATCAGGAAGGAAATATGTGGCATCAGACAAGGCAATGAGTCATTGGCTAAGTATTGGGAGAGATTCAAGCAGTTGGTATCCAGTTGCCCTCAGCATCAGATTTCGAGCAGCTCCTTCTTCAATATTTTTATGAGGGGTTACTACCGATGGATAGAAATATTTTGGATGCTTTGCTAGTGGGGGAGCACTTGTTGATAAGAATCCAGTGCTTTGCCAAGCAATTGATTGAAAATATGTCACTAAACTCCCAGCAGCTTTACAACCGGGGAGAAATTCTGTTGAGACAAGGGGTGTGAATGAGGTCCATAGCTCTTCTTCCAACCAGGCCCTTGAGAATAGAATTGATGAGCTCACTTCTTTGGTGAAGCAACGGCAATGGATAAGGTTCAGCCAAGCAAGGTTGTGTGGCATGTGCAGCTCTCCCGAGCACTGTACGATCCATGCCCCATTCACGAAAGAAGAGTCGATCACCGATTTGCCTCAAGCTTATGCGGTCAATCCCCTTACAATCAAGGCAACAATCGAACCCGGACAAAGCATTCCCGACCTCTCCACAAATAAGTACCACCCCAACCGGAGGAATCATCCCAACCTTCGATATGGAAACTCATCCCAACAACAACCGATGGCACCACCACAAAATCCTCCCCAAGTGACCACTTCGCACCTTCGGACCTTCGCTAGAGGATATGATCAAGCAAATGGCTGCACAAAACCTTGGTTTCAGCGGCAAGTTGGGACAGATCTCGGCAGTAACGGATGCTAGTATTCGAGGCCTTGCGACACCGCAGTTGGACAGCTTGCCACTTCAATGAATGTCATGCAGCAAGCTCAAGGATCAAACCAACTACCTGCATAGACAGTGGTAAATCCCAATGTCCCCAATCCTAATGTGAGTGCCATTTCTTTGAGATCTGAAAAAGTTGTAGAGGCAGCCCCTGAAAAAGATCAAGAAACTGTTGAGGTCGCTCCTGAACCTTCTGTTGTTGTTGAAGCAAAGAGAGTTTATGTGCCATCGATCCCCTTCCCGCAAAGAGTGCAGAAAAATAAGAAGATTGATGGGGAAAACAAGGAGAGGGAGATTCTAGATGTGTTCAGAAAGGTGGCGGTTAACATTCCGCTCGGATGTGATCAAGCGAGGTTCGAAGTATGCTAAGTTCTGAAGGATTTGTGCACCCACAAGAGGAGGTTGAAGGGTAATGAGAGAGTTAATCTAGGGCGAAATGTTTCAGCCCTCATTCAGCCTAAGCCTTGCACTTGAAAGGGTTCTTGTTTCAGCCCCACTCGAGCACCGCCCACGAAGTGCAAGGATCCGGGCACTTTTGCTATTCCATGAACCATTGGGGACAGCAAATTCGAAAATTGCATGTTGGATTTGGGAGCCTCCATAAATGTCATGCCCACCTCTGTTTTCAACAACCTTGATCTTGGTCCCTTGCAGCATACGGGTCTCACTATCCAGTTGGCCAACAGGACCAATGCTCGCCCCATGGGAATGGTAGAAGATGTGCTGGTACAAGTTGATGAGTTAATTTTCCCTGCTGACTTCTACATCCTGGACATGGCAGGGGAAACAAATCCAAGTAGATCACCAATCATCCTGGGCAGACCGTTCATGAAGACGGCAAAGACAAAGATTGATGTTGATGATGGAACCATGTCCATGGAGTTTGGTGACATTGTGGCAAAGTTCAACATCTTCGATGCTATGAAGCATCCCTTGGAAGAGCATTCTGTCTTTCAAATAGAGTTGCTCTCTGAAATTATTGATGACACCTATGATGACTTGGTTTCTGATTTTCCATTTGTTTCTGGCTTTGATGATATTTATTCATGTACTGAATGTACTAACACTAACCCTTGTGTTGTTTGTCTTGAGTTCATTGATTCTACTTTGCGGGGTGATAGTGTGAGTGAAGCTATCTCTGCTCGATTGAAGTTCTTGACATCATGGCTGCTCCAAATATACCATCCATTGAGCAACCACCCTCCTTAGAGCTCAAGCCACTTCCTGGGAATCTGAAGTATGCTTACTTGGAGAGGAATGAAAAACTTCCAGTTATTATTTCCTCCAACCTTGACTTTGACCAGGAAGCTAAGCTCTTGGAGGTGTTGAAGAAGCACAAGAAGGCGATTGGATGGACCTTGGGCGACATCCCGGGAATTAGCCCCTCCAGATGTATGCATAGAATTCTGTTGGAGGATGGGGCTAAACCAGTTAGGCAGCCCCAAAGGCGGCTCAATCCATTGATTCTGGATGTTGTGAAGAAGGAGGTGACAAAACTTCTGCATGCGGGTATCATATACCCCATCTCTGATAGTAGTTGGGTAAGTCCAGTGCAAGTTGTACCCAAGAAATCTGGCCTCACAGTGGTACGAAATGATAATAATGAGCTTGTCCCTACTAGAGTCCAGAATAGCTGGCGAGTCTGTATTGATTATAGGAAGTTGAACCAGGCCACCAGAAAGGATCACTTTCCTTTGCCGTTCATCGATCAGATGCTCGAACGACTGGCTGGTAAATCCCACTACTGTTTTCTTGATGGCTTTTCCGGTTACTTCCAGATCCACATTGCACCAGAGGATCAGGAAAACACCACTTTCACGTGCCCCTTCGGCACGTTTGCCTACAGGAGGATGCCATTTGGCCTTTGCAATGCTCCTGGCACTTTCCAGAGATGCATGATTAGCATTTTTACTGAATTTATTGAAAATTGTATGGAAGTGTTCATGGATGATTTCACTGTATATGGCTCCTCATTTGATGCATGCTTGCATAGTCTGAGTTTGGTTTTAGAGAGATGCATTGAAACTGACGTTGTTTTAAATTATGAAAAATGCCATTTTATGGTTGAACAGGGGATTGTTTTGGGGCATGTTATTTCTAAAGAGGGTATTTCAGTAGATCCTGCTAAAATTGATGTGATTTCTACATTGCCTTACCCATCTTGCGTTGGCGAGATTCATTCTTTTCTTGGTCATGCAGGTTTCTACAGGCGCTTCATTAAGGACTTCAGCAAGATAGCTCTTCCTCTGTCAAACTTGCTGAAGAATGATGCCATGTTCAACTTTGATGACAACTGCAAAAAGGCATTTGACTTCCTGAAAAGGGCATTGACCTCTACCCCCATCATCCAGCCCCCTGACTGGACCCTCCCTTTTGAGCTCATGTGTGATGCTTCTAACTATGCTGTGGGAGCAGTCCTGGCACAAAGGGTGGGCAAGGCTGCACATGTCATTCATTATGCTTCTAGGACTTTAGATGCTGCACAATCTAATTACACCACCACTGAAAAGGAACTTCTAGCTGTTGTTTTTGCTCTTGATAAATTTAGGTCATATTTGCTAGGTTCCAAGGTTATTGTTTTCACTGACCATGCAGCTCAAAGTACTGTTGAAGAAACCAGAAGCGAAGCCGAGATTGATTCGGTGGATGCTGTTGCTCCAAGAGTTTAATGTGGAGATAAAAGACAAGAGTGGAGCTGAAAATTTAGTAGCTGATCACTTGAGCAGAATAGCAAGGGATGAGGATCCTTCTCCCATCCAGGATGACTTTCTTGATGAGCAGCTTCTACATCTGCATGGGGTAACTCCTTGGTTTGCTGACATTGTTAACTATCTTGTTGCTGGTGTTTTTCCTGCAGGTGCAACTAGATCACAGATCCACAAACTCAAGAGTGATTCCAAGTACTATGTTTGGGATGATCCGTACCTTTGGAAGTTTTGCAGTGATCAGGTAATTAGGAGGTGTGTCCCCGACTATGAGATCAAGTACATTTTGCACTTTTCTCATGCCTCTCAAGTAGGGGGACACTTTGGGCCGCAGAGGACTGCAAGAAAAGTCCTAGATTCTGGGTTCTACTGGCCCGCCATTTTTAGAGATGCTTATGAGGTCTACCGGACTTGTAAGGAGTGTCAAACGGCAGGCACTGCGATCACTCGTAGGAGTGAAATGCCTCAGCAGCCCATGCTTTTCTGTGAGGTGTTTGATGTGTGGGGAATCGACTTTATGGGTCCTTTCCCTGCATCTTTTGGCTTTCTATACATTCTTTTGGCTATTGACTATGTTTCAATGTGGGTGGAAGCTATCCCCACTAGGACTAATGATTCTAAAGTTGTTGCAATTTTTGTTAGGTCCAATATTTTTTGCAGGTTCGGAATACCTCGGGCTATCATCAGTGACCAGGGCACTCACTTCTGCAACCGCACCATGGAAGCCTTACTCCGGAAGTATGGAGTTGTGCATAGAGTCTCCACTGCTTACCATCCCCAGACCAATGGCCAGGCTGAGATCTCAAACAGGGAGATCAAGCATATCTTAGAAAAAGTGGTGCAGCCGAATAGGAGGGATCGAGCCGCCGTCTAGAAGACGCACCGTGTGGGCTCGGAGGACCGCTTTCAAGACGCCAATAGGGATGTCCCCCTTTAGGCTTGTATTTGGTAAGGCATGTCATCTCCTGTGGAAGTTGAGCACCGTGCGTATTGGGCTGTCAAGTCTTGTAATTTGGAATTGAAAAAAGTCTGGTATTGAAAGGAAACTCCAATTACAAAGAGCTTGAGGAGCTTAGGCTAGAAGCCTATGAAAGCTGCCGATTTATAAAGAGAAAACCAAGCATTTCCATGATAGGATGATTGCTAGGAAAGAATTTTCTGTGGGCCAACAGGTCTTACTGTTTAACTCCCGCCTGAAAGTGATGGCTGGGAAACTTAGGTCCAAGTGGATTGTCCCATTTGTTGTTACTAATGTTTTTCCTCATGGTGCAGTAGAGATTAAAAGTGCAGGTATCAACAAGGCCTTCAAGGTTAACGGGCAGAGGCTGAAGCTATTCCATAAGAGCTCGGTGCTTGAGGATGCTACTGTTGAGGAGCTCTCCTTGGAAGCTCCCACCTACACTGCCACTTGATCAGGGAACACCCTTTCCTTCCCCTTACTCTGATTTTATATTGATGTTGTTTCATTGAGGACAATGTATGTTTTAAGTGTGGGGGAGGGAACCAATTGTAGATTTGTTTTGTGTTTTGTCTTGTTTTTCTTTTAGCTATTGAAAAATAATTTGTGTGAGTCTTTGGTCGGTGAGCTTGATTGGTTTTGATTGATTTGGCACAGATTTATTGCATGATTATGTGATGATTCCCCCTAGGTTGAAAAAAGAATTTTTTTTTGAAAAGTCATCCCCATGAAAAAAAAAATAAAAAATAAAAAAATTGAAAACTGAACTTTGAGATATTTCATTGTGATTGCATGATTTATGATAAGTTTGGGGTGAAGGGGTGCACACACTAGGGATAGAATCTCGGTCCAACAATTTGCAAAAATGTCCAGGTGAGGATTTGAGCCTCCAACATGTTTTTAACTGTGTGAATCACTTTTGAGTTGCACTTTCCCGAATTTGCTTGAATCTCTTTATGGTTTGCATGTTTATGTGTTTGCATCAAATGATTTAGGCATTTTCTTTGTAAATAACCACTTGGCCTAAATTGAACCAGTCCCTAATGCATGTTCCCTAGTTAGCCACATTGAGCCTAATAAGCCTATTGTTTCTTGATAACCCTATGTTATGAGCCAAAATCTGGAAAACCATGTTAACCCGATCTTAGGATTAGGAGAGCATGGATCCTTAGCAAGACAAAGGTTGCAAGAAACTAAGTTTGGGGTGGCTACAAGGGTATGATGTGTTGTTTGGGATTGAAAAAAAATATATAATAAAAAGGTTGGAGCCAAAGGCAAAGAAAGAAAAAAAAGTGCAAAAATGTCAAAAAGGATATTAGAAGAAAAAGGTTGTAGTCGCCCAAAAGCATAAAGAAAAAAATGGAAAAAGGAACTTGAGTGGAAATTCAATGTATCAAAATGTTCATGCTCTCTTAGTTCCTAGGGACTTAAGCCTAGTACCTTTTTATATCCTACCTTTAGCCAGGCCCCATTACAACCTTAAAAGACCTTTTGATGTTGCATGCATGTTTTCGTGGGAACCTTGATTTATATGAAGATCAAATTCATGGGAAGTGCTCTTAAAAGTGAAATTGAGTGAAATGTTGTTAGCCTAGACAAACTGAGCGGATTGAGTGAAATGTTAAATACCCTTGTGAGGAAGGCAATTGTTTGAATTTGGTGATCTCCCTTTTATGTGTAACTTGGATCCTCAACTTAGATTTCTGATTGTTTGAATGATGAAATTCTCAAATGTTTAGAGTAAATGCATGTGGGGATTGCTTTGTTTGAAAGGGGGAAACATTGAAGAGAAATTGTTTTGTTGAAATATTGCTTGAAATTTGTGCAAAGATGATTGAGTCCTTTAAGCTTGCCATGTCTTGAGTCTTTTTGAGTTTTTGAGTTTTTGAGTTTTAGTTTGCTTGGGGACAAGCAAAGTTTAAGTTTGGGATATTTTGATAAGCCTCTGGCTCATCTAGTTTTATGGCTAGTATGACCATGGTTTTATGCTAATTGTATTTCGTTTTCACCCAAATTAGATTAGATTGTCCTCAAGTAACATTTTGAGTCGTTTAAGTAGTTTTAGGTTAATTTAGCCAGTTTTGAGTCCAATAAAGCACTTACGGCTATTTCATTGTTTTCAGGTTAACTTAGAAGTTAAGGGAATGAAGAAACAGGGGAAATTTCAATCCTGGAGGTATTCGCCTCGCGAGAGTCTTCTCGCCTCGCGAACCTGAGACCAGCCTGAACAGCAGAATGTCATCCTCTCTGTCTCGCCCCGCGAATCCTCTTCTCGCCTCGCGATCTTGAAGGCTGACTGTTCCAGAAAATGCAAACCTTTCTGTGTCGCCTCGCGAATCCATGTCTCGCCTCGCGAGCCTGGAAGTCAGAAAGCATCACAGTTAGCCCCTGATGCTCATCACGGGCGTAATAAGAAGACTCTTCAATTCCTCGCCTCGCGAGCCTTTATTCGTCTCGCGAGAAGTCCAAACGTTTCAGATTTCTTCATAAGATTCGCCTCGCGAGTGGATGTTCGCCTCGCGAGAGGGCGCAGATCCTGAATGTTATAAATTGCTGTTCTGGGCAGATTATGAGACACTTTTCATTATCCAGTGTTTTTTTTTATAGATTTTCTGGTTGTGCTACGTTTTTATGGAGAACTAATTTTCTTGGATTAGTCTACTGTAATCGATTTCCACCGCACTTGAGGTTCTGTAATTCCTGTTTTGTTTGCTTTTCCCTTTTCAATACTATGCTATATATTTCTGTTTGCTTAATTCAGGAGCGTATAGAATTTGTGTTGATTTATTTCGGTGATGTTATGTTCCTATATTTAATCGTGTTTGCTTAATTCGCGTGTGTACAATCGTGTTTTCTTAATTCACGAGTGTTTCATCCCGTTTGCTTAATTCGGGAATTAGGAACATATATCTCGTAGTAGCGATTTCGCTTGTTAATTGTTGCTACAACCGAAAGGGGATTAGAATCTGCTTAGGGCTTGGAATTTATATGAACTGATGATGGTTGGGAAATCGAGAACAGTAGATTAATCGTCCTTAGCTTATTTGATAATCCTTTAAATTGCTCTGTTTTTATTGCTCTGTTTTTACTCTGTTTTCCAATTGAACCCCAAAAAAAAAAACTGATTTTTGTGGTAAATAACAATTCAAGAATCCTTGTGAGAAGATACCCGAGTTGTCGCCCTCTACTACAATTTTGTAAACCGCTCGCTTTTTGACCCGTGTGCGACAGCGCGTCACAATTCATTAGTTCTTACTACTAATTCTTTCTTTTAGCTTAGTTTCATGTACGCTTGTTTACCCTTCCTTTCTAGATAAATTCTTTAATATGTATATATATCAATGTCAAGTAGGTAACGGTTTAAGCAAATATGTAGTTTTTGAAAATTGAATACAGTTTTTGAAACTCGCCATCCTACATCAATTTTGTATAATTGTACCAAGTAGGGGGATTTTCCTTTGAATTGATTCTTTAGTGTCATTGTTTATGAAATGATCCTGTGAATGGGACTTGACATACCCACACTATACCATTGTAACTTCTAATCCTTCAATTAATTTCGTTGGAGTAGGTGTGCTTCTCACTTTTAATGTTTTTTTTTTCACATTGTAGGTTTCGTAAAAAGCTCTGCTACACTTTGTGGATCATTCTACTCTTTATATTATGTCGGTCTCTTTGTTAGCAGAGTCTATTTAACAATTATGCTTGTGATTATTGTGAGTTCAACCTTTAAATGATTTCGACTTTTTTTTAATCTTTTTTGGATGGTTATAAATGGAATTTAGTTTGTGGGACTCTACTTTGGTGTCTATGTCTATGTTAATATTATAAAGCACATACTCAGTGGTAACGATTAGAAACTTGTAAGGTCAATACCCAAATAGCCATTCAAATATTGGAGAGTGATTTGCTCTTTTGGGGCGCATGATTAATGAAGGGGTTTCCTTGCAGTAACAACAGTAGTACCTCAAATAATTGGCCAAATCCAAATCAAGTTGAATTTCTATATACTGCCTTTATAAAAAAATTTATATTGACAATTAATCAGAAATCATGAATTTGATGATTTTTAAGATGGTTAGGATAAGAATGATTTGTAATGATATATGTATTTTTAATTTTTTGATTGTCTAACAGTTTAAAAAATTGTTGTACTATCAATATATATTAATTAAATCCCAATTATATTCTCATAGCAAAAGGATTCTCCTTCCTTGTTACTCCGTAAGAACCGGTTTTCCTTTTACCGTATGCGTCACAGTAATTTTGCACTTGGCATTTTCTTTCAGTGTCCTAGTTAAAACTACTGATATCCTCATTATTGGTCATGGTTAATAAATACTTAAAATAAAACAGTACATTAAATAGCTAAAATTCCAATTAAATCTCAAAGAAGTTATTAGAAGGAGAAATGTTCACATTTTAAAACAAAGAGCCTAAACTGTAAAGGCAAATCACATTTAAAGAACATAGAGAATAAACTGTAAAGGCAAAATAGCCTTTAGGGTATGTTTGGATGGGCGTTTGGAGAGGGTAAAGTATTTTAAGAAGGTAATTATAATTAAAATACTTCAATAAAAAGTACTTTGTGTATTATACTAGGGTATGAACCTATGCCATGCACGAAGAATATACACATTTTTAGGATTTTATTTTTAAATGTTTAATTCTTGATTTTATGTGTTGTGGTTTAAAAAAATTTGTAGGAAATTATATATCAAAAATTGTTAAATAATTATTTTCTCTCAACAATCAATCATAAAATGTGACCAATATTAATGTAATAATTATTATTGATACTACAATATATATAATGACTCCTAAATATATGGTACGTACATAACTACATACGATCTACTGCACAAATTTATTATTAAAAATATAACTAAAAAATAAGACATATATAAAGAATATACAAAAAAAAGCATGGTATTTGAAAATAGATATTGAAGTTTTATCATGATTTTGTTTTGTTTTTTTTAAAACAAATTTATAAAATAAAACTAACCATTTCTACTCATACTACCTTAATATCATATCTTTTATGAGCATTTAATAGCCAATATATATTTTCAAAGTAATAACTGCATTTCAAGCTGATAAATCATTCACTAGTGCACAAAGGGGATTCCACATCGGTTATTTTTGGCTTTCCACATCGGTTTTGAAACTGATGTGGAAACGACCGATGTGGTTTATTGCCACTTTACACATCGGTTTTAAAACCGATGTGTAAAATATATTTTAAACATCGGTTTAATACTAACCGATGTGTAAAATTAATTTAGCAATTGATAAGCAGTTGTAAATTTAACTTTCTACATCGGTTTTGCAAAAAACCGATGTGTAAAATTGACCTTCTACATCGGTTTTATAAAGAACCGATGTGTAAAGTTAAATTTACACATCGGTTTTAGGTAAAACCGATGTAGAAAGTTAAATATACACATCGGTGACTGAGAACAGATGGGTAAAATCTATTATTTTTTTAATCGATATTTACATTTCAATCATTCTGTTTCACTAATGCAGATCAATAAACAAACCAGCAGTACCACTGATCAAACAAGAAACAACAACGAAACACCAAACCAGTTTTGACACAATCATTCAAAAGCAAAACATACTTCATACATATCATCAGTCAAAGGTACGTACACTATAGCTAGTAGATGATAAGTTTTTACACTAACTACATATATACAAACTATGGGTGGTACACTTCAAGAAAGAAAGTTGCCCAACGCCTCTTTATGATGTTGATGTCGAAACCGGACAATGGAGATGGATTGTTGAATATCTGCAAGTTTAATTGGACAAAAGATTATTACTTTTAAGTAATAAACTAACATAAAACATATAACGAATCTATACTATTACTTCTAATTGTGTCAATTAACATTTACCTCACTCCATCTTTCAGTGATCCGGAGGAGATAATTTCCAACATCCACCGCATCACATAGTAGCCACATTCCCATGACCCACGTTGTATACGTGACTACGTACAAATGAAACCCAATTAGAATATGAGGAATTAAATAAAATAGAAATCAATTATTGTACCCACTGCATTTGATGCATTTGAACTAATAAATAACTTACGCTGGGAATAATCCATCTGATAGCCCGAGTACGCCTTTCACCACGCTGCATGTGGGATGCATTAATAGACCTATCATGACAAAAACATTAATTAAAGTATATATAATAGATTTCAGATAATTAAAACAACTGCATTACTGATTATAAAGTATTTTAACGCTTACGTTTCGATGACCGTCTTGATTCATTCGCGGCTTATGTCCCAATGAGCGAGAAGAAGACCACGACGTTCATTCTTGGGTACAAGAGCAACAGATTGCCAATGCTTGCTTTGTATTTGCGGAACAATTAGTGATTTGTAAGTCATATATAGTTATACTTAAATTAATAACCGGTACTTACTTATTGAGATAAGGCGCAAGATAGAATTGATGATCGTCTCGGGCAAGTATATCACGTATGTTAGTGACCGGGTCTTCCGATGCTACGAGAACATCACCCTGAATGAACATGGGGTCAATGAACCCATAAAGGGCGAGGTTACCCTGATCGACTAACATACGATGCAGATACCTAATATATTGGAAAAACATGTTAATTATCATTGTATTTAAAAATTAATTACGTACTTAACTTATAAATAAAATGTACTTACGTGCACCAAAACGATATGTGTGCAGAACTGGCCATTTCTTTATTGAGTGCCATCTCCATAAGTTCTTTCTTTGGTATATACAGTTCACCAGGGCTGGCATCATGTTCCAACGTTACCAATGCTGCATCATCCTCCATGGTGACAACCTGTATAGCAAGATCTTTGAAAACATCACCATGGCCAGGTACCCCTTTGTCGATCCCCTAAACAACATAGATATATATTAGTAATCACGGATAATTAAGTTATTTAATTCGTTATGAACTAAATGGTCAAATGAATACCTTGACAGGAGCAGACATCTCTGGTCTCCCTAGATCCGACCTTTTAGGCACAATATCATTTCCAACATCCTATAACAAATACAAATAAAGCATTATCTTTAAACAATAATAAATATATTTCAACTATGAATATAGAAAAACACAACTAACCGAATACCTCAGATGCAACAAGAAAGCTGACCAGTCTTCTTGGCCAGAGGATGAAGTTCTCGGGGCCCGACCCACTTGTTTGAACCTCCTCGGTGGGCACGGGGACTCGAGCATCGACATCTCGAATAATCTCAACGGGACACCCTCAGATGATCGTCCGGTAATAACCGATGGTGTATGGTATTACCTAACTTATTATATGTCCTACCCAATGCCACTAAGCGGCGATGATGATGATGATCATCAACATACAGCTCACACCTATCAGGGTCGTCATCATCATCATCATCATCATCATCATCATCATCATCATCAGCAGCATCATCATCATTTTCAGGATGATGAGGAGGATCACATGAGCCCTTAGTGCTCACATGGACAGAGGGTTGGACAGAGGGTTGGACACCTGCATTGTCATCCGCTGGGACAAAGAAGTAAATATTGCCATCTTCTGGGCAAACTGCTCGTTCATCTCCTGTCGAAGCTCAGCTGCAATCTCCTGTTTTAGTTGTGCTCTATCTGCAACCGAATCCCTGTGGGAGGAATGTGAAGATGAACCATGGTATTGGCGAATGCCGACTCCCCATCCAACACCAATGACACGGCCGGGTGGTCTGGTTTCCCGATGGCGATAGATAAGATATCATTGCGTCCTCTAGGAACAAAGGTTCCTTGGGTTAGGTGATCATCCAAGGCATCCTATCACATAAAAATATCAGGTCACATTACAATTCGGTAACAATCTTAAAATGACAATTACAACAAACTATACTTACAATCCTCTCAGCTACTTGGCGGGCCTCCTCGGATGTATATTGTCCCGTTTTTCTTTGTCGGCCCCTCTTCCATGAACGATGGCGTGGGGGTGGAGGTGGATCAACAACCTCGGAAGATTTTCAGCATTAGGATCCGCTTTGAGATGCTTTCTTTGACGTGCTTTCTTTTCCTCTTCAACCATTTTCTTAACAAGCTTTTTATATCCCCCACGAGACATGACATGGGGGTAGACATTCTTGCTTTGGTTTTCCCGCCCCTTTTCCTCTTCTCCTGTTATAAATAAAAGACAATTAAATTACATAAGTAAATGAAATTAATGCAATTACATAAATTTAGAGAGAAATCAAATAAGTTAACCTGAAAGCCGGGATCACGTCGGCTCTGAACAAAGCGATCCCACGTCGCCTTGTCAAGAAACGGATACACCTCAAGTGGGTTCTTTTTACTTTTTGGACCGAATATATAGTATCTGCCCAGGTCGGCCTTAAAACCCCTCCAACGCTCTCCAAAGATACTTGACAAACGCTTCTTCATAGCGTATGTATCCGGTATGTCAAATGTCAACTACATTAAGACCAAAAGAATCAACAATTACTGTATGATATTATTAAGATAAAAATAAAGTAGATACGAGACAAACACGGGACGTAGAAGTATAGATACCAGAATACTCTCCCATATCTGCTCCTTCACGTCCGCCGGTACATCTCACCACATAACAATGAGAATACTAGGCCAGTTCCTAGCAAGGGTCGCCACAAAATGCGTAAACTGATCTTCCATTGGCCCAATAGGTTTGAGGTTATCATCAAAATCTACTCTTATCCTCCCGATTTGACCCACGGTTGGCGGTCAAATGCCTCATCCGTGTGGCACGTCTACCCTTTCTACCGTAGAAGCGGGGTCTCTGACCCGCTGCATGAAGGAGGTGTATCCTCATGATCAGCCATGTATACCTGTTTAAACACAAAACAAAAAAAAAACTTGTTAGTATGTCAGGATAAATATCAAACATAACTTATAAATATCGATCAACGTACATAAACATAACTTATAAATATCAACGTAAACACATAATATGCCAAACTTGATGGTAATATCAAACTAAACTTACTTTGTGGTCAATTAGTAATATCACGGCCGTGACATGTCAGCTGTACCAGACCCTCACAGGCAGAACTGATCACGGCCTAGCCGTGATGGTGGTCACGGCCGTGACAGACCAACCAGTGAAGCAACCTCCAAAGCAGAACCTATCACGGCCTGGCCGTGATGGCCATCACGGCCGTGACATGCCAACTGAACCAGACCCTCACATCAGAACTGATCACGGCCAAGCCGTGATGGTGGTCACGGCCGTGACAGACAACCAGTAATGTAACCTCCAAGGCAGAACCTGTCACGGCCTGGCCGTGATGGCCATCACGGCCGTGACATGCCAACTGAACTAGACCCTCACAGGCAGAACTGATCACGGCCTAGCCGTGATGGTGGTCACGGCCATGACAGAACAACCAGTAAAGGGAAAAAGGGAAAAAGGACCTGGGAACTCCAAATGGTGTCTTTCTAAGACCTTCCCTATCTATATCTTCCCCAAGACCCAGCAGCAAAACCTTCACAGCATCTTCAAAAGAAGCTCTATCCCTTTCTTCCAGAAACCCCACATCACCACAACCATATCATACATTAGGAGACAGAGATAGAACTTTAAACAAAAAAATAAAAGAAAAATACCTTTCACGCCTTGAGAGACAGAGATGGGAGGGAGAAGCGAGAGAAGCGGAGAGGCGCGTTAGCGAGAGGAGATGAGTACCGTGCAATCTTTGGTAGAAAAAAAAACGAAACAACATAACAGTGAATGAACAACAACAACAAACTGAACAAAGTGAATCCATTACCCATACACATCAATGAATGAACCACAACAACAAACTGAACAAAGTGAATACTGGAGAATGAAGCAAGGTGAAGGGAAAGTGAAGCAAAGTAAAATGGAGGAAGCACTCACCAGAGAATGAAGCAATGGCGGCAAGCGGACAGAGCGAGGTGAGGCGAGCATCCAAACGCAAAGGTAAAGCACAAGGTGAGGAATGAACTGAGCAAAGGGTGTTTTCTGTTTTAGGGTTTAGCAAAACTCAAACTCAAGAATGGAGGGATAGCGCGAAATGTAATAAAAATTGGCAGTATTACACATCGGTTATGCCATAAACCGATGTGGTTAACCATATTATACACATCGGTTATCCTGAAACCGATGTGTAAACCTTAAACTTTTAATTCCCAATTTTTTTTTTAAAATTTTATACATCGGTTATTTAAAACCGATGTGTAAAAGTAAAATTTTAATTTCTATTTTTTTTATTTATAATTTTATACATCGGTTAAATAAAAACCGATGTGGTTACTCACCATTTTACACATCGGTTCAAAAAGAACCGATGTTGAATGTTAAAAATTCCGAGTTTTAATATTTTTTATTTTAATTTTACACATCGGTTATAAATAACCGATGTGGAAAAGTTTTACACATCGGTTATTCTCTAAACCGATGTGTAATACTTTCGTTTTAATTTCAAAAATGCCACCGCCTCGTTTTACACATCGGTTTCTACTAAACCGATGTGTAAACTCCGATGTAGAATCCCTTTTCTGCACTAGTGATTTTTCAATGTAATTTATTTAAACATTGATATTAAATATGTCCGAACGAACTTCGTAATGATAGGAATTTATAGGAAAAAATATATTTATCTATCTTATTATTAGTTTTATTCTATCAAAAAAAAATCCATTAGATTTAATTGTCCTTTTTTTCTGTGCAAGTCAACCATTTTAAAAAAAAATATTTTTATCTATCATACTAATTTTTTTCTCTCTTAAAAATTATTTGATTTATTTCTCCACTTTTCTTCATGCAAATTAAATATTTTTAGAAAATATATTTAACTATCATATTAATTTTCTTCTTCTCTCTTGAAAATATATTTTATTAATTTATTTATACTCTTTGTACGCTGGAAGTTAATAATTTTTAGTAAAAAAAATAATATTAATTTCATGGCATATATTTTTTTTATTGTATATGCTATAATTAGAAAGTTCTTATGGCAAATATGAATGTCAAAAAAACAAATTATAAAAATTTACCACATGTTATAATTCAAAAATTTTAAAGCAAGTAAGAATGAAAAAAAAAAATGAATACATTACAAAGATTGGTATACAAATGAAAAAAACTATCGGATACTAAAGATTTAATTAAAAAAATATGATAAAATCCTTCCATAACAATTTTAACAAAATATAAAAAACATTTAGGTTCCGAATATATTAAATTGATCCCCATTATTATTTAATATTTCCTTCGTTAATTATTTGAAAAATATATTAAGAAAATATACCAAAATCTATAAAATAAAAAATCCAAATGTGAGAATATAATAAAAAGAAAATAAAATTAGTATGAGAGAGGATTGTCTCCAGGACAGACCCTTCATGATAGAGGATTCTCGTCGGCATCCTTACACAAATCAATGAAATGGTTCCCTTTAGAGTTCTCATAAGTTTCACCAAATGAATTGGAGAATTTGCTCATTAGGTAATGAGAAAAACAATATATTGTTTCAATAAATTCATAAATAGGGACTATATAATTCAATTAAATATTCAACTTAAAGATTAACAAAGTTGGAGATATGCATGAGATATCGGAATGTTCTCTACTTGATCTAGCAAGCCAACATTTTCACCTTAATGATCCCCTTCATCAGCAACACTTTCCTACACCATGAGTATTAGGTTCAAATACATAATATATTTTGGAATGAAGCATATTTTAAAATTTAATCAGATGTATGCTAGAACATGAATTCATAAACAGGGACTATATAATTCAATTAAATATTCATAATGATATAATTATAGAGTGATGAGGGATTTAGAGGTGATGAGATTGATATGACCCTAATTCAACTATTATGCATATGGAGGTATTTTTGTGTTAATTGTGCAGATTCCCGAAGAATTTGAATCAATCTATTGTCATGAGTGAAAAGAACTCAAAATAAATTTTGCATCTTCTTGATATGGGCTTGATTGCTACATCTGGATAATTTGAATGAATCTAGTAATCTTGTATGCTAGTTTGTGTGGCGAGTATTGACTCTTGTTTCTTACAATAATGATGTCCGACTATTCTGAGGAGTGTTAAACCAAGAGGAAAATAACAATGAAAAGAAATAGGCAGCAACTGAAGTGTGAGAGGATGGAGGGTTTCACGGTGGTTGTTTGGATGGACAATGGGGGCTAGTATGAATTTGGGGAGAACGAGTTTGGAAAAGAGGGAAAGAATCTGAAGAAGAATTGAATTTGGAAACAAAATGACATAATCCTCCATCCCACTAATTGAAGGAAAAAATTCTCCCTGAGCAATTTTTTTTAAAAATAATTTTTTAATAACCTGAAGAAGTGGTAAACAAGTTAAAAGGTATTAAGATTGACCAATAAAAAAAGGTGTGTCCAAAAGAGTATGTCAAAAGATGTGTTCCTAACATTCCTCTCCCATATATAATGTTTTATCTATGATTTCTATATGGATCAATTCAAATATAGATATATATGAAATATTGTGTTGAATGTAAATTTCCCGTGTCCTTTGTTTTATGTATGATTTCTTATGTTTTATATAATATACTAAAAGAAAATATAATTTTCCTTTGTTAAAAAAAAGGTTGACAAATTTTTTTTACAACGTATCCATAGGGACGTGGTACACATTTAAAAAAAAATTATAATCATACACTTAGAGTTTAAAAGAAACAACATTATGTATACATTTAAATGAAAATTACAACTAATTGGCAAGGTTTACAAAACCGGACCGGCCATCGAACCTGTGAAGGCAGCGGTTCGAGGTTCAATGGTCCAACCGAGGTTGAACCGTGGTTGAACCGGTTATAATTAAATAATATTATTTTAACTTTTAATATAATATTTATAACAATATTAAATAAAAAAACAACATAACAACCAAAATTATTAAGCACAATTTTTTTATTTTGGAATTAAACTAAATAAATATAAAGATGTTAAATATATTTATTTAATATAGTTGTACTAAATATATAACCAGCCCACAGTCAGAATAAATATTCATGTTATTTTTGTGATCCACAGTGGTCCAATAGCCCACTAATAATTAAAACCCTAAAAGCAAAAACGGTAGCACACTTCAACACTCAGCACAGCAGCCGCATGTGCTATACTGCTATATCTCAGTCGTCATGCTATACTGCTATTAGTATGTTTGGATCAGCGGTGCTTTCTCTTTTTATCGAGTCCCAATGCAACTTACTGCAAAAGCCACAATTATATGCTTCAGGTCCACCACGCATTTAGGTGAGTTTATCGTGGTTCCAAACAGAGGCTATATCAGCAGCCACTTGAGCACTCATTCATATCTCAGCCGTCGGTGCCATTTCCCTTCAGCATCCAAGATCGAGTTTTTCAACCTCCATCAGCAGCACAATTTTTGTTGCAGCAGGCCAGCAGCAGTGCAGCAACTAGCCATTTTCCATCGCACCATCTTGCCGTTTTGCAGTGCTCGATCTCGCCGTGTGAAGTCAGGAGGTGTGTTTTTAATTATTTTTTTTAATTTCAGCGAACCGGTCCAGATCGGTATACAACCGGTTTTGACCGATTTACCGGTTTTGAACCGGTTCAACGGTTCTTAATCCGGTTCCACACAAGGCCGGTTCTGGAGGTCAACCGAACCGTCTCAGTGACCGGGTCCCGGTCGGACCGGCCGGACCGGCTGGTCCGATCCGGTTTTGAAAACCTTGCTAATTAGTAATTACATGTATGTGTGCTGGTTTTACATAAAATGTTTTTTTACTGAGGCTTTACATAAAATGTTGATTCCCGTGTATTAAGTGTAATTTTATATACCTTCATATATAAAATTTATTGTTTAGAACATAATTATAGTACAAAAATTCACAAATAATTATATTAATTGATACATACATATATATTTATAACCAAATAAGAGTATAATATATTTATATTTAACAATAGATATAAGATTAAAAATTTGTTATAAATATATTTTATATCATATATACTTATATTCATAAATCTGTCAAAAATAAAATATAATAAATCTATTATAACTATATTTTAATCATATAGCTTTAATAGATGTATAATTTGAAATCCATATAACACTAATTAAAAGCTTTTGTTATAATAAAAATGTTACCATTAATGCATTTCGAATTAATGCCATTATTGGAGTTATTTTGGCTCATGTTTTGAGTTATTGCTATAATCATTATTTAAGGCTTATAAATGATTTTTTAAGCAAATTATTTGCTATCCAAAAGGATTGTTGTTTCCTTCAAACAAAAAAAGGATTGTTGTTACAGTATTAAAATTATCTATTTACTTGGAGGAAATTGAGGAGTCAAAATTTGGTGATTTGTGAGAGTGTCATGTGTATATTGTTCATTGAGAAGTAGTTAGAATGCGACATGATTAAAAATTGCAATATGTAGAATCGCTTAACATTCTCTTTTATATATTATTATTATTATTATTATTATTATTATTATTATTATTATTAATTAATTAATTTTATTTTGAAATGATATAAATAAGATTTACCATGGATGTATGGTTGCATTAAAAAAAAAGAACATGGATGTATGGTGGAGATCTCTTGAACACGACTCTCCTGCTTTTCTCCAATAGGTATTAAGATTGACCAATAAAAAAAGGTGTGTCCAAAAGAGTGTGTCAAAATGTGTTCCTAGCATTCCTCTCCCAAATATATTGTTTTATCTATGATTTTTATATGGATCAATTCAAATTAGATATATATGAAATATTGTGTTGAATGTAAATTTCCCGTGTCCTTTGTTTTATGTATGATTTCTTATGTTTTGTACAGGTTAAAGTAATCTTTTGGTCCCTATACGTGACACTAATTTTTAATTTGGTCCCTATACGTAAAAAGTTATCAATTTAGTCCCTATACGTGACACTAGTTTTTAATTTGGTCATCACCGCTAATTGGTCCCTATTTAAGAGGGACCGAATTGCAAATTATTATCATATATAGGGACCAAATTGAAAATAATTGTCACATGTAGGGACCGATTTCAATTTTTTTTGTTGAATTGGTTCCTACATGTGACAATAATTTGCAATTTGGTCCTCTTATATAGGGACCAATTAGTGATGAGGATTGAAAACTAGTGTCACGTATAGGGACCAAATTGATAACTTTTTACGTATAGGGACCAAATTGAAAATGGTGTCACGTATAGGAACCAAAAGATTACTTTAACCTTTTATATAATATACTAAAAGAAAATATAATTTTCCTTTGTTAAAAAAAAGGTTGACAAATTTTTTTTACAACGTATCCATAGGGACGTGGTACACATTTAAAAAAAAATTATAATCATACACTTAGAGTTTAAAAGAAACAACATTATGTACACATTTAAATGAAAATTGCAACTAATTAGTAATTATATGTCTGTGTGCTCGTTTTACATAAAATGTTTTTTTGTATTTATTGAGGCTTTACATAAAATGTTCATTCCCGTGTATTAAGTGTAATTTTATATACCTTCATATATAAAATTTATTGTTTAGAACATAATTATAGTACAAAAATTCACAAATAATTATATTAATTGATTCTGGATACTGATCGCGGAGGTTCCGGCGACTGATGACGGCAGAGATCAAAATAGGCTAACGGTTGAGAGATAGGAGATTGAAACAGAAGAAAAAAAGAGATAAGGGACAAATACGAAGACTAAAATAAAGAAAAAGAACCAAAATACTAATTTAGCCCAAAATAGTATAATTAAATATATTAAAGTAAACAAAGAATGATAATGAAATATTAAAGGAGTTTAATGACAATAAAAGAGAAATTAAAACCTTCAATTCCAAATTAAACACACAACATTTGTTGGACTTGTCAAGACGCACACAGTGTTGAGAGGCACCTCTTGATCAAGAATTCAAGATGGAAGGACGCGCACGACGACCCCGAGGTGGTAAGAGAAAGATCATCACGAGTCGATCCTTTGAGGTCTCCGCCAACGCTCGAGTAATCTACGATGGACTTCTACAGGATGCAAGGGTCACGTGGCAGATATTCGATGGGCTTTTACGGGACGGAAAGGTCCCATCGGATGTATACGATGGGGATGAGGACCCGAACAATGACATGTTCCAGCGCCTGAGAAATTTAACTATGAATACGCGGAAGGTCTGCATTTCTTCTGAACTTGTGATTCCGGACATCGTAGGTGAAGGTGCGTTTGGGTTTCATATGAGCTTTGTTAATTTTTTTTCTTTTCTTTATAAGCCTAAGTATTAGAGTTTATTATTCACTGATTGTGTAGCATAATGACATGGAAAATTTGCGAAGGGTAATTTCCTTTGTTTAGCATAATGACATGGAAAATTTTTATTGTCATAAGGAATAAAAGGAAAAAGATCGGATATACATTTATCTCTGTTTCTTGATAATTTCATATTTTGTATGTGCAGATATTACACAACATCCGGAATTGCTTGAAAAGCTAGAAGTAGAAAAACAAGAAAATATGTGGAACTGCTCTATTTGTCATTCGCTTTTTGGCTCTGTCTTGATCACAATTTGTCAGCACATCTTATGTCCCCGATGCATCGGGGTGTGTTTCATTGAGCAGCAACCCATTAGATGCGCTATGTGTCGGGGTGCTTGTGGAAACATGAAGTTTTTGCTATTAGGCACGATCCACCACCAGCAATGCCACCTATTAGTAAACTGAACTTTCTACGCCAAGAACTCCTGCTAAATGAAGTTAGTGATCTAAAATCAGTTGTGTTTTCGCGTTTCACTGATGTTTTGCATTGGATTTATGACCACTTGAGAGCTGTAAATATATTCCCCTTCTTATGTGAATCAACAATGCCACCTCCGGAAAGGCGAGGGGTCATCTCGTAATTTCAGCAACGTGAGACACCGGCGGTTCTTCTAATTGATCTGCGGTGCTCAATTCGTAGTATAAATCTGAGTGCATCTAGAGTGTACCTTATGGACGCCCGCAGAAATTCAGTTGAGAAAAGGGCGGTCACCGTGTCAACCGCGTCGGACAGTGAGAGAAGGTCGAGTCATCAAGCTGATTTACAAGACACGATCGAGGAGAAGATACTGACACTTAATGATCACAACGAGCGGCTCGATCCTACGATGAGTGAATTAAAGTTACTCTTGGAGTAATAGGTATTTATACATTAAAATGCATTTTTGTTTATGACCTATATCCAAACTACTGCTTATGAATATTCATTGATTGCATGTCCTTAGTAGCATACATAATATATATTAGTCTTCAGTTGCATGGCTATACCTGTATAGTGTCACTGTATACGAAAAACCTTATGTATCAGGATTGACCGTAAAATTGAAGAACTACTTTGGTCCCACACTAAAAGGGATACTTGCTTGTTTACATTCATTATTTGACATTGTATCTTGAAAGCTGTATTGTTTTTCAATAAGAAGTTATATTTCTTGTCTACAATGCGCTTGAATATGGACATATGTTACCTGATCAATGTTGCTTTTGCAGATACTAAGTTATATATTTTTCCTTCTCTAACATTTCTTGATTATTAGCTAATCAATAGTCTTTGGTCTTGAAAGTTTTGTACTTGCTTTCGGTGTGCGATCTTTGGAGAAGATTGGTAGCAAACTTAATAACCTAGGTTAGTCCCCCCAAATTTATGAACTTGGGACATGTTTCCTTTGTCTGTTTTTCGTCCATAAACCATCGCTAAGTTGCTTGCATGGCACGTTAGGCCGCGCGTAGCTGTTCGTTATTGTATTTTGCGCGTGTATTTCTTCTTTAAAAAAAGGCCCAAAATGTGGTTGTTTTTAGCCAAAACTAAGACTTCGGTTATCTTCTTCAATACCTTGCCATGAGATGATGAAATATGACTCGAATGGCACATTACTCCAGCTTTGTCTTAATATGCCCCCTTCTAGTTGCGTAGTTGATTGCATTCCGAGGCTTGTATAAACCCCGTTTGTTTGGATAAGTAATTCCCCCGATTTTTGTTGTTCTGGAAAACATGAATTGGCAGACTATCAACATACCACCTTAGATTACAGTGGTAGGCAATAGATCATGTGACTAGATCAATATTGTAGAATTCTTTCTTATGGAACAGAGTCAATAAATAATGTCTGGTGGAATTTATCAACTTACATAATTTCTATGGGACCCCGGTGAATGGTGTAATTGTGAAAATCCGTGGTTGGGACAAACCAGAGGTTAAATTATTGCTCTCTACTTCCTTGTCCTTGCACACATGTGTTAGTATGGACAATGTATGGTTGTCCTATGATGTTGCCTAATAACTTAATCTATTTCATCATGTTGGCTTCCTATAGGGATAACTGTGCAGTTATTGTAGAATAAGCATTAGCACTTAATTTATCAATAGAAGTTTGATAAATTTGGTTTTGATGGTGCAAGTATACCCTTTTTTGTTTTTGAAGACATTTATACATTTTGTTCCTGTTGTTTCTGACTTTATGCTATGCTATGTCCCTTTGAATTGATTTTTTAGTGTCATGGTGGTATGAAATGATCCTGTGAATGCGACTTGACATACTCACATTATTCAGTTGTAATCCTTCAATTATTTTAGGTTGCGTAGGTGTGCTTCTCTCTGAACTTAATGGTGTTTTTGTTTCTGTATAGTCTGATACTTCTTGATTCAGATGTAATTGTCCAAGTTCGTGTAAGGGTGCATCCTGTTTCTGTCGAGTATGATAGATCTTGAAATGATATGCTGGATTATTAAACACAGAAATCACACACAATAAATTGGTAGTTGTTGTCCCAGAGACTAATGTCTCCTACAGAGAATAGTCTCAAAACCCAAACTTTCAAATAACAACAATACATACTCTCCTTCTATATTACATATATATCTGATACATAACTGCCATCGAGCAGGTATTTTCTAACACTTAATTGCCACAAACATACTGCGTATTGCTACACTTATTCATAATTGCCATTAAACAGTTATATCTAAACATTCAATGACATACAGTTATTTACGCGTAGAATACACTTTTCTCACTGATGGCCTGGCTTGACGCCCGTGGTTGGTTGGTTGGTTGGTTGGTCATGGCTGAATGTGTAGAAATTGGCTTTTCATCAACTTCTACAGCTACTAACTCCTCCTCTTCGTTCAATTCTTTGTAATCTCTTAAGATCACCAATCTTAATTGCTTCTCTGCTCAATGATGTATTGGATGGAATTTTTCTCCACTTAGAGCTTAGACCCTTGCCTTTCCTCTCCATCAATTCTTAATATGTTAAATGGTGCAGACCTCTGCTTTTCATGCCATAATTATGTCTATCTCCCTCCTCTTTTTTTTTTTTGGGAAGATGCTGAACTTGAAAGAAGATTTCTGTTATGTGAATTTCCTGGTGTTCCCAGTCCAAAACTTTGATTTTTTTTCCTACGTCCCGAATGTTATTCCAGTTAGTTGACACAGTTGCAAAACTTGAAAGCGGTTGAAACCGCAACAGCTCCCTATTCTCTTTCTCATGTCTTGCTCTTCAATGACCTCACTGCAGTGCTGAAATTTCTACAACCATTCCGCCACCCATACCTTCTGAAGCAGGCAGATCTGAAATTTATTGGCTCTATATCCCTGCCATTTGCGTGGCCTGAAGCCAGGTTGTGGTTTGAAGGTATGCATTTTCCGTTTAATGTCTGATTGCAGGCCTCCAATGAAATATACCAAGTATTGTTGCTCCGACAGTTTTCTTACTTTAGATGTCTAGAACTTGAAAACTTCTATAAAGTCATCCACAGTCCTTTTTTTTTTTTCAAGTCTTTCAACTCTGGATGAGGCTTTTCAACATTTCTCCATTCAAACCTTGCAACGAGGGCTCTTTAAAATTTTCCCCAAGTCAAAGGTACCCCAACTTCTGTTAATAAATTGAATCAATGGGCAGTTGGCCCTTTCATCATTTGCAACCAGGGCTCTTTAAAATTTTCCCCAAGTCAAAGGTACCCCAACTTCTCTTAATAAATTGAATCAATGGGCAGTTGGCCCTTCCATCATTTGCAGTGATAAAAAAGCTATAGGTCAGGCAGCTTATAAAATGGACTTACCACTTACCAGCTCATGTCGGGGTGCTTCTTGTTTTTCATGTGACAGTTATGTAACTTAACGTGTCATGAGCCAACTTTTTAACGTCAGGTATATGGATAGGAACGGATGGAGGGACTAACATGTCTCACGTTTAAATTCGGGGACTAACTGGTAAATTTTTTAGGGACTAAATGTATGTCCCCGCAAAATTTCAGTGATTAATTTGTATGATAAAATCACAAAAGTTTTATATTTATATATATCTTATTATAGATATTAAAGAGTTTTATTTTTGAATATATATTAAAAAATAAACACAGCAGTTGTATATTCCATCCCTTTATCAAATTGGACTTCAATCAATTCATTAGTTCTTACTCCTAATTCTTTCTTTTAGCTTAGTTTCATGTACGCCTGTTTACCCTTCCTTTCTAGATAAATTCTTTTATATGTATATATATCAATGTCAAGTAGGTAACGGTTTAAGCAAATATGTAGTTTTTGAAAATTGAATACAGTTTTTGAAACTCGCCATCCTACATCAATTTTGTATAATTGTACCAAGTAGGGGAATTTTCCTTTGAATTGATTCTTTAGTGTCATTGTTTATGAAATGATCCTGTGAATGGGACTTGACATACCCACACTATTCCGTTGTAACTTGTAATCCTTCAATTAATTTCGTTGGAGTAGGTGTGCTTCTCTTTTTTAATGCTTTTTTTTTTGTTTCACATTGCAGGTTTCGTAAAAAGGTCTGCTACACTTTGTGGATCATTCTACTCTTTATATTATGTTGGTCTCTTTGTTAACAGAGTCTATTTAACAATTATGCTTGTGATTATTGTGAGTTCAGCCTTTAAATTATTTTGACTTTTTTTTTAATCTTTTTTGGATGGTTATAAATGGAATTTAGTTTGTGGGACTCTACTTTGGTGTCTATGTCTATGTTAATATTATAAAGCATATACTCAGCGGTGACGATGAGAAACTTGTAAGGTCAATACCCAAATTGCAATTCAAAGATTGGAGAGTGATGTGCTCTTTTGGGGCGCATGATTAATGAAGGGGTTTGCTTGCAGTAACAACAGTAGTACCTCAAATAATTGGCCAAATCCAAACCAAGTTGAATTTCTATGTACTGCTTTTATAAAAAAAATTACAACCAATTAGAAATCATGAATTTGATAATTTTTAAGGTGGTTAGAATAAGAATGATTTGTAATGATATGTATTTTTAATTTTTTGATTGCTTAACAGTTTAAAAAAATGTTTTACTATCTATATATATTAATTAAATCACAATTATATTCTGGTAACAAAAGGATTCTTTGTCCTTGTTACTCCCCAAGAACCGTTTTTCTTTTTACCGAATGCGTAACAGTAATTTTGCACTTGGCATTTCCTCTCAGTGTCCTAGTTAAAACTAATGATATCCTTATCATAGGTCATGGTTAATAGAAGGAGAAATGTTCACATTTTAAAACAAAGAGCCTAAACTGTAAAGGTAAATTACTCGGGAAATGATCACATTTAGAGAACATAGAGAGTAAACTGTAACGGCAAAATAACCTTTAGGGTAAAGTTTTTTAAAAAGGCAATTATAATTAAAATACTTCAATAAAAAATACTTTAGGTATTATATTAGGGTATGGACCTGTGCCATGTATAGGGAATATACATTTTTTTAGGATTTTATTTTTAAATGTTTAGTTCTTGATTTTATGTTTTGTGGTTTAAAAATTTTTGTAGGAAATTATATATAAAAAATTGTTAAAGGATTATTTTGTCTCAACAATCAATCATAAAATGTGACAAATATTAATTTAATAATTATTATTGATACTACAATATATATAATGACTCCTAAATATATGGTACGTACATAACTACATACGATCTACTCTACAAATTTATTATTAAAAATATAACTAAAACAATAAGACATATATAAAGAATATACAAAAAAAAAAAAAAAAAAGCATGGTATTTGAAAATAGATATTGAAGTTTTATCATGATTTTGTTTTTTTTTTTAAACAAATTTGTAAAATAAAACTAACCATTTCTGCTCATACTACCTTAATATCGTATCTTTGTGAACATTTAATAGTCAATATATATTTTCAAAGTAATAACTGTATTTCAAGTTGATAAATCATTTCTCAATGTAATTTATTTAAATATTGATATTAAATATATCCGAACGAATTTCATAATGATAAGAATTTATAGAAAAAAAAATATTTATCTTTCATATTATTAGTTTTCTTCTATCAAAAAAAAATCCATTAGATTTAATTGTCCTCTTTTCCTGTGCAAGTCAACCATTTTTTTTTTAAAATATTTTCATCTATCATACTAACTAATGTCTGGTAGATAGATATTGTAGAATTCTTTCTTATGGAACAGAGTCAATAAATAATGTCCGGTATAATTTATCAACTTACACAATTTCTATGGGACCCCGGTGAATGGTGTAATTGTCCAAGTTCATGTAAGGGTGCATCCTGTTTCTGTCAAGTATGATAGATCTTGAAATGATACGTTGGATTATTAAACACAGAAATCACACACAATACATTAGTTGCTGTCCCAGAGACTAATGTCTCCTACAGAGAATAGTCTCAAAACCCAAACTTCCAAATAACAACATACATACTCTCCTTACTATATTACATATATATATCCGATACATAACTGCCATCGAGCAGATATTTTCTAATACATAACTCCCACCGAGCAGGTATTTTCTAACACTTAATTGCCACTAACGCACTGCATATTGCTACACTTATTCATAATTGCCATTAAACAGTTATATCTAAACATTCAATGACATATAGTTAATTTACGCGTAGAATACACTTTTCTCACTAATGGCCTGGCTTGACGCCAGGGGTGGGTGGGGGGTGGCTTGTCCCCATGGCTGAATGTTGGAAATTGGCTTTTCATCAACTTCTACAGCTACTAACTCCTCCTCTTCGTTCATTTCTTTGTAATCTCTTATCACCAATCTTAATTGCTTCTCTGCACAATGATGTAATGGATGGAATTTTTCTCCACACCTAGAGCATACACCCTTGCTTTTCCTCTCCATCAATTCTTGATATGTTAAATGGTGCAGACCTCTGCTTTTCATGCCATAACTATGCCTATCTCCCTCCTCTCTTTTTTTTTTCGGGAAGATGCTGAACTTGAAAGAAGATTTCTGTTATGCGAACTTCCTGGTTTTCCCAGTCCAGAACTTGGATTTTTTTTTCCTACGTCCCGAATGTTATTCCCGTTAGTTGACGCAGTTGCAGAATTTGATAGCGGTTGAAACCGCAACAGATCCCTATTCTCTTTCACCTGTCTTGCTCTTCAATGACCTCACTGCAGTAATTTGAAGATTCTTTCGTTCTGTAGCTACGGGAAATTTGTATTAACTCTTTTGTGTACTAATTGTCCTGGAGCACCATACTAAATATATTTTATATGGTTGGAATTCTGAGTGGACATTATGATTTTTCTTAGCACTTAACTTTGTTTTGGCACGTTGTTACAGAGGGCTCTTTATCGAAATTTTAGTAAAAGTATTATTTTATGTCAAGGATGTTTGTGAGTTATTAGACTTGCCGGGCTAGGATATAAGCCTATGCACCGGTCACCGTTTGAGTTTTTAGATCATGACAAAATTAAATAAAAAGTCGGCGTTAAGTGCATTGAGAACTGACCGTTCCGTCAGTTACATTCCATCGTGAGGCATCTGAATCTGAATTCTGAGATTAATATGAATGGTTCATTTGAAGTCCCTTTTTTGATTCTCTAAGAAAACTAAAGGCCCATACCATATCTTGTCGAATAAGATGCCGGATGCCAACCATCCCCAGCAAGCTTCCACATTAAAAAGTTAGCAGCAACTTTCCTTAAAAGGGTCACACTGTTTTTATCCGCATCATCACCTTGCAATGCAAACAACCCAACTAAGAAACCAACAATAAGGATTGTGTTGTGTTGTGTTCCTTGATGGCAAAACCCAGTGCCCATGATATCACAAACCAGGTTGTTCCACGTGAAGCTCACCCCTATGCTTTTCATGTCTCTGGCCCTCGCAACCTGACTACCCTTAATTGGAGAGACCTTATCAGTTCTAGTTGGTCAGTACCCTTAACTGAATCTCACATAAATCTAGTTTTTGAAACATGGGTTTGGTGATTTCTTGATCACACTTTGTCAATACTTGATCTTTGATGTGAAAAGTTTTCTACTTGTTATTGGGGTGTTGAAAGAGAGCATATATTAGCAGTGTGAGTGATTTCTTATGTAAAGTTTCTGTCTTTACTGGTGGGTTGTAGTGTATGAGTATAAAAATGCATGCTTTACCAAATGGGTTTGTAGAATCTTTGAATGCACGTTTCTGATTGAAGGAACCAACATGAAATGGAAAAATGATAGCAAAATTGTTTTATCTATCATAATAATAAATTAGAGATTGGTTGCTTGGATACGAGAGATCTAACTAAATGCTATAAATAGAATAAAGGGTCTTTCTAAAACCGCAGAGGACAATGATATGTATTTTTATAGATGCCTTTTATATAATCATTTTTTTGCTGTCAATCGGAGAGTGCCTTTACAAATTCGAGTTATAATTTTGGTAATTCTTGATTAGTTGAATATCTTTCTTGGAATCTCCATCCTCATTCAATTCATAGTTACTTTAATTATTTAGCATTTGTAATGGAATTTTGGAGACCCCAATTTCCAGCATTTCCCTAACTAGTATGATTATTTTCTACTGTTTAAAAAAAATGATTATTTTCTACTGGAAATTGGCTACGATAAAGATTTGACTAGTTGGCTTTGAATTATAAATTTGTTTAACTTGAGGCACCTGGGTTTGTGAGAACCATGATACAGAAAAAAAAGTGCAACCATATTTATATTATGGATTTCTATTGCTCGGATTGCTTTGCTGTGGATGCCTTTTGTTTTAAAAAAATCTGTTTCAAGTCATTTTTAATTTTGATTTATTTCATGGATATTTTATTGTATGAATTTGGTTGTAGCATGTGAACATGAGACTATACGTGCACATGCCTACAACCAAAGTTATAAAATTAGGTTCACATGTCTCAAACTTTTATGTTTGGTTCAACTTTTGGAAGGGAGGGGAAGGGAGCAAAATTCCTCTTAAGTGAGTTTTGGCTCTCCTCCAATAATAGGGGATTTGGAGGGGAGGGGAGGAATTTTAAAACATTTCACATGTATTGATTAAAATATCCCCACTTATGCATTTTAAAATAAATAATTATAAGGTTTAAAAGTAAATTTGTTTTAAAATCTCTCTCCTCCTCTCCTCAACCAAACATGAAAGTGTTATCTCCCCTCCCCTCCCCCTCCTTTGAACCAAACACACTCTTGAGAGTAGCATTAACTATAGCAAGAACCCTTTACTCTTCATTTGCCATCTTAAAAGCACCCACACTTTTGGTGATGCTTACGTTCTCTTATACTATATGTGCACATTGTGACATTGATGATTATTTTGTTGTATACAGGAAGGATGCAAATTACAAACGAACAGTCATTGCCTGCTTTATACAGGCAGTTTACTTACTTGAACTTGATAGACAGGATAAGAGAACACAAGAAACTGCTCTAGCTCCAAATTGGTGGATTCCCTTCAAGTACAAGCTCACAAAAACATTGGTAGATGAAAGAGATGGATCCATTTTTGGTGCAATACTTGAATGGGATCGATCTGCAGCAATGGCCGATTTCGTACTAATTAGGCCTAGTGGTGCCCCCAGAGCTGTTTTAGCACTCAGAGGAACATTACTCAAAAGCCTTACAATGCGAAGAGATATTGAAGATGACCTCCGTTTTCTTGCTTGGGAAAGCTTGAAGGGATCAATTAGGTTCAAAGTAGCCTTGGAGGTACTTAAATCAGTTTGTGATACATATGGAAGCAGTAATGTGTGTATTGCAGGGCATTCCTTGGGAGCTGGTTTTGCTCTTCAAGTGGGAAAGGTGCTAGCAAAAGAAGGGATTTATGTGGAGACGCATTTGTTTAATCCACCTTCTGTTTCAGTAGCCATGAGTCTCAGATATATTGGAGAAATGGCAGAATTTGTGTGGAATAGACTTAAATCTATGCTTCCTTCAAGTAGTGAAGCTCAAGTCAACAATGATGGAGACAAGACTTCGAGTGAAGGATCGAAGAATTGGATGCCTAGGTTATCTGGTTCTGGTTTGAAGGATGCTGCTGGTTTTGGGGTGGCAAAATGGGTTCCTCATCTGTATGTTAACAACAGTGACTATATCTGTTGCTCTTATACTTATCCTGATGACACAGGAAGGGAGAAGATTGGTGGCAATGGGAATATGGGTTCTATAAGTTGGCAAATTGCAGCGAAGATGTTTGTTGTCTCAAAGGAGAAACAGAAATTTTTGGAGGCTCATGGCCTGGAACAATGGTGGTCAAGTGATGCAGAACTTCAGCAGGTTATTCATAATAGCAAACTTATAAGCAGGCAGCTTAGATCTCTATACACTGCTAATCCTTCACAAGTCACACAGGGAAAGCCATAACAATGGATATACATTACACTGCGTAATGACTCATTTTCAATCTCAATAACTTGTTAGCTTATACTTCTTTTAGAACAAATTTTATCATTTTACCTGAGGATATATGAAATCATATTTCTTCAGTTGTACTGCTAGTGTCTTCAACACAGATATAAATAATGTCATCTACTTCCTAACAATTTAACATTTTGGGGGGTTTCTGATTTTGCTTGTTTTGGAGGTAACCTCCATCTTCAATTCTACATTTGTTTTGATATACTTACCGATCAAAATGTTGAGCCAAATTCGGATCGTGTTAAACTTGTACTGATGTGTTCCATGAACACTCACATGTAGTGACCAGAATAATGGACTAAATTGCTTCCATTTAAATACACATTTTATCAAATACTTTATAAATGTGTTGTGTGTATGTGTGTACATGTCTCTCATGTAAAGGAAATGAGGCTTATGTATTCAAATTAATTCCTTCAAATGCAATTTCAGTTTATCTCATTTACGTGCACAAATATAAACTAAATGGAAAGAATCATGGCTTTCCATTTCTTATGGAAACCGGGCATCCGACAAGCATAGCTGGTAACTGTATCGTTTATCAGGGAGTCATAAGGTGGTCTGGGATGTGGGACAAAGGTGTTGGATGTTATAAAATATAAAGTTCGAATCTCACTCCCTATTAACATAACAAGCCAACAACTAACATTTGCTTATAAAAAAAAAAATTGCATCTTTTAACATATCTCTCTACTTCTTCTACATGTCTCCGATCTCTCCATATTCTTACCATGCCACTTCACCACAGCTCCTCCATCAGCACATATCTCCCCCTTATTTCTCCAACCAAAGCACATATTATGATTCATATACAAAAGATTCCGGGTTTGTGCCTATGGAATAGGAAATTTCATGATTCTGGGGTTGTACCTACAGATGGTTGTCTTTCAAACTCCTTGGTGCACTAATTAAGTATCTTGTTGTTCAGGTTGGGACAGCAAATTCGGCTCAAAACCCTTTCCTCTGGTATCATTTTATTTGATGTAAATACCTTTTTTTTAATAACCCGTACATGACATTTAATCTTTTGCTATAATAACTAGTCTTGCACAAATGACCTTATATTACAAATATCCTTCAAGTTAACTCAAACTTATAAGGATAGATATAGCGGCTAAAAATTGTAGCCTTAAGTATGATCCTCTTAAAAGGTGTTACAAGGATGATCTTGACAGTCCACTAAGGAGGCTCCCTAATACTATCAAATTCAGTGAGTTTTAAGTCCCCCAAGCAAAAACCTGCAGTTCATTAGAGGCGATCATTTGATTCATTACATGTGAACACCTCTTTAATACAAGTGCCTTGATATTTGCATGCTTCTTTTAAATAAAATTTATAGCATTTTAATCCTAGCTGAGATTATTGAAGATCATCTGGATTAGAAAAACGAAATGTACAAAAAAAAAATAAAAATGGAGCTAATATTAGATAAACTTATTCTTTAAAGCTATGAAATGTATTTGGCGAATTTCCTATTCCATATAAAGAATTTTAAATGAATAAAATGAAGTAACTTGAGGAAGAAAATTTTTAGTTATAGATGCTGCAACCAAAAAGGTGAGAAACACTGTTCAGGATTCAAAAAGGTTCAAGTATATAGTTCATGTTCTCTCACCAAAAAATATATAGTTCATGTTCCAAAAAATAAAGGGGCATCTGTTTAAGCTGGTAATAACAAAAGTTGAGATGCTACAAATGATGAATAAAAAAAAAAAAACTAGGTACTGGCTTAGATAAATTTCCACTGCCTTCATCATTTGTGAATTCAAAGTATAGCCATTGGCAAATATCCGAAGATTTGTACATCTGGCATGGAAAGTTATAGAAGTCAATTTATGAAGTTTCTTGTGGACATGGAAATATGTATAAAACACAAAAATGCTACTCACAAACACACACTTACATACACCAACTCACATAATTTTCACCATTTAATTACAGTTGAGTTGAAGTCACTTTCTAGGCATATATATTCATTCTATCAGATAAACAGTCTATACAGATGTGACAGAAAAAGATATGCGTAATAAACATTTTCTTATTAAATAATATAGCATGAATTGCTATATGTTTGCTAGCATCAAGGGAGCAGGGGAGAAGAAAAGGATAGGAAAATATAAAGGAGGTAGAAGGACTTTGTGGGCACGCTATTCATAATTCAAGTATTTGTCTGCTTTCTGCCTCTTTTGGTATCCTCACGAGTCTAAATCAATGTTTTATACATAAAACAAATATCAAACTATTAAACTAAGAATGTGACACCATAAGCAGTCCTTGATCCCCTTTGCATCACTCCAAGATTAAGAAGTTTGGGATAGATAGCAGTAAACTTTGCAAGTAACCTGCTACTGATAAATTTGATGAGACTCAAATTTAATGTAGATTGTTATATGAAGTAATATAGAAGATCTGTTTTATTTTGTAAACATTAATGTACATGTTAATGAATACACTCTCCATGACTGAATGAAGAATAAAAATGATGATCGTGGGAAGTCTTGCTTTATCTATATATGGTTCTGAATTTCATCTTCAAAACATAATTTGGAATAAGAAAAGTGAGAGTCATCAGAAATTGTAAGTAAAACTTTTTGTTTCTCTAGAAAACTGGAGCACATTGGTTAATAGGTTAAATCAAGCATGGTGACATGCTTTAAAGCATGCCTTCTGAATCCAGTCTAACCAAATAGAATATAATGAATGGATATTTAGGCCTTGTGAATATCAATCCACGGAAACAAACTCAGTAACAATTAAAAAACAAAATCATGTGCATCAATGAACAAAAGGACAAGCTATGTATATACAAAACATTACACATACGAAAATACATTTTCTGCTATACACTGTAAAAGGTATGAACAGGAAAAGTAAATCAGGAAACAAAATCTCCTAACTGAACGAAACACTTTCATAGAAGTCCAGACAACTCGTAGTCATATATGCTGACGTCTTGCTCAATCTGTGCATAGCAATTGAAGAAGGGATATAGTTCATCACCACAAAGTAGTGATTCAAGATTCTGATATGCCCACAAATGATCAAGAGGTAGGCCTGCCACTGAGTCTTCTAAGACTGTGTCTTCCAAACATATCTGGTTGCATACTTGATTAAATTCATTGTCCATCAGTGCAGTATAGCATGACTCATGAGATGAACTGGTTGTTGCTTCAGTGGAAACTGAAACTTCAACACTAGTTTCAGTGTGGTCCCTTAGAAGAGTGCAATTCTCAACCATCTTTGGTTCCAAAGGAGTTGGAGATGAAGTGGTTGTTGAGGTTCTATTCCCAGTTAGCTCTTGAACTAACTTCTTGAAGCTTGAGCTGTCAGTGATGTAGACCTTTGGTCTCAAAACCTTAATCAAGCTGTTGAATTCTTGTTTCTCTTTCTTGGTTATTTTCAGTGATGCTTGATTTAATTTCTTTCCCATGATGATGATTTCAATGTGTATACAACTGGCACTTTGTAATCAACTCCCACCTCTCGGAGGATACAAGGTGCTATGTATAAATATTCATTTGTAGAGGAGATACATATGAGGGACATGGAAACAGAAGAAGCAAAATGACATAAAACATTAGATACTGATAAGACTGATTCATTTTTTTAAAAAGAAAGTAGTTTTAGTAGACATCCATCAATGGGAAAAATTCTGAATTTTGTATTTACATGGAGATGTGGATATTGGTCTATTCAATAAGATGTTTCACCAGCATGTGATTGGTGCAAATGGCAAGGGACTTAGACACCTTAAGCAAGTGGTCAGGGGTTCGAATCATGGTTCTTGTGTATGAAGAAAACCTGATTTAAAGGGAAGAACCCACCTTATATGCCCGACAGGTTCCTGACCGAGATTAATCACTAATGGTGGTGGATACTTCGTACCTATATCATGGTTACAAAAAAATAAAAAAAGATGGTTTTCAGGAATAAAAATGATTTATAATAATAGGAGATATAGCGTATGTATAATAGAAGGGCATTGAGGGCACGCACCTTACTATTCAAGTAACATAAAATAAGGCAAATATTAGTTAATTACTGTTTGATCTTCTGCCTCTGGTTCAATCTGTTCGGTGGCAGAATTAGACAAAAGGAGATTGATTAGGTATATTGATATAAAATAAGATTATTGTCTTATTGAGCTCTTACCCCTAACAATCTTCTTTCTCAGTTTCTCTAATGCTTTTTTTTGCCAGACACCAACGAATTCAAAGAATTATCTGAAATATTATTGGTATCTGATATATTTAGGTATTGATATCCATATCTGAACTCAAAAAGACATTTTACTAAACATATATGGATAGCTTGCAGAAGTTCTTTTGTTTGTTCATTTCTTTACAATTATTTTATTTATGTTAAAAACTTAGTGAACAAGTAACTCTTGAAGAGACCATGCCTAGCTTAATCACTTTATTTAATAATATTAAATGTGTAAGACTGTGAATCAAGGTTAAAATATTCTTTTAATTTTTGGTACAATATGTTAAAAATACTCTAATCTCTAAAATGATACATTTATAAATGTCTATTAAATAAATGTCCAAGAAATGACATAGTATACTATACCTATCTAATAATTTTCCTTCAGTGCACCCTCTTCTATGCGTCATCCTCCTATAAAATATAATGGAAATGATTGCTTGTTATGCATACATCAGTTTGAAAAGGAAGAAGCATTCTTTATATCACTTTGCCGTATGAATGCTCGCGCACACCATGTCACTATCATGCTCATATCAAACAAAATCTATATTTTTGGCATTGGCTGTCGATGGTGCAATTGAAAGGCACCACTAACTGCCTTAAATGAAATAGAAATTGTTGAAAGCTCATCTTGCCCAGGATTCAACAATTCAAGGCTTCAAGCAATAATAACTCAATATGCTTTAGACCCCATTAAAAATCATTGTTCGGACCAACCTGTGATTAGATCATGTTATTTCGTTCCTTACCATCTTCTTCCAACATGCACCCTGAAAATTTGTGTTACCGACAGGGGTTTTCATATTCAAACCGATCCAAAAGAAAACCGAAAATCGATCCAAAAAAACCGAAAACCGAACAAAACCGATGTCTCTTGGATTTTTTGGATCTTGTTTTGTGAAAACCAATCGGATAATATCGGATTTTGGATTTCTTTTCTTAAACCAAATCAATCCAAACCAAACCGCATGTATAAAATATAATATATATTTATTCTATTTTTTTTGCATTATTGATTTTTTTATTTGTTGGTTTTTTTCCTAATAATAATTACTAATTTGATTTGACATAATTTTTTTACTAGTTGATGATGGATATTTATTTATTTTGTACATATTTTATGAAATTATTACATGAATATATAAACAACTATATACATGTTTAATATTTTGTTCAATTTGCTTGTAATCTTGATTATTTGATATAATATAAATATGTAATTTTGTGTCGGTACAAACCGAATAAACCAAACCGATCCAAACCGTATTTAATCGGATCGAATCGGATTTTTCTAAAGAAGTTATCTAAACCGAACCGAACCACGTGTTCTTTTTATCATTGGATCGGATGACCTTTTATCTCAAAACCGATCCAACCCGAACCGCAAACACCCCTGGTTACCGGACACTGTTCTGCTCAATCCCAATTCTTAACTTGCATATTAAATAGTTGGATATGTATGCAAAACTCCATTAACCGAGGGTTCACTCATCAAATATTTAAAAACTGGGTGAAACCATTTCTTTTCTTTTTACTGGATATTTGAAATGGAGGATGGTGCGCTCATACAGGACTGGGTGCATCATATCATAGAATCACCCTTCCTTACAATGCCTTGATTTTCAAAATTGAGGGGGGAAAGGGGATCATGTTATTTAGTTGCATTTTTCAAAAACATAATATTTTAAACTTTTATACTTTTGTTAAAAGAATTCAACCGACTGCTATCAGCCAAAACCGATAGTCAAAATTAGAATATCGTAATAAAAGAATTCAATCTAACTAACATGAAAAGGAATTATTAATCTGATAGGGAAGCCGAAGCACGGGTAGACCTCGTGATTTTTATGAGGCCACTCAGAGACATGCACAAGAATTTTGAGGGGAAAAGAAACCCATCCTTTGCAATTTTGCTTATAGCAAATATTAATGCAAATCATTTGCTTTCAGCCAATAGTTCAATCCAAGTGGCAAAGGTTGGGAAATTAATTTGCATGCAGTGGTTTAAACCTCGTTATCACAAATGTAAAAAAACAAAAAATAAAAGCAAATATCATTTCCAGTTATTGTTTTTTCCTAGACTCCTAGAGGTACCTTAAGATGTCAGAGACTCAGAGCATCGGGTTCGAACCCAAATTAAATAATATATTTTTTAATAAACTTCTACTAGTTTACATTAAATATTTATAAAGTAGATTATTACATTTACTGATTTCCATGAAGCTGCCAAAAGCATCATGGCGAAAATTAAATTGATGAATAACCAGATGAATATAATTTACATCAACCATAAAGATATTTGCAGACAATAACGCTGTAAGGAAGACATGATGAAACAATCGATTAGATGTCCATTAATCATGAGTATACTACAGCACTTGTTTCTGTCTTCCAACAAAAAAAAAAACTATATTTCTCTACATTGAATATAACAATTAATCGGGAAATCAGTAATTCCACAAAAAATAAAATAAAAAATAACAACCTGGTTAAATCATTCAAAACATGTTTACCTCATGCTGGCTAGCAGAACTAGTCAACTAGCAGGCCTCTTCCAAGTCTTTCCGCAACTAAAATCTTACAAAATTTCAAGAAGCAATATGGGAAGTCACTGATGTGGTTTATTTTGCTAGACTACAAATTATTTACTGGATCAAGACTTAGCCGAAGCCTGAATCTTTTCAATCAATGATGAACCCAGTTGAAGCATAAGAGGATAAATAGGACTAAACTCCTTATCTCCTCTGCTCCTCACATTTACAGCATAATCATCGAGTGTTGCTTTGATGCCCTTCCATATTTGGTCTTCCCCTTGAGAATCTAGCCACAGTGAATACTGCAGTGGTGTTAGTTTGTTTCTTTGCAGTGGTGACTGCAATTCTTCAGGACCACGCGTATAGAGATGATGAAATATGACGTTTGGTGGCAGATCTTGAAGAAGAGGAGATGATGCAAACTGGGATGTTTCAAGGAAAATAAGTGGACGAAATGCTCTAAGTGCTCGATATGGTGCACCAAGTTGCTCAACAGGGAACAAATTTTGGCCCACAGCTAACTCCAATTCAGCCATATCCCTTGCCATCCTCAACTTGCCTGATTCTGAAAGTGGTCTGACAAGAGAAGCGTGTCGGATGAAGAATACTAGAACACGTGAAGCCATACTCTGGACAAGCCTGGTGCATATGTTCTCTGTCCCCGGGGCTGTAGTATTTCTGGAAGGCAACAACCTAGATAGAAACTCACTGCGGAAGTGAAGAATACACTTTTGGAGCTCCTCCATGTAAGGTGATGCATTGTTGTCCATAGCAGCATCCATCCCAAGCACTCCAAAATTCTGATCATGTATTTGCAGTATGCAAGACTCAAGGCGATCGAGCATTGCCTGGAATAAAGATGTTACTGAGTCACAGGCAACACCATATATTGCACCTAATGAAGCAGACAACACATCAGCAGCAATACTGGGCATTCCTTTAATCATAGTTGATATTCGTGTATGAACATCTTGCAGGTGCTGACACAAGGTAAAGTTCTTGAGCTGTGCTGGTGTGGCAGGACCACTTACTTGACGTGATTCAGGGCCAGTGGATATCTGCCATAACAATGAAAATTAACAAATAGATTTTTAGAAACTATGCTTCTATAATAGCCCTTCCTTCTCATGAATAAAATGACCTTTAGTTGCAACCAAAAAGAAAAAGGCCTTTGGGTTTCTAAAGATTACAGAACTCATACACAAACAAGAAAGAAAATAATATGCCTTTAGGTTCCGGAGAAAACATACAACAGCATCACTTTTTAGGTGACAAAATTCACACAGTCATAAACAGAAATTAACAAGGGAGAAAGAAAAAAAAGAAAGAAAAAGATCATGACTCTTCCCCTCAAGAACAAAAGTGGCTGCAACATTGCATGCTCAAGAGCAATGAAGTGGGCATCGCTTAAAATTGACCCTCAGCTTAAACACACATCTTTAGATAGAGATATTGAATCACAAGAATAAGGCACACTAGACCACTTGATCAACTGAAGTCAGATATCACATCAAAGGACCAAATGAAAACCACCACACCTTCAAGTAGACCATTCCTCAATGAAAGAACACAGCCGTTGTCCATTGATATATTAACAAAAACATGATTAAACTTAAGTCTCGTTAACATAATTTTCCTTCCTCTGTGCATCCCTTCTTCCCTTGTAATTAAATCCTTTTACCCCAAGAAATAAAAACAGATGAAGCAGTTAACATAATAGCCTTCATGAAAAACCATGAGCTAGAGTTCAAATCCTTCCTCGGCAAAAATCTTAAAAAGATTTTTTTTAACTATTATAAAGCATAAACTGCATACAACACATTAAATACAACATTATTTTTTTGTTTACCTGGTATTCAGTTCGTTCTGCAAGAAGAAGCAAAACCTTGCCAATTTCATGCAAAACAAGAAGAGTTAAACGTGCATCCACCTGAACAGCTTCTATCTCTTCCTGAATGCGTGATATAATTTTTGATATTTGTTCCTTGGAAGGAACACTTCCACGACTGGACATTGGAAATACAGAATTCACTAGATCTGAAAGGCGACTCAAGCAGTGAGCCAAAAATGCATTCTGGAATATTTCAACAGCTGAAATTATCTGCTCTTTTCCAGCTGAATTAATAGCTGGTAACACTCCTTTGACATCTGTGTCACGTGAAATTCTTTCGAGGAGATTCTCTATCATGGAGTAAAGCTTTGGATATCCCATTGTAAAAATCTCTTTAACAAAACTTGATGCTGTAAAAGCAGACTTCATCTGGCTTGCAAAAGCCTTTGCAATGGCCTCCCAGACTCGATCTGTTAGCATGGGATCACCTTCCTATGCAGTAGCAATCAATGTCAGAAAATGATAACAAAAATTCCAATTACAACATAAGAAAGTGCTAAGCCTAATAGAGCCAAAATAAGTACAGTCAACATTCCTCCATAAGAACTCTATAAGATCAAGACCGTGTTTGGGTAAACAACTTAATTAAGCGCTAATCGCATAAGACCTTATCGTATGAGTGCTTGCTTATGCCATAAGTGCTTACATTCAATAAGCCATGCGTGTTTGGATGCACACTTCGAAAAGCACTTATACAAAACTAAGGCGTTTGGATACCTCGAAATAGAGGAAGGCTTCAGGGTTTTTGTGTGATAAAAATGTACCTCTTAAGCTAAAGGGAAAGTTTTACCGTACAGTTATTAGATCGGCGATGTTGTATGGGACGGAGTGTTGGGCGGTAAAAAATCAACACGAGAGTAAAATCAATGTAGCAGAGATGAGAATGTTGCGCTGGATGAGCGAAAAAACTAGACATGATAGGATTATGAGTGATAGCATTAGAGATTAGAGAGAGTTGGGGTAGCACCTATTGTAAAAATATGGTTGAATCTCGACTTAGGTGGTTTGGGCATGTATGGAGGAGACCTTTAGATTCTGTAGTAAGGAGAATGCACCAGGTGGAGGGCAATCAAATAGCTAGAGACAGAGATAGACCAAGAAAAACTATAGGAGAAACTGTTAAGAAAGATTTGGAGGCCAATGATTTAACTATTAACATGATTCATGATAAAACATTATGGTGCCGTATGATCCATGTAGCCGATCCCACCTAGTGGGATAAGGCTTGGTTGTTGTTGTTGCTGCTTATAAATATTTTAAAATTAAAAAAAATTGACTTTATTAAATTATAATAAAAATGTAATTTTAACAAATAATTTTAAGTATTGGTTTTTTTAACGTTAATCTCAAAGCACATATCATCATATAAATAATGAAAAAAAAATTAGATGTTAAATTAAAAAATAATATCATCATTAAGTTTTTTTTTTACCTTAATGTTGAAAAATATATCACTAGGAATCATCAAAGCAACCCCCCACCATTCTAGTGCTAAAACTGAGAAACCTTTACTTCAAAGTTTACGACACAGGTGTACCCAGTCAACGAATTCCATCAAAGCAACCCTCCACCATTCTAGTGCTAAAACACAAAAGGTTCATGCTACATGGATGATATAGAGAAGTGCTTTGGGACTACTTGTGATTGAAAGGTGTTTCTCAAGCTAAAAAGGGTTTTCACACCCTATTCAGAGTAGCGCCCACGATGCATGTTTGCGTCGCGTCCCTTAGCCACTTCGCGCCAGTATGCCACAATGGCCTGACAGCACCGCTATCACGCGCTATTAGCTAAATAGCTTACACACAAAAAAAAAACTGCATTTTTAACAATGTAAAATAAAATCTAAAATTGCTACTAGTTAACTACAAAGAATAAATAAATGAAATGGTTAATAGGAAAAAGAAATAGAATAAAAAAAAAAGACAAGATAAAAATTACAATTAGGTAAATGGAGTAATATCCGAAATTACCTATAGGAAAGGAACGGGAGGTAATTGCGCTCCCATCCCTCAAACTAACTCGGGAATCCTTATTCTTAGCCTCAGTCCAGTGTTATCGATGGCGGATGGCGGCCTATGGCGGCCGGCCAAAAATCCGCCATACATCATAGCGGATGGCGATGCGGCCATATGGCGGATGTCATGGCGGACAAAAAAAAAATTATATATATATACATATACATAACAAAAATTACAGAAATAAATATAAAATCCAAAACACTATCAACATAAGTAAAGAACCATAAACTAAATTGATAGAAAATGTCATATAAGTCTCATAATTCAAATAGAAAATGTCATAAACCATCAAGTTCAAGACTTCATAATTCAAAATAACAACAAAATGATAAAAACAACATGACAAACACAAAGTAAATGGCTATTCCTCTTCCTCAACCCCAACATAATCAATTTCTTGGTTATCTAATGGGGCATATCCCTCTTCCTCTTCTCCATCAGATTTCTCAAAAACAAGTAACTCTTGTTCATCTTCGAGATGCCTCGAAATCATCCTCAAATTCGATTCTTCACTTGGATCAATTGCTATCTCTTTCCCCTTGCCCTTACTCCCCTTAGAGGTTGAAGTAGCACATGGACCTTTGTTAGAAGCTTTGGCGGCAGTAATGCAACACTTGATGCTCCTTTTCTTTTCCTTGTTTTTACGCCTAGTAAGTGTTGTAGGCTCTCCAACCCCCGAAGCCTCATAAACAGCTTCCCAATTTAGTGTGTCATCATCATCAAAAACCAACTCATTCCCAAAGATCATCATTATTATCATCCATCTCTCCAACTAACCACTCATTACACTCATCAATGTCATTGAGTGTAATTGGGTCGATTTCATCTTTAATACTATGTCTATGATGGAGTTGTTGGTTATATTTGACATAAACCAAATCATGCAACTTCTTATGGTCAAGCCTATTTCTCTTTTTTGAGTGAATCGAAACATAAATATAATTGAAGTGTTAATACTTAATTAGGCTTGACCACACTTATAAAATAAACTCAAGATACTTACTTGCTCGAATACACTCCAATTGCGCTCACATCCGGATGCGCTACATGTCAAGCTCAAAATCTTGATAGCCAATTGCTTTGCAAATTTGGAGCCGAGAAGCCATACATTCGCCACCATTGAGCTACAAAATCGGAGTGTATGACTTAGAATTTAAACATTAAACTTAAAAGAATTGAAATAGTGAAATTATTAGAAGATGGGGTCTTAGTTTCTCACCAGGGAGAAACGACTTTTCTCTCGTGTTATTGCAAATTGGAAACCAAAGACACCTTGGCAGTCTTATAAATAGGCAACTCGGCTAGTATCTTAGCTTGCACATCCTTACTTGGCACCAACCTAGAGATGCAAGCATACAACCCATTGTGAACCTCCAAATCAAACTCCAAGCCAGGATTGGAATAGAAGAACTCCGGGTTTAAATAGTGACCAGCTGCGTGCAATGGACGATGAAGTGCGACAATTCCATCTATTGTCAATGATTTCAAAAACATCTTTGTATTTGCTTTCATTGTTGTTGAAAGACTTCATAATTGCTTCTTTGGCCTTGTCCATTGCTTCATAAATATATCCCATGGCTGGTTTTCTTTCACCATCAACAAGTCGAAGCACTCGTACAAGAGGAGCCATGACTTTAAGAATATAAACCACATTTTTCCAAAATGAAGGCATAAGAACAACCTTCGATGCTTGCCTCCCCTTAGCTTCCTTGGATAGCTTGTTTTTGCTCCACTCATCTGAAGTAAACATTTTTCTAAGATTGGCTTTTTCTCCATGAAGTCTCTCCAATGATAAAAATGAGGTAGCAAATCGAGTAACCCCATGCCTTACCAATTCCCTCTTGTTTGTGAATTGTCTCAACAAACTCAAGGTACTTGAATGATCAGTAGATAAAACCAACAAGACCAATTCCCCTTTGAATTGTCTTCTTTATCAAAGGAATCTTTCCAATGTCTTCAAGCATTAAGTCCAGGCAATGGGCTGCACAAGGAGTCCAAAGAAAGATTTGGTCTCTTTTCTTCTAACATCTTTCCAGCTAGAACATAGTTGCTTCCATTATCCGTAATGATCCCAACAACTTTCTCCTCTCCAATCTCCTCTACAATAGAATCAAGCAACTCAAACAGGTTTCTCACCGGTCTTCACAAATGCTTTGAGCCATCAATTGACTTCACAAACATCGTCCCAAATTGGAGAGTTCACCAAGAAATTAATAATGCATCTTTGCTTTCTATCAGTCCATGCATCCGACATAATAGAGCAACCATGTTTTCTCCATTGCTCCTTGTGATTTTTCAACAAATCTTCGATGTGTTCCATCTCCATGTGTAAGAGTGGAACTCTAATAGCATGATAAGTAGGAGCTGGTAGATGTTTACCAAAGGCACCAACTCGCTTCAAGCATTTCTTGAAAGCTTTCCAACTTAATGCGATTAAATGATAAACCAGACCGATACCAAAAACGAGCAATTTTTTGATGGACCGGAAGAACCGCTTTCTTTTCACATGCCTCTCTAATGTTAGCTTGCCTCATTTCCTCCTTCTTCCTTTTACCAATTGCAATTGGTGCAGCTGGTTTCTCGACAAAGAGATCAATAGGCCCTTTTTAGCAACTTTTTTCTTCCCCGTAGAAGCGAGAACTTGCAGCAGAAGACACTAGTAGGTGTCATTTCCATCTCATCTTCACTACTCTCCACATAGAGTAGACTCTCAATTTCAGCTCCAGCACTTGGAACATAAACATAGTTGCTGCCTAGATTCTTCCTCTCTTTGAAAAGTGTCCAAAGCTCTTCTCTAACTTCTTTTGGACACTTGGTACAAGCAAACTACATTCCCCTTCTTGCCCATTAAGTCTTTGTTTGGCTCTAGTGATCCCTCCCTTCATGACTTTTGAACAGAAAGTACACACAACCGAGGTTTGTGTCTCCTTCTTGCAATGGAAAGCGGTATTTCCATCCAACATCGCCTCTTGAGGAGGCCCTTGAAGCATCGAAGAAGGAGGTTCGGCTGCTGCCATTTTCGAAAATGGCTGAAAAAAGGAGAAAGGAAGAGATGCTTGCTGGTCGCCGGTCCAAGGGAGGTCGCCGGAGGTCAGTGGTCAGCGGACGGTGGTCGGCTGAAGGTGGGTGTCGCCGGAGAGTGGGTGGCCGTGTGGGAGAAGAACAAAATGGGAGGAAAGGAAGGGTCTGCGTCTGCGTCTCTGCTGGAACGAAATCGCGATCGTGTTTGGAAGGAAAGGGTCAGCTGGTGCGATAACGTTTTTAGGGTTTATTTGTCATTTGGGCCGGGCCGGGTCGGGTAAACGGGTCGGGTTTGCAACAAAAGACCCAAATAGCCCGCCATTTCCGCCGTGGCCGCCATTTCCGCCATGCGCCATGCGGCCGCCACGCCACCGCCTCGGGATGGCGGTTCCCCCAAAATCCGCAACCGATTTCCGCCATGGCGGTTTTTTGACAACACTGCCTCAGTCAGGACGGAACAGCGTCGTATTACCCACACTGTCCGGTTTTTGTGAGGCTCACCTCAACTTTAATCACCCAAAACCGAACAGCATCATATTACCCACACTGTCTGGTTTTTGTGAGGCTCACCGCAACTTTAATCACCCAAAATTACCCAATTTCTTAACTGCTATGAGTTATCATTCTTCCTTTACTTTGGAGGCCAAATACAACACAAAACATTAAAAAAAAATTTTTTGAAAAACACATAAACAAGAAAACAAATGGATATCCGATTATATGTAGGTAAGGATGCAGAGGAGAAAGGGTTCCGTACCCTCTACCCAATTCAATATGTCGGTTGCATGGATCAAACAATGTCACTGTGTCCTATCAAAAACCAAATCTTCTAATGGGCCATATGGCATATAGGTCCAAAACATTTCTGCAAGTTTTAGGTCTAAAACATGAAGCTTCTTTGGTCTTGGGGCTGTACAATATAATTTTCCTTTAAAGTTTGATTGATACCTTTCAATCACAAATAACATATGAAACATTCCTCCATTTCTTCCATTCAGGAAGAGAAACACACAAAAGCACAGTTCCAATACACTAAATATCAGGTCTGAAAAACTGTAAATACAGTGACTATATTGTGCTAACATTTTATGCAGTTCCAAACTATACCTCATTCACCCCAATTGGTATACTTTAACACAATGAAATTTATAAATTTTATGTAAGTCACCTGGTATTTGTCAGATAACTATATTGGTAATTCCACTCTAGGAGAGAAGCACCCAGTTTAAATAATCACAATATTATGTTCCATGTCAACTTGCCCATTCAAAGAACAAAAGCATACTTCATTTCAGTCATGCATTTCAGAACATATATAAAAGGTATCAATCCAAGTAACACATAAATTTCTCAATGCCTACTCTATAACAAATAGCCAAAAGATGAAAACATGACAAAAAAATCACAATTTGAATCACCGTTTACCTGAATGACTTCATCAAGCAGCAAAACATGAGTAAAGGGATCGCGTTTCTTGGATAGCACTCTCTGCAAATGCCAGACGGCAACAGCAATGGAATGCAACTGATCCATAGAATTCCCCAACCTCTGCCACAAAGCTTCTCTAGCCTTAGCCCCTCCTCCAATCTGAGGCGTTCCACTACCCCTAATTCCACCAGGACCAAACCCACTTCCACCTGATCCCGAAATCGCCTTCATATCCAAAGCCACACTCACACTCTTCGCACCCAAACCTTTATACTTATTGATCACTTGCTCCACAGTGCCCTTCAATTCACCAAGATTGTAGAAAACCTGCAACCCTGTTCCAACCTCTGCTTGATTCAACCCTTCCATTCCTCTTTCCAGAACCTTCATCGCCTCGCTCCTCAACCGATCCCCTGTTTCCCTCACCCAATTGAGCTCCTCGTCGACGACGTCGATGCCGGCAAGGTCGTATTCCTCGCACAGGGTCAAGATCTCGGAGTAGAGCTGCGCGGCCTTGGCGAGATCGAGTTTTTCGGGCTCGGCGGCAGCGGCGGAGGTGAGATCGCGGAGCTTCTTGGAGAGGCGGAGGAGGCGGATGGAGTGGTTGAGGAGCTCAGTGGTACGGTGGAGGTTGGAGAGGGTGGTGGTGTTGGTGGAGATTTGGCGGAGGGGAGTGGAGAGCTCGGATCGGAGGCGGCGGACGGAGGATTGGAGAGAGGAGAGGGAGGATCGGAGGGTGGAGAGGGCGTGATCGGCGTGGTGGAGGGAAGAGAGCTGGGAGAGGAGTTCGTGGTGGCGGGAGAGGACCTCGGAGCGGAGCTGATTCTCGAGGAGGCGGATGGCGTGGTGGAGCTTCTCGGCGGTGGAGGCGGGAGAGCCGGAGGAGAGGGCGGCGGAGGAGAAGGAGGTGGAGGAGAAGGAAGGGGAGAGGAAGGCGGAGAAGATGGGATCGGAGGCGAAGGAGTCGAGTGCCGAAGTGGCGGTTGCGGAGGAGGGATGAGGGAATGGAGGGGATGTGGGAGTGGATGCGACGGCGGTGGCGGTGGCTGTGGCAGAGGAAGGGGTTTTGAAAGTAGAGAGGCGTTGAAGAGGGGAAGCGGTGGAGGAGAGGGGTGTCCTTTGGAGTGGCGCTGCTGAGGCCATTCTTGCTGTCGTCTACTCACTACTGCCCTGTGTTTTCTGTTTTAATCTCAATTCCCTTGTGTGTGCTCTTCCATCTTTAGATTCTACTATGCACCCTTTCTTAGGCGCTTGGAAATGATTGATGAGTATAAAGCTATTCCAAAATCATTTAGCGTCGGTTTACTTTCACCTTTAAAATTTTTAGAATTGATGCTGTGATTCCTGTCATTCATCATACTAACTTTATTATAAAAAAAACAAAGAAAAGAAAAAATAAAAAAAGAGAGAGAGAGAGGAGATATTTGATTATTCTCATATAAAATTGATTTTGTTTCTGAAAGTGATTCTGATTGAAGCTATAAAATATAGTTTTTGAATTGAGTTGAAAATTTTATAAGTTTTATATCAAAATTTTTTTCAAATAAAAATATTCAAACATAAATCACTTTATTTCAAACTCAATTACATTTAAAATCACTTTTATCAAACATTCATCCAAATACACACATAATGTATCAATGAGATTGTTCTGAAGTTGTCATATTAATGCTTGGGTGTATAATTTGCCGACAATGGATGAAGTTGCACTTTGATGGTTTTGACTGCGACCGAGATATTGTGATATGCAGTCATGATGGTAATTTGCAAAGAATCCATGAGACTCATGTATTATTACCTATTTGCAATATCCATAGTTATTTCCTTTTGGAGAACGTGGTTGGCAAGTGTTGACGCTGGTTTTTGGTTTGGTGTCCAAAATCCTTGTCACAAATAACTTAATATCAGACGAGTGTAGGGACGGACGAGTTATGCGGTAATCTCGTAAGGATAGGTATATTGCATGTCTGTCTAAAAAAGAGTGACTTCTTACTCGAATTTATAGAAATACATGGATTTGAAGGAAAACATATAATTTGCAGTTAAATTAGAAGAAAGTAAATAAACATGAAATTAAAGGAAAGCAATGAAAGATAAATGACAATGAAAGATAAATAACAGTAAGTTAAAGGAAGAAACAAGTAAAGAAGGGTATTTAAATGATTGAAAAGTAAAAGAAAGCATTTAAAGTGCAGGAAATTAAAAGAAAGCAAGTAAAAGACGTGAGAGATAAATGGGAAGGAATGAAGAACTTAAAGAACATGAAAGAAATGCTGAAGGTAAAAAAGAGCATGTAAAAGGAAATTTAAATGAGCAGTACTGTATTGTAAATTGAACTGGAAATGAAAAGGGATGGAGGAAATACTTGAATTCAATCCTTTAATCTGCTGTGTGATCGAGATATGTAGGATATCACATCAAGTAAAACCTCCTCCATTACATCGGGATTAACAGTATTTATAAGCATATAAAATAACTGCCTAAAGAAAACTCCTTATCTTAAAAATTGCCACCTGTATGGCAGTTTTGCTATGTTTCAGATTTAAACTATCTGACAAGTAAACTTCTCTAACTTGCTCATTCTTTTGAATTGCTTTTATGCCAACTTGCTTGTTGTCCACGGTTTGGTTGTTTGACGACTTATCTTGCGATCTTTGTCAACCTTGAAAACTTGGCCATTTTCATACTTTGTCCGTCTGACAATTCTTATTACCAACTTTGTCGACAGTTGGGTTTTTACCTTTTTTCTGTTACTTCTATTTCTCCGTCAGTCAGCTGAGTATATTCGTCGGGAATTTTACTGGTGACGAATGTGTTTCTTGACGGCTTTATCTGTCTGACATACCAACTTCTGTCAATTTTTTAGTCTGCCAACTCTGCTGAATTCGACTCTTCATGGTGGTTATCTGACAACTCTTCCTTCAATTCTTCTGTCATCCTGTCGGAACCTTTTCTGTCAAGAATCTGAAATTCTTCTATTAACAGATGCCCCCCCAAATTTTGCTTTTCGACGGCTTTGCCCGAAAGAATAGCAAATTTTGAATTTTAAAATCACCAACAATCATCTTAATTTCGGGTTCTTATCCGTTAATTAAACCTTGCTTTTAATTTCATCTCTACTTAATAGGGACAATCATGACGCCGCAGGTTCCTTGGAATTCGAACCGAAGGTTTTTAATTTTCCTTTAAATGTCAATCACATCAGTATTGACTTTCTTCTTTTTATCCTTCCTTCTTCACTAGTAAATCTTTTCTAGAGAAAGATCTTTTCTTCTTCCCTCGTTAATCCTTTCTTAAAAGAAATCCTTTCTTCTTCCCCCGTTTAATCTTCCATGGCCACATCTTCCAGGGTGCCAACCTCAGTACCTCATGTTACAGTCGTTCCTACTAGGGTAGTGGTTCAAGACCCACTTTTGGAGGAATCTGAGTTATGGCAAGAATCCAAGGTGTTTGTCTTAATGGTCATATCCTTCGTGAAGGTCAATAACCAATGTAAAAACGTGTAGTGAAGGTAAGTAACCAATGTAACATCCATAGCTGGCCTTTACTGCATATTCGGGGAAAAGCTGATCTTGATACAGAACGAGTGCATCTCGTTCTAGTTCCATCATCTTTATCCTGGAAGGTTTTGGTGTCATTCTTACTACCATAACAACAACAACCTTTCAAGTGAAATGATGGTGACATCTGCTCGTGCTTATCCCCTTCTTGATGCATTCTCGACAAACAAGGCAACTGAAATCTCATCACATGGGGAATGAAGTCTCAACAGATTGAGTTATCCCTCCACATTGAAGGAAAATAAAGTGTTATTGACACACTGCCTTGTATTCTAAGATTAGATTAGCTTTAATTGACAACTTGATTTCTACCATCAAATGACAATATTTCATTGTATCGTCAATTTAATGAATATACTTATTTCCTTTATTTGTCAATTTGTACTTCTAACATCGTCGGTTTGTATTCCTTAAAGTACTTGCCATTAATTGACTTGATTGTCAAGCCGGTATTAATATTGACAAGCGCGTAAGCATTTCCAGAAAAATACTTTTTCAACTCTAAATGGTCTTTCCCATTTAGGTGACCATTTCCCGTATTCTCGACAACTTTTATCCATGGGCAATATGACCTTCCAGACTAAATCATCTACCTTGAATGCTTTGAACTTAACTCGACTATCATAAAATCTTGCAATTCTTTCTTTTTGCCGAATCAAATTCTCCAACGCAATCAATCTGTCATCACTTAATTCATTCAATTCGTCTAGCATTGCATCCCAATACTGGTCAGTAGGCAGGTCATTTTGCCTTTGAATGCGAGTGGATTGGAGATTGATTTCAACAGGTAATACAGGATCGTGCCCATAAGTTAGACGATATGGCGAGGTTCCTGTCGACTGTCTGGGTGAATTTCTATATGCCCATAATACTTGATCAAGGGTATTATGCCAATTTTTAGGTTGTCGGCCCACATGCTTTTTAATAAGATTAATAATGATCTTATTTATGGCCTCAACTTGGCCATTTGCTTGTGCATAATATGGTGTAGATGTGAGCATTTTTATATGCCTAGAACTGGCATATTCCACAACTTTATTTCCGACAAACACTGACCCTTGATCTGTCGTCATAGTCTGGGGTATGCCAAACCGACAAATAATGTGGTTTTCAATGAAGTCAAATACTTCTTGTTGGGTGACTGTTTTGAGACAGATTGCCTCTACCCATTTGGTAAAATAGTCAACTCCAACTAAAATGAATTGATGTCCTTTTGACGAAGCGGGATGTATCTGGCCAATTAAATCTAGAGCCCATCCTCTAAATGGCCAAGGCTTGACAATAGAATGTAATTCACCAGCCGGCACGTTTTGTATATGGCCGTGTTTCTGACATTGTTCACAAGACTTGGCAAATAAAATACAATCTTTAACCATAGTTGGCCAATAATATAAACTTCTTCGTAGGACCCATTTCATTTTATCACCTGCCTGATGGGCTCCACATATACCCTCATGGACTTCTGATAGAGCCAAATAAGCATCTTGCTCACTCAGGCACTTGTGTAGAGTCCCGTCAACAGATTTTCTGTATAACAGTCCTCCTTGCATCGTGTAATTCAATGCCTTATACTTTGTTTTTCTATCTACTTTCTGACTTGGATTTTCCAAATACTCGATTATTGGCAACCTCCAGTCATTAGGCAGAATTACATCATTAACTAAAATATCTCTTTCTTCTAATGGATACAGCAATTCTCTGATTTCCATTAGTGTCGACAGAGTCTTTTGAGATATTTTATATCCTGAGGCTATCTGAGCCAACTCATTAGCCTCTTGATTTAAATTTCTGGGAATGTATTGAACAATTACGTCATCAAATTTTTTCATCAACTTGTTAGCTATGATACAATATTTTGACAAATTGTAACTAACACATTTGTATTCTTGTGTGAGTTGTTTGATGACTAATTGAGAATCCCCAAAAATATGCACATTTCGTGCTTTTAATTCTATCAATATTTCCAATCCGACAATCAAAGCTTCATATTCAGCTTCGTTGTTGGAACATGGATATTTAAGTTCAAACATGAACTTTGTAGGAATTCCTTGTGGGGTCACAATTAGGATTCCTATGCCACTACCTCCTTGATGCCTTGATCCGTCAAAATAGAGTTTCCAAGGTAGTAGACTGACAACATTTATTTCTGGCACATCCAGTCCTGGATGGTCTACCAGAAAGTCAACTATTGCTTGTCCTTTGACAGCTTTAGCTGGCACGTATTGTAAAGAATACTCTGATAAAACAATGGTCCACTTGCCAATTCGTCCATTAAGGATTGGTTTCGACAACATATACTTTATTACATCAGTCTTGGAAATAACTAATACATGACATGGCATCATATAATATTTGAGTTTTGTACAAGAAAAATATAATGCTAGACATAACTTCTCTATTGCACTATATCTTCCTCAAAGATCGTTTAGGACTCTACTTAGATAATATACAACCCTTTCAACATTGTCATCGTCATCCTGGGCTAATAAACATCCTATAGTGTCCTCTGATGCTGATATGTACAACTTCAACGGTCGATGGGGCACTGCAGGCATCATGACCGTTGGACTGACTAGATACTGCTTAATCTGGTCAAAAGCCTCTTGGTGACAAGGTTCCCAAATGAAGCTTTGTTCTGATTTCAACTTGACCAGTGGTTCAAATACTCTTGTCCTTCCCCGACGATTTGATATGAATCTTCTGAGAAAGTTAACCTTCCCTAAGAAGGATTGTAGCTCTTTCTTATTTGTCGGCGCGGAGGCTTCCATGACTGCTTTAGCTTTATTCTTGTCTACCTCGATTCCTTTTTTGTGGACCAGGAATCCTAAGAATTTTGCAGCCGACACTCCGAAACTACACTTCTCTGGGTTCATTTTGAGATTATGCTTTCTCATCCTGTCAAATCCTTGCCTCAGATGCTCCAAATGGTCATCTTTGGTCTTGGACTTAAAGACCACATCATCAATATATACTTCTACAAATTTTCCAATAACATCATGGAAAATTGTATTCATTGCTCGTTGATAGGTGGCCCCTGCATTCTTTAAACCGAAAGGCATGACAATCCATTCATATGTCCCAATTGCTCCTGGACATTTGAAGGCAGTCTTTGACACATCTTCTTCGGCTATAAAGATTTGATTATACCCTGCATGGCCATCCATACAACTTAAAATCTCATTTCCTGATGCTGAGTCGACAAGCATGTCGGCTATAGGCATCGGATATTCATCTTTGGGGGTAGCCATATTCAAATTTCTGAAGTCTATGCATACCCTCATTTTACCATTCTTTTTAATAACGGGGACTACTTTAGAGAGCCAATCGACATACCTGGTTATTCGTATGAACTTGGCTTTAAGCAGTCTTTGTACTTCCTCTTTGATTTTATGTACCACCTCCGGAGCAAACCGTCTGGTTGCTTGTTTAACAGGCTTGCAATCCTCCCTTAGTGGTAGGCGATGTTCAACAAGATCCCTGCTTAAACCGGGCATTTCGTCATAGTCTCATGCAAAGCAATCTTTGTACTCTGCTATTAATCTGACAAGTTTTCGTTTGTAATCCTCTGGCAGAAAAGCACTGACAAAAATGGGCCTTTTCTTTTCTTCTGTCCCCAAATTTATTTCTTCCAGAGGATCCTCTACTTCCACATTTTGTTTGACTTCGGCTCCTCTTTCAAAACCCAAAGGGCCGTCGTCAATTATACAATCCGCCAATACACTCTCTTGAGTGTGTGCTTCTTTGTCGGCCAGATAGGCCGACAATCTTCTCAAGTGGGTCTCAAGACTCATTGTCGGATTCTGGCCGAGTCTTGTCGGCCTTGTCTTGTATTGTAACTCCAAACTGGCTAAGAAGGCTTGCTTCCAATGTATCCTTGTTGATAATTCCTTCAATGGCAGTTATTGGCTTCACATTTGGAGAATACACCCGAAAGTCAATATGTGATTGCTGAGCATAGCAAGCACTGTCGTCTGCTTCCACAATCTCCACTTGATCTTGTTCATTCCATAAAATTACCTTTTGATGTACCGTTGATGGAACTGCCCCAACTGCGTGGATCCAATCCCTGCCAAGCAAAATGTTGTAGCTTGACTTGGCTGGAATTATGACGAACAATGTCATTCTTTCGACAGTACCAATTTCTATGTTTAATAAAGTGACACCATCCGACGGAGATGTTTTGCCACTGAAGTCAGTGACAACCATATCAGTTGGGATTAGATCTGACTGATCCTTTCCTAATTTTTTAAACATTGCTCTAGGCATTAAGTTTACAGCAGCGCCTCCGTCGATTAGGACCCTATTGGTGGGTCTTCCATCGATGATGGCCTTCACATGTAAAGGCCTTAAATGATTTTTCTGTTCGTCGGTAGGTTTCTCCAACTGAGCCACGTTGTCGAATACAGTAACTAAATTCTCTTGAACACACATCCAGTGGTCATTTGGGTCACCTGCATTGTCGACGACATAACTGTCGTCATCAGAGGGATCAAACTCAAAATATCCCTCGTATTCCGCTGGGATGAAAGAAATCAAACCTATCTTCATTCTCATTCCAGGTTCCAATATAACTTCATTGTCTGGATCTTCATCTAGGAATGCACCTCCGACTGTCCTGTCGTGATTTCTTCTTAAATCACTCTCGTCATCTGACCCTGACCTATCTGACGAAGGCCGGGCAATTCCCGCGCCACAGTTGTCTAATGCTTCCATGATGTCGGCCCAATCCTCATTCTGGCCGTCCGTGTCCATGGCTCCACTGACGTTTATGTCATCATTCGGATCATTCAATGCTTCAATGACAGCATCAAATGACAACTCCTTTTTCGTTAAATCGCATTCAGGCTTGAACGTAGTCAGTTGTTGCTCTTCTATTCTTGCTTCAACTTTCTTCTCGAGCCCTACAACCTTCTCCATTTCTGTCAGCCCGACAGGCCATTTACCTCTTGGTTGTACTGGTGAGGATGCTTGGCCTGAAGTTTTCTTTTCTATGAAAACCTGGGATACAGGTTTACTTTGCTTAGTCTGATTACTGGGTTTCTTCACATCAGCTTCCATGGGGTGATTCACTATTACACTCTTCATCTTGGTATCTCCTCTTTTATCAACTTTGTTGTCGGTTGTAGCAACCAAGCAACCAGCATCTTGGGAAGGCATCTCTTTTATAATGACGCCTCCCTGTTTGGCAAGTTTCTTTTTCTGAGCTTGTCGGAGTCTCTGTAGTCTCCTCTTTTGGCTCTTGGAAATAGCCAATTGAGTTGAGGGTCCTGAAAGACCAGGCCCTTCCATCTGAGCATTTTTAGCCAGTTGACCCTTTCGGTAATGTTCATTCCAAAAGGGTGGCCCCCGTTCATTGCCCTTGTTTCTCCGAGCCCATATCTGTTTTTGCAATTCTGGGTACTGTGTCATGGCCGAATTCCTCACCCATTTATCCACCATTACGTTGGATGGGGGTGTCCTGGTCTTGACAGGATTTAATCTGCCACTGACAGAGTTACCTACTGTCGATCCTCTAATTGGTTCTTCAAGCCAACCGCCGGTGCTGTGCTGTCTGAATTTTGACTGGTGCATATATTCTCGATGGCTATTTGTCCTGCTTTTCTTCGCTGATCTTCTGGTTGAATCAAGCCAGCCTCCAGTGTTGTGATGTCCAGATCTTGACTGGTGCATATGTTGCTGACGGCTATTCGCTTGTCTATTTACAGCAGATGCAGCACTCCTCTGTACACTGTTGGATCCAGCATGGCTATTTGAGTGTGAAAACCTGCTCTGGTTATCTTGTGGACGATGCGATGGTGGTTTCTTCCCCCTAGCTTTCTTGGCGGCTACTTCATCGTAAAATGCTTCGCATCTTGGGCAAACTTTAATTATGCCCCCATCTTTCTTTCGTGTCATATAGTCAATAAATGGCTCCCCTTGCTTCGGATAAACATCAAATGGATCTGACAAATCCATTTGGATATTCTGTCCAGCCGTGATGTTGACCATGCCTACTCCCATATGGACTTGGCGGTCTGCTTTGTTAGCTTCAGGACCGAAGGGTTCTGTATCAATCTTCATTTCCGGTCTCGTCTGAAAACTTCAACCTTCCATCTGTCAAACCTTTTTGAATGATATCCCTGAAATGCATACAGTCATTTGTCATATGACCAAAAGTATTATGATATTTACAATATTTCCGATCTTTAATTTCATGGGCTTTCAAGAGCCTATGATCATCTGACAATTTTAATTGCTTATCTTTAAGTAATATGTAATATTTGATCGGCCTTGGTCACGTCAAATGTGTATACTTTCTTATTAATGAAAGGGATTCTTTCTTTGGCCCTTGCGGGCTTCAAAGCTTGACATATATAAGGTGGACCATTTTTTAGTTCGACATAATCTACCTCATACTCTTCAGAATCATTACTCTCTTCGTCGGATTCATTGCATCCGACAAAATTAACCCTTTCCCTCTTAAGGAATCTCTTTTGCTTAAAAATCTTTTCAGTTCTTAATTGTTCAATCTGTCGAACCTTGTCCCCTAACTGGGCAAGATCTATCAAATGTTGGTTAACCAGTTTCTTCCTGATATAGTAATCCAGACCGTCGGCAGCAATTTTCACTATTTCTGCCTCTGGAATAGGGGTGAAACATCGTCTCCTCATTTGACGGAATCGATCTAGGTAGTCGTCAACAGATTCGTTATTCATTCTCTTAATTCCAAACAAATCTGTCAATCCTATTTTCAAGTCCCCCCTAAAGAATTGGTCATGGAAACCTCTTTCCAATTGATTCCAAGAGTGGATTGAATTAGGCCTTAGGGTTGAAAACCAAGAAAAAGCAGTCTTAGTTAACGAACTAGGGAAGAACTTCATTTTTAGTCCTTCCTCCAAGGCCAAATCTCCTAACTCGATGGTATATCGGGCAATATGCTCGACTGTCGACTCTCCACTTTCTCCTGAGAATTTCGACAACTTGGGTATTTTATATCCTCGAGGCATTTCTGCCTGTTGGACCCAATCAGGAAATGCTGATGCAAAAAATGGTTGGTTAGCATAACCAATGTTAAAACCAAACCTATTTAATGCTTGTTCGACAACTTGGTTGACGTTTTGATTTAAAACATTCTGACGGAACGCTCCAACAGCACCCTGGTTTAGGATCAAATCCTCGTCTTCCTCTGGTCACAGAATATGTACATTTCCACTTCTCAAAGGAATCCGACGATGGAGCTGTTGCCGTTCATCATCTTGTTCAAATCCGTCAAGTTGTGGTTCAACCTGTGGTTGATTAATCCTGTTGAGATTTGCATTGAGATTTCTACCAGTATTTTGGTTTTCGCCTGGGGTTACAACACCCAAGGCTCTGTTTAACCGACGTATCTCATTTGTCAATGCTAAACATGCATTATTTGTGCTTTCCATCAATGGCGTAATTATTGTACTCATTTGTTGAGTAAATGTATTCACCATGTCATGGTTACTAGAATCAATCTGTTGTCGGATATTGGCTAAAGTAGCCTCCGACAGACCAACAATGCTTTGTGGGAGTTGTCTCAATGGGGAAATATATGGCCTTTCTACCGGTTGTTCTTGTCGAGAATGGGTAATTATCATGGACCCCGTTATTCCATTCGCATGACTGGGAATTTGCCCCCAATCGATGGCCCCCTCGTCCGGATGTATGGGCAGCCATCGTCATTCCATTTGGATATGGTATGTATGCAAATGGAGTATTTGGGTTGACGGTTGTTGACCCATAAGGCATCCCATATAAAGGTTGTGAGAGAGGTTGTGTAGTCCCTCTTGGATTTGAACTCACAACACTTCGTGACGACAATCCAAAGAGTTGATGTATTTATTTGTTGTAAAACAGGGGAAGTTGGTGACGGAGTGTTCCTTGACCAACTTCACAAATCTATTGACCACTTGGGCGTAAGAAACTCCTCTTCTTATTCCTAGACCATTAGTACCATTTACCTCTGCATTAGTAGCATTAGTTCCGTTTGCAGGAATATTGTCAACCTGGTGCAATAGCATCCACTGTTTACACAGCGGCGTTAGTGTCTACTACGCCTGCATCACTTGCATTACTCATATTTACAGAGTTCTGGGAAATAGATGTTTGAACCACCTTTCCGCTCCGTAAACGCATACAAATAAAGTTGTATGTCAAATTCCTGACACTATACGAGTTACTCTAAACTCGTCCCACCGGGCGTGCCAATTTGTTGACGCTGGTTTTTGGTTTGGTGTCCAAAATCCTTGTCACAAATAACTTAATATCAGACGAGTGTAGGGACGGACGAGTTATGCGGTAATCTCGTAATGATAGGTATATTGCATGTCTTTCTAAACAAGAGTGACTTCTTACTCGAATTTATAGAAATACATGGATTTGAAGGAAAACATATAATTTGCAGTTAAATTAGAAGAAAGTAAATAAACATGAAATTAAAGGAAAGCAATGAAAGATAAATGACAATGAAAGATAAATGACAGTAAGTTAAAGGAAGAAACAAGTAAAGAAGGGTATTTAAATGATTGAAAAGTAAAAGAAAGCATTTAAAGTGCAGGAAATTAAAAGAAAGCAAGTAAAAGACGTGAGAGATAAATGGGAAGGAATGAAGAACTTAAAGAACATGAAAGAAATGCTGAAGGTAAAAAAGAGCATGTAAAAGGAAATTTAAATGAGCAGTACTGTATTGTAAATTGAACTGGAAATGAAAAGGGATGGAGGAAATACTTGAATTCAATCCTTTAATCTGCTGTGTGATCGAGATATGTAGGATATCACATCAAGTAAAACCTCCTCCATTACATCGGGATTAACAGTATTTATAAGCATATAAAATAACTGCCCAAAGAAAACTCCTTATCTTAAAAATTGCCACCTGTATGGCAGTTTTGCTATGTTTCAGATTTAAACTATCTGACAAGTAAACTTCTCTAACTTGCTCATTCTTTTGAATTGCTTTTATGCCAACTTGCTTGTTGTCCACGGTTTGGTTGTTTGACAGCTTATCTTGCTGATGCTGTCAACCTTGAAAACTTGGCCATTTTCATACTTTGTCCGTCTGACAATTCTTATTACCAACTTTGTCGACAGTTGGGTTTTTACCTTTTTTCTGTTACTTCTATTTCTCCGTCAGTCAGCTGAGTATATTCGTCGGGAATTTTACTGGTGACGAATGTGTTTCTTGACGGCTTTATCTGTCTGACATACCAACTTCTGTCAATTTTTTAGTCTGCCAACTCTGCTGAATTCGACTCTTCATGGTGGTTATCTGACAACTCTTCCTTCAATTCTTCTGTCATCCTGTCGGAACCTTTTCTGTCAAGAATCTGAAATTCTTCTATTAACAGCAAGAAAATATTTTGTTGACCTTGAATGGTTGTTATGTTATCCAATGTTTAAGAGTTCAGATTTTACTTAAAATGTTCCTTTGCATTTAAGTTAATGAATGGATCTTTTGGGAGGACAATTTTGTTGAACAATAAAAGGTTATCCCAACAACTGGTTGTTAATATATACTCAATGATTGAAGCTAAAAGATTGTCTTATGTTAGAAGAAATCAGAGTATTATTAAAGGTTATTTTTAAAAAGATATTGAAAAAGTTGTTGATGTAGGTGATATTGAAGGCTCCTTTATTTGAAAACGTGTTAATGCAAGATGCTATGACAATTTGTAAAAAGTTTGGATATGCAGATTTATTTTTAAGTTTCACATGTAATCCAAAGTAATATGAGATCCATCATTTTATTTTTGAGATAAGGCTTAGTTCGTCGGATAGTCGTGATATTTCATATAGAGTGTTTCATATGAAATTGGATCAATTAAAGTTTGATTTTAAAAACGGTGAATTTTTTGAGAAAGTTATTAAAGGTGTGGATGCTGAATAACTCATGCTATTATTTTATCTTTCCATTTTTTTTCAGTGATTTATTTGTTGTCGTCCTCTCATCACCCTGGGAAAATAGAACCTTGATTTCTAAATCTGTAATGAGGAGGGAAGCAAAAGAAGAGAAAGGTATGCAAATCTTGACAAAAAGCATATCAGAGTTGAAACAAATTCAAAGTTCCAATATTTATTTTGTTTTGCTGATAGGTATTGCCCTTGATGAAGACGCTCACACTCAACATAATTTGCTCTCTTTTGTTTGGTCGTGGAAAACAAAAAGATCAATTCCTGGCTTTATTCCAAGCAATGATAGAAGGAACCTGGTCTGTTCCATTTAATGTTCCCTTCACACGCTACAACCGCAGCCTCAAATCAAGTGCAAAGATCCAGAACTTGGTGACGGAGATTGTGAACAAGAAGAAGATTGAACTGGAGCAAAATGGAGCCTCTCCTCACCAAGACTTAATCACTTGCTTGCTTGGCATGCATGCATGATGAAGACGACAAACAAGTTATCACTGAGAAGGAAATCATTCACAATATTATGCTTGTCATGGTTGCTGGACATGACACTTTCATTAGCTAATGAACCTGCTATTTGTGCAGCAGTTCTTCAAGGTATGGACGTGTAGCCTTAGGTAGAGCTGTCAAAATAAATACGGTCTGATGGACACGTCCGATATAAATGATGGGCTGAATTGTTAAATTTAGAGTCCAATCAACATTTAGCCCGGTCGAACCCGAAAATTTGTTGACCCACCATGGACTGAGCCGAGACGGGCCGGGCCAGCCCACTAGTCCGAATAAATTCTGGATAACAAAAATAAAACAGAAAAATGACGTGCTTTCAATGAAACAATTTAAACGTTGGAATCAAAGAATGTAAAATTGTTGGCGAACGTTGAAACTAAGCAAGCCAGCATATATTCTCCCAGTAAAAGCACATGATAGATGTTCTAATCTCTATTCCATGTGTACATATGGCAGGTGCAGGCTCAGATTGGCTTTAACATCGTATCTGTGTTATATATATATATATATAAATATAAAGATAATAAGGTAAAAATAATGAATTTTGATTACTAGATATTATTAATTTGAATGCTCAAAAATTAAAAGAAAAATGTATGTAACTTTTTTCATGTAATAATCATATAACCATTAACTAATTTGTAATTTTATATCATGATCATTGTTCTATCTCACGTAATTCTACGGATGATTCTAGGGCTGGACAGATTTCACCGACCCGACGTGAACCCGAGGTATCCGAACAAAAAAATGGGATTCGGGCGGGTCAGTTCGGGTTAACGGGTCCGGCGGGTGAAAAAATAGGTTCAAACGGGCTTCTATGGTCGGGTTCGGGTGTGAAAAAATAAACCCAACGATACCCGGACCCGACCGAATATCAATGTACTGAGTAAAAGTTTTGTATCATTACACACTCCACGCCACGTTCCCTTCACATCAGACTTCAGTCTCTGTCTGTCTGTCTTTCTCCTTGGGAAAAGTTGTGCAAGCTGTCAAGCACTTCAACATTTTAATTCTCTCTCTTAGGCTTACGTAATTAACAAAACAAAAAAATAAAAAAATAAAAGCACAAATATTTGAGATGTGAGAGACTAAGAGCATTTCCTTCAATCTTCAGACTTTAGTATTACACTATTATACCCTCCAAACCCATTTCCTTCTCATTCAATCGTAACCCATCCCTACCAGAACCATATGTCACCTCTCTCTCTCTCACTCACTCGCTCATACTGTCGCACCGCTCCTCTCACCGTCGAAGCTCCCTCGCCGCCAGTCTTCGACCTCGGTTTTACACGAGATAGGGAATGCCGATCGCTGCAGAGAAGGACCTGTCTCTACGCGTCTCAGATCTCAGATCTGAGTAGGGCCTCCGTCCCGTCGCAGCTTCAGTCTTCCTCTCGCCATATGCCCAGATCTGCTCAAGTTGGTCGTGAGAGGTTGTGCACGCCGGTTCTCATCAAGTTTCAACATTTCTTTCTTCTGTAAAGTGTAAACAAACGATTGTGCTTTGTTTAGAACGTGTTTCTTCATACATCTGGTTTGTTTATATTTAATGAAAGTTGATTTTTTTTGTTTGTTAATACTGAAAGTTAATTTCTTTGATTTGTTTGTGGTACATCTTTCTTCATACGAATGCTCCTCCTTCATACTTCTGATTTGTTTGTGGGCTTTCATTTGTTTGATCCCAACCCGTGGTAACCCACCCGCCTAAACCGTCGAACCGACAAACCACCGACCCGACCAAATCGAAGGAATGAACGGACGGGATTGGGTGGCGTATTCTAATGGTCGGTTATCTTCAGATTGGGATTTTTCACCCAAATCCGACCATAACCGACCGATGTCCACCCCTAGATGATTCAAGTCCTTATATGTACTGCTGTCAGTGATGAAGTAGAATAATTGGTAAGGGAAAAACTGGTTTTGGAGGTGGAGGAGGAAGAACGTGAATGAAGATGATAAGTTTCAATGTTTTTTGAGATGGGATCCGCTAATTAATTATTTATGTTATGGATTTATGTTTTTTTTATGAAGAGATTCTCATCCTATACTTTTTTGTTATTTTGTTTGGTACATATCATATACTTTGTGTTATGGTTAAATGTATGCTTTTTTTTTATAACGATGAAGATTTAGTGTAATCAAGGAGATTTTCAGTGAATGACATGTCAAATGTTAATTCATAACCATATGAATGGAATTTTCTATTTAAAAAATAAACTTTAAAATACAAGAATAATAAATTTTAAAAAATGTTATCGGGACCAGCCCGCATTGGATCGGACTGGGCTAGCAAATTAATACTCCAACTTATTTTTGGCCCAGCCCGGTCCAGCCCGAAAAGTAGTTTGGCCAGCATGGGCTGGCCCGGATCGGTCGGGCCGACCCGGATGGGTCGGGCCAGTCCGGATTGACAGCTCTAGTCTGGCTTGATATGTATATAATGAAAAAAAGGCTTATTGATTTGTTCTTGAGGATATTTTTAGTGATTGTTCTTGTTTAAAAAGTAAGGCAATGAAATCTATTTGGTTATTTGCAGAACAAGAATAAATAGTAAAAAGCAAGGCCTCAGGAGAATCTCTGACTTGGGAAGACGTTGCAAAAAGATGAAGTACAGCTAGACAGTAGCAATGGAGACTCTTAGGATGTTTCCTCCCGTGTTTGGCGGCTTCGGAAAGGCTGGGGCAGATATTGAATATGGTGGCCTTATTCCTAAAGGGTGGCAGGTAAGTGAAACTCTGATGTCTGTCATTGAAAACTTGTCTCCATGCAATCATGTTAATGATTAAGACCTTTGGACATTTATTTTTGTTTATAGATCTTCTGGGTTACATCAATGACCCATATGGACAAATAGCATATTCCTAGAACCAACAAAATTTGATCCAAGCAGATTTGAAAACCAAGCATCAGTCCCACCCTACTGCTTCATTCCATTTAGAGGGGGAGCAAGAATGTCTCCAGGATGAGTTTTCCAGGATTGAAACCTTAGTGGAAATCCATTATCTTGTGACTCGGTTCAATTGGAAGCTATGCGCAGACAACAAGTTCAGTAGGGATCCAATGCCAGTACCCACTCAAGGGTTGCCTGTTGAAATTTGGCCAAGGAAACTTTCTTAGCTGTTATTGTGGGGTCCAGCCATTCAATACAAATAAGAAAATGTTGGCTTTGAAAAGTCAAAGCATATAATTGAAAATCTGCAAAGCAGATTTGGATGGCAAACATGAAGGAAAAATTAGCACAGTAGCTTAATAGGCAGGTAGAAATTTGAAACATGAGGCCGAAATTGTTCTTGAGATTTCACACTGCTGAGGCCTCTATAAATAGAGGAGGTACTTTCATTCATTCGGCATGGAAGAAAGAAAAAAGGTAGAGAAACATAGAGAGTGAAAGAAAAAGGAAAGAGAGTCTGGGGTGTCCCCAAGTTAGTGGGGGGTATCCCCAATAGGGAGAGTAAAAATATGAGAGTGTATTATTTCTTGTAACTCTAAAGTGAAGGGTACTCGGGTTTGTAGAGTGATACACTGTTGAATGAGGATTTATAAGTTTGTCCAAAAGCTTATAATGTGGGGTGGGTTACAATCTTGTAATCACATATTTGAGATAGTAAATATTTTACTTAGTGTTTCCGTGGACGTAGGCAAGAGGTGTCAAACCATGTTAAATTCTTGTGTTCTCTATTATTTTTGTAGTGTATTTTTTTGTGTGTTCTCCGATCCTTTGTGTGTGAGGGAGATTCCCAATGGTGTTGGTATTAGAGAAAGGGAAATTGTGCAGGCATTTCCCAACAGTGGTATCAGAGATATTGGTGTGATCAGGTGACAGATTCAGACGAGTATAGAAGCATTGGTGGTAGTTTCATGTATGGACTATTATATTGGAAGTCTTCCTACCAATGGAGGTCAGGAAGCGTGTACCATTGACGTTAGCAACAACGGTATAACTTACCCCATTGAATACTCATGGATGAATGTTGAGATGAGAGCTATGGCAGGAAACACACCCAAGGAAGGATCGAGCTTTGGAAGAGGAGAAGACATGAGAGAAGATAAAGCAATGGTAGCCAAGGATGTTTTTCCTTTTGGCTGAAGGGGGAGATGTAGGCAGAGTCGATGATTCGGCTTAGACCAATATTGAAAAGAAGGCAGTAGTCGGTGGATCCATGTGAGGGGTCCCTTGTGTCGAAAGTCTTCCTAGCAATATGGAGGCTAGGCACGTGATCCGTTGTAGATGATGGACAACGACGGTACAAGTATGACGTTCGTTTGAGGGGGAGATTGTTAAGTCTCTAAAATGTCTGATGTGCATTTCCCTAAGTTTTGATGAGAACTAAACATTGGTTAATGATTTAATTAACCTTCATATTGGTTGCTAACCTATCTATCGAGTATGCAGATTAAGTAATAGAAGCTCACGTCCAAAACTATAGTGATTGAAGCTCACGTCCAACACTGTAGTGTTTGAAGCGCACGTCCAAAACACAAGAGAAACAAACTTGCGTCTACCAAAGTGTTGAAAGCCAGCATCTACCTATGTGGCATTCGAAGCGCGTCCAATAAAGTATCAGAACAGCGCGTCCAATAAAGTATCAGAATAGCCCGTCCACTAAGGTATCAGAATGGCTCATCCAATGACGTGGCAATTGGAGCTCGTCCATTAAGGTCAGAATGTATCCGTCCAATGACGTGGCAAATGGAGATCGTCCACCAGAGTAATAGAGACTCTCGTCCACTAAAGTAACAGAGGTGCTCGTCCACTAGAGAAACAAAAGTGCTCGTCCACTAGAGTAACAGAAGTGCTCGTCCACTAGAGTAACAGAAGTGCTTGTCCACTAAAGGTGACAAAAGCGCTCGTCCACTAGTCTTTGGACTTGCTGAGTCCTTGATATGGAGCTCGTCTACTAGCCCGAATGAAAACTCAAATGACTAGATAGACGTGATTATTTTCAAGATGGAAGCACTTATCTTATGAACGCGAATTCTATAAGGATTATCAAAATCTTAGTTCAAGAACCAGAAAGAGACTTGAAGCCTTCTCTCCTACTCAGTTTCACGATTATCAAGAAAAGTCAGAAGTTACTCTCTCAAGGAACCTTGGATGATCAGAACCAAAAACCAGTTAAAGAATGCTTCCAACGTGCTTTATTCCCTAGTACCTCTGGTCCTTACACAAAAAGGGAAGTGTACTCAATAAAGTACAAAAAGCTTTCTACACAACTCTGATATGGCTGTAGCAAGTTGAATAAAGCCATTATCCTTCATGTTATAGTACAACCAACGACTCTATTACATTAATGGCTGCCCAGAACGACTCTATTGCATTAATAACTACCCAGAACGACTCTATTGCAATTAATGAGGTTCTGCCTGAAGCCAACATCTGAGGGGATGTCTCTAACGGATCCTAAATGCTTGAAGACCATAAATACAGAAGTCATTGAAGATGAAGAACAAGAGAATACACATTGCATTAAAACGCCATTAGTCTGCATTAATTTCTTCATTTTTTTATTATGTATTCTTCAATCATTTTGAAGTTATTACGCAGACTTTCCTAAGCCTTACATTTAAACCACTCTCTGAGTGTTAGTGAAAGATCTGCCTGTGAGAAATTGTATTTATTACAAACCCAATCTCTCAAACAAACCAGAGTGAGCCTGAAGAGGCTAGGTGTGAAAATAATACTTGTCTTGAGCCTGAAGAGGCTAGGTGTGCAAATAATATTTTTCTTGAGCCTGAAGAGGCTAGGTGTGCAAATAATCTCTGTAACCTTATCAGTTATAGTGGATAAATCTTGGTGTTGCCAAGGACTGGACGTAGCTCTTTGGTTTGAAGAGTGAACCAGGATAAATAACCGTGTCAATCTCTCTTCCATTAAACTCTTTAATTACCTTAGTTTTCTTACGTCTATCAAGTGGTGTGCTTGCAAAAGTCACCCGTCCATCCTGTATTCTTCCACTCGTCCAAATCTAGCCTTTTTGTTTGTGAAAAGATTTCAACTCTGCTTAAATTCTGATAAACACAATTCAACCCCCCTTCTTGTGTTTATAGTTGTCTATTTCAGTTGGTATCAGAGCTCAGCCTCTGGGTTGAGCATCTAATAGTGTAGAGGTAAAAGGTCCTGAAGAATAGACATGACGGCTAGAGCTAGTACAAGTGGAAGTCATCAGACTGAAGGAGCCTCCCTAACCAGACCTCCTTACTTCAATGGAGAAAATTACAACCACTGGAAAGATAGATTTCAGTGGTTTATTCTATCCACAAACTCTGATCTTTGGGATGTCATCACAGATGGTCCATTCATTCCCAAGAATGATGATAACACTGACAAACCAAAAGCTTAGTGGACTGGTCCAGAAAAGACAAAATGGGAGCTGAACCACAAAGCCAGATATAATATTATTTGTGCTCTCAGTACATAGGAGTTTGAGAAGGTTCGTGCTTGTGACTCTGCGAAGGAAATATGGGACACTTTAGCTATCACTCATGAAGGAACAGCTAAAGTCAAAGAGTCAAAGATTGCCATACTTGTCAGAAAGTATGAACTATTCGTCATGGAGGAAGGTGAGTCTGTTGCTCAGATGATATGAAGATTCTAAACTATAATCAACAGTTTGAAATCTCTTGGCAAAGTCTATACTAATGCTGAGAAGGTTGGAAAGATTCTGAGAAGTCTACCTAAACAGTGGAGACCTTTGGTCACTGCTATCTCCCAAGCCAAGGATCTCACTACCTTGACTATGGATGAACTTCTTGGAACACTCACTATTCATGAGCAAGAACTTGGAGATGAAGTTACACCAAAGAAGGGCAAGTCAATTGCCCTGAAAGCTGATCAAAAGTCAGCAAAAGTTTCCAAGGCTCTGAAGGCAGATGAGTCATCCAGTGATGCTGACCTCTCAGAACTCGAGGATTCTGAGAGTGATGAAGAGTTGTCTCTCTTGACTAGGAAGATAAAGCTTCTCCTACAGAAAAAGAAGTTCAAGAGGAATAGGCCATTCAGAAGATTCAACAAGGACAAGAACTTCAAAGAATCCACCTCAACAGACAAAAGTCCAATTGTTTGCTATGAGTGCAAGAAGCCCGGTCACTTCAAGGCTGAATGTCCTCAACTCAAGAAGGCCCCTTTTAAGAAATTCTTCAAGAAGAAGAAGAAAGGAATGATGGCTACTTGGGAGGATCTGGACTCAACATCTTCTGATGAAGAAACCGAGGAAGAAGCCAATCTCTGTTTGATGGCCAACACTGAATCAGACTCTGATGATGAGGTACATCCTGACTATGAGGACTTCCTTGATGCCTATAAGGATTTGTTGGAGGAATCCAACTGCTTATCTAAAGCCTTCAAATCCCTCAAGAGAGAGTATGTAAAGCTCACCGGTGAGCATAAACAGAAATCTCAAGAGTGCGAGAAGCTGGCTAAAGAGAACAGTAAGCTGAAGACTGAAAAGTCTAATGAAGCTAAGATCTCAAGTGAAACATCACCATCTGAAGAAGTTGAAAAACTTCAACAGAAAGTGGAAGAGCTCACTTCTGATCTTGCCAAATTTGTTAATGGTAGAGACAATCTGACTAAGCTACTTGGCATTCAGAAGCACTCTCTTAACAAAGAAGGTATTGGATATGTCCATCAGACACATCATAAAGTATCAACTAAAGTTCCTACAGTATCTGTTAAGTCAACTGTAACCAAATCAACACCTATTTGTAACTTCTGTGGAAAAACTGGGCATGTTATGTCTAAGTGTATCCATAAGAAGAGAAGGAAGTCTTTACAGACTCCTAGAACTAACAGAAAAGGACCCAGAAAAATATGGGTACCTAAAGATCAAATAATTTTTGTTGCAGATGTCCTCAACTGGACAAAGAAAACACCACTGCTGGTACCTGGACAAAGGGCTGCTTAAGGTCATATGACAGGAGAAAGGTCTATGTTCCTAGACCTCCAACTTAAGAAAGGAGGACACGTTGCCTTCAGAGGAAATCAGAAAGGGAAAGTTATAGGAATTGGTACTATTGGTGGTAAACCCCCTCTTCCCTCTATATCTAATGTTCTTATGGTTAAAGGATTAAGACACAATTTGATTAGCATAAGTCAATTATGTGATAATGGTTTTGATGTTTCCTTTACCAAGGATGTATGCATAGTTAAAGACTGTAGTGGCAAAACCTTCTTTTCAGCTAAAAGGCAACAAAATCTTTATAAGATTGAATTGTCTGATATCTCAGATCAAAGTGTAACCTGTCTGATGTCTAAAAAGGATGAGAGATGGTTATGGCATAAGAAACTAGGACATGCTAGTATGAAACTAATTTCTGAATTAAAAAGGAATAATCTCGTGAGAGGATTGCCTGATATTAGCTTTAAGAAAGATGTCTTGTGTGATGCATGTCAGAGAGGTAAACAGATAAAATCAAGTTTTAAATCTAAAAACCAAGTATCAACCTCTAGACCTCTTCAGTTGTTACACATGGATCTGTTTGGACCAGTTAGTGTTGCCACTGGGCCGGAAGAAAATATGGATTTGTCATAGTTGATGACTATTCTAGATACACATGGGTACTCTTCCTAACACACAAGGATGAGTCTTTTAAGGCTTTCTCGGTATTCTACAAAAGAGTACAAAATGAGCAAGGTTTCTGTATTTCTACTCTTAGAAGTGATCATGGGGGAAAATTTGAAAATGAGCAGTTTAGACAGTTGTGAGGAGAATGGAATCTCTCACAATTTCTCTGCACCTAGAACTCCACAGCAAAATGGAGTGGTTGAGAGAAAGAACAGATCTCTGCAAGAGATGGCTAGATCTATGCTCAATGAAAATAATCTCCCTAAGTACTTCGGCGGCGTGTCAAACACTGCTTGTTATGTACAAAACAGAATACTTATTAGGCCTTTTCTAAAAAGGACTCCTTATGAATTGTGGAAAGGAAAAAGCCCCAACATATCTTATTTTCATGCTTTTGGATGTGAATGTTTTGTTCTGAATACCAGAGATAATCTTGGAAAGTTTGATTCTAAGGTAGATAAAAGTATTTTCGTAGGTTATTCTGAAAATTCTAAGGCTTTTAGAGTTTACAATTCAAGAACTTGTATTATTGAAGAATCTGTTCATGTTAAATTCAATGATGGATTAAAGACTGATAAAGAACTATCAGATCAAGAAGATGATCTTGCAGGTCTTGATATAAACAAGCCAGAAAGTCAACAACCCGATCTAACCAAAACAGAACATGTGCCTGAGGCTGAAAGACAAGTGGAACAGACCAGACAGCAGACAAGTCAAGATCTTCATGATGATCTCAAAAGGGATTGGAAGTTCAACACTCATCATCCTAAGGATCTTATTATTGGAAATCCTTCTGAGGGAGTAAGAACCAGATCCACGTTAAGAGAATCAAACAATGTCGCATTTATTTCAGATTTGGAGCCTAAACGCATTGAAGAAGCTCTTGAGGATGAAAGCTGGATTCTTTCTATGCAAGAAGAACTTAACCAGTTCACCGGAAATGATGTCTGGACTCTTGTCTCTAAGCCTAAAAACAAGTCAGTTGTTAGAACAAGATGGGTCTTCAGAAACAAATTAGATGAAGATGGTAAAGTTGTCAAAAATAAAGCAAGGTTAGTAGCTCAAGGCTATAACCAACAAGAAGGTATTGATTATACTGAAACCTTTGCACATGTAGCTAGAATAGAAGGCATACACATCTTAATGTCATATGCTGCACAACACCAAATTACCCTGTTTCAAATGGATGTAAAAAGTGCTTTTCTAAATGGTATAATTGAAGAAGAAGTGTATGTTAAACAACCCCCTGGTTTTGAGGATACTGATAAACCAGATCACGTTTTCAAACTTAAAAAGGTATTATATGGTTTGAAACAATCACCTAGAGCATGGTATGATAGACTCAGTTCTTTTCTCATGCATAATGGTTTTACTAGAGGACAAGTAAACACTACCCTGTTCAAAAAATGCTATAAAGAGAACTTTATTATAGTTCAAATATATGTTAATGATATTATTTTTGGAGCAAATAATGAGAAGCTGTGCAAGGAATTTTCAAATCTAATGCAAGCTGAATTTGAGATGAGCATGATGGGAGAATTGAAGTTCTTCCTTGGATTACAAATCAAGCAGACAAGTGATGGAATTTACATTCATCAACAAAAATATACCAAGGAGATACTCAAGAAATACAAAATGGAAAATGCAAAGCTCATGAAAACCCCTATGCAACCCAATGCAAAACTAAGCAAAGATGATGAAGGTAAAAAGGTAGATCAAACTGTCTACAGAGGTATGATTGGCTCTCTACTGTACTTAACTTCAAGCAAACCTGACATTCAATTTAGTGTATGTATGTGTGCTAGATTCCAATATGATTCTAGAGAATCTCATCTTAAGGCTGTTAAAAGAATATTTAGATATTTGCTTGGAACTACTAATCTTGGTTTGCTGTATTTAAGATCAAAAGAATACAGATTAGTGGGATATTGTGATGTTGATTTTGCTGGAGACAGAATAGAAAGAAAAAGCACCAGTGGAGGATGTCACTTCATTGGAGCAAGTTTAGTCTCATGGTCAAGCAAGAGGCAGACAACCATTGCATTGTCTACTGCTAAAGCAGAATACATCTCTGTTGCTAGTTGCTGCTCTCAACTCTTATGGGTAAAACATCAACTTGAGGATTACTCTATTTATGAACATAACATATCTGTATGGTGTGATAATTCGAGTGCTATATGCTTAACTAAAAATACAATTCAACATTCTAAAGCTAAGCATATTGAAATCAAACATCATTTCATTAGGGATTATGTTCAAAAAGGCATCTTTGATATTAAGTTTGTTAAAACTGAAAATCAATGGGCCGATATTTTCACTAAACCCCTCGCAGAAGATAGGTTTCTATTTATTAGAGATAATCTAAACATGCATTGCATTATTGAATGACATGTCTCAATGTTAAGCTTTTTGTGCTAAATCTGTCATTACTCCTATATACATGTTCTTTCAACTAAGCATTAGTTCAGGGGGAGTAATGATACAATAGTTTAAGTGGAGTATGTCTAATATGCTTGCTACATTACTATGATTTTCTTAACATGTTATCTTGCCATTAACATATCAGATAAATAAAACTTGATAACCCTATTTGATGTTGACAAAAGGGAGAGAATAGGAGAAATTGAGATTTGTGATAGAAATATGTTATAGGGGAATGGGAGAATGAATATGAAATGGAAGAATGAATATGATATAACCTGTTCGCTTAAGAAAATTTCAACCTGTCTGATATATGCTATTTTCTTTGTTGATATTTTCTGAGGTTCATTAAATCATCTCAATGTTTGTCATCATCAAAAAGGGGGAGATTGTTAAGTCTCTAAAATGTCTGATGTGCATTTCCCTAAGTTTTGATGAGAACAAAACATTGGTTAATGATTTAATTAACCTTCATATTGGTTGCTAACCTATCTATCGAGTGTGCAGATTAAGTAATAGAAGCTCACATCCAAAACTGTAGTGATTGAAGCTCACGTCCAACACTGTAGTGTTTGAAGCGCACGTCCAAAACGCAAGAGAAACAAACTTGCATCCTCCAAAGTCTTAAAAGCCAGCGTCTACCTACGTGGCATTCGGAGCGCGTCCAATAAAGTATCAGAACAGCGTGTCCAATAAAGTATCAGAACCGCGCGTCCAATAAAGTATCAGAATAGCCCGTCCACTAAGGTATCGGAATGGCTCGTCCAATTACATGGAAATTGGAGCTCGTCCATTAAGGTTAGAATGTATCCGTCCAATGATGTGGCAAATGGAGCTCGTCCACCAGAGTAACAGAGACTCCCGTCTACTAAAGTAACAGAGGTGCTCGTCCACTAGAGTAACAGAAGTTCTCGTCCACTAGAGTAACAGAAGTGCTCGTCCACTAGAGTAACAGAAATGCTCGTCCACTGGAGTAACAGGAGTGCTTGTCCACTAGAGTAACGAAGTGCTCGTCCACTAGAGTAAAAGAAGTGCTCGTCCACTAAAGGTGACAGAAGCGCTCGTCCGCTGGTATTTGGACTTGCTGAGTCCTTAATATGGAGCTCGTCTACTAGCCCGAATGAAAACTCAAATGACTAGATAGACGTGATTATTTTCAAGATGGAAGCACTTATCTTATGAACGCGAATTCTATAAGGATTATCAAAATCTTAGTTCAAGAACCAGAAAGAGACTTGAAGCCTTCTCTCCTACTCAGTTTCACGATTATCAAGAAAAGTCAAAAGTTACTCTCTTAAGCAACCTTGGATAATCAGACCCAAAGACCAGTTAAAGAATGCTTCCAACGTACTTTATTCCCTAGTACCTCTGGTCCTTACACAAAAAGGGAAGTGTACTCAGTAAAGTACAAAAAGCTTTCTACACAACTCTGATATGGCTGTAGCAAGATGAATAAAGCCCTGATCCTTCATGTTAGAGTACAACCGACGACTCTATTGCATTAATGATTGCCCAGAACGACTCTATTGCATTAATGACTGCCCAGAACGACTCTATTGCAATTAATGAGGTTCTGCTTGAAGCCAACATCTGAGGGGATGTCTCTAACGGATCCTAAATGCTCTAAGACCATAAATACAGAAGTCATTGAAGATGAAGAACAAGAGAATACACATTGCATTAAAACGCCATTACTCTGCATTAATTTCATCATTCTTTTATTCTGTATTCTTCAATCATTTTAAAGTTATTACGCAGACTTTCCTAAACCTTACATTTAAACCACTCTCTGAGTTTTAGTGAAAGATATGCTTGTGAGAAATTATATTTATTACAAACCCAATCTCTCAAACAAACCAGAGTGAGCCTGAAGAGGCTAGGTGTGAAAATAATACTCGTCTTGAGCCTGAAGAGGCTAGGTGTGCAAATAATACTTGTCTTGAGCCTGAAGAGGCTAGGTGTGCAAATAATACTTGAGTCTGTAACCTTATCAGCTATAGTGGATAAATCTTAGTGCTGCCAAGGACTGGACGTAGCTCTTTGGTTTGAAGAGTGAACCACGATAAATAATCGTGTCAATCTCTCTTCCCTTAAACTCTTTAATTGCCTTAGTTTTCTTACGTCTATCAAGTGGTGTGCTTGCAAAAGTCACCCGTCCATCCTGTATTCTTCCGCTCATCCAAATCTAGCCTTTTTGTTTGCGAAAAGATTTCAAATTTACTTAAATTCTGATAAACACAATTCAACCCCCCTTCTTGTGTTTATAGTTGTCTATTTTAGAGATTTGTTCTCTCTTGAACTGATCCAAGGATTTTTTCCACAATGGCTGGAGGGGGAGAATTGTGGGGTCCAGTCATTCAATACAAAGAAGAAAATGTTGGCTTTGAAAATTCAAAGCATATAATTGAAAATCTGCAAAGCAGATTTGGATGGAAAACATGAAGGAAAAATTAGCGCTATAGCTTCATAGGCCGGTTGAAATTTGAAGCATGAATCCTGTAACACCCGGATGCCGACGAGGGCTGGGAATGGTCGCCGGTGCAAGAAGGCACGGACAAGGAGCGGCTCCTGGTAGGCTTCTAGGCGGAGGGACACATGAATGAACCGATTACGCACCCGAATGAGTGGGATCCTGGGACTGTGTAGGTATGGGACTATACAGTTGAGGAAGGCTTATATGAATTGATTGGTACTACCTATACTAACAAGATGCATCTTCTTTTCGGGAGCCCATCACTTAAGAACTCCACAGTTAAGTGTGCTTGACTTGGAGCAATTCTGGGATGGGTGACCTCCTGGGAAGTTTTCCCGAGAAGCGTGTGAGTGAGGAGAAAGCACGCTGAAAAGACCCGTGTTGGTTTGTGGGGACAGTCGTCAATCCATAGAGCATCCAGGGATGTTACAAATGGTATCAGAGCGGCACCTCTCCCAGTACGGTGTGGTTCGGGGACGAACCAAGCGGAAGCTGGTGGGCATGTAGGGTGCCGACGAGGGCGGGGAGTGGTCGCCGGTGCAAGAAGGCACGGACAAGGAGCGGCTCCGGGCAGGCTTCTAGGCGGAGGGACACATGAATGAGCCGATTACGCACCTGAATGAGAGGGATCCTGAGAGTGTGTAGGTATGGGACTATACAGTTGAGGAAGGCTTATATGAATTGATTGGTATTACCTATACTAACAAGATGCATCTTCTTTTTGGGAGCCCATCACTTAAGAACTCCACAGTTAAGCGTGCTTGACTTGGAGCAATTATGGGATGGGTGACCTCCTGGGAAGTTTTCACGGGAAGCGTGTGAGTGAGGACAAAGCACGCTGAAAAGACCCGTGTTGGTTTGTGGGGACAATCGTCAATCCATAGAGCAGCCAGGGATGTTACAAAGCCGAAATTGTTGTTATGATTTCACACTGCTGAGGCCTTTATAAATAGAGGAGGCACTTTCATTCATTCGACAGAGAAGAAAGAAAAAAGGCAGAGAAGCAAAAAGAGTGAAAGAAAAAAGGAAGAGAGTCCGAGGTGTCCCCAAGCCAGTGGGGGCATCCCCAGTAGGGAGGGTAAAAATGTGAGAGTGTATTATTTCTTGTAACTCTAGAGTGAAGGGTACTCGGGTTTGTAGAGTGATACATTATTGAAGGAGGGTTTATAAGTTTGTCCAAAAACTTATAATATGGGGTGGGTTACAATCTTGTAATCACATATTTGAGATAGTAAATATTTTACTTAGTGTTTCTGTGGATGTAGGTAAGAGGTGCCGAACCACGTTAAATTCTTATGTTCTCTATTATTTTTGTAGTGTATTTTTATGTGTGTTTTTATGATCCTTTGTGTGTGCGGGAGATTCCCAACAATGTTGGTATCAGAGAGAGGGAATTTGTGCAGGCATTTCCCAACAGTGGTATCAGAGATAATGGTACGATCAGGTGACATATTCAGATGAGTATAGAAGTGTTGGTTGTAGATCCATGTATGGACTATTATATCGAAAGTCTTCCTACCAATGGAGGCTCGACAGCATGTCCCGTTGATGGTAGAAACAACAGTATAAGTTGCCCCATTGAATACTCGTGGATGAATGTTGAGATGAGAGCTATGGCGGGAAACACACCCAAGGAAGGATCGAGCTTTGGAAGAGGAGAAGACATGAGAGAAGGCAAAGCAATGGTAGCCAAGGATGTTTTTCCTTTTGGCTGAAGGGGGAGATGTAGGCAGAGTCGATGATTCGGCTCAGACGAATATTAAAAAGAAGGCGGTAGTCGGTGGATCCATGTGAGGGGTCCCTTATGTCGAAAGTCTTCCTAGCAATATGGAGGCTAGGCAGCGTGATTCGTTGTGGATGATGGACAACGACGGTACAAGTATGACGTTCGCTTGAGGGGGAGATTTGTTCTCTCTTGAACTGATCCAAGGATTTTTTCCACCAATGGCTGGAGGGGGAGAATTGTGGGGTCCAGTCATTCAATACAAAGAAGAAAACGTTTGCTTTGAAAAGTCAAAGTACATAATTGAAAATCTGCAAAGCATATTTGGATGGCAAATGTGAAGGAAAAATTAGCACAATAGCTTCATAAGCCGGCAGAAATTTAAATCATGAAGCCGAAATTGTTGTTGTGATTTCACATTGCCGAGGCCTCTATAAATAGATGAGGCACTATCATTCATTCGACAGAGAAGAAAGAAAAAAGGCAGAGAATCATAGAGAGTGAAAGAAAAAGGGAAGAGAGTCTGGGGTGTCCCCAAGCCAGTGGGGGCATCCCCAGTAGGGAGAGTAAAAATGTGAGAGTGTATTATTTCTTGTAACTCTAGAGTGAAGGGTACTCGGGTTTGTAGAGTGATACACTATTGAAGGAGGGTTTATAAGTTTGTCCAAAAACTTATAATGTGGGATGGGTTACAATCTTGTAATCATATATTTGAGATAGTAAATATTTTACTTAGTGTTTCCGTGGACGTAGGCAAGAGGTGCTGAACCACATTAAATTCTTGTGCTCTCTATTATTTTTTGTAGTGTAATTTTTTGTGTGTTCTCACGATCCTTTGTGTGTACGACAGATTACTAACAATATTAATATCAGAGAGAGAGGGAAACTGTGCCCGCATTTCCCAATAGTTATTTCAATAACAGTAATGATATTTGTACACAAATATGGTGTCTTGGGTGTATTTTTAAGAAGCGTGTATACAGAAAAGATAAAAAGTAAGTGAGAGATAGAGATAAAAATATACGGTATCATATGCGGTGTCCAAAATTTATGTTCAAATATCTTAACTCTTTCAATAACTGCTAGTTTTCTAAACAAAAAGCATAAATTAAACTTTAGATTTCTTTTCCATATCCTATTTTTCTAATCAAATCCAGAGCATGCCCTTTGCATGAGTTATTGCATCAATCAAGTGGGTCCAATACAACCTAACAATACAGAGTAGGGCAGGTTTATATCGGCATATTCTGCTTTCCGAAAAAACTTGTCAATACTAAACAAGAGAAATCTATAGTGAGGATGTAACCTTAAATATTGTTTGAGAATGAAATTTAATCGTGCATTGTTGACATTAAAGCTAATTTAACAATACTCTCTTTATTGTACAGCCAGTAAAAAACTTTCTAGGAAGTAACTACTTTTCATATAAGTTAAAATAATGTTTTAGTTCATTTACGTGTCACTTATTTTTAAATTAATCTATATACAAAATTTATTTTTATATTAGTCCCTACACGTACAATCATTATCAAATAGGTCCCCGACGTTTAATGGTCATTAACGATCATTAATGACGATCATTAAGTTGGTCCTTACATGTTTCACTCATTTTTAAATTGGTCCCTAGATGTGTCACTCATTTTTAAACACATGATGGTGCCCCGATTGGTCCTTATATATGTCACTCATTTTTAAATTGGTCCCTATATGTGTCACTCATTTTTAAATTACTCCATACATGTTTCACTCATTTTTAAATCGGAAGATTCCTTCTCCCACCTCCTCGATCTTCTCTCTCCTTCTCTCAACTCTTCCTTTCCTCAAATTGTCCCCCGATTGTGCCCTAGCAGCCGCAATCTTTCGATTGGCCCATACTACCACCTACGGCGAGGTTTCGCGGCGATTCCGGATGGCTCCAGCCGAGGCGTGCCTGATAAGCCTCTGGCTTATCTAGTTTTATAACTAGATAGACTGTGGTTTTTGTGCAAATTATTCAAGTTCAATCTCGTTTTCGCCCAAATTGTCCTTGTTTTGTTCCTAAGTGGACTTTGACTCGTTCTAGGCATTTTTAGTAGTTTTTAGTCTATTTTGAATAGAATTACGCTTTTTGTTTCTTTTTATTGTTTCAGGTTAGAAGTGAAGCTCCGAGAGTCAAGGAAAGTCAAGAAACAGTGGAAATTTCCATTCTGGAGATACTCGCCTCGCTAAAGTATTCTAGCCTCGCGAGCCTGAAGACCAGCTGAGCAGCAACAGTCATCAATTATGTCTCGCCTCGCGAGTCACCAGCTCGCCTCACGAACCTGAAGGCCTGACTGTGCCAGAGAAGTCATCCTTTCGGTCTCGCCTCGCCAATCACAGTTCGCCTCGCGATCATTCAAACTCGGGATGGAGCCAAAACTGAATTTTGCCCCGCGAGAGGATGCTCGCCTCGCGAGAGTCCAAATTGAAAGCGCGCCATTTTTAATATTCGCCTCTGGAGAGTCTTTTCGCCTCGCGAGCGAGCGCAGAATCAGAACTCTATATATTGCAGTTTCAGAATCAGAACAGCGATCCGAATCCTAGTAGTTTTTCCACTGTATAGAGTAGTTTTAGGCCGAATCCTTGTTTCTGGAGCTGCGTCTCCTCTTTTCTTTTTCTTATTTTACCATGGTGGTTATGTCCGATTGTTTGTCTATGAGCATGAGGAACTAATCCCCTCGTCTGAGGGGATAATGAAGCCACCAATGGCGGTGTAGATTCGATGTGATGTATATCTTTCTCCCTTTTCTCAATTAATGTTTTCCAATTCTGATTTGATTGTGTTGATCATATTCGTGCGTGATTAACTAGTTAAACGTGATGAGGTTTAGGAGGTAATTCGCGTTTTAGAACTTGAATTGGGATCATCGGTCGAATATTGCACGAGAGTGAGTAGGAGATCGGTGCAACCTTATAGGGAACAAGAATTAATAGAGTTTGATGATTAGGATTATGAGACCTAGTAAGTAATTAATCCAATCATCGAATACGTCCTAATGAGAACGACAGTGGATTTAGGAGAATTTGGGGGTCCCGGTTGACATTATAATTGAACTTAGGGAGGAATTCATCATCACTTGGGTATGCATGATTGGGTAGGTGGATTTGTGACCTTGGATATTTTAATTTCAGATTTTAGTTAATTATTTTATTAGATTTGTTAATTTAGATTGCGACCTTATATTTTCTCTCCCTCAACCACTCGCCTCGCTTGACCAACGTATCTAATTTCCCGCGAATTGGTAGAATTGGTAGCCCAATCCTTGTGTTCGACCTCAGTAAATTCTTATCGTGTTTATTTTATTACTTGCGACGACCCGGTACACTTGCCGGTGACTCAACAAGTTTTTGGCGCCATTGCCGGGGATTGGCACAACCAATTTTCCTAATTTTAGGGAAGTTTGATTATTTGGTTAAGTTATTTTTGTTTTTATTTTTATTTTTTTTTTTATTTTTTATTTTTTATTTTTCTATTATATCTCTCTACTTCTTTGATTCCACTTGGTCTTGCCTTGTTTTGTATGCGAGGTACACGAGGGAATGTTTCCGGGTTGCAAAAATTGTAATGGAGACCATTACACTCAAAGCTATCCGTTCTACTTCTCTCAAGAATATGTGGACTCATGCCATAATTTCTATGACAGCGTGTCCCAGAACTACTATCAGAGTCAGAATCAGTATTGGGGTTATATGAGGAGAGACCATCCGGGTTTCGCTTGGAGTAATGCTGACGTTGGTCTAGCTTGGCAACCACAACCTCAACAGAATTGGCAACAACAACCTCAACAGGATGGTGGAAAACAACCTTGGGAGTTGAGTCTGGAGAGGGCAAATGCGGCAATTGAGAAGTTGGTAATCTATACAGACACAACCATTGATAAGTTGGCAGTTCATACAGGGGCGACAATAGAGAAGTTGGCTCAGCTCGCAAATCAACTAGATGAGCGTCTCCCAGGCACTTTCCCAGGTGATACCGAGAACAACCCTAAGAACCAATGCGAAGCCATAACAACTAGAAGCGGTAGGGTGTTGGGATCTAACTGGGATGCAACTAGTTCTCAGGGAGTTGAGGAAGACAAGGCCCCGGAACAACCACATGTTGAGGAAGAGCAACCTGAGAAAGAGGAATTGACAAGTGACAAGGCCTCGGAACAACCACATGTTGAGGAAGAGCAACCTAAGGAAGAGGAGTTGACAAGTGACAAGGCACCAGAGAAAGGGGGTAGAGTTCAAATTGAAGACAAAGTGGTAGTGGACTCCACTATGCTTGCCGAGCAATCTGATTTTGCTGCATTAAATAAATATGTTGGCTTGCATGCATGTGTGGACACCGGTAAGTTAGACCCTCCCACTTGTCTGGCACACTTCCTCGTGAAAACACAATTTGAACCGAGAGGAAGTAAGTTCATAATTGCAGAGGTCAAAGAAGTTTTCACACTCAGGCCAGGTGGAATTATTGATAGAATCGTATTGCTTCTGCAAGCGCCACTTCACAAACCATGGGATCCGGGTGGAGGATCTCACATGATGAGCGTCTCTTGGCCCTTGTGCCACAGGCTATGGGATCCAGGTGGATGCTTCTTAATAAGTCAAGCTAGTGACGTTAAACAAGCGCTACTTGGGAGGTAACCCAAGCAAGATATCCTTTAGTTTTAGTTTCTGTCATTAAAAAAAAAAAATAAGAAGCTTGATTCGCCACGCGAATCCACAGTGGCCGCGCGAGACAGAAGCCCTGAATCTCAGAGGCTTACTCACGTTTTTGTCTCGCGTCGCGAGGTCTACTTTCGCCTCGCGATTCTGGGCATCATCATCTGTTGGAATTCCAGATTCGCCTCGCGAGATACTACTCACCTCGCTATTCTGGAAAGTGTGAAAACAATTTTTCCAGATTCGCCTCGCGAGTGATCTCTCGCCTCGCGAATCTGTAATTAAGGTTTAAATTTGCAGGAGTTCTTCCAGGATGCTATGCAACAGAAGGGAGCCCGTGAGACCAATTGGATGAGGAGGCAACCATGGAAACTTGATCAGGGAGCACCCTCTCCTTTCCTCACTTTTGTTTTTGTTTTGTTTTTGTTTGTCGCTCTTGAATAATTTGAGAAGATGAAGAGTATGTGTATGAATGTGTGTCGGCAAGCTTGTTGGATTTTAATTAAATTTAGCATAGATTGATTGCATGAATTATTTTGACCATTGATGATTTCCCCCTAGGTTCTGAAATTAGAAAAGTTGATCCCCATGTGAAAAATTGAAAACTGAACTTTGAGAATTTTATTGTGATTACTTGATTTATGATAAGTTTGGGGTGAGGGGGTGCACACACTAGGAATTGTATCTCGGTCAAACAATTTGCAAAAAAATGTCCAGGTGAGGAATTTGAGCCTCCAACTTTGTTTTTGATTGTGTGAATCACTTTTAAGTTGCACTTTCCCGAATTTGCTTGAATCTCTTTATGGTTTGCATGTCTATGTGTTGCATCAAATGATTTAGGCAATTTTCTTTGAAATAACTACTTGGCCTAAAAAGAACCATCCCTAATGCATGTTCCCTAGTTAGCCCCGTTAAGCCTAATTAGCCTATTGTTTCTTGATGACCCTATATTATAAGCCAAAAATCTGAAAAACCATGTTAACCCAATCTTAGGATTAGGAGAGCATGGAAGCGTAGCAAGAGAATGGTTGTGAGAAACTAAGTTTGGGGTGGCTACAAGGTGGTGTGTCATATTGGGGTGAGAAAAAGAAAAATAAAGGTTGAAACCCAAGGCAAAAAAAAAAAGAAAGAAAAGAAAGAAAGAAAGAAAAAAAAATTACCAAAAGAAAAGGGGCAAAATAGAAAAAAAAAATAGCAAGGAAAAGGCTGTAGTCACCCGAGGCAAAAAGAAAAATGGAAAAAGGAATTTGAGTGGAAGATGTGTCAAATGCTCATGCTCTCTTAGTTCCTAGGGACTTAAGCCTAGTATCCTTGAATATCCTACCCTCGGCCAGGCCCCATTACAACCTGTAAAAGACCTTCTGATGTTGCATGCATGTTTTCGTGGTAACTATTTTTGAGTTGAAAATCAAATTCATGGGAAGTGCTCTTGATATGTGAAATTGAGTGAAAAGTTGATAGCCTAGACGAATTTGAGCGAATGAGTGAAATTTTACATACCCTTGTGAGGAAGGCAATTGTTTGAAATTGGTGATCTTCCTTTTGTGTGTGACTCTGATCCTCAACTTAGATTATTGATTGCATGAATGATGAAGTTCTCAATTGTTTAAAGTAAATGAATGTGGGGATTACATTGATGCAAGGGGGGAAGTCATTGGAGAAAAACTGTTTTGTTAAGATTGCATGAAATTTGTGCGAAATCGATTGAATCCCTTAAGCTTGCCAAGTATTGAGTCCTTTTTGAGTTTTAGCTTGCTTGGGGACAAGCAAGGTTTAAGTTTGGGGTGTTTTGATAAGCCTCTGGCTTATCTAGTTTTATAACTAGATAGTCTGTGGTTTTTGTGCAAATTATTCAAGTTCAATCTCGTTTTCGCCCAAATTCGCCTTATTTTGTTCCTAAGTGGACTTTGACTCGTTCTAGGCATTTTTAGTAGTTTTTAGTCTATTTTGAATAGAATTACGCTTTTTGTTTCTTTTTATTGTTTCAGGTTAGAAGTGAAGCTCCGAGAGTCAAGGAAAGTCAAGAAACAGTGGAAATTTCCATTCTGGAGATACTCGCCTCGCTAAAGTATTCTAGCCTCGCGAGCCTGAAGACTAGCTGAGCAGCAACAGTCATCAATTCTGTCTCGCCTCGTGAGTCACCAGCTCGCCTCGCGAACCGAAGGCCTGACTGTGCCATAGAAGTCATCCTTTCGGTCTCGCCTCGCCAATCACAGTTCTCCTCGCGATCATTCAAACTCAGGATGGAGCCAAAACTGAAATTCGCCCCACGAGAGGATGCTCGCCTCGCGAGAGTCCAAATTGAAAGCGAGCCATTTTTAATATTCGCCTCGCGAGAGTCTGTTCACCTTGCTAGCGAGCGCAGAATCAGAACTCTATATATTGTTGTTTCAGAATCAAAACAGCGATCCGAATCCTAGTAGTTTTTCCACTATATAGAGTAGTTTTAGGCCGAATCCTTGTTTCTGGAGCTGCGTCTCCTCTTTTCTTTTTCTTATTTTACCATGGTGGTTATGTCCGATTGTTTGTCTATGAGCATGAGGAACTAATCCCCTCGTCTGAGGGGACAATGAAGCCACCAATGGCGGTGTAGATTGGATGTGATGTATATCTTTCTCCCTTTTCTCAATTAATGTTTTCCAATTCTTATTTGATTGTGTTGATCATATACATGCGTGATTAACTAGTTAAACGTGATGAGGCTTAGGAGGCAATTCGCGTTTTAGAACTTGAATTGGGATCATCGGTCGAATATTGCACGAGAGTGAGTAGGAGATCGGTGCAACCTTATAGGGAACAAGAATTAATAGAGTTTGATGATTAGGATTATGAGACCTAGTAAGTAATTAATCCAATCATCGAATACGTCCTAATGAGCACGACAGTGGATTTAGGAGAATTTGGGGGTCCCGGTTGACATTATAATTGAACTTAGGGAGGAATTCATCATCACTTGGGTATGCATGATTGGGTAGGTGGATTTGTGACCTTGGACATTTTAATTTCAGATTTTAGTTAATTATTTTATTAGATTTGTTAATTTAGATTGCGACCTTATATTTTCTCTCCCTCAACCACTCGCCTCGCTTGACCAACGTATCTAACTTCCCGCGAATTAGTAGAATTGGTAGCCCAATCCTTGTGTTCGACCTTGGTAAATTCTTACCGTGTTTATTTTATTACTTGTGACGACCCGGTACACTTGCCGGTGACTCAACAGTGCCGTGCGTTCTTTGTGGTTTGCAAAGCCGTTACAGAAAAATTGACGCATTTGTTCGAGCTTCGTATCGATTATGGGAGGGTTGTTATGGAGAGCACAACAGCTTGCAGGCAAGCCTGCTGAAATCTTCAACAGCACTGGATTATACTCACTCAGTTGATTCATCGTGGAATGATATTTGTTCCGGTCGGATATGAAAGTTGGTTAAAATTCCAACTAAGTAATTCCAGTAGGCTTGTCTGCGCTGTTGTATTTCATATCCACTGTGAGTGTAATACGTTGCTGTAGAAGATTCCAGTAAGCTTATCTTCAAGCTGTTGTGCTCTCCATAACAACCCTCCCAGAATCGATTCGAAGCTCGAACAAATGCCCCAATTTTTCAGTAACAGCTTTGCAACCCATGAAAAACGCACGGCACGCCTCGGCTGGAGCGATCCCGAATCACCGCGAAATCTCGCTGTAGGGACTAATTTAAATATAAGTGACACATATAGGATCAATTTAAAAATGAGTGACACATATAAGGACCAATTGGGGGCACCCGCATTTGTTTAAAAATGAGTGACACATGTAGGGACCAACTTAATGATCATCATTAATGATTGTTAAACGGCAGGGACCTATTTGGTAACGTTTGCACGTGTAGGGACTAATATAAAAATATTTTTATATAGGAACTAATTTAAAAATAAGTGACACGTATAAGAAGTAAAACATTATTTTAACCTTTCATATATAATAGCATATGAATTATGGCAACAACTGGTACAATTTCAGCATTGGAAGCAACTACGTTTACCCCAAAAACCAGAAAAAATATCACGTCACTAGTGCAGAAAAAGGATTCCATATCGGTTATTTTTGGCTTTTCTTATCAGTTTTCAAACTGATGTTGAAAAGACCGATGTGGTTTATTGCCACTTTTCACATCGGTTTTAAAACCGATGTGTAAAGTACATTTTTAACAGCGGTTTTTATATAAACTGATGTGGAAAGTTCATTTGTTAATTGGTAAACTATTGGAAATATCACTTTCCACATCGGTTTTGAAAAAACCGATGTGGAAAATAGACTTTACACATCGGTTTTCTTTAAAACCGAAATTTCCACATCGGTTTTATTAAAACCGATGTGTAAAGTCTAATTTTTTTTAAACTGTTATTTACATTTCTATCATTTCTTTCCCATGTTTCAGTAATAATGCAGATCAATACCAAAATAACATACTCTAAATATTCTCAACAATCACTTTTGTACAACAAAAACACAATTATATAATATATACTGAACAATACATATGTATGTTCAATTACATTCAGACAACAAAGATAATTAGAAACCAAAAAGCTACATGATATATTATAGATTTCATATCAAAATACATATGATCAATCAAAAGTACACTATAGCTAGTACATGATAAGTTTTTAAACTAACTACATATATATATACAAACTATGGTTGGTACACTTCAAGAAAGAAAGTTGCCCAACGCCTCCTTATGTTGTTGATGTCGGAATCAGATAATGGAGTTGGATTGTTGAATATCTGCAAGTTTAATTGGACAAAAGATTATATCTTTTAAGTAATAAACTAACATAAAACATATAACGAATCTATATATAACTGTTAATTCTAATTGTTATCAAATAACATTTACCTCGTGCCATCTTTCAGTGATCCTGGAGGAGATAATTTCCAACATCCACTGCATCACATAGTATCCACATTCCCATGATCCACGTTGTGTATGTGACTACGTACAAATGAAACCCAATTAGAATATGAGGAATTAAATTAAATAGAAATCAATAATTATACCCACTGCATTTGATGCATTTGTACTAATAAATATCTTACCCTAGGAATAATCCATCTGATAGCCTGACGCCTTTCACCACGCAACATGTGGCTTGCATTAATAGAACTATCATGACAAAATAAACATTAATTAAAGTATATCTATATAGATTTCAGATAATTAAAACAACTGCGTTACTGATTATAAAGTATTTTAATGCTTACGTTTCGATGATCGTCTGCAGTTCATTCTCCGGCTTATTTCCAATTGAGCAGAAGAAGACCACGACGTTCATCCTAGGGTACAAGATCAGCAGTTGCCAATGCTGGCTTTATTTGCGGAACAGTTAGTGACTAAGTCATATATAGTTATAATTAAATAACCGGTACTTACTTATTGAGATAAGGCGCAAGGTAGAATTGATGATCGTCTCGGGCAAGTATATCACGTATGGTGATGACCCGATCTTCTGATGCTAGGAGAACATCACCCTGAATGAACATAGGGTCAACGAACCCATAAAGGGCGAGGTTACCCTGATTAACTAACATACGATGCAGATACCTAATATATTGAAAAACATGTTAATTATCATAGTATTTAAAAATTAATTACTTAACTTATAAATAAAATGTACTTACGTGCACCATAACGATAGGTGTGCAGAACTAGCCATTTCTTTATTGAGTACAATCTCCATAAGTTCCTTCTTTGGGATATACAGTTCATCACCTGGACTGGCATCATGTTCCAACCTTACCAAAGCTGCGTCATTCTCCATGGTGGCAACCTGTATAGCCAGAAGTTTAAAAACATCACCAGGTGCCCCTCTGTTGATCCCCTAAACAAAAAAGATATATATTGGTAATCCCAGATAATTAAGTTATTTCATTCGTAATTAATTAAATGGTCAAATGAATACCTTGGCATGAGCAGACATCTCTGGTCTTCCTGGATCCGACCTTTTAGGCAGAATATCATTTCCAACATCCTATAACGAATAAAAATAAAGCATTATCTTTCAACAATAATAAATAATTTCAACTATGAATATAGAAAAACACAACTAACTGAATAACTAACTGAATACCTCAGATGCAACAATAAAACTGACCAGTCTTCTCGGCCAGAGGACGAAGTTACCGGGGGCCTGACCCACTGTTTGAACCTCCTCAGTGGGCATAGGGACTCGAGCATCAGCATCTCGAATAATCTCAACAACGACCCTCAGCTGATCATCCGGTAATAAACGATGGTGTATGATATTACCTAAGTTATTATGTGCCCTCCCCAATACCACTAAGCGGCAATCATGATGATCATCAACATATAGCTCACACCTATCAGGGTCGTCATCATCATCATCATCGCTGACAACCGTGTGAAATTAGTGCACCCCGGATACAAAGCCACTTTCGCATCACTTCACAAAGTATCATACACATGTGCGTGCCGAAAAGACTCTTGCCCAACATCATGGATCATGTCCTCTAGTCCATCGTCCATTTCCACGTCATCAACTTCCTCTCTATCCGACACCCTCGGTCTGTCTAATGATTCCCCATGACATATCCATGTTGTATAACTCTTGCAAATCCCCTCACAAATAAGATGATCACGTATCTCCTCAGCTTCTAGTCGTCTCTCATTCAAACAGTTAACACAAGGACAATAAAACCTTCCGTTACCACTATCAGGAGCATTTGTTTTTGCAAACTGTAGAAAATCTTCCACTCCATTCTCATACTCATCACTTGTCCGTCTAGCATTCATCTAACCGCGATCCATGACTAAACCAATAACTTCGTACTTAGTCCAACATATTCATCAACCACTTCTTATGACAGGGTATGGCCCTATCTCATTCAAGAAGAAACTTTTTCAACATTCGGTTAACAGTTAGTCCTTAACTCTCATGCTCATACTCGACAAAATTTCGGCAGCACGATAAAGTATGCACCCGTAGAACGAAAGGAAATGTATCAATCCGAACTTTCATCAAGTATATAACATTAGAATCAATGAATAACTATTTTAACTGAATTAAGAAAAAGTTTTTTCCCAAACTGTCCAACTTTGGACAATTCAAGATCCAACACAATGAGAGGTACATTAAGCACGTACACGTGTGCTCATTAGTATTGCATCTCAAATAGGAAACTAAGGCTTTACTAAATATGTAGCTTGCATGAAGATGGGGCTTGAAAAGTGAAGAAAATAAGCCAAACAGAGCCCATCACGGCCTAGCCGTGACAGCCATCACGGTCGTGATAGAGTAGAGCTGAAAAGAAAGAATGGAAAAGTCAGAACTGGTCACGACCAGCCCGTGATGTCCATCACGACCGTGACATACCAACCGAACCAGACCCTCACAGGCAGAACTGATCACGGCCTAGCCGTGATGGTGGTCACGGCCGTGACAGACCAACCAATGAAGCACTTCCAAGGCAGAATCTGTCACGGCCTAGCCGTGACAGGTATCACGGTCGTGATGCATGATACCACCACTTGTGTTCCTTTCTGTGTATCCTTTGTCCACCAATTGGAAAAATCTAGTCTTGGAGCCATTTCCACTATGGTGGATTACACACAGATTCACACTTTATAACACTTCACACACAGAACAACACATGCAATTTTATTATATTTATGTATATATATATAGATATACACAGAACAAGGACTCAAGACACAAACTTCACAAGCTGATTTTCATAGAAAAATATTTTTCTTAAATGATAAATAATAGCAGAAATAGAAACCCAAAAAGAAGAAACCCTAAACACACATAATCAAGCTTGAAATAAAAAACCCAGAAGCTGATTTTAAAAAAGGAGATGAAGATAACCTTAATGAGGCTTGTCACAATCGTCTTTACCACAGTCTTCAACAATGGTGGGAAGGAGACAGGTCGCGAAAGTAGAGGATTGAAGGAACGAAGGAGCTTGGAGGCTGGAGGGAGTGAACTTCGCGGTGAGAATGAGAGGCGGTTTTGGAGGCCAGAAATGTTACAGGCCGCGCGTTAGCAGAGGAGATGAGGGAGCTTGCGTGAAGGAAGAAAGAGAACCGCTAGAGGGAGGGATTGCTTCGATGTGAGAAAGAGAGGAGTGTTTTGTGTTTTAGGGTTTTCAGAAACTAAAGACTGGGGGAGCATAGAGCAATGAGAGAGTTAGGGAAGAAAGTCACGAGCACAAAACAAAAAGGAATGGAAGAGGGCGCGGAACAGATAGAGGGAATGACAAAAAGTAGGGTCAAATATTACACATCGGTTTAGAAAAAACTGATGTGGTTATCCATATTTCACATCGGTTTAAAAATAACCGATGTAGAACTTACGATTTAATTTAATTAAAATTTCAATTTTTTTATTTATTACATCGGTTACAAATAACCGATGTGGATAATATAAATAAAACATCGGTTCATTAGGAACCAATGTGGAAAGATACAAATTTTAAATTTTAAATTTTTTTGTTTTAATTTTAGACATCGGTTAATAAATAACCGATGTGGAAAATGTTAACACATCGGTTATTTTTGAAACCGATGGAATCCTTTGCTTTTAATTTCAAAAATGCCACTGCCTCGTTTTACACATCGATTTTATGGAAACTGATGTGGAAACTCCGATGCTAAAAGCATATTTTACACTAGTGCGTCTAAACTTATTTCTCATTAAAGTTTTCTTGTATCCTAGAAAACTTCAAATATATAATATAACCAACCTGTAAGCTAGGATAAGGCAAACGTAGATAAAAAATTCAAAGGTAGCAACCCTGGAATTTAAGTAATTGTTGTGCTTTACGAATATGGTGTGACACGATTGGTAGATAATTAAGTCCCTTAAGTATATATATGGTCAGGGGTTCGATTTTTGACTCATGTGTATAGGTTAGCATCTGTTGAGAGGGGTCAACCCCTTAAATTGATCTCAGTATCTTAAGGAATTAGTCTCAAACTCGCGTTTAAAGGAGATCGGGTTCACCCAAAAAAATAATTATTGTGCTTTTGCAGGAAGGTGCATAAAATTGTCTACTACTGCTGCCAAACAGAACCCCGAGTGGGCTCACTAAGGTGGCGTTTGGAAGAGCTTATTTAAGCTCCTTTTGACTTATCTGATGACATAAGCTCTTATGCAGTGTGTTTGGCAGAGCTTATAAAAATAACTTACGCCATCTCATAAGGAGTTTTTGACTTATTTTCATAAGTCATTGGGAGAAGCTTATGGAATTATCATAAGAGCTTATGCACTAAACACCCTATCTGTGTTTTTCACTATTCGAATCCTCTCATGTCCCTTTATTTCTTTTTCTTTCTTTAAGCGCTTATGACATAAGCTCTCATGAGATAAGACCTTATGTGATAAGCTCTTAATTAAGTTGTTTACCCAAATACACCCTAATTTGTGAAGTTCTTAACTTCTCCCATTGACTTATATTTAGTAACAATATATATCACTTGACAAAAATTAAATAGTCACTACGTTGATGGAAAACTCTACCTAACTTACTATTATCCCCTTAGATGCAATGCCTCCTCAAACCAGCATGGTCTGCGTATATTGAGCCACATATATGGTTGTTGCTGTTTAATAATTAGTGTGAATTTTAGCTGAGTACCCAATATTTTATTAATTTTAATTTATTATGCATAGGTTTCCAGAGATGACGACATCTTCAAATATATATGTAAATACATGTACATTAAAAAGGAAAGCACTCTAAAGAACACATTAGTGGAAATAATGTAATATACGGGAACGTTTTACGTCAGTTGACCATATGTTTGACATTAAAAACGAGGCAGTGGCAGTTTTGTAAATATTAAATCACTATTTGCGTCAGTTGTTTAATGAACTGACGTTAAAAGTGATTTGCAACACTTTTAACGTCAGTTGTTTATACGACTGACATTAAAAGTGTGATTTTTACTTCAGTTAAATAAATAACTGACGTATATAATCCTATATCCCTATCTGAAACTCATTCCTATCTTTTTTTCGTTGTCATCTCCCTGTTGTCACTCTTAACGCTGATAACTCCATATAGTGCAGTTTATTTCTAAACTTTTTTTTTAAACAAGTTTATTTTTAATCTTAATTAATTAGCTTGAATTAGGAAACAAATTCTTCTGCAAATTAAAATAAATAAACACTTAACATAAAACAAGTTATATGTATAATCAAATCGTATCTCATTGAAGTGATTCATAAGTTTCAATTACATGATTAAAAGATAAAAAATTTCTGCAACATAGCCCTAAAATATAAAAAAGTTTCTGCTTCAACGTCATTTTCTTCTTAGTCCTGTGTCGTCAGAAACTCAAATGGTTGCATCTCCTCCCTCGCTTGAATTCCTTGATGCTCCATCTGAATCCACGGTCACTTGCTACCAAAGCAGAGTGAAGGGGATGAAGAAGATGAAATAAAGTGAAGGAATCACATTACGTGATTCACCCAACCTTACCATCCATGTTACGTGATTTACTCAACCTCAGAAGTTTTTTGACCATTAAGACAAAGACCTTTAAGTCTAGGTATAGGAAGAAATAACAGAAGTCTCAAATATGATAGAGCCATAGTGTGAAGGAATAGAAAATGCACGAAATATAAAGGAAAAGAAGAGGCTGTATTACAGACTGATACAGAAGAATGGTACTTTATATAGAGAAGAGAGACTACCATATTTTCTTGAAAACTGATCTATAAACTTAATGCTCATTAAGAGGATTGAGTTACAAGGTGCACGGGTAAGTAGCACAGTAGTCATAGGAATGAATGTTTTTTATACACTTTTAACGTCAGTTGTATTCAACAACTGACGTTAAAATTTTATTTTTAACGTCAGTTGTTTATACAACTGACGTTAAAAGTGTGATTTCTACTTCAGTTAAATAAATAACTGACGTATATAATCCTATATCCCTAACTCATTCCTATCTTTCTTTCGTTGTCATCTCCCTGTTATCACTCTTAACGCAGATCACTCCATATAGTGCAGTTTATTTCTAAACTTTTTTTTTTAAACAAGTTTATTTTTAATCTTAATTAATTAGCTTGAATTATATAGTAAACAAATTCTTGTGCAAATTAAAATAAATAAATACTTAACATAAAACAAGTTATATATGTATAATCAAATCGTATCTCGTTGAAGTGATTCATAAGTTACAATTACATGATTAAAAGATAAAAAATTTCTGCAACATAGCCCTAAAATATAAAAAAGTTTCTGCTTCAACATCATTTTCTTCTCAGTCCTGTCCTCAGAAACTCCAATGGATGCATCTCCTCCCTCACTTGAATTCCTTGATGCATCATCTTGAATCCACAATCACTTGCTGCCAAAGCAGAGTGAAAGGGATGACGGGGATGAAATAAAGTGAGGGAATCACATTACATGATTCACCCAACCTTACCATCCATGTTACGTGATTTACTCAACCTCAAGTTTTTTGACCATTAAGACAGAGACCTTTAAGTCTAGGTATAGGAAGAAATAACAAAATCTCAAATATGATAGAGCCATATAGTGAAGAAATAGAAAACGCACGAAATATAGAGGAAAAGAAGAGGGGGGGGGGGTGTAATACAGACTGATACAGAATAATGGTTCTTTATATAGAGAAGAGAGACTACCTGATTTTCTTGAAAACTGATCTATAAACTTAATGCTCATTAAGAGGATTAAGTTACAATGTGCATAGGTAAGTAGCACAGTAGTCATGGGTAAGTAGCACAGTAGTCAAAGGAATGAATGTTTTTGCACAAACAACTGACGTAAAATGTTGTTTTATTTTTGGTTTTTGATTATAACGTTTACACCCATGCACCATCTTCACTTCGCTCTGTACGTCTCCGTTCTTCTGTTTTCATCACTCTCACTCTCACTCTCACTCTGCCCTAATCTCGAGCTCATCTCCACCGCAACCACCGCGAGGGCTTCTTCGCCACCACCGTGAGGTACACTCTTAACCCTAACTCTGTCTTTCCCGCTCATTCTTTGTAATAACTTGACATCTTTCTTTCCCCTTCCCGCGCACTAACTCTCCTTGTCCTTATGCTCTCAGTAACCACATCGAACGTTGGCCACCACTCGAGCTCCCCTCCCCACCACCACGCGAGCACCTATTTCTGGTGAGTCTTTAGGGCACATCTTTTTATTTTTGGTTTTGAGTGTATGTTGAAACTGTAGTCTCTTTAGTTGAAACTTGAAACTGTGAGTTTGAGTTGTTTGGAATGTATCTATTTCTGGTCGTGGGTTTTGTGTTTTCTCTTGTTTTTCTTCTGCTATCATGACCTATTTCAAAATGGGAAGAAATTTAGAGTTGCTTGTAGCATGTGAAATCAACAATATATTGCTCATTGGAATTCTGTTTTGTTAATTTATCTTCATCTGCTTATTTCTTTTGTCTTAAGAAACCTGAAAATGGTGTAAATTTGAAATAATTTTTAAACGCCTTGTGTAACATTCCTCCCCAAGGGTAATTTAGTCTTTTCATTTTACTTTTTCCATGGGTGTGTTTGAATCCTTTTATATTTCTTAAATGTGAAATTGTGTGGTTGGTTTATTTAGTGAGGTTAATTAATTGTGAGTTGAAATGGAATGGAAATATTACTTTTATTTTTATTATCAAACACCCACCCACTTATTTTAAACCAACTTACCTATCTCTATCCTCAAATCTCCTTAAGTGACCAATACTCTTCAAGGATATCTAACCTCCATTGGTCAAGTTTTATTTTTATTATTGGGTCAAAACAGAAGCCCACTGTCCAAGAGCTCTCCAAGAGCCCATTTTCCTTCTAAACCTGGATCCACCACCCACATCACATTTTGTTCCTATTCTCTAACCCTGGCAGCCACACTCAACTTCTTCCTTCTCCCAAATGAAACCCTAGCAGCCACACTCATCTTCTTCCTTCTCCCAAATGAAACCCTAGCCGCCACCTACTCCTCCTCCCTCACTATCATTTTCGTCCCAAAATGATGCTTTCCTTTCTTAGCCAGAACAGCTCTTTCCCTTCCCTTTCTCCTCACAGATTTCAGTTTTGCCCACTCACCATTTCCATTCTCATTCCCTTCTTTATTCTTCCTAAAACTCTCATAAACCTATACTAAATTTCCTTCTAACCTTCTACCTCACAATGTCAACTCATCAAATACCTAAATCAAGCAAAATAGACAACATGCAAGACCGCTAGAATTTCGAAAATAGGAGCACAAATCAGATTAGGGAAGAAGCACAAGGAGATCAACACTCACCACTTTCAATCTACCACTTGGTTAGATGAGTTTTGTTGTTTGTAACATTGGGTAACCATAAATCCCAATTTCTTGTTAATTGTTCTAATTGTTTCTATGGAAAGCCTAATTTATTCTGATATATGCTTGTTGACAACTGGGTTTTCGAATTGTATGTTGATTAGAGGTAGTTTTTGATAAAAAAATTGACAAGGGGCTCTAAAATCCTTCAAACCCGTAATGCACCCTTGTTAGTGTTTTATCCATAACTTCCTCCATAGGGCTTGTTTCTAAGTGATCTTTGTACCATCAGAAAATATACTTGATTTCCTTCTAAATAGGCTTTGGAACGATTCAATTTCATTGAGTATCAAGGGAGAAAAATAACATGCAATCTGCTGTTTGTCCTGGAGACTCTGTGCTGACACTGTCTTAGTATTTAAATTGTAGTAAACTGTAAAAATATTGGATTGACTTGATTCCTGCTTTAATAGAAAATAGATAGTATTTTTAACGATATAGTCTTTGGAACGATTCAATTTCATTAAGTATTGAATGATAAAAATGATATTTAAATTACTGCTTGTACCGAGAATTCTGAATTGGAACTGTCTTATTATTTAAATTGTATTAAATTGTCCAAATATCGGTTTGAGTTGATTCATGTTCTAATAGAAAGTAGACAGAATTTGTAACAACCCAGGCTTTGGATTTTTTTAAATTCGAGTTGGTATTGGTGTAGGAATCTCCATTTCAATTAACTGAAAATTCAGCTACTAGTTTTCAAAATTGATAACACTTGAATTTTTACATGATCCTTCTTGGTTTTGGACACTTGAGATTGGTTATAATGTATTGTCGACATGCTTAGTTTTGAATAGTGTTATATGAACTCCTAACTGTTTGAGATTAGAAGTTTAGACTGTGGAATAAATGGTGGGAATGGTAACTTTAGTCATTATCCTCCAAATTGTGATAAATTAAGTTTTATTGAATTGATGGCTTAGGTTTTTGCTGTAATTTCACTCTTGATGTCCTAACTGTGTTTGGATTATTTATCTTAATCATAATAAAGTGAAGTATAGCAGGGCATTAAAAATCTAAAATGGTCTGCATTTTGGTGAGACAATTGTTTCAGAACCAAATTAGCCATTAAGGCCACATAAGTAATTGTGGGTGAGTTGTGTTTTTTGTAAGTTCTTCAATTACTTGAAGGCTAGGATATGGTACTAGCAATTAAGGGACGCCTGATTGTTGTCATAGAGCTCTGACTGCCATATCAAGAATCTATTAAACTAGAATACTACAAGTCCCTCACACTTGAAGTTATCTAGTAAATGTTTGAAGTTAAAGTGCCCATGCTCATACTCATTTTGGGTTGTTTATTTGAATTTAATTGTTTATATATGTATGTATATCCTTGCTTGAAGCAAAGCTCACTGAGAATTATTTTTCTCACTAGGCTCTCTATTGTTTCAGATAAGCAGGTTTAAGTCCTTCGAAGGATTAAGGAGATAAAGAAGGAATTTCTTTAACTCAATATGTTTCATGGGAGCCTTAATATGTAACTGTCGGCTTCATAAACTGATTAAACGAAGTCCTTGAGTAGTTGCTTGTGTAATGATTTTCTTTTGATTTTTTTTAGTTTGTAAGGTTACGTGTGACCATTATGTTAAGACTATCTATATGACTATCATTGTAATGTGGATGTCTTGTGTTTTCTTTTAAGACACTTATTACCGGCATTACATTTTTGGTATCAGAGCCTGTTTGATCTAATTGAACTGTGGATAGTTTTACATAGTATCGTTGTGCTTGAATTTCTCTTTTATTTTTATAAATGCCAACTTACTAAGTATTAAGCCTGATCAACTTGATATTGGTATGTGGTATGCAGAATCATGAGTGAGGAAACTACAGGCCGCGGAGGAAGAGGAAGAGGCAGAGGAAGAGGTGCGCCTGAGTGGTTGGATAAGCTTATGCAGGTCGTATGGGACCAGACTATTGCTACTAATAATCTTCTCCATCACCAAACTCAGGCTGGAGGACTAGCACCACCTCAGGATGAGGCCAACCATATTTTCTTCCAATTTCTCAAGCTTGACCCACCTGCTTTCTCCGAGATTAAACATGATCTGGATGCTTATCATTGGATAGAAGCAATGGAGCATATTTTTGAGATTGTACAGTGTACCGAGGAACAAAAGGTTTCTTTTGCCACTCATATGCTAAAGAAGGAAGCTGCAAATTGGTGGAAGGGCAAGAAGGCTCACATGACCGTTGTGGGGACACCCTTGGATTGGGAGCATTTCCAAGGGGTTTTTCTTAACAAATATATTCCCTTCAACCTCAGGAAACAGAAAGAAAGAGAATTCATGGAACTAAAGCAAGGGAACATGTCGGTAGCTCAATATGTAGCAAAATTTGTAGATTTGGCAAGACATGCTTCGCAGGCAAGTTACGCTCCAAATGAAGAATGGAAGATAGATCAGTTTCGTTGGGGCTTGAGAGTTGATATCAAGAATTGTTTGGCTCAGACCAGATTTACTGAATACCCTACCATTGTCCAACAAGCTTATGTGGCGGAAGAAAGTTTGCAAGAATTAGAAGTGGAGAATCAGAAGAAATAGCTTAAGAACAAGAATTAAGGTAAACACCATCAACAACTCAAAGTAAAAGGGAGTTTGGATAAAGGCAAGCAGGTGCAGACATCTAACTCTCCCAGATCAGTCGGATGCCCAAAATGTGGGAAGAAACATGGTGGGGAGTGCTTGGCTGGTCATAATGTTTGCTATTCTTGAAAGCAGCTGGGACACTCTTCCCCGTCTTGTCCTCTCTTGAAGAAGAAGGGAGTTGCCATTCCTGGTAACCAATCCTCTGGAAGAGTTTTCACTCTCAGTGGTAAGAAAGCTAAGGGAAAAGATGGTCTGATAAAAGGTACCGGCCTCCTTAACCAAGAATATGTTGTTATTCTTTTTGATTCTGGGGCAACCCATTCTTTCGTCTCTTGTGAATGTGCTATACGTCTACAACTGTCTTTATCCTCTCTGCCATACCCTTTATCAGTGTCTACCCCTGCAGAGGGCAGCAATGAAACTTCTCTTGTTTGTGAAAACTGTATACTGGAAATATCCAATATGGTGTTTCTAGTTAACTTGTTTTGCTTGCCCCTAAAAGCTCTAGATGTCATTTTAGGTATGGATTGGCTATCAGCCAATCAAGTTGTACTAAATTGTCCAGAAAGGTCTATAATTTTTCTATCTCCGGGAGAAAATCCCAAAGAGATATGTCCTTCCTTGTTTGCTAGTGTGTCACAAATTAACCATTGCCTAAATAGTGGGGAACCCATGTTCTTGTGTATACTTTCTTCATGTTCCAAGGAAAATGTGGATGTCGTAACTATACCTGTAGTGAGTGAATTCATAGATGTCTTTCCAGAAGACATACTCTCCCTACCTCCTGAAAGGGAGATTGAATTCTCCATAGATTTGGTTCCTGATGCGGGACCAATATCTATTGCACCCTATAGAATGTCCCCTTTGGAATTGAAAGAACTTAAGGCTCAATTAGAGGATTTAATAGCAAAGCAATTCATTCGACCTAGTGCCTCTCCTTGGGGTGCGCCTGTTCTGTTGGTTAAGAAAAAAGATGGGAGTATGAGGCTCTGTGTGGATTATAAACAACTTAATAAGATAACCATTAAAAATAAGTATCCACTACCCCGAATAGATGACCTGTTAGTTCAGCTTAGAGGAGCCTCGATATTCTCAAAAATTGATCTGAGGTCGGGATATCACCAAATAAGGATTAAGTCTGAAGATATACCCAAGACAACGTTTAGAACCCAATATGGGCATTGCGAGTATCTAGTTATGCCTTTTGGCTTAACGAATGCTCCAGCGGTCTTCATGAACTACATGAACCGCATATTTCGACCCTTCTTGGATGAGTTTGTCGTGGTTTTCATTGATGATATCCTTATCTATTCCAAGAGTTTTCAAGAGCATGAAGAACACCTTAGGATTGTCTTGCAAATACTCCGAGAAAAAATGTTGTTTGCTAAGCCAGAAAAGTGTGAATTTTGGCTGACTGAAGTAAAGTTTTTAGGACATGTAATTTCACAAGAAGGGGTAGCAGTAGACCCCAGTAAGGTTGATGCTGTCCTTAATTGGGAAAGGCCTAAGAACATTACCAAGGTTAGGAGTTTTCTAGGTTTGGCAGGATATTACCGAAGGTTTATAAGGGGATTTTCACAATTAGCCCTACCCTTAACCTGCTTAACCCGTAAGGGTAATATTTTCGAGTGGGATAAAAAGTGTGAAAAGAGTTTCCTTGAACTCAAAGCCCGTTTGACCTCGGCTCCTGTGTTGACCATTCCAGACCCAGCCTTAGGATTCGAAGTTTATAGTGATGCATCCTTAAAAGGCTTAGGATGTGTTTTGATGCAGAATAGGCAGGTAGTGGCTTATGCCTCTCGTCAGTTGAGACCTCATGAAGAAAACTATCCCACCCATGACCTGGAGTTAGCAGCCATAGTTTTTGCTCTAAAGATATGGAGACATTATCTTTATGGAGCAAAATTCGAAGTATTTAGTAATCATAAGAGCTTGAAGTATCTTTTTGATCAGAGGGAACTTAACATGAGACAGAGAAGGTGGATGGAGTTCCTCAAGGATTATGAGTTTAAGTTGAAGTACCACCCAAGAAAGGCAAATGTAGTAGCAGATGCTTTAAGCCGAAAGTCTCTTCACGTCTCATCCATGATGTTATATGAGTTGAAACTATTGGAAGATTTCCGTAACTTAAACCTAAATGTTATTGTGGGTCCCAATAGCATTTATTTGAGCCACCTTAAGATCAATTGTGATTTTAGAACTCAAATTAGACATGCTCAACTTCGGGACGAGGACCTACAAGATAGGAAGGATCAACTTGGCTTCTCCGAAGCCAGGGATGGAACCCTCATCTTCCATGAGAGAATATGCATTCCAAATGATGAAGAGATTAAAAGACAAGTGTTAGAGGAAGCCCATAAGAGTAGTTTTTCAATACATCCTGGTTCTACTAAGATGTATCAAGACCTTAGAAAGATGTACTGGTGGCCAGGAATGAGGAATGATGTTGCCAAATTTGTCTCTCACTGTTTAGTGTGTCAAAAGGTCAAGATTGAGCATCAACGACCCTCAGGCATGCTCCAACCTTTAGAAATACCTGAGTGGAAATGGGAGAACATATCCATGGACTTCGTTGTAGGTTTACCTCGCACTTAGGCGGGGCATGATTCTATTTGGGTGATAGTGGACAGATTGACTAAGTCCGCCCACTTCCTACCTGTTAAGACCTCTTACAATACGGCTAAACTAGCAAAGGTGTTCATAAGCGAAATAGTGAGGTTGCATGGGGTGCCAGTTAGCATTGTGTCGGATAGGGATCCTAAGTTCACTTCTAGGTTCTGGAAGGCTTTTCACCAAGCCTTGGGTACTCGGTTGAACTTTAGTCTCGCCTACCATCCCCAAATGATGGTCGGGACAGAGAGAAACCATCCAAACCTTAGAGGATATGCTCAGGGCCTATGTTCTTGAGGATGGAGGAAATTGGGATCATTACCTACCCTTAGTAGAATTTGCCTACAATAATAGTCATCACTTCAGCATAGGTATGGCACCGTATGAGGCACTCTATGGCCGTAAGTGTAGAACTCCACTTTGTTGGGCTGAAGTGGGTGACAAGGGGATATTAGGACCCGAGTTAATCCAGGAGACAACGGAGAAAATCCGAACTATTAGGGATAGATTAAAAGTTGCGCAGAGTAGGCAAAAGAGTTATGCTGATAAAAGAAGGAGACCCTTAGAATTTGAAGAGTGTGACCATGTGTTCCTAAGAGTAACCCCTACAATAGGTATTGGAAGAGCCCTTCGGGCCAAGAAACTCCATCCTCGTTTCATAGGACCTTTCCAAATTATCCACCGAGTCGGTCCAGTAGCGTACCAACTTGCTTTACCTCCTTCCTTGTCAGGAATACACAATGTCTTTCATGTATCTCAACTCAAAAAGTATATCCCTAATCCTTGTCAACCCCTCAATCATGATCTAGTCTAGTTTAGATCAGATTTAACCTTCCAACCCATACCGGTTCAAGTGATTGATCGTAGCTTGAAAACCCTGAGAAACAAAACAATTCCTCTGGTGAAAGTTATTTGGGAAGGGTCAACTCCTGAGGAGGCAACTTGGGAGCTTGAGGATGACTTACGCCAGGAGTATCCTTACTTGTTTGAGTAGGTAAGTTGTCTAAAATTTTGAGGACAAAATTTATTTGAGGGGGAGAGAAATGTAACATTCCTCCCCAAGGATAATTTAGTCTTTTCATTTTACTTTTTCCATGGGTGTGTTTGAATCCTTTTATATTTCTTAAATGTGAAATTGTGTGGTTGATTTATTTAGTGAGGTTCATTAATTGTGAATTGAAATGGAATGGAAATATTATTTTTATTTTTATTATCAAACTCACACCCACTTATTTTAAACCAACTTACCTATCTCTATCCTCAAATCTCCTTAAGTGACCAATACTCTTCAAGGATATCTAACCTCCATTGGTCAAGTTTTATTTTTATTATTGGGTCAAACCAGAATCCCACTGTCCAAGAGCTCTCCAAGAGCCCATTTTCCTTCTAAACCCGGATCCACCACCCACATCACATTTTGTTCCTATTCTCTAACCCTGGCAGCCACACTCATCTTCTTCCACCAGTGGAAATAATGTAATATACGGGAACGTTTTACGTCAGTTGACCATATGTTTGACGTTAAAAATGAGGCGGTGGCAGTTTTGTAAATATTAAATCACTATTTGCGTCAGTTGTTTAATGAACTGACGTTAAAAGTGATTATTAACACTTTTAACGTCAGTTGTTTATACAACTGACGTTAAAAGTGTGATTTTTACTTCAGTTAAATAAATAACTGACATAAATAATCAACTCATTCCTATCTTTCTTTCGTTGTCATCTCCCTGTTGTCACTCTTAACGCAGATCATCACTCCATATATAGTACAGTTTATTTCTAATCTTTTTTTTAAAAAAGTTTATTTTTAATCTTAATTAATTGGCTTGAATTAGTAAACAAATTCTTGTGCAAATTAAAATAAATAAACACTTAACATAAAACAAGTTATATGTATAATCAAATCGTATCTCATTGAAGCGATTCATAAGTTACAATTACATGATTAAAAGATAAAAAAATTCCGCAAGATAGCACTAAAATATAAAAAAGTTTCTGCTTCAACATCATTTTCTTTTCAGTCCTGTCCTCAGAAACTCCAATGGATGCATCTCCTCCCTTACTTGAAGTCCTTGATGATCCATCTGAATCCACAGTCAATTTGGAGCCAAAGCAGAGTGAAGGGTGCACTCGATCTATTTCAGCAATATTCTTGGAACAGTCACTTGGTTCCAAAGCTGAGGTTTTGGAACTGTAGCTGCTGATTCTCCAGAAGGATGATAATGTGTACAATTCACATAATGCGATTTACACACCCTTATCACCCATGTAATGCGATTTATACAACCTCGGAAGTTGTTTGACCATTAAGACAGAGACCTTTAAGTCTAGGTATAGGAAGAAAGAGTGATGAAGTTAATCTCCATGGCAGAGCCATATTGTGAAGCATAAAAATTAAAGGAAGGAAGGAAGCTATTTATAGGAGTAGGGTGAAGTTACTAGGCGTCGTAAGTTACTAAAACATTAAATTGATCATTAAGAGCATTAGGTTCCAAGGCGCATTGGGAGTTGGCAGTCATATATTATAAACGTGCAGAAAAGAAAACGCCCGAAGGAATAGGAAGAAATAGACCTTTAAGTCTAGGAATAAACTTAGTGCTCATAAAGAGGATTATAGGTTACAATGTGCATGGGTAAGTAGCACAGCAGTAATGGGTAATTAAGTAATAGAGTAATCAAAGGAATGAATGCTTTTGCAGAAACTTACACTTTTAACGTCAGTTGTTGAATAAAACTGACGTTAAAAGTGTTTTTAAAATAAAAATATTTATTTTTAACGTCAGTTGTTTATATAACTGACGTTAAAAGTGTGATTTTTACTTCAGTTAAATAAACAGCTGACGTAAATAATCCTATATCCCTATCTGAAATGCCCTGTTGTCACTCTTAACACAGGTCAATGGGTAAGTAGCAGAGTAGTCAAAGGAATGAATGTTTTTGTAGAAACTTATACACTTTTAATGTCAGTTGTTGAATAAAACTGAAGTTAAAAGTGTTTTTTAAAAAAAATATTTATTTTTAACGTCTGTTGTTTATACAATTGACGTTAAAAGGTCTCAGAGCCATTTTGTGAAGGAATAGAAATATAGAGGAAAAGAAGAGGCGAGATACAGTCACGATCTGAAAGAATGGTACTTTATATAGAGAATGATTTTTACACAACACTTTTGACGTCAGTTGTATTCAACAACTGACGTTAAAAGTGTTTTTTTTAAAAAATATTAATATTTAACGTCAGTTTTTTAATACAACTGACGTTAAACAATTACTTTTAACGTCAGTTGTTTAATACAACTGACGTTAAATATTGTTTTATTTTTGGTTTTTGATTATAACGTTTACACCCGCGCGCCTTTTGCACTTCGCTCTGTACGTACGTCTCTTTTCTCTTTTCATCACGCTCAACCCTAGATCACTCTCAACCCTCATTCTCACTCTCACCCAGCACAGAACCCTAATCGCGAGTTCATCTCCACCGCAACCACCGCGAGGGCTTCTTCGCCACCACCGTGAGGTACACTATTAACCCTAACTCTGCCTTTCCATTCATTCTTTGCAATAACTTGACATCTCTATTTCCCCTTCCCACGCACTAACTCTCCTTGTCCCTCTGCTCTCAGTAACCACATCGAACGTTGGCCACGACTCGAGCTCCCCTCCCCACCACCACGCGAGCACCTATTTCTGGTGAGTATTTAAGGCACATTTTTGTATTTTTGGTTTCGAGTGTATGTTGAAAATGTAGTCTCAGTAGTTGAAACTTGAAACCGTGAGTTTGAGTTGTTTGGAATGTACGTCTCTATTTTTGGTTTTGAGTGCATGTTGCTCTGCTGGTTGATCTGTCACGGCCGTGATGCTCATCACGGCTAGGCCGTGATCAGTTCTGCCTGTGATGGCATGGTCTGGTTCAGTTGGCACGTTACGGCTGTGATGGACATCACTGCCAGGCCGTGACCAGTGCTTGGCAATCTTCAAAAACTATAGTTTGCAATCTCCCGTATTGTCCTTATATTGGATATATGTTTTGTATATCTACAGGACCTATCTAGTTATGGATCGTAGTTGGATGGTTTGTAAGCGTACTAGGGCTGAGTATTTGAAGGGGGTGGGAGAATTTATAGAATTTGCTCAAAGGAATGTTCCTAATAGTATTGGAATGTTCTGTTGTCCTTGTGTCAAGTGTTTGAATACGAGGAAATGTACGGTGAAGGATATACGTACTCATCTGATTTGTGAAGGGATTTGCTTGAGTTATACAAGATGGATATGGCATGGTGATGTGTTGTTGAGTAGTACGGCGAGTGTCTCCCAAAGTGAGGACGTTGATGTAGATACGGAGGATGATCGAGTAGAGGACATGATCCGTGATATTGGACAAGAATCTTTTCATCGAGCTCATGTGTATGATAGGTTGTGCGGTGATGCGGATAAGCCTTTATATCCAGGGTGTACTACTCATACACGGTTGTCGGCGGTGCTAAAATTGGTTTGTGTGAAGGCGAGAAATGGTTGGACCGATAAAAGCTTCACGGAATTGCTTGAAGTGTTGAAAGACTTGCTTCCGGAGGACAACACATTGCCTGACCGTAACTATGAGGCCAAGAAGGTATTGTGTCCTATGGGTATGGAGTATAAGAAGATACACGCATGCCCCAATGATTGCATATTGTACACCGGTGTTCATGACGACAATCACGATTGCCCCAAATGTAGGTTATCACGATACAAAGTGAAGGGCGGTGATGATGATGATGATCTTGATGATGTGAGAAAAAAGGGTCCTCCTGCGAAGGTGTTGTGGTATCTTCCAATAATTCCAAGGTTCAAGCGATTGTTTGCCAATGCGAAAGATGCGAAGAATCTTAGATGGCATAATGATGAGAGGAAACGTGATGGAAAGGTTCGTCATCCTGCTAATTCTATTCAATGGAAGAATATCGATACTATGTTTCCGAATTTCGCCGATGAGCCAAGAAACCTAAGGCTTGGACTTGCTACGGATGGAATGAATCCTTATGGTAACATGAGTAGTATTCATAGTTCATGGCCTGTTCTGTTGGTAATTTACAACATGCCCCCTTGGTTGTGCATGAAGCGCAAATACATGATGTTGTCTATGATGATTTCGGGCCCAAAGCAACCGGGAAATGACTTAGATGTTTATCTAGGTCCCTTGATTGAAGACTTGAAAACGTTGTGGGTGGAAGGTGTTGATGTAGTTGATGGGTATTCTCATGAGACTTTCAAGCTTCGTGCCACGTTATTTTGCACCATCAACGACTTTCCAGCATACGGTAACTTGTCCGGGTACAGTGTCAAGGGGCATAAAGCATGCCCTATATTTGAAGAAGGCACATGCTACACTTAGTTGCATCATGGAAAGAAGACGGTTTACCTTGGGCATCGGATATTTCTTAGACGTGATCACCCATATCGTAAGATGAAAAAAGCTTTTAATGGATGCCAAGAGACAGAAGAAGCGCCGGCGGCCTTAATTGGAGAGCAGGTTTATCAGAGGGTAAAGGACATCGATGTTATATTCGGCAAGTCCAAAAAGAAAGGTAAAGCTACTGAGAAAAACATATGGAAGAAGAGGTCGATATTCTTTGATCTTCCATACTGGCGCAAGCTTGATGTCAGACACTGCATTGATGTGATGCATGTGGAGAAAAATGTGTGTGATAGTGTGATCGGGACGCTTCTCAACATTCAGGGCAAGACAAAGGATGGTGTGAATGCTCGTCTCGACCTCGTTGCTATGGGTATACAAGAGCAGTTAGCTCCAGTTGTTGAGGATGGTAAGCGGACTTATTTGCCGCCAGCATGTCATACTTTGTCAAAAAAAAAGAGACAAAGTTTCTGCGGGTGTCTTCAGGGCATCAAAGTTCCACATGGTTAATCTTCAAATATGAAGAGGCTTGTCTCTAGTGATCTTAAATTGGTTGGCTTGAAGTCTCATGATTGTCACATCTTGATGCAACAACTTCTGCCCGTTGCTATTCGTGGTATTGCTCCAAAAAATGTGAGACATGCCATTACTCGGTTGTGCTCATTCTTCAATTCTATATGTAGCAAAGTCGTTGACCCCCGTATGTTGGATGACTTGGAAGTTGAGGCTGCTACAATCTTGTGCCAATTGGAGATGTATTTTCCTCCTTCCTTTTTCGACATAATGGTTCACTTAATTGTTCATTTGGTGAGGGAGATTAGATTATGTGGGCCGGTTTTTCGAGATGGATGTACCCAGTTGAGCGCTACATGAAGATCTTGAAAGGGTACGTGAAGAATCCTCATCGTCCAGAAGCATCTATTGTTCAAAGGTATGTTGCAGAAGAAGCTATTGAGTTTTGTTCGGACTACCTTCATAACACGGATCCTATAGGGGTTCCTAAGCCTCGGCATGATGAGATTAGATGTCAAGGTAAGGGTACACATGGCTTAAGAATTAATAGGAAGGATCGGGAGGAAGTGCTTCAAGCACATTTGTATGTATTGAACAACATCGAATGTGTTCAGCCTTTCTTATTTGAACATAAAAGAAAAGTCAATCAAGAAAACCCTCGAATGAGCGAAAGGTGGTTGTTGAACAAGCATAACAAGACTTTCTTACCATGGTTCAAGGAAGAAATGCTTAAGGATGGTAGTACTGCTTCTGATGATGTAAGATGGCTAGCACGTGGGCCTAGCTTCAACGTCATATGTTGGGGCGGATATGACATAAATAACTTTTCCTTTTATACAAAGGAACAAGATAACAAGATAACAAGAGTACCATGCAAAATAGTGGGGTTATGATCGTGGCCAAAGCAATGCACTTCTCTAGTGCAAAGGACACAAAACCCGTTACAGCACCGAGACCTTACTTTGGATATATTGAAGATATTTGGGTGCTCGATTACACTAAGCTTACGGTGCCGGTATTTAAATGTAAGTGGGTTGATAGTAACGGTGGTGTACAAACCGACGAATTGGGGTTCACATTGGTAGACCTCAACAAGTTAGGTCATATAAATGAGCCTTTCATAATGGCTTCCCAAGCAAAACAAGTGTTCTACATCACTGATCCTTCTAACAAAAGGTTGTCCGTGGTTCTCCAAGGAAAAAACATGTATAATGGTGGTGATGAAAATGAAGATTCAAATCTTGATATTCCTGAGACTCCTTCTTTTTCAACAAACATGCCTACTATAATCGAGGAGACACAGGTGGACAATGTACATGCCACTCGTGATGATCATCAAGAAGGGATATTGATATAGGTAGTTTAAACTTAGTATACATTTATTTTTATTTATATTTCTGTATTTATTTTGAGTTATAACCTATGTTAATAAATATATATTGTTTCTGAACAGGCATACATATGGATCATTGTTCCATTTTTCCTTTGCAATTCTGTAATGTGTGTGATATTACGTGTTCTTGGGATATTTACTGAATGCAGGGATAGCTTAGGGGAGTGATATTTTAAAACTGAATTTAAAAAAAAATACTATTAACGTCAGTTGTATCATACAACTGACGTTAATAGTATTTTATAAAATATACAGTACACTATTAACGTCAGTTGTTTATTACAACTGACGTTAAAATTAAGACCTTTAACGTCGGTTCTTTAAAACAATTGACATTAGTTTTAACAAAATTAACGTCAGTTTTGTTAAAGAACTGACGTTAATTTTGACAAAATTAACGTCAGTTGTGTTAAAGAACCGACGTTAATAGTGTTATATTTAACGTCAGTTTTCAACTGACGTTAAAATTTTAACTTTTAACGTCAGCTGTATTTACGTCAGTCAGTACTCTGACGTAAAAAATCAATTTTAACTGACGTAAAAAGCACTTATTGCACTAGTGTTCCTTTTCCCAAATGAAACCCTAGCAGCCACACTCATCTTCTTCCTTATCCCAAATGAAACCCTAGCCGCCACCTACTCCTCCTCCCTCACTATCATTTTCGTCCCAAAATGGTGCTTTCCTTTCTTATCCAGAACAGTTCTTTCCCTTCCCTTTCTCCTCACAGATTTCAGTTTTGCCCACTCACCATTTCCATTCTCATTCCCTTCTTTATTCTTCCTAAAACTCTCATAAACCTATACTAAATTTCCTTCTAACCTTCTACCTCACAATTTCAACTCATCAAATACCTAAATCAATCAAAATAGACAACATGAAAGACCTGTAGAATTTCGAAAATAGGAGCACAAATTAGATTAGGGAAGAAGCACAAGGAGATCAACACTCACCACTTTCAATCTACCACTTGGTTAGGTGAGTTTTGTTGTTTGTAACATTGGGTAACCATAAATCCCAATTTCTTGTTAATTGATCTAATTGTTTCTGTGGAAAGCCTAATTTGATCTGATATATGCTTGTTGACAACTGGGTTTTTAAATTGCATGTTGATTAGAGGTAGTTTTTGATAAAAAAATTGACAAGGGGCTCTAAAATCCTTCAAACCCGTAATGCACCCTTGTTAGTGTTTTATCCATAACTTCCTCAATATGGCTTGTTTCGAAGTGATCTTTGTACCATCAGAAAATAGACTTGATTTCCTTCGAAATAGGCTTTGGAACAATTCAATTTCATTGAGTATCAAGGGAGAAAAATAACATGAAATCTGTTGTTTGTCCTGGAGACTCTGTGCTGACACTGTCTTAGTATTTAAATTGTAGTAAACTGTAAAAATATTTGATTGACTTTATTCCTGCTTTAATAGAAAATAGATAGAATTTTTAACGATATAGGCTTTGGAACGATTCAATTTCATTAAGTATTGAATGATAAAAATGATATTTAAATTGCTGCTTGTACCGAGAATTCTGAACTGGAACTGTCTTATTATTTAAATTGTATTAAATTGTCCAAATATCGGTTTGAGTTGATTCATGTGCTAATAAAAAGTAGACAGAATTTGTAACAACCCAGGCTTTGGATTTTTTTAAATTCGAGTTGGTATTGGTGTAGGAATCTCCATTTTAATTAACTGAAAATTCAGCTACTAGTTTTCAAAATTGATAACACTTGAATTTTTTACATGATCCTTCTTGGTTTTGGACACTTGAGATTGGTTATAATGTATTGTCGACATGCTTAGTTTTGACTAGTGTTATATGAACTCCTAACTGTTTGAGATTAGAAGTTTAGACTGTGGAATAAATGGTGGGAATGGTAACTTTAGTCATTATCCTCCAAATTGTGATAAATTAAGTTTTATTGAATTGATGGCTTAGGTTTTTGCTTTAATTTCACTCTTGATATCCTAACTGTGTTTGGATTATTTCTATTAATAATAATAATTTGAAGTATAGAAGGGCATTAAAAATCTAAAATGGTCTGCATTTTGGTGAGACAATTGTTTCAGAACCAAATTAGCCATTAAGGCCACATAAGTAATTGTGGGTGAGTTATGTTTTTTGTAAGTCCTTCAATTACTTGAAGGCTAGGATATGGTACTAGCAATTAAGGGACGCCTGATTGATGTCATAGTGCTCTGATGGCCATATCAAGAATCTATTAAACTAGAATACTACAAGTCTCTCACACTTGAAGTTATCTAGTAAATGTTTTAAGTTAATGTTCCCATGCTCATACTCATTTTGGGTTGTTTATTTGAATTTAATTATTTATATATGTATGTATATCCTTGCCTGAAGCAAAGCTCACTGAGAATTATTTTTCTCACTAGGCTCTCTATTGTTTCAGATAAGCAGGTGGTCGCGCTGTCGCGCACGCGCCAAAAAGAACGAGCGGTTTGTAAAAATATGTAGTTTAGGGCGACAACTCGAGTATCGTCTCACAAGGACTCTTTGGTTGTTGTTATTAACACAAAAATCAGTTTTGGGGGGTTTGGATTGAATGCAAATAAGAAACACAAAGCAAAACAAAGCAATGAAAACAAAGCAGTTAAAGAGATTATCAAATAAACTAAAGCGATTAACCTGCTGTTCTCGGTTTCCCACTATCATTGGTTCATATAAATCCAAGCCCTAAGCAGATTCTAATCCCCTTTCGGTTGTAGCAACAATTAACAAACGAAATCGCTGCTACAGATATATGTTCCTATTCCCAAATTAAACAAACGGGGTGAAGCCCTCATGAACTAAACGAACATGAACGAACACACGCGAATTAAACAAACGCGATTAAGTATAGGAACATAACATCACCGAAATGAATCAACACAACACTATACACTCCTGAATTAAACAAACAGAAACATATAGCACAGCATTGAAAAGAGAAAAGCAAATAAAACAGGAATTACAAAACCTCAAGTGTGGTAATGGAAACCAATTGCAGTAGATTAATCTTAGGAGATTAGCTCTCCATTACAAAGGGGACACAAAAGAAAAGAAAATAAACTACTGAAACTACTACTACTGACTAACTAAAGCTAACTAACTCTCAGTTCTGCCTTCAAACAGGCTTATATACACGTTCTGGATTTCGCTGTCTCGCGAGGCGAACACTATCTCGCGAGGCGAATATCATGAACAGTCTGCATCGTTTGGTCTTCTCGCGAGGCGAAGTACGGCTCGCATGGTGAGGAATGGAAAAGTCATGGCTTCTGGTCTTCAGTCTCGCGAGGCGAGTCATCTATTCGCGGGGCGACACAGAAAGGATTGCAAATTTTCTGGCACAGTCACGCTTCAGGTTCGCGAGGCAAATGCCTTCTCGCGGGGCGAAAGATCCAGAATTATTTCACTTTATTAACCTGAAAACAAGAAAATAGCATAAGTGCTTTATTTAACTCTAAATCAGCTAAATTAACCTAAAAATACTTTACAGACTCAAAATGCTGCTTAAAGACAATCAAGTCTAATTTGGGTGAAAATGAGATAAAATTAGCACAAAGCCAAGGTTTTTCTAGTTATAAAGCTAGACTAGCCAGAGGCTGATCAAAATACCCCAAACTTAAACTTTGCTTGTCCCCAAGCAAACAAAACTCAAAAACTCAAAAAGACTCAAGACATGGCAAGCTTAAGAGATTCAATAAACTTTGCACAGATTTCATGCAATTCATCAAAATAATTCTTCCTTCAATGTTCCCCCCCCCCCCCTTTCAAACAAAGGAATCCCCACAATCATTTATTCTAAACAATTGAGAATTTCATCATTCAAACATTCATTAATCTAGGCAGGGGATCCAAGTTACACACAAGAGGGAGATCACCAAATTCAAACAACTGCCTTCCTCACAAGGGCATTTAGTGTTCACTCAATCGCTTAGTTTTTGTCAGGCTAACAACATTTCACTCAATTTCACTTTTAAGAGCACTTCCCATAAATTTGATTTTCATCTCAAAATGGTTCCCACAGAAACATGCATGCAACATCAAAAGGTCTTTTAAGGTTGTAATGGGGCCTGGCTAAGGGTAGGATATACAAAGGTACTAGGCTGAAGACCCTAGGAACTAAGAGAGCATGAAACAGTTTACACTTTTAATTTCCACTCAAGTTCCTTTTTTTCATGTTCCTTTTTGCTTTGGGTGACTACAACCTTTTCCTTCTTTAGATAATCTTTTTCTTTCTTTGACATTTTTGTTCTTTTCTTTCTTTCTTTCTTTCTTTCTTTTTTCTTTTTTTTTTTAGGCTCCAACCTTTTTATTATATTTTTTTCTTTTTCCCAATCCCAAACAACACATCACACCTTGTAGCCACCCCAAACTTAGTTTCTTGCAACCATTCTCTTTGCTAAGTGATGTCGTGTAAGTCAACGCGCTCGTGCGATTCCGGCAAGTGTACCGGATTGCCGTCAAGTAATAAAAGATATCGAACCCACAGAGACTGTGTTCTCGAATCGTAATCGGTTTTCGAATTGAGTGAATCTGGACTTTGTAAAGGGTTTTGGAAAATGTTTGAATTTGAAATTGAAATGATAAACAAACAGAAAACAAATGTTTTTGGGGTTTTCGATTTAAACGAATTCCTAGGGATTTGGGTTACCTTTGAGGTTGTTTATGTTGCTAATCTGATTTACCTTGGTTGATTACCGAAATTGCCTTGAAGGCGAGTTTATCCTCTAATAGCTTAAGCTCCCTCTCGGGTTACAAAAGCCGTGCCCAATTGACCCGACCCCTACTCTCGTGGTAGTCGATCCCAGATTGGACCCTTTGCGTTCCGTGACAACTCGTTGCTCCTCGAGGGACGGCTTCTAGCTCTCGTGATTTCAGTCCCAAGTCTGACTTCTATAGGTCCGACACCCAAGTTCACCGCTAGGTTCCTCCTTGGAATGTCTCAGTCATGCAAATAACCTAAGTTCACCGCTAGGTTCCTCCTTGGATCATTCACATCTCACAAACCAAAGGTGCACGGGCTTTACGAGTGAAACACCCTAGAAATCCTAAGTTCACCGCTAGGTTCCTCCTTAGAACGTCTACGTCACGCAAATAACGGTTGCCCAAATTTATGAGTGATTAACACACTAGAAATCAGATCTAAAACAATAACGAAATCAACAACGATTTTACATCAAATCAACATCATTTACAAACCTCGGGCAGAGCCCTAGTCCCTAGAAACTATGCTACTACTCACGCCTTGCCATGGAGATGACAAGCATGATTATAAATAACATGAAAATACAAAAATCAGAGAAGAGAAGAGAAGAGGAGAAGAGAGATCTAAGCCTAGAGTCCTAGTTGTTATGGATGATCCCCCCCTGTATCTGATGCCTTGGTCCTTATTTATAGAAATGGGGAAGTTAGAGTCCCAAACCAACTCAAAATCTGATCTATTTCGGTTTCTTCAGGTCCAAGTAATGCGCGTCACGGCCGTGATGGCCATCACGGCCAGGCCGTGACGGTCTCGGCTTCTGGAAGTTGTGCAAAATCCGGTCATTCGCGACGCGCATATACTGCTTTCGACGCGAGCCTCTTTTGGCCCGTGATGAATTTCACGGCTGGGCCGTGATGTGCTCGACTTGTGGTGGTTTTGGGTCACGGCCGTGATGGCTATCACGGCCAGGTCGTGAGCAGACTCGACTTGACCTTTCTTCTTTTTCAGTTTTGCTCGATCATGGTCGTGATGGGCATCACGGCTAGGCCGTGATGGGCTCTGTTTGGCTCATTTTCTTCAGTTTTAAAGCTCCATCTTCATCCAAACTTCATCATGGTTGATCTTGAGCAATTTACCCTTGATATCTGCAAAACAACACACGAAAACCGCCTTACCCGTTCCAAAGGAAAATTAACCTAAAATCTAATAAAAATATGCCTAAACTACATGAAAATGCATGCAAAATGATGGACAAAGATGAGGTGGAATCACACTCATCAAATCACCCCAAGCTTAAAACTTTGCTTGTCCTCAAGCAATTACTCAGGCCATAAGATAAATCAATTAAAGCATGGATAATGAACCAAGAACCCTAGAAGCTAATCCAAGTAATAGGCATTTTTAATAAGCACTCAAGAGATAATCAAGTTCAAGTCCAATTAGAAGCTTAGGTTTTTCAAGTTCATGTCCTCACTGATTTGGGCACTCATCTCACCTCACTCAAGTGTTTTAGGGTTTATTGCAATTCACTCCATTTCCTCAAGGAAAGTATTTTACCATAGGTTTGACTATTAACCAAATCTCCACTTTATTAATGAAAACACTTAAGAATCAAGAGGTCTTTTCCTTTGGTTGTAATGTGGCCATGGGATTTATTGTAAGGTGGGAAAATCAAGGAAAGGGAATTTCAAGAAGGCTAGACAGATTATCAAACATTACAAAGTATGACACCTTCTAAAATACCTTTTGGGGGCTTTGATTTACTTGTCCACCTTTCTTCCTTCTATTATTTTTTTTTCTTTTTCTTTTTCTTTTTCTTTTTCTTTTCATTTCTCACTTTCTTTGTCATCCCCTTCTCCATTTTTTTCTGTTTATTTCATTTTTATTTGTTTGGAGAAGGGGAGATTTATAGCTCAAGAGAAATATTTTCATCCCATTCTTTTTCCAACTACCATTTTGCCCTTTTTTTGTAATACTTTAAAAGGTGCCTTACCAAGCATTATTTATCAAAGTAATTCAAGGTACCAAGAAAAGTATTTTATCTTTAGGCTCAAAATTGGGCAACTAAGGGGTAGCATTTATCATTCAAAGCTCGGGAGGCCGGAAAAATACCTAGTGCCTCAATCATATTCAAAAATGTTTTCAGAAATTTTTAAGTTTTGAAATGGTTTCAAGTCAAGTTCTAGAAAACACAGTCCATGAGGAATTAAATCACTCTATCACAAGAAATGGGGTAGATTTAGTGAATACCCCTTTTGGCTCAAAATCTTACATTTAGTAGTTCAAAAATCAGTGAGGTACACAAGTTTAAGGAACCACATGCTAATTATCAACTATCAAATGACTATCTCAAGAATTTTTATTTTTAGCCATATCACAAGAATAATGAAAAATTGGGTTCAAAATTCACTATCTCAATTCATTTGGCACCAAGTTCTTACAATCGGATGCATGTTCTAAGTGAGGGGCAATCTAGAGAATGTGATCATACCAATCTATGCCTCTGAAAATGCAATATGAATGCAACAATGCAAATGCAAAAATAAATACCCCTACCCCAAGCTTGATTACTTACATTGTCTCCAATGTAAATAATCAAGTCGGAGAGAGGAGAAAAACGGAACAACTTACCGAGTCGGTAGCGGGTGTTGGCTCACATTTCAGTCAAAACTTGGGTAGAAATTTCCTCACGGCCGTGAGGCTCATCACGGCTAGGCCGTGATCAATTCTGTCCTCAGGAGTTGCCCTGTCACGGCCGTGGTCTACATCACGGCTAGGCCGTGATGCTTTCTGACCTTGGCATCCTACTCATCACGCCCGTGATGGTTGTCACGGCTAGGCCGTGATCCTTTCTGTGCTCTTGTTTAGTTCATCACGGTCGTGACCACTGTCACGGCCAGGGCGTGATGGCCTCTGACTTTATCTTTTTTATGCTCTTCTTCTCTTTCTCAACCTGAAAACACTAGACAAACCTATTAATGATATTTTTGCCTCTTGATCTTCTCAAATTATTCAAGAGGTTAAATCAAAAACAAAAGGAAAAAGGGAAAGAAAACTTGGGTTGCCTCCCAAGAAGCGCTTGTTTACGGTCCTAAGCTTGACCAAACTTCCTTCAATCAACCGGGTCGGTGGGCGTAGAAGTGCAGGCACACTTCTCTTCCAAGGAACTCCTTCAAATAGCCGTTTCTGCTCATACGGCCAGTAACGCTTCCGCTTTGCTCTTTTCTCTCGGAGCTTCCTAGCCTCCCTTCCTCCCGGCGGAAGTTTTGTTTCTGCATGGACAGCAACTCCAACTTCATCACTGCTGGGTGCATCTTCAACCATGCATATCTTTGGGGTTGCTTCCATACTAAGTTCTTTCTCTACCGCTGGAGACGTTACATCAATTCTGCACACCTGGCTCTCAAAAGGAGTGTTGTTACAAGAGTTAGTCAACTGAAAATTTACCCTACCTTCCTCTACATTTAGAGAGAGTTTGCCATTCCTTACGTCTATTAATGCTCCAGCGGTTGCCAAGAATGACCTTCCTAAAATGATGGGGAATTTAGAATTCCCTTTCATGTCCAATACCAGGAAGTCGGTAGGGATGAGAATTTTCCCTACCTTTACAGGAACATTCTCTAGTATGCCTAGAGGAGTCCTAGTTGAGCCATCTGCAAATTGTAAGGGGAATTTGAATGGTCTCAACTCTTTGCTTCCCAACCTTTCCATGATAGTGAGGGACATCAAGCTCGTGCTAGCCCCTAAGTCACATAAGGCTGGGTCTATTTCCACTTGTTCGATCGAGCAAGCGATGGAGAAACTACCTGGGTCTTTCAGTTTAGTAGGCATTTTAGTCTCTACATCTACTTGCTTTTTCTTGACCAACCTCTGTGGGAAAGGTATCGGGGGTTGGTACGGTGGTGGAGGGACATATTTCGGTTCTGGCTCTTCCTTTTCGCTCGTGTCCTCCTCCGGTTCCAAGTCCATTTCAGCTACCCCCACCCCAAGCTTATCATCCCTCAAGTGTATGACATTGCAATGCTCATTGGGATTTGCTTCGGGTTGCCCCGGGAATGTACCCTTAGGTCTCGAGTACGTGATGGCTTGTTGGGCAATCTGGGTTTCTAGCATCTTGTTATGAGTTGCTAAGTTGTCTACCTTAGATGCTAGCTCTTTTATTGCTTCACCCACTGCCCTTCCTTGTTGTCTAAACTCCTCATTCTGTTTTGTCTGAGTTTCGACAAAACTTTCAAATAAAGTCTCGAGTTTAGATCTTTGTACCTGAGGATACCCCGGTGCTGCTCTCTTATTACCTTGACCCTCTTGGAACTCATGATTAAGCGTGTTGCTGTAGTTGCCGTAGGAGAGGTAAGGGTTGTTTCTTCTTTGGTTGTAGGGATTTGGGGGAGCATAGTTGGGCAGCTTCGGGTTCGTATCATAGTAGTTGTTACAAGAGTTCACTTGCTCACCCGGCCTTGGATCCATGTGGGCATCCCATCATGTCATGTCCCTGCATCCCACAAATCTCACAAACAAGGTTAGTAGCACCTATTGCACTCACATTAGCTCTTTCAATCTTATCTAATCTTTTATTTAGTGAGTCAAATTTAGACATAATCAGATCAACGCTACTTACTTCAAACTTACCCCCAGAAATCTTGTTCGGGTTATTACCTCTTTCGGATCCCCATTGGTGGTAGTTGGTGGCGACATTCTCGATGATGTTGAATGCCTCAGTGAGAGGCCTATTCATAAACGCTCCACCGGCTGCAGAATCTAGTGACACCTTCGACGAGTAGTCCAATCCATTATAGAAGGTGTGCACTATTAACCACCTCTCGAGTCCGTGATGTGGGCACGACTCCAGCAGTCCCTTGTATCGATCCCAAGCTTCCGATAATGATTCTCCGTCTTTCTGGAAGAAGCCGGTGATCTGGGTTCTTATGTAGGCCGTCTTGGATGGAGGGAAGAATTTCTCCAAGAACGCCTGCTCCAGTTGGTCCCAAGTAGTCAAAGTGTTAGCGGGGATTTGCTTAAGCCAAGCCTTCGCTTTTCCAGTGAGAGATGAGGGGAACAATCTCAAACGCACAACATCGACTGAGGCTCCATTAATCCGGATTGCATCGGTGAACTCTAAGAATGTTTCTATATGATCGGTCGGGTCCTCCGAAGGCAATCCTCCGAATTGATGTTGCCTAATCATGTTGATTAGCATAGGTGGTATGGTATAGTTTTCCGCCTCAATCTCTGGCCTTGCAATCCCAGTTCGCAAGCCTCTCGCATTTGGGGCTGCGTAGTCCTTCAAAGGCTTTGTATCCGGTTGATTCGCCATGAGTGGAACGAGACTCAACCTTTCTTCCTCTCTTAGTAGTCTTCTACGTCTGTGGAAGGTCCTCTCGATCTCCGGATCAATCTCACTAAGGCTCCCAAGACTTAGAGATCTTTGTATATAACACACAGAGAGATGGATACAATAGAAGGAAAAGAAATTTTTGATTTTTGATTTTTGATTTTTTTTTATTTCAGAAACAAAAATCAAATAAAGAAAAGGTCCAGAAAAATCAATTTAAAAACTAAATTGAAATTCGAAAAGGCACAATCCCCGGCAACGGCGCCAAAAACTTGATGTCGCGTAAGTCAACGTGCTCGTGCGATTCCGGCAAGTGTACCGGATTGCCGTCAAGTAATAAAAGATATCGAACCCACAGAGACTGTGTTCTCGAATCGTAATCGGTTTTCGAAATGAGTGAATCTGGACTTTGTAAAGGGTTTTGGAAAATGTTTGAATTTGAAATTGAAATGATAAACAAACAGAAAACAAATGTTTTTGGGGTTTTCGATTTAAACGAATTCCTAGGGATTTGGGTTACCTTTGAGGTTGTTTATGTTGCTAATCTGATTTACCTTGGTTGATTACCGAAATTGCCTTGAAGGCGAGTTTATCCTCTAATAGCTTAAGCTCCCTCTCGGGTTACAAAAGCCGTGCCCAATTGACCCGACCCCTACTCTCGTGGTAGTCGATCCTAGATTGGACCCTTTGCGTTCCGTGACAACTCGTTGCTCCTCGAGGGACGGCTTCTAGCTCTCGCGATTTCAGTCCCAAGTCTGACTTCTATAGGTCCGACACCCAAGATCACCGCTAGGTTCCTCCTTGGAATGTCTCAGTCATGCAAATAACCTAAGTTCACCGATAGGTTCCTCCTTGGATCATTCACATCTCACAAACCAGTGACCGCCGGGCTTTACGAGTGAAACACCCTAGAAATCCTAAGTTCACCGCTAGGTTCCTCCTTAGAACGTCTACGTCACGCAAATAACGGTTGCCGAAATTTATGAGTGATTAACACACTAGAAATCAGATCTAAAACAATAACGAAATCAACAACGATTTTACATCAAATCAACATCATTTACAAACCTCGGGCAGAGCCCTAGCCCCTAGAAACTATGCTACTACTCACGCCTTGCCATGGAGATGACAAGCATGATTATAAATAACATGAAAATACAAAAATCAGAGAAGAGAAGAGAAGAGGAGAAGAGAGATCTAAGCCTAGAGTCCTAGTTGTTATGGATGATCCCCCCCCCCCCCTGTATCTGATGCCTTGGTCCTTATTTATAGAAATGGGGAAGTTAGAGTCCCAAACCAACTCAAAATCTGATCTATTTCGGTTTCTTCAGGTCCAAGTAATGCGCGTCACGGCCGTGATGGCCATCACGGCCAGGCCGTGACGGTCTCTGCTTCTGGAAGTTATGCAAAATCCGGTCATTCGCGACGCGAATATACTGCTCACGACGCGAGCCTCTGTTTTGGCCCGTGAAGAATTTCACGGCTGGGCCGTGATGTGCTCTGACTTGTGGTGGTTTTGGGTCACGGCCGTGATGGCTATCACGGCCAGGTCGTGACGTGAACTCGACTTGACCTTTCTTCTTTTTCAGTTTTGCTCGATCATGGCCGTGATGGGCATCACGGCTAGGCCGTGATGGGCATCACGGCTAGGCCGTGATGGGCTCTGTTTGGCTCATTTTCTTCAGTTTTAAAGCTCCATCTTCATCCAAACTTCATCATGGTTGATCTTGAGCAATTTACCCTTGATATCTGCAAAACAACACACGAAAACCGCCTTACCCGTTCCAAAGGAAAATTAACCTAAAATCTAATAAAAATATGCCTAAACTACATGAAAATGCATGCAAAATGATGGACAAAGATGAGGTGGAATCACACTCATCACTAAGATTCCATGCTCTCCTAATCCTAAGATCATTTAACTGTATTTAATTATTTGTTTTTGTTTGAATAGGCTAAGGCAGAGAAGGGTCGGCAGAATCAGGCAAAGAACGTCCACCGCCACACCATGTCTCAGGGTGGGTACGAGACTCGGATCGAGGAGATGATGGCGGATAGGCTGAAGGTGAAGCAGGAAGAGCACTCTGCTAGGATAGAAAGAGGAGAGGTGCCTGAGGGCACACCATTAAGTCCTCTGTCGGACATCGACCGCGAGGATGTCTGGTTAGCCGGCCGCATGACAAAGACGGGATCTTTTAAAGTTGATGCCACTCGCGAAGTGGCAGATAAGATTGTAAGTAAATAATTAACTTCATTTCAATTGATATTTGTATAGATATTTTTTACACTTTTCACTTGCACGTTTTTTCATTTGTTCATTGTAGATGGATCTTAAAGCACAATCCTCCCAGGGCTCATTCGTCCCTTCTGGACGGTGGGACGTCTTGATGACTGCTCTAAGCAAGAAAGACCATCCTGGTCGGGTTATCGGTGTTCCTGGGAACGTGACCATCAAAGAATATTATGGCAAGTCTGCTTCACAAAAGCGGGTGGTCGATGAAGCATCAATTTTGGTTGACATGACTCAGCAGCTCATCTCCAACCCTGCTATTACAACGCATCTGATGCAAAGCTTACTATCCAACCCAGAATTCAAGCAGGCGCTTGCTAGAGAGCTTTCCTCCGTCGGTTCATCCCAGGACACCGCAGGGCATGCCAACCCTTCACATGTGAGCAAAAAATAAAGTTATAGTAGGGCACATGTGGAGGACGATGAGTTAGTAGCTAGGGAGCGGGAGTTGGAAGTCCAACGCCATGAGCTTGAGTTGGAAATGAAAAGGCGTGAGCATGAGTTGGACTTCAAACGGCGTGAGCTCGAAATGTTAACAAAGGTATGTATTCATTATTAATGTCCAAATTAGTCAAATAATTACCTATGTTTTTTTAATTATCAACAACTAATCTATTTTATTTTTCCTAAATTGAAGGCCAAGTCGACGTCGGTGTCGCTGTCACCTGTCACTCGTTTGTTCTCACTTGGTGAGGATTATGCATTTGAGATTTTTGAATGTACATTGGAGCACGATGGATGGGTGGCATGCCCAAATCAACAGAGGATATTTTCCTTCTGTGGTGAAGATCTCGGACACGCCTGCAGAGATAACGTCTGGATGGCCAGCACGGTTTTGAGTCTCTGGTACACGTAAGTTAATTTTAATTTTATAACTTATTTAGTTTTGGTATTTTTCCATTTAATAATTTATTTTAATTTCAATATATATATTATGTAATTAACATCCACACCTTTTTATATCTTAGGTATCTCCATCGTCTTCAGCTTGATAAGGGCATTGCATCACTTTACGGGTTCTTAGATCCGTCAATCCTTGTGCCCCAATTCTTTGATGGCGATGCATTAAGTAAATACATAGGGAACTTGTTGGGAGACAATCGGAAAGAATTATATCTGGCTCCCTACTGTATGAATAACCATTGGCAGTTGTTCGTACTTCAACCGTCTAGGCATACTGTCATATTCTTATGCTCTCTCCACCAAAACCCACCACAGGAGGTGGTGGAAGCTGTATATACGTAAGTAACTAATCTTAAATTTAATTTAAGGTTTAATATCAGTTGTTTTAAGTTTATTACACACATGATATATGAATTTATTAATTGACATTATTATTTGTTTATGATAGCACGCTGAAGGCGAGTAGCATAAGTTGTGCCAACGGGAGAAGTAGGACTTCTAAGACTAAAGGAAATCCTGAATGGACCATCCTCAAGGTTTGGTAGTTTATTTATCAAATAATTAATATTATAATTACTAATTTATATGTATATTTAACTAACATTGAAATTAATTTTGTTTGTAGTCTCGATTTCAACCTGACGGGTGGTCGTGCGGCTATTATGTGATGCTTCATATGCTGAACATAGTCTCCGCATCTATTACGGATGGATGGAAGAAGGTAATATTTAAACAACTTGTTAAATTATATATTATAGTTTTGGTGATGACTTGCGTTAATGTTATTGTTATTATTTGAACGTGTGTAGGCATTTAACGACCAATCGCCTCTTCAAAAATATGAGTTTAGAGACTTGAGGATGCGCTTAGCAGAATTCTTCTTCAAGTATGCGGCTGAAAAAGGAATTGACAAGATACCTCCGCAATACTTAGATGAATAGTTTTTTGTTAGACTTTAGAAACTAATTAATAACATGTATATATATATATATATATATATATATATATATATATATATATATATATACACTTAGATTGGTAGTTTTGTTTTTAGACATTAGAGACTAAAATTTATATATATATATATATATATATATATATATATATATATATATATATATATATATATATATATATATATATATATACTTGTAGATAGTTATGTTTTTCCTATACATGGGTTTTGGTTTTAAGTCCCCCATTGTTCCTTTGTATATTTCTTTTCTTTTTGTTAATATTGAAATTTAAGGGTAGTGTTTGCAATTCTGTAATGTGTGTGATATTCTCCGTGTTCTTGGGATATTTACTGGAATGCGAGGGATAGGCGAGGGGAGTGATATTTTAAAACTGAATTTTAAAAAAAATCTATTAACGTCAGTTGTATCAAATAACTGACGTTAATAGTATTTTATAAAATATACAGTATACTATTAACGTCAGTTGTATTAGGAAACTGACGCTAAAAATAAAACATTTAACGTCAGTTCTTTAACACAACTGACGTTAGTTTTAACAACATTAACGTCAGTTGTATTAAAGAACTGACGTTAATAGTTTTATATTTACCGTCAGTTGTTTAAACAAATGACGTTAAAATATTAACTATTAACGTCAGTTGTATTTACGTTAGCAATATTCTGACGTATAAAATCAATTTTAACTGACGTAAAAAGCACTTATTGCAATAGTGACACATTCTTATGATTAGTCATATATATCAAATCAAGCAAAAGGAGGATTGAAGGAAGACATGGACCATGATATAGTGTTTGGTAGGGAGCAAAACATTGAATGTGCAATCGTATGTTATACCAGCTGACCAAGAAGCAAGGCACGGTTGAGTGATGAAAAGGTTCTAATTAAGATCTTGGTCAAGGTGGCTAATGGAAAACTGTAGGAATGTATGCACCAATTAATGCACACATGGAGAGAGACTGAGAGAGTGACAGTGGTAGAGTACTAGAGTTAGGTGAAGTTGGGGAAGGGCACGTCGTGTGAAGAGGGCAAGGCATTGATATTGGTATTTGGTACAGATGGAAAGTGAAGGGCTCCGACAAGCGAACTGGATCGAAGAAGATAATAATAAAACAGTGAAAAATCGAGTATCGAATTCAGGGATTGGGAAATCAAGTATCACTTCATAAATTAAACAACTATTTAGACTGAGAAATAGATGTGAAAAGATTTCAAAGAAAATAAAAGAAACAATATAATAAAATCAAATATTTGTGGGATTTTAAATATGAAAAAGAGATTTCCAGGAATTGGGTTACCAACAAGATTGTTCATGTTACCAAATTGACTACCCTTGTTAATTATCAAAATTGATTTGAAGGAGAATTTATCCTAAATAAGTTAATGCTCCCTCTCGGATTATAAAAACCGTGCCCAATTAAACCAACCCATACTCTCGTGGTAGTTGAATTTAGATTGAACCATTTAAGCTTTGTGACAATTCGTTAACCCTCGAAGGACCGCTTCTAACTCTCGTGATTTAAGTCCTAAGTCTGATTCCTATAGATCCAATACCTAAGTTCACCGCTAGGTTCCTCCTTAGAGTATTTATGACATGCAAATAAGTGGCCGCCGAATTTACAAGTAATTAAAGCAATAGAAATCAGATCTAAAGCAAAGTTGAAATTAACAAAGAGAAAACATCAATTCATACCATAAAACAAATCTTGGGCATAGCCCCAATCCCTAGAAATAAAACTACTACTCAAGCATGACCATGGTCATGGCAAGCTTGATTAACAAAAACATGAATTAAAACCTCAGAGAAGAGAAGAAGAAGAGGAGAGAAAATCCTAATTTTGCCTAAGGGAGCAGCCCAAAAAGCCTCTCAGAGTCCTCTATTTTCGAGCCTAATTGCTCTATTTATAGATTAGGGTAACTTGAATCCCAAGCAACCACAATTTCAAATCAAATCAATTTCTAAAGATCCATATATCACGCGTCACGGTCGTGACCACCATCACGACTAGGCCGTGATCAGTTCTGTCTGTGAGGGTCTTGTTCAATTGGCATGTCACGGCCGTGATGGACATCACGGCCTAGCCGTGACCAGTTCTGACTTTTCCATTCTTTCTTTTCAGCTCCACTCGATCATGGCTGTGATGGCTATCACGGCTAGTGATGGCCTCTGTTTGGCTCAGTTTTCTTGGTTTTCAAGCTCCATCTTCATGCAAGCTCCATCATAATTGGTCCTGAGCATTTTAATCTTTATATCCAAATCAATATCTCCAAATTAATTGTCAAATCTTATCATATCCTCTATTGTTATGATAGGCAATTATTATCCAAATCCAATTTGATTTAGATCCAATCTTTTATCTCAATGCCAATTGAATTACCTTTTAATCATAATAATTCAAATCCGTCGTGTGGGACCTTGCAATTTACTTGGCAATCTTCAATTTAATTTCAATCCTTTTTCTTTGTCCTCTCCTAAAAATAAGAATAAGAAAATATCAAAAAATTAATAAAAATCTAATTAAATGCACACATTGACTCTAAAATAACCAAAATAGGAATACAAAACCTAATTTGGGCTAAATCAAGCATTTAACAAAATTTAATTGATGAATTCCGCTCTAAAATAATAGATAAAATATCATAAGCCAGCGGATTATCAAACACCCCAAACTTAAACTTTGCTTGTCCTCAAGCAAACTAAAGCTCAAAAAGACTCAAAACTTAGCAAGCTCAATGGGCTCAATCAAACTTCACATAATCTTCATGCAATTTTACCAAAACAATTCCAATCAATGTTTCTCCCTATTTCATTATAGTAATCCCCACATTCATTTATTTCAAACAAAGAGAATTCCATCATTCATGCAATTATTAATCTAAGCAAAGGGTTCGAGTTACACACAAAAGGGAGATCACCAATTTCCAACATTTGCCTTCCTAACAAGGGCATTTAATAATTCACTCATTCGCTCAATTTGTCTAGGATATCAACTTTCACTCAATCTCACATTTCAAGAGCACTTTCCACGAATTTGATTTTCATCTCAAACATAGTTCCCACGAAAACATACATGCAACATCAAAAGGTCTTTTAAAGGTTGTAATGGGGACTGGCTAAAGGTAGGATATTCAAAGGTACTAGGTTTTACATCCCTAGGAATTAAGAGAGCATGAAACTTTTTGCACTTTTATTTTCACTCTAATTCCTTTTTCCATTTTTCTTTTTTACGCTTTGGGTGGCTACAACCTATTTCCTTTGACACCCTTTTATTTTGCCCCTTTTGGCATTTTTTTATTTTTCTTCTTTTTCTTTTTCCCTTTCCCTTTGGCTTCAACCTATATTTTTTTTTTCTTTTTCTCAATCCAAAACAACATATCATATCCTTGTAGCCACCCCAAACTTAGTTTCCATCAACCCTTGTCTTGCTAAGCATTCATGCTCTCCTAAATCCTAATATTGGGTTAACATGATTTTTCCGGATTTTTGGCTTATAACATAAGGTCATCAAGAAACAATAGACTATTAGGCTCAATGTGGCTAACTAGGGAACATGCATTAGGGATGGTCTTTTTTAGGCCAAGTAGCTATTTCAAAGAAAATTGCCTAAATCATTTGATGCAAACATATAAACATACAAACCATGAAGAGATTCAAGCAAATCCGGGAAAGTGTAACTTAAAAGTGATTCACACAATTCAAAAACATTGTTGGAGGCTCAAATTCCTCACCTGGACATTTTTTGCAAATTGCTTGACCGAGATACATTCCCTAATGTGTGCATCCCTTCACCCCAAACTTATCATAAATTATGCAATCACAACAAAAATTCTCAAAGTTCAATTTTTCACATGGGGATCAATTTTCAAATCATTAGGGGAAGTCATCAAAAATCAATATTTATCATGCAATACATTTATGCTAAATTTAATAAAATCCATTCAAGCTTACCGATAGAAGACTCACACACATATGACTCAAGTAAATAAAAGCAAAAAATTAAAAAGAGAAGGGTTTAGAAAAACTCATTGAAGACGCTTCCACCCGGATCCCATAGCCTGTGGTAAAAGACCAAGAGATGCCCAATATGTAAGACCTTCCACCGGGATCCCATGGCTTGTGGAGTGGGGATGGAAGAAGCAAGTGTGATGAGATTCCATTGACTTCTTTAAGTGATATGATGAGCTCACTTCCTCCTGGGTCAAATGGTAAGTCACCTACTCCAAGAATGTCCTTTATGTAATTAGTTTCTCCATGAAGCACTAGAACCATAACTTTTTGAGGCGATCTTAGAGCCTTTTCCGCTATTGATGAAAACTCCCAATTCTCAGGAAATGACTTGAACTCAAAAGTTGGTATTTTTACTAAGTAATGTGGTAGACAAATTGTAGGAACCAACTTTGTAACATCCACACATGCATGCAAACCAACATATTTATCCAACTCAGGATTTCTAGGCTCCTCAATAGGAATGGTGAGAGAAGTATTTTCCACATGATTGGTCTCTTTTGTCCCTTGCAAAGGAACAATATGAGATATTTCCTCCTTGCACTCCTCTTCATGATCCTCTCCTCTTGAATCATCTTCCACCACCACTTCATCTTCATTCACGTCCATGCTAGTAAATAGATTCTCTTCAATTTGAAATCCATGTTGCTTTTCTGATAGCAATTTAGAAAATTCACTAGCTTGTTCTTCTAACTTTTGAAAGTTGTTGCTTAGCATCTCCGTTACCAGTTGAGAACGTTTCTTACGCATTTTATGCCTTTGAATCATGCCACTAAATTCCTCCTTGCAACGCTCTATGCTCTAGATCAAATGTTGAGCATCTATATCCCAAAGTGATTCCAGCACATCGGGATCCAGCTTAATGTCTGGTGGTGGTTGTAAGGATGACACATAGGATCTCCATTCCTTTTTGGAGTATATCTTCACGTGCTTATCAGTGATACCATCAAACACTATCCAATCAAGTTGGTATTCCCAAGTTGGAAAATAACGATAGTCCATGTGTTTCATCAACGTTGCACAAACAAAACTCAAAAGAAATGGTCAAATATATACAAATAAAAATTAAAAAGACTAAAGTAGTTGCCTCCTTTGTTACTAATGATATTGGTATTGCCAATCCCCGGCAACGGCGACAAAAACTTGATGGGCTCCAGCAAGCGAACCGGATCAAAGCAAGTAATAATAAAATGGTGAGAAATCGAGTATCGAACTCAGGGATTGGGAAACCAAGTGTCACTTCACAAATTAAACAACTATTTAGACTGAGAAATGGATGTGAAAAGATTTCAAAGAAAATAAAAGAAACAATAAAGCTTTGTGACAATTCGTTAACCCTCGAAGGACCACTTCTAACTCTCGTGATTTAAGTCCTAAGTCTGATTTCTATAGATCCAATACCTAAGTTCACCACTAGGTTCCTCCTTAGAGTATCTATGACATGTAAATAAGTGGCCACCGAATTTACAAGTAATTAAAGCAATAGAAATCAGATCTAAAGCAAAGTTGAAATTAACAAAGGGAAAACATCAATTCATACCATAAAAAACTCTTGGGCATAGCCCCAATCCCTAGAAATAAAACTACTACTCAAGCATGACCATGGTCATGACAAGCTTGATTAACAAAAACATGAATTAAAACCTCAGAGAAGAGAAGAAGAGGAGAGAAAATCCTAATTTTGCCTAAGGGAGCAGCCCAAAAAGCCTCTCAGAGTCCTCTATTTTCGAGCCTAAGTGCTCTATTTATAGATTAGGGTAACTTGAATCCCAAGCAACCACAATTTCAGATCAAATCAGTTTCTAAAGATCCATATATCACACGTCATGGTCGTGACCACCATCACGGCTAGGTCGTGATCAGTTCTGCCTGTGAGGGTCTGGTTCAGTTGGCATGTCACGGCCGTGCCGTGACCAGTTCTGACTTTTCCATTCTTTATTTTCAGCCCTACTTGCGACACCCTTTCTAGGGTCATCACATTATCACCCAAAAGCGGAAATTAAATTATTAAACGCTGGTTACTTTCGGAAAATATATTTTGAGTAGCTGTTTCTTTACAAAAATAGTGCTGAATTTTTTTTTATATATACATAGAACCATTGTAACATAAACAACATATATGTATACCTACATATATACATCACCTTTTACATACACATTACCTATAATAGGAGACAACAAAAGAGCCTTTATAAGTATAGGCTATTCTCCATCAAACAAAGCAAAGAAAATAAAGACATATACATATAAGCAACGAGTAGTTCAGAACCATATTCAAAACTCATGGCTCTCATAAGCCAGATCAAAAACTGACAAGACTCGCTACCCCAGAACTATACCTATAGCTGGTCAAGCTACTAAAACCCATTGGGAAGATCATGATGGTCAATCCCACCTACACCAGACGTATCTGAGGAAGATGCCTCCGTTCCCGCTACTTCATCGAAAGAATCCTCATCATCAACCGCGGGAGGGTGAAACTCAAGATCGTCCTTAGTGTACTCCTCTGGATCCTCCTCCGCCTCATCTAACTCAACCTCAACAGGAGGTTCGTCAGGTCCTACTATCTGAAGAGGATGTGGCTGAGGAGGCGGATCCATCAATCTGTGCTCTTCCAAGTACTGCAGGTATAGCCAAACTGGAGGTAGAGATACCTCGACGGTCTCAACGACATGAATTCTCTGCTATGGTCCTTCCTCTATTGTGCCGATAATTTCTCTACTTGGGTCATGGTATGTGGCACTGAGTGCCCCAGGGTTAATCTCCCAGGCACCACCGTACTGCGTACGATCAAACATGATCGTTCGAACCCTCGATTGTACCAAAGGTATATCCGGGTCCATCTGAACATGTAAGAGTGAGAAACCAATACGTGGATCTTACTCAATAACTACATACTAGCCACCACATAAACACATCAGCATTTACCAAATACAAACATTTATAACAACTAGTTTATCAGTGGGTTCAACACCCCAAACATCATCAATTTGAAAATTATGCATGACACTTCATATTCATCATCTAAGTTTCGTCCTAATCTCATGAGATATCCCAACACATAATGAGTTGATCAGGCTCCATAGCCACACTGGCTAACTTGGCACGCAGCCACTAGGCACGCAGCCTCTTCTTATCCACACAGGCACAAAGCCAGGCACACTGCCAAACACATTGCATACTGTCAACACTCAGGGCACCAATAGCAACGAAGATGGGGTCTCAAATGTCCTCACTAGGCACGTGAGAAAAACACAGTAAGAACTACCTCACGCCGTGGGTAATTAATACATCGAACCGCGGTCACGTCTGCCAAATGCATGCAAAACACTTTTGTTTCGTTCTTTTCTTTGTGTTCAATCTTTCTTTGCCGAAGCTCAAAATGGCTTACGATTCACATAGTTTTAAAACACCTTTAAAACTTTCATTACAACACAGGACCTCACAGTCCGAGTGCTCAATCACGACACCTCTCGACCGATGCACCAGTCTTAGGTTCGTGGTACTAGAAAACATCTTCAATGTTTCAATACGGTATACATGATAAGCCTCTGGCTTATCTAGTTTTATAACTAGATGGACTGTGGTTTCTGTGCTAATTATTCGAGTTCAATCTCGTTTTCGCCCAAATTTGGCCTTGTTTTGTTCCTAAGTTAGACTTGGACTCGTTCTAGGCATTTTTAGTAGTTTTTAGTCTATTTTGAATAGAATTACGCTTTTTGTTTCTTTTTATTGTTTCAGGTTAGAAGTGAAGCTATGAGAGTCAAGGAAAGCCAGGAAACAGTGGAAATTGCCATTCCGGAGACACTCGCCCCGCGAATGGATGCTCGCCTCGCGAGCCTGAAGATCAGCTGAAGCAGCAACAGTCATCCTTTCTGTCTCGCCCCGCGAAGATACTGCTCGCCTCGCGATCCTGAAGGCCTGACTGTGCCAGAAATGACATCCTCTCTGTCTCGCCTCGCGAACGTAGTATCGCCTCGCGAGAGTCCAATTCGAATGCGCGCCAATTTTAATATTCGCCTCGCGAGAGCTTGCTCGCCTCGCGAGAGAGCGCAGATCAGGAATCCTATATATTGCTGTTTTAGGGCAGATTGAGGCATATCTCTTGAAGCTTTTGGTACTCCACTGTATAGAGTAGCGTTTAGGCCGAATTTTTGTCTCTCTGGAGCTGCATCTCCTCTTTTCTTTTTATTATTTTACTATGGTCGTTAGGTCCGATTGCTTGTCTGTCTTTACGAGCATGAGGAACTAATCCCCTCGTCTGAGGGATCAATGAAGCCACCCATGGCGGTGTAGGATTCGATGTGATGTATGTTTTTCTCCCTTCTTTCAATTTATGTTTTCCAATTCTGATTTGATTGTGTTGATCATATGCATGCGTGATTGACTAGTTAAACGTGATGAGGCTTAGGAGGCAATTCGCGTTTTAGAACTTGAATTGGGATCATCGATCGAATATTGCACGAGAGTGAGTAGGAGATCGGTGCAACCTTATAGGGAACAAGAATTAATAGAGTTTGATGATTAGGATTATGAGACCTAGTAAGTAATTAATCCAATCATCGAATACGTCCTATTGAGCACGACAGTGGATATAGGAGAATTTGGGGGTCCTGGTTGACATTGTAATTGAACTTAGGAAAGAATCATCATCACTTGGGTACTATGCATGATTGGGTAGGTGGATTTGAGACCTTAGATACTTTAATTCCAGATTTTAATACCTTAGTTTTATTAGATTTGTTAATTTGATTGCGATCCTATTCTCTCTCTCAACCACTTTTTGTTACTTAACCAACTTATCGAATTTCTCGCGAATTAGTTGAATTGGTAGCCCAATCCTTGTGTTCGACCTCGGTAAATTCTTACCGTGTTTATTTTATTACTTGCGACGACCCGATACACTTGCCGATGACTCAACAATACACCACGTATACGGTACAGGACCTCAGAGTCCAAATGACCCCGAGTCCATCACAACACAGAACCTTAGTACCCCGACCTCTGGGTTACTAAGTTCACACACTGTTGAATTTATTTTTGGTTTTCAGAAATTCTTTTCCAAATTGGAAATTCATTAATAAAATCCTTAAATAATAAAACTTAGTTTTTCACAAACCAATGAGTCACTTGAGATTTTAACTTATTCAAAATATGCACTGCCGTTTCAAAGTACTTGCCGTCTACACTTTTCCAAATTTGCCGTCAAATAATATTTTTAAGGCTTTTTAAGCCAAAATTTAGCTTTTTCCACTTAATTAATTTTATAAAATCACAATTAACTTATTTTCACCAATTAATTTCATAAAAGAATATTTTATAATATTTCGGAATTTCTTACGTAAAATTTAGCAGTGCTAAAATATTTTCACGGTTTCGCGCTCATTGTGACTCATAACTCACTTTTTCAGTAATAAATTATTAAAATAATAATATTTTCCAAAATTCCTTATTTTTCCAAATAAAATTCCCTTTAATATTATATATCAATATTTTACCGTTAAAACATTGAATATAATTTGCGAAGCTTCTTAAAGCTTTTATCCGATTAACTTAATTGGGCACTGACCACTGTCAGGCTTCTCACACATCAACCAACAATTATATCAAAGATATTTCCCAGGCATATCATGCATCACAGTAGCATAATATAATTACAGATAAACAATTAAAACCACACAGATACAAATAACACAACATTAAACGACTTAAATAAATACTAACAGACAAATAATTACAAATAAACACGGGATAGCATATATCCATCGAATAAATCCTCAGGTGTTCCCCTCTTACCTTTCGAAGACTTTCTTGTGAACTTACTGATCTCCTTCGGAAGTTTGGAAACCGCGTAAACGTCGTACTCGCTTAACCTTCAACCATTACAATCAAATAATTACAAATCAAGAAATCAAAACATTCTAAACCCTAATACATAGTCACGGCCTCTAGGGTTTTGAATGACTAAAATTTCTAATCATGATTAAGTCATGGATTAATGATCCTTGATCAACCTAAATCATGGATTAGTGACTAAACAACTAAGTTTCAAACTCAAAACTTCCTAACTCTTATATACTAAGATTCGGCCTCAACATGTTCATAGGGCTAGGGTTCTTAGTTTAATAAACCAACTTGGATTTATTAAGCATACATACTAATAGCTTGATTAACAAGATCATTAATGAAAACTTTGGACAAAAACTCATCAAATCTCTCCCACCTAGGGTTCAGCCAACATAGAGATTTTTGAGTAAAGATTTTCATTTTAATAATCTATAATGGATTAGAGTGTGTAGACATACATGTCATATAGAATACATGATCATACATGACAACACATGAACAAAACTCTACCAAACCTATTCTAATAGATTCGGTCAAGGCTAGGTTTTTAGGAAAGAAATTTTTGATTACATCATGCTCTTGGATTTAGATAATATGCATGATATCAAGAATATAGAAAGTAGTTTCATCATCATGAGATTTTTCTAGAATTTATTATGACTTTTCAAAGTTCAAGGCTTAGAAACTTGAAAGTGATGAACACATATGAAACAAACTTTGAATCAAGAAATTTATTAAAGAACATAGGCATGATTAAGGAAGAAGATTAGGATTTACCTCTTGAAGATCAATGACAAAGGAAATCCAAGAACTTGCTTCACAAGTTTGACACTAAAAGACTTATGAACTTTAGGGTTTTTGAACAAATGACAATAGAAACTAAATGAAATGTGAGAGAAGGTATTTATAGAGATGGGTGGCGCCATATTGGAAGGATCTAGAAAGGATGAGTTGTCTTGTTCAAATGATTGAAATGCAAATACTTCCTAGGGACCATTTTGCAAAGATTCCAAAAGTATAAGGACTATTTTGCAAATTGCCAATAAATTGTAATGATGACTATTTGCCACATTAAATGTGGTCTTATCTTGACTATTTTGGGCTGATTTTGTCATAAGATATTTTAGGAAGAATCAAGAAGAGTTTAGAGCATTATAGAAGATGGTAGAATAATGTAGTATCATGTAGAACATTCTAGAACATTCTTGGCTCATCCAAAAATTATGAGGGCAGCCCCTTCTCCCTCATGGGCTTGCGCATGGGCCTAATATATTTGGGCTTGGATTCATTTTTCTGGGGCCCACTAAAAGATTTAAGCTTAAGTATGACATAGGAAACTTGTATGGTTGCAAATAGGCTTTATGGAATCAATCCATGGACAAGAAATTTTGGGCTTCATAGCCACGTCCATTAGGAGATTGGAAACAAGGATTGTGGCCCAATTCACTTTAAAAAAACTTAGAAACTAACTTTGGGACAAAAGGGTAATTAACAGAAAGTTCAGGGACTTAAGCATAAAATTAAAAAAAATTCACTTTAACCCAGTAGAACCTTCTAGACTTAAAATTATGATTCATCCCCTTGAATCTTCTCAAAATCCTAAGATAAACTCTTTATCGGCTCTTGGAAACTCCGAAATCCATTCTGCCGCTCATCCGATTGCGTATTCTGCCCGTAAACCGTAAATTATTTTAATTTTTTTTCCGAAACAATTCTAAAAAAACAGAATTGTATGAAATAAAATACTAATATTAAGTCTTTCGTTCATGAATTAAAATTAGGTCTTTTGAGCAGTATAATTATATTGTCAATGGAATTCGCGGGCCGGGTTTCACCTGACTTTCCAACCTAAATTTTAATCGTAGCTTCCTACATTCAAGTAGAATTGAGTGGTAAACTCCATTTATTTAAAATAATTTTCTAAAGCTCAAATAAATTTATAAACATATTTATATGTATTACTGTTATTTAAAACAGTAAAATACAGGGTGTTACACTACTCGGTCATGGCCGTGATGGCCTCTGTTTGGCTCAGTTTTCTTGGTTTTCAAGCTCCATCTTCATGCAAGCTCCATCATAATTGGTCTTGAGCATTTTAATCTTCATATCCAAATCAATATCTCCAAATTAATTGCCAAATCTTATCATATCCTTTATTGTTGTGATAGGCAATTATTATCCAAATCCAATTTGATTTGGATCCAATCTTTTATATCAATGCCAATTGAATGATCTTTTAATCATAATAATTCAAATCCAAATTGATTTGGATTCAAATCCGTCATGTGGGCCCTTGCAATTTATTTGGCAATCTTCAATTTAATTTCAATCCTTCTTCTTTGTCCTCTCCTAAAAATAAGAATAAGAAAATATCAGAAAATTAATAAAAATCTAATTAAATGCACACATTGACTCTAAAATAACCAAAATAGGAAAACAAAGTCTAATTTGGACTAAATCAAGCATTTAACAAAATTTAATTGATGAATTCCGCTCTAAAATAATAGATAAAATATCATAAGCCAGCGGATTATCAGAAAACTCGGCTTTAAGATGGTGATTATTGGCAGCACTGAAACATGTGGTGAAATCACGATACATATCATTTCTAAGTTGATTAAGGGGAGTGGTTTGTAGTTGGTCTAGCAGCAAAAGGCTCTTACTGCTGCTGTAAGGGTTAGGTTGTTGTACTGCTATATGTGACAAGCCCATCATGCCCAATAATGTGAGTGTAACATGATCCAGTCCACATTTTGAATAGCTATAGTGGCCTCTTTGCAAAAAAAACTATTGGTTCTGCTCTTAGGGTATAGATTGGTCTGCTGCTATATATAATAAGCCCATGCTGCCGAGTGTAACATGATCCACTCCACATTTGGAATAGCTACAAAGGGCTCTTTGGGACAACCCAGTTTGCAATTGCATATGCACCAAAAAAAGAACTACAATATATATGAATAAAAAATAGGCTTAATTGTACTTTTAGCCCTTTATTATTGGTCATGTGCCATTTTAGTCCCTATAATTTTTTTTGTGCACATTTAGTCCCTCTTTTTTCTCAATGTTACAAATTTAGTCATTCCGTCCAATGTCTGTCAATTTTTTCAATGATCAACATAAAGGAACCACTCCTTTAAGCGTACAGAACCTCTGGTTGAGATTCTCCCTCCTACGTCCATTCGATTCAACATGATTCAATAGTTGTTCTCTGCTATTTACTGTTTTGTCCCTCATTCCTGAGACGTTTTTAGTTTCACCACATGGTTCTTTATTACCACAAAAGTTTATCTAGACGTTTATATGGCTTAGAATAATGATTCCTCTCTGTTAATTATTGAAAAACTCAGTTAATCATTGAAAAATTGGCAGACATTGGATGAAAAGATCGAATTTGCAACATTGAAAAAATAGGGAACCAAATGTACACGAAAAAACTTTAGGAATTAAAACCGCACATAACCAATAGTAGAATTACCAAAAGTGCAATTAAACCTAAAAAAATATAAAACAATGCAAGTATTCATAATCATATCAATTCAATTAAAATAATAATATGTAAAAACCAAAAAAAAAAAGAAAAAAGAAAGGAAAACACTTTCAAATATTACGATTAAAAATGAAAAAAAAATGAGAAATTTTTTCAAATTTTGTTCCTTTCTCATGCTTGAATTCTGTTTGTTCCTTTATTTTTACACTACGACCAAGTTAACTCGTCCTTTGACCATAAGATTCTTTAAAAAGTTAGCAATTCTCTAAACTTTTTGCAACACTGCATTTAAAACTAAATATAAGCACCCATGTTTTGTTTTATGGTTATCATTAAGTTCTTCAACTTACATATATAGAATTTATATTTATATGTTAAATATTTTCGGAGGTTATTGCAAAAAAAGTTTATTAAAAAAAGTGTCACATCCTCATAATGTTTTTTCAAAAACTTATTTCTTTCCTCTTTCAGAAATCCTTTTTTTTTTACATATATTTTTACAATATTTCTTCGGGAAATTTTTCACGCCAATTGGGCCTATAATGGGCTTACAGGCCTAAAACCAGAACCGACCCGAGTATAGTTTAGTTCGATAACCCAAAACCCACAAGAATTCAAAAACCTATAGCCATAACGAACCTCATTCTCCGTCTTTCAATTCTCAAATTTGTCTCACTGGTGTGCTTTCTGAAATCATCGATTTCGCAATGCATTTTCCTTCATTTTCCCAACAACCAAACAGGACTCCTCACCATTTTGCATTGTGAAGACGCACACAACTAAGGTTAAGAGAGACCTAGCGCTAGGAGGGAAAAGCTGAGCTGATCAAGAATTCAAGAATGAGTCGCTCGAACGCTTGACATCTTTAATTTTCCATCTCCGCAAAATCTACATTGCTTTTGTGTTGTTGGTTCCGAACTTCAGGTTTGAAGGAATTGTTGCCTTTCATATCTAGATATAAGCTAGTAATGCATTTGTTGATGTTGTGTAACATAAATTACCATTTTAATAAACTTACATAAACTTACATCTTCTGCCACAAAAGATGTGACCACATATTGTGATCAAGACATCGAAAGCAGGAGTTGATAGGCAAATCGGGTAATCCCAACCATCAGAAGATGTGACCATAGATTGTGATCAAGACACCAGAAGCAGGAGTTGATAGGCAAATCGGGTAATGCCAACCATTTTCTTGTTTTTCTTTTTTTGTTGCTCTAACTTTTGAAGTAAATCAGGATTTTGTGAAACATCTGCTCAGATAAAAGAGAACCATGTAAGTTTATTAGAATGGTAATTTATGCTATACAACATCAACAAATGCATTACTACCTTATATCTAGATATGAAAGGCAAAAATGCCTCCAAACCTGAAGTTTGGAACCAACAACACTAAAGCAATGCAGATTTTGTGGAGACGGAAAATTAAAGATGTCAAGCATTCGAGCGTCTCGTTCTTGTTGTCACTTTATTGTCATTGTTGTAAAGATTCAAGGTCACCTTTGCTTCCTCTAAAATCTCCTTGTAGCTTTTCGGTGCGTCAGGGAAGAGTTCAATGAAACGAGTCTCAATGGTCTTTGGGGGTAGTCTCCGTGGTCTTTGGTAGTGTTGGTGACTTATAGTGGCGAAAGTTGTTGCAGATAGTCAATAGAAATTTCAATGTATTACATTCTCGACTAATAAATATTATTTAAAATGCTAAAATGTGTTATAAAGCTAATGGTTGAAAACATCTCAAAGGAGAAATAATTAATCAAAATGATATGAAACAATCTCAGTGGGAAAGTTACCAAAGTGTTATAAAGAGAAAGAGAAATAAAAACATTGTTATTGACAGAAGAATCAATTGATTTATAACCAAAATCTCCGAAAATAAGCCAATCGTCAAATTTCGTCTAGTAGCCTTTGGCTTCTCTCTTATACTTTTATTACTCTGCTAGCATTGAACTAGATATCTCAATAAATAGATGATGGCCATGTTTTTTGGATGGTTTTTTTTACCGGTTGCAACTGTTCACAAATTTCATAAGCTGATTCAAAATTTAGTTACATTTGGACTCATGTTTTTGTTATGGTCAAGCTTAAATTGTATTTGGCAGATGCATGTTTTAAGGATGTTATGGTCAAGCTTTTGAAGTTTCTTTTTTGTAGTAATCAAGAAATCTTGAATTTCACATACCATATGTTGAGCACATATATCTATTTGTAGATTATCATATAATACTAAAATCTTTATTAAATACTAAATTGGTAATCTTAAAAAGTAATTTAAGGGGAAAAATCATAAATACAAAAATAATTAAATTATAAATGAGCTAAACAAGTTAAGTTCAAGCTTTATTAATTTTAAACAAACTAAACTCGGGCTTTTAGTTAGACTCGTTTAAATAAATGAGTTAAGCACAAGCTTTACTATTTTTTCATAAATCAAGCTCAAACTTCAAGTGTTCGGTTCGGCTCGACTCGTTTACATCCGTAGTTACGAGACAAAATTTGATGATTGGCTTATTTACTTTGTGATTTTGGATATAAATCAATTGATTCTTCTCCCCATAACAATGCCTTTATTTCTCTTTCTCTTTATAACACTTTGGTAACTTTCGTATCGAGATTGTTTCGTATCATTATGATCAGTTGTTTCTTTTTTTTAGATGTTTTAAACCATTAGTTTTATAACATTTTAACATTTTAAATAATATTTATTAGTCGAGAATGTAATATATTTCAATTTTTGTTGTCTATCTACAACATCTTTCGCCACTATAAGTCACCAACAAGATCACAAAGACTACCACCAAAGACCCCGAGACTCATTTCGTTGAACTCTCCTCTGACGCACGGGAAATCTACGAGGAGATTCTAGAGGAAGCAAAGGTGACCTTGAATGTTTACAACAGTGACAACAAGAATGAGACGCTCGAACGCTTGACATCTTTAATTATCCCTCTCCGCAAAATCGGCATTGCTTCCACGAGTTAGAAGACATGGCCAAAGAGGTGACTTGAAGGATACTTGCCTTTAAATACTTGTACTCAAGGAACAAAAAGTTTGATACACTCGTCATCCAAACTTTAAAAGAATAATCAATTCTTTGTGTTTGCAAAGAGATAATCTTGTATGGGCATAGACATAACAACTCACATTTAGACGCATCTAATTAAAAAGTAACAACTCAATAAAGTTGGGTCCCACCAAAAGTACACTCCTTTGGTTTTTCTTCTCACGTGACTAGCTTTGTCTTCCACCTTCTTCAGTCAGCTCATCCCTCTCCTGCATTTGAACTCCATTGTTTCCTCTTTCATTGATTGAAGAGTGAAAAAAAATTGACAAAATTTTCGCATTTCTTTTCTTCAAAGTTCCACTTTCCAACAAATTCTAACCATCTTTCTCTCACTTTCTTTTCACCACTCTTGAACACATATGGCCGTCAGCAGCAATGGGTGATGAAACAGCGTTTCTTTCTCTCCAAAACAACCATTATAACGAAACACAGGAAACACCTATTGAATGAAATAAAATAAGTGTGATAAAAATAGAGAGAAATAACCATTTCTTTCTTAAACAACTTTTCCCCGTTAAATTGAAAAGCAACTCTGTCCTCCCTCGTCTTTGCATCATCAGTAATGGGATTTTTCTTGATCTGAAGTGAGATTTTTCTGGCCTACCCATTACGCTTCAGATCAGGAATTTTTCATTTTTTCTGGTTAACCCATTACTCAGGAATCGAAAAGCTCAACCCATTAGGCTCCAGATCTAGACTTTTTCAGTTTTTTCTTTCATTCTTGTTTGTTTTTTTTTTTTCTCTTAACCTAGAAATTTTTTTGAAATGGAAATCATGTGACTGAAGCAAGAGAGTGACATCGAACTCCTCACCAACTAACAAGTCGCGAGCACGAAAAATTCGCACCAAGGTTTAATTTCCTTTCTGGGTTTTAGAGGAATAATGGTAGAAGAGAAACGAGTTTTGGAGGAACGGAGTCACGGAGAACAAACATGAGTTTTGATTTTTTTTTTATTTTAAAATAAATTTTAAAATTTTGATGAGTTGCCAAATTGTTATTGATTGTGTCTAAAGATGAAATGTTGGGTATGTACCTATCCAAGACTTCGTCATTTGCAAAATATGAATCGATAATGCTAATAAAGATATGTATTATTCTTTCTAGGTTACTCTAATAATTATATAAAATGTAAATCACTTTGTGTAGAGTTATTTTTGCACAAGCCTTGAGCACTCAAGGTGGGCGAAGTAAATCAATTACTCCCTTCTATCCACAATATAAGGAACAAAACCATAAAACACACATACTAAGAAAATGTATTGGAATTAGTTAATTGTAATTAATACTCATATAAATTTCCAAAAACACCCCTTCTAATTTTAATTAATATTCTGGTGACCTATAATTAATGATAGTAATTAATAAGGACAATATTGAATATTAGTATTTAATATGTGTGAACATTGATGCATGTTTCTTATATTTTGTAAAAAAAAAACGACTCATTCGTTTCTTATATGGTGGACGGGAGGGAGTATGTTAGAGTGTATAACTAGTATACTCTAGGACTGGTTACAGGGAATTAAAACTTAGATGAGTCATTCTACTTAGAGTGGTTGCGTGTCTGTTAGAGTAAATAGCATTCTAATGTACAGTTTCATTTGAGAAATCAATTCAGAAATTACAGATCTATAATTCTTTCTTCTCTCTCTTTTCTTTCTTTGCTATGTTTCTCCGTTTCTTACATGGTATCTAGAGCTTGAACTCGGGTCATGTCTCCCGCATCTACTCACGACGACGATCCACCACCTCCTCCGTCGCCTCAGCCGTCAGTGACTCCGGCGCCGAATCTATCCACTGTTATTGCGATGAAGCTCAATGACAAGAACTTCCTTCACTGGTAGCAAATCGTCGAAGCAGTGATTTGCGCTAATCGACTCGAACAATTTGTTGTCTGTCCATGTATCCCTCCACAATTTCTCACTGATGACGATCAAATTCATGATCGAGTGAATCCAGAATACTTAGCGTGGGACGCACAATATTAGAATCTGTTTATTTAGATGCTAAATTCAATTTCAGACTCAATTCATACTCGTGTTGTTGGATTCTCCCATGCGTGGCAGTTATGGGACGAATTACACAACTATTTTAATGCGCAAACAAAAGCTTATAGTGCGCAATTGCATTGTGAACTTCGTCAAATCACGAAAGGAGATCGAACAATTTCGGAGTATCATCTTCGGATTAAAGCGATTGTGGGTGCGCTAATCTCAATTGGAAACCCTATCACATTGTAGGAGCATTTGGATTCCATTTTGGAGGGATTACCCGAGGATTACCACATTTTATTTCCAACCATTGAGAGACGAATAGAGCCTTATTCCATTACTGAGGTTGAATCTCTGCTTCTATCACATATCGAGACTGGAAAGAGCCAAGGCCAAAACCCTTATCAGATGCCTTTTCTGTTAATGTTGCACAAAACTCAAATCAGAATATCAATCCTAATCAGGTGCCTTCTTCTTCTTCCTCTCAGCCAAATTCATCTTCATTCAATAGTTACAACAATTTTCAAAATGCTAATACACCTTATCAATTTGGTCATGGCTATCCAGGAGGAAGAGGAGGTGGCCGATTTGGCTCTAGAGGACGTGGCAGAGGTGGCAGGCAGGCCTAGCAGAGGATTTGGAGGACTAGGACCTGCATGTCAAATCTGTGGCAGAACCAATCATGAAGCACTAAACTGCTACTATCGGTTTGAGACCAATTACACTGTGCAACTAGGAAATTATTCCAATTATGGTAGAGGTCACTCATTCCAATAGTACAATCAATCTCAGTACAATCAGTCTCAGTATCAGTATCATTCATCTCAACAGTTTTCGCAAGCTTACTCTCAGCCACAGCAGGCTCCTCCCGCCTCATACTTACTCAATGCACCATCCCAGCACCCACCACTTCCCTGGCACATGTCTTCTCAACCGAATAGTGGTCCATTTAATAATACTCAGTAGAACAGTGGTCCTATGGATATGATGGCTTCTAATACAAATCATGATTCCCACTTGTGGTATCCTGATAGTGGTGCCACGCATCATGTCACCTCAGATGCAAACAACCTTCTCCAGTCAATTGAATCATGCAGCTCAGATAGCATTTTCATGGGTAATGGCCTCGGACTTAAAATTCACTCTGTAGGTTCCACTTTTGTTCACTCATCTGTTCCTACTGTCATTCTTCACCTACACAATCTTTTACATGTCCCTTCCAAAACTAAGAACTTAATTAGTGTCAGTAAATTCTCTAAAAATAATCATGCTTATTTTGAATTTATGCCTCATGTGTTCTATGTTAAATCTCAGGTCGATGGGAGAGTCTTGTTAGAAGGGATTGTTACTGTTGATGGATTGTACGTGTTCACCAACTTCTCAGTTGCGTCTAAACCAGCCACTCCAGCTCAATCTCCTGTTTCTGGTGTAGCAAAGTGTCTAAGTGTCAGCCGAATTTCTAATTGTAATAATGTTAGGATAGTAAAAGAGAGTATTGTTCCCTCTCCTAGGTGTTTTTCAGCAAATAAAGCGCCCTCTCCTTACAATTTGTGGCACTGTCGTTTAAGACATGCAAATGATGTAGCTATTCAAAGTATACTGTGCAAATGTAATGTTCCCTTTGTTAATAAAATTGTTATGGACTTTTGTGTGGCTTGTTGCTATGGCAAATCTCATAGACCACCTTCTCATCTCTCTACTACTCAATATAATAATCCATTTGAACTTGTTTTCCTTGATTTATGGGCCCCATCACCTGTTCAGACTACTACTGGATATTCGTATTATTTTTCGATTGTTGATGCTCAGTCCAAGTTCACATGGATATACCTACTTAAACAAAAATCAGAGACCATCACTATTTGTAAACAATTCCAAGAACTTGTCAAAGTGCAATTTCAAGCCTCTATAAAGGCTGTCCAAATAGACTGGGGTGGGGAATTTCATCCCTTTTCAAAATTTCATACTGATCTGGGCATTATTCACCGTGTCATTTGCCCACATACACATCAACAAAATGGGTGTGTGGAACGCAAGCACCGTCACATAGTTGAAACGGGTTTAGCCTTACTAACACAAGCATTTCTTCCCATGAAATTTTGGGATCATGCCTTTACTACTGCAGTCTATCTCATAAATAGGCTGCCAACACCAACACTTCGTAATGAGTCTCCTTTTTCAGTCTTGTACAAATATGAGCCTGATTATGCTTTCTTAAAAGTGTTTGGGTGTGCTTGCTACTCATGTTTAATGTAACAGTCTGATTTTAATTATGCTATTCAACCGGTTAAAATATAATTAATTATATTTTAATTCGAGAGATAGAAAGTGTTTTTGAATAAAATAAAATCATATTCATAGTCTACTTTATGGTAGAGGGTTACGATAAAATTTTGGGTTGAAAATTCAGACGGAAGTCTGTCTGCGTTTTCACTGACAGTAAAAGTTTACTGAGCAGAAAACCTAATTTTGAACCTTGAACGAAACGGTTAGTGTTTTTGTGATGTTTTGTATGATATTGGAAATTTTCAAAAATTTGAGTTCGAAAATAAAATATAATATTTATTCTGGACGAAATACAATCGGAAACTTGAACCGGATACGCAATAGAGCAGAGTAGGGAGCACAAAAGTGATGAGGTGACATGTGAGAGTGAGGTGACTTACTAGGGGATGGCCTAAGTCACATCCTAAAAAGTGGTCATGATGACACTTTTTGAATTATAACATATTATATGCTAAAACACCACTTTTCTCTCTCTTCTTCAACCAAACAAGGCATAAGCCAAAACTTGGCCATCAAGACTTGCTTATCCCTCTCTCTTTCACGCCACTCTCACCTCTCCTTCTATAAATACCAACATATTATATGGGGCCCATCACCTGTTCAAACTACTACTGGATATTCGTATTATTTTTCGATTGTTGATGCTCACTCTAAGTTCACATGGATATACCTACTTAAACAAAAATCAGAGACCATCACTATTTTTAAACAATTCCAAGAACTTGTCAAAGTGTAATTTCAAGCCTCTATAAAGGCTGTCCAAATAGACTGGGGTGGGGAATTTCATCCCTTTTCAAAATTTCATAGTGATCTGGGCATTATTCACCGTGTCATTTACCCACATACACATCACCAAAATGGGTGTGTGGAACGCAAGCACCGTCACATAGTTGAAACGGGTTTAGCCTTACTAACACAAGCATTTCTTCCCATGAAATTTTGGGATCATGCCTTTACTACTGCAGTCTATCTCATAAATAGGTTGCCAACACCAACACTTCGTAATGAGTCTCCTTTTTCAGTCTTGTACAAATATGAGCCTGATTATGCTTTCTTAAAAGTGTTTGGGTGTGCTTGCTACTCATGTTTAATGTAACAGTCTGATTTTAATTATGCTATTCAACCGGTTAAAATATAATTAATTATATTTTAATTCGAGAGATAGAACGTGTTTTTGAATAAAATAAAATCATATTCATAGTCTACTTTATGGTAGAGGGTTACGATAAAATTTTGGGTTGAAAATTCAGACAGAAGTTAGTCTGCGTTTTCACTGACAGTAAAAGTTTACTGAGCAGAAAACCTAATTTTGAACCTTGAATGAAACGGTTAGTGTTTTTGTGATGTTTTGTATGATATTGGAAATTTTCAAAAATTTGAGTTCGGAAATAAAATATAATATTTATTCCGGACGAAATACAATTGGAAACTTGAACCGGATACGCAATGGAGCAGAGTAGGGAGCACAAAAGTGATGAGGTGACATGTGAGAGTGAGGTGACTTACTAGGGGATGACCTAAGTCACATCCTAAAAAGTGGTCATGATGACACTTTTTGAATTATAACATATTATATGCTAAAACCCCATTTTTCTCTCTCTTCTTCAACCAAACAAGGCATAAGCCAAAACTTGGCCATCAAGACTTGCTTCTCCCTCTCTCTTTCACGCCACTCTCACCTCTCCTTCTATAAATACCAACTTCATTTCATCTCTTCCATTTTTCTTCTTCTTCTCCATTCTTACTTCAAAACTTCCAACACTTAAAGTTTTCATTTTTACTTAGTTTCAAGCTTCAAGTTCTTCATACTTTTTCTTTCTAGTTTCGAGGGTAGCCCCCTCATACTCTTCTCTTGCAAGTTTTTCAGTTATTTCATGAGTTTACTCTATGTTTTCTTAAAAAGTTCTTAAAGCTCTTTTAACTTATAAAATCTCTAGAAAATGGTAGAAAAATCCTTTTGAGTTGAAACCAATTTCTATGAACTTCTATTAATCTCTAATTTCATATTCTAAGAGCTTGTATCAAACAAACATCTCTAACCTATTTTTCCAAGGATGGCCGAAACTATGCATTAGTGGCCTAGGAAGTTTTGTTTCAACTTTTTGAAAGATGATCATGTATTTGAGCTTCTAGATACCTCTTGATCTTAAATCTAAAGTCTTGAAAAGTTTGGAAATTTCTAATCTATTCATCCTACGATGGCCGAACCCAGTAGGTTGTGGACCTAGGATGTTTTGTTTTCATTTTCCAATATGATCATGGACTTGAGCTCCTTAATACATTTGGATGCTAAGTCTAAGAGATTGGAAAGTTTAAAGATTTCTAACCTATTTATCCTATGATGGCCGAACCTATGATGGTTGTGAACCTATGATGTTTTGTTTTCATTTTACAATATGATCATGGACTTGAGCTCCTTAATACATTTGGATGCTAAGTCTAAGAGATTGGAAAGTTTAAAGATTTCTAACCTATTTATCCTATGATGGCTGAACCTATGATGGTTGTGAACCTAGGATGTTTTGTTTTCATTTTCCAATATGATCATGGACTTGAGCTCCTTAATACATTTGGGTGCTAAGTCTAAGAGATTGGAAAGTTTAAAGATTTCTAGCCTATTTTTCCTTTGATGGCCGAACCTATGATGGTTGTGAACCTAGGATGTTTTTGATAACTCATTTTTGAGTTACCTTTTAGTGTGTATACTTGGCCTAATTAATTGTTATTGTGTTTAATATTGGTGATTTGGCTGAGTTTTAAATTATTGGGCTTAATTGGGCTTAATTGCTAAACATTGTTAATTTTCGGATTTTTCACTCATCCTGACCTTATTGCCTTGCGCAAAGCATAACTAGAGCTACATATATCAGATTTTGGTGATCTTGCTGTCCCTAGAAAGATAAGGAAGAGACCTACAATTTCAAGTGTCAAAAGAATTGTCAAATTAGGCCAAAATCAAGGTTAAATTGGGTCCCGAGTTCTCTGGCGCGGATTAGTGTGCAGTCCATGACGTTCCTTCACTTAAATGGGCCTAACTTACTCATCATAAGCCCAACTAAGGCATATGATACCTTGTTGGAAATATTATTCAGAGGCCCTTAATTTGGTATAGGGTTAGGTCAGGATTAATAAGCATAAATATCAGTTTACATCCACACAAGTGAGGGAGACGAAAATTAGATACTTTTGCAATCCTTATTTTTGCAAGTTTTGGAATTCTCTTCGCCTCTCTTCTCCCCTTTTTAGTTTTCTGCACTTTGTTGCATGTTTTATTGTTAAATCTTCTCCAATGGTGATGACTATGGAAGGCTAAACCTTTTATCAATCCTAGACATTCAAGTAATTTGGTTTGAATTCCGAGTTCCTTAATTTTAATTGTTTTTCAATTGCTTCTTCTCCTTTTCTCTTCTTTCAATTATGATTTCTGTGTTGTGAGTGTGATTACGCTTGATCTATGTCTGATTAGATGTAGATTCAGTTTTCATGATTGAATTGGAATTAGGAATTAGAATTGATTAATCCAAAAATCTAATAGAGATTAGGGAACCGATTGGTAACCTAGGTTAATTGAATTTGTGCATAAATCAACATTATTAGGGATTGCGATTGTGACTCCAATTTGTTGTTTAAACCATACATGATCATGTAGTAGATTTCAAATTAACAGAGGAGGAGGGCAAACAAATTTATATCTTTTGGAACAATGACGAATTCTGCCAAAGAACTTGACGTCTTGGATTGATGTTTATAATTAATTGAATTTATTTGTTTATTGCAAACTGTTTTCTCCTTGAAAATTTTGAAAACCCCCTTTCTCTAACATTCTTGATTGGCTAATAATTTTAAAGATCCTCGTGAGACGACCAAGGTTGTTTTGCCTTGTACTACAGTTTTTAATTACTATTATTTTGACCCGTGTACGGCATCAGATCAGTTTTGTTTTCATTTTCCAATATAATCATGAACTTGGACTTCTTGGTATCTTTTAACACTAAATCTAAGAGCTTAGAAGGAAATTTCTAGCCTACTTTTACTAAAGAGGCCGAAACCCTAACATAAAAGGGGTGAAAGGTTTTTGCTTGATTTGTGAAATCTAATGATTGATTCATACTCTTTAATAATCTAAGATCATTGATCTAAGAAATTGTGTTGTTTTGAAAACCCTAGCCTATGTTGTAATACAAGGACGAAACCTACCCTAAGTGGTTGGATGATTTTTATTCCATATTTTCAAGTTATATCAATTTATCTAAGCTACCTAGAACCTGAGTGATAAGTATCCAAAGGCTTATGTTGAGAAAAGAATCCTAACTCTAATTTGAATTAAATGGCCAAACCTAGCCTAAAGAGAACATAGATGAGTTTGTTTGATTTATTGGCTATTATGTTGATTGGTTGAAGGTGGAGTTAGTACTTTGTGGTGTGACAATGAGGAGCTTCGAGTTCGGGAGTTCGGTGATAACCCAGGTGGGGGAAAGAACCAACCTATCGTCGAAATGGATAAGTAGTAGATTATATAATAATTGTGTAGGGCGACCTAAACCCTACTAGTAGTCGAGTAATCGACAAGACCAAAATCACATTGGAAACCTTTTCTGAAAAATCAATGGCGATTCAGGGATTATAGGTTTATCGACATTAGGTTGATTTTATGTTGTTGATGGTTGATTTGAGCTTATTACCTTTATTGAATTGATTTTGTGCTATGTTGGTGATATTGGAATATTTTGATTGATATTGTGTTATGCATGATCTGCCTGGTTTTTATTATTATGCTTATTGGATTTTAAGCAAAGATATATATGTTGTCTAAGAGATGATTGTTTTGGGTGTGAGGATAATGATGATTTAGAAGTGTCTAGCTTAGATGAGGAATGTTAAAGAGGTATTTTGGCATAGAATATGTGTCAAGTTCTAATGGAAGGTTAAGGCACTAAGATGTTGTTAAAACAAGTTGGTGAGATTCAAGTATAGGTGTTGTTGTCCACAACCGTGTATTGGTAATATAATACACAAGGACAAAAGTGTATTGGTAATATAATACACAATGACATCTGTGTATTGGTAATATAATACACCGTGTATTGGTAATATAATACACGTAAAACACATATGTATATTGGTAATATAATACACCATGTATTGGTAATATAATACACGTAAAATCAAGAGTTCTCGCGAGACCACTTTCACCTTAGAAATAGGTGTGCAGTTATGGTGTCCTTGAGTAGCATGAGATTAAGGGTAGAGGATGATATATTAATTTGAGGATGATTTGTTAGTTAGGTGTATTGATTGTTTGTGACAATTACTGTATAATGTACTATGACTCTTTTCCGCTTTTGATGATAAAACCATTTCTTATCCCCTGTATATTTCTGTATGTTGTATTTTATCTCCTTGTGGAATGGTACGAGAAGACCCTGCGGATGAGCATAACCAGGAGGAGTTGGATGGAACTCCCTACGAACCAAAGGCTGGAGGACGAGCTGTGACCCATGGTGATTAGGGTCTAGTAGTTATGGCCAGCACGTCTCGTGAGGCGTATTTTTATTATGTTTTCCGCTGTTTAACTTTTTATCTAAGTATATGCCCGTGAGGGATCCTACTGATAGGATATCCTCAACAGTGTTTTTTAATATGCATAATATACTTATATTGTGATATGCTATTCTATATGAAGTTGTAAACTTTATAAGTTAAGTTTTTAATTTTTTACGTATTTTCACGATAAGTGTGTGATTAAGAAATTAATTAATAAGGATTTAATCTAATAACACAACGGGGCACAACGGGATGTCTCATTTTGGTATCAGAGCAGTTTGGTTCTAAAACGAACTGTGGGTTATGTCCGATCAGAATCAAGGACTGTGAGGTTTAGGATGTTGTTACTGTCCGTGTCTAGTTGAATCCACATCGGATTTTGACTATGCTCAGAAGTTGGGTAGTGTGTTTGAATCTGATGGGAGAGGTTAATATTAGTAAGGCATATGGTATTTATTTACTTGTGTATGTAGTATTACATGTCATACTAATGAGAACGGATGATCTCTTTTAACAGAATCGTGGCTCAAGGAAGAGGACGTCCAACTAACAGTGGTGACGGAACACCAGAAAGGATTATTGGAGCTGTCAATGGTAATGCTGACAATATTGGGAATGGAGGAGGATCATCTTCGACTCCAAATGCAATGGAAACCCTAGCTGCTGCTATGCTATTGCAAACCCAGCATAACGCTGAGATGCTGCAGATGAACAACGAGCAGCTGGAAATTAAGAATCAGAGAAGGGCGATAGCAGCTGAAGATGCCAGATTGACTAATTTTATGAACGGAAAGCCACCTCAATTCCGAGGAGAGTATGACCCAGAGAAGGTGGAATGGTGGATACAAGAGATTAAAAAGATAATTGCTACTATGCATTGTAGCGAGGAGAAGAAAGTGAGTCAGGCTGCCTTCATGTTGACTGAAGGAGCAGAGTTCTGGTGGAGAGGCAAGAAAAGGTTATTGGAGGCTGAAGGCAGAATGATTAACTGGAAACTATTTACTGATTGCTTCTTCGAGAAGTGTTTTCCTCGTATAGTTAGACGTGAAAAGGAAAAGGAATTCACAAACCTCAAACAAGGCAACATGTCTATTGGTGAGTATGCATCACGTTTTGAGGCTTTGATCAAGTTTTCGGAATTCTATCAGAGGTTTCCAAGTGAGGACTGGCAATGTAGAAGATTTGAGGAAGGACTCAGAGATTAGCTGCAGAGGGTTGTAGTGTCTCTTGACATACAGTATTTCCCAAAACTAGTCGGGAGATGCAGTGCCATTGAAAGTATAGACCTAAGGATGGTCAATGAGCAGAAACAACTGAGGAGTGGAGGTCCTAACCGATCAAAGAGGTGTGGAGGAGGTGGGTATCAGTGGAGACAAAGACCATATGCGAGACCCGGGTAAACACCGGCACCAGCACTAGTGGCTAGAGCGGGTCAGCAACCACAAGGCTTAGTTTGCTTCAGATGTGGAGGATCGCATTATGATAGAGACTGTACAAATAGGCCTAGCTGTTTCAATTGTGGGAAACCAGGTCATGTGGCACGCGATTGCAAACAAAGGGTTATGCAACAGCCGACAGCTGCCGGAAGAGGAACTTGAGACAATAGAGGCGGAGCTGGAAGAGGAGTCCCAGTAGCAAGACCACAAGTGGCCAGGCCTCAAGCCACTGGATGAGTGTTTACCGTGATGGGAGATGAATCCTCTTAATCTGATGATCTTATACAAGGTATGTTCTTGATAGCAGGTAGACTCTCGAATGTATTGTTTGACTCAGGCGCTACACATTCTTTTATCTCGCATGAGTGTGTGGATCATTTGAACTTAACTATTTCCAAATTACCGTATACCCTTACACTATTTACTCCAACCAATTATCCTTTGACTACTATGTCTGATTGTTTACAGTGTCCTATCGTTGTTGAGAATAGGATATTTATTATAGACCTTATCTGTTTGCCTATGTAACAGATAGATGTGATTCTGGGCATTAATTGGCTTTCGGCTAACCATGTAGTGCTAGATTGTTCTAGCAAGACTTTATCATTTCTTGAACCTTATGGTATAGCATCTGCCAATGAAGGAGTTTCTATGAGGAGTGACAACTCTCAGCAGTTCGTGATGCTTTTCACAGTTGAGGCTAATAAGACTCCCAGCATAGATTCTATGCCTATTGTGAGAGAGTTTCCTTAAGTTTTCCCTCCATACGTTCCAGGTTTGCCACCGAAAAGAGAAGTGTAATTCACTATTGATCTTGTACCAGGGACAGGGCCTATATCTATTGTACCTTATCGGATGTCACCAGTTTAGTTGCCAGAGTTGAAGGAACAATTGGATGACATGTTAGGAAAAGAGTTTATCAGACGGAGTGTTTCACCGTGGGGAGCACCGGTGTTATTTGTTAAGAAGAAGGATGGAAGTGCGAGATTGTGCACGGATTACAGATTACAGGTAGTTGAATAAGGTGACAATTAAGAATAAGTATCCGTTGCCTAGGATAGATGATTTGATGGATCGGTTGAAAGGAGTGACAGTGTTCTCTAAGATTGATTTAATATCTGGGTACCATCATATCAGATTAAGGAAGGAAGATATACCCAAGTCGGCTTTTAGGACGAGGTACGAGCACTATAAGTATTTAGTTATGCCTTTCGGCGCAACCAATGCACCAGCCGTGTTCGTGGATTATATGAACATAATTTTTAGACCGTTCCTCGATAAGTTTGTTGTTGTGTTCATCGACGATATTCTTATCTATTCTCGTACGCAGGAAGAACATGAGGAACATTTGAGATTGATGTTGCGAGTTTTGAATGATAAGCAACTTTATGCAAAACTTTCCAAGTGTGAGTTTTGACTGGAGGAAGTACAATTCCTAGGTCATGTGATTAATAAAGAAGGATTAGCCGTAGATTGATAAACCGTTGGTTCATCTAGTTTTATGACTAGAAAGACCTCAGTTTTGATACCAATTGTGCGAGTTCGGTCTAGTTTTAGCCCAAATTTGACTTTGATTGTTCACAAGCAATTTCCTTTAGTCTTAGGGATAATTTTTAGTAATTTCTTTTAGTTTCTTATCAAAATAAAGCATTTACTACTACTTTTAATTCCAGGTTAAAAGTGAAGCTCGAGGAAGCTAGGAAAAATAAAGGAAACAAGCAAAAAGGAAAAAATTGGCTATTCGCCTCGCAAACAGAAGCTCCCCTCGCAAGCCAGAGGAGCATATCAAGCAGGAACATGCAGCCATTCAGCCTCGCCTCACGAGGCTGTGCTCGCCTCGCGAGCCAGACTCAGTGAAATGAAGATCATTCTGCCTCACCTCGCGAGAAGTCCAAATTTGAACTGGCGGCAACTTAATATTCACCTCGGGAATCCTTGCTCGCCTCGCGAGCGCGCTCAGATTCCAAACGTTATAAATAGCTTGTTTTAGGTCAATAAGAGCAGTTTTTGATTGGAAAAGTGTAATCCTAGTTTGCTTGGAGCTGCGTAATGTGTTTTGAGCCAGTTTTTGAAGGATGACTGCTTTTATTACTTTTTTTGTTGTTTTCGTCTCTATGAGGAACTAATCCTCCTTTCTAAGGGAAAGATGAAGCCACCTCTGATGGCATAGTTTATCCAAGTAATATTTTCTTATGCCCTTGTCTCTTTTCTTGTTCTTTAATTTTGTTTTGTTTGCGTTAATCATGTGGCCAGTGGTTAACTAGTCTAGTGCGTTGATGCTGGGAATCAATTCGTGCTTAGGACTTGAATTAAGAACACCATTTGAACATTACTAGGGATAGAATAGGAAAGCGGTGCAATCGCTATAGGGAACCAAGAACTTAATTAATCTAGCTGTGGGTTGAATAAATTGGGAAATTGACGACTTGAAATTGTAGATATTTCATTTTGAAAATCGAAAGTGACATTAGGATGATTGAGGGTTCCCGGTTGACAAGAAATTAAATTGAAACTAGGGATAAGGAGATAAAACAATTGGGTAACTTGCTTGATAGGATAGGTGAGTTCGTGACCTTAGAGCCTTAGTCATAATCAAATCTCATCACAATCTTTTAGAATCTTTAATTAATCATTTTTGATTTAATCTTTGATTTAGTCTTCTCTCTCTTCATAACCACTTCTCTTTGATTTGGTCAAACGCATTGAAATTCCTTATTAAAATTAGTTAAATTGGTCTTCCAATCCTTGTGTTCGACCTCAGCATTTACTTACCGTATTTTATTACTTGCAATGAAACCTTACACTTGCCGGATTGTCAACAAGTTTTTGGCACCGTTGCCGGGGATTGGCACCACCAGTTTTCCTAATTTTTAGGGAATTTGATTCTTTTGATTTAGAAATTTTTAATTTAATTTTCGACAATTTTATCTATTTTTACTTCTTTGATCCCACTTGGTCTTGCCTTGTTTTTGTGGATGCGAGGTACCCTTCCACAGGAGAACTTGCTATTTGATCCCGAGATCACCAAGATTGAGAAGAGGTTGAGGAAGGAACTTAAAGAGAGGAGGCTACTTGAAACAAACCAACCCATAAATCTTGAAGAGATGGCGGAAGAAAATCCACCACATCCTCCTCCTCATTACAAGCCCCTTTATGAGTACAATCTTCCTAACTTGGTTGATTGTGTTTCTAGTGTTGTCAAGCCTCCCATCACGACTAATTCATTTCAGATGAGGGGATCTGCTATACATATGGTGCAAAGAGAACAATTTGATGGGAATCCACACCAAGACCCTCACCGGCACATCACCCACTTCCTGGAGGCTTACGACATGTTCAAATATCCAGAAATGTCAGAAGACACCCTTCATTTGCTGTTATTCCCATGCTCTCTTCGGGATAAAACATGTGATTGGTTGGACTTATACTTGGATCTTGCGAGCATCGTTACTTGGGAATAGATGGATCAGAAATTCCTCGCAAGATTCTATCCTCCTCAGAAAGGGCACAGATCAAGATCGTCGTAACTTCCTTCAATCAAACTGATGATGAGTCTTATAATGAGGCTTGGGAAAGATATAATTTGCTTTTGAGTGGATGTTCTTCTTCCTATTTTGACTTGGTAACAAAGGTTCAACACTTCTTTAATGGGCTAAAAGGAAGATATCAGATGAATTGTGATGCCGCAGCTGGCGGTTCTCTCTCTTATTTATCAGCAGAGGATGCATGGGCTTTACTTGAGAACATGTCCAGGAATGACTAAAACTGCAATATGGGCACTTCTAATGCTTCTGGACTTAGTACAACATCTATTGAAGCCTTTCTTGAGCAGAACACACTTTTGAAGAAGCAAAATGAAGCACTGACAAACAAGATTAAGGTGAACGCGGTAAGAGAGGGTTTACCTCCGGATTGTGATTTTTGTCAAGGTGATCATGATAGTGCATATTGTCCGGGAAACCTTTATAAGGAGCATGTGGATTCGTGACACAATTTTTATGACACGGTACCACATCGCAATGACTATCAGAGGAATAAGCAGAACAACCACTACCATCAGGGGCAGAATTGGAATATCAGGGGAGATCATCCGGGTTTCTCTTGGAGCAACACTAGTAGTGATCTAGCCGGACAACAACAACGGAATCAGAGGCCAAACTATAGAATTCAACAGCACAACACCCAACAGGCTCTCTCGTAACCTACTCAATTACAAATCACAGATGGAGGGAAGCAACCTTGGGAATTGGCTATTAAGAAGACTAGCGCGACCATAGAGAAGCTGTCAGTAAACACAAACACAACCATTGACAAATTGGCAACTTATACAGGGGCAGCAATTCAGAATCTTGAGACTCGGATGGTCCAGCTTGCAAAGAAACTGAATGCGCGTCTTCCAGGCTCCTTCCCAGGTATTACAGAGAACAACCCCAAGAGCCAATGCAATGCCGTGACAACTCGGAGTGGTAGGGTGTTGGAATTTAATGGGGAAGCAACCAGCTCTCAAGAGATTAAGACTCCAGAACAACCACAGGTGGAAGAGGAGCAAGCAAGGGAGGAGGATGTAGCCAGTGAAAAGGTGCCGGAGCAAGGAGGAAGATTGAAGTTAGTAGATGAATAATTCTGAAGGAAGAAGTGGGTTGAACCTCAAGATCTTCCTCCCTTCATGAAGGTACCTTATCCAGAGAGATTGAAGAAACCCTTGCAAGACAAGTAATTCAACAAGTTCCTTGATGTTTTTCGCAAGCTTCAAATTAATATTCCGTTTGCAGAAGCCTTGGAACAAATGCCATCTTATGCCCGGTTTATGAAAGAGCTTCTCTCCAAGAAGTGGAAGATAGTGGATAAGGAAACGGTTGCTTTAACCGTGGAATGTAGTGCAAATCTTCAAAGGAAAATACCGCCAAAGTTGAAGGATCCGAGTTCTTTTAGTATACCATGCACCATTGGGGAGGTAAATCTTGGGAAAGCATTGTGTGATCTAGGGGCAAGCATCAATTTTATGCCCTTATCTATAATGAAGAAGCTAGGCATAAAAGAGGTAAAGGATACTAGGATGTCACTCCAACTAGCGGATCGCTCTATTAAATATCCTTATGGAGTGGTGGAAGATTTATTGGTAAAGGTAGACAAGTTCTTCTTTCCGGCTGACTTCGTGGTGTTTGATATGGATAAGGATGCCGAGATCCCTCTCATTATGGGTAGGCCTTTCTTGGACACTGGACGTGCTTTAATAGATGTGCAACAAGGGAATCTCACACTAAGATTGCAAGATGAGAATGTAGTCTTCAATGTCTTTGAAACAATGAAACACCCCGTTGAGAGATCAGATGTATATAGAGTTGATGTGGCAGAGACCATTGTAAAATCTATGACCACAAGAGAAGCCCGTGGTTCTTCACTTGCAAAAGTGTTGCTAAAATCCGATGATGAGGAAGAAGAAAAAGACCTTTTGGGGGATGGGGATTATCTTGAATGCTTGAAAAACATGGAAACCTTGCCAAGTCTCCGAAAGTATGAATGTCAAAAAGAAAAGCTCAACAAAGAAGGGATAGAAGAAGACAACAAGACATCGGAATTAAAGCAACTCCTGGCTCACTTAAGGTATGCATTCTTGAGTAAGAAAGGACAACATCCAGTAATCATTAGCAATGCTTTGAAAAAGGATGAGGAAGAAAAGCTTTTGAGAGTTCTTAGGGAACACAAATTCGTCATTGGATGGAAGATTTAAGATTTAAAAGGTATAAGTCCTTCCGTGTGCATGCACAAAATTTTGATGGAGGATGATTTCAAACCGGTGGTTCAACCACAGAGGCGGTTAAATCCCATCATGAAAGAAGCGGTGCGTAAGGAAGTGATTAAGCTATTGGATGCCAGAATCATCTATCCAATCTCGGATAGTAATTGGGTTAGCCCGATTCATGTGGTCTCGAATAAAGGCGGAACAACCGTGGTGGTCAATGAGAATAACGAAATAATTCCTACAAGGACCATCATGGGATGGAGGGTTTGCATCGACTATAGAAAGTTAAATGATGCAACAAGGAAAGATCACTTCCCTCTTCCATTCATTGATCAAATGATCGAAAGGTTGGCCGGATATGAATATTATTGTTTTTTGGATGGTTACTCCGGTTACAACCAAATTGTTGTGGATCCTCAAGACCAAGAGAAGACGGCCTTCACATCCCCATATGGAGTTTTTTCTTATAGAAGGGATGCCTTTCGGATTATGCAATGCTCCCGCCACTTTCCATAGGTGTATGCTTTCCATTTTCTCAGACATGGTGGAGAAATTCATTGAAATATTCATGGACGACTTCTCGGTCTTTGGGACCTCTTTTGATAATTGCTTGAAGAATTTGGCTTTGGTTCTTGAGAGATGCCAAGAAACCAACCTAGTTCTCAATTGAGAAAAATGTCATTTCATGGTCAAGGAAGCTATAGTTTTAGGGCACAAAATCTCCCAACAGGGGATTGAGGTTGATAGAGCCAAGATTGAGTTGATTGAGAAGCTACCACCACCAACCAATGTGAAAGGGGTGAGGAGTTTCTTGGGCCACGCCGGTTTCTATCGAAGGTTCATTAAAGACTTCTCCAAGATCACGAAACCACTATGTGACCTTCTCGTGAAGGACGTATCCTTTGATTTTAATGCTTCTTGCTTAAATTCTTTCAATACTTTAAAAAATATGCTTGTCACCGCACCCATAATCACTGCACCTAATTGGAATTTACCCTTTGAAATCATGTGTGATGCTAGTGATTATGAGGTGGGGGCAGTTTTGGGTCAAAGGGTGGAAACATTAGCTCATGTGATTTACTATGCAAGTAAAATTTTAAATGAGGCATAAGCAAACTATTCCACCACTGAAAAAGAACTCCTAGTTGTGGTTTTTGATTTAGATAAATTTAGGTCCTACGTTGTGGGGTCTAAAATTGTTGTATTCACTAATCATTTGGCCATAAGTCACTTGATGACAAAACAAGAGACCAAACCTAGATTAATTCGATGGATTCTTCTTTTGCAGGAGTTTGATATTAAAATTAGGGACCGGAAAGGGTCAGAAAACAGTGTAGCAGACCACTTATCAAGATTGGTCAATCCCGACACCAAGGAGAAATTACTAGACATTAAGGAAGAATTCCCTGATGAGAAACTATTCGTATTGTTTGAAAAATATTCTCCTTGGTTCGCGGACATGACCAACTTCAAGTCTTCAAATGTAGTTCCTCAAGGATGGACTAATCAACAAAGAAAAAAATTCTTCTCGGATGCAAGGTACTATGTCTGGGAGGACCCTTATCTCTTCAAGCAATGCGCGGATGGGATCATAAGGAGGTGCATTCCTCATGATCAAATCGGAAACGTGTTGTGGCATTGCCATAACTCAGATTATGGTGGGCATTTTGGGGGAAAGAAGATCGCAGAAAAAGTCCTCCAAAACGGGTTTTATTGGCCAACACTTTTCAAGGATGCCCACACTTTTGTTGAGAATTGTGATCGTTGCCAAAGGGTTGGAAACATCTCTAGGCGGCATGAACTTCCTCTTAATTGCATGCTTGAAGTAGAGCTCTTTGATATTTGGGGGATTGATTTCATGGGACCATTCCCACCCTCCTTCTCCTATCAATACATTTTAGTAGCGGTGGGTTATGTGTCAAAGTGGGTGGAATCGATCCCAGCAGCAAAGGATGATGCGCGGATAGTCATGGAATTTTTAAGGCGCAATATTTTCACTAGATTTCGGTTTCCGAGAGTCTTGATTAGTGATGGTGGTTCTCACTTTTTCAATAAACAAATGAGCCATCTAATATCAAGATATGGAGTCAAGCATAGGGTATCAACACCCTACCATCCACAAACCAATGGGCAAGTAGAAATATCCAACCGTGAGTTGAAGTGCATTCTTGAGAAAACCGTTAACTCCTCACGGAAGGATTGGTCAAGAAAGTTAGATGATGCTTTGTGGGCCTATAGGACTGCTTTCAAGACTCCAATTGGAAGGTCCCCATACAACTTAGTGTTTGGAAAAGCTTGCCATCTACCGGTAGAATTGAAACAAAAATCTTATTGGGCAATCAAAGAACTCAACTATGATTTAAAGAAGGCCGGAGAAAAAAAGTTACTAGACTTGAATGAATTATCTGAAATCCGCATGCAAGCTTATGAGAATGCAAGAATTTATAAAGAGTGGACTAAGACATGGCATGACAAGCACATCTTGCCTAGGAAGTTTGAATCGGCACAATGGGTACTTCTCTACAACTCAAGGTTGAGACTTTTTCCAGGAAAACTTAAGTCAAGGTGGTCCGGACCATTCAAGATTATTAATGTTTCTCCACATGGAGCAGTGGAATTGGAAGGTAAGGGCGAGAATTTCAAGGTGAATGGCCAGAGGCTCAAACATTACCATGGAGAATTGTTGTGTAAATCGCAAGTGCACGATTCTGCCAAGTAGTAAAATATCATTCCACTAGGACCATGTTGTTGAGTACCAATTACGCACAATTATGATTATCTAGACGAAATCGAGTTTAGTAGAGTGACAATAAGAATTACAAATTCTAAAATTAACAAATGGTAGAAAAACAATTTATAAGAATTTCTAGGATTCGGGTTCACCATAATGATGATTAACAGTCTGTAATGATTTCCCCCTTTCTTTACTAAACTACTTTTGAAGGTGATTTATCCTAGGTAATTATCGTTTCCTTTCAGAATATGCTAACGTGCCCAATTAGCCCAACTCCTACTTTCGTGGTAATTGAATCTAGGTTGGACCCCTTAAGAACAGTGATAAATCAAAACAACACCTCAAGCTAATAAATCTACTTTCGTGATTAAAAGCACATGTTCAGTTTTTAGAGTTCAGATGCTAAGGTTCACCTTTCAGTGCTTCCCTAATATCAAAATCATGCAAACATGTGGCCAAGCATATTCACAAGTAGTTGGCATGCTAAAAACCGAATCAAAAGCGATTTAATATTGAAAAGAGGAGAAATTCAAGATAACATGTTAATACATCATGGGCTAAAATCAAAGGAAGAAAGTACAAAGGAAGAAGAAGAAAAACTATGAAGGTTGCAGCAATAGAGAATTCCTAGAGAACTCCCTCAGTAAAGATCCTCTAATCCTTGATGTTTCTTGCGTTCTGTAGTGTCCTTTCCTACGTGTTTCCTCCTCTCCATTTTCGAGCTCCCTACCCTCCTTTTAACCTCCTCTTTTGTTTGTAACCACTCCTCCCTCAATAAAAGGCAATAACTTGGTAGTTACAATTCTGACGCACACGATCCACGACCATGGAATGTTCCACGGCCTGGCCATGGATCGTTCCAGCTCCTTCAAAAATTTTGTGCAGCATGGGTTCTTCGAGATCCACGGCCATGGAATGTTCCACGGCCTGGCCGTGGATCTTTCAGCTGATTTTTGAAATGCTTCCTCTATGTTCCACGGCCATGGTAGGTTCCATGGTCAGGCCGTGGAACCTTCAACTACTGAAAGAAATAGTGCAGAACCTTCCGTGGGTGTGGTACATTTCATGGCTAACCTGTAGAACTTGCAATCCACCTACTTATGCAACAAAAACACGGGTCAAATGAATCAAAATTTAAAACTGTAGTACAAGGTGATAACCTTGGTTGTCTCGCAAGGATCTCTGATTTAATTAACCAAATACAAGAATCATGCAAAGTAATGAGAAAAAGGGGAATTTTTTAATTCAATGAGAGAAGAAAATAGATTGCAAAAGAGAGATGAGAATCAATGTATCAAATCGACTAATCCACTAGTTAAAGGTAATTTCACTTGGACCTATCACGGGTTTCAGAGGATCTAATCTCTTTTCGTGATTCTATTCTTGTTTGATCATAAAATTAACCGATCAAGCGTCAATTAATTCTATACGAATTCCTACTGGATTAAGCATCACAGAATTTGATTCATTATAATTGTGGAATAAGCGTCACAGAACCATAATCAATCTTATAACCGAATTCAATCAAACCTACACTAAGCGTCATAGATCCTATCAATCCTTATTCGTAACAGATCAAAACAAGCGTTCAACATGCTTCAAATAGTCTCAAATCAGATTATAATTAGATTGGAATGCAAAAACGAGTTTGAGTGATTAAGCATCAAAACACAAAAACGGAATTGCAAACATTAATCAATAGATGAAGGATTAAAAGGAAAAGATATAGAATTACTAAAACGAAATTAACATTGAAAACCAAACCTCAAGGTCTTTGTAAAAATCCCTAACCAGTGAATCAATCTAAGAATTTAGCCTTCCATAGGAGGCTTAAACCAAAATAAGAATTGAAGAGTGAGGAGGAGAGAGACAAAACCCTATGAGCAGCCGCCTCTCCAAAGATGATAAACAAGGTCTCAAAACCAGCTACTTATAATCCTAGGGTAAACTAATATGTCTGACCTAGAGAGCCTAATGGGAATTAATTGGCCCATTAATGATTAATTACATGGAGATATGACAACAATAATTCCAATTCCCGCACTAATATGGACAGCTTCGTTAATTAGAATTTTAGACCATCAAAACGTCAGAACTGGGCTTATCATTCATCATTAAAGTTGTAGATCTGCTTCTTAGCTTTCCAACGCCACCAAGATCACTCAAATCGGACATGTATAGCCCAAGTTATGGCCTGCAGAAGGGAGACGGGTCAGGATGCACTAAAATCCGAAAATTGACTAAGAAATTCGTTAAAGCCCAATTAAGACCCAAAGATATGAAAACATGCTAAGAATCTAATATTGGGTACAAATCACATCCAAAAACACCAAGTTCAATGCTATAAAAGGTATATTAAAATGCACCGATCACATGTTAATACATCATGGGCTAAAATCAAAGGAAGAAAGTACAAAGGAAGAAGAAGAAGAAAAACTCTGAAGGTTGCAGCAATAGAGAATTCCTAGAGAACTCCCTCAGTAAAGATCCTCTAATCCTTGATGTTTTTTGCATTTTGTAGTGTCCTTTCCTACGTGTTTCCTCCTCTCCATTTTCGAGCTCCCTACCCTCCTTTTAACCTCCTCTTTTGTTTGTAACCACTCCTCCCTCAATAAAAGGCAATAACTTGGTAGTTACAATTCTGACGCACACGATCCACGACCATGGAATGTTCCACGGCCTGGCCATGGATCGTTCCAGCTCCTTCAAAAATTATGTGCAGCATGGGTTCTTCGAGATCCACGGCCATGGAATGTTCCACGGCCTGGCCGTGGATCTTTCAGCTGATTTTTGAAATGCTTCCTCTATGTTCCACGGCCATGGTAGGTTCCATGGTCAGGCCGTGGAACCTTCAGCCACTAAAAGAAATAGTGCAGAACCTTCCGTGGGTGTGGTACATTTCATGGCTAACCTGTAGAACTTGCAATCCACCTACTTATGCAACAAAAACAAACAGAAATCATCCGAACTAAAGGTAAAATACAAAATGCATGCTAAATGCTAAAAATCACTAAAAACTATGCTAGAAAATGCAACAATTAAATGCTAACTAATATGAAAATATATGCATATTTCACACACATCAAACTCCCCCAAGCTTAAGACCTTGCTTGTCCTCAAACAATAACTATGGCCAAACAAAGATGTGGGATCAAGATACAATATTAAATGAGGAACCCGAGAAAACAAAAAACCAAGCAATAGGCGAAGGCAATCCAAGAAATAGAGAGGTAACCAAAATCAAGTCCAATTAGAGGCTAAGGTTCTCAAAAATCGTGCTCATCACCGAATTAGGATCACTCCACTAACCACACTCAAAGTGTTTAAGGGTAAAGACAATGAGCTCAAGATTCCTCAAAGAAGATGCACTTCCATAAGCTTGATAAGAAACCAAATTTCCACTAATAAATTGCATGCATGCAAGAATCAAAAGGTCTTTCAATGGTTGTAATGGGGTTAAGGGAATGATGTTAGGAAGGGTAAAGAAAGTAAGGTATACACAAAGGGCTAACAAATTTATTTTTTTTCAATAAACACAAGTAACCCAATAGAACAAAAAATGGAGCAAACATATTTTTCAATATCAAGAGAATAACTCCACAATTCCAATCCTTTTTTTTTCCTTTTTTCTTTCTTTCAAGCCTTCTTCTCATAAGTTTTTTTTTTACTTTATTTTCCAACTCCCCTCATATATATTTTTTATTTAACTAAGGGAAGAGACTTCATCAACATTTCTTCATTTGAGAAGAAGAAGGCTCAAAAACATATTATTCCCAACACAACTTTCAAACACAATTTGCTCCATGTAATATTCTACTTGATTACCAACAACGAATTATCATAGGCATCAAGAAAAAATAATTATGCAATAGGCTCAAGATGGGCAACTAATGGATGAAAATGTGACAATTATTTTAGAAGGATAGGAGCCAGTATGAGATGTTTCCAGCAGTACAGGGATTGGCTGCAGAGATATTGGAGACGTGTTGCAGGCAGGGGGCCCAGTGGGATGTGGGGACCTCTGGGAACCTACTGAGGTTGAGGAGGCAAGATCTATCACCGTTGGCCCGGGTATGGTCGGCGTTTGTACACGCCAACCTGATGGTTAGCCCTCACGAGTCCACCATTACAGCTGCCCGAGCCCATCTTATATATGGTATTATGAAGGAAAATAGCATCAGTGTTGGGGCAGTCATTGCACAGGATATTCAGCAGAAGGCAAACTCGAGGGCACCAAAGGAGTGCCTGGGGCACGGGTTTCTGATTGCTGAGCTAATCCGCAAGGCGGGTGTAGCAGTGTCTGACTTGGTGGAGAAGATCCCCAGGCAGCCGATCGACAGAGAGTACATACGCCGCTTCTGCTTCACTGAGCCTGCACCACCGAGGAGACCACAGCCCCCTCCGAGGCCAAGATCAGTTGATATGGCTCTGCTTTTGAAGAACCAACAGGTTATGAGGAGGGATGATGCTGTGTTGAGAGATTTTTTCAGGGAGATGTCCCTAGCTCAGCAGGAGGGCCGGGTACCCATTTTCCCTTCCGAGGAGCACTTGGCACCTCGACTAGGGTGGCAGGATTATCCTGGAGACCGGGATACCGTGCCATAGGGGGGTACCCGAGGTACCTCAGGCGGATGATGCCGCAGTAGCTCAGCAGCAGGGAGACCCGGTAGACCATATGGATTTTGATCTATGAGCCGGCACCATTATTATCAGTTCCCCTTCCCACACCCCAGTTTTTATGAGCTTTAGCTATTTTTGTTGTTTCGATATGGTTGTATCTTGATGGCTAGCTAGAAAATTAGTTCTTTTAGTTATTTTGATACTGATGCACTCTTTAATGACTATATTTTTATGATGCATGCATTGATACTGATTTTGCTTTTGATTTTTTCTTTTATTTTGCATTTTGATTATGATATTGACCAAGGTTTATGAAATGTGAATAAATAGATGCTTGACTTGAGTCACCTACGTAAGATGAGAATGCCGATTGATGAAAAAGACATCACTCCGAACCACCCCGATTATGAATATGTTCAACTATGCATTAGAGAAAAGTGGATCCCAAACCCTCACGTGGAAAACTTGACTAAAGAAAAAGAAGGGGAAATGGATCCGTTTCACTTAAGCTTTGATTGGGGTGTAAATGACTTTGTTCGGAGGGAAATTGATCGTGAAGTTGAAAAAAGGCAATGTGAGTTCGCAATGCACATATCTTCTGAGCATACTCTATATGAAAAGATAAAGGAAGCAGTGGAGTGCAACCGGATCCCATTCCCGGATGTGGAATTCTTTATCAAGGAAGAAGAGGACAAGTAGGACCCGGTGTGGTTACTCATTTTCAAAAGCGCGAATGATTGTGCATGGATTGAGATGGAAGGAATTAGGCAAGCAAAGGAAGGAGGTCCAAAGGGAAAGGCCCCAAGAGAAGAAAGCACCATCGAAAGCCCTGACATAGTTTGGGCTAAGTATCTTGACGAGGAGGTCGAGTCTACTAGACCAAGGAAGAAACCAAGGAAAGACAAGGAAGAGGCGAGACAGGCTAATGAGAGCTTGGGATATGCTCGGTCCCCTTGAGATAAATCTTTCTAAAACTCAACTTTTTTCTTTTTTGTTCCTTCTATTTTTAATCATGTTGGTTGAATTTGAATAATTGGTCATGACTAATTGGTCAATACTAAAAAAAAAAATATAATATGATTTTAGTGTCTTAGAGTCTTCTTGGTAAGTCTTGATGGGAATAATTACACTAAGCCTAAATTGAGTGCATATGATAAAAAAAATGAAAAGTCTAGGTGTGTTCCCTTATGATTTGAAAAAAATTGAAAAACGATCCCCATGAAAGATTGAAAGGCAAACTTTGAGAATTTTTATTATGATTGCATGATTTATGACAAGTTTGGGGTAAAGGGGGTGCACACATTAGGGATGTATCTCAGTCAAATAATTTGCTAAAATGTTCAGGTGAGGAAATTGAGCCTCCAACATTGTTTTTGAATTGTGTGAATCACTTTTATGTTGCACTTTCCCGAATTTGCTTGAATCTCTTCATGGTTTGCATGTTTATATGTTTGCATCAAATGATTCAGTCAATTTTCTTTGAAATAGCTACTTGGCCAAAATATGAACCAACCTTGATGCATGATCCCTAGTTAGCCACATTGAGCCTAATAGCCTATTGTTCTTAATAACCTTACAATACAAGCTATAAATCCGGAAAAACCATGTTAACCCAATCTTAGGATTTAGGAGAGCATGGAAACTTAGCAATGCAAATGTTGTTTGGAACCTGAGTTTGGGGTGGCTACAAAGTTTATCATGTTGTTTTGGCTGAGAAAGAGAAAAGGCAAAAAGGTTTAAGTCAAGGGGCTATATTAGAAAGAGAGAGAGAGAGAGAGAGCAAATAATAAGGTTATAAAAGGAAAAAGGTTTGTAGCCACCCAAAGCAAAAGAAAGAAAAATGGAAAAAAGAATTAGAGTGAAAATAAAAGTATAAAAAGTTTCATGCTCTCTTAATTCCTAGGGTCTTAGCCTTGTACCTTTGTATATCCTACCTTTAGCCAGGCCTCATTACAACCTTTAAAAGACCTTTTGATGTTGCATACATATTTTTGTGGGAACTATTTTTGAGATGAAGATCAAATTCATGGAAGGTGCTCTTAAAAGGTGAGATTGAGTGACAAGTTGATATCCTTGACAAATTGAGCGAATGAGTGAATTACTAAATACCCTTGTGAGGAAGGCAATTATTTGAATTTGGTGTTCTCCTTTGTGTATGTGACTTAGAGCCCTTACTTAGAGTAATGATTGTATGATTGATAAGTTTCTCATGGTTTGAAAGTAGATGAAATTGGGGATTGATTAAATAAAGTAAGGAAAAGGGAAACATTGAGTAAGGGTAAATTGATGAATTTGGACGAAATTTGGGGCAAGAGTGATTAAACCCATTGAGCGTACCTAGTTTTGAGTCTTTCATTTTGTTAGTTTGCTTGGGGACAAGCAAAGTTTAAGTTTGGGGTATTTTGATAAACCGTTGGTTCTTCTAGTTTTATGACTAGAAAGACCTTAGTTTTGATACCAATTGTGCAAGTTCATTCTAGTTTTAGCCAAAATTTAACTAATTGTTCACAAGCAATATCCTTTAGTCTTAGGGATAATTTTTAGTAATTTCTTTTAGTTTCTTATCAAAATAAAGCATTTAATGCTACTTTTAATTCCAGGTTAAAAGTGAGGATCGAGGAAGCTAGGAAAAATAAAGGAAACAAGGAAAAAGGCAAAAATTGGCTATTCGCCTAGTAAACAGAAGCTCGCCTCGCGAGCCAGAGGAGCAGATCAAACAGGAACAAGCAGCCATCCAGCCTCGCCTAGCGAGGCAGTGCTCGCCTTGCAAGCCAGACTCAGTGAAATGTAGATCATTCTGCCTCGCGAGAAGTCCAAATTTGAACTGGCGGCAACTTAAGATTCGCCTCGCGAATCCTTGCTCGCCCCGCGAGCGCGCGCAGATTCCAAACCTAATAAATAGCTTGTTTTAGGTCAATGAGAGCAGTTTTTGGTTGGAAAAGTGTAATCCTAGTATGCTTGGAGCTGTGTAGTGTGTTTTGAGTCAGTTCTTGAAGGATGAATGCTTTCATTACTTTTTTTTGTTGTTTTTGTCTCTGTGAGGAACTAATCCTCCTTTCTAAGGGAACAATGAAGTCACCTCTGATGGCATAGTTTATCCAAGTAATATTTTCTCATACCCTTGTCTCTTTTCTTGTTCTTTAATTCTGTTTTGTTTGCGTTAATCATGTGGCCAGTGGTTGACTAGTCTAGTGCATTGAAGCTGGGAAGCAATTCGTGCTTAGGACTTGAATTAAGAACATCATTTGAACATTACTAGGGATAGAATAGGAAAACAGTGCAATCGCTATAGGGAACCAAGAACTTAATTAATCTAGTTGTGGGTTGAATAAATTGGGAAATTGACGACTTGCAATTGCAGATATTTCCTTTTGAAAATCGGAAGTGACATTAGGATAATTGAGGGTTCCCGGTTGACAATAAATTAAATTGAAACTAGGGATAAGGAGATAAAACAATTGGGTAACTTGCTTGATAGGGTAGGTGAATTCGTGACCTTAGAGCCTTAGTCATAATCAAATCTCATCATAATCTTTTAGAATATTTAATTAATCATTTTTTATTCAATCTTCGATTTAATTTTCTCTCTCTTCATAACCACTTCTCTTTGATTTGGTCAAACGCATTGAAATTCCTTATTAAAATTAGTTAAATTGGTCTTCCAATCCTTGTGTTCGACCTCGGTATTTACCTACCGTTTTTTATTACTTGCAACGAAACGGTACACTTGCTGGATTGTCAACATAGATCCAGCTAAGGTTGAGGCGGTTCTTAAGTGGGAACGACCTAAGTAAGTAAGTGAAGTACGGAGTTTCCTAGGACTAGCCGGATATTATCGGAGGTTCATAGAGGGATTCTCAAAGATTGTGTTGCCTATGACATAGTTAACGAGGAAAAATATATCTTTTGTATGGACGGACCAGTGTGAACAAAGTTTTCAAAAGCTGAAGGACAGGTTGACTACATCACCCGTGTTGATCTTACCAGACCCACTAGGACAGTTTGACGTATACTGTGATGCGTCATACCAAGGTTTAGGTTGTGTCTTGATGCAAGGGGGAAGATTTGTGGCTTATGCTTTCCGACAGTTGAGAATTCATGAGAGAAATTATACGACTCATGATTTGGAGTTAGCAGCAATAGTGTTCGCATTAAAGATATGGCAACACTTTTTGTATGGAGCAAAGTTTAATGTCTTCAGTGACCACAAGAGCCTGAAGTATCTATTCGATCAAAAAGAATTGAATATGAGGCAGCGAAGGTGAATGGAGTTTATCAAAGATTATGATTTTGAATTACTGTACCATCCTGGGAAGGCAAATGTGGTAGCGGATGCTTTAAGCAGGAAATCCTTGCACGTGTCTGCGATGATGGTTAAGGAGTTATAATTGTTTGAACAGTTCAGTGATTTGAACTTAGGAATGGAATTGGTTGAGAATAAGATTTGCTTAAGTATGATCACTATAAGTAGTGATTTTATGAAAGATCTTAAAGATAAACAAGTTCAGAAACTATACCTCCAGGAAGTAAGTAGAGGAATTGATGAAGGTAAAATTTGAGTTTAGTAGAGGAACAAATGGTGTGTTAAGGTTTAGAGATAGAATATGTGTGCCAGTGGATGCAGAACTTAGGAAGATGATTTTAGAGGAGGCACATAAGAGTAAGTTGAGTTTCCATCCTGGATCCCCAAAGATGTATCAGGATTTGAAGAAAATGTTTTGGTGGACAAGGATGAAGAAAGAAGTAGCGGAGTATGTTTTATCTTGTCTGGTGTGTCAGAAAGCTCAGATTGAACATCAGAAGCCAGCAGGATTATTACAATCTTTAGATATACCAGAGTGGAAATGGGATAGTATAGCTATGGATTTTGTGGTCGGATTACCACGAACTCCTAAGAAGTATGATGCGATTTGGGTTATCATTGATAGGTTGACGAAGTGTGCTCGCTTCTTATCTATTGGTGAAAGTTATAATTTGGAAAGGTTGACTCATATTTACATCAAAGAAATTGTTAGATTTCATGGTGTGCCATCGAGTATTGTCTCAGACCGAGATCCTAGACTCACATCTAGATTTTGGAGACAATTGTAAAATGCCTTGGGAACAAAGTTGAGGATGAGTTCTGGTTATCATCCCCAAATTGATGGACAGTCAGAAAGGACAATTTAGTCATTGGAGGATCTATTGAGAGCTTGTGTGTTGGAGCACACTGGAAGTTAGGATGAGTTCTTACCATTGATTGAATTTACTTATAACAATAGTTTCCATAGTAGTATCGGAATGACACCATATGAGGCTTTGTATGGAAGAAAGTGTAGGACCCCGTTATGTTGGTATGAGACTGGTGAGAACCAAGTTTTGGGTCCAGATGTGGTACAACAAGCTACGAAGCAAGTTAGGAAGATACGGGAAAAGATGAAGGAAGCACAGGATAGGCAAAGGAGCTACAGTGAGAAGAGGAGGAAACCATTAGAATTCCAGGAAGGTGATCACGTGTTTTTGAGAGTTACTCGAAAAACTGGAATTGGCAGAGCTATCAAATCCAGAAAACTTACTCCTCGATTCATTGGACCTTTTCAGATTCTTCAACGAATTGGTCCAGTAGCTTACAAAATTGCCTTACCACCCAATTTTTCAACCTTCATGATGTCTTTCATGTTTCTCAGTTGAGAAAGTATTATCATAATCCTTCACATGTCATTGAGTTTGAGTCTATATAACTGCAAGAGAATCTAGAGCATGAGGCTTTACCTGTAAGGATACTAGATAGATGGATTAAGGAGCTTCGCGGTAGACAAATTCATTTGGTTAAGGTCGTATGAGATGAAACTACTGGAGATGCTACTTGGGAAAGTGAGGAGGATATGCAACAACAATATCCACATCTTTTATAAGGTACGTAAATTCGGTGGACGAAATTTTCTTTTAAGAAGGGTAATAATGTAACAGCCTAATTTTAATTATGCTATCCAACTGGTTAAAATATAATTAATTATATTTTAATTTGAGAGTTAGAAAGTGTTTTTGAATAAAATAAAATCATATTCATAGTCTACTTTATGGTAGAGGGTTACGGTAAAATTTTGGGTTGAAAATTCAGACGAAAGTTGGTCTGCGTTTTCACTGACAGTAAAAGTTTACTAAGCAGAAAACCTAATTTTGAACCGTGAACGAAACGGTTAGTGTTTTTGTGGTGTTTTGTATGATATTGGAAATTTTCAAAAATTTGAGTTCGGAAATATAATATTTATTCCGGGTGAAATACGATCAGAAACTTGAACCGGATACGAAATGGAGCAGAGTAGGGAGCACAAAAGTGATGAGGTGACATGTGAGAGTGAGGTGACTTACTAGGGGGATGGCCTAAGTCACATCCTAAAATGTGGTCATGATGACACTTTTTGAATTATAACATATTATATGCTAAAAACCCAATTTTCTCTCTCTTCTTCAACCAAACAAGGCATAAGCCAAAACTTGGCCATCATGACTTGCTTCTCCCTCTCTCTTTCACGCCACTCTCACCTCTCCTTCTATAAATACCCACTTCATTTCATCTCTTCCATTTTTCTTCTTCTTCTCAATTCTTACTTCAAAACTTCCAACACTTAAAGTTTTCATTTTTACTTAGTTTCAAGCTTCAAGTTCTTCATACTTTTTCTTCTAGTTTCAAGGGTAACCCCCTCGTACTCTTCTCTTGCAAGTTTTTCACTTATTTCATGAGTTTACTCTATATTTTCTTAAAAAGTTCTTAAAACTCTTTTAATTTCTAAAAACTCTAGAAAATGGTAGAAAAATCCTTTTGAGTTGAAACCAATTTCTATGAACTTCTATTAATCTCTACTTTCATATTGTAAGAGCTTGTATCAAACAAACATCTCTATCCTATTTTTTCAAGGATGGCCGAAACTATGCATTAGTGGCCTAGGAAGTTTTGTTTCAACTTTTTGAAAGATGATCATGTATTTGAGCTTCTAGATACCTCTTGATCGTAAATCTAAAGTCTTGAAAAGTTTGGAAATTTCTAACCTATTCATCCTATGATGGTCGAACCTATTTGGTTGTGGACCTAGGATGTTTTGTTTTCATTTTCCAATATGATCATGGACTTGAGCTCCTTAATTAGGGGTGGAAATAGGTCAGGCCACTCGTCAGGGGCCTATGGCCTGGCCTATTTAAGGCCTAGCCTGGCTTGGCCTATTTAATAAAAAGGTCAGGTCTAGACTTTTTCAAAAGCCTTTTTAGATAAATGGGTCAGACTCAGGCTTCTGAAAAAGCCTTTTAAGCCTGATAAGCCGGCCTATTTATAAATAATAAATAAATAAATAAATAAATAATATTAAAAATAAAATTATTTTTTATTATATATGTATATAATATGATTTATATAATTTAAAGAGATGCAATTTACTCTTTATTTATAGAATGTTGGTTTGCTCCACATGTATACTTTGAGAGATGTGGGACTTTATATAATGTTGGTTTGCTCCACATGTATACTTTGAGAGATGTGGGACTAACAGAGGCAATTGTAAACTAATTGAAGAAACCATGATCTTGAACAACTTCACTACGCAAATGGTATATGCTTCCTCTTGATGCAGACTCATTGGGTCTCTTCTTGCCCTGATCCACCTTCAAAACATAAAATCGTGTATAAAAGCTTGTGAAGATCCACCACACAACCATAACCGTAAGACATTATATTACAAAACAAAAGAACATACGATACAACCGCAATAGTATTACCTTCTTAGCAGGGGTCTCTTGATCATCTTCATCACTCTCACTCTCCTCGCCACCATCACTATCAGCATCCATCTATAACAATCAGTGATGGAAAGTTACCAAACAAGAAGTCCTTGACAGTCAGCAAGCAAAATCAAATGATTTTTCTCATCGACGAAGAACAAAATCAATGGTTTAGTTCACCAGACAGACTCAAATAATCTTGAAAGTACTGCAAAAATATATTTTACAAGATTATATCATTTCATCATTTTGTGCACATCGGATAATAGAAAGTGTATTTTTACATCTTCAACATAGGATAATAAATTGCACTAAAGAGTGAGTTAAACCCAAAGTGACTAAAATACCTCCTCATCAGAACTTCCAAATTTATCTTCTTCATCAGACTCATCATCAGATTCATGCTCTTCATCTTTCTTTGGATCATCAATCTTGACTTGTTTTGCTGATGCTCCATTTGAGACAAGTGGTTTCCTAGATCCAATAAACTTTACTTCTTCAGCTTTTTTTTTTCAGGTTTTCCTAGAAAGAAGATAATTGTCAGGCACTTGCGTAGTAATATGTACAACAAACAATAAATTTCAGATTAAGAGGAAGCATATACAATTTTCTTTGTTCAACTATGGAAGATCTTCATCACTATCTGTACAATCCATAGAAAATGCAACAATGTCTTGAGCAACCAACTTAATGAAAATATCGATAACAAGTTTAAGAGAAAATGTTTAAGCCTCACCAGAAAAGTCAGAAGAAAGATCATCATCGTCACTAGTGCCATCAGAAGTTAAGGAAAAATGAAAGATGGAGCAGTGATACATATTAAGTAGCAAGTATAGGAATGTTAGAATGAGAATTAATAAATAAAAAAATCTGCATGTCATGTCTTGTCCATGCAACCATCACAAGAAGAAATTCAATCAACACAAGCGAAATGAATAAAAGATGTCCACCGCTTTTATAAAAAAAACAAAACAAAAAAGAAAAGAGTCCCACATTGCTAGAACTATACATGTGAAGCAGACCATCATTCTATAAATAGAGAGCAATTGGGTATCTTTTAATAAAATTAGATAGGCCCTTAAAAAGGCTAACATGCCAAGCTAGGCTTTTAAAAAGGCCAGGTCAGGCTTAAAAAAAAGCCTTTGATAGGTAACAGGCCAGGCTTAGGCTTTTAATTTTTCAAACAGGCCAGGCCTATTTAATCAAAGCCTGGCCTGGCCTGGCCTATTTCCACCCCTATCCTTAATACATTTGGATGCTAAGTCTAAGAGATTGAAAAGTTTAAAGATTTCTAACATATTTATCCTATGATGGCCGAACCTATGATGGTTGTGAACCTAGGATGTTTTGTTTTCATTTTCCAATATGATCATGGACTTGAGCTCCTTAATATATTTGGATGCTAAGTCTAAGAGATTGAAAAGTTTAAAGATTTCCAACCTATTTATCCTATGATGTCCGAACCTACGATGGTTGTGAACCTAGGATGTTTTGTTTTCATTTTCCAATATGATCATGGACTTGAGCTCCTTAATACATTTGGGTGCTAAGTCTAAGAGATTGGAAAGTTTAAAGATTTCTAGCCTATTTTTCCTATGATGGCCGAACCTATGATGGCTGTGAACTTAGGATGTTTTGTTTTCATTTTCCAATATAATCATGAATTTAGACTTCTTGGTATCTTTTAACGCTAAATCTAAGAGCTTAGAAGGGTTGGAGATTTCTAGCCTACTGTTACTAAAGAGGCCGACACCCTAACATAAAAGGGGTGAAAGATTTTTGATTGATTTGTGAAATATAATGATTGATTCATACTCTTTAATACTCTAAGATCATTGATCTAAGAAATTGTGTTGTTTTGAAAACCCTAGTATATTTTGTAATACAAGGCCGAAACCTACCCTAAGTGGTTGGATGATGTTTATTCCATATTTTCAAGTTATGTCAATTTATCTAAGTTACCAAGAACCTAAGTGATAAGTATCAAAAGGCTGATGTTGAGAAAAGAATCCTAACTCTAATTTGAATTAAATGGCCAAACCTAGCCTAAAGAGAACATAGATGAGTTTGTTTGATTTATTGGTTATTATGTTGATTGGCTGAAGGTGGAGTTAGTACTTTGTCGTGTGACAACGAGGAGCTTCGAGTTCGGGAGTTCGGTGATAACCCAGGTGGGGGAAAGAACCAGCCTATCGTCGGAATGGATAAGTAGTAGATTATATAATAATTGTGTAGTGATGTTTGGTCGAATCCGCAAGTGAACGACTTCGTCGTCAAGTAATAAAATGATCGAATCCATAGGGACCGTGATCTTGAATAGCAATCAATTATTAAATCAATTAAACTAGACTAGAAAAAAAAGATTTGGAAAAGATTTGGTTTTTAAAAGACTAACTAACAATATCAAATATCTAAACACAATCAAACAAAATAGCAATCAAATCAAATCTGGGATTTTTTCAATATCAAAAGAGATTTCCAGGAATTGGGTTACCAACAAGACTGCTCATGTAACTAAATTTACTACCCTCTTGTTAATAATCAAAATTGCTTTGAAGGCGAATTTATCCTAAATAAGTTAATGTTCCCTCTCGGGATACAAGAACTGTGCCCAATTAAACCAACCCCTACTCTCGTGGTAATTGAATTTAAATTGAACCCTTTAAGCTTTGTGACAATTCGTGAACCCTCGAAGGACGGCTTCTAACTCTCGTGATTTAAGTTCTAAGTTTGATTCCTATAGATTCGATACCTAAGCTCATCGCTAGGTTCCTCCTTAGAGTATCTATGACATGCAAATAAGTGTGCACCAAATTCACAAGTAATTCATGCAATAGGAATCAAATCAAAAGCAAATTGAAATTAACAAGAAGTAAAACGTTAATTCATAACATAAAACAAATCCTGGGCATAGCCCCAATCCCTAGAAATAAAAAGACTATTCAAGCATTGCCATGTTCATAGAAAGCTTGATTAACAAAAGTATAAAAGCAAACCTAAGAGAAGAGAAGAAATTGAGAAGAAGAGAAATCCTAGTTTTTGCCTAAGGTAGCAACCCAAGGGATCCCTATTTTTGAGCCTAATTGCCCTATTTATAGAGTAAGGTAACTTGAATCCCAAACAATTACAAAATCAGATCAAATCAGGTTTTAAAATTCCAGATATTGCGCGTCACGGCCGTGAAGCCTGTCACGGCCAGGCCGTGACATATTCTGTCTTGGAAAAATTGGTACTGATGGCCTGTCACGACCGTGATGGCCATCACGGCTTGACCGTGACAGGTTCTGACTTTTTCGTTATTTTCTTTCCAGCCTTGCTCGATCATGGCCGTGATGGCTGTCACGGCTAGGCCGTGATGGGCTCTGTTTGGCTCTGTTTCTTGCTTTTCAAGCTCTGTCTTCTTGCAAGCTCCATCATGGTTGATCTTGAACATTTTAATCTTCAATCCCTACACATAAACACCACAAAACCGCCTTACCCGTTCCAAGGTAAAAACTAACAAAAATCAAATTAAATATGCCTAAACTATATGAAAATGCATGCAAAATGTCAAGGAAATATGAGGTGAAATCACACTCATCAAACTACCCCAAGCTTAAGATTTTGCTTGTCCTCAAGCAATCACTAAGGCCAGAAAAGATAAACAATCAGAGCATGGACAGTGAATCAAGAACCTGAGTAATAAATCCAAGCAATAGGAATATCCAATAAGAAGCCAAGAGACAATCAATTTCAAGTCCAATTAGAAGCTTAGGTTCCCTAAATTCATACCTCTCACTAATTCGGGCACTCTTCTCACCTCACTCAAGTGTTTAGGGACATTTGACAATTCACTCAATTTCCTCAAGGAAGGTACCCTACCATAAGCTTGACTATTAACCAAATCTCTACTTTATTAATGAAAACACATAAGAATCAAGATGTCTTTTTTTTTTTTGTTGTAATGGGGCCATGGGATTAATTGTTAGGTGGGGAAATCAAGAAAGGGAAAATTCAAGAAGGCTAAACAAAATATCAAAAAATGCAAAGCATGACAACCTTCTAAAATAACTTTTTGGGTTTTAATTCACTTTTCCACCTTTCTTTCTTTCTTCCCTTTTTTTTTTATTTCTCACTTTCTTTTTCTCATCCCCTTCTCCATTTTTTTTTGTTTTTTTTTCAATTTGGAGAAGGGGAGATTTCCAACTTAAGAGAAATATTTTTCTAACTTTATCATCCCATAATATTATTTTTCAAACTACATTTTTATCCTTTTTACAATACTTTAAAAGTGTCATACCAAGCATCATCCATCAAAATAAATCAAGGTACCAAGAAACGTATTTTATTCTTTTAGGCTCAAAAATGGGCAACTAAGGGGTAACATTTAATCCGTCAAAGCTCAGAAGGCCAGAAAAATACCTAGTGTCTCAATCATTTTCAAATATGTTTTCAAAAATTTTTAAGTTTCAAAACGGTTTTAAGTCAAGTCCTAGAGAATACAATCCAAGAGGAATAAAACACTCAATCACAAAGAATGGGGTAGATTTAGTGAGTACCCCTTTTAGGCTCAAAAAATCTCACATTTAGTAGTTTAAAATCAATGAGAAACACAAATCTAAGGAACCACATACTAATTATCAACTATCAGAAGATCATCTCAAGCATTTTTAATTTTAGCCTATCACAAGAATACGAAAAATGGGTTCAAAAAATTCATTGTCTCAATTCATTTGGTACAAAATTCTCACAATTGGATGCATATTCTAAGCAAGGGGCAATCTAATCATGTGATTATGCAAAACTACACCTATAAGAATGCAACACGAAAAGTGCAAAAATGCAAAAATACCTCTACCCCAAGCTTAAAAACTTACATTGTCCCCAATGTAAATAATCAAGTCGGAGAGAGGATAAAAATGGAACAACTCACCGAGGTGGTGGAGGGTGCTGGCTCACATGCCAGTCAAAGAGCTGTTGGAAGACATGTCACGGCCGTGACGTTCATTACGGGCAGGCCGTGACCAGTTGTGTCAAGCGAGTCCCCATCACGGGAGTGATATACATCACGGCTGGGCCGTGATCAATTCGGGTCTATAGGAGCTGGCCTCTCACGGTCGTGACTTCTATCATGGCTAGGTCGTGATCTCCTCTGACTATATTTTTCCATGCCTTTTTGCTCTTCCTGCCTTCATAACCTGAAAATACTTGGCAAAACCATCAAATAGTGATCTTTCTTCTCTTAATCTTCTCAAATTATTCAAAAACAAATTCAAAAACAAATGGAAAAGGGAAAGAAAACTTGGGTTGCCTCCCAAGAAGCACTTATTTAAGGTCTTAAGCTTGACCATACTCCCTTCAATCAACCGGGATCAGTTGGGCTTGGAAGTGCAAGAACACCTCCTTCCTTGGAAGTCCTTCAAAGAGCCTATTTTGTTCATATGGCCAATTGCGCTTTCGCTTTGCTCTTTTCACTCTGAGTTTCATGGCCTTACTTCCTCCCGGCGGAAGTTTTAACTCCACATGATGAGCAACTCCAACTTCATCACTATTTGGTGCATCATTTGTCATGCAAAGTTTCGGAGTTGCTTCCATGTTAAGCTCTTCTTCACCTTTGGAGACATTATCTCAATCCTGCACACATGACTCTCAAAAGGAGGGTTGTTATATGAGTTAGTCAAATCAAAATCCATTCTACCTTCCTCTACATTCAAAGAGAGCTTACCATTTTTTACATCTATTATTGCTCCAGCTGTGGCCAAGAATGGCCTTCTTAGAATGATAGGGAATTTAGAATTCCCGTTCATGTCCAACACCATGAAATCGGTAGGAATGAAAATTTTCCCTATCTTTATGGGGACATTCTCTAGTATGCCTAGAGGGGTTTTAGTTGATCCAGCCGCAAATTGTAAAGAGGACTTGGATGGACTCAATTCCTTGGTTCCTAACCTCTCAAAGATAGTAAGCGGCATCAAACTCGCACTAGCCCCTAAGTCACATAAGGCTTGGTCTATTTTCACTTCTCCAATTGAGTAGACGATAGAGAAACTTCCTGGATCTTTTAGTTTAGGAGGCATATTAGTTTTTATCATGGCATCATGCTCCTCAATTAAGTTCTTAGTTTCTTTTTTTACTTGCTTTTTCTTGACCAACCTTTGTGGGAAAGGTATTGGGGGTTGGTAAGGTGGTGGGGGGACATACTTTGGCTCTATCTCTACATGTTCACTCATGTCCTCCTCGCATTCCACATCCTTTTCAACTACCCCAAGCTTATCATCCCTCAAGTATATACCATTACAGTGCTCATTGGGATTAACTTCGGGTTGTCCCGGAAATGTACCATTAGTTCTAGAATATGTACTAGCTTGTTGGGCAATATGAGTTTCTAACATCTTATTATGGATGGCTAAGTTATCTACCTTAAATGTTAACTCTTTTATTGCCTCATTGACTGCCCTACCTTATTACCTAAACTCTTCATTTTACTTTGTTTGAGTTTCAACAAAATTTTCCAAAAGAGACTCAAGTTTAGACTTCTGTACCTGAGGATACCCCGATGCGGGTTTCCTATTACCTTGGCCTTCCTGGAATTCGTGGTTCAGCGTGTTGTTGTAGTTCTCGTAGGAGAGATAAGGATTATTCTTCCTCACTTGGTTGTAAGGATTTGGAGGAGCATAATTTGGCAACTTCGGGTTCGTGTCATAGAAGTTGTGACAAGAGTTCACTTATTCTCCCGAAGTACCAGATCCAGGAGCAATACCATGTTGGCATTCCATTATGTCATGTCCCTGCATTCCATAAATCTCACAAACAACATTAGTAGCACCTATTGAACTCACATTAGCCTTTTCAAGCTTATCAAAGTATTTATTCAATGAGTCAAATTTAGACATAATTAGATTAGTGTTATTCATTTCAAACTTACCCCCCGAAAGCTTTTTCGGGTTATTACCTCTTTCCAAACCCCATTGGTGAATGTTGGTGGCTACGTTTTCAATGATATTGAACGCTTCAGTCAGTGGTCTATTCATAAAGGCTCCACCAGCTACAGAGTCAAGTGACACCTTCGAAGAGTAATCCAATCCGTTGTAGAAGGTATACACTAACAACCACCTCTCGAGCCCATGATGTGGGCAAGACTCTAGCAATCCTTTGTAAAGATCCCAAGTTTCGGATAAGCATTTTCTATCCTTTTGGAAGAAGCCGGTGATCTGAGTTCGTAGGTAAGCAGTCTTGGATGGAGGGAAGAATTTCTCCAAGAATGCCTGCTCCAGTTGGTCCCAGGTTGACAAAGTATTAGCGGGTACTTGCTTCAACCAAGCTTTTGCCTTTCCAGTCAGAGAGGAGGGGAATAACCTCAAGCGAATAGCATCAATCGGGGCTCCACGAATTCTTATTGCATTGGTGAACTCCAAGAATGTCTCCACATGATCAGTCGGGTCCTCCGAGAGTAATCCTCCAAATTGATTTTTCCTAATCATGCCAATTAACAGAGGCCGTATAGTGTAGTTTTCCGCCTCAATTTCTGGCCTATCAATCCCAGTTCGCAAACCCCAAGCATTTGGGGCTGCGTAGTCCTTCAGTGGTTTGGTATCCGGTAGGTTTGCCATGAGTGGAATGGGAATCAATCTCTCTCTCTCTCTCTCTCTCTCTCTGTCTTTGTAGTCTCCCACTTCTACAAAAGGTCCTTTCGATCTCGGGGTCAACTTCAGCAAGATTTCCAAGACTTTGGGATCTTCGCATAAGAGATAAAAATTCCTGCAAAGAGAGAGGTAGATACACTAGAAAAAGAAAAAAAGAAAGAATTAAATAAAATAAAAATGTCCAGAAAAATCAATTTAAAAATTAAATTGAAATTCAAGAAAGCACAGTCCCCGGCAACGATGCCAAAAACTTGATGTTTGGTCGAATCTGCAAGTGAACAGCTTCGTCGTCAAGTAATAAAAAGATCGAATCCACAGGGTCCGTGATCTTGAATAGCAATCAATTATTAAATCAATTAAACTGGACTAGAAAAAAAGATTTGGAAAAGATTTTGTTTTTAAAATATTAACTAACAATATCAAATATCTAAACGCAATCAAACAAAATCGCAATCAAATCAAATCTGGGATTTTTCAATATCAAAAGAGATTTCCAGGAATTGGGTTACCAACAAGACTGCTCATGTTACTAAATTGACTACCTTCTTGTTAATAATCAAAATTGCTTTGAAGATGAATTTTTCCTAAATAAGTTAATGCTCCCTCTCGGGATACAAGAATCGTGCCCAATTAAACCAACCCCTACTCTCGTGGTAATTGAATTTAAATTGAACTCTTTAAGCTTTGTGACAATCCGTGAACCCTCGAAGGTCCGCTTCTAACTCTCGTGATTTAAGTCCTAAGTTTGATTCCTATAGATCCGATACCTAAGTTCACCACCAGGTTCTTCCTTAGAGTATTTATGACATGCAAATAAGTGCACACCAAATTCACTAGTAATTCATGCAATAGGAATCAAATCAAAAGCAAATTGAAATTAACAGGAAGTAAAACGTCAATTCATAACATAAAACAAATCTTGGGGATAGCCCCAATCCCTAGAAATAAAAAGACTACTCAAGCATTGCCATGTTCATAGCAAGCTTGATTAACAAAAGCATAAAAGAAAACCTAAGAGAAGAAAAGAAATTGAGAAGAAGAGAAATCCTAGTTTTTGCCTAAGGTAGCAACCCAAGGGATCCCTATTTTCGAGCCTAATTGCCCTATTTATAGAGTAGGGTAACTTGAATCCCAAACAATTACAAAATCAGATCAAATAAGGTTTTAAAATTCCAGATATTACGCGTCACGGTCGTGATGCCTGTCACGGTCAGGCCGTGACAGATTCTGTCTTGGAAAACTTGGTACTGATGGCCTGTCACAACCGTGATGGCCATCACGGCCTGGCCGTGACAGGTTCTGACTTTTTCGTTATTTTATTTTCAGCCTTGCTCGATCATGGCCGTGATGGCTGTCACGGCTAGGCCGTGATGGGCTCTGTTTGGCTCAGTTTTCTTGCTTTTGAAGCTCCGTCTTCATGCAAGCTCCATCATGGTTGATCTTGAACATTTTAATCTTCAATCCCTGCACATAAACACCACAAAACCGCCTTACCCGTTCCAAGGTAAAAACTTACAAAAATAAAATTAAATATGCCTAAACTATATAAAAATGCATGCAAAATGTCAAGGAAATATGAGGTAAAATCACACTCATCATGTAGGGCGACTTAAACCCTACTAGTAGTCGAGTAATCGACAAGACCAAAATCACATTGGAAACCTTTTCTGAAAAACCAATGGTGATTCGGGGATTGTAGGTTTATCGACATTAAGTTGATTTTATGTTGTTAATGGTTGATTTGATCTTATTACTTTTATTGAATTGATTTTGTGCTATGTTGGTGATATCGGAATATTTTGATTGATATTGTGTTTTGCATGATCTGCCTGGTTTTTATTATTATGCTTAGTGGATTTTAAGCAAAGATATATATGTTGTCTAAGAGATGATTGTTTTGGGTGTGAGGATAATGATGATTTAGAAGTGTCTAGCTTAGATGAGGAATGTTAAAGAGGTGTTTTGGCATAGAATATGTGTCAAGTTCTAATGGAAGGTTAAGGCAGCAAGATGTTGTTAAAACGGGTTGGTGAGATTCAAGTATAGGTGTTGTTGTCCACAACCGTGTATTGGAAATATAATACACAAAGACAAAAGTGTATTGGTAATATAATACACAATAACATCTGTGTATTGGTAATATAATACACCGTGTATTGGTAATATAATACACGTAAAACCAAGAGTTCTCGCGAGATCACTTTCACCTTAGAAATAGGTGTTCAGCTATGGTGTCCTTGAGTAGCGTGAGATTGAGGGTAGAGGATGATATATTAATTTGAGGATGATTTATTAGTTAGGTGTATTGATTGTCTGTGACAATTACTGTATAATGTACTATGGCTTTTTTCCGCTTTTGGTGATAGAACTGTTTCTTATCCCTTGTATATTTCTATATGTTGTATTTTATCTCCTTGTGGAATCGTACAAGAAGACCCTGTGGATGAGCGTAACCAGGAGGAGTTGGATTGAACTCCCTACGAACCAAAGGCTGGAGGACGAGCTGTGACCCATGGTGATTAGGGTCTAGTAGTTATGGCCTGTGCGTCTCGTGAGGTGTATTTTTATTATATTTTCCGCTGTTTAACTTTTTGTCTAAGTATATGCCCGTGAGGGATCCTACTGATAGGATATCCTCAAAAGTGTTTTGTAATATGCATAATATACTTATATTTTGATATGCTATTCTATATGAAGTTGTATACTTTATAAGTTAAGTTTTTAATTTTTTTTACGTATTTTCACTATAAGCGTGCGATTAAGAAATTTATTAATAAGGATTTAATCTAATAACACAACGGGGCACAGCGGGGTGTCTCATTTAAGGTCATATAACAAAAATAAACTCGAATATCGGTCATGTGAGTTCACTTTTTTTGGATACTCATCCACTCACAAGGGTTATAAATGTCTCTCAGCTGATGGTCACTTATATATCTCTAAGGATGTACAATTCGATGAATACAGGTGTCCTTTTACCAAATCTGCCACCCCCCATCTCCTAAGTCCAGCGTTTCCCTTTCTAATACATGTCCTATCCCTCTCACTATTGTTCCTCCTATCCATTCCTCTTGTCCAGCAACTACAAATTCCGTCTCCCCTATTCCACATAGTCGTCCTAGTCCTCCCACTGTCCAGCAAAGCTTCTCTTCTCATTCCTCACCATCTGGGTCAGATTCCTTGTCCTTACCCTCACTTCACTCACGTATAACCACTCTAATGCATTCTAGTGACCCTACTCCTTCTCGGTCTCCCACTCCTCCTCCCACAAACACTCATCCTCGGATTACTAGGTCAAAGTCAGCAAAACAGTACACTGCACTCTTAGTCCATACTGAACCTACTACTGCCAAAGAGGCCCTAGCCATTCCCCACGGGAAAAGTACTATGCAAGCAGAATTTGATGCTTTTATTGCTAATCACACGTGGACACTGGTTGATATGCCTCCTAGAAGGCAAACCATTGGGTGCAAGTGGGTTTTCCGGTTAAGGAAACCCCATATGGTTCCATTAACAAGTATAAGGCGAGGCTGGTTGCTAAGGGCTTTCATCAACAATTTGGGCATGATTATACAGAAACCTTCTCTTCCGTGGTGAAGCCGGTTACTATTCGAGTAGTTCTTACTCTAGCAAAAACTCATGGTTGGCAACTCCAACAACTAGATGTCAATAATGCGTTCTTGAATGGCTTTCTTGAGGAAGAGGTATACATGGAGAAACCTCTTGGTTTAAAATCTGAAAATTCTGCCCAAGTTTGCAAGTTGAATAAAGCCATTTATGGCTTGAGACAAGCCCCACGGGCTTGGTTTGAGAGGCTGACCAAAACCCTTGTGCAGTTTGGGTTCAAAACCAGCCGATGTGACCCATCATTGTTCATTCACACTCTTGTTGGTCACATCACTTTTGTGCTTGTTTATGTCGATGATATAATAGTAACCGGGTCCAACTCTCAACACATATCAGCTCTTATCTCCAAACTGCACTCTGCCTTTGATCTAAAGCAACTGGGAGACTTGGATTATTTCCTTGGTGTTGAGGTTAAAAGACTGCCAAGTGGGGGTATCATACTCTCCCAATCTAAATACATTAAAGATCTTTTGAGTAAGGCTCATATGGCAGAGGCTAAAAGCCTCCCAACTCCTATGATCAACAGCTGTAAATTGACCAAAGTTGGTGGCAATTATGTGGCCGATCCTTCACTCTATAGATCTATCATTGGTGCCCTTCAATATGTGACTTTAACTAGACCGGAGATCTGCTACAGTGTTAGCAAAGTCTGCCAATTCCTCTCTCGGCCATTTGAGGAGCATTGAAAGGTTGTAAAACGCATACTGCGCTACTTGAAGGGCACGATTTCTCATGGTTTAGTTCTCAATCCAGTACCTACAGGGCAGCCATTCACCCTACAAGGCTTTAGTGATGCTGACTGGGCTGCGGATTTAGATGATAGAAGGTCAAACTCGGGCTCTTGTATCTACTTTGGGCCAAATCTTGTGTCTTGGTGGTCCCGAAAGCAGTAGCATGTAGCTTGGTCCAGCACCGAAGCTGAGTACCACAACCTTGCAGCCACCACAACGAAGCTCATTTGGATTCAATCCTTGCTCCAAGAACTGAAGGTTGACATACAATAGTCGCTTATTTACTGTGACAACCTTAGTACAATAGCACTATCCCATAATCCAGTCCTTCATTCAAGGACTAAACATATGGAGCTAGATCTCTTCTTTGTAAGGGAGAAAGTCCTCAACAAAACACTCTCAGTGTATCAACTTCCAGGACATGACCAAGTGGTTGATGTGCTCACCAAGCCACTTTCTCAATCCAGATTTGAAGAGTTAAGAAGCAACCTAGGGGTCTTTGATAAATTTTCACTTGTTAACCCACCTTAGCTTTCTAAGGGGGTATGATAGCTTGCTATTTTTCATGTATTGTTGTTGTATAATTGAGGTTATGTTGTACACCCACCTTTGGCTTATAAGGGGGAATGTTAGAGAGTATAACTAGTATACTCTAGGACTGGTTACAGGGAATTAAAACTTAGATGAGTCATTCTACTTAGAGTGGTTACGTGTCCTGCATAGAGGTGGTTACACCTCTAACCACTCATGCTATTATAAATAGCATTCTGATGTACAGATTCATTTGAGAAATCAATTCAGAAATTACAGATCTATAATTCTCTCTTCTCTCCCTTTTCTTTCTTTGCTATATTTCTCTGTTTCTTACAGAGTATAACATTAATTGATAAAGTTAATTATAATTATCTATTTGTTAATTTTGGTGGAGGGGGAGGGTATTCATATATATTTATTTTGTATCGTTATGAGGCATGACCAAACGATAATTTGACTTTTTGGGGAGAGTCTAACTTCTATTGGTTTAGTTTATAAAGGAATTATACAACATAACTTTGTCAATTATGGTTTGTCCATACCCTCTACAGTAGGCCTGGCAAAATGATCCATCGGTCCATTCTCCATCCAGCCTATCCATTAAAATATCCATCCAATCCATTCATTTACAAAAAAAAAGTATTGGATTGGATTGCTTTTTCTTATGGATGGTTAATGGCCCATCCATTTTATTTATGAAATCCACTGGATCATCAATAAAAAATACTCGATAAGTTTTCATCCATTCCAATTCTCTTTTTTTTTAGGAATGATTTTTGTACATCAAAATGAGACATCATTTGATGTACACTTTACTTTTTGGATTTATTTTTGAGAACCGTGTATACAAAGAAGATAAAAAGTAAGTGAGAGATAGAGATAAACATATACGGTATTACATACGATGTCCAAAATTTTTGTTCAAATATCATAACTCTTGTTCCTGCCGAGATCCGACTTGCCGGAATCTCGTCGTAGAACGTCAAACCAAGAGTGAACAATGTGGTTGTTTTAGATTATGGCTTGACATAATATTATATTTCGGTCCTACGTATCCAAATTAGAATCAAAGCCAGACGTAGTTCTAGGTTCAACCATTGGCCATGTGATGATCTCAATCTCTTAATCTTGTATCTGATGAATACCAGTGGACAATGGCTCTTTTTAGTCTCTTAGTCAAGCTGGTTCCTCTAATACGCTTAAGGGAGATTCACCTCCGGTATTGAAAGTGCTTTTTTCTCTTATAGTTCTCCTCTTTTTATAATAAGATCCCATTATCTCTTAGAGATTAGGTTTATCTTTTCTTATCTCTTAAATCTTCTTCGAGATATATGACCTCCTTAATTGGTGGGATTTATCTCCTTTAACCAGATAAGGTTATTTGAGATATTATCAAGATCTCATCTTTTCCGCCTTTATCGGATCAGGCATCCAAGCTCGGTGGTCGAGTTTTACTCCTCGGCCAGTACACAAGTCCCCCCAAGCTTTGAGCTAAAAAGAGCGTAAAAGTTTTCATGACAGGAGCTGAGCTTGGCTTTAAAATTATCTGAGTTAAGGATTTATTGAGTAAGACTTCTCCCCTTTTTGCCACAGTTCGATGGCCAATCTTCATATATCGGCTAACATTCGATTTTAGTGGCTTTGGAAAGTGGGTCTAACAATCCTTTCTTTTGATTTCCTGGTGACCGAGCTTGATACCTGATAAGCCTCTGGCTTATCTAGTTTTATAACTAGATGGACTGTGGTTTTCGTGCAATTTATTCGAGTTCACTCTCGAATTCGCCCAAATTTGCCTTGTTTTGTTCCTAAGTTGGACTTTGACTCGTTTGGTGTCTTTTGTGTAGTTTTTAGGTTATTTTGAATAGAATTACGCTTGTGGTTGCTTTTGTTGTTTCAGGTTAAATAAGTAAAGCTCTGAGAATCAAGGCAAGTCAAGAAGCAGCGGGAAAAAGCACTTTTGGAGGTCTCGCCCCGCGAACAGGATTCTCGCCTCGCGAATAATGAAGACTTGGAAGTCAGAGACCATCACGGCCTAGCCGTGATGCATATCACGGCCGTGACCTAAAACCCACACAAGTCAGAGACCGTCACGGCTTAGCCGTGATTCACATCACGGGCCGTGAAAAGAAGGCTCGCATCGCGAGACACCCTTCGCGTCGCGAGGGTTTGAATCCAACAGAAGCGCCAGAAACAGAAGCCGTCACGGCCTGGCCGTGATGACCATCACGGCCGTGACGCGTGGCCTCCCTATAAATAAGGCACTGCAGAATAGAATTAGGGGACTTTGGCATCAGAATTTTGAGAGATCTTTTTAACCCTTATTCTGGAGCTGCGTCTCCCCTTTTTTTTTTTTTTATTATTCTTAGGTTTAGGATGAATTCCGATTGTACGTGCGTCGTTGTTACGGACATGAGGAACTAATCCCCTTGTCCGAGGGATCGATGAAGCCGCCCATGGCGGTGTAGTGTTAATGTGATGTATGTTTTTCTCCCCCTCTCTTATGAATGTTTTCCAATTCTGATTTGATTGCGTTGATCATATGTTTTGCGTGATTAACTAGTTAAACGTGTTTGAGGCGACGGCGGTCGCGTTTTAGAACTTGGATTGGGATCACTAATCGAATAATGAGCACGACAGTGGATTTAGGAGATTAGTGCAACCTTATAGGGAACAAGAATTAATCAAATTCGAGATTAGGATTATGAGACCTAGTAAGTAATTAATCCAATCGTCGAATACGTCCTATTGAGCACGACAGTGGATATAGGAGAATTTGGGGGTCCCGGTTGACATTATAATTGAACTTAGGGAGGAATACATCATCACTTGGGTACTATACATGATTGGGTAGGTGGATTTGAGACCTTGGATATTTTAATTTCTGATTCTTAGCTAATTAGTTTATTAGATTCGTTAATTGAATTTTTGATATTAATCTCTCTCTCTCTAACCACCTTCTCTCTTTACTTGACCAAGCGTATCGGTTTCCCGCTGAATTGGTAGAATTGGTAGCCATCTCCTGAGTTCGACCTCGGTAATTACTTACAGTGTTTCTTTTATTACTTATCGACGACCGGTACACTTGCGGTGTCACAACAAGTTTTTGGCAACGGCGCCAAAAACTTGTTGTGACACCGCAAATGTACCGGTCGTCGTAAGTAATAAAAGAAACACGATGTAATTACCGAGGTCGAACTCGTGATCGGGCTACCAATTCGACTAATCTGGGGAACCGATACGTTTGGTCAAGTTACAGAAGGTGGGTGAGGGAGAGAGAATGAGATCGAAATTCAATTAACAAATCTAATAAACTAATTAACTAAAATCTGAAATTAAAGTATCCAAGGTCACAAATCCACTACCCAATCATGTATAGTACCCAAGTGATGATGAATTCCTCCCTAGGTTCAATTATAATGTCAACCGGGACCCCCAAATTCTCCTATATCCACTGTCGTGCTCAATAGGATGTATTCGACGATTGGATTAATTACTTACTAGGTCTCATAATCCTAATCTCGAATTTGATTAATTCTTGTTCCCTATAAAGGTTGCACTAATCTCCTAAATCCACTATCGTGCTCATTAGTCAATTAGTGATTCCAATCCAAGTTCTAAAACGCGAATCGCCGTTCGGCCTCAAACACGTTTAACTAGTTAATCACGCAAAACATATGATCAACACAATCAATTCAGAATTGGAAAACATTAATTAAAAGAAGGAAAGGAAAACATACATCACATCGAATCTACACTGCCATGGGCGGCTTCATTGATCCCTCGGACGAAGGGATTAGTTCCTCATGCTCATAGACAAACACTCGGACATAATCACCATCGTAAAATAAAACAAAAAGAAAAGAGGAGACGCAGCTCCAAAGAGAAACAAGGATTCGCACTACTGATCTAAACAAGTGGCTAACAACCTCCGGATCCCCCCAATTCTCATCTGAAACAGCCTTTAAATAAGGATTCTGTTTCTCGCCCGCTCGCGGGGCGAGCTTATCCTCGCGACACGAATTTTAGTTTGGCGCGCATTCAAATCTTGGATCTCGCGGGGCGAGCGTCTATTCGCGAGGCGAATTGCAGTTTTGGCTCCATCCTGAGTTTGAATGATCGCGTGGCGAATTGTGATTGGCGAGGCGAGTCTCCAAACCCTAATCTGTCACAGCCGTGATATTCATCACGGTTAGGCCGTGATGGTCTCTGTCTTCCAGGGTCTTCAGGATCTCGCGAGGCGAGACACCTCTCGTGGGGCGAGACTTCAATTCTAGGCTGTGACCTTCATCACGGCTAGGCCGTGATTGTCTCTGACTTCCAGGTCTTCATGTTTCGCGGGGCGAGAATATTTTAGCGGGGCGAGCCAGGAGTGATGACTTTTGCTGCTTTGTTGACCTTCAGGCTCGCGGGGCGAGCATCCACTCGCGAGGCGAGTGTCTCCAGACTTGCAATTTCCACTGCTTTTTGACTTTCCTTGACTCTCAGAGCTTCACTTATTGACCTGAAACAACAAAAGCAAACAAAAGCGTAATTCTATTCAAAATAACCTAAAAACTACACAAAAGACACCAAACGAGTCAAAGTCCAACTTAGGAACAAAACAAGGCAAATTTGGGCGAAAACGAGAGTGAACTCGACTAATTGGCCCATAAACCCTAGTTCATCTAGTCATAAAACTAGATAAGCCAGAGGCTTATCAAAACACCCCAAACTTAAACCTTGCTTGTCCCCAAGCAAGCTAAAACTCAAAAAAAAAAACTCAAGACTTGGCAAGCCTAAAGGAATCAATCGATTTCGCACAAATTTCATGCAATCAAAACAGTTTTTCTCCAATGATCTCCCCCCCGTACATCAATGTAATCCCCACATTCATTTACTTTAAACAATTGAGAACTTCATCATTCATGCAATCATTAGTCTAAGCTCAGGATCAGAGTCACACACAAAAGGAAGATCACCAATTTCAAACAATTGCCTTCCTCACAAGGGTATGTAAAATTTCACTCATTCGCTCAAATTCGTCTGGGCTTTCAACTTTTTCACTCAACTTCACTTATCAAGAGCACTTCCCATGAATTTGATTTTCATCTCAAAAATGGTTCCCACGAGAACATGCATGCAACATCAGAAGGTCATTTAAAGGTTGTAATGAGGCCTGGCTCAAGGTAAGATATTCAAAGGATAGAGGCTAAGTCCCTAGGATCAATGAGAGCATGAAACTAGTATCACAACAATTGAATTCACTCTCATATTATTCTCTTCCTTGCATTTGGTGGCTACACACCCCTTCCTTTTTATATTAATTTTCTTTGCCCTTTTTGGCACATATTCAATGCTTTTCAATACCTCAGCCCCTATTGATTTTTCAGTACGCTCGGTGACCTACCTTGACACCTCAACCCATATACAAGCCCCCAATCTTTAAGCACGGAAGAGCGTAAAAGTTTTACGGAAGGAACCGAGCTATGCCGAGATGGAGGCTGATAATGACTTTTTGGTCCGTTCCAGTATGTCAGTTTCTCGAGATGAAAAGAGACATTGCTTTTGTTATTAAGATAGGGCTTGCTTGTGACCCGTGGCCTTTACGGCATTATTTCCGAGGCTTGCTCTACGGCTGCGTACTCAAATCCTTAGCTGTTGCAGCGTGTATTCCGATGTCTTCGCCACGTGTTGCTCCACCATTGGTGTGCCGAATTTGAAGAGACGTTTCCCTTCCCCAACATGGCAACCACCATCATTACTTTCAAAAAGGAACACTTCAATTTTTTCTGAAACGACAAATTGCTTGCTATTAAATTGAGGAAGTTCGGAGGATAGGCCCCTACTTGCCTTCGCATTCATACTTTTTCCTCTTAAAGCTTCTTCTCCAAGCCTTTTTCTCCGAGCATCTCTGAACCTTTTTTCTGTTCCAGGTATGCCCTCGTTAATTCCTTCTTGTCATTGTTACATTTCTCTTCACTTATCCATGGAGGCTTCATTCGAGGTATCCCAAAATGCTTATTCGGAGGTTCAGATCCTAGAGTCCGAAATTAACCCGATTGGGGGCTCTCCTCATTCATCTCCACCGCCTTCTAATAATGACGGAGGTGGCCATGGTGCCTCCTCCTCTTCTGGTAGTAGCTCAGCTACTCCTGATGTTGTTACCGCCCCTAAGCGCCGCAAACGTGCTAGGAGGATGCCTAGAGTCCCTTACCCGGATATCACTATCCCTGGGTATTTCTGGGTGAAGCCCGATGCTGGGGCTTTTCATTCAAACTTTAGGAATTCTGAATCCTTTTCATCCATTAAAACCAAGGTTGCTTCTTCTAGTGGCACTGTAGAGTGTTTGCCACGTTCGAGCAAATTGGAGTTACCTTGCCATTTACCCAATTTGAGTGTGATGTTCTGAAAACCATGAATGTTGCACCTACTCAACTCCACCCAAACAGTTGGACCTTATTAAAGGCTTTCCAAATTCTTTGTGGGCAAATAGGAATGGTGGCTACTGCTCCTAAATTCTTTTACTTTTATAAAGTCAGGTTTGGAGATCGGGTCAGTTGGATCTCCCTCAGTGGGGTTGAGCAGAGGGGAATCATTGGGCTCTACAAGAGTTCATACAAGTTTTTCAAGTCGACTTTTTCAAAGTCCGACCTACTGTAGGAAATGAGTCCCTATTTTTTGAATCGGATGGGATCTCCAAATTCCCTCTTTACTGGAAACCCCTCCTCACTAAGTTTTCTAGTTATGACCTCGACTGTATGATGGCTCAAGAGAGGACTGACATTGAGATCCTCAATCTTTACCTCACCTCTGCCTTGTAGGAAACTTTTGTTACTCCCCTTCTTCTTCTCGGCAATCCGATTTTGATTGTAAGTAGATTTTTGGAAAGTACTTTAATTGCCCTCTTTCAATGTAGTATTCTAACTGATTTCTTTCTATAGTGATAATGGGCAAATTTAACTACAATGCCTCGATGAAGAAGCCAACTCACCACGCCGGTGGTTCCGCCTCTTGCCTCCGGATGTGAAGGGTAAGAAAAGAAGACCGTTGAAGCTTCCGATCCCAGTACTCGCCTTCCCAAACGGGCTTGGGCAGATGTTCGGCCCAAGATTGATATAAATATTTCTCCTCCCGATGGTCGAGGAGACTCCTATTGTTGAGCGGATGCCTCAAAAAGGCCCCGATGGTGACCGACCTTACTTCGGATACCAAGTGGTACAATGGTCGCTGTAACCCTGCTTCGGCTCGCTCTAGAGCAACGATTTCAACCCTAGTCCTTTCATCGACAGCCTAGTTTTCAAACCCTCCGATGCTCGTCTTTTATTGGAGCAAGGTCCTGATGAGAGCATGGAAGCTGCTACAGCCTACGCCCTTAGGATCACTTCCATCACCTGTTTTTGGAGTCATCAACTCTCCGACAACGTGAAGAAGATGGAGTCAATGAAGGCCGATACTGCCCGAGATTTGTCGGTAAGAGATGAATTGGCTCAGGCCGTGGCGAAGTGTGAGGACCAAGCCCGAGCTATTGGCCAGCTGAAGGCTCAGAAACCCGAGCTTGAGAAGGCTTACACTTCTCTTCAGTCTGAGCTTGATAGGGAGAAGGAAGAGAAGGCTCACTTCCAAAAGGCTGTGGAAGACTCGCATTCATCCTTGGCTCAACTTCGGAAGTCTTTAGAGACTGAGAGGGAGACCAACTGCAAGCTTCAGGCCGATGTTGATGAAGCTGTGGCCAGCATTATGAGAGAGCATGTCAGAGGGTTTTCTCGTGCTGTGAAGCAACTTGAATGCTTCAACCCTGATGCCGACTTCTCTCAGGCCGACGTGGACAAGGACTTCAACAAAGATGGTGTCATGGTTCCTTTGTCTGAACTTGAGGAAGAAGAAGAAGAAGAAGAAGAAGAAGAAGAAGAAGAAGAAGAAGAAGAAGAAGAAGAAGAAGAAGAAGAAGAAGAAGAAGGGATCCAAGAAGGGATGGAAGAACCAGCTGTCGAGGAGGGAAGAAACGGCTAGGGTGAGATGGTGATGGCTGATCCGGCCTCGGTTGTTCCCCCTGGTACTGAAGATGTTATCAACTCTACTCCTACTGAAACTGTTGCTCATGGGGATGCCCATGAGTAACTTAGAAAAATATTCTTTTTTTTCATCATGTGTTTTGTTTTTAAGAGTAATACCCTTTTTATTTTGGGACTTTTTGTACCTAGGGCTATGCCCTTTTTCTGTTATAACAACTTACGTTCCAGCATTGAGACTTGCTTCAACACTTGGAAAATTTCCTAGGTTTTTTTGCTAAGCTCGGCCTTACTTATGGTATTCAACCGTGTATCTAAATTTACAGAGTTTTCCTAAGTTTTTCACCAGCCGAAAAGTCGTATTCTTAACTTTTTAAGTTTAAGTTTGTACTCGCCCTTAATTCTTGGCATTACGCATCGGCCTTTTTGAGCTTTTGAGCTCGACCCCCTTCAATGTATATATCTTCCCTAGGTTTTTGATTACCACAGGTCTTAAGTTATTTCCCTGCCTCTTAGGTTTGACCTTTCGACATTAACTCGGTCGAATTTAGCTCGGTTACCTCTTTAGGTTTTTACTTTGCATATTTAGGTCAAGCATTTCGACTTTAACTCGGTCGGTTTCAGCTCAGTTGACCTCTTTGAGCTCGTGTTCACCTCCCTAGGTTTTTATTTACCTTTAGGTTCAGCCTTTCGATTTTAGCTCTTTTAGCCACTTGGGCTTAGCCTTTTGATTTTAGCTTGTCCACCTTTTTAGGTCTTTTAGTTTTGCCTTTTCAGGTCCAACATTTCGACTTCAACTCGATCGATTTTAGCTCGGTCAACCTTTTTAGGTCTTTAATTTTGCCTTTCCTGGTCCGGCATTTCGACTTCAACTCGGTCGATTTCAGCTCGGTTGACCTCTTTGAGCTCGTGTTCACCTCCCTGATAAAATTTGCTTTGATTAGCTTCGCAGTCTCCTCGGCTACTGCCTTGCGCCTTTCTTCACTGAGCTTTATTTTCCTATGAGCTATTGGCTTGGCCTCAGGATATATAGATAGCATATGGCACATAAATTTGGGGTCTATGCCAGGCATATCCCATGTCTTCCAAGCAAACAAGTCGGCATTCTTCTTTAGAACAGCTTGAATCTGTTGTTTGAGCAAGGGGTTGAGCTGATTGCCGACCTTGGTGCACTGTTCGGCTCGGGCTCCTAGTTGGAACTCCTCTAAAGACTCTGTTGGTTCAGTCCGGGACTCATGCATCTCCATCCTTGGATCCAATTCAAACATACTGACCGAACTTGCTGAGCTAACTGAACTGACCGAGCTTACCACTTCTGCTTTATCATCTCTAGCATCCTTTGTGATGTTCTGCTCTCAGATCACCTTCAAACTATCCACATAGCATTGTCTGGCCATCCTTTGGTCAGCTCGGACAACAACTATCTCCCCAGATTCGATTGGGAACTTCATAGTGAGGTGTGGGGTTAAGACAATTGCTCCGAGTTCATTCAAAATCGATCTTCCAATCAGGATGTTGTACGACGTGTTGGCATCCACGATAACATACCTGACTGATATGGTTCGGGAGAGCTTTCCCTCTCCAAATGTTGTCAAGAGGTCTATGTAACCTCGGGTCTTTACCGCTTCTCCTCAGCGAACCCTACTAGCTTGTCCTCCTGTTCTTTTATCAACTTTTATGGAATTCCAAGCTTTTTAAAGGTTGCCAAGTACAAAATGTCAGTTGAGCTACCCTGATCAACAAGTGTTTGTTTGACCGAGTAGTTGGCTAATTCCACCGTTATCACCATCGGGTCATCTTGGTTAGGATCCAGCCATTGGAAGTCATCATCTGAGAAAGTAATGTGAGATCTCGGCCTTTTAGGTTTTCCAGACACTGAGTTGATAGGTCGGATAGCTTTTACATAACTCCTCCGAGCTGAACTCGTTGTACCTCCTCTTGCGAAACCTCCTAAAATAGTATTAATGACTCCTATGACCCCTCCTTCTGCTTCATCATTTGGAGCCCCTGTGTTGTGCACCCGATCTCCGTTCGATTGTTACCTTGTTGGTTTTCATCTCGGATTTACGATTGTCATAACCTCATCTTCCTCGTCGTCTCTCGAGAACCCCCTTTCATTGCTTTTTTGAGCCCTTTGTGGATTGGTCCCTCCGTCTCTTTCTTTGCTTCGGGATCGTGCTCTTGTCCTCAAAACCTCTTTCCCTCTTTTTGGATTCTACAATCTCTTTAGAGTTCATGAAACCTTGTTGCTTTTCCAAGCAATTCTTCAAAGTCTCTCGGTGGTTTCCGAGATAAGTACTCAAAGAAAGGCCCCGGCTTCAAACCATCCATGACGGTATGAAGGCAGAGTTCCGATCTCATATTGGGAATTAAAACTTGTTGAGAACTAAAATGAGCCATGTAATCTCTAAGTGATTCATTTTTTTTTTTTTTTGCTTAAAATTCGTTAGCGAGACCGAGTTCCTTTTATGCTTTGTTTCACGCACAAATTGTGCAGTGAACTAAGCTACAAGCATATCAAAAGAATCAATTGACCAAGGTGGAAGATTCATAAGCCAGGCCAAGGCAGGGCCTTGCAAAGTAGTTGGAAACATTTTGCACATGATGGCTTCCGAATCGGTTACCAAGTAAACAAAAGAAATAAAGGATTCTACGTGTTCGGTTGGATCAGTGGTGCCATTGAATTTATCAGTATTAAGAGGCTTAAAATATCTAGGCATGAGTACCTCGTCTATGTCATCAGTGAAAGGCAACCTCGGTCATCCGTCTCTTACCTTTTCTTTACGGGCGCCTCTTCAAGACGAGATTTGACTCCCGAACCCCGAGGCCCCAATTTGGTCCCGGGCAGTCGGCTCATTTCATGGTGAGAAGGTGCATATGAGGGATCCTCCCGGCTGTCCTCGGGTGAAGATCGCTCTTCATCGAAGGCGTTGCCGATCTAGCCCTTCTCCAAGCTCTTAGAAATTTTTGGTTCTCGCGCACGAATCTCCTCGTTTTCCTCACACAGACTGCTTCAATTGTGCCATAATCCCTCCCAGTGAGGATTATCTTCATCGAGGGGTGGAGGTGGAGTATTGTCATGGTTCCGGTTTGTATTTGATGCTTCATGATCAACGTGGTTTGCGCTATGCGCCCCCCCTTGGTCCGTCCCGTAGTCATCATCAATCTTTCTTATAGAATCGGGGAAAGTTTTTCCTCGTCCCCACGGTGGGCGCCAAATGTTTCTGCCGAGATCCGACTTGCCGGAATCTCATTGTAGAACATCAAACCAAGAGTGAACAATGGGGTTGTTTTAGATTATGGCTTGACCGAATATTATACTCCATTCCTACGTATCCAAATTAGAATCAAAGCCAGGCATAGTTCTAGGTTCAACCCTTGGCCATGTGATGATCTCAATCCCTTAATCTTGTATCTGATGAATACCAATGGAACAAGGACTCCTCTAATACGCTTAAGGGAGATTCACCTTGATGACGAAAGTGCCCTTTTCTCTTAGGGTTCTCCTTTTTTATAATAGGACCCTTATCTCTTAGAGATTGGGTTTATCTTTTCTTATCTCTTAAATATTCTTTTGAGATATATGATCTTCTTAATTGGTGGGATTTATCTCCTTTAACCAAATAAGGTTATTTGAGATATTATCAAGATCTCATCTTTCCCGCCTTTATCGGATTGGACATCCAAGCTCGGTGATCGAGTTTTACTCCTGCCAAGTACAACTCTTTTTATTAACCAATTTTCACCCAAAACAAAATGCAGCTTCCAGTGCCTTCGTTTCTGGATCTCTCTTTTATCGCACTTAGTTCTTTCCTACTCCACTTCTACGTTCTACATCTTCTTCCGTGCAACTGATTTTTTTCTTTTTTATTATTATTTATTTATTTACCTTTTATGATTTTGTCCTTAATTTCTGCATCCAATTATTGATTAAGGAAATTAAACATAAATCAACATATGAATTTTTATTTCAGTTTCATTCTTTGAGAGAGTTCATTGAGAGAGAGCAATGATGGGTTTTCCTCTTTAGGAGGAGAGATAAAAAGAAAAAAAAATAGTAAAAGGAAAGAAAGTACGGGAGAGCTTTAAGGAAATTTATGGAAGAAGAATAGGAGAAAAACTCTCCTTTGAATATGGACACGAATTAGCTTGGAGTGTTGGCTATAAAAGCCTTGCCATTCTTTCATTTATCATCATCCTAAGGAGAAAAAAAAACCAAAACTTAGAGAGTTTTAAGAGAAAGAGAGAGCCTCATTATACGTGAGAGAAAAATCCTTTTGAAAGAAAATCAAAAGAGAGTTTAGCCACCAATATTTTTGGTGAGATTATTATTACAACTTTTGTAATCCCATTAATTTATAATGGAAGATATTTTTGTTGTCTCATTGTAATTATACATAGTGTGGGAAAAGTCTGATCCTGGGATAATCAATTATCCGCTGGCCTTGTATTAGGTGTTCTTATTTGCTATCTTTCCCAACAAGTGGTATCAAGAGCTTCGGTTCATTACACAGTTTAGCTTGTATTATTCACAATGGACGAGTCAACCTCAACGGCATCAGCAACAATGATTAAGTTAACCTCTTCAAACTACTCCATTTGGAAGCCCAGAATGGAGGACATCCTCTACTGCAAAGATCTGTACCAGCCTTTGCAAAATAAAGGGATGAAGCCAGACAACAAGTCTGATGATGACTGGAATTTGATGAACAGGAAAACTGTTGGACAAATTTGGCAATGGATAGATCAAAGTGTCTTTCATCACTTGGCGCAAGAGACAGTTGCATTCACGTTATGGACGAAACTAGAAACGTTGTACGAGAGAAAGACGACCCAGAATAAAGCCTCTACTATTCGACGACTGGTGAACCTCAAGTATAGAGAGACCCGGAGTGTTTCTGATCACTTGAGCGATTTCCAAGGATTGGCGAATCAACTCACCAATATGAAGATGGTGCTTGACGATGAATTGCAAGCATTGTTACTACTCAGTTCCTTGCCAGACAATTGGGACACACTTGTGGTTTCGTTGAGTAACTCAGCACCACAAGGTGTTCTAACATTGGACATAGTAAAAGATAGCATGTTCAATGAAGAATCAAGAAGAAAGGAACAAGGAATGCCGATAGAGTCTGAGGCGCTTGTCACAGAGTATCGTGGAAGAAGCATCCACAAGAAGTTCAACACTAGAGACAATTCAAGGGGCAAGTCAAGAGATAACTTCAGAGGAAGGTCAAGGACAAGAAGAGACGTAGAATGTTACTACTGTCACAAGAAAGGCCGCATGAAAAGAGAATGCAGGAAGCTCAAAAGAGAGCAGCAAAAAAATGGTGATGCGAGTAACGTAGCCGCTACCATTTTTCATGGTGATGAGGTAATCTTTGTTTGCGATGATGGTCATGTTAATTTGACATCACAAGATACATGTTGGGTCATGGATTCCGAAGCTTCATTTCATGTAACCTCACGAAGGGATTTCTTTTCTTCCTATACAAGCGGTGATTTTGGTCATGTGAGGATGGGGAATGATAATAGATCCAAGATTGTGGGAAAAGGAGATGTTTTCTTAGAAACAAACACCGGTTGTCGCCTAACATTAAAAGATGTGAGACATGTTCCTGACATGCGTCTCAATCTAATATCCGCAGGCCTACTAGACGAAGAAGGCTATACTAGTGTGTTTGGGGATAGCAAATGGAAGCTAACACAAAGTTCCCTGGTGATAGCCAGAGGCAAGAAAGTAAGCACTCTATATGTGATAGAAGCCAAAGTCAATAATGGGTGCGTTAATGCTCTCGGAGAAGAATCCTCGGTCGAGCTATCGCATAAAGGACTCGAGCATATGAGTGAGAAGGGGCTTCAAATTCTAGCCAAAAGAGATACACTGGCGGGTGTGAAAGGATCAAAAATGTCAGTTAAGCCATGTATACATTGCTTGGATGGAAAACAACATAGAGCTTCATTCCGCTACAAGGCCCTATATAGAAGACCAAATGTTTTAGATTTGGTGCATTCTGATGTTTGTGGTCCAATCACCACAAGTACTCATGGAGGTGCAAGGTATTTTGTTACCTTTATTGATGAACACTCCAGGAAGGTTTGGGCGTATTCTCTCAAAACAAAAGACTAGGTGTTTGTAGTATTCAAACAGTTTCATGCTAGTATTGAGCGAGAAACTGGTAAGAAGTTAAAGTGTGTTCGCACTGACAACGGAGGAGAATTTATTGGAGCTTTCAGACATTACTGTGTGAGTAATGAAATCCTGCATGAAAGATCTGTTCTGAAAATGCCTCAACACAATGGAGTGGCTGAGAGGATGAGAAGAACTATTGTTGAAAGAGTGAGAACGATGTTATCTCATGCCAAGTTACCCAAGAGTTTTTGGGGTGAAGCTCTGATGAGTGCAGTTGACTTGATCAACTTATCCCCTTCAGCTCCGTTGAATGGTGATGTTCCAAACAAGTATTGGACAGGTAAAGATGTATCATACAACCATTTGAAGGTGTTCGGTTGTAGAGCATTTGTTCATGTTCCAAAAGATGAGAGATCAAAACTCGACTTCAAGTCGAAGGAATGCATCTTCTTGGGATATGGAAATGAAGAATTCCTGCACAAAGCTATGGGATCCTGTTGAGAAAAAGATTATTAGAAGCAGAGATGTTGTCTTCTTTGAAGACCAGAATATTGAAGATATTCAGAAGGGTGTTAAGCCTGTTAGTTCTAAAGAAAATCCAATCAACTTGGATCCAATACCTCTTCCAGAGCATTATGGGGGAGATGCAATAGAAGATGTTGGAGATGCAGAAAATGAACCTCCAATTGATAACGATCTAACTGAAAAAGCAGCTGATGGTAATAGGAACGGTGGTACCGATGATGATATGGTTGAAGACTATGAGGACAAAGAACAAGATATTCAAGAGCCACAGTTAAGAAGGTCGGTTAGGATCCTTAAACCACAAACCAAATATCCTGCAACGGAATATGTGTTACTCACTGATGGGGGAGAACCAGAGTCTTATGAAGAAGCTATGATAGATGATCACAAGGAGGATTGGTTGAAAGCCATGCAAGAAGAAATGCAATCCTTGCATGAGAACCAAACTTATGAGTTGGAAGAGTTACCGAAAGGTAAAAGAGCACTAAAAACCAAATGGGTGTACAAGTTGAAGAATGAGGAGAATAGCTCACAACCCAGGTACAAGGCGAGATTAGTCGTGAAAGGCTTCAGTCAGGAGAAAAGCATTGACTTTGAAGAGATTTTTTCACCCGTAGTAAAGATGTCATCAATTCGGGTAGTGCTTGGTTTGGCTGCAAGTTTGAATCTAGATGTTGAGCAGCTAGATGTGAAGACTGCATTTCTTCATGGCGATTTAGAAGAAGAAATTTACATGGAGCAACCAGAGGGGTTCAAAGTCAAAGGCAAAGAAGATTTAGTTTGTCAGCTGAAGAAGAGTTTATATGGACTTAAGTAGGCACCGCGTCAATGGTACAAGAAGTTTGATTCCTTCATGATTGAGAATGGATACTGAAGGACTACTTCTGATCATTGTGTCTTTGTGAAGAGATTTGTTGACGGTGAGTTCATCATACTATTTTTGTATGTTGACGATATGTTAATCGTAGGACAAAATAAAGTGAGAAGATCAACAAGCTGGAGAAGGAAATGAAGAAGTATTTTGCTATGAAAGACTTGGGACCCACGAAGCATATTCTTGGTATGTCCATCCGTCGTGATCTAAGGAACTAAGCTGTGGTTATCACAAGAAAAATATATCGAGAAGGTATTGGAGCGGTTTCACATGGAGAAAGCAAAGCCAGTTGCTACTCTACTTGATAGTCACTTTATGCTAAGCTCAAAGCAAAGTCCTACAAGTGAAATTGAAAAGGAGGAGATGCACAAGGTGCCATATGCCTCAGTTGTTGGAAGCTTAATGTATGCAATGGAGTGCACACGACAGGACATAACACACGCAGCTTGGTGTTGTAGCGTATTCTTGGATAAACCAGGAAAAGTGCTTTGGAATGCTGTATAGTGGATTTTAAGATATCACAGAGGAACTTCCAAAATGAGTTTATGTTTTGGAAGTAGAAGACCTGAACTGGTTGGCTACACAGATGCAGACATGGCGGGAGATATTGATTCATAAAATCTACTTCTGGATTCCTAATTACATTTTCAAGGGGAGCAATATCGTGGCAGTCGAAGTTACAAAAATGTGTTGCTTTGTCTACCACAGAGGCAGAGTTCATTGCAATAACAAAAGCTTGCAAAGAAATGCTATGGATGAAGCGATTCTTGCATGAGTTAGGGCAAGAACAATGTATAGTCGTCATGCATTGTGACAGTCAGAGTGCTATACACTTGAGCAAGAATTCGAGCTTTCACTCGAGGTCGAAACACATTGATGTGAGATATCACTGGATACGTGATATATTGGAATCCAAGCAATTACAGCTTGAGAAAATCCATACTAATGACAATAGTTCAGATATGATGACCAAGTCCTTACCTAAGGACAAGTATGAGTTTTGCAGAAGAGTGGCTGGACTGTTGGAGCCCTCCACCTAAATCGGAAGGGGGAGATTGATGGGTTTTCCTCTTTAGGAGGAGAGAGAAAGAAGGAGAGATAAAAATAAAAAAAATAGTAAAAGGAAAGAAAGTACGGGAGAGCTTTAAGGAAATGTATGGAAGAAGAATAGGAGAAAAACTCTCCTTTGAATATGGCCACCAATTAGCTTGGAGTGTTGGCTATAAAAGTCTTGTCATTCTTTCATTTATCATCATCCGGAAGGAGAAAAAAAACCAAAACTTAGAGAGTTTTGAGAGAAAGAGAGAGCCTCGTTATACGTGAGAGAAAAATCCTTTTGAAAGAAAATCAAAAGAGAGTTTAGCCACCAATATTTTTTGTGAGATTATTATTACAACTTTTGTAATCCCATTAATTTATAATGAAAGATATTTTTGTTGTCTCATTGTGATTATACATAGTGTGGGAAAAGTCTGATCCTGGGATAATCAATTATCCGTTGGCCTTATATTAGGTGTTCTTATTTGCTATCTTTCCCAACAAGCAACTGTGTATTCCTTTTTGTTTTTTGATTTTGAATTCTGTTTCTAATTTTATTTTGAAGGAATTCTGTTTCTAATGGTGATTAGGTCTCGCCTATTGATACAATATATTTGGATATGGTGCAACGTAGTTTTTTTGTTTTTTTTTATTTTGTGGAGAGAGAGAGGGAGAAAGAGGAGAGAGGGGGAGAATAGTGGGAGAGAAAATATTTTTAAAGATGTAAAAATAATTTAATTTCAAAAATATTTTTTGGATAAATGAAAGAGATATTATTTTGAAGTAGTTATAAAATTTATTTAATTTTAAAAAATATTTTTTTATGAATGAATTGGATATTCATCCATAAAAAATTGTTAATAGATGGATTGAATGGTTTTTATTTCGTGAAGTGGATCATGGATGTGTTGGATTTTTTTAATTAATGGATTATTTTTAATCTATCTATTACAATCCGAATAAAAAATTATCAAATTCATCCATTTGCCACCTTGTGATGCATGCTATACTATTTTTTTAATATTTTATTATAAGTTATTTATCAATATATGTTATTTAAAATATAACTCTTAAAATAATGCAAATTTATCGGCAAAGTCCATCATAGTTGATAGTTAACTAAGTTACCATAGGTATAAAAATGACTTTATGTCCGAATGGTTAGATTCTATTCAAAGTAGATGTTTTAGTGCATGTTTGGTTTGTAGTTGCAAACTGTAGTTTGGGGTTCAAAATTCGCTTGCACGGTTCAAAATCAAGTTTGAGCACTATTCATGTGTTTGGTTACAAAATTCCATTGAAAATAATTGATTCCCGGTTGGTTGAATTGATTATGGTGGAAACAAGAATTCTAACTTTTCCGTTGAAGTAGATTTGATTATGGGTGTGGGACCCATAAAATTCTGATATTTACACATTAAAAGTGATTTTACTTTTATCATCCAAACACAAATTATTCTTTTAAACTCACTTTTGAAACAACATTACCAAACACAAATCAATTTTTTCAAAATCAATTCTATTAAACTCAATTCTATCAAAATTCAAACCAAATGAAAGCTTAAAAATGCGGTTCAAAGTTCCTTTCTCTAACAGCTTCAATTGGGAACTTGAATCTCACTCCAATAATCCTCTCACTCCAATAATCCGTACATCTTAAAAGAATTTGTTTCGGTCTATTTATTGTCTAAAATCTTCACACTTAATTGGAAATATTGGATAATTAAAAATATGTCCTAAAAAATTTATATAGAAATAACTAAATAAACTTAGAATATTCATTTAAAAATGATACATGACGAAAAGAGATGTTTCGGAGATTACCTTTTTTTAGAGTGAGCAACTGAAGAATTGAAGAAAGAAAATATGGAAAGGATAGAGGAAGGCATAATAGAAAGAGACCTGAGCATAGGAATGATATGTTGGTCGAGTGAAAGGAACTTGTCCTCGTAAGGAGGAGGACAAAAAAAAAAAAAATACGTGGCACCACATGAAGTTTCATTTATCTTTTATTTTATGATACTAATATAAATTCGAGAATTAAATTACAAATATTATTAATATTTAAGGAAGAAAATAAAAAAATTAAAGTATCTAAGTATTCAAACATGATTTGAGTTTCATTTCAATATATTATTAATTTAAAGTTTTTATATTCTCAATTAGTTATATATTATATATGATATGATTCTTTAGCTAATAATTTTAGAGTTTAATTTTCATGCATTATTAGTGTAGAGAATTTTTACACTGACATCTAATAATATATTGACAAATCAATATTATTGTTATTTATTTCTCTTAATTATTAAAATAAAAATACACATTTTAACTTATTAGTGGATGTTAGTGTAAAACTCTTTATACCGATAATATCTATTACTTTAATCCATAATTTTAAGAGTTAAATATTATGTAATAATACCGCAATACATTATTTAGTAATTTTTTTTTCACAAACGATACTCCACATTTATATCCATAAGATTTTTATCAATAATAAAATATATACCAATGGGGTGTCGTTAAAGTGTAACCAATTAGCCCCCATAAGGTAGAGAACATGAGAAACTCGTGTTCTAATCCTCGTGGAATCTCCCACGGGAGGTTGAGAATCCAAAGGAGAAAATTATGTTGCTCAATCGAACCAGGATATTGGGCTCATAATAGGCCTGGGGCCTAAGCCGTCGGGAAATTCTAGTGAACCCACTCGATCCAAAGGGTTAATTGGGATAGATCTGAAAGAAAATAAAAGTAATAATAATAGATTAGTCCACACTCAAAATCGTACTATTCAGGGAAAAGATACCCTTTCCACATTGTCGTCATCTCTATTGAAATTTAGACCAACGGCTATGGTTTTGATTTGGTCAGCAAAGTTTAGTTGGCTTTCTATATATTTTATAAACTTTAATTAATTTGCATCTTTATTGAGTAGTCCATTAATTATTAACTTCTATGACCTAACTCTAATGCTGAACTCTGCGAGCTTGTTAAATCGCCATTTGAAATGTAAAACTAAATATTGAGTTAATCAATTTCCATTAACCCTTTTTCTTTATAAAAGTGGTAGTTCCAATTTCTACATAGCAATTTTGTTGAGGAACATGACAGAGCACAATAAAGAGAGAAAGATAAATTGAGAATACTAAAATTTGGAATTGATAGAATGAGAAATGATTTACAACAAACAAAATTCATCTTATATATTATATCAAACCAACTAATCCTAACCAACTTGCAACTACCTCTAACAATCTTTAACTATCTCTGATAAATTTCCTCCAAAGTGATAATTTTTTCATTTTACCAGAAACCAATCAAACCACTCCAAGATATTTGTTCACCAAACAATTATCGTAAAAAAAACAAAAAGTTGCAGAAAGAGGCAAATGCTAAGGAACTAAAGTGGTACCTCAAATCCATTATTTCTGCTTAGTTAGTTAGTTATTCCAAACTAAAAATATGAAAATTTATCAAATTAGAACATCATTCACCATCTCATGCGAAAAACCTTCAAAATTACAAAAACAGAACAGCAGAATAGGATTGATGGACTAAGCTATGTTAAGCAAAAGATGAAATGAATCTATCTATATATTATCATAACAGCAGAAAAGATGTCATTACAATTCATAGCTTTCTGTTGTGTCATTGATGAGTAACCCATGATCATCATCATTCACCAACAACCCCAAAAGCCCAAAAGCAGAAGAAGGAACTGACTAGTTAACTTAAGAAAAATGAAAGAATCAAATATTAAAAGGTGGTGGGTGAGGGTCAGATATGTTCATCAGAAGTGGCAGCCACAACAAAGGTAGAAGAAACAGACGGTGGAGCCAAGGACTACAAGCTCTACCACAGAGAGTATCTTGAAAACGACAGTGTCCATGATGGTGGTTTGAAGATGCAGTGGCTTCCACCGAAACGCAGAGAGCCTCCATGGCCACAAGTACTCCTTCCTCATCACCTTCTTCAACCACCACATGCTCTTCTTTCCCATCATCAAATTAAAGCACACACACACACTCTCGTTTTCTTTCTCTCTCTTGTTTGGTACTCTTTGTATATATGGAAGGAAGGAATATATATATATATATATGGACTCACACAACACAGAGAAAGGGTTTATATATAGAATAGAAGTATAGAAGTAATTAATGGGATGGATGCTTTGGATGCTTGAAAGACAAGGGAGGGGTGTGTTTGCTGTATGTTTGGCACTGGCTGGCCCACTTTAACCGTAGAAAAACACCACTTTCTTTATGGTATGGAACCCTACTTTCCAATCATAAATAATAAATAATTACACTAATCTTAACTTTACATTCAGTGACCTTGTCAATATAAATAATTACTGCCTTTGTAAATTTTGTACCTGACCTGATTCATTTACACATAAAACCTTTCAATAACATATATTTTTTACATGTTAAATTCGCTCCAAAGATGCATTCTTTTTAATAAGAGAACATGTTTTTTTAAATTAAGACTCTCTTTTGACAAGTTCAATAAGCTGATTTCTAATTTTTTTTTTTGACTAACTTATAAGCTTATCTCACCAAAGAGTTGTTTGGTAAACAAATTTATCTCATACATCATTAACTTATAGCTTTATTTGGCAAGTCATTTTATATTTCGCAAGTCATTTTATACTACTTCCCATCTTTTCTTGCATTGTAAATCTTCCTATTTTGTGTGGATGTTTGTGTACAATTGGTTAGGATTGGATACGGTTTTGGTATGTAATTTGAAGGACCTACTATTGCAACCCGGTGGTTTATTTCAGGAACAGCATCAAACAAAGTTTGGAGAATGTTTTGGTTTGTAACTATTTGGTCCATTTGGCTATATAGGAATGAGATGATTTTCAAACAAAAATCCTTGGATTTTGATAGCGTGACTGATCATATCAAAATTAGAGTATGGTCTTGGTGTAATAGTCGGGTAAAGAAGGGATGTTTCTCCTTTACATATATATTGGTGTATTAACCCTTATGAATGCCTAAAGAGTGTGCACTAATGGGTTTGCTGGTTGTATATTAAAAAATCACAGGGTAGCTTAGTTTTTATATTTCTATTGGATATGCTTCTTAAGCCGCATCCTGTAAAAACTTTGCTCTTGGGGATGATTAGTATACTATTAGGGTTCTTCTTGTATAGATGGGCAGGTGGAATGTTTAGCTAGTTAATTTATATCTTTGATTTTACTTGTATATGGGTTTTAACTTTTGAGTATCCCTTATACTCTTGATAATATACTTTTGACTTATAAAAAAAAAATCAACTTCTGTATCATTTTATCCTTATTATTTGAACGAAAATCCAACTTTGTCCTATTACCTGCCCTCATATCACATAAAACAATATCTATATAAAAATCATATAAACATATCACTTCATTTATATTGTTGAATAAAAAATTAAAATGAAAATGAAATTAAAAATTTAATATTATAATTATAAAGTTTTAGTTAAAATTTAAAAAGGTTTTATATAAAAATCATATAAACATGTGTTTTTATATCATTTTATATTTATAAGTTAGTTCAACAACTAATTTCATCAAATGCCTCAAATTCGATTAGCTGACTTTTTGACTATCAACTATCAACTATCAGTTATGAGCTACCTTATCAGTTATTTTTGCCAACCAAAACCAACGTAAATCACTCAAATCAATCATAATGTTTTGAAAAGGAGTGGACAACGGTCTGGTACGGTCGGTTTCGGGTGACGCATGTCGGGTTTGGTCGCTTTTGGACATCAGAAAACGTGACCCATTCCAATCCGATTGAAGCTTCGGATAAGGTGGGTGTCGGGTTGGCGGGTGGCGGGTGTATGCGGGTGGGTTGTCTCGGTTTAGGGTTAACCAAAAAATAGAGGATTTATATCCCCAAAAATAGATTTGTATTAGTTTATCTTCTAAACACTTTTATCTATATTGATGATATATGATATAATTATTTTAATTTAATATATAATACATGATTTTCGTTTCAACGTTGGTGTAATTTTCATACAGCTGCTCTTCAATTTCCACTCGGTTCCTCGCCATGTCGTCACTATCTGCTTTTGGTACCATTTCGTCACTATTTGCTTTTGGTACCACACTCACACGCTGGGCACAAAGCACTCGATTTTCGTTTCATCGTTTGTGTAATTTTCATGTAGTTGCTCTTCGCTTCCACCCGATTCCTGCCATATCTTCACTAAATGTTTTTGGCATCAATTCAAGTTTGGATAAATTAATACTTGTAGGTTTGGGTAGAAGTATTAGAAAAGACGAAATGAAATATATAAATTCATTTTCAATTAAGAATTGTCGTGACCAAGAACAATAAATATGATAATATAAAGGGTGATTGAGGCTAATGTACGTAATGAGGACGAAGGTCCTCCTTATTATATAATCCCTCCCGCACATGCCGTGCATGTGAGTTGGTTATGTTAAGTGGGGCCTGCCATGTCGTTATCGTGATATGCATGTGTGTGTGTGGGTGTGGGATTATCTCCTATCTCTAATCAGTGTGCGATCCTTCTAGAAGGTGGTGACGTGTCCCTGTATACGTGTCCTTCTTTTGTTGTGGTCTTTTGCCGAGTTGGTTGTCCTTCTCATGAACTTTGCCTTTGTGTCGAGTTGTGTAGCCGAGATACATGTCTTGCTTTGCCTTCTATCTCTCGTAGGTGTTCGGTCTTGGATGCTTGCAGATACGTTCGAGATGGACCTATCGCACTGATCGCGAATGCGTATTTGTCCTTCTTGATGTATGAGGTGTTTCCTAACTTCACTACATGGCCATCGATTCCGGGGTACATCCCCAACAATCCCAACCCTGATGACCATACTCTATTTCGGGTGGGAACAGGACAATCCCGACCTAGATGGCCGTGCTCTATTTCGGGCGGGAACAAGAATATGCAAATATTTGATTCTAATGTAAAAGTTATATACTTATTTATAGTTATTTTAGTGTATCCTTAAATAAAAAATTCATGGATAAAATTTATATAAAATTACATTAAAAATTCATCCCACAAATTTTCACTCGTATTTTTAAAGAATGTACTAAACATAATCCTAATGCACTTTTTTCTTTCTTTCTAATTTTATACCCTTCACTTTTTTTATTTTAGACTCTTTATATATATTATGAAATATCCACGTAATAAAAATCTATAAAAAATATCTACATTTGTTTAATGCAGTAAACAATGCAAAATATCTTACACAAACATTATATATTATTATACTAATAAAATATAATTTTTAAAATAATTATTGTAAAAACTAAATATTTTAAAAAATATAATATCTAATTAAGTGTTTCATAATAGTGTAAATTTTTTCACATCCATTATCTTAGATCGGAGGTATTTGGGGTACCTAACCCGAATACAAATCCATCAAATGTAAATAAAATACTGCACACCGTTATTATCTTTACAAAAGACTAATAACTGTCAATCACTAAAGTCCCAATTTGATAAAAATAACCAAACTAACCAAAAGACCATCAAAATCATTAACCAGAAGATTAATCCACACCCGAAGGCCCCAAACTTTCCATCTTTTTTAACCACTGCTCAGCCGCAGGAACAATAGATAGTAAAATACCAAAGAAACTCCATGTCCACAATATAATTGTAAAGTCTCCCATTTCGAAACACGAGACAACCGAAATGCCCTGATTATTATTAAGAGGGTTAAGCCCAAACAAACAAGTTAACAAGCTACCGTGGGAGCAAAAGAGACCCCCCATGAAGTCTAATTGTCTAGGCGATGCAGTCCCACAGTCAAGGAGTGAGCTAATTAGCAAGGAAATGAGCCATTTACTAGTCATTCTTTTTTGAGATGACATTAGTGTTATTTTATATATGAAACAACATCATGTGAGATACACATTATGTGTTGCAACATCATTTCTACCTTTGTCTTCTACTTTACAGTACAGATACCAAGTTGGTTTTTGTAGTGTTTCAGCATTTTTGTCATTTGTAGTGTTTTGAAAAGACAAATTGATATTGGTTCATCTGTTCCATAAGTGTGATCACTCCAAAAGGGATCAATCAAGTGGTCCCTGTAGTACTCATGTCCACTAGTGCTTATAGACGTTACCTACTTGTTGATTGCTCCAACAAGACAGCGCTCAATTTGCAATTGCATAACGGCTACTTAGTTTACCAGTAAATATATAAATATCGTTAAGAGATAAATTATAATATCATTATGAACCTTTTTTTATGGAAAGCCGGTTTCACATAAGGAGCTAGCTAGATATATGACACTTGGATTATTCATGGAGATGACAACAGTAATAATGAGCGTAATATTATCTTTACATTTTTATGTTATAAATTCGACAAATTACTTTGTAAATAAGAAGGACATTTATTGTGCAAAAGAATGCTACAATTCCATTGGAGAGAAAAAAAATTTAAAATGTAATAAACCCTATATCCAATTATGGGTGATCCATGCATGTTAAAAGTAGTATTTATATATCCTTAATATAAGGTGAAAGTTATGGTACAACACCCACCAAAATGATGTAGTGATGCACCACCCACATGTTATTATTGTAGTTGGTTAGCTAACTATTTAACTCAATATGATCGTATCATTACCCAAATGCACCTAAATCATGTAGCTCTCATAAATTCCTCATTTTATCATGATATAAAATTTCTAGATCTCATTCTAAACCCATCTTTCGAACAATTTTATAATACTCACGAAGATACAATTGAAATTTGCAAGACTGTCTTATAAAAAGAAAGGTTAATAAAATAGTTCGCGTTCGAGGAAGGCACCTCTTAGGAACCCAAAGCCTTGCTGTGTTCGCGAAAGTGCCAAATGGCAAGCTTTCATATTCTGTTATCTTTATTTCTAATTTTTATATGATCAACCCCCACACTTAACTATTGCGCAAGCTGGACCTCATTCATTTTAAAGCCTATATGTTGTTATTGTTATATAAAGAGAGGGGAGGTATATATTCTCTTAAAAGTTTCCACACCAAGCTTTATCCCCATATAATCCATAGCATGAAATAAACCTATGGCTAAACCTGTGATTTGAGATTCCCCTAATACGGAATGGTAGCAACTTCTAATTTTAATTATCCGTTGATCTTGTTTTTCGAGATTAAGGATTCTTCTTTCAGAATTATATGCATTTTCGTTGGTTATTTTCATAATATTAATGATACACTTCATCATGTCTTGGACGATACTGAAGAATTTAGAATATCTATCGTTAAATATATGTTCAATTGTTTTGGAAGGGTAAAGTAGGAAGTATAAGCTGAATGATGAGATTTTGGTAGGTATGAGAATAATACGATGAAAAAAAACATATATAACAGAAAAAGTAGAATGGGTACTTTGTTAAGAACAAAAATCGATCTTTATACAACGGGCCTCCTTGTAACCAAAAAATAAAATAAAATCTTTATACAATCTTTCTTTTGAGAACTTTCATGAATATATATTACTTAACACATATATTTGACCAATTAAAGTTTACATTAGGTAATGAATTCACATACATAAAAACAATATTGGAATTAATTAGTATGTATTGTTAGTGTAAATAAATTGTAAGTTATCAATAAATCATAAATTATCATATTATTAAAAATATCTAACTCTTATCATAATTACCTAAAAAGTCATACATTGAATCGACTCTTATCATAATCTATACATAATATAAATCAAGGCTACTTCTAAGAAAACTTGTTACAGATGACATCTTCTCATGTAATTACTTTTAAAGGAAGCTCTTTTCAAACCATTCTATTTTAAAACTTTCACATAAATATTCAAACAAAAAAATTCAAACACAATTTATAGTGGGTCCAGTTCATCCAAATGGTTCTCTTTCTTTTATTTCTTTTAACCTTTTAATTAATCTCTCACTCACAATGCCTTCTCTTCATTCAGTGCTGTCTTGGGAAGGGAAAAATTTTCTCCCACCTGTTTCAAAATTCAAATTTTGAAATATGTGAAAGCTATTTCCAATGTAAACTGTCGCGACTAATCGCCCCCGGTCTTGGCGAAAAATAGGTAAAAATGTAGAGGAGCCGCCACCAATATTTTTATTTGGGAAAAACATTGGAAAAACAATTTATTTTAAGGAAAACTGGTCGAAAGAGAGAGAGAGATGAGTCCGGGAGCTGGTTACGAGTAGGGAATGTGTTAATACCCCACATCGCCCGTTTAAAAAACGGTACCTCAAGTTAATTGTGCAGAAACATTTTAATAGCCTTTTAAATATTTATTTTACCCCAAAAATATTTACAAGTAAGAATTAATTTTAACTTTTAATATTTTAAATTTTTATTAATTTTTATATTTTTAAATTTATTGTTTATAAAAACTAAATGAGGTTGAACATGGCACATGAGTCCAAGGGTAACCTCCAATCTAAGGGACCTGAACATGGCACCGTGTCCATAGAGCATCCCTAAAAATAGAAAAGTGTAATTATTTTGATTAATTATTTTAACATAAAAAGAGACACAAACACTAGTGCAAAAATATACTTTTACATCGGGGTGTTAACATCGGTTTAAGAAAACCGATGTGAAAAAGGAGGCGGTGGTATTTTTGAAATTAAATCGAAAATTTTTAACATCGGTTTTATATTTAACCGATGTTATAAAGGGTTTTAACATCGTTTTTTTAAACCGATGTTGAAAATTGAACCAAAAATAAAAAAATAAAAAATGCATACTTTAACACATCGGTTTTGTGATAACCGATGTGGAAATGTGTATGTTTTAACATCGGTTTTTGAAAAACCGATGTGGAAAACGAATAAAAATTAAGGAAATAAATAATATAATTTTTAACATCGCTTTATAAAATAACCGATGTGTAAACTTTATAACATCGGTTTTCTATTAACCGATGTATTTATTATCTACATTTTTAATTCCCTCTTTCCCCTTTTCATTTTCGCCAGCGAGACCTTTTCATCCGCCCTTTTCATCCGCATGCCTGGCACCTCACTCTCCCTCCTTTTCGTTTTGATTTCTTTTCATCTCGTTCTTCAACCCTAGCTTACACCAACAGCGGCGGCGCGTGAAAGTGTTGACCTCTAACCCTAGCTTATCTTGGTTCTTTGCGCCGCAACTTAAGGGAGACCCACCACTCCGCTTCAAGCCCGCCAAGAGGACCGATTACTCACGAACCACCACTTCGATCTCTTAGTATCTCACAACTCTGGTATGTTCTCTCTGTTTGAAAATATTGTCTAGGCTCGCTCATGAGTGTTTAGTGCCTTTGTTGTGACCCCTTTGATGAAGTATGTGTCTTGAGTCCTTGTTCTCGTGATACTTGTGTTGTTGTGTGTGAAGTGTTATAAAGTGGGAATCTATGTCTAATCCACCTGGAAATGTCACCAAGACTAGATTTTTCCAGTGGTGGTATCACGCGTCCACAGTGTGATGCCTATCACGCTAGCCGTGGCGGATTCTCGCTTGAGGTTGCTTCACCGGGTTTGATACCATCACGGCCGTGACCACCATCACGGCTGGGCCATGATCATTACGCTGTGAGGTCTGGTTGGGGCATGTCACGGCCGTGATGGACATCACGGGCTGGCCGTGACTTCCGACTTTTTTCACTCTCTTTGTATCATGGTCGTGATGGTATCACGACTAGGCGTGATGGGCACTTTTTGGCTCATTTTCTTCACCTTTCAAGATCCATCTTCATGCAAGCTACATAATTAGTAAAGCCTTAGTTTCCCATTTGAGATGCAATACTAACGAGCACATGTGTATGTGCTTAATGTACCGCTTCATTGTGTTGGATCTTGAATTGTCCAAAGTTGGACATTTTGGGAAAAAACTTTTTCTTAATTCAGATTAAAATAGTTATTCATTGATTCTAATATTATATACTTGATGAAAGTTCGATTGATGCATTTCCTTTCGTTCTCCCGGTGCATACTTTATCGTGGTGGATGTCATCGCGTTTAAGCGGTGTACGTCGAGACCGGAGGAAATCTCTGCTGAATTTTGTCGAGTATGAGCATGAGAGTTAAGGACTAATCGCAATCGAATGTTGAAAAAAGTTTCTTCTCGAATGGGATAGGGCCATACCGTCGAGAAGTGGTTGATGAATATGTTGGACTAAGTACGGGTTATTGGTTTAGTCATGGATCGCGGTTGGATGAATGCTAGACGGGCAAGTGATGAGTATGAGAATGGAGTGGAAGATTTTCTGCGGTTTGCAAAAACAAATGCTCCCGATAAGGGGTAAAGAAGGTTTTATTGTCCTTGTGTTAACTATTTGAATGAGAGACGACTGAGGTCGAGGAGATACGGATCATCTTATTTGTGAGGGGATTTGCAAGAGTTATACAACATGGATATGTCATGGTGAATCGTTAGATAGGCCGAAGGTGTCGGATAGAGAGGAAGTTGATGACGTGGAAATGGACGATGGACTAGAGGACATGATCCGTGATGTTGGGCAAGAATCTTTTACGCGCCCACATGTGTATAATACTTGTGCGTTGATGCGAAGTGGCTTTGTATCCGTGGTGCACTAATTTCACACCCATTGTTGTCGGTGTTAAGATTGTTCAATGTGAAGGCGAGAAATGGGTGGAGTGATAAAAGCTTTTCCGAATTGCTTGAGTTGTTGAAAGACATGCTTCAGGAAGGCAACACATTGCCATCTCGAAACTATGAGGCTAAGAAGATATTGTGCCCGATAGGTATGGAGTATAAGAAAATACACGCTTGCTCCAATGATTGCATATTGTACAGAAAGAGTTTGAAGAGATGCACGAGTGCCCTGTGTGGGGTATCACGCTACAAAGTGAAGGATGGTGATTCTAGTTGTGATGTGGTCACCAAAGGTCCTCCTGCGAAGGTGTTATGGTATCTTCCCGTGATTCCGCGTTCAGCGATTGTTTGCTAATTTAAAAATGACGAAAGAACATTAGATGGCATGCAGATGAGAGGAAGTGTGATGGACAACTTCGCATCCCACGATTCTTTGCAATGGAAGAGAATTGATAGTTTGTTTTGGGATTTGGCAATGAGCCCCGGAAACCTCGTGGCTTGGACTTGCTACTGATGGAATGAATCCATATGGAAACTTAAGTAGTATTCAAAGTTCATGGCCTGTTCTCCCGGCAATTTACAACTGTCTCCTTGGTTATGCATGAAGCGCAAATACATTATGTTAAGTATGATGATTTCGGGTCCTAAACAAACCACGAAATGATATTGATGTTTATCCGAGTCCCTTGATTGAAGACTTGAGAATGTTGTGGGATGAAGGCGTTGATGTCATCGAGCGGGTATTGCCGTGAGACATTCATATTAGTGCCATGTTATTTTGCACCATCAATGACTTTCCAAAGCATAATGGAACTCGTGGTGGGTATAGTGTTAAGGGGCATAAAGCATGTCCAATATGTGAAGAAGGGCACATGTTACCATCAACTCTGCAGCATGGAAGGAAGAAGGTTTACCTTGGGCATCTGGAGATTTCTCCGACGTAATCATCCTTATCGTAGATTGAGAAAAGCTTTCAATGGACTTTCGAGAATGAAATTGCTCGTGGCCTTGACTGAGAGCAAGTTTATGAAAAGGTGAACAACACTAATGTTATCTATGGGAAGACCCATAAGATGGCTACCAAGAAGAAAAATATGGAAGAAGAGGTCAATCTTCTTTGATCTTCCATACCTGCAAGCTTGATGTAAGACATTGTATTGATGTGATGCATGTGGAGAGAAAATGTGTGTGACAGTTTAATCGGAACGCTTCTCAACATTCAAGGCAAGACAAAGGATGGTGTGATGCTCGCTTGGATCTAGTTGCGATGGGTATACGAGACCAGTTAGCTCCACTTAAAGTGGGGATGAGAAGACTTATTTGCCCCCAGATGTCATACTTTATCAAAAAAGAGAAAAGAAGTTTCTGAATGTCTACGGAGTCAAAGTGCCACAGTGTTTACTCTTCAAATATCAAAAGACTTGTCTCAATGAAAGATCTCAAATTAGTTGGCTTAAAGTCTCATGATTGTCATGTCTTGATGCAACAACTACTTATCGGGTGGCCATTCGTGACATATTGCCTAAAAAAGTCGGACATGGCCATTACTAGGTTATGCTTATTCTTCAATGCTATATGTAGCAAGGTCATTAACACTAAAAAGTTGGATGACTTGGAAAATGAGGCAGCCTTTATATTGTGCCAATTGGAGATGTATTTTCCACCTTCATTTTTTGACATCATGGTTCATTTGATTGTTCATCTAGTGAGGAGATTAGATTGTGCTCCCGTTTATTTAAGGTGGATGTACCTAGTTGAGCATACATGAATATCTTGAAAGGATATATGAAAAAATCCACATCGTCACAAAGCATCTATTGTTGAAGGGTATGTTGCGTAGGAGCTATTGAGTTTTGGTACAGCACTACATGTCAAGCGGAACTGTAGGGCTTCCAAGTCTCACACAAAGGAAGATATGATGGTAAGGGTACGAGGTATCACTATTAAGAGCATGGATCGGGAGGAAGTGCTTCAAGCACATTTGTATATATTGAATAACACCGATGAGGTTGAACCATACTTATGTGAGCATAAAGCATCATCAATGAAACTTACCCTAGAATGAATGAAAAATGGTGTTTGAACAAGCATAACAAGACTTTCTTGAACTGGTTTAAAGAAAAAATTGCAAAGGATGGTATTGCTTCTGACACATTAAAATGGCTAGCACAGGGGCCTAACTTTGTTGTCATATGCTGGAGTGGGTACGATATCAATAAGTTTTCCTTCTATACAAAGTCCCAGGATGACAAAAGTACAATGCAAAACAGTGGGGTTATGGTCGTTGTTGAGTCCATGCATTTCTCTAGTTTGAAAGATAAAAACCCCTGTTATGGCATCCTTTTCATACTTTGGAATCATTGAAGAGATATGGGAGGTTGATTACATGAAGTTTAGAGTACCTATTTTTAAATGTCGAGGTCGACAAGAATAAATGGTGTGCAAACCGATGAGTTATGATTCAAATTGGTGGACCTTAATAAGGTAGGTAATAAAGAGGAGCCTTTCATCATGGCATCCCAAGCAAAACAAGTGTTTTATATCCGTGATCCTTCTAACAAAAGGTGGTCAGTGGTTCTCCAGGGAAAACATGTATAATGGTAGTGAGGAAATCACGATTCAACTCTTGATATTTCCGATACTCCTTCTTTCTCAACACGAGTGCCTAATTTCAATGAGGAAAATGAAGTGGATGATGTACATGCTACCGTAATGATCACCAAGAAGGGGTTATGGGAGAACTTTACTAATTGACCACAAAGTAAGTTTAGTTTGAGTTATGTTTAAAGGCATATTATATGTTTACGTTGATATTTCTAAGTTATGTTTACGACGTTGATCGATATTTATAAGTTATGTTTGATATTTATCCCGACATACTAACAAGTTTTTTTTTGTTTAAACAAGTATACATGGTTGAGCCGTGAGGATATCCCTCCTTCATGGCCCAGTGGGCAGACCCCCGTCTAACGGTAGAAAGGGTAGACGTGCCTCACGTAATGAGGAATTTGATCGCCAACCGTGGTTCAAATCAAAGGATAAGAATAGACTTTGATAATAACCGCAATCCTATTAGGCCAATGGCGAGAAGTTTAACACTTTTGTGGCAGTCTTGCTAGAGCAGAGCCTAGTATACTCATTGATATTTGGAAAGATGTACCGGCGGGACGTGAAGGATCGGATATGGGAGAGTATTCGGTATCTATACTTTACGTCCGTGTTTGTCTATATCTACTTTATTTTATCTTAATAATATCATACAGTAATTCGTTGATTCTTTTGGTCTTAATGTAATCGACCTTGACATACCGGATAAATGCGTTATGGAAGAAGCGTTTACAAAGTATGCCGGTGAGCGTTGGAGGGGTTTTAAGGCCGACCTGGTTAGATACTATGTATTCAATCCAAAATGTAAAAGAACCCACTTGAGGTGTACCCGTTTCTTCACCAAGGCGATGTGGGATCGCTTTGTTCGAGAGCCGACATGATCCCACATCAGGTTAACTTATTTGATTTGTCTCTAAATTTATGTAATTTCATTAATTTTATTTACTTATGTAATTTAATTGTCTTCTATTTATAACAGAGGAAGAGGAAATGGGCAGAAAAACCAAAGCAAGAATGTCTACCCCATGTCATGTCTCGTGGGGGATATAAAAAGCTTATTCGAGAAAAATGGTTGAAGAGGAAAAGAAAGCACGTCGAGAAAAGCATCTCAAAGCGATCCTAATGCTGAAAATCGTCCGAGGTTGTTGATCCACCTCCACCCCCCATGCCATCGTAAATGGAAGAGGGCCCGACAAAGAAAAACGGGACAATATACATCCTGAGGAGACCCGCCAAGTAGCTGAGAAGATTGTAAGTATAGTTTGAATTGTAATTGTCATTTTAAGATTGTTACCGGGTTGTAATGTGACATGATATTTTATATGATAGGATGCCTTGGACGAGCAGGTAACCAAAGGAACCTTTGTTCCTAGAGGACGCGAGGATATCTTAGGCACGCCATTGGTAAACCGGGACTACCCGGCCGTGTCATTGGTGTTGGATGGGGCGCCTGTATTCGCCAATACCATGGTTCATCTTCACACCAATGCCACAGGGATGTTGATGTAGATAGAGCACGGCTAAAATAGGAGATTGCAGTCGAGCTTCAAAGAGATGGTGTTGACGAATCTAGGCAAGTATACCTAGTCGTGCAAGTAATACTATGGAGAAACCGTTTATCGCATCCACGGGGATTGGATGTCAATTACCAATTCACAAACTCAAAGAACTATTTAGACTGTGAAGAGAATTTAAAATAAACAAAACAGAAGAAATAAAATATTTTTGTATTTTTGGGGACTTTTAACAAACACTTGGAGTGCAAGAAGAGCGCTGGGATCAGATTTCACCAAACCTCTACCTCATGCAATACCAAGACTAGATACCTCCCATTCATGCTCAAGTATTAAAATCAATCTACTGAAATTACTCAACCCCGATTCCTCGGATGGCAAGAGCCTAAATCCACTAATAGACCCCAATTCCTTAGGTGGCCTAGATTAATGAATTTGCATTAGGGTTAAGGATTACGCGATTACTAGTAAACCAAACTCCATTCCTAGATGCAAGGATTACTAGGTGATTAATTTCAGTTCCGGTTCTAATACAAATTTCCCAATTGCATACCAAAACACTAATCGAGTCCTGGGGGTGCTAGCCACAACAAGCACTAAGCATGGAAAATCAATCACTAATAATACGAAGGCATGAACACGGAATAATCGCTAAAGGCAATACATAATAATTTGCATTACATCTAATCCCAACAAACGGGGATTAGCTACTCATAATTACAGAGAAAGCCAAACCGGAGAAATAGGAGAAGTAGGAGAGAAGAAACTCCATGGGAGCTTTCCACCGTCAACAAAGAGCCCCTCTCTCAGCCTCCGCTTCTAGGTCAGCCCCTCCTCCCACCGCAGCCTCCAAGGTCTTCCTAGGTAAAAGTGCTCTAGGTTAAAAGTCCCTATTTTGATGATGGTTTCTGTCTCCACTAGGGTTCCTGCCTCCCTAGTTTCTCGTCACGCGCTTCTATTTATAGGGAGGCCACGCGTCACGCTGGACGTGATGGCCATCACGGCGGCCGTGACGTGTTCCCCGAGTGGGCGCGCACAAATTTGGAGCATCATGGCCGTGAGCCTCATCACGGCAGGCCGTGATCGCGCTTCTGTTTGGCTCGTCACGGCGTGATGGTTAATCCGCTGCTAGGCCGTGATACCCGACTTTTGCCTTTAGTCTTCTCGCTTTTTGATCATGGTCGGATGGTCATCATGGCCGGCGTGATGGGCTCTGCTTGGCTCATTTTCTTCACTTTTCAAGCTCTATCTCATCCAAGCTCCATCAAGGCTAATTCTAAGCATTTTTCCTTGAATTCTCGCAAAAACAACACCCAAGAAACCGTTCACCCGTTCCAAGGAAAAAACTAACTAAAATCAAATAAAGAATGCCTAATCTATATGAAAATGCATGCAAAAGTGTACAGGAAACATGATGTAAAAATCACACTATCGGATGGCCGATCGCCTTGCCCAAACAGATGGCAATATTGACTTCTATGTCCCAAAGATGACCCTGAGTGTCCAACCCTCTCGTCCATCCTCTCCGTCCATGTGAGAACTAAGGGGGCTCATGTGATCCTCCTCATCACCGAAAATGATGATGATGGTGATGATGATGATGATGATGATGATGATGACGATGATGATGACGACCACTCGACAGTGTGAGTCGTATGTTGATGATCATCATCATCGCCGCTAGTGGCATTGGGAGTCACATAATAACTTAGGTAATACCATACACCATCGTTTATTACCTGGATGATCACCGAGGTCGTTGTTGAGATTATTCGAGATGCCGATGCTCGAGTCCCCCGTGCCCACCGAGGAGGTTCAAATAAAGGGGGTCCCCCGCAACTTCATCCTTGGCCAAGAAGATCGTCACTTTTGTTGTTGCATCCGAGGTATTCAATTAGTTGTGTTTTTCCATATTCATGAGTTGAAATAATTTATTATTGTTTAAAGATAATGCTTTATTTTTATTCGCTATAGGATGTTGGAAATGATATTGTGCCTAAAGGTCGGATCCGGTGAAGACCGGGAGATGTCCGCTCGCTCCCAAGGTATTCATTTGACCATTTAGTTAATTACCAATTAAATAACTTAATTATCCGTGATTACTAATATATATCTATGTTGTTTAGGGGATCGGCAAAGGGGCACCTGGTCAGGGTGATGTTTTAAAGTTCTGGCATATGTTGTCACCATGGAGGAGGGACGCGTCTTGGTAAGGTTGGGAACATGATGCCATCTGTGATGAACTCGTATATCCTAAAGAAGGAACTTATGGAGATGGTACTCAATAAAGAAATGGCTAGCTCTCGCATACCATATCGTTATGGCAATTAAGTACATTTTTATTCATAGTTGAGCAATTAATTTTTACATACTATGATACTCAACATGTTTTTTCCAATATATTAGGTATTTGCATCGTATGTTAGTTGATCGTGTAACCTCCCCTTTATGGGTTCATTCAAGGTGATGTTCTCTTAGCATCAAGATCTTGGCCACCACCATACGTGATATACTTGTCTCCTAGACGATCATCAAATCTACCTTGCGCCTTATTTCAATAATGGCCAACTGGGTATTTACGTATAACTATATATGACTTAATCATTAACTGTCTACAAATAAAGAATCATTGGCAATCGTTGATCTTGTACCTTACGATGAACGTCGTGGTCTCTTCTGCCATTGGGAAATAAGTCATAATGCAGATCAAGACTATTTTTCAAACGTAAGTATTAAAATACTTTATAATCGGCATAGCTTGTTTTAATTATCTCAAATCTATTGATATACTTTAATTAATGTTTTTGTCATGATAGGTCTATTACGTAAACCACATGTTATGGTGAAAGGCGACTTCTGCCATCGATGGATTATTCTCAGCGTAGGATATTTATTAGTTCAAATGCATCAAATGCTAGGAGTATAATTATTGATTTCTATTTAATTGCCATATTCTAATCGGTTTCATTTGTACTTAGCCACGTATACAACGGGATCATGGGAATGTGGCTACTATGTGATGCAGCCGATGTTGGAAATTATCTCCTCCGGGATCAAAGAAGATGACACGAGTAAATGTTGCTGATACAATTGAAGCAATAGTTATGGATCTATATGTTTTATGTCGGTTTTGTCACTTAAAAGATATAATCTTTGTCCAATTAAACTTGGCATATTCAACAATCCAACTCCATTATCTCGATTCCGACACATAACATAAAGAGGCTATGGGCAACTTTCTTCTTTAAGTGTACAACCATAGTTTGGATATATGTAGTTAGTTTAAAAACTTATCATGTACTAGCTATAGTGTACTTTTTGATTGACTATGTATTTTGATATGAAATCTGTAATATATCGTGTGGCTTGGGTTTAATTATCTTTGTTGTTCTAATGTAATTGGATCGTATATGTATTTGCTCATACAAATTCGTATATATTGGTTGTGTTTTTGTCATATAAAAGTGACTGTTTTAGAATATTTACAAAGATGTTATTCGGCATCGGATAGCATTAATAAAACAGGGAAATGAATTATAGAAACGTAAATAAAAGAATAAAAAAGACTTTACACATCGGGTTTTTCCAAAATGATGGAGGCCATTTCACACGGTTTTTATAAAAATGATGTGGAAATTTAACTTTTACACATCTTCCTTCAAACCGATGTGGAAAGTGAAATTTTCACATCGTGTTTTGGCAAAAACCGGGGGAAAGTGAAATTTCCAATAGTTACCAATGGACAAATTAATTTTTCACTCGGCAGAGAGAAACCATCATGAAAATGGTTTTTACAATAATGGTTTCAAACCGATGTGTGAGTGGGGCAATAAAACCACACGTTTTTCAACACGCTTGAAACCGATGTGAAAGCCAAAAATAACCGACAAAATCCTTTCACACAGGGAAAAAAGGAAAATTTAGTTTTGGCTTGATAAGATGATTTATCTGCTCCTACGTATTCCCGTGAAGGATGAGAAACTCAAAGCCAAGAGTTCTCATAGAAAAGATTTGATTGGTTGATTAATTTTTATTTTTGAAAAAAGGGATTTGATTTGGGAAGATTTTATAAAAAAGGATTTATTTTAAAATAAATTCGTCTTGCACAGTCCAAGATAGCAGCCGTTATACGATAACCCTTACAATTTGTACTAATTGAGGATGAAAATTCATACATCAACGCGTAGATTGCTGCGTGAATTAAAAGAAGATTTTATTTTATAAAATTGGAATAAAATTTAGTCAAATAGAGTAAATTGAAAATATTTATTATTTTTATATGAGAATCTACTCTTGCATAAGGTTAAAGATAGCAGAGCTATACGATGAACTCTACAATTTTTACAACACTCGAGGACAAAAATCGTACATCACTTGTAAATTATTGCATGAATGAAAAGATTTTATTTATTAAAAATTTATTATAAATACTTAAAAGCAATCGCTTATTTCATTTATTTTTATTTTTGTAAAGAAACTTTTGTCAAAGTAGAACATAAAATCATTTTTATTTTAAATGAGAACTCACTTTAGCACTGGGGGTAAAGATAGTGAAACTATACAATAAACCCTTACAATTTTTACAACACTTGAGATGAGAAATTCATACGTCTATCGCTGAGATTGTTGTGTGAATTCAAAGAATTTTTTTGTTCAAAAGATTTTTTTCCCTTTTTCTCGTTTTTTATGATTTTTTAAGGATTTTTTAAGAGACTTCTCATTTAACAAGGAACTAAAAAATATATTATATTTTTCTTAATCCTTTGTTTTATTTTTGCTTATTTTTGCTTGGGAAACAAAGTGAGATTATGCCTGCCCCGCCCAAAACATTCCATCATCTATCAAAAAAAAAAAAGAGATTATACTACACTTTAAGCCCAAAACTGGAATAGAAGCCCAACCGTATAAAAACAAAAAATAACCAAAAAAAGCTAAACCCAACTAAGAAGCCCAAATGTTACCAAATTAAAAGTGAAAAATCAAAAAAAAACACATTCCCCAAATCGAAGCCCAACCCTTGTAGCCCAAATGCATTAACAAGTAAATAATAATAATAATATTATTAATACTAATAATAATAAAAAGGCGAAAAAAACAAAATAAAAGAAACAGATTTAGTGTGTTCTTCCCAGTTACCCACAACGTAGAGCAGGGGAGGAGAGGACCACCGAACCGGGTAAGTGAGACAGGCGCGACTGTGGTTGGAAGCTGAACGATGGAACGGCGGCCGACGTCCCGCTCACGCGGAGTCGAGCAGATCTCGTAGTGGTTATGGACCAAGACGTCACGGGGCGGCAGCAAACGTCCTTGATGCGCGGGAGCCGAGTGGTGGTTCGCAGACGGTGAAGGTGCGGCGTGACGGCTACTTATGGAGCAAAGCACAATGGGTTGTGGTTAACCACGCTCGTGGTGCGTGGTGACGCTGTGACGGTGGCTCCAATGATGGGTCTGCAGTTGATGGTGGAAGACCTGCCGGGTCCTGGTGGAGCTACGACTGACGCAATGTTGGTTCGTGTCCGCATGGGTATGTTTGTTTCTGGTTTATTTGGTTTTCCTTTTTGTGGTGTTTTGTATTTGATGAAGGAAAGGTTGTTGATAGAAATGTTTAGTTTAGGAATTAGATGGGAGGTTAGGGATGAGTTCTCCGGAGAATGAAACATTCATATTCTCGGTGCCTTTTTCGCTTTCTTTCTCCCCTTTGCTTGTGTTTCGACGGTATTTATAAGATACCGCCTTCCTCTCTGTGGGACCGGGACACGGAGTGTTGCGCTGATTAAGCCATGCTCTAGTCCCCTTCAATTCCCATTTCGCCTCTTTTCTCCGAGCATAGGCATAACTCCTTTTCCCCAAGCTCTATATAACAACCAAAAATGGAGTCCGAACTTGTGCCGCGCATGGAAAGTGGTTTTGACGGGTTGGTTTATTTTTAAGGCAAATCTGAATGTTGTTTGCTTGTTGTATCAAAAAAATTGTTTGGGAGGATGTTGGTTAAAGAGAAAACTAAAGGGAATGACCAAAATGAAGAAAACCATGGTAGAA